>CM056732.1:0-2500000 GCA_029844215.1 Przewalskia tangutica
CCAGCCTATGGGTCTGGCTGATAAGAGGATTCAACCCGAGACCACGCGCTAAAAATGACTAAATAATTAACCACTCAACGGCTAAATAAAGCCAACATTTTGATCCAACAAAGATTTGGCCCAACGGTCAAAGGTTAGGCTAAGGATACCACGCATGAGGTCTGGGTTCGATTCCCATATCGCAGAGCGAGATTAATTGTCATTCCGTTGGTGGCGGAGTAGCTAACCCTAAGCCTCTAACACGGATGGAATTACTCATAAAAATCCTCCAAACGTAGTGACGTCGAGGCGATTCCGCAGTCCGTGTCGGAGGGGTCTGTTGATAAGGAGGATTCGAACCCGAGACCACGCGCTAAAAATGACTAAATAATTAACCACTCAACGGCTAAATAAAGCCAACATTTTTGATCCAACAGCATTTGGCCCAATGGTCAAAGGTTAGGCTAAGGATACCATGTGTGGGAGGTCTTGGGTTCGATTCCCCATATCAGCAGAGGTGAGATTAATTGCCATTCTGCAGGGCGGAGTAGCTAACCCTAAGCCTCTAACACGGATGGAATTACTCATAAAAATCCTCCAAACGCAGTGACGTCGAGAGGCGATTCCGCAGTCCAGTTTATGGGTCTGTTGATAAGGAGGATTCGAACCCGAGACCACGCGCTAAAAATGACTAAATAATTAACCACTCAACGGCTAAATAAAGCCAAAAATTTTAACATTTTTTTAACATTTTTTTTTTATTTTAAAAGCCTAAAACGCTCTAACCTCTCTCCTCCCTCACGTCTTTAACCTAAACCCTAGCCGCCACATTTCCGGCCACCATGGCCGTGGTGGCCACTGGCCGGCCACCTCCTGTGGTCGGCCACCACCCTCCCGTCACCGTACACCCCCCCACCTTTTCAGAAATTATTAAATCTAACCCCACCCCTAATCCCATTAAAACAATGCGGCATGCATAACCCTAGCACCGCCACACGCCGCCTCCTCCTCCTCAAATTGCACTCCATTAAACCTATCACCTATCTTCACGGTGAACCTATGATTATGTTTGAGGAGGAAGAAATTGATTTGATGATTGAACAACAAAATTTGAAACTTCATTTGTTGGTAAGTTTTCAAACGGTTGGATCTGATTTTGATTTCTCGCGAAAGGAAATTCCTACAATGTGGATTAAAATCTGAGGTTAATATAGGTTGTTGCATAATCGCCATATTCTTATTCGCTGTTCAATCGAGGAAGATTATGATACTTTGATGTCTAGCCCTAGTTTTTGGATTAAAGAAAGAAACAAGATTTTGTTGACGAGAACATTCATTCGAATGTTAATTTTAATCCGTAGGAGGAATCCAATATCATTGGGACGGATCTCATTTCCCAATCTTTCACCGAACTTCTTTGGCCAATCGCCTTATTCTCGCCAAGGCGGCATTGGGAAACCTTTAACCCTAGATTCGCCACCATGAAGACAAGGCCAAGTTGTGCTGGGTTAAGGTTGTTGATTTATTGAAAGTTCATCCTCAAAATATTAAAATTTCTTTCAAGAAGAACGGACTTGTACTTACAAAGATGCAAAAATTAGGTTTGATTTTATACCTAAGTATTTTCAAATGCAAGCTTCAAGGTCATAATATTGACGGGTGTTGGAAATTGAATCCGATTCCGAGACCAAAGAAGAATGAAAACGTGATGAATCTACGGAGGAATCGTCAAGGACAAAGGTAATTCTCAAACCCTTCTCTTCCTTCTTCCAACGCCAAAACCACCTCCGCATCCGAATCCCAACAACCCCGCTTACCGGCAAGTAGTCACTGTAAAAAGAATAGAAAAATACAAATCAAAACCAAAAGAACCATTTTCTAAGGTTTTGGAGAAGGAAGAAATTCCGCCAATATGGTGGCCTAACCACCACCTCCTCGCCGAAATATCCCCGATGAAACACCCAAAATTTGAGCTGTTTCAGGCGGCGCGAAACCCCCTGACGACGGAATCCACCGGCTGGTCACCCCGACCACGGAACCCTAATGCCGACCCACCGTGATCCACCCCTCCGTCACACCTTCCCCGCTCTAGCTCAAGAGTCGCCATTGCACTGGCCAAACCCTAGCCCAATACCCCCTTCAAAAAACCCTAAACCACTTACCCAAACCCTAGCCGCCAACCCACCTATGCAAACCCTACCCGTGACCCGACCCGCCCCCCCGATTGCGTCCCCCCCACCCGCCCGACCCTCCCCCCCACTCACAGAACCACCTACCCCCCTCATCCAACCCCCTATAACCGATATCATCACAAAAAACCCAAACCGCCTTTGAAACTCCTACCCAAATCAGGACTGACCAAAATGACCCGACCACCTATCAATTCGACATCCACTCTGCAATTCAACCTTACCCCTACCCAGATCCAACCCCCCCTATACAGATCACCCAACCCCCCTGAACAAAAACACAAATGACGAAAACACCCCTATAAATCCCGTCGAAACCCAACCCACTGTTTTGACCCGACCCGAATCCCTGACCCGTTCACATTCTGCCCCGACCCTAAACCCTGTGGCCCAACTACCCGACCCCCCTCTCGGCCGGGGGCCCGGCATCAATCCCCACCCCCCTCCATCGAAACCACCCCCCTAAACCCTATAAACCGCTTGAAACTCCACCCAACCAACTGACCCGACCCGACTGAACCCACTAAACCCGACCCATCAACCAAAACAGGCACCCCACCCTGCACTCCAAAGATATCCCCAAACCACAAACAATTACCCCCTTAAAACCTTTAAATAAAAAAGCCCAAATCCAAAGCCCAAATACCATTCAAAAAATCCAAGACAATTCAAGCCCAAATTCTATTTCGGATACGGGCTCCTCTACCCATCCTCAAATAACATTAACCAATAATCCTAAATCTAATTCAAAGCCCACTACCTCCAAAAACCCAACTGCCCAAAATTGGCTTAAGAATGCCTTCTCCTTCCCTCCACACCAGACTTCTAAATAAATCTTCATCGATATACCTTCTAATAACCCTACCACTTCCAAAACTTTTGAGATCGATAGTATAAGGAGGAAGTGTGTGATACTAAGGAGAAGAGTCAAATAATGATTATGAACACAAGTGGTCGAATCGACATATAGATTGTCGGAGGCCTTTGATAAGGAAATGGAATCGAAGGTGACTTCGTCAGATGACAAAGTTCGAGGATGTTTTAAAGGACACCCTAAGCAAGAGAAATGCACACATGTCCTGCACAGAATATTTGAGACGTTTGTCCCCGTAAGAAGATAGACAGATCGGGCCTCGAAATGTTTCAACCGTAACCAAGCCCACTACCGTGGACGGTGATTCGCAGGACGACATTCTTGATGATTTAGGAGCTTCAGATAGCACTTGGACACATGTTTCACGTGTCCCCGACTCAAAATATGTTTGAAGAGACGAAGAGATTAGAAGCAAGAATACCTACCCACCTAAGAAAGGAGCGACTTCATCAAAACATAATCTTCGCTAAAGAAATGAAGCTAGTAAGTCGACTATTCCATTGCTACTACTAGGTCAAAGAAGAAATGATTCTATACCATGGACTACAAGAAGACAAGGAGGAGAAGGTACTTGGGTTAGAAGATTTTATAAGTTCAGAGTTTAGATTTCCTAGTTTTGTTCTTATATTATTACTCTATCTTAGTATCATCATTTGTAACATCATCATAGAGTGCATTATAAACTCTATGATGATCATAGCTTATCTCATTTTAGCTTCTTCCTTCTTTTTACATTCGGGATAGGCTTATTCTTCGCCTAGTCAGGACTAGCAAAGCACGAAAGGGCTATCCTTTTATTTGTTTGTAACTCCCTTGTGGGCACCTTTTATTTATTTTATTAATAAAAACCTGGGCAAATGTGCCTGTTTTTTTAATAAAAAAAAAAAAAAAAAAAAAAAACCCTAAACCCTAAACCCTAAACCCTAAACCCTAAACCCCAAAACCCCAAAACCCCTAAACCCGAAACCCTAAACCCTAAACCCTAAACCCTAAACCCTAAACCCTAAACCCTAAACCCTAAAACCCTAAACCCCAAACCCTAAACCCCAAACCCCAAACCCCAAACCCCAAACCCCAAACCCCAAACCCCAAACCCCAAAACCCCAAACCCCAAACCCCAAAACCCCAAACCCCAAAACCCCAAAACCCCAAAACCCCAAAACCCCAAACCCCAAAACCCCAAAACCCCAAAACCCCAAAACCCCAAAACCCAAACCCCAAACCCCAAACCCCAAACCCAAACCCCAAACCCCAAACCCCAAACCCCAAACCCCAAAACCCAAACCCCAAACCCCAAAACCCTAAACCCCAAACCCTAAAACCCTAAAACCCCAAAACCCTAAACCCTAAAACCCCAAACCCAAAACCCCCCCCCCCAAACCCAAACCCCCAAACCCCAACAACCAAACCCCAAACCCTAAACCCTAAACCCATCCAACAGCATTTGGCCCAATGGTCAAAGGTTAGGCTAAGGATACCATGTGGGAGGTCAAGGGTTCTGATTCCCATATCGCAGAAAGTGAGATTAATTGCCATTCTGCAGGGCAAAGTGGAGTAGCTAACCCTAAGTCTTTAACACTGACGGAATTACTCATAAAAATCCTCCAAACGCAGGATGTCGAGCGGCGATTCTGCAGTCCAGCCGATGGGGTCTCTGATACGAGGATTCGAACCCGAGACCACGCGCTAAAAATGACTAATAATTAACCACTCAACGGCTAAATAAAGCCAACATTTTTAAAGCCAACATTTTTTAAAAAGCTTAGCCGAAATGCTCTCCCCTCTCTCCTAAAATTTTCGCCTAAACCCTAACCTAGCCGCCACACTTTCCGGCCACCATGGCCGTCACGGCCACCGGCCGGCCACCTCCTGTGGTCGGCCACCACCCCACCACCATTTCCCACCCCCCCACCTTTTCAGAAATCCCAATCGACCCTCCCGGATTCCGCCGAACAATGCGGCGCACAAACCCTAGCGCCGCCGCTACCTCTTACCCTCCTCCTCGACTCGTGCCCCTAAAACCTATCACCTATCTTCACGGTGAACCTATGATTATGTTTGATGAGAAGAAATTGATGTTATGATTGAACAACAAAATTTGAAACTCATGTGATCGTAAGTTTTCAAACGGTTGGACGGATTTTGATTTCTCGCGTAAAGGAAATTCCTAAGCAATGTGGATTAAAATCTGAGGTTAATATAGGTTGTTGACAATCGCCATATTCTAATTCGCTGTTCTATTGAAGAAGATTATGATATGTTGATGTCAAGCCCTAGTTTTTGGATTAAAGAAAGAAATAAGATGCTATTGACGAGAACATTCATTCGAATGTTGCATTTAATCCGTAAGATGAGTCAAACATCATTGGGGTCGATTTCTTTTCCTAACCTTTCTCCTAATTTCTACGCCATTCGGCCTTGTTCTCACTATGCGGCGCTGGGAAACCTATTGCTATTGATTCGCCACAAGGAATAAAACAAGGCCTAGCTGTAGTAGTCAAGGTCGAGGTTGATTTGTTAAAATCTCACCTCAAAAGATTCAAATTTCGCTCAAGAAGAATGGTATTGTTCATTCAAAATGGCAAAAATTAGGTTTGATTTCTTGCCTAAATTTTGTACTAATTGCAAACTTCAAGGACATGATACGGAAGGACGTTGAAATTAAATCCGATTCGAGACCTAAGAAGGATGATAAAGCGCGATGGATTGATGGAGAATCGCGCTATCGACAAAGGTAAACCTCAAAACCCTAATCTTCCTCCTTCTTCCCCAAAAGTACACTTCAGATCCGAAATCCAAAACCGACATTGGAAGCGTGGTTACGGAAAAAATAATAGAAAACCACAAATCAACCAAAATTCATCATTTTCACTATTTTGGCCGGGGAAGTTATTCGCCAACAAGGTGGTCGGAACACCAACCCCACTACAGTAACGCACTCTACCGCCAAAAATCTCAAAAATACGAGTCAAATTTAATTTCCGACGGAAAATGACACACGATTCTCGAACTCTACCGCCACCTGACCACGAACCCTAGATCCGACTCCACCGAACACCCCAACCACCGCCACACCTCCCACTCTAGCTCCAAGACCGCCATTGTCACTGGCCAAACCTCAGCCCATTAGATCAAAACCCTAACCCTAAACTACCCACCCAAACCCTAGCCGCCAACCCGCCACTTCAAACCCTACCCGTGACCCGACCCATCACCCAGACCCATCCCCCATACCCTGACAGGTCCACCCACCCACCCACATACCCCCCTACCCACGTCGCCCAACCCCCCCTATCGAAACCGCCACAAAAAACCATTTACCACCTACCGAAACCCTACCCGATTCACAGACCCGACCCGACCCAATAACCCGACCCATAACCTGCATAACCCCACCCCGCTGCACTCCATCCCCTATCCTACCTACACCCCTCGACCTACCCCCCAGATCCGAAACCCGGCCCAAAATTACCGTCGAAACCCTACCCGACAAGTTAACCCGACCCGACCCACTGACCCGATCCAACTCAGCCCCTACCCTGACCCATTTAACCCAACTACCCGACCCCCGGTACCCCACCCCAGACATCACTCTCCCCGCCCCACCTGGCCGACTCCACCCCATCCCAGAACTACCCCTTTAAACCCTAAACTTACTGCATCCATTCCTCTCGCTCGACCCGACCCAACCCCAAAACCCGACCGCAAACCTCCTAACCCGACCCAAAGAACCCACTAAACCCAACCCCTCTACTTCCCACTTACCCTCAACCCAAACCTCCAACCCTATAAAAACTAAACCCGTGACTCCACCCCCTAAATCCGTGACCCATCTCCCAAATCGCCCAACCCCAAAGCCCAACCACTTTTAAAACAACCCAAGAAAATTCAAGTCCAAATTCAGCTGATACGGCCCACTACTCAACCTCAAACAAAATCAACCACCAAGCCCAAAACTACTTCAAAGCCCACAAACACAAAGAACCCTTCTACCAAAATCGCTTAAGAACGTCTTTTCCTTCCCCTCAACCTTGTACAATAATAAAACCTCATCGACATTCCTTCCAATAAAACTACCACCGCCATTCCTTCGGGTACCGATAGTGACAGCGAGGGTCTGGGAGACAGATGGATATGTTTCACAGATTCTTCACACAAGCTATCAAAAGTCGAGATTGCGTAACTTCAAGCCTTTGATCAGAAATGGAAAGTGATGGTGAATTCTATGGTATGACAAATTTTGAAGATGTCTTAAGGAATTCGACACGATTATTTCCTCCACGTAAGATAGACGGATCGACCACGGAACCGTATTTAACTCGAACCAAGACCGCCATATTGACGAATGTATGGAAGATATACTTGATGATGAGCTTCAGATAGCACTTGGTCACATGTTTCGTGGCCCTGATACATGCAGATATGTTTGCCGAGACGAGAAGGATCGAGGAAGCAATACCTAAGGCTAGAATAGACACAGTCTTCAACAAGACAAAGAACAACGGAAGGCAAACAAGTTAAAAACCGCACTCCCATTGCGTGAACTACAAGATCAAAGAAGAAATGATTTTATATCAGGGATTATTAGATGACGAGGAGGACAAGGTACTTGGGTTTGAAGATTTTATAAGTACAGAGTTTAGAGCTCCTAGCTTTGTGATTATATTATTACTCTACCTTAGTATCATCAATTGTAACATCATTATAGAGTGTATTATAAACTCTATGATGATCATAGCTTACCTCATCTTGGCTTCGTCTTTCTTTTTACATTCGGGATAGACCTATGCTACGCCTAGATAGGACTAGCATGCAAAGTAAAGGACTATCCCTTTATTAGTTTGTATTGCCCTTCTGGGCTCCTTTCTCTTTTATGTTATTAATAAAAACCTGGGCCAACGTGCCTGGATGATTATTCAAAAAAAAAAAAAAAAAACCTAAACCCTAAACCCTAAACCCTAAAACCCCATTATCCCCACTGGATATTGGGAATTCCAAAGGTAAGCGTCCTATTTTTTCATCCGCACTCTTCCCTATCGCCTCCTAAATGCATCGCACAACTGCACTTCTTCATGATTGACATCAGTCTTGACCTACCTTCTTTGGCCAAGAATTTTGTTCCTATGAACCTAGCTTGTACCAAGATCCTCGTCTGCAGTGGTGGAGGATTTGTGGTAATGAGGTTGTCATCGATGATGACGATGAGGCAGAGGTAGATGTTAACGGCGGCCATGGATGACATCGATGATAATTTTGTTGATATGGCCGACTTGTTTGATGAGGATAGAGATACAAAGGTTGACAAACCACCGTAGCAGAGTGCAATTCAGGATTCGCATCCTCGCATGGAAGTTGTTCTTCGTAAGAATGAGATTCCACTGTTACACTGCCTATTCCGATTGGATCGGATGGGGTTGCCCCAGTCAGGAACAGGGATATTCAGGATCCTCGACTGAGAATGGTAATGAAGTTATCTGAACAGTGCACAGATTTCATCAAGACCTTTATGGACGCGAGAACGGCACGCTTATGGCGCCGAGACAAAGTGTAGTACAAATATGACAACTACGGCCCATCTTTGGATATCATTAGAGAGGCTCTTGACAGGAAGAGGTACAGGTTGCAGGCGCTCGAGCCCTACACTCATCACCGCATGCAGCAGATGATAAAGCAGATATGAGACGGCTGTGTAATGGCAAATACACGGGATTGCATCGAGGAATTAGATCGATACTGGCCATGACAGACAGATGACGTGCTCACCTGCACCCGCCCATTGGTTCCAAGACAGAGAGTCGCCAAGATTTCACTTCGGGCACCTTCATCCATTACTACCAGATCCAGATCCAGGACCACTACTAGATGATCAGATTTCTAGAGTACCGAGGACGCAGAGATAAGACACCACGATTGAAGATTTTGTAAGTCCGAGGTAGTTTATAGCTTTAGGCTTACATCAGATCTTTACTTTGATCAGATCCAAGATTAGAGCATCATCATCGAGTATGTTATAAACTTGGATGATCATAGCTTATTTGATTATCGTCATTTTCTTTTTGCATTCCCGCACGAGCAAAGTGTATTTTCCCTGTGGCCCTCAGATTTCTTTGATATATATAAAATTACCACGGGCCGAGAGTTCGTGGATTGCTAAAAAAAAAAAAAAAAAAAAAAACCCTAAAACCCTAAAACCCTAAACCCTAAACCCTAAACCCTAAACTCTAAACCCTAAACCCTAAATCCTAAACCCTAAACCCTAAACCCTAAACCCTAAACCCCAAACCCCAAACCCCAAACCCCAAAACCCCAAACCCCAAACCCCCAACCCACAAAACCCCAAACCCCAAACCCCCAACCCCCAAACCCCCAAACCCCAAACCCACAACCCACAAACCCCAACCCCAAAACCCCCAACCCTAACCCCTACCCCCTAAACCCTAAACCCTAAACCCATCCAACAAAGATTCGGCCCAACGGTCAAAGGTTAGGCTAAGGATACCACGTGTGGGAGGTCTTGGGTTCGATTCCCATATCGCAGAGTGAGATTAATTGCCATTCTGCAGGGGCGGAGTAGCTAACCCTAAGCCTCTAACACTGATGGAATTACTCATAAAAATCCTCCAAACGTGTAGGATGTCGAGGGCGATTCCGCAGTCCAGCCTATGGGGTCCGCTGATAAGAGGATTCGAACCCGAGACCACGCGCTAAAAATGACTCAATAATTACCCACGCAACGGCAAATTAAAGCCAACATTTTATCCAACAAAGATTTGGCCCAACGGTCAAAGGTTAGCTAAGGATACCTTGTGTGGGAGGTCTTGGGTTCGATTCCCCATATCAGCAGAGGTGAGATTAATTGCCATTCTGCAGGGGCAAGGGGAGTAGCTAACCCTAAGCCTCTAACACGGATGGAATTACTCATAAAAAATCCTCCAAACAAGTAGGATGTCGAGGCGATTCCAGAGTCCAGCCTATGGGGTCCGCTGATACGAGGATTCGAACCCGAGACCACGCGCTAAAAATGACTAATAATTAACCACTCAACGGCTAAATAAAAGCCAACATTTTAACGGCTAACAAGCCAACATTTTAAAACCCTAAAAACCCTACGTGAATGCAACGCCACGACGCTTTCGCTTTTTCCGCCAGCCCGGTCATAGCCGTTAACGGGACCACCACCATTAGCTTCGTCTCGACGAGCCCGTAAATTCCATACCTACCACTAACGCCGACTACCCTAAAACGCCGGAAATCAGATCAAAAACACCTCGCTTTTCCGATCGTTCTTTGATTTTCCTACGACTGTGCAACATCGACGGTCGGGGGTTGTACCATTAGCTTCGTCATCTCCTTGCCTTCATTTCTACACCCACCACGACCTTCGATTGTTACTTAAACGTCGATTCTCAAAAATCTAACACCAGAACCCTAGCCGCCGCTGATTTTCCCACGATCCAAACATAAAGGTTGCCTGGAGTGGTACCAAGACCTTCGCCTTCACCTGGCCATTTTCCAACCACACTCACCCTTCAATTTTTGCCAGATCGCCGACGACTCAAATCGATTTTCCACACTGATTGCCGATTTCCGGTCGTTTCAGGTGGTGTTGAGGGTCGTGGGTGATACCATTGTGTTCGTCTCATCAAGCACTACATTTCCCACTAAATTCCGACGCACAACACTTCAGTTTTCAGTTCTGCCATATTTTCCGGCGAGTAGGCGGCGACCATGGCGATGGCGGCCGGGCACCACCGCTGAGGTCGCCCACCCATTTCTCCTGATTTTCCACCTCTAATGACCCCCCAATGCAATAATTCATTGACTTTGGATCAAAATGGCATTTTCCGGCGAACAACGCCGCCAATCAAGCGGTACATAATGTGGCGCAGCCCTGGCGATAATGCAAATTCACCTAACACTGAATTCATTTTGCTCATGTTCTCCAATCATCATCTCCGACAACTGGATCACGTCCCAACAAAGCTCGAATGGTCAAATACCACTCCAAGCACCTAAAAAGGTAAATTATCTACACGAGAACCTACATTATTGCTACGTAAATCGTAAATTGACGTGTTGATAGCGCCAAGATTTGAAATGGGCGTAATAGGTAAATTTAGTCATGGCATGCCTAACATAGATTTTCTCGAGGATCAATTACCTAAACAATTGAAATTGAAAGCCCAAGTTAGAATTGGTTATCTGCTTAGCCATATTCGATTCGACGCCCATCAAGAAGATTATGATACGCTTTATGTCCATCTCTTCCACTTTGATATTAAAGACAAGAGGGAATCCTATCCTTTACGCACTATGAAATATGATGTTTCCTTTGACCCTACAAAAGAAACTAGTATAGCTTGGGCTTGGGTTTCATTTCCTAACCTTCCACCTGTCTACTTTGATGAGTCTATCCTATTGTCTATTGCTTCAGCTGTTGGTAGACCCATTTGTGTTGATGCGGCTACCAAAAATATGACCATCTGGCCCTAGTTGTGCTAAGGTTAAGGTCGAATTAGATTTGGCACAACACCCCAAAAATATCCAAATCCAAATTGCTACTAAGGAGGAATTCAAACAAACTCTTACAAGATTCAGCTTTGACTTTCTCCCAAAGTATTGCACTAATTGTTCCCTTCAAGACATGATGTGCACGGTGTTGAAACTCAATCTCGAGATGAGACCTTTGAAGGACAAAGAAAATACACATCCAGCTCCCCCTCCTCCAAAAGACAACACACAAAACCCAAATCCCCAATAATTCAAACAAAACAAACAATCCACCCAAAAATCCAAATCCAGCCAAAGAAACCCCCAAAACTACAAATCAAGCCAAAGAAGCCCTGTAAATCTAAAATGACTGCAAACAAATACAAGAAAACGAAAGAAAAATACTCCACAAGTCCAAAAGCCAAAAACCAAAAATACTGGGAATCAAATCCAACCCCAAATATCTAAAGTTAACCAAAAACAACCTCCAAACAAAAACTCTCAAGTCTCTATTGCACACCCCTCAGAAATTCCAATCACCCCCACTCCATTACCTACAACCACACCTACTCCAACCCAGCATGAAAACCCCCCTCCCTTTCAATTCATGGCTCAACCCCTCCCCACCTTTGCCAGCACCTCCTCCACCTTACCTACCCCCACCCAGTCCCTCCTCACAATGCCTGCCCCTCACCTCCCTCTGCCTCAACCAAACCCACCAGATATCCCCACCCCACCTGAGACCACTCACCCTCCCCCTCCTATTGAACCAAACATACCAGAGACCACACCACACCTATCCCTACCCGACATTACACCCCTTATTCAACCAGAACCCATCCCACCTCCCACTGAACCTACCCCCCCTCCAGATACTACACCCCTCCTTCCACTCACCCTTACTCACCCAGTATCCCCACTGGATATTGGGAAAGACAAATACAAACGCCCTATATTCTCTTCCGCACCCTCTACCCCTACAGCACCAAAATTTTTCCAACGACGGGACCCATTCTTGATTGACATTAATCTTGAGCTACCTTCTTTAGCCAAGAATATTGTGCCTTTGAACCAAGCTTGTACTAGCATTCCTCTTCCTAGAGTGTGGGAGAATTTGTGGTGGAGCTTGTTATTGCCGATAACGATGACGCTGAGGGAGGTTGATGCCCGCAAGGATTACATGATTGATGAAGATGATAATTTTGTTGACATGGCTGACCTATTTGATGAGGATAGGAATACAGTGGTTGACAAACCAGCCATAAGAGACTTCACTCCTGAGGTAACGCCTTTGCATAGAGGATTCAGATCCTTTACGGGCATAATACTCGAGGGTAAGGAGATCCCACAGTTACACCGGCCACCGATTGGTTTGGATAGGGCTATTCCTATTAGGAATGTGGATATTCGTGGATCGAGGTCGCGAACGGTGATGAAGATAATCGAGCAAAGGCACGATTTTATCAACACCTTTACTGAGGCGAAGGAACAGCCAGGGCGCCGTAAACAGCAGTGTGCTTGACAGACGTGATCAACTACGCCCATCTTTGGATATCATTACAGAGGCTCTTCGCAGAAGCAGACAGTTGCGCACATCACCCTACACTCATCATCGCACGCAGCAACAGACGGTAGCAGATATGACACGCCCGTGCAATGAAAAATACAGAAGACGGATACTAAGCTAGATCGACACTCGTGGCTACGACAGATGCATCGCTAGCTCAAATGCACTCACCCCATTGATTCCAAAGACAGTGCCGCCCGAGGATTACACAACGGGCAACCTCATCCATCACTACTAGATCCAGTCCGCATCCCACCCGTGACTCCTTTTACATGATCGATTTTTAGAGTATTCGTGAGGACAAAGATGAGACACTTCGATCAAGACTTTGTATGCCCTGAGGTAGCTTATAGCTTTAGGCTTACTTTGTATCTTCATTTTGTTTGTATCCGCATTTGTAGTATCATCATCGAGTATGTTATAAACTCCTGATTTATCTTTGCTTATTTGATTATCGCTTCTTCTTTCTTTTTGCACTCCCGATAAGTGTATTTCTCTCACGGGGGCCCATGTACTTTTCTTTTGATATATAAAATAACCTAGGCCCACAAGCCTAGTGGATTAACAAAAAAAAAAAAAAAAAAAAAAAAAAAAAAAAACTAAACCCTAAACCCTAAACCCTAAACCCTAAACCCATCCAACAGCATTTGGCCCAATGGTCAAAGGTTAGGCTAAGGATACCATGTGTGGGAGGTCTTGGGTTCAATTCCCCATATCGCCAGAGGTGAGATTAATTGCCATTCTCGCAGGGTGAAGGGAGTAGCTAACCCTAAGCCTCTAACACTGATGGAATTACTCATAAAAATCCTCCAAACGTGTAGGACAAGTCGAGGCGATTCCGCAGTCCAGCCTATGGGGTCTGTTGATAAGGAGGATTAGAACCCGAGACCACGCGCTAAAAATGACTAAATAATTATCCACTCAACGGCTAAATAATGCCAACATTTTTATCCAACAGCATTTGGCCCACTGGTCCAAGGTTCGGCTCAGGATACCATGTGGAGGTCTTGGGTTCGATTCCCATATCGCAGAGGTGAGATTAATTGCCATTCGCAGGGTGAAGGGAGTAGCTAACCCTAAGCCTCTAACACGGATGGAATTACTCATAAAAATCCTCCAAACGGTAGTGACGTCGAGGCGATTCCGTAGTCCAGCCGAGGGGTCCGTTGATATGAGGATTCGAACCCGAGACCACGCGCTAAAAATGACTAAATAATTAACCACTCAACGGCTAAATAAAGCCAACATTTTATCCAACAAAGATTTGGCCCAATGGTCAAAGGTTAGCTAAGGATACCACGTGCGAGGTCTGGGTTCGATTCCCATATCGCAGAGTGAGATTAATTGCCATTCGCAGAGGTGAAGGAGTAGCTAACCCTAAGCCTCTAACACGGATGGAATTACTCATAAAAATCCTCCAAACGCAGTAGGACAAGCGAGGGCGATTCCGCAGTCCAGCCTATGGGGTCTGCTGATAAGGAGGATTCGAACCCGAGACCACGCGCTAAAAATGACTAATAATTAACCACTCAACGGCTAAATAAAGCCAACATTTTATCCAACAAAGATTTGGCCCAATAGTCAAAGGTTAGGCTAAGGATACCACGCATGGAGGTCTTGGGTTCGATTCCCATATCGCCAGAGTGAGATTAATTGCCATTCTGCAGTGAAGGGAGTAGCTAACCCTAAGCCTCTAACACGGATGGAATTACTCATAAAAATCCTCCAAACGTAGTAGGATGTCGAGGGCGATTCCGCAGTCCAGCCTATGGGGTCCGCTGATACGAGGATTCGAACCCGAGACCACGCGCTAAAAATGACTAAATAATTAACCACTCAACGGCTAAATAAAGCTAACATTTTTTTATCCAACAAAGATTTGGCCCATGGTCAAAGGTTGTTAGCTAAGGATACCATGTGTGGAGGTCTTGGGTTCGATTCCCATATCGCCAGGTGAGATTAATTGTCATTCTGCAGGTGAAGCGGAGTAGCTAACCCTAAGCCTCTAACACGGATTGAATTACTCATAAAAATCCTCCAAACGTAGGACAAGTCGGAGGCGATTCCAGAGTCCAGCCTATGGGGTCCGCTGATAGCGAGGATTCGAACCCGAGACCACGCGCTAAAAATGACTAAATAATTAACCACTCAACGGCTAAATAAAGCCAACATTTTTTATACTAAACCATTTGGCCCTATGGTCAATGGTTAGGCTAAGGATATCATGTGTGGAGGTCAAGGGTTCGATTCCCATATCCGCAGAGTGAGATTAATTGTCATTCTCGCAGGGCAAAGGGAGTATCTAACACTAATTCTCTAACACTGATGGAATTACTCATAAAAATCCTCCAAACGTAGGACAAGCGGAGGGCGATTCCGCAGTCCAGCCGAGTGGGGTCTGTTGATAAGGAGGATTCGAACCCGAGACCACGCGCTAAAAATGACTAATAATTAACCACTCAACGGCTAAATAAAGCCAACATTTTTTTTTTTTATCCAACAGCATTTGGCCCAATGGTCAAAGGTTAGGCTAAGGATGCTCCTCGCAGAGACCGTGGGTTCGATTCCCAACAAAGAGGTGAGATTAATTCCTTGCACTTTTATTAGAATGCTCTTAACCGCGGCGAATAAAAAGGGGTTGGGCCCTGCTTCGAGTACCAGCGTCAGCTAAACGGATTCCTCTATACCTACAAGGGGGGCCCACTGATTAAAAAGGACACTGAATACCCCAAGCCAGGCCGAGGAATCGTTCAGTACGCCTCCAAACGGTATGGGCGGTTGCCTAAGCGATGGTGCCTATTGTTAAACCGACTCGAACTCAGGGCCTTCAAGCACATGGGAAACACATAATAATTAATAACAAACAACGGCTAACAAGCCAACATTTTTTTAACATTTTTAAAAAAAGCTCTCCCCTCTCTCCTCCCTCACGTCAAAACCCTAGCCTAGCCGCCACCCACCTCCGGCCACCATGGCCATCACGGCCACCGGCCGGCCACCTCCTGTGGTCGGCCGCCTTCCCACCCCCCCACCTTTTCAGATATCCTTAAATCTACCCTCACCCCCCCGGTTTCCGTCGAAACAGTGGCGACGGCGGTGTCAAACCCTAACGCCGCCGTCACCTTCCTCTCCCCTTCCTCGACATCCGTGTCCCTAAAACCTATCACCTATCTTCATGGTGAACCTATGGTTATGTTTGAGGAGGATGAAATTAATTTTATGATTGAAGAACAAGATTTGAAACTTGCGGTAATTGGTAAGTTTTCAAATGGTTGGACGGATTTTGATTTCTTGCGAAAGGAAATTCCTAAGCAATGTGGATTAAAATCTGAGGTTAATATAGGGTTGTTGCATCATCGTCATATTCTTATTCGTTGTTCTATCGAAGAAGATTATGATACTTTGATGTCTAGCCCTAGTTTTTGGATTAAAGAAAGAAACAAGATGTTGTTAATGAGAACATTCATTTGGAATGTTAATTTTAATCCAGAGGAGGAGTCCAATATTGCTTGGGGATGGATCTCATTTCCTAATCTTCCACCGAATTTCTTTGGTCATTCGGCATTGTTCACGTTGGCGGCGGCGGTTGGAAGACCCTTAAACCTAGATTCGGCCACTTTGAAGAATACAAGGCCAAGTTGTGCTAGGGTTAAGGTTGAAGTGGATTTATTGAAAGTTCATCCTCAAAATATTCATATTTCTTTCAAAAGGAATGGAATAGTTCATACTAAATTGCAAAAAATTAGGTTTGACTTCATTCCTAAATTTTGTACTACTTGCAAACTACAAGGTCATGATGTTAATGGATGTTGGATATCAATCCGATTTGAAGCCAAAAAAGGTTGACAATGATGATAGATCGACGGAAAAGGAGGCGGATTTGACAAAAGGTAATCTTCCAAACCCTAACCCCCCTTCTATTTCCGCCAAAACCCATCGTCCAGATCCGAAACCCACAAATCCTAACGGATGGCAGGTGGTTATGGGAAAAAAGACAAAAAAATCCACAAATCAAAACCCCAATCTTACGTTAAACATCGCTCCGCCACTTTGGTGGTCTAAACACCAACTCCACGTCAAAACAGACTTCTTTGAAAAATACAAAAATACGACCTAAAAATAATTTCCGACGGAAAAATGACTTGGAAAAACCCCTTCAACCCTACCGTGCCACCCCGATCACGAACCCTAGCCCCGACTCCACTGGATCACCTCCCCGTCGAATCACCACTAAACCCTAGCCCAAAGAAATGCTTTGTCACTGGGCCAAACCCTAGCCCAAAAACCACTACCCTAAACCCTAAACTACCCCTCCAAACGCTAGCCGCCAACCCGTCACCACTAACCCTACCCGAGACCCGACCCATGACCCAGACACCACACCCACCCCCTGCCAGACCCACCCCCCAACCCACTTACCCCCCCACCCCCCTCGTTACACTCCCTGTAGCCGACACCACCTCAAAAAACCCTAAAAATCCATATGAAACCCTACCCGCAACGTTGACCCGACCCGACCCATTAAACCGACCCGTGACCTGCATCACCCCCACCCCGCCATCCACCCCACCCCTATCCTACCTACCCTCGACATACCCTCCAGATCCAAACCTCACCCAAAATTACCACAAACCCTACCCGACACTATAACCCGACCCGACCCACTAACCCGAACCAACTCACTTCTACCCCGACTCCATCTAACCCAACTACCCTACCCCGGTACCCCGTCCCAGACATCACTCTCCCCGCCCCACCCAACACCAACCCCTACCCAGAACTACACCCTTTAAACCCTAAACTTACTGCACCCATTCCATCCGCCCGACCCGACCCAACCCCAAAACCCGACTCGCAAGCTTCCTAACCCGACCCAAAGAACCCACTAAACCCAACCCCGCCTCTACTTCCCACGAACCCCCTCAACCCGAACCCTCCAACCCTATAAAAACTAAACCCGTGACTCCACCCTCTAAACCCGTGACCCATCACCCAAACCGCCCAAACCCAAAGCCCAACCACTTTTAAAAAAACCCAAGAAAATTCAAGTCCAAATTCAGTTTGATACGGCCCACAACTCAACCTCAAACAAAATCAACCACCAAGCCCAAAACTACTTCAAAGCCCACAACCTCTAAGAACCCTCTACCAAAATCGCTTAAAATGCCTTTTCCTTTCCTCCTCAACCCTGTACATTAAATAAAGCCTCATCAGACATTCCTTCCAATAAGACTACCACTGCCAAATATTTGGGTACAGATAGTGACAGGTGGAAGCGGGGTGAGAGAGATGGATATGTTTCACAGGATTCTTCACACAAGCTATCAAAAGCTGAGATTGCAGAACTTCGTGAAGCCTTTGATCAGGAAATGGAAAGTGATGGTGAATTCTATGGTATGACAAATTTTGAAGATGTCTTAAGGAATTCCGACATGATTATTTCCTCCACAGAAGATAGACGGGATTGGGCCATGGAACCGTATGAACCTGAACCAAGACCGCTTGCTATTGATGAAGGTGTGGAAGAAGATATACTTGATGATGAGGAGCTTCAAATAGCACTTGGCCACATGTTTCAGGGAGTCCCTGATGCAGCGGATATGTTTGCTGAGATGAGTAGAATCGAGGAAACAATACCCAAGGCTTGTATGTGTTTAGTCTTCAACAAAGACAACAACAACTGCAAGGAAAACAAGCTTAAAAACCGCACTTAATCGGCAAGAACTACAAGATCAAAGAAGAAATGATTTTATATCGTGGATTATTAGATGATTTATGAGGACAAGGTACTTGGGTTTGAAGATTTTATAAGTACAGAGTTTAGAACTCCTAGCTTTGTGATTATATTATTACTCTACCTTAGTATCATCAATTGTAACATCATTATAGAGTGCATTATAAAATCTATGATGATCATAGCTTACCTCATCTTGGCTTCGTCTTTCTTTTTACATTCGGGATAGATCTATGCTACGCCTAGATAGGAATAGCAGGCAAATAAAGGATTATCTCTTTATTAGTTTGTATTTCCCTCCTGGGCCCCTTTTCTTTTATGTTATTAATAAAAACCTGGGCCAACGTGCCTGGATGATTACTCAAAAAAAAAAAAAAAAAAAAAAAAAAAACCCTAAACCCTATAACTCCGGGATGTTTGCTCCCTCTAATGAAGACAGACGGGAATGGGCCATGGAACCGTATGTACCAGAACCAAGCCCGCTTGATATTGATAAAGGTTTGGACGAAGATATACTTGATGATGAGGAGCTTCAGATAGCACTTGGTCACATGTTTCATGGTGTCCCTGATGCAGCGGATATATTTGCTGAGATGAGGAGTATCGAGGAAGCAATACCCAGAGCTAATACAGAAGCTGAGTCTTCAACAGCACAACAACAACGGCAAGGCAAACAAGCTAGAAAGCAGACTCCATTGGCAAGAACTACAAGATCAAAGAAGAAATGATTTTATATCAGGGATTATTAGATGAAGAGGAGGACAATGTACTTGGGTTTGAAGATTTTATAAGTACAGAGTTTAGAGCTCCTAGCTTTGTGCTTGTATTATTACTCTACCTTAGTATCATCATTTGTAACATCATTATAGAGTGCATTATAAACTCTATGATGATCATAACTTATCTTATCTTGGCTTCGTCTTTCTTTTTACATTCTGATAGACACATGCTTCGCTTAGACAGACTAGCAAAGTAAGTAAAGGAATATTCCTCTATTAGTTTGTAATTCCCTTCTGGGCCCCTTTATTTCTGTTATTAATAAAAACCTAGGCCAACGTGCCTAGATGATTACTCAAAAAAAAAAAAAAAAAAAAACCTAAACCCTAAACCCTAAACCCTAAAACCCTAAAACCCTAAAACCCTAAACCCTAAACCCTAAACCCTAAACCCTAAACCCTAAACCCTAAACCATAAACCCTAAACCCTAAACCCAGTGGAGTCGCCATCTGTAACACCCCATTTTCAACCGGAGCCGAAACGGGAATGTCACGTATGGTTGATTCCTAGATGTTTTTAAGGAGTCTCCACCTAATTATTATAGTGAATTAGGACACTTATTAAATAGCATAAAATGCTATAAATGATCTCCATTTAAAGGTCTGCGAAAAGCTATGTGAGATTCTAGATAAGAGTTCTTTATTATCCTAAAGGGAAGGGGTTAGGCATCCTTTAAGATCCGCTAACTTGCGGTTATCCGTTCAAACCTAGGTTTTAAAATTATTGTGCTAACATGCAATATATAATTCTAAAGGTGTTCTAATTATTAAACTAACCAAGAGATATTTAAACTAGGCATGCAAATATTTAAAATAGATATATGTTTAACAAGATAGTAATAAAGCAAATAATCATGGAAAGATGTAATGAAGAGAAATTAGCAAACATTTCGCTTTTATTTTTTAGGCGAATACTTTAAATTTGAGGCGCCTGTACCTGCAAAGACACTTAGTAGAAGAGTTAATAAATAATAAATAAAGCAAATAATCATAAAAAAGATGTAATGAAGAGAAATTAGCAACATTTCGCTTTTATTTTATGCGAATGCTTTAACTTTGAGGTGCGCCTCCGGGTACCTGCAAAGACACTTAGTAGAAGAGTTAATAAATAATAATTAAATAAAATCATCCAAATCGTTTACCTTATTTTCTGCCTAATTAGAATCGCACGAATCTCTTACGAAATCTCAAGACTAATATTAGCCCAATCTCAAATTTCTAAAAGCTTACCATTATTGGAACTCAATGGGGGCTCTATAAGAGCATGCAAAGGCATCGATAGAAGGGACCTCGGCAGCATTTAAGAACCACAGACGGGGTCGAACATAATAGGCTGAGCAGGTGAGCACAATAGAAGAGAGTAGAAAGGAAAAGGGAGGCAGCAGATGAGCATAAGAGAGCATATACGAGAGAGCTTAGTCGGGTAGCAACAAGAAGCATCGATTTTCATCCCCAAAGAATCAACTACTCGCAGCAGAAGGATAGAACATCCAAAACTAGTAAGCATCGACACCTTTTAGTCAGACCACGACCTTTCATTCGTGATCGCAAAACCCAAAACTCCGATTGACCGACGACTTGATACGCCGCCTGTCACGCTGAGAAGGTAAACTTAACTCACACTGATTTTAGTCTATTCGTGTTCAGTTGTTTGCATCTGTTTTGTATTGTCAATTCTGTGTTAGTTCTGTTCCTATACAAGCCATTTAGTTAACTTAATGTTTAATACAAGATAATGCCCAATCCTGTTAATTTCTTATTTTTAACATATTGAAAAAAATTCATATTGTATCTGTGTTAAATATGTGTTAGGTAGATTGCTGTTTTCATCAATATGAGGCTATTAATTGGAAACATGTCCGATAATCTGTTTTATGTCACGTAGGATAGGTTTGGTCTTTAAATCTTTATTAACTTGCTTATAAACTCACGAGTATGAATCTGGGAAATAACAAAATGTGAAAGGTGATAAGAAGATGTATGCAGCATTTAAGTTTGACTAAAGATTCAAATATCGAGCTCGTCGTGTTATTAAAATCGATTATTCCTAATAAGTATTCATCGTTATTTTGGACATAATAATGTTAGCTGATTCAATCATATGATTGATAACCATTCGACCACATTATGCCGTGCTTCTGAAGTGTCCACCATTCATGCACTTCTATGTTACTATCACCCCCTGTTTCCCTCTTAATGCATAGCCTAGTATGGTGAGATTAATTCCTTGCAATTTTATTCGAACGCCTAACCGCGGCGAATAAAAGTGGTTGGGCCTCGCTCGAGTACCAGTCACACGCTAAACGGATTCTCTATACCTACAAGAGGGCCCACCGATTAAAAGGACACTGAATGTGCCCAAGCCCAAATGAGGAATCGTCTGTGCACCTCCAAACTAGATGGGCCATTGTCTGCCGGAGGGTGCCTATTGTTAAACCGACTCGAACTCAGGGCCTTCAAGCACATGGGAAACACATAATAATTAATAATAAGAATCCAACAGCATTTGGCCCAATGGTCAAAGGTTAGGCTAAGGATACCATGTGTGGGAGGTCAAGGGTTCGATTCCCCATATCAGCAGAGGTGAGATTAATTGTCATTCTGCAGGGGTGAAGGGAGTAGCTAACCCTAAGCCTCTAACACGGATGGAATTACTCATAAAAAATCCTCCAAACGTGTAGGGACAAGCGGAGGGCGATTCCGTAGGTCCAGGCCGGAGGGGGGGTCTGTTGATAAGGAGGATTCGAACCCGAGACCACGCGCTAAAAATGACTAAATAATTAACCACTCAACGGCTAAATAAAGCCAACATTAGATTGGTAAGTTTTCAAATGGTTGGACGGATTTTGATTTATTGCGAAAGGAAATTCCTAAGCAATGTGGATTAAAATCTGAGGTTAATATAGGGTTGTTGCATAATCGTCATATTCTAATTCGTTGTTCTATTGAAGAAGATTATGATATGTTGATGTCAAGCCCTAGTTTTTGAATTAAAGAAAGAAATAAGATGTTATTGATGAGAACATTCATTCGAATGTTGCATTTAATCCGTAAGAGGAGTCAAACATTGCTTGGGGTTGGATTTCTTTTCCTAACCTTTCTCCTAATTTCTATGGCCATTCTACTTGTTCTCACTTAGGCGCTGGGAAACCTATTGCTATTGATTCGCCACAAGGAATAAAACAAGGCCTAGTTGTGCTAGAGTCAAGGTTGAGGTTGATTTGTTAAAATCTCACCTCAAAAGATTCAAATCTGCTCAAAAAGAATGGTATTGTTCATTCAAAATGGCAAAAATTAGGTTTGATTTCTTGCCTAAGTTTTGTACTAAGTGCAAACTTCAAGGACATGACATGGAAGGATGTTGGAAATTAAATCCTGATTGAGACCAAAGAAGGATGATAAAATTGATGGATTGATGGAGGAATCGCGGCTATTGACAAAGGTAAATCTCAAAACCCTACTATTCCTCCTTCTTCCTCCAAAATTACACTACCGATCCGAAATCCAACAAACCGACGGAAGGTGGTTACGGAAAAATAATAGAAAACCACAACCGGAACCAAAAATCATCATTTTCATCGCTTTGGCCGGGAAGTTATTCCGCCAACAAGGTGGTCGGAACACCAACTCCACGGGCAACGCACTTACCGTCGAAAAATCTCAAAAATACGAGCTGTAAATTAATTTCCGACGGAAAATGACGCCAATTCCTCGAACCCTACCTGCCACACCCGACCGGAACCCTAGATCCGACTCCACTGAACACCCCCAACCACCACACACCTCCCACTCTAGCCCAAGAGCCCACCATCATTGGGCCAAACCCTAACCCATTACATCAAAACCCTAACCCTAAACTACCCACCCAAACCCTAGCCGCCAACCCGTCACTTCAAACCCTACCCGTGACCCGACCCATCACCTGCACTCCCACCCCATGCCCCGCCAGTCCACCCCACCCACATACCCCTACCCATGTCGCCCAACCCCTATCGAAACCGCCACAAAAACCATATACCACCTATCAAACCCTACCCGATTCATCGACCGACCACCCATTAACCCGACCCATAACCTGCATAACCCCACCCCGCTGCACTCCATCCCCTATCCTACCTACCCGCCTCGACCTACCCCCCAGATCCGAAACCCCACCCAAAATTATCGTCGAAACCCTACCCGACAATCTAACCCGACCCGACCCACTAACCCGATCCAACTCAGCCCCTACCCTGACCCATTTAACCCAATTACCCTACCCCCCTGGTACCCCACCCCAGGCACCACTCCTCCCCACCCCACCCAATGACCAACCCCAACCCAGAACTACCCCTTTAAACCCTAAACTTTCTGCACCCATTCCTCCGCCCGACCCGACCCAACCCCAAAACCCGCCCTCGCAAGCTTCCTAACCCGACCCAAAGAACCCACTAAACCCAACCCCTCTACTTCCCACGAACCTCAATCCAAACCTCCAACCCTATAAAACTAAACCCGTGACTCCACCCTCTAAACCCGTGACCCATCTCCCAAATCGCCCAACCCCAAAGCCCAACCACTTTTAAAACAACCCAAGAAAATTCAAGTCCAAATTCAGTTTTGATACGGCCCACTACTCAACCTCAAACAAAATTAACCACCAAGCCCAAAACTACTTCAAATCCCACAAACACAAAGAACCCTTCTACCAAAAATCGCTTAAGAATGCCTTTTCCTTCCTCCTCAACCTTGTACATTGAATAAAACCTCATCGACATTCCTTCCAATAAAACTACCACCGCCATTCCTTTGGGTACTAATAGTGATGGAGGAAGTGGGAGACAGATGGATATGTTTCACGTGATTCTTCACACAAGCTATCAAAAGTCGAGATTGCGTAATCGTGAAGCCTTTGATCAGAAATGGAAAGTGATGGTGAATTCTATGGTATGACAAATTTTGAAGATGTCTTAAGGAATTCGACATGATTATTTCCTCCACGTAAGATAGACGGATTGGACCATGGAACCGTATGAACTCGAACCAAGACCGCCATATTGATGAAGGTATGGAAGAAGATATACTTGATGATGAGGAGCTTCAGATAGCACTTGACACATGTTTCGTAGCCCCTGATACAAATGGATATGTTTGCCGAGATGAGAAGAATAGAGGAAGCAATACCTAAGGCTAGAATAAGTTTAGTCTTCAACAAAGACAAAGAACAACTGCAAGGCAAACAAGCTAAAAAACCGGCACTCCCACTGGCAGTAACCACAAGATCAAAGAAGAAATGATTTTATATCAGGGATTATTAGATGACGAGGAGGACAAGGTACTTGGGTTTGAAGATTTTATAAGTACAGAGTTTAGAGCTCCTAGCTTTGTGATTATATTATTACTCTACCTTAGTATCATCAATTGTAACATCATTATAGAGTGCATTATAAACTCTATGATGATCATAGCTTACCTCATCTTGGCTTCGTCTTTCTTTTTACATTCGGGATAGACCTATGCTACGCCTAGATAGGACTAGCAGGCAAAGTAAAGGACTATCCCTTTATTAGTTTGTATTTCCCTTCTGGGCTCTTTTTCTTTTATGTTATTAATAAAACCTGGGCCAACGTGCCTGGATGATTATTCAAAAAAAAAAAAAACCTAAACCCTAACCCTAAACCCTAAACCCCAAACCCCAAACCCCAAACCCCAAAACCCCAAACCCCAAAACCCCAAACCCCAAACCCCAAACCCCAAACCCCAAACCCTGCACTCCCAAAACCCTGCACTTCAAACCCTGCACTCCCAAACCCTGCACTCCCAAACCCTGCACTTAACCTGCACCCTGCACTTGCACTGCACCTGCACTTTGCACCCTGCACTCCTGCACTCCTAAACCCTGCACTCCTAAACCCTAAACCCTAAACCCTAAACCCTAAACCCCTAAACCCTAAACCCCTAAACCCTAAACCCTAAACCCTAAACCCTAAACCCTAAACCCCTAAACCCCTAAACCCCCAAACCCTAAACCCTAAACCCTAAACCCTAAACCCTAAACCCTAAACCCTAACGCCTAAACCCTAACCCCTAAACCCCTAAACCCCTAAACCCTAAACCCTAAACCCTAAACCCTAAACCCTAAAAACCCTAAAAAACCCTAAAAATCCTAAACCCCTAAACCCTAAACCCCTAACCCTAAATCCCTAAACCCTAAACCCTAAAAAACCCTAAACCCCTAAACCCTAAACCCCTAACCCTAAACCCCTAAACCCTAAACCCCTAACCCTAAACCCCTAAACCCTAAACCCTAAACCCTAAACCCTAAACCCTAAACCCTAAACCCTAAACCCTAAACCCTAAACCCATCCAACAGCATTTGGCCCAATGGTCAAAGGTTAGGCTAAGGATGCTCCCTTGTGCAGGAGACCGTGGGTTCGATTCCCTTAACAAAGAGGTGAGATTAATTCCTTGCAATTTTATTCGAACGCCTAACCAAGGGCGAATAAAAAGGGTTGGGCCTCGCTTCGAGTACCACACCTAAACGGATTCTCTATACCTACAAGAGGGCCCACCGATTAAAAGGACACTGAATGTGCCCAAGCCCAATGAGGAATCGTCTGTGCACACCTCCAAACGGTATGGGTCATTGTCTCAAATGGATGGGTGCCTATTGTTAAACCGACTAACTCGGGCCTTCAAGACATACGGGAAACACATAATAATTAATAATAAACAACGGCTAACAAGCCAACATTTTAAATCCAACAAAGATTTGGCCCAATGGTCAAAGGTTAGGCTGATGCTCCTCGCAGAGAGACCGTGGTTCGATTCCTAACAATAAGGTGAGATTAATTCCTTGCAATTTTATTCGAACGCTCTTAACGCGGCGAATAAAGCGGGTTGGGCCCGCTCGAGTACCACGCCTAAACGGATTCCTCTATACCTACAAGAGGGCCCACTGATTAAAAGGACACTTAATGTGCCCAAGCCCAATGAGGAATTGGTTCGTCTGCCTCCAAACGGTATGCATTGGTTTAAGCCGATGGGTGCCTATTGTTAAACCGACTCGAACTCAGGGCCTTCAAGCACATGGGAAACACATAATAATTAATAATAAACAACGGCTAAACAAGCCAACATTTTTAAACATTTTAAAAACTTAGCAAAATTTGCTCTCCCCTCTCTCCTCCCTCACGTCAAAACCCTAACCTAGCCGCCACCTTTTTCCGCCACCACGGCCGCCAGGCACCGGCCGCCACCCCGTGGTCGGCCACCACCCCCCCTCCACCCCTCACCCCCCCACCTTCTTGGAAATGGTCAAATCGGCCCCACCCCTCCCGTCTCACGGCAAAACAGTGGCAGCGGCGGTAGGAAACCCTAGCACCGCCGTCGCCCCTCTCCTTTCATCCTCGAGTTCCGTTCCCATTAAGCCCATTAAGTACGTTCATGGTGAGCCTATGTTTATGTTTTTAGAGGAAGAAATTGAAATTATGATTCAAGAACAAGATTTGAAACTTGTAGTCATTGGTAAGTTTTCAAATGGTTGGACGGACTTTGATTTTTAAGGAAGGAGATTCCTAAACAATGTGGCCTTAAATCGAGGTTACAATAGGTTTGTTGCATAATCGCCATATTCTTATTCGTTGTTCAATCAGAAGATTATGACATCTTAATGTCAAGCCCTAGTTTTTGGATTAAAGAAAAGAATAAAATGTTGATGAGAACATTCATTTGGAATGTTGATTTTAATCCAGAGGAGGAGTCCAATATTGCTTGGGGATGGATTTCATTTCCAAATCTTTCACCGAATTTCTTTGGCCATTCGGCCTTGTTCACGTTGGCGGCGGCGGTGGGTAAACCATTAACCCTAGATTCGGCCACCATGAAGAAGACAAGGCCAAGTTGTGCTAGGGTTAAGGTTGAAGTGGACTTGTTGAAAGTTCATCCTCAAAAAATTCAAATTTCGTTCAAGAAGAATGGAATAGTACATACAAAGATGCAAAAAATTAGATTTGATTTCATGCCTAAGTATTGTACTAATTGCAAACTTCAAGGACATGATATTGAAGGATGTTGGAAGTTAAATCCGGATTTGAGACCAAAGAAGGATGAAAATGACAATGGTGAGATTTCGACGGCTATGGCAAAAGGTAATCTTCAAAACCCTACTTCTACTTTCTATCGCCACACAAACCACCCCGCATCCAAAATCCAAAATTAGAAGGTCAGTGTGGTCAACGGAAAAAACAAGAGAAAAAACACAAATCTAAATCAAAAAATTCTTTTGAACACTGTTCCGACTACATGGGTGAAATTCGACCACGCGGAGGCCTGAACCACCTCCATTACGCCAAAGCACTTCACCAAACAACCACAAAATTCAGGCCAAAAAATAAATGGCGGCGCCGGAATACCACCTAGAATACCCCCTACCCATCGGAACCCTACCGGCGGCCACCCTGACCGCCGGAACCCTACCCCTAAACCACCAGATCTGCCCCCCAGCGCCGTCACAAACCCTAAACCTAACCCAGCAGCAGCAGAGGCGGCTGGGCCTAACCCTAGCCCTAAACCACTAAGCCCAAACCCTAATTTACCCCCCCAAACCCTAGCCGCCAACCCGCCAGCTCAAACCCTACCCGAGACC
Source organism: Przewalskia tangutica (assembly GCA_029844215.1). Lineage (NCBI taxonomy): Eukaryota > Viridiplantae > Streptophyta > Magnoliopsida > Solanales > Solanaceae > Przewalskia > Przewalskia tangutica. The sequence continues at coordinate 28,236 of CM056732.1, forward strand.
CGACCCATGACCCAGACACCACACCCACCCCCTGCCAGACCCACCCCCCAACCCACGTACCCCCCCACCCCCCTCGTTCAACCCCCTGTAGCCGACACCACCTCAAAAAACCCTAAAAACCAATTTGAAACCCTACCCGCAACGTTGACCCGACCCGACCCATTAAACCGACCCGTGACCCAGATCACCCCCCCACCCCCTATCCTACCTACCCCCCTTGACCTACCCTCCAGATCCGAAACCTCACCCAAAATTACCGTCGAAACCCTACCCGACACCCTAACCCGACCCGACCCACTGACCCGATCCAACTCAGCCCCTACCCTGACCCATCTAACCCAACTACCCTACCCCCCCTGGTACCCCAGTCCTAGACATCGCTCCCCTCCCCCCAACCTTAACCCCCCCTATCCGAATCTACACCTAAAAACCCTAAACCTACCTTAACAATACCCAATGCCCCGACCCGACCCAACCCTAAAACCCACCTAAATCCCTAACCCGACTCCAAAGAATCATTTAAACCTACCCTCTCGCCCCCACGCACTTCTCAACCCGAACCCACTAACCCTTTAATTCAAAAACCCGTGACCCACCCACCCACGGATACCCGTACCCCACCAACCCCCTCGGCCCAAATCCATAGCCCATCCAAACTACAAAAATTACAAGAAAATACAAGTCCTAACTCTATTTCAGACACGGGCTCCACTACTCAACCCAAAACAAAATCAACCACCAAGTCCAACACTAATTCAAAGCCCACAACCAATAAAAATCCTACGGCCCAAAATTGGCTTAAAAATGCCTTTTCCTTCCCTCCTCAACCTTGTACATTGAATAAAGCCTCATCCGAGATTCCGTCCAATAAGACTACCACTGCCAAATCTTTGGGTTCTAATAGTGACAGGAGGAAGTGGGGTGCAACAGATGGAAATGATTCGCAGGATTATATACAAACACTTTCAAAAGAGGATATTGCAGAACTTCGTGAAGCCTTTGATCAGGAAATGGAAAGTGAAGGGGAATTTTGTGGTATGACAAAGTTTGAAGAAGTTTTGGAAGACATTCAAAGGAACTCCAGGATGTTTGCTCCCTCTAATGAAGACAGACGGGAATGGGCCATGGAACCGTATGTACCAGAACCAAGCCCGCTTGATATTGATAAAGGTTTGGACGAAGATATACTTGATGATGAGGAGCTTCAGATAGCACTTGGTCACATGTTTCATGGTGTCCCTGATGCAGCGGATATATTTGCTGGGATGAGGAGTATCGAGGAAGCAATACCCAGAGCTAATACGTGCTAGTCTTCAACAAAGACAACAACAACTAAAGGCAAACAAGCTAGAAAGCCGGCACTCCCATTGGCAGTAACCACAAGATCAAAGAAGAAATGATTTTATATCAGGGATTATTAGATGAAAGGGAGGACAAGGTACTTGGGTTTGAAGATTTTATAAGTACAGAGTTTAGAGCTCCTAGCTTTGTGCTTGTATTATTACTCTACCTTAGTATCATCATTTGTAACATCATTATAGAGTGCATTATAAACTCTATGATGATCATAACTTATCTTATCTTGGCTTCGTCTTTCTTTTTACATTCGGGATAGACCTATGCTTCGCCTAGACAGGACTAGCAGGCGAAGTAAAGGAATATTCCTCTATTAGTTTGTAATTCCCTTCTGGGCCCCTTTATTTCTGTTATTAATAAAAACCTAGGCCAACGTGCCTAGATGATTACTCAAAAAAAAAAAAAAAAACTAAACCCTAAACCCTAAACCCTAATCCCTAAACCCTAAACCCTAAACCCTAAACCCTAAAACCCTAAAACCCTAAAACCCTAAACCCTAAACCATAAACCATAAACCCTAAACCCTAAACCCAGTGGAGTCGCCATCTGTAACACCCCATTTTCAACCGGAGCCGAAACGGGAATGTCACGTATGGTTGATTCCTAGATGTTTTTAAGGAGTCTCCACCTAATTATTATAGTGAATTAGGACACTTATTAAATAGCATAAAATGCTATAAATGATCTCCATTTAAAGGTCTGCGAAAAGCTATGTGAGATTCTAGATAAGAGTTCTTTATTATCCTAAAGGGAAGGGGTTAGGCATCCTTTAAGATCCGCTAACTTGCGGTTATCCGTTCAAACCTAGGTTTTAAAAGTATTGTGCTAACATGCAATATATAATTCTAAAGGTGTTCTAATTATTAAACTAACCAAGAGATATTTAAACTAGGCATGCAAATATTTAAAATAGATATATGTTTAACAAGATAGTAATAAAGCAAATAATCATGGAAAGATGTAATGAAGAGAAATTAGCAAACATTTCGCTTTTATTTTTTAGGCGAATGCTTTAAATTTGAGGTGCGCCTCCAGGTACCTGCAAAGACACTTAGTAGAAGAGTTAATAAATAATAAATAAAGCAAATAATCATAAAAAAGATGTAATGAAGAGAAATTAGCAACATTTCGCTTTTATTTTATGCGAATGCTTTAACTTTGAGGTGCGCCTCCGGGTACCTGCAAAGACACTTAGTAGAAGAGTTAATAAATAATAATTAAATAAAATCATCCAAATCGTTTACCTTATTTTCTGCCTAATTAGAATCGCACGAATCTCTTACGAAATCTCAGTACCAATATTAGCCCAATCTCAGCCCTAAAAGCTTACCATTATTGGAACTCAATGGGGGCTATATAAGAGCATGCAAAGGCATCGATAGAAGGGACCTCGGCAGCATTTAAGAAACACAGACGGGGTCGAACATAATAGGGCGGAGCAGGGCAGAGCACAATAGAAGAGAGTAGAAAGGAAAAGGGAGGCAGGCAGAGCGGAGCATAGTAGAGCATATACGAGAGAGCTTAGTCGGGGTAGCAGTCAGCAAGCATCGATTTTCATCCCCTAGCAGCAGTCAACTACTCGCAGCAAGGATAGAACATCCAAAAACTAGTAAGCATCGACACCTTTTAGTCAGACGATCGACCTTTCATTCGCATCGCAAAACCCAAAACCCGTCGATTGACCGACGACTTGACACGCCGCCTGTCACGCGCAGAAGGTAAACTTAACTCACACCTGATTTTAGTCTATTCGTGTTCAGTTGTTTGCATCTGTTTTGTATTGTCAATTCTGTGTTAGTTCTGTTCCTATACAAGCCATTTAGTTAACTTAATGTTTAATACAAGATAATGCCCAATCCTGTTAATTTCTTATTTTTAACATATTGAAAAAAATTCATATTGTATCTGTGTTAAATATGTGTTAGGTAGATTGCTGTTTTCATCAATATGAGGCTATTAATTGGAAACATGTCCGATAATCTGTTTTATGTCACGTAGGATAGGTTTGGTCTTTAAATCTTTATTAACTTGCTTATAAACTCACGAGTATGAATCTGGGAAATAACAAAATGTGAAAGGTGATAAGAAGCAGTATGTATGCAGGCATTTAAGTTTGGACTAAAGATTCAAATACTGGAGCCTGTCGTGTGTTATTAAAATCAGATTATTCCTAATAAGTATCTGCCTGTTATTTTGGACATAATAATGTTAGCTGATTCAGTCATATGATTGATAACCATTCGACCACATTATGCCGTGCTTCTGAAGTGTCCACCATTCATGCACTTCTATGTTACTATCACCCCCTGTTTCCCTCTTAATGCATAGCCTAGTATGGTGAGATTAATTCCTTGCAATTTTATTCGAATGCTCTTAACCAAGGGCGAATAAAAAGGGGTTGGGCCCTTCTTCGAGTACCAGCGTCAGCTAAACGGATTCCTCTATACCTACAAGAGGGGCCCACTGATTAAAAAGGACACTGAATGTGCCCAAGCCCAATGAGGAATCGTTCTGTACAGCCTCCAAACGGTATGGGGCCGGTTGTCTAAGCCGGAGGGGGTGCCTATTGTTAAACCGACTCGAACTCAGGGCCTTCAAGCACATGGGAAACACATAATAATTAATAATAAGAATCCAACAGCATTTGGCCCAATGGTCAAAGGTTAGGCTAAGGATACCATGTGTGGGAGGTCAAGGGTTCGATTCCCCATATCAGCAGAGGTGAGATTAATTGTCATTCCGCGGTGAAGGAGTAGCTAACCCCAAGCCTCTAACACGGATGGAATTACTCATAAAAATCCTCCAAACGTGTAGGACAAGCGAGGGCGATTCCGTAGTCCAGTAGGGGGTCTGTTGATAAGGAGGATTCGAACCCGAGACCACGCGCTAAAAATGACTAAATAATTAACCACTCAACGGCTAAATAAAGCCAACATTAGATTGGTAAGTTTTCAAATGGTTGGACGGATTTTGATTTATTGCGAAAGGAAATTCCTAAGCAATGTGGATTAAAATCTGAGGTTAATATAGGGTTGTTGCATAATCGTCATATTCTAATTCGTTGTTCTATTGAAGAAGATTATGATATGTTGATGTCAAGCCCTAGTTTTTGGATTAAAGAAAGAAATAAGATGTTATTGATGAGAACATTCATTTGGAATGTTGCATTTAATCCAGAAGAGGAGTCAAACATTGCTTGGGGTTGGATTTCTTTTCCTAACCTTTCTCCTAATTTCTATGGCCATTCGGCCTTGTTCTCACTTGCGGCGGCGGTGGGGAAACCTATTGCTATTGATTCGGCCACAAGGAATAAAACAAGGCCTAGTTGTGCTAGAGTCAAGGTTGAGGTTGATTTGTTAAAATCTCACCCTCAAAAGATTCAAATCTCGTTCAAAAAGAATGGTATTGTTCATTCAAAATGGCAAAAAATTAGGTTTGATTTCTTGCCTAAGTTTTGTACTAAGTGCAAACTTCAAGGACATGACATGGAAGGATGTTGGAAATTAAATCCGGATTTGAGACCAAAGAAGGATGATAAAAGTGATGGATTGATGGAGGAATCGGCGGTTATTGACAAAGGTAAATCTCAAAACCCTACTATTCCTCCTTCTTCCTCCAAAATTACACTACCAGATCCGAAATCCAACAAAACCGACGGTTGGAAGGTGGTTACGGGAAATAATAGAAAATCAACAAATCCGAACCAAAAATCATCATTTTCTACTGTTTTGGCGTTGGGGGAAGTAATTCCGGCCAACAAGGTGGTCGGAAACACCAACTCCACGGCAGAACAGACCCTACCGTCGAAAATCTCAAAAAATACGAGCCAAAAATTAATTTCCGACGGAAAATGGCGCGCACGGACTCGAACCCTACCTGCCACTCCGACCGGAACCCTAGATCCGACCCACCTGAACACCCCCCAACCACCGTCACACCTCCCAAATTTCTAGCCCAAGAAACCACCATTCGCTGGCCAAACCTCAGCCCATTCCATCAACACCCTAACCCTAAACTACCCCCCCACACCCTACCCGCCAACCCGACACTTCAAACCCTACCCGTGCCCCGACCCATCACCTGCACTCCCACCCCCATGCCCGCCAGTCCACCCCACCCACATACCCCCCTACCCACGTCGTCCAACCCCCCCTATCGAAACCGCCACAAAAAACAATATACCACCTATCGAAACCCGACCCGATTCACTGACCCGACCCGACCCATTAACCCGACCCATAACCTGCATAACCCCACCCCGCTGCACCCATCCCCTATCCTACCTACCCCCGACCTACCCCCATCCGAACCCCACCCAAAATTATCGCGAAACCCTACCCGACAATCTAACCCGACCCGACCCACTAACCCGATCCAACTCACCCTACCCCGACCCATTTAACCCAATTACCCTCTACCCCCGGTACCCCTCCCTAGGCACCACTCCCTCCCCACCCCACCCAATGACCAACCCCAACCCAGAACTACCCCTTTAAACCCTAAACTTTCTGCACCCATTCCTCCGCCCCGACCCGACCCAACCCCAAACCCGACCGCAAGCTTCCTAACCCGACCCAAAGAACCCACTAAACCCAACCCCCCCGCTACTTCCCACGAACCCCCTCAAGCCGAAACCTCCCACCCGATAAAAACTAAACCCGTGACTCCACCCCTGAAACCCGTAACCCATCTCCCAAATCGGCCCAACCCCAAAGCCCAACCACTTTTAAAACAACCCAAGAAAATTCAAGTCCAAATTCAGTTTCGGATACGGGCTCCACTACTCAACCTCAAACAAAATTAACCACCAAGCCCAAAACTACTTCAAATCCCACAAACACAAAGAACCCTTCGGCCCAAAATTGGCTTAAGAATGCCTTTTCCTTCCCTCCTCAACCTTGTACATTGAATAAAACCTCATCAGACATTCCTTCCAATAAAACTACCACTGCCATTCCTTTGGGTACTGATAGTGACAGGAGGAAGTGGGGTGAGACAGATGGATATGTTTCACAGGATTCTTCACACAAGCTATCAAAAGTCGAGATCAGAACTTCGTGAAGCCTTTGATCAGGAAATGGAAAGTGATGGTGAATTCTATGGTATGACAAATTTTGAAGATGTCTTAAGGAATTCCGACATGATTATTTCCTCCACAGAAGATAGACGGGATTGGACCATGGAACCGTATGAACCTGAACCAAGACCGCTTGCTATTGATGAAGGTATGGAAGAAGATATACTTGATGATGAGGAGCTTCAGATAGCACTTGGTCACATGTTTCAGGGCGTCCCGGATACAGCGGATATGTTTGCTGAGATGAGAAGAATAGAGGAAGCAATACCCAAGGCTAGAATAGAAGCTGAGTCTTCAACAGCACAGCAACAACGGCAAGGCAAACAAGCTAAAAAACCGGCACTTATGGCAGTAACCACAAGATCAAAGAAGAAATGATTTTATATCAGGGATTATTAGATGACGAGGAGGACAAGGTACTTGGGTTTGAAGATTTTATAAGTACAGAGTTTAGAGCTCCTAGCTTTGTGATTATATTATTACTCTACCTTAGTATCATCAATTGTAACATCATTATAGAGTGCATTATAAACTCTATGATGATCATAGCTTACCTCATCTTGGCTTCGTCTTTCTTTTTACATTCGGGATAGACCTATGCTACGCCTAGATAGGACTAGCAGGCAAAGTAAAGGACTATCCCTTTATTAGTTTGTATTGCCCTTCTGGGCTCTTTTTCTTTTATGTTATTAATAAAACCTGGGCCAACGTGCCTGGATGATTATTCAAAAAAAAAAAAAAAACTAAACCCTAACCCTAAACCCTAAACCCTAAACCCTAAACCCTAAACCCTAAACCCATTCAACAGCATTTGGCCCAATGGTCAAAGGTTAGGCTAAGGATACCATGTGTGGGAGGTCTTGGGTTCGATTCCCCATATCAGCAGAGGTGAGATTAATTGCCATTCTGCAGGGGTGAAGGGAGTAGCTAACCCTAAGCCTCTAACACGGATGGAATTACTCATAAAAAATCCTCCAAACGTAGGACAATGTCGAGGCGATTCCGCAGTCCAGCCGGAGTGGGTCTGTTGATAAGGAGGATTCGAACCCGAGACCACGCGCTAAAAATGACTAAATAATTAACCACTCAACGGCTAAATAAATCCAACATTTATCCAACAGCATTTGGCCCAATGGTCAAAGGTTAGGCTAAGGATACCATGTGTGAGGTCTGGGTTCGATTCCCATATCGCAGAGGTGAGATTAATTGCCATTCCGCAGGGTGGAGTAGCTAACCCTAAGCCTCTAACACAGATGGAATTACTCATAAAAATCCTCCAAACGCAGTAGGACAAGCGGAGGCGATTCCGCAGGTCCAGCCTATGGGGGTCTGTTGATAAGGAGGATTCGAACCCGAGACCACGCGCTAAAAATGACTAAATAATTAACCACTCAACGGCTAAATAAAGCCAACATTTTATCCAACAAAGATTTGGCCCAATGGTCAAAGGTTAGGCTAAGGATACCATGTGGAGGTCAAGGGTTCGATTTCCCATATCGCCAGGTGAGATTAATTGTCATTCGCAGGGCAAAGGGAGTAGCTAACCCTAAGTCTCTAACACGCATGGAATTACTCATAAAAATCCTCCAAACGTGTAGGATGCGGAGGGCGATTCCGTAGGTCCAGCCGAGGGGTCTGTTGATAAGGAGGATTCGAACCCGAGACCACGCGCTAAAAATGACTAATAAATAACCAAAAAAACGCAAAAAAAACCCAAAATTTTTATCCAACACCATTTGGCCCAATGGTCAAAGGTTAGGCTAAGGATACCATGTGTGGGAGGTCTTGGGTTCGATTCCCATATCACAGAGTGAGATTAATTGACATTCGCAGGTGAAGGAGTAGCTAACCCTAAGCCTCTAACACGGATGGAATTACTCATAAAAATCCCCAAACGTGTAGGGACAAGCGAGGCGATTCCGTAGTCCAGCCGGAGGGGTCCGCTGATAAGAGGATTCGAACCCGAGACCACGCGCTAAAAATGACTAAATAATTAACCACTCAACGGCTAAATAAAGCCAACATTTTAATCCAACAAAGATTTGGCCCAACGGTCAAAGGTTAGCTAAGGATACCATGTGTGGGAGGTCTTGGGTTCGATTCCCCATATCAGCAGAGGTGAGATTAATTGCCATTCTGCAGGGGTGAAGGGAGTAGCTAACCCTAAGCCTCTAACACGGATGGAATTACTCATAAAAAATCCTCCAAACGTGTAGAGACAAGCGGAGGGCGATTCCGTAGGTCCAGGCCGGAGGGGGGTCTGTTGATAAGGAGGATTCGAACCCGAGACCACGCGCTAAAAATGACTAAATAATTAACCACTCAACGGCTAAATAAAGCCAACATTTTAATTTTTGCTCTCCCCTCTCTCCTATTTTTCGACGGAAAAACCCTAACCCTAACCCTTCACGTTTTCCGGCCACCATGGTCATGGCGGCCACTGGCCGGCCACCTCCTGTGGTCGGCCATCACCCTCCCATCACCGTGCACCCCCCCACCTTCTCAGAAATTGTCAAATCGACACCCACCCCCCCGGTTTACCCCTTGGCAGCGCGGGCGCTAACCCTAGCTCGCTGCCACCCTCTTCCCCTCCTCGCCCTCAGGCTCTAAAGCCCATCACGTACCTTCATGGTGAGCCTATGATTATGTTTGAGGAGGAAGAAATTAATCTTATGATTGAAGAACAAGATTTGAAACTCATGTTATTGGTAAGTTTTCAAATGGTCGATTGGATTTTGATTTCTTGCGAAAGGAAATTCCTAAGCAATGTGGATTAAAATCTGAAGTTTCTATAGGGTTATTGCATAATCGTCATATTCTAATTCGTTGTACTATTGAAGAAGATTATGATATTTTGATGTCAAGCCCTAGTTTTTGGATTAAAGAAAGAAACAAGATGTTATTAATGAGAACATTCATTTGGAATGTTAACTTTAATCCGGAAGAAGAGTCGAATATAGCTTGGGGATGGATCTCATTTCCCAATCTTCCGCCTAATTTCTTTGGCCATTCGGCCATGTTCACGTTAGCATCGGCGGTGGGGAAGCCTATTGCCCTAGATTCGGCTACAAGGAGGAAGACAAGGCCTAGTTGTGCTAGGGTTAAGGTTGAAGTGGATTTGTTAAAAGTTCACCCTCAAAAAATTCAACTATCTTTCAAGAAAAATGGAATTGTTCATACAAAAGTACAAAAAATTAGGTTTGATTTTATTCCTAAGTATTGTACTACTTGTAAATTACAAGGACATGATATTGAAGGATGTTGGAAAGTAAATCCGAATCTGAGACCTAAGAAGGATGACAAAGTTGATGATTCTATGGAAAAGAAGGCGGATATGGACAAAGGTAATTCTCAAAACTCTTCTCTTCCTCCTTCTTCTGCCAAAACCACCAATCCAGATCCAAAACCCAAAAAACTTGACGAATGGCAGGTGGTTACGGGAAAAAAGATTAGAAAAAATACAAATCCGAATCCAAAAACCAACGTGCCCACTGTTTCGGCGACTGGGGGGGAAATTCCGGCCAACCTGAACGTCGGAACCACCACCAACAAGTCAAATCAGACCTCCCTGGCAAAAAATCCAAAAAATCTGACCCTAAAATTGATTTCCGACGCCGGAATAAATGACGGCGCCGGAAAATCCCTTCGGAACCCTACCGGCGGCCACCCTGACCGCCGGAACCCTAGTGCCGACCCACCAGAACCTCCCCCACCCTCCGTCATACCCACCAGCCCTAGCCCAGCAGCCGCCATTGCTGCTGGGCCAAACCCTAGCCCAAAAACAACTACCCTAAACCCTAAACTACCCCCCCAAACCCTAGCCGCCAACCCGCCACCACAAACCCTACCCACGACCCGACCCGACACCTGCACGGCACTCCCATCCTCCGCACCACCCCACTACCCACAAACCCACCTACCCCCCACGTCCAACCCCCCTCTACCGAAACCACCACAAAAAACCCTAAACCATCTACCGAAACCCTACCCGATTCCCTGACCCGACCCGAACCCATAACCCGACCCGGTACCCAGATTTCAACCTTACCCCTACCCAGATCCATCACCCACCCCACAGATCACCCCACCCCCCTCGACCAACTCACAAATACCGAAAACACCCCTTCAAATCACGTCGAAACCCTACCCACGGTTTTGACCCGACCCGACCCTCTTACCCGATCCAATTCAGCCCCAACCCTAACCCCTGTGGCCCACCTACCCTACCCCCCCTCTAGGCCATGGACCAGACATCAATCCCCACCCCCCTCCGTCAAAACCACTTCCCTAAACCCTAAAATACCCTCGGAAACAATACCCATCCAACCGACCCGACCCGACCCGGAAACCCGACCCGAAAACCCAACCCGAAACCAAAAACAGACCCCCCACCCCCAGACCCAGCAAACCCCCCCTAAACCTCAAACCATTACCCCCTTAAAACCACTAAATAAAAAGGACCAAACCCAAAGCCCAAACACACTTCAAATAATCCAAGAAAATCCAAGTCCAAATTCCATTTCGGATACGGGCTCCACTACCCATCCTCAAACAACATCAAATACAAAACCCATAACTAATTCAAAACCCACAAACACAAAAAACCCCTCAGCCCAAAACTGGCTTAAAAATGCTTTTTCATTCCCTCCACAACCTTGTACTTTGAATAAATCCTCATCAGAAATTCCCTCCAATAACCCTACCACGTCCAAAACCTTTGATACTGATAGTGTAAGGAGGAAGTGGTGTGATACGGAAGGAGAAGAGTCTAATAATGATTATGAGCACAAGTGGTCGAATCGCATATAGATTACTTGGAGGCCTTTGATAAGGAAATGGAATTGAAGGTGACTTCGTCAGATGACAAAGTTTGAGGATGTTTTAAAGGACACCCTAAGCAAGAGAAATGCACACATGATCAGACAGAATATTTGGAGATGTTTGTCCCCTCGTAAGAAGATAGACGAATGGGCCTTGGAAATGTTTCAACTGTAACCAAGCCCACTAAATTACTGAGATTCAGAGGACGACATTCTAGATGATGAGGAGCTTCAGATAGCACTTGGACACATGTTTCATGGTGTCCCTGACCCTGAAAATATGTTTGAAGAGATGAAGAGATTAGAGGCAGCAATACCCAGTCCACCTAAGAAAGGAGTGGGGACTTCATCAACACATAATCTACGCCAACGAAAGGAAGCTAGTAAGCCGACTATTCCATTGTCATTTACCACTAGGTCAAAGAAGAAATGATTCTATACCATGGACTACAAGAAGACAAGGAGGAGAAGGTACTTGGGTTAGAAGATTTTATAAGTTCAGAGTCTAGATATCCTAGCTTTGTTCTTATATTACTACTCTATCTTAGTATCATCATTTGTAACATCATCATAGAGTGCATTATAAACTCTATGATGATCATAGCTTATCTCATTTTTGCTTCTTCCTTCTTTTTACATTCGGGATAGACTTATACTTCGCCTAGTGACTAAGACTAGTAAGTAAAGTGGCTATACCCTTATTAGTTCAGAACTCCCTTCTGGCCCCTTTTCCTTCTGTTATTAATAAAAACCTGGGCCAAAGTGCCTGGATGATTACTCAAAAAAAAAAAAAAAAAAAAAAAAACCAAAACCCTAAACCCTAAAAAAAAAACCTAAACCCTAAACCCTAAAAAAACCCTAAACCCTAAAAAAAACCTAAACCCTAAACCCTAAACCCTAAAAAAACCTAAACCTTAAACCCTAAACCCTAAAAAAATCCTAAACCCTAAAAAAAACCTAAACCCTAAAAAAAACCTAAACCCTAAACCCTAAACCCTAAAAAAATTACCACGGGCCGAGAGTCCGTGGATTGCAAAAAAAAAAAAAAAAAAAAACCCTAAAAAAACCCTAAACCCTAAAAAACCCTAAACCCTAAAATAAAAACTAAACCCTAAACCCTAAACCCTAAAAAAAACCTAAACCCTAAAAAAAAAAACTAAACCCTAAACCCTAAACCCTAAACCCTAAACCTTAAACCCCAAACCTTAAACCCCAACCCTTAAACCCCAACCCCCAAACCCCCAAACCCAAACCCCCAACCCCCAAACCCCCAAAACCCCAAAACCCCAAACCCCAAACCCCAAAACCCCAAACCCCAAAACCCCAAAACCCCAAAACCCTGAACCCCTGAACCCTGAACCTTGAACCCTGAACCCTGAACCCTAAACCCATAAATCCCTAACCCACCCATCAACCCATTAAACCTACCCTCTACTCCCCACGTACCCCCTCAACCCGCACCCACTAACCCTATAAATCCTAAACACGTGACCCACCCCCCCCCCGAAACCCGTACCCAACCACACCCGTCGGCCCAAATCCATAGCCCAACCCAAAAACAAAAAACCCAACAAAAATCAAATCCTAACGCAATTTCAGACACGGGCGCCACTACTCAACCCCACACAAAATCAACCACCAAGCCCAACACTAATTCAAAGCCCACAACCAATAAAAATCCTTCGGCCCAAAATTGGCTTAAAAATGCCTTTTCCTTCCCTCCTCAACCTTGTACATTGAATAAAGCCTCATTAGAGATTCCGTCCAATAAGACTTCCACTGCCAAATCTAATAGTGACAGGAGGAAGTGGGGTGCAACAGATGGAAATGATTCACAGGATTATATACAAACACTTTCAAAAGAGGATATTGCAGAACTTCGTGAAGCCTTTGATCAGAAAATGGAAAGTGAATGTGAATTCTGTGGTATGACAAAGTTTGAAGAAGTTTTGGAAGACATTCAAAGGAACTCCGGGATGTTTGCCCCCTCAAAATTAGATAGACGGGAATGGGCCATGGAACCGTATGTACGTAACCAAGCCCGCTTGCTATTGATAAAGGTTTGGACGAAGATATACTTGATGATGAGGAGCTTCAGATAGCACTTGGTCACATGTTTCATGGTGTCCCTGATGCAGCGGATATATTTGCTGAGATGAGGAGTATCGAGGAAGCAATACCCAGAGCTAGTACAGAAGCTGAGTCTTCAACAGCACAGCAACTACGGCAAGGCAAACAAGCTAGAAAGTCGGCACTCCCATTGGCAGTAACCACAAGATCAAAGAAGAAATGATTTTATATCAGAGATTATTAGATGAAGAGGAGGACAAGGTACTTGGGTTTGAAGATTTTATAAGTACAGAGTTTAGAGCTCCTAGCTTTGTGCTTGTATTATTACTCTACCTTAGTATCATCATTTGTAACATCATTATAGAGTGCATTATAAACTCTATGATGATCATAGCTTATCTTATCTTGGCTTCGTCTTTCTTTTTACATTCGGATAGACTATGCTTCGGGCCCTTTTATTTCTCTATTAGTTTGTAATTCCCTTCTGGGCCCCTTTTATTTCTGTTATTAATAAAAACCTAGGCCAACGTGCCTGGATGATTATTCAAAACAAAAAAAAAAAAACAAAAACTAAACCCTAAACCCTAAACCCTAAACCCTAACCCCACTAAACCATAAACCCTAAAACCATCCAACAGCATTTGGCCCAATGGTCAAAGGTTAGGCTAAGTATACCATGTGTGTGAGGTCAAGGGTTCGATTCCCCATATAAGCAGAGGTGAGATTAATTGGCATTCTCAGGGGCAAAGGAGTAGCTAACCCTAAGTCTCTAAAACGGATGGAATTACTCATAAAAATCCTCCAAACGTGTAGGGATGTCGAGGCGATTCCGTAGGTCCAGGCCGGAGGGGGGGTCTGTTGATAAGGAGGATTCGAACCCGAGACCACGCGCTAAAAATGACTAATAATTAACCACTCAACGGCTAAATAAAGCCAACATTTTTTTTAAAAAAAAATCCGGTGAACAGTAAACCCTAACGCCGCCGCGGTGAACAGTGACGCCGACGACGATTCACTGTTTCCGGCCAGCTCCGGCGTTTATTGCCAACGGGACCACTACCTATAGCTTCGTCTCAACGAGCCCGTCACTTCGATACCTACCACGACCGTCGACTATTCCTACATCGCCGGAAATTACAGATCGAAAAACCTTCAGCTTTCCGATCGTTCTTTTTAACTTTCCGGCGAACTCCGGCAAAATTGACGATCGGGGTTGGTACCAACAGCTTCGTCTTCCCCTCGCCGTCATTTCTATACCCACCACAACCTTCGATTGTTACTAAATCACCGATCATCCAAATCTCATTTCCCGAAACCCTAGCCGCCGCCAGTCAGTTTCCGGTGAAATCAGGTACAATCGACGATCGAGGGTGGTACCATCACACTCGTCGTCTTGACCCCGTCATTTTGCACCTACCCTCAACCTTCAATTCTTCCCAGAACGCCGGGACGACCAAATCGAATTTTCCGGCATTTCGACGTCGTTTTCCGATCGTTTCAGGTATTCTCGTTTGTCGTGGGTGGTACCATTGTTTTTGTCTCAACAAGCTCTACAATTCCCACTAAACGCCGACGCTCAACACTCATTTTTTCCCAACTGCCATTTTTTCCGCGAATCACGGCGTAATGGCGTCGCCGGGCAACCACCGTAGAGGTTGTCCAGCCCATTTTTTCTGATTTTCCACCACTAATGACCCCCCAATGCAACAATTCATTGACTTTAGATCAAAATGGTATTTTCCGGCGAACATCATCGCCAAACGGCAAATGGTAAGCCGCCAATGGCGGCAATTCGCACTGGCCCTAAACACGAAATTCAGTTTGCTAATGTTCTACAATCATCACCTCCTAACCGGATCAGCGTCCCAACAAAGCTCGTAACGGCCAAATATCACCTCCAAGACCTAAACAGTAAATTATCTACATGGAGAACCTACATTATTGCTTGTAAATCTAAAATTGATGTGTTGATTGCGCGTCAAGATTTTAAATGGGCAGTGATAGGTAAATTTAGTCATGGCATGCCTCACATAGATTTTTTGAGGACTGATTTACCTAAACAGTTGAAATTGAAAGCCCAAGTTAGAATTGGTTATCTGTTTAGCCGTCATATTCTGATCCGATGCTCCATTGAAGAAGATTATGATACGCTTATGTCCATCTCTACCAGCTTTGATATAAAAGATAAGAGGGAATCCTATCATTTACGCACTATGAAATATGATGTTTCCTTTGACCCTACAAAAGAAACTAGTATAGCTTGGGCTGGGTTTTATTCCCTAACCTTCCACCTGTCTACTTTGATGAGTCTATCCTATTATCTATTGCTTCTGATGTGGGTAGACCCATTTGTGTTGATGCGGCCACCAAAAATATGACCCGTCCTAGTTGTGCTAAGGTTAAAGTCGAACTAGATTTGTTGCGTCAACATCCCAAAATATCCAAATCCAAATTGCTACGGAAGGAGGAATTCAAACAAACTCTTACAAGATTCAGTTTGACTTTCTCCCAAAGTATTGCACTAATTGTTCCCTTCAAGGACATGATGTGCACGGGTGTTGGAAACTCAATCCTGAGATGAGACCTTCGAAGGACAAAGAAAATACACATCTTGCTCCCCCTCCTCCAAAAGACAACCCACAAAACCCAAATCCCCTGAATAATCCAAACAAAACAAACAATCCACCCAAAAATCCAAATCCAGCCAAAGAAACCCCCGCAACTACAAATCAAGCCAAAGAAGCCCTAAAATCCAAATGACTGCAAACAGCTAGTAAAAACGAAAGAAAATACTCCACAAGTCCAAAAGCCAAAACCAAAAATACTGGAATCAAATCCATTTCAAATATCTAAAGTTAACCAAAAACAACCTCCAAACAAAAACACACAAGTCTCTATAGCACACCCCCCACAAATTCCAATTACCCCCACTCCATTACCTACCCCCACACCTACTCCAATCCAACAACAAAACCCCCATCCTTTTCAATTCATTGCTAGCACCTCCTCCACCTTACCTACCCACACCCAGCCCCTCCTCACAATGCCTGCCCCTCACCCTCCCTCTTCCTCAACCAAACCCACCAGATATCCCCACCGCACCTGAGACCCCCCCCCCACCCCCACCAAATGAACCCAAACCACCCCACACCACACCACACCGATCCCTACCCAACATCACACCCTTATTCCACCGTAACCCATCCAACCTCCCACCGAACATACCCTCCTACGTAAAACTACACCCGTCCCCCAACTCACCCTTACTCACCCTGTATCCCCACTGGATATTGGGAAATCCAAATACAAACGCCCTATATTTTCTTCCGCACCCTCTACCCCTACAGCACCAAAAATTTTCCAACGACGGGACTCATTCTTTATTGGCATTAATCTTGAGCTACCTTCTTTAGCCAAGAATATTGTGCCTTTGAACCAAGCTTGTACTAGCATTCCTCATCCCAGTAGCTGGGAGAATTTATGGTAAAGGAGCTTGTTATCACGATAATGATGATGTTGAGCGAGGTTGATACCCGCAAGAATACATGGTCGACGAAGATGATAATTTTGTTGATACGGCCGACTTGTTTGACGAGGATAGGATACGTGGTTGACAAACCAGCTATAAGAGAATTCACTCCTAAGGTATCGCCTTCGCCATAGAGGATTCGGATCCTTTTATGGGCATAATACTCGAGGGTAGGAGATCCCACAGTTACACCAGCTACCGATTGGTTCGATAGGCTATTCCTATTGGTGAATGTGATATTCGTGATCGAGGTCGCGAACGGTGATGAAGCTAACCGAGAAGTGCACGATTTTATCAACATCTTCATGGATGCGAGAAAGGCACCAGTGGCGTAAAACAGTGCAGTTTGACAGCGCGAACAACTACGGCCCATCTTTGATATCATTACGCAGGCTCTTCACATGAGCGGTACAAGTTGCACATCACCTCTACACTCTTCATCGCACAGAGCAAATGTATGATAGCAGATATGACACAACCGTGCAATGAAAAATACATGAAGATGGATACTAAGTTAGATCGGACACCTAGATTGCGCCGGAAGATGAACTAAATATGCAAAGTTTAGCTACACAAAATATGTGAACTCAACCTCTATGTGAGTGTCACGACCCGAACCCCGAGCCCGTGACTGGTGCCCTACCTGGGCACCCTTCTACCCATACAACACAAGTAACCCGCGGAAGCTAAATGACACTCTTTTTTTTTTTTGCAAAGGCAAAGCCGTTAAGGTTGCCATAATATATAACACCCAAATGGGACTACAACTGTACAACAATATAAATACAACTCACGCAAGTCCAGCCCACATATGAATACAGACCTCTAAGAGTTTAAACAACAAACTACGACGGGACAGGGCCCCGCCCTACCCCTGAATGTATATAAGCCTACAATACCAGGTTCCGTACCAACATGACAAGCCTCCCAAATAATGGAGATTTTCCCAAAACTGAGTAGAGATCCTAAGAGCGAGGATCACCAAATCAAGACCTAAACTCGCAGATGAAACGCAGCCTCGGCGGGATCAAGACAACAAGTACTAAGTATGTAAACATAAAGTACAGTTAATAAACCATAACTGGCCAAAAGATGGCAGGGACAAGTAAAAACCTTACCAGCTCCAATCATGTCATATAAAATAAAAGCCAACTGTACCTTGTCACTGTACTAATGTACTTTATATAAACAAATGAGAGTCAATTGAGCATTTTAAAAATATGCCTTTTTTAACAGTAAGATCCACCGTGTCATTTCAACTAAAAGCCACCAAGTCAACCGTAACTCACACTTCAAAACTTGGCGCATAACCGCTGGTCCCGAGAACTCTCAAAGACAGCTTTCAAATGCTCCGCATGCTCTCGCCTGAGCGGAATAAACCAAGATGTCATCAATGAATACTATCACAAACGTATCCAAAATGGCTTGAACACTCGGTTCATCAAATCCATAAATACCGTCGAGCATCGTCAAACCGAAAGATACGACTGAACTCATAGTTCTGCACGGTCCGAATGCGCCCTAGGGACATCCGCCTCTAACTCGCACTGATGATAGCCCGATCGCAGATCAATCTTGAGAAACATCTCGCACTCGCAATCCGGTCGAACAAATCATCAATCCCGGAAGCGGGTATTCGTTTAATGGTCACCTTGTTCACCGTCAGATCAACACACATGCGCAGCTGCCCCGCCCTTCTTCTTCACGAACAATACCGCGCCTCCTGGGAGAAACACTAGGCTCGATGAAGCCCTTCTCCAAAGAAATCTCTACCGGGTCCTTCAACTCTCTCAACTCGGCAGTGCATTCTCATGGCGGAATGGAAATAGCCGAGTGTCCGCAAAGACATCGACAAAACTCTATCTCCTCTCGTGAGGATACCCGGAGGTCATCCGAAACACATCCGGGAACTTCGACTATCGAATCGATCAAAATCGTACCGCATTTCAAGAATAAACACCCGAATGATGGTAGATATACCCTTCGCACCATCTTCCTAGCCTTGAGGTAGGAAATAAACCTACCCTCTACGACACGTTGTTCCTCTCCCACTCAATAACCGGCCTCAGAAACCGAACCGTACCACTCTCTCCCTGCAGTCTACATTGGCATAGCAAGAAGCTAGCCAATCCATACCCATGATCACATCGAAATCAGTCATGTCCAACTCTATCTAGATATCCTAGCTTTGTTCTTATATTACTACTCTATCTTAGTATCATCATTTGTAACATCATCATAGAGTGCATTATAAACTCTATGATGATCATAGCTTATCTCATTTTTGCTTCTTCCTTCTTTTTACATTCGGGATAGACTTATACTTCGCCTAGTCAGGACTAGCAGGCGAAGTAAAGGGCTATACCCCTTATTAGTTTGTAACTCCCTTCTGGGCCCCTTTTCCTTCTGTTATTAATAAAAACCTGGGCCAAAGTGCCTGGATGATTACTCAAAAAAAAAAAAAAAAAAAAAAAAACCTAAACCCTAAACCCTAAACCCTAAAAAAAAACCTAAACCCTAAACCCTAAAAAAACCCTAAACCCTAAAAAAAACCTAAACCCTAAACCCTAAAAAAAACCTAAACCCTAAACCCTAAACCCTAAAAAAACCTAAACCTTAAACCCTAAACCCTAAAAAAATCCTAAACCCTAAAAAAAACCTAAACCCTAAAAAAAACCTAAACCCTAAACCCTAAACCCTAAAAAAACCCTAAACCCTAAAAAACCCTAAACCCTAAAATAAAAACTAAACCCTAAACCCTAAACCCTAAAAAAAACCTAAACCCTAAAAAAAAAAACTAAACCCTAAACCCTAAACCCTAAACCCTAAACCTTAAACCCCAAACCTTAAACCCCAACCCTTAAACCCCAACCCCCAAACCCACAACCCCACCCCCCCAACCCCCCAACCCCCAAAACCCCAAAACCCCAAACCCCAAACCCCAAAACCCCAAACCCCAAAACCCCAAAACCCCAAAACCCCAAAACCCTGAACCCCTGAACCCTGAACCTTGAACCCTGAACCCTGAACCCTAAACCCATAAATCCCCCTAACCCGACCCCTCAACCCATTAAACCTACTCCCTCTACTCCCACGCACTTCTCAACCCGAACCCACTAACCCTATAAATCCTAAAATCGTGACCCACCCACCACCGGAAACCCGTACCCTACCACCCCCTTCGGCCCAAATCCATAGCCCATCCAAAATACAAAAATCCCAAGAAAATTCAAGTCCTAACTCTATTTCAGACACGGGCTCCACTACTCAACCCCAAACAAAATCAACCACCAAGCCCAACACTAATTCAAAGCCCACAACCAATAAAAATCCTTCGGCCCAAAATTGGCTTAAAAATGCCTTTTCCTTCCCTCCTCAACCTTGTACATTGAATAAAGCCTCATTAGAGATTCCGTCCAATAAGACTTCCACTGCCAAATCTAATAGTGACAGGAGGAAGTGGGGTGCAACAGATGGAAATGATTCACAGGATTATATACAAACACTTTCAAAAGAGGATATTGCAGAACTTCGTGAAGCCTTTGATCAGAAAATGGAAAGTGAAGGTGAATTCTGTGGTATGACAAAGTTTGAAGAAGTTTTGGAAGACATTCAAAGGAACTCCGGGATGTTTGCCCCCTCAAAATTAGATAGACGGGAATGGGCCATGGAACCGTATGTACCAGAACCAAGCCCGCTTGCTATTGATAAAGGTTTGGACGAAGATATACTTGATGATGAGGAGCTTCAGATAGCACTTGGTCACATGTTTCATGGTGTCCCTGATGCAGCGGATATATTTGCTGAGATGAGGAGTATCGAGGAAGCAATACCCAGAGCTAGTCTGGTGAGTCTTCAACAAAGACAAAGAACTACGGCAAGGCAAACAAGCTAGAAAGTCGGCACTCCCATTGGCAGTAACCACAAGATCAAAGAAGAAATGATTTTATATCAGGGATTATTAGATGAAGAGGAGGACAAGGTACTTGGGTTTGAAGATTTTATAAGTACAGAGTTTAGAGCTCCTAGCTTTGTGCTTGTATTATTACTCTACCTTAGTATCATCATTTGTAACATCATTATAGAGTGCATTATAAACTCTATGATGATCATAGCTTATCTTATCTTGGCTTCGTCTTTCTTTTTACATTCGGGATAGACCTATGCTTCTGGGCCCCTTTTATTTCTCTATTAGTTTGTAATTCCCTTCTGGGCCCCTTTTATTTCTGTTATTAATAAAAACCTAGGCCAACGTGCCTGGATGATTATTCAAAACAAAAAAAAACAAAAAAACAAAAAAACTAAACCCTAAACCCTAAACCCTAACCCCCCTAAACCCTAAACCCTAAACCCATCCAACAGCATTTGGCCCAATGGTCAAAGGTTAGGCTAAGGATACCATGTGTGGGAGGTCAAGGGTTCGATTCCCCATATCAGCAGAGGTGAGATTAATTGTCATTCTGCAGGGGCAAAGGGAGTAGCTAACCCTAAGTCTCTAAAACGGATGGAATTACTCATAAAAAATCCTCCAAACGTGTAGGGACAAGCGGAGGGCGATTCCGTAGGTCCAGGCCGGAGGGGGGGTCTGTTGATAAGGAGGATTCGAACCCGAGACCACGCGCTAAAAATGACTAATAATTAACCACTCAACGGCTAAATAAAGCCAACATTTTTTTTTAAAAAAAATCCGGTGAACAGTAAACCCTAACGCCGCCGCGGTGAACAGTGACGCCGACGACGATTCATCGTTTCCGCCACCCGGCATCGCCAACGGGACCACCACCTATAGCTTCGTCTCAACGAGCCCGTCACTTCGATACCTACCACGACCGTCGACTATTCCTACATCGCCGGAAATTACAGATCGAAAAACCTTCAGCTTTCCGATCGTTCTTTTTAACTTTCCGGCGAACTCCGGCAAAATTGACGATCGGGGTTGGTACCAACAGCTTCGTCTTCCCCTCGCCGTCATTTCTATACCCACCACAACCTTCGATTGTTACTAAATCACCGATCATCCAAATCTCATTTCCCGAAACCCTAGCCGCCGCCAGTCAGTTTCCGGTGAAATCAGGTACAATCGACGATCGAGGGTGGTACCATCACACTCGTCGTCTTGACCCCGTCATTTTGCACCTACCCTCAACCTTCAATTCTTCCCAGAACGCCGGGACGACCAAATCGAATTTTCCGGCATTTCGACGTCGTTTTCCGATCGTTTCAGGTATTCTCGTTTGTCGTGGGTGGTACCATTGTTTTTGTCTCAACAAGCTCTACAATTCCCACTAAACGCCGACGCTCAACACTCATTTTTTCCCAACTGCCATTTTTTCCGGCGAACCGCCGGCGGTAATGGCGGTACGCCACCTGTAGAGGTTGTCCAGCCCATTTTTTCTGATTTTCCACCACTAATGACCCCCCAATGCAACAATTCATTGACTTTAGATCAAAATGGTATTTTCCGGCGAACATCATCGCCAAACGGTGGCGGTACAGCGGTGGTGCCGCCGCCTGTGGCGGCAATTCAGACCTGTCCTAAACCTGAAATTCAGTTTGCTAATGTTCTACAATCATCACCTCCGACAACTGGATCAGCGGGTCCCAACAAAGCTCAGAACGGTCAAATATCACCTCCGTTAGCACCTAAACAGGTAAATTATCTACATGGAGAACCTACATTATTGCTTCAGAAATCTAAAATTGATGTGTTGATTGCGCGTCAAGATTTGAAATGGGCAGTGATAGGTAAATTTAGTCATGGCATGCCTCACATAGATTTTTTGAGGACTGATTTACCTAAACAGTTGAAATTGAAAGCCCAAGTTAGAATTGGTTATCTGTTTAGCCGTCATATTCTGATCCGATGCTCCATTGAAGAAGATTATGATACGCTTATGTCCATCTCTACCAGCTTTGATATAAAAGATAAGAGGGAATCCTATCATTTACGCACTATGAAATATGATGTTTCCTTTGACCCTACAAAAGAAACTAGTATAGCTTGGGCTTGGGTTTTATTCCCTAACCTTCCACCTGTCTACTTTGATGAGTCTATCCTATTATCTATTGCTTCTGATGTGGGTAGACCCATTTGTGTTGATGCGGCCACCAAAAATATGACCCGTCCTAGTTGTGCTAAGGTTAAAGTCGAACTAGATTTGTTGCGTCAACATCCCAAAAATATCAAAATCCAAATTGCTACGGAAGGAGGAATTCAAACAAACTCTTACAAGATTCAGTTTGACTTTCTCCCAAAGTATTGCACTAATTGTTCCCTTCAAGGACATGATGTGCACGGGTGTTGGAAACTCAATCCTGAGATGAGACCTTCGAAGGACAAAGAAAATACACATCCTGCTCCCCCTCCTCCAAAAGACAACCCACAAAACCCAAATCCCCTGAATAATCCAAACAAAACAAACAATCCACCCAAAAATCCAAATCCAGCCAAAGAAACCCCCAAAACTACAAATCAAGCCAAAGAAGCCCCCAAAAATCCAAATGACTGGCAAACAGTTGCCAGTAAAAAACGAAAGAAAAATACTCCACAAGTCCAAAAGCCAAAAACCAAAAATACTGGGAATCAAATCCAGCCCCAAATATCTAAAGTTAACCAAAAACAACCTCCAAACAAAAACACACAAGTCTCTATAGCACACCCCCCACAAATTCCAATTACCCCCACTCCATTACCTACCCCCACACCTACTCCAATCCAACAACAAAACCCCCATCCTTTTCAATTCATTGCTAGCACCTCCTCCACCTTACCTACCCACACCCAGCCCCTCCTCACAATGCCTGCCCCTCACCCTCCCTCTTCCTCAACCAAACCCACCAGATATCCCCACCGCACCTGAGACCACCCACCCTCCCCCTCCTATTGAACCAAACCCACCAGAGACCACACCACACCTATCCCTACCCAACATCACACCCCTTATTCCACCAGAACCCATCCAACCTCCCACTGAACATACCCCTCCTACAGAAACTACACCCTTCCCCCAACTCACCCTTACTCACCCTGTATCCCCACTGGATATTGGGAAATCCAAATACAAACGCCCTATATTTTCTTCCGCACCCTCTACCCCTACAGCACCAAAAATTTTCCAACGACGGGACTCATTCTTTATTGGCATTAATCTTGAGCTACCTTCTTTAGCCAAGAATATTGTGCCTTTGAACCAAGCTTGTACTAGCATTCCCTCATCCGGTAGTGTGGGGAGAATTTATGGTAAGGAGCTTGTTATTGCTGATAATGATGATGTTGAGGTGGAGGTTGATACCCGCAAGGAATACATGGTTGACGAAGATGATAATTTTGTTGACATGGCTGACTTGTTTGATGAGGATAGGGATACAGTGGTTGACAAACCAGCTATAAGAGAATTCACTCCTAAGGTATCGCCTTCGGCTATAGAGGATTCGGATCCTTTTATGGGCATAATACTCGAGGGTAAGGAGATCCCACAGGTTACACCAGCGCTACCGATTGGTTTGGATAGGGCTATTCCTATTAGGAACAGGGATATTCAGGATCAGAGGCTGCGAATGGTGATGAAGCTAACTGAGCAGTGCACAGATTTTATCAACATCTTCATGGATGCGAGAAAGGCACAGTTGTGGCGTCAGAAACAGGCAGGTTTGACAGGCGCGAACAACTACGGCCCATCTTTGGATATCATTACAGAGGCTCTTCACAGGAAGCGGTACAGGTTGCAGGCACATCAGCCCTACACTCTTCATCGCACAGAGCAACAGATGATAGCAGATATGACACAACCAGGCAATGAAAAATACATGAAGATGGATACTAAGAAGTTAGATCGGACACCTAGATTGCGCCGGAAGATGAACTAAATATGCAAAGTTTAGCTACACAAAATATGTGAACTCAACCTCTATGTGAGTGTCACGACCCGAACCCCGAGCCCGTGACTGGTGCCCTACCTGGGCACCCTTCTACCCATACAACACAAGTAACCCGCGGAAGCTAAATGACACTCTTTTTTTTTTTTGCAAAGGCAAAGCCGTTAAGGTTGCCATAATATATAACACCCAAATGGGACTACAACTGTACAACAATATAAATACAACTCACGCAAGTCCAGCCCACATATGAATACAGACCTCTAAGAGTTTAAACAACAAACTACGACGGGACAGGGCCCCGCCCTACCCCTGAATGTATATAAGCCTACAATACCAGGTTCCGTACCAACATGACAAGCCTCCCAAATAATGGAGATTTTCCCAAAACTGAGTAGAGATCCTAAGAGCGAGGATCACCAAACTGCGTACCTAAACCTGCGGCATGAAACGCAGCCCCCCGAAGGGGATCAGTACAACAAGTACTAAGTATGTAAACATAAAGTACAGTTAATAAACCATAACTGGCCAAAAGATGGCAGGGACAAGTAAAAACCTTACCAGCTCCAATCATGTCATATAAAATAAAAGCCAACTGTACCTTGTCACTGTACTAATGTACTTTATATAAACAAATGAGAGTCAATTGAGCATTTTAAAAATATGCCTTTTTTAAAAGTAAGATCCACCGTGTCATTTCAACCAGAAAAGCCACCGAAGTCAACCAGAACTCACACTTCGAAAACTTGGCGTACAACTGCTGGTCCTGGAGAACTCTCAAAGATAGCTTTCAAATGCTCCGCATGCTCCTGCTCTGAGCGGGAATAAACCAAGATGTCATCAATGAATACTATCACAAACGTATCCAAAAATGGCTTGAACACTCGGTTCATCAAATCCATAAATACCGTCGGAGCATTGGTCAAACCGACATGACCACGAACTCATAGTGCGTCTGCATCGTCCGGAATGCAGTCCTAGGGACATCCGCCTCTCTAACTCGCACCTGATGATAGCCCGATCGCAGATCAATCTTGGAGAAACATCTCGCACCCTGCAACTGGTCGAACAAATCATCAATCCTGGGAAGGGGGTATCTGTTCTTAATGGTCACCTTGTTCACCGTCAGATCAACACACATGCGCTGGCGTCCGCCCTTCTTCTTCACGAACAATACCGCGCTCCCGGGAGAAACACTAGGCTCGATGAAGCCCTTCTCCAAAATCTCTCGGTGGTCCTTCAACTCTCTCAACTCGGCGGTGCCATTCGTATGGCGGAATGGAAATAAGTGAGTGTCCGCAAAGACATCGATACAAAACTCTATCTCCTCTCGGGAGGATACCCGGAGGTCATCCGAAACACATCCGGGAACTCTCGACTCTCGGCCCGAAAATCTGGTACCGACCTCGGAATAAACACCCGAATGAGATGGTAGATATACCCCTTCTGCACCATCTTCCTAGCCTTGAGGTAGGAAATAAACCTACCCCTCGGCGACACAGTGTTCCCCTCCCACTCAATAACCGGCTCCCAGAAACCGAACTGCACCACTCTCTCCTCGAGCTACATTGGCATAGCAAGAAGCTAGCCAATCCATACCCATGATCACATCGAAATCAGTCATGTCCAACTCTATCTAGATATCCTAGCTTTGTTCTTATATTACTACTCTATCTTAGTATCATCATTTGTAACATCATCATAGAGTGCATTATAAACTCTATGATGATCATAGCTTATCTCATTTTTGCTTCTTCCTTCTTTTTACATTCGGGATAGACTTATACTTCGCTAGTCGACTAGCAGTAAAGTAAAGCGGCTATACCCTTAGTTTGTAACTCCCTTCTGGGCCCCTTTTCCTTCTGTTATTAATAAAAACCTGGGCCAAAGTGCCTGGATGATTACTCAAAAAAAAAAAAAAAAAAAAAAAAACCAAAACCCAAAACCCAAAACCCAAAAACCAAAAACCAAAACCCAAAAACCAAAACCCAAAACCCAAAAAACCAAAAACCCAAAAACCTAAAACCCAAAACCAAAAAAACCTAAACCCTAAACCCTAAACCCTAAAAAAACCTAAACCTTAAACCCTAAACCCTAAAAAAATCCTAAACCCTAAAAAAAACCTAAACCCTAAAAAAAACCTAAACCCTAAACCCTAAACCCTAAAAAAACCCTAAACCCTAAAAAACCCTAAACCCTAAAATAAAAACTAAACCCTAAACCCTAAACCCTAAAAAAAACCTAAACCCTAAAAAAAAAAACTAAACCCTAAACCCTAAACCCTAAACCCTAAACCTTAAACCCCAAACCTTAAACCCCAACCCTTAAACCCCAACCCCCAAACCCCCAAACCCAAACCCCCAACCCCCCAACCCCCAAAACCCCAAACCCCCAAACCCCAAACCACCACACCCAACCCCCAAAACCCCAAAACCCCAAAACCCCAAAACCTCAACCCCGAACCCCGAACTCAACCCCAACCTCAACCCTAAACCCATAAATCCCCCTAACCCGACCCCTCAACCCATTAAACCTACCCTCTACTCCCCACGTACCCCCTCAACCCGCACCCACTAACCCTATAAATCCTAAACACGTGACCCACCCACCCCCGGAAACCCGTACCCAACCACTCCCTTCGGCCCAAATCCATAGCCCATCCAAAATACAAAAATCCCAAGAAAATTCAAGTCCTAACTCTATTTCAGACACGGGCTCCACTACTCAACCCCAAACAAAATCAACCACCAAGCCCAACACTAATTCAAAGCCCACAACCAATAAAAATCCTTCGGCCCAAAATTGGCTTAAAAATGCCTTTTCCTTCCCTCCTCAACCTTGTACATTGAATAAAGCCTCATTAGAGATTCCGTCCAATAAGACTTCCACTGCCAAATCTAATAGTGACAGGAGGAAGTGGGGTGCAACAGATGGAAATGATTCACAGGATTATATACAAACACTTTCAAAAGAGGATATTGCAGAACTTCGTGAAGCCTTTGATCAGAAAATGGAAAGTGAATGTGAATTCTGTGGTATGACAAAGTTTGAAGAAGTTTTGGAAGACATTCAAAGGAACTCCGGGATGTTTGCCCCCTCAAAATTAGATAGACGGGAATGGGCCATGGAACCGTATGTACCAGAACCAAGCCCGCTTGCTATTGATAAAGGTTTGGACGAAGATATACTTGATGATGAGGAGCTTCAGATAGCACTTGGTCACATGTTTCATGGTGTCCCTGATGCAGCGGATATATTTCTTTGAGATGAGAGTATCGAGAAGCAATACCTGAGCTAGTACAGTGTTTAGTCTTCAACAAAGACAAAGAACTACGGCAAGGCAAACAAGCTAGAAAGTCGGCACTCCCATTGGCAGTAACCACAAGATCAAAGAAGAAATGATTTTATATCAGAGATTATTAGATGAAGAGGAGGACAAGGTACTTGGGTTTGAAGATTTTATAAGTACAGAGTTTAGAGCTCCTAGCTTTGTGCTTGTATTATTACTCTACCTTAGTATCATCATTTGTAACATCATTATAGAGTGCATTATAAACTCTATGATGATCATAGCTTATCTTATCTTGGCTTCGTCTTTCTTTTTACATTCGGGATAGACCTATGCTTCTGGGCCCCTTTTATTTCTCTATTAGTTTGTAATTCCCTTCTGGGCCCCTTTTATTTCTGTTATTAATAAAAACCTAGGCCAACGTGCCTGGATGATTATTCAAAACAAAAAAAAACAAAAAAACAAAAAAACTAAACCCTAAACCCTAAACCCTAAACCCTAACCCCCCTAAACCCTAAACCCTAAACCCATCCAACAGCATTTGGCCCAATGGTCAAAGGTTAGGCTAAGGATACCATGTGTGGGAGGTCAAGGGTTCGATTCCCCATATCAGCAGAGGTGAGATTAATTGTCATTCTGCAGGGGCAAAGGGAGTAGCTAACCCTAAGTCTCTAAAACGGATGGAATTACTCATAAAAAATCCTCCAAACGTGTAGGGACAAGCGGAGGGCGATTCCGCAGTCCAGCTGATGGGGTCCGCTGATAAGGAGGATTCGAACCCGAGACCACGCGCTAAAAATGACTAATAATTAACCACTCAACGGCTAAATAAAGCCAACATTTTTTTTAAAAAAAAATCCGGTGAACAGTAAACCCTAACGCCGCCGCGGTGAACAGTGACGCCGACGACGATTCACTGTTTCCGGCCAGCTCCGGCGTTTATTGCCAACGGGACCACCACCTATAGCTTCGTCTCAACGAGCCCGTCACTTCGATACCTACCACGACCGTCGACTATTCCTACATCGCCGGAAATTACAGATCGAAAAACCTTCAGCTTTCCGATCGTTCTTTTTAACTTTCCGGCGAACTCCGGCAAAATTGACGATCGGGGTTGGTACCAACAGCTTCGTCTTCCCCTCGCCGTCATTTCTATACCCACCACAACCTTCGATTGTTACTAAATCACCGATCATCCAAATCTCATTTCCCGAAACCCTAGCCGCCGCCAGTCAGTTTCCGGTGAAATCAGGTACAATCGACGATCGAGGGTGGTACCATCACACTCGTCGTCTTGACCCCGTCATTTTGCACCTACCCTCAACCTTCAATTCTTCCCAGAACGCCGGGACGACCAAATCGAATTTTCCGGCATTTCGACGTCGTTTTCCGATCGTTTCAGGTATTCTCGTTTGTCGTGGGTGGTACCATTGTTTTTGTCTCAACAAGCTCTACAATTCCCACTAAACGCCGACGCCAACACTCATTTTTCCCAATCGCCATTTTTTCGGCGAACCGCCGCAGAATGGCGGCCGCCGTACGGGCAGCCACCTGTAGAGGTTGTCCAGCCCATTTTTTCTGATTTTCCACCACTAATGACCCCCCAATGCAACAATTCATTGACTTTAGATCAAAATGGTATTTTCCGTGAACATCATCGCCAAAACGGTGGCGGTGGTGAGCGCCGCTACCGTGGCGGCAATTGCACTGGCCCTAAACCTGAAATTCAGTTTGCTAATGTTCTACAATCATCACCTCCGACAACTGGATCAGCGGGTCCCAACAAAGCTCAGAACGGTCAAATATCACCTCCGTTAGCACCTAAACAGGTAAATTATCTACATGGAGAACCTACATTATTGCTTCAGAAATCTAAAATTGATGTGTTGATTGCGCGTCAAGATTTGAAATGGGCAGTGATAGGTAAATTTAGTCATGGCATGCCTCACATAGATTTTTTGAGGACTGATTTACCTAAACAGTTGAAATTGAAAGCCCAAGTTAGAATTGGTTATCTGTTTAGCCGTCATATTCTGATCCGATGCTCCATTGAAGAAGATTATGATACGCTTATGTCCATCTCTACCAGCTTTGATATAAAAGATAAGAGGGAATCCTATCATTTACGCACTATGAAATATGATGTTTCCTTTGACCCTACAAAAGAAACTAGTATAGCTTGGGCTTGGGTTTTATTCCCTAACCTTCCACCTGTCTACTTTGATGAGTCTATCCTATTATCTATTGCTTCTGATGTGGGTAGACCCATTTGTGTTGATGCGGCCACCAAAAATATGACCCGTCCTAGTTGTGCTAAGGTTAAAGTCGAACTAGATTTGTTGCGTCAACATCCCAAAAATATCAAAATCCAAATTGCTACGGAAGGAGGAATTCAAACAAACTCTTACAAGATTCAGTTTGACTTTCTCCCAAAGTATTGCACTAATTGTTCCCTTCAAGGACATGATGTGCACGGGTGTTGGAAACTCAATCCTGAGATGAGACCTTCGAAGGACAAAGAAAATACACATCTTGCTCCCCCTCCTCCAAAAGACAACCCACAAAACCCAAATCCCCTGAATAATCCAAACAAAACAAACAATCCACCCAAAAATCCAAATCCAGCCAAAGAAACCCCCAAAACTACAAATCAAGCCAAAGAAGCCCCCAAAAATCCAAATGACTGGCAAACAGTTGCTAGTAAAAAACGAAAGAAAAATACTCCACAAGTCCAAAAGCCAAAAACCAAAAATACTGGGAATCAAATCCAAATTTCAAATATCTAAAGTTAACCAAAACAACCTCCAAACAAAAACACACAAGTCTCTATAGCACACCCCCCACAAATTCCAATTACCCCCACTCCATTACCTACCCCCACACCTACTCCAATCCAACAACAAAACCCCCATCCTTTTCAATTCATTGCTAGCACCTCCTCCACCTTACCTACCCACACCCAGCCCCTCCTCACAATGCCTGCCCCTCACCCTCCCTCTTCCTCAACCAAACCCACCAGATATCCCCACCGCACCTGAGACCACCCACCCTCCCCCTCCTATTGAACCAAACCCACCAGAGACCACACCACACCTATCCCTACCCAACATCACACCCCTTATTCCACCAGAACCCATCCAACCTCCCACTGAACATACCCCTCCTACAGAAACTACACCCTTCCCCCAACTCACCCTTACTCACCCTGTATCCCCACTGGATATTGGGAAATCCAAATACAAACGCCCTATATTTTCTTCCGCACCCTCTACCCCTACAGCACCAAAAATTTTCCAACGACGGGACTCATTCTTTATTGGCATTAATCTTGAGCTACCTTCTTTAGCCAAGAATATTGTGCCTTTGAACCAAGCTTGTACTAGCATTCCCTCATCCGGTAGTGTGGGGAGAATTTATGGTAAGGAGCTTGTTATTGCTGATAATGATGATGTTGAGGTGGAGGTTGATACCCGCAAGGAATACATGGTTGACGAAGATGATAATTTTGTTGACATGGCTGACTTGTTTGATGAGGATAGGGATACAGTGGTTGACAAACCAGCTATAAGAGACTTCACTCCTGAGGTATCGCCTTCGGCTATAGAGGATTCGGATCCTTTTATGGGCATAATACTCGAGGGTAAGGAGATCCCACAGGTTACACCAGCGCTACCGATTGGTTTGGATAGGGCTATTCCTATTAGGAACAGGGATATTCAGGATCAGAGGCTGCGAATGGTGATGAAGCTAACTGAGCAGTGCACAGATTTTATCAACATCTTCATGGATGCGAGAAAGGCACAGTTGTGGCGTCAGAAACAGGCAGGTTTGACAGGCGCGAACAACTACGGCCCATCTTTGGATATCATTACAGAGGCTCTTCACAGGAAGCGGTACAGGTTGCAGGCACATCAGCCCTACACTCTTCATCGCACAGAGCAACAGATGATAGCAGATATGACACAACCAGGCAATGAAAAATACATGAAGATGGATACTAAGAAGTTAGATCGGACACCTAGATTGCGCCGGAAGATGAACTAAATATGCAAAGTTTAGCTACACAAAATATGTGAACTCAACCTCTATGTGAGTGTCACGACCCGAACCCCGAGCCCGTGACTGGTGCCCTACCTGGGCACCCTTCTACCCATACAACACAAGTAACCCGCGGAAGCTAAATGACACTCTTTTTTTTTTTTGCAAAGGCAAAGCCGTTAAGGTTGCCATAATATATAACACCCAAATGGGACTACAACTGTACAACAATATAAATACAACTCACGCAAGTCCAAATTTCACATATGAATACATGCACTTCAAGAGTTTAAACAACAAACTACGACGGACAGGCCCCGCCTACCCCGAATGTATATAAGCCTACAATACTGTGTCTGCATCAACATGACAAGCCTCCCAAATAATGGAGATTTTCCCAAAACTGAGTAGAGATCCTAAGAGCGAGGATCACCAAATCACAGACCTAAACTCGCGGCATGAAACGCACTCGGCTGGGATCGCATAACAAGTACTAAGTATGTAAACATAAAGTACAGTTAATAAACCATAACTGGCCAAAAGATGGCAGGGACAAGTAAAAACCTTACCAGCTCCAATCATGTCATATAAAATAAAAGCCAACTGTACCTTGTCACTGTACTAATGTACTTTATATAAACAAATGAGAGTCAATTGAGCATTTTAAAAATATGCCTTTTTTAAAAGTAAGATCCACCGTGTCATTTCAACCAGAAAAGCCACCGAAGTCAACCAGAACTCACACTTCGAAAACTTGGCGTACAACTGCTGGTCCTGGAGAACTCTCAGCACAGTCTTCAAATGCTCCGCATGCTCCTGCTCTGAGCGGGAATAAACCAAGATGTCATCAATGAATACTATCACAAACGTATCCAAAAATGGCTTGAACACTCGGTTCATCAAATCCATAAATACCGTCGGAGCATTGGTCAAACCGAAAGACATGACCCTGAACTCATAGTGCGTATCGTCCGAATGCGATCTAGGGACATCCGCCTCTCTAACTCGCACTGATGATAGCCCGATCGCAGATCAATCTTGGAGAAACATCTCGCACTCGCAATCGGTCGAACAAATCATCAATCTCGGGAAGGGGGTATTCGTTTAATGGTCACCTTGTTCACCGTCAGATCAACACATGCGCAGCTGGCCCCGCCCTTCTTCTTCTTCACGAACAATACCGCGCTCCCTGGGAGAAACACTAGGCTGATGAAGCCCTTCTCCAAAGAAATCTCTCACTGGTCCTTCAACTCTCTCAACTCGGCAGTGCCATTCTGTATGGCGGAATGGAAATAGCGAGTGTCCGGCAAAGACATCGATACAAAACTCTATCTCCTCTCGGGAGGATACCCGGAGGTCATCCGAAACACATCCGGGAACTCTCGACTACTGAATCGATCAAAATCTGGTACCGCACCTCAAGAATAAACACCCGAATGAGATGGTAGATATACCCCTTCTGCACCATCTTCCTAGCCTTGAGGTAGGAAATAAACCTACCCCTCGGCGACACAGTGTTCCCCTCCCACTCAATAACCGGCTCCCCAGGAAACTGGAACCGTACCACTCTCTCCCTGCAGTCTACATTGGCATAGCAAGAAGCTAGCCAATCCATACCCATGATCACATCGAAATCAGTCATGTCCAACTCTATCAGGTCGGCTAGGGTCTGACGACTGCATAAAGACATCGGGCAAGCCCTATATACCCGTCGAGCTACCACCGAATCACCCATTGGCGTAGCTACCTCGAAAGGGTCTATGGACTCAGGCTCTATCCCTATCCTACTAGCAATAAGGGGAGATATATAGGACAGAGTAGAACCCAGATCTATCAAGGCATACACGTCACAACAAGAAACTGATAAGGTACCTGTGACAACATCCGGCGACGCCTCCTGGTCCTGCCGGCTGGACAAGGCATAAATGCGGTTCTGAGGACCGCTAGAACTGGGACCCGCGCCACGCCCTTTGCCGCGACCTGCTGGCCCATGAGTACCTCGCTTCTCCGGCGAGTAATCAGAGCGATGAAGACCCGTGAATGCACCGTAGTCGACCCTACCATCTGCGCGCCGCTTGGCTGGACAGCTCGCAGTGACCTGCTGGCCGCAAGTGAAACAAACTCCGTAGCGATTACCACAATTCCGTAATGGGATCTACCGTGACGGCCACTAAGGGGGTGGTCCCGTCGGTTAGCACCTCGCTACTCGACGTCCAAGTCCCGGGCCTGGTCCGCCGAAGACGGTGTAGGAGTGCTCTGAGCTGGCTGTGGTGCAAATCTATACTGCTGCTGAGGTCGTCCACCCCGAGAGCTACCAAAAGACCTCGCCCCGCCTTTTTCTGCGATGTCACAACCCGCCGGCTCTACGCTCCTCGCATCCAAGCGCATGAGCCTGCATTCGGGCAATGTCCATGCCCGGCTGAAGAGCTACACCCGCGCAAGACTCTGCCATATAATCATCTAGCCCGGTGACGTAGCGGTGCACCCTGTCCTCCATATCTGCTACCAACGCAAGGACATATCGAGCCAACGAGTCGAACTCCACGTTGTACTCCCTAACTGTGCGCCATCTCTGTCTCAGCATCAAAAACTTGTCGGCCCGTGCTCTCCTCATCTGTGGCGGCAAGAAATGAATGAGAAATGCCTCAGAGAACTCGTCCCATACCTTTGGAGCGCATGCTCTCCTCGGGATAGCTCCCGAATCAAACCAATCGATCACAGATCACGCAGCCGACGCGAACAAAGATCACGGACTCGGTCTCGAAGCCTTGATCACTGCACGATCCTCAGAATCGCTTGATGAACTCCTGCGGATCATCCTCGTGCCTCGACCGTAGAACTCGGCGGGCTACAACTCGTAAAAATCAGAGCCTCAAACTATCCGACCTCGGGTGAACCACGGTACTACGGAATCGAACCATCGATCCATCTCCTCTGCACCCATCTCCTGCTCGGTGTGGGGTGGAGGTGCAGGTACTGTGGTCTCATCAGCCACTGCTGCGGCTCTAAACCCTGCTGGGGCCGGCGGCGTCGTGGAACTCGCCGTCTGAGGTATCGTCTCGGGTATAGACTGGGCCTGGGCCCTCGTGACCCTCTGTGTCCTACTAGCAGCTCCTGCCTTGCCGCCTTTCGGGCGGGTTGCCTTGCGCGGAGGCATAACTGGTACAGAAAAGAAATACGTTAGAGGGGTCCAACTTATAACACAGCTCTAAGGCACGATCTCAGAGTGAGAAGAATGGAATGTTTCCGGGGATACGGTATGTAGACACTTTCCGATGATTAACTGCTCTGATACCACTTTTGTCACGACCCGATCCCGGGCCCGTGACTGGTGCCTTTCCCGGGCACCCAAGTAGGCATACATCAGAGTAATCAGCGGAAAATAAAAACAAGACATGAAACAAGTGTAAAATGAGACACAGTTTATCTGAGAAAAAGTCGTCTTTCGGCATATATATTTAAACCAAGTCTGGCAGTTACATCCCAACTGTACAATAGGACTACAGACCTCTAAGGAAGTAAACAACTATGGCGGGACAGGGCCCCGCCATACCCTGAATGTACAAAACTATCTACAACAACAGGGAGATCATACCCAAAAGTCGAGCCTCCGGAGAAGATAGAGCTCCTGACACCAAAGTAAAGATCCTAAGGCTGTGGATCTAGCACTTGCTTTCCCTTACCTGCGGCATGAACGCAGCCCCCCGAAGGAGGTCAGTACAACAGGTACCAAGTATGTGAAACTGTAAAGTACTTAAATGAAATCATATCATTTTAAAACCAATTTTACAAATAGGTACGAAACAACCAATGTAACCGCACATAGTGCCACATCACAAACAAGAGCAATAATAGGTAAACTGTAACAGGTCTTTTCTAGGCTGCGAATGATCGAAGCAAGGCCAATCGCCCATAGTATCATTATGCATGCCTAATCCTGGACTCCCGTAGTCCGCATAGGCCACCTAGGCCGCATGAGGTATTCCTCATCGAGGGTAGCTACTCACCGGCATCGCCCCGACTCGTAGTCCGCATGGCCACATAGACCGCATGAGGTATTCCCCCGCACATTAACCTGGAACTATCGTAGCTCCGCATAGGTCCCCTGGACCCGCATGAGGCATCCCTCGTATCGGGGGGCAGCTTAACCCCCGGTATAACATGTCAAGAGGTGAGTGGTATAACATAACGGTTTATCGTTAAACAACATAAGCACAAATAAGAATAACCTCTTTATACAAACGTTTACAAGATACTAACACACATAGCATCATAATATGTCTACTCATCAAACCATCTTACTATACCTTCCAGAAATCATTACAAGTCTTTCATAACACATAAGTAAACCGTCCCTTTTATCTTTCTTAAGTCGTTATACCTAACTTTCCATAAAGCTAGTATAACTCTTAAGCTCTTTGTTTAAAAACCAAGTATTACTCTTCTTTCAAAAATGATTCATAATTCTTTTGAAATACTTCAAGATTCTTTATTATTTAGACTCAAGTCAAAAGACGTCAAGTAAAACCATGTTCGGTTAACACACGTACGTCTACCGTACTATATATATATATTTTAAAATATCATGCTTAATGGGATAGGAAGAATCACATACCTCCTTGGCGAAATCCACCTGCCAAGTCGAATATGTCGCGCGCAGAGTATCAACCTATAATAGTCAAATACGTTTATCAACGTCTAGACTACTCTGTAGAAAGTTCTAAGCAGAGGGTTCTCTATTCTACGGAAAATTGGGCAGCATTTCCCTACCCGTCAAACTACTCAAGTTCATCAGAAATACAAATTCTATGTAAGTACAGTTCAATTCTTCTTTTATATTCTTCTGATGTGATTTCAGTTCAATGCTATTCTTCAATGTAATTACAGTTCAATTCTCTTCTTTAATATCCTTCTATGTATCTTATACTTATTTCTATACTACTACAGTATGTAATCTCCAATTACAATAGAAGGATAAGATTATTTACCTCGATAAGCCCAAAATTATCCAAGATATAAGTCGATCCTGAGCAAGGTTTAGCTCCTAATCTATACGCTTCAATCCGCTCCAAGAAACCCTTAGAAGTTTCTACACAACTTCTTCTTACTACTTCAACCAACTATGAAACTTCTCCTAGGGTTTCGTTTAGTGACTAAAGGAAGTATAGTAGTATTTCTGGGCTTTTAGTATAGAGGTGACTTGGGAATACTACAAGGGATTTGGGCTAAAGTATTTTGGCATAGCAACAATACTTGAAGACAATTTTTCTACCAAGGGGGGTATGTTTCGGCTAGAACACAAGGAAGGGGGGGAGAAGAGCTTGGACGAAAAGCTCACAAAGGGAGAGGGGAGTTTTTTAGACTTGGAAAATATTTTTGTGGATGAAGAATTCTTGCAACTTAGGGGGGTATTTATAGGACCTTCAAAGGCCAAGATTAAGGCAAGTGGAGGGCAAGTGGAGGGTGTAGATTTGCACATGTGTACCTTATCCATCTACTCCACAAAATATCTAGCAAACATTGACCAAATGTTTAAGGCCTTTTCCTTGA
The DNA here is from genome assembly GCA_029844215.1 of Przewalskia tangutica. Classification (NCBI taxonomy): domain Eukaryota; kingdom Viridiplantae; phylum Streptophyta; class Magnoliopsida; order Solanales; family Solanaceae; genus Przewalskia; species Przewalskia tangutica. The sequence continues at coordinate 65,840 of CM056732.1, forward strand.
AAAAAACGTGCCAAGATTTCCTCACCCAAACCGTCCACTTGAGGGTGACACATGTCACCCTCTCGTTGGTCCAAAATATTTCATCTCTCGGAAAAATCCGCAAAAAATAAATTATTGAACACGCAAAATTCCCTTACAAGGTTCGGAAAATTGTCCGTCGGAAAAATAATCTTTTTCGCTAGTTGTGCACAAATTTCGTCCCTTATGTCTACTTAAGGCTTGAACTTTTGTACGTACGTCCTCACATACATACTCAGGAAATATGGGGTATAACAGTACGTCCAAGTAAGCTCATACTACGACCATGGAAGCATACCCGTGGAATCCCACATCACTGTCGGTACGTCCAAGTAAACTCATACTAAGATAATAGAAGCATACCCGTGGAATCCTCCATCACTGACGGTACGTCCAAGTACTTTCATAACTTCTTTAGACTTTCATTAATCTACAAAATAAATCTCATTCTTGACCTTAAGGCACCTTCTTTTTGCTTAATTAAATCCGGAGAATTTAACCCGAAGTACTAGACTATGTACTTCTACTCTTTTAAAACCTTAGGCAATCAATGCCTTAAAAATCAATTTTCCTTTCACAACCTCAAATCATTTATCCGTACTCATTTTACTTAGAGTAAATCTTCCTTTGTTAACTTTCCATAAAGCTAATATAATCAACTTCCCATAAAGTCATTATATTAACGTTATACCTTAGTCAAATACATTTTCCTAAACTCAAGGAACTTACACTTTTAAAAAGAAACAAGAATCATATACTTGAACACATCAAGTCTCTTAACTTTGAAAACTCAAGACATCCTTAATACTTTTTAAAGAAATGAGTTAATCCCCCCTTACTCACAAAACTTGGCCATACTTAAAACAAGTATGGGATATCAAAACCTTGTACGTCTATCGTACTATATAGGTAAAATTATTCATGCTCAAGAGATAGGAAAGTTCCACATACCTCTTCGGTTAATCCACTTGCTAAGTCCAAAATACCGCACGTAGTATGTCAACCTATAATGACCATAATACGTTTACTAACCTCTAGTTTCAACGTAGCATATTATAAGTGCAAAGTCACCAAATTCTATGGAAAATTGGGCAGCATTTCCTTTATTTCTACATACTTTGCCACCTTTTCCAAGGTCGAAATTCAACATCCAAACGCCACTTTTAAGGCCCAACAATCCAAACATTTCAAAGGGGATTACACACCTAAACTTGGATGTGTAAAATTCTGCCCCACAATGTATAATAATTAACTTAACAAGTTTAAGGTAAAAATTTAGGCTACAACATGTCCACCTCCTAACCTTATTCAATCCTTTCATATCCAAACCATATTTCTTACATGCAATGTATCTAAGAGCAATATTTACCACTACAAGTTCTTTCTTCTTCACATGCAACACCAAAAACTATCAACGAGAGAAAGAATTGTTACCTTAGAGCTTTAGCCAAATTAATCCAACAATTTCACTAGCCTCCTTTCCACAAACACCACCACAATAACTCCCACAAGCTTGCCAACAAGTTTCCTTCTTGCCACACTTTTCAGATTTTCCTCAATCCTTGATTTCCTTTTGATTTTCTAGAGAGAAGGAGGAGCTTCTAATTTAGAGAGAGAGAAGAGTTTGAAGAATGACCAAGTCTTCAAGACTTGGTCAATAAATAGTGCATGCAAAAATCAGATGGGGGGGACACTTGTCACCCTCCCATGGCCTTTTTAAAAGAAGAAATCTGATTTTCCTCAGTTTTTCCGCCAAAAATTCCGCCTCGGCGCCGCGGCCCTGCAGCCGGCGCCGCGGCGCTGAAACTTCTGCCAACCCTCGGATTTTCCGGCGCCGCGGCCCTGTGGCTCCTGACCGAAATATTCTTCCGTCCGACTGCGCACTGAACTTGTAACTCCCATAACTTTCTACCCCGATGTCCTATCGACGAACGGTTGGTTGCGTTGGAAACTAGACTCAACGAACTACGTACTAGACTTTTGAAACCCCTAGGAACTCTCAATGTAACGGGTCATAACCTGTCTCAAAGTTGACTAAAAACCCGTCCGAAACAATCCGTCAACCTATCTTTCGAAAATTTTAAGTCTTAACCCCTTTCGTACGCTCTCATACGCATGGCCAGAACTACGGGTGTAACAAGTTGCCTCCTTTCTTTTACAAACTGACCCACAAAATATGACTACAGACCTCTAAGAGTTTTAACATAACAACTGTGACGGGACAGGGCCCCACCATACCCCTGAATATATATGAGTCTACAACCTCAGAGAAACCGTACCAAAAGATAAGCCTCCGAAGTAAATGGAGTTTTTTTCCAAAACTGAACCGAGATCCTAAGAGGAAGGAACACCAACCTGTGTACCTAATACCTGCGGGCATGAACGCAGCCCCCCGAAGGGGGTCAGTACAACATGTATCAAATATGGAACGGAAATAAGGTACAGTAAACAAATCATAACTGTACAAAAGAATGACAGAGGCAAGTATATAAAAATAAATACCAGATCCTACCGTGTCATTACAATCTCGTGAACTTAATCACACTTTATTATCTTTTCCCATTTTTCAATAAAAGTTATAGTCAACTTCTTACGTACATACTTAGGAAAAATCATTGAGTTCATAAACATATAACTTACGTATCTTGCATAACATAATCCGGCCCTTTATGGAGGGACGCCTCATTTTGGAGTTCAATTTGATTATCCATACGTGATAATGTAACCCAACCCATTTGCGGGACACGGCGAATTCATAAAAAATTTCCCACGAAGGTATACTGCCCGACCCATTCTGGGACGCGATAAAGTCATGTAAGTTTGCCCATAAAGGTGTACTGCCCGGCCCATTCCTGGGACGCGATAATGTCATATAGACTGCCCATAAAGGTATACTGCCCGGCCCATTCCTGGGATGCGATAATGTCATATAGTCTGCCCATAAAGGTATCGCCGGCCCATTCACGGGGCGATAATGTCATATAGTTTGCCCATAAAGGTATACTGCCCGACCCATTCCTGGGAAACGATAATGTCATATAGTCTGCCCATAAAGGTATACTGCCCGGCCCATTCCTGGAACGCGATAATGTCATATAGTCTGCCCATAAAGGTATACTGCCCGGCCCATTCCTGGGACGCGATAATTTCTTTACATAACATTTTAAACCATCTTTTCACTTCTTCTTAAGTCGTTATAACAACTTCCCATAAAGCTATTATAACAACCTTTTCAATTTAGAGAAATTAAGGCACTTTTACTTCTTATTACTTTAGGGAAAATTAAACCCAAAAGTACTACGTACATACATACTTAAAAAGAATCTTAAAACTCCTTCTCTTTTTAAATCAATAAACTTCTTCTTTTGAAAACTCAAGTTACATTCTCTTTTGAAATCAAGCCTCTTAACTTTTGAAATAATTCATGGCAACCAAATTTTTTAAATCAAATCATTCCTTTCTTTAAGAATCAAGTCCCATAACTTGAAAAGTAAAGTCTCATAACCTTTTTAGAAATCAAGGTTCATAGTCTTAACACTTCATAACATAAACTCTTTTAATTTAAGTAACATATACTTTTATGAGTTGTGAATAGGTTATACTCATTTATAACGGTCTTATTAAAGCAGCCATGATCTAGAAAATGTAATATAATTTTGTCTTATCTTAGTTTCTATGCAGATGGAGAATTCTACTCATTTTAATATAATTGATTGTCGATACATTTTCTTTATTAACGCTGCAATGGCTTGTTCGATACTTATTCTCATTCGTGCAGTAAATTAGCAAAGTCAACTCGACTCCAATTACTTCCTAACGACTCTTACCAACATCCCCCATAAGACTTTGTAAGAACTTAGGATAACTTAGCCATAACTTTTACCTAGAGTAAATCAACATACATACCTCTTAACTTCTAAGAGTAGAAGGAATCATGAAATAACACCACATGTATATTTGTTACACCCCGTAATTCAGGCCATGATTTTTGAGAACGTACGAAAGGAATTGATACTTAAATTGTTAAATGATAGGTTGAAGGAATGTTTCGAACGGGTTTTTAGTCTACTTCGAGGCGGTTTATGTCCCGTTACATTAGGAGTTCGTAGGTGGTTCAAAGGCCTAGTATGTAGTTCGTTGAGTCTAGTTCCCAACGCAACAAACCGTTCGTCGATAGGACATCGGAGTAGAAAGTTATGGAAGTTACAAGTTCGGTCTGTGATCCAATGAAAAGCATTTTGGTCGGGGCCATAAGCCGCGGCCGGATCTGGTCGCGGCGCCGGATGCAGGGCCGCGGCGCCGGATATGCTGAGAATTCTCTGAAGTTGCAGCGCCGCGGCGCCGGAATGCAGGGCCGCGGCGCCGGAAGTACTGAAATTCTCGGAGGTTTCAGCGCCGCGGCGCCGGCTGCAGGGCCGCGGCGCCGAGGCGGGATTTTTGCGAAATCTGGGGGAAAAATCAGAAGTTTTCTTTTAAAAAGGCCATGGGAGGGTGACAAGTGTCCCTCCCACCTGAGTTAGTGGAAATGCTATTTATTTGACCAAGTCTTGAAGACTTGGTCATTCTTCAAAAACCTTCTTCTCACTACAAAATTTTCCTCTTTCTTCTCTCTAAAAATCCCTATCCCTTCTCTCTAAATATTCAAGAAGAAGCCAAGGCCTAGAAAACTTTCGGAAAGGTGGCAAGAAGGAAACTTGTTGACAAACTTGTAGGAGGGTTGTGGAGGTGATTGTGGAAAGAAGTCAAGTGAAATTTGTTGGATTAATTTGGGTAAACTCTATGGTAACAATCCTTTCTCTTTTTGCTAGTAAATTGTGTTGCATGTGTGGAAGAAAGGACTTGTAGTTGTCAATATTGCTCTTAGATATATTGCATGTAGGAAATATGATTTGGATTTGAAAGGATTGGATAAAGATGATATGTGAACATGTTGTAGCCAAGATAATACCTTAAACTTATTGGATTGTTTAAATTGTATTGTGGGGCAGAATTTTACACATCCAAGATGGGCGTGTAATCCCCTTATATTGCTGAATTGTTGGGCCTTAAATGTGGCGTTTAGTAGTTGATATCGGACCTTGAAAAGGTGGAAAAGTATGTAGAAACAAAGGAAGTGTTGTCCAATTTTCCGTAGAATAAGGGGCTTTTCAATTAGAATGTTCTACGTTGAAGGTAAAAGCTAATGAACGTATTAAGGTCATTATAGGTTAACATACTATGTACGGTATATTGGACTTGTGAGTGGATTGACCCGAAGAGGTATGTGGAACTTTCCTATCTCTTGAGCATGAATAGTTGCACTTATATAGTACGGTAGACGTACAAGACTTTGATATTCCTTACTTGTTTTAAGAATGGCCAAGTTGGGTGAGTAAGGGGATTAACTCACTTCTTTAAAAGTATTAAGGATGTCTTAAGTTTTCAAAGTTAAGGGACTTGAAGTGTTTTAAGTATATGATACTTGTTTCGTTTTAAAAAGTATAAGTCCCTTGGATATAGGGAAATATATTTGACTAATGTATAAAGTTAATATAACGACTTTATGGAAGTTGGTTATATTAGCTTTATGGAAGGTTAACAAAAGAAAGATTTACTCTAAGTAAAATAAGTAAGGATAAATGATTTGAATTTATGAAAGGCAAATTGATTTTAAGGCATCAATTACCTAAGGTTTTAAAAGAAAAGAAGTCACTTGATTTAGAAGCCTATTATATTTCTAAAAGGAAATGTGACTTGTCTTGAAAAGTAGTCGTGACTTGATACTACGGTTATTAGTATTTTGGAAGTTTTATATAAAGGAGTCATTCTTAAAAGGTTAGAGGTACGTGGTACTTGGGTTGAATTTCCGGATTTTCTCTTAAATGACATGTTAGTGCCTTAAGTAAACTAAAATGAGAGGATATATTAATAATGTTAATAAGAAGTTAGGGGATTTCTTAACTTGCTTATGTTATGATAAACCGGTAGCGATTATGTTATGTATGATAGCCGGTTGTGCTAGGTTATGTATTCTTACGGGGTAGACCTCGGGTTACTACTTATTCAATGGATTTGCTACCCATGATGCGAGTGCGACGTTTGTACTCATTGTGGGCCCACCGGGCTCATGCGGGTGAAATAGTCTCATGCGAGGCGGATGACCTCATTGCGGGTCCACATGACCTATGCGGGTGAAATAGTCCCAGGAGTAGGATTGCTTAATGATACTACGGGCGGGTGACCCTGTTTTGATCATGAGCCTCCTATTTTTATGCAGTAAAATTTATACTTGTTACTCTCATTGTTAGTAAGGCACAGTGCACTGTAATTTGATTATCATCCATATCTCCAGCTTTATTTAGACTTATGATATTATTACAGTATTTTCCAGTTTTACATACTTGGTACATATTGTGTACTGACCCCCTTCCTCGGGGGCTGCGTTCATGCCGCAGGTAAGGGTAAACAGGTGGTGGATCCTCATTCTTAGGATCATTGATCAGGTGTCAGAAGCTCCATTTCTCCGGAGGTTTGTCTTTTGGTACGGTTCTCCCTGATGTTGTAAATATTATGTACATTCAGGGGTATGACGGGGCCCTGTCCCATCATAGTTGTTGCAAACTCTTAGAGGCATGTAGTCCTGTTATAAATTGGGTTTGTAAGGGAGGTAACTGTTCAGTTTTTGCTATATTTATATTTACAGAAAGGTAACTATTTTGGGTTAGCCTGTTTCGTATTCTATATTGTTTCTTGTTTATGAGTTTACTTCTGCTGGTTTTCTCTGATGTTGTATCACAAGGGTGCCCGGGGTAAGGCATCAGTCACGGGCCCGAGGTCGGGTCGTGACAAAAGTGGTATCAGAGCAGTTAATCCTCGCAAAGTGTCTACAGGCCGTATCTAGTAGAGTCTTAATTATCGGTGTGTTGTGCACCACACCTATAATCAGGAGGCTACAAGATATTTAGGATTGGTTTCCATTCTTTCACTCTAAGATCGTGCAATAGAGCTGTGTTATAGGTTGAACTCTCTCTGACATATTTTTTTGTATCAGTTATGCCTCTACGCAAGGCAACCGCGGCGAGAAGGTAAGGCGGTGAGGAGAGCTAGTAGGACACGAGAGGGTTCTGAGGGCACAGCCCGATCTTTACACGAGGTGATGTTTGGACGGCGAGTTCCACGACGTCGCCCGGCCCAACAGAGTTCGGGCGGCGGCGCCACGAGACCGCGGTACTGAGCCTCGTTACGGCTGGAAGCGAGAGGATATGGGCTCTGAGAGATGGCCCGATTATTGGCGAGATCGTGGCAAGCGGGGAAGGCAGACGGGAGCGATGGTTCCGGTAGTACCCGTAGTTCACCCTAGATCTGATAGCTTGAGACTTCGGGACTTTTTGAGTTGCAGCCCACCAGAGTTCTATGGGTCGCGGCGAGCATGATCCTCGGAGTTTATCAAGCGATTCTGACGGATCATGAGTGATCAAGCCTCGAGAGGCAGTCGGTGGTATTGGATTCACATCGGCTACGTGATCTGCGATTGTTGGTTTGATTCACGGAACGTCGGGGAGCATGCGCTTCCAGCTGTTTGGGACGAGTTCTCAGAGGCGTTTCTTAGCCATTTCTTGCCTCCGCATATGAGGAGAGCTCATGCCGATAGATTTCTGACGTTGAGACAAAGTGGGTGGATGGTCCGGGAGTACAACGTAGAGTTTGACTCGTTGGCTCGGTACGTCCCCGCTTTAGTAGCAGAAATGGAGGACAGAGTGCACCGCTATGTCACAGGGCTCGATGATAACTTAGCGAGAGGTTTCACGAGTAGCTCTTGATCGGGAATGGACATTGCCCGCATGCGAACTTATGCACAGGTGTGAGAGCGTAGGGCGGCGGATTGATAGATACCGGCGAAGTGGGCGGGACAGCGAGTCCTCCGGTAGTTTTCGAGCGCATAACCTCGGCGGCCGAATTTGCACCTCGGTAGGTTGAGCGTTCCTCGCGTCTTCGGGCGTCCGAGGTATTGAGGCGGGCGGGCTCGTGGCTTCGGGTTCCCGGAGGAACGAGTTCGGTCGACGAGGCCACCTATGCCTCGGTGTGGTCGATGTGGTAATTACCATCGTGGGGGGTGTCGTGTTCCTCCAGGATCTTGTTACTCTTGTGGCCAGCAGGGCCATTTGAAGAGAGATTGTCCGACCAGAGGCGGAGGGAGTGTTATGGTTTAGCGAAGTCGATTCTTTGGATCTTCGTCTTGGTGGTCATGCGCCCGAGAGCGGGGTGTTCACGGACCAGAGTCGCGGCGAGGTCGTGGTGGGGTCCCGATTCAGCGGTCCTCGAGCGCATTTATGCTATGTCGGTAGTCGAGGACCGAGTCGCCACGGATGTAAATCCGCAGGTACATTATTGGTTTCATGTTGTGATGTATATGCTTTGATAGATCCGTGTTCTACCTTGTCCTATATATCTCCTCATATTCTTTGGTAGAATAGGGATGAGCAGAGTCCATAAAACCTTTTGAGGTGGCTACGCCAGTAGGTGATTCGGTGGTAGCTGAGCGGGTATATAAAGCTTGCCCAATGACTATTTACAGTCGTCAGACCCTAGCCGACTTGATAGATTTTGATATGACGGACTTTGATGTGATTATGGGTATAGATTGGCTAGCGTCTTGTTATGCCAATGTGGACTGTAGAGAGATTAGTGCGGTTCCGTTTCACGAAGTCGGTTCTCGAGTGGAAGGGGAATACTGTGTCGCCGAGGGGTAGGTTTATTTCTTACCTCAAGGCTAGAAAGATGGTGCGTAAGGGGTATATCTACCATATGGTTCGGGTATTCGACATCGAGGTCGAGATACGGACCTTGATCGATTCGGTTGTTAGAGAGTTTCCAGACGTATTCCTAGACGATCTCCCGGGTATCCCTCCCGAGAGGGAGATTGACACTCGACCTATATCTATTCCACCATACAGGATGGCACCTGCTGAGTTGAGGGAATTGAAAGACCAACTGAAGGATTTGCTGGAAAAAGGCTTTATCAGGCCCAGTGTTTCTCCCTGGGGAGCGCCAGTTTTATTTGTAAAGAAGAAGGATGGGACGTTACGTATGTGTGTTGATTCTGACGGTGAATAAGGTAACTATTAAACGAGATACCCCCACGGGATTGATGATTTGTTTGACGATTGCGAGTGCGAGGTGTTTCTCCAGATAGACTTGCGATGCGGTTATTATCAGTGCGAGTTAGAGAGGCGGATATCCCAAAGCGCATTCGGGACCGGTATGGGCACTATGAGTTCAGGGTGATGTCTTTCGGGTTGACCAACGCCCCAGCAGTATTCATGGATTTGATGAACCGGGTGTTCAAGCCATTCTTGGATATGTTCGTTATAGTATTCATTGATGATATCCTGGTTTATTCGCGCACAGAGCAGGAACGTGCAGATCATTTGAGGGCGGTATTGGGAGTCCTCCGGGACCGGCAGTTGTATGCCAAGTTTTCGAAATGCGAGTTTTGGTTGGCTTCAGTGGCTTTCTTAGGGCATGTTATCGGGGCCGATGGTATTCGGGTTGATACAGCAAAGATTGAGGTAGTCAAGACTTGGCCTAGACCCACTACACCGATAGAGGTGCGCAACTTTTTGGGCCTTGCGGGTTATTATCGGAGATTTGTGGAGAAGTTTTCTTCCATTTCAGCACCTTTGATTAGGCTGACCCAGAAAGCAGCTATGTTCCGGTGGACGGATGCTTGTGAGGAGAGCTTCCAGTTACTGAAGGAGAAATTGACGACCGCCCCATTTCTTACTCTTCCAGAGGGTTTAGACGGATATGTGGTTTATTGTGATGCGTCGGGTGTCGGGCTTGGGTGCGTCGATGCGGACGCGGTAAAGTTATAGCTTACGCATCTCGACAGCTCAGGAAGCATAAGAAGAACTACCCCACACATGACTTAGAGCTGGCAACAGTGATTCATGCCTTGAAGATCTGGAGACATTATTTATATGGAGTTCATGTGGATATTTACACAGACCACAAGAGTCTTCAATATATCTTCAGCCAGAGGGAGCTGAACTTGCGGCAGAGACGGTGGTTAGAGCTACTTAAGGACTATGATGTCAATATCCTATACCACCCAGGGAAGGCCAATGTAGTTGCAGATGCCCTTAGTCGCAGATCGATGGGTAGTATGTCAGATGTGCAGCCAGAGAAAAGGGGCATGGTCCGCGAGTTACATCAGCTAGCGAGCCTTATGGTCCGATTGGTTGGTTCTGATAGTAGTGGGGTTCGGGTTCGAGAGGTTGTCGAGTCTTCCATCGTCGAGGAGGTGAAGAGGCGACATTATGAGGATCCGATTATGGTACGGTATCGAGATACGACTCTTCGGGAGGAGAAGAGTCTATTTGAGGTAGCACCTGATGGGGTGCTAAGATTTGAAGCGGAGTTATGTGTACGATGTAGCGAGGACCGTCGGCCAGATGCAGGGAGGCACATAGTGCTCGTTACTCTATTCATCCGGGGTCGACTAAGATGTACCATGACCTCAGGTGTATATATTGGTGGGATGGCCTGAAGAGGGACGTTGCGGAGTTTGTGGGCGATGTCGAATTGTCGGCAGTCAGGTGGAGCACGAAGCACAGGTGGGTTGTTGCAGATGATAGAGATTCCGACATGGAAGTGGGAGGTGATCAATATGGACAGGCTGGTGGGTTATTGTCGACAGGCTGACGAAATCGGCCCACTTTCTTTCAGTCAGGATGACTTTTTCGGCCGAGGATTATGCTAGGTTGTATATCAGAGAGATTGTGAGACTGCACGGAGTGCCTATATCGATCATTTCAGACAGGGGAGCCCAGTTCACGGCTAACTTCTGGAGGTATTTCTAGAAGGGATTAGGGACACAGGTGAGTCTCAGTACTGCATTTCATCCTCGGGCCAAGCGGACGGGCGGCGTACTATCGGGCGGCGAGGATATGCTACGGGACTGTGTTATTAATTTCAAGGGTAGCTGGGAGGATCATCTACCTCTTGTGGAGTTTGCGTATAATAACAACTATCATTCTAGTATCCAGATGGCGCCTTATGATGCCTTATACGGGAGGAAGTGCAGGTCACCGATAGGCTGGTTTGATGTAGGCGAAGTTCAGTTAGTCGGGCCAGACTTGATTCAGCAGGCGGTGGATAAGGTGAAACTTATCCAGGAGCGGTTATTGTCAGCCCAGAGTCGACAGAAGTCGTATACAGATCATCGGCGTCGACACTTGGAGTTTGAGATGGGTGATTGGGTCTTCCTGAAGGTATCACCCATGAAGGGCGTGATGAGATTTGGGAAGAAGGGGAAACTTAGCCCAAGGTACATTGGGCCTTACCAGATTGTCCGTAGGGTAGGCAAGGTTGCCTATGAGTTGGATCTGTCGTCCGATCTGAAAGCAGTACATCCAGTTTTTCATGTGTCTATGTTGCGAAAGTGTATTGGAGATCCATCTAGAGTGCACCCGATTTGTGATGTCCAGGTGACAGAGGGGTTATCATATGAGGAGAGTCCAATAGCGATACTCGATCGTCAGGTTAGGCGACTACGGACAAAGGATGTGGCTTCCGTCAAGGTCTTATGGCGGAACGAGAACAGGGAAGAAATGACATGGGAAGCAGAAGAGGACATGATGAAGAAGTATCCTCACTTGTTCCCTACACCTCCAGGTAACCCACTTTCCTACTTGTTAGTTCTTAATTTGGAAATTATGCTTAAGTATTGTTGTGGCCGTGTAGAGCGTCCTTGTTGCAAGAAGAATAGTTAAGAGGGTCTATGTCGATATTGTGATTTCAGTAAGCATGGGAGGAACATTCGGGACGAATGTTTCTAAGAGGGGGAGAATGTTACACCCCGTAATTCAGGCCATGCTTTTTGAGAACGTACGAAAGGAATTGAGACTTAAATTGTTAAATGATAGGTTGACGGAATGTTTCGGACGGGTTTTTAGTCAACTTCGAGGCGGTTTATGTTCCATTACATTAGGAGTTCGTAGGTGGTTCAAAGGCCTAGTATGTAATTCGTTGAGTCTAGTTTTCAATGCAACAAACCGTTCATCGATAGGACATCGGAGTAGAAAGTTATGGAAGTTACAAGTTCGGTCGTGATCGGCGAAAAGCATTTTCGGTCGGGGGCCACGTGCAGCGCCGGATCTGAGGGCAGCGCGCCGGATATTGATGCGCGATTTATGCACACACTTTAACGCAAGTGCACGTGTCGAGTCAAGTAATATAGTCTTGGAAGACCGAGTTATCGTTCTCAGGGATTAGTGCTCAATTACCAATTTCTATTCTTTGTTATCTATTTGGTGACCAAATATTGATTTGTTGTTTATGACTAATAATTATAAAAACTAATTAACTATGTTGTTTACTTCAGTGATGATGGAAATAGGGCTTCCAAATCTCCTCAACTATCCGCTTAATTTACTTATTAATGCAATTAACTATGGTTCTTCTTCTTTTGGAGATAGCAGGTTTACTAATCCGTTTTATACTAAATACAGAGATAGGGAAGCACTAGCAAAATTAGTTGTTGTGGAGGGTTTGTCTTTTTCATTTTCTGAATCTTTTGGTTTTATTCATTACATTAGAGAAATGTATAATCATGCTTTTAAAGGCAAAGTGAGATGTATTTAAATTTGGACATGAATATCAACATTATTTACGTTATTCATTATATCATTTTAATGGCAAAGTGACTAACACTTATGATATAAGCCGTAATACTAACAGTCATGATTATTTAACGATAATTTTAGCGTATAGATATATAGATGATAGACGTGTGGTAATTTTATTGCAGAAAATATTTATTTTATTTGTCATTATTATGGAATAACTGATAATGTCTATTACATTAGATAACACTTCTTCTAATAATTATGCTATTACAATTTTTAAAAATAGTTTAACTCCATCTTATCCCGATCATTTTCATATAAGATGTGCGTGCCATATATATAATTTAGTTGTAAAGGATGGTCTATCACTTTTTGCAGACATTCTTGATAAAATACAATTTGCTATAAACTATATTTTAAAAATAATAGAATACAATGAAAAAAAGGAATATAAAAAAAAATTATCACGATTGCCAACTACCTTATAGAAAAATTCTCGAAGATGTACCCACTAGGTGAAATTCTTTGTACCAGCAACTATTTGTTGCTTATGACTGTAGAAGACCTAAAACTTTATTTTTAACGCCCATAATCAAAATCCAGCTTATATGGTTGTAGATAGCGATTGAGACAAAATTGTCGAACTTATTGTATTTTTAGAGAAATTTTTTCAAGCAACAAAAAAAATTCCGATATATATTATCCTACTATTTCAACTATGTTGTTTTATATAGATTTCATATTTTTATTACTTAATGAATATATGGCTAAACCAACTTATAAGGAAACTATTAAAAAAATATTTTATTTCTATTTCCACTATTTATATTATTGATGTTGTATTAAATCCGATTATTAAAATAGACGGATATAAATCACTTATTGAAACTATTTATGATTGTATAGCAGTAGTACCACCTCCAAGTCCCAAAAATCTAAATGACTCACCCCATATTGAACAAACTAAAGAAGAAGTGTCGTCTAGCATAGAAAACGAATGCAAAAAAGTTTATAGGTATTATCACCAAGAAAGTGCTAGTAACCAATCGTCTTCCATACCATCATCTTCTTCTTCTTCAACACAACCTCAAAAAAGACATGTTGTTTCTTTGGCTAGTATTGAAAGCCTCGGAAATAGAATGTTCGGTGCTAACACTACTAACCAAATTAGCGAGTTTGATGTTTTTGTTTTGCAGGGTGCTTTACCGTACCAAGCAGTTATCAATGAAGACTTGCTGAAATACTAGGGGGGATGAGAAGACCTTTACGACACTTTCAATGATGGCCCGAGATTTTTTAAACATTCAAGCGTTATCAACTGCATCTGAAAGCGTTTTTCTGCCGACAGATTTCAAATAGGAGAGCATAGACACTCATTAGCCGGAGACATTTTGGAGATTGCAGTATTATTCAGAGATTGGATACGAGCGGAGAAGGTGCGGTCAACCGGAGATGAACGAAGAAGAAGACGAAAACTACAACGATATCTTAACCGAAGGTGGTGGAAGCGACGTGGAGCAATTTGATAAACAAATACCAATTCCAACCGAAGAACCACATGAAATTATAAGGAAAATATAACATGTTTTTTAAAAAATGTAATTTCTTTAATTGCAATTTTACTATGTCATTTGCAACTTTTGAACGACACTACAAAGTTGTAATTTTGACAATTGTATATGTATACTGTATTAGAAAAAAACATATTTACATTAAATAATATAAGAGACACAAAAACAGCATTGAGATATTTTTATTAAAACTCTCTTATTCAATTATATATATATATATATATATATATATATATATATATATATATATATATATATTTTAATAAGTGCAAAAAAGCGCTCAGTCCATGCCCAATCACTTTGAACCCCGATCCGGCGGGCAGGCGGGACGGGACTTCGCGAATCATGGACGATATGTCGATCTAGATGACAACAAGGTTTTCTTACGAAGAAGAATGAGCTTCTCTTTTTTTATTTTTAAATTATTTTTGTTTCTTTTCACAAGCGAATTTTAAAATTGTTGATCCAAGTTTCTTATGGTACAAGTCTAAAACCTTACTAAGGATATGATGAAATTTAAACAAATTATATGGGGCTGATATGGACGATTTCACAATATTTTCATTGCACAAAATTACAGTTATAAGAGTTAACTAATCATTATTATCATATCATATAAAGAATTAACCTAAATATCTGTCAATGTGTATAATATATGTATAATTCATATTATGATCAATGTGTATAGGCTAGAAAAAGTAAACATTGAGCCTTTCCAGCTATTTATGTAAAGTTTCTTCATGAAATTAAGGATTGGCCAGTCTGATCTGTCCCAGTAACAACTTTTCACAGTTGTGTCAACCCAAGTGATAAGGCCCAATTTGGTAGTTCTCTCAATTGGCCCATATTGGTTACAATTTGGTCTCTACATTTTCTAGCAAGAAGTTCAGTGAACATTTACTTTGCAATGCATATACTTTTCCTTTCTTTTCTTTATTTATTACTCTCTCTATTCTATTTTTTAATTATAATGTGTATACAACGACGAGAATCTGTCTCTTTACACTTGTAGAATATATTAATCAAACAAACGAATATATTTTATTTTTGAATCCCTAATATAGCGTTTAGTGGACATTTTCATTGTGACTTGATTGTCTTATTTTAGAAGCAAGATGCAGTCATTGTCATTTTAGACCCATCTAGCGTGGGTCTCCTGACTATCTTTAAAAATAAAAAAATACAATTCATTATATATTAATACTTTAATATCGTCTATTATATATTAATACAGTCCAATACAGTACAGTCCAGTACGACGTACCAAACGAGTCCCTACAGTCCTCCAAGTGTAAAGGAAAAAAACGAGAAATAATATAAATAATTTCGGGTATTTAAGTGCAATTAAATAAAAAGAAAGAATCAGACAATATATAAATATATGCGCGTCTCTTTTTTCATACATACGCAGGTATGCAAACATATGGTATGTCATTATTAAGAATGTTATGTTAGTGATCTTACTAACCTTCTTTTGCGATGATAGCAACTATGCTCTTAGATATATCCTTAAGTACCCTGTCAAAAAAATATATAAATACATAAATAAATAACAAAAACTTGTGAATGTGTGTTTTATGTATGTGAAAATTTGCAATTTTAGACAGAATAAGATACATTATATGAAGAGAGCAGTGACTAACCCTGCACCACTCCATGGATCTCTTAGCCCATTAAAGAAGATAATGTTGCTTCCAACCTCTTTAGAGCCCTTTCAATATTCTAAAAATCATATTATAAGTTGGGCCTGGACTGAAAAATTGTTTTTTTTGGGGCAATTTATTAGGGTACTTACATAGCCACCAAATTCTGTAGTGATCCAACCTGGTCTGGGCTTAACGCCAAAAGTTGATTTGCAAAATCGGACCCTTTCATTGTAATCCCATTCGGAGGTGGAAATATGCTCTCCTTGATACCCCCCTCTGTGGGCATTACCATTTACCATATCTGTGCATGCCTGGCTCCTATATGATCTATCACTTCATTTGTATAGATAATATTTTTCTAAATATCGTACTCAATATATTTTGTACAAATAACTCGATTATAACGGAACAGTACTATATCAGTTTGTGCAAAGAAATATGTATTACGTTAACATACTATTATGTTAAAGTTCTAAAGCAAGGTAAAACGCGAAAACGCAAATGCACATTATTGGTGAAGTTATGAAATTTGTTCCTGGCAATAAACTTGCCTGCAAGATTCTGATTAATATATGTAGGAATTAGGTACTCTTTCCTATGCAGAGTAATAGATTAAACGTAAAATAAAGTTAATTCTATTAATTATGACTCTAATATTTGGGGCCCCGCATATCGAAAACGTTGTTTCCACACACGTGCACATGTTGTACCAAGAATCGTAATTTCCTTAATGGAAGAGATATTGATACGTATACAAAATGTTTGAGACGTAAGATAATAGACGGTTATTGGCTAAGTAACAATGGTTTCACGTTGGTAAATGAAGGAAGAAGTGAACGATGTGTAAAAGATGAAGCAGTCGAGAAATCGCGTGAGTCATTGAGTGTATTTTATACACTCTTTTGAGTCATTTTTAGTTAGTATTTTACTCTTTTATTTTGTGTTTAATATAGTGTTAAGTGTGTTTTTCTTTTGTGTTACAACTGTCATAAAGGAGAAGATACTACGTTTGAGGCTGAAATTACACAAGAAAAGCCTAAGAAATGAAGCCTAAGAAGTCCCGGGAAGCATGAAAGAAATCTGACGAAGTTCGGACACCAAAATGACGAAAATTGGAATTACACGTCGGGGCGCTTGCGGCAGCCAGCAGCGCCTGGCTGAAACACTGCGTGGTCCGATAGAATTTCTATCGAGGCGCCGTGTGCGCTACCCAATGACGCGGTCTTTGAGATGCGTTTGCAAATTTACGGTCGAATTTGAAGGCGGAAAGTGCAGGCGAGGTTTTTCTCAAATATAAAAACCCTAAACCCTATCATACTTGATATCATACTTTGGGGCTACAAGCTATAATTGGAGACATCAAATTGTTCAAGTTCTTTTCTTTCATTTGTTTTAATTTCAGTTTATGTTGGATATTAAATTAGTTCTTAGCATGACAATGTCTAAGAGTTAATCTCTTTAGTAGGGTTTTCCGTCGAATCTCTTGAAACTCTTTCATACAGTTAATGCATAGTTATTGATTTCTTCTTCAGCATATTAAGATCTATTCAATATTGTTTTGATTGCTTGATAATTAACTGATCATTAATTGTCATAACTTATATGATTTCGAATCGAGATCGAAGAGGGGAGGTTTGAATATGCTGTAGTTGTCTAGACATACGTTAAAATCGTGGACGAAAGTATCCCGATACTTGTGTAGTATTTAAGGTTATTATTCTTAATCCTCCTGTGTGGTAAAATCTATCATAGAAATATAGAAGGTTTCTGCACAAGGTTGAACTTTTATATATCCTAACCGGAATATAGAACATATTAGTTAATCTGCTATCTTAATAAGAAGACGAATCATTAGCATTTCATTAACAAGTGAAAGAGTGGGTAGTTGAGGAGATTGAAAACCTTATTTCCTTCATAATTGTTTCAAACCAAAGTATTATCATCTTTAGTTTAATTTCGGCACTTTACTATAATTTTAGTCTTAATCATAAATCCAAATAAAAGAACGGTTACCAAATGGATACTATAGATTAGATAATTAGTTGTTATACCTCGTGGTTCAGGCCGTGCGTATGGGGCCATGCGGAAGGAGTTAGGACTCGAAATCAGAAAACTTCGGTCAGGGGCCTCAGCGCTCCGGAGAAGCGCAGCGCCAAGCGAGAATTCATGGCATGGCGCGAAATCGGGCGCGGCGCCTAAAGTTCCGAGTGTCCGCAGGAGTTGCGCGCCATGGCCGGGAAGCAGCGCCGAGGCGGGAATTTTGGGCGGAAAAACTTAGAAAGTCTGATTTTTGTTTTAAAAGAGGCCATGGGAGGGTGACAAGTGTCCCCCCCCATCTGATTTCTGCTACATGCACTATATTGACCAAGACTTGGTCATTTCTTTCAACATTTCATCTCTACACTCCATCTCTCTCTAAGTTAAAAAGCTCATCCTTCTCTCTAAATTCCCAAGAGGAATTCTAGCCTAAGGGAAAATCTGAAAAGTGTAATAGGAAGGAAAGGTTATTACAAGCTTGTGAGGACTATTGTGGTGGTGTTCTTGAAGAAAAGGCTAGCAAGGTGTTGGAATAAGTTTGGCAAAAACTTAAGGTAACATATCTTCTCTTGTAGTTGGTTTTGGGTGTTGCATGTTTAATAGGAAGAACTTGTAGTTGGAAAACGCACTTAGAGTAGTTGCATGTAAGAAATGGGGTTTGATTATGAAAGAATTGGTTTGGGGGATTTTATGAGCATGTTGTTGCCTAAATACTACATTAGACTTGTTGGGTTAGTTGTTGTAACTTGTGGGGCTGAATTGTACACACCAAAGTTTAGGTGTGTAATCCCCTTGGTGTTGGTTGGTTGTTGAGCCTTAAACATGGCATTTGAGCGTTAAAAATCGACCTTGGAAAAGGTGGCAATGTATGTAGAAACAAAGGAAACGCTGCCCAATTTTCCGTAGGAAATTGGTGACTTTAACTTAGGAAAATTCTGCATTATAATTAGAGCTTGATAAACGTATTGTGGTCATTTTAGGTTGACATACTACGTGCGGTAAATTGGACTTAGCTTGTGGATTGACCGAAGAGGTATGTGGAGCTTTCCTATCTCTTGAGCATGATTAGTTGTACCTATGTAGTACGGTAGACGTACAAGATTTGAAAATCTTCGTTTGTTATAAGCATTTGATACTTGCTTCGTTTTAAAAGAAAAGTATAAAAATCCCTTGGACTTAAGGGAATGTGTTTTACTATTGTTAACTCTAATATAACGGCTTTATGGGGAGTTGGTTATATTAGTTTGTGAAAGTTTAATGGAGAAAGGTTTTGATGTTTTGAACTTGTGGAAGGAAAATGGTTTTAAGGCATGAATTGCCTAAGGTTTTACAAGAAATGAAGTCACTTAATTTAGAAGCTTGAGATAGTTTTAAAAGGAAATGTGACTTGTTTTGAAAAGAAATCGTAACTTGATACTATGGTGATTAGTATCTTGGAAATTTTGTATAAAAATGAGTTATTTCTTAAAAGGTTAGAAGTACATGATACTTGGGTTAAATTCCCGGATTTTTATTAAAAGACATGATCGTGCCTTAGGTATACTATCAATAAGAAGTTAGGTGATTCTTAACTTGCTTATGTTATGATATGATAGGCCGGTAGTGCTTATGTTATGATATGATAGGCCGGTAGTGCTTATGTTATGATATGATAGGCCGGTAGTGCTTATGTTATGATATGATAGGCCGGTAGTGCTTATGTTATGTATGATAGCCGGAGGAGCTATGTTAAATATATATTATTACGGGTAAACCCCGGGTTATTCTTGTTATTTCCTTTGGACATCTTGTGCGATGGGTGGCGCGGGTATGCTCGATAGGATGGTTTACTATTTATGCCATGGATTTGCTACCCGTGATGCGAGTGCGGCGCTTGTACTCGTGCGGATCGGACCATAGGATCGTGCGGGTGAAATAGTCCACGTGCAGTCTGCGATGGTACTCATGCGGATCCACGGGATCCATGCGGGTGAAATAGTCCCGTGCGGGTGAAACGATCCCACGGCGAGGCGGATGACCTCATGCGGGTCCACGGGACCTATGCGGGTGAAATAGTCCCGGGAGTAGGATTGCTTAATGATACTACAGGCGAGGTACCTGTTTTGATCACGAGCTTCTATTTTTATGCGATATATACATACATTTGTTACTCATTGTTAGTAAGGCCGCGGTGCAAGGTAAAGCGATTTTCGTCTATAACTCGGCTTATATTTTTGACTTATGATATTATTACAGTATTTTCGGTTCGCATATTTGGTACATGTTATGCTGACCTCCTTGGAGCTGCGTTCATCTGCATGAGTTGAGGTTCATAACTGTCGATCCGCACTCTTAGGATCACGGTTCGGTTCTCGGAAGGCTCCATTTCTCGGAGGCCTCGTCTTTTGATGCGATTCCACGAGGTTGTAGACTTTTGTACATTCGGGGGTATGGCGGGGCCTGTCGTCATAGTGTTATTCATTCTTAGAGGCTGTAGTCTTGTCGAACTTGGTTCGTTAAGGATGTATTTGGTTTATGTACTTTTGGGTTAGCCATTTTGGGCTAGACTATTCTATATCGTAATGGTTGTTTATCTTGAGTTTATATTCATTTGGTTTTCTCGATGTTGTGTCACTAGGGTGCGGGTTAAGGCAGGTCACGGTCGGGTTGGTCGTGACAAAAGTGGTATCGAGCGATTAATCCTCGGAAAGAGTCTGAGCCGTATCTAGTAGAGTCTTGATTATCGGTGTGTTGTGCACCACATCTATAATCGGGAGGTGCAGGATATTTAGGATTGGTTTCCATTCTTTCACTCTAAGATCGTGCGATAGATTTTGTGTGGTTAGGGTCGTCTCTCCTAACGAGGTTATGGTGTTTGCATACGAGAGCGGCGATGACCGGGGAAGATTATGCGGATTGCGTATCCAGGTTGGTAATACTTGTAGTATAGTTGGTATTGTGACATACAGCTATACGGATTTATGTGTGAGGGTCACATATGTGTTGCCAAGAATGATTTTAGATTACCAGGATTTGGTAAGGACTAAATAGGTACCGGGGAGGTATGAACAGTTAAGGAACTCTCATCGAGGTTTTACGTGCTAGTTTGAGAAAATTAGGAGACGATGAGTTGTCGGAAAAAGTAATGGAACCTTAAGAAGCTTAATTAAGGGGCCCAATGGGAGACTATGTTTGTAAATTAAGCTACGTGGTATGCTTAAGAGGATAGTACGGATGAGATCCGTGTGGAGTAAGTAATGGTTGTTGTGACCAAGATGACACGACTATGGTATTATGAGAAGTAGTATACCCGTTTATGGGGTGGGATCAGTTGATAGTAGTCATTCGTGGCGAGTCACGAGGGTACAAGGCCGAGTCTAATTAATCATTTTACGAGTTCGCAGACGTATCCCACCGGAACCAGGTTGTGAGCGCCGGAAATGACCTTATATTGTTTTAACTTAGTAACCCCAAGATCGAAGGCCAGCTTTATTATGGAAGTTATGTACGTAAGCTAGAATAAGTTTGGAAGTATGGAAAAGAGTACGACCGGTAAGGAAGTAAGCAACCAAGTGTGAAAGAAATGAAGCCAGAATCCATGAGAACCTTTATGGGGTAACCACACCCGTGAGTGTTGGGTGGTAGCTGAGTGGGCAGATAATAATTGTCAGTAACGATATAGTCGTCGGACCTAGCAGAACTGTTATGACAGACATTGAGGTCATTATGAGTACGGACTAGTTGGCCTCGGGTTATGCCAACGTGGACTACAGAAGAGAGATTGATTCGGTACCAGTTTCCCGGTAAGTCGGTTATTGAAGGGGAAAGGAAGTGAAGTAGTAGTAACCAGTGAATTATCCTTCCTTCTTTGGCATTTTGTTTTTAATAAGTTTGTGTGACTTGTTCGTTGGGAAAAAAAATTGACGCAGAAAGTAAGTAATACTTGAATTTGAAGAAATTTATGTTAAGTTCCCTTGGAGGTACTTGGAGTTGGTTTGGTGTGGCGGTCAGGGCCACGACCTTCCGGATAATTTCAAGGAAATGTGCAAGGCAAGGATAAAATAAATGCTGGCGTAAGCGGAAAGAAGAGGGCATCTTTGGTAGGTTTTGAAAATCCACACGATTTTAAGGCGGTGCGTAATGATTAGATATTTACAGGACCACGAGAGGACCCGGTGATTAGGGTTGTGACACCAAGGAAAGTTTATTGAAGGGAGATAAGTTCTCTCCCATACATAAAAGGATAGTCTTACGTATTATGGGGTTATGTGTACCCATGTAGTTAGACGAAGGATGGGGGACTGGTAGGTCTTGATGTCGTCACGCCATAAGTTCTGATTTTAGATAGCCGTGGAAAAAGTATTATGTTGGGGGTAATTAAGAGCGGCGTCACGAAGCGGTCGGGAAGTGTCGTAAGAAAAATGCGGGTATGCAGCGTATTTGGCCCATGCGATTATGGATCAAATTAGAAACACTTTACTATTAATGAGCATAAGGTAGGTTATGACCGGAAGGATAAAAGAGATACAACTATGGTTATGTAAGTTGCACGAGACACGATTACCCGAACTAGTGTAAGACCATTAGTAGGTAATGGGCGGTAGGAACACCTCGAGGAAAGGTAGTAGCATCTGTCTTGTGAGAAAGATAGTAAGAGAACACGGCGAGGTAAAGGACCCGGGACAACTTGAATTAACTTATAAAGGAAAGGCGAGTAGACACTCGAGCGATAAGAAATCTTGACAAGTCATTGGATTATGTAATACCGTGAATTGAGGTTGAACAGGACTATAAGCTCTACAGTGAGAGAGGATAATAAGATTACTACTTGACAAGATCAAGGAAGTCTTCCCCTAAATTGTGATTGGCGGAAGTCTTAGCCGTGCGGCAAGCAAAGGAATCAGATCAGTATAGTAACCAAGTTTGGTTGCAATGAGAAAGGAAACAGAACCATAAGCGAGATTAAGGATGCTCGAATATTTTGCAAGTGCAGAGAGGCTTCCAGTTATTGGAAGAGAAGTTGACCACGACTACGATTCTAACCTCTTGAGAGACTAGAGGTTAGGGTATTATTGTAACACGTTGGGTGTTAGGCTAGGTTGTGTCTTGACGCAACACGATAAGGTTAGAGCTTATGTTTCGGCGGTTAGGGAAGCGAAAGAATTACGTTACTCGCGATTTAGAAGTCGTGATTAATCGTACCTTGAAGATTTGGAGGCAATTTCCTTATATAGATTTCATATGGATATTTGCGTAGACCACAGAAACTCGGTATATCTTGGTGGCGGTGAATTTGCGGCGAGGCGGTGGTTGGAGCTACTTAAGGATTGTGATATTGATATCTATACCACCCGGGGAAGGCGATGTAGTTGCGGATGTCGCCAGTCGCGATTGATGGGTAGTGCCGAAGTGCAGCCGGGAAGAAGGACATGGTCCGAGAGTTACACCGATTAGCAAGCCTTGGGGTTCATTTGGTTGATTCCGTTGGTAGCGAATTCGGGTTCGAGGCGCCGAGTCTTCCATCGTCGAGGAGGTGAAGAAGCGGCGATATGAGGATCCGATTATGGTGCGATGCAGATGCGACTCTCCGGAAGAGAAGAGTCTATTTGAGGTAGCCGGATGGGTGCTAAGGTTTAAAGGCCGATTAGGTGTTCCCGATGTGGCGAGGACCGTCGGCCAGATGCAGGGAGGCACGGTGCTCGTTATTCGATTCATCCGGTCGACTAAGATGTACCATGACCTCAGTGCGTGTATTGGTGGGATGGTTTGAAGAGGGCGTGGCGGTTTGTTGCCATGTCCTAATTGTCGGCGAGTTAGGTTGAGCACGAAGCGGTGGGCTATTACAGTATTGATATTCGATATGGAAGTGGGAGGTGGTCAACATGGACTTTATTACGAGGTTACCTCGCACGGATGAGACATGATTCCATTTGGGTTATTGTTGTGGTGTGAAATCGGCCACTTTCTTCCGGCCAGGCGACATTTTCAGCCAAGGGTATGCGATTATATATTAGAGAGATTGTGAGATTGCGAGTCGGTGTCGATTATATCGGATAGAGCCAGTTCACGGCTAACCGGAGGTCTTTCGAAGGATTAGGGACACAGTGAGTCTCGGCCGCGGCGTTTCATCCTCGGACGGACGGGCGGGCGAAGCGCTATCCGAACAACGAGGATATCTTTGCGGGCTTGTGTTATTGATTTCGGGTATTGGGAGGATCATTTACCTTTTATGGAGTTTGCTTATAACAACGGCTACCATTCTAGTGTTCGAGATGGCGCCTTATGAGGCCTTATACGGGAGGAAGTGCAGTCACCGATAGGTTGGTTTGAAGTGGGAGGAGTGCGATTAATCGGGCGGATTTGGTTGTGAGCGATGGATAAGGTGAAGCTTATCCGGAGGCGGTTATTAGCAGCCAGTCGGCGAAATCATACGCAGATCATCGGCGTCGACACTTGAGTTTGAGGTCAAGGATTGGGTCTTTGTGGCGTCACCCGTGAAGGGTGTGATGAGATTTGGGAGAAAGGAAACTCGGCCCAGTACATTGGGCGTGTATCAGTTGTCAGAAGAGTGGGCAAGGTTGCCTATGAGTTGGATCTGCCGTCCGATCTTGGCGGTACATCGATTTTCACGTGTCTATGTTACGGAAATCGTTGAAATCCATCTAGAGTGCACCGATTCGGGATATCCGGTGTGAGTCGTCGTATGAGAGAGTCCCATAGCGATACTCGATCGTCGGGTTAGACGACTTGGACGAAGGGCGTGGCTTCGTCAGTCTTGTGGCGGAGCGAGAACAAGGAGGAAATGGCGTGGGAAGCGAGAGGATGACATGATGAAGAAGTATCCTCACTTATTCCCTACACCTCCGGGTAACCCACTTTCACCTTGTTAGTTTTGATTTAGTTGATTATGCTTGAGTATTGTTGTGGCTCGGGAGCATTCTTATTTGCAAAGGAATAGTTAAGAAGATATGTTTATATTGTGTTTTGTGTGAGGCTAGAAGGAACATTCGGGGCGAATGTTTCTAAGAGGAGAATGTTATACCTCGTGGTTCGGTAGTGCGTATGGGGCCACGCGGAAGGAGTTAGGACTCGAAATCGAAAAACTTGGTCGAGGGCCTGTGCGCGGCCCGGGCGGCGTGGCGCCAAGCGAGAATTCATGGCAGCGCGGAAATCGAGGCATGGCGCTAAAGTTCAGTGTCCGCGAGTTCTGTGTGCCATGGCCGCGAAGCCGCTGGCGGCGGCGGAATTTTGGGCGGAAAAACTTAGAAAGTCGATTTTTGTTTTAAAAGAGGCCATGGGAGGGTGACAAGTGTCCCCATCGATTTCTGCCATGCACTATATTGACCAAGACTTGGTCATTTCTTTCAACATTTCATCTCTACACTCCATCTCTCTCTAAGTTAAAAAGCTCATCCTTCTCTCTAAATTCCCAAGAGGAATTCTAGCCTAAGGGAAAATCTGAAAAGTGTAATAGGAAGGAAAGGTTATTACAAGCTTGTGAGGACTATTGTGGTGGTGTTCTTGAAGAAAAGGCTAGCAAGGTGTTGGAATAAGTTTGGCAAAAACTTAAGGTAACATATCTTCTCTTGTAGTTGGTTTTGGGTGTTGCATGTTTAATAGGAAGAACTTGTAGTTGGAAAACGCACTTAGAGTAGTTGCGTGTAAATGGGGTTTGATTATGAAAGAATTGGTTTGGGGGATTTTATGAGCATGTTGTTGCCTAAATACTACATTAGACTTGTTGGGTTAGTTGTTGTAACTTGTGGGGCTGAATTGTACACACCAAAGTTTAGGTGTGTAATCCCAGTGTTGGTTGGTTGTTGAGCCTTAAACATGGCATTTGAGCGTTAAAAATCGACCTTGGAAAAGGTGGCAATGTATGTAGAAACAAAGGAAACGCTGCCCAATTTTCCGTAGGAAATTGGTGACTTTAACTTAGGAAAATTCTGCATTATAATTAGAGCTTGATAAACGTATTGTGGTCATTTTAGGTTGACATACTACGTGCGGTAAATTGGACTTAGCTTGTGGATTGACCAGAGGTATGTGGAGCTTTCCTATCTCTTGAGCATGATTAGTTGTACACTATGTAGTACGGTGAGCGTACAAGATTTGAAAATCTTCGTTTGTTATAAGCATTTGATACTTGCCGTTTTAAAAGAAAAGTATAAAAATCCCTTGGACTTAAGGGAATGTGTTTTACTATTGTTAACTCTAATATAACGGCTTTATGGGGAGTTGGTTATATTAGTTTGTGAAAGTTTAATGGAGAAAGGTTTTGATGTTTTGAACTTGTGGAAGGAAAATGGTTTTAAGGCATGAATTGCCTAAGGTTTTACAAGAAATGAAGTCACTTAATTTAGAAGCTTGAGATAGTTTTAAAAGGAAATGTGACTTGTTTTGAAAAGAAATCGTAACTTGATACTATGGTGATTAGTATCTTGGAAATTTTGTATAAAAATGAGTTATTTCTTAAAAGGTTAGAAGTACATGATACTTGGGTTAAATTCCCGGATTTTTATTAAAAGACATGATCGTGCCTTAGGTATACTATCAATAAGAAGTTAGGTGATTCTTAACTTGCTTATGTTATGATATGATAGGCCGGTAGTGCTTATGTTATGATATGATAGGCCGGTAGTGCTTATGTTATGATATGATAGGCCGGTAGTGCTTATGTTATGATATGATAGGCCGGTAGTGCTTATGTTATGTATGATAGCCGGAGGAGCTATGTTAAATATATATTATTACGGGTAAACCCCGGGTTATTCTTGTTATTTCCTTTGGACATCTTGTGCGATGGGTGGCCGGGTATGCTCGATAGGATGGTTTACTATTTATGCCATGGATTTGCTACCCATGATGCGAGTGCGGCGCTTGTACTCGTGCGGATCTGGACCATAGGATCCGTGCGGGTGAAATAGTCCCGTGCGAGTCTGCGATGGTACTCATGCGGATCCACGGGATCCGTGCGGGTGAAATAGTCCCGTGCGGGTGAAACGATCCCATGACGAGGCGGATGACCTCATGCGGGTCCACGGGACCTATGCGGGTGAAATAGTCCCGAGTAGGATTGCTTAATGATACTACGCGAGGTACCTGTTTTGATCACGAGCTTCCTATTTTTACGCAGTATATATACATACATTTGTTACTCTCATTGTTAGTAAGGCCGCAGTCTGAGTAAACCGATTTTCGTCTATAACTCCGGCTTATATTTTTGACTTATGATATTATTACAGTATTTTCGGTTCGCATATTTGGTACGTATGTTATCGACCTCGCCGGCTGCGTTCATCCGCAGTTGAGGTTCATAACTGGCGATCCGCTCTTAGGATCACGGTTCGGTTCTCGGAAGGCTCCATTTCTCGGAGGCCTCGTCTTTTAGATACGATTCCACGAGGTTGTAGACTTTTGTACATTCAGGGGGTATGGCGGGGCCCTGTCCCGTCATAGTGTTATTCATTCTTAGAGGCCTGTAGTCTTGTCAGAACTTGGTTCGTTAAGGATGTAACTGTTTGGTTTATGTACTTTTGGGTTAGCCATTTTGGGCTAGACTATTCTATATCGTAATGGTTGTTTATCTTGAGTTTATATTCCGCTGGTTTTCTCTGATGTTGTGTCACTAGGGTGCCCGGGTTAAGGCACCGGTCACGGGTCCGGGTTCGGGTCGTGACATTAGTACTTGACAAACCAGTCTTTGTGGACGATAACTCGGTCTTACAGACTTTATTACTTGAAGGGATACGTACACTTGCGTAAGCATCTAAAAATATCGCAACAAGTTTTTAACGCCGTTGTCGGGGACTGACGTACTATCAATATCGAATTAGTTAATCTTATTTCTAATTTGGTTTTTATTTTCTGTTTTTTTTTTAATTTTTATTCTTAGAACATTTTTGTTTTGATCTGTTTGCTTGTTTTTGATCGATTTCAGGAACTTAGTTTATGCGAAGTAGGAGATGAGCAGACACTCCTATCCCTCTGAACCCTGAGATTGAAAGATTGTGCAGAAAGAACAGAAAAAATAAGAGAATTGTTGATTCTTTAGCAATGGAAAATTAGCAAAACAACAATGTGGGGAATGATGAGTTATCGGTTGTGATGAGACAAGTCCCGCACCCTACAGAGAGGAGCTTAGGGGACTATGTAATGTCGATAATTACAGGGGTGCAGACTTGCATCAGGCTACCCGCAGTGGAAGCCAACAATTTTGAAATTAAACCAGCAATCTTGCACATGGTTCAAGTCTCAGTTCAGTTTAGGGGATTACCATCTGAAGATCCCCATATGCATCTAGCAAACTTCTTGGAGTTGTGTGCAACTTTTAAGTACAATGGTGTTACTGATGATGACATTCGGTTGAGACTCTTCACATTATCACTCAGGGATAGAGCAAAAAACTGGTTGAACTCATTACAGGCGAACTCCATTACCACATGGCAAGACTCGACTCAGAAGTTTCTTGCCAAATTCTTCCCTCCATTAAAAGCAGCAAGGCTCAGAGGAGAGTTGAATAACTTTTACCAGCTGGAGGGATAATCATTATATAATGCATGAGAGCGGTTTAAAGACTTACAGAGGAAGTGCCCGCATCATGGGATTGAGAAGTGGATGTTAGTCCACATATTCTACAATGGGCTGTGTGGTACAACTTGTACCATTATTGATGTTGCACCAGAGGGAACACTCATGAGGAAGAGTGTCAATGAGGCACATGATTTGATAGAGGACATGGCTACAAATAACCATCAGGGGGCTGATGAGAGAACTACAAATAGAAGGAAAGTGGCTGGGTTCATGAGTTGGATGCTATCACTGCATTGGTATCGAGTTGCCACTTTGACAAAGCGAATCTGTGAGAATATCATGTCAGTTAAAATCGTTGGACACGGTGGTGTGATAGATGCACAACAGTAGATCCAAATAATGTGCCTATGGAGCAGATTCAGGTAGTTGGAAATTTTCAAAGGCCCTACAATAATGCATTCTCCAACACATATAATCAGGGGTGGAGAAATCATCCAAATTTTTCATGGAGGAATGACCCAGGGAAACAACCTCAATTTCAGGGCCCAAATCAGAACCAACAACCACAGAATCAAGCCTCTTATTCTCAACAGTTCATCACACCATAGCCACAAGGGAAGCCAGATGAAGTGAGAGCAGCACTGTTGACCTTGGCCAGCTCACAGACTCAATTCATGGCAGAAACCAGGTCCTCACTTTTAACTTTAGCCAACTCCCAGACACAGTTTATGGCAGAGACCAAACAATTCATGACCGAAACTAGGTCATCTATTAGGAACTTGGAAACACAAATGGGGCAGTTGGCAGGGAAATAGAATGACATACCTCAGGGGACTCTCCCTAGTAACACAGTAATGAACCCAAGAGAGCAGTGTCAAGCAATCAGCTTGAGGAGTGAGAAGCAGTTAGAGTAGGTTGCACCCCAACCAGTGGTTGAAAAGGAGAAGGAGTGGGAGAAGGCAGTTGATGCAGAAAAAGAGGGGGTTACTGATGATCGTCCTATATTAGAGAAAGCTCCACCAGCGGTTATGAGGGAATATACAAATAGAATTCCATACCCTCAAAGACTGCAGAAGAAGTCTCTAGATAAGCAGTTTTCGATTTTTTTGGAGGTATTCAAAAAGCTGCATATCAACATTCCTTTCATTGAGGCCTTGGGGTAAATGCCAACATATGTGAAGTTCATGAAAGACATCCTTTTTAAGAAAATGAAGTTGGAAGACTATGAGACATTGATGCTGACAGAGGAGTGCAGTGATATTCTGTAGAAGAGACTTCCCCCAAAGTTGAAAAATCCAGGGAGTTTCACCTTACCTTGCACTATAGGGAAGGTGACATGCAAGCAGACTTTGTGTGATTTGGGGGCAAGTATCAACCTGATTCCCCTCTCAGTGTTTAAAATACTTAGTTTGGGGGAAGCAAAACCAACCACAATCAACTTGCAGCTAGCTGATCGCTCTATAGTACATCCCCGAGGAATAATTGAATATGTATTGGTGAAAGTGGGCAAATTTATCTTACCTGCTGATTTCCTCATCCTTGACATAGAGGAAGATGAGAATATGTCAATGATCCTTGGGAGACCATTTCTAGCCACAGGGAGGGCGCTTATTGATGTTGAAAAGGGAGAATTGAAGCCCCGAGTCCAAGATGAGGAGATGATATTCAAAATTTTCAAGCCACCCACTGAACCTCAAGTAAATGATAGATGTTTTGCCATTGGGATAGTTAACAAGGGTGTATCTGAGAAAAGTCTCACAAGTACTGATGCTCGTGGGGTAACATTAAAGCAGCATAAATAACTTAATTGTAAGACTTCTGAACCAGCAAGTAATGAAAAAAGAATGAACTCTTCTGACCTTAGCCCTATGAAGAAGAAAAGGAGAAAGGGGAATATAATGGTGTTAAAATGGATATGCGGAGGGGATACTCTACCTCCTTGATTGACTAAGAAAATTGCGTCCGGCTAAAAGACGTTAAAGACAACGCTATTTGAGAGGCAACCCAATGTTTTTAATTATGTTATTTCAATATTTGTTTTAGTTTGTTTTATTTTGTCTTGAATAGTCTCACGATCTGATATGTTTAGTGTTTTTGGATGGCAGATGGACTAGGAACTGACCCCGAGTGGAATAGGGGACAAAAATGCTGAAAAGGGAAAATATTGGCAGCAGTGCCACAGCGCCCACATGCAGGGTCGTGGCGCCAGAAGTTCAGAGAGCCCAGATGCTGTGCAATTTCAAGAATTTCCTCCCAGACCTCCGTTATGACCGCTGTGTTATGTCAGTAAGTTGTACCTTTATTTTTAGTCTTCACACATTGGGGACAATGTGTCGATTAAGTTTGGGGGGTTACTTTTTTTTATTGTATGGTTTTTGTTGTTTTTTTGTTCGTTTTATGTGGTTGTGAGTCATATTTTTTTTTGGATCATGTATGTTGTAGTTGCTAAAGATATTGAGTGGATAAATTGGGATAATGTAATGGAATTGAAAGCAAACAAATATGTGTGCTTAAGTTAGATATGTCAAAAATTCATGACATCTAATTATTTGGATATTTATGCTTAGCCTATATCTTGTCAATTATGGAAAGAAAGGTTAAAAATATCTAGAACACCTGGTTGTTTGTTATTTGAGGCGAAATAGTTAAGATATGCATGTTTAGGGAAATGATTCAGGCATTCTTTGTTAGCCCTTCTTACCATTCATTACCTACCCTGACATAAATTGTATCATTAGTCAGCCCCTTTGAGCCTAAATAATATCTTTGTTTGACACCTTATGATTCCTCTGTTGTGCCATAAGTAATAATGGAAAAGTATTGGAATGAAAAGTGTTGAAAAAGAAATAAAAAGAGATGAAAAAGTTGATGCACCCCAATAAAAAATATGCAAAAGCCTAAGTTTGAGGGTGGTTGTTATTTATAATATATCTCATTCTCTCAAAATAATAGAGGGGGAAGATAGATATGAGATTAAAAAGAAAATCATAAAGAAGGAAAAAGGATTTGAATGAAAAATGTTTATGGTACGTAATTTGAGCCTAAATGCCTACTTTTATCTACCCCCGCCTAAAGCCTACATTACAACCCTTGAAAGTCATGATGATCTCTAATATGTATGTCTATGATTAGTGGAGAATAGCAAGTAAACAGGTCTATATAAATTTGGGGAAGATGGAATGAAATTGACATGCATAGGTTAGGTGTTTGTATTTCCAGTGATTATGATCTAATTGAATTTGCGAAATATCTAACTTGAAATTTTAGATTGCTAAATATCCAGACTATGTATGTTCTAACATATTATCCCAGTTTTTATCCATGATTTTGAGGAAACATTACTAAAGCTACTTGATCCATTTCATTGAGTCTTTTATTTGATTATGTTTTTGTTTTTGTTTAGTGTTTTACTCGAGCGCAAGTAAAGTGTAAGTTTGGGGTGTTTGTTGAGTGCATTTATACACTCTTTTGAGTCCTTTTTAGTTAGTATTTTACTCTTTTATTTTGCGTTTAGTATAGTGTTAGGTGTGTTTTTCTTTCTTTTGTGTTACAGTGGTCATAAAGGAGAAGATACTACGTTTGAGGATGAAATTGCACAAGAAAAGGCTAATAAATAAAGCCTAAGAAGTCCCGGGAAGCACGAAAGAAATCTGACGAATACGGACACCAAAATGACGAAAAATCAGAATTTCACGTCGGGAGCGTCCCGGCGCCAATAGCGCCCGCGGCTCGGAACACTGCGAGTGCGATAGAATTTCTGTCGAGGCAGCCGCCTTGTGAGTGCATTTTCGGAATTTACGGGCGAATTTGAAGGCGAGAAGGGTCGGCGAGGTTTTTCTCAGATATAAAAACCCTAAATCCTATTGATGCGCGATTTATGCACACACTTAAAAGCAAATGCACGTGTCGAGTCAAGTAATATAGTCTTGGAAGACCGAGTTATAGTCCTCAGGGATTAGTGTTCAATTACCAACTTCTATTCTTTGTTATCTATTTGGTGACCGATAATTGAGTTGTTGATTATAACTAATAATTATAAAGACTAATTAACTATGTTGTTTACTTCAGTGATGATGGAAATAGGGCTTCCAAATCTCCTCAACTATCCGCTTAATTTACTTATTAATGCAATTAACTATGGTTCTTCTTCTTTTGGAGATAGCAGGTTTACTAATCCGTTTTATACTCCTGTTAAGGTTATATAAACACTCGACCGATCTGACCTTTCTACCTTTCGGTGATAAGGTTGACTCTAGAGGAGGATTAAGAACAAAAACCTTATTAATGCTACACAAGTAATCGGAGTATTTTCATCCACGATTCAACCTATGTCTACCCAACTACAACATAGTCACAACCTCCCCTTTCGGATTTCGGTTAGAAATCATATAAGTAATGATAATTAATGATCAAGTAATTACCAAGCAATCAAAACATATATTGGATAAATCTCAACAATAAGAAGAAAAACCACAAACTTGCATCAATTCATAAATATAAGGTTCAAGTGAATTGACATGTAAAACCCTATATTAGAATTAGTTCCTAGCCATAGACATGACAAGAACTAATTCAATATCCAACATAAAACTGAAAATAAAGTAAGAGAAAAGCAAGAAATTACTAAAGAATGGTCTCCAATCTTGAACTCCAAGATGTGTTGTGAATTGGCAAGAAAGGGAACCCTTAAAACTGCTCTAGGGTTCTCTTTTTATAGTTACAAAACGAGTGCAGGGTTTTCCTTCAGGCCTGGCCCATAATTCGTTCAGAAATCTGATTTTTCCCGCGTCGGCGCCACAGTAGCCTGGCCCAGCGCCATGTGCGAACTGCAAGCCTCGAATCTTCGGCCAGTGGCTCGCCTCATTGGCTGGGCGCCATGGCGGACCATGTTGTGCACAGTTCGCCACTTTCTCGTATTTCGAGCTCTGGAATCTCCGTTTTTGCCCTCTTTTTGCTCCTTTTCCGCCAATGAGCCACTTTAACCAATATGACTCAAAAGAAAGAAAATTTATCCTAAGACGACACTATTTGTACAAAAATGGACAAAAGACTCACTAAAAACGACTCAAAAAGTGTATATAAAATACACCGATCAAATACCCCCAAACTTAACCTTTGCTCGCCCTCGAGCAAAGATCAAAAGAAAGAAATAAAGACACAAAGAAAAAGAAAAATAGAAGACTCAACGACATTGATCACTTTGCTGCATTGGTGTTACTTAGAAAAACATGAAGATTAGCAGAATAATATGCAGGCACATATAGTATGAAGTTTTTGCATTCTAAACACATTAAGCTAGATATTTCGCAAACTCATTTTAATCATACTTAATGGAAGTAAGAATACTGAATTCTGCATGTCAATTTCAAAAATCCTATGGCATTTTTACTTGTTATTCTCCACTAATCATGGATATGCATATAAGAGATCTTCAGGACTTTTCAGGGTTGTAATGTAGGCTTAGGCATGGGTAGGTAAAAATAGGCATTTAGGCTCATTTTGTGTACCATAAGCTCTTTAGCTTTTCAATTTTTTCCTTTTCTTTTGATTTCTTTCCTTCACTTCATATCTATCTTTCCCCTCTTTTGTTTTGAGAGAGTGAAGTGTATTATAAATCACAGGCACCCCAAACTTAGGCTTTTGCCTATTTCTTATTACTTTTTATTGGGGTGCATCAAACTTGTTCACTTTTTTTGTCTCTTTTTTAACACATTCTATTCCAACTAATTCACATTTTTACTTATGACACAAGTGTGGGAATATAGGGTGTCAAAGAAAAAGTTTCATGTTTAGGCTCAACGGGACTGACTAGGGATATTTTTAATGTCAGGGATAGAAAAGAGTGGTAA
The DNA here is from genome assembly GCA_029844215.1 of Przewalskia tangutica. Classification (NCBI taxonomy): domain Eukaryota; kingdom Viridiplantae; phylum Streptophyta; class Magnoliopsida; order Solanales; family Solanaceae; genus Przewalskia; species Przewalskia tangutica. The sequence goes on from CM056732.1 coordinate 100,081, forward strand.
GAATTGGCTAACAAAGAAATGTCTGAGTCATCTCCCTAACATGCATATTCTAACTATTTCGCCTCAAATAGCAAACAATCATACACATAGGTTTTAATCATTTAACAATGCACAATTCAAGCAAGAACCCCCAAATAGACAGATTTCATGAGTTTTTGGCATATCTAACCTAAGTGTTTAGATAGTTGCTTCTAATTCCATTACATTATTCCATCTTACTTCACTAGGTGTTTCTAGTAACTACAGCATGCATGATCTTTGACAGACAATTATGACTCAAAAGGAAAAAAAATTATGACTCAAAAATACACAAAACAATTCAAAAAGACTCAAACATACTACAACAATAAGACACAAATAAGACACCCCCAAACTTAAATCACACATTGTCCCCAATGTGTGCAAGACTCAAAGAAAATAAAAGAAACAGGACGACTTACAGACTTGGTTTAAAGTGGTGGCGGTGGCGGTGGATAATGCATTGAATCCCGTGAGAGGGGAAGGGCTCAGGATTTTTGATTTGGAGGAAGGGCCGTCGGATTAGGGCATCTTGAAAGAATTGATTTTCCGTCGTGGCGCGCGGCCACAGAATGGCGGCGGCGCCAAATCTTCTTGGCGCACGGACTTTGCGCGCGGCCTGCAAATGGCGCGCGGCCTCAAACTCTGAACTTTTACGATCTTTTGGCGTGGCCTCTGCCGATTTTCTGGAAATCCTTGGCTTATCTTCAGTTTTCGCCCTCCAAGTTCTTGGCCTTGCACCTGTCATCACAACACATAACACTACCTCCGTGAGACTGTTCTAAGTAAAAATTAACTGCATTAAAGTAAATAATTTAAAATACCTCGGGTTGCCTCCCAATTAGCGCTGTCTTTAACGTCTTTTAGCCGGACGCAAGTTCCTTATCATTTTAGGGTGAGAGAGGTTGCTAGGTTCATATATTCCATTTCATTGATCAAATAGGGTTTTAACCTCTGTCCGTTTACCTTGAAAGAAGCTCCCTCTCTCTCTTTTATTTCAACTGTAACATAGGGGAATACTCTTACTACAGTGTATGGTCCTGACCAACGCGATTTTAACTTGCCTGGAAACAACCTTAACCTTGAATTGAATAAAAGCACTTGTTGTCCTTCTTGGAAGTCTTTTGATATCAACATCTTGTCGTGCCATACTTTCGTTCATTCCTTGTAGATCTTTGCATTCTCATAGGCGTTATGCATGAATTCATCCAACTCGCCACCGGCAAATTTCTTACGCCTTGCCGCTTGGCATCCATGTTTAGCTTCCTCATTGCCCAATACGCTCTATGTTCCAACTCTACTGACAAATGACATGCTTTACCAAAAACTAACTTATATAGTGACATTCCAATTGGTGTTTTGAATGCTGTTCTGTACGCCCATAGGGCATCATCCAGTTTGATGGACCAATCCTTCCTTGAGTCATCCATCGTCTTTTCCAATATGCTCTTCACTTCCCTATTTGACACTTCGCCCGTTCGGCGAGGTGAAGTGTGGTCTTGATGGTAGACTCCATATCGGGAAAGTAATGAATTCAGCTGCCTGTTGCAAAAGTGACTTCCTTCGTCACTGATGATGGTCCTCGGAGTACCAAACCTCGTGAAAATATTCTTTTGAAGGAATCGTTGAACAGTCTTACTGTCGTTTTATTTTGTGGCTACTGCTTCTACCCATTTGGACACATAATCCACTGTCAGGAGAGATATATTGATTTCCAAAGGATGGCGGGAATGGACCCATGAAATCGATTCCCTACACATCAAATAGTTCCACTTCCAATATTCCTTGCGAAGGCATTTCATTTCGTCTTGAAATGTTCCCTGTTCTCTGACAACTATCACATCTCTTCACAAAGGCATGGGCATCCTTAAAAAGTGTTGGCCAATAGAACCCGCTCTGCAGTACCTTTGCTGCTGTTCTTGATGCCCCAAAGTGTCCACCACATGGGAGGGTATGACAATGAGTGAGAATCTGGTGCATCTCCTCCTCTGGTATACATCGCCTGATGACTTGATCGGCACAATGTTTGTATAACATCGGCTCCTCCCAATAGTAGTGCTTTACTTCGGAGTAAAACCTCTTCACTTGCTGTCTTGTCAATCCTGGGGGTATTACCTTAGTTGCAAGAAAATTAACAAAATCAGCGTACCAAGGTAAATTAAAATTCGCACTTACTTGAAACAGTGGCTCGTCTGGAAAGTGATCATTTATCTGCACATCGTTGGTGTTCTGGCTCTCTGTGTTCTCCAGCCTTGACAAGTGATCTGCAACTGAATTCTCTGTCACTTTCTTGTCACGAATTTCCACGTCGAATTCTTGTAGTAGCAAGACCCATCGAATGAGGCGAGGTTTTTCATCCTTCTTTGTCATCTAGTACTTTATGGCAGAATGGTCAGTGTATACTATCACCTTATTTCCAATCAAGTATGGCCTGAATTTCTCAAATGCATACACTATTGCTAGCAATTCTTTTTCTATAGTCGCGTAATTTAACTGTGTGTCATTCAGAGTTTTACTAGCATAGTAAATGGATCTAAATACCTTGTCGATTCTCTGTCCAAGCACTGCTCCCACTGCATAATCACTTGCATCGCACATTAGTTCAAATGGGAGCTCCCAGTTTGGTGCAATGACTATGGGTGCTGAAATAAGCTTCTCCTTGAGTGTCTGAAAAACGGTCAAGCATTCCTTATTGAAGTCAAAAGCAACCCCCGTCATTAGCAAGGTGGAAATGGGCTTTGAAACCTTTGAAAAATCCTTGATGAATCTTCTATAGAAACTCGCATGCCCAAGGAAACTTCTGACTCCTTTCGTTGATACTGGGGGTGGTAGATTTTCGATTACTGAAATCTTTGCTTTGTCTACCTCAATACCTTGGTTTGATATTTTGTGTCCCAGGACAGTCCCTTCTTTTACCATAAAATGACACTTCTCCCAGTTGAGCACAAGGTTGGATTCTTCACATCGGATTAACACTGCTTCCAAGTGCCTCAAACATTAGTCGAACGACGCCTCAAAGACCGAGAAATCATCCATAAAAATCTCTATAGTCCTTTCCACCATGTCTGAGAAAATTATCATCATACACCTCTGAAAGGTCGCAGGTGCATTGCAAAGCCCAAATGGCATCCTTCTTAATGCAAATGTACCAAAAGGGCAGGTGAATGTCGTCTTTTCCTGATCTTCCGGTGCTATCGCAATCTGATGATACCCTGAGTAACCATCCAGAAAACAGTAGTAGTTGTGCCCTGCAAGTCTATCCAACAACTGATCTAGAAATGGAAACGGGAAGTGGTCTTTTCTGGTTGCCTTGTTCAACTTGCGATAGTCAATGCAGATTCTCCATCCAGTAACTGTTCTAGAAGGAATGAGCTCGTTCTTTTCGTTGGTCACTACTGTCATTCCACCCTTTTTGGGTACCACTTGTACTGGACTCACCCATGCGCTGTCAGATATAGGATAAATTACTCCAGCATCGAGCCATTTCATGATTTCCTTTCTGACTACCTCTTTCATGTTTGGGTTTAGTCTCCTTTGTGCCTCAATGGATGGTCTGCTCTCCTCATCTAGACGGATCTTATGCATTACTGTTGACGGACTTATCCTCTTTATGTCTGTTAATGTCCACCCAATGGCCCGCTTGTGAGCCCTCAATACTCTCAGCAGCTTATCAGTCTCTACTGTGGATAGGTGGCATGAAATGATCACTGGTAAGGATTGATCTTCACCTAGATATTGGTATTGTAAATGATTAGGTAGGATTTTTAACTCTAACTCTGGAGCCTTCTCTGTGGATGGTATTGATCTTTCTGGCATCTGCCCAAGCTCTTCATACCTCCTCCTATCCCATTTCTCATAAGCATTCATCCAATTTGCATACTCCATCAGTCTTGGGTCGTTTCCACTACTATCATCCCATTTGGTCAGTACTTCTTCAAGCGTATCATCATTTCTGAACCCTTTGGCCGACACTGCATCTTCGATAATATCAATGGCCGAGCAGTTATCACTGGCATCTGGAAAAGTTGCTGCCCGAAAAACATTAAAAATCACCTCTTCTTCTTCCACCCGAAGCTTCAACTCCCCTTTGTAAACATCGATGAGAGCCTGTCCTGTGGCTAAGAAGGGTCTGCCAAGTATGATGGGGATTATGTCGTTATATTTTATGTCTAAGATAACGAAATCAGCGGGAAAGATAAACTTGTCCACCTTTACCAACACATCCTCGATGACTCCTCTAGGGTGGACTATGGAGCGGCACTAAGCGCAGTGATGTTTGTAGGTTTGACTTCTCTCATTCCAAGTTTGCAGAAAACTAGATAGGGCATCAAATTTATGCCTGCTCCCAGATCGCACAACGCTTTCTGACATTCAAACTTTCCAATGGTGCATGGGATGGTGAATCTCTCTGGATCTTGTAATTTCTGAGGTAGTTTTCTCTGTAGGATGGCACTACATTCTTCAGTCAACACCACTGTTTCGTAGTCCTCTATTCTCCTCTTTTTGCTAAGAATATCCTTCATGAACTTTACATAGCTCGGCATCTGCTATAGTGCTTCAGCAAACGGGACATTGAGTTGCAATTGTTTGAGAATTTCCACAAATTTAGAGAATTGCTTGTCAAGAGCACATGTTTTTAGCCTCTGGGGATATGGTATCTTCACATGGGGTGCGTTCACAACAACTTCTACCAATTTTTCGGCTCAGGCGCATGGCCTCAAACTCCTGTGTCCCAGATCTTGGCCGCAGCCAACGGCATGGCCACACTGCTCTTGAACTTTCCATTTCCACTGATTCGGCATTCTTCAGGTCAATCGCCTGACATTGTGCTTTCATATTTCCTCCCATATGTGCAGATTGCTTTTCTTGCATTTGATCGGTGTATTTTATATACACTTTTTGAGTCGTTTTTAGTTAGTCTTTTGTCCCTTTTTGTACAAATAAGTGTCGTATTAGGATAGATTTTCTTTCTTTTGAGTCAAAGTGGTTAAAATGGCCAAATGGCGGAAAATGAGCTAAAAGAGGGTGTGGAGGTTAGGATTTGAAAAAAGCGAAAGTGGCAGGCGAGAAGCGGATCGATCTTGCGGCGCTCACTGCGAGCAGTGCGGGGCGCGGCGCTAATATTGAGCCGAGTTGCAGCGGCCTGGCTGCATGCGAGCAATGAGCGGGCGCGGCGCCAAATCACCCGAAGGATCGCGAGATTCCGTGCGGCGCGCGATAGTAGGCCAACACGCGCGGCGGAAAATCGAGTTTAATGGCGATTTTACGGGCGGCTGAAGGGAAAAATTAGAGCGGTTTGAGCCTATAAAAGGAGAACCCTAGGCGGTTTTAAGGTTCCTTTCTTGCACAACACAAGGATTCTTGGATTGAAGATTGGAGACCTTAAACTTAGTAATTTTCTTTTCTTTTCTTTCCTTTATTTCAGTTTTTATGATGAACTTTGAGTTACTTCTTGTCATGTCAATGGCTAGGAACTAATTCTTTTATAGGGCTTTCCATGTTAAAGCACTAGAAACTTATGTTATGAATTGATGCATGTTTATGGTAATTCTTCTTCTTGTTGAGATTTATCCAATAATTACTTTGAATGTTTGGTAATTAATTGATCACTAATTATCATTATTTATATGATTTCTAATCAAACTTCGAAAGGAGGAGGTTGTGAATATGCTGTAAGTTGGGTAGACATATTTTGGATTGGGGATGAAAATACCTCAATTACTTATGTAGCGTTAATGAGAGGCTTAACAACCCTAATTTTACACATGGCGCGTGACGGTTAACTAGGTTTTTGGTCTTAATCCTCCTATAGAGTCATTCTTATCACCGAAAGGTAGAAAGGAGCAATACTGGGATTGAGTGTTTATATAGCCTTAACGGAAGTATAAAACGATTTTGTAAACCTGCTGGCTCCGAGAGAAGAAGAACCATAATTCATTGCATTAATAAGTAACATAAGCGGATAGTTGAGGAGACGTGGAAGTCATATTCTCATCACAACTGAAGTAAACATATAGTTAATTAGCTTTTATAATTGTTAGTTATAAACAACAAAATCAATATCGGTTACCAAATAGATATCAAAAGATAGATAGTTTGTACTTGAACACTAATCCTTGTGGACGATATTCGGTCTAACCAAGACTATATTACTTGTCACGATAACGTGCACTTGCGTTAAAGTGTGTGCATCTTTTCGCGCATCAGCATTTCGTTGTTCAACATGACCGCGAGTTGTCCTATTTGCGTTTCCAACTTCTTCAAAGACACTCTCGTTTCGTCCATGAACTGAGTTTGGTACCTAGTCAAACTGAGTATGGCTGCTCGTAACTCCTCCCTATTTTCTTGTGGGGTTGGAGATTTATCATGTTAATAGTAGTAATCCATGTCTTCAGGATCCCTGAGATGAATCAAAACCAACAACGGTTCACGGCGCACTGGGTTTCACAAAAAAAAAAGTAAAAAGTAATAACTAAAAACAAAAATAAAACCAAATTAGAAATTAAGAATAGATAAAATTGATATTGAACTACGCCAATCCCCGGCAACGGCGCCAAAAATTTGATGCGCGATTTATGCACACACTTTAACGCAAGTGCACGTGTCGAGTCAAGTAATATAGTCTTGGAAGACCGAGTTATCGTCCTCAGGGATTAGTGCTCAATTACCAATTTCTATTCTTTGTTATCTATTTGGTGATCGAATATTGATTTGTTGTTTATGACTAATAATTATAAAAACTAATTAACTATGTTGTTTACTTCAGTAATGATGGAAATAGGGCTTCCAAATCTCCTCAACTCTCCGCTTAACTTACTTATTAATGCAATTAATTATGGTTCTTCTTCTATTGGAGATAGCAGGTTTACTAATCCGTTTTATACTCCATTAAGTTATATAAACACTCAACCCGATCAAGACCTTTCTACCTTTCGGTGATAAGGTTGACTCTAGAGGAGGATTAAGAACAAAAACTCTTATTAATGCTACACAAGTAATCGGGATATTTTCATCCACGATTCAACCTATGTCTACCCAACTACAGCATAGTCACAACCTCTCCTTTCGGATTTCGGTTAGAAATCATATAAGTAATGATAATTAATGATCAAGTAATTACCAAGCAATCAAAACATATATTGGATAAATCTCAACAATAAGAAGAAAAACCACAAACATGCATCAATTCATAAATATAAGGTTCAAGTGAATTGACATGGAAATCCCTATATTAGAATTAGTTCCTAGTCATAGACATGACAAGAACTAATTCAATATCCAACATAAAACTGAAAATAAAGTAAAAGAAAAGCAAGAAATTACTAAAGAATGGTCTCCAATCTTGAACTCCAAGATGTGTTGTGAATTGGCAAGAAATGGAACCCTTAAAACTGCTCTAGGGTTCTCTTTTTATAGTTACAAAACGAGTGCAGGGTTTTCCTTCAGGCCTGACCCATAATTCGTTCAGAAATCTGATTTTTTCCACGTCGGCGCCGCAACTTCTGCAAGCCTCTGAATCTTCGGCGCCGTGGCGCCTGGCCCTGCTGGCTGGAGGCGCCGCAACGCTGACCCGTGACTGTGCCTGGTTCGCCACTTTCTTGCATTTCGAGCTCTGGAATCTCCGTTTTTGCCCTCTTTTTGCTCCTTTTCCGCCAATGAGCCACTTTAACCAATATGACTCAAAAGAAAGAAAATTTCCTAAGACGACACGTATTTGTACAAAAATGGACAAAAGACTCATTAAAAACGACTCAAAAAGTGTATATAAAATACACCGATCAGATATGCTGAGAATTCTCTGAAGTTGCAGCGCCGCGGCGCCGGAAGTACTGAAATTCTCGAAGGTTTCAGCGCCGCGGCACCGGAATGCAGGGCTGCGGCGCCGAGGCGGGATATTTGCGAAATCTGGGGGGAAAATCAGAAGTTTTCTTTTAAAAAGGCCATGGGAGGGTGACAAGTGTCCCTCCCATCTGAGTTAGTGGAAATGCTATTTATTTGACCAAGTCTTGAAGACTTGGTCATTCTTCAAAAACCTTCTTCTCACTACAAAATTTTCCTCTTTCTTCTCTCTAAAAATCCCTCTCCCTTCTCTCTAAAAATTCAAGAAGAAGCCAAGGCCTAGAAAAATTTCGGAAAGGTGGCAAGAAGGAAACTTGTTGACAAGCTTGTAGGAGGGTTGTGAAGGTGATTGTGGAAAGAAGGCAAATGAAATTTGTTGGATTAATTTGGGTAAACTCTAAGGTAACAATCCTTTCTCTTTTTGCTAGTAAATTGTGTTGCATGTGTGGAAGAAAGGATTTGTAGTTGTCAATATTGCTCTTAGATATATTGCATGTAGGAAATATGATTTGGATTTGAAAGGATTGGATAAAGATGATATGTGAACATGTTGTAGCCAAGATAATACCTTAAACTTATTGGATTGTTTAAATTGTATTGTGGGGCAGAATTTTACACGTCCAAGATGGGCGTGTAATCCCCTTATATTGCTGAATTGTTGGGCCTTAAATGTGGCATTTAGTAGTTGATATCGGACCTTGAAAAGGTGGAAAAGTATGTAGAAACAAAGGAAGTGTTGTCCAATTTTCCGTAGAATAAGGGGCTTTTCAATTAGAATGTTCTACGTTGAAGCTAGAAGCTAATGAACGTATTATGGTCATTATAGGTTAACATACTACGTACGGTATATTGGACTTGCGAGTGGATTGACCCGAAGAGGTATGTGGAACTTTCCTATCTCTTGAGCATGAATAGTTGCACTTATATAGTACGGTAGACGTACAAGACTTTGATATTCCTTACTTGTTTTAAGAATGGCCAAGTTGGGTGAGTAAGGGGATTAACTCACTTCTTTAAAAGTATTAAGGATGTCTTAAGTTTTCAAAGTTAAGGGACTTGAAGTGTTTGAAGTATATGATACTTGTTTCGTTTTAAAAAGTATAAGTCCCTTGGATATAGGGAAATGTATTTGACTAATGTATAAAGTTAATATAACGACTTTATGGAAGTTGGTTATATTAGCTTTATGGAAGGTTAACAAAAGAAAGATTTACTCTAAGTAAAATAAGTAAGGATAAATGATATGAATTTATGAAAGGCAAATTGATTTTAAGGCATCAATTACCTAAGGTTTTAAAAGAAAAGAAGTCACTTGATTTAGAAGCCTATTATATTTCTAAAAGGAAATGTGACTTGTCTTGAAAAGTAGTCGTGACTTGATACTACGGTTATTAGTATTTTGGAAGTTTTATATAAATGAGTCATTCTTAAAAGGTTAGAGGTACGTGGTACTTGGGTTGAATTCCCGAATTTTCTCTTAAATGACATGTTAGTGCCTTAAGTAAACTAAAATGAGAGGATATATTAATAATGTTAATAAGAAGTTAGGGGATTTCTTAACTAGCTTATGTTATGATAAACCGGTAGCGATTATGTTATGTATGATAGCCGGTTGTGCTAGGTTATGTATTCTTACGGGGTAGACCTCGGGTTACTACTTATTCAATGGATTTGCTACCCATGATGTGAGTGCGACGTTTGTACTCATTGTGGGCCCACCGGGCCCATGCGGGTGAAATAGTCTCATGCGAGGCGGATGACCTCATTGCGGGTCCACATGACCTATGCGGGTGAAATAGTCCCAGGAGTAGGATTGCTTAATGATACTACGGGCGGGTGACCCTGTTTTGATCATGAGCCTCCTATTTTTATGCAATAAAGTTTATACTTGTTACTCTCATTGTTAGTAAGGCACAGTGCACTGTAATTTGATTATCATCCATGTCTCCAGCTTTATTTAGACTTATGATATTATTACAGTATTTTCCAGTTTTACATACTTGGTACATATTGTGCATCGACCCCTTCTGGGCCTGCGTTCATGCCGCAGTAAGGGTAAGCAGTGGTGGATCCTCATTCTTGGATCATTGATCAGTGTCAAGCTCCATTTCTCCGGAGGCTTGTCTTTTGGTACGGTTCTCCCTGATGTTGTAAATATTATGTACATTCAGGGGTATGACGGGGCCCTGTCCCATCATAGTTGTTGCAAACTCTTAGAGGCATGTAGTCCTGTTATAAATTGGATTTGTAAGGGAGGTAACTGTTCAGTTTTTGCTATATTTATATTTACAGAAAGGTAACCATTTTGGGTTAGCCTGTTTCGTATTCTATATTGTTTCTTGTTTATGAGTTTATCACTGTTTTTCTCGATGTTGTATCACGAGGTGCGGGTAAGGCACCACGCCCGAGGTCGGGTCGTGACAAAAGTGGTATCAGAGCAGTTAATCTTCGGAAAGTGTCTACAGGTCGTATCTAGTAGAGTCTTGATTATCGGTGTGTTGTGCACCACACCTTTAATCAGGAGGCTACAGGATATTTAGGATTGGTTTCCATTCTTTCACTCTAAGATCGTGCAATAGAGTTGTGTTATAGGTTGAACTCTCTCTGACATATTTTTATGTATCAGTTATGCCTCTACGCAAGGCAACCGCGCCCCGATGGCAAGGCAAAGCGGTGGAGCCGCTAGTAGGACACGAGGTTACGAGGCACAGCCCGATCTTTACCGAGTGATGTTTGGACGGCGAGTTCCACGACGCCGCCCAAAGAGAGTTCGGAGCGGCAGCGGCCATCGAGCTGCAGATACGAGCCTCGATTACACCTGGAGCAGAGGATATGGGCTCTGAGAGATGGCGATTATTGGCGAGATCGTGGCAAGGCAAGAAAGACAGACGAGACGATGGTTCGGTAGTACGTAGTTCACCCTATATCCGATAGCTTGAGACTTGGGACTTTTGAGTTGCAGCCACGAGTTCTATGGTCGCGGCCGAGGATGATCTCGGGAGTTTATCCGGCGATTCTGACGGATCGCGAGTGATCAAGGCCTCGAGACGAGTCGGTGGTATTGGATTCACATCGGCTACGTGATCTGCAGCGATTGGTTTGATTCATGGAAGGCGTCGGGGAGCATGCACTTCCGTATTGTTTGGGACGAGTTCTCGAGGCGTTTCTTAGCCATTTCTTGCCTCCGCATATGGCGAGAGCTCGCCGATAGATTTACGGCGTTGAGACAGAGTGGGTGGACGGTCCGGGAGTACAACGTAGAGTTTGACTCGTTGGCTCGGTACGTCCCCGCTTTAGTAGCAGACATGGAGGACAGAGTGCACCGCTATGTCACGGGGCTCGATGATAACTTAGCAGAGGGTTTCACAGGAGTAGCTCTTCAGTCGGGAATGGACATTGCCCGTGCGCAGCTTATGCACCAGGTGTGAACGTAGGGGCCGACGGATTGATAGATACCAGCAGAAGTGGGCCAGGACAGCAGGGTCCTCTGGTAGTTTTTGAGGCAGACAACCTCAGCAGCAGACCGGATTTTCACCTCAGCCGGTTCAGAGCGCTCCTCCACCGTCTTCCGGACGTCCAGGGTATTCAGGGGCAGGACGAAACAAACACTTTTGTCTTGAGAAGAGGGGCAAACCCGAGAGCTATGTAGACAAGAACAATATTTCTTGAATTTTTTTCTAAGTATGGGAACTTGTCTTGCTAGTAATATGCTTATATAACCATATGGAGGGTCAATATTAGAACAAATGGGTGGCTTGGATGTGTTTCATTAAAAGATCAAGCCAAGTGGGCTCTTTGACTAAGTCAATAATCTCAAGCTCTTAGCTTGCAAGACTTAGTCATCTTTACATAGGTCAAATGACCATTAAGTACATGGTCTAATCGACCAAGACCAACCAAGGGGGGTGACATGTGTCACCCTCCCGTTCGTCGCAATATTTCGTTTCCCGACATTTCCATAATTCCGATAAATTTTTACTAGTCTCAAATCTTAACATTTTTTAGTCCTTACGTACGTTCTTATAAACATGTCCTGGAAATACGGAGTCTAACAATAACAATAAGTAAAATCTAATTACTTCAAGAGAAGAAGAACTTTACCTCAAAAATGGCCCAAAAATGCACCAAGGCAGTCCGCTATATTTTGGACCGTAGTTTTCTTTTTGCTCCACTTCTTCAAGTTCCAATCACATATATGTATCCTCTAGAAGCTTATAACCAACTCCACTTTACGTTTCGCTTCCAAAAAGTCAACGGAAACCCCTAGGGTTTCACCCTCATTTTTGGCCAACACAAGATTTGGAGGTTTTGGAGAGTTACCTTGGTTTAGGAGCTAATCTTGGACAAAGAAACTTGTCAACACTTGTTGATCTTTGGCTATGGAGATTTTCGAAAATGGAGCTCAAAGGGAGAAAGATGAGATCTTTCTTTTGGATGAAGTTACAATGAACCAAGTCTTCCAAGACTTGGATATATACAAGTGTATGGACAAGTGGAGTGGAACCCATCCACTCCACTTGTCCACTTGTCCTCCTCTCAAAATATCTAAAGTGTTGTCATCCTAGCAAGACAAGTGGAGGGGTGACACGTGTCACACTCCTATTGGTCCAAAATAACTCTTTCACCAAAATAATTCTATACTTGGCCAAAATATCACTAAATCTCGTGGCCCCACAAAATTATAAAATTCTCGGTGGGCCCCACATGACCAAATTCGAGACTTTAAAATCCAAAACTAATTCCTTAACTCAAATTAGGAGAATTAAACTCCAAATTAATAAATTGTCGTCTTCTCATTTTTTCGATATTTTCCTTAAGAAAATGTAATAATTCTTTCCTTCCAAAATTCAAATCTTAAATCCGTTCTCAATTAGTAACCCTGGTATTACGGGGTGTAACATTCTTCCCCCTTAGAAATATTCGTCCCGAATGTTCATAGTGGGTCTCAAACTATACTGATTCCGGCATAGTCTCCTTACTATACCTATCAACCAATACTCCACAAAACCAACGATGTCACACACGGTCACAATATATCACATAGTCTCATTCTATTTCGGATAGTCTTTAGCACATTGTACTTCCTTTGTAATCAAAGTCACATTCCTAAGGTCCTATTACAATTCCTTAAAATTGATAATACCATTTCTAATCGGCTCAACAATCATCAACCTCAATCACAAGTGGTTTATACTCAAACCAAGGAATCATCACCTCTAATATACTTCACATATACCATGTACTTTAACCACAATCACGCATAAATTACTTTACTCTTGAAGGCCTCGTCTATCTAAGGTCTCAACGATTATCCAATACTCTAAGATCCTCAAATATTTCATGTCCCAAGCTTACATTATTTCTCCCCATATACGGGCAAGATAGCTTTTCAATATCTCAAAATCATGTTGTCTTAATCACAACAACTCTATTTACTCCATACAAATATTATTTGTACACATCACTTAAGTATACAACACCGCTTAATCTAACAACATGGTATGTCCTTAAGTCAATTAAACATGATCTCATAAGGGTTCATCACCCTTTCCGACAGCTCATCGCCTCCTAATTATTCTAAATTAGCACATATATAACCCTGATATGGATTCATTAAACTGTTTCATACCTTTCCAGCAATTTATAAAGCTTAGCCAACCCATGATGACCCACAATCACTTCAGGCAACACACACATGGCTCTAACAAATATGTTCGTATAGATGTACATCATCATACCAACTATACAACAATTTTTACCAACCTGCATACCAAGTCCATATATTCTCCTTCTGGATCGTTGTCACTTTCTCATAGCTACAACCACAATAATATGTTAGGGAGGGACTACCCTAATGACATAGCTCTATCGCACGATCTTAGAGATGAAAGAATAAAAACCAATCCTAAATTGTATTGTAGCCTCCTGTTTATGGGTGTGGTGCACAACACACCGATAATCAAGACTCTACTGCACAGGATCTGTAGATATTCTGAGGACTAACTGCTCTGATACCACTCTTGTCACGACCCGAAACCCGGGCCCGCGACTGATGCCCTACCTGGGCACCTTCTGCCTATACAATACAAGTAACCCACGGAAGCTAAATGACACTTTTTTTTTTTTTTTTGCAAAGGCAAAGCCGGCAAGGCTGCCATAATATATAACACCCGAATGAGACTACAATTGTACAACAATATAAATACAACTCACGCAAGTCCAACCCACATATGAATACATACCCCTAAGAGTTTGAACAGTAAACTACGACGGTACAGGAACCCGCCCTACCCCTGAATGTATATAAGCCTACAATACCAGGGTCCGTACCAACATGACAAGCCTCCGAAATAATGGAGCTTTTCTCAAAACTGAGTAGAGATCCTAAGAGCGAGGATCACCAAACTGCGTACCTAAACCTGCGGCATGAAACGCATCCCCCCGAAGGGGGTCAGTACAATAAGTATTAAGTATGTAAACATAAAGTACAACTAATAAACCATAACTGGCCAAAAGATGACAGGGACAAGTAAAAACCTTACCAGTTCCAACCATGCCATATAAAATAAAAGTCAATTGTACCTTGTATCATTGTACCACCGTGTTATTTCAATTTATGAAATAAATACCATTTTAAAATATGAAATCAACCGTACCCCTTTCAAATATGAAATCATTATCATTTCAAAATATGCAAGTCATGCCAAAATCAGGGACTCTTACCTTCAAAATATACTATCACGGGACTCGAACCGACATATGTATGTATATAGCATCATGGGACTCAAACCCACATATGTATATATGGTGACATGGGATTTGAACCCAAATCATGGAGAGCTAGTCCATGGAATAGTATAGTGTCATGAGACTCTAACCCACATACATCTATATATAATGTCGCCGGAAAAATAATATAATGTCATGGGACTCTAACCCACATACATATATAATATCGCTGGGAGAATGATATAATATCATGGGACTCTAACCCACATACATATATATATAATGTCGCCGGGAGAATGATATAATGTCATGGGACTCTAACCCACATACATATATAATGTCGCCGGGAAAATGATATAATGTCACGGGACTCTAACCCACATACATATATAATGTCACCGGGAAAATAATATAATGTCATGGGACTCTAACCCACATACATCTGCAAGTTAAATAATCTTTGACTCTCATTACAATAAAATGAACAACCATCATTTTAGACAACCAAGACAATACCATGCCTTCCTTTTAAAATAACCAAGACAATTACCATGTCTTCCATTTTAAAATAACCAAGACAATACCATGTCTTCCTTTTAAAATAACCAAGACAATTACCATGCCTTCCATTTTAAAATAACCAAATAGAACTATGTATGTCCGCCACACACCCTTTTCATTTATAAACCCCAATACACTAGCACTTGTACCATCAAGACACTTTCACTTTTAAATCAAGTAACTTACACTTTTTAAACCAAGTGACTTATACTTTTAAAGTCAAGACAAGTATACTTTTAAACTCAAGTAACTCACTCTTTTAAAATCAAGGCACTCACACCTTTAAAATCAAGTAACCTATTCTTTCCAAATCAAACAAACACCACAATGAAATCCGAATTCATTTAAAATCCTCATTTGGAAATTCAAGACACTTATCATATCAAGTATCATTTTATAAAGTTCATGCTCAAAGAAGATAGGAAGAGTTCACATACCTCTTCGGCTAATCCACACGCTAAGTAGAATACGCCACAAGTAGTACTTCAACATATAATGACAATAATACTTCTATCAACTTCATACACACTAGTATAAGACTTGTATCAAGTAATGGTCCTCTTATTCTATGGAAATTTGAGCAGCACTTCCCCCGTTTCTACGTACTTTTTCACCTTTTCCAAGGCCCGAATTCAACAACCAACAAGCCACATTTAAGGCACAACCAATAGTTAACCAAAGGGGATTACACGCCTATTTGACGTGTAAAATTCTACCCCACAAAAAATAGTCCATAAAACAGTCCACCATTAATCAACAATAAGGGTACAATGTGAAGCCTTTAACACCCTTATTCCTTAGGACTTTCATTAGCCATTTTACCACATTAATCATGCATGTTGGGCTGATTTTACAGCATAATAACACCCCAAAACAGTTCATAAAAATGACACCACAACGTCTAACAGTTTTTGGCAGTTTCTCGGCCACAACAACTACAACAATCCAAAACCCTTTTCCAAAATTCTTTATAATCCAATACACATTTCAATACTTATATACACTCCATATCAACTTGTAATAATAGGATTACTTCATTATAACATGCAATAGGTGACATTAATAACAACAAAAATCAACGAATCCAATTGTCACCAACAATGACCTAGTCTCGGCCAACCCCCAAAAATGGGACATGCACTTCTTATTTTTCATATATTCCTTAATACAAGTTCATATACTAGTCATAACAATAAGTAAAATCTAATTACTTCAAGAGAAGAAGAACTTTACCTCAAAAATGGCCCAAAAATGCACCAAGGCAGTCCGCTATATTTTGGCCCGTAGTTTTCATTTTTCTCCACTTCTTCAAGTTCCAATCACATATATGTGTCCTCTAGAAGCTTATAACCAACTCC
The DNA here is from genome assembly GCA_029844215.1 of Przewalskia tangutica. Taxonomy (NCBI): domain Eukaryota; kingdom Viridiplantae; phylum Streptophyta; class Magnoliopsida; order Solanales; family Solanaceae; genus Przewalskia; species Przewalskia tangutica. Next base: position 116,586 of record CM056732.1, read on the forward strand.
ACTTTACGTTTCGCTTCCAAAAAGTCGACGGAAACCCCTAGGGTTTCATCCTCATTTTCGGCCAACACAAGATTTGGAGGGTTTGGAGAGTTAACTTGGTTTAGGAGCTAATCTTGGAGAAAGAAACTTGTCAACACTTGTTGATCTTTGGCTATGGATATTTTCGAAAATGGAGCTCAAAGGGAGAAAGATGAGATCTTTCTTTTGGATGAAGTTACAATGAACCAAGTCTTCCAAGACTTGGATATATACAAGTGTATGGACAAGTGGAGTGGAACCCATTTGTCCACTTGTCCTCCTCTCAAAATATCTAAAGTGTTGTCATTCTAGCAAGACAAGTGGAGGGGTGACACGTGTCACCCTCCTATTGGTCCAAAATAAATCTTTCACCAAAATAATTCTATACTTGGCGAAAATATCACAAAATCTCGTGGGCCCCACATGACCAAATCCGAGACTTCAAAATCCAAAACTAATTCCTTAACTCCAATTAGAAGAATTAAACTCCAAATTAATAAATTGTCTTCTCATTTTTCCGATATTTTCCTTAAGAAAATGTAATAATTCTTTCCTTTCAAAGTTCAAATCTTAAATCCTTAATCACGTTCTCAATTAGTAGCTCTGGTATTACGGGGTGTAACAGTGAGAAGATAAAATCCTTTCATTCATGACATATTCAATCAAGCTTAGGATTTATCAAGTGTCTATTCAAATGGATTGATCATTATACCTCATCTATATTAGTTGACAACAGGACCATATCAAAGACATGTCCATTGCGTTGGCTAATGACTTAGTAAACCTAATACCATATGAGTATCTGAGTGTTCACTCTAATATACATTCGAGGAATGAATCCTAATCTTGGCTCACCTACCACCTATAATCTACTTCGTAACGTATTCAAAACAAGCCGTGTCTCAACCTATAAGGCATTTGAGCTTAGGACGGGATCAAAGTACATTACTCCGTAAACAAGGTGGTATCGACCTCAGGTCTAAGGATTTCTATCTCCCACACACCGATGACACTTTAGACATATAACAAATAGTGCATCAGCAGGGTATACCAATACTTCAACAAGTATTCATGCGTCCAACACGAGTTGTCATAACTCGTAGCAAGTGAGACATACTACATCCCCTAAGGATATAATGCAGACCACATGTCGACGTATCGCATATCATCGATATCCCAATCTCAATGATCATTAGTCGAGGCAGTTTAAGAGTTACGTTATAATATCAATTCTCACATCATTAATAAACACGTAAACTCTAGGGATGCATTTATAGAATGTTACAAACAATCAATCAATAATTCAACAAATGCAAAATGTCATAATATTAATCATCATTAATATAAATACGAATGTGTATAAAGTACAGTCCTAATACAGATTATCTCTAGACATACATATACTTTCATCTACAAGATTAAAATTCTCAAATGATGAAAAAATAGAGAAAAATACAAGACTAATTAATGCCAATATTAATAAAAAGGGTTAAAACTTGAAATCTAATTTATTTGGATTCAAAGACTAGAAAAAGTTATAAGATATTCTTAGTATGCGAATTTTTAGAAAATGTATAAATTTAATTTGCGCGAAACGGGGATAAATTCTCAAGTATGTTGATAAAAACCACAACAAAATTTCTACTTGAGTCTCCGCACATTTTAATTATTGCAAGTGTTCTATTTATTCTCTCCCTAGGCTTCCTTTTCCCATGTTGTCACTGCCATTTGTGTCTTAATTACTTATATTTTTTTCTCTTCGTAACTCTCCTCTTTAAAATAAGATACCTAGGACACGGTGGCGAGGCTCGGACTTCCCCTCAAATTTAATTTTTCCCTAGTATACTACTAGTAATATTCATGATATTACAATAGAGTCCTCAATTCTGACTTCTCCTGGCTCCCCCTAGACCAAAATCCTGGCTTCGCCCCTGCTGGGACATATATACAATTTCCTTTCTCTTTTTCGTCACTTTTTTTCTCGTTTTGAAGCCAAAAATAAAGGAGTAACCAACTATTGTACCAATCACAATTAATTAATTGCTTCCCACCGCCACATGAATGAATGAACCATGCCTCATGCAAAAGAGGAAAAATACAACGGCGAAATTATTGGGCAAAAAAATGTCTGTAGCATCACTTTTTTATTTATTTACGGATGTAGCACCCATTTGAAATTAAACACAAAAGTAGCATCTTTTCTATAAAAGGCGAGAAATGGTGATCTCATGCCATCAACTCATCAACGTCCCAATAGTTTCTATTTTTTTATTTGTTAACTTATTTTGTTTTTTGTATAAAAAAATCAAAAATTGAATTAATTAATTAATTAAAATAATTTAAATTTAATTGTAAGTTTACTAATTATTTTAATTAAATAATCAAAGTGATTATTTTTTTGAATATTGCTAACTGATTATTTAATGAATTAAAAATTCATAGAAATTAATGACACACTGTCCGGTGCACCCTCCTCCACTCTTTTTTCTGTCTAGAAAGACAGAAACATCAATAGCACAATGTCCGGTGTATCCCCCTCCACTCATTTTCCTGTCTAAAAAGATAAAAATATCAGTGACACATTTGTCTGTGCACCCTCCTCCACTCCTTTTTCTGTCTAGAAAGACAGAAACATCAAAGACACATTGTCCGGTGCATTCTCCTTCACTACTTTTCCTTCACACTTACCAGAGCATCCTCCTTCAATTTAAATGGCTGAGATCATACCGATACAATAAACGGATGAGATGTAACCGACATTATGTGCCTTGTTCTAATAACCTTATATTCACACTATGGACTCCTCTTCATATCACACTAGTTAGTAAGTTACTCAGACCCCTATAAATAGTCATATTTGACAACTTATTCTTCACACACAACTCATCTTTATGCTCTCACAAATTCGATCTGTTTACCTTCTTTACACCATTTTCTTTCTAAATTATGCCTCCAATAGAGTGCTTTCTTTCTCTCTATTACAATGTACATGTCGAAAGGAGAGACCCATAAGGTGTGGTCTTTGCATGCAGCGATACAATGCTGCTCAAAGTGAAGACTAACATGAAACTAGACGCGTTGATACAACAAATCCAGTCAAAGGTTCAACCAAAAAGGGTGGTAGAACTTACTTATCGATACCCTACAACTCTTGCACAAGGACGTGTTTGGTACGAGTCATATGCGGCGTTGGGGGCATATGACGACTAACCTTGCTGAGTGCATCAACAAGGTATTAAGGGGGACACGCAATCTTCCAGTTAGTTCAGTGGTTGAGGCAACCTATCACAGGCTGACTGAAGTATTTGTCAAGAGGGGTAGCCAAGCTCAAGCAATGATGGCATCTGGTATGGTTTACACAGATTTAGTCATGGAGAACATTGAAAAACAACGAACAATTTCCAACTCACATGAAGTTCACATTCATAATAGAGAACGTAGTATTTTTAAAGTGAAAGAGTTGGTCCGCCCACCAAGCGGCCGACCAACAGGGACATTCGTGGTAGACCTTGAAAAATAATGGTGTGATTGCGGTGAATTCCAAGCATTACATTACCCTTGTTCCCGTATCGCCATCGCATTGTTCGCATATTAGCCATGACCACATGATGTATGTGCCTCCACAATACACCATGCAATATGTTTTCAACACTTACCTCGAAGAGTTCCAAGCGATTCCTCTTCAGTCATACTGGCCTGAATATACTGGAACTGAATTGTGCCACAATCCGGACATGCGGAGAGCTCCAAAAGGTCTTCCAAAGTCTACTTGCATTCGGACTGAGACGGATCAAAGAGAAAAAAGTAGACACCCCAAGAGATGCGGACTCTATCGAAATGAAGGACATAACAAGAATCATTGCCCTAACCGTATTAGACTTCAGCAAAACTAGAAAATTTGTGTTGTGTGTATTTGTGCCCCTTTTGTATCTTGAATTTTAAATTTTTCAATCAAGTTCAATTATTTTCCTTCCAATCATATCATTAGTTATTTTTATGGTCTCTCAGTAAATATATAATTTATTTAATAATTTTTAATGTGAATATTTAATTGATTAAATATTTAATTAATTAATTTAAATAAAGTAATTAGTTAATTTACTACTTAATTTACTATTTTATAATAAATTAATTACTTTATTAATTGAAAACATAAAGTTGGGACTTGGGGGGTGGTGGTGGAGTTTAAAAAAAATAAAAAACTAAAAAGTAATGTAGAAATGGATGAGAGTGGCAATTGTTGGGTGCTAAATCTGTGTTTTTTTAAAAAAGCGCTATATAGATAATTAATAATAAAATAAGTGCTATAGACATTTTTTTGTCAAATTATTGGGTCGAAAGTCGGGCCAACTCGGCTACCCATATATGAATGGGACCCATTTCAGAAGTTCCACGTGTTCCCCATCAACTGACGGTGAGTCACCCGATTCATTACTGTCACCGTCTCCATTATGTACCTGCCACCCTCTCCAATTTTCTTCTTTACGACCTATATCATAGCTAAATTGGTCAAAAATATTACTACTCAAAGTGAAAATACATTGTCGTTTAAAACGGAAAGTTATTTTCAGAACCTCCAATCCAATATTTATTAATCACTTTATTTTATTTTTTAAGCTATTGTTCAATTAATTATATTTGAAATGTAATTGACATTAACTTCAACTACCATTCCAAATTAGTTATTTAGAACCTTTAAAAAGTAAATTCTGCAACGAAAATATCCTATAGCTACCTTATCAAATAAAAAAGTGTAGAATTAAGATCTTCATACCATCAAAGATACAAAGTCTCAAAGATGATATCATGTGTAGTGGTAAAATATGATCCCCAACTCTAAGTTAAGATAGGACGAGTTATAGCTTAGCACACGCAAATTAGAGGCAATAACAGGAAAATCTAATCAATAAGTTTGCGTGTTTAATTAATTACCGTTCATTGAGTATGTCATTCCTATATTGTACATCTGTCAACTCGGTATAGTTTGCTTTGAGTTATTAGCCCTACCATAACGTAACGGTCACTATTCTACATCTCTTTTAATGCAGAACTTTTGCAATCATCTCTCATAGATAATTTCCAAGTTTATCATTTATGCGAGAGATTTCGCCTTTTTTACCCCCAAACTATTAGGTATTCGACTCCCTACTTTTGTGTGATTAAAATCTTGTTTCACCTCCATACCATTACTCTCGTGTAGAGCAGGCCAAAAAGCAAAACTCCATACTTAACCCGGTCAAAAGTCAAAACTATGGTCATCGGGTTTCTCAACCTCATCCAGTGAGATTCGACCACGTGTAATGATCATAGTGGTGTAGCTCCAGGAATCCAATGACAGAACCACTTTCTCACTTCCCCACCTAGCTATATTCTATCCTATCCTGTTCTATAAAAGAGAACGGTCTCATTATATCTTTACTAGCTACTTGTGAGTGAGTGAGTCACTAAAGATCATATATGGCGCCAAAACACAGGTTCTTGCTAGCTGCTCTCATTTTGCTGGTGCTCCTCTCCATCCAGCACTGCTCTGGCGGTGGTGAGCATGACTACCATGACGCCCTCCGTAAAAGTATCCTCTTCTTCGAAGGCCAACGCTCCGGCAAACTTCCCCCAGACCAACGTATCAAGTGGCGTAAAGACTCCGCATTGCACGATGGTGCCGACGCCGGAGTAAGTAATCAATTACTACTATATATATCTAGCTTTGAACAAACAATGTCAATTAATGATATATCTTCACTTGTGTACAGGTGGACTTGACAGGAGGTTACTATGATGCCGGGGACAACGTGAAATTCGTCTTCCCTATGGCGTTCACAACTACATTGTTGTCATGGAGCATAATAGACTTCAAAAGGAACATGGGAAGCGAACTGGGCAACGCTGTGAAGGCGGTGAAGTGGGCCACCGATTTCTTGTTAAAAGCCACGGCCAAGGAAGGCGTCATATACGTGCAAGTGGGTGATGCATTCTCTGACCATAGCTGTTGGGAGAGGCCAGAAGATATGGACACTTTGAGAACTGTTTACAAGATTGACCAGAACCATCCCGGATCAGACGTCGCCGGTGAGGTCGCCGCCGCATTGGCCGCCGCTTCCATTGTCTTCCGCTCACTCGACTCTTCTTACTCTACTCTCCTACTTGATCGTGCCGTTAAAGTAAGTCACCGCGGACCCCTCTCTTTACCCTTTTTGCTTTTGGAATAACTACACTTTGCTTGTTTGCAAATAAAAGAATCAATTGTATGCAATATAACGTTAATATTCAAATGGAAATTAAATGAGGTTAAATTGATATAATTATTTGAGGTTTTCTCTTTTCACTTTGCTTTTGGAATACCACATACTAGCTAGCTAGTGTTAAAAGAAACGCCGATGACACTTTATTATAATTCTATACATATAAGGTTAATAATGTCATTTTTGACAAAAATAAATAGGTGTATTGAGTCCTAATTTATGTGACATTCTTCATTTTATTCTATACCAAAAAATAATTGTAACACATTTTTAAATTAAAAATAATTTTTCTTTAAAACTTTTCTTTTATCATATTTGAGATGATTTATAGTCACATGACATTTTAAACTTATTGTATGCGATAAGTTTTACGATTTGTTTTTTAAAACGGAATGATAGTCAAACACTAATAACATAAGTTGGAACCAAGAATGCTATATATCTATTTAAGGTGTGTACAGTCTACATATGCAACTTGTCTTAGCTAAATTCATCTTATCTTGCCATTTTTATTTTTAATTTGGTGACTATGTATCCCACGTTATTGGATGTAATTAGCAAGTATACTGACATAAAGTTCAAGAGAGTGTGCAATAATAGTATATAATTTAGCAAATCCAGGGTAGATACATATTTTTAGGGGAGGTAAGAAAAAATTTCATATTTTTAATAATTTTTTTTTATAAAAATAACAAAAAATATAAAACATAAATTTGAAAATAGGGGGGTGGAGGCGTAGGGGGTAAGAAAAAATTTCATATTTTAATAAAAATTTGAGAGTGGGGTGGTGTGGGTAGGGCGGGGGTAAGTAAAAATTTCATATTTTTAATAAAAAAAATTTAAAAAATAAAAAAATATGAAATAAAAATTTGATGATGGGTAGGGGGTAGGGGGTGGGTAGGGTGGTAGGGTGGGAGTAGGGTCGGATGTGGGGTTAGGTGGGGTAGAAGTGGGTGGTGTGGGGTGGAGTAGGAAATGTATTGACATATATGTGAGGGTGGTTCAATGATTGAGTGGGGGTTGGTGTAGGGGAGGGGGTAGGTTGATGGATAGTGTGGTTGGGGTGCGTTGATGGATTTTTATTGTTCGGAAATAATAAAAGAATTTTTAAATAATTATTGATAAATAAAAATCTTAATCTAGAGTGGAACTCTAATCATTAAAATTAAGTATTTTGATGCCAAGTCGATCATCACGCCATTTCATTGTTGATTTATGATGGGTTAACTTGGGCTAACCCAAACTAACCCATCATCAAAATTACTCTTGTCCAAACCCATAAAATCTTGGACGGATTGGGCGGATCATTTGGGTTTGAGCTAATTTACCGCCCCTAAATATATTTATGTATATAGTCACAAAAATAGTTTGTTGGACAAAGACAGCTTGCTCACCACATCCCAAATGTCACTATCAACCAGCAGAAAAAGGTAAAAAGAAATATATGACCGTTGTATAATTAAAACGGTCTCGTGTTTTTGTAGGTTTTCGAGTTTGCTAACAGGCATAGAGGTGCATACAGCTCCAGCCTGCACTCTGCGGTTTGCCCTTTCTACTGTGATTTTGATGGATACCAGGTAACTTTAAGTAAGGAAGGAAATTCATGTGTAATTAAGTTAAAATCAATCTCTAATTGAATATGGAACAGGACGAATTGCTTTGGGGAGCAGCTTGGCTACACAAAGCAACAAGGAGGCGGCAATATAGAGAGTACATAGTGAAAAACGAGGTGGTTTTAAGAGCTGGAGACACCATTAATGAATTTGGTTGGGATAATAAACATGCTGGAATTAATGTCCTCATTTCCAAGGTTAGTCTCTTAATTTATACACATGGATAAGGAGACATTACTACCTTATTAGTGTTCTACTTGTGTTTTCATATTCGTTTTTTCTTGGTTTCCCATATTATATACACGTGTGTCAAATCCTTGTCTCATTTATGACTTGGATTTATTCTTCTGGTATCTATTCTTGACTTGTTCAGTCTGCCAATCACATGGTGTAGAGCACTATATCAGTGTTTAGTGGATATCCATTGGTGGGGTCCTCCTCTTGTTTGAAGATTGGAGCAAGTCCACTCTACTTATTTCACATGATAGTTTTTTTTTTTGGTTACATTTCACATGATAGTTTAGGTTATGGGCTCCATGTGTGTCTTTCACTTAAACTTATTTGCACCAATGAGTATTACTTTCCTCACCTTCCTCCGGCTTATCACCGGCAGTCTGTTCAGGGTTCCAAACTCAACGATGGCAACTAAACACGAGGGTTGCGCTCGTTGCGGGACTTAACCCAACACCTTACGGCACGAGCTGACGACATTTCTCTCAATTTATATAATACATTTTACTTGTTAGTCCGTCTAAAAAATGACATATTTCTTTATTTAATAATAATTTAACTTAAAATTTTATATTTTACGCTTAATGAGATATTATACAATCACACAAATATATATGATTTGTTTTAGATTATAAGATTCAAAAGTCTTTATTTATTTTTTAAACTCAGTGTCCAGTCAAATTATATCATATAAATTGAGACGAAAAGAGTATAATAGAAGTGCTCCATGTGAAGTGTACATGTAAAAAATAGATAAAATTAAAATGACACAAAAAGAGCTGGGTGGGAGTAGTCCAAGTAAAGAGAAGAGATAGAGTACTCCATGTGTGTCTTTCACTTAAACTTATTTGCACCAATGAGTATTACTTGTTTCTCTCAATTTATATAATACATTTTACTTGTTAGTCCGTCTAAAAAATGACATATTTCTTTATTTGATAATAATTTAACTTAAAATTTTATATTTTACGCTTAATGAGATATTATACAATCACACAAATATATATGATTTGTTTTAGATTACAAGATTCAAAAGTCTTTATTTATTTTTTAAACTCAGTGTCCAGTCAAATTATATCATATAAATTGGGACGAAAAGAGTATAATAGAAGTGCTCCATGTGAAGTGTACATGTAAAAAATAGATAAAATTAAAATGACACAAAAAGAGCTGGGTGGGAGTAGTCCAAGTAAAGAGAAGAGATAGAGGGGTCCAAGTTGGATGAGTAGTGGCTTTACTGGTGTAAGCATGTGCAAAAAGGCAGTTGCTTATCTTACCTATCCATACATTACACATACAGACAGAGTAATGATACAAGTGGCAACTGTGTCACTTTATTTCTTCGATAAAAGTGTGATTATGACTTACCATTGTGAGGATTTTCTCCTTGGGTCATTTTGGCACAGTAATATTTTACAATTCACCTATCGGTGCCTTTTAAGTAAGTTTTCCCCCACACCTTACATAATACTCTGACAAGTTGCATGGCTTGTAAACTGTGCTTAGAATCGATGGAGTATACTAATCTTATTAACTCAACAAGTTGGAATAGGAATTCCAACAAACTACTACGCTCCAAAGACTAGTATTTCATTAATTATGTGAAAACCAAAATTCTTGTGCTAATGAAGGATTTGAGTCAATAATATAATTTTATTTTGACAGGAGGTGTTGATGGGAAGAGCACCAGATCTAAAATCGTTTCAAGTAAATGCAGATGCCTTCATCTGCTCAATACTACCTGGAATTTCTCATCCCCAAGTGCAATATTCTCCAGGTAATAACAAGGCAGTAGCAGTAGCACTTGGGAAAAGTGAATGCATGCTAATTGAAAATAACCATTTGAGTAAATTATACTAATTGATAATGTATTGTTTGTCATTTTATTGTTGTGGGTGAGAAGGTGGACTCATTGTCAAACCTGGCGTTTGTAACATGCAGCATGTGACATCCTTGTCCTTCCTATTCCTGGCTTACTCTAATTATCTCAGCCATGCCAATCACGCCGTGCCATGTGGCTCCATGTCAGCCACCCCTGCTCTTCTCAAACACATTGCAAAACGTCAGGTATGTATTCTAACATTATTTCAAAAAAAGATTTTTGTTTTACATCATCATCAGATTACCCAAAACATTATTACAAATAATAGTAGTCCATAATTAATAAATAGGATTGGTAACCTATATGTATTCTAGAAGCTCTATACAAACAAATTCCCCAGATTGCGGGCATGAATTGTTGACTGACACACCTAAAAGGTGATACTTTGAAACATCTCATTAGAGTTATGGACCCATTTGCCCTTTCAATCTTAATTACCCTTGGTATATCAATGATATGAGGATCTTGTAGATAATTATTCCATGATATCAAGTCATGACCAGAAATTCTTTCTTTATTTTCATAAAAAATTGTTCTCTGAAGTTTGCGGGAGCAGTAGAGATCAATATGACGTCTGTTAACAATCTTTTCTAAGTTGTTTCGATCAGGCCCAATAATCAATTAGTATCTTTTAGTGGGATATCTCATATTATTATTACATGAAATTATACAGGTAGATTACATTCTGGGAGATAATCCTCAAAGAATGTCATACATGGTGGGGTACGGTCCACATTACCCATTAAGGATCCACCACAGAGGCAGCTCTTTACCATCTAAGGCGGCCCACCCAGCCCGTATTGGGTGCAAAGAAGGGTCCCGTTATTTCTTCTCACCAAATTCAAACCCAAATCGCTTGATTGGTGCTGTTGTTGGTGGGCCCAATCTCACTGATTCCTTCCCAGATGCCAGGCCTTTCTTTCAGGAGTCGGAGCCCACTACATATGTTAATGCCCCATTGGTGGGCCTTTTGGCTTACTTTTCAGCACATCCTTGATGTATGTAAAGAGAGAATGTAGTGGTGTGCAAAGGCCACCCTCTCTATTACTATTATATTTGTCCAACATATATTCTAATCAATGAACTCCTGAGTAATATTTTGAGATTTTTCACTATTAATACAACAATTAATGTCTCTTTTGTCTTCAAACATCTCTTGTCCTAAATTATTACTCAATTCTCTTCTTCACAACAAAATTCACTTATGCTAAGAACTATGTATATATATTGACTAATATCTCATGTCAAATCCCTTCGCGGGAGCTTGTGCATGACTTTTATTTATCAGGAAATTGAAAATTAGCTTTTGCTTCTTTTTCCGGTATGCAAGGCGTGATGTGCCTTAAATTTGGAGTATGGGTTACAATTGAATTGACTTTGGCTGTGAACTAACTTTGGTTTGGTTTTGGATATAAAGAGTATAAATTGTTTGGGTATATTACTTTAAAAAATGCCTTAGAAAGTTAAACTTGTTTTATATTTGACTATCCAACTAAAATCTGACGGCATATATATGGAATAAAGGAACTAGTATTATTTTTTAAATAGTTTTGTTTCTTCGGATGAGAGGTAATTTCATGAATTTACTAAATCTTGTAATCACCTGAATTTACTGAATTTACTGAATATCAATTTTCTATACGAAATATATAACAACAACATACACAATATATTTCTACAAGTGAGGTCGGGATGGTAGGATGTACGCAGATCTTTTTCCTATCTTTAGGGGTAGGTATGTTGTTTTCGGTAGACCATCGACTAAAAAAAAGTAATCAATGCAAGATTTTAAGGGGAATAATATAGCAAAATATCAAGATCCAAAACAGATGAAGCAGCATATAATAAAACACACGAAAGTGTAAGAAACTATGTGATACCTAGATAATACTACGAAGAAAGGAGACGATGAGGCTAGCCCCTCCCTCCCCTACACAGAATGCAACATTACTCAACTACCTACTAACTTTCTATCGTAATCTTCGATCTCCAAATCTTCCTATCTAAGGTCATGTCCTCAGTCAATTGAAATTGTGTTATATCCTGTCGATTACTTCCTCCAATTCTTCTTCAGTCTACCTCTACCTCTCCTAACTTTTGCTATCTTTAGCCTGTCACACCTCCTAACTGGCGCATCCTCGCACCTCATCTTCACATGCCCGAACCGTCTCAATTTTGCTTTCCTCATCTTGTACGCCATGGAGGTCACTCCGACCTTGTCTCGTATAACTTCGTTTCTAGTCATATGTCTCCTGGTATGCCCACACCTCTATCTGAGCATCCTCATCTTCGCTACCTCCATCTTTTGAACGTAAACTTTCTTGACTGGTCATCACTCTGTCTCATAGAACAATGTGGGTCTAACTATAACTCTGTAGAACTTGCAGGCTTGACGACACACTCTTGTTACACAACACCCCGAATGCGAGCCTCCATTTCATCCACCCCTCTCCAATACGATATGCGACATCATCATCAATCACTTCATCTCCTTAAATAATAAACCAAAAAACTTGAAGTTTCCTCTTTTTGGTATAACTTGTGCCTCAATTTTGCATCCACCTCTGTCTTCTGCATCACGTCACTGAAATTGCACTCCATGTACTCTTTTTTACTCCTGCTTAACCTGAAATCTTTAGACTCCAAAGTGTTTCTTCAAACTTCAAGTCTAGTGTTAACTCCACTGCGCGTCTCGTCAATCAAAATTATGTCATATGTAAATAACATACACCATGTCACATCCTCTTTGATGTGTCATGTCAATTTGTTCATCACTAAGGCAAAAAGAAATGGGCTAAGGGTTGATCCCTGGTGCAACCCCATCACGAACGAAAAGTGTTCCGAGTCACCTCTCATTGTCTTAACTCGGGCTTTGGCACCCTCGTACATGTCCCTAATTTCCATAATGTAGGACACAAGTACACCTCTAGACTCCAAATATCTCAAAAAGACCTCCCAAGGAACTTTATCATATGTCTTTTCTAGATCAATAAACACCATGTGTAAGTCTTTTCTTCTTTTTCCTGTACTGCTCCAATAATCTCCTTTCAAGATGAATAGTTTATGTAGTCGATCGTCTCGACATGAATTTGAATTGGTTCTCGGTTATAGACACAACCTCCTCGTCCTCATCTCAACACCCTCTCCCAGAATTTTATAGTGTTGCTTAACAGCTTGATACCCTTATAATTATTACAATTCATAATATCGCTTTTATTCTTGTACAACGTAATACATATTTGAATTCATAATATCGCTCTTGCTCTACCTTATTTGAATTCTACCATAATTGTGTTTTACTTCAAAAAGGATTTCATGGTGGATAATATTTTCTTTGTAGAAAAGAACTCTACCATATTTAATTTTTTCTTGGATGAGAAGTTTTAGACTTCTATAAATAGAGGATCATTTTTTCCGTTCAATAACACAATAGCATCTACAATGTAGTCATTAAAGAGTCTTGTTTAGAGAGAGATTATTCTCTCAATTATTTTAATCTTTCTTTTATATTAGTTTTTTATATGTATGTCAAAATGCCAATCCATATTAAATATTATACTTCTTTTAGTATAGTTTTTGTGTCTTCTGATTTATCGACATCAAGGTTTGCAATTATAAGCTTTCACGTGACGTTCTAATTATTTCGATCCCAACATAAAGAGGTCATGACTCATGATCTAATTAAGGACTCATTTGGGAATGATCTAATCAGTATTGGTCAATAAAAATATTAAGACTAATTTGTAAATGGCACAACCACTTATAGTAAACAAGCTAAGGAGTGATACATGAAAGCAAATGTTACTTCACCCAAATGGTTCCATGATTATTACTCCTAGTTATTTCTAACATATATAGCTTCTGTATTGTGTGCTTCATCGACGAAGTGATCACCCCCTAATTCGTCAATTCGCTCATGTAATAAAGGAGTTATATTTATTTATATATAGAGTTGGTTATAAGTTATTGAAACTATTCGATCCATTGAGAGTGTGTATGGTTCATGGGGGACCCAATATAAAAATAAATGAATACTTGTGAACCTTGTAGTCTAAAATAAATCAAATATATTTGTGTGGTTATTGATCATCACGTTAAGCACAAAATGTAAAGTTTAAAGTTAAATTGTTGTCAATAACAAAATGTAGCATTCTTTTTCAAACTAACTAAAAAGAAAAGTGTATAGTATAAAATGGGACAAGGGAGTACTGTAACACCCCATTTTAACCGGAGTCGAAACGGGAGTACTACCCTAAATGTATTTAAGGAGTCGCCACCTAATTATTATAGTGAATTAGGACACTTATTAAATAGCATAAAAATGCTATAAATGATCTCCATTTAATGGTCTGTGAAATTAATGAGATTCTGGATAAGAGTTCTTTATTATCCTAAAGGGAAGGGGTTAGACATCTTTTAAGATCCGCTAACTTGCGGTTATCCGTTCAAACCTATGTTAATTATATATTGGCTTTTTATTCTACATATTCTAAGCGTTTTATATAATTTACAATTAAAATAAAATACAATACAGAATAAGAAAACTAAAATTAAATGCGACATAAGATAAAAATCCGGGACATCTTTTAGCCCTTTTTAGGCCTTCTGCACAAGATGATCTCCGGGTACCTGCATAAACACTTGGTAAAAGTGTTAATAATAAAATAAACCATTTTAAAGTAATAACAATAATTAATAAATAAAGCCAAGAAATAAATCCGTCTTTGCACAGGGGAGGCCTTGGAAATCAGACGGAGATTCCTTCATCGGCCAATGTGCTAACGATGTTTCTGTCTTTTTAGACAGAAAAAGGAGTGGAGGAGGGTGCACCGAACAGTGTGCCATTAATTTTTATGAATTTTTAATTCATTAAATAATCAGTTAGCAATAATCAAAAAAATAATAACTTTGATTATTTAATTAATATAATTAGTAAACTTACAATTAAATTTAAATTATTTTAATTAATTAATTCAATTTTTGATTTTTTTAAAACAAAAAAAAATAAGTTAACAAATAAAAAATAAATAGAAACTTACTAAAATGAAAAAAAAACGTCCATTCTCACCTTTTATACAAAAAAAAAAGGTGTTACTTTTGCATTTAATTACAAGAGGGTGATAGATTGGTAAATAAAAAAAAAGTGCTAACAGCATTTTTTGCCACGCAATGTAATTTAAAACACATTGAAAAAACACATCTAGTAGGAAAGAGATACCAACTTAAAGATCTAATCGTAGAGATTAAAAAAAATAAAGAACAGTCACATGAAGATGAAGAACACATATGAACTTTGAAGAACATGAACTCAGGTTCAAGCATGTATTTAGGCACAATGTAGGAGAGAATATGCATACAATAGTCATAACATTAAAGAACATGGATATCAATAGATATGCAAAAGGCAGTATACACAATCTTCAAAAGTTGTTCAGCATTATAATAAGCAATACAACAACTTGAACCTCAAGAACGCCAATAATATGAGTAAAACACCTAGCAGATAATTGTAGTAGAAAAACAAACAGAGTAACCCAGATATAAGCACTTGGCAATTAAAAGAACAATGTGAACTAAGAATAGAGCAGCTAAAAATCATAAGGACTAACAACTTAATAGCATAATCTATCACTGGTAATTAAGAGAAAATGAACATCAACCCAAGAACATATAAGCGTCAGACATAATTTATGTCTGCATATTACCCAGATAAGCACAATCGCTCAGATTACAACCAACAATCAAATAGCCAACAGTCGATAGAACATAAATCCCAAACCCAGCAGTTAACAACACGTAACACAGTAAACCCAGTCCACAGCAAGTAAGATTTGGGAGTAAAGCAAATTAAAACACACAAATAATAAAGCAAAGAATAAGAAAAGGAGTTAGATAAATGGATACACATGGTGTTTGCTGAAATTGTTGTGAATATTGGTAGTGAAGCTGGTGTCGAAGGTTTGAGTCCTCCAAACTTCTTTTCCATCTTTCCCAACGTCGACTGAGAGCTTCAACCACAAAGAGAGGGGATTCTGGATCGGGTGACGGCGTGTGGTCGGCGATGTGGATGAGGGAGTGGGGAAATTAAATGTAAATGGGGGGCTGATTTGTGAAGTGTGCGGCTAGGGTAGACGGATGGTAATGAAATAGGGTTAGGGAATGTGAGGGATGGTGAGGTTTTGTAGTAGGGGGGCGACTGGGCTAATGTGAGAGAGAGAGGGTAGACGGATAGTAGTGATGGGAAGTAGGGTGCTGAGGGTTTTTAGATGGGGGGTCGACGGCTGGGGTATAATAGGGGGTAAGGTTTTATTTATAGTGTGGGATTAGGTTTAAGGTTTGGGTTTTGGGTATTGGGTTTTGGGTATTGGGTATTGAGTATTTGGAGGGAAAAGATGAAAGGTGTATTGAGCTTCAGTTTGGGCTTCGGTTTTTTGGCGGATTGGACTGGTCCAGATTGTGCCTTGGACATGGACTGGTTTGGCAAAAATGCAAAATGGATTAATTATTTAAAAGAAAATTATTTAAAGATACAAAATTGTTAAAATGCAAATGCCGATGCAATAATAATAAAATACAATATTTAACAAATATTTAATGCCTGATTAAAAGTAAAGACGGGATGTCAGTTAATTATTTAAAGAGATGCAAAATTAGTAAAACAAAATGATCGCGCAACAATAATAACATAATATTTAGAAATGTTTAATACCTAATTAAAGTAAAAACATGATGTCAATTTACAAAAAATAAAACAACATAGAATGTTAGGTAAAAAATATACAAAAATGTCAAAAATGGTGATAAAATGTGGTGTCCTAAAATGCTTAAAATTGCAAGAAATGACTAAAAGATAGGTCAAAATTGGGTGTCAACAGTTGTCCCTCTTTGATCGAAGACGATGAAAGAGTGTTCGGACAAAGACGTTGACTTGTAGCCAATTTTGTTCCCATCGTCAGAATTAAAACAAGGATCAAGAAAAGAATGGGCAAAAGCCGACACTGGATCGTTGTGATGTCAATATAAAAGACAAAGATGGTGCAGATTTAAAATTTGTCCCAGTGTCGAATTATGAGACACTGGGTTGCAGGTGATATGGTGCTGGAAAAGACATGGCGTTTGTAGATGTAATGAAGTGATGTGATGATACGCCGTCTTGTATAGGCGAGATGCAAATGACGCCAGATGGGCGTTGTCGCTCAGATGGGCGAGACGCAACGACGCCTTGTATGGCGTTGTCGTCTTGTATGAACGAGATGCAAATGACGCCAGTATGGGCGTTGTCGCTCAGATGGACGAAATGCAGATGACGTCTTGTATGGGCGTTGTAAATGCTTGTATGGACGAGATGCAAATGACGCCTTGTATGGGCGTTGTCGTTGTATGGGCGAGATGCAAATGACGCCAGTATGGGCGTTGTCGCCTTGTATGGACGAAATGCAGATGACGCCAGTATGGGCGTTGTCTGCCTCAGATGGACGAAATGCAGATGACGCCAGATGGGCGTTGTCGTCTTGTATGGACGAGATGCAATGACGCTTGTATGGGCGTTGTCGCTTGTATGGACGAGATGCAAATAACGCCAGTATGGGCATTGTCGCTTGTATGGACGAAACGCAGATGACGCCAGATGGCGTTGTCGCCTTGTATGGACGAGATGCAAATGACGCTTTGTATGTGTTGTCGCTTTGTATGGGCGAGATGCAAATGACGCCTTGTATGGCGTTGTCGCTGTATGGGCGAATGCAGATGACGCCAGATGGGCGTTGCCTTGTATGGATTTAGATGCAAATGACGCCAGTATGGCGTTGTCGTCTTGTATGGGCGATGCAAATAACGCCAGATGGGCGTTGTCGCTCAGATGGACGAAATGCAGATGACGCCAGTATGGGTGTTGTCATCTTGTATGGGCGACGCAAATGACGCCAGATGGGCGTTGTCGCTCTGTATGGACGAGATGCAAATGACGCCAGATGTGGGCGTTGTCGTCTTGTATGGACGAGATGCAGATGACGCCTTGTATGGGCGTTGTCGTCTTGTATGGACGAAATGCAGATGACGCCTTGTATGGGCGCTGTCTTGCCAGATGGACGAAATACGATGACGCCAGTATGGGCGTTGCTGCTCAGATGGACGAAATGCATGACGCCAGTATGAGCGTTGTCGCTTGTATGGACGAAATGCAGATGACGCCAGATGGGCGCGTTGTCGCTTGTATGGACGAAATGCAGATGACGCCTTGATGGGCGTTGTCGCCTTTCAGATGGACGAAATGCAGATGACGCCAGTATGGGCGTTGTTGCCTTGTATGGGCGAGATGCAAATGACGCCTTGTATGGGTGTTGTCGCTCAGATGGACGAAATGCAGATGACGCCAGTATGGGCGTTGTAAATGCCTTGTATGGACGAAATGCAGATGACGCCAGATGTGTGTTGTCGCTTGTATGGCGAGACGCAGATGACGCCTTTGTATGGGCGTTGTCGTCTTGTATGGACGAAATGCAGATGACGCCAGTATGGGCGTTGTCGCTTGATGGACGAAATGCAGATGACGCCAGATGAGCGTTGTCGCTTGTATGGGCGAGATGCAAATGACGCCAGATGGGCGTTGTCGCTTGTATGGACGAAATGCAGATGACGCCAGATGTAGCGTTGTCGTCTTGTATGGACGAGATGCAAATGACGCCAGTATGGGCGTTGTCGTCTTGTATGGATTTAGATGCAAATGTTCGTCGTCAGATGATTTAAACACGAACGGTTGCCAGATAGGCTTACAATGAAATTGTATCATTTATGGACGCACCGCCAGGACTCGCCTGGTTGAGATAACGTCATTGCATGACGTTGTGCGTTTGTAACCGCACGGGCTTATTGTTGTGCTCCCGCCTTTGCTGATATGAAGATCCTGTAAAATGTGGTGGCGGTTGTATTGATGTGATGCTGCAAATGCTGAGATTTCGTCCTTGCACGGACGTGTTGAATGTTGTGTGCTTGCTGATTGCTTTTGGAATCCTTATTATGATCTCTTCATGGTGCATTTCCCAAAATTGTCCCAGTTTTCGTTATGCGGGACACATGGGCAAGACTTAACTCTGGCGGAAATTGCTCATATCTCTTTTCAGAATAATCAACGCATTTCGTCGCACACGAGCCAATGGGAAGATTTCTAATGGTGTGACCGAAGCCGATTTAGGCCGCCTACGTATCCCGTCGAGGGAATCAGGTCAATACGTAGTTCATGATGCAAAAATGAGGATTTTTATGTTGTTTTTTTTCTAACAATGTGGACCGAAGCCAATGTGGCCGCCTATGTATCCCGCTGAGGGAATCAGGTCAAGACGTAGTTCATGATGCAAAGAATAAGGAGTTTTATGGGTTTTTCAAACAATGTGGACCGAAGCCAATGTGGCCGCCTACGTATCCCGCTGAGGGAATCAGGTCAAGACGTAGTTCATGATGCAAAAATAAAGATTTTTATGGATTTTCTTTTTAAACAATGTGGACCGAAGCCAATGTGGCCGCCTACGTATCCTGCTGAGGGAATCAGGTCAAGACGTAGTTCATGATGCAAAAATGATTGTTTTATATGCTTTTTTTTTTGAAAAGTGGAAAGACAGCATCACGTTCTGACTTCAGTTGATACCAACAATTAGTATTGTGCTTAGGAATTCCGTTATTCACTTCCAGTCTTCAAGACTGACTTCTGGGTAATTCCTATAGTTTCAAATGGTACCTCAGATACCGAAGTATCGACACACTTGCTTGCAACCAAGGTTTCGAACTACACGTAATCTCACGTTTCAAGTGCCTTCACTGAAAGAAAGTCCCATTTCTCACATATATTCCAGTATTTTGAATTTTGGGACGTTTAGAGAAGTACGCTCACACTTAAAAGGATGTTCAATGCATGCAATTGTGATACCATAGGCTTGGCCGTCATGTAAGTATCCACTAATGTGAGAACCCTCAGTATAAGATCATGTAGGGCTTGTCACGGGCTTGTAATGTAGGTTTGGGGGAAGTGATGGATATCATTTGGGTAAAAAGTGACTAATCCTTCCTCGAGCGTTGGACTACGTCCGTGCTGACATTTGTGTGCTTTAATGCTGACCTGCTTTCTTTTTGTCCCGCTTTTCTCAGATCGACTTCCTTTTGAATTTTCGTTTGGAGCCCGCTTTTCCAAAGTTATTCTCTCATTTCATTCATTTTTGTTTATAATGCCGGGGCTTTTGATTTCTTCTTTTGTGAAGTCGTCATTTGTGTTTTCTTTTCCCTTTTGGGACTTTGACAACTTTTGTCTTTGCAAACCTCGACGCAGAATTTCGTTAACCACTTGCACATTTCCAAAGCGCTCAAGGAGGTCGGGCCAAGAGAGGGATAGTGCGTACGCACTCAGAAAGAGTATAGATGTAATATGCGGTTGTCAAAAGAATAGGCTTTAGGCTCAAAAGAGGTGTACTACGGATAACGTTATTTGGTAGGCTGAAAAAGGCTCAAACGGGTCAAAGAAAGCCTACGATCATTTCCCACACCGAGTGTTACTCAGAATTTCGCCTCAACAAACATTCGGGCCAAGTTCTAGATCACAATGCAATGCAATTGAACTGATTCTAAAACTCACCACACAATGCACATGAAACGATGAGGTTGGTTTCGTTCTTATCTTAAAAGCATGCAAGAATGTCATTACAGGTGCGAGTGAGAGGTATCAAAATAATCTATGGTTTACCACGAAGTCAACCCATATTGATTATTACTCGTTCTTTCCTATGCACACTCCCAACTGTGTTGGTATCAACCAAGTCAAACAATGATACTACTAAAAAAAATGTTTTTTGTATTTTTGGATAACATTTTTTGTATTTATGAACAAGATATTTTTTTGTATTTTTTTGAATAAATGGTACCGAACCCGAGTAGGGCTGCCTACGTATCTCATCTTTGACTAGAATCAGGTGTGCGTAGTTCGTTCAGATATGTTATAAAACGTATGATTTAAAAGAACATATTCATGAAAGAAATACAAAAGTAAAAGTTGTGCAAAACAAATGATTGTTCACTATAAGACTAATGCAAAGTAAAAGAATGTAATGAAAAAATGAATGTATGTGATAGAATGAATGAAATACGTGAATGAATGTGATAGAATGATTGAAATGCAATAATGAATGTCCGTGATTGGATAAATGCAATGAATGGGTGAACCAAATATCTCCCTTTTTTTTTTTTTTTTTTTATGTGGTGGTGTCGAACCCTAGATGGGTTGCCTACGTATCACACCGTATGGTGAGAATCAGACACGCGTAGTTCGGAACGATTATGTTGTAAAATGCGTGATAAAGAATTATGTAATCAATACTAGACATATCAATTAGACTTGCAAATATGTATAAAAATGCAAAATATAAGACCAAGAGCGATGCTTTGTTGAATCTGGTATAAGCTGACTTCTTTCCGTCAACATAACGCAACTCATTTCTTGGAATGATTTTTTTCTTTTCTTTTTTTTCCTCTTTTTTGTTGTTGTCCGCCCTAGACTATTTGCGAGGGCGGTCTTCCTGCAAAAGTATGACAAATGGGTGAGAGTAGGCAAGCCATAAAAATAGCAAAATGTAAGGGTGTGACAATATAGTCAAAGACTCCCCTGATTGGTTCGACCGGACTGGTGGTTGATGCTTCACAAAGTCCAAATCGTGCTGTTCAAGAGCGATTTACGCAGTAGAAGTTTTGATTTCAATGTGACAACAAAAGTGCAAAAATGCAAATGCTAATGGCCGAAATTATAAGCATGATATGTACAGGGGTTAAAAGGGTAATTATTGCATTAAATAATATGTACAGAATTGCTAGCGACAACAATAGTAAACAAAAGCATGCAAATCAAGCGTGCCTAATATGCATGAGACCTCTCTTATGCCAGAGGTCGGCCTAAACGCCAAATATGCGAGATTATGATAAATAGATCCAAGCCGTTAAACTGCAATGTTTTGCTGGAAATGGCGACCAAATGACGATGCACTTTTCCCAATTTCGGTGTATCATGACCAGGCTTGGATCCGTCTATCATTGTCACGCTACACATAGTATGCTAAAGGGTCGTTGGGTTATGAAACTCGTCGACATGTTTGGTGGATTTCTAATTGTGGCGTTAATACCAAGGATTAACCCACCTAAGGTTTATGCATGCGTGACTTAATGTTAAAAGGGCGGTATAACTCTATCCTAAGTTTCTAAGATTTGGCTTACTAGACGCAAGGTTCCCGAGCGGACAACTCGAGTGAGAAGGCTACGCGGCCACCGGTTGGACCGGACACTCCGCGCAAAATGCCAACTCTCTTAAATTTGAGTTTTGAAGAAAGAATTTTGCTGATGCACCAAGCGCACCTCGCGTGTAGTGTGTGATAATGTGAATTTTCCAGAGTGGAAGAAATATGAGCGGAATGCCAGTTTAAAGAAAGCAGTAAAAACAAATAGCAATTAAAACAGTTTAAGCATACAAGATTAAAGCAAACAATTTTAAGGCATTTAAAAATAAAAATAAAGCCAAACAATAATAAACCTAGGTTTGCTATGGTCAAGAACCTGATTATCCCAAGTGGAGTCGCCATCTGTAACACCCCATTTTAACCGGAGTCGAAACGGGAGTACTACGTATGGTTGATTCCTAAATGTATTTAAGGAGTCGCCACCTAATTATTATAGTGAATTAGGACACTTATTAAATAGCATAAAAATGCTATAAATGATCTTCATTTAATGGTCTGTGAAATTAATGAGATTCTGGATAAGGGTTCTTTATTATCCTAAAGGGAAGGGGTTAGACATCCTTTAAGATCCGCTAACTTGCGGTTATCCGTTCAAACCTATGTTAATTATATATTGACTTTTTATTCTACCTATTCTAAGCGTTTTACATAATTTACAATTAAAATAAAATACAATACAGAATAAGAAAACTAAAATTAAATGCGACATAAGATAAAAATCTGGGACATCTTTTAGCCCTTTTTAGGTCTTCTGCACAAGATGATCTCCGGGTACCTGCATAAACACTTGGTAAAAGTGTTAATAATAAAATAAACTATTTTAAAGTAATAACAATAATTAATAAATAAAGCCAAGAAATAAATCCGTCTTTGCACAGGGGAGGCCTTGAAAATCAGACGGAGATTCCTTCATCGGCCAATGTGCTAATGATGTTTCTGTCTTTTTAGACAGAAAAAGGAGTGGAGGAGGGTGCACCGAACAGTGTGCCATTAATTTTTATGAATTTTTAATTCATTAAATTAATAAATAATCAGTTAGCAATAATCAAAAAAATAATCACTTTGATTATTTAATTAATATAATTAGTAAACTTACAATTAAATTTAAATTATTTTAATTAATTAATTCAATTTTTGATTTTTTTAAAACAAAAAAAAATAAGTTAACAAATAAAAAATAAATAGAAACTTACTAAAATGAAAAAAAAAACGTCCATTCTCACCTTTTATACAAAAAAAAAGTGCTACTTTTGCATTTAATTACAAGAGGGTGATAGATTGGTAAATAAAAAAAAGTGCTAACAGCATTTTTTGCCATACAATGTAATTTAAAACACATTGAAAAAACACATCTAGTAGGAAAGAGATACCAACTTAAAGATCTAATCGTAGAGATTAAAAAAACAAAGAACAGTCACATGAAGATGAAGAACACATATGAACTTTGAAGAACATGAACTCAGGTTCAAGCATGTATTTAGGCACAATGTAGGAGAGAATATGCATACAATAGTCATAGCATTAAAGAACATGGATATCAATAGATATGCAAAAGGCAGTATACACAATCTTCAAAAGTTGTTCAGCATTATAATAAGCAATACAACAACTTGAACCTCAAGAACGCCAATAATATGAGTAAAACACCTAGCAGATAATTGTAGTAGAAAAACAAACAGAGTAACCCAGTTATAAGCACTTAACAATTAAAAGAACAATGTGAACTAAGAATAGAGCAGCTAAAAATCATAAGGACTAACAACTTAATAGCATAATCTATCACTGGTAATTAAGAGAAAATGAACATCAACCCAAGAACGTATAAGCGTCAGACATAATTTATGCCTGCATATTACCCAGATAAGCACAATCGCTCAGATTACAACCAACAATCAAATAGCCAACAGTCGATAGAACACAAATCCCAAAATCCAGCAGTTAACAACACAGTAAACCCAGTCCACAGCAAGTAAGATTTGGGAGTAAAGCAAATTAAAACACACAAATAATAAAGCAAAGAATAAGAAAAAGAGTTAGATAAATGGATACACATGGTGTTTGCTGAAATTGCTGTGAATATTGGTAGTGAAGCTGGTGTCGAAGGTTTGAGTCCTCCAAACTTCTTTTCGATCTTTCCCAACGTCGACTGGGAGCTTCAACCACAAATAGAGGGGATTCTGGATCGGGTGACGGCGTGTGGTCGGCGATGTGGATGAGGGAGTGGGGAAAGTAAATGTAAATGGGGGGCTGATTTGTGAAGTGTGCGGCTAGGGTAGACGGATGGTAATGAAATAGGGTTAGGGAATGTGAGGGATGGTGAGGTTTTGTAGTAGGGGGGGCGGCTGGGCTAATGTGAGAGAGAGAGGGTAGACGGATAGTAGTGAGGGGAAGTAGGGTGCTGAGGATTTTTAGATGGGGGGTCGACGGCTGGGGTATAATAGGGGGTAAGGTTTTAATTATAGTGTGGGATTAAGTTTAGGGCTTGGGTTTTGGGTATTGGGCTTTGGGTATTGGGTATTGGGTATTGAGTATTTGGAGGGAAAAGATGAAAGGTGTATTGAGCTTCAGTTTGGGCTTCGGTTTTTTGGCGGATTGGACTGGTCCAGATTGTGCCTTGGACATGGACTGGTTTGGCAAAAATGCAAAATGGATTAATTATTTAAAAGAAAATTATTTAAAGATACAAAATTGTTAAAATGCAAATGCCGATGCAATAATAAAAAAATACAATATTTAGCAAATATTTAATGCCTGATTAAAAGTAAAGACGGGATGTCAGTTAATTATTTAAAGAGATGCAAAATTAGTAAAACAAAATGATCGCGCAACAATAATAACATAATATTTAGAAATGTTTAATACCTAATTAAAGTAAAAACATGATGTCAATTTACAAAAAATAAAACAACATAGAATGTTAGGTAAAAAATATACAAAAATGTCAAAAATGGTGATAAAATGTGGTGTCCTAAAATGCTTAAAATTGCAAGAAATGACTAAAAGATGGGTCAAAATTGGGTGTCAACAAGTACTACTTTTGTTTTTCTTCAATCTTTATACATAAAACGATATACAGAGAATTCAGAAGTTGCCGTGAAATTATTGAACAAGTAGATTTATACTGTGATTTTTCTATATTAGTGGAAGTTAAAAATAAAAATGGGTCATGTCTAGTGTTAACTCCACTGCGCATCTCGTCAATCAAAACTATGTCATCTTTAAATAACATACATCATGTCACCTCCTCTTGGATGTGTCATGTCAATTCGTTCATCACTAAGGCAAAAAGAAACGGGCTAACAACCACATCACGACCAAAAAGTGTTTCGAGTCACCTCTCACTGTCTTAACTTGGGTCGTGGCACCCTCGTACATATCCTTAATTGCCCTGATGTAAGCCACAAGTACACCTCTAGACTACAAATATCTCAAAAGGACCTATGAACTTTATCATGTCTTTTCTAGATCAATAAACACCATGTGTAAGTCTTTTTTTTCCTATACTGCTCCAATAATCTCCTTTCAAGATGAATAGCTTTTGTAGTCGATCGTCTCGGCATGAATTCGAATTGGTTCTCGGATATAAACACAACCTCCTCATCTTCGTCTCAACACCCTCTCTTAGACTTTTATAGTGTGGCTTAACAGCTTGATACCCTTATAATTATTACGATTCATAATATCACTCTTATTCTTATACAACATAATACATATATATTATATATACACACACATACATTATTCAAGAACCCCAACTCACTCATTTAGCTATATATTCAACCCAATTTTGAGACTCTGGATACGTCATGGACCAACACACAAAAGTGTCAGGATTTGTCCTGAATTTTTTACATTATTTGAATTCTGCCATAATTGTGTTTTACTTCAGAAAGGATTTCTTGGTGTGTAACACCTCGAAATTTTGAGTAATGGTTTGAACCTATAAACGTCCACAAGTAGACCCGAACCCCGAAAAGTTTATGTTGTACTTGTGTATACTAATAAGAAAATTAGTATATAAAAGGATGTGATTTCAAAATAATTTTGGGATTATCGGTGCGACGCCAGGGGTTATAATAATAATTGTATATTTCAAGGAGACTACGGATTAGTGTCATATTATAAGAATTATGACATTGAGTACAAGAAGGTTTTATAAGTCGTCGGAATTTAAGTAATTGAGATCTAGAATTTTATTGTGTGTATAATTAATTAACTGTGGGGTTGATTAATTATAAGCGGAAGAACATTTTGGTGGAAGGTTACGTGTTGCCTTATAACACTAATGTGCAGTGACTAACCTTATAAGTAATTGTTGACAGCCTCAGAACTCCACAAATCTTCAACCCTGCACCTTTCCTTTCTCTATTAAAATGCCTTCCTTCAAAGTTTTTGTAGAAATTTGTTTGGTACACTTCCATCAGAAAAGGGTAAGTTCCATTGAAAAATTCTCTGAATTTTTTAATCAAAATTAAGGGTTCTTCCGAAGATCTTTGCTCACCCAGAAATGGGAAAATCCATGGAGTTCTGGACCTCGGTTTCGGCAAAAATCGGCTCCTTAAAACAAGCTTAAAAACCTAGAAACCAAGTTGAGACCTTGAATTTTGAAGAGGTGCTGGAAATCAATTTTTTGGGTACTATTTTCTGCTCGTCGAAGTTTGGTACCCGCGAACGGTTTTCGACGACTCTTGTTGCTGCTTTAACTGAGGTGATTCTTCTTATCCTTTAGTTTACAAGAATCATAGAACATGGTTCTTACTAGTAATTAAGACGATTATCAATAATACTAGGTTATGGGGTGTTGTTGGGACTGTTTGGGTGAAATTTGAAGATTACATGTGGAATTTCTGAGTTATGTTAGGATGTTGTATCAGTAAGGAATAAGGTTAGAAAAGGGCTAATTGTGCTACTTCATCCATAGGTTTCGATATAAAAGAAATATAGGTTCTACGCATATAAGATGTTCGCTAGAATGTCTTGATAGAATATGTTCTCAGTATATTGATTTGTGTGTGATTCAAATCATTCACAGGATGTGGATACTCATTGATAGAGCTTACAAGAAGCTGCAGAACTTAGAATACATTCGACAACAAGGTATGTGAAGGCAACTCATTCCTTTCTTTTGGCATAATTCTGTGGACAAACGTAATTGTCATGTTACTCCATAACTTACTCTACTCTTAGTAGTTAAGGATATTCATTTTATTGAAATCTATGCTAAAAGCATGTCTAAGACTTGTTCTAAGTCCCTATTAAGGCAATATGGAAAAAGATATTAATGTTTCCAATGTGAACCAAAGGTATAAAGGGTGTTGTGTCATTCATAGTATTCCATTGGTATTCATGCATATTCATTTGCATTGCATTCATATATTATCGTGACCACTTATGCTACGCACCCTACTATATGGTAAATATTGTATATATGTAGGGGATATGGGAAAAGGGAAGACGTTATATACGCACACCACCTGCAACTGGTACAGATTATCACAAAAGAGCCCGAAGAGGCCAACATAAATCGATGCCCATGTGTGGCCGATATAACCAGATGCCCACAGAGACGGTTATGGACAGGAAGTGCTCTTGTGTTTCCAATATATATGTATACCCCATTTGCATCATGTATGACATTTAGAAATATTATGCCCACAGAGGCCGATAATGAAATGATGTCCCAAAGGCTATTATGGTAAGAAAGATTACCCGATGAGGCCGAGGTATGTGCATACTGCATTGTGCATACCATTTAGACATATTCATTAGGGCCCTCGATGGAAAATACTGTCGGTCAGCTGTTCTATTTCTGATTGTGATACATCATGGTTATGTTATTTCTTATGCTGACATACTCAGTACATCAGCCATACTGACGTTCCTTTTGCTGGGGGACACTGCGTTTTATGCCAGAAGTTCATACTAATAAGGTGATAGATTGTACTAAGAGATTGCTGGTTCACTTGTGTGAGAGCACTCTACTTATTCCACAGTTGCAGTCTGGTTATGGTACGTTATACTCTTAGAGGCTTGTAGATAAGTGTTACGTGGTTAGTTGTCATACATGGCCTTATCGACCTTGATGTATATATATATGGTTAAGTATGGGCTGTATGGTCAGGGGTGCCTGGTGGGTTGGGTCCGGGTGTGCGTCGCGGCCCTCTGGTTTGGGTCGTGACATGGTGGATAATACTTTCTTTGTATAAAAGAACTCTACCATATTTATCTTTTTTTTTTAGAGGAGAAGTTTTGGACTTCTATAAATAGAGGATCTTTTTTTCTCGTTCAATAACACAATAGCATCTACAATGAAGTCATTAAAAGAGTCTTGTTTAGAGAGATATTATTCTCTCAATAATTTTAATCTTTCTTTTATATTAGTTTTTGATATGTATGTCAAATGATCAAATCATATTAAATATTATACTTCTTTTAGTATAGTTTTTGTGTCTTCTGATTTATCGCCGTTAATGTTTGCAATTAAAAGTTTTCACGTGAAGTTCTGATTATTTCGATCCCAATAAAAAGAGATCATGGCTCGTGATCTACTTAAGGACTCATTTGGGAATGATCTAATCAGTATTGGTCAATAAAAATATTAAGACTAATTTGTAAATGGCACAACCACTTATAGTAAACAAGCTAAGGAGTGATACATGAAAGCAAATGTTACTTCACCCAAATGGTTCCATGATTATTACTCCTAGTTATTTCTAACATATATATCTTCTATATTCTGTGCTTCATCGACGAAGTGATCACCCCGTAATTCGTCAGTTCGCTCATGTAATAAAGGAGTTATATTTATTTATATATAAAGTTCGTTATAAGTTATTGAAACTATTCGATCCATTGAGAGTGTGCATGGTTCATGGGGGACTCAATATAAAAATAAATGAATACTTTTGAATCTTGTAGTCTAAAATAAACCAAATATATTTGTGTGGTTATTGATCAGCTGGTTAAGCACAAAATGTAAAGTTTAAAGTTAAATTGTTGTCAATAACAAAATGTGGCATTATTTTTCGAACTAACTAAAAAGAAAAGTGTATAGTATAAAATGGGACAAGGGAGTACTACTTTTGTTTTTCTTCAATCTTTATACATAAAACGATATACAGAGAATTCAAAAGTTGCCGTGAAATTATTGAACAAGTAGATTTATACTGTGATTTTTCTATATTAGTGGAAGTTAAAAAATAAAAATAAAAATGGGTCATGTCTAGTGTTAACTCCACTGCGCGTCTCGTCAATCAAAACTATGTCATCTGTAAATAACATACATCATGTCACCTCCTCTTGGATGTGTCATGTCAATTCGTCCATCACTAAGGCAAAAAGAAACGGGCTAACAACCACATCACGACCGAAAAGTATTTCGAGTCACCTCTCACTGTCTTAACTCGGGACGTGGCACCCTCGTACATATCCTTAATTGCCCTGATGTAGGCCACAAGTACAACTCTAGACTCCAAATATCTCAAAAGGACCTCCCGATGAACTTTATCATGTTTTTTCTAGATCAATAAACACCATGTGTAAGTCTTTTTTTCATGTACTGCTCTAATATCTCCTTTCAAGATGATTAGATTTTGTAGTCGATCGTCTCGGCAAGAATTCGAATTGGTTCTCGGATATAGACACAACCTCCTCATCTTCATCTCAACACCCTCTCTTAGACTTTTATAGTGTGACTTAACAGCTTGATACCCTTATAATTATTACAATTCATAATATCACTCTTATTCTTGTACAACATAATACATATATATTATATATACACACACATACATTATTCAAGAACCCCAATTCACTCATTTAGCTATATATTCAACCCAATTTTGAGACTATGGATACGTCATGGGCCAGACACACAAAAGTATTAGGATTTGTCCTGAATTTTCTATGTTTTTTGAATTATACCATAATTGTGTTTTACTTCAGAAAGGATTTCTTGGTGTGTAACACCTCGAAATTTCGGGTAATGGTTTGAACCCATAAACGTCGACAAGTAGACCTGGACCCCGAAAAGTTTATGTTGTACTTGTGTATACTAATAAGGAAATTAGTATATAAAAGGTTGTGATTTCAAAATAATTTTGGAATTATCGGTGCGATGCTATGGGTTATAATAATAATTGTATATTTCAAGGAGACTACGGATTAATGTCATATTATAAGAATTATGACATTGAGTACAAGAAGGTTTTATAAGTCGTCGGGATTTAAGTAATTAAGATTTAGAATTTTATTATGTGTATAATTAATTAATTGTGGGGTTGATTAATTATAAGCGGAAGACCATTTTGGTGGAAGGTTACGTGTTGCCTTATAACACTAATGTGCAGTGACTAACCGTATAAGTAATTGCTGGCAGCCTCAGAACTCCACAAATCTTCAAACCTGCACATTTCCTTTCTCCATTAAAATGCCTTCGTTCCTTCAAAGTTTTCGTAGAAATTCGTTTGGTACACTTCCATCAGAAAAGGGTAAGTTCTATTGAAAAATTCTCTGAAACTTTCGACCAATTTAAGGGTTCTTCCGAAGATCATTGATCACCCAGAAATGGGAAAATCCATGGAGTTCTGGACACCAGTTTCTGCAAAATATGACTCCTTAAAACTGTTACATCCCGAATTCCAGGTCATGTGTTGGGAACGTACAAAAGGAAATAAGAATTGAAATTGGAAAGATAAGTTGACAGAATGTTTTGGACAGTTCTTGAGTCAACTTTGGAGCGGTATATCTCCTAGTTCATTGGGAGTTTTTAGGTGTTTCAATAGCCCAGTATGAAGTTCGTTGAGTCTAGTTTCCAACGCAACAAACCTCTCGTCGATAGTACATCGGAGTAGGAAGTTATGGAGGTTACAAGTTCAGTAGGCGCACGAACGTAAAAGTGTTTCGGTCAGTGCCACAGTACACGCGGCGCCGATGCAGCGGCGCGGAAGTGCTGGTGTATTATGAAGTTGCGGCCTTGCGGGCATGATGCCGTATGTGCTGAGATGTTCGGAAGTTTAAGCGCCGCGGCGCCGGCTGCAGGGCCGAGGCGGGAAATTTCGCGTGAAACAGGGGAAATCAGAAGATATTTTTGTTAAAGGCCCGTGGGAGGGTGACAAGTGTCCCTCCCATCCTTTTGACCAAGAGAAGGCCTTATATTATGACCAAGTCTTCAAGACTTGGTCATTTTGCAAAGGTTCCTCCTAAGAAATCCCCTCTTCTCTCCCAAAAAGTGATAAACCCTAGGTGTGATGAAATTTTTGGAAAAATGACAAGAAGGAATTATGTTGGCAAGCTTGTAGAGGGTTCGTGTGGGTGATTTTAACGTGAAGAAGAATTGCGGAAAGATGGCGAAAGTGGGTGATTGTGGACTATTTTGGGCAAATTTCAAGGTAAGAACTATTTCTCCTTTAAAGGTAAATTATGTCACGTACTGTAGAAACTGGAGAAGGGTTTTGTGATAAGAAAAATGGATATAAGAGTTGAAGGTTTCCATATTGTAAATGAAAGTATAAAAAGGGCAGTTTTCGAGTTCTAGCCGTAGATATTTATAGTCGTCGTCTTCACCTGCTATATGGGGTTTATTGAAGCGATTTTAGTCGTACAAATTGTCAACATGAATTATGTAGTAACTTTGAAATAGC
This sequence comes from Przewalskia tangutica, assembly GCA_029844215.1. Lineage (NCBI taxonomy): Eukaryota > Viridiplantae > Streptophyta > Magnoliopsida > Solanales > Solanaceae > Przewalskia > Przewalskia tangutica. The sequence continues at coordinate 148,473 of CM056732.1, forward strand.
GGCTTGGGTTATAAGGAAATGGAAAAAGGAATATATGTTGTCATTATTGTAGCCGAGAATTGGCTTTAATAATAATAGGCTATTAATATGAATTGTGGGGCAGAATTTTACACGTCCAAGTTAGGCGTGTAATCCCTTTTGTATTGTTGAATTGTTGGGCCTTAAAAGTGGTGTTTGGATATTGAATTCGAGCCTTGAAAAAGGTGGAAAAGTACGTAGAAACAAAGGAAGTGTTGTCCAAATTTCCGTAGAATAAGGTACTTTACAATTAGAATATTCTACGTTGAAGCTAGAAGCTAATAGACGTATTATGGCCATTACAGGGTGAAGTACTACGAGTAGCGTATTCTACTTGAAGGGTGGAAAAGGCTAGCAAGGTTAGAGTACTTTGGAGCATTTTGCTACTTGTCGATAATCGTCGCGAGGTATGTGATTCTTCCTATTCTCTTGAGCATGATTATTTGTGAAATATATAGTGCGGTAGACGCACGTGTGTTAAAGGAGTTGGATTTCTTTTTTGTGTCCTTGAATTGATTCTAAAGTTAAGTGACTTGATATGAAATGTTAAGGACTTGAATTGTGTAAAAAGGTTGTGAAACCTCATTCGTGAGTAATGGGTACTTGGTCTTTAAAAAGAATAAAGTTATCTTAGATCTTACCAAGTCTTATGGGGATGTTGGTAAGAGTCGTTAGGAAATATTTGGAGTCGAGTTGATTTTGCTAATTTACGGCACGAATGAGAATAATATCGAACAAGTCATTGCAGCGTTAATAAATGAAAATGTATTGACAATCAATTAAATTAAAATGAGTAGAATTCCTACATCTACATAGAAGCTAAGATAAGACAAAATTGTATTACATTTTCTAGATCATGGCTGCTTTAAATAAGATCATTATAAACAAGTATTGGTTTCTTGAATTTCCAAAGTAAGAAACTTGATTTCTAAAAGAGAAGAGACTTGAGAATTTGAAGTTAGGAAGCCTAAACTATTTTGAGAAGTATATTGTTACTTGACTTTAAAAAGGGAGAAGTGTTTTTATTTTTAAAGGAAGGCATGGTATTGTCTTGATTTGGTTTTAAAGGAAGGCATGGTATTGTCTTGATTTATTTAAAAAGAAAGTATGAAAATTGTTTTGGTTTACTTAAAATAATAGTTACTCTATTTTGATACTACGGGTGTTAGTATCATGTGACTTTTGTGAAAGAAATAGACCTTTTTAATGAGATAAAGTACGTAGTACCTTGGGGTTAAAAACCCGGATTTTTGGCATAAAATGAAAGTACCTTGAGTGTGAGTAACTTGCCTATGTTTGCTTGTGATAGCCTTGTTGTACAAGTATTGTATCCTTATGCTACCGCGTCTCTCGATGGAGGGTTGGTCATGTTATTCTCGATCATTTTGGGCATACTGACTCGATGGAAGGTCCACGGGTATGCGGCCATGATGAGGGTTCGTTCCCTGTTGATAATGTTATTCCATGGACTAGCTCCCCATGAGGTTTCCTGATGCAGGAGGTATCTGGTAGTTAGCCCTCGTACTTGCCCCGGTCGTAGCTGATGCAGGCGGTATCTGGTAGTTGGCTTTCATATTTGCCCCGGTCAGTGTTATGGCGAAGTCTCGTGATGCAGGAGGTATCTGGTAGTTGGCTTCAGATTGCCCGGCCGATGCGACGCAGGAGGTATCCGTAGTCGGCGCCGATTGGCCCGATCAGCTTCGTGAGTTGTGTTATAGCAGTTTTATGACGAAGTCTCGTGATGCAGGCGGTATCTGGTAGTTAGCTTTCATACTTGCCCCGGTCAGCGACGTGATGCAGGTGGTATCTGGTAGTGGCTTTCGTACTTGCCCGGCCGCCGTGGGTACGATTATCTGATATTGTTGGTACGGTAGGTTCTGGTAGATGGCTTTCGTACTTGCCCCGGTCAGTTGATGATGCAGGAAGTATCTGGTAGTTGGCCTTCGTACTTGCCCCGTACGGTTCTTATGACACAGGTGGGACCTGGTGTCCATGTGTACTCCTTGGTGTTGTTATATCATGATCGCCGTGAGGAAGGAATTCCACGGGCACATTTGATATTGTTGGGCATGAGACCCGTGGTTATATTTGAGTAATGACTTTGAGGTCATGCGTCCCTAACTTGACATGACTGTTTATATATTGTGAAATGGCCTTTTAAAAGACGAAGTTGATTTTCATTACTCTTGTTGTTAACTGGGCTTTGTGTACTGTATTTTGGTTATCATACATGTCTCCTGTTTTATATAGACTGTTATGATTTCATTCTGATTTTTCGATTTCACATACTTGGTACTGTTATCGACCTCCTTCGGGGGGCTGCGTTCATGCCGCAGGTAGAGGTACACCGGTGGTTGATCCTCGCTCCTAGGGTCACAGTTCTGCGTTTTGGGAAGCTCCGTTTCTCCGGAGGCTTATCTTTGGTATAGTCCTCTGTCATTGTAGGTACTTGTACATTCAGGGGTATGGCGGGGCCCTGTCCCGTCATAGTTGTTGTTACATTCTTAGGTGCGTAGATCACAAGCTTTGGGCAGAGTTGTAAAGGATAACTGTTCGGGTTTGTATATTTATATATGCAGTAAGGCGACTTTTTGGTCAGCCTGTTTTTAGTATCACTGGTTATTTTTCATAAGTTTTTATTTTCGCTGATTTTCTCTGATGTTTTTATCACCAGGGTGTCCGGGGTAAGGCACGCCGCGACCGAGGTCGTGACAACGATGGTATCGAGCGATTAGTCCTCGGAAAGTGTCTACAGACCGTATCTAGTAGAGTCTTGATTATCGGCGTGTTGTGCACCACACCTATAATCAGGAGGCTGCAGGATATTTAGGATTGGTTTCCATTCTTCTCACTCTAAGATCGTGCCTTAGAGCTGTGTTATAAATTGGACTCCCTCTGACGTATTCTTATGTACCAGTTATGCCTCGACGCAAGGCAACTAAGGCCCAGAAGGGCAAGGCAGCAGAGGGAGCTGCGGGTAGAGCACAGAGGATTACGAGGGCACAGGCCCAGTCATTACCTGAGGTGGTACTTCATACGGGGACTTCTGCGACGCCGCCAGCCCCAGCAGAGTTTATCGCAGCGGAAGCTGTTTCTACTGAGACCAGGATATCTGAGCCTCCAGTTCCATGACCAGAAGCAGAGGATATGTATTACAAGGAGATAGCCCAGTCACTAGCTAGGATCGTGGCTAGGCATGAGGACAGGCGAGAATCGGAGGTTCCGGCAGTACCCGTGGTTCACCCTAGATCTGATAGTTTGAGACTTCGGGACTTCTTGAGTTGCAGTCCACCAGAGTTCTATGGATCGAGAACTGAGGAAGATCCTCAGGAGTTTATCCGACAGTTGCAGGGGATCATGAGAGTAATCAAGGCATCGGAGACAGAGTCGGTGGTATTGGGTTCACATCGACTGCGTGATACTGCAATCGACTGGTTTGATTCATGGGAACTGTCCCGGGGGGAGCATGCACTTCCAGCTGGTTGGGACGAGTTCTCAGAGGCATTTCTTACACACTTCTTGCCTTCGCAGATGAGGAGAGCTCGAGCAGATAGATTTATGATGTTGGCGCGAATCCGCGTACGGTTCGGGAGTACAATGTAGAGTTTGACTCGTTGGCTCGGTATGTCCCCGCTTTAGTGGCAGACATGGAGGATAGAGTGCACCGCTATGTCACAGGGCTTGATGATTACTTAGCAGAGGGGTGCACGGGTGTAGCTCTTCAGCCGGGCATGGATATTGCCCGCATGCAGGCTTATGCGCAGCAGACTGAGGAACGTAGAGGTCGACAGAATGACCCAGATCAGCAGAAGAGGGCCAAGATGATAGCAGGGTCCTTTGGTAACTTTCGAGGCGGACCGCCTCAGCAGCAGGCTAGTTATGCACCTTCGCCAATTCAGAGTGGTCTTCCGCGCGCCGGACGCCCGGGTATTCGGAGCGTCGTGGCTTCGAGGTTGCGAGTTTTCGGGTGTGAAGTGCGGCGGATGAGGCCACCCTTACCTCGGTGTGGCCGTTGTGGTAAAATCCATAAGGGGAAGTGTCGTGCTAGTTTGGGAGATTGTTATACTTGCGGCCGACAGGGCCATTTTGCGAAGGATTGTCCGACCAGGGGTAGCGCGGATGTAGAGAATCAGCCTTCGGGATCAGTGGCTGGTCCATCGCCTTCTTTTGCTATGCGCCGTGCAGGGCAGGATCATGATTAGAACGACAAAGGGAAAGTGAATCAATAGTTACAGGTATATCCTTAACCCTCTAAAGATTAGTATGTGTGATAAGCTGGTTACATAAGCTGGTTACATATTAAGTGTGATGTGCGGGTAGTTTTGTGTAAATTGTGATTTAGAAAGCCTGGTTAGTAGAAAAGGTAAGTTTGGGGACATGGAAATTGTGCGCCTTAGAATTTTGATAACCGTGGGAACCTTAGATACAGGGCCATCTTGAGTGAAAGATTTTACGGTGATATTTGTCGAGGAACATAGTATACGTGAGGTATATTTGGGTGATAAGTACATGAGTGGTGTGAAATGATAGTGGGTAGTTAAGCTAAGGAAACCACTAGGTTTTCGTGACTTGAATAGTGAGATTGTTCCGGACCGGGAACAAGAGTGTGGTACGTAATGGGTCAGGTTGAGGACCAATCGCAGGTCAACCCGCAACCCGGAATGAAGTGAGGTAAGTTTGAGGTGGTCCCTCTAGGTGATAAGGTCACGAGGGTGCTAGGCCCAAGTTTAGGTAATCATCGTACGAGTTCGTGGATGCGTTCGACCAGAATCGGATCATGAAGGCCGGGAATGGCCTTAAAGGAAATTGAAGCTAGTAATGACCAGTTGGAGGTAGTAACCCTAAGATTTTGAAAACTGAAGCAATGACGGAAATGCGGTGCGTATACTAGAAAGAGTTCGGGTGTACGAGAAGGGTACGACGAGTAAGAAAAGGTTGCGAACATGCGTTAAGAGAATGGAAGTGATCACTTTGTGAAGTAAAAATGCGAAGAAAGAGTCCTTTAGACCATGGGTGCGAGAAAATTGTGATGTTATACGCTTTAGAGGTGATTCCTCGTGGGCTGGCATTTAAGTTTTGCGTGGTTATTATATTATGGCCATATGTGGCATAATTGATTTTGTAGGTGTAGTAGTGAAGACTACCGGCACATGTGTTTTGGAGACTTGGAAGGAACATTCGGGACGAATGTTTCTAAGGGGGGAAGAATGTTACACCCCGAAATTCCAGGTCATGTGTTGGGAACGTACAAAAGGAAATAAGAATTGAAATTGGAAAGATAAGTTGACAGAATGTTTTGGACAGTTCTTGAGTCAACTTTGGAGCGGTATATCTCCTAGTTAATTGGGAGTTTCTAGGTGTTTCAATAGCCCAGTATGAAGTTCGTTGAGTCTAGTTTTCAACGCAACAAACCGCGCGTCGATAGGACATTGGAGTAGAAAGTTAAGATTTACAAGTTCAGACAAGTGCGACGAGCAGAAAGTGTTTTCAGTGCAGGGCGACGCCGGATGCAGGGCCGCGGCGCCGGAAGTGCTGGTGTATTCTGAAGTTGCAGCGCCGCGGTGCCGGCTGCAGGGCCGCGGCGCCGTATGTGCTGAGATGTTCGGAAGTTTCAGCACCGCGGCGGGAAATTTCGCGAGAAACAGGGGAAATCAGAAGATATTTTTGTTAAAGGCCTGTGGGAGGGTGACAAGTGTCCCTCCCGTCCTTTTGACCAAGAAAAGACCTTATATTATGACCAAGTCTTCAAGACTTGGTCATTTTGCAAAGGTTCCTCCTAAGAAATCCCCTCTTCTCTCCCAAAAAGTGATAAACCCTAGGTGTGATGAAATTTTTGGAAAAATGACAAGAAGGAATTATGTTGGCAAGCTTGTAGAGGGTTCGTGTGGGTGATTTTAACGTGAAGAAGAATTGCGGAAAGATGGAGAAAGTGGGTGATTGTGGACTATTTTGGGCAAATTTCAAGGTAAGAACTCTTTCTCCTTTAAAGGTAAATTATGTCACGTACTGTAGAAACTGGAGAAGGGTTTTGTGATAAGAAAAATGGATATAAGAGTTGAAGGTTTCCATGTTGTAAATGAAAGTATAAAAAGAGCAGTTTTCGAGTTCTAGCCGTAGATATTTATGGTTGTCGTCTTCACTTGCTATATGGGGTTTATTGAAGCGATTTTAGTCGTTAAAATTGTCAACATGAATTATGTAGTAACTTTGAAATAGCGGCTTGGGTTATAAGGAAATGGAAAAAGGAATATATGTTGTCATTATTGTAGCCGAGAATTGGCTTTAATAATAATAGGCTATTAATATGAATTGTGGGGCAGAATTTTACACGTTCAAGTTAGGCGTGTAATACCCTTTGTATTGTTGGATTGTTGGGCCTTAAAAGTGGCGTTTGGATATTGAATTCGAGCCTTGAAAAAGGTGGAAAAGTACGTAGAAACAAAGGAAGTGTTGTCCAAATTTCCGTAGAATAAGGTACTTTACAATTAGAATATTCTACGTTGAAGCTAGAAGCTAATAGACGTATTATGACCATTATAGGGTGAAGTACTACGAGTAGCGTATTCTACTTGAAGGGTGGAAAAGGCTAGCAAGGTTAGAGTACTTTGGAGCATTTTGCTACTTGTCGATAATCGTCGCGAGGTATGTGATTCTTCCTATTCTCTTGAGCATGATTATTTGTGAAATATATAGTGCGGTAGACGCACGTGTGTTAAAGGAGTTGGATTTCTTTTTTGTGTCCTTGACTTGATTCTAAAGTTAAGTGACTTGATATGAAATGTTAAGGACTTGAATTGTGTAAAATGGTTGTGAAACCTCATTCGTGAGTAATAGGTACTTGGTCTTTAAAAAGAATAAAGTTATCTTAGATCTTATCAAGTCTTATGGGGGATGTTGGTAAGAGTCGTTAGGAAATATTTGGAGTCGAGTTAATTTTGCTAATTTACGGCACGAATGAGAATAATATCGAACAAGCCATTGCAGCATTAAAAAATGAAAATGTATTGACAATCAATTAAATTAAAATGAGTATAATTCCTCCATCTGCATAGAAGCTAAGATAAGACAAAATTGTATTACATTTTCTAGATCATGACTGCTTTAAATAAGATCATTATAAACAAGTATTGGTTTCTTGAATTTCCAAAGTAAGAAACTTGATTTCTAAAAGAGAAGAGACTTGAGAATTTGAAGTTAGGAAGCCTAAACTATTTTGAGAAGTATATTGTTACTTGACTTTAAAAAGGGAGAAGTGTTTTTATTTTAAAAGGAAGGCATGGTATTGTCTTGATTTGGTTTTAAAGGAAGGCATGGTATTGTCTTGATTTATTTAAAAAGAAAGTATGGAAATTGTTTTGGTTTACTTAAAATAATAGTTACTCTATTTTGATACTACGGGTGTTAGTATCATGTGACTTTTGTGAAAGAAATGGACCTTTTTAATGAGATAAAGTACGTAGTACCTTGGGGTTTAAAACCCGGATATTTGGCATAAAATGAAAGTATCTTGAGTGTGAGTAACTTGCCAATGTTTGCTTGTGATAGCCTTGTTGTACAAGTATTGTATCCTTATGCTACCGCGTCTCTCGATGAAGGGCCGGTCATGTTATTCTCGATCATTTTGGGCATACTGAATCGATGGAAGGTCCACGGGTATGCGGCCATGATGAGGGTTCGTTCCCTGTTGATAGTGTTATTCCATGGACTAGCTCCCCATGAGGTTTCCTGATGCAGGAGGTATCTGGTAGTTAGCCCTCGTACTTGCCCCGGTCGTAGCTGATGCAGGCGGTATCTGGTAGTTGGCTTTCGTACTTGCCCCGGTCAGTGTTATGGCGAAGTCTCGTGATGCAGGAGGTATCTGGTAGTTGGCTTTCGTACTTTCCCCAGTCAGCGATGTAACGCAGGAGGTATCTGATAGTCGGCCTTCGTACTTGGCCCGATCAGCTTCGTGAGTTGTGTTATAGCAGTTTTATGACGAAGTCTAGTGATGCAGGCGGTATCTGGTAGTTAGCTTTCGTACTTGCCCCGGTCAACGACGTGATGCATGTGGTATCTGGTAGTGGCTTTCAGACTTGCCTGGCCACTTCGTGGTACGATTATACTGATTGTGGTACGGTAGGTTTTGGTAGTCGACTTTCGTGCCCGGCGATTGATGATGCATGATGTATCTGGTAGTTGGCCTTCGTACTTGCCCCGTACGGTTCTTATGACACAGGTGGGACCTGGTGTTCATGTGTACTCCTTTGTGTTGTTATATCATGATCGCCGGTGAGGAAGGAATTCCACGGGCACGTTTGATAATGTTGGGCATGAGACCCGTGGTTATATTTGAGTAATGACTTTGAGGGCATGCGTCCCTAAATTGACATGACTGTTTATATATTGTGAAATGGCCTTTTAAAAGACGAAGTTTATTTTCATTACTCTTGTTGTTAACCAAGCCAGGTAATCGTATTTTGGTTATCATACATGTCTCCTGTTTTATATAGACTGTTATGATTTCATTACAGTATTTTTCAGTTTCACATACTTGTTCCCTGTTGTACTGACCTCCTTCGGGGGGCTGCGTTCATGCCGCAGGTAGAGGTACACCGGTGGTTGATCCTCGCTCCTAGGGTCACAGTTCTGCGTTTTGGGAAGCTCCGTTTCTCCGGAGGCTTATCTTTGGTATAGTCCCCTGTCATTGTAGGTACTTGTACATTCAGGGGTATGGCGGGGCCCTGTCCCGTCATAGTTGTTGTTACATTCTTAGATGTCTGTAGTATTGTTGTGGACAGGGTTGTAAAGGATAACTGTTCGGGTTTGTATATTTATATATGCAGTAAGACGACTTTTTGGTTAGCGTGTTTTTAGTATCACTGGTTATTTTTCATAAGTTTTTATTTCCGCTGATTTTCTCTGATGTTTTTATCATCAGGGTGCCCGGGGTAAAGCACCAGTCGCGGACCCGAGGTCGGGTCGTGACAAAAACAGGCTTAAAAAACTAGAAACCAAACTGAGACCTTGGATTTTGAAGAGGTGTTGGAAATTAATTTTTCGGGTACTGTTTTCTGCTCGTCGGAATTCGGTACCGGCGAAAGGTTTCCGACGACTCTTGTTGCTTCTTCTAACTGAGGTAATTCTTATAATCCTTTAGTTTACACGAATCATAGAATGCGATTCTTACTAGTTCTAAGACGATTATCAATAATACTAGGTTATGGGGTGTTGTCGGGACTGTTTGGGCAAAATTTGGAGATTACATGTGGAATTTCTAAGTTATGTTAGGATGTTGTAGCAGTAAGGAAGAAAGTTAGAAAAGGGCTAATTGTGCTACTTCATGCATAGGTTTCGATATAAAAGAAATATAGGTTCAACGCATATAAGATGTTCGCTAGAATGTCTTGATAGAATCTGTTCTAATTATATTGATTTATGTGTGATTCAAATCATTCATAGGATGTGGATACTCATTCATAGAGCTTTCAAGAATCTGCGGAACTTAGAATACATTCGACAACAAGGTATGTGAAGGCAACTCATTCCTTTCTTTTCGCACAATTCTGTGGACAAACGTAATCGTCATGTTACTCCATAACTTACTCTACTCTTAGTAGTTAAGGATATTCATATTATTGAAATCTTTGTTAATAGCATGTCTAAGACTGGTTCTAAGTCCTTATTAAGGCTATATGGGAAAAGATATTAATGTTTCCAATGTGAACCAAAGGTATAAAGGGTGTTATGTCATTCAGGGTATTCCGTTGTTATTTATGCATATTCATTTGCATTGCATTCATATATTACCGTGATGACTTGTGCTATGCACCCTACTATATGGTAAATATTGTATATATGTAGGGAATATGGGGAAAGAAAATGCGTTATATACACACACCACCTGCAGCTGGTACATATTATCATAAAAGAGCCCGAAGAGGCCAACATGAATCGATGCTCATGTGTGGCTGATACCAGATGCCCACAGAGGCGGTTATGGACAGGAAGAGCCCTTTTGTGGCCAATATATATGTATACCGCATTTTCATCATGCATGACATTTAGAAATATTATGCCCACAGAGGTCGATAATGAAATGATGCCCCAGAGGCTATTATAGTAAGAAAGATTGTCCGATGAGGCCGAGGTATTTGCATACTGCATTGTGCTTACCATTTAAACATATTTCATTAGGGCCCTTAGTGGCAAATACTATCGGTCAGCTGTTTCTGTTTCAGATTGTGATACATCATGGTTATGTTATTTCTTATGTCTGACATACTCAGTACATCAGTTGTACTGACGTTTCCTTTGCCGGGGGATGCTGCATTTTATGCCCGCAGGTTCATACTAATAAGGTGACAAATTGTACTAAGAGATTGTTGGTTCACCTGTGTGAGAGCACTCTACTTATTCCAGAGTTGCAGTCTGGTTATGGTATGTTATACTCTTAGAGGCTTGTAGATAAGTGTCATGTGGTTAGTTGTCATATATGGCCTTATCGGCCTTAATGTATATATATATATATATATATATATATATATATATGGTTAAGTATGGGCTGTATGGTCAGGGGTGCCCATCGCGTCCCTCTGGTTTGGGTCGTGACATGGTTGATAATATTTTCTTTGTAGAAAAGAACTCTACCATATTTATCTTTTTTTTTAGAAGAGAAGTTTTGGACTTCTATAAATAGAGGATCTTTTTTTCTCGTTCAATACCACAATACAATCTACAATGTAGTCATTAAAGAGTCTTGTTTAGAGAGAGATTATTCTCTCAATAATTTTAATCTTTCTTTTATATTAGTTTTTGATATGTAGGCCAAATGGCTAAATCATGTTAAATATTATGCTTCTTTTAGTGTAGTTTTTGTGTCTTTTGATTTATCGCCGTCAAGGTTTACAATTATAAGCTTTCGCGTGAAGTCCTAATTATTTCGATCCCAACAAAAAGAGGTCATGGCTCGTGATTCCAATTAACACTACAATAAATCGTCTCAAAGAGGGAGACTAAAAAATGTCATGGTAGTTAGTACCAAAAAGGGCGACATATTTTTAATTTTATCAATTAGGGCGACAACTATACACTCGCTCTCATTGAGTCAAACCCAAACTCAAATAGGGTGACCTAATACCACTCATCCTCATTGAGTCAAACCCACATTGCAAATAGGGCGACGTTATCCCAATCACCCTTTTTTATTCCAACCCCCACTCCCTACCACTCACCATAACCCACCACCACATCCACCTCTCACCACCGCCCCCAACCACCACCACCACCCACCACCTAGATTCTATACAAATAATTTTAGAATAATATTTTTTGTATGCAAACCACCGTAAATTTTAGAATAATATTTTTTGTATGCTCCACAAATGCTCAATTGGTACTAACTTTAGAATTAAAGATGAGTTTAACTAATATTCCACCGTAAAAAATCTTGTATGAAAATAAGTGTAAAAAATAGGCATCTATACTACAATATCCAACGAATTTTATTGCAACACATAATTAACTTGTTGCAACAAATGGAAAATTATACCAACAAGGGCGACTAAAAAATGTGGTAGTTAGTACTAGTCGCCCTTTTAAATTTTATTATTTAGGGCGACAACTATACACTCGCCCCGTTGAGTCAAACCCAAACTCAAATAGGGAGACATAATACCACTCGCCCTTATTGAGTCAAACACAAATTGCAAATAGGGCGACGTCATCTCAGTCACCCTATTTAATTCCAACCCCCACTCCCTACCCCTCACCACAACCTACCACCACATCCACCCCTCACCACCAACACCTAGATTCTATACAAATAATTTTAGAATAATATTTTTTGTATGCATATCACCGTAAATTTTAGAATAATATTTTTTGTATGCTCCACAAATGCTCAATTGGTACTAACTTTAGAATTAAAGATGTGTTTAACTAATATTTCACCGTAAAAATCTTGTATGAAAATAAGTGTAAAAAAATAGGCATCTATACTACAATATTCAACGAATCTTATTGCAACACATAGTTAACTTGAATTAATATATACTAATATAAATAATAGCAATATATAATAATTACCAAAATGTTTGTTTTTCTTGTAAACAGACATTTTATATATTATAATTCAATTTTGTGATAATATTGAGATTAGTTTTGTGAATTTAACAGTTTTTTTTGTTTAAAACTCGTTGAGCTTTTTTCATGTATAAAATTAAGACGGTAGATTTTAGTTTTCAGACAATAATTTAATCAAAAGTGGACTGAAGCTACATAAAGTTAATTTAAAATTTGTATATTGTTACAATTGTTATCTCCCGTTTTCACTACTATTATTACTTTATCATGGTAAGAGATTATAAAAATTAGTGACACGTAATACTATTATTACAATAGTTATCTCACTACAACAAATAATAGCAATAATTTTGCTATGTAAAGTTAAAAACTTAAGACTTCTAAAAATGTTGCACTATTATAAATAATAAGTGTAAAAAAATAGGCATCTGGTTAAAAATTGATTTTTGAACCGGCCAAGAAATTTATGATTATGAGGAGCATAAATATAACAAGTTCTGATGGTTGGTTTAGTGGTAGAATGACACACTTCCACGGAAAAGTCTTGATATTTGTAGTGATTAATATTGCATAACTAGTGGTAGAATAGTACACTGTCTCGGTTCAGACCAGGGTTCGAATCCTAGATGGTGCATTTAATTTTTTCTCTTTTTTGAACCATATCAAAAAGGGCGAGTGTCGTCGCCATATTTGATGGACTCAAAAAGAGCGAGTGTAGTCGCCCTATTTGAACCACACCAAATAGGGCGAGTAAGTCTCTCTTTTTGATAGATTTAAAAAAGGGCTAGTGTAGTCGCCTTATTTTATCCTTACCAAAGGCGGCGACGTGAAAAATCACCCTTCTTGATCTAAGACAACAGACGTAATACAGCGACTTGAAGAGCGACTAAAAATCGTCCCCTTTGATCTAAGGAAACGATATTCCGCCCAGAGAGGGCGACTACACTCGCACTCTTTGAAGCGATTTGTTATAGTGATATAAAGACTCATTTGGGAATGATCTAATCAGTATTGGTCAATAAAAATATTAAGACTAATTTGTAAATGCCACAAACACTTATAGTAAACAAGCTAAGGAGTGATACATGAAAGTAAATGTTACTCACCCAAATGGTTCCATGATTATTACTCCTAGTTATTTCTAACATATATAGCTTCTATATTATGTGCTTCATCGACAAAGTGATCACCCCGTAATTCGTCAATTAGCTCATGTAATAAAGGAGTTATATTTATTTATATATAAAGTTGGTTATAAGTTATTGAAACTATTTGATCCATTGAGAGTAGGGCTGTTATCGGTCCGGATACACCCGAAAATCGGATCGATATTCGGACCGAAAAGTTAACGGTTCGAATACGAGTACCAGACATAAGGATCTGGACCGATATGGATCCGGTCCAGAAAACTGGTCTAATTACCCGATAACATAGGTTCTCAATCCCGATCCGATACCCGGTAACTATCTTATCAGTCCTTGAAATATTGATATTACATATTGTTTTAAGTTTGTTAATATGTATTATGTAAAGCAGTAAAACAGAGATTTTTATTAAAAAAAATATAAGTAAAGAAGAGATTTTTAAGTAAAGCAGGAATTTTAATATTTCGGACCGGAAATAGTATCCAGAACCGGACCGGTAACCTTATTTCCCGGATCTTTTTTTAGGACCGAATTTTTATCGGTCCGGACCGATAATATCGGTCTGGTTCTGATATGTCGATACCGGACTGGACCGATAACAACCCTAATTGAGAGTGTGCATGGTTCATGGGGGACCCAATATAACTGTTAAAGTTACACCAACAAACTGCACGCTTCCAAATAGTATTTCATATTTATTGTATTTATATAAAAGGAGAAAGGTGGGATTGGGTCACCCTACCCCACCTGCCTCACAAATTAAATCATGTAGTCTTTCATATGAATTGGAGTATATGGTATTTCTTTTTTATTTTCCCATACATACATACGTATATATATTCTTCTATCATTCTAATTTTTCCTAAAGGTGTATCTCCCACCCCAGGAATCCCCACACTCCGGTCCGACAGGATTGTGAAAGAGTTAATCATGGTAACTCAACTGATTTCAAAGGTTAGACACTACCACGCTGCGCACAAGGGGTCCTCCTTTATTTCAAGAAGTAACCCCCACTCTGCCGCTGACGGGATTCGATCTTGGCCATTTTTCCAATTATCCCCCTTGAGATGTCCATGCGGACTGACCAAAAAAAAACTCATTGGCCATTGCATGCGTACTCTTCCCACCAAACGTCTAACCACCGAAATGAAAAATATATGATATATTTTACCTGTTAAGATTCCGTTGTCCTTAAAGTTATGAACTAATGACAAGAAGTTGGATTTAAGTAAAGCATAAATAAATTAGGCTCTAATACTACAAAAATGATTTATAATATTTAGTGTACAAAAATAGAATTCGAAAGATTATTATTTACCATGTGCGATAGCATTTCAATGTACTTACTCGTTGTAGTTAAACAATAATAATATAACTTTCTCCACGTGTTAGTTATTTACCAAAATTAGGGATGACAATTGGGGCCGGGCAGGGCGGAGCAGGGCAAGCTCTTAACGGGATAGGGTAGCGCAAGCTCTTAACGAGACAGGATGGGGCTGAGCAAAATTAATTTTATTAAAAATTGAAATGGAACGGGCAGGGCAAAATTATTTTGAGAAATATTTTTTATCAAAAGTGATTTTTGTTGCCATCTGTACTGTTACTGATGAAAGAAGGAAGCTACAGGGACACCAAATTAAGCATTTTGTTGCCATCTGTACTGTTACTGATGTAAGTGTAAATGCAAAGGGTTTTATTGTAGCCTTCATCGCTGTCTGGAGCACTGCCCTACAACAATATGTAAGCTATTAATATAAAATCTGTGGTTTATTAAGCCATGAATAATTTTATCCTAGAAAATTAAAAGCACTTATTTTAGAGAAATTAATTTTATCCTAAACAGGGCTGGGCGGAACAGAGTTTTACGGGACAGGACCATTGGCGGAAATACTATAACCATGGTGGTGCAATTGCACCACCAGTTTTTTTTGTTTTTTTTACTAGGTACTCATTTTATGTTAGCTTTTGGGATCTTTTACACCAGGTAATGAATGAATATGAATGTTTGTCTTTGCACCGTTAATGAGCTTCTATAAGTGCAGTAGTTTACACTGTTATTACAAGCTTCTTATTATTTAAGACCGCGCATGATAATGAGCTTAGTGCACCGCCGCCGTTCTTTTTCTTTATTTCTTTTAAAAATTTCGCATAATTGTGCGCTTTGTCTATGCTACCATTGCGCTTTTATGCGATGACTCTTGCAATTACAAGGTCTCTACATCATGTTGATAAACACCATCTTTATTTAACTTGCTGTCCAGATTCGGGCACTGATTGTTGGTAAGAAAACGGAAATGCGTACATTGCCTCGCAATTATTTTTTTTGCTACACAAAAAATTATTACTTCATAATTTGCACCACCAGATTATTACTCCTGGATCCGCCACTGGACAGGACAGGACAATTTAAAAAAAAAAACTAAACGGAGCAGGACAGGGTGAATTAACATCTTAGCAGGTCAAGGCTTGACCCGCCCTAACCCGCCCCATTGCCACCCTAACCAAAACTGAAGCATTAAAAAACTAATGATAGACACTAACAATATCACTACCTGTTTACTAAAGAATATTTTAAAATGAATTAGTGATAATATCTCTAAAGAATTCAGTACTAATAATAAGTAGGAATTAAGCGATTCCATTTTCAGTAATTAAATAATTTGAAAAATAGATAATTAATAAATCTACTCTCAAGCAACCAAAAAATTAAGAGGAAAAATAGCTCATAGGAAATTCCATCATTTTAGCTTTGTAGGTAGGACATATAAATTGTCCATATTAATCATACACTACAGTCTTGTCGCATAAATGCTGAAAGTTCTCGTTGGAGGTCACAAGATCAACAGCTACACTTTCTTTTTTCCTTTTTTGTTTGTCATTAAAAGGTCAAAATTAATCAGGTCAATGTTTGGTAGTTATTACTTATGATTAGGTGTCACACATAAAGTAAAAGTCATTTGATCTAATAGGCACATCCCATTAAGTGGCGTTAATTTAGGCAAAGTTAGCAGCAAAAGAAGTTGAAAGTTCAAAAGTACGTAGTTTGTATACTCCCACTAAAGAATTGGATCCTATTTGGAGTTTGAACAAATATTCGAAAGAGGAGAAAGAAGAGCCATGTGTATTGCATAAACTACGTTAAGAATACCAATATATACTGTTGAGATTTTGTGTGTGAACAGATATGGAAAAATCGAAAGGGTCATTACTACATTTCTGGTCTAATGAGACGTCTCAAAATCATCGCATTAGGTCCCTTTTGCCGTCGCATTAGGCCTAATGCAACGACAAGGAGCCGTTGCATCTTTTGGCGTTGCATTAGATCTAATGCAACGGCTAAAGGGACCTAATGCGACGGCCTTGTACATCCGTTGCATTAGGTGCATATCTAATGCGACGGCTGTACAAGGCCGTCACATTAGGTGCATATCTAATGCAACGGCTGATGAACCTAATGCGACGACCCTGTACAGCCGTCGCATTAGATATGCATCTAGTTTGAAGAGGTCTATAACACCTAATGCAACGTCAGAAAGGGCTAATGCGACGGCCCTGGACAGCCGTCACATTAGATATGCAACTGGTTTGTCTTACTAAAATGACAAAATAAATAATAAAATTTACAAAATAAATAATAAAAAGAGAAAGATAATAACAAAAAAATGATTATCATTGACATAAAAAGTACGATATTACAATATTAGACTTTATAAACAAAATAATTGATTCCAGCAAAAAAGCTAATTGATTGATCAGCTGGATTAAGTATCTTCAAGTCGACAATGTTACCAATCTCTGCCACATCATGAAGCTCTGAATCTTCACTCCATACAGGTTGGTTGGGAGGGTAAAAAAGTCCGCCTAAAGCCAAATACTCGGAAGAGATGCCATTCTGCCATGCTATGAAATTAAAGGTTTAAAACAGATCAAACAACAGAAACATGAGCATTTGGAGTCCATTTTTTTTTTATCTAAACTAGGCAATTACATATCAACATACATATCTAAGTGCAACTAAAAGTTTGACAGAAAGCAATAAGGCATCATATGATCAAATATCCAATAAGGAAAAGAGGAGGCATCAAAAACATACCTCTAGGACCAAGTGTAAGACCGACATCATTAGCAACGTGAGAATCGATTGGGTGTTGTGGCATTTTGGTGAGAATCGAACAACGTGGGGGTGTCAAAATGATGGGAGGTGATGTCGAGTGTGATGGTACCAACGCCGAACCTTGAAATCGCCGGAATCGGCCGAAATTTGCAAAAAATCGACCGAAATAGATGGGCTTGCAGTGGGTTTTTCGATCTGAAATTGACGGAGATATATGATGAATCGATGGGGGTAATTGGTATGAAAATTACGGGCTTGAAGAGATGAAGTTATTGGACTAAGTCTCGTCCACGATGGATGCCGGAAATGGCGAAACTCCGACGGTTTCACTGTTCACTCGGCGAAATCGCTGAAGATGAGAGCATTTCAGATTTTGGGTTTTTTTGGGGTTAAAAAATGTGATTTTACTTACGAAGGAAAGTAAAAAAAATCAAAGGTCGTTGCATTAGCCTTACACAACCGTTGCATTAGATAAGCTAATGCGACGGTCGTGTGTGGGCGTTGCATTAGATGATATAAGTCGTCGCATTAGCCTATCTAATGCAACGACCACAAAATGCCATTGCATTAGCCTATTTTCTGATTTGGTATAACTTGAACCCGTCGTATTAGCCACATCTAATGCGACGGTTGTACATATGGTGTTGCATTAGATAGGAATGAGTCGTCGCATTAGGCCAGAAATGTAATAGTGGGTAGACAAAAGAGGTTAGCAATGTTTGCTGAGTCGAGTGATGACACTCTCTCTTTAAGGCAAAATTACCCCGTATATAATGGCTTACGGAAAGTGGGTAATAGTCTCTCAAGATAAAACAACAATATTTTCACAAGTGCAAGCCAACACTTGTGAATCCTTTAGAAGAAGAAAGATGTTACACCTCGTAAGATTAAGGCGATAATTAAGAACATAATTAAGGAAATAGGATTCGGATATCGAAAATTAGTATATAAAAGGATATGAGTACAGAAATTTTTTGGTTACTACGAGTGTGACGTTGGGAACTTATAATGATAGTTGTATATTCCCGTTATGGATTAATAACATATTATAAGAATTATGACATTGAGAATACGAAATCTTATGGAATTTTCGGGATTTAAAAGGAGTGGGACCTAAGGTTAATAAATTGTGGGACTTGAACCAAAATAAACTTATAATTTTTAGATTTTATGAAAGAGGAGTTATGTGGGATTCATTTTAGAAGAAGGGGTTAATTTAAATAGACAAGTAAGAGAAGTGGACCTAATTGCAATTAAATATTTTTTCAGAATTTTCTTGTTTTAACCTTGAGAAAACTCTTCACCTCCTCATTTCTTCATCTCATTTCAAAACTCATTCCCTCCTCTCCTCCTCCAAACCCCAACCGAGACCCACCCCAATACATAACAAAATTTAAGGTTTTTATCTCCTCTTCTTAGACTACATTATTCACCAAAAAATAGAAGCCAAAACAACACCAAACAGTGGACAATCCGTGCCACTGCTGGCCGAGAAATTGGCCAAGAATTTTTCTAATTTTGGACAAGTTTTTGGGAAGAAAAACGTGTAAGGATGATGGGTTAACATTGTAGAACAACTGCATGTCACTTGGATTTGAAGAGGTGGGAAGTTTGGTGAATAAAAATCGATAAAACAGTGAGTATCGATTAAGGACTGCTTTGGCTTGAAAATTAAGGTAAAAACTCTTCTTTTATAGAATATTTGGAAGATTAAATAGTGTAATTGAAGTTGCATGTTGTTGTAATTAAGAAATAAACTTGTGTTAAGAAAATGAACTTAGATTAAGAGAAAATGCAAGTAAGAAAATGCATGTGGTTGTTGCAATGTTGTTGATTGGGCCGATTCTTGGATTATTTTGGTGTGCATTGGCTTTGATTATTGTGTTGTAGTTATTATCACCAATTGCATGTTGAAATTGAAGAAGAAACCTTGATGTTTAAGTTTAAGTTATAGTTGGTTATATGAAAATGTTAAAAAGGGAAATTGGATTCTAAGAAAGTTGAGAAAAGAGTTATGGAATTATGACATATTGTGACCAAGAACTTCATGAAATTGTTAGATGTTGTTGTGATGTATTAGGGGCTGTTTTGTTAAGTTCTAATGCTGAAAATATACGTTATGAACATGTATATACATTGTGGTAATTACTAATACATGTCTTAAAGAATTAAAAAGTAAAAATGATATTATGTTGAAAATTGTAGGACTTGCACTACTTGGTTGTTGAAGTTGTCGTATTACATAAATGTAAAAGAAAAAGAATGTATTATGGTAGCGTATATGAAGTACATGAGACTAATTTGGTTATATCTTGGAATTGTGCTTGGTTATTAGTTTGGTTGGCATTTGTTGTAAATTATGGATGTACATATAAACAGGGAAAGTGCTGCCCGAATTTTTATAGAATAGGAAATCGTCATTCGATATAAGTATGCTAGTGATCATAGAATTGACGAACGTATTACCATTATTATAGGTTGACGTACTAGACGAGACGTATCTTAATATTGAGTTGATTAGTTCGACTAAGAGGTATGTGAACTATTCTTTCTTTCTTTTGGCATGATTTTTATTTAGTAAACGTACGGCGGACGTACATGGTTTCTATACAGTCTAATTCCTATTAATATGAGTTATGAGAAGTGCCTTAGATTTTCAGTAAAGGGTTCGGTTTAATGATTTTATTAAGAGTCGAATGATGAGTTCACACTGAGTCCCATAATGGGCCGGCTACGGTATATATATGATTTCACACCGAGTCCCATAATGGGCCGAGTATGGTATGTATATGATTTCACATCGAGTCCCATAATGGGTCGGGTACGGTATATATGTGTATATGGTTTCATTCACACCGAGACCCTCATTGGGGGCCGGGTACGGTATATACATGACTCTCATTTGTATATGGCACAGTTGGATTTGGATTCTGATTATTATACCTGTCTCATGTTATCTATTGGTCACTTATGATCTTCCTTACAATATTACATATTTTATATACTCAGTACATTATTTCGTACTAACTCTCTTTCCTCGGGGGGCTGCGTTCATGCCCGCAGGTACAAGTGCTCAGTTTGGTGATCCTCCGGTCTAGGTTCCTGATCAGCTGTTTGAAAAGCTCATTTGCTTCAGAGTTTTGTTATTTTTGTACAGAACCCTATTATTTTGACTTATGTATATTTAGGGGCACGACGGGGCCCTGTCCCGTCATATGTCGTTATCCTTATTATAGAGGTCTGTAGACAGTTGTGGGTTGTATATGTACGGGTTAGTTAGGAGGATTGTAGATATGTTTTGTTCAGCTGTACTTTTGTATTTCATTTTGGGACATTCCCTTATATATTGGCTGCCTTGTCGGCTTGTGTCCTTTGTTATATTTGCTTAGATGTGACTCCTCAGGAGGCAGGTTTATTCATGTGTACAGGCAGTCTTACCGGCTTGCCTATTCGAATATATGTCATGATTGCAACGTTATGCTGCCGAATTTCATACTTTCCTTAGTGTTAGTTGGATTATGTGTGACATGTTAGTATAATGGCGTCATTAGGGCGTTTAGTCGTGGTCCGTCAGGTCGGATCGTGACACAAGAACTCCAGATTGCTAGAAGAAGAAGGAGAGACTCTCAAGTGTTTTTCAGATTTTGGATTTGAATTTGATGATCTAAATCTGAAATTTAAGATCTTTATTTATATGTGCAAAGATGGTCATTCACATGTCATGTGAATGCACTAAATGAGGTTGCATAGAACTCATCAAAGGTCATCTTGATCATGCCAAGATTTGGTTGTTTCATGGCTCGGTGTTGCGGCCCTGTTACGGCGTCGCAGCGCTTCCTCAATTTTCCGTATTTTGCATATTTCTTATTTTCTTATATCGTCGTAGGACACTCATCAATTTGGCCAATTAATCGTCTATCCTTACATATCTTAAGAACATTTAACATGTGTATCAACATCTCTTTCACTACTTAAAATTTAGTGACGTTGTACGACGTATGTATGTGTGTGAAAATAATATTTTCGACATGTGGGGTCTCATGTGTTCAAGTCATTAAGGACGGGATAAACTCAATCTCAATAGGTAAATTTCCTATAATCCCCTCTTGAAAGAGGTATTGGTGCATGCGAGGTGTCAACCATTAGCAATCTATCAGCGGAAGTATATTGCATTGGGATAGGTAGCCTACGGCCTTGAACCTTCCCTAGTCTAATACCATCAGACATACTTACTGCGCGATGAATGTGATGTCTTGAACCGTCAGTGTTTATTTTATGCTAAGACAATGATAAAGACACAACAACTATCCAATCTCTTGTTTCTTCTTTATTGTTTTATCCGTTGTGGTCGTGGACACACTTGGATTCTTAAGTTCGTACGATTGAGGCGGCCTGTCCTCGCACTTAAATAGGCAATCTCCTATAATGTACCCTGCAGTACCCCACTATACGAGTGTTAGGAATCATTAAAAGTATCATCATCTTAACCTCGATTCTCGAGTGTTATGTTAAGACTATGACACTTAACCTGTACACATCATGCAAGTAGCAATTTAATGTCTATCGCGAGAAGGCTCTAGATTAGTGTTTCCATAAGGAATCAATATCCAAAGTGCTCTTGCTTTTCTCGAAGAGCTCAACTGAGCCTTTACATCTTGGTTTTTCTATTGAACTAAATTTCTAGGATCTCTAGTCAGTATGGTTGGGTTACCACCATATCAACTCTTATTGCTTGGGTTTTAAGTCCATTCCCCTAGATAGACAGAACATCTGATCTTTGGGTAATCCCTTAGTCAAAGGTCAGCTCTATTCTCCTTAGATTTTATGTAATAGATGGAGATGATACCCATGGAGATCAATTGCCTAACTGTCTTATGTCTCCTATGAATGTGTCGAGACTTGCCATTGTATATGCTACTTCGTGCCCTTCCTAATGTCGAGTGACTGTCGCAGTGAATCATTATTGAAGATGCGGGTTTATCCCAACAAGGGATATCTTCCAAGAACTCATGACGTCACTCAGCTTCTTCACCTGCTTTGTCTAAAGCGATGAACTATGATTCCATAGTAGATCAGACAATGTAAGTTTGTTTAGAGGACTTCCAGGACACATCCCCACCACTAATTGTAAAAATGTGCCCACTAGTGGACTTGGTGTTCCTTATATTGGATATCCAGTTTGTATCATTGTACCCCTCTAGTATAACTGGATATCTCAAGAAATGTAATCCGTATGACATTGTATATTTCAAATACCGTAGTATTCGATTAAGCGCTTTCCAATGATCATGTCCGGGATTACGTGTAAACCTCGCCAATTTATTGACAGCATAAGCGATATCAGGTCAGGTACAATTTGTCATATACATCAAATTGTCGATTACCTACGCATATCACTCTTGGAGCACGGGTGCACCACGATTCTTATCAATTCTTTGATTCATATCCATTGGTGACTTCAATGGCGGACAATCAAATATCTCAAACTTTCTGAAGACACTCTCTATGTAATGAGACTGATACAACACTAGTCCATCAGATGACTTAGAAATATTAATTCCTAATATGACAACCGCGATACCCATGTCTTTCATATCAAAACATTATTTTAACATGTTCTTCATTTCTAAGATCAAGGTTCGACTACTACCTGTGATTAACATGTCTTCTACGTAGAGGAAAATCATGACAAAGGAGTCAGAACTTCCTTTCACGTAAACACATTTATCACACTCGTTAATGGAGAAACCATTTGATAGTAATGTACTATCAATTCATGCCATTTTTTGGGAGCTTGTTTCAGCCTGTACAAAGATTTGACAAGTCTACAGACTTTCTTCTCTTGTCCTGAAACTACATACCCCTCGGGTTGTTCCATGTATATTTACTCTTCCAAATCTCTATTTAGGAAACAGTCTTAACATCCATTTGATGTATTTCAAGGTCATGCAGAGCTGCGATGACAATGAACATCCTTATAGAGGTCATTATAGATACTGGGGAGTATGTATCAAAGTAATCAAAGCCTTCCATTTGTCGGTATCCCTTGGCTACCAACCTAGCCTTATACTTGTCTATATATACATCAGCTTTGTACTTTGGCTTAAGTACCCACTTACAACCAAGTGGTTTATTTTCCGGAGGAAGATCAACCAACACCCAAGGACAGTCCCGGTTGCATCCACAATTGTCACAAGATCCAGAGCAAAATGATCCAGTTTCATCAGTACTTGGAGGACAAGGAAGACAAGGTACTTAGTTTTGATGATTATATAAGGTCAGAGTTTAGTTCGTCTAGCTTTGTTCTTATATTACTCTTACATTACTTAAGTATCATCTTATGTAATATCATCATAGAGTGTATTATAAACTCTATGATGATCATAGAATATCTAATTCTGTGTAGTTCCTTTTTTCTTCATTCGGGATAGCCCATTGCCTTGCCCAGATAGGAATAGTAGGCGAGGTAATAGGATGAGTCCCCCTTAGCTTATAATTTCCATTTGGGCACTCTATTCTTGTTATTAATAAAACAACCTGGGCCCACAGGCCTGGAGGATTATTTAAGAAAAACCAACACCCAAGTGTGATTTTGCATGATGGACTCTATCTCACTTTTCATAGCTTCTTTTTAAAGCGGTGCTTCTGGCGTTAACAATGCCTCTGCAATTGTTCATGGTTCATTCTCAACCAGATAAGCTAGAAAGTCTGGTCCAAAAGATTTCTCTCCATGGCCCTTTTACTTCGCCTAGGTTCAGCCTCAGGATCAGTTGGATTCTCGTCCATATATGTATCAATTTGGTCAGAGTCATCAGATCCCGGGGAATCAAGACTCCGTTTGCGCGAAGTGACTTCATTTTTCTTTTTAGGAAAAAATGTCTCAAAGAATACAACATTCCTTAATTCTAGTATTGTACTCCCGTGAATATCTGGTACATTTGACTTATGTATCATAAAGCGATAAACACTACTGTTCTTTGCGTATCCAATGAATATGCAATCTATAATCTTAGGTCCTATCTTGACCTGCTTTGATTTAGGTACCTCGACCTTAGCCAAACAACCTCATACTCTTAAGTATTTGTAAGAGGGTACCTTACCATTTCATAGTTCGTATGGAGTTTTCTCTTTGCCTCTGTGAGGGACTCTATTAAGAATTATATTAGCAATAAGAACTGTCTCTCCCCACATGTTTTGTGCAAGGCCGGAATTGAGAAACATGGCGTTCATCATTTCCTTTAGTGTATGGTTCTTGTGTTCAGCAACACCGTTTGATTGAGGAGAGTGTGGTGCAGTCATTTGATGAATGATGCCGGATTGGACACAATATTCCTCAAATGAAGCTACATACTCTCCCCCTCTATCACTGCTTTATTTCGTAGGCTCAATTGGTTCTCAACCTCAGCTTTATAGCTTTTAAAGACATCAAAAGCTTTGTCTTTACTTTTGAATAAGTAAAGGTAAGAATAACTTGTGCTTTCATCGATGAAGGTCACAAAGCACTTGTTCCTCTTCTAGTTTGAGTGAACTTTAAATCACAGATGTTCGTGTGAATGAGTTCTAGAGAATTGGCATCTCGTTCTACTGAACGGGAAGACAACTTGGTAAGTTTTGCTTCTACACTACAGTCTTGTCGCATAAATGCTTAAAGTTCTCGTTGGAGGTCACAAGATCAACAGCTACACTTTCTTTTTTCCTTTTTTGTTTGTCATTAAAAGGTCAAAATTAATCAGGTCAATGTTTGGTAGTTATTACTTATGATTGGGTGTCACACATAAAGTAAAAGTCATTTGATCTAGTAGGCACACCCCATTAAGTGGCGTTAATTTAGGCAAATTTAGCAGCAAAAGAAGTTGAAAGTTCAAAAGTACGTAGTTTGTATACTCCCACTAAAGAATTGGATCCTATTTGGAGTTTGAACAAATATTCGAAAGAGGAGAAAGAAGAGCCATGTGTATTGCATAAACTACGTTAAGAATACCAATTTACGATATTCCCTGCGATTTAATTTATGTGATGTATTTTAATTAGACACGGAGTTTAAAAAATAAATGAATACTTTTAAATCCTATGATCTAAAACAAATCAAATATATTTGTGTGATTATTGATGAAATAAGATTTGCTCACTACCTATATTATAACCAGAGTTATATATTTGTAGATTCAATATGTAGAAAATAATTTTATGATATAAATGTAGCACAAGACGCTATATTTGATTGCTTGTATAATTACATCGTTTTGTTAAATCTTCAATAAAAAATATTGATCCGCGTAATGCAATCATCAAACGATCAACTATAAGAATAGGAAAAAGATAAAGAATTAAAATTTTAAGACTAACTTTTATGATAAAATTACGGCACAAGATAATACATTTGACTCGTGATGTATATTTGTATTTTTTTGATACGTTGAAATGTAAATTTATATTTTTTATTGAATACAATAAGTTTATTGCAATTTTATTTTATTTTGTTATTTTTATCTTTTATAAATTTTTAATTTAATGTTTTAAAAAAATCAATATGGTTGTATAAAAAATATTACTCTCTTTTTTCTAATGTGTAAAACATATTTTATTTTTTTAAAATATAATTTTTGAATATAATTTTTTTATATATTTTGATGAAAAATTTATATATTTAAATTTATTATAAAATACTATAAACTTGAAAAAAAACTACTAATTCAGGTAAATACTTTTTATATTTTAATTATTAAAATTTTGTATTTTTATCAATTTTAAAATATTTTACTAATTTATTTTTTAATAAAAAGATGAGAAATAATAAGAAGATGTAATCAAAAAGAAGAAAAAGAGAGAAAAAAGAAGATATAAATAAACTGATGTTGACAATTAAAAAAAGAAAGAAAAAAAGATTAATATGACTGCAAAACCCACGATTTATTTAACATGCCCCTTCTTTTTTCCCTTTTTCGTTTGTCAATGTTTGGTAGTTATCTTATTACTTATGATTAGGCTTCACACATAAAGTAAAAGTCATTTGATCTAGTAGGCACATCTAGTGGTCGCTACCGGTCGGGCCGAGCTCATCGATCGAATCGCCACGCCCAACCTCGCCCATGATCGTGCCCTACCTGGACACCCTTCTACCTTAACAACTAAGTAAACTGTGGAAATTAAATAACATCTTTTTTTAAAAAAAAAAAACCAACATACGTACAAGGGCAAAGCCCACAAGGCTGCCATATAATATACATAATAAAAGACACTACACTGTACATGAGTCCAATCCCACATATGAATACAGACCTCTAAGAGTTTTATCAATCGTGACGACAAGGCCCCGCTGCATCCATAATCGTACAAAAGCCCGCATCGAAAGAACTTATACCAAAAAGATAAACTCCAATGAAGGAGCTATCCAAAACTCGAGGTGGTCCTACACTGCCGATCACCAAACAACGACCTAAACTCGCAGATAACGCACTCGGGCGAGGTCAAGACAAGAATGCATCAAGTATGTGAAACAAGAAATCGCAATGAAATCATAATCTAAACAAAGCAGAGACATGTATGATAGCCAACCTACAATACACAATTCATAAGCAAATATATCAAGTCGTGACGACGCCTCAAAGTCACTACTCAAATAATAAAGACACAAAGGCCTTACTAACAATGCAGAGTAATCAAAAGTATAGGTAGCAAATCCACGAAAACAGTGGTATAACGATCTCGGGGATTTACCCTCATTTATACTCTTACCGGGAGAATGGTAAAGCGGTGGTATAATGATCTGGGGATACACCCTCATTTATACTCTTACCCAAGAGGTGATAAAGGTGGTATAACGATCTTTGGGGATACACCCTCATTTATACTCTTACCCCAAGGTGATAAAGCGGTGGTATAACGATCTGGGGATACACCCCTCATTTATACTCTTACCCTACCTCAACTGGCCATCATACATAACATAAGCACTACCGGCTTATCACACAATAAGTAAGCAAGTTAAGAAATCACCCTAACTTCTTATTAGTCTTATTCATATACACTCTCATTTTGGTTTACTTAAGACACTAATAGAATAATTCTCAATTAAACAAGTCAAAGTACTACGTACGTACATTCTTTTCAAAAGACTCTTTTTTATGTAAAACCCCAAGATACTAACACCCGTAGTATCAAGGTGTGTCTATTTTTCAAAGTAAGTTACTACACTTTTAGAAAACTCTTTTCAAAGCTTGAAATCAAGTAACTTCAAATTTTCACAATCTAGGCAACTTATGCCTAATAATCAAAATAGACAACTTTCTTAACCTTCCATAAAGTCGTTATAACCAACTTCCCATAAAGTCGTTATAACCCTTTATGGTTTTAGACATATTCATTCCTTTTTATAACCAAGAGACTTATACTTAAAACCAAGTATCA
Source organism: Przewalskia tangutica (assembly GCA_029844215.1). Taxonomy (NCBI): domain Eukaryota; kingdom Viridiplantae; phylum Streptophyta; class Magnoliopsida; order Solanales; family Solanaceae; genus Przewalskia; species Przewalskia tangutica. The sequence continues at coordinate 176,217 of CM056732.1, forward strand.
CATACTTACAAATCAAGTTTCTTAACTTTCAAAATACTACAAGTCTCTTAATATTTAGAAAACAAGTTTCTTCTACTTTTAAACCTCAAGTAACTCACACCTTTAAAACAAGTTACTTCTCTTAAATCATGTCATTTCTCCTCTCTTAAAACAATTAAGTAAATCACTCTTTTAACTCCCCTAAAGTCATTACAACAACCCTTAGGTTTTGGAACTAAGGCACTAGCCAAAAGGTTTGGAAACCACTTCCTTTTCAAGACTCTATGTACTTTAAGTAAAATACTTTCACTTTTAAGAATCCAAACTTACTAAGGAAATGGATTATACAACTTACAATTTAAACATCAAAGTACAATCAAGGGAGTACATAGAACGAATTCTATTTTAGGCAATCCAAATACAACCAAGGAATGGATCATTTAAGGAGTAAGACATACTTTCTTTATCTTAAGGAATCATGCTAGAAGAGGAGATAGTTCACATACCTTTTCGGCTAAATCCAAAGGCTAAGTCGAATACTCCGTACGTAGAAGTGTCAACCTATAATGGTCACAACAAGACTATCAACTTCTAGTCTCTAACGTAGAATAATACTAAGTATACGGTCTCTAATTCTACGGAAAATCGGGCAGCACTTTCTTTGTTTCTACTCACTTTGCCACCTTTTTCAAGGCCGAATACAATAACCAACACGCCACATTTAAGGCTCAAAACAACAACCAAACAAAGGGGATTACACGCCTTACAATACGTGTAAAATTCCGCCCCACAATTAATAATGTAAGAGTTCCATATTCAAGCCATTCTCGGCCAACAACATAACCAACAATTCAAAGTCTTTTCCAATCCTTTTCCAATTCCAAGTTCTAAGGTCTAACATGTTATATAGTCATAAATAACTTCAACAACTACAATTTCCTTCTTTCTACAACATGCGACGATTTAAACTAATAATCGACTTGAATTGTAATCTTAAGGCTAACATGCTAGTTTTTCGGATTAGGGTTCCAATAGCCAAAACACTTATCAAACCTCATAATATATAACTCATGCTTGCTAATATCCATAGCTACAATGATAAGTAAACCTTAATTGCTAAAACGACAAGAATTATACCTTTACAAGCCCTTAAAATTTCCAAGATTCAAAGTCGCTCCTTAGCAAATTCTTAGCTCCTTTCCTTATGTTCCAATCCGCTCCAAGCACTCCTTAGAAGCCTATGAAGAACTCATCTTCAAGTTCCAACTTCAAAGTCAAGAACTCCTAAGTTTCCGCGATACTAATACGAAAATGCCGTTTTTTCGAAATCTTTCTATTGAGATATCCTCACAATACCCTTAGGGACATTGGGTTTAAGTCTTGTGAATAATGGATCACAAACTAAAAAATTTTGTGTGGGAATTTATCAAACCCGAGAGCTATCACATGAAGAACAAAGTGTTGTGATTTTTTCTAAGTGTTGGAAGACCTTGTCTTGCACTAGGGTAGTATATAAAACACATTGGAGGGCTTAGATTATAACAAATGTGTGGCTTGGATGATGATCATTAATTAAATAGCCAAGTGGACAAGTTGACCTTGGTCAACAATCTCAAGCTTGAAGACTTTATCTTTAACCATGGTCAATGACCATTTTACCCTTACAATAAATCGTCCAAGACCATATGTGGGGGTGCCACGTGTCGCCCTCTCATTCGTCCATAAAATTCCGTAACCCTTGTGGGGCCCACAAAACGTAAAATTCCTCGGGTGGGCCCCACGTGACCAAATTCGTAAAAATAAATCTCCATAATGTTAAAAAGTTCCATACTCTTCAAATAATGCATTTTGAGAATCTAATTCTCCTTAACGAACATTTCTCCTTTCCGACGTTCGAAAGATTTTTCCGTCGGAAAAATAATTCTTTCTTTCGTACCAATTTCCAAGTCTTGATTCCCTACGTACATTATCTTATACATGTCCTGGACTTACGGGATGTAACATTCTTCCCCCCTTAGAAACATTCGTCCCCGAATGTTCTTAGTCGGTTGTCAAGCTATACAAACTCCGGCATAAACTCTATACTATGCCTATCAATCAAAACTGCACAAGACCAACGATGCCACACATGGCCACCACAACATACGTAAACATATCAATGGACCTTCCGTCCGCGACCCCTTCTCACAAAACTCGAAGGTTACAGTCTTATCACAAACAAGATCTTAGAGGTTACTCTCTTTCCTTACTTGTCATACTTTCTCGTACTTTCAAAATTATCTAGTACACGTACAAAATCAATTAGACTTGGGCCTTGCATCCTCGTGACCCTATCACATAGCGGGACCATTTCTAACTGACATCACCCCATTCCATACTACCGGTTGACCCGAAATGAGTTCATAACCCGACTCATCGTCACACTTAACTTCTCATTCTTAGTCTGAAATAAATCTCTCTCTTATCTCAAGGTACTTCTTACCCTATCCCCATATTCACTAGAGGTTTGTCACATAAGCCAAAGTATTTCTACTGTACATCCTTCCCTATTGGTCTTTACACTGTTACGGGATAATTACCACTTGTGAACTCTACACAATTATAGTCTCAGATCACTTACCATTTTTGTCAACATTCTTAACTTTTCACTTTACTAATCAAAGTATTCCTACCTCTAGGGGTACTATCACTTACAACTGCTAGCAACACAGGGAAAACATATATGCTAGGGCGAAATCTGAATCTATCAATGCACGTATGATTCAAAAGAATCGAAATATACCTGTAACCCCATGAGATGTTGCCTCCTGATCCTGTCCAGTAGTCACGTCATCTCTGCGGTTTGAAGGACCGCCAGAACTATAAACTCCACCCTGACCTCTACCACGGCTGGCTGACATCTGAACACCCTGCCCTGGGGGACACACAGCTGTGGAGGAAAGGGAACCAACCACCGGCCTCATAGGCTGAGCCACCTCACTGGTGCTCTTTCTAAACGGACATACCCTCCGAATATGGCCCGGACGGCCACAATAAAAACAAACACCTGTGCCATAACGGCATTTCCCCGAATTATGCTTACCACATCTGATACACTGAGGAATAGGTGGCCTTGACCGAGAAAGTCCTCTGCTCCTCTGAGAACCTCGACCCCTGGAGCTTGGACCAGCTCCTAAATACCTTGTGGGGTCCAATATCCCACATGTGAACTGCGGGGGTATGTACTGGGTAGGCTGGGACGAATATCTCACTGGCCTTGAGGCCGCTGCCCAAAACTCACCGGATAACCAACCGGTCTAGCCTCTTACGCCGATCTCCGCTGCCTCTACCTCTCAGACACCTGCTTTGTACCGCCGAATAACCTCTCGTGATGAAATCAGTAGCACCGCTTATCTTGGTCAATAACATAATCGCTTCCCTCGCACTTATAGTCTTCTCCTAATCGCAAACCGAGGCTCGTGTTGGGGCCTCATAACCTGGCGCAGAAGAACTCGCCGACTGCGGAGCAACATCCGGTATACCCTGGGCACGAGCCCTATCAACTCTCTGAGTCTGACTAGTAGCTCCTGTTACTCTTTTGCCCTTCTCGGGCGTATTCTCCTCGGGAGGCATAATCAGAATACACAAAATTACGTCAGAGAGGAATTATCTTATCAACACAGCTCTAGGGCACGATCTTAGAGTGAGAAGAATAGAAACCAACTCCTAAATGTCCTGTAGCCTCCAGTTTATGGGTGTGGCGCGCAACACACCGATAATCAAGACTCTACTAGACACGATCTGTAGACATTCCGAGGATTGATCGCTCGATACCACTGGTCACGCCCGAACCCGGGCGTGATTGTGCCCTACCGACACCCTTCTACCTTAACAACTAAGTAAATGCGGAAATTAAATAACACCCTTTTTTTAAAACCAACATACGCATGTGGCAAAGCCGAAGGCCGCCATATAATATACATAATAAAAGACACTACATCGCATACGAGTCCAATCCCACATATGAATACTGCACTTAAGAGTTTTATCAATCGTGACGACAAGGCCCCGCTGCATCCATAATCGCATAAAAGCCCGCATCGAAAGAACTTATACCAAAAAGATAAACTCAACGTAAGGAGCTATCCAAAACTCTGAGCAGGGTCCTACACCTGTCGATCACCAAACAGCGTACCTAAACCTGCGGCATGAACGCAGCCCCCCGAAGGAGGTCAGTACGAAGAATGTACCAAGTATGTGAAACAATAAGTACTGCAATGAAATCATAATAGTCTAAACAAAACGGGAGACATGTATGATAGCCAACCTACAGTACACAATACATAAGCATATATCAAGTCGTGGACGACGCCTCAAAGTCACTACTCAAATAACAGTACACAGTGCCTTACTAACAATAAGAGTAATCAAAAGTATAGGTAGCAAATCCACGAAAACAGGTGGTATAACGATCTTTGGGGATTTACCCCTCATTTATACTCTTACCCTGGAGAAGGTGGTAAAGCAGGTGGTATAACGATCTTTGGGGATACACCCCTCATTTATACTCTTACCCTGAAGAAGGTGATAAAGCAGGTGGTATAACGATCTTTGGGGATACACCCCTCATTTATACTTTTACCCTGAAGAAGGTGATAAAGCAGGTGGTATAACGATCTTTGGGGATACACCCCTCATTTATACTCTTACCCTACCTCAACTGGCCATCATACATAACATAAGCACTACCGGCTTATCACACAATAAGTAAGCAAGTTAAGAAATCCCCCTAACTTCTTATTAGTCTTATTCATATACACTCTCATTTTGGTTTACTTAAGGCGCTAATAGAATAATTCTCAATTAAACAAGCCAAAGTACTACGTACGTACATTCTTTTCAAAAGACTCATTTTTATGTAAAACCCCAAGATACTAACACCCGTAGTATCAAGGTGTGTCTATTTTTCAAAGTAAGTTACTACACTTTTAGAAAACTCTTTTCAAAGCTTGAAATCAAGTAACTTCAAATTTTCACAATCTAGGCAACTTATGCCTAATAATCAAAATAGACAACTTTCTTAACCTTCCATAAAGCCGTTATAACCAACTTCCCATAAAGCCGTTATAACCCTTTATGGTTTTAGACATATTCATTCCTTTTTATAACCAAGAGACTTATACTTAAAACCAAGTATCACATACTTACAAATCAAGTTTCTTAACTTTCAAAATACTACAAGTCTCTTAATATTTAGAAAACAAGTTTCTTCTACTTTTAAACCTCAAGTAACTCACACCTTCAAAACAAGTTACTTCTCTTAAATCATGTCATTTCTCCTCTCTTAAAACAATTAAGTAAATCACTCCTTTAACTCCCCTAAAGTCATTACAACAACCCTTAGGTTTTGGAACTAAGGCACTAGCCAAAAGGTTTGGAAACCACTTCCTTTTCAAGACTCTATGTACTTTAAGTAAAATACTTTCACTTTTAAGAATCCAAACTTCACTAAGGAAATGGATTATACAACTTACAATTTAAACATCAAAGTACAATCAAGGAGTACATGTAACGAATTCTATTTTAGGCAATCCAAATACAACCAAGGAATGGATCATTTAAGAGTAGACATACTTTCTTTATCTTAAGGAATCATGCTAGAAGATGAGATAGTTCACATACCTTTCGCTAAATCCACAAGCTAAGCCGAATACGCTGCACGTAGGTTGTCAACCTATAATGGTCACAACAAGACTATCAACTTCTAGTCTCTAACGTAGAATAATACTAAGTATACGCCTCTAATTCTACGGAAAATCGGGCAAAGACTTCCTTTGTTTCTACTCACTTTGCCACCTTTTCAAGGCCGAATACAATAACCAACACGCCACATTTAAGGCTCAAAACAACAACCAAACAAAGGGATTACACGCCTTACAATACGTGTAAAATTCCGCCCCACAATTAATAATGTAAGTAGTTCCATATTCAAGCCATTCTACCAACAACATAACCAACAATTCAAAGTCTTTTCCAATCCTTTTCCAATTCCAAGTTCTAAGGTCTAACATGTTATATAGTCATAAACAACTTCAACAACTACAATTTCCTTCTTTCTACAACATGCGACGATTTAAACTAATAATCGACTTGAATTGTAATCTTAAGGCTAACATGCTAGTTTTTCGGATTAGGGTTCCAATAGCCAAAACACTTATCAAACCTCATAATATATAACTCATGCTTGCTAATATCCATAGCTACAATGATAAGTAAACCTTAATTGCTAAAACGACAAGAATTATACCTTTACAAGCCCTTAAAATTTCCAAGATTCAAAGTCGCTCCTTAGCAAATTCTTAGCTCCTTTCCTTATGTTCCAATCCGCTCCAAGCACTCCTTAGAAGCCTATGAAGAACTCATCTTCAAGTTCCAACTTCAAAGTTGAAGAACTCCTTAAGTTTCCGCCTTGCGACTAATACGAAAACGCCGTTTTTCCGAAATCTTTCTATTGAGATATCCTTACAATACCCTTAGGGACATTGGGTTTAAGTCTTGTGAATAATGGATCACAAACTAAAAAAATTTGTGTGGGAATTTATCAAACCCGAGAGCTATCACATGAAGAACAAAGTGTTGTGATTTTTTCTAAGTGTTGGAAGACCTTGTCTTGCACTAGGGTAGTATATAAAACACATTGGAGGGCTTAGATTATAACAAATGTGTGGCTTGGATGAGGATCATTAATTAAATAGCCAAGTGGACAAGTTGACCTTGGTCAACAATCTCAAGCTTGAAGACTTGATCTTTAACCATGGTCAATGACCATTTTACCCTTACAATAAATCATCCAAGACCATATGTGGGGGTGCCACGTTTCGCCCTCTCATTCGTCCATAAAATTCCGTAACCCTCGTGGGGCCCACAAAACGTAAAATTCCTCGGGTGGGCCCCACGTGACCAAATCCGTAAAAATAAATTTCCATAATGTTAAAAAGTTCCATACTCTTCAAATAATGCATTTTGAGAATCTAATTCTCCTTAACGAACATTTCTCCTTTCCGACGTTCGAAAGATTTTTCCGTCGGAAAAACAATTCTTTCTTTCGTACCAATTTCCAAGTCTTGATTCCCTACGTACATTCTCTTATACATGTCCTGGAATTACGGGATGTAACAGGAACAAAGTGGTCGGGACGAATCGAACAGAGGAGTGGTGTCGGGCCAAAGTGACCTGCATCACTGGACGATACGTGTCACGCCCCGTACCGGCCCACGGGCGCTGGTCGGCCTGACGACGGGACATTTGTTTTTTCCACTAAATTAAAAATACTAACAAAGTAACATATAGTCATATAGTGATAGTCATATACTCATATTATAGTATTATACTCATATATATTTATAAACTAAATAATTAAACAAATACAAGAAGAGTGTAAAAAAAACATCTCAAGGCTGTTTTTGTGCCTCTTATATTATTAATTATTTCATTGAAATATACAAGATTCAGAATTACAACATTGTAGTGTACTGTTGTTGAAAAAAATTGCAAAAGACATAGAAAAAAAATACTAAAATTGCAATGAAATATATTACCAATTTGAAAATACTTTTTCTAGTTTCTTTATAATTTCGTGTGGTTCTTCGGTTGGAATTGGTATATCTTGGTAAAATTGTTCCACGTCGCTACTCATGCCTTCAGATAAGATGTCGTTGTAGTTTTCGTCTTCTTCTTCGTTAATCTCTGCGATCAGACCTTCTTCGCCTCCGCCAGATTCCAATCTTCGAATAGTACCGCCATCTCCAAATTGTTTCGCTAATGAGTGTGCAGGTTTCCTATTTGAAATCATGCGTAAAAACGCCGTAAGCGATTGATGACGCTTGAATGTTCAAAATATCTCGGGCCATCATTGAAAGTGTCGGAAATGTCTTCTCATTCTGCATTCAATATTTCAGCAAGTCTTCCTTTCCGTCTTCATTGACAACTGCTTGGAAAGGTAAAGTGCTCTGCAAAACAAAAACATCGAACTCGCTAATTTGGTTAGCAGTGCTACCACCGCACATTTTATTTCTGAGGCTTTCAATACTGTCCGCAGAAACAACATGTCTTTTTTGAGGTTGTGTTGAAGCAGAAGAAGATGATACGAAAGTCGGTTGGTTACTAGCACTTTCTTGCTGGTAATGCTGATATACTTTTTTGCATTCATCTTCTACGTTATCCAACACTTCTTCTAGTGTTTGTTCAATAGGTGGCTCAATATTTAAATTTTTGGGAGTTGGAGGTGGTAGTACGTCCATAGAGTTATAAATATTTTCAATAAGACTTTTACAACCGTCTACTTTAATAGTCGGGTTTAATACAACACCAATAATATAAATAGGGGGAATAGGAATAAAATATTTCTTTAATTTCATAAACATTTTTTTAATAGCTGCCTTATAAGCAGATTTTTCCATATATTTTTTAAGAAGTAAAAATATTATAACTATATAAAACAACATAGTTGAAATAGTAGGATAATATAAAGTAGAAAATTCTTTTGTTGCTCGTTGAAAATTCTCTAGAAATATAATAAGTTCTTTAATTTTGTCCCAATCATTATCCACAATCATATCATTTGGATTTTGATTACGAGGGATTAAAAAATAAAGTGATAGATTTTCTATAGTCATAAGCAACAACTAGTTGGTCATATAAAGAATTTCACCTAGTTGGTACTTCTTCGAGAATTTTTCTGTAAGATAGTCCACAATCGTGACAAGTTTTTTTTATATTCTTCTCTGTTGAATTCTATTATTTTTAAAAATAAAGTTTATAGCAAATTGTATTTTTTCAAGAATATCTTGAAAAAGTGAAAGACCATCCTTTACGACTAAGTTATAAATATGGCACACATATTTGATATGAAAATGTTATGGAAAAGACGGAGTTAAAACTTCTTTTAAAACATAAATAGTAGAATTGTTAGAAGCTGCATTATCTAATGTAATACTCATAACTTTATCATTTATTCTGTAATAATCGCAGACTAATTAAATATTTTGTGAAATAAAATCACCAGTGTGCCTACTATCTATATATCTATATGCTAAAATACGTTTTTGCATAGACCATTTATAATCTATCCAATGATAAGTTACCGTTAAATAATCATGACCGTTAGTACTACGACCTATATCAGAAGTTAGAGCGACTTTGCAATTTAAATGATATAATGAATAACGCAAATATTGTTGATATTCGTGTGCAAATTTAAACACGTCTCTCTTAACCGTTGATCTAGGAAAACCTTTATAAGCAGGATTATACATATCTCTAATATAATGAATAAAACAGGCGATTCAGAAAATGAAAAAGGCAAACCCTCCACAGCAACTAATTTTGCTAGTGCTTCCCTATCTTTATGTTTATCGTATTTAGGGCCTACAACTTCCCCCGTCATAGGGTTAATTTGACCTTGTACTTTGTCCGGGACAGTATGTGAACCTTGTCCCGATTGAGAGGACGCTTGCTCACCATCTTTTTCAATAAGGTATTGGGCATGCAAGACTTTGTGTTTTTGGAATAGGTGTCTTGCTAAATCCCCCGTCCCACCATGACCTTGTCCAGTTTTAAAAGTATAAACAAATTTACAAGTTTTACATATAGCTACTTTATTCGGTACGTCCCTGTGAAAATATTTCCATACAACTAATGTTAATGGTCGTTTTGTCGGACCTCGTCTCATACTAGGGGGAATAGGAGGCATTTTACTAATGTGTGTATCATCATCTACATTAGTAGGTGTATCATCTTCTAGAGTGTCATCTAAATTAAAATCTTCTTCATTTTGAGGATAAACATTTGTGTCAAGATCATATGGTATTTCAGGAAACAGTTCAGGATCCATAAAATCATCTTGTCTAGGAATACTATCAGAAGTACCCTTGCCCTTGCCCTTGATACCCAAGGCCTTGCCCAAAACATTTTTTGTTCTTTTCATTTTAATTATGGTAATAAATAGTTAAAGACTTAAAAAGTTAAAGATAATGAAATTAAATGTGCTAAATGAAATAAAAACAAAATAATAATTTAATGAGAGAATGAATGTACCAAACGCCGACGTAGAGTCGATGTGTAATCGATAGAGGTTGAAAATTGAAACTTTGCTCGATAGATTAATCCTCAAGCTAGTTGCCAACTTCACTCTCAATTCTCAAATTAATAAATAGAGTGAATATGTAGTAGACAATGTTGTATAGAGATTGATTGATTGAGATTTGAGAGATTAGAGATTGTAGGAAGATTTGTGAGAAATAAGAAGAGAAAATGAGGTATTTATAGTTGGAAAATTGAGTTAAAGTGTAAATATAATAACTTAGGGGTTAAAAATAAATATAAATGGGTAGGGGAGTTGGGGGAGTGGGGGAAGCCAAAAATGGTCGTTGTCTAATGGCCAAAATGTAAAATGGTCGTTATTGCAACGACTATTTTTGGCAAGTAGCTGTTTTTTGGTGGGACTGGGACGGGACGGGACCGGGACGGGTCGAGTCCTAGCGGGACCGGGTCGGGCGGGACCATACCAAGTCCCGTCCCGGTTCGAGTCCCGGACCCGCTAATTTATTTATTTTTAATTTAATCGGGGCCGTGACGGGACAGGACTGGATCGGGCCCGGGCCGACCCGGTCCACTGGCCAGCCCTACGCACATCCCATTAAGTGGCGTTAATTTGAGTAAATTGTCAAAATACTCCTATTTTAAAAAGTAATTTTCAAAATACTTTTCTTTCAAAATTAATTCTCATTTTACTATCATTTTGCCACGCAGACTGTCACGTGTATTAACACATATATTTACTATCAAAATTAATTTTAGAATCTTATTTTTCTCGGATAGAATCGATCCGTTTTTTAAGTTGAAAGTTAAAAAAGTGTTTTGTATACTCCCACTAAAGAATTGGATCCTATTTGGAGTTTGAACAAATATTGGAAACAGGAGAAAGAAGAGCCACGTGTATTGCATAAACTACGTTAAGAATACCAATTTATGATACCTCATTTATGTGATTTATTTTTATTGAACACGAAATTTATGTGATATATTTTGATTGAACACGAAATTTTAAAAATAAATAAATATTTTTTAATTTGAGATCTAAAACAAACCAAATATATTTGTGTGGTTATTGATCATCTCATTAAGCATAAAATGTAAAGTTTAAAGTTCAGTTGTTGTCAAATAAAAAAATGTGTCTTTCTTTTTCAAACTAACTAAAAAGGAAAGTGTATAATATAGTAGGGCTGTACAAAAAATGGACCGGATCGAATTTTTCGGTTCGATCTTCGATCCTACGTTTCTGAAAATTCGGTCATCGATCCGATTCGAGATTTTTTTCCGGCTTGTGCAGCCCTACAACCGAGTACTACTTTTGTTTATCTTTAATCTTTATACATAAAACGATATACAGAGAATTCAGAAGCTGATGTGAAATTATTGAACAAGTAGATTTATACTGTGATTTTTCTATATTAGTGGATGTTAAAAAATAAAAATAAAAAGAGTGGGGTTCCCAAAATCTTCCTCTCTGTGGTTGGTAAATATGATGACTGCTGGCTCCTGCCATCACTTTTTAGATTGAAGAATAATTTCTCTTTACCTTTTTTAATGTGGCAATTACTACTACTACCTAAATTAAAGGAATCCACGTTACATATTGTTCTTAATGAGGACGGAAATGTCATTTTACCTCCGAACCAATTGCCTATATCAGCTCCGCATCCAACCAAATCAGATAAAAGGTTTCTTCATATGTGCTACATTCTACCTAATAAATACCATAAACCATGAACACCTCACGTCCTCTTTGCATCCTTTTCGCCGCTGTTCTCCTCCACCTCTGCCTTGTCCCGACCGCCGCCCTTCTTGACCCTACCACAATTGCCGTCGTCCTTGGTGATGTTGCCGCTCCTCCTCCTCCTCTAAATTCTGGAGGAATCGATGACAGTGACTATATCCGCTTGAGTTGTAAGACCACATTGTATCCAGATACCTGCTACCATTCACTTAATCACTATGCCACCGCCGTACAACAAGACCCCGGTCGCCTAGCTCGTGTCGCCGTTGGAGTAAGCCTAGCCAAAGTCAAACGCATGTCAGCTTTCCTTTCCAACCTAACCCGCGATGCTGACTACGGAGCGCAGCCACGAGCGGTGGCTGCCCTCCACGATTGCTTCTCGGTTCTCGACGATGCTGTCGACCAAATACGTGATTCGCTCAGTCAGATGCGTAAGCTCGGGGGCACGGGCGAGTCGTTGAGGTATCAGATGAATAACGTCCAGACATGGATGAGTGCAGCGTTGACCAATGAGGACACTTGTACTGATGGATTTGAGGATGTTAGTGATGATGAGCCTTTCAAATCGGACGTTTGTAATCGTGCAGGGAAGGTTAAGGAGGTGACTAGCAACGCTTTGGCTTTGGTAAACAGTTTTGCCAATAACATATAATGAATGCTTCAGCGTTGACAATTTTAGGCATAAAAGTGTGACAAGTTTGGATAACTAATTTGTATTGATGATCTTCGGTAGAATAGAGGATGCAATTTTGTCTAAAGATTGAACCGAAAAACACGAAAGAAAAAGAGAGGATAAGAGGAAAAAAATTAACTTGGCCGTTTTTTTTGCACATATGTCTTCTGTTCAGTGTGGTGTCTTAGTGGAGGGGGTAATAGTGACGTAATACATTGTTTGTATAATAATCTGTATTTGGCTAAATAATATTTCAACATAATTTGTTAATCACTTAGTGAAACAGATAACATTAATGAAACAATAAACGAAAACAGAATATGTTTTTTTTTTTTGGAAAATAATTTCAGAATGTAATCGAGCCCACTTAGTTCAAAGTGTGTCCTTAAGGAAATTATTCCCCTCACAGTACTCGAGGTTAACGGAATATCGCCTCCCAGGATAGAACGATTATCTTACCAGAATAGTAGTACTCCAAATTCCGGTAGCAGCGAACCACTCAACGGCAGTATATCACACAGAATGAAGACAAAAGTATTTTCGACTTGAAGACTTTGATTCAGAATGAAAATAAATCAATTAAAATGAATGAATAATTCTTGGAATAATCAAGAATTTATAGGGTCGAGGTCGATTACGAATGTTTGCAACCATTCGAATAATCACCGATATTTGGAGGAAATTCAAAAGAGATGAGAGCCGACGGCCTGCCTGGTCGCGTCGATCCGTTTGGATTTGTTTTTAATTAAATAATTAATTAATTAATTTAATTAAATAATCGTTTGTTCAAAAAGATTATCAATCAATCGATCTTTTGACAAATCCAAATCCAAATCCAAATCCAAATCCAAATCCAAATCCAAAGCCGAAGCCGAGCCGAGCGAGCGACGACGACGGCGCAAGGGGTCCTTGCCCTCTCAACCCTTTTATCAGCTAGAGAAGGTGTAATGTAATATATACACCTCTCTTTCCTTCCTTTTTTTCGATGTGGGACAAAAGAGCATTATACCCCCTTTAATTTTCATCCCATCATTTCTCATTCACCAATATCGAAACCCAACAATCCCCCACATGAATGGAGAATGGTTATAAGATAAAAGAATGTACGGACGAGTGTGATAAACAAGCGAGAATTGACTACATCTGGATAAGTAGGTTTCTCTTTGAACTTTCCGTAGTGAACTTATATCGGATATACTCGATCAATCGGTAGATTTGATATGTTACACCCCGTAGTTCAGGTCATGCGTATGAGAGCGTACGAAAGGGAGTAAGACTTAAAATTTTCAAAAGATAGGTTGACGGATTGTTTCGGACGGGTTTTTAGTCAACTTTGAGGTGGTGTATGTCCAGTTACATTGAGAGTTTGTAGGCATTTCGAAGGCCTAGAATGTAGTTCGATGAGTCTAGTTCCCAACGCAACCAACCATTCGTCGATAGGACATCGGAGTAGAAAGTTATGGAAGTTACAAGTTCGGTCTTGTGATCAGGCGGGAAAAATTCGGACAGAGCCACGGGGCGGCATACGGAAGCACGCGGCGCGCCGAAGTCTTGAGGGGTTGCGGGAGTTTCAGCGCCGCGGCGCCGGCTGCAGGGCCGGGGCGCCGAGGCGGGTTTTCTGGCGGAAAAACTGAGGAAATCTGATATTTTCTTTTAAAGAGGCCATGGGTGGGTGACAAGTGTCCTCCCCCATCTGATTTTGCATGCACTACTTATTGACCAAGTCTTGAAGACTTGTTCATTCTTCAAGTTCATCCCTCTCTCTAGAAAATTAAGCTCTCCCTTCTCTCTAGAAAATTAAGAAGAAAGAAAGGCTTGAGAAAAATCTGAAAATGTGGCAAGAAGGAAACTTGTTGGCAAACTTGTAGGAGTTGTTGTGGTGGTGATTGTGGGAAGAAGGCTAGAAAATGTGTTGGATTAATTTGGCTAAAACTCTAAGGTAACAATTCTTCTCTTGTAGCTAGTTTTTGGTGTTGCATGTAAAGGAGAAAGAACTTGTAGTTGGAAATATTACTCTTGGATGAATTGCATGTAAGAAATATGGTTTGGATATGGAAGAATTGGTTAAGAATGATATGTGAGCATGTTATAGCCTAAAAACTACCTTAAACTTGTTAAGTTAGTTGTTTTAAATTGTGGGGCAGAATTTTACACACCCAAGATTAGGTGTGTAATCCCCTTTGAAATGTTTGGATTGTTGGGCCTTAAATGTGGCGTTTGGATATTGAATTCGGCTTTGAAAAATGTGGCAAAGTATGTAGAAACAAAGGAAATGCTGCCCAATTTTCCATAGAATTTAGTGACTTGAACTTGGATTATTCTACTTTGAACTAGAGGTTAATAAACGTACTACGGTCATTTTAGGTCGACGTACTACGTGTGGTGTATTGGACTTAGCAAGTGGATTAACCGGAGAGGTATGTGGAAACTTTCTTATCTCTTGAGCATGAGTAGTTATACTATATAGTACCAGAGCGACGTGTTTTAAATAAAGTAAATCTTGTGGTATACTTGAAGTATTTTGAAGTTTGTGTAAACTGATTTGAAGTATAAGTCTCTTGGTTAGTAAAAGAACGGAATTGTTTATAAGGAGTTATAACGGCTTTATGGGAAGTTAGTTATAACGGCCTTATGAAAGGATAAGAATGTCTAAATTTCTAAAAGCATAAAGTTAGTATAACGGCTTTATGAGAAGTTAGTTATAACGGCCTTATGAAAGGATAAGAATGTCTAAATTTCTAAAAGCATAAAGTTAGTATAACGGCTTTATGGGGAGTTGGTTATAATAACTTTATGGAAGGTTAAAGAGTTGGTTTTTCTTGAATAAGATCATGAAAATGAGATCCATTTTGTATGTTAATGAAAGCCTAAAGAAGTTATGAGTTTACTCGACGTGCGTCGCCGCGATGAAGGATTCCACGTATGCTTCCATTGTTTTAGTATGAGTTTACTTGGACGCGTGCCGCGACGTGATGAAGGATTCCACGGGTATGCTTCCATTGTTTTAGTATGAGTTTACTCGACGCGCGTGCCGCGATGAAGGCGATTCCACGTATGCTTCCATTGTTTTAGTATGAGTTTACTTGACGCGTCGCCGATGACGGCGATTCCACGGGTATGCTTCCATTGTTTTAGTATGAGTTTACTTGGACGTGCCGTCAGTGATGAAGGATTCCACGGGTATGCTTCCATTGTTTTAGTATGAGTTTACTTGGACGTGCCGTCAGTGATGAAGGATTCCACGGGTATGCTTCCATGGACATGCTTACGATGAGGGATTCTGAGGCATGCAGTTTGAGGGGTAAGAGTATAAATGAGGGGTACACCCCCAAGATCGTTATACCACCTTCTTCAGGGTAAGAGTATAAATGAGGGGTAAATCCCCAAGATCGTTATATCACCTGTTCCGTGGATTTGCTACCCACGATGCGAGGAATACCTCATGCGAGTCCGTTGGGCTTATGCGGGTGAAATAGTCCCATGCGGGTGAGTACAGCCTATGCGAGGAATACCTCATGCGGGTGAAATAGTCCCAGGAGTAGGAGTGCTTAATGATACTGTGAGGCGGATGACCTTGCTTTGATTATGAGCTTCATATTTTCATGCAGTATAGTATATGATTGATATTCTCATTGTTGGTAAGGCACAGTGTTAGAATCGATTTTATACATGTCTCCGCTTATTTTAGACTTATGAGGTATTTCCGATTTTTTCCGGGCCGCATACTTGTACTGCCAGATCGACCTCGCCGGGGCCGCTCACGCCGCAGTCGAGGTACGTAGCTTGGCGATCCACGCTCAGGATCACCGCGCCTGGAAAGCTCTATTTCTCTGGAGGCTTTGTCTGTTGGTACGGTTCCCTGAGGTTATAGACTTTTGTACATTCACGGGGGTATGGCGGGGCCTTGTCCCGCCACAGTTGTTATTCCTAGAGGTCTGTAGTCACGTTTGTGGTTTGGGCTGTAAGAATAAGTTGTACTGTTTCACTTTCGATTAAGTTTATTTTATGGAAGGCGGCCTTGTCGGCTTGCCAGTGATGTTTACTTTATTCAGGTTTATGTGTATGTATGTTCCGCTGCTATTCTCTGATGTATACCTGACGGTGCCCTGTAGGGCACACCGCGGCCCGGTCGCGTGACAAAAGTGGTATCAGAGCAGTTAGTCCTCGGAAAGTGTCTACAGACCGTGTCTAGTAGAGTCTTGATTATCGGTGTGTCGTGTACCACATCTATAATCAGGAGGCTGCAAGATATTTAGGATTGGTTTCCATTCTTCTCACTCTAAGATCGTGCGATAGAGCTGTGTGGTTAGGGTCGTCTCTCCCTAACGAGTTATATTGATTGCAGCTACGAGAAAGGTAGCAGTGACCCAGGAAGAACTATGTGGATTGCGTATCCAGGTTAGTAATGATGGTAGTATAGTGGGTATTGTGACATGCAGCTATACGGAATTATATATGAGGGTCAGACGCGTGTTGCCTAGAATGATATTGGAATACCAAGGATTGGTAAGGACTAATTAGATACCGGGAAGGTATGGAACAGTTTAATGAACTCTTATCAAGGTTTTACGTACTAATTTGAGATAATTAGGAGATAATGAGTTGTCTGAGAAGGTAATGGGAGACTATGTTTGTAAATTAAGCTACGTGGTATGCTTAAGAGGATAGTACGGATGAGATCCGAGTGGAGTAAGTGATGGGATTGTTGTAAGATTTAGTGTTATGAACAGAGGATATTGAGACAATGTACATGTGATAGAATACGTTGGTAGATACGAATGGGCAATTCTGTTAGGCCGTGAACGGGAGTAAGTGGTAATGGTTCATATTTTGGGTTCGTTTCCTGTTTGACTTACGATGAATGGGTATGCGTGTGCGATATCTTAGGGTCATAAGTGTCATTATAAGGTCCCATTAAGCGTGAAGTACGAGGAGATACCTAGGAATAGTAGATTGACTCCAAAAGAACATTCGGGGACGAATGTTTCTAGGGGGAGAATGTTACACCCCGTAGTTCAGGTCATGCGTATGAGAGCGTACGAAAGGGAGTAAGACTTAAAATTTTCAAAAGATAGGTTGACGGATTGTTTCGGACGGGTTTTTAGTCAACTTTGAGGTGGTGTATGTCCAGTTACATTGAGAGTTTGTACGCATTTCGAAGGCCTAGCATGTAGTTCGATGAGTCTAGTTCCCAACGCAACCAACCGTTCGTCGATAGGACATCGGAGTAGAAAGTTATGGAAGTTACAAGTTCAGTCTTGTGATCGGGCAGAAAAATTCGGACAGAGCCACGGTCGCGCACGGAAGTCTTTGAGGTTGCGGGAGTTTCAGCGCCGCGGCGCCGACTGCAGGGCCGCGGCGCCGAGGCGGGTTTTCTGGTGGAAAAACTGATAAAATCTGATATTATCTTTTAAAAAGGTCATGGGTGGGTGACAAGTGTCCTCCCCATCTGATTTTGCATGCACTACTTATTGACCAAGTCTTGAAGACTTGGTCATTCTTCAAGTTCATCCCTCTCTCTAGAAAATTAAGCTCTCCCTTCTCTCTAGAAAATTAAGAAGAAAGAAAGGCTTGAGAAAAATCTGAAAATGTGGCAAGAAGGAAACTTGTTGGCAAGCTTATAGGAGTTGTTGTGGTGGTGATTGTGGGAAGGAGGCTAGCAAATGTGTTGGATTAATTTGGCTAAAACTCTAAGGTAACAATTATTCTCTTGTAGCAAGTTTTTGGCGTTGCATGTAAAGGAGAAAGAACTTGTAGTTGGAAATATTACTCTTGGATGAATTGCATGTAAGAAATATGGTTTGGATATGGAAGAATTGGTTAAGAATGATATGTGAGCATGTTATAGCCTAAAAACTACCTTAAACTTGTTAAGTTAGTTGTTTTACATTGTGGGGCAGAATTTTACACACCCAAGATTAGGTGTGTAATCCCCTTTGAAATGTTTGGATTGTTGAGCCTTAAATGTGACGTTTGGATGTTGAATTCGGCCTTGAAAAAGGTGGCAAAGTATGTAGAAACAAAGGAAATGCTGCCCAATTTTCCATAGAATTTAGTGACTTGAACTTGGATTATTCTACTTTGAACTAGAGGTTAATAAACGTACTACGGTCATTTTAGGTCGACGTACTACGTGTGGTGTATTGGACTTAGCAAGTGGATTAACCGGAGAGGTATGTGAAAACTTTCTTATCTCTTGAGCATGAGTAGTTATACTATATAGTACGGTAGACGTACGTGTTTTAAATAAAGTAAATCTTGTGGTATACTTGAAGTATTTTGAAGTTTGTGTAAACTGATTTGAAGTATAAGTCTCTTGATTAGTAAAAGAACGGAATTGTTTATAAGGAGTTATAACGGCTTTATGAGAAGTTAGTTATAACGGCCTTATGAAAGGATAAGAATGTCTAAATTTCTAAAAGCATAAAGTTAGTATAACGGCTTTATGAGAAGTTAGTTATAACGGCCTTATGAAAGGATAAGAATGTCTAAATTTCTAAAAGCATAAAGTTAGTATAACGGCTTTATGGGGAGTTGGTTATAATAACTTTATGGAAGGTTAAAGAGTTGGTTTTTCTTGAATAAGGTCATGAAAATGAGATCCATTTTGTATGTTAATGAAAGCCTAAAGAAGTTATGAGTTTACTCGACGCGCCGCGATGAAGGATTCCACGTATGCTTTCATTGTTTTAGTATGAGTTTACTCGACGTGCCGCTGATGAAGGATTTCGGTGTATGCTTCCATTGTTTTAGTATGAGTTTACTCGACGCGCCGCGACGGAAGGATTCCACGTATGCTTCCATTATTTTAGTATGAGTTTACTCGACGCGTGCCGGTGACGGGCGATTCCACGCATGCTTCCATTGTTTTAGTATGAGTTTACTCGACGCGCCGCCGCGATGGGCGATTCCACGTATGCTTCCATTGTTTTAGTATGAGTTTACTTGACGCGCTAGTCGGTGATGAAGGATTCCACGTATGCTTCCACGGACACGCTACGATGAGGATTCCGAGGCATGCGGTTTGAGGTAAGAGTATAAATGGCGGTACACCCCAAGATCGTTATACCACCTTCTTCGTGGTAAGAGTATAAATGAAGCGGTAAATCCCTAAGATCGTTATACCACCTTGCTCGCGTGGATTTGCTACCCACGACGCGAGGAATACCTCACGCGAGTCCGTTGGGCTTACGCGGTGAAATAGTCCCACGCGGGTGAGTACGACCTATGCGAGGAATACCTCACGCGTGAAATAGTCCCGCGAGTAGGAGTGCTTAATGACATCGCGAGGCGGATGACCTTGCTTTGATTATGAGCTTCATATTTTCATGCAAAGATAGTATATGATTGATATTCTCATTGTTGTAAGGCACAATGTTCTCAGAACCGATTTTATACATGTCTCGCTATTTTAGACTTATGAGGTATTTCCAAGATTTTCCAGCCGCATACTTGGTACTGCAGATCGACCTCCTTCGGGCCGCGCTCACGCCGCAGTCGAGGTACGTACTTGCCGATCCGCGCCTAGATCACCGCTGGCCTCGGAAAGCTCCATTTCTCCGAGGCCTTTGTCATGGTACGGTTCCTCGAGGTTATAGACTTTGTACATTCACGGGGGTATGGCGGGGCCCTGTCCCGCCACAGTTGTTATTCCTAGAGGTCTGTAGTCACGTTTGTGGTTTGGGCTGTAAGAATAAGTTGTACTGTTTCACTTTCGATTAAGTTTATTTTATGGAAGGCGGCCTTGTCGGCTTGCCAGTGATGTTTACTTTATTCAGGTTTATGTGTATGTATGTTCCGCTGCTATTCTCTGATGTATACCTGATAGGGTGCCCCGGTAGGGCACCAATCGCGGCCCCGGGGTCGGGTCGTGACAAACAGGAGACATATATGATAACCAATTTACGATATACAATATGTAAGCAGTCATGTCAAGTCAGGGACTCACGCCCTCAAAGTTATCACTCAAATATAACCATGGGTCTCATGCCCACAATATCAATCATGCCCGTGGAATTCCTTCCTCACTGCCGGCAGTCCATGATATAAAACACCAAGGAATATACATGAACACCCGGTCCCACCTGTGTCATAAAACCGTACGGGGCAAGTACGAAGGCATAGCTACCAGATCCAACCTGCATCATCAACTGACCGGGGCAAGTACGAAAGCCAGCTACCAGAACCTACCGTACCAACAATACTAAATAACTATATTACGAAGTTGACACGTGGCAAGTGCGATAGCCTCTACCAGATCCTCCCTGCGCCACGTAGCTGACGGGGGCAAGTAACCAGGCTAACCACCAGATCACAACCGTAAGTCACGAGACTTCGCCGCGAAGCTGACACGTGGCAAGTGCGATAGCCTCTACCAGATCCACCTGCGCCACGTAGCTGACGGGGGCAAGTAACTAGGCTAACCACCAGATCACAACCGTAAGTCACGAGACTTTGCCACAAAACTGAGCGGGGTAAGTACGAAGGCCAACTACCAGATACCAAAGCCGAATCAGCAAAACCTCATGGAGAGCTAGTCCATGGAATAACAATAATGGTCACATGCCCCCGGAATCCCTCATCGGTGTAGACATGCCCATGTGATAATAACAATGGAAGCATACCCGTGGAATCCTTCGTCACTGCCGGTACGTCCAAGTAAGTTCACAACAAGTCAGCCGACCCTCCATCGAGACAGGCGGTGGTATAGAAATACAATACTTGCACAACAAGAGTTATCACAATTAGCATAGGCAAGTTCAACATACTTTTAGACTTACATTAACATGTAAATTGATTCACCGTTTATATAAACTCAAGTACTTCCATTTTATGCCAACAATCCGGGTTTCAACCCTAAGGTACTACGTACTTTAATTCTTTCGAAAAGATCTCTTTTTACGTAAAAACAACTCGATACTAATATCCGTAGTACCAAATACGTTCATGTTTAAATCAAGTACTTTATACTTTTTTTTTCCAAGTGGCTTACATTTTTAAAACAACGTCAAGTATACTTTTAAAACCCAAGTTACTTCTCTTTTCCCAAAATCAAGTTACCATTTTAAATCCAATAATAAAACCATTCTTTTGTTTTCATAAAGTCGTTATAACTAACTTCCCATAAAGCTATTATAACACTTCATGTTTTAAACCAATTTAAGACAAGACCATGCCTTTCTTTTAAACCGAAAACTCTTCAATTCCTCAAGTCTCTTTTCTTTTAGAAAATCAAGTTCCTTACTTTGGAATTTAAGAAAATCAATACTTGTTTATAATGATCTTATTAAAGCAGCCATGATCTAGGAAATGTAATACAATTTTGTCTTATCTTAGCTTCTATGCAGATGGAGGTTTCTACTTGTTTTAATATAATTAATTTGTCATTACTTTTTCCTTTATTAACGCTGCAATGGCTTGTTCGATACTTATTCCCATTTCCGAAATCAATATAACATTATTCTTTAAAAACCAAGTACTCATTACTCACGAATGAGGTTTCACAACTTTTTAACACAAACCAAGTCCTTAATATTTCACATCAAGTCATTTATAAGTCAAGTCTCTTATCTTTTAAAAACCACAAACCATTTATTTACCTACATAAAGTTGTTATAATTAACTTCCCATAAAGCCATTATAACACTTTATGTTTTAAACCAACCAAATTCGTTTAGCACACGTACGTCTACCGAACTACATAGTTTACAACCATCATGCTAGAAAGGATAGGAAGAGGTTCACATACCTCGCGACGATTATCGACAATTAGCAAAATGCTCCAAAGTACTATAACCTTGCTAGCCCTTTTTCACCCTTCAAGTAGAATATGCTACTCGTAGTACTGCCACCTATAATGGCCATGAAACGTCTATTAACCTCTAGATCTCTTCGTAGGACATTTCTAAGAACAAGGTTCCATATCCTACGGAAAATTCGGCAGCACCTCCCCCGTTTCTACTCAATTTTCCACCTTTTCCAAGGCCCGATAACCGTAATTAACATACTATAATTAAGGTGCAATAATACCGAAATTTAAAGAAGGGGATCACACGCCCAAACGGAACGCGATTAACAATCTCTCCTTAACAACAACAATAATTAAAGAAGGGGATAACACGCCCAAACGGAACGCGATTAACAATCTCTCCTTTATAACAACAATAGTTAAAGAAGGGGATAACACGCCCAAATGGAACGCAATTAACAATCTCTCCTTCATAACAACAATAATTAAAGAAGGGGATCACACGCCCAAACGGAACGCGATTTAACAATCTTCCCCTTAACAACAATGTAAATACAATCCAAAGTAAATACAATCTTTGAACCGTCGAACTTTGTTGTATACCTAGACAACATAATACACACAATCAACCCTCAACCGTTTATGGTTCTCACGGTTGTGTTCGTTTCAGCCATGAACACCGCCTGGTCTCATGAGTGCATAGAGAATGGACTTTTACTGTCATTCCCCTTTAAAGCGGCTTACACTTAACACTCACATAAGTGATTTCTAAACATGTGGTCCTATAGCCACATTATCTGGTCATACATTTCCAGATTTAGATAACCTTTATTAACTCATTAACAAGCCATAAAGTCTTATCCTTATTTCTGAACATTGTCTTCATCCGAGAATGGGTTGAGTTATTTGACAATGTTGAACCGTCAGTCATAACTTTATTTGATCTCCTTGAACCTAGCTCTTGGGATCTCCAGTCTGCTAGGTAGAGTTACCGCCATGATGACTTGTCATTGGCCTTAACCTTCATTCCCATTGATGATCTACCAACTCCCTCTCTAGATAAGCCTTTTGTAAGCGGATCCGCCACGTTATCTCTTGACTTTACATAATCAATTGCGATAACGCCACTAGAGAGGAGTTGTCTAACGGTATTGTGTCTCCGTCGTATGTGACGAGATTTTCCGTTATACATTACGCTCCCTGCCCTACCTATTGCTGCTTGACTGTCACAATGTATACATATAGGAGCCAAAGGTTTGGGCCAGAATGAAATATCTTCTAAGAAATTCCGGAGTCATTCAGCTTCTTCACCGGCCTTGTCTAAGCTATAAATTATGATTCCATTGTAGATGGGCGACGATGTCTGCTTTGATGATTTCCAAGACATCGCTTCCTCCGTCAATCTGGTGAAAACATATCCACTCGTGATTTAACTTCAAACGATCCGTGATCCAATTTAGATCACTATATCCTCAAATCATTGGGATATTTATTATAATGCAAAGCATAGTTTTGAGTGTGTTGTAAATATTTCAAGACTCGTTTTATTGCCATCCAATGAGTTTGATTGGGATTACTCGTGAATCGACTCAACTTGCTTATAGCACATGCTATATCTGGTCGTGTACAATTCATAATATACATCAAACTTCCCAAAACTCGTGCAAAGTCCAATTGTGAGTCACTTTCACCTTCATTACTTTGAAGTGCAAAACTTACATCAATTGGAGTCTTTGCAACATTGAAATTTAAATACTTGAACTTGTCAAGTATTTTTTCAATATAATGTGACTGTGATAATGCTAGACCTTGTGGAGTTTTATGGATCCTAATTCCTAAGATCAAATCTGCAACCCCTAAGTTTTTCATGTCAAATTTGCTAGCGTGCATACGCTTCGTAGCATTTATATCGACAATATCTTTACTCATTATCAACATGTCATCAACATACAAACAAACAATGACTTCATGATTTGGAGTATTTTTAATGTAAACACATTTGTCACACTCATTAATCTTAAATCCATTTGCCAACATTGTTTGGTCAAATTTCGTATGCCATTGTTTGGGTGCTTGTTTAAGTCCATAAAGTAACTTAACAAGTCTGCACACTTTCCTTTCTTTACCAGGAACCACAAAATCCTCAGGT
The DNA here is from genome assembly GCA_029844215.1 of Przewalskia tangutica. NCBI lineage: Eukaryota > Viridiplantae > Streptophyta > Magnoliopsida > Solanales > Solanaceae > Przewalskia > Przewalskia tangutica. The sequence goes on from CM056732.1 coordinate 200,581, forward strand.
TGTTCCATGTAAATTTCTTCCTCAAATTCTCCATTTAAGAAAGCTGTCTTGACATTCATTTGATGGATTTCAAGACCATATACGGCCGCCAGTGCCACTAACACCCGAACAGATGTTATTCTCATACGCAGTATGTGTCAAAGTAATCAAGACCTTCTTTTTGTCTATAACCTTTGACCACAAGTCTTGCCTTATATTTGTCAATAGTGTCATCAACTTTCATTTTCCTTTTAAAGATCCATTTTGATCCTAAAGGTTTATTTCCAGGAGGAAGATCAACTAATTCCCATGCATGGTTGTTTAAAATTGATTCAATCTCACTATTGACTGCTTCTTTCCAAAATGTTGAATCAGAAGATGACATTGCTGCTTTAAATGTTTGAGGCTCATTTTCAAGCAAGAATGTTACAAAGTCTGGTCCAAAAGAAGTAGATGTCTTTTGACGTTTGCTACGCCTTAGATCCTCTTTGCTTGGTATACTTTCTTTTGGTTCTTCCCGCGGTCGTTTAGATCTTTCACTTGACGACTCACATTCAGTTTTATACGGATAGATGTTTTCAAAGAATTCAGCATTATCTGATTCAATTATCGTATTAACATGAATTTCGGGATTGTCCGATTTGTGAACCAAAAACCGACAAGCTTTGCTGTTTGTAGCATAGCCAATAAAAACACAATCCACAGTTTTTGGTCCGATTTTTACCCTTTTGGGCAAAGGAACTTGGACCTTCGCTAAACACCCCCATACTTTGAAATATTTCAAGTTGGGTTTTCTTCCTTTCCATAGATCATATGGAATAGATTGTGTTTTGTTGAGGGGTGCTCTGTTGAGTATTCGATTAGCTGTAAGGATAGCTTCCCCCCACAAGCTCTGCGGTAAACCGGAACTAATTAGTAAGGCATTCATCATTTCCTTTAATGTTCGGTTTTTCCTTTCCGCAATTCCATTTGATTGTGGTGTGTAAGGGGCAGTAGTTTGATGAATAATTCCATATTCCAAACATGTCTCTGCAAAAGGAGATTCGTACTCTCCACCCCTATCACTTCTATTTTTTTTGATCTTTTTATTCAATTGATTTTCCACTTCGTTCTAGTATTGCTTAAATGCATTAATTGTTTCATCCTTACTATTAAGCAAATACACGTAACAGTATCGAGTGCAATCGTCAATGAAAGTTATAAAATATTTTTTCCCACCACGAGATGGTATTGACTTCATATCACATATATCTGTGTGAATTAAGTCTAAAGGATTTGAATTCTTATCAATAGACTTATATGGATGTTTAACAAACTTAGATTCAACACAAATTTCACATTTTGATTTATTACACTCGAATTTAGGCAGTACTTCTAAATTGATCAATTTTCGCAAGGTTTTATAATTGACATGTCCTAAACGAACATGCCATAAATCATTTGACTCCAATAAGTAAGACGAAGCTGAATTTTTATTAATATTGTCAACAACCATTACATTGAGTTTGAAAAGGCCCTCGGTGAGGTAGCCCTTTCCTATGAACATATTATTCTTACTTATTACAATTTTCTCACTAACCAACACGCACTTAAACTCGTTTTTGACGAGTAGTCCGACTGAAACTAAATTCTTCTGAATTGTTGGAACGTGCAGAACATTGTTGAGAGTCAGGACCTTGCCGGAAGTCATCTTCAGAAGTATCTTCCCATATCCTTCAACCTCGTCGCTGCAAGATTTCCCATAAACAAGCACTTCTTCTGTCCAATGGAGCATAGGTTGCAAATGTTTCTTTTGCAGCGCAAACATGTCGAGTGGTACCAGAATCCAGCCACCACTCCTTTGGGTTTCCAACCAAATTGCACTCTGACAACATTGCACACAGATCATTCAGATCATCATTCATTTCCACCATATTGGCTTGTTTTTTTCCCTTGTCCTTTTTCGGGAGACGACAATCTGAGCTTTTGGGGCCATCTTTCCCACAATTAAAGCAGTTGCCCTTGAACTTTTTCTTGTTAGAAACCTTCTCTTTTCCAGAAGGCCTCTTTCTTTTCTTGTTCATTTTCGGAGCAGCATCTTCAACGATGTTGGCCCCTTCAATTGGTGAACTCTTACGATACCTCTTTTCAGCGGTTTTGTTATCTTCCTCGATCTTGAGATGAATCACAAGATCCTCCAACTTTATTTCCTTTCTTTTGTGCTTAAGATAATTCTTGAAATCTTTCCACGAAGAAGACAATTTCTCAATCATTGCAGCCACTTGGTTGCAGCCACTTGGAATGCTTCATTCACTACCATACCTTCAGCAATAAGGTCATGGAAGATAAGTTGAAGCTCTTGAACTTGGGTTCCAACGGTTTTTCCATCAACCATCTTGTAGTCTAAGAATTTGGCAACCACAAACTTCTTCAAGCAAGCATCTTCTGTCTTGTACTTCTTTTCAAGTGCACTCCATAGTTCTTTGGAAGTTTCTACTGCACTGTAGACATTGTACAAGTCATCTTCTAAGGCACTTAAAATGTAGCTTTTGCACAAAAAATCAGCATGTTTCCAAGCCTCAAGAACTATGAATCGGTTGTCGGCATGTCGGCGAGCACGGGAGGTCCTCACCGGTGAACTTTTGCAAACCAAGAGTGGTAAGCCAAAAGAACAATCTTTCCGCCATCCTTTAAAGTTGTAATCGTGAACTTCACGTGTTTCTCACCACGGCATCGATGCGGGTTGTAGTAGTAACCGCTGCGCAAAGATTTGCAGAGGTAGTTCCAATTTCAATTGTCATTGTTTGTCATCACAATCGATAAACCGCTTTAATTAATAAAACCAAAATAGCAATTAATTCACAGACTTCAACGATGAAGATTTTATTTCTTCAAATCTCAGTCGAATTATAAACTTAAACGATGAAGATTTTATTTCTTCAAATCGTAGTATAATTATGAAACTTTAGTATTCCAACGAAGTTTTTATATCTTCGAGTCAGAATACTAATATTCATATGGAGTAAAAAACTACACAAGTTTTAATCTCCTTAAACAGAACGATGAAGTTTTTATGTTCTTCAAATCGTTGCAACAAATATCATACACAACGGTGAAGATTTTATTTCTTCAAACCGAATCAATTTTGATAGCAACAAATATAATACACAACGGTGAAGATTTTATTTCTTCAAACCGAATCAAAATTGATAGAAACGGTGCAAGATAGATTGTATGTTGTATACTTGATGAAGTTTTTATATCTTCAAATCAAGTATCCAAATGAGTAGAAAGTTATGAAAACTTTAATCTCAACCGGAGTAGAAAATCCGAAGATTTTAGTCTCCAAACAACATACAAGAAAAACATTTTTTTTTCCTTTCTCTGAAAAAACACTTTTTTTTTCCTTCTGAAAAAAAAAACACTTTTTCCTGGACTTTAATATTCCAACGAAGTTTTTATATCTTCAAGTTAGAATATGAAATTTCATACGGAGTAGAAAACCACACAGGTTTTAATCTCCAAACCAGGATACAGATTAAAATAAAATAAACATAATTTCCTTAAGATTGTTTGTATAATAATCTGTATTTGGCTAAATAATGTTTCAACACAATCTGTTAATCACTTAGTGAAACATATAACATTAATGAAACAATAAACGAAAACAGAATATGTTTTTTTTTGGAAAATAATTTCAGAATGTAATCGAGCTCACTTAGTTCAAAGTGTGTCCTTAAGGAAATTATTCCCCTCACAGTACTCGAGGTTAACGGAATATCGCCTCCCATGATAGAACGATTATCTTACCAGAATAGTAGTACTCCAAATTCCGGTAGCAGCGAACCACTCAACGACAGTATATCACACAGAATGAAGACAAAAGTATTTCCGACTTGAAGACTTTGATTCAGAATGAAAATGAATCAATTAAAATGAATGAATAATTCTTGGAATAATCAAGAATTTATAGGGCCGGACGGGTCGGGTCGGTCGCGGGTCGATCCGTTTGGATTTGTTTTTAATTAAATAATTAATTAATTAATTTAATTAAAGAATCGTTTGTCCAAAAAGATTATCAATCAATCGATCCAAAACCAAAGCCGAAGCCGAGCGAGCGACGACGACGACACGAGGGGTCCTTGCCCTCTCAACCCTTTTATCAGCTAGAGAAGGTGTAATGTAATATATACACCTCTCTTTCCTTCTCTTTTTTTGATGTGGGACAAAAGAGCCTTATACCCCCTTTAATTTTCATCCCATCATTTCTCATTCACCAATATCAAAACCCAACATACATTATATCAAGCCGTATGAGGATGAGTTATAAAGTCAAATTCTTCCTATGGAAATCTTATCAAAAATACATGATCATGAACACGGTATGAAATTCTTGAAAACTTGAGACGTGTTCAAAAACATTGGTGTATCCCTCAGAATTCAACAAGCTTTTTTAATATAAAATTATGAGCAAAAATCTAACAAAAAAATACAAGAAAGAAAGCCCACCATAAAAATATAAGAAGTATATGTGTTTGTCTACCTTCCAAAATGTACCCAACATCAAATGTCACCAAATGACCCAATTTAATGTTGAAAACCGTTTGACAGAAGTCATTCTTTAATATGAATTCTTTCATTTAAGGCTAATAAGGTAGAATCAATTCTTTGAATTAAAGCCAATATGAAATTTAGAAATAGACTTTTTATTTTTGAATTATTAAATAGAAAATATTATTTTTCTAAAAATTCTCCATATATCTCAAAAATATTAAAATATTAAAATATTAAATAAATAAAATAAGAAGTTTTGAAGGTTTTCACATATCTCAAAAGAAAAAGGAGATAGAACATTTTGTTGGATTTCCACATATGAGTACAATGCATTGAATCTGGTGTCGCGTAGACTATGAACCCCGACCTAGATAAAATAAGATTATACTTACAGAATAATTGGTGAAGTTTAGAACTTCTATGAACTAAGAATTCTTTTGTAAGTCCATGGTCTTATCACATTATACCCGCACAATCTTTGTCGTTATCGTGACTTTGTGCTAAGAGGACATGCGCATGTCCTGGTATTCATGAGTGCTCTAGAAATCTATCACAATATCATAGAAGCGGCACCACTCCACACTCATATAGGTCCACCCATCAAGTGTATTATGCAAAGCAATACACCACCTATAAAGGATACGATAATGGATCAAGAGTTTATATATAACTCATCCTCACTTTGCCTTGCAGAACTGCACTATATGCACACACCATAGGAGGGACATAATTTAATAGTGCATACTTGATTAACTAATGACTTGTTATCAGTGGCGTATGCCCAGCAAAAATTTTAGTAAAACACCAAAACGATGTCGTTTTGCGTTTAAAAAATAAAAATGAGACATAACATTAACAAAACAGCAAATCCTAAATCTTAACCAAAACCAGCCGCGACTTCGTTCTTCCACAGTTCTTCCGACTTCTGCAGTTCCATTCCACCACGACTCGCGTAGTCGCGTTACCCCTGCTCGTTACTCCTACTCTGCTTCACCTGTTCGCCATCGCCAATCACCACTGCTCCTAGTCCTATTCTTCTTCGCCATAACACAATAACCGCTGCTTAAGGTATACTCTCCTGTTGTTGTATTTTGATCTGAATTTGTTGCATCTGTGTGTTACCGTTTGTTAATTGGTAGAATTGCTATCGTTTGTTTATTAAGTTAAGTTTGTTTTGGTTCTATAGGATGAAAATATATTTTTTCAAACACACCTAAATTTTCAGAGACCACTAGTACTCCAATTAGTACTCAAGTTTTACAACACAATGTAATGAAGTCATTAGAAATGGATCCTGCACTAAGAAAACCAATTGGTGAATTTCACCCAAATCTTCAAGATAGCATAAGGAGAACATTTTTTATTAAAGGTCCACACCGTCCAAAAATAAAGGATGAGGATTATCCAGTTACCAATATTGGAGGTAATCGAAAATTTAAGAATAACTGGTATGCTCCATATTTAGAATGGATGGAATATAGTGAAACTGAGGATGTTGTGTTTTGTTTATTTTGCTATTTGTTTAAAGATGTGACTAAGTTTGGTGGTGACTCTTTTGTTGGTAAAGGAAACAAATTTAGGGGTTGGAGTCATAATACACAAGGGCTTGATCGACATGCTTCAAGTGATTGTCATAAATTATGTATAACAAAAGGTAGAAATTTAATGAAAGAAATGCAAAGTATACAAACTTGTATAAGGAAACAAACTGAGATGGTGGATTCTGAGTATGCAAGTAAGCTAAAAACATCGTTTGCAACTGCTAAATTACTTATGAGGGGTGGACAGGCATTTCGAGCACATGATGAGAAACTCGACTCGTCATACCAGGGTCATTTTCTTAAATATGTGAAAAAGTTGAGAAAAGCTTATCGTATATCAGATTTTCGTGGAATGGCTAGTCCATCGATTTAAAGGGGCCTTTGTTGTGCTTCTGTTTTTTTATTAACATAAAAAATTGTGAGCGATATTGGGAATGACTTCTTTGCTGTGTTAATTGATGAATCTGGAGATTGTTCGGGGAAGGAGCAAATGACAGTTTGTGTGCGTTATGTTGATTCAACAGGTGATGTTTTGAAAAGATTTCGTGGGATTGTACATGTTAAAGAAACAAATGCATTATCACTGAAGAACATACTTTTAGACATATTGTCTCCTTATCAATTGAGTTTATTCAATATTCGAGGTCAAGGGTATGACGGAGCATCTAACATGTCAGGTAGACTTGGTGGATTAAAAACATTAATCCAAAACGAGAATCCATATGCCTTTGTACGAAATTTGTGGCAACCGGAAAGTCTAGGATCTATGCAGCTGTTTTTAAGCTTGTGAAACTTGCTTTGGTGTTACCTGTAGCAACTACAAATGTTGAACGAGTTGTTTCAGCGATGAAGCACGTTAAGAGTGAGCTGAGGAACAAGATGGGGGATCAATGGTTAAATGATCGTCTTGTAACTTTTGTTGAGAGAGATATATTCATGAGTATAGATTCTCAAGAAATTTTAGATCATTTTCAAAAATGAGCACAAGAAAACATGAATTGTAAGATTGTTAATATTTTATTATCAGTGTAAAAACTTTATTGAATTTTATGAATTTATGCTTATAAAGATTGTTGTCTAGTTTTATTGCATCAAAGAGTAATATTGCTTGAATTGTTTTTCTATATATTTCGAACAACTACTTTAAAACTCGTAGATCCGCCACTGCTTGTTATTACCCATATGAACCTAATTCATGTGATCTCCAATCATATAGGCTGAGTTACCATCATTGTTGATCTTCTCAAATTGACAAAAAAGTTTCACTTCACTCAATGTTTATTTTAGTCTGTGAATTGATCAAGTTCACCTCTGACTTCACATAATTTACGTAAAATATTTCATCTCACAACAGCTGCTTTATCACATTGTCTCAGATGATTGTATTTATTTTTTTCAATAAAAATTATTTTTCACTACAACTATTGTTGTTTGAAAACCACAGTATATAGTTACAAAATATGTTACGTTTATTTCAACTAGCATATTCGCTAAGAGGTCTTTTAACGACTCAACCTCATTATCAGCCAACTCCAAATTAACAAATTATATTTAGCTGATTTTTATGTTATGACATCCGCATCAAGGATAAGCACATAACCACAATTGTGGTACCTCTCAAATATATATATTTTTTTCAAATTGAATAGCATAACATTACAAGACACCCCCACATTTTTAATAAATTTAAGATATAAAGGAATATTATTTTCATAAATCATAAGACAATGTAACCCCCACCTTTTCAAAATATTAAGATCTGGACCGTTTAGATCTGGGCAGTCAACGACTCCTGGATCCTCAGAGGTTTGCTCATAACTTCACTTGCGAGAGGTTATGTCTCTTTCCTTTCTAGGAAACGAGTCTTCAAAGAAACTTGTGTTTCTTAATTCCATAATTGTACCTACATGAATGTCCGGTACATCTGAGTTATGCACTAGGAAGTGATAAGCACTACTGTTATTGGCATATCCGATGAATATGCAATCCACAGTCTTAGGTCTAATTTTGACCTGCTTTGGCTTAGGTACTTCTACCTTGGCCAGACAACCCCACACCTTCAAGTCTTTGTAGGTGGATTTCTTTCCCTTTCATAGTTCGTATGGAGTCTTGTCTTACCCTTGTATGAGACTTTATTAAGAATCTTATTCGCGGTAAGGACAACTTCTCCCCATATGTATTGGGGAAGGCCTAAATTAATGAGTAAAGACTTCAGCATTTCCTTTAGTGTCTGGTTCTTGCGTGCAGAAATACCGTTTGATTGAGGTGAGTAAGGAGTCGTCGTTTGATGAACTATACCCGAATGGATACAAAATTCTTCAAAAGGCGCTACATATTCTCCCTATCTATCGCTACGAATTGTTTTAATTTGTCCGCTTAGTTGGTTCTCAACTTCCGCTTTGTAGCGTTTGAACACTTCAAAGGCTTTATCTTTACTTTAAAGTAAGTTAAGGTAACAAAATCTTGTGCTATCATCTATGAAAGTCACAAAGTACTTGTTCCCCCATATTGTTTGAGCGAACTTCAATTCACATATGTCGGTGTGTATGAGTTCTAGAGGAGCGGTTTTCCTTTCGACAGATCTAAAGGGACTCTTTAAAAGTTTTGCCTCTAGCACACCTCACACTTGCATTGAGGATTTACGTCGATAGACAACAACAATTCCAACTTTATCAATCTTTGAATAGATTGATAGTTAACATGTCTTAATCTATGATGCCATAAATTAGAAGACTCAATCAAATAAGTAGAAGACTCAATTTTATTGATAGTTGAAGTAGAAGGCATTACACGTGCAATATTAAACTTAAAGAGGCCTTCACAGACGAAGCCCCTTCCTACAAAAGTTCAGTTTTTAGTGATTACAAATTTATTGGCCTCTAACACTAGCCTAAAACCAGCATTCACCAACAAAGGTCCGGAAATTAAATTTCTTTGAACTTCCGGGACATGCATCACTTCCTTCAGAATCAGCTACTTTCCGGACGTCATCTTCAGAATTACCTTTCCTACCCCCAGCACCTCTGAAGAATTATTCCCATGAACAATTTCTTATATGTGACTGGTGTATATGTGGAGAAGGCGTCTTTATTGAAACAAATATGACGGGTAGCACCCGTTTCCAACCACCATTGCACCGGATTCTCAACGAGGTTAGCTTCTAGCACCACCGCTGAGAATTCTTCAATCATATCGTCTAGAAGCGTGTTTTCTACGATGTTAGTCTTTGTATTGCCTTTGGCCTTCTCTTTATTCTCACTTTTGAGCTTGCGACAGTCCTTGGTCATGTGACCAACTTTACCATGATGGCAATTTCCCTTGAACTTTTAAGTTGTTTGGGACTTACCAACCTTTTGAAATTTTTGCTTCTTGCTTGAGTTTCCTTTGACTTCCGCCAGGTTTGCCTTAGCCTCAACGGGTTGTTTCTCCTTTGGCATGACCTTCTAATTATTCTCCTGAATTTGGAGTTTGATGATAAGCTCATCTAAGGTCATCTCTTTCGTCTTGAGTTTCAAATAATTTATAAATTCAGTCCACGGGGGAGACAACTTCTCGATCAATGCCCCAACCAAGAATTGCTCGTTGGGCTTCAATTCTTCCAAGTCCAGGTGATGTAGAATCATTTAAAATTCCTGGACTTGGGATGACACACTTTTGTTGTCCACAATTTGAATTTTATAAATTTCCCAATGACGAACTTCTTGGCACCGCATCTTGGGTGTTGTATTTTTTTTGCAGTTTGTCTCACAATTTCTTGGCAGTCCCAACAGTGCAATATACCGTGTACAAAGGATCGGACAAACTATTGAGAGTATAGTTTATGCACATGAAATCACTATGATTCCATGCATCTCGAACTATCTTCACGTCGTTAACGACATTGATACCTTGTCCCCCTCCCGCCATTTCATTTGGCTGAAGGTCCGTGTCTTCTCCAACTAGTGGAGGGTCTTCAATTGGGAAACGCGATATTCCCATAACCGTCAGGAAGAACAACATATTTTGTTGTCATCTCTTGAAGTGTGTACCCATGAACTTCTCGGAGCGTTCATGGTGAAATCCAGCGGGAGTTAGAGCAGTAGCGCTCCCTTGAGCAGTTTGAAAGGCGTTTGGAACGCCTTGAACAGCAGTGGGGTTGACACTAGTTGTGCCAAAACCAATGGAGGGGAAGGCAATGGTATTGCCTTGAGTAGTGGAGTTAAAGGCAGTGGTATTGCCTTGAACAACGTTGGGATTTTCAGCGTTGAATTTATCTTGTCCAGTCATGTTGTTGTTGAAACAACGAATATTATCTTAAGCTTGTGAGTAAAATGTATAGTAATAAGGAAATGAGAATGATATCAACAACAACAAAGTAGTTAGAAATATGGAAATAAACAAAATAGATTGCTTGCTGAGTCGATTAATTTTTCAATCTATCCTTAAGATAATATTGCCCCGTATATTCCTTTAACGATTGTATGACAACTTATCTTCTAAGATAAAACAGCAATCAAACAATTGAGCAAAGGAGACTCAAGTGTTACTCAAGTGTTCGCTAAGGAAGAAAGATCTTTGAGTGTTTGGAGATTGCAAGAGAGGAAGATTATATTCTGAAAATGTGTGTCTTACAATTGTGCCAATGGCATCAATTTATAGGGTGATAAACATGTGTTTCCAATTAACCAAATAATGGTCATCAATGCCAAGTAATGACTATTGATTTTGGGGTTACATTCAGCCTAGTTATGACTGAATTCATGAGCCAAATAATGGAGAGTAAAGGCTCTAAAGTTAGCCCAAGAATCAGTTTTATTTCGTTTCCAACGGTCTGGAAACAGTCGAAGTGCCGCGGCGCTTAATGTCCCGTAACTCACTGGAGCCTCAGTGTCGCGGCCCTTCGGGAAGGAGATGTGGTGCTTCAAGTCCCGTAACTTCCCAGTGAATTTTACCGTCACGAGCGTCGCGACTCTTAGAAGAGGTGTCGCGGTGCTCCAGGCGACGCGGACCTTCTTGGCTTCTGTTACGATATTTCTAGATGCTTACGCAAGTGTACGTATCGTTCAAGTAATAAAGTCTGTAAGACCGAGTTATCGTCCACAAAGACTGGTTTGTCAAGTACCGATTATCTAATCTATATTATCTATTTGGTAACCGTTCTTTTGTTTGGATTTATGATTAAGACTAAAATTATAGTAAAGTGCAGAAATTAAACTAAAGATGATAATACTTTGGTTTGAAACAGTTATGAAGAAAATAGGGCTTCCAATCTCCTCAACTATCCACTCTTTCACTTGTTAATGCAATGCTAATGATTCTTCTTCTTATTAAGATAGCAGGTTAACTAATATATTCTGTATTCCAGTTAGGATATATAAAAGCTCAACCTTGTGCAGAAACCTTCTATATTTCTATGATAGATTTTACCATACAGGAGGATTAAGAACAATAACCTTAAATACTACACAAGTATCGGGGTACTTTTGTCCACGATTTTAACGTATGTCTATACAACTACAACATATTCAAATATCTGCACTCGGATCTCGATTCAAAATCATATAAGTTATGACAATTAATGGTCAGTTAATTATCAAGCAATCAAAACAATATTGAATAAATCTTAATATGCTGAAGAAGAAATCAATAACTATGCATTAACTGTATGAAAGAGTTTCAAGAGATTCGACGGAAAACCCTACTAAAGAGATTAGCTCCTAGACATTGTCATGCTAAGACCTAATTTAATATCCAACATAAACTGAAATTAAAACAAAGGAAAGAAAAGAACTTGAATAATTTGATATCTCCAATTGTAGCTTGTAGCCTCCTTTCTTGCCTCCAAAGTATGATATCAAGTATGATAGGTGATCGGTGTATTTTATATACACTTTTTGAGTCGTTTTTAGTGAGTCTTTTGTCCACTTTTGTACAAATACGTGTCGTCTTAGGATAGATTTTCTTTCTTTTGAGTCAAATTGGTTAAAGTGGCTCATTGGCGGAAAAGGAACAAAAAGAGGGCAAAAACGGAGGTTCCAGAGCTCAAAATGCGAGAAAGTGGCGAACTGGCACGTAAACAGTCACCATACGCCTACCCAATAGGCTGGCGCCACGGCGCCTAATATTCAGAAGCTTACAGAAGTTCCCGCGCCGTGGCGCCTCTAGACAACAGAGCAGTTGCGGCCGCGCCTAATCTTGAGGGTGCAGAACTTCCGCCGCTGCCCAGAGCACGCTGCGCGCCGACGCTGAAAATCAGATTTACGAACGAATATGGGTCGCTCAAGGAAAACCCTGCACTCGTTTTGTAACTATAAAAAGAGAACCCTAGAGCAGTTTTAAGGGTTCCCTTTCTTGCCAATTCACAACACATCTTGGAGTTCAAGATTGGAGACCATTCTTTAGTAATTTCTTGCTTTTCTCTTACTTTATTTTCGATTTTATGTTGGATATTAAATTAGTTCTTGTCATGTCTATGGCTAGGAACTAATTCTAATATAGGGATTTCCATGTCAATTCACTTGAACCTTATATTTATGAATTGATGCAAGTTTGTGGTTTTTCTTCTTATTGTTGAGATTTATCCAATATATGTTTTGATTGCTTGGTAATTACTTGATAATTAATTATCATTACTTATATGATTTCTAACCGAAATCCGAAAGGGGAGGTTGTGACTATGCTGTAGTTGGGTAGACATAGGTTGAATCGTGGATGAAAATACCCCGATTACTTGTGTAGCATTAATAAGGTTTTTGTTCTTAATCCTCCTCTAGAGTCAACCTTATCACCGAAAGGTAGAAAGGTGATGTACTGGGGTTGAGTGTTTATATAACCTTAACAGGAGTATAAAACGGATTAGTAAACCTGCTATCTCCAAAAGAAGAAGAACCATAGTTAATTGCATTAATAAGTAAATTAAGCGGATAGTTGAGGAGATTTGGAAGCCCTATTTCCATCATCACTGAAGTAAACAACATAGTTAATTAGTCTTTATAATTATTAGTTATAATCAACAACTCAATTATCGGTCACCAAATAGATAACAAAGAATAGAAGTTGGTAATTGAACACTAATCCCTAAGGACGATAACTCGGTCTTCCAAGACTATATTACTTGACTCGACACGTGCACTTGCGTTTAAGTGTGTGCATAAATCGCGCATCAAGTTTTTGGCGCCGTTACGGATCGCGTAGTTCAATATCAATTTTATCTATTCTTAATTTCTAATTTGGTTTTATTTTTGTTTTTAGTTATTACTTTTTACTTTTTATTTGGTGAAACCCAGTGCGCCGTGATCCGTTGTTGGTTTTGATTCATCTCAGGGATCCTGAAGACATGGATTACTACTATCAACATGATAAATCTCCAACCCCACAAAAAAAGAGGGAGGAGTTACGAGTACCATACTCGCTTGACTAGGTACCAAACTCGCCTACGGACGAAATGAGAGTGTCCTTGAAGAAGTTGGAAATGCAAATAGGACAACTCGCGGTCATGTTGAACAGCGAAATGCAAGAAAAACAATCTGCACATATGGGAGGAAATATGAAAGCACAATGTCAGGCGATTGACCTGAAGAATGCCGAATCAGTGGAGATGGAAAGTTCGCAGCAGCAGCAGCGCCGCGGCGCCGATGGCGTGGCCGCGCGCTGCTGGCCGCTACCAAGATTCTAGGTCAGTGCAGAAGTTTGAGCGCCGCGCGCTGGCGTGGCCGCGCGCCAAGATTCTAGGTCGCAGAAGTTTGAGCCGCGCGCCGCTGGCGCGCCGCGCGCAGAGCCCGGGTTAAAAATTGGTAGAAGCTGTTGTGAACGCACCCCAGGTGAAGATACCATATCCCCAGAAGCTAAAAACATGTGCTCTTGACAAGCAATTCTCTAAATTTGTGGAAATTCTCAAACAATTGCAACTCAATATACCGTTTGCTGAAGCACTAGAGCAGATGCCGAGCTATGTAAAGTTCATGAAGGATATTCTTAGCAAAAAGAGGAGGATAGAGGACTACGAAACAGTGGTGTTGACTGAAGAATGTAGTGTCATCCTACAGAGAAAACTACCTCAGAAATTACAAGATCCATGGAGCTTCACCATCCCATGCACCATTGGAAAGTTTGAATGTCAGAAAGCGTTGTGCGATCTGGGAGCAGACATAAATTTGATGCCCTATCTAGTTTTCTGCAAACTTGGAATGGGAGAAGTCAAACCTACAAACATCACTTTGCAGTTAGCTGACCGGTCCATAGTCCACCCTAGAGGAGTCATCGAGGATGTGTTGGTAAAGGTGGACAAGTTCATCTTTCCCGCTGATTTCGTTATCTTAGACATAAAAGATAACGACATAATCCCCATCATACTTGGCAGACCCTTCTTAGCCACAGGACAGACTCTCATCGATGTTCACAAAGGGGAGTTGAAGCTTCGGGTGGAAGAAGAAGAGGTGATTTTCAATGTTTTTCGGGAAGCAACTTTTCCAGATGCCAGTGATAACTACTCGGCCATTGATATTATCGAAGATGCAGTGTCGGCCAAAGGGTTCAGAAATGATGATACGCTTGAAGAAGTACTGACCAAATGGGATGATAGTAGTGGAAACGACCCAAGACTGATGGAGTATGCAAATTGGATGAATGCTTATGAGAAATGGGATAAGAGGAGGTATGAAAAGCTTGGGCAGATGCCAGAAAGATCAATACCATCCACAGAGAAGGCTCCAGAGTTAGAGTTAAAAATCCTACCTAATCATTTACAATATCAATATCTAGGTGAAGATCAATCCTTACCAGTGATCATTTCATGCCACCTATCCACGAGAGACCGATAAGTCACGAGAGTATTGAGGCTCACAAGGCGGGCCATTGTGTTACACCGTATTTCGTGATTGAGATAAGAACGCACGTAAGAATTTGGGAATTGAATTTTGGAAAGAATGAAAGATTCTCAAAATTTCTCCAACCTTGTAAAGGAAAAAGGTTTATTAGTTGAATTTAATTCTAAATTCAGATTTGGGACTTTTAGAATTTATCGGAATTTTGGAATTTAATTTCGAAATTTGTTCACTTGGGACAACCCGCTAAATTTTTTATATGTGGGGTAGTTTGGGACGGAAACGAACAAAAAAAAAAACCAAAACGAGTATGAACAGTGAAAACCCGTCCATGAACAAGGTTGTTCGATGAACAGTGTTCGGAAAATGCCATTTCGGCCAAACCAGGAATCACGGGCGAGACATATACCAAAAGCTTCGTCGCCGAGCGTCACGTCCATACCAACCACCACCGTCGATTCTCCGAATCGCGGCGATTCAGATCGGTTTGGCCATCGCTCATCCATCTTCCCGCTCGGTTTTTCGATTTTCCGACCAACCGAGGTGCAATAGACGGAGTGGAGTATACCATCAGAACCACCATATCCTTGCCGTCATTTCCATGTAAATCAGACCTCGATTCTTGCTCAAACTCGCCGATCAGATCGATCTTCGCCGAAACCCTAGGTCGTCGATGAGCATTTTCTGGCCACCACAGGTAGAGTCGACGGCCGTGGCTAGTGTAGAAATATTCAGGGTGGAAAGGCCGACATTTTGGCACCACCCACGACCTCCAATTCAACCCAGATCGTCGGGTCAACCAAAACGTTTTCTTCGATCGGAAGTTGGAAGATTCCGATCGATTCTGGTACAGTTGAGGGCTAAGGCATATACCATTGTGTTCGTATTGATCTTAGCTACGTTTTGCAACCAATCCCGAGCCTCAATTCTCAGTATTTTGGAATCCGCCATTGATGCCGCCTTGAGCTCGCCGGCGGCGCCGCAGACCACCAAAGACCTCCAAAAAAATTGATTTTCAAGGCTATGGACGTATTGTGGCCATTTTAGGTTGAAGTACTTTGGAGCGTTTTGCTAATTGTCGATAATCGTCACGAGGTATGTGAACCTCTTCCTTCCTTTGGCATGATTCTATGTAGAACTTTTCCTATCTTTTGAGCATGACTAGTTGCACGTATGTAGTACGGTAGACGTGCAAGACTATGACATTCTTTACTTGTTTTATGTAATGCCAAGTCGGGTGGGTTAGGAGATTAACTCACTTCTTTGAAAATAGTAAGGATGTCTTAAGTTGATTTTAAAGTTAAGGGACTTGAAGAGTTTTAAAGTATGTGATACTTGTTCCGTTTTAAACGTATAAGTCCCTTGGATAGGAAATTGTTTATGGCTAAGGTATAAAGTGAATATAACGACTTTATGGGGAGTTGGTTATATTTACTTTATGGAAAGATAAATGACTTGTTTTATTGAAAAGGCAATTTGTTTTTAAGGCGTCAATTTGCCTAAGGTTTTATAATAAAATGAGTCACTTGAGTTTTAAAGGTTAAGAGACTAATTGTATTTTTGAAAGTTATGAGAATTGATTTGAAAGTATTTAATACTTGGTTTCAAAAAGTAGAAGTCTCTTGATTATAAAAGGAACGATTGTCTAAACCATAAAGGGTTATAACGGCTTTATGGGAAGTTGGTTATAACGGCTTTATGGCAGGTTAAGAGAATGGTTTTCTCTAGTAAAGTAATCAAAGGAATAACTTGTGTTAAGGAAGGGCAAATTTTTTTAAAGGTACCAATTGCTTAAGGTTTTTAATAAAGAAGTCACTTGATTTAGAAGCCGGTAATTGTATTTCTAAAAAGGTATTGTGACTTGTCTCGAAAGGTGGATAGGACTTGATACTACGGTTGTTAGTATCGGAGAAGTTTTATTCGGAAAGGAGTCTTTTGAAAAGAATGGACGTACGTAGTACTTTGGCCTGTTTAATTGAGAATAATTCTATGTGATGCCTTGATTAGTACTTTGGCTTGATTAATTGAGAATTATTCTATTTGTGCCTTGATTAGTACTTTGGCTTGATTAAATGAGAATTATTCTATGTGATGTCTTGATTAGTACTTTGGCTTGATTAATTGAGAATTAGTCTAAGTATGCCTTGATAAGTACTTTGGCTTGTTAAATGAGAATTATTCTAAGTATGCCTTGATAAGTACTTTGGCTTGTTAAATGAGAATTATTCTAAGTATGCCTTGATAAGTACTTTGGCTTGTTAAATGAGAATTATTCTAAGTATGCCTTGATAAGTACTTTGGCTTGTTAAATGAGAATTATTCTAAGTATGCCTTGATTAGTACTTTGGCTTGATTAAATGAGAATTATTCTATGTGATGTCTTGATTAGTACTTTGGCTTGATTAATTGAGAATTAGTCTAAGTATGCCTTGATAAGTACTTTGGCTTGTTAAATGAGAATTATTCTAAGTATGCCTTGATAAGTACTTTGGCTTGTTAAATGAGAATTATTCTAAGTATGCCTTGATAAGTACTTTGGCTTGTTAAATGAGAATTATTCTATGTGTGCCTTGATAAGTACTTTGTCTTGGTTAACTGAGATTTAGCCTATATGTGCTGGAGATAGCCTTTGAGTGCAAGTATTATGTTTTTTTTTACGTTGCCGCGACTTCCGGAGGGCGGTTGTCTTGTTATAAGTTACTTGGACGCATCGGTGATGGGGATTCCACGGGTATGCTTCCGTTATTTGTAGCACTGGGTTAAATTCTGATTTTATAAAAGACATGGTAGTGCTTATGTCTTGTTTGATGGTCGGTCGAGATAGGTAAGAGTATAAATGGCGGGCAAGCCCCAAGACGTTATACCACCTTCTCCGTGGTAAGAGTATAAGTGAGGTAAACCCCAAGACTGCGTACCACCCGCTTTATGTGTTGTTTGACGACCGGCCGAGATAGGGTAAGAGTATAAATGGCGGGCAAGCCCCAAGACGTTATACCACCTTCTCCGTGGTAAGAGTATAAGTGAGGGTAGACCCCAAGATGCTATACCACCGCTTTACCACCTTCTCCGTGGTAAGAGTATAAGTGAGGTAGACCCCAAGACGCTATACCACCGGTGGGACTTCTTTGTTCATGTATGCCTATTGGTGTATTATTATACCGGATCGCTTCAGTGATGTGATTCCACGCGGGATATATATATATGTATTGTGTATGTACGCCGACGGTGAGGTGGGATGCCACGCGCGTCACGTGGTTATATTTTTACACTAATAGGTATCGGCGGTGATGGGGATTCCACGCATGCTTTGATATTAGTGTGACTTGATCGCGTCCCGATTGGGTCGTAGTATATGTGTCCCTCCGTAGTGGGCGGACTATGTTATGAAAGATAAGTAAGTTATATGGTAATGAACTTAATGATTCTTTTCTAAATAATGACGTAAGAATATGACTATAACTTTTATTGGGAATGGAAAGGATAATAAGGTGCGATTAAGTTCATAAGTGGTAATGACACTACAGGATCCGTATGTATTTTTATACTTGTCCTTGTCATTCTTTTGTACGATTATGATTTGTTTATCAGACGTTATATTCTGCTCCATATTAAATACTGTTGTATCGACTTCTTCGTGGCTGCGTCATGCCCGCAGTTTAGGTACACGATTGTGATCCGCGAGCTTAGGATCCCTGCTCAAAGAAGTTGAGATGGCTCCAGTGTTTGGATTTGTCACGTTTATGTTTATTCAAGTACGCGGGGCCTTGTCCCGCCACGCTTGTTATGTCAAAACTCTAGAGGTCTGTAGTCACATATGGTGGTCGATTTGTAAAAAGAAAGCGAGACTACCGCTTGGTTGTTTTTATATATGTTCGTGAAGGTAGCCATCGGCTAACTGTTGTTTTACTTACGATGTTTTATTTTTAAGTTTCATGTATGTTCCGCTGATTTTCTCTGATGTTTACCTGAAAAGGTGCCCAGGTAGGGCGCCAGTCGCGGTCCCGGGGTCGGGTCGTGACAAAAGTGGTATCAGAGCAGTTAGTCCTCGGAAAGTGTCTACGCATCGTGTCAGTGTAGTCTTGATTATCGGTGTGTTGTGCACCACATCTATAATCGGAGGTCGCAGGACATTTAGGATTAGTTTCATTCTTCTCACTCGAGATCGTGCGATAGAGATGTGTTGTTGGTCGTCTCTCCCTAACGAGTTATGTTGATTGCAGCCGAGAAAGCGCGATGACCCGGAGCGACTATGTGGATTGCGTATCCAGGTAGGTAATGATTATAGTATAGTTGGTATTGTGACATACATCTATACGGAGTTATGTATGAGGGTCAGACGCGTGTTGCCTAGAATGATTTTAGATTACCAGGAATCGGTAAAGACTAACTAGATACCGGGAAGGTATGGAATAGTTAATGAATTTTCGCCAAGGTCTTGTGTTTTATTTTGAGATAATTGGGAAAGGATGAGTCATGCGATAGGGTAGTGGACCCTTAAGAAGCCATATTAAGGAACCTAACGGAATGTCATGTTAATAGATCAAGCTGTGTAGTATGCTTAAGAGAATTATACGGATAAGGCCTGTATAGAGTATGTAATGGTTGTTGTGATCGAGACAACATGGTTATGGTTTTATGAGAAGTTTTGTACGTTACTGGGACCGATAAGGTAGGTGGAGCATGGAAATTGCGAGCCTATGAATATTGATTCGCCGAGACCTTAGGTATATAAGGTTTTCTCCGCAATAAGATTTTAAGTCGACCAAGGATAAGAGTTAAGTGCGACTGAGTCGGGTTGAGGACTGTTACGGTCTCCCATGGCCCGGAATGGAGTGGGATCAGTTGGTAGTAGTTCGCCACGTGACAGGTCACGAGGTGCGCGCCCAAGTCTAGTTAATTGTTTTACGGGTTCGGGACGCGTTCCACCGAACCGTGTAGTGAAAGGAAATGACCTTATATTGTTTCATAGAGTGACTCCAAAGATTAGAGGCCGAATCGATATGGAAGTTATGTATGTATGCTAGTAAGAGTTGGAAGTACGGAAAGAGTACGGTCGAGTGAAGATAGCAACCAAGTGTAAAGGAATAGAGCACGAATCCATAAGAACATTTCGGTAACTACACCCGTGAGTGTTTGGGGTGGTAGCCGAGGTATATGAAATTGCCGTGATGATCTGATCGTCGACTAGTAGACCTAGTAGATGGTTACGACAAAGCTTTGTGGTCATTATGAGTATGGGCTAGTTGGCTTCGTGAGTGCCAAGGTTGACATTTTAGTATAAGTATTGTTATGTGCCATGGGTGGCATATGTTGTAAGAAGGGTGTAGTAAAGGAGACTATGTCGCTATCTAAATAGATGGGACTCGAAAGAACATTCGAGGACGAATGTTTCTAAGGGAGGAAGGATGTTACACCCGTATTTCGTGATTGAGATAAGAACGCACGTAAGAATTTGGGAATTGAATTTTGGAAAGAATGAAAGATTCGAAAAATTTCTCGAACCTTGTAAAGGAAAAAGGTTTATTAGTTGAATTTAATTCTCGAAATTCGATTTGGGACTTTACAATTTATCGGAATTTTGGAATTTAATTTCGAAATTTGGTCACGATGGGACCACCCGAGAAATTTTGTATATGTTGGGAGTTTGGGAAGGCAAAACGCAGAACAAAAAAAAATACCAAAACGAGTATGAGCGGTGAAAACCCGTCCCATGAACAAGGTTGTTCGATGAGCGATGTTCGGAAAAATGCCATTTCCGCCAAACCAGAATCACGGGCGAGACATATACCAAAAGCTTCGTCTCGTCGAGCGTCACGTCCATACCAACCACCACCGTCGATTCTCCGGAATCGCGGCGATTCAGATCGTTTCCATCGCTCATCCATCTTCCCGCTCGGTTTTTCGATTTTCCACCAACCGAGGTGCAATCGACGGAGTGGAGTATACCATCAGAACCACCATCTCCTGCCGTCATTTCCATGTAAATCGGGACCTCGATTCTTGCTCAAACTCGCCGTCGATCAGATCGATTTTCGAAACCCTAGGTCGCCGACGAGCATTTTCCGCCACCACAGTAGTCGACGGTCGTGGCTCGTGTAGAAATATTCAGGGTGGAAAGGCCGACATTTTGGCACCACCCACGACCTCCAATTCAACCCAGATCGTCGGGTCAACCAAAACGTTTTCTTCGATCGGAAGTTGGAAGATTCCGATCGATTCTGGTACAGTTGAGGGCTAAGGCATATACCATTGTGTTCGTATTGATCTTAGCTACGTTTTGCAACCAATCCCGAGCCTCAATTCTCAGTATTTTGGAATCCGCCATTGATGCCGCCTTGAGCTGCCGCGGTGCGCCGCAGACCACCGTGCAGACTCCAAAAAATTGATTTTCAAGGCTATGGACGTATTGTGGCCATTTTAGGTTGAAGTAATTTGGAGCGTTTTGCTAATTGTCGATAATCGTCGCGAGGTATGTGAACCTCTTCCTTCCTTTGGCATGATTCAATGTAGAACTTTTCCTATCTTTTGAGCATGACTAGTTGCACGTATGTAGTACGGTAGACGTGCAAGACTATGACATTCTTTACTTGTTTTATGTAATGCCAAGTCGGGTGGGTTAGGAGATTAACTCACTTCTTTGAAAATAGTAAGGATGTCTTAAGTTGATTTTAAAGTTAAGGGACTTGAAGAGTTTTAAAGTATGTGATACTTGTTCCGTTTTAAACGTATAAGTCCCTTGGATAGGAAATTGTTTATGGCTAAGGTATAAAGTGAATATAACGACTTTATGAGGAGTTGGTTATATTTACTTTATGGAAAGATAAATGACTTGTTTTATTGAAAAGGCAATTTGTTTTTAAGGCGTCAATTTGCCTAAGGTTTTATAATAAAATGAGTCACTTGAGTTTTAAAGGTTAAGAGACTAATTGTATTTTTGAAAGTTATGAGAATTGATTTGAAAGTATTTAATACTTGGTTTCAAAAAGTAAGTCTCTTGATTATAAAAGGAACGTATTGGTCTAAACCATAAAAGGGTTATAACGGCTTTATGGGAAGTTGGTTATAACGGCTTTATGGCGGAGTTAAGAGAATGGTTTTCTAGTAAAGTAATCAAAGGAATAACTTGTGTTAAGGAAGGGCAAATTGTTTTAAAGGTACCAATTGCTTAAGGTTTTAATAAAGAAGTCACTTGATTTGAAGCCGTAATTGTATTTCTAAAAGGTATTGTGACTTGTCTCGAAGGTGGATAGGACTTGATACTACGGTTGTTAGTATCGGGAAGTTTTATTCGGAAAGGAGTCTTTTGAAAAGAATGGACATACGTAGTACTTTGGCCTGTTTAATTGAGAATAATTCTATGTGATGCCTTGATTAGTACTTTGGCTTGATTAATTGAGAATTATTCTATTTGTGCCTTGATTAGTACTTTGGCTTGATTAAATGAGAATTATTCTATGTGATGTCTTGATTAGTACTTTGGCTTGATTAATTGAGAATTAGTCTAAGTATGCCTTGATAAGTACTTTGGCTTGTTAAATGAGAATTATTCTAAGTATGCCTTGATAAGTACTTTGGCTTGTTAAATGAGAATTATTCTAAGTATGCCTTGATAAGTACTTTGGCTTGTTAAATGAGAATTATTCTAAGTATGCCTTGATAAGTACTTTGGCTTGTTAAATGAGAATTATTCTAAGTATGCCTTGATTAGTACTTTGGCTTGATTAAATGAGAATTATTCTATGTGATGTCTTGATTAGTACTTTGGCTTGATTAATTGAGAATTAGTCTAAGTATGCCTTGATAAGTACTTTGGCTTGTTAAATGAGAATTATTCTAAGTATGCCTTGATAAGTACTTTGGCTTGTTAAATGAGAATTATTCTAAGTATGCCTTGATAAGTACTTTGGCTTGTTAAATGAGAATTATTCTATGTGTGCCTTGATAAGTACTTTGGCTTGGTTAACTGAGATTTAGCCTATATGTCGGAGATAGCCTTTGAGTGCAAGTATTATGTTTTTTACGTTGTCGCGACTCTCGGTTGGAGAGCCTACCGTCTTGTTATAAGTTACTTGACGCATCGAAGCGGTGATGGGGGATTCCACGGGTATGCTTCCGTTATTTGTAGCACTTGGGTTAAATTCCCGGATTTTATAAAAGACATGGTAGTGCTTATGTCTTGTTTGATGGTCGGTCGAGATAGGGTAAGAGTATAAATGAGGGGCAAGCCCCAAGACGTTATACCACCTTCTCCAGGGTAAGAGTATAAGTGAGGGGTAAACCCCCAAGACGCTGTACCACCTGCTTTATGTGTTGTTTGACGACCGGTCGAGATAGGGTAAGAGTATAAATGAGGGGCAAGCCCCAAGACGTTAGACCACCTTCTCCAGGGTAAGAGTATAAGTGAGGTAGACCCCAAGATGCTATACCACCGCTTTACCACCTTCTCCGGGTAAGAGTATAAGTGAGGTAGACCCAAGACGCTATACCACCGGTGGACTTGGTGTTCATGTATGCCTATTGGTGTATTATTATACCGGATCGCGGCAGTGATGTGGGATTCCACGCGGATATATATATATTGTGTATGTACGCCGGCGGTGAGGTGGGATGCCACGGCGCGTCACATGGTTATATTTTTACACTAATAGTCGACGATGATGGGGATTCCACGGGCATGCTTTGATATTAGTGTGACTTGATCGCGTCCCATTGGCGGGTAGTATATGTGTCCTCCGTAGTGGGCCCGACTATGTTATGAAAGATAAGTAAGTTATATGGTAATGAACTTAATGATTCTTTTTCTAAATAATGTACGTAAGAATGTGACTATAACTTTTATTGGGAATGGAAAGGATAATAAGGTACGATTAAGTTCATAAGTGGTAATGACACGGCAGGATCTGGTATGTATTTTTATACTTGTCCTTGTCATTCTTTTGTACAGTTATGATTTGTTTCATCAGACGTTATATTCTGTTCCATATTCGCACTTTTGTTATCGACTTTCTTCGGGCCGCGTTCATGCCCGCAGTTTAGGTAATACGATTGTGGATCCGCGAGCTAGGATCCGGTTCAAAGAAGTTGAGATGGCTCCATGTTTTGAGTTGTCACGTTTATGTTTATTCAGGGGTACGGCGGGGCCTTGTCCCGCCATAGTTGTTATGTCAAAACTCTTAGAGGTCTGTAGTCACATATGGTGGGTCAGTTTGTAAAAAGAAAGGAGGTTACTGCTTCGGTTGTTTTTATATATGTTCAGGAAGGTAGCCCTATCGGCTAACCTGTTGTTTTACTTACGATGTTTTATTTTTAAGTTTCATGTATGTTCCGCTGATTTTCTCTGATGTTTACCTGAAAGGGTGCCCAGGTAGGGCGCCAGTCGCGGTCCCGGGGTCGGGTCGTGACAATTGGGTGGACATTAGCAGACATAAAGGGGATAAGTCCGTCAACAGTAATGCTTAAGATCCGTCTAGATGAGGAGAACAGACCATCCATTGAGGCACAAAGGAGACTAAACTCAAACATGAAAGAGGTAGTCAGAAAGGAAATCATGAAATGGCTCGATGCTGGAGTAATTTATCCTATATCTGACAGCGCATGGGTGAGTCCAGTACAAGTGGTACCCAAAAAGGGTGGAATGACAGTAGTGACCAACGAAAGGAACGAGCTCATTCCTTCTAGAACGATTCTTGGATGGAGACCAGACGACTATCGCAAGTTGAACAAGGCAACCAGAAAAGACCACTTCCCGTTGCCATTTCTAGATCAGATGTTGGATAGACTTGCGGGGCACAACTACTACTGTTTTCTGGATGGTTACTCAGGGTATCATCAGATTGCGATAGCACCGGAAGATCAGGAAAAGACGACATTCACCTGCCCTTTTGGTACATTTGCATTCAGAAGGATGTCATTTGGGCTTTGCAATGCACCTGCGACCTTTCAGAGGTGTATGATGGAAATTTTCTCAGACATGGTGGAAAGGACTATAGAGATTTTTATGGATGATTTCTCGGTCTTTGGGGCGTCGTTCGACGAATGTTTGAGGCACTTGGAAGCAGTGTTAGACCGATGTGAAGAATCTAACCTTGTGCTAAACTGGGAGAAGTGTCATTTCATGGTAACAGAAGGGATTGTCCTGGGACACAAAATATCAAACCAATGTATTGAGGTAGACAAAGCAAAGATTTCAGTAATCGAAAATCTACCACCTCCAGTATCAACGAGGAGTCGAAGTTTCTCGTACGCGTTTCTATAGAAGATTCATCAAGGATTTTTCAAAGGTTTTAAAGCCCCTTTCCACCTTGCTAATGACGGGGGTTGCTTTTGACTTCAATAAGGAATGCTTGACCGCTTTTCAGACACTCAAGGAGAAGCTTATTTCAGCACCCATAGTCATTGCACCAAACTGGGAGCTCCCATTTGAGCTGATGTGCGATGAAAGTGATTATGCAGTGGGAGCAGTGCTTGGACAGAGAATCGACAAGGTATTTAGATCCATTTACTATGCTAGTAAAACTCTGAATGACGCACAGTTAAATTACGCGACTACAAAAAAAGAATTTCTAGCAATAGTGTATGCATTTGAGAAATTCAGGCCATACTTGATTGGAAATAAGGTGATAGTATACACTGACCATTCTGCCATAAAGTACCTGATGACAAAGAAGGATGCAAAATCTTGCCTCATTCGATGGGTCTTACTACTACAAGAATTCGACGTGGAAATTCGTGACAAGAAGGGGACAGAGAATTCAGTGGCAGACCACTTGTCAAGGCTTGAGAACACAGAGAGCAGAAACACCAAGGATGTGCAGATAAATGACCACTTCCCAGATGAGCAACTGTTTCAGGTAAGTGCGGATTTTAATTTACCTTGGTACGCTGATTTTGTTAATTTTCTTGCAGCTAAGGTAATACCCCCAGGATTGACAAGACAGCAAGTGAAGAGGTTTTACTCCGAAGTAAAACACTACTATTGGGAGGAGCCAATGTTATACAAACACTGTGCCGATCAAGTCATCAGGCGATGTATACCAGAGGAGGAGATGCACCAGATTCTCACTCATTGTCATACCCTACCATGTGGTGGACACTTTGGGGCATCAAGAACAGCGGCAAAGGTACTGCAAAGCGGGTTCTATTGGCCAACACTTTTTAAGGATGCCCATGCCTTTGTGAAGAGATGTGATAGTTGTCAGAGAACAGGGAACATTTCAAGACGAAATGAAATGCCTTCGCAAGGAATATTAGAAGTGGAACTATTTGATGTGTGGGGAATCGATTTCATGGGTCCATTCCCGCCGTCCTTTGGAAATCAATATATCCTTCTGGCAGTGGATTATGTATCCAAATGGGTAGAAGCAGTAGCCACAAAATAAAACGACAGTAAGGCTGTTCAACGATTCCTTCAAAAGAATATTTTCACAAGGTTTGGCACTCCGAGGGCCATCATCAGTGACGAAGGAAGTCACTTTTGCAACAGACAACTGAATTCATTACTTTCCCGATATGGAGTCTACCACCGCACCATACTCGCTTACCACCCTCAAGCGAATGGGCAAACAGAAGTGTCAAATAGGGAAGTGAAGAGCATATTGGAAAAGACGGTGGATGGCTCAAGGAAGGATTGGTCCATCAAACTGGATGATGCCCTATGGGCGCATGAGCAAAGATTCAAAACACCAATTGGAATGTCAGCATATAAGTTAGTTTTTGGTAAAGCATGTCATTTGCCAGTAGAGTTGGAACATAGAGCGTATTGGGCAATGAGAAAGCTAAACATGGATGCCAAAGCAGCGGGGCAGAAGAGGCTGCTACAGCTGAGCGAGTTGGATGAATTCAGGCATAACGCTTATGAGAATGCAAAGATCTACAAGGAACGAACGAAAGTATGGCACGACAAGATGTTGATACCAAAAGACTTCCAAGAAGGACAACAAGTGCTTTTATTCAATTCAAGGTTAAGGTTGTTTCCAGGCAAGTTAAAATCGCGTTGGTCAGGACCATACACTGTAGTAAGAGTATTCCCCTATGGTGCAGTTGAAATAAAAGGGAGAGAGGGAGCTTCTTTCAAGGTAAACAGACAGAGGTTAAAACCCTATTTGATCAATGAAATGGAATATATGAACCTAGCACCTCTCTCACCCTAAAATGATAAGGAACTTGCGTCCGGCTAAAAGACGTTAAAGACAACGCTAATTGGGAGGCAACCCGAGGTATTTTAAATTATTTACTTTAATGCAGTTAATTTTTACTTAGAACAGTCTCACAGAGGTAGTGTTATGTGTTGTGATGACAGGTGCAAGGCCAAGAACTTGGAGGGCGAAAACTGAAGATAAGCCAAGGATTTCCAGAAAATCGGCAGAGCGCCGCGGCGCCCAGGAGCAGGGTCGCGGCGCCAAAAGATCAGAAAAGTTCAGACGTTTGAGCGCCGCGCGCCATTTGCGTGGCCGCGCGCGAAAGTCCGAGCGCGTACTTAGGGCGCGCGTGCCGGGGCAGTGGCGCGCGCCACGGAAAATCTGAATTCTTTCTGAAGACGCCCTAATCCGACGGCCCTTCCTTCAAATCAAAAATCCTGAGCCCTTCCCCTCTCACGGGATTCAATGCATTATCCACCACCACCGCCACCACTTTAAACCAAGTCTGTAAGTTGTCCTGTTTCTTTTATTTTTCTTTGAGTCTTGCACACATTGGGGACAATGTGTGATTTAAGTTTGGGGGGTGTCTTATTTGTGTCTTATTGTTGTAGTATATTTGAGTCTTTTTGATTTGTTTTGTGTATTATTGAGTCATAAATTTTTTTCTTTTTGAGTCATAATTGTCTGTCAAAGATCATGCATGATGTAGTTACTAGAAACACCTAGTGAAGTAAGGTGGAATAATGTGATGGAATTAGAAGCAACCATCTAAACACTTAGGTTAGATATGTCAAAAACTCATGAAATCTGTCTATTTGAGGTTTCTTGCTTGATTTGTGCATGGTTAAATTTTAAAACCTATGTGTATGATTGCTTGCTATTTGAGGCGAAATAGTTAGGATATCCATGTTAGGGAGATGACTCAGACATTTCTTTGTTAGCCAATTCTTACCACTCTTTTCTATCCCTGACATTAAAAATATCCTTAGTCAGCCCCGTTGAGCCTAAACATGAAACTTTTTTTTTGACACCCTATATTCCCACACTTGTGCCATAAGTAAAAATGTGAAATAGTTGGAATAGAATGTGTTAAAAAATAGACAAAAAGAGTGAACAAGTGTGATGCACCCCATTAAAAAGTAATAAGAAATAGGCAAAAACCTAATTTTGGGGGTGCCTGTGATTTATAATACACTTCACTCTCTCAAAACAAAAGAGGGGAAAGATAGATATGAAGTGAAGGAAAGAAATCAAAAGAAAAGGGAAAAATTGAAAAGCTAAAGAGCTTATGGTACACAAAATGAGCCTAAATGCCTATTTTTACCTACTCATGTCTAAGCCTACATTACAACCCTGAAAAGTCCTGAAGATCTCTTATATGCATATCCATGATTAGTGGAGAATAGCAAGTAAAAATGTCATAGGATTTTTGAAATTGACATGCATAATTCAGTATTCTTACTTCCATTAAGTATGATTAAAATGAGTTTGCGAAATATCTAGCTTAATGTGTTTAGAATGCAAAAATTTCATGTTATATGTTCCTGCATATTATTCTGCTAACCTTCATGTTTTTCTAAATAACATCAATGCAGCAAAGTGATCAATGTCATTGAGTCTTTCTATTTTCTTTTTCTTTGTGTCTTTATTTCTTTCTTTTGATATTTGCTCGAGGGCGAGCAAAGGTTAAGTTTGGGGGTATTTGATCAGTGTATTTTATATACACTTTTTGAGTGGTTTTTAGTGAGTATTTTGTCCATTTTCGTACAAATACGTGTCGTCTTAGGATAGATTTTCTTTCTTTTGAGTCAAATTGGTTAAAGTGGCTCATTGGCGGAAAAGGAACAAAAAGAGGGCAAAAACGGAGGTTCCAGAGCTCAAAATGCGAGAAAGTGGCGAACCTGCGAAGCAGTCGTACGCGGGCCCAGCCCAAGCAGGCTGTGCACCACGCGCTAATATTGAAGCTTGCAAAGTTCCAGTGGCCGCGCGCTAATCTTGAGGGTGCAGAACTTCCGCGTCGCGCTCGATGCACGGCGCGGCGACGCTGAAAATCAGATTTCTGAACGAATTATGGGTCAGGCCTGAAGGAAAACCCTGCACTCGTTTTGTAACTATAAAAAGGGAACCCTAGAGCAGTTTTAAGGGTTCCCTTTCTTGCCAATTCACAACACATCTTGGAGTTCAAGATTGGAGACCATTCTTTAGTAATTTCTTGCTTTTCTCTTACTTTATTTTCAGTTTTATGTTGGATATTGAATTAGTTTTTGTCATGTCTATGGCTAGGAACTAATTCTAATATAGGGTTTTCCATGTCAATTCACTTGAACCTTATATTTATGAATTGATGCAAGTTTGTGGTTTTTCTTCTTATTGTTGAGATTTATCCAATATATGTTTTGATTGCTTGATAATTACTTGATCATTAATTATCATTACTTATATGATTTCTAACCGAAATCCGAAATGGGAGGTTGTGACTATGCTGTAGTTGGGTAGAAATAGGTTGAATCGTGGATGAAAATACCCCGATTACTTGTGTAGCATTAATAAGGTTTTTGTTCTTAATCCTCCTCTAGAGTCAACCTTATCACCGAAAGGTAGAAAGGTGTTGTACTGGGGTTGAGTGTTTATATAACCTTAACAGGAGTATAAAACAGATTAGTAAACCTGCTATCTCCAAAAGAAGAAGAACCATAGTTAATTGCATTAATAAGTAAATTAAGCGGATAGTTGAGGAGATTTGGAAGCCCTATTTCCATCATCACTGAAGTAAACAACATAGTTAATTAGTCTTTATAATTATTTGTTATAATCAACAACTCAATTATCGGTCACCAAATAGATAACAAAGAATAGAAGTTGGTAATTGAACACTAATCCCTGAGGATGATAACTCGGTCTTCCAAGACTATATTACTTGACTCGACAAGTTGGTAACAAAGAATTGCACTCAACAAACACCCCAAACTTACACTTTACTCGCGCTCGAGTAAAACACTAAACAAAAACAAAAACATAATCAAATAAAAGACTCAATGAAATGGATCAAGTAGCTTTAGTAATGTTTCCTCAAAATCATGGATAAAAACTGGGATAATATGTTAGAACATACATAGTCTGGATATTTAGCAATCTAGAATTTCAAGTTAGATATTTCGCAAATTCAATTAGATCATAATCACTGGAAATACAAATACCTAACCTATGCATGTCAATTTCATTCCATCTTCCCCAAATTTATATAGACCTGTTTACTTGCTATTCTCCACTAATCATAGACATACATATTAGAGATCATCATGACTTTCAAGGGTTGTAATGTAGGATTTAGGCGGGGATAGATAAAAGTAGGCATTTAGGCTCAAATTACGTACCATAAGCATTTTTCATTCAACTCATTTTTCCTTCTTTATGATTTTCTTTTTAATCTCATATCTATCTTCCCCCTCTATTATTTTGAGAGAATGAGATATATTATAAATAACAACCACCCTCAAACTTAGGCTTTTGCATATTTTTCATTGGGGTGCATCAACTTTTTCATCTCTTTTTATTTCTTTTTCAACACTTTTCATTCCAATACTTTTCCATTATTACTTATGGCACAACAGAGGAATCATAATGTGTCAAACAAAGATATTATTTAGGCTCAAAGGGGCTGACTAATGATACAATTTATGTCAGGGTAGGTAATGAATGGTAATAAGGGCTAACAAAGAATGCCTGAATCATTTCCCTAAACATGCATATCTTAACTATTTCGCCTCAAATAACAAACAACCAGGTGTTCTAGATATTTTTAACCTTTCTTTCCATAATTGACAAGACATAGGCTAAGCATAAATATCCAAATAATTAGATGTCATGAATTTTTGACATATCTAACTTAAGCACACATATTTGTTTGCTTTCAATTCCATTACATTATCCCAATTTATCCACTCAATATCTTTAGCAACTACAACATACATGATCCAAAAAAAAAATATGACTCACAACCACATAAAACGAACAAAAAAACAACAAAAACCATACAATAAAAAAAAAGTAACCCCCCAAACTTAATCGACACATTGTCCCCAATGTGTGAAGACTAAAAATAAAGGTACAACTTACTGACACAACACAGCGGTCATAACGGAGGTCTGGGAGGAAATTCTTGAAATTGCACAGCATCTGGGCTCTCTGAACTTCTGACGCCACGACCCTGCATGTGGGCGCTGTGGCACTGCTGCCAATATTTTCCTTTTTCAGCATTTTTGTCCCCTATTCCACTCGGGGTCAGTTCCTAGTCCACCTGCCATCCAAAAACACTAAACATATCAGATCGTGAGACTATTCAAGACAAAATAAAACAAACTAAAACAAATATTGAAATAACATAATTAAAAACATTGGGTTGCCTCTCAAATAGCGTTGTCTTTAACGTCTTTTAGCCGGACGCAATTTTCTTAGTCAATCAAGGAGGTAGAGTATCCCCTCCGCATATCCATTTTAACACCATTAGATTCCCTTTTCTCCTTTTCTTCTTCATAGGGCTAAGGTCAGAAGAGTTCATTCCTTTTTCATTACTTGCTGGTTCAGAAGTCTTACAATTAAGTTATTTATGTTGCTTTAATGTTACCCCACGAGCATCAGTACTTGTGAGACTTTTCTCAGATACACTCTTGTTAACTATCCCAATGGCAAAACATCTATCATTTACTTGAGGTTCAGTGGGTGGCTTGAAAATTTTGAATATCATCTCCTCATCTTGGACTCGGGGCTTCAATTCTCCCTTTTCAACATCAATAAACGCCCTCCTTGTGGCTAGAAATGGTCTCCCAAGGATCATTGACATATTATCATCTTCCTCTATGTCAAGGATGAGGAAATCAGCAGGTAAGATAAATTTGCCCACTTTCACCAATACATATTCAATTATTCCTCGGGGATGCACTATAGAGCGATCAGCTAGCTGCAAGTTGATTGTGGTTGGATTTGCTTCCCCCAAACTAAGTATTTTAAACACTGAGAGGGGAATCAGGTTGATACTTGCCCCCAAATCACACAAAGTCTGCTTGCATGTCACCTTCCCTATAGTGCAAGGTAAGGTGAAACTCCCTAGATCTTTCAACTTTGGGGGAAGTCTCTTCTACAGAATAGCACTGCACTCATCTGTCAGCATCAATGTCTCATAGTCTTCCAACTTCATCTTCTTAAAAAGGTTGTCTTTCATGAACTTCACATATGTTGGCATTTACCCCAAGGCCTCAATGAAAGGAAGGTTGATATGCAGCTTTTTGAATACCTCCAAAAAAATCGAAAACTGCTTATCTAGAGACTTCTTCTGCAGTCTTTGAGGGTATGGAATTCTATTTGTATATTCCCTCATAACCGCTGGTGGAGATTTCTCTAATATAGGATGATCATCAGTAACCCCCTCTTTTTCTGCATCAACTGTCTTCTCTCACTCATTCTCCTTTTCAACCACTGGTTGGGGTGCAACCTACTCTAACTGCTTCTCACTCCTCAAGCTGATTGCTTGACACTGCTCCCTTGGGTTCATTACTGTGTTACTAGGGAGAGTCCCCTGAGGTATGTCATTCTATTTCCCTGCCAACTGCCCCATTTGTGTTTCCAAGTTCCTAATAGATGACCTAGTTTCGGTCATGAATTGTTTGGTCTCTGCCATAAACTGTGTCTGGGAGTTGGCTAAAGTTAAAAGTGAGGACCTGGTTTCTGCCATGAATTGAGTCTGTGAGTTGGCCAAGGTCAAAAGTGCTGCTCTCACTTCATCTGGCTTCCCTTGTGGCTATGGTGTGATGAACTGTTGAGAATAAGAGGCTTGATTCTGTGGTTGTTGGTTCTGATTTGGGCCCTGAAATTGAGGTTGTTGCCCTTGGTCATTCCTCCATGAAAAATTTGGATGATTTCTCCACCCCTGATTATATGTGTTGGAGAATGCATTATTGTAGGGCCTTTGAAAATTTCCAACTACCTGAATCTGCTCCATAGGCACATTATTTGGATCTACTGTTGTGCATCTATCACAGCTCACTGGTGTCTGAACAACTTTAACGGACATGATATTCTGCTGCATCTGCTTTGTCAAAGTGGCAACCTGGACAGTCAATGCAGTGATAGCATCCAACTCATGAACCCAGCCACTTTCCTTCTATTTGTAGTTCTCTCATCAGCCCCCTGATGGTTATTTGTAGCCATGTCCTCTAGCAAATCATGTGCCTCATTGACACTCTTCCTCATGAGTGTTCCCTCTGCTGCAACATCAATAATGGTACAAGTTGTACCACACAGCCCATTGTAGAATATGTGGACTAACATCCACTTCTCAATCCCATGATGCGGGCACTTCCTCTGTAAGTCTTTAAACCGCTCTCATGCATTATATAATGATTCTCCCTCCAGCTGGTAAAAGTTATTCAACTCTCCTCTGAGCCTTGCTGCTTTTAATGGAGGAAAGAATTTGGCAAGAAACTTCTGAGTCGAGTCTTGCCATGTGGTAATGGAGTTCGCCTGTAATGAGTTCAACCAGTTTTTTGCTCTATCCCTGAGTGATAATGTGAAGAGTCTCAACCGAATGTCATCATCAGTAACACCATTGTACTTAAAAGTTGCACACAACTCCAAGAAGTTTGCTAGATGCATATGGGGATCTTCAGATGGTAATCCCTAAATCGAATCGAGACTTGAACCATGTGCAAGATTGCTGGTTTAATTTCAAAACTGTTGGCTTCCACTGCGGGTAGCCTGATGCAAGTCTGCACCCCTGTAATTATCGACATTACATAGTCCCCTAAGCTCCTCTCTGTAGGGTGCGGGACTTGTCTCATCACAACCGATAACTCATCATTCCCCACATTGTTGTTTTGCTGATTTTCCATTGCTAAAGAATCAACAATTCTCTTATTTTTCCTGTTCTTTCTGCACAATCTTTCAATCTCGTGGTTGGAGGATAGGAGTGTCTGCTCATCTCCTACTTCGCATAAACTAAGTTCCTGAAATCCATCAAAAACAAGCAAACAGATCAAAACAAAAATGTTCTAAGAATAAAAATTAAAAAAAAAATAGAAAATAAAAACCAAATTAGAAATAAGATTAACTAATTCGATATTGATAGTACGTCAGTCCCCGACAACGGCGTTAAAAACTTGTTGCGATATTTTTAGATGCTTACGCAAGTGTACGTATCCCTTCAAGTAATAAAGTCTGTAATACCGAGTTATCGTCCACAAAGACTGGTTTGTCAAGTACTAATTATCTAATCTATAGTATCCATTTGGTAACCGTTCTTTTGTTTGGATTTATGATTAAGACTAAAATTATAGTAAAGTGCCGAAATTAAACTAAAAATGATAATACTTTGGTTTGAAACAATTATGAAGGAAATAAGGTTTCCAATCTCCTCAACTACCCACTCTTTCACTTGTTAATGAAATGCTAATGATTCTTCTTCTTATTAAGATAGCATGTTAACTAATATGTTCTATATTCCGGTTAGGATATATAAAAGTTCAACCTTGTGCAGAAACCTTCTATATTTCTATGATAGATTTTACCACACAGGAGGATTAAGAACAATAACCTTAAATACTACACAAGTATCGGGATACTTTCGTCCACGATTTTAACGTATGTCTAGACAACTACAACATATTCAAACCTCCCCTATTCGATCTCGATTCGAAATCATATAAGTTATGACAATTAATGATCAGTTAATTATCAAGCAATCAAAACAATATTGAATAGATCTTAATATGCTGAAGAAGAAATCAATAACTATGCATTAACTGTATGAAAGAGTTTCAAGAGATTCGACGGAAAACCCTACTAAAGAGATTAGCTCTTAAACATTGTCATGCTAAGAACTAATTTAATATCAAACATAAACTGAAATTAAAACAAATGAAAGAAAAGAACTTGAACAATTTGATGTCTCCAATTATAGCTTGTAGCCCCAAAGTATGATATCAAGTATGATAGGGTTTAGGGTTTTTATATTTGAGAAAAACCTCGCCTGCACTTTACGCCAGTCGACCGAAATTTCCGAAGTGCGCATCTCGACCGCGTTCTTTGGGTGGCCAGTCACGCTCGAGAAATTCTATCGGACCATGCAGTGTTTGGTAGCGCGTGCGCTTGAGTCGGCGTCGCGGCGCTCCCGACGTGTAATTCCAATTTTCGTCATTTTGGTGTCCGAACTTCGTCAGATTTCTTTCGTGCTTCCCGGGACTTCTTAGGCTTTTCTTGTGTAATTTCAGCCTCAAACGTAGTATCTTCTCCTTTATGACAGTTGTAACACAAAAGAAAAACACACTTAACACTATATTAAACACAAAATAAAAGAGTAAAATACTAACTAAAAATGACTCAAAAGAGTGTATAAAATACACTCAACAGCTCCGCGGCGATTTCTGACTCGTTTCATCTTTTACACATCGTTCACTTCTTCCTTCATTTACCAACGTGAAACCATTGTTACTTAGCCAATAACCGTCTATTATCTTACGTCTCAAACATTTTGTATACGTATCAATATCTCTTCTATTAAGGAAATTACGATTCTTGGTACAACATGTGCACGTGTGTGGAAACAACGTTTTCGATATGCGGGGCCCCAAATATTAGAGTCATAATTAATAGAATTAACTTTATTTTACGTTTAATCTATTACTCTGCATAGGAAAGAGTACCTAATTCCTACATATATTAATCAGAATCTTGCAGGCAAGTTTATTGCCAGGAACAAATTTCATAACTTCACCAATAATGTGCATTTGCGTTTTCGCGTTTTACCTTGCTTTAGAACTTTAACATAATAGTATGTTAACGTAATACATATTTCTTTGCACAAACTGATATAGTACTGTTCCGTTATAATCGAGTTATTTGTACAAAATATATTGAGTACGATATTTAGAAAAATATTATCTATACAAATGAAGTGATAGATCATATAGGAGCCAGGCATGCACAGAGATGGTAAATGGTAATGCCCACAGAGGGGGGTATCAAGGAGAGCATATTTCCACCTCCGAATGGGATTACAATGAAAGGGTCCGATTTTGCAAATCAACTTTTGGCGTTAAGCCCAGACCAGGTTGGATCACTACAGAATTTGGTGGCTATGTAAGTACCCTAATAAATTGCCCCAAAAAAAACAATTTTTCAGTCCAGGCCCAACTTATAATATGATTTTTAGAATATTGAAAGGGCTCTAAAGAGGTTGGAACTTGGAAGCAACATTATCTTCTTTAATGGGCTAAGAGATCCATGGAGTGGTGCAGGGTTAGTCACTGCTCTCTTCATATAATGTATCTTATTCTGTCTAAAATTGCAAATTTTCACATACATAAAACACACATTCACAAGTTTTTGTTATTTATTTATGTATTTATATATTTTTTTGACAGGGTACTTAAGGATATATCTAAGAGCATAGTTGCTATCATCGCAAAAGAAGGTTAGTAAGATCACTAACATAACATTCTTAATAATGACATACCATATGTTTGCATACCTGCGTATGTATGAAAAAAGAGACGCGCATATATTTATATATTGTCTGATTCTTTCTTTTTATTTAATTGCACTTAAATACCCGAAATTATTTATATTATTTCTCGTTTTTTTCCTTTACACTTGGAGGACTGTAGGGACTCGTTTGGTACGTCAGTCTTTGGGCATCTTGTATTGGGATCGTATTAATATATAATAGACGATATTAGAGTATTAATATATAATGAATTGTATTTTTTTTATTTTTAGTACAGTCCAGGGGAGACCCACGTGCTAGATGGGTCTAAAAAATGACAGTTGGACTGTACTGTTTCTAAAAATAGTACAATCAAGTGCGGCTGAAAACGTCCACTAAACGCTATATTATTTTTTTGTCCAGTACAGTCCAACATAATACATCGTACTAAACGTGCCCTAGGTGCACATCACGTGGACCTTAGGTGGTCAAGCAAAGAAGATCCAGAATGGCTCCGAGAAGTGAGGATAATGTAATAGACATTATCAGTTATTCCATAATAATGGCAAATAAAATAAATATTTTCTGCAATAAAATTACCAGTGTGTCTATCATCTATATATCTATACGCTAAAATTATCGTTAAATAATCATGACCGTTAGTATTACGGCTTATATCATAAGTGTTAGTCACTTTGCCATTAAAATGATATAATGAATAACGTAAATAATGTTGATATTCATGTGCAAATTTAAATACATCTCACTTTGCCTTTAAAAGCATGATTATACATTTCTCTAATGTAATGAATAAAATCAAAAGATTCAGAAAATGAAAAAGGCAAACCCTCCACAACAACTAATTTTGTTAGTGCTTCCCTATCTCTATGTTTATCATATTTAGGGCCTACAATTTCCCCCGTCATAGGATTAATTTGACCCTGTACTTGGTCCGAAATAGTATGTGAACCTTGTCCCGATGGAGAGAGCGCTTGCGCACCCGATTTTTTAGCCTCATATTAGGCATACATAGCTGGGTGTTTTTGTGTTATGCGTCTCATTAAACCCCTGTTGACACCCAATTTTGACCCTCCCGTCCAGTCATTAACTATAAAATTACACTAATTTTGTAAAATAATTTTTTATGATTTTTATAATAAAATGCAGCGAATAAAACATTAATACAGACATAAATAAGCAATTTAATAATGGCACCGCGTCTTACGTAGAGTATTAAGCACTTAGAGTCTCGCGCCCGCATTTATTAATTGTAAGCTCTGTCGTAATTCTTAAATAATTAATAAATACATAAAATAAATAATTTAGCAATGACGTCGTGTCAAACAGCATAGCCGCATTTATTAATACGCAAGATAATTTCATAATCATTTGTAATTTAAAATCAATTTTAATCTAATACATGCATTTAATAGTGTCGCATTTATAAAAGCTTTAAACAATTCTTAAATATCATACTTGCATTTAGCATTTAAATAATTTAATCTAAACTCAATTCAACTTTAATTTAACTTCGCAATAATGCACAATAATAAGATTTTAAATAATAAGATTTTCTAAAGTATCAAGCATTAATTAAATAGCACGTCCGTCTTTATTCTTTATAATAATTCAAACTCAAGCACTAATTAAATAGCACGCCCGCATTTATAACAATTAGGCTAATAAAACACCTAAATAATTTAATCACATTTGTTAATTTAATTTACCTAAACTAATTAAACACCTAAAATTAAATACCTAATTAATTAAAATCAGCCCAACTAACCCTTATATCGCCCCAGGCCCAGTTTCCCTTTACTCCAGCCCACGTCGCCCAGCCCAAACCCGCGACCCAGCCGACCCACAGCCCTTATATGCCTAGCAGCCTTTTAGCCCTTACCCATCGTCCCCACTCCCTCAAACCTAGAAAAAACCTAGCAGCTAAAGTTTCAGTCGCCGCACCTCGTCCCAACATCCATGCCGGGATTCTCGCCGGAGAATCCGGCGAATCAGTTACCGTATCAACACCCTGTCATTGCCACGCACCTCTCCAGCGGTTTCTTACCATAACCAGCACCTAAATCTTTTAACCCGCAGCAATCGAGGTATAACTGGCTATTAGAATAACTTACTTAACGAAATCGTGCACAAAGTCGTACCTCGCGATTCAGCTACCATATCAACACCTTGCTCTTACCATAATCTGTTTGTATCAAGCACAAATCTCAACCAAAATCTCAGCCTTAAATACTTACCAAACTTAGAACCAAAACGAGGGCTATATAAAGCACATGCAAAGGCAATCGAGAGGGGGACATCAGAGTAGAGTAGAGCAGAGGGAGAGCAGGATACCCATAGCATCGATTTGACACCCTCCCTTAGCAACAGTTAAGAGCAAAATGCGACAGAGCTCAGCGGGGAAGCAATCGGGTAGCAATCGTCTTTCCACAGCAAAGGAACTCCATTAAGTATCCAGGGGAAGTATTATCTAAAGGGAATAGGCGTCGATTTGCGTCCTCAAAAAATGATGGTCGAAACGTATTCTCACACATGCATTTAGCAGCCTTCAACCTCAGTAGGCATCGGGGGTTAGGGATTCAGCATTCAGAAATTAGCAGCCTAAGAGTAATAGCAGAAGTTCGAAGCCTTTCTTTTATTAGTCCAGAAATCAGCAAAAGGCCCCCCTGCCTTAATTCACATAGCAATATAACCCGTCGAGTGGACCGACGACTTGATACGCTGCCTCGGTTCGCTGCCCGGAGAAGGTAAACTCAAATTACTCTCGACTCTAATTTACTTCGATGCTTACGTGCTTATTGTGTTCTCTGTTGCTTAATCATGTTTAGATGAGCTCGTCGTGTTATTGTTTTCTATTAATGCTTAATACAACGACGAAGTAATCTGCTTTAGTTAACCCAGATTGGTAATGGTTTATTAAAATCAGGAAATAGGTTGATGTTACTGTAATTACTTGCTTATTGGGTATGATGATGGATAGTAAAATGCTTCATTGATGTTTGTTGTTGTCTTATGGCT
This sequence comes from Przewalskia tangutica, assembly GCA_029844215.1. NCBI lineage: Eukaryota > Viridiplantae > Streptophyta > Magnoliopsida > Solanales > Solanaceae > Przewalskia > Przewalskia tangutica. Next base: position 240,083 of record CM056732.1, read on the forward strand.
TGCCGACATGTTTTACTAGCTAATATTTAAATATGAGATATACACAAATATTGAAATATGCTACTGTACATCTAAATATATCACGGATATTACGACCCCATGTTCTCATTTGTATGAATTTATCCTAGTAAAATATGTAGCTTATGCAGAACTACTCTGTGTGCAACCAAGCCTGTTCCTTATTCCTTAATATGTATGCTTGCATGGATTTAGCATAAGGGATGGGGTTGTCCCTGTAAATGGCAATACATTTAACATAGCATTCTCTTTAAGGTTATATAGATCTGTAACTCAATTGCTCATAGTTTAATTTCGTGTCTTTATGTGGAGTCGTTCACTATGTCTTGACCATTATATGTGACTGAATTAATAAAGAAAATGATTTTCCTATCAGTTCAGAAATCTGTTTAATCACATGCACACTACGTTAGTCAATACTCATTTTTGTTGATTCTTAGAGTTGCTGATTACATGAAAGCTATGCATTACAACTGTCGCATCCCAGTGTTAGCATTTCTTGGGTCATTCCCATGCCATATGAACATGCAGTCCCTGTCGCATCTTATATTTGAAAGATAATATGGCCTGATATAGTGGAACATAAGTTAAGAGTATATTGTGTCATTTGCCTCTATTCCAGTTTACAAAGACACCTTAACCTGTTAAGTGCTAGGATTAGTTGGTCCGTTATCCAAAATAGGCAAGATATATCATATTTTTATTTTTCCAGAACTTGGTCGCACATCACATATGTATTCAGTAAATCGCCTGCACATCATATTATGTGGCTATCTGTTAACCAGATTTTTGTTTCCTTTCTTCCAAATCTGGGTATGAGTCTGTTCCCTGCTTCTATTTGTCGTGTTCTGGACTGATTTGTGTGCTGCCTTAGGTCTGTACCTTACTTTTTATATTCTGGACTGATTTGCGTAACACGGGAATTATCCTTTGCTGTTTACGTTTTGCTGGTATACTCATTGCAGAAACCTGTTATTTTTAACTGGAAGTAGTACAATAATAATCTGACCTTAATTGTTGAATAGCCTATTTGTGCTTTGACTTGAGCATTCTGCATACGTGGTAATGGGTATTGGCCTGGGCCTGTCTAAGTATCCCTTTTCTCTCCTCTGTTTGTGGCTACTTACTGTCCCCATCTGTCTACTTGACGAAATGGCTTCAAGAACAGGGAATCACTTAAGCCTATTGCTTACTTGCCTTTACTTGGAATTTTTGGGGGTTGCATATAATACTAGCAGCTGGATTATGCAGTCTACATACATGCTCATTCTTATTTCCTTTGTCATCTGCTTGCTTGTCTCCATCTGATATTATCCTTTGTTTGGTCCTTATGTATGTGTGTGCTTAAATACAAACTTTGTGTCAAGTGCTTGTTTTGGTTAAATAAATTTGGGCATATACTAATCCTTATCTTTTTTTTTTTTTTACATGGCACGCACCGGAGCAACAAAGAGTTTCATAGCGGGACTCATCGTGGCAAACACGAAGACCCGCATCTACATGCATTTACCTCCGCATCAGAAATTCTAAGCCATAGGCGAAGTGACTTCGCCATTCCTCGAGTCGTTTTATTGTTTTCTTATCCCGCCCCCATTTATTTGTTGTGAATTAATTGTTTAACATTACACTACTAGCGGAATCTTTAGGATATTTAAGCTTTGCGTTGCCATTAAGAGGTAGTGTGACACTAGAAATTTGCTTCCTCTAACTTAATCATTTTAAGCTCGCCCTGCATAGTTTAAGATAACTAAACTACTTGATAATTTTAGTCTGCATAATCACTAGGTAGCCAAGATATTATTTTCCTAGCATGAGAAACTCATCTTCTTATAAATACTTATTAACATTCATAACAAAAATGTATTCTGTTGCATAAAAGACATTTTTTGCATCCTATTTTATAAGCACCTGATTTTGTCATAATAATTTGCATATATTATGCTAAGCAGTACGGGTACGCTATAGAATAAATTTTCTAATTACTTTATAAATGCATGTTTTCACTAAACCAACTTTATATATTTTGGCGCTGTAGTTTATATTAAGTAATAATACATTTCATATTCTAAATACTCTTCATTCAAATACCTTTCGCAACTTGCATTGCATTCTTGGCATAATAATTAATCCTAGGTTTGGCAGGACAACCGCAAGTTAGCGGATCTTAGAAGGTGTCTAACCCCTTCCCTCTAGATTAATAAAGAACCCTTGCCCAGAATCTCATTAAATTTAGCAGACCATTAAATGGAGTTAATGTTTACTTTAAACTAGTTAACATTTAGGTGTCCTAATTCACCCAAATTAATTAGGTGGCGACTCCGCGAACCCTTAGCATTTCTAGCACTTTTAGCATTTAGCACCCTTTTTAAAACTTTTAACATCTTTTTAACATTTTAAGCATTTTAAACTATTTTAGCGTTTTATTTTATTGTCTAACACTTTATCAAAGCAGGAGCCATTTTTATTTATAAAAAAATGTCGCGGTCGAAAAAGGGCGTGACAGAAATGGCGACTCCGCTGGGGAATTTTAGGTTCTTAACCACAACAGACCTAGGGTTATTATTTGACATTATTTTTGCATTTAATTTTTGCGTGCTATATTTTGTCTTATTTATTTTAATTGCTACATGCTTTACTGCTTTCCTTAAACTGGCATTCCGCTCATATTTCTTCCACTCTGGAAAATTCACACTATCACACATTACATGCGAGGTGCGCTGGGTGCATCAGCAAAATTCTTTCTTCAAAATCCAAATTTAGGAGAGTTGGTAATATACGTGGAGTGTCCGGTCTAACCGGTGGCCGCGTAGCTTTCTCACTCGAGTTGTCCGCTCGAGAACCTTGCGTCTAGAAAAGCCAAATCTTATAAACTTAAGATAGAGCTATACCACCTTTTATTTTAGGGCATGCATGCATTTACCTTAGGTGGGTCGGTCCTCGGCATCGACACCACAATTAGGAAGACACCAAACTTGTCGATGGGTTTCTCAACCCAACGACCAACCAACATATTATGCGTAGCGTGACAATGATAGAAAAATCCAAGCCTAATCATGACATGCTGAAATTGGGAAAAGTGCACCGTCATTTGGTCGCCATTTCCAACAAAAGCATTACAGTTGGACGGCTTGGACAAATCCATCATGACCTCGCATATGTGACGTTTAGGCTTACCTCTGGCATAAAGGGGTCCCCATGCATGTTAGGACTCACTTGCAATGTGGCAATTTATGTGCAATATGTACTTGCTAAATGTTTTTACACTTCTGCAAAATCACGTGCTTTACACTAACACAGTTTGCTACATGTTGTCTAAAGGATTTACCATCTCCTCAAAGGTCAATTTGTATTTGACTAAGCAATGGCAGAGCATCGATATTTCACAAGATCAAAGGCACGGTCCAGCGACATGACCAATTCAAGGGCATTTGAGCAGAACGAGTCGGAACCTGTCTTGGGTCCTATAAGCAAAGCAGGGGTCTCAGAAAAGAAAAGCGGCAGAACTGATCGAGCACCTCGCCGCCATCGCAAAGAACGGCAACCCTACAGGCCGAAATCAGAAGGCCCAGAAACATCACTAAATACAAGCAACTTTATTGAGACCCACTTTAGGTCAAACGCCCTTGCATATTCAAAACTGGGACAAGGTAGGAAACCAGACAGAGGTTGCAGGTCCAAGCAGGCCAGACACGCAGATGTCAAGGAACAAGGCGGCGAAGTCAAATATGAATCGACCCCCCCCCCCAAAACTCACAACTTTTCTTTGAGCGCAGGTCTTTTCATATTACCGTACAGAGAGTGCAATAGCGAAGTAGAAAATACGGCAAAAGTTTCTTCACGAAGCAAAAGAAGAAGCGCAGAGGATGACAACAATCCAAAGTCCGCGAAAAGCGGCAGCAGCAGAATGGGCATCAACAATCGCAATCAAAGTTCAAAGTTCCGCAACAAAATCTAGCGATCAACTCGCATAAAGTCAAATTGACAACCAACGATCGCACTCCAACAAAGGCATCATGGCAATTCGTCGATGCGGCATTTAGCATGTCCGCAAGGACAACATCTCGATTCATCCGGCGTATCGTGGCGACATCTCTACCCATAAAATTACACTTCATATGTATTTATCATTTCGTTTAAACGGTATACACTAATGTTTTCTCGAAGCTTGCGGAGCATTTATTCTACGCAAAGAACGATACGTCCGTGCAACGACATCATCAAAGACAAGAAGTCCGAAAACGACGCCAAGAAGAACACGCCCAGCAACGACGTTATCGGCGATTATGTCCAGTAACGACATCATCAAGATTGCGCTTCACGCAACGACGCCAGCAGAATATGTACAGTAACGACGTTATCAACATTATGTCCAGTAACGACATCATCGCGATTGCGTACGCAACGACGCCAAAGAAGAATACGCCCGTGCAACGACGTTATCGATTATGTCCAGTAACGACATCATCGATACGCCACGCAACGACGCCAAAGAAGAATACGCCCAAGCAACGACGTTATCGGCGATTGTGTCCAGTAACGACATCATCGCGATTGCATCTACGCAACGACGCCAAAGAAGAACACGCCCGTAACGACGCGACGGCGATTATGTCCAGGCAACGACATCATCAGCATCGCGTCTACGCAACGACGCCAGTAACAATACGTCCAGGCAACGACGTTATCAGCATTGTGTCCAGGCAACGACATCATCAAGATTGCGCTACGCAACGACACCACCAAAGAATACGCCCGCATAACGACGTTATCATCATTATGTCCAGTAACGACATCACGATTGCGTACGCAACGACGCCAACAAAGAATACGCCCAGTAACGACGCGTTATCGCGATTATGTCCGTGCAACGACATCATCGCGATTGCGTCTACGCAACGACGCCCGCAGCAATACGTCCAGGCAACGACGCGTTATCGGCGTTATGTCCGTGCAACGACATCATCGTGATTGGTCTACGCAACGACGCGGAAAGAATACGCCCGTGCAACGACGCGTTATCGGATTGTGTCCGTGCAACGACATCATCGCGATTGCGTCTACGCAACGACGCCAAGAAAGAACACGCCCAGTAACGACGCCATCGATCGCGTCTACGCAACGACGCCACCAACAATACGTCCAAGCAACGACGTTAGCAGTATTATGTCCAGGCAACGACATCATCAGCATTGCGTCTACGCAACGACGCCAAAGCAAAGACATCCAGTAACGACGCGTTATCGACAACAAGTCCGAAATGACACTATCATCAGCATATCACATCTACGCAAGGACGATTTCTATACTTTCGAAATTGCATTTCTTACTCATGCTTTATTATTCTGTCTTAGCAGTTAGACACTAACTCTTTCTTGAGCTCTAGTCTACAAGGGCGGCAAGGACGATATATCCGCATTCACTGTCGCAACACGTCTGTGCAAGGACGAAAGTCACAGCATTGGCAGCATCGCATCAACACAACAGACATCGCATTTTTGCAGGATAACATTTTCTACTCACAGTTACATTACTTTTAAAATTATGCATCATCATTTTGCCTTAACAGTTATGCACTAACCGTTTGTTTAAGTCTTAGCATGCAGGAGCAGGAGCACAACGTGGATTTTCTCTACAAATAACCGGGCAATTTGTTGGGGCCAACCTTCCCAACGAATGGCGTAGCCTCAGCGTCGGTCCACTCGCTTCCACATCACCATGTAACCCAAAGACCATAAGCCATAGCGGTACACCCCAGGTTCAAGTCAGTTATTTTTATTTTTTACTTTTTGCACCATAACCCAGTGTCATCATAACTCGACACTGGGACAAATTTTGAGCCCGCGTTAGCCCGCCTTGGTGTTTTGACCATGGTATCCTGTATCGCCATAACTCGACACCGACAAGCTGAGTCCGCGTTAGCCCGCCTTGATGTTTTGACCATGGTATCCCAGTGTCGTCATAACTCGACACTGGGACAGTTTTGATTTTTGCGTCCGCCTTGTCTACCTGCCCAACATTTTTGCAAATCTGAAGATCAAGACAAAATTGGCTATGAGTCAACGTCTTTGTCCGAAGATTCTTCCATCATCTCCATACAAAGAGGACGGTGACACCCAATTTTGACCCTCCCGTCCAGTCATTAACTATAAAATTACACTAATTTTGTAAAATAATTTTTTATGATTTTTATAATAAAATGCAGCGAATAAAACATTAATACAAAATTACAAACATAAATAAGCAATTTAATAATGGCACCGCGTCTTACGTAGAGTATTAAACACTTAGAGTCTCGCGCCCGCATTTATTAATTGTAAGCTCTGTCGTAATTCTTAAATAATTAATAAATACATAAAATAAATAATTTAGCAATGACGTCGTGTCAAACAGCATAGCCGCATTTATTAATACGCAAGATAATTTCATAATCATTTGTAATTTAAAATCAATTTTAATCTAATACATGCATTTAATAGCGTCGCATTTATAAAAGCTTTAAACAATTCTTAAATATCATACTTGCATTTAGCATTTAAATAATTTAATCTAAACTCAATTCAACTTTAATTTAACTTCGCAATAATGCACAATAATAAGATTTTAAATAATAGCGCCGCATTCTAAAGTATTAAGCATTAATTAAATAGCACGTCCGTCTTTATTCTTTATAATAATTCAAACTCAATCACTAATTAAATAGCACGCCCGCATTTATAACAATTAGGCTAATAAAACACCTAAATAATTTAATCACATTTGTTAATTTAATTTACCTAAACTAATTAAACACCTAAAATTAAATACCTAATTAATTAAAATCAGCCCAACTAACCCTTATATCGCCTCAGCCCGGTTCCTCACCAAATTTCAAACCCGCGACCCAGCCGACCCACAACCCTTATATGCCTAGCAGCCTTTTAGCCCTTACCCATCGTCCCACTCCTCAAACCTAGAAAAACCTAGCGGTAAAGTTTGATCGCGCACCTCGTCCCAACATCCATGCCGGGATTCTCGCCGGAGAATCCGGCGAATCAGTTACCGTATCAACACCCTGTCATTGCCACGCACCTCTCCAGCGGTTTCTTACCATAACCAGCACCTAAATCTTTTAACCCGCAGCAATCGAGGTATAACTGGCTATTAGAATAGCTTGCCTTAACGAAATCGTGCACAAAGTCGTACCTCGCGATTCAGCTACCATATCAACACCTTGCTCTTACCATAATCTGTTTGTATCAAGCACAAATCTCAACCAAAATCTCAACATTAAATACTTACCAAACTTAGAACCAAAACGAGGGCTATATAAAGCACATGCAAAGGCAATCGAGAGGGGGACATCAGAGTAGAGTAGAGCAGAGGGAGAGCAGGATACCCATAGCATCGATTTTACACCCTCCCTTAGCAACAGTTAAGAGCACAATGCGACAGAGCTCAGCGGGGAAGCAGTCGGGTAGCAATCGTCTTTCCACAGCAAAGGAACTCCATTAAGTATCCAGGGGAAGTATTATCTAAAGGGAATAGGCGTCGATTTGCGTCCTCAAACAATGATGGTCGAAACGTATTCTCACACATGCATTTAGCAGCCTTCAACCTCAGTAGGCATCGGGGGTTAGGGATTCAAAGATTCGAAATTAAGAACAAGAGTAATAGCGAGTTCGAAGCCTTTCTTTTATTAGTCCAGAAATCAGCAAAAGGCCCCCCTGCCTTAATTCACATAGCAATATAACCCGTCGAGTGGACCGACGACTTGATACGCTGCCTCGGTTCGCTGCCCGGAGAAGGTAAACTCAAATTACTCTCGACTCTAATTTACTTCGATGCCTACGTGCTTATTGTGTTCTCTGTTGCTTAATCATGTTTAGATGAGCTCGTCGTGTTATTGTTTTCTATTAATGCTTAATACAACGCACGGCACCGCTTTAGTTAATCCAGATTGGTAATGGTTTATTAAAATCAGGAAATAGGTTGATGTTACTGTAATTACTTGCTTATTGGGTATGATGATGGATAGTAAAATGCTTCATTGATGTTTGTTGTTGTCTTATGGCTTGCCGACCTGTTTTACTAGCTAATATTTAAATATGAGATATACACAAATATTGAAATATGCTATTGTACATCTAAATATATCACGGATATTACGACCCCATGTTCTCATTTGTATGAATTTATCCTAGTAAAATATGTAGCTTATGCAGAACTACTCTGTGTGCAACCAAGCCTGTTCCTTATTCCTTAATATGTATGCTTGCATGGATTTAGCATAAGGGATGGGGTTGTCCCTGTAAATGGCAATACATTTAACATAGCATTCTCTTTAAGGTTATATAGATCTGTAACTCAATTGCTCATAGTTTAATTTCGTGTCTTTATGTGGAGTCGTTCACTATGTCTTGACCATTATATGTGACTGAATTAATAAAGAAAATGATTTTCCTATCAGTTCAGAAATCTGTTTAATCACATGCACACTACGTTAGTCAATACTCATTTTTGTTGATTCTTAGAGTTGCTGATTACATGAAAACTGTCTGTTACAATCTGTGTCGCATCCCAGTGTTAGCATTTCTTGGGTCATTCCCATGCCATATGAACATGCAGTCCCTGTCGCATCTTATATTTGAAAGATAATATGGCCTGATATAGTGGAACATAAGTTAAGAGTATATTGTGTCATTTGCCTCTATTCCAGTTTACAAAGACACCTTAACCTGTTAAGTGCTAGGATTAGTTGGTCCGTTATCCAAAATAGGCAAGATATATCATACTTTTATTTTTCCAGAACTTGGTCGCACATCACATATGTATTCAGTAAATCGCCTGCACATCATATTATGTGGCTATCTGTTAACCAGATTTTTGTTTCCTTTCTTCCAAATCTGGGTATGAGTCTGTTCCCTGCTTCTATTTGTCGTGTTCTGGATTGATTTGTGTGCTGCCTTAGGTATGTACCTTACTTTTTATATTCTGGACTGATTTGCGTAACACGGGAATTATCCTTTGCTGTTTACGTTTTGCTGGTATACTCATTGCAGAAACTTGTTATTTTTAACTGGAAGTAGTACAATAATAATCAGACCTTAACTATTGAATAGCCTATTTGTGCTTTGACTTGAGCATTCTGCATACGTGGTAATGGGTATTGGCCTGGGCCTGTCTAAGTATCCCTTTTCTCTCCTCTGTTTGTGGCTACTTACTGTCCCCATCTGTCTACTTGACGAAATGGCTTCAAGAACAGGGAATCACTTAAGCCTATTGCTTACTTGCCTTTACTTGGAATTGTTGGGGGTTGCATATAATACTAGCAGCTGGATTATGCAGTCTACATACATGCTCATTCTTATTTCCTTTGCCATCTGCTTGCTTGTCTCTATCTGATATTATCCTTTGTTTGGTCCTTATGTATGTGTGTGCTTAAATACAAACTCTGTGTCAAGTGCTTGTTTTGGTTAAATAAATTTGGGCATATACTAGTCCTTATCTCTCTTTATTTTTTTACATGGCACGCACCGGAGCAACAATGAGTCTCATAGCGGGACTCATCGTGGCAAACGTGAAGACCCGCATCTACATGCATTTACCTCCGCATCAGAAATTCTAAGCCATAGGCGAAGTGACTTCGCCATTCCTCGAGTCGTTTTATTGTTTTCTTATCCCGCCCCCATTTATTTGTTGTGAATTAATTGTTTAACATTACACTACTAGCGGAATCTTTAGGATATTTAAGTTTTGTGTTTCTATTAAGAGGTAGTGTGACACTAGAAATTTGCTTCCTCTAACTTAATCATTTTAAGCTCGCCCTGCATAGTTTAAGATAACTAAACTACTTGATAATTTTAGTCTGCATAATCACTAGGTAGCCAAGATATTATTTTCCTAGCATGAGAAACTCATCTTCTTATAAATACTTATTAACATTCATAACAAAAATGTATTCTGTTGCATAAAAGACATTTTTTGCATCCTATTTTATAAGCACATGATTTTGTCATAATAATTTGCATATATTATGCTAAGCAGTACGGGTACGCTATAGAATAAATTTTCTAATTACTTTATAAATGCATGTTTTCACTAAACCAACTTTATATATTTTGGCGCTGTAGTTTATATTAAGTAATAATACATTTCATATTCTAAATACTCTTCATTCAAATACCTTTCGCAACTTGCATTGCATTCTTGGCATAATAATTAACCCTAGGTTTGGCAGGACAACCGCAAGTTAGCGGATCTTAGAGGGTGCCTAACCCCTTCCCTCTAGATTAATAAAGAACCCTTGCCCAGAATCTCATTAAATTTAGCAGACCATTAAATGGAGTTAATGTTTACTTTAAACTAGTTAACATTTAGGTGTCCTAATTCACCCAAATTAATTAGGTGGCGACTCCGCGAACCCTTAGCATTTCTAGCACTTTTAGCATTTAGCACCCTTTTTAAAACTTTTAACATCTTTTTAACATTTTAAGCATTTTAAACTATTTTAGCGTTTTATTTTATTGTCTAACACTTTATCAAAGCAGGAGCCATTTTTATTTATAAAAAAATGTCGCGGTCGAAAAAGGGCGTGACAACCCCCCGTCTCACCGCTATCTTTTCCAGTTTTAAATTTAAAACATTGTTTACAAATTTTACATATAGCTACTTGATTCTCTACGTCCCTAATAAAAAGTGGCATGCATCTGATTTTAATGGTCGTTTTGCTGGACCTCGTCTCATACTAGGGGGAATATGAGGCATGTCAGTTGAAGGCGCACTGGTGAGTGTGTCATCTACATTAGTGAGTGTGTCATCTAGATCATCTTCTAAATTAAAGTCTTGTTGAGTTCCAGAAAATATATCCTCGTCTAAATCATATGGTATTTCAGGAAAACCTTCAGTATCAACAAAAAATCATCTTGTTTAGGAATATGATCTTGTCTGGAATAGGATCTTGTCTAGAATATGATGACTAGAAGAAGTACCCCGACCCTTGTTACCCCTAGTAGAAGAAGTTTTACCCTTAAGCATACATCTTATTGATTCTATTTTAATTATGATAATAATTAGTTAAAGATAATGAAATCAAATGCGCTAAATAAAATAAAGAAACAATAATAATTTAATGAAGGAACGAATGTACCAAACGCCGACGTAACGTCGACGTGTGATCGAGAGGTTGAAAATTGAAACTTTGCTCGATGGATGATCTTCAAGCTAGTTGCCAACTTCACTCCCAAATGAATAAATAAAATTGAATATTTAGTAGACAATGTAGATTTGTAGAGAGATTGATTGAGAGATTAGAGAGATTGTAGGAAGATTTGTGGGAAAGATGAAGAGAAAATGAAGTATTTATAATTGGAAAATTGGGTTAAAGTGTAAATATAATAACTTAGGGATTACAAATAAATATTAAGGGGGAGGGGAGGCCAAAAATGGCCATTGCACAACGACCAAAATGTAAAATGGTCGTTGGTGCAACGACTATTTTGTGCAAAGGGGGGTTTCGGGCGGGATCATTGTGGGACCGGGATCGAGCTGGCGGGATTGGGGCGGGCCGGAACAGAGCGGGCCGAGGCCATGTCCCTTCCCAGTTCGAGTCTCGGTACCGTAATTTTTTTATTTTTTTATAACGGGATCGGGGTGGGACCGGGTCTTCCCGGCCCACTGGCCAGCCATAGTCTCATTCTCTAATTTCAAACATTTTTCCAATTTGGTCGGTGACAAATTGGTGTTGTTCTGCGAATTGTTTGAACAATATATGAGAAGAAAGTCCAAAACTAGAGACGTGTTAATTTGATATCTTGAAGACCCTTCTGATTAATATACTAGTATAATTTAGTGATGTATATTTTCTAAACTAAGATTTCATATTATTAGGTAGGACTGTATGAGTACTGAAAAAGTAACAGTAATTAAACTGTTTCCACATGAATAATGTCCTAGTTCTAGGTTGTAAGTAGCGCTAATAGACAAATAATTTATTGGGACAAGACACCTGCGGACCTAACACTATATAATATTCGTTTACTTCTTAAAGTATATTGTTTTGAAAAAGTTACTAATAGACTTATTTGAAAATAACACTATATTTTCTTTGTTTCACTCCTCTTTAAAATTCTGGATTAATGACAATAGTGAGTCACTTAATAAACCGTTATTATTAGTATTTGTACTTAAATATCTACTCCAAAATATGAGAAAAATGATCAGATGGATGGGAGGATCTTTCTTTTGAGAATAGTCTTGCCTTTGCGTTCACTTTTGGGATTTAAAAGATTATCATCAGGTAGAGATACATCAAATAACAGTAGTACACAAACAGAAAAGGGCATATGCCGTCCAACTTGCAGGTAGTAGTGATTAAGACAAGACTTGGATATGACAAAAGGGTTGGTGCAACCACAAATAAATGCATATGTATATACTCCTATATTTTTTCGTTTGGACATTGGGCGATGGCGATGGCGATAATGAGAAGAAATAGATCAAATATTCAAATCAATCGGATCACCTTCTCGTTTCACCAATTGGACTTTGATTCAGTATTAGTATTTTCAAATGTAGTGATTATTTTTTTCAAAATATTGTTAGAAATTTATTAACGTGAACTAAAGTTAATCCTATTAGTTATGACTCGAACAATTGGGTCCCGCACGTCGGAAACGTTGTTTTCACACACGTGCACACGTTGTACCAAAGATCGTAAATTTTCTTAGTGAAAGAGATATTGGTACGTATACGTAAACGAAATGTTTGAGACATGAACTGATAGACGGTTGTTGGTCAAACGACGAGTGTTTCACGTTGGTAAATGAAGAAAGAAGTGTACGATGTGTAAAATATGAAACGCGTCAGAAATCGCCGCGGAGCCTTGAAGGGTCGTGAGTCTCGACTTCTGGTTGGTTACTGGAAGTCGAGCGTCGCGGCGCCTCCAGCCAGTGCCGCGACGCCTTGGTGGCTGAAAGTTTCTGGACGTCAAGCGCCCGCGGCGTCTCCCAGGCAGGGCCGCGGCGCTTCGATGGAAGAAGGCTTCGACGAGAGCTGAAAAGTTTTTGACTTTTGGGTTGGTTTGGGGCATTGATTCTCTACGAATTGACACTTTAATTCAGCCATTATTAAGAAGAAAAAGTTCCAGAAGGACGGTAGTGGCCCAACAACTGAAAAGTTTAATGGGACTTGCCATTACTGCGGTAAACCTGGTCATATGGTCAAGATTGCCGCAAACTCAAGAATGAGAATAAAGAGAAGGTCAAGAGCAAGGCTAAGGCTAACATCATCGAAGACACGCTTCTAGACGATATGATTGGGGAGTTCTCGGCGGTAGTACTTGAAGCCAACCTCGTTGAGAATCCTATGCATTGGTGAATGGACACGGGTGCTACCTGTCACATCTGTTCCATCAAAGACGTCTTTTCCACATATACACCAGTCACAGATAAGAAGTTGTTCATGGGCAACAATGCTTCTTCAGAGGTGCTGGGGGTAGGAAAAGTAATCCTGAAGATGACTTCCGGAAAGGAGTTTACTCTGAAGGAGGTGATGCATGTCCCAGAAATTTGATGAAATTTAATTTCTGGACCTTTATTGGTGAATGCTGGTCTTAGGCTAGTGTTTGAGGCCAATAAATTTGTAATCACTAAGAATGGAACATTTGTAGGAAGGGGCTTCATCTGTGAAGACCTCTTTAAAGTTAATGATATATCTGTAATGCCTTATACTTTATCTATTAATAAAATTGAGCATTCTTCTTATTTGCTTGAGTCGTCTAATTTATGACATCATAGATTAGGACATATAAAATATCAATCTATCCAAAGATTGGTAAAGTTGGAGTTGTTTTCATCTATCGACGTAAACCCTCAACGAAAGTGTGAGGTGTGCATAGAGGCAAACTTTCAAAGAGTCCCTTTAGATCCATCGAAAGGGAAACCACTCCTCTAGAACTCATACACACCGATATATGTAATTTGAAGTTCGCACAAACTAGATGGGGAACAAGTACTTTGTGACTTCATAGATGTTAGTACAAGGTATTGTTACATTTACTTACTAAAAAGTAAAGATGAAGCCTTTGAAGTATTCAAATGCTACAAAGCAGAAGTTGATAACCAACTAAGCGAACGGATTAAATCAATCTATAACGATAGAGATGGGGAATATGTAGAGCCTTTTGAAGAATATTGTGCCCAATCGGGAATTGTTCATCAAACGATGTCTCCTTACTCACCTCAATAAAACGATGTCTCCTTACTCACCTCAATCAAACGATGTTGATGAACGCAAGAACCGTATGTTAAAGGAAATGATGAATGCATTGCTCATCAATTCAGGCCTTCCCCAAAATATGTGGGGAGAAGTTGTCCTTACTGCCAATAGGATTCTTAACCGAGTCCCACATAAGGGTAAGGACAAGACTCCATATGAGCTATGGAAAGGAAATAAACCCACATACAAATACTTGAGGTGTGGGGTTGTCTGGACAAGGTAGAAGTACCTAAGCCAAAGCAGGTCAAGATTGGGCCTAAGACTATAGATTGCATATTCATATGATATGCAAATAACAGTAGTGCATATCACTTCTTAGTGCATAAGTCAGATGTACCCGACATCCATGTGGGTACAATCATGGAATAAAAAAATGCCAATTTTTTTGAAGACTCGTTTCCTAGAAAGGAAAGAGACATAACCTCTCGCAAACGAAGTTATGAACAAAACTCTCAAGATCCAGGGGTCGTTGATTGCCCAGATCTAGGCGGTTCAGATCTAGAAAACTCCGAAGTGGATGATTATCCGAAATTTAGTATTCCAGATTCTCAGAACTTGGAGGGTCTAGAGATGGAATCAAGACAAAGCAAAAGGGCAAGGATAGACAAATCCTTCGGTCTATACTTTGTAGCTTATATGGTTCATGACGAACCACATATAATTGTTGAAGCATTGTCAACCCCAGAAGTACCGCTCTGGAAAGAAGCTATAGAGGCTGAGATAGACTCTATTCTGCACAACCATACTTGAGAGTTGGTTGATCTTCCTTCGGGAAATAAACTGTTGGGTTGTAAGTGGATACTTAAATGGAAGTTGAAAGCAGATGGATTTATAGACAAGTACAAGGTCAGGTTGATAGTCAGGAGCTATGGACAAAATGAGAGCCTTGATTACTTTGACACCTACTCTCCGGTGTCTAAAATGACATCCATACGAGTATTCATTGCGGGATATTAAAATACATCAAATAGATGTTAAGATAACCTTCCTAAATGGTGATTTTGGAAGAAGAAATATATATGGACCAACTTGAGGGGTATGTGGTTCCATGACAAGAGAAGAAAGTCTTTCGGCTTGTCAAATCTATGTATGGGCTAAAACAGGCCCCGAAGCAATGACACGAGAAATTTGATAGTACTTTACTAGCGAAAGGGTTCGCCATTAACGAGTGTGACAAATATGTTTATACGAAAGGAAATGTCGACTCGTTTGTCATGATATGTATTTACGTAGACGACATATTGATCACATATAGTTGTCCTAGGATGATCCTAGAGACAAAGAACATGTTGAAATAATGTTTTGACATGAAAGATATGGGTATTGCGGATGTCATCTTAGGGATCAAGAAGAGATCTGACGGACTGGTCTTGTCTCAATCTCACTACATCGAGGATGTGTTGAAGAAGTTTGAGATGTTCGACAGTTCGTCGATTACAACACCATTGGATATAAGTCAAAATATTGATAAAAATCATGGTGCGCCCGTACGCCAGGAGCGATATACACAGGTGATTGGTAGTTTGATGTATATCACAAACTACACTCGACCTAATATTGCTTTTGCAGTCAACAAGTTGGCTAGGTTCTATTAGGCGTATTATGTATACACTTTTTGAGTCATTTTTAGTTAGTATTTTCCCCATTTTCGTTTAAATAAGTGTAGTGTTAGGGTCGTTTTCCTTTCTTTTGAGTCACAGCGGTTCAAAAAGGCAAAATGACGAAAAAGAGCGAAAAGTGGTCATAAAAGGATGGTCCCGAGGTAGCAAAAGGTTGAAAATTGGAGATTCGGACGAAGGCAAAGCAGCACCACGGTGCCAAAAGATCAGAGAACCCGCAGGACTTTCGGCACCACGGTGCCATTCTGCAGAACCGCGGTGTCGATGCGGGAAATTCAGAATCCAAAGTAAATTTGGTCAAGGGCAGAATGGTCCAGAGGGCACGAAATTTGCAACATACTTAAGCCCTAGGGATTATTCTATTGAAGGGGGTCGGACATTACAACACAACTTTTAGAGGCTACAAGATTGGAGACCTAGTTCTAAGTATTTTCTTTTCGTTTCTTTATTTTCAATTCAGTTCATGTTGGATATTGAATTAGTTCTTGACATGACAATGTTTATGAGCTAATTACTTAAGTAGGGTTTTCCAATTGAATCTTCTTGAAACTCTTTCATATAGTTAATGCATAGTTATTGATTTCTTCTTCAGCAGATTAAGATCTATTCAATATTGTTTTGATTTCTTGATAATTAACTAGTCATTAATTGTCATCACTTATATGATTTCGAATCGAGATCCGAGAGGGGAGATTTGAATATGCTGTAGTTGTTTAGACATAGGTTAAAATCGTGGACGAAAGTACCCCGATACTTGTGTAGTATTTAAGGTTATTGTTCTTAATCATCATGTGTGGTAAAATCTATTATAGAAATGTAGAAGGTTTCTGCACAAGGTTGAGATCTCGTATGTCATAACTGGAATATGATGACAGATTAGTTAACCTGCTATCTTAATAAGAAGAAGAATCATTAGCATTGCATTAACACGTGAAAGAGTGGATAGTTGAGGAGATTGGAAGCCCTATTTCCACCATAACTGATTTAAACCAAAGCTTACTTAGTTTAATTCTTGCAATTACTCTAGCTAGTTCATAGATAAAACCCAAAAAAATTATCGTTAGCCAAATAGATAACATATAGTAGATGTTCGGTAATTGAAAACCAGTTTCTGTGGACGATAAAGACTATATTACTTGTAACGATACGTACACTTGCGTTAAGCATTTGGAAAATCGACTAATAGGTTCACCCATAATCCGAGTGATGATCACTGAAAAACGTTAAATTGGGTACTACAATACCTGAAATATACGCTAGCTTACGGGTTGCATTATTCGAGATATCCAGATGTACTATAAGGGTACAGTGATGCAAACTGGATATTTGATATAAAGAACACCAAGTTCACCAGTGGGTATATATTTACAATTGGTGGCGGGTATGTGTCTTGGAAATCCTCTAAGTAAACTTGCATCGCCCGATCCATGATGGAATTGAAGTTTATCGCTTTAGATAAAGCAGGAGAAGAAGCTGAGTGGCTTCATGACTTCTTAGAGGATATCCCTTGTTGGGATAAAATCGTGTTTTCTGTAATGATCCGCCGCGGCAGCTAGTCGGCTCTAGGAAGGGCACACAGTTATATATACAACGACAAATCTCTTCATATTCGACGGAGACATAAGACTGTTCGACAGCTGATTACCACGGGTATTATATCCATTGAATATGTGAAATCAAAGGAAAACATAGTAGATCCCTTGACGAAGGGCATACCCAGAGATCATACAGACTGCCTGTCTAGGGGAATGGGCCTAAAATCCAAACAATAAGAACTGATATGGTGGGCACCCAACCTTACTGACTGGAGATCCCAGGAATTAGATTCAATGGGAAAATGAAATCGTAAAGGTTCAGTTGAGTGCTTCAGTGGAAGCAAGAGCACCTCGGATAATGATTTCTTCATAGAAACATGAATCCAAGGTCGTTCCCGTGATAAACATTAAGTGTTATCTGCAGCGTGAGTAAAGGTTAAGTTTCCAAAACCTTAATGATCCTCAATGGTTGAAGTTATGTTTGGGAAAACTTTTAATGGTTCCTAACACTCGTGGAGTGAGGTATAACAGGATACCTTGTAGGAGACCACCTATTTAAGTGCGAGGACTGGCCGCCTCAAATGAATACACTTAAGAATCCAAGACGTTTCCATGGCCACAACGGATAAAACCATAGAGAAGAATACAGTAAGAAAAGTTATTATGTTGGTACCATTGTCTTGGCTTACACTAAACACTGACGATTCAAGACATCACGTTCACCGTGCAATAAGTAAGTCCAATGGTATTCTACTATGGAAGGTTCAAGCCACGACTACCGATCCAGATGCAACATCAATCCGCCGAAAGATTGCTAGAAAGGCGACATGTGAGTGCGCCAAAATATCTTTCAAGAAGATATTGTTGGAAATTTATTAACGTGAACTAAAGTTAATCCTATTAGTTAAGACTCGAATAATTGGGGCCCCGCACGTCGGAAACGTCATTTCCACACTGTCACGCCCCGAACCCCGGGCCCGTGACTGGTGCCCTACCTGAGCACCCTTCTACCTAACTGACACCAGTAAACCGCAGAACTAAATAACACCTCGTTTTTTTTAAAACCGACGAGCATGCAAGGGCAAAGCCGACAAGACTGCCATATAATATACATAATAAAAAGACACTACACTGTATTTGAGTCCAATCCCACATATGAATACATACCTCTAAGAGTTTTACTGAATTATGACGGGACAAGGCCCCGCCGTACCCATAACTGTACAAAAGCCTGTAATGAAGGATCTATACCAAAATGATAAACTCCTGAACAGATGGAGCTATCCAAAAACTTCGGGCAGGTCCTACACGCGCAGATCACCAAATCATTACCTAAACTGCGGTATGAACGCAGCTCGGGCGAGGTCGACGAAGAATGTACCAAGTATGTGAAACTGAAATTTACTGTAATGAAATCATAACAGTCTATACAAAACAGGAGACATGTATGATAGCCAAACTACAATACATAATACATAAGAAGTCATGTCAAATCAGGGACGCATGCCGTCAAAGTCATTACTCAAATATAACCATGGGTCTCACGCCCATAATATCAATCATGCCCGTGGAATCCTTCCTCACTGCCGGCAGTCCATGATATAATATAACATCAATAAGCACACTGAACCTTGCAATCATGAGAGTAATGCAATCATTTTTACCTTTTAAGTTATGCCTTTAACAATGAGATTAATCGTTCCACTTTAAGTCATAAACACACCGCACTTTTCATTAATGAAATCACCGCTGCTTTCAAAACACGAAGGCGTGCGATGCTGTGGTCAACCACCCTCTGTGTTATAATGCAACCTATCATAGGACTATTTCACCCGCAAGAGACTATTTCATCCGCATAGGTCATGTGGACCCGCAATGAGTCATCGGTAAACGATACTCGCATCACAGATAGCTAATCCATGGCTTATATATATTCCGGGAATTTAACCCGCCCGAGTCTATCCGACCCGCTGTGAGTGTGTACCACTCACCATCATGGGGAGCTACCCCATGATATCTCTTGAACCAAGTTGTCGACCCTTTATGGAGGGACGCGGAGATGTGGAAATACGACACTTGCACGAATGTCTATATGAGCAACCCATATGCAAGCAAACCATTCTTGACCTTTATTTATAAAATGAATAACCATCATTTTAGCAAACCAAGGCAACACCATGCCTTTCTTTTTTACATAAACCAAGACAATACCATGCCTTTCCTTTTTACATAAACCAAGACAATACCATGCCTTTACACAAACCAAGACAATTACCATGTCTTTCCTTTTTACATAAACCAAGACAATTATCATGACTTCTTTTCTTTACACAAACCAAGAGTAATACTTATTTAAGCAAGCCAAAGTACTATCAAGTGGCACAAATAGAATAATTATCATTTAAACAGGCCAAAGTACTATCAAGGCACACATAGAAAAATTCTCATTTAAACAGGACAAAGTACTATCAAGGCACACATAGAAAAATTCTTATTTAAACAGGCCAAAGTACTATCAAGGCACACATAGAAAAATTCTCATTTAAACAAGCCAAAGTACTACGTACGTCCATTCTTTTCAAAAGACTCTTTTTTATATAAAACCCCAAGATACTAACACCCGTAGTATCAAGGCATGTCTATTTTTCAAAATAAGTTACTACACCTTTAGAAATTCATTTCAAGGCTTTGAAATCAAGTAACTTCAAATTTCACAACCTAGGCAACTCATGCCTATCAATCAAATAGACCACTCTTTTAACCTTTCATAAAGTCGTTATAACTAACTTCCCATAAAGCCGTTATAATTCTTTATGTATTAGGCAAATTCATTCTTTTTATAACCAAGAGACTTATACTTATAAAACCAAGTATCATATACTTTCAAATCAAGTTTCTTAACTTTCAAAATACTTCAAGTCTCCTAACTTTAGAAATCAATTTTCTTAACTTTAGAAATCAAGTCTCTTAACTTTAGAAATCAAGTTTCTTCTACTTTTAAATCTCAAGTAACTCACACCTTTAAAACAAGTTACTTCTCTTTAAATCATGTCATTTCTCCTCTTTTAAATCAATTAAGTAAATCGCTCCTTTGACTCCCCTAAAGCCGTTATAACAACCTTTAGGTTTTAGAACTAAGGCACTATCCAAAAGATTTGGAAACCACTTCCTTTTCAAGACTCTATGTACTTCAAGTAAAACACTTTCACTTTTGAAAATCCAAACTTCATCAAGGTAATGGATTATAACAACTTTCAATTTAAACATCCAAAGTACAATCAAGGAAGTATATAGAACAACTTCTATATTAGGCAATCCAAGTACAATCAAGGAGTGGATCATTTAAGGAGTAGGATTTACTTACTTTACTATAAGGAATCATGCTAGAAGAAGGGGAGATAGTTCACATACCTTTTCGGCTTAATCCACAAGCTAAGTCGAATACGCCGCACGTAGAATTGTCAACCTATAATGGCCACAACACGACTATCAACTTCTAGTTTCTAACGTAGACTGATAATAAGTATACAGTCTCTTATTCTACGGAAAATTGGGCAGCACCTCCTTTGTTTCTACGTACTTTTCCACCTTTTTCAAGGCCCGATAATCAATAACCAACATGCCACATTTAAGGCTCAATACATCAACCAATCAAAGGGGATTACACGCCTTACAATACGTGTAAAATTCTGCCCCACAATTAATACCAAGTAGTTCAATATTCAAAGCCATTCTCGGCTAACATGTACAACAACAAAAGTCCTTTTCAATTCTTTTTCAATCCAAGTTGTTAGGTCTAACATGTTATATAGTCGTAAACAATTTCAACAACTACAATTCCTTCTTTATATAACATGCGACGACTAAACTAATAACCAAATTGAATTGTAATCTCAAAGGCTAAACATGCTAGTTTCAGATTAGTAGTTCCAATAGCCATAACACTTATCAAACTTCATAATCTACATCTCATGCTTGCTAATATCCATAACTACAACAATAAGTAATCTTTAATTACTAAAACGACAAGATTATTACCTTGATAAGCCCTTATAAAATTCCAAGATTCAAAGTCGCTCCTTAGAAATTCTTAGCTCCTTTCCTTCATGCTCCAATCCGCTATTTGAAGCCCTTAGAAGTTCACAAACCACTTCTCTTCCATTTCCAATCCAAACTATGAAAACGACTTAGGTTTTCGCCTTGCGACTAACGTGAAAACGTCATTTTTCCGAGATCTTTCTATTGAGATATCCTTACAATATCCTTAGGAACCTTGGGTTAAAGTCTTGTGAATAATGAACCACAATTGCAAAAAGAATTGTGTGGGAATTACTCAAACCCGAGAGCAACTTAGCTAGCACAAAGTTTCTCAATTTTTTTCTATGTGTTGAAGACTTGTCTTGCAACTAGTGTGTATATATAACACAATGGAGGGTCAAGATTATAACACTTGTGGGGTTTGGATGAAGAGGATTAAATATCTAGTCAAGTGGCTCATTGACTTGGTCAATTATCTCAAGCTAGGCTTGTCAAGACTTGATCATCCACTTGACTACTAACCTTGGTCACTTGACCATTAACCATGGTCCAATTCGTGCAAGCCATGTGGGTGGTGACACGTGTCGCCCTCCCATTCGTCTATAAAGTTATGTAACCCTCGTGGGGCCCACAAAACGTAAAATTTCTCGGGTGGGCCCTACGTGACCAAATCCGTAAAAATAAATTTCCACAACGTTAATAAATTCCATACTCCTCAAATAATGCATTTTGAGAATCTAATTCTCATCAACGAACATTTTTCCTTTCCGACGTTCGGAAGATTTTCCTTCGGAAAAATAATTCTTTCTTTCGTACCAATTTAGAGTCCTGATTCCTTACGTACATTCTCTTAAACATGTCCTGGAATTACGGGGTGTAACATTCTTCCCCTCTTAGAAACATTCGTCCCCGAATGTTCTTAGTCGGTTGTCAAGCTATACAACTCCTGCATAGTCTCTTTACTATGCCTATCAATCAATCCTCCACGAGACCAACGATGTCACACATGGCCACCATATAACATACGTAAACATATCAATGAACCTTCCATCCGCGGTCCCTTCTCACAAAACTTGGAGGTTACAGTCTTATCAAAAATGAAATCTTTTAGAGGTTCCTTTCTTTTTTCCGCATAAAGGGATGACCCTGTCGTATTCTAAGTCATGGGACTAACACTATCTGAATCATTCAGTAGGACTCCCACTCAGCTAACTGATGTGTTCTCTCGTGTTACTTCCCTTCTATGTCTCATTTAGTCACAATACTAGTTGGGACATGAACATATAATCTGCCTAGCTTAGTTTACCAACCGGTGTAAACTCTAATACTAGTAGCATCTCAATCACGAGCACCTATGGACAGTGTTACTGAACCTAAGGTGTGTGTATCATCACAATTAACCTCCACTCATGGCCTAAAAAGGATTCTCTTTACCCACCTACATTACTCATAACCATAATCACTATAGTTCTTTTAACCCTTGTTCCTTCATTTTCTTACTTGTCATACTTTATCGTACTTCCAAACTTATTTTAGTATACGTACAAAATTTCAAATATTGTTTCTGTTCTCCAATCCTTGGAGTTACTATCCAAACTTGGCCATTTTGCTACTTGAATTTCCGCTAAGGCTCTTCTAGGCCCTTACGACCTGGTTCCGGTGGAACGCGTCCACGAACCCGTACAACGATTAACTAGACTTGGGCCTTGCATCCTCGTGACCCTATCGCATAGTGAGACCATATCCAACTGACATCACCCCATTCCATACTATCGGTTGACCCGAAATGAGTCCATAACCCGACCCATCGTCACACTTAACTCCTCATTCTTAGTCTGAAATAAATCTCTCTTATCTCAAGGTACTTCTCACCATATCCTCCTATTCACTAGAGGTTCGTCACCTAGGCCGAAGTATTTCTACTGTACATCCTCCACAATCGGCCTTTACACTGTTACGGGGTAATTACAACTTGTGAACCCTACACAACTATAGTCTCAGTTCACCTTATCATTCTTGTCAACATTCTTCACTTTCCACTTTACTAATCAGAGTATCTCTCCTCTGGTGGTGCTATCAATATACAACTACTAACAACAAGGGAAATATATACGCTAGGGCAGAATCTGAATCTATCAGTGCACGTATGATTCAAAAGAATCGAAATATACCTGTAACCCCATGCGATGTTGCCTCTTGATCCTGCCTCAAGAGCACGCCATCTATGCGGTTCAAGGACCGCGAACTATAAACTCCACTATCTTCGCCACGGTGGTGACATCCAACACCACCTTGCAGGCGCATTGTGGAGGAAAGGAAACCAACCACCGGCCTCATAGGCTGAGCCACCTCACCGGTGCTCTTTATAAAAGGACATACCCTCAGTATATGGCCCGGACGACCACAATAAAAACAAACACTTGTGCCATAATGGCATTTCCCCATATGACGCTTACTACATCGGAAACACTGAGGAATAGGTGGCCTCGACTGAGAAAATCCTCTGCTCCTCTGAGAACTTCGAACCCTGAAGCTTGGACCGGCTCCTAAATACCTTGTGGGGTCAAATCTCCCACCGCGAGCGGGGTATGTCGGGTAGCTGGGACGAATATCTCACTCATTCGAGGCCGCTCGTCCAAAACTCAGGGATAACCAACCGGTCTAGCCTCTACGCTAATCTCGCGTTGGCCTCTACCTCTGTACACATGCAGGCGGCCGAATAACCTCCTACTTGATGAAACCGTGCACCGCTATCTTGGTCAATAACATAATTGCTTCCCTTATGACCTATAGTATTCCTGGCGAGAAATCGGAGGCTCGTGCTGGGGCCTCAAACTGGCGTGAAGAACTTCGATCATGCGGCCTGACATCCGGTATACCACAGGCATGAGCCCTATCAACTCTCTGAGTCTGACTGGTAGCTCCTGCTACTGTTTTACTCTTCTGGGCGATTGTTTCCCTCCTTGGAGGCATAGCTGTAACATAATAATACGTCAGAGAGGATTATCTTAATAACACAGCTCTATGGCACGATCTCAGAATGAGAAGAATAGAAACCAACTCCTAAATGTCCTGTAGCCTCCTGTTTATGGGTGTGGCGCGCAACACACCGATAATCAAGACTCTACTAGACACGGTCTGTAGATATTAGAGGATCGATCGCTCGATACCACTCTGTCACGCCCGAACTCGGGCGTGATCGTGCCGCACTGGCACCTAGCGACACGATGAAACCGCAGAACTAATTAACACCTCGTTTTTTTAACCGAAGCGAACATGCAAGCGGCCAAATGAAGTGTCATATAATCTACATAATAAAAAGGCACTACACTGTACATGACCAATCCCACATATGAATACAGACCTCTAAGAGTTTTACTGAATTATGACGGGACAAGGCCCCGCCGTACCCATAACTGCACAAAAGCCTGTAATGAAGGATCTATACCCAAATGATAAACTCCTGAACAGGTGGAGCTATCCAAAAACTCGGAGGAGGGTCCTACACCTACAGATCACCAAACTGCGTACCTGAACCTGCGACATGAACGGCCTCGAAGGAGGTCGAGAAGAATGTACCAAGTATGTGAAACTGAAATTTACTGTAATGAAATCATAACAGTCTATACAAAACATGAGACATGTATGATAGCCAAACTATAGTACACAATACATAAGAAGTCATGTCAAATCAGGGACGCATGCCCTCAAAGTCATTACTCAAATATAACCATGGGTCTCACGCCCATAATATCAATCATGCCCGTGGAATCCTTCCTCACTGTCGGCAGTCCATGATATAATATAACATCAATAAGAACACTGAACCTTGCAATTATGAGAGTAGTGCAATCATTTTTACCTTTTTAAGTTATGTCTTTAACAATGAGATTAACTGTTTCACTTTAAGTCATAAACACACTGCACCCTTTCATTAATGAAATCACTACCGTTTCAAAACATGAAGGCCGTGCCAGTGTCAAGGTCAACCACCCTCTGTGTTATAATGCAACCTATCATAGGACTATTTCACCCGCAAGAGACTATTTCACCCGCATAGGTCATGTGGACCCGCAATGAGTCATCGGTACACGATACTCGCATCACAGATAGCTAATCCATGACTTATATATATTCCGGGAATTTAACCCGCCCGACTCTATCCGACCCATCGTGAGTGTGTACCACTCACCATCATGGGGAGCTACCCCATGATATCTCTTGAACCAAGTTGCCGACCCTTTATGGAGGGACGCGGAGATGTGGAAATACGACACTTGCACGAATGTCTATATGAGCAACCCATATGCAAGCAAACCATTCTTGACCTTTATTTATAAAATGAATAACCATCATTTTAGCAAACCAAGGCAACACCATGCCTTTCTTTTTTACATAAACCAAGACAATACCATGCCTTTCCTTTTTACATAAACCAAGACAATACCATGCCTTTACACAAACCAAGACAATTACCATGCCTTTCCTTTTTACATAAACCAAGACAATTATCATGCCTTCTTTTCTTTACACAAACCAAGAGTAATCCTTATTTAAGCAAGCCAAAGTACTATCAAGGCACAAATAGAATAATTCTCATTTAAACAGGCCAAAGTACTATCAAGGCACACATAGAAAAATTCTCATTTAAACAGGCCAAAATACTATCAAGGCACACATAGAAAAAATCTCATTTAAACAAGTCAAAGTACTACGTACGTCCATTCTTTTCAAAAGACTCATTTTTATTTAAAACCCCAAGATACTAACACCCGTAGTATCAAGGCATGTCTATTTTTCAAAATAAGTTACTACACCTTTAGAAATTCATTTCAAGGCTTTGAAACCAAGTAACTTCAAATTTCACAACCTAGGCAACTCATGCCTATCAATCAAAATAGACCAATCTTTTAACCTTTCATAAAGCCGTTATAACTAACTTTCCATAAAGCCGTTATAATTCTTTATGTATTAGGCAAATTCATTCTTTTTATAACCAAGAGACTTATACTAATAAAACCAAGTATCATATACTTTCAAATCAAGTTTCTTAACTTTCAAAATACTTCAAGTCTCCTAACTTTAGAAATCAAGTTTCTTAATTTTAGAAATCAAGTCTCTTAACTTTAGAAATCAAGTTTCTTCTACTTTTAAATCTCAAGTAACTCACACCTTTAAAACAAGTTACTTCTCTTTAAATCATGTCATTTCTCCTCTTTTAAATCAATTAAGTAAATCTCTCATTTGACTCCCCTAAAGCCGTTATAACAACCTTTAGGTTTTAGAACTAAGGCACTATCCAAAAGATTTGGAAACCATTTCCTTTTCAAGACTCTATGTACTTCAAGTTAAACACTTTCACTTTTGAAAATCCAAACTTCATCAAGGTAATGGATTATAACAACTTCCAATTTAAACATCCAAAGTACAATCAAGAAAGTATATAGAACAACTTCTATATTAGGCAATCCAAGTACAATCAAGGAGTGGATCATTTAAGGAGTAGGATTTACTTACTTTACTATAAGGAATCATGCTAGAAGAAGAGGAGATAGTTCACATACCTTTTCGGCTTAATCCACAAGCTAAGTCTAATACGCCGCACGTAGAATTGTCAACCTATAATGGCCACAACACGACTATCAACTTCTAGTTTCTAATGTAGAATGATACTAAGTATACGATCTCTTATTCTACGGAAAATTGGGCAACACCTTCTTTGTTTCTACGTACTTTTCCACCTTTTTCAAGGCCCGATAATCAATAACCAACACTCCACATTTAAGTCTCAATACATCAACCAATCAAAGGGGATTACACGCCTTACAATACGTGTAAAATTCTGCCCCACAATTAATACCAAGTAGTTCAATATTCAAAGTCATTCTCGGCTAACATGTACAACAACAAAAGTCCTTTCCAATTCTTTTTCAATCCAAGTTGTTAGGTCTAACATGTTATATAGTCTTAAACAACTTCAACAACTACAATTCATTTTTTATATAACATGCGACGACTAAACTAATAACCAAATTGAATTGTAATCTCAAAGGCTAAACATGCTAGTTTCGGATTAGTAGTTTCAATAGCCATAACACTTATCAAACTTCATAATCTACATCTCATGCTTGCTAATATCCATAACTACAACAATAAGTAATCTTTAATTACTAAAACGACAAGATTGTTACCTTGATAAGCCCTTATAAAATTCCAAGATTCAAAATCGCTCCTTAGAAATTCTTAGCTCCTTTCCTTCACGCTCCAATCCGCTATTTGAAGCCCTTAGAAGTTCACAAACCACTTCTCTTCCATTTCCAATCCAAACTATGAAAACGACTTAGGTTTTCGCCTTGCGACTAACGTGAAAATGTCGTTTTTCCGAGATCTTTCTATTGAGATATTCTTACAATACCCTTAGGAACCTTGAGTTAAAGTCTTGTGAATAATGAACCACAATTGCAAAAAAAATTGTGTGGGAATTACTCAAACCCGAGAGCAACTTAGCTAGCACAAAGTTTCTCAATTTTTTTCTAAGTGTTGATGACTTGTCTTGCAACTAGTGTGTATATATAACACAATGGAGGGTCAATATTATAACACTTGTGGGGTTTGGATGAAGAGGATTAAATATCTAGTCAAATAACTCATTGACTTGGTCAATTATCTCAAGCTAGGCTTGTCAAGACTTGATCATCCACTTGACTACTAACCTTGGTCACTTGACCATTAACCATGGTCCAATTCGTGCAAGCCATGCGGGGGGTGACACGTGTCGCACTCCCATTCGTCCATAAAATTATGTAACTCTCGTGGGCCCCACAAAACGTAAAATTTTTCGGGTGGGCCCCACGTGACCAAATCCGTAAAAATAAATTTCCACAACGTTAATAAATTCCATACTACTCAAATAATGCATTTTGAGAATCTAATTCTCATCAACGAATATTTTTCTTTTCCGACGTTCGGAAGATTTTCCTTCGGAAAAACAATTCTTTCTTTCGTACCAATTTAGAGTCCTGATTCCTTACGTACATTCTCTTAAACATGTCCTGAAATTACGGGGTGTAACACACACGTTGTACCAAGGATCGTAAATTTCCTTAGTGAAATAAATATTGGTACGTATACGTAAACGAAATGTTTGAGACATGAACTGATAGACGGTTGTTGGCCAAACGACGAGTGTTTCACGTTGGTAAATAAAGCAATAAGTGTACGATGTGTAAAAGATGAAACGAGTCAGAAATCGACGCGGTGCCTCCAACCAGTGCCGCGACGCCTTAGTGGCAGAGAGTTTTTGGACGTCACGCGCCACGACACCTCCCAGGCAGGTCCGCGACGCTTTGATGGCAGAAGGCTTCGACGGGAGCTGAAAAGTTTCTGACTTTTTGGCTAGTTTGGGGCATTGATTCTCCATGAATTGACATTTGAATTCATCCATTTTTTTGCTGAATTACTCCCCCTCAGTAAGTGTCATTACATGACTATTGATGGTCATTACTTGGGTAGTTGGGAAGTCATCTTACACACCCTATAAATTGAGGCTTAGGCTCAATTGGAAGGAAACACTTGAAATAAAAAATCTTTCTTCTTCTCTAGCATTCTTTCATACACTCAAAAGACTCTTCTTGTTAGTAAACACTTGAGTTTCCTTTGCTCAATTGTTTGTTGTTGTTTTATCTTGGGAGACAAATTGTCAAACACCGTTAAAGGATTTATACGGGACAATATTGTCTTAAGGACAGGGTGCTAACACCCGACTCAACAAATCTTTGTAGTAGTCTTTTTCTTATTCCTATTTCCAGATTGTATTCCTGGTTCTTGTTACTTTCTTCCCATTTCCTTGTAACCGCAATTCTACTTCACAAATACCTACTTTTTACTAGCGATGGACTGAACTTGTTATAAGATTTTTTTCTTTTTAAATCGCAGTAATGGTCTGTGAAGGATACTTTACTCTTTTACTTGATATGCATGTATTAGTACTCCATAAAGTCAAGCCTATAGTTACTTTATGAATACAATAAAACGTTGTGGGTTATTTTTAAAAGAAAAGGAAACAGGTGATGTGCTAAGGGAGGTATGCAAACTGTAGTGATGGAAATCATATCTTGTTTGCTGGTCTTAAAATTATGTAATGTAATTACTTAGGACCACCCTTATTGGACCTTGAGGATAACGACTCTAGCTACATTATTATATTGGTCCCATCCTATTTTCATCTCTACGTGTCAGAAATCCATTTTCTCCCTATAGCTCCCCACATTAGCTGCTTCATTCTCCAAAAACAAAAAAGTTGTATAATATGAACAATGATGAAAACTTAGTAATCACTTACAAGCTGATGCCTTCACAGAGTTAATCACTACTAGAAAAATGGATTTTAATTAATATTATTCCTCCAATGTTCGTACGTAGTACCAATATTGGTTTATAAGTAAGCGTTTATTATCTCCCCTATTTAGAGTCACATATTAAAATAGCAAATGCATCATATAAATTGATACGTAAGTATAACAAGTCGAGGTAGGGCAGGGAAAAGAAATGGGCGGTCGCAGAATGCAGTTCAAACTTCAAAGTGAAGAAATCCAAAAGAGAATGGAGAGGCCTGGATCTTTGTGTGGGCCCCCAGATTGTGGAGCTATAAGTGGGCCTCCAATATTTCCATGCGGCACCAATTAATATATGATTGGGACAATTTTCTGAAGCAGCCCAAAATATACAAGACGTGGCACCAATTAATTACTTTCAAGTTTCAAATTAATCCCACATTTTGAGGAGACTAATTGTAGATATCTTTTGGACGACCCGTACAAAACTTAAAAAGAACCATGTACATTAGTTACCTAAAATCTTGTGTATGCTAATTGATAGATTATGGAAATAATTGATAGATTATGGAAATAATCAAAGTCAAATATTGTATATTTAGGTTGTAAATATTCATAGTATATTCTACTATAATTATAATCTAGATTATGTCTTGTATTGATGCATATAATATTGTATTTAAGGAATGAAATGAGGATGAAAAATATTTCCTACACTAATATTTAGAAAGTGTACAAGTATTTGTTTAAGATCTTGTTTTACTATCTCATTGGTTCCTAGTTGCTACAGAGTATGTAGTCCAACGTAATGGTAAGTAGGGTATGGAGTTGCTGTAAATAGTTACGCGTGGTCCTTTCTTTTTCTGAATGCTTTACATATATAATTTATATATGTAAACATCATTGAGTGTACAACCTAGCTAGCTAGCTCACATGAAAATGAATATTGATGAATGTGAGTGGGAGTGTTTTGAGATATAAGAGGGTGGCGGGGGGGGGGGGTGATGAGCTGCAAATTAATTTCATCAATCCTCAGAGTTTAACTTTTCTGTACTGATAATGTATGAATTTTATACATTACTATAGGTAAAGTTAAGTTGACAAACAAACAATTGCGTTACTCAATTTCGCCTTTGTGTCAATTATAGTATGTGATAGTTTGCAGGAAGACATCCCTGCTTTGTCAATTATTTATTCGGCATATTTCATTTGACTAAGAAACAAACTACATGCATATTGGGTGACGACAATGCCAAGAAAATAATTCAACGGTCCTAAGTTCTTCATTGCAAATTCTGTTGCAAAAATGGACATAATAGACTGGCGTAGTGAAGTGGATGATGATGTGAGAATAATATCATCGACACACAAAAGTATATATCTCATGTCAGCGCCTTTCCGATAAATGAACAACGACTGATCAGGCTTGATGTGAGAGAACCCCAACTTGGAAACAAATCATGCAAACCAGTTACACCATACCCTAGGAGCTTGTTTCAAATCATATAAGAATTTGTTCAACAAACAAACATGATCTGATGTTAAGTGTATTTTGTATACACCTTTGAGTCATTTTTAGTTAGTATTTTACTCTTTTAATTTGCGTTTAGTATAGTGTTAGGTGTGTTTCTCTTTCGTTTGTGTCACATCGGTCATAAAGGAGAAGATACTACTTCTGAGGATGAAATGAGTTTAACTGAGGATGAAAATTGCACAAGCACAGCCCAAAGAATGAAGCCTAAAAAGTGCCAAAAAGAATAGAAGAAATCTGGCGACTTCCGACAGAAATCAAAGAGGCACCGCGGTGCTTGGCCACGTAGCACCGCGGTTCCATGGAACCGCGGTCAGAAAAATTAGCACCGAGGCGTAAAAATTGTCGAAAGTCCGAAACTGAAACATCGTCGAAGACACCGCGGTCCTGTCTAGAAGCACCACGGTGCCATATGTCCAGTGAGCTACAATGATTTCAGAAGAATTAGCACCGCGGTGCCAGCAGGCAGCGGTCTTGCCGTCGTATTTTCAGAAAAGTTGGGTCGAAATTGGACAAGGGTAAAGGGGTCCGAAGCAAGGTTTTTCTCAGATATAAATACCCTAAACCCTGTCATTATTTGATTATGATACTTTGGAGAGGAGAACGACGACTACAAGCGACGATTGGAGACATCTTATTGTTCAAGTTACTTTCTTTCCCTTATTTTATTTCAGTTTATGTTGAATTGTAATTTAGTTCTTGACATGACAATGTTTAGGAGCTAATTACTTTAGTAGGGTTTCTATCGAATCTTCTTGAAGCTCTTTCATATAGTTAATGCATTAGTTATTGATTTCTTCTTCAGCGTATTAAGATCTATTCAATATTGTTATGATTGCTTGATAATTAAGTAGCTATTAATTGTCACCACTTATATGATTTCGAATCAAAAGTCTGAAAGGTGAGATTTGAATATGTTGTAATTGTCTAGACATAGATTAAAATCATGGATGAAAGTACCCCGATACTTGTGTAGTAATTAAAGGTTATTATTTTTAATCCTCCCGTGTGGTAAAATCTATCATAGAAATATAGAAGTTTTCTGCATAAGGTTGAGCTCTTGTATGTCCTAACCATAATATAATGACAGATTAGTTAAACCGCTATCTTAATAAGAAGAAGAAGAATCATTAGCATTGCATTAACACGTGAAAGAGTGGATAGTTGAGGAGATTGGAACCCTATTTTCTACATAACTGTTATAAACCCAAAGTATAATCATCTTTAGTTTATTTTCTGCGCCTAGTCATAATTCTTAGTCATCAATCTAAAACTAAAGAACGTCAACCAAATAGATACCATAGAATAGATAGCCGGTACTTAATAAACCAATCTTTGTGGACGATAAATTTGGTCTTACATATCTTTATTACTTGAACGATACGTACACTTGCGTAAGCACTTAGAAATATCGCAACAAGTTTTGGCGCCGTTGCCGGGGAATGACGTACTGTTAATATCGATCTATCTATTCTTATTTCTAATTTGGTTTTTATTTTCAGTTTTTTTCTTTTATTTTGCTTTAGTGCTGTTTGCCGTGATCTATTTGATGTTTTTTATTAGTCTCAGAAACTTAGTTTATGCGAAGTAGGAGAGGAGCTGACATTTCTATCCCTCTGAACCCGGAGATTGAGAGATTGTGCAGACAAAACAGGAAAGAGAAAAGAGCAGATGATTCCTTAGCAATGGGAGATCAGCGAAACAATAATGTGGGGGATGATGAGTTACCGCCTGTTTTAAGACAAATACTTGCAGAAATGATCTTGGGGGACTATGTGATGCCAACCATTACAGGAGTACAAACTTGCATGTTCAGCTTTCTCATTGCCCAATACGCCCTATGTTCTAACTCCATCGGTAGGTGACATGCCTTCCCATAGACCATCCTGTATGGTGACATCTCAATGGGGGTCTTGAAAGTTGTCCTATAGGCCCAGAGTGCATCATCCAGCTTGGTAGACCAATTCTTTCTTGAGTCATCCACTGTTTTCTTCAATATGTTTTTCACTGTTCTATTCGACATTTTAGCTTTCCCATTGGCTTGAGGGTGATATGGAAAAGCAGTGCGATGGTAGACTCCGTAACGTGCCAGCAAAGTGTCAAGTTGCTTGTTGCAAAAATGGCTTCATTCGTCACTGATGAGGGCCCTTGGAGTGCCAAATCTTGTGAAAATATTTTTCTGGAGGAATTTCAAATCAGTCTTACTATCATTTTCTCTAGTAGCCACAACTTCGACCCATTTGGACACATAATCCACAACGAGGAGAATGTATTGGTTCCCAAAGGACATCGGGAAAGGGCCCATGAAGTCAATCCCCCATACGTCAAACAACTCTACTTCAACGATCCCAGTTAGAGGCATTTCATCTCGCCTGGACATATTCTCAGTTCTTTGGCAACGATCACAGCCCCTCACGAAGGTGTTGGCATCTTTGAATAGGGTTGGCCAATAGAATCCACTCTGCAATACCTTGGCTGCTGTCCGTGGTGCCCCAAAATTCCCACCACATTGCAATGAGTGAGAATTTGGTGCATTTTATCCTCAGGTACGCACCGCCTTATGACCTGGTCAGCACAGTGCTTGTAGAAAATTGGCTCTTCCCAGTAGTAATGTTTTACCTCTAAATAGAACTTTTTCACCTGCTGCTTCGTCAACCCTGAAGGCAATACTTTTGCTACAAGAAAATTAACCAAGTCAGCGAACCAAGGTAATTCCACACTGATGCTCACCTGAAACAGTTGCTCGTCTGGAAATGAGTCATTTATTTGCACATCCTTGGTGTTTTGGCTCTCTTCCACTTCAAGTCTGGACAAGTGGTCTGCCACCACATTTTTAGTCCCCTTCTTATCACGGATCTCCATATCAAATTCTTGTAGTAGCAGCACCCATCGTATAAGTCGAGGTTTAACATCCTTCTTAGTCATCAAGTACTTAATGGCTGAGTGATCAGTGTACACTATCACCTTATTTTCAATGAGGTATGGTCTGAACTTCTCAAATGCGTATACTATGGCTAGCAGTTCTTTCTCTGTCGTCGCATAATTCAGCTGAGCATCATTGAGGGTCTTGCTAGCATAGTAAATAGACCTGAATACCTTATCGATTCTCTGCCCAAGAACAACTCCTACTGCGAAGTCACTTGCATCACACATCAATTCAAACGGGAGTTCTCAATCAGGTACAGTGACTATAGGTGCTGAGGTTAGCCGCCCCTTAAGTGTCTGAAAAGCAGTCAGACATTCTTCATTGAATTCAAACGCAACCCCATTCTTCAACAAGGTAGATAGATGTTTAGAGATCTTTGAGAAGTCCTTGATGAACCTCCTGTAGAATCCTGCGTGCCCAAGAAAACTTCTGATCCCTTTTACTGATACTGGAGGTGGCAGATTTTCGATCACTGAAAGCTTAGCTTTGTCCACCTCAATGCCTTTGCTGGAAATCTTATGGCCAAGATAGATGCCTTCCTGCACCATAAAGTGACACTTCTCCCAATTCAGCACCAAATTCGAGTTTTTGCACGGTTGCAACACTGCTTCTAAATGCCTTAAGCATTCATCAAATGACGACCCAAAAACAGAAAAGTCACCCATGAAGATTTCTATGGTCCTCTCTACCATGTCAGAAAAGATAGCCATCATACAACGCTGAAAAGTAGCAGATGCATTGCAAAGCCCAAATGGCATTCTTCTGAAAGTAAGCGTACCAAAGGGGCATGTGAAGGTTGTCTTCTCTTGATCTTCAGAAGAGATGTCAATTTGATGATACCCTGAGTAGCCATCCAAAAAGAAATAGTAGTTGTGTCCTGTAAGCCTGTCAAGCATTTGGTCAAGAAAAGACAAAAGAAAAGGCAAAGGTCCGGGTATCGACATACTGAAACCGGTCCGTTAAGCTTATCGGATATATCCGGACCGGTCCGATAAGCCTGTCGATCCTATTGTCTGGACCGGGACCGGTCCGGTACCTTACCGGTCGGGTACCCGAGTCGGACCGATAATGTTTTATTGGATCTTCTGAATACCGGTCCGCTTCCGGTCCGGACCGAGAACCGACAGAGCCACAGAATGATAGAAACGCAGCAAATTTAACAGGTAAAGTGGTATCTAATTTCAATTCCTTGAATCAAAATTAACAGCAAATAAAACCAAACACAGTAGGCAAATGTTGTTGCCGCCTGCCAGTGCCACTGCCAGTAAGCAAGAAACGTGCCAAAAGTTCAACCAAAACATTTGAGTTAAATCTAAAACATTAAACTTTACAAGGAAACAAGCCAAACAACCAAAGGTCCAAAATATTGAAATCTAAAAACTACAAGTCCAAATCTATTTCCCCACAAGTCCTCAAGACCACAAGTCCACAACGCATGATTCAAAAGTTGAGTTAAATTTCATCCTACAATCAAAATATTAAGAAAAGTTAGTATCACAATTCACAACGTACAATATAAAATTAAAGGATAATGCAAATGAATCAATCGGGAAAGAATATTACATTTGCAAAGTTGTACTCTAAATGCTCGTCTTCTTCTTCTTCTTGAAGCTACATTCCAAATTTTAAAACATTAGAAAGAACACAACATATACATTCATAAAGTTAAAGGAAAAGAATAAATGAACGAATACATACCATACTGCGCCCGTGACCTTTCTTGATTCCATATAACTCTTTAACCCAATCACCTCCACACACTAGCATTTCAATAGTTTCTACCTTCATTGATGCTCTCTTTGGGTCAATAATTCTTTTGCCCGCACTAAAAGTTGCTTCTGAAGCAACAGTTGTAACAGGAATAGAGAGAACATCCTTTGCCAACTTACTAAGAATGGGATATTTCGGTTCGTTAACCATCCACCATTGTAAGACATCAAACTTTTTCCCCTCCCCTCGAACTCTAAGCGGATCATCTTCAAGATAATAATCAAGATCAGACTTTGTTTTATCAACTACCTCGACACTGTCAAGGTACATCTCAAAACTTCTTTTTCCCAACCATGAACTTGAACTATTTCCCCCTTCTTTATTATGAACTTGCACATCATTTTCTTTCTTATGTATTTTCTCATATTCCTTAAACAAAGACATTATGTTGTTTGATAACAACGCCTCATTTCTTATAGCACCATCGGGACCATACATGTAAGGATA
Source organism: Przewalskia tangutica (assembly GCA_029844215.1). Classification (NCBI taxonomy): domain Eukaryota; kingdom Viridiplantae; phylum Streptophyta; class Magnoliopsida; order Solanales; family Solanaceae; genus Przewalskia; species Przewalskia tangutica. The sequence continues at coordinate 276,553 of CM056732.1, forward strand.
AACCCATGAAATAAACACCATTTTATACCTAAAGAGTAAAGAGAGACAATGTTAATTCTCCAACTAAGTAGGAGCTATACAAATGAGCTAAGACTTGTATTTATTTGAGAAACAAGCAGCGGACAGCAACAATGAGGCTGCTGGTGCTAAAAACATATATATTTGCAATTTTTAAGCGGTAGATAACATAATGTTTCATCTTAGTTTCCAATATAGTTGTCAAGTCAATCACTTTTTTTCTATGATTTTCCACACACAATAAATAGCAAACAGGGAACAAGAAATGCCATTGTTTCATATATCTTGAATAACTATTTTATGTAACAATTTTATATAGTGGTTACCTTAAAACATGAAACAAATGAAGATCATAGAAATGATTACCTTGGATCAAGAAAAGCCCCAATAGATAGCAAGATATCGCATTGCGACCAATATTTGTCGTATTTCAACTTCATTTCCATTGCCATTGTTTGCAAGTGAGGCTTGGAGTTCAATTGAATATTTTCATCCAATAGCACCTTTACCTTCCAAAGCTCGGACAAAAATAAATTTACAGTAGGATAAGAAGTGCCACTAATAATATTCGTAATATCCGCGAACACCTCTAATAACTTGCAAATATCATTAACCATCTCCCAATCACTATCATTCGGCAAATAGTGGATAAACGATGCATTCTCCTCTGCATACCTTGGCCAAACTGTTTTATAGAAACAAGCAGTGAACAACATTAACCATGTCGAATTCCATCTTGTTTTAGTATCCAAAACTTGTAGCCTGCCCATAAGATCTAACTTCTTAACTATCTTTCCAAAATGTTTGCATCTTGCCTCATAATTCAATAAATATTTTACACCCCCTCTTATTTTATCCACCACTGGTTTAATAACATCAAGACCATCTTGAACCAACAAGTTCAAGATGTGTGCAACATCGTGTCGTCGTGAAATAATTGGCCATTTAATGGTAGCTGCCTCTTATTAGTAAAATCTGTCTTCAGACGTGCAATGCAGTTATCATTGGCAGATGCATTATCCACACTAATAGAGACAACTTTCTCCTTTATGCGCCAATCATCCATAACCCTAATCAATTCCCTAGCAAGTACCTCTCCAGAATGAGGTGGAGGTACATTCATGAAAGCCAACACTCTCTTATGAAGTTGCCATTTTGAGTCAATAAAATGAGAAGTTATCTTTTGTTCGCCGGACCACCACAAATCAGCAGTCAAACTAATCCTATTAACTTTAGACATTACTATTTTCATCTTTGCTTTCTCACCTTTATAGTAAGTTTCACAGTCCGTCCTAACAGTATGTCGTGTTATCCTTTTGTAACATGTATATATTTCCTTCAAAAACCGATTGAAGATAACACCTTCCATTATCATAAACAGAAATTCATACCCTAAAACCATATGGGCAGCAAGCTCTCTAACCTTAGCATGGTTATATTGTAAAGTAGCAACACTCGGACTAGTAGCATCACCAAATGTACCACTTATCTTTGTTTGTGTGGATTCTTTTTCATTTGCCATCTTTCTATTAAAACATTTTTCCAAATGTTTTTTCACATTTGAGGTACTACCATATTTTGAATCAACTTTGAAAATAGATCAACACCACTTGCATTTCCACTTTTTAGAGCCATTTGGGAGAGAGACAATAGACATTTCTTTGTGTATGGTTGATTTTTTTTCACGTACACGCTTCCCATATGCATTCTGCAATGGATCTTCCTCACCTCCAGTTGATTGACAGACATCATTTGATCCATCAGTTTGACTATCAGATATTAATTGAGCATTGCCAATTAAATTCAAATGCTCTTCAATTTCAATTCCCCTTATGGTCTCCTCCTCATCATCATGGTCATTCACTTCTATGTATGAATCTTGTGAAGTCATAGGAGTCACTGAAGAATCTTGAAATGACATAAGTACATAACACAAATACACAATAAGTTCAAGATTTATTACATAAATTTACAAGTTACAACATGTTATTTAAAAAATTACAGATTTATTACATAGAGCATAATTATTACATTAAAAAATTACAGATTTATTACATAGAATCGTAAATTACAAATTTATTACATAGAACATATTTATTACATTAAATAATTACAGATTTATTACATAGAACAGCCAACATGAGCATGTATTATTATTAAGACACCAAAAAATTTAAGTTTTAACAGAGAATCGTACTTTAATTTAACAATTTATGATATCGAATTACATAAAATTCAGAGAATAAAGTATTGAACATATCAAAAATAAATAACATGCATATATTATTATGTATTATTATTGAAGTATGATAACATGAAGATTGAAGACCATACAAGTCACAAGGGAAGTGATGACCGATGAAGTGATGAGTTGGACAACTGTTGGAGGCATCCAATAGGAGTAGAAGAACAGTCCAGTCGGAGGCTTTGTCGTCGTGACTCGCGAACAGTGTCGCGAGAAAAACCAGTCGAGACTCGAGCAGGAGAGAATCGAGATAGAAGAGGGCGAGAGAAGTCGGCGGCAAGATCGTCGCGACTTCGCGAAACGATGTCGCGAGCGACGATCGAGACTCGGCGAGGAGATAATCGAGATAAAAGAGGGCAAAGAGGAGTCGAGCAGTCGAGCAGCGCAGTCGCGAAGATGGGAACGACAATGGCGATTCGCGGACGAGGGAACATATCAGTCGAATGGAATTTTAGGGATTTAGAAATTAGGGTTAGGAGTTAGGTAATTTTTATTTATATATGTATTATAAACCGGTTCTCTTACCGGGTTACCGGACCGGATCTCTTACCGATCCGGGTAAATTTCGTATACTCATATCCGGACCGTTAATTTTTCGGTCCTGTTTCGGTCTGGATATTTCGGTCCGGTTTCGGTCCGATTCTCGAGTATATCCGAACCACTAACAGCCCTAACGATGGTACGACCCCTACTGATTTCCTCCATTTCCAGCCTGCCACTGCCACCGGCAGTTTAGCCACCGCCCCGACCTCGTCCCTTTCCACCATTATGTTTTCCTTTATTGTAGTTTGAACCCCAATTTTTGCCATTATTTTGAAGATTATTATTGCCCCCGAACCAGAATTAGCTCCAAATCCGTGGAAAATGAATTGGTGGAGACGAGAGCAGTTCTGACGGTGGCTGCTCCAGAAGATGCCTATTTTGCTTTCCGCGTTTCCTCGAAAATCAATCTCGAACGGGCTTCATAAAAGGGAGGCAACAGATTACTTTGCTGAATGAACGTAGCAACTTCATGATATTGTTCATTCAACCTTGCAATCAACTGAAGGACCAACTTTTGATTTGTTATGGGTGAACCAACGTTGGATAGTTGGTCCGCAAGTACCTTCAATTCCTGACAATAGGTGGAGATGTTGGAAAAGTCATCCAATTTAACATTAGTAAATTTGTGTTCAATATAAACAGCCCTAGAAAGTTTGTTATCTTGAAATATATTTTTGTAAACGTTCACACGCCTATTGAGCTGTAGAATTTGGCTCTAAGATGGTATGGAGAAGATCATTCGAAATTGTGCCATAAATCCATTGAAGGACTATAACATCTAACCGGGACCATATTTTTTGTCCACCGTAGTGGTATCCGACGATGACCAGGACGGAATGATATGGCCGATTACCTCATAGGCGTGGTAATGAATTTTGAACAACTCCGCCCAAGAGGTGTATTGCCCTTTTTCCATTTCAAGAGTTATGGATATAAAGTTCTTGACGTTATTAACGACAAGAGAGGGATGAAAGCTTTGTTTTTTGGCCATAGGGTCCACTTAAAATCAAAAGAAGAGGAGAAGTAGGTGGTATGTTGATGGAAATGGATGAAAGAACCCTAAATGTTGGTTGGAAGAGAAACAAGTACTAGTGTTGATGGAAGTGGATGAAAGAACCCTTAATGTTGGTTGGAAGAGAAACAAGTACTACCCGAGGGGGTAGTTGTCAGCTAGGGTGTGTTTAGTGTGTTTTAGTTTCAGGGAAAAAGCAAGAAGAAGAGAATGGAAGATTTCGGCTAAGAGAAAAGAAAGAAAAAGGTTTAGGGCAAAGGATCTTTGACTCTTGATACCATGAGAAAATTGATTCCTTGATTAATTTTATTCCAATAATACAATATATATACAATCATAATATGTTTGTCTTATGGAAGACTAATCTATCTTACCTAAAATATAAGATGCTAATTATAATCATCCTAATTAATGAGATATTACAAAATATTACAATATCAATTATGAATTGGAGATAATTATGGAATTGCCCAATAATTACTCTAACATCATGATCATCAAGTCTGGAGTCCATCAAAATCATAATGTACCAAATATAGATTAGTATCAAGAAAAGAAGTCCGACTAAAAAGTGAAACTCAAGCAAAACAATAGACTCTACTACAATTAATACAGAACTAAAACTTTGTTGGAAATTTATTAAACGTGAAATAATGTTAATCCTATTAATTATGACTCGAACAATTGGGGCCCTGCACGTCGAAAACTTCGTTTCCACACACGTGCACACGTTGTACCAAGAATCGTAAATTTCCTAAGTGGAAGAGATATTGGTACGTATACAAAATGTTTGAGACGTAAGTTAATAGACGATTATTGGCCAAATGACAATGGTTTCACGTTGGTAAATGAAGGAAGAAATGTAAAATGTGTTGAAAGATGAAACAGGTCATGAAATCGCTGCGGCGCTAATTCGGAGTTTGGTCACTGGAATTGAGGCACCCCGGCGCCTTGGTCCAGGGCTATGGCGCTTAACTTCCAGTAGCTACTGGATGAATTAGTGCCGCGGCGCCATCCCGAAGGGCCGCGATGCCTTCAACGGTACTTGGCAGCGCCGCGGCGCCTCCCAGTAAGGGCCGCGACGCTTAGGTTCCAGAAGATCGCGACGGGAGATGAAAAGACATATCTCTTGGGCTAGTTTTGGGGCATTAAACCTCCGTTATTTCCCAAATGAATTCAGCCATTACTTGGCTGAATTGTAACTCCATAATCAAGGCATTAACATGGTCATTCAAGGCCATTACTTGAGCAATTGGAGGGTCATCTTCTCAACACTATAAAATGAGGCCTTAGGCTCATTTGTAAAACACACTTAACATTCAACAATTTCCAGCAAATTGTCTTCCTCTCTAGCAATATCCAAACACTCAAAGATCTTTCTTTCTTTCTTAGCGAACACTTGAGTCTCCTTTGCTCACTTATTTGATTGTTGTTTTATCTTGGGAGATAAGTTGTCATTACACCATTAAAGGATAATACGGTGCAATATTATCTTAAGGAAAGATTGAATATCAATCGACTCAGCAAGCCACTTTATTTTTTATCTCCAGATTTCTAACCAATTTCTTGTTGTTGTTTTTCATTCCCGTTTTCTTGTTACCACACATTTTACTCACATTCTTAAGATAATATTTGATTCAACAACAACAACATGACTGTACAAGATCAATTCAACCAATTCAACGCTGAAAATCCCCCATTGCGCAAGGCAATCCCAATGCCTTCACCACCAATGCTCAAGGCAATCTCATGCCTTCACCACCGCTACTGAAAGTAACACCACTGCTTTCACCACCACTGATCATGACATTCCAAATGCCTTCCAAACTACTGGTTTTGGCACAACTAGTGTCAACACTGCTTTTTGCACAACCAATGCCTCCACTGTTGCTCCGGGTACTTATAGTGCCTATGCTACTGGCCAAGGCATCCCCAACGCCTATGCTCCTTCTAGAGACATTCCCAACGCCTTTGCAAGTGATCGAAGGGGGAACCACTGCCCCTACACCTGCAGGTTTTCACCATGAGCGTCCTGAATAGTTCATGGGTGCTCACTTCAAGCGATGGTAGCAAAAGATGTTGTTTTTCCTAACGGTTATGGGAATGTCACGTTTTATAACCGAAGACCCTCCACAAGTTGGGGAAGACATGGACCCTCAACCAAATGTTTGGCGGGAGGGGGCCAAGGTAAACATGTCGATGACGACATGAAGATGGTTCGCGAAGCATGGAAACATAGTGATTTCATATGCAGTAACTATATTCTAAATAGTTTGTCCGATCCTCTCTACATGGTATATTGTACCGTTGAAACTGTCAAGTAGTTATGGTACAAACTTCAGAAAAAATACAACACCCAAGACGCGGGTGCCAAAAAGTTCATCGTTGGGAAGTTTCTAAAATTTCAAATGGTGCACAACAAAAGTGTGTCATCCCAAGTCCAGTAATATCAAATGATTGTTCATCACCTAGATTTGGAAGGGTTGCGACCTAACGAGCAATTCTTGGTTGCCTCGTTAATTGAGAAATTGCCTCCTTTGTGGACTCAGTTCATGAACTATCTCAAACTGAAATTAAAGGAGATGGCGTTAGATAAACTGATTGTTAAACTCCAGATTCAGGAGGACAATAAGAAGGTCATCCAAAGGGGAAACTACCCGCTGAGGCTAAGGCGAACCTGACGGAAGTCAAAGGAAACTCAAGCAAAAAGCAAAAGTTCCAGAAGGTAGGCAAGACCCAAACAACTGAAAAGTTCAAGGGAAATTGTAACCATTGTGGTATAGTTGGTCACATGGCCAAAGACTGTCGCAAGCTCAAATACGAGAATAAAGAGAAGGCCAAAGGCAATGCCAAGTCTAACATCGTCGAAGACACGTTTGTAGATGATATGATCGAGGAATTCTCAGCGGTGGTTCTCGAAGCAAACCTCATTGAGAATCCGATGCAGTGGTGGTTGGACACAGGTGTCACCTGTCACATATGTTCCAATAAAGAGGCTTTCTCCACTTATACACCAGTCATAGACAAGAAGTTGTTCATGGAAACAATTCTTCTTCAGAGGTGCTGGGGGTAGGAAAGGTGATCCTAAATATGACGTCCGGGAAAGAGCTGACTCTGAAGGAAGTGATGCATGTCCCAGAAATTCGAAAAAAATTAATTTGTGTATCTGTGTTAGTAAATGATGGATTAGGCTAGTGTTAGAAGCTAACAAATTTGTAATCACTAAAAACGGAACATTTGTAGGAAGGGGCTTCGTCTGTGAAGGCCTCTTTAAAGTTAGCGCTGCATCTGTAATGCCTTCGGCTTCCAATATCAATAAAACTAAGTCTTCTACTTACTTGGTTGAGTCTTCTAATTTATGGCATCATAGATTAAGACATGTTAACTATCAATCTATCCAAAGATTGGTAAAGTTGGAATTACGACCGGCTATCGACGTAAATTCTCAATGTAAGTGTGAGGTGTGCGTAGAGGCAAAGATTTCCAAGAGTCCCTTTAGATCTGTCGAAAGGGAAACCGTTCCTCTAGAACTCATAAATATGTGATTTGAAGTTCGCTCAAACTAGAGGGGGGAACAAATACTTTGTGACTTTCATAGATGATAGCACAAGGTTTTGCTACATGTACTTACTTAAAAGTAAAGATGAAGCCTTTAAAGCGTTCAAACGCTACAAAGCAGAAGTTGAGAACTGATGCGCGATTTATGCACACACTAAACGCAAGTGCACGTGTCGTGACAAGTAATATAGTCTAGAAGATCGAGTTATCTGTTATACCCCGTAGTTCTGACCCTACGTATGAGAGTGTACGAAAGCATGTAAGACTTAAAATTTCCAAAGGATAGGTTGACGGATTGTTCCGGACGGGTTTTAGTCAACTTTGAGGCGGGTTATGACCCGGTACATTGAGAGTTCCTAAGTGTTTCAAAGGCCTAGGGCGTAGTTCGTTGAGTCTAGATTCCAACGCAACCAACCGTTCATCGATAGGACATCAGAGTAGGAAGTTATGAGAATTACAAGTTCGGTCTTGTGATCGGACAATGTGTTTCGGACAAAGCGGCGCAGCGGCGCCGGATGCGAGGCCGCGGCCGAAGAAATCTTGAGGTCGCTGAAGTTTCAGCGCCGCGGCGCCGGAAGATCCGAGGGTCCGCAGGAGTTGCGGCGCCGCGGCGCCGGGAAGCAGGGCCGCGGCGCCGAGGCGGGATTCTGGGCGGAAAAACTTAGGAAAAGTCAGATTTTTCTTTTAAAAGACCTTGGGAGGGTGACAAGTGTCCCCCCCATCTGATTTTGCATGCATTATATTGACCAAGTCTTCAAGACTTGGTCATACTTCATCTCTCTCTCTCTCTCTCTTAGACAAAAGCTCTTCCTTCTCTCTTAAAAGTTCAAGCTCCTCCTTCTCTCTAAAATCCCAAGAGACATTCTAGCCTTAGGAAAAATCTGAAAAAAATAAAAGCAAGAAGGAAGCTTGTGGCTAGCTTGTGAAGGTTGTTGTGGTGGTGTTCTTGGAATAGAAGCTAGCAAATTGTTGGATAAATTTGGCTAAAGCTCTAAGGTAATGATTCTCCCTCTATTATTAGTTTTTAGTGTTGCATGTTAAGAAGAAAGTACTTGTGGTAGTAAATAATGCTATTAGAGTCATTGCATGCAAGAAATGTGGGTTGGGTATGAAGGATTTGGCTAAAAAGATATTATGAGCATGTTGTAGCCTAAAAACTACTTTAGAATTGTTAAGTGAATTGTTGTAACTTGTGGGGCAGAATTTTACACACCCAAGATTAGGTATGTAATCCCCTTTGTGTTGGTTTGGATGTTGGGCCTTAATGAGGCGTTTGAGTGTTGAAAATCGGCCTTTGAAAAAGGTGGCAAAGTGAGTAGAAACAAAGGAAATGCTGCCCAATTTTCCTTAGGAATTGGTAACTTGAATTTGGAATTTCTACATTGAAATTAGAGGTTAATAAACGCACTATGGTTATTATAGGTTCACATATTACTTGCGGTAGTTGGACTTAGCAAGTGGATTGACCGAAGAGGTATGTAGAGCTTTCCTATCTCTTGAGCATGAATAGTTGTATCTATGTAGTACGGTATACGTACAAGATTTGATAATCTACACTTGTTTTAAAGTATATGATACTTGTTTCATTTCAAAAGTATAAGTCCCTTGGATTGAGGGAAAAATGTATTTGACAAAGGGATAACGCTAATATAATGACTTTATGGGAAGTTGGTTATATTAGTTTTCTTGAAAGGTTCACAAAGAAAGGTGAATTGATTTTTAGGCATTGGTTGCCTAAGGTTTTAAAGGAAATGAAGTCACTTGATTTAGAAGCCTATTATATTTCTAAAAGGAAACGTGACTTGTCTTGAAAAGAAATCGTAACTTGATAGTAGGGTGAATAGTATCGTGGAATCTTTGTATAAAAAGAGTTTTTCTTAAAAGTTAGAAGTGCATGGTACTTGGGTTGAATTCCCGGATTTTTCTATTAAAAGACATGTTGGTGCCTTAGGTATACTAAAATGAGAGGATATGTTAATAATGTTAATAAGAAGTTAGGGGATTTCTTAACTTGCTTATGTTATGATAAGCCGGTAGCGCTTATGTTATGATATGATAGGCCGGTAGCGCTTATGTTATGTATGATAGCCGGTTGTGCTAGGTGATATGTTCTTACGGGGTAGACCCCGGGTTATTCTTGTTATTTCCTTTTGACATACTGACACGATGGATGGTCCACGGGTATGCGTTCATTAGGATGGTTCACTACTTATTCTTGTTAATTCCTGTTGGCATACTGACACGTTGGGTGGCCCACGGGTATGCGGATTCTTGTTATTTCCTTTGGACATACTGACACGATGGGTGGCCCACGGGTATGCTCCAATAGGATGGTTTACTACTTATGCCATGGATTTGCTACCCATGATGCGAGTGCGGCGTTTGTACTCATGCGGATCCGGTCCACAGGATCCACGCGGGTGAAATAGTCCCATGCGAGTACGGCGATGGTACTCATGCGGGTCCACAGGATCCATGCGGGTGAAATAGTCCCATGCGGGTGAAATAGTCCCATGACGAGGCGGATGACCTCATGCGGGTCCACAGGACCTATGCGGGTGAAATAGTCCCAGGAGTAGGATTGCTTAATGATACTACGGGCGAGGTACCCTGTTTTGATCATGAGCTTCCTATTTTTTTATGCAGTATATATATATACATTTGTTGCTCTCATTGTTAGTAAGGCACAGTGCAAAGTAAACTGATTTTCGTTTATGACTCCAGCTTATTTTTGACTTATGATATTACTACAGTATTTTCCAGCTTTACATACTTGGTACGTTGTGTCGACCCTTCCCGCCGGGCTGCGTTCATGCCACGGTAAGTAAGCGGTGTGGATCCTCGTTCTTAGGATCACTATTCGGTGTCGAAGCTCCATTCCGGAAGCTTGTTTATCGGTGCGGACATTCCACGATGCTATAGGTATTTTGTACATTCGGGGTATGGCGGGGCCCCGTCCGCCATTGTTATCTTTAAGTGCGTGATCACATTTATGTTTTGGGCTCTAAGAACCAGTTGTACTACTATACCTTGTTTAAGTATGTTTTATGGAAGGCAGCCCTATCGGCTGGCCAGTGATGTTTACCCTTCTTATAAGTTACGTGTTATGTATGTTTCGCTGCTATTCTCTGACATATACCTGACAGGGTACCCCGGTAGGATACCAGTCGCGGCCCCGAGGTTGGGTCGTGACATTATCGTCCTCAGAGATTAGTGTCCAATTATCAACCTCTATTCTGTAGTATCTATTTGATAACCGATAATTTGATGAATTGTTTATAGCTATGATTATAGATGCTAACTAAATTACTTTATTTTACTTCAGATATGGTGGAAATAGAGCTTCCAAATCTCCTCAACTATCCGCTCGCTTTACTCGTTAATGCAAATAATTATGGTTCTACTTCTATTTTGAGATAGTAGGTTAACTAAGTTGTTTTATACTCATGTTAAGGTAATATAAACACTCAACCCCAATGTAGAACCTTTCTATCTTTCGATGACAAGATTGACTACAAAGGAGGATTAAGAGTAATAACCTATTAAGCTACACAAGTATCGGGGTACTTTCGTCCACGATTTAAACCTATGTTTATTCAACTATAGCATATTCATAATCCCCTATTTCGGATTTCGATTAAAATCATATAAGTTATGATAATTAGTGATCAATTAATTACCAAGCAATCAAAACAATTATTGAATAAATCTCAACAATAATAAGAAGAAATCAAAACATGCATTAATTCATAAGAACGAGGTTCAAGCGATTCGACATGAAAAGCCCTAAATTAAGTTAGTTCCTAGTCATAGACATGCCAATAACTAAACTAATATCCAACATACACAAAAAAGAAATAAAAGAAGGAACAAGAAATTACTCAAAAGTAAGTCTCTAATCTTGATCTCCAAGTTGTGATGAATTGTCAAGTGTGGAACTCCTTCAAATCTGACCTAAAGGTCTTTTTTATATCACCAAAAACGTCCCAAACCTTTTCCTTCTTGGCCTTGGCCCATTCCTATTCGGATTTGGCAATTTTCCCGCGTTGGCGCGTGACCCAGAACCGGCGCGCTGAAACCTGCGACCCTCTGCTTCTTGGGCGTCGTGGCGCTCTGCTGCTGCTTGTTGGTGGCGCGGCTCGCATTTCGCCGGGTTGCCAACTTTTTAGCTTTTTGAGCTCCGGAACCTCTATTTCTGCCCTCTTTTCGCTCCTTCTTGCCAATGTGCCACTTTAAACCACTGACTCAAAAGAAAGAAAATATATCCTAACACGACACATATTTGTACAAAAATGGGCAAAAGACTAACTAAAAATGACTCAAAAGGTGTATATAAAATACACCGATCAAAATACCCCCAAACTTAACATTTGCTCGCCCTCGAGCAAAGATAAAAAATAGAAATAAAGACACGAAAGAAAAGAAAATAAAATGACTCATAGACATTGATCACTTTTCTGCATCATTATTACTTAGAAAAGCATGAAGGTTAGTAGAATAATATGCAGGAACATATAGCATGGATTTTTAGCATTCTAAACACATCAAGTCAGATATTTCGCAAATTTAATTTAATCATGCTCAATGGAAGTAAGAATACCTAACTATGCATGTCAATTTCAAAATCATATGCCATGTTTACTTGCTATTCTCCACTAATCATGGATACACATATTAGAGATCTTCAGGGTTTTTCAGGGTTGTAATGTAGGCTTAGGCAGGGGTAGGTAAAAATAGGCTTTTAGGCTCAATCTTACGTATCATAAGCTCTTTTTCTTTAGATTCTTCCCTTTTCTTTTGATTTTCTTTTTATCATCATACCTATCTTTTCCCTCTTTTGTTTTGAGAGAATGAGGTGTATTATGAATAGCAGGCACCCCCAATCTAAGGCTTTGCCTATTTATTATTATTTTTCATTGGGGTGCATCAAAATTGTTCAGTCTCTTTTGTCTCTTTTTCAATACTTTATATTCCAATCATCTCAATTTTTCACTTATGGCACAAATATAGAATTATATGGTGTCAAAGAAAGGTCATATTTTTGGCTCAATGGGGCTGACTAGTAATACAATTGTGATGTCAGGGATAGGTAAAAATTGGTAAGAAAGGGCTAACAAAGAAATGTCTGAGTCATCTCCCTAACATGTATATTCTAACTATTTCGCATCAAATAGCAAGCAAGCAGACACACATGTTTAATCACTAACAATGCATAAATCAAGCACGATACCCCAAATAGTTTGACTTCATGAATTTTTGGCATATCTAACCTAAGTGTTTAGATGGGTGCTTCTAATTCCATTACATTATTCAACTTTACTTCATTAGGCGCTTCAAGTAACTAGATCATGCATGATCTTAAAAAAAAAAATTAGACTCAAATAAACATAGAAAATAACACAAAAGACTCAAAAACACATCAAAAATAACTAAGAACTCCCCCCTAAACTTAAATCGCACAGTGTCCCTAATGTGTGCAAGACTCAAAAATAAAAGAAAAACGGGACAACTTACAAACTTGGTTTAAAATGGTGGCGGTGGCGGCGGATAATGCATGGACCACTGATTGAACAAGGAACTCATCTCATCAAATCTCAGGTTCAACTGTTGTTGCTCCTACCTTATTTCTTATTGTCCTTGTCTCAGGTCCTGTTGACCTTGTATCATTGTGTCAAAACTCTGCATCATCCTCCGCTGGTTCATGAGCAACTGCTCCATCATAGGCACCGGAGGTTCCAATTCAGTGTGGCGGGCTGCTACTGCCATCTTTGAGCCTCTGTCTTAGGCTCATCTTCATCTATGGCAGCCTCTGCTGCTGCTGCTGCTAGTGCTGGTGTTGGTCTCCTTCTTGATGCTGCTGGAGGAACTGGTTCTGGAAGGCATGCACTATCTCATAAGTCACAGGAGGTTGGTCTTTCTCATATGTATCAGTAGCTAGGGTTAGGACTCCATGTCTAGAACATAAACTGCAAATAAATGATCCATGTTCCAACCCACCTGTAGTGACCAACCTACTGGTTTCTCCAATGTTCTGCAATATCTCCTTCCCAACATCAATCGTCTTCCCTTCCTTAATTCCATATATCATTTTTATTCTATCCGCTGGCACTCTGGTGAAGTGCGTCGATGGAATCAGGCGGACACTGACGAAATATAACCAACCCTTGGTTGTTTTGTTGAACTGAAATCTGCTCAGTCCTCTTGATTCATTTCGTGCAATATTATACTCATCCCCAGGGTAGCATAATGTGCTTGCGACAATATCACAATCGATGGTGTTGGCACTATGTTCTAAAATAGCTTCGATCATCGCCTCTTTCATCAACATCGGCTGTTCTTAATAGCTCATTCACCACCTCAGCCGTCACAGGCACATACTGTCCTCTCACAAAGCATCTACCATTTACCCTTTCCGGAAAGTTAGAATAGAATTATTTCACCATTACGGTGTTCTGTGGTACTATTCTTTCCGGATTAATAAATCTCTTCCACCCAATGGCCTCTATCAGTGCCCGAATATGCTCATAGACATCGTCGTCCTCAAATGACTCCCTTTGGTACTCCATTCCTCTCTCAGGGATCAAGAGTCTAGTACTAAGTTTGTAATATTTGTCTTCAGCTTTTTGACTGAAAAACCTAGTAGTGTCATATTGTGGAACGGAGGCGGATGTGGAAGCTCTTTTTTTTCTGGCAGACATTTTGGAAAAAATTTAGCAGCGTTTCCTCTGTATCAGTGAGATTACCCAACAACTTTCAATCACACCAATCAACACACATCGTGATCAACAAACTACAACACCATTCAACCCCCAAACTTCACTCAAAGCACCGGTACAACACCCCACGATCACTACGTATAATCTTATCGCGAAATTTTCACACCAAACTTCAACACACCCCACACTATCCACCAATAAAGCACATCCCCAAACAAATGAATTACCTCCTCTGATTGCTTTGAAAATTTCAAGAAAAGTGATGAAAGCTACCTTAGACGGTGTTCTGCAAAATTTTCTTGTTCCTAGTGATGGATTGAGGCAATGGAATGAGGGTTGTTGTTTGTGATGGTTAAGGGTGCAAGGAATTTAAGTACTTTGGTTGTGATTGAGTTTAGTTTGTGGAAGATTTTGAGTAAAGGAGGCTGATTTCGTGGGTTTTGAAGAGAGGAAGGGTTTTGGGTTTTTGATTGGAGAAGAGAAATCGGATTAGGGCTCCTTTAAATTTTAGTTTTTCCGTCGCGGCGCCATGACCTTGAGATCGGCGCCATGGCGCCCAAACATCTGCGACCCTCACGAACTTCCGGTAGTGCGCTCTTATTTAGCGCGCGGCTGAGCCAGAGGCCTTCTGGACTTTCGACGCCGCGACTCTCTAATTCGGCGTCGTGGCGCCCAACTTCCTGCGACATTCTGCATTCTCAGCGCCATGGCCCTCTGCTGGGCACCGTGGCGCCGAGCCGATTTTTCTCCTCTCTCACGTTTTTCGTCCTCCACTTTTTTGCCATGTACCTGTCATCACAACATGTAAACAATACCTTCCGTGAGACTGTGTCTAACTAAAACTAAATTGCATAAATTTAAAAAAAAAACCTTGGGTTGCCTCCCAAGTAGCGCTGTATTTAACGTCTTTTAGCCGGACGCAGGTTCCTTATCAAGAGGCATGAGGTAACTTAACCCCACATCCTACCCATTTCATAATCATTTTTCTCTTCCGCCTTCTGTTTTTCTTTTTCTCTTTTTTCTCAAGAGAAGGTTTAGCGTTGCTCACCTGTACTGGCGGACTGATTTCCCTTGCTTTGGCCTGTGCTGGCTCAACTGATGTGCTAACGGTCTTGTCGCAAAACATTTGCTTATATTTGGGGTTCAACGGTGTGTTTAAACACCTTGAACACCATCTCTTCTTCCTCAACTCTGAGTTTCAGCTCGCCCTTTTCCACATCAATCAAGGCTCTCCCAGTTGCCAAGAATGGTCTTCCCAAGATGATAGGGATTTCATCATCTTCCTCCATATCAAGGATGAGGAAGTCTGCAGGAAAGAAGAATTTTCCCACCTTAACCAATACATCTTCAATTATTCTCCTGGGATGCACTACGGTCATATCCGCCAACTGCAAGCTCACAGTGGTTGGTTTGGCTTCACCCAACCCCAACCTCTTGAAAATGGACAAGGGCATGAGATTTATGCTGGCCCCCAAATCACACAAGACCCTGTTACATGTCACCCTGCCAATTGTGCAAGGCAATGTGAAGCTCTCTGGATCCTTAAACTTGGGGGGCAGTTTCTTATGCAATATGACACTGCATTCATCTGTCAATGCTACTGTCTCATACTCAGCTAGCTTCTTTTTCTTCCCAAGAATTTCCTTCATAAATTTGAAATAAGTAGGCATTTGCTCCAATGCCTCAATGAAAGTGATATTAATGTGCAACTTTCTGAATACCTCCAAGAACTTGGAGAATTGATTATCAACTGCTTTCTTTTGCAACCTCTGAGGGTAAGGAATCTTCTCTGTGTATTCCCTCACTGGAACTGTTAGAGCCTTCTCTAAAATAGGGCGGCCCTCAGTAACCCCCTCATTCTCTGCATCTACTCTCTGCTCAACTCTCTATTCTACCACGGGCTGAGGTGTAGGCTTTTCTAGCTGCTTCCCACTTCTCAGCTGCACCGCCTGACACTGCTCTTTGGGATTCATCTCTGTATTACTAGGAAGAGTGCCATATGGCCTGTTATTCGCCATATTTTCTAGTTGTCCCACATGTGTCTCCAAGTTCCTGATAGAGGATCTTGTCTCTGCCATAAACTGGGTTTGTGAATTCGTAAGTGTCAACAAATTTGCCATAATTAAATGCGGATTTTCTTGTGGAGCGGTGTCGAATTGTGAAGGTGAGGCCTGGTTAAATGGTTGCTGATTTTGGTATTGGCCTCGGAACTGATTCTGTTGCCCTTGATCACCCCTCCATGAAAAGTTAGGGTGATAACTCCACCCTGGATTGTAGGTATTTGAATAGGGGTTGTTCTGGGGCCTTTGGTAATTCCCCACTGCCTGACATTTTGCTTGCTCAATAGGGATATTGTTGGGGTCTGCTGATGGGCACCTATCAAAGGTATGAGGGCCCCCCCACATCTCACAACTCAATGGCATCTGAACTGCATTCACTGACACTGTGTTCTGCTGCAGTTTCTTGGTCAAGAGAGCAACATGTTCATTTAACGTTGTGATGGCATCAATCTCATGAACTCCTATCGCTCTTCTTCCACTTACCCCTCTATCATCTGTCACATGGTTATTGGTGGCCATGTCTTCTAGCAAATCATGGGCCTCGTGTGTTTGTCTTCATGAAGGTTCCACCTGCATCTGCGTCAATGATGGTTCTTGTGGTCCCGCTTAGCCCATTGTAGAAAATATGGACCAAATTCCACAGCTCAATGCTATGATGTGGACACTTTATTTGCAGATCTTTAAATCTCTCCCAAGCCTCATAGAGTGACTCTCCATCAGCCTGGTAAAAATTGTTCAGCTCTCCTCTCAGCTTAGCGGCTTTGGACGGTGGAAAGAACTTTGCCAAGAACTTTTGTGCCAACTCCTGCCATGTGAATATAGAGTCTGTGGGCAGGGAATTCAACCAAACTTTTGCTCTATCCCTGAGTGAGAAGGGAAAGAGCCTCAATCGGATGGCGGCGTCAGTAACGCCATTATACTTGAAAGTTGCGCACAACTCCAAGAAATTTGCTATGTGCATATGAGGATCTTCATATGGCAACCCTCCGAATTGAACTGTATTCTGCACCATAATCATGATCGCAGGCTTGATTTCAAAATTATTTGCTCCTATTGCTGGGAGCCTGATGCAAGTCTGCGCTTCATTCACCCTTGGCAGCACATAATCTCCCAAGCTTCGCTTATCTTAGACCTGGACCCTTTCTTCCACATCCATTGGTAACCTCCGGGGCATCATCTGGTTAGGTTGATGATCACCTAACCCTTCGTTCATCTCATTGTTATTCTGCAAGCCTCTCATTGCTATTAAGGCCAAGATTCGTTTGTTTCTCCGGTTCTGCTTGCAAGTCTTTTCAATCTCCGGGTTGAAGGGAACAAGTGTATCTGCTCCTCTTCTCCTTCGCATAAACTAGATGCCTGCAACACATCAAAATCAACAAACGGATCACGGCGCACGGTTTCACCAATATATAAAAAAAATTAATAAAAATAAAAAATAAAAACCAAATTAGAAATTAAGAATAGATAGAATGATATTGAACTACGCCAATCCCCGGCAACGGCGCCAAAAACTTAATGCGCGATTTATGCACACACTAAACGCAAGTGCACGTGTCGTGACAAGTAATATAGTCTAGAAGACCGAGTTATCGTCCTCAGGGATTAGTGTCCAATTATCAACCTCTATTTTGTAGTATCTATTTGGTAACCGATAATTTGATGAATTGTTTATAGCTATGATTATAGATGCTAACTAAATTACTTTACTTTACTTCAAATATGGTGGAAATAGGGCTTCTAAATCTCCTCAACTATCCGCTCGCTTTACTCGTTAATGCAAATAATTATGGTTCTTCTATTTTGAGATAGCAGGTTAACTAAGCCGTTTTATACTCATGTTAAGGTAATATAAACACTCAACCCCAATGTAGAACCCTTCTATCTTTCGATGACAAGATTGACTACAAAGGAGGATTAAGAGTAATAACCTATTAAGCTACACAAGTATCGGGGTACTTTCGTCCACAATTTAAACCCATGTTTATTCAACTATAGCATATTCACAATCTCCCCTTTCGAATTTCGATTAGAAATCATATAAGTTATGATAATTAGTGATCAATTAATTACCAAACAATCAAAACAATTATTGAATAAATCTCAACAATAATAATAAGAAACCAAAACATGCATTAATTCATAAGAACGAGGTTCAAGCGATTCGACATGGAATGCCCTAAATTAAGTTAGTTCCTAGCCATAGACATGCCAAGAACTAAACTAATATCCAACATACATAAAAAAGAAATAAAAGAAAGAACAAGAAATTAATCAAAAGTAAGTCTCTAATCTTGATCTCCAAGTTGTGATGAATTGTCAAGTGTGGAACTCCTTCAAATCTGACCTAAGGGTCCTTTTTATATCACCAAAAATGTCCCAAACCTTTTCCTTCTTGGCCTTGGCCCATTCATATTCGGATTTGGCAATTTTCCCGCATTGGCGCCACGGCCCTGCAACAGGCGCCGCGACGCCGAAACTTCTACAGCCCTCTGCTTCTTGGGCGCCGTGGCGCTCTGCTGTTGCTTGTTGGTGGCGCCGCGGCGCCGCCCTGTTTCTTGCCCGGGTTGCCTTTTTTTTAGCTTTTTGAGCTCTGGAACCTCTGTTTCTGCCATCTTTTCGCTCCTTCTCGCCAATGTGTCACTTTAAACCACTGTGACTCAAAAGAAAGAAAATCTATCATAACACGACACATATTTGTACAAAAATGGGCAAAAGACTAACTAAAAATGACTCAAAAGGTATATATAAAATACACCGATCAAGAACCAACTAAGCGGACGGATTAAATCAATCTGTAGCGATAGAGGGGGAGAATATGTAGCGCCCTTTGATCAATTTTGTACCCAATCGGGTATAGTTCATCAAACAATGGCGCCTTACTCACCTCAATCAAATAGTGTTACTGAACGCAAGAACCGAACCTTAAAGGAAAAGATGAATGTTTTACTCATCAATTCAGGCCTCCCTCAAAACATGTGGGGAGAAGTTGTCCTTACCGCAAATAAGATTCTTAACAGAGTCTCACACAAGGGTAAGGATAAGACTCCATATGAACTATGGAAAGGAAAGAAACTCACCTACAAATATTTGAAGCTGTGGGGTTGTCTCACCAAGGTAGAAGTACCTAAGCCAAAGAAGGTCAAATTTGAGCCTAAGACTGTGGATTGCATATTCATCGGATATGTCAATAACAGTAGTACTTATCATTTTCTAGTGCATAAGTCGGATGTACCGGACATTCATGTAGGTACCATCTTGGAATCAAGGAATGTTAGGTTCTTTGAAGATATGTTTCCTAGAAAGGAAAGAAACATAACCTCTCACAAATGAAGTTATGAGCAAACCTCTGAGGAACATGGAGTCATTGACTCCCCGGATCTAAATGGTTCAGATCTAGTGAATTCTGAAGTAGCTGACTATCCAAAATACAACATTCCAGATTCTCATGACTTAGAAGATTCAGAGATGGAACCAAGACGAAGTAAAAGGGCCCGGAAGGACAAATCCTTCGGTACAGAATTTGTAGCTTATCTGGTTCAGGACGAGCCACGGACAATCGCCGAAGCATTGTCAACTCCAGAAGCACCACTCTGGAAGGAAGCTATAGAGTGTGAGATAGAGTCCATACTGCATAACCACACCTGGAAGTTGGTTGATCTTCCTCCGGGACACAAACCTTTTGGTTGTAAGTGGATCCTCAAACGAAAGTTAAAGGCAGATGGATCTATCGACAAGTACAAAGTCAGGTTGGTAGTCAAGGGTTATTGCTAAAATGAGGGCCTTGATTACTTTGACACCTACTCGTCTGTGTACAGAATGATATCTATACGTATGTTCATAGCTATCACCGCCTTGTGGGATCTTGAAATACACCAAATGGATGTCAAGACAGCCTTCCTTAATGGTGATTTGGAATAAGAAATATATATGGACCAACCCGAGGGGTATGTGGTTCCAGGACAAGAGACAAAAGTTTGTCGGCTTATCAAATCTCTGTATGGGCTGAAACAAGCCTCGAAACAATGTCATGAGAAAATTGATAATACCCTCTTGTCGAAAGGGTTCGCCATTAACGAGTGTGACAAATGTGTATACATGAAAGGAAATGATGATTCATTCGCCATGATATGCCTTTATGTAGATAACATGTTGATCAATGGGAGAAGTCCTAGGATAATCCTAGAGACTAAGAATATGTTAAAATAATATTTTGACATGAAAGATATGGGTATCGCAGATGTCATCTTAGGGATCAAGATCTAGACGGACTGGTCTTGTCTCAATCTCATACATAGAGGATGTGCTGAAGAAATTTGAGATGTACGACAGTTCGCTACTTATGACACCACTGGATGCAAATCTGAAGATTAATAAACATCATAGTGTGCCCATTCGCCAGGAGCGGTATGCACAAGTGATTGACAGTTTAATGTACATCACAAACTGCACTCGACTTGATATCACTTATACAGTCAACTTGTTGGCTAGGTTCCCCCGTAATCCGAGTGATAAACACTAGATAGCATTGACTCGGGTATTACGATACCTAAAATACACGCAAAACTACGGGTTGCATTACTTAAGATATTCAGTTGTACTAGAGGGGTACAGTGATGTAAACTGGATATCTGACATAGATGACATCAAATCCACCAGTGGGTACATCTTTACAATTAGTGGTGGAGTTGTGTCTTGGAAATCCTCTAGGCAAACTCTTATTGCCCGATCCACGATGGAGTCGGAGTGTATCCCTTTAGACAAAGCAGGAGAAGAAGATGAGTGGCTTCATGATTTCTTAGAGGATGTCCCATGTTGGGACAAACCGTGTCTTCTGTAATGATCCACTGCGACAGTCAGTCGGCTCTAGGAAGGGCACGAAGTTCTATGTACAACGGCAAGTCTCGTCATACGGAGACATGCGTCTGTTATGAAGCTGATCACCACGGGTATAATTTCCATTGACTACGTAAAATCTAAGAAAAACATCGCAGATCCCTTGATGAAGGGTATACCCAGAGATCAGATGTTCTGCCTGTCTAGAGGAATGGGCTTAAAACCCAATCAATAAGAATTGATATTATGGACACCCAACCTTACAGACTGGAGATCCCAGAAATAAGGCTCAATGGGAAAACTAAATCGTAAAGGTTCAGTTGAGCGCTTCGGAGGAAGCAAGAGCACTTCGGATAATGATTTCTTCTTAAGAAACATAATACAAGGTCGTTCCCGTGATAGACATAAAGTACTACCTGCAGAGGGTAAAGGTTAAGTTTTCAAACCTTTCATGATCCTCAAATGATTGAGGTTAGGTTAGGAAAACTTTTCATGGTGCCTAACACTTGTGTAGTGGAGTATTGCAGGATACCTTGTAGGAGACCACCTATTTAAGTGAGAGGACAGGACGCCTCAAATGAACGCACTTAAGAATCCAAGTGTGTCCACGACCCACGACGGACAAAAATATAAAGAAGGATTGAGTAGGAAAGGTGTTGTGTGGGTATCATTGTCTTGGCTTATACCAAACACTGATGGTTCAAGACATCGCGTTTACCGCACAGTAAATAAGTCTGATGGTATTCCACTATGGAAGGTTCAAAGCTACGACTACCTTTTCAGATGCAACATCGATCCGTCGGACGATTGCTAGAAAGACACCATGTGTGTGCACCAAAATCTCTTCCAAGAGGGGATTGTTGGAAATTTATTAAACGTGAAATAAAGTTAATCCTATTAATTATGACTCGAACAATTGGGGCCCCGCACGTCGGAAACTTCATTTCCACACACGTTGTACCACAGATCATAAATTTTCTAAGTGGAAGAGATATTGGTACGTATACAAAATGTTTGAGACGTAAGTTAATAGACGGTTATTGGCCAAATGACAATGATTTCACGTTGGTAAATGAAGGAAGAAATGTACAATGTGTTGAAAGATGAAAACAGTCATGAAATTATGCGAGCCATGAGGTATGGCTGTCTCGGAAGAAGGCGGCGCGCCCGGGTACTTAGCGGCCGCGCACGCCAGGTTCCGAAGATCGCGACGGAAGACGAAAAGACATGACTCTTGGGCTGGTTTTGGGGGCATTAAACCTCCATTACTTCCCAAATGAATTTAGTCATTACTTGGCTGAATTGCAACTCCATAATCAAGGCATTAACATGGTCATTCAAGACCATTACTTGGGCAATTGGAGGGTCATCTTCTCAACACTATAAATTAGGCCTTAGGCTCATTTGCAAAACACACTTAACAATATTCAACAATTTCCAGCAAATTGTCTTCCTCTCTAGCAATATCCAAACACTCAAAGATTTTTCTTTCTTAGCGAACACTTGAGTCTCATTTGCTCACTTGTTTGATTGTTGTTTTATCTTGGGAGATAAGTTGTCATTATACCGGTAAAAGATAATACGGGATAATATTATCTTAAGGAAAGATTGAATATCAATAGACTCAGCAAGCCACTTTATTTGTTTATCTTCAGATTTCTAACCAATTTCTTGTTGTTGTTTTTCATTTCTGTTTTCTTGTTACCACACATATTACTGACAAACTTTTCACTATCCACTTTTCATCTATTTGAAATCCCTAATTTATATAGTATAGGATATTCTTTTTACATAGATCCTCCACCCCCACCATATACTTTATACCTAAATTTCTGAGAGTCCAAAATAGCGGCTTCATGATTGAGTGTGAACAGTTTGTATGGTCACTGTAAACAAGGTCCCCAATCACCGTAATACCAAAATTAAAAGAATTGAGTACCAATTATTTATGAAGAAAATAAGAAATAAAAATCGAGCAAAACTAGAGGGCACATGTTTTCATGACGACTTTCTTTGGCAACATCGTTGTCAAAGAATTGTCGCTAAACCCCTTCCCAAATAATCAAGCAAGTGCAAATGACTTGGAGGTTTGGAGCGCCTCTCCTTTCTTTCTTTATAGTATAGTTGCTATGATGTTCTAAGGAGAGTTGCGTAGCAAACTAGCAGTTCTTCTATATAGTTTATATAAGAGTTCAAATTGGAATTTATTTCAGCTTATATGACTTGGATAGAATATATGTAATGCTTATTTTAAAGTTGAATTTAAGCATAATACTTGGGTAATATGAATTAAATTTATGTTCATTCTATGTGTTTGTTTAAAAGCTAATGATGAAAAATAATGAATTTGGAAGGAATAATATTATTATTCACTGGGTTGGTAATAACCTCACTCTTTATAGATCCAGGGACAGACAGAGGCATCAAGCAAATTGCATATAACACTCCTGTAACCCCACATTCCTTCGTGGAGCCAAGTCAGAGTTTATTATACGTCCTTTCAGAATATTCAATTGTATTAATGTTTTTACCAAAGTTCTTAATTAAAAGTGTATTGTTCCATGCACTCTATAGTCTTATATTTTTGTTGTGTTGTTTGGATTAATGTTTAACTATACCTAACCCGCATGAGAATGTAGCGAGTTAGTGTATGACCGCGGGGCCATGGTCGCGAGTTCGATCCTGCGTAAACTTTCTTGGTTAGTGCACATGCGTGGGCTGCCAGTGTGGTTTACATGGTGGCGTGGTTTGCATTCTTTGCGTCGGTCAGGAGTTTCTGCTGTCGCTCGAAAGAGTAGCTGCAGATTCGCCTTCACAAAAAAAAAAAAAAAAAAACTATACCTAAGAGGTGCTTCTGATATTGCTAAACTAGACGGAAAATAATTGCAATTTACCTAACTTCGATTATATATATTTTGATAGCTAAGGAACTAGCTTAGTGACAAGTTCACCATTTGTTATTTTGATACGTCAATTAATATTGACTATTAATAATGATTTTGCTTCAATAGCTTATATTGAAGTACATGATCATCTCATCTAAAAATTTAATTTATTAAAGACAAGGCGTGCACAACTTTTATCTATTTAATTAAGTTCTCAACAATTTTTTTACTAAAAAAATTATAATAAATTGAAAAGGACCTTTGATTTGAGACGCAAGTAGCATCTGATTCTTAGGTTCAAATCCGGACGTACCCTTACTTTAATTAGGTTATTATATATAGCTTTCAATGTCCAAAAAGAGAATACTTTGACTTAAGCTTAATTCTCACATGTTATTAATATATAATCATAGTACTTAGAAAAATAACTGTAGACCTACTTAGATGCCAAATTTTCTACATCAAATTAAGATCTCAATTAATTATAATTCCCCGACAGTCCTCCTTTATTTTAAATACCTATTAGTATAATTAGTTAATAAAATTGGAAGATGCGTATCAACCTTTGGATTATGATTCATTGTTCTTGGTCTAAGATAATCTTTAGGTAGATGTTACATTGCACTGATACATTACAATCTGCAAAAGACAATATTATATTTTAATTTAAGATGCTATTGATTTTTTTAACTTTAATACCTCCCCAAAAATGCCCCAGTAATCATGCCAACTCGCTAAGAAAGACTTGGTCATTATTATTTCACGTGTACATGGCTGCATTTTAAATTCTCCAAGATATAATTATTATTCTGTTATAATTGTAGATAAAAATATTAGAAAACGTTAAATATATTATATGGGGCTGTTCAGTAAGTAAGTGTCACAGATTGGTCATACACCACCAGATAGGTCTTCTCACTTGGAAATTGGAGAAGTCCAGATTTGGAAGTATTTAATTTGTTTCTTGTTATCAGCTCATTTATTCAGAGTAGTCACCACTTTCCCCAAATATCTCATGATATTGTCTTGTTCCACCCCATTTGGACATTTTTTTATTGAAAATAATGCAGTAACATTTTTAAATAAAAAAATCCCCGCAAAAACATGGTAGATTCCTCCCCTAACAATATTTCAGATTTAATTGAAAAGTATTCCATAACCAAGCATGATCAATATAATACATATATACTGATGATAAGTACTTTCCGTGATGCTTAGTACCGAAAATATAACAATAACTTGGTGGATTAATTCTTTATAAGAAGAGTATTAGTATTCGTTTATACAATTGACAACAATGGACACCCTTGATATGTTTAACATACCCATTTAATTCATCTTTAAGAAAGACAAATCATATTTAGGTAATCGTTGTTTGTTTGTCAGTTGTATTAATAACATACGCAATAAATACGTACAATTCTCCATGTGAATTAAGCTATACAACGATAGCAAATACACTCCAATCGCTAATAAGTTGAGATTGGTCATGTAAATTTTTAGTCCTCTTTACGCATACAAAATGATAGTGTAGTGTTATTACTGTAGGTTCGATTAGTATGTCACACTTATGGACGCATTATTGCTCTATAGTACTATGTAGTTTGATATCTGTTGTTATGTGTTCTTTAGTGTAATTTATTTATCTTATTTAGTTGTGTTAGGTATTGCTTCCTATTAGGTACTGCTTTCTGTTGTTAGAATGTGCTACCATTTTTCATACTTTGTTTTGCTTTGCTTGCTTTGCCTGATTATGCTTTGTCTTGAGCCGAGAGTCTCCCGAAAACAGTCGCTCTACCTACCAAGGTGGAGGTGAGGTCTGTGAACATTCTACCCTTCCCAGACCCACATTGTGAGATTTCACTGGGTATGTTGTTGTTGTTGTTGTGTTGCTCTGTTGCAATATAAGTAATATCTATCTATGATAAATGTTTAAGTCTCTGATGCGGTAGTAGTTTATTATGTATAATTGTAAGATGATATTAATCTCCCTTAGGGAGTCTCCTCATTAATATCAAAGTATATATATATATAGTACAATATTCATCTCTTATGCAATAGGAATCCTAAGCCTATACAAAAGAAGAATCGTAGTCTTACCATAATTATATTTACACAATATATGAAAATATTTTAATTTTGGATAGAAATACAATTGTTTTTATAATATATATGCTTACAATAATATTGCTCGTGAATTGGAGCCAAAGTTGATAGAAGGTGGTTTTTTATTTTTTCTTTTGAATAAAAGGGATTGCAAGGAGCATGGACTCGAGATTGTTTGTATGTATTTGTATTGAGATTTGAGGGACATGCACGTATATATAGATATGTAACAAAGCTTCCCAACAACCTCAATTATACTATAAGCTTCTTTTTGTTGTGTTCCCCGACATCTACTTAATAAACAACTACTACCTTTTCAAGGGTGTCTGAATCTACCTGGAAAACTGAGGTGGGATTTGTCTTCAACGCGCAAAGCCATGAAAGTATCCAAAATTTTGTTGAAGTAGTAGAGAATCGAACTATGACCAAGAAGGTGAAAGTCAGTAGTCAACCAACTGAGCTACTAATTCTCCTGCTAAGCTAAGACAGTTTTGTTTTGAAAAAAACAAAAGTTTAATTTTCAATCTGAGGAGTTTTTAATTTGTAACATGAAATGTTATCAAACAAATGCAATTAGTTCAATTTAAAGCTCCAAAGAAGTTTCACTTTAATTAGTTTCTCTCTTTCTAATTAATCTCAATTCTAAAAGATACTATTAATAGATGCTTGAGTCTAGCTACCATTGGTTAAGACTTCTCACAAACATACAAAAAGGGGGAGACCATTTCAAATATTGGAATTGAAATCTATAGATTCGATCACATGATATACATGTTTTTATTAAAAATAAATTGGCGTATACATTTATAGTAAATGACCATTGATGTGCTTTGAGAGTCGAAGCTTTGCAAAATTCTCTGTATTGAAAATTTTAATGTCTAGATTCCCTGTTTACAAAATTTCCCCTAACATAATATAGCAGTAGCAAGATACTCCACCGTCTTACCCGCAAGTGTAGCCATGTTGGTGGAGTAGGAAAGTGCGAGATCGAAAGGTCATGAGTTCGATTCCCTCTGCCAACACCTTCTTGGTTGAGCCTTGCCAAGTGTGGTTTACCTGGCTGACGTGGTTTGCATGTTATTGCGTCAGTCCGAGGATTTATCCAGTGTACACTTATAAAAAAGTAGCGGCTGCGGGTTTTCCGTCATAAAAAAAATACTCCACCCGTCTCAGATTAATAGTCACTTTAGATCAAACTATTATCTCGAAATAATTATCAATTCTGCCGAATCGGTGAACAAAGCAAGCACTCAATAATTGCGTAAATCTTTGCTCTCTCTATCATTATCCATGTTGGGCTGACTCCTTTTGACTAAAGTTTGTAATTGTTTCCAATTATAACCTTAATACACCCTCCGGATAAAATAAAGTGTTCACTTATCAAATTTGGCCTTATTAAATGTTAGGTGAGCAAATTTCAATACCTATTTAATTAGAGACATTTTAGTCAAATTACCTATTTTTTCCTAGAAGTTAGTATTTTCTTAAGGCGTGTGCAAATGACTAAGTGGACACTCTTTTTTATTCGGATGGAGTATTATGTACAATATTTAAGAGAATTTGTATCAAATAGAAATAAGTAAGTAAATTATATCTTGTATTTATGTTTTTGATGGACATAAATGTCACACCCCAAATCGGAGGGGCACGACTGACACCCGAGCATAACTTACCGAGGACCAACATAACATACATCCATAACTATATTAGCATATATAAGTGGGTCTGACAGGCCGTAATACGATAATCTAATTAAGCATCAAAGACTACTCAACAATAGACAACCCAAATGGACCTACATGCATATATACATGAGATATACAAGTCGTACAAAATATCTATACACAGGACATCTGTCTACAAACCTTTAAGAGTACATAAACATCATAAAGATCGGAAAAGGGTCCCGACATACCCAAAATAACCATATGCATATGCAATAGCGCCTACAGACTCTATATGGCAACTCTGGAGAAATAAAGTGCGACAACCAACAGCTGGAAGTTGATATCCTATTGTAGAGGTCCGTCAGTCTATCTATTTGTATCTGTGGGCATGAAACACACTGCCCATAAAAAAAACATCAATACGAAAGATGTACTGAATATGTAAGTTCGGTAAAGCATATAAATGAGGAATGTAATACAAGGGAAGAGTGTATAAGTCAACCCGAAACTCAAAAAAGATCGTTGAGGGCATAAAAATGATATAACCATGAATATATGCATGAAAGTAAAATCAAGCCTCTCAATAGGGCCATATAATATAGATCAAGTTTTTTGTGGGGTAAGCTCATCATAAACTTTCCGACCATATATGACGCGGTAATATCTATCAAATTGATCAGTGGTAACTAAGGGTGGCCAGTGGGCTGGGTCGGCCCGATCCTGATACCCGCCTCGCCCCCGATCCCCCTTAAAAATAGTGTCGGAGTTCGAACTCGAGATGGGATAAGGGCTCGTCCCGCCGTCACGATCTCGATCCGACCCGTCCCAATCTCGACCCCACCCCACCCCCAACCCCCCTTGTAAAAATAGTCATTGCACAACGACCATTTTTAATTTTAACCATTGTGCAACGGGTATAACGGCTAAAATGCCCCCACCCCATAAACCCCCCTACCCCCTTAATATTTATTTTTAATCCCTAAGTTAGTATATTTATATTTTAACCATATGTCTCAACTATAAATACTTCATTTTTCTTACAAATCTTCCTACCATCTCTCTATATATCTCTCTACAACTCTATATTGCTTACTAAATTTTATATTTTATTTGCTAATTTATATCAAAGTTTAAAAAATTGGAGTGACGTTGGCAACTAGCTTTAAGATCATCTATCGTGCAAATTATCAATTTTCAACCTCGATTACACGTCGACGTTTGGTACCTTCGTTCCTTCTTTAAATTATTATTGTTACTTAATTTTAATTATCGCACTTAATTTCATTTATTTTATTTATTTATTTGCATAATTATAATGGAATGACTTGGACGTATGATTAAGGGTAAGGGTGCTTCTTCTAGTAGGGGTATCATGGGTAATGGTACTTATTGTAGTAATCTTATTCCTAGTCCTGATGATTTGATTGATTTCACTCATATATATGAAACTATTTTTTTAATGATATACCATTAGATGATGAGGTATATTCTACATCTGAACCAAAATTTAATTTTAATGATAATGTAGATGACACACTCACTAGTACACCTCAACCTCAGGCTCAGACTAAGTCTTAACCTCAAATTGAAATCGGAGTGCCTCTTATTCCCTATAGTATGAGTCGAGACCCACACAATAAAAATTAAAATCACCTGCATGGTATTTTTTTTATAGGGATATAGAGAATCAAGTAGTTAGATGTAAAAAAATTCAAAATGTTTATAAATTTAAAACCGAAAAATATCAAGGTGGGACGGGAGGTTTATTGAGATATGTACAAAATGAGCACACAACTAGGTGGAAATCAATACCAGGCTGAAACATCGGTTGTGCAAATGCCTTATGAGTCGGGACAAGGTTCACATAGTATCTCTGATCAAGTACAGGGTCGAATTAACCCGACGACGGAGGAAATTATAGGTCATAAATATGATAAACACAAAGATAGGGAACATATAGTAAAATTAGTTGTGGTGGAGGGTTTGCCTTTTGCATTTCCTTCCTCTCCTGAATTTATTCATTACGGTATAGAAATGTATAATCCTGCTTTTAACACTTTTCCTAGATCAACTATTAAAAGAGATATTTTTAAGTTTGCACATGAATATCAACAGTATTTACGTTATGCATTATATCATTTTAATGGCAAAGTGGCTCTCACTTGTGATATAGGCCGTAGTACTAACGGTAATGATTATTTAGCTATACCATGTCATTGGATAGATCATACTTGGTCTATGCAAAAATATATTTTAGTATATAGATATATTGATGATAGGCACACTGGAACTTTTATTGCACAAAATATTCATAAAATTTATCATTACTATGGAATAATTGATAAAATTATGACTATTACATTAGATAATGCTACTTCTAATATAAGACTTTTAAAAGTTTGATTAACTTCATCCTTTCCTGATCATTTTCATATAAGAAGTGTGTGTCATATTTATAACTTTGTTGTAAAGGATGGCCTAAAACTTTTTGAAAATATTCTTGATAAAATAAAATTTGCTATAAACTTTATTTTTAAAGATAATAAAATACAAAAATGCAAAGAGTATAAAAAAAATTGTCACAATTGTGGATTACCTTATAGAAAAATTTCTGAAGAAGTAGCGCTAAGGTGGAATTCTCTATATGAACAACTACTTGTTGCTTACGATTATAGAAGACCTATAACTTTATTATTTAACGGTCATAATAAAAATCCAAGGGATATGCTTGTAGATAATGATTGAGAATTTTTTTAGAACTTATTGGATTTTTAGAGAATTTTTTTCAAGCTACTAAAGAATTTTTTGGTATTTATTATCCTACTATTTTAACTATGTTATTTTATATAACTCTAATATTTTTGTTACTTAATGAATATATGGAAAAAATAAACTTATAACTATTTATATTATTGATTTTGTATTAAATCCGACTATTAAAGTAGACGGTTGTAAAACACTTGTTGAAACGATTTATGATTATATATCAGTACTTCCACCTCCAAGTCCAAATGAAGAATCAACTAACGAACCAAATAAATAAGAAGTTATGTCTAGCATACACAATGAATGCAAAACAAAATATATGTATTACCAACAAGAAAGTGCAAATAATCATCCGGCTTCGATACCATCTTCTTCTACTTCACTGCAACTTTATAAAAGACATGTGGTTAACTATGTAATTTTTTTAATTGCAATTTTACTGTTACGCCCCGTAATTCCAGGGTAATGAAATGAGAACGTAAGTTAGGATATAAGATTTGAATGTTGGAAGGAGTATATTTACATTTTCTATATGGAATAATTTTGGATACAACAAATGTGACGACGAAAATTAATATTAGTGGTTGAATTCTTTCCAATGGAAATATGGACTTCGTTACAGACTTACCTCGTACTCAGATGAAGTATGACTCCATATGGGTTATTGTGGATAGGCTGACGAAACCAGCCCATTTTCTTTCAGTCAGGACGAAAGACTGCAGGATCGCGGTACCGTACTGCAGGATCGCGATGCCATAATCACTGAGAAGTCGCAGTACTTTAGGCACCACGGTGCCATTCTGCAGTACCGCGGTGCCGATGCGGGAATTTTCCAAATTCGATATTTTTGTAAAGGGAAAGACAAGTGGACAAGTGGGGTTCATGGGTCCCCCCCTCCACTTGTGCTACATACACTACTATCTACAAGTCTTGCAAGACTTTGATCACAAATATCTTCATCCTCCAAACCCTCTTATCTCTTCCTTCTCCTTCAAGTCTCGAAAATCCCATAGCAAAGTGAAGAACAAGATCAACTTATTTTCCAAGATTAAACACCTTAACCAAGTTCTAAGCCAAGTTAAATCCTTGAAGCAGTGGCCACGGTTTTTGGACCAAAAACTGTCTTGAAACCATAAGCTTGGAGATGAACTTGTTGGAAGAAAAACATGAAAACAAGATGGTTACAAGCTTGTAGAGGATACATGTGTGTTATTGTAATGTGAAGAAGTAGTACAAAAAGTAAAGCAGTGGCCGAGACTTGTGGACTGTTTTGGACTAAAAATAAGGTAAGATTTCTTCTTACTCTTGAGGTAATTGAAAATTACATGTTGTTATAGTTAAGGGATGAACTTGTGTTAAGAGAAATTGAGAATAAGAAGCGCATGTGACAGTTTTGGTTGTTGGTCGATTTTGAGGCAGTTTTTATTATATTGGATTCGTTGGTTGTTATTATGATTATCGTCACTAATTGCATGTTATTAAATGAAGGAAATCTTGATATTGAAAGTTAAAATGGTTTATGTTAAAGTGTTGAAACTTGAATTGAATTATAAGGAATTGTGAAAAGGGTTATGGTATTATGGTTATTGGCCGAGACGTGTGTAAAACTGTTGGATATTATCGTGCTGTTTTAGGGGCTTTTTTATATATGTATAAAGCTGGAAATTCAGTTATAATAATGCATGTTTAAATGTGGTAATTGCTAATGTATGTCCTAAAGGAATAAGGGTATAAAAAGGTGTTGAAATGTGGTATTTGATTTTCATACGTGTCCCTGTCATCTTTTGGCCAGTTATGATCTTATTTACAGTACTTTATGTTAACATACTTAGTACATTATTGTACTGACCTCCTTCTCCGGAGGGCTGCGTTCATGTCCGCAGGTATAGGTACTCAGTTTGGTGATCCTCGAGCTTAGGATCCGTGCCCAGCTTTTTGAGATAGCTCCATTATTTCGAGGCTTGTCATTTGGTACATATCTGTTGTTATAGGCTTATGTATATTCAGGGGTACGGCGGGGCCTTGTTCCGTCATAGTTCATTGTCTTACTCTTAGAGGTCTATAGTCATGTGTGGGTTGGACATGTACAGTTGTAGTTCATTTTGGCTATTTTGTATATAATGGCAGTTTTGCCGGCTTGCCTATGATGTTATATGACCGTTCAGGGGACAGGATCTCTTTGTTATGAGATTATGAGTTTTTCTTAATCTTCCGCTGGTTATATGTGATGTGTGGGTATAAGGGTGCCCAGGTAGGGCACCAGTCACGGTCGTCGGTTCGGGTCGTGACACGTCGGTTCGGGTCGTGACATTTACTATGTGATTTGCAACTTTTGAACAACGAAACAAAGTTGCAATTTTGAAATTGTATTATCAAAATATTACATTTCTATTAAATAATATAAGAGGTACAAAAACAGCCTTGAAATATTTTTATTACACTATCTTATTCAATTATTGAAGTGTTTAATTTTTTTTAAATTAAATGTTTTAAAAAATAAACCCCCTACCGACCCGCCCCACTCCCCAAAACTTATCCCCCCTTCCGGTGGGATGTGGGACGGGACCTATTCCTGTCCCTCCAATCCTAGCCCGCTAATCCCGCCGGAGCCCGCAACCCGACCCTCCCCGTCTCACTGTTGTGATATTTCTAAGTTCTTACGCAAGTGTACGTATCGTTCAAGTAATAAATATCCGTAAGACCGAATTTATCGTCCACAGAGACTGGTTTATTAAGTATCGGTTATCTATTCTATGGTATCTATTTGGTTAACGTTCTTTAGTTTTAGATTGATGACTAAGAATTATGACTAGCTGCAGAAAATAAACTAAAGATGATTATACTTTGGGTTTATAACAGTTATGAAGGAAATAGGGTTCCAATCTCCTGAACTATCCACTCTTTTACGTGTTAATGCAATGCTAATGATTCTTCTTCTTATTAAGATAGCAGGTTAACTAATATGTCATTTTATTCCGGTTAGGACATACAAGAGCTCAACCTAGTGCAGAAACCTTCTATATTTCTATGATATATTTTATCACACAGGAGGATTAAGAACAATAACCTTTAATTACTACACAAGTATCGGGGTACTTTCGTCCACGATTTTAACCTATGTCTAGACAATTACAGCGTATTCAAATCTCACTTTTCAGACTTTTGATTCGAAATCATATAAGTGATGACAATTAATAGCTAGTTAATTATCAAGCAATCATAACAATATTGAATAGATCTTATATGTTGAAGAAGAACTCAAAAACTAATGCATTAACTATATGAAAGAGCTTCAAGAAGATTCGATGGAAACCCTACTAAAGTAATTAGCTCCTAAACATTGTCATGTCAAGAACTAAATTATAATTCAACATAAACTGAAATAAAATAAAGAAAATAAAGTAACTTGAGCAATAAGATGTCTCTAATTGTCGCTTGTAGTCGTCGTTCTCCTCTCCAAAGTATCATAATCAAATAATGACAGGGTTTAGGGTATTTATATCTGAGAAAAACCTTGCTTCGGACCCCTTTATCCTTGTCCAATTTCGACCCAACTTTTCTGAAAATACGTGTCGGCACCGCGGTTCCGTTAGCAGACACCGCGGTGCTAATTCTTCTGAAACCATTGTAGCTCACTGGACATATGGCACCGCGGTGCCTTCGATGGTGTTTCAGTTTCGGACTTTCGACAATTTTTACGCCTCGGTGCTAATATTTCCTGACCGCGGTTCCATGGAACCGCAGTGCTACGTGGCTAGGCACCGCGGTGCCTCTTTGATTTCTGTCGGAAGTCGCCAGATTTCTTCTATTCTTTTTGGCACTTTTTAGGCTTCATTCTTTGGGTTGTGTGTCACGAACCGACCCGATGGGCCGCGACTAAATGCCATAATGACGCCATTATACTAAGTCTGCCACGTAATCTAACCGATACCAAAATAATATAAAATCCAACAGCATAACGCTGCAATGACAACCTCGTCACGAGCAAGCGACAAATTTGCTTTACCGCGAATGAACCTGTCTCCCAAAGGAGTCACAACCAGTCAATATATCAAACAGGCGAGCTGAAAAGGCTGCCACTATATACAGAAACATCCCCACAAAATAAAAGAAAGTATAACGATACAACTTACCAAACATAATACAACCTATTCACATACAACCCACAACTGTCTACAGACCTCTATGAGTAGAATAGTAACATATGATGGGACAGGGCCCCGTCGTGCCCCTAAATATATACATAAGTCTGAAAGAAGTTATGTACCAAAAGACAAAGCTCTGGATCAAGGATCTTTTCCAACCAGCTGAGTAGGAGTCCTAGGCCTGGGGAGTACCAAACTAAGAACATGTACCTGCGGGCATGAACGCAACCCCCCGAGAAAAAGGGGTCAGTACGAAATAATGTACTGAGTATGTAAAACATGTAATACAATAAGAAAGATCATAAGTGGCCAATAGGTAACGAGAGACATGTAAGATTATCAATTATCAATTTAACA
Organism: Przewalskia tangutica; assembly: GCA_029844215.1. Classification (NCBI taxonomy): domain Eukaryota; kingdom Viridiplantae; phylum Streptophyta; class Magnoliopsida; order Solanales; family Solanaceae; genus Przewalskia; species Przewalskia tangutica. Next base: position 311,464 of record CM056732.1, read on the forward strand.
GTGCCGTGGAAAATAGAGGATCATATCAGTGATCATGAATACTTATCCATCTAATCATCTTATATACATATATCTACTGTCATGAGTATCTGTACCCGCATCATGGATGCATGTTCATGGAATCATATCTACCGTCATGGGTATCTATACCCGCATCATGAATACAGGTCCATGGAATCACATCTACCGTCATGGGTATCTATACCCGCATCATCGATAAAGGTCCATGGAATCATATCTACTATCATGTGTATCTATACTCGCATCATGGATACATGTCCATGGAATCATATCTACTGTCATGGGTATCTATACCCGTATCATGGATATAGGTCCATGGAATCATATCTACTGTCATGTAAGGTATACTTCCCGACCCCTTCTGGAACGCGGTAAAGTCATATAATCACATTAGCACCAATAGAATATTCTGAGTAGCTTTACACATATTAAATCATCACTCATCTCTCAATGGAATAGAAAAAGGGCGCTATCATATTAAGTATCATTTTTAGACATCATTTGAAAACTCGAGGCACTTATCATATCATGAATCTTTTAAACATTTTTTTTGGAAAATCAAGGCATGTATCATATCATATATCCTTTTTTAAAACATCTTTTGGAAAATCATTGGCATTTCTCATGACGAACATCTTTAGAAAATAGACTGTGTAGAAATCATGTACGTCCGCCGTACTTCTAATAAAAATCATGTCAAAAGAAAGAAGGAAGAGTTTCGCATTCCTCGTCGTCTATATCAATTCGAATATCTAATAATCGCCTCGACTAGCACCTTAACCTATAATAACAACAACATGCATGTCAACTTTATGATTCCTAACGTGAGTCATATTAAAAGACCCTTATTCTATAAAATTTCGGGCAGCACTTCCTCTGTTTATATGTACATCCATAATTTCCAAACTAAGCCAGCAATACCAACAGCAAGTCATAACTCAAAGATAAAACCACAATATAATTTCAGATATTCTATTTATGTCATCATAACATATTCCTTCTCTTTTATATTTATGCAATATCACAACTACAACAACAAGTAGTGCACGTCCTACAATTTTCAACATAATATCATTTTACTCCTTAATCCTTTAAGACGGGAATTAGTAATTATCACGGCATATATATACATGTTTCTAATCAAATCTCCAACATTTAAACTTCACAAAATCAACCCCTAACTTGACGCAACAAAATCCAACAATTTCAAGAAAGTTTCCAGTCAATCTCCATAACCCAATTCTTTTCTTAATTCCCTAAAATCCAATTCATGTTTCAACAATTTCTTATGAACCATTATAATCTAAATGTCAAGACTTTCTTCAATTTTAACGTGCTATTAGCAGCGATAATAAGAACAACGACAATTAAATCCAACAACTCCAAAATTGATAAAACTAGTTCCAAAATCGGTCCAATAACATTACAACAATCACATGCATGTTTAAATTCCCATTTTTCCTTAATCACAAATTCATTTTCTTAATTCTAACAACATGCATTCCAATTATATCATAGAAGGAAGAATTTTATACTTCAAATCACCCCAAAAGCATTGATTTTTGTCCATTTGCCCGATCAGATTTCCAGTGATTTATCGAGTTTCTTGCACCCATTTTTCACTTTTTCAACTCCGAATTGACATACATATATTCCACAATGTTAACTCATCATTTATACATGTTTTTCTTCTCAAAAATTTGTTCAAAAATCCGAAATTCTTTGCTCAAAATCGGCCCAGCAGTAGCAGTTTTTTTCTTCACTGTTTTGTGCGATTTTGTCCACTGTTTGGGGAGATTTTGGCTTCTAATTTTGGTGAATAATGTAGTCTAAGAAGAACAGATGAAACCTTAATTTTTGCTATGTTTTGGGGTGGGTTTCAACTGGAATTTGGAGGAAGAGAGGAGGAGAGTCTTGAAAAGAGATGAAGAATGAAGAGGTGAAGAGTTTTTCTTAAAACTTAAACAATAAAATTTTGAAAATTCTTAATTGCTATTAGGCCCACTTCTCTTATTTGTTTATCTAAATTAATCCCCTCTTCTTAAAATAATCCCACATAACTCCTCTTTCATAAAATCTAAAAATTATAAGTTCATTTTGGTCCAATTCCCATAATTTATTAACCTTAGGTCCCACACTTTTTAAATCCCGAAAATTTCATAAGATCTTGTATTCTCAATGTCATAACTCTTATAGAACGTTACTAATTGATCGGTGTATTTTATATACACCTTTTGAGTCATTTTTAGTTAGTATTTTTCCTATTTTTGTACAAATTTGTGTCGTGTTAGGATATATTTTCTTTCTTTCGAGTCACAGTGATTTAAAATGGTACATTGGCGAAAAGAAGCAAAAGAAAGCGAGAACAGAGGTCCATGTCACGACCGTTCAGGCCCGTGTTTGGTGCCTCAGGGCACCCAAGTAGTCATACATCAGAGTAACCAGCGGAAATATAAAACAAGACAGGAAACAGTTTATAAAATAAGACACAGTTTATGTGAGAAAACGTCGCCTTTCGGCATATATAAATAAACATGGTTCGTGATTACATCCCAAAGCGTACAACATGACTACAGACCTCTAAGAAAAATACAACTATGGCGGGACGGGGCCGCCATACCTGGATACAAAACTATCTACAACGGGAGATCATACCCAAAAGTAGAGCCTCGGAGAAGATGGAGCTCACGACACCAACGCAAAAGATCCTAAGATGCGGATCTAGCACTGCTTGACTTTACTGCGGCATGAGCGGCCCGAGAAGTCGATAACAGGTACCAAGTATGTGAAACTATAAAGCTGAAATGAAATCAAAGTATTTAAAACCTTTTCACAAATACAATCGATTCAATTGCACATAGTGCACATCACAACAACAACGATAATAGGAAAAGCGTAGCAGTCTATTCTAGGCGCGAATGATCGAAGCAAGGCCAATCGCCCATAGTATCATTCTGCGTGCCTAGTCACGGACTTCCGCGATCCGCATGTCACACCTGAACCGCGTGAGGTATTCCTCGCATCGGCAGCTTGACCCGGCGTCCGCCTAGGCTCCGCGGCCGCATAGCCTCAAAAGCGCGTAGTCTCAGCAGACCGCGTAGGGAATCCCCGCGTCGGGCTAAACACCGGAATGATCAATCACGGAGCATACGGCTGCTCTGCATAGTCTCGCAGACCGCGTAGGCCGTATAGACCGCGTCGAGGGCAAGCCACCGATATAACAATCGAGGGTAGGTGATACAATAACGATCTGGCGGACTTAGGTTAGCAACGTAAGCACGCAAGAATGACCCCTTTACACGGCATTTCAAGACACTAACCGGTAGCATCATAATATGTCTACTTATCACACAAATCTTACTACACTTGAGAAATCAATACAAGGCTTTTATAAACAACGAAGTAAGCAGTTCCTTTTTATCTTTCTTAAGTTGTTATACCTAACTTCTCATAAAGCTAGTATAACTCTTAAGCTTTTGTTTTAAAACCAAATATTTATCTTCATTAAAAAAATGATTGATATTCTTTTGAAATGCTTTGATTCTTTGTTATTGAGCTTAAGCGTGAGGCATTCAGTAAGTATTATTCGAGCTTAAGCGTGAGGCATTACCATAAGTATTATTAGGGCTTAAGTCAAAGACATTGCCGTAGTTATTATTCGATTAACCCGTATGCGTCTCAGTACTATATATTGTAAAAATATCATGCTTTAGAAAGAATCACATACCTTACCGTGAAAACCACCGCGAGTTGAATATGTCGCGCAGAGTCACCTATAATAGTCACAGACATCTATCAAAGACTACTGCGAAGGTCATTCTAAGCAGAGGGTTCACAACTCTACGGAAAGTCGGGCAGACTTCCTACGGTGAGCTATATAAGTCTCTGTGAAAACAGTCCTATATAAGCATAGTTTAATTATTCTTCTTTAAACCCTTCTGCTGTGATAACAGTTCAATTCTATTCTGATATTCTTCTAAGTATTTATACTTATTCTTATACTACTACGGTAAGTATTCTCTAATTCAAAAGAGGTTAGGATTAGTTACCTCGGTAAGCCCAATAATATCCTAGATAAAGTCGCTGAGCAAGGTTTAGCTCTAAGTTATGCGCCGTAGCTCAAGAAACCTTAGAAGTTCTTCACAACTTCTACAAAGGACTAAGGGATTTGGGCTAGGGTATTTTGGGCATTATAACAATACTAGAAGACAACTTTTCTACCAAGGGAGGGTAGATTTCGGCTAGGGGGGGTAGGCCCTCGGCCAAACTCACTCAAAGGGGGGGGGAGGTGTTGGACGAAAGGCTTAAGGGAGAGGAGAGGATTTTTCAAGACTTGGAAGATAACTTTGTGGATGAAGAACTCTTCATCTAAAGGGGGGGTATTTATAGCTCAAGCCTTGGCCAACCAATGTCCAAGATGAAGACAAGTGTAGGGTGAGGATTAACTATACACAAATATCCTACCAACTCCTTGACTTGTGCACAAGGCACAAAAAACGTGCCATGGTTCTCCAATTCGTCCAAATGGACGATTCAAGTCCACGATTGGAGGTGCCAAGTGTCGCCCTCCCGTTGGTCCAAAATGTTTCGTCTCTCGGAAAAATCCGCAAAAATACTAAATGACATAGTCGGAATTTTCCCTACGAAAGTTGTGGAAACGTTTCGTCGGAAAACGATTCTTTTAGTGAGTTGTGCACAAAAAAAACGTCCAAGACTAACTTTAAGGCCAAACTTTTTGTACGTATTCCCTTACGTACATACTCTGGAAATACGGGGTATAACATTCTCCCCTCCTTAGAAACATTCGTCCCGAATGTTCCTTCTCAAGATAGTTATCGAAGAAGCTTAAACAGTTTGTAAGTGCCACACATGGCCACAAAATAACACTTAGGCATATATGATAATGGAAATTTACAAGTAGGAAAGTGAATTACACGGAGGTGTGGGAATAGGTGAGGATACTTACGCCTCATGTCCTCTCGGCTTCCCACGTCATCTCCTCACGAGCTCGTTCGCGCAAGACTTTGTGGAAGCCACGTCCCGTCCGCAGACGCCTTAACTCGACGATCGACTATCGCTATGGGAATCTCTCATACGATAACCCGCCGGTCACTGGACATCGTCAATCGGGTGTACCTAGATGGATCCGATACATCTCGCCGGCATAGATACGTGAAAAACCGGATGCTGCGCCTCCGGATCGGACGGCAGATCAACTCATAGGCAACCTTGCCTACCTGCGGACAATGCGAAGCGGCCCGATGTACGCGGTGAGTTTCCTTCTTCCGAATCTCATCACACCGCCATGGGTGGCACGCTAGGAAAACCCAATCATGAACCTCGAACTCAAGATGCCGACGACGATGATCTGCGTCACGACTTACATCGACTACGGTGTCGATAGCCGCTCTCGGATAAGCTTCACCTTATCCACTGCTGCACCAAATCTGGTCCCACTAGGCGCACTCGCCCACATCGAACCAACCTATAGGCGATCTGCACTTCCTCCATACAAGGCCTCATGGCGCCATCGAATCTTTGGAGTGGTAGCTATTATTATACGAAACTCAACTAGAGGCAAATGATCCTCCCAACTACCAAGTCAATAACACGGGCTCGCGGCATATCCTCGAAGTGCGGATAGTGCGCTCTGCTGTCCGTCTGCGTGGATGAAATGCGATGCTCGAGCTCTGCGTCCCTAAACCCCTCGGAAGGACCTCAGGAAGTTAGCGTGGCGGGCTCCTGCATGCGATATGATCGAAATAGGGACTTCATGCGATCGGCGATCTCTCGGATGTAAAGTGCGGCATAATCCTCGGTAGAAAAAGTCGTCGGACGGGAAGAAAGTGGGCTGATTTTCGACTGTCGGCGATAACCCATATAGAATCATGTCTCCTCCGAGTGCGAGGTAATCCCGTGATGAAGTCCGTGTTGATTACCTCCCACTTCCGGTCGGGATCTCTATCGCTGTAACAAACCACCGGGCCTCGGTGCTCTACCTTCTGCGGCGACCACGGGCGCGAGCTACGAACTCGCAACGTCCTCTTCAGCCATCCCACCAATACACCGATCTAAGGTCGTGGTACATCTTGGTCGACCACGGATGGATAGAGTAACTTGTATTTGTGTGCTTCCCGAGAACTGCTGCGAAGCCTGAAACATCCGGGACACACAACACGCCCTCAAACCTTAGCACCCATGGTGCTACCTCAAGGACCGCGCCTCACGAAGAGGCGTATCGCGATATCGAATCAAAGGCTGGATCCTCGAGCTGTTGCCTCTTCACCTCGCCGGCGATGGAAGACTCGGCAACCTCGCGAACTCTAACCCATCGCTATCGGAATCAATCAAGCGGACACCAAGGCTCGCTAGCGATGCAAATCACGAACCATGTCCTCCTCTCTGCTGCACATCCGATAGGCTCCCATCGACCTACGACTAAGGCATACGCCACACATTGGCCTTCCCGGGTGGTGCGGGATATCAACATCGTAATCCTTAGCAACTCTAACCACCGTCTGCGCCGTAAGTTCGGCTCTCTGGTGAAGATATCTTGGAGGCTCTTGTGTGGTGTAAAAATATCCACGTGAACCCATACAAATAGTGCCTCGGATCTTCAAAGCGTGAATCACGGCCCGACTCCAAATCATGGGTGGGGTAGTTCCTCGTGTTTCTTGGTGTCGGGATCGTATGCTATAACCTGCCATCTGCATCAACACACATCGGCCCGATGCTGGCGCGTCACAATACACAACATAACCGTCTGGACCTGCGGAAGAGTAAGAAGCGAGGCGATCGTCGATCTCTCTTTCAAGAATGGAAACCCCGCTCCACGCGCGTGATCCATCAAACTTGTGCGCTTTCGAGTCGGCCTAGTCAATGGTGCGAAGATTGAAGCAAACTTCTCCACGAACCGCCGATAATATCTGCAAGGCCCGAGCTGCGAACCTCAGCCGGAGTAGTAGGTCTAGGCCAACTCGGACTGCGCCGATCTTGGCGTATCTACGAATACCATCGGCCCGACAATGTGCCCAAGAAAAGCCACGAAGTTAACCAAAACTCACATTTGGAAAACTTGGCGTCATTTCTTGGTCGAGAAGCTGTCGGCCAAGATCCTCAAGTGCTCGCGTGCTCTGCTCGGCGAGAATAAACCAAGATATCATCAATGAACACTATCACAAGCGTGTCCAAAAATGGTTTGAACACTCGGTTCATCAAATCCATGAATCTGCCGAGCATTGGTCAACCAGACATGACCACGAACTCATAATGCGTCTGGGTCGGAATGCGATCTAGGGACATCCACTCTCGACACGAACGATGATAGCGAAACGCAGATCAATCTTGGAGAAACATCTCGCGCCCTGCAACTGGTCGAACAAATCATCAATCCTGGGAGGGGGTATCTGTTCTTAATGGTCACCTTGTTGGTGTAATCAACACGTGCGCGGCGTCGTCCTTCTTCTTCACGAACAATCTGGCGCTCCCGGGAGAAACTAGGCTGATGAAGCCGCTTCTCCGGCAAATCCCTGGCGATCCTTGACTCTCAACTCGGCAGGTGCCATTCTGTATGGCGGAATGGAAATAGGCCGAGTGTCTGGCAATATGTCAATACAAAACTCAATCTCCCTCCGGGAGGATACGGAGGTCGTCGGAAACACGTGCGGGAACTCTCGACCACTGGGCTGACGGAAAATCTGGTACCGCAGACTTGATATCAAACACGAACGAGATGGTAGATATACCCTTCGCACCATCTTTAGCCTTGAGGTAGGAAATAAACCTACCCGCCGGCGATATCGTGCTCCCTCGCTCAACAATGGCTCGCCGAAGCTGAACCGTACTACTCTCTCTGCGGTCTACATTGGCGTAGCAAGCTAGCCAATCCATCCCCATGATCACGTCGAAGTCAATCATCTCGACTCTATCAAGTCGGCTAGGGTCGACGGCGTAAATGGTCACAGGACAAGCTCTATATACCCGAGCTACCACCGAATCACCAGCTGGCGTAGCTACCTCGAAAGGGTCTATGGACTCGGGCTCTATCCCTATCCTACTAGCAACAAGGGAGATATATGGGGCCAGTAGAACCGGATCTATCAAAGCATACACATCAAACCAGCCCGATAAGGTACACAGCGACATCGGTGAGGCCTCACGATCTGTCGGTGGACAAAGCATAAATGCGGTTACGAGGACCGCTAGGCTGGACGCGCCACGACCTGCGCGACCGCTGGTCCATGAGTACCTTGCCCTCGGGCGAGTAGCTGTCGGGGATGAAGAAGCGGCAGACCGCATGGCGGGCCTACTACCAGCGCCGCCCGGTCGGACAAACTCTCGCGAAATGACCTGCTGGCCACAAGTATAGCGAGCTCGGTCTGACTCGAATGGTATCTACCACAACGGGCACAGGCGGACCTCGAGCGGTTAGCACCCTACTACCGCGAAATCAAGTCACGGGGCCACGACACCCGCCCGCTCTGGCATCTGAAAATGAGGTAGGGCGCTCTGCGTTTGTGGTGCAAATCTGGACTTCTGGCGATGCCGCCACCACGAGAACCACCAAAAGAACCGGCCGTCTTGGCCTTAACCTGCTGATATCGCTCTACCGGCGGTCTCTACGCTCGCGCATCCTAGTCATGAGCTGCATACGGGTTATGTCCATGCTCGGTGAAGGGACACACCCGCACAAGACTTCGGCCATGTAATCATCTAGCCACGTGACATAGCGATGCACCGGTCCTCCATCTCTGCTACCGGTCTGAGGACATATCGAGCCAAAGAATCAAACTCGACATTGTACTCCCACCGGCATGCGTCCTCCTGTCTCAAGAACAAGAATCTATCGGCTCGTGCCCTCATCAATGCGGAGGCGAAGTGTGTGAGAAAAGCCTCAAAACTCATCTCATCTTGCTGGAGTGCATGCTCTCCGGAAAGCTCCATGAATCAAACCAATCATTGCGGTATCACGCGCGGCCGACGCGAACCGAATGTCACGAGACTCGGTCCGAAGCCACGATCACGCGTAATCCTCTGCGGTGACGGATGAACTCCTGCGGATCATCCTCCGGCCTCGACCAGTAAAACTCTGGCGGGCTACAACTAAGGAAATCTCGTAGTCTCAAACTATCGCCTCGGGTGCCTTCTGGTGCGGCTGGAGGCTGGGCCGAGGCTGCCCGCGTCCGGCCTCTCGCCGTGTCGGGCCACACTCTAGCCAATAGTTGGGCCGTCTCCTTGTACCACTAACTCCTCCGCCCGGTGTGGGGCGGGAGGTGTGGGTGCTGCGATCTCTTTGGGGCGGCGGCGTCATAGAACTCGCCGTCTGCGGTATAGGCGGGCACGAGCCCTCGTGACTCTGGGTGTCTGCTAGCGACTCCTCGCCATTGCCTTGCCACGGGCGGGTTGCCTTACGTGGAGCATAATCATTCTGAGGAAAGGAATATGTTAGAGGTCGACTATAACACGACTCTAAAGCACGATCTCGGAATGAGAAGAATGGAAACGATCCTAAATATCCTATAGCCTCACGATTATTGGTGTGGTGCCTGACACACCGATAATCAAGACTACTAGATACGGTTTGTAGACACTTTCCAGGGATTAGCGCTCACGATACCACTTTTGTCACGACCCGTTCGGGGCGTGGATCGTGCCTTCTGGGGCACCCAGTAGTCATACATCGAGTAACGGCGGAAATATAAAACAAGGCAGAAACAGTTTATAAAATAAGACACGATTTATGTGAGAAAGCGTCGCCTTTCGGCATATATAAATAAACATGGTTCATGATTACATCCCAAACTGCAACATGACTACAGACTCTAAGGAAAAATACAACTATGGCGGGACGGGGCCCGCCATACCTATGTAAAACTATCTACAACGGGAGATCATACCCAAAAGTAGAGCCTCAGGAGAAGATGGAGCTCACGGCACAACGCAAAGATCCTGGGATGCGGATCTAGCACTGCTTGCCTTTACTGCGGCGTGAGCGGCCCGCGAGGTCGATCTGACAGTACCAAGTATGTGAAACTATAAAGAATCGAAATGAAATAAAAGTATTTAAAACCTTTTCACAAATACAATCGGTTCAATTGCACATAGTGCGCATCACAAACAACAATGATAATAGGAAAAGCATGCGAGTCTATTCTAGGCGCGAATGATCGAAGCAAGGCGATCGCCCGTAGTATCATTCTGCGTGCCTAGTCTCGACTTCGCGATCGCATAGGTCACGCCTGAACCGCGTAGGTATTCCTCGCATCGGGGCAGCCGACCCGGCGTCCGCCTAGGCTCCGCGGCCGCATAGCCTCAAAGCCGCGTAGTCTCAGCGGACGCGCATAGGAATCCCCGCGTCGGGCTAAACACCGAATGATCAATCACGGAGCATACCGCGCTCCGCATAGTCTCGCGAACCGCGTAGGCGTATAGACCGCGTCGAGGCAAGCCACCGATATAACGATCGAGGGTAGGTGATACAATAACGACAGCGGACTTACAGGTTAACAACGTAAGCACAGCAAGAATGACCCCCTTACACAGCATTTCAAGACACTAACCCAGGTAGCATCATAATATGTCTACTTATCACACAAATCTTACTACACTTAACAGAAATCAATACAAGGCTTTTATAAACAACCAAGTAAACAGTTCCTTTTTATCTTTCTTAAGTTGTTATACCTAACTTCCCATAAAGCTAGTATAACTCTTAAGCTTTTGTTTTAAAAACCAAATATTTATCCTCTGTTAAAAAATGATTGATATTCTTTTGAAATGCTTTGATTCTTTGTTATTCATGCTTAAGCGTGAGGCATTCTGTAAGTATTATTAGGGCTTAAGCGTGGCATTGCCATAAGTATTATTCGAGCTTAAGTCAAAGACATTGCGTAGTTATTATTCGATTAACCCGTATGCGTCACCGTACTATATATTGTAAAAATATCATGCTTTAGGAAGAATCACATACCTACCGTGAAAACCACCGCGAGTTGAATATGTCGCAGCAGAGTCAACCTATAATAGTCACAGCGTATCTATCAAAGACTACTCGAAGGTCATTCTAAGCGGAGGGTTCACAATTCTACGGAAAGTCGGCGACTTCCTGCGGTGAGCTATATAAGTCTCTTGTGAAAGCAGTCTATATAAGCATAGTTTAATTATTCTTCTTTTAAACCGCCTACTGTGATATGATTCAATTGATTCTGCAATATTCTTCTAAGTATTTATACTTATTCTTATACTACTACGAAGTATTCTCTAATTCAAAAGAGGTTAGGATTAGTTACCTCGGTAAGCCCAATAATATCCTAGATAAAGTCGCGCTGAGCAAGGTTTAGCTCTAAGTTATGCCTTGGTAGCTCGAGAAACCTTAGAAGTTCTTCACAACTTCTACAAAGGACTAAGGGATTTGGGGTAGGGTCTTTTGGGCATTATAACACTACTAGAAGACAACTTGTCTACCAAGGGAGGGGTAGATTTCGGCTAGGCTAGGGGGTAGGCCTGCGCCAAACTCACTCAAAGGGGAGGTGTTGGACGAACGGCTCAAGGGAGAGGAGAGGATTAGTTTAGACTTGGAAGATAACTTTGTGGATGAAGAACTCTTCATCTAAAGGGGGGTATTTATAGCTCAAGCCTTGGCCAACCAATGGCCAAGATGAAGACAAGTGCAAGGCAAGTGTAGGGTGAGGATTAACTATACACAAATATCCTACCAACTCGCTGACTTGTGCACAAGGCACAAAAATGTGCCATGGTTCTCAATTCGTCCAAATGGGCGATTCAAGTCCACGATTGGAGGGTGCCAAGTGTCGCCCTCCCGTTGGTCCAAAATGTTTCGTCTCTCGGAAAATTCCGCAAAAATACTAAATGACATAGTCGGAATTTTCCCTACGAAAGTTGTGGAAACGTTTCGTCGGAAAACGATTCTTTTAGTGAGTTGTGCACAAAAAAAACGTCCAAGGCTAACTTTAAGGCCAAACTTTTTGTACGTATTCCCTTACGTACATACTCTGGAAATACGGGGTATAACAGTCCAGAGCTCAAATAGACGAAAAGTTGGCACCCCGGGCAAAATACAGGGCGGTGTCGTGGCGTCAGTCCATCAGGAGCAGCGGGGCCACGACGCCCAGCACGAGATTCAGCCGCAGAAGTTTTGGCCCCACGGCGCCGGTCTCAGGGTCGTGGCGCCGAGGCGGGAAATCAGCCAAATCCGAATAGGAATGGGCCAAGGCCAAGAAGGAAAAGGTTTGGGACGTTTTTGGTGATATAAAAAGGACCTTTAGGTCAGATTTTGAGGATTCCCATCTCTCCATACCTCATTAGACCACCATTCTACATCATTGTAAATATCCCACAACACCATTCAAGGAGACAAGACTTTGGGAGGCTTTTCAAGTATTTTCTTTTCTTTCTTTTCTTTGTTTTAATTCAGTTCATGTTGGAGATTGTATTAGTTCTTAGCGTGACTATGACTAGGAGCTAATTACTTTTATTGGGGATTTCCTTGTGATTCACTTGAAACTTTATTCATGAATTAATATATTAGTTTGGTTTCTTCTTCACTTGTTTAAGATTTATTCAATAGTTGTTTTGATTGCTTGATAATTAACTGATCACTAGTTATCATCACATATATGATTTCGAATCGAAATCCGAAAGGAGAGATTGTGAATATGCTATAGTTGAATAAACATAAGTTTAAATCGTGGACGAAAGCACCCCGATACTTGTGTAGCTTAATAGGTTATTGCTCTTAATCCTCCTTTGTAGTTAATCTTGTCATCGAAAGATAGAAGGGTTCTCCATTGGGGTTGAGTGTTTATATTACATTAACAGGAATATAAAACGGTCTAGTTAACCTGCTATCTTAACGTAGAAGAAGAAGTCAGTCTAATTGTATTAATGATTGAATGGAGTGGATAGTTGATGATCTTGGAAGCCCTAATTCTCCGTCATAACTGATTTAAATCAAAGTATTTTCATAATTAGTTTATTTCCTGCATTATTAGTCTAGAATTCCAAACCAATTAACGTTAACCAAATAGAAACTAAAGCATAAATAATCGGTACTTGAAAACCAATCTCTGAGGACGATATCCGGTCTTACCTAGACTATATTACTTGTAACGATGCGTGCACTTGCGTTTAGCGTGGGTATAAATCGCACATCAAGTTTTTGGCGCCGTTGTTGGGGACTGACGTACTTTCAATATCGATTTATCTATTCTTATTTCTAATTTTGTTGTTTCTAACTTGTTCTGCGAGCATCTTGTTATCACTTTTTGTTGTTTTTCTTATTTTGTAGGTAAAAAAAAGGCACATGGACTACTACTACTATCAGGCGCGATGCTACGACTATTACCCACTGGCAAGACTATCATCGTGACTAGTTAACCCGAAGCTCGCGGGAAGAGCGAAATGAGTGCGGGAAGACTTACTCGAGGCTCGCGGTGCGAGAATCCTCGAGGCAATTTCATGACCACAAATTCGGGCCGTCCGAGGCGGGCGAATTGAGAGCAGCATTGTTGGCACTCACAACCGTCCAAACTCAATTCATGGTGGAAGTAAGACCCCCTCTTCAGAACTTGGAAACTCCAATGGAACAGATTCTGAATTGGGAACCACAAATCGGGCAACTGATGGACATAATAACCATTACACCTCAATAAAGTCCACCAAGTGACCCAGTTACGAGGAATGGTGAGCAGAGTGTGGATCCTGAACCACAACAAGTTGTTGAAGAATTTGGAGAGATAGTTGGTGTAGATAAAGAAGAGGTCACTGAGGACCACCCTATTGCGGAAAAGACTACACCAAAGGTCATTGCTGACCCTCAACCAGAAAGTCCATACCCTCAAGGGCACCCCCAAAAGTTGAGATATGTAGGTAGATTCACTGATCCCTACATTATAGAGAGCCTAAAAGACAAGCATGTCTTGTGGAATTGGGGGATAATCTTAGATCTGAGGCCCTTGTTCGACAAAGGTGTTGTAGGAAAAGTGAGACCTGCAACAATAACTGTGCGGATTGCAAGCAGTTCGCAGAAGGAGCCGTCGGGCACTAGTAAAGGTTAACTGCGTCCGGCTAAAAGATGTTAAAGACATCGCTTGTTGGGAGGCAACCCAATGTTTATTAATTATGTTATTTTAATTTATATTTTTAGTTTGTTTTATTTTGTCTTGAACAGTCTCACGGTCTTGGGTTCTTGTCTTGTGTTGTTGGATTACAGGTGGACTAAGAGCTGACCCCGAGTAGAAAAAAGTGCAAAAACGCTGAAAAAGGAAAAGTCGTCATCGGCGCCACGGCGCCGAATCTCAGGGTCGTGGCGCCGAAAGATCAGAGAGTGCCAGAAGTTTGGGCGCCATGGCGCCGAATGTTCAGAACCTCGCGGAAGTCAGGGCGCCACGGCGCCGGTCTCAGGGTCGTGGCGCCGTGAAGAGAGTTTTGAAAATAGCTGCCCGGAACCATTACCCGCCGCTACCGCCACCATTTTAAACCACAAGTCTGTAAGTTGTCCCGTCTTTCTTTTATTTTTGAGTCTTGCACACATTAGGGACAATGTGTGATTTAAGTTTGGGGGGAGTTCTTAGTTTATTCTATGTGTTTTTGAGTCTTTTTGTTGTTTATTTCTATGTTTTATGAGTCTAATTTTTTTATTTTTTTATTTTTATGATCAATCATGATGTAGTTATGTGAAACGCCTAGTGAAGTAAAGTGGAATAATGTAATGGAATTAGAAGCAACCATCTGAACACTTAGGTTTGATATGCCAAGAATTCATGAAATCAAATTATTTGGGATATTGATTTATGCATTGTTAATGATTAAGCATATGTGTCTGCTTGCTTGCTATTTGAGGCGAAATAGTTAGGATATGCATGTTAGGGAGATGACTCAGACATTTCTTTGTTAGCCATTTCTTACCATTCTTTGACTATCTCTGACATTACAATTGTATCCCTAGTCAGTCATTCTGAGCCAAAAATAAGATCTTTTCTTTGACACCCTATAATTCCATATTTGTGCCATAAGTGAAAGAAAAATTGATTTGTTTGGAATATAAAGTGTTTAAAAAAAGACAAAAGATAGTGAACAATATTGATGCACCCCACGGGAAAATAAAATATATAGGCAAAAACCTAAGTTTGGGGGTGTCTGTTATTCATCATACACCTCATTATCTCAAAACAAAAGAGAGAAAAGATAGGCATGAGGTTGGAAATAAAATCAAAAGAAAAAAGGAAGATTCGAAAGCAAAAAGAGTTTATGGTACGTAAATTGAGCCTAAATGCCTATTTTTACCTACCCCTGCCTAAGCCTACATTACAACCCTGAAAAGCCCTGAAGATCTCTAATATGTGTATCCATGATTAGTGGAGAATAGCAAGTGTCATAGGATTTTTGAAATTGACATGCATAGTTAGGTATTTTTACTTCCATTGAGCCTGATTAAATTGAATTTGCGAAATATCTGACTTGAGTGTTTAGAATGCTAAAAATCCATGTTATATGTTCCTGCATATTATCCTACTAACCTTCATGGTTTTCTAAGTGACAATTGTGCAACAGATTGATCAGTGTCTTTGAGTCATTTTATTTTCTTTTCTTTCATGTCTTTATTTCTATCTTTTTTATCTTTACTCGAGGGCGAGCAAAGGTTAAGTTTGGGGGTGTTTGATCGGTGTATTTTATAAACACCTTTTGAGTCATTTTTAGTTAGTCTTTTGCCTATTTTTATACAAATTTGTGTCGTGTTAGGATATATTTTCTTTCTTTCGAGTCACAGTGGTTTGAAATGACACATTGGCGAAAAGAAGCAAAAAGAAGGCAGAAACAGAGGGTCCAGAGCTCAAATAGACAAAAAGTTGGCACTCCGGGTAAAATACAGGGCGGCGCCGTGGCGCCAGTCCATCAGGAGCAGCGGGGCCACGGCGCCCAGCACAAGATTCAGCCGCAGAAGTTTCGGCGCCACGGCGCCGATCTCGAAGTCGAGGCCAGGCGAAATCGACCAAATCCAGAATAGGAATGGGCGAGGCGAAGGAAAAGGTTTGGGACGTTTTTGGTGATATAAAAAGGACCTTTAAGTCAGATTTTGAGGGTTCCCACCTCTCCATACCTCATTAGACCACCATTCTACATCATTGTAAATATCCCACAACACCATTCAAGGAGACAAGACTTTGGGAGGCTTTTCAAGTATTTTCTTTTCTTTCTTTTCTTTGTTTTAATTCAGTTCATGTTAGAGATTGTATTAGTTTTTAGTGTGACTATGACTAGGAGCTAATTACTTTTATTAGGGATTTTCTTGTGATTCACTTGAAACTCTATTCATGAATTAATATATTAGTTTGGTTTCTTCTTCACTTGTTTAAGATTTATTTAATAGTTGTTTTGATTGCTTGATAATTAACTGATCACTAGTTATCATCACATATATGATTTCGAATCGAAATCTGAAAGGATAGATTGTGAATATGCTATAGTTGAATAAACATAGGTTTAAATCGTGGACGAAAGTACCCCGATACTTGTGTAGCTTAATAGGTTATTACTCTTAATCCTCATTTGTAGTCAATCTTGTCATCGAAAGATAGAAGGGTTCTACATTGGGGTTTAGTGTTTATATTACCTTAATAGGAATATAAAACGGTCTAGTTAACCTACTATCTTAACGTAGAAGAAGAAGTCAGTCTAATTGTATTAAGGATTGAATAGAGTGGATAGTTGATGATCTTGGAAGCCCTAATTCTCCGTCATAACTGATTTAAATCAAAGTATTTTCATAATTAGTTTATTTCCTGCATTATTAGTCTAGAATTCCAAACCAATTAACGTTAACCAAATAGAAACTAAAGCATAAATAATCGGTACTTGAAAACCAGTCCCTGAGAACGATATTCGATCTTACCTAGACTATATTACTTGTAACGATACGTGCACTTGCGTTTAGCGTGTGTATAAATCGCACATCACTAATCCTTAATGGGAATATATACAACTATCATTTTTCATTTCCATTGACACGCTCGTAGTAACCAAAAAAAAATTTGGGCTCACATCCTTTGAATACCAACTTCTGGATTAGCTTGTATAAATATACTTTATATCCAATATTCGAATATTATTTCTTAATGACGTTTTGAATTAACTGGTTAATCTTATGAGATGTAACACCGTGCTTGTGCAATTTTCATCTCAATTAAGCTCATTTCATCCTCAAAAGTGGTATCTTCTCCTTTATGACCGATGTGACACAAACGAAAGAAAAACACACCTAACACTATACTAAACGCAAAATAAAAGAGTAAAATACTAACTAAAAATGACTCAAAGTGTATACAAAATACACTTAACAAACACCCTCAAACTTATACTTTACTCGCCCTCGAGTAAAGCACAAAACAAAAACAAAAATAAAAACAAAGCTAAATAAAAGACTCTATGAAATGGATCAAATAGTTATAACAATGGTTCTTCAAAATCATGAATGAAAGTTGGGATAATATATTAGAACATACATAGCATGAATAATTAACAATCTAGAATTTCAAATTAGATATTTTGCAAATTCACTTAGATCATGATCAATTGAAAATACAAATACCTAACCTATGCATGTCAATCTCATCCCATCTTCCTCAAACGCTATAGATCTGTTTACTTGTTATTCTCCACTAATCATAGACATACATATTAATGATCATCAGGACTTTGACTGGTTGTAATGTAGGCTTAGGAAGGGGTAGGTAAAAGTAGACATTTAGGCTCAATTACGTACCATAAGCATTTTCATTCAACTTTTTTTTCTTCTTTTTGACTTTCTTTTCAATTTCATACTTATTTTCTCTCCTCTTTTCTTTTGAGAGAATGAGATACATTATAAATAACAAGCACCCCCAAACTTAGATTTTTGCATATTTTTCATTAGGGTGCATCAAATTCATACTCTCTTCTTTATTCTTTTTCAACATTTTTCATTCCAAGAGTTTTCAAATATTACTTATGGCACTACAAAGGAATCATTGGGTGTCAAAAAAAAATCTTATTTTAGGCTCAAAGGAGCTGACTAGTGATACAATTTATGTCAGGATAGGTAATGAATTGTAGGAAGGGCTATCAAAGAAATGCATGAATCATTTTCCTAAATATGTACATCTTAACTATTTCGCATCAAATAACAAGCAAACAGATTTTCTAGACATTTTCAACATTTCTTTCCATAACTGACACACACAGGCTAAGCACAAATATTCCAAATAATTAGATGTCATAAATTTTTGGCATATCCAACTTAAGCACACAGATTGTCGCTTTTAATTCCATTACATTATCTCACTTTATCCACTCAATATCTTTAGCAACTATAACATGCTTGCTCCATAAAAAAACAATTATGACTCATGAACACATAAAGCAATAAAAAGACAACAAAAAGACTCAAAACAAAATAAGACATCCCCCCAAACTTAATCGACACATTGCTCTTAATGTGTGAAGACTAAAAATAATGAGGGACAACTTACTGACACAATACAGCGGTCATAGAGGAGGTCTGGGAGGAAGGCCAAATTACTGTGCACAAAGCCGAAGGAGGCACCGCGGTGCTAATTGTCGAAAAATTCTAGTATCTTCAGTTTTCTGCATTGTTAACCATTCGCCCTTCGGAGTGAGTTCTGCCTTTCATCTGTCATCCAACAACACTAACATACCAGATCGTGAGACTGTTCAAGACAAAATAAAACAAACTAAAATAAAAATTGAAATAACATAATTAACCATTGGGTTGCCTCCCAAGTAGCGTTGTCTTTAACATCTTTTAGCCGGACGCAGGTTACTTACTAGATCAAGGAGGTAGAGTTTCCCCTCCGCATATCCACTTCAGCACCATTTTTCTCCTCCTTCTCCTTTTCTTTTTCACATGGCTTATTTCAGGAGGATTTATTCCTTTGTTCTCATCCACCACATCATTTACGGGTGCAGAATTCTTACCATCAAGGGTATCAGTACCCTTGGAACTTTCATGAGAACCCTTTTTATCAACTACACCAACAGCAAAACATATAGCATCGACTTGAGGTTCAGTGGGCTACTTGAAAACGTTAAACACTATTTCCTCACCTTGAACTCTGAGCTTTAACTCCCCCTTTTCAACATAAATGAGGTCTCTCTCTGTGGCTAGAAATGGTCTCCCAAGGATCATGGGCAAATTTCCATCTTCATTCATGTCTAAAATGAGGAAATCAGCAGGAAGGATGAATTTACCCACTTGTACCAACACATCTTCAATAATTCCTTGGGGATGCACGCGAAGCGATCGGTAGGCTGAGTGGTGTGGTTGGTCTTGCCTCCCCCAAACTAAGTCTTTTGAACACAGAGAGGGACATTAGGTTGACACTTGCCCCCAAATCACATAAGGCTTGCTTGCATGTCACATTCCCTATGGTGCAAGGTAGGGTGAAACTCCCTGGATCTTTCAACTTAGGGGGAATTTTCTTCTGCAAGATAGCACTACACTCTTCTGTCAGCGCTATTGTCTCATAGTCCACCAGCTTTCTCTTCTTAAACATGATGTCTTTCATGAATTTCACATAAGCTGGCATCTGCTCCAAAGCTTCAATGAATGGGAGATTGATATGAAGTTTTTTTAAGACCTCTAAAAATTTGGAAAATTGCTTGTCTAAGGACTTCTTTTGCAGTCTTTGAGTGCGAATTTCGTCGATACTCATAAATCACTACGGGTGGAGTCTTCTCTAAAATAGGGCGGTCATCAGTAACCCCCTTCTTCTCTGCCTCAGCTGCTTTCTCCAACTCTCTCTTTTTCAGCCACTGATTTGAGTGCAACATGTTCTAACTATTTTCTGCTCCTCAGGCTTATTGCCTGACACTGCTCCCTTAGATTCACCAGAGTATCACTGGAGAGGTTTCTTTGTTCTATATTGTTTAGCATGCTTGCCAACTGTCCAACCTGTGCCTCCAAATTTCTGATATATGACTTAGTTTCTATCATGAACTGGGTCTGCGAATTCGTAAGTGTTAGAAATGCTGCTTTTAGCTCATCAGGCTTCTCTTGTGGCTGCTGGTTCTGGTTTTGGCCTTGAAACTGTGCTTGATGCCCTTGTTCATTCCTCCAAGAAAAGTTTGGGTGATTTCTCCACCCCTGATTGTATGTGTTGGAGTAAGGGTTGTTATAGGGCCTCTGAAAATTCTGCACTGCCTGAACCTGCTCCATACGCACATTATTCGGATTCACTGTTTTGCACCTATCAAAAGTATGGGGACCTGTTAGCGATTTTCCACACGCTTAACACAAGTGTACGTATCGTTATAAGTAATATAGTCTAGGTAAGACCGAATATCGTCTTCAGTGATTAGTGTTCAATTACCAAACATCTATCATATGGTATCTATTTGGCTGTCGATATTTTGTTGTGGTTTTTATCTATGAACTACTGAACAATTATAAAAGTTAACTAAATTACTTTACTTAAATAAAAAATGGTGGAAATAGGGCTTCCAATCTCATCAACTATCCACTCGCCTTAATCATTAATGCAACAATAAAGGTTCTTCTTCTATGTTAAGATAGCAGGTTAACTAGACCATTTTATATTCTGGTTAGGATTTATAAACACTCAACCCCGGTGCAGAAATCTTCTATATTTCTATGACAGATTTTACCACATAGGAGGATTAAGAACAATAACCTATAAAATTACACAAGTATCGGGTACTTTACAATCAGCGATTTTAACCTATGTTTATTCAACTATAGCATATTCAAATCTCACTTCGGTTTCGATTCGAAATCATATAAGTGATGATAACTAGTGATCAGTTAATTACCAAGCAATCAAAACAACTATTGAATAAATCTTAACTATATGAAGAAGAAACCAAATTAATGCATTAAGTCATAAAGACGAGGTTCAAGCGATTCGAAAGTAAAGCCCTAAATAAAGTTTAGCTCCTAGCCATAGACATGCTAAGAACCAAAAGAATATCCAACATAAACTGAAAGTAAATAAAGTAAAGAAAGAAAAATACTTAAGAACAAGTCTATAATCTTGAAGCCTCCAAGAAATTATGTTATGTGATGAATTAGGGATTGTGTCACCCTTGAAAAATCTGCCCAAAGGGCCTTTTATAGTCTCCTAAAACGTGTTCCACTTTTCCTTCTATGCATTGGCCAATTCCTTCTCGGATTTGGCAAAATTCTTGCGTTGGCGCCACGACCCTGCGGACTGGCGTCGTGGCGTCGAAACTCCTGCAGCTTCTCAGTACATTGGGCGTCGTGGCCCTGCATTCTCTGATGGATTGGCGCCACGGAGCCGCCCTGTTCTCGTCCGGGATGCCAACTTTCGTCTCTTTTGGCTCGGAAATCTCCTTTTCTGCCATCTTTTTGCTTCTTTTCTCCACGTTGCCTTTTTAAACCACTATGACTCAAAAGAAAGAAAAACTATCCTAACACGACACATATTTGGACAAAAATGGGTAAAATACTAACTAAAATGACTCAAAAGGCGTATATAAAATATGCCTAACAAACACCCCCAAACTTAACCTTTGCTCGCCCCCGAGTAAAGATAAAAAATAGAAACAAAGACACGAAAGAAAAGAAAATAACAGACTCAACGACCGGTCAACTTTGCACAAATGTCACTAGAAAAGCATGAAGGTTAGTAGGATAATATGCAGGAACATGTATAGCATGGATTTTTAGCATTCTAAACTCTCAAGTCAGATATTTCGCAAACTCAGTTCAATCATGCTCAATGGAAGTAGGAATACTTAACCTATGCATGTCAAATTCAAAATTCTATGGCATGTTCACTTATTATTCTCCACTAATCATAGATACACATACTAGAGATCTACAGAACTTTTCAGGATTGTAATGTAGGCTTAGGCAAAGGTAGGTAAAAATAGGCATTTAGGCTCAAACTACGTACCATATGCTCTTTTTCTTTCAACTCTTTTCGTTCCTTTTGATTTCCTTTTCTAACCTCATACCTATCTTTTCCCTCTCTTATTTTGAGAGAATGAGGTGCATTATGAATAATAAGCACCCCCAAACTTAGGCTTTTGCCTATTTATTTTCATTGGGGTGCATAAATTTGTTCACTCTCTTTTTGTCTGTTTTTCAACACTTTTCATTCCAAACATCTTCAATTTTTCACTTATGGCACAAAAATGAAATTATAAGGTGTCAAAGAAAAGATCTTATTTTAGGCTAAAAGGGACTGACTAGGGATACAATGTATTGTTAGGGATAGGCAGTGAATGGTAAGAAGGGCTAACAAAGAAATGTCTGAGTCATCTCCCTAACATGTACATCCTAACTATTTCGCCTCAAATAACAAGAAAGCAGACACATAGGCTTTATCATTAACAATGCATAAATCAAGCACAGATACCCCAAATACTTTGATTTCATGAGTCCTTGGAATACCTAACTTAAGCGTTCAGATTTTTCTGCTTCTAATTTCATTACATTATCCCACTTTACTTCACTAGGCGTTTCAAGTAACTACAGCACGTATGATCATAAAAAAAAAATTAGACTCATATAAAACATTAAAAAAAAGACTCAAAAATAAACTAAAAACCCTCCAAACTTAAATCACACATTGTCTCCAATGTGTACAAGACTAAAAAAAAACAGAACTACTTACGGACATGTGGTTTAAAATGGTGGCGGTGGCTGATAGTGCATGGCAGAGAATCTTCGATAGGCGCCGCGGCCCTGCATTTCGGAGTCGTGGCGCCCAAACTTCTGCGGGCTCTCTGAACTTTCGGCACCACGGCCCTGCATCTGGGCGCCGCGGCTCTGAACTGATTTTCTCCCTTCTCTCGTATTTCGTGCTCCGCTTTTCATCTATGTACCTGTCATCACAACACCACAAACAATACCATACGTGAGACTGTTCTAACTAAAACTAAATTGCATAATTTAAAAACCTTGGGTTGCCTCTCAAGTAGCGTTGTCTTTAACGTATTGTAGCCGGACACCGGTTTCTTATCAAGAATATTGGGGTAATTTAACCAACTTTATTACATGATTCAGATAAGAAAGGAAGGTAACCAACTCATAAATGTCTTGTAGCCTCCTGTTTATAAATGTGGTGTACAACACATCTATACACAAGATTCTACTAGACATGACTTATAGACTCTCTAGGATAGACATGCTCTGATACTAAGTTTCTCACACCCCAAAAGTATGGGTTATTATAATTTTAACGAACTTATTTTCTTTGATTCGTCTGGCCTCGAACTCTTACGATATTTACTCAACACTCATTTACATCATCGTTATCCTTTCTAATGGCATCCACCTTTCAAGTTCACCTTAACCTACTCACATCCGCATACTAACGCAAAGAAACAAAGTGTAGCAATAAAAATAGTTAAATCGATAGTTAAAATAAGAAGTAGAGATTCATAAGCTATATCTTACGCTTATATTTATATTTTTTTATCAACACAAATTTTGATGACAAATAACATATATTGATAGAAAGTAGTAAAATATTTATTTGATGAAATAATTGAGGAGCATTATAAATCAACTAAAATATTAATATTATAAAAAATATGTATGAGCATTCAAGAGCGGAGCTAGCGAGGGTCGATGAGGTTCATCTGAATTCCCTTTGGCAAAACATTACACTATATATATATATATATATATAAAGTTAAAATTATATTTTATGTATATATAATAAATGTTAAATCTCATTATTTTTTTCATGTATTTACTTTTTTATATTTACGAATCCCTTAAATAAAAATTATGAGTTTGATTAATGTGAGAGGAAATAAGAGGACAAAATTGAAACACGAAGTCCAAAGAGGAAAACGCAGTTTCCTTCTCCTTTGTTATCTTATCTTCTTATTAGTTATTGCTATGAATATTAATTTCCTTTGGAAATCAGAGCATTTCTTTCTTAAATTTGCCTCCCTTGTTTTTTTTGTTCTCTAGCCCTCCTCCTCTTTTGTTTTCTTCTCATCATCATCATAAAACTAGGAATGGCCAAACGTCAATAATGTTGCTGTCATGCACGTGACTAATTTTACTACTCCCAACTCTAAAATTTACGTGCTAAAATTAATATCTAGCTAGCTCGATCTCAAATTCCTCACGTAAAAAGTGTCTGCATCAGATATTTCCCTTAATCAATGAACCACCTACAACACAGAGTGCAATAATTTACCATTACTTTCGAATAAGCATTTTGGAATCTATCTACAAACCTACCAAATAATTTCCACTTCAGTGTACATTTAAAAATTTACTGATTGTTTAGTGACAAATATCGGTAGACGAAACTAAGAATGCATCTGACAAAAAGAATACAATTCAAAGACACAATTAATTAGTAGAGGGGGAGGGGGGCATATATTAGCATGTTTATTTGTTTTCCAATTTTGCATTTACTATACATGGTACGTATCCTCCAAAAACAAGAATATATGAGTGAGAGTACATATTATTGGTAATAGCCTACTCAAATCACATAATTATTGATTAAATGGAACCAAACTAATCAGACAAGCACACTGATTTAATTAATACATTTTCATAACAATGCACGTTTAATAGTTTCTCTAGTAATACTTTTCAGTGTTGGTATAACGATATTTTTAGGTGGTCCTAGGTTATTATTGTGAAGATTCTACTATACAACATCAGGTGTAAAATCTTCAAAAACTTACCGTATGAGCGTCATGCTCAAACTAAGGTGGGTCTATTAGCTAATATTTTTTAAAATATTCACAGTATATATTGTATTTATTAGTATCATGTATTTAAAGTAACTTAGGATTCTTAGTGTATTAGGAATCACCTTTGTACAACTATATATATTGTGATTAATGAAAGAAATCTCTAAGGGAAATTATTCCAACATCTTACATGGTATCAATAGCCTAACCTCCCAAAAACACTAGAAAATCCTTTCTTCTCTCCTCTCGGCCGCCGCTCAACCCCCCTCCCCCACCGCGGTGCCTCTTATCGAAATTTCTAAACCTGTGGCTATCATGTCTCCTCCCACTTCTCATAAATTTACTGGTTCTACCTCTGGCTTAGTTGACACCCCCCTTCATCCTCAAAATCTTCTTTTCATCCAGCTTTTGCTGTCACCAATATCAAGAATTGTGTCTCTATTATGCTTGATCAAGAAGACTGTCAATATTCTATGTGGGTAGAACTTTTCTATATTCATGTTTGTGCGTACAACGTGCTCGACCATATTAATGCGTCAATCCCTCGTCCATCTGACATTGATGATTCAATATGGTGTCGTCTTGACGCCATTGTCAAACAATGGATCTATGGTACCATCTCAAAGGACTTGTTGTGTACTATCCTGAAAACAGGTGCTTCGGCACGCGAACTTTGGGTACGCCTGGAGGAAATATTTCAGGATAATAAAAATATTAGGGCAGTGTATTTAGAGGAGCAGTTCAATAACACACGCCTTGATAATTTCAACAACATGACCGAATACTGCAAACAACTGAAACTTGTTGCTGACCAACTTTCTCATGTTGAGACATCTGTGTCTGGCACTAAGATGGTACTACAACTCGCTGCAGGATTACCGAAGGGGGAATATGATACTCTTGCAACAATTATTCAACATGCTGATCCACTTCCATCTTTCAACAAGGCGCGTTCACAATTGTTGTTGGAAGAAATACGACGTGCTAAACAGGATGAGCACAATAAAAAAGCATTAGTCGTTGAAAACATGCTGTCACCGACCATCACCACCGCTCCACCACCGCCGGACAACTAACAGCAGCAGAGCCGCGGCGGAGGACGCGGCGGCAGAGGCCGCGGGCAAGGGAATAAAGGAAAGGGTCGCGGCAAAGGAAAGGGTCGCGACAAAGGCAAGGCTCAGCAGCCTGCTCCTCAATACTTTTAGTGGCCCGATCCACAACCTTGGCCCAATGCTGCGAATTGGGCCTCGCCTGCTTGTTCATTTCAAGCGGCTCGGGCGATTTGATGCGATGGCGGCCCGGTGTTCTAGGTCAGCGCCCAGCGGGCTATATCCTCGCGAGCCCATCGATGTCGGCTCAATCATTTCGCCCGGCCAGATCGGCCATTGATTTGGGTCAAGCTTTCAACACCCTCACTCTGCAACAGCCCGACAATAATTGGTATATGGATTCCGGAGCCACTTCACACCTGACCAACTCTTCAGGTAATGTTTTCCAACTGCTCGGTTAAAGTATTCTCAATACATTACTGTTGGCAATGATCATCGCATTCCAATTGCAAGTTATGGTAACACAAACATCAAAAATCTCCATCCACCCTTCTCCCTTAACCATGTCCTCTACGAACCCCAAATCATTAAAAAATTGATATATGTTAGAAAATTCACTCGTAATAATTGGGTTTCTGTAGAGTTTGACCCTTTTGGTTTTTCTGTGAAGGATCTCAATACGGGGAGAATTCTTACGCGCTACAATAGTGTGGGAGACCTCTACCCTTTCACCAATTCTTCCGTTGTCATAACTCAACAACCAGTCTCTCTTGCTGCATTGTCTCCGTCCACCTGGCACAATAGGCTCGAACATCCAGGAGCTCATGTGTTTTCTTTTCTTAGAAATAATCAGCGTATTAAATGTAATAATGGGAAACTTACCCAAAACTGTTTTTCTTGCCCGCTTGGCAAGCATACTCGTCTCCCTTTTTCTGTCCTCTATGAGTATTACAGTTTCACCATTTGATATTGTTCATGCTGACTTGTGGACCTCTCTTGTTGTTATCTCTCTAGGTCACAAATTATATCTTATTTTGTTAGATGATTTTTCACATTTCGTATGGATTTATCCACTAAAATTCAAATCTGAGGTTTTGCTAAATTTTTTGAGTTTCACAAATTTATTAAAACTCAGTTTGAAAAATTCATAAAATCCTTTCAATGTGATAACAGACGTGAGTTTAATAATTCGGCTTTCCATAATTTTTGCTCCCAACAAGGCATGGTGTTCCGCTTCTCTTGTCCTGACACCTCACCTCAAAATGGTAAAGCTGAACGAATCATTCATACTATTAATAACATGGTTTGTACCCTTCTTTTTCATGCATGTTTGCCATCATCTTTCTGGGTCTATGCTGTTAAAATGGTAGAATACCTCCTAAATATTTTACCTACTAGCACACTACAAAATAGGACCCCCACAGACATTCTATATCGTAGGACTCCATCTTATGACCACCTACGAATCTTCGGTTGTCTGTGCTATCCCAATCTCACTTCCACCACCCCTCATAAGTTGGCTCCTCGAACTACACCTTGTATATTCCTCGGTTTCCCACCCAACCATAGGGGTTATCTGTGCTATGACTTGTCCTCTCGTCAAATTCACATCTCTTATCACATCACGCTCGACGAGACAATATTTCCATTCTCGAACCCTTAGAAATACCGAAAACCAAACTACTCATTTCTTGATGAACCAGTCATATCCCCAAACATTCTAAGTCAGGTCACCCAAATATCGACTTCGGCACCGCGGTGCCATCCTACTAGTGAGTCTCTTGTTTCTTCCTCGCAATTAGCACTGCGGCCTCCAGGGGATGCACCGCGGTGCCTGTCTTCCAGTGAGTCTCATGTTTCTGCCTCACAATTTGCACCGCAGTCCCTCGAGGATACACCGCGGTGCCAGCCTTCCAGTGAGTCCATTGTTCCTGTCTCGTCTTTAGCACCGCGGTTCCTCGAGGAAGCACCGCAGTGCCAGTCCTCCAGTGACCAAGTTGTCTCGATTCCTGCACCCAATATCCCCAGTCACCAAATGAAAACTCATTTCAAACACAGGATTTTCAAACCCAAAGTCCAGTTTAACCTGTCTGCCCAAACCATTTCTCCACTTCCAAAGAACCCCAAATTGGCTAAACTTGACCCTAATTGAAATGCGGTCATGTCTGAGGAATATAATGCTTTAACTAAGCAGCATACTTGGGATCTTGTACCTAGGCCAGAGGGGGTGAATGTGATCAGATACTTGTGGTTTTTTCGTCACAAATTCAGAGATAGTGGTGTTTTGGAACGCTACAAGGCTAGACTTATGGCAAATGGCACTAATCAGCAGGAGGGTATTGACTGTAGTGATACTTTTAGCCCGGTTGTTAAATCGGCTATGATTCGTACTATTCTTAGTATTGCTATGGGTAAAAAGTGGTCGATTCATCAGCTGGATGTCAAGAACGCATTTCTTCATGGGGACTTGAAAGAAACTGTATACATGCATCAGCCACCTCGTGCTTGGTATGATCATTTTGTCAGGTATATTATGCATATTGGTTTTAGTTGCAGCAGGTGTGACACCTCCCTGTTCATTTTTCATCATAGTAGTGACATTGCTTACTTGTTATTATATGTTGATGACATTGTTCTAACTGACTCATCTGACAAGTTGAATAATGACATTATTGATGTCACGCCCCGAACCCCGGGCCCGTGACTGGTGCCCTACCTGGGCACCCTTCTACCTTAACAACTAAGTAAACTGCGGAAATTAAATAACACCTCAATTTTTTTTTCAAAACCATCATACATACAAGGGCAAGCCGACAAGGCTTCCATATAATATACATAATAAAAAGACACTACACTGTACATGAGTCCAATCCCACATATGAATACAGACCTCTAAGAGTTACTGAACTATGACGGGACAAGGCCCCGCCGTACCCATAACTGTACAAAAGCCTGAACTGCAAGAACTTATACCAAAAAGATAAACTCCCGAACAGAAGGAGCTATCCAAAAACTCTGAGCAGGGTCCTACACCTGCCGATCACCAAACAGCGTACCTAAACCTGCGGCATGAACGCAGCCCCCCGAAGGAGGTCAGTACGAAGAATGTACCAAGTATGTGAAGCGATGAAATGCGTAATGAAATCATAACAGTCTAAACAAAACAGGAGACATGTATGATAGCCAACCTACAGTACACAACACATAAGCAGTCATAACAAGTCAGGGACGCATGCCCTCAAGTCATTTCTAGAATATAACCATGGGTCTCACGCCCATAATATCAATCATGCCCGTGGAATCCTTCCTCACTGCCGGCAGTCCATGATATAATATAACACCAATAGGCATACATGAACACCAAGTCCCACCTGTGTCCTAAAAGCATGCGGGCAGTAGGAAACGGCGGTGGTATAACGTCTTGGGGTTTACCCTCATTTATACTCTTACCTGGAGAAGGTAGTAGCGGGGGTATAATGTCTTGGGGTTTACCTCATTTATACTCTTACCACGGAGAAGGTGGTATAGCGTCTTGGGGTTTACCACCACTTATACTCTTACCACGGAGAAGGTGGTAAGCGGGGTATAATGTCTTGGGGTTTACCCCTCAGTTATACTCTTACCCTGGAGAAAGTGGTATAGCGTCTTGGGGGTTTACCCCTCACTTATACTCTTACCCTGGAGAAGGTGGTAAAGCAGGGGGTATAATGTCTTGGGGGTTTACCCGCCGTTTATACTCTTACTGGAGAAGGTGGTATAGCGTCTTGGGGTTTACCTCACTTATACTCTTACCCTATCTCAACCGTGTCGAACAACACATAAGCACTACCGTGTCTTTTATAAAAATCAGAATTTAACCTAGTACTACAAATAGCGGAAGCATACCCGTGGAATCCCATCAGCTGTCGGTGCGTCGAGTAACTTACCAAGGCGGTAGGCCTCCGGCCAGAGTCGCGGCAACGTAATAAAACATAATACTTGCACTCAAAGGCTATCACCAGCACATATAGGCAATTCTCAATTAATCAAGCCAAAGTACTTATCAAGGCACACATAGAATAATTCTCAATTAATCAAGTCAAAGTACTACGTACGTACATTCTTTTCAAAATACTCCTTTATGTAATACCCCAAGATACTAACACCCGTAGTATCAAGGTGTGTCTATTTTTCAAGTAAGTTACTATACTCTTAGAAAACTCATTTCAAAGCTTGAAATCAAGTAACTTCAAATTTTCACAATCAAGCCAACTTATGCCCATTAATCAAAATAGACAACTTTCTAAACCTTCCATAAAGTCGTTATAACCAACTTCCCATAAAGCTGTTATAACCCTTTATGGTTTTAGACATATTCATTCCTTTTATAACCAAGAGACTTATACTAATTAAAACCAAGTATCACATACTTACAAATCAAGTTCTTAACTTTCAAAATACTTCAAGTCTCTTAATATATAGAAAACAAGTTTCTTCTCTTAAATCATGTCATTTCTCCTCTTTTAAATCAAATAAGTAAATCACTTCTTTGACTCCCCTAAAGTCATTATAATGACCCTTAGGTTTTGGAACTAAGGCACTAGCCAAAAGATTTGGAAACCACTTCCTTTTCAAGACTCTATGTACTTTAAGTAAAATACTTTCACTTTTAAGAATCCAAACTTCACTAAGGAAATGGATTATACAACTTACAATTTAAACATCAAAGTACAATCAAGGAAGTACATAGAACAAATTCTATTTTAGGCAATCGATTACAACGAGGAATGGATCATTTAAGGAGTAGGACATACTTTCTTTATCTTAAGGAATCATGCTAGAAGAGGAGATAGTTCACATACCTTTTCTGCTAAAACCACAAGCTACGCCGAATACGCCATACGTAGAAGTGTCAACCTATAATGGTCACAACAAGACTATCAACTTCTAGTCTCTAACGTAGAATAATACTAAGTATACGGTCTCTAATTCTACGGAAAATCGGGAAGACTTCCTTTGTTTCTACTCACTTTGCCACCTTTTTCAAGGCGAATACAATAACCAACACGCCACATTTAAGGCTCAAACAACAACCAAACAAAGGGGATTACCGTCTTACAATACGTGTAAAATTCCGCCCATGATTAATCTGAAGTAGTTCCATATTCAAGCCATTCTCGGCAACAACATAGCAAACCGATTCAAAGTCTTTTCCAATCCTTTTCCAATTTCCAAGTTCTAAGGTCTAACATGTTATATAGTCATACCCAACTTCAACAACTACAATTTCCTTCTTATACTGACATCGGCGGCTTAAACCAATAATCAACTTGAAATGTTATCTTAAGGCTAAACATGCTAGTTTTCGGATTAGGGTTCCAATAGCCAATATAATTATCAAACTTCATACTATACATCTCATGCTTGCTAATATCCATAGCTACAACAATAAGTAAACATTAATTGCTAAAACGACAAAATTTATACCTTTATAAGCCCTTAAAATTTCCAAAATTCAAAGTCGCTCCTTAGCAATTCTTAGCTCCTTTCCTTATGTTCCAATCCGCTCCAAGCACTCCTTAGAGGCCTATGAAGAACCCATCTTCAAGTTCCAACTTCAAAATTGAAGAACTCCTTAAGTTTCCGCCTTGCGACTAATACGAAAACGCCGTTTTTCCGAAATCTTTCTATTGAGATATCCTTACAATACCCTTAGGGACATTGGGTTTAAGTCTTGTGAACAAAGGATTAAAACTACAAATTTTTCTAGTGTGGGAGATGTCAAACCCGAGAGGTCCTAAGCAAGAACAAGAATGTGTGATTTTTTCTAAGTGTTGAAAACTAGCCTTGCACTAGTAGTAAGCTTATATAACACATTGGATGACTTAGATTATCACAATTGTGTGGCTAAGATGAAGATCACATGGATTAAGCACAAGTGGCAAGTTGACTTGGTCAACAATATCAAGCTTAGCAAGACTTATCTTCCACCATGGTAAATGACCATTCTACCCTTACTAAATTTCGTCCAAGACCATATGTGGGGGTGCCACGTGTCGCCCTCTCATTCGTCCATAAAATTTCGTAACCCTCGTGGGCCCCACAAAACGTAAAATCCTCGGGTGGGCCCCACATGACCAAATCCGTAAAAATAAACTTACATAATGTTAAAAGTTCCATATTCCTCAAATAATGCATTTTGAGAATCCAATTCTCAACAACAAACATTTTTCCTTTCCGGCGTTCGGAAGATTTTCTGCCGGAAAAATAATTCTTCCTTTCGTACCAATTTCCAAGTCTTGATTCCTTACGTACATTCTCTTATACATGTCCTGGACTTACGGGATGTAACATTCTTCTCCCCTTAGAAACATTCGTCCCCGAATGTTCTTAGTCGGTTGTCAAGCTGTACAAACTCCGGCATAAACTCTATACTATGCCTATCAATCAAAACTGCACAAGACCAACGATGCCACACATGGCCACCACAACATACGTAAACATAACAATGGACCTTCCGTCCGTGGTCCCTTCTCACAAAACTCGAAGGTTACAGTCTTCTCAAACACGGGATCCTTAGAAGTTCCTTTCTTTCCTTACTTGTCATACTTTCTCGTACTTTCAAACTTATCTAGTACACGTACAAAATCTCAAATATTGTTTCTATTCTCCAATCCTTGGAGTTACTATCCAAACTTGGCCATATTGTTACTTACTTTCCCGTTAAGGCTCTTCTCGGTCCTTACGACCTGATTCCGATGGAACGCGTCCACAAACTCGTCTGATCAACTAGACTTGGGCGCGCACGCCGTGACCCTATCACATAGCGGGACCATTTCTAACCGACATCACCCCATTCTATACTCTGGTGACCGAAATGAGTCCATAATCCGACTCGTCACTTAACTTCTCATTCTTAGTCTAAAATAAATCTTTCTCTTATCTCAAGGTACTTCTCACCCTATCCCCCTATTCACTAGAGGTTCGTCACATAGGTCCAAGTATTTCTACTGTACAATTTTCCCTATTGGTCTTACACTGTCATGGGGCAATTACTACGTGTGAACTCTACACAACTATAGTCTCAGTTCACTTACCATTCTTGTCAACATTCTTAACTTTTCACTTTACTAATCAAAGTATTCCTACCTCTGGGGTACTATCACTTACAACTGCTAGCAACAAAGGGAAAACATATATGCTAGGGCGAAATCTGAATCTATCAATGCACGTATGATTCAAAAGAATCGAAATATACCTGTAAACTCATGAGATGTTGCCTCCTGATCCTGCCTAGTAGTCACGTCAGCTATGCGGTTCGAAGGACCGCCAGAACTATAAACACCACCCTGACCTCTACCACGGCTGGCTGACATCTGAACACCCTGCCCTGGGAGACGTACAGCTGTGGAGGAAAGGGAATCAACCATCGGCCTCATAGGCTGAGCCACCTCACCGATGCTCTTTCTAAAAGGACATACCCTCCGAATATGGCCCGGACGTCCACAACAAAAACAAACACTTGTGCCATAACGGCATTTCCCCGAATGACGCTTACCACATCTGATACACTGAGGAATAGGTGGCCTCGACCGAGAAAGTCCTTTGCTCCTCTGAGAACCTCGACCCCTGGAGCTTGGACCGGCTCCTAAATACCTTGTGGGGTCCAATATCCCACCTGTGAACTGTGGGGGTATGTACTAGGTAGGCTGAGATGAATATCTCAATCGCTGCTGAGGCTGCTCGTCCAAAAACTCACCGGGATAACCAACCTGTCTAGCCCTCTTACGTTGATCTCCGCGTTGGCCCTCTACCCTCTGTACACCTGCCTGTACTGGCCGAATAACTTCCTGCTAATGAAACTGTAGCACCGCTATCTTGGTCAATAACATAACTGCTTCCCTCATGACCCTATAGTCTTCTCCTAACTGAGAAACTGGAGGCTCTGGTGCTGGGGTCTCAAAACCTGGCGCAGAAGAACTCGCCGACTGCGGAACAACATCCGGTATACCCTGGGCATAAGCCCTATCAACTCTTTGAGTCTGACTAGTAGCTCCTGCTACTCATTTGCCCTTCTGGGTGGCTGTTGCCCTCCTTGGAGGCATAACTGTAACACAACAATACGTCAGAGAGGAATTATCTTACTAACACAACTCTATGGCACGATCTTAGAGTGAGAAGAATAGAAACCAGCTCCTAAATGTCCTGTAGCCTCCTGTTTATGGGTGTGGCGCGCAACACACCGATAATCAAGACTCTACTAGACACGGTCTGTAGACATTCCGAGGACTGACTGCTTTGATACCACTCTGTCACGCCCCGGGCCCATGACAGGTGCCCTACCTGGGCACCCTTCTACCTTAACAACTAAGTAAACTGCGGAAATTAAATAACACCTCAATTTTTTTTTTCAAAACCATCATACGTACAAGGGCAAGCCGACAAGGCTGTCATATAATATACATAATAAAAAGGCACTACCGCATACGTAGGTCAATCCCACATATGAATACAGACCTCTAAGAGTTACTGAACTATGACGGGACAAGGCCCCGCCGTACCCATAACTGTACAAAAGCCTGAACTGCAAAAACTTATACCAAAAAGATAAACTCCCGAACAGAAGGAGCTATCCAAAAACTCTGAGCAGGGTCCTACACCTGCCGATCACCAAACAGCGTACCTAAACCTGCGGCATGACGGCCGGCGAAGGTCGATCTGAAGAATGTACCAAGTATATAAACGATGAAATCTTGTAATGAAATCATAACGATCTAAACAAAGCAGGAGACATGTATGATAGCCAACCTACGATACACAACACATAGCGATCATAACAAGTCGAGGGGCGTATGCCTCAAGTCATTTCTAGAATATAACCATGGGTCTCGCGCCCATAATATCAATCATGCGTGGAATCCTTCTCCGCCAGCCGTGATCCGATATAATATAACACCAATAGGCATACATGAACACCAAGTCCCACTGTGTCCTAAAAAGCATGCGGGCAAGTAGGAAAGCGGCGGTGGTATAACGTCTTGGGGTTTACCCTCATTTATACTCTTACGGAGAAGGTAGTAAAGCGGGGTATAATGTCTTGGGGTTTACCCTCATTTATACTCTTACTGGAGAAGGTGGTATAGCGTCTTGGGGTTTACCGCCACTTATACTCTTACCGGATAAGGTGGTAAGCGAGGTATAATGTCTTGGGGTTTACCCTCATTTATACTCTTACCTGGAGAAGGTGGTATAGCGTCTTGGGGTTTACCCTCACTTATACTCTTACCGGAGAAGGTGGTAAGCGGGGGTATAATGTCTTGGGGTTTACCCGCCGTTTATACTCTTACCACGGAGAAGGTGGTATAGCGTCTTGGGGGTTTACCCTCACTTATACTCTTACCCTATCTCAACCGTGACAAACAACACATAAGCACTACCATGTCTTTTATAAAAATCCGGAATTTAACCCAGTACTACAAATAACGAGCATACCCGTGGAATCCCACATCAGCTGTCGGTGCGTCGAGTAACTTACTACAAGACGGTAGGCCACTCGTAAGTCGCGGCAACGTAATAAAACATAATACTTGCACTCAAAGGTTATCACCAGCACATATAGGCAATTCTCAATTAATCAAGCCAAAGTACTTATCAAGGCACACATAGAATAATTCTCAATTAATCAAGCCAAAGTACTACGTACGTACATTCTTTTCAAAAGACTCATTTATGTAATACCCCAAGATACTAACACCCGTAGTATCAAGGTGTGTCTATTTTTCAAGTAAGTTACTACACTCTTAGAAAACTCATTTCAAAGCTTGAAATCAAGTAACTTCAAATTTTCACAATCAAGCCAACTTATGCCCATTAATCAAAATAGACAACTTTCTAAACCTTCCATAAAGCCATTATAACCAACTTCCCATAAAACCGTTATAACCCTTTATGGTTTTAGACATATTCATTCCTTTTATAACCAAGAGACTTATACTAATTAAAACCAAGTATCACATACTTACAAATCAAGTTTTTAACTTTCAAAATACTTCAAGTCTCTTAATATATAGAAAACAAGTTTCTTCTCTTAAATCATGTCATTTCTCCTCTTTTAAATCAAATAAGTAAATCACTCCTTTGACTCCCCTAAAGTCATTATAATGACCCTTAGGTTTTGGAACTAAGGCACTAGCCAAAAGATTTGGAAACCACTTCCTTTTCAAGACTCTATGTACTTTAGGTAAAATACTTTCACTTTTAAGAATCCAAACTTCACTAAGGAAATGGATTATACAACTTACAATTTAAACATCAAAGTACAATCAAGGAAGTACATAGAACAAATTCTATTTTAGGCAATCCAATTAGAAGAGGAGATAGTTCACATACCTTTTCGGCTAAAATCACAAGCTAAGCCGAATACGGCATACGTAGAAGTGTCAACGTATAATGGTCACAACAAGACTATCAACTTCTAGTCTCTAACGTAGAATAATACTAAGTATACGGTCTCTAATTCTACGGAAAATCGGGCAGCACTTCATTTGTTTCTACTCACTTTGCCACATTTTTCAAGGCCGAATACAATAACCAACACGCCACATTTAAGGCTCAAACAACAACCAAATAAAGGGGATTACACGCCTTACAATACGTGTAAAATTACGCCCCACAATTAATACGAAGTAGTTCCATATTCAAGCCATTCTCGGCCAACAACATAACCGACAATTCAAAGTCTTTTCCAATCCTTTTCCAATTTCCATGTTCTAAGGTCTAACATGTTATATAGTCATAACCAACTTCAACAACTACAATTTCCTTCTTATACAACATGCGACGGCTTAAACCAATAATCAACTTGAAATGTAATCTTAAGGCTAAACATGCTAGTTTTCGGATTAGGGTTCCAATAGTCAATATAATTATCAAACTTCATACTATACATCTCATGCTTGCTAATATCCATAGCTACAACAATAAGTAAACATTAATTGCTAAAACGACAAAATTTATACCTTTATAAGCCCTTAAAATTTCCAAGATTCAAAGTCGCTCCTTAGCAATTCTTAGCTCCTTTCCTTGTGTTCCAATCCGCTCCAAGCACTCCTTAGAGGCCTATGAAGAACCCATCTTCAAGTTCCAACTTCAAAGTTGAAGAACTCCTTAAGTTTCCGCCTTGCGACTAATACGAAAACGCCGTTTTTCCGAAATCTTTCTATTGAGATATCCTTACAATACCCTTAGGGACATTAGGTTTAAGTCTTGTGAACAAAGGATCAAAACTACAAATTTTTCTAGTGTGGGAGATGTCAAACCCGAGAGGTCCTAAGCAAGAACAAGAATGTGTGATTTTTTCTAAGTGTTGAACACTAGTCTTGAACTAGTAGTAAGCTTATATAACACATTGGATGGCTTAGATTATCACAATTGTGCGGCTAAGATGAAGATCACATGGATTAAGCACAAGTGGCAAGTTGACTTGGTCAACAATATCAAGCTTAGCAAGACTTATCTTCCACCATGGTAAATGACCATTCTACCCTTACTAAATTTCATCCAAGACCATATGTAGGGGTGCCACGTGTCGCCCTCTCATTCGTCCATAAAATTTCGTAACCCTCGTGGGCCCCACAAAACGTAAAATTCCTCGGGTGGGCCCCACATGACCAAATCCGTAAAAATAAACTTTCGTAATGTTAAAAGTTCCATATTCCTCAAATAATGCATTTTGAGAATCCAATTCTCAACAACGAACATTTTTCCTTTCCGGCGTTCGGAAGATTTTCTGCCGGAAAAACAATTCTTCCTTTCGTACCAATTTCCAAGTCTTGATTCCTTACGTACATTCTCTTATACATGTCCTGGACTTACGGGATGTAACAATTGCTCTTCTCAAAACTGAATTTGCTATGACTGATTTGGGCAAGCTGAGTTACTTCTTGGGTATATCAGTTACTAGATCTGCAGATACTATGTTCCTGAGTTAGCGTAAGTATGCAGAAGAAATTGTGTTCAGAGCTAAGATGGAGAATTGCAAGGCTATACCTACTCCTGTTGATTCGAAATCCAAGCGCGATCTTACGAGGTGATCGATGTGCGATCCTACTCTATCGAAGTCTTGCATGTGCTCTTCAGTACCTAATATTTACCAGACCCGACATTGCATATGCAGTTCAGCAGGTGTGTCTGTTCATGGCTCCGAGGGAACCTCATTTTGCTGCTCTTAAGCGTATTATCAGGTACATTAAGGGCACTTCTGACTATGGGTTGCACCTTTATCCCTCCTCTCTGAATAGGTTGCTCTCTTACACAGATGTTGATTGGGAAGGGTGCCCAGACACGAGACGCTCTACTTCAGGCTATTGTGTGTTCTTAGGGGATAACCTCATCTCTTGGTCTGCCAAGCGACAAGCCACATTATCCCGATTCAGTGCCGAAGCAGAGTACAGGGGTGTTGCTAATGTAGTTGTTGAGATCTGTTGGCTCCAGAATCTTCTCTTGGAGCTAAGTTGTCCATTGTGTAAGACATATATAGTCTATTGTGATAACATATCTGCTATTTATATGTCTCATAATCCGGTCCAGCACCAGCGGACCAAACATATTGAGATGGATATTCATTTTGCCCGTGATAAGGTCACACGTGGTCTAGTCAAAATTCTACATGTACCCTCCTCATATCAGTATGCAGACATCTTCACAAAGGGACTACCTAGACAACTGTTCACAGACTTCAGATCCAGCCTGAGCATTCGGCCTCCTCCCGCTCCGTCTGAGGGGGTGTATTAGCGAATATTCTTCAAAATATTCACAGTATATATTTTTAGTATCATGTATTTAAGGCAATTTAGGATTCTTACTATATTAGGAATCACATTTGTACAACTATATATATTGTGATTAATAAAAGAAATCCCTAAGAAAAATTATTTCAACATCTTACAGGGTTATGAATCATATTTTTATTAAATGAAATTTTGGAATCTAATTTCAGAAAGCATTTAACTTAGATACGATAATACTATAAAGAATATTATACCGGATTAAATACTGCATTTTTAGGTTCCCAAATTAGAATTACTATAAGCAATCAGCTTGCATCTTGTTCGTTTATTCTTTTCCCTTCATGATGGATCCTTGTTATGTGTCCTTAATTAATATTGTATGCCAGTATTTGAAGAAAGAACACGCATTAAAAACAATTTAGTCCTTTAGATATTTATTTCACATCATATGCAAATCACATTTGGACCGGTCTCAAATATCATCCGTCTGAAAATTGAATTTATTTTCAATATTTGAAAATTTTAAATATTGAGTTGATCTAATCCAATTTAACTTCAATGATTAGTCAAATTAACTCACGAAAAGTGTAAATGCACATGAATAATTGAGACGAAGGGAGTAATAAAGTGAGATATTTAAAGAAAAACTTAGAGAAATACCCTTTATGATTAATATATATGATAAAATATATTATGTGTATTCTTTTGATATTATTAGTGATCTTGTACATCGATAATTATGGTAGTAATCTTTTGTATTAGGAAAATGTATATTTGATTTTTGTAATTATAGGCTAGGTTTACTATTGTATATCATGTATATAAACCAATTA
The DNA here is from genome assembly GCA_029844215.1 of Przewalskia tangutica. Lineage (NCBI taxonomy): Eukaryota > Viridiplantae > Streptophyta > Magnoliopsida > Solanales > Solanaceae > Przewalskia > Przewalskia tangutica. The sequence continues at coordinate 350,860 of CM056732.1, forward strand.
CATTAATGAAAATAATCAAAGGATTATTCTCTTTCATTGTATCAACAGTTTGGGACAAATTTTTCCTTCTCCGCTAAAACTTTCGCCACCCTCTACCTTTTTCGGCCATCCCTTCACTTTTCCGTCCAAAACCCTAATTCTCCACTTGTTCCTTTATGTACACAAATAATATATTTTATCCTGCCCTTGCAGTCTCCAACATCAAAAACAACATTCATATTGTCCTTGAAATGGAGAACGTCCAATACACGACGTGAGCGGAACTATTTAAAATTCACGCCAGGTCTCATAGAGTCCTCCATCACATCGTCAAATCAGAAAAAGGCAAGGAGAAAGTGCCTTCCACCGATGATGAAATAGAGTTGTGGGCAACTCTTGATGCTACGGTCCTTCAATTGATTTATTCCACAATCTCTACTGTCACGACCCAAATCGTAGGGCCATGACGGGCATCCGGGCCTTTACTTGCCGAGCACCACTAATCATATATTTATCGCCTAACCGCAATTAAGCATGGACCACGAGGGCCGACACGAGGTAACATGCTGACACATAAAAATAATGAACTGGAAAGGAGTTACGTAAAATACTGCAACCAGAAGAACCCAACATATGTACATATACATACTAAGGCCGACAAGGCCATACACGACTACTATACACAAGACAATTGTCTATAAACCACTAAAGAGTATGTGACATCATAAGATCGGTACAAGGTCCCATCATACCCCTATGCATATCAATAATATCATACCACTACTAGAATGCAACTCTGGAACAAGTAGAGTACTCTAATATCAGTTGAACCAACAACCTACTAGTATGGACCGTCGTCTTGTCTACTTGAGCCTGCGAACATGAAAGCAGTGTCCCCCAATAAAAGGGACATCAGTACGACTAATGTACCGATTATGTCAGGCATGAAGAATATCATAATAGAGACCTAAAAGTAACATAAGATAAGAAATAACCAACCAGTAGAGAATGTCTCTAAGGGCCATAATATGTCTAAGTGTCATGCATGTGCAGAATGCCTCTAAGGGCCATAATATGCTTAAGTGTCATGCACAATACAGTCATACATATACATATGTGTATATAATACCATCAAGCCTATGTGGGAATCCCATCATATCATACAGGCCTCTGTGGGCATAATTATCATCATATACCAGCTGATCAGGTGGTGGTGCGTATATAACACTGTATCCATTTTCCCATCCCCATACATATACAATGCATACATATAGTATCGTATATAACACCTTTGAGTTCAAGGTATATACATGATTAAAATGCATGAATGATACTAAGACACTCTGAGTTTATCAAAGTGACGTAATGTCGCTTCACCTCCAATTAACATTATAAACATTAACATCCTTCCCATATACCTCAATAGGGATCTAGGAGAAAATTTAGACATGTTTTATACTTTAAAATAAGAATGAATAACAAGAACATCCTTAACTACTAAGAGTAGAATAATTTATGGGACAATATTATGTTTACGTTTCATACTTAGAACATGTCAAAAGAAGGAAGGATTTTCCTTAACATACCTTTAACATTAGCTTCTTATTATAATGTCCGAAACAACCTCCTCTGCACATTAATCTTCATAAATGAAGAAAACCTTCATTTACACTTTAAAGTCTTAATCATATTGGGACTCCATCCTTTTATATACTAAGCTCTTTATTTGAATAAGTGAATATGACACAAATTCTCCAAGGCTCGGATCTACTTGTATACGTCTAGTTGTTCAAACAATCGCCTGAAAGTATGGGGAATTACATCTACGAACCTCTTACAGACTATTATCGAACCCGACTCCACGATAATGTAAGCTTGGAATAAGTTGTGTGACATATTCTAAGATAACAAAAATTCTCGTATCGTAACCCTTGAGCAAAAATTCTCTCATATTAATATGGAGGATTTTCCAAATGTCTCTAGATATTGTCAAAGGCTCAAGGAGTTGTAGGATCAACTGAAAAATGTTGGTGCACCGATCACGAATGATCGTCTTGTTCTTCAGATGGTTGCAGGCCTCTCCGAGGCGTACAATGACGTGACACTCTCCTTCGCCAAAGTAATCATCTCATGTCGTTCTATCAAGAACATTCCATGCTCACCCTCGAAGAAGCAGGATTGGCTAAAATGCCACAATCGGAACACATTTCGCCATGATGATGGCCACATCACATGACATCGATGACCCGCACTCTTTCCCGGAAAATTCTAGCCAAAACCACAACAATGATCGTGGCAAGGGGCCAAAATAAAAAAAATAATGGCAAGAATCGCGGTCGTGGCAGTGGCAATTGTGGCAGCTGCAGTGGTGGTGGAAGTGGGGGATGAGGTAACAACTAGTAGGGGCCTAGGCTGTAGCACCACTGGAAGCAACTTTGGGCCAGTGGGCAATAGCCCATTCCTCCTTGCCCCATTCCAACTTAATATTGGGCCATTCCCAATAGTCATCAGTGATAGCGAGCTCGGCGAGAACGATCCGGCAGTGATCGGCCTATTTGGGTCGCGCCACATTAGGCGTTATTCTTTGGCCCATGATAACCGATCCACGCAGATATCAAGGCAGCGATGCATACACTTGAATTAAATCTTTCGGATGTGAATTGGTACATGGACACCAGTGCTACTTCTCACATGACATCTGCAAAAGGTAATCTCTCGTCTTATTTCAATTTATGCAAAACTCATGGCATAATTATTGATAATGATAATTAATTCCAAATCGTGGTTATGGTCACATTAATTCATCCCCCCGAACCCATCTTTCGCCTTGAAAAATATTTTTCATGCTCCTCAATTAATTAAAATTTTAGTGTCCGTTCGGATATTTACAACTGATAACTTTGTTTTGTTGAATTTTATCCTTTTGAATTTTCTGTGAAGGATTTCTGTACGGGGATAGATCTAATGAGATGTGATAGTAGGAGAGAGCTCTATCCCATCACCACCATCATGACCACTAAACAAGTCACACCGTCTACGTTTGCAGCTTTAGCACCTCCTTTATGACATGCACGTTTGGATTATCCGTGAGCGGCTATTTTTCCTCCCTTAAAAATAATAAATTTATTGGGTGTAATAGTGATCATTGCACTAGTGTTTGTCCTTCTTGTCCGCTTGGAAAACATGTTAAATTTCTATTTGTTGCCTCAAATTCTAGTACGTTGTTGCCATTTGATATTATTGATAATGATCTTTGGACATCTCTCATTTTGAGCTCTTTGGCCACCGTTATTATGTGTTATTTTTTTTATGATTATTCTAATTTTTTGTGGGCATTTTCGTTATCAAAAAAGTCTTCAAGTTTTTTTCACATTCATTTCATTTAGAACATTCATCTGTACTCAGTTTGAACGAAAAATAAAGAACATTCAATGTGATAATGGAAGGAAATTTGATAATGGGCCATTTAGAGAATTTGTAAGGTTAATGGTATATATTTTTGGTTTTCATGTCCACATACATCATCACAAAATGGGAAAGCTGAGAGAAAATTTGTACCATTAATAATATAGTTTGTACATTACTAGCACATGCTTTATTACCAATTTTATTTTGGCATCATGTATTACAAATGACGACTTAGCTTCTTAACATACTCCATAGCAAATGATTAGCATACCAATCACCACTCAAAATTCTTATCACAAAGACCCTTCATATTCTCATCTTAAGGTGTTTGAGTGTTTATGATATCCTTTCTTCCCCTCCGCTACAATAAATAAATTTCAAGGCCGCTCTACCGCGTGTGTATTTTTGAGTTACCCGTCTAATTATCGTAGTTACAAATGTTATGATTTATCCTCTAATAAAATCATAATTATTCACCGTGTCATTTTTTATGAAACTCAATTTATATTTGCTAAGTAGCATAATTCCGTGTTCACTTCTTATAATTTTTGGATGATGGGCTCTCACCGTATGTGGTCCTCCATTTGGTCTGACCCACACCTCGGCATTTGGACCAGAAGACACCGGCAGGCCTACTTCCTGCTGGCCCGATCACTCCCCGCCATCAAAATCTGTCAGCAGACCTACTGCCTTCTGATGCGCGATTTATGCACACACTTTAACGCAAGTGCACGTTGTCGAGTCAAGTAATATAGTCTAGGTAAGACCGAATTATCGTCCTCAGGGATTAGTGTTCAAGTACCAACTTCTATTCTTTGTTATTTATTTGGTGACCGATATTTGAGTTGTTGATTATAACTAATAATTATAAAGACTAATTAACTATGTTGTTTACTTCAGTGATGATGGAAATAGGGCTTCCAAGTCTCCTCAACTATCCACTTATATTACTTATTAATGCAATTAACTATGGTTCTTCTTCTTTTGGAGATAGCAGGTTTACTAATCTGTTTTATACTCCCGTTAAGACTATATAAACACTCAACCCCAGTAGAACTCCTTTCTACCTTTCGGTGATAAGGATGACTCTATAGGAGGATTAAGAACAAAAACTCTATTAATGCTACACAAGTAATTGAGGTATTTTCATCCCCAATTCGACATATATCTACCCAACTACAACATAGTCACAACCTCCTCCTTTCGAAGTTTGATTAAAAATCATATAAATAATGATAATTAATGATCAAGTAATTACCAAGCAATCAAATCATCTATTGGATAAATCTCAACAATAAGAAGAACAACCATAAGCATGCATTAATTCATAAAATAAGGTTCAAGTGAATTGACATGGAGAGCCCTATAATAGAATTAGTTCCTAGCCATAGACATGACAAGAACTAATTCAATATCCAACATAAAAACTGAAATAAAGTAAAAGAAAGAAAGAAAATTACAATAGAATGGTCTCCAATCTTGAACTCCAAGAATGTGTTGTGAATTGGCCAGAAGGGAACCCTTTAAAACTGCATAGGGTTCTCTTTTTATAGCCTCCAAACCGACCTTAAGGTTTTCCTTCAAGCCTGGCCCATAATTTCGTCCAAAACCTGATTTTTCCCGCGTCGGCGCCAGCCACCTCTTGGCGCCTTGGCCGGAGTTCTGCATACGGAGATTAGGCGTCGCGGCGCTGCACTCTGCTGTCTGGAGGCGCCGCGGCGTTGCAACTTCTGCAAGCCTCTGAATGTTAGGCGCCGAGGCGCCTGGCCCTGCTGGCTGGAGGCGCCGCGGCGCTGACCTGGTTTTGTGCCTGGTTTGCCATTTTCTCGCATTTCGAGTTCTGGAACCTCCATTTTTGCCCTCTTTTTGCTCCTTTTCCGCCAAAGAGCCATTTTAACCAATTTGACTCAAAAGAAAGAAAATATATCCTAAGACGACACGTATTTGTACAAAAAGGAACAAAAGACTCACTAAAAACGACTCAAAAAGTGTATATAAAATACACTGATCAAATACCCCCAAACTTAACCTTTGCTCGCCCTCGAGCAAAGATCAAAAGAAAGAAATAAAGACTCAAGGAAAAAAAAAATAGAAAGACTCACTGACATTGATCACTTTGCTACATTGGTGTTACTTAGAAAAACATGAAGGTTAACAGAATAATATGCAGGAACATATAGCATGAAATTTTAGCATTCTAAACACATTAAGCTAGATATTTCGCAAACTCATTTTAATCATACTTAATGGAAGTCAAAATATTGAATCATGCATGTTAATTTCGAAAATCCTATGGCATGTTTACTTGCTATTCTCCACTAATCATGGATATGCATCTAAGAGATCTTCAGGACTTTTCAGGGTTGTAATGTAGGTTTAGGCATGGGTAGGTAAAAATAGGCATTTAGGCTCATTTTGTGTATCATAAGCTCTTTAGCTTTTCAATGTTTCCCTTTTCTTTTGATTTATTTTCTTCACTTCAAATCTATCTTTCCCCTCTTTTGTTTTGGGAGAGTGAATTGTATTATAATAACAAGCACCCCCAAACTTAGGCTTTTGCCTATTTCTTATTACTTTTTCATTGGGGTGCATCAAACTTGTTCACTCTTTTTGTCTCTTTTTTAACACATTCTATTCCAACTATTTCACATTTTTACTTATGGCACAAGTGTGGGAATATAGGGTGTCAAAGAAAAAGTTTCATGTTTAGGCTCAGTGAGTGTTAGGGATATTTTTATTGTCAGGGATAAAAAAGAGTGGTAAGAATTGGCTAACAAAGAAACGCCTGAGTCATCTCCCTAACATGCATATCCTAACTATTTCGCCTCAAATAGCAAGCAATCATAACACATATGTTTTAATCATTTACAATGCACAATTCAAGTAGAAACTCCAAATAGACAGATTTCATGAGTTTTTGGCATATCTAACCTAAGTGTTTAGATGGTTGCTTCTAATTTCTTTACATTATTCAACCTTGCTTCACTAGGTGTTTCTAGTAACTACAACATGCATGATCTTTGACAGACAATTATGACTCAAAAAGAAAAAATTTATGACTCAAAAATATACAAAACAATCAAAAAGACTCAAACATACAACAACAATAAGACACAAATAAGACACCCCCCCCCCCCCAAACTTAAATCACACATTATCCCCAGTTTGTGCAAGACTCAAAGACAATCAAAGAAACAAGATACTTACAGACTTGGTTTAAAATGGTGGCGGTGGCGGTGAATAGTGCATTGACCACTGGGTGAACAAGGAGCTCATCTCGTCAACTCTTTGCCTCAATTTTTGTTGTCCTTGTATCACCGTGTCAAAATTCTGCAACATCCTTCTCTGGTTCTGGAGCAACAGCTCAATCATAGGCACTGGAGGTTCTGATTCTATGGGTGGCTGATGGCTGCTTCCTGCCTCATATTGAGCCTCTATCTCAGGCTCATCTTCGTCCGTGGCAGCCTCTGCTGCTGGTGCTCTTCTTCTTGCTGCTGCTGGGGGACTTGGGTCTGGGAAGGAGTGCACTATCCCGTATGACACAGGCAGTTAGTTTCTCTCATAAGTATCAGTGGGTAGGGTTGGGACCCCATTTATGGCGCATAAACTTGTAATAAGTGAGCCATGTCCCAACCCACCTGTTGTTACCAACCTGCTGGTCTCTTCAATATTTTGCACTATCTCCTTCCCAACATCAATCGTCTTCCCCGTCATAATTCCATATATCAATTTGATTCTGTCTTCTGGCACTCTGGTAAAGTGCGTTGATGGAATCAGGCGGGCACTGACGAAATACAACCAACCTCGTTGTCTTGTTGAATCGCACTGCTTTCGATCTTGACCCATTTCTGGCAATATCAAATGCAGCCCCAGGGTAGCTCACTGTGTCTGCGACGGCATTCCAGTCGATGTTGGTGGTGCTTCTAGACCATGTTCTAAAATAGCTCCAATCACCATCTCCTCCTTCAACATCAACTGTTTTCAATAACGCATTGACCTCTTCTGCCGTCACAGGCACATATTTTCCCCTCACAAAGCATCCATTGTCCACCTTCTCCAGAAGATTAGCATAAAATTCACGCAACATCACTGTGTTCATTGGTGCTATCTTTCCCGGGTTTACAAATCTTTTCCACCCCATCATCTCAATCATCGCCTGAATGGGCTCATAGACATCCTCATCCCCAAGCGAATCCCTTTGATAATTCATTCCTCTTTCAGGGATTAAGGGCCTAGTACTAAGCTTTTTGTATCTTTCACGAGCTTGTTGGCTAATAAACCTAGTATCATCATATTGAGGGGCTGAGGTGGATGTGGAGGCTCTTCTCTTTATGGCAGACATGTTTAGATCACTTTTTGCAGCGTTTTCTTAGTATCACAAATGTTCCCCAACACTATCACCTAACAACTAGCAGCTACAACACCTATTACCCCAAACTTCACTTAAGAAGCTTCTACACAACACCCACACCCTCCTTTTATACTCTTCCTCAAAATTTCACAACCAATTTTCAACACCCCAACAACTTCAACAATACAACACTCCTCCAATCTACTACCTCCTTTGACTACAGTAAAGCTTTCAAGAAAAGAAAAAGATTATTTTTTTACGGTGTTCTTCAAGGTTTTATTGCTTCTAATGGTGATTTGAGGCTAATGGTTAAGGGTTTAGGGATTTTAAGAGCTTTGGTTGTATTTGGGTTTGGTTTATGGAAGATGTTTAGGTAAGGTGTTGATTTTCGTGGGTTTTTGTGGAGAGGAAGGGTTAGGTTTCTATTTGGAATTTGGGGAAAATCGGGTTCTGGGCTATTTAGTTTCTGGGTTTCCGCCTCGGCGCCGCGGCCCTGCATTTGGCGCCGCGGTGCCTAATTTACTGCGCTTCTTCTGGAATTTCTGCGCCGCGGCCCTGCTCTGGCGCATGGCCTAGACTCTGGAATTTTACGGATTTTTGGCGGCGCAATTTCTGCGCCTTTACCTTTTTAGCGCTGACCCTGCTTCCCAGGAGCCTCGGCGCTACGATTTTCTCGGAATCCTTTGTTTCTTCATTTTCGCCTCCAATTATTGGCTCGCACTGTCAACACAACACAAACACTACCTCCGTGAGACTGTTCTTAGTAAAAACTAACTCTATTAAAGTAAAATAAATCAAAATACCTTGGGTTGCCTCCCAAGTAGCGTTGTCTTTAACGTCTTTTAGTCGGACGCAAGTTTGTTAGATCAAGAGGTGTGGGGTAGATTAATCCCACAACCAATCCATTTTTTCCACATTTTTCTTTTTCTTCTTCTGTTTCTCTTCTTAAAATTATTTTCAAGGGAAGGTTCAGGAACACATACCTGCTTTGGCGGAGGTTCGGCATCACATACTTGCTTTGGTAGGCTTATCTCCCTTGGATTTCCTTGCACTGGCTCACAGGAGGTTCTGATGGTGCTGATTGCAAAGCACCTGCTCATGACCGGTGGCTCAATAACGTGTTTAAATACTTTAAACACCATTTCTTCGCTCTCTACCCTTAGCGTCATCTCCCCCTTTTCGACATCAATCAGGGCTCTCCCTGTTGCCAAGAACGGTCTCCCCAATATGATGGGGATCTCTGCATCCTCCTCCATGTCAAGAATGAGGAAATCCGCGGGAAAAAAGAATTTTCCTACTTTGACAAGCACATCCTCAATCTTCCCCCGTGGGTGCACCACCGTTCTATCGGCTAGTTGCAAGCTAATCGTGGTTGGTTTTGGTTCACCTAATTCCAACCGTTTAAACACCGACAAAGGCATCAAATTTATACTCGCCCCTAAATCACAAAGGGCCCTATTGCATGTCACCTTGCCAACTGTGCAAGGCAATGTAAAGCTCCCTGGGTCTTTGAGTTTAGGGGGCAACTTCTTCTGCAGGATAGCACTGCACTCCTCAGTCAGTGCCACCATCTCATACTCTGCTAATTTCTTCTTCTTCCCCAAAATTTCCTTCATGAATTTGAAATAAGAAGGCATTTGCTCCAACGCTTCGATGAAGGGTATGTTGATATATAACTTTCTGAACATCTCCAAAAACTTGGAGAATTTCTTATCAACTACCTTCATCTGCAATCTTTGTGGGAACGGGGTCTTCTCAGTATACTCCTTCTCTGGAGCTTTCTCTACTACTGGGCGAGCTTCAACCACCTTCTCTTTCTCTTCTTCTACCCTTTGTTCAACTACCGGCTGAGGTATATGCTGCTCCAACTGTTTACCATTTCTCAATTGTACTGCCTGGCATTGTTCTCTAGGGTTCATCTCTGTGTTGCTTGGCAGTGTACCCTGTGGCCTGTTGTTCGATAGCTTTGCTAGTTGACCCACTTGTGTTTCCAAGTTCCTGAGCGAAGATCTAGTTTCTGCCATGAACTGGGTTTGAGAGTTGGTGAGTGTCAACAAAGCTGCTCTCAGCTCGCTTTTCGTCAAGGCAGGGCCATTGAATTGTTGGGAAGATGAGGCCTGGGTGAATGGCTGCTGGTTTTGATATTGGCCTTTGAACTGATTCTGCTGCCCCTGCTCTCCTCTCCATGAAAAATTTGGGTGATTCCTCCACGCTGGATTGTATGTGTTGGAGTATGGGTTGTTCTGGGGCCTCTGATAGTTACCTACAGCTTGGCACTCTGCTTGCTCGATCGTCATATTATTAGGATCAGCCTAAGGACATCTATCGAATGTATGTGGACCACCACACATTTCACAGCTCTTTGGCATATGCACTGCATTTACAGATACTGTATGTTGTTGCAGCTGTTTGGTCAAAAGGGCAACTTGGGCGTTCAGGGCAGTGATGGCGTCAATTTCATGAACTCCCACTGTTCTTCTACCACTCACTTGTCTCTCCTCTGTGACATGGTTATTGGTGGCCATGTCCTCCAATAAGTCGTGAGCTTCATGGGTTGTTTTCCTCATAAAGGTCCCACCTGCTGCTGCATCAATAATTGTTCTGGTTGTTTCGCTCAGCCCATTATAGAAGATGTGGACCAAGTTCCACAACTCAATACTGTGGTGTGGACACTTCCTTTGTAGGTCCTTGAATCTTTCCCAAGCTTCGTATAATGACTCTCCATCTGCTTGATAGAAATTATTCAACTCCCCTCTCAACTTTGCTGCTTTGCATGGTGGGAAGAACTTTGCTAGGAATTTCTGCGCCAACTCTTGCCATGTAAAAATCGAATCTGCTGGCAAGGAATTCAACCATACTTTTACTCTATCCCTGAGTGATAAGGGAAAGAGCTTCAATCTGACGGCGTCATCAGTAACGCCATTGTATCTGAATGTTGCACATAGCTCCAAGAAATTAGCTATGTGCATGTGTGGATCCTCTGATGGCAACCCTCCAAACTGCACCGTATTCTGCACCATGCTTAGAATTGTCGGTTTTATCTCAAAGTTGTTTGCTCCTATTGCAGGGAGCCTAATACATGTTTGTGCTCCATTTACCCTCGGCAGCACGTAATCACCCAAGCTTCTCTCCGCTTGGACCTGAACTCTCTCCTCTACATCCATAGGCATTCTCTGAGGTATTCTTTGATTAGGCTAATGATCGCCTAACCCCTCATTCATTTCGTTATTGTTCTGTACGCCTTCCATCTCAATTAAAGCTGAAATCCGCTGGTTCCTTCTGTTCTGTTTACAAGTTTTCTCAATCTCTGGATTGAAGGGAACAAGAGTGTCTGCTCCTCTTCTCCTTCGCATAAACTGATTTCCTGAAACAGATCAAAAACAGATAAACGGATCACGGCAATTGGTTCTCACAAAATAAATAAAAAAACGTAAAAAATCAAAAAATCAAAAAACAAATTAGAAATTAAGAATAGATAAATTTGATATTGAACTACGTCAATCCCCGACAACGGCGCCAAAAACTTGATGCGCGATTTATGCACACACTTTAACGCCAGTGCACGTTGTCGAGTCAAGTAATATAGTCTAGGTAAGACCGAATTATCGTCCTCAGGGATTAGTGTTCAAGTACCAACTTCTATTATTTGTTATCTATTTGGTGACCGATATTTGAGTTGTTGATTATAACTAATAATTATAAAGACTAATTAACTATGTTGTTTACTTCAGTGATGATGGAAATAGGGCTTCCAAGTCTCCTCAACTATCCACTTATATTACTTATTAATGCAATTAACTATGGTTCTTCTTCTTTTGGAGATAGCAGGTTTACTAATCCGTTTTATACTCCCGTTAAGACTATATAAACACTCAACCCAGATGGCCCTTTCTACCTTTCGGTGATAAGGATGACTCTATAAGAGGATTAAGAACAAAAACCCTATTAATGCTACACAAGTAATTGAGGTATTTTCATCCTCAATTCGACCTATATCTACCCAACTACAGCATAGTCACAACCTCCTCCTTTCGAAGTTTGATTAAAAATCATATAAATAATGATAATTAATGATCAAGTAATTACCAAACAATCAAATCATCTATTGGATAAATCTCAACAATAAGAATAACAACCATAAGCATGCATTAATTCATAAAATAAGGTTCAAGTGAATTGACATGGAGAGCCCTATAATAGAATTAGTTCCTAGTCATAGACATGACAAGAACTAATTCAATATCCAACATAAAAACTGAAATAAAGTAAAAGAAAGAAAGAAAATTACAATAGAATGGTCTCCAGTATTGAACTCCAAGAATGTGTTGTGAATTGGCCAGAAGGGAACCCTTTAAAACTGCCTAGGGTTCTCTTTTTATAGCCTCCAAACCGACCTTAAGGTTTTCCTTCGTTCGCCCATAATTTCGTCCAAAACTGATTTTTCAGCCAGCGCGGCCAAGTTCTGCGTTGTTTTGGAGATTAGCGCCGCGCCGCACTCGCTGTTCGAGGCGCGCCGCAACTTCGCAAGCCTCACAATGTTAGCGTCGGGCGCGCTCGCCTCGCTGGCCGGAGGCGCCATACCGACTGTTCTCATGCTCGATTTGTCACTTTCTCGCATTTCGAGCTCTGGAACCTCCATTTTTGCCCTCTTTTCGCTCCTTTTCCGCCAAAGAGCCATTTTAACCAATTTGACTCAAAAGAAAGAAAATATATCCTAAGACGACACGTATTTGTATAAAAAGAGACAAAAGACTCACTAAAAACGACTCAAAAGTGTATATAAAATACACGGATCACCTTCTGGCCCAACTCCTTTCGTCCCTGAATCTCTTCCAGCAGGCCCACTGCCTACTGACCCAAATGCCACACACCCGCCACTTTTGCCAACAAGTCCACTGCCTACTGGCCTAAATATTTTCAGCCTCCAGCCGACCCAAATCCTCCCAACCCAGAACGATACCGAGAATACTACACCGACACAGCTCCAGCCCAATTCCATTCCGGATTAAGGGCCCGTGACTCGTAGCCAACAAAATATTTTTAGACCAAAATGATAATTTAATCTCAACTCTAATGGCACTAAATCACCCCTACCATGTAACCCCGTGTCTGTCATTCATAACCTGAATTGGAAAATAGTCATGGATGATGAATATAATGCTCTTATTGAAAATAAGATGTGGGAGTTGGTGTCCCGTCCGCCTGGTGTCAATGTGATTTGTTCTATGTGGATTTTTACTCATAAGGAAAAATCTTATGGTTGTTTTGAGAGACATAAGGCCCATCTTATAGGTGATGACAAAATTCAACAGGTTGACGTGGATTGTGGGCTTATGGCATAACATTTAGTCTGGTGGTCAAACCGGCAATTATTCGCACTATTCTCAATATGGCTCTATCAAAAGCATGACTCATTCATCAGCTGGACGTAAAAAAATGTGTTCTTACACGGTGACCTCAAGAAAACAACATGCATCAACCCTATGTGCTTGCTGAAGAAGTTCTTATGGGTTAAAACAGGCCCTTCGGACCTGGTACAAAAGGTTTGCAGATTATGTGTATACTCTTGGGTTTTCTCACAACATGTCTGATCATTCTCTGTTCATCTACCATCACGGTACTTCTATGGCATACATTCTGTTATATGTGGATGTTATTATATTGACTGCTTCCGCTGACAAACTGCGCAAGTCTATTATATCTCTTCTCAGCTCCGAATTTCTATGGACTTGGGGCCATTGAGTTTTTTGTTAGTATTGATGTCACTCGTCATGCATGTGGTCTATTTCTATCTTATATAAAGTATACAACAGAGATTATTTAACGGGCTGACATGTCATTCTGTTAGTCATCTCCTACTTCAGTTGATACTAAACCGAAGCTGAGTGTTACTTCTAGCACACCATACGACGATCCATCCCACTATCGTAATCTTGCGGGGGCTCTTCAATATCTCAGGTTTATAAGACCCGATATTACTTATGCAGTGCAGCAAGTGTGTTTATTCATGCATGATATAAGGAAAGAACACATACACGCTCTCAAACGCATTGTGCGTTACATTCAGGACACTCTTGATTACGATTTACACTTATATCCATCATCACTCATCAGTCTCTACTCTCATGTCTTATATAGATGATGATTTGGGTGCATGTCGAGATACCAGACGTTCGACATCTGATTATTGTATGTTTCTTGGTGATAACTTGGTCTCTTAGTTGGGTAAATGTCAGGCTACTTTGTCGTGATCCAGTGCTGAGGTCGAATAACGAGGGGTGGTCAATGTGGTATCTGAGTCGTGTTAGTTGCATAACCTCCTCTTAGAGCTTCATTTTTCTATTCGAAAAGCTACCTTGGTCTACTGCGATAATGTTAGTACGATATATCTCTCGGAGAATTATGTCCAATATCATCGCACTAAACATATCGAGATGAATATTCACTTTGTTCGCGAAAAGGTAGTTCGTGGACAAGTACGTGTCTTGCATGTCCCCTCACGTTATCAAATTATTGACATATTTACTAAGGGTCTTTCATTAATTCTGTTTGAAGATTTTAGGGGCAGTCTCAACGTACGACAACCGTCTGCTATGACTGCGGGGGTGTGATCGAATATACTATGTATAATTCTTTGATATTATTAGTGATCTTGCACATCGATAATTATGGTAGTAATTTTTTATATTAGAAAAATATATATTTGATTTTTGTAATTAAATATTAAATTTACTAATATATATCATGTATATAAACTAATTACATTAATAAAAATAATTAAGAAATTATTTCTCTTTCAATATAATTATTAGGAAGCGCATTATTATGTAAAAACTTAGCATGTTCAAACATTTGTCAACCCACCCACCCACCCCGCCCCTAGTCTATAGTAGGATGTGGTACAGTGTCAGCTGGCTGGGCCTACTCACTTCATGATCTGTTTGTTTGGTTTAAGAACTAAGGCATTAGCCAGCCAGCAAACATAGTAACATGGCCTGTGAACTTTCGTATATGCTCATCAATTATACTCATCACCAATAAGAAAAAGAATCTATTTTCTTAATCCCCAGATTCATATGAAGATACACATGTTCTGCCAATTTCAGTGCCATCACTTATCTTTTTATTTTGCTCATTATTAATTTACTTGCCCTCTCACATTTCTTCTCAAAAGAAAAAAAAGGTGAATATATATAATTCCCTGATCTTACATATACTACTAGTACATAGCTAGAAAGAGAGAAAAACATTTGAATCATTTCAATGGGATCCACATGAAATAGTACATTTCTGCCCTCTTGTTAATTATAAAAAATTGGATATATCTTAAGACCTATGAATCTAGTTCGAAATTACAGATATCAGCTACTAAAATTGTTTCGTCTGGTTCAACCGTTCAAGTGGTGCAAGGTCACTTTTGTTTTAAATTTTGCAAAAATTGAGTCTACAAAGTAGACGTTTGATCGCAAATTTTAAATGTTTTTCACTTTATTTGGAATTTTAAAGTTGAAGTTGTATTTGATTATTATTTTTTTGCAAAAAAAATTTGAAAGAATGTTATGCTTACTTTTCAAATTTAAAATACAATTTCAGAAGTGAAAAGGAGTTGAAAACATATAGCAGGTTTTAAGTTGTATTCCAAATTTGAAATATAAACTTCTAAGTTAAATTTGAAATTTTCTATCACCAAACACTTATTTTCAACTAAAGAGAAAATTTATTCAAAAAAAAAAAGTGAATACTTTTTTATGGCATCCTAAGTTTTAGAACTGTTTCTTTTTTCTTAGAAAAATATTTTATCCGTCTTAAATTATTTGTCATTTTTTTTGTTTACACACCTCTTGAAAAATATTAATTATGAGGGATATTTAACATACTTTATCCTTATTTATATCTAAATTATAATCTCTTTCCATTAAATATTTCTTCTATTTATATGTCATTTTTATTAATGACAAAAGATAAAATGAAGGAAAAAATAAATAATTATATCTTAGATTTTTAAAATGATAAATAATTTGAAATAACTATTTAGGACGAGATTTTCAAGCTCAGTCGATTCCATCATTTATGTGTGTGTATAGCTTATATTAAAATGGTCGGTAATGAGAAATGAATAGTAGAAAGGTTAATTAGCAGTAGTAATATTTTGATAAAGAGACAAGGTATGTGATGCTCCCTGGGCAGTACAAAGTAAATTGCACTGAATATAATGATTGATTTTTCTTCTTATCACGCAAATACCTTAAAAGTAAAGTACTCTCGTACTTACATCTCTTATCTTACCTGCGCTGAGCCTTAACCCTCTCCCCCATTAAATACCCACCTTTTGCTACATCACTTTGCAAAAAATCTTTATAGTAAACCCAATTTCTCTCTCTGAGAAATGTCCATAAACCATATTTCTTCAGACCTTCCATACAGAGTGTGGTGGACTAAACAACAACAACAATATATCATAGACTCCTCATCCAAGAAATCCTCATCCCAATTCTACGACCACCATCCACCTCAAACTACTACCATGTTCGCCTTCAACCTTAACAACAACGAGGACGAGGAACAAGAACAACTCACCGAACAAAAAGACCAAAACTTGGAACATCACGAAATCCCAAGAGACCATTTGTTCGAGAAACCACTAACACCAAGTGATGTCGGGAAGCTAAACAGGTTAGTCATTCCCAAACAGCACGCTGAGAAGTATTTTCCGCTTAGCGGAAATAACAACAACAATAATAATAATGAGTCGGGTACTGAAAAGGGATTGTTACTGAGTTTCGAGGACGAGTCAGGAAAATCATGGCGGTTTCGATATTCTTACTGGAACAGCAGCCAGAGCTATGTATTGACCAAAGGCTGGAGTCGTTTCGTCAAAGAAAAACGGCTCGACGCCGGTGATATTGTTTTGTTCGAGCGACACCGGTCGGATGCAGACCGGTTGTTTATTGGGTGGAGGCGGAGGAATACGGCCGTTGCTGCCGTACAAGATAGCGCTGCTGCGGTGGCTCCACCGGGGATAGTGGGTGGTGGGTGGGCCCAGGTATACTACGGTGGGACAGGTGGACATCCTTATCTAGGGGCAGGTCTTCCATACCAACCTGACTGTCTTCATGCAGGTATCATTTTCTGCACATACACAAAACCCTATCTTCTTTTTGTTTTTATAAATAATATTACTAATCCAATATTTACAATTTTAGCTATTTTTGTGTATATAAGTCACTTAATTTCTACCCCTTTCTCTGTCTCATATATATGTATGGATACACACAGACAAGTTAGATTTGTGTGAAAATCTGTAGTACACTTTCCACATACATTGGAGATAGTTAATTTTAGAATTGATGTTTATCGTTTTTATGATAAATGGGTTATTCAAATTATTGAGTATAGTAGCCAAAAAAGAAGAATGCAGCAACTTCAATATTTGACTATCTAACTAACTACTTAGGTGATATTAGAGAAAATATATATCTCTCTCTCTTTGGTGGCCATACATGTTTGCAAAGAGTTGTATATTTTGTCACATTGCAGAAAGTTTGTTTTGTAGGTTTCTAACAAAGATGATGACATTACTAGCTAGTGTTACAACAAGTGACACCGGCTACTACCTACCTGCACATGTAAATAAATAATGTTATTGTGTCTTGTATAGTTGTATGTAGGGCTGCACAAATTTCGGTCCGGACCGAAAAATCGGACCGGACCGAACCTGTTCGGACCGATCGAACCGAAAAAATTCGTCCGTCTTGATCCGAGTTTTTAACAATTCGTTCTCGGTCCGTCCGTCCGGTCAGAGTTCGTCCGTCGGACCGAATATTTTTTTATTTTTTTATTTTTTATAATATATATAATATATATAATTCCTAATATATATAATATATATAATTTCTAATATATATAATATATATAATTTATAATTTTCTAAATTCCTAATATATATAATTCCTAATTTTATAAATTTCTAATATATAATATTATATAATTCGGTCGGGTTCCGGGCCCGGTTTTTTTAAAATTGAATTTACAATACTGAAATTGACATTCTCGGACGCGGTGGCACGCAATTTTTACGTTGAAATCTATTGTAAATCGCGAGATATTTAGATTTGAAAATTGGAAAAACGTAACGATTTGGGGGAAAAGAGAAATTGAGGGGCAAGATGGACGTTTTTGGAGAAATCGGAGGAATCAAACCGCGTAGCAGTTTGGCCACCCCGTATCGAAAAATACGTGAAATCAAAAAAATTAGGTAAAACGGACGTCCGAGCGCAAAGTTATGACCGTATAAAGTTTGATCAATTTACAACCTATATTTCATATGTCAATACGTCCGGGCTGGCGGGGAGGGCTGGCGGGGCTGGCGGAGGACTGGGGCTGGCGGGGCGGGGCTGGCGGAGGACTGGGGGCTGGCGGAGGACTGGGGGCTGGCGGAGGACTGGGGCTGGGTTGGTTGGGGCTGGGGATCAAATTCGGTCCAATCGGTCCAAAACCCGACCGACCGAATTAACTCGATCGACCGACCGACCGAGAATTTCGGTCCGGTCTTCGGTCCGGATAATCCCGCGGTTCGGTCCTCGGTCCGGTCCGGTTCGGTCCGGTCCGGTCCGGTCCTGACCCTTTGTGCACCCCTAGTTGTATGTGTTGTTTATAGTAGCTTATTCTCGAAAATGATCACATCTTTTCAATTAGCTAGGTCCGTTGAATTATATAATCCCTCCGTCTCAAATTATTTATTGTTTTTTTATTTTTACGCCCCTTAAGAATAATAAATTAGGAGGAGTATTTGATCTACTTTACCCTAATTTATATCCAAGTTATAATCTCTCTCTATTATTTATATTTTCATTAATTATAAAGGGTAAAATAATGAATTTTGTCTTAATCTTCTAAAAAGATAAATAATTTGAGATAACTAATTTTTTAGTAATCAAGACAAATAATTTGAGAAGGAGAAATTATATTCTCATCACGCATTGGAAAACTGAAAGAGATAGTAAAGGTCCTAAACCTTGCATTTTATAAAGTAGCTAGTAGGTGCAATAATTTAAAGGGATTAATTGGTGAAGTGTTATTTATTTTGTTTTGTGACATACATATAGGAAGAGGAGCAATGCAGAACCAAACAACACCAAGTGTGAACAATAACACAAGAAGACAAGTGAGGTTGTTTGGGGTTAACTTGGAATGCGAGGCCGATGAGTCGTCGTGGTCTGAGCCACCCCCGACCTCAGATGGCGGTGGCTCCTCCACGTCGAGCCACCACCAGAGTGAGGGTCAGGGTCAAGCCACCCAACACTATTATCAATACCAATTCCAGTATTCAAAGCCTCATGTTCCAGCTGCAGCATCTTCCTATAATAATAACCACCATCACAATCCCACGGTACATGACTCTTTTTTTATCAATGAAAAGTTTATTTCTTTTTATGTAACCTTCCTTTTCTTTCTAGACTAATTAGAATATGGTTAAAGATGTGACTAGTCTCAATTTCCAACCCAACTATGATTTTCCTGTTTCCTTTACTGAGACAGATACATATAAATCTCTACAGTTACCCTAGCTAGTTATAATGTATATTTAATTTTAAAAACTAGTATCTGCCGAACAAGTGGATTAGTTAAGCCAAAAAAGGTCATACAAAAGTAGGGATGGCCAGTGGGATCGGGCTGGGGCGGGCCAAGTGGGACCGGTACGAGCGGGACGATACCGTCTCCCATCCCGTTATCGGTGGGCACTGGGTCGGGGCAGGGGACGGATCGGGCGGGACATGTTTTTTTTAAAAACATTTCACTAAATTAAAAATACTAACATATAGTCATATATATTTATAACTAAATAATTGAACAAAGACAAGAAGAGTGAAAAAAAACATCTCAAGATTGTTTTCGTGCCTCTTATATTATTAATTATTTCATTGAAATATACAAGATTCAGAATTACAATATTGTAGTATACTGTTGTTGAAAAAAAATTGCAAAACACAGAGTAAAAAAATACTAAAATTGCAATGAAATAAATTATCAATTTGAAAATATTTTTTCTAGTTTCTTTATAATTTCGTGTGGTTCTTCGGTTGGAATTGGTATTTGTTGGTCAAATTGTTCCACGTCGCTACTCATGCCTTCAGATAAGATGTTGTAGTTTTCGTCTTCTTCGTTAATCTCTGGTTGACCGCACCTTCTTCGCTCCGCTCGTATCCAATCTCTGAATAGTACCGTCATCTCCAAGTTGTCTCCTGCTAATGAGTGTCTTTGCTCTCCTATTTGAAATCTGTCGACAGAAAAAGCGCTTTCAGAAGCGATTGATGACGCTTGAATGTTTAAAACATATCGAGCCATCATTGAAAGTGTCGAAAATGTCTTCTCATTCTGCATTCAATATTTCAGCAAGTCTTTCTTTCCGTCTTGATTGACAACTGCCTGGTAAGGTAAAGTACCCTGCAAAATAAAAATATCTAACTCGCTAATTTGGTTAGCAGTGCTATCACCGCACATTTTATTTCTTAGGCTTTCAATACTAGCCGCAGAAACAACATGTTTTTTTAGAGGCAGTGTTGAAGTAGAAGAAGATGGTACGAAAGCTGGTTGGTTGCTAGCACTTTCTTGCTGGTAATGTCGATATACTTTTTTGCATTCATCTTCTACGCTAGCCAACACTTCTTCTAGCGTTTTGTGGGACATTTAAATTTTTGGGAGTTGGAGGTGGTAGTACGTCCATACAGTTATAAATATTTTCAATAAGACTTTTACAACCGTCTACTTTAATAGTCGGGTTTAATACAACATCAATAATATAAATAGGGGGAATAGGAATAAAATATTTTTTTATTTTCATAAACATTTTTTTAATAGCTGCCTTATAAGCAGATTTTTTCATATATTCTTTATGCAGTAAAAATATTATAGCTATATAAAACAACATAGTTGAAATAGTAGGTTAATATATAGTAGAAAATTCTTTTGTTGCTCGATGAAAATTCTCTAGAAATACAATAATTTATTTAATTTGTCACAATCGTTATCCACAATCATATTAGTTGGATTTTGATTATGAGCGTTAAAAAATAAAGTGATAGGTTTTCTATAATCATAAGCAACAAGTAGTTGGTCATATAAAGAATTTCACCTAGTGGGTACTTCTTCGGGAATTTTTCTATAAGATAGTCCACAATCGTGACAAGTTTTTTATAATCTTTTCTCCGTTGGATTCTATTATTTTTTAAAATAAAGTTTATAGAAAATTGTATTTTTTCAAGAATATCTTGAAAAAGTGAAAAATCATCCTTTACAACTAAGTTATAAATATGACACATACATTTGATATGATTTTTTTTTTAAAAAAACGGAGTTAAAACTTTTTTTAAAACATAAATAGCAGCATTGTTAGAAGATGTATTATCTAATGTAATACTCATAACTTTATCAGTTATTCCGTAATAAAAGCAGACTAAATAAATATTTTCTGAAATAAACTCACCAGTGTGCCTACTATCTATATATTTATATGCTAAAGTATGTTTTTTCATAACCATTTATAATCTATCCATTGACAGGTTACCGTTAAATAATCATGATCGTTAGTACTACGACCTATATCAGAAGTATGACTTTGCCATTAAAATGATATAATGCATAACGTAAATAATGTTGATATTCATGTGTAAATTTAAATGCATCTCTCTTAATAGTTGATGTAGGAAAATCTTTATAAGCATGATTATACATATTTCTAATATAATGAATAAAATCAGGAGATTCAGGAAATGAAAAAGGCAAACCATCCACATCAACTAATTTTGCTAGTGTTTCCCTATCTTTATGTTTATCGTATTTAGAGTCTACAAATCCCCCCGTCATAGGGTTAATTTGACCCTGTGCTTTGTCCGGGACAGTATGTGAACCTTGTCCCGATTGAGAGGGTGCTTGCTCTCCATCTTTTTCAATAATGTATTGGGCATGCAAGACTTTGTGTTTTTGCAGTAGGTGTCTTGTTAAACCTCTGTCCCACCATGATCTTGTCCAGTTTTAAAAGTATAAACAGCTTTACAAGTTTTACATATAGCTACTTGATTCGGTACGTTCCTGTGAAAATATTTTCATACAGCTGATTTTAATGATCGTTTTGCTGGACCTCGTCTCATACTAGGGGCAATAGGAGACATTTCACTAGTGGGTGTATCATCTACATTAGTGGTGTATCTACATTAGTGGGTGTATCATCCTCTAGAGTGACATCTAAATCAAAGTCTTCTTTATTTTGAGAAAATACATGGTCGTAAACTGTTCAGGATCAATAAAATCATCTTGTATAGGAGTAGGACTAGGAATACTAGAAGAAGTATCCTTGCCCTTACCTATGCCCAAAACACTTTTTGCTCTTTTCATTTTAATTATAATAATAAATAGTTAAAGACTTAAAGATAATGAAATTAAATGTGCTAAATGAAATAAAGATAAAATAATAATTTAATGAGAGAACAAATGTATCAAACGCCGACGTAGAGTTGACGTGTAATCGAGAGGTTGAAAATTGAAACTGTGTTCGATAGATAATCCTCAAGCTAATTGTCAACTTCACTTCCAATTCCCAAATTAATAAATAGATTGAATATGTAGTAGACATTGTTGTATAGAGATTGAGAGATTAGAAAGATAAGAGATTGTAGGAAGATTTGTGAGAAATGAGAAGAGAAAATGAGGTATTTATAGTTAGAAAGTTGGGTTAAAATATAAATATAATAACTTAAAGGTTAAAAATAAATATAAAGGGGGTAATTGAACAACAAAATCTTATATACTTATAGTAAGTAGTCTAGTTGAACAAGTAATGTTCTTTTCTGGAAGCAATCAAATTTTTTACTTACTAGTAGTTGAAAATAACATGTAAGCATTTTTGGAACTTGTGTTATAGAACTTGCTTTAGCTTACGTTGCTATGCTTTGCTCTCCAACCAAATTATCTCTCAGAAAAAGCTTTCACCAAAGAAATCTGTAGATTTTATTCTCTTTTATATTTGTGAGAACAAGTATGAATGTGAAACCACCTTCAACAGTGTCATTTTCAGAGAGAATTTGTGAGAAAAGAAAGATAGGGGTCGATGTGCTAGTGTATATTGGGGAAAGAAGACCACTTAAGGCTAAAAGTTTAATAACACATTAAAATTTATTTCTAGTTTTTAATGAAATTTTTGTTTTTCTTTCTTTACCTTTTCCTTCTATTTTTAGTTTCCAAACAAAAGTTCTCTCTTTTCTTCCCCTTTTGTTACACCTGTTGAGTCGTGTGGAATGAGAATACCTGGTGCTAAGACTGGCATGTCTTTTAATAATATAGTATGTTATCATGTCAACCATTTCATGTGACCTACTTGGTTTTCCTTTTTCCTTTTCTTTGGGCGGGGGGTGGGGGTTGGTTTGTTGTATTGTATGTGGTCCAAACTCCTATAGCTAGCTGTAATTTAAAAACTTGAAAGGCAGCAAACTACAATGTACCTAAGGATATTTATAGGGTCAAGATGAATAGCCTTTGGCTACACTTTTAGTAAAACTAAACATAACATGTTATATAGTCAACTTTGGTAGTTACCACTTACCACCAAGAATCTAATGTTCTCCGTCTCATAATAAGTGTTATTTTAATATTAAATATATATATATTAGAAAATTAATAATGCAATATAAAGTTTATTAAAATATTCCTATTTAATAAAAATAAAGTACTTTCCCTCTTGATTAGAGTAAGCATGAGTAGTAATTATTCATATTTTGAATAGAGAACTAGCCAGTAAATATTTATTGAATAGAAAATTTGTCAGTTTTTGTCTAAAAAATAATTAATTTATATTTTAAATTTTTAAGATGACACTTATTTTGGAATAATTTTTTTTTGCTAAAGGGACACTTATTATGAGACGGTAGGATTACTACTTTACAACCCCACCAAACTCTTTGGCATTCAAGAATATCTTGAAATAACATCAAAACACATCATAGACTTGAGCAACTTTGCTATGGACCATTTTAAGCTTGGAAAGTGACCACACACACAACTTTTTTTGTGATTGATTGAATCTCAATACTATTCCTTTCCACCCCCTCTTTTTAGGGTTGAAGACTTTGGCACCCTAGCTTTCAAGATTAGGTTTAAATATATAAAACTACAGCTAGAAAGTTCCTAAAGATATGCTTAGGCTAGTTCAATATATATAACCTCTATTATGTTTTAGTTTAGGAAGTGACAATTCGTTATTAAATAAACTTAAATTGTACGTTATCTGTTTAATGGTCCAAAGATTAGTAGGAGTAATATTGTTTAGAATCAACATGAAACACATGTCTTGTTTCTGATAAAGACAGCTAAAGCTTAATTTATATATATAATCTCCTTTTAATGATGCTTTCTAGATTTAGTAATGATATGGTTCCAATCTTTTTAACATGAAACAAACTGACGTACCTATTCTTGATTTCTTCAAATTGAGGTTTTGCAATGTATGAAAAGAATTGATGATATACAATAAAATATATTAATGACTGAGCTAATCTCTATCGCCAAATATTATTTTATCAATTCTTTTTACTTATTTCTACTCTTTGATGGGATTGCTAATAATTATACTGTATGGTTGTAACAGGATATGAATTTCTCAAGAGATGTCAACCGGATGAGATATCACCAGGGATAAGATCTGTAGATTTGACATACAGGATTGACTATTGCTGGCACTTGGAAAATTAAATATATATATAATCTTGAAAAAATCCCAGATTTTCTGCCAACTTTCTCCCCCTAGAAAAAGGTTGTGTATATCATAAAACTTTTAACACCTATTCCAAGTCTAGGGGGTTTGAAATTAAAGAACCATATGAAATATTGGAGGTGAAACTTTGAAAAGAGACTTCAGGGTGGAGGAGGTGGGCCCATCAGATTATAGCTGACGTCATCAAAAGCCCAGATGGAAGAATATATCTATGGGTGGGTTACATTCAAGAATCTAGATAATTACATATTTTTGTTTTTCTATTATTTTTGGTTGCTACTGGGAGTATTCTGCCTGAAAAGTTTTGTTAGGGTTCATCATAATCATGACACTTGACCAAAAGGTGGTGCTTTTACGAAGTGGAAGTGGAAGTGGAAGTGGGTGGTGGACTTGTTTTCTCATTGATAAGATGTCTGTCACAGCCCTATTAGTCATTTAGAGAAAAAAAATGTTCTTTGCCATCTCTTGAAAGGCAACTAACAGTCATGTTAATGCTAATCCTTTTGAAAGACAACTAAGGACACATTTGTTACGCTGTATTAAGCTGGATTGTACTGGATAAAAAAAATATAGTGTTTGGTGGGCGTTTTCAACCGCATTAATACAGTCCAACCGTCATTTTTGAGATTCATCTAGCAGGTGTATCTCCCCGGATTGTATTAAAAAAAAAATCTACTCATTATATATTAACTCTAATATCATCTATTATATATTAATACAATTTAATACAATACAGTCCAATTTAATGAAATTAGTACAGTCTAGTTAGTATCACGTACCAAACGAGCACTAACAAGATATGGATATCGTCCAAGAAAAGTGAAACCCGCTCTCTATAACATAACGATGAAATAGAAAGGATATGGATATTTCTGAGGGACAATTCTAAGAGGATTAAGAGTATAATTGTTGTTTGCATTTGTATATTCTTAGAAGTTTTACTAGTCTGTACTTGTCATAATACTGGCACCATAACTTTGGACAGTTGTCGTTCCTAATGTAACAGATGGGAGGTCTGTTACTGGCAGTCGGACAAGAGAAAGGGAAAGAGTGCAGAGAAGATAGAGAAATTAGGGTTTTTAATTGAATACTCAATTAATTGTCATTATAAGTCCTTATAAAGGCAAGGACCAATTTGCAAATACTGAAAAGTAAATAACTAGACTTAGGGACTAAAACTAAAATGCTAAATAAATTGTCACAATATTTATTTGTGACATTCCACTCTCCTTGAAATTGTGCTTGATCACCTCCACTCTGCAATTTGCTTCAGAATTCTCAGAACTCAGCAATCTCAGGAAACTGAGATTTCATAAAATTATAGTCCTCCCAAGTTGCTTCTTCAGGCATCAAGTTTGCCCACTGTACTAGAATCTGAGTAGCTGGTCTGTTGCCCTTTTTTACTAACCTCCTGTCTAATATAGCCACAGGTTCTACCAATGGATGCCCTTCAGCTGAGCAGTATGGAGGATCAATTGAGGATATGTTGTGTTCCCCTATCTTCTTCTTAAGCTGAGAAATATGAAAGACAGGATGAATTCTGGATGTGCCAGGTAAAGCCAATTTATATGCCACATTTCCCACCTTCTGAATGATCTGATAGGGCCCATAATATCTTGAAGCCAACTTAATACTTCTCCTTATAGCAATAGAAGTTTGTCTATAAGGTTGTAGCTTAAGGAAGACCCAATCTCCCACTGCAAACTCCATTTCTGTCCTCTTCTTGTCTGCATTAATTTTCATTCTGTTTTGTGCCCTTGTCAAATTCTCTTTCAGTACTTTTGACATCAGTTGCTTTTCCTGCAACATCTGGTCGACAGTGTCCACCTTGGCTTGAGCAATGAGCTCAAAAGGTAATTGGGGTGGGTCATAGCCATATAACACCTTAAAAGGGGTCATCTTCAGGGAGGTATGGTAGTTACTATTATACCAAAACTCTGCTTGTGCTAACCATTTATGCCAATTCTGTGGTTTGTGGCTTGTCATACACCTTAGATAGTCCTCTAAACATTTATTTAACCTCTCAGTTTGGCCATCTGTTTGTGGATGGTAGTCAATCAAAGCAGAGTTGGACTTTCAGATCTACAAGTTTCTCTCCGTAAAGCGCATAAAAATCTTGTCTCTATCAGACACCATGCTCTTAGGCAACCCATGTAACTTGTAAACATTATCCATGAAGGTTCTTGCTACTGGCCCAAAGAAGAAGTGAGAGAGGGCCAAAAAATGAGCATACTTGCTATACCTGTCCACTATAACTAATATGGTATCCTTGTTTTCTGATTTGGGTAGCCCTTCAATGAAATCCATGGAAATGTGTTCCCAGGCTCCTGAAGGGATGGGTAATGGCTGCAGCAAATTGCAGTAGGCTACTGTTTCTACTTTACACCTTTGACATACTTCACAAGTCTTAACCACTTCTTTAACTGTTTCTATCATTCCGTGCAAATAACACTATTTTTAGCCTTTGATAAGTAGCCCAAGCTCCCGAGTGTCCCTAAACACGAATGTACCTTTTAATCAATTGTTCTCGAGATCTCCATACCGTCCTACCCATGCTCGCTTTATACCTTAGTACTCCTTGTTGTAGTGATAAGGCCTCATCGATTCACTGCTCCTATCACGTGGCGGTTGCAATACACTGATCCCCGTATAGCTTTCACAATCTCTTCAATCCATTTAGGTCAGATCTGGGTAATAATGGTGCATCAGGCACGATCTTTTGGTATTCGAAAGTCATCACCCACTACATTTTCCACCCTTCAGATCAGTATCTCATAGCTTAAACCCATTAGTTTGGTGAGACCTTTGTGTTGTAGGGAGGTAGTAATTTTCTGGTCTTGTAGAAATTTCAAAGCTAAAGTGGTCATTTTGATGAAGAAATGATGGGTGCAAGTAGTGTCCACTTATCTACGACGTAGTAATGCTATCAACTCTTTCTCATATGTTGATAATCCTCGTGCCTCAAGCTCGAACTTGACTCAAATAGGCGGTTGTCTTTTCTCCCGCATTAAAACCCACCCACGTGGTTGTGAGGCATCCACTTCCACAATAAAGCGGTTTAGAAAATCGCAGGCCAACACCTGGTGCCGGACATAGCTTCCTTGTCGGATAAATGACACCTCGCCTTCTATTCCACACAAACTCACCCTTCTTAAGCATGTTTGTCAATGGTTTGCTCATGTGTGCATAATCCTTGACAAACTTCCTGTAATACCCTGTCAGTCCCAAAAATCCCCTCAGTTCCTTCACTGTCTTAGGGGTTGGCCAATCTACCATAGCAACTACTTTATTAGGGTCAGTACTTACCCCTCTGCTAGAGATTATGTGTCCCAAATACTCCACTTGAGATTTCCCAAAATCACATTTACTCATTTTTACATATAGCTGATTCTCTTTTAGTACTTTGAATACCATATCTAGATGTATCACATGTTCTGCCATGGTTTTGTTGTAGATCAAGATATCATCAAAGAAGACTAGGATAAATTTCCTTAGTTGTTCCTTGAAAACATGATTCATGAGTGATTGGAAGGTAGCTGGAGCATTGGTTAACCCAAAGGGCATGACTCTAAATTCCCATAACCCATGATGTGTTCTGAAAGCTGTCTTGTGTTCCTCTCCTTCTTTCATCCTCACCTGATGGTACCCAACTCTCAAATCAATCTTTGAAAATACATTTGCTCCAAAGAGTTCATCTAACAGGTCATCAATCATAGGTATGGGGTACTTATTCTTTATAGTGAGACTATTCAGCTTTCTATAATCCACACACAACCTCCAAGTTGAATCTTTCTTTTTGACTAATGAGGAGGAAGCATAAGGGATTGGCTGGTATAGTGATGCCTTCGCACTTCAAATACAATAGATTCTATGGTGTTCTTTTGGTCATAGGAGTATCTATAGGGTCTTATATTGAAAGGTTGGGCTCCAGGGATCAAGGTTATCATATGGTCACAGTTTCTCTTGGGTGGTAATTTAGTGGGTTCTTGGAAAATGGGGTGATGTTTCTGTAGTAACTGTTTGATATTTGGGTGTACTGTGGGTGGTTCTTTTCTGCTTCCCTCTATTTGTATTATACTTAGTTCAGCTATTATTTCACAGGTTCCACAGTCCAACATCCTTCTCAACCCTTCAGACTCTATGATGTCTAACTTAGAGTTATTTCTTTCTCCTTGTAATGTAATCATCCCCCCCTTGATCATAAAACTGATACTAGGGGGTCTTGTGTGTAATATCACTGGAGCAACCTGATCAATCTAGTCCATCCCCAGAATCATGTCACAGCCCCCACCTTCATTAGTCTCATTCTAAAAGTAAATTGTTCTCCTTGCATTTTCCATTCAAAGGCAGGGCTTTCTTTGTAGCATATCATCATTTGATTATTAGCTACCCTGACCTTCATAGGTTTACTCAATAATTGAATGGTCTTCTTCATTTTTTTAACAATGAATGGATCCATGAAAGAATGAGTGGATCCACTGTCAATCAGTATTATCATAGGCACCTTCCCTGCATACCCCTTGATTTTGATAGTAGAGGCTTAGTTTTTAGATGAGCTCAAACCCAACACTGCATTCAAGGACACCTCATCATGTTCTTCATTACTCTCCTCCAATGTCTCAGCCACATCCACAAAGACCTCAGTGTGGTCTTCATCCCCTTCTACTTCATGTCCCTCCATGGCATGGATACCCCTTGTCCTGCATTGATGTCCTGGGGTATACTTCTCTTTACACCTATAACACAGCCCCTGCTCCTTTAAAGTTTCCAAGTGTGGGGGTAGGGTGTTAGGTTTGTATGGATTTCTGGGTATTAATTTCTGATTGGGATAGGTAAGTTTATGAGGTGTAGGAAGGACATACTGTAGTGGTATTTGGTTGGTTCTTTTGATAGATAGTGGATATATGTTTTTGAGTTTGATAGGTGTATTTTGGGGTAATGAATGGAGTAAGAGCTTTAAAGGATTCTTCATATAGTTTGACTATCTCATATGCATCTAGTATGGTTGAGGGATTTGCCAGTTTAACCAAAGGCTTAATTTCAGGTTTAAGACCACCAATAAAGCTAGCTACATAATGAGCTTCATTGAGCAAAGGGTTTATGATAGCCATGTGGCTTAGTAATTCATCAAAACTATTCTGATATTGTTCTACAATACTATGTTGTGTGAGTTTGTTGAATTCCTCCACAACATCATGAGATCTTAGACTTCCAAATCTTCTACATACTTCCACACAAAATCTTCCCCAAGTCATTTCACTTTTTTTATGCATCATATACACATCTAACCAGTTATCAACCCTGTCCCCAATGTGTACAGCAGCATAGTTCAATTTCTCATGGTTTGGTATATTGTATACTTCGAAAAACTTTTCGCATTTCCTCAACCAACTCCTCGGGTTACTACCATCAAACTCAGGAAAATTAATTTTGGGTTTTAGGGTTCGTGTGTTGTTTGGGGTCTCGGGAGTGTGTGTTATTTCACTGGTTAAGGTAGGTGGTACATTTGTATAGTTAGGGTTTCTTCTAAAAATTGGGGGACTCTCTAACAGTGGTGCCGGAGGGAAGGTAAACCCTCTACCCACACTATGACTCGATGATGCATACTGATTAGCGTAATATATAGGATTTTTGCTACCTGAAGGATGTTCCATTTCGGTTGTTGGAGGAATGAGTTGCAAGTTGATTGGAACTGATCCTATCGTGATGTTTGCATGAGTTGTAGCAGGGTTTGTTGCTGGAGTCGCCGGTGCTGACCCTCCCGACTGACGGATGTTCAAGCTAGCCATAATGAGCTCGAACTTTCGGTCTGTTTCACGTTCTATGCCTTCCAATCTTTTGCATGTATTCATTTCGAAGGTTTCAAATCTCTTACTGTTATCTTCTGCTATCACCGAGAGTTGGGTCTTGAGCATTCTGAGTTCATCGCGGATGGTTTGCATTTCCGGCGAGATGTCGACTCCCGTCGTCGCAGTGCTTCGATACCATTTGTAATGGATGCGGTGCATATCGCAGTCGGACAAGAGAAAGGGAAAGAGTGCAGAGAAGATAGAGAAATTAGGGTTTTTAATTGAATACCCAATTAATTGTCATTACAAGTCCTTATAAAGGCAAGGACCAATTTGCAAATACTGAAAAGTAAATAACTAGACTTAGGGACTAAAACTAAAATGCTAAATAAATTGTCACAATATTTATTTGTGACACCTAAGCATTTTCTTATTTCCTAAATCTCCAACTCCATCTTTTATGGAAGCAGCAGTCATTATCTTTATATTGTCTTGCAGAATCCTTACAATTAGCTTTAGGGTTCAATTAGGTCCAAGATACCAGAAGAAAAGATGCAAACATACAAGAAGGTCAGTATTTATTTGCTGATAACGCCAATATTGTCATTTTCTATTTTGACATTAGAAAACCGTCTTAATGTTTCACATGTTCTAGTGTTTACTGTTTATCAAGATATATCAAATGAACTCGTTATCCAGCAAGCAATTACTCCAAAATACATAAACATTTACATTTTAGGTAAGCGCCATCTAAGTGTATACTGTAGCTGAATTGTATCCATGTTTTTTCTGCAAAGCTCACAAGGTAAACGGGAAAGGGTCGCTAATAGTAATAAGCACATCCTTAACATGGTTAAATGGCCAAGAGGACAAAGGCACCGCAAATGAAACATGAATACGCTTTGGAAGCACATCAATCACTTCCCATCAGGACCTCCAAAGTCCGGAGGAGTTACGGCTTACAATGACCACAATCCCAATCGATAGGTCAAAGACAGTAGAAAGCTTTTCATTCTGGTCACATGTCCAAAACACAAGTTGCAAATGAATTGGTAATATTTGACACTATGCATAGTTGAATAAATCAACCAAAAGATGAAAAGAAAGACAAGGAGTATTACTTTTTTGTCAACAGTGGACCATTAAGAATCAAGAAAAAAGGATACCCCCATTGACTTCTACTAAGGACTCTGGCAAGATTTTAGTGCTCCTGCAAGTGGGAGGTTCACCAGATATGCATATAAATTAGAAGGTGGTGGCTTATTACAAGATTGAAGGGACTCCTCTTGCAACAAGTAGTCAATCATCAGTTCATCACAGTAATAAATACATCTAATAACAGAAGGAGCATTGCCTTCCATGAGTTTTCCTCAAGCTCTACATTTTATAGTATGTTCTTACATTTTCTACCTGTAAATGGATCAAATTGTCTTCTTCTTTTTTCCTGATAAGGATCAAATTGTGTCTTTTTAATCAGAAAAATTAAGAGGATGGTAAGCATAGCTAAGAAAAAGTACCTAGACAACTCTTAATATAAGCACCTTTAATTTAAGATGGGATAATGAAATCACATGACTTAGTATTCTCCAAACATGTATTTGCAACTATTGGCGCATTTAATAATTGAAGTAAGCAGCATGAGAACAAGACCAAAATCACAGTACATGCACTAAAGAAACAAAGAATCATTCCTGATTCCATCTCATGTAGGATCCACGACGATGATAGAACTACAATTTATCGGACATGGTAGAAGATTTTTATTACAATGTGCTCGAATGAAGACCCATGTGCTTGACAGATTTTAATCAAGCAGCCAATGCCATGACCCCGCCAACAATTACCTAATAAAAACACCCAGAAACAGTCACAGATGGGACCGGAACTACAAGTGCAGGAATTATCTTAATGGAGAGCTGATGGCACATCAAATAAAGATGGCAAGAAATGTATTAACTTTATCAGAGGAGACTCTAGACAGCGGCATGAGACCTTGATAATAGATTCAAGGGCTAAATCATTATCTGCTTTAGAATCTGCAGCACATATTAATTATGTGGAATAAAGTACCAAATAGAAGGCACTATTTGGGTGGAAGTCATTTTCAACTATCCTACACCCAGTCCTAGCTCACCTGACCTGTTTTGGTCTAGTCCTGCCTCCTCCATCCAAACTTTAAATCAAACTACAGAGTTAACTTCAAGCCACCAATTACTCCAATAAGCAACTAAAAAGCTCAGATGTCATCTCCCTTCCACATGCATTTGGTGAGAAAGCACATTAGATAGGCTTCTTGACCATACACATCGAGGGGTTCAATTGATGTCAAGCCAAATGACTTTTATAAACAACACCATCAAATAGCTGAACATTTACCATTTCTGATGTAATCTCTTTCTCCCATTTCCCACTACATACTGAAAGCAGACCACAACAGCATCAGCAATTATATAGAAGTCCAAATGTAAAGCGCGTATAGAGAATTTAAAAATGGAGTTCACTTATGGTATCAAGTAATGCATAAATAGGACATTGAGACTAAACAATATAGAGCATTGAAGGCAACTTTAGGTATGAAACATGTAAAAACATGTCATCCTAACTTCAGAAGAATACTACACTTAACAAGGAAAATAAAGCAGTGCCACAATTTGATGGTAAGGTATAAGTATAACATCCTTCATATCAACATCATTCTAGCTATCCACAAGACATGAAGATACTCGCTTAAACTGTACAAGTTTTTCGAGATTAGTTCATCAAGAGAAAACTCACAACTTTTACTTTGGAGGTCAAGTTTGTCCTTTGGGTGCATCAGTGTCCTTATGCGATTTAGAGTCCTTGTGTTTTCTGCATGACTTGTTGAATACCTTCTTGATATCCCACTATGAAACTTTTTAGTGCATCTTTATATGCTGACGCTCTTGTCATGTAAACTCGCTGCAATGCCGGTCGTAGTGTCTCCATTCCACCTCTTGCAGCCACAGCTAGGGTAGAAGAAATGACAGAGGTTCAGAACTCAAATTAGAAAAAATTATATCAGAGTTAAACAAACCCTAATCCATATTATCATTAACAATCATTACATAATCACACAAAACAGTCCCCTGTCGGATTTCCTATCATTAACCTGACTCTGATACCACTGTAGGGTTTTGTTGAGTTCGTGTACGCAGCGAAATTTAAAATTTTAGCTTCAAACCCAACAAACGTCTAACTGGATGATTATGTAATAATAAACATATATGTAATGGTAACCGTAACACTACGATAGTAGACTTACGTTTGTATAATCTGGAATCTTCTAGTAACGTCTGAGGGTGCGCACGCAACTATTCCTCGATTGCAAGTTCCAAGAACTTCGACGTAATCCTCTTTCAGCTAGGAAATCCGGCAGAGGTTCGAGAGAGAATGTTTTGATTCTAGGTCTCTAAGACTTAGAATATTATAAAGTGAATTATGTAATTGAATAATGAAATGAGGTCTCTATTTATAGTTGTGTTTTAGGGTTAAAATACAGCCTAGGGTTTTCAGTGGGCCAAGCCGAGAAACCGAGGTGAAGTGTGTTAGTCGGACTGCCCACTGGACTGGCGGCGATGCGGCGCTATGGCACTGCGGCCCTAGGTCCCATGCGCCGTGACCCTAGTCCAATTTTGCCTCGTTTCTATTTTAATTAAATATGAATCCAATCTTGACTTAATTAAATAATCATTATTCATTCAAATGACTCGATCATAAACCGAACATTTATATTCTCTAATTACATCCTTTAATCGACGGAACAAATGACTTAGTGTTACCCTACATGCCTTCACATATCGACACTAATCATATTAGGATCTACACGAAACTCCTAGACGACGCCGGAAGACGAACTCAATATGTGAAATTTAGTTACTCGAAACTGGTAAACTGAACCTCTATGTGGGAAGATAAAATTCTTTCGTTCACGACACACTCGATCAAGCTTAGGATCTGCCAAGTGACTATCCAAATGGCTTGATCATTATATCTCATCTATATTAGTTGACAACAAGACCATATTCTAGATATGTCTACTGTGTTGGCCAACGACTTAGTCAACCTAATATCATATGAGAATCTGAGTGTTCTCTCGAATATATATATTCGAGGAATGAATCATAATCTTGGCTCAACTGCCACCTTTAATCCACTTCGAACAATACAAACCATATCTCAACCTATAATACATTTGAGCTTAGGACAGGATCAAAGTAATTTACTCTGCACACAAGTTGTGTATCGACCTCAAGTCTAAGGACTTCTATCTCACACACGCTGATCATACTTTAGACATTGTATAACAAACAGTATATCAACAGGGTATACCAATACTTCTAAAGTATCCATATGTCCATCACGAGTAATCATTATTTGTAGCAGGTGAGACATACTACATCCTCTAAGAATGTGATGCAGACCACATGTCGACATATCACATATCATCGATATCCCATTCTCGATGATCATTAGTCGAGGATATTTTAAGATTTACGTTATAATATTAATATTTCACACTACTAATAACCACATAACCTCTAGGGATGCATATAATATAATATTATAAACAATCAACTAATAATTCAATAATTGCAAATGTCAAACTATTAATCTCCATTAATAATAATACGAATCTGTATAAAGTACATTTGTCCTAATAAAGATTGTCTCTAGGACATAAATATACTTTCAGTTGGGCCCTCGTATTAAATTATCCACGCACCAGATGTCTAGTCCTGGGCGTGAGGAAGGGTATTAAGAGTCTCACATCGGCCCTTTAAGGGATGGGTGGTCTCTTTAATATGGCTTGGACAATCCTCTTCCTATGAGCTAACTTTTGGGGTTGAGTTAGGTCCAAGATCTGTTCTTTATATGGAGTATAAATAAAGGGAAAACAATAAAAATTGAAAAATGAAAAGACCAACAACAATAGAGATAGCATTCTTACTTTACCTGATATGAAGGAACAATCACTTAAATCTATTGCTTCCTCCGTCTCAATTTATGTGATAGTGTTTGTCTTCGTCCCAATTTATGTGATTGTGTTTGTCTAGGCATGAATTATAAGAATGAAATGAACACTTTTGAAACTTGTGGTTTAAAATAAAGCCATAGATATTTGTGTGGTTAAAAATTATCTCATTAAGGATAAAATTGTAAGTTTAAAGTTAAATTATTACTCCCCCCGTCTCAATTTATATGACACTCTTTTATTTCTAGTCAATCTAAAAAAGAATATTACATTTCTACATTTAGTAACAATTCAACTTTAAATTTACTTGTATACCCTTAATGAAATGATCTCTAGCCACACAAATTAAAAGGGGCGAAGAAAGTATTAAATATAAAAAGACGTCATAGTTATGGGTACTAACTAAAAAGGAAAGAGATAATGTCTGACTAGTAGAGCATAATGACTATCTGCGGTATCAAACAACTAAACAACAGTCATCGTCATCATCTATTGTTTGAATAGGGCAATCATTTCTTATATCAAACCATCTTCATTTAATTCTTAATGTTGGTGCAATCCTGTAACAAAAACGTCTCTTCAAACTTAATTCCCCTTCAGCTTTTTCCACTATTATCTTAGCTAATGGATAAAAACTACAGATAGCTCATTCCATTTCTTTCATTACCTTCCGCTCAATCTTGTTTGCACCCAAACATCCATGTAATTTGATATCTACTAATAAATTGACAAAGAGTCTAAAATATCCCGTAATTTTCTTGGATGACTCTATTCGGGTAGCTTATGGGAGAATTTTCTATTGAATGAAAGATGATTTTACATCAAGTAAAGGAAAAAAAAAATTATTTAGTACTTACTTTTGAAGCTCTAAGCAACTCTCTTTACTATAACGAAAGAGAGGAGTGAAAACCACTTTTCTTTATTATAAAAGAAAAAGAGCATAAAGCCACTTGAAGGTTCTTTCTTGATCTAGCTATAAGGATGGGGCAGTATGAAAAGATAAAATGTGAAACCTAATAGAAATTACTAGTTTTAGAATCTAGTTGGACAAAAAAAAAAGATTTTTTCCGAGGGATTGTGTGATAACCTACTCGTCATTTTAATATTAGAGGGAAAATTCTCAATCCGCTCCGATCAAGGCTTATAAAAGCATCAACCTCATCCTAAAAGGACTGTCAAACAAAGACCATGCAACATAGAATCGGATACTTCCGAGAGTGGAGAAGAGGCTTGCAAGTTGGCAGAAAAGATATGTATCTAAATTAGATTCATTTTATAGTTCGGTCGATCATCCGAGTCCTAGTGCAGTACTCACAGTTCGGAAATAAGGACTTCACCAATCATTAACATTTCGTATTGCAGGGGCATCCATTTCCAAGAAGGAACAACGGTGAATATAACCATGAATGTTGTGGAAGCTTTTCAAAGATCCTTGAAAACTTGGGCCTCTTGGGTGATTCAAAATACCAAGCCTGAAAAGAGATACATCTTCTTCTGCAGCTTTTCACCAGTACACTACAGGCAAATACTTTATAGGAACTAATCAGTTGCAACAAAAATACACGATAGTAACTGATGCTAACACTATTTTGCGCTCAGTACTCTTGTCATTTAGTTTAAGGGAATTTGGTGAAATTGATTTGCGGGGATGGAGCGTGGAATGAAGGTAGCCATTGCCACACAAGTACAGCACCAGAAACGGACTATACCAAGCTGGAGAAAGAGCCAATCAACAATATTTTCATTTCTGAGGTAGTCGAACAAATGCAAAATACAAGAAGAAACATGACCTTCCTAAACATAACATATCTAAGTGAGTTCAGGAATGATGGTCACCCTTCAGAACATCGTGAACCCGGCACCCCGGTTGGTGCAACACAAGACTGCAGCCACTGGTGCCTACAGGGAGTGCCCGACACTTGGAACGAACTTCTTTATGCCCATCTACTGTTGAATGGATTTAGAACCAAGTTGAAATGAATTTGATGGTAGCACACTGTGACTAGCTGTTTTCATATGCTTTGACCTGGCTTATTCATCAGCCTTTTCAGTTGGGTTCACCTCAGTTTCCATTTCCTTGACTTTCTCAAGCTGTCTTAGGAGTTCTAATCTCTCTGATCCATATGTAGAAGGTATCTGCCAAAAAGAGAAATCAACCAGTTAACACTGCAGATAGGCTCACTCAAACTGACAGGAAATTCATGATCAAATACACACCAGAGATGGCATATATCTTTGAATTGCAGCCAACATAGCAGCATGGCCAACTGCTGTAACCTGCAAGAAAAAACTACCCCATGTCAGCTTGCAGTGGATCAAGCGCCACGAGTAATAGAGATGGCAAGGTGCTGCAATCATGTAGCAGGTGTGAAAGGAGAGAGCTTGAGCTTTTGTTCAAATGGCCTATTATGTTAATTGCAACTCAGCTAACAGACTTCAATGCAGAAAATGCCCGCAAAATTAGACTGCTTGAGCATCAACAACTATGCTCTTATCGTTACTAATAGCTTCACTATACTTAGTAATGCATTATCCAAGCTCGAAAAATCATGACACTCGGGGAATAATCAATGTGCTTCTAATGCCAGTTAAAGGTCCATGTCTTCAGTTACAGTTAGTATCCTCAGTTCCCATACAGATCTTGGTCATGCATGGCAATGAAATAGTTTGAGAAATAGAAAAAGGAAAATAAGCAGAATTTCAATCTTATTGAAACATGAACTGTCGTTGTCTAATCAGCAAGTTCCACGGTGCTTTAATTTTTTTGCCTGATAAAGAACAATGGAATAGAACTACTTACAGGGAGAAGCATAAGAAATCCAATAGGTACCACTGATGCCAAGTCAGTTAAAGTTCTCCTCAATGCTTGCTTCTCTTTTTCTGTCAACTCATCCCCTACTATCGACCTCCGAAGTAGCCCTAAAGCTGCAGCAACATCGATAGCGAGAAGCTGAGTTCCTTGCCAAACATCCTGGACATGGAAAATCCTTATTATTCTGAGTCACCCCAAATACAAGGGAGTGGGCACTGCTCTCAGCCTGTTGTAATAACAGAAGAGAACTCCACATACAGGGGGGAAATTACCTTATTCCTAAAACGGAATATAGAATTAATAGACAACTAAGAATTCTTACTACTAACTGTTCCTGAAGATAATGTGCTGAGTCATGTGGTTTCCAACAGAATAGTAAAACATGGACAACCTGTGTATGTGTAAACTATATATTATGAACTCTACTTTGAATGCTTATAAGAACTCCTTTTCCTCCAAGTACAACAAAAAAGACCCGGAACATGAAGGTGGACCATATGAAAGTAGATAATTGAAAAACACAAAGTACTATGGAAAAGAAAGAAGAAAACAAGTATAGACAATAATAAATAGCACTAAAATAAGAACAAGACTAATCAACTAAAAGGTAAGCAATTATCTAATAGTAGTAAGCCCATGGAAGAACCCGAACCGAATGTGACCACTAAGATCCAATTGATGGAAGTTTTCTTTCTTAGACAATTGATAGAGATAAGAGCTAATTAATTGGGCTATCCCCATACTCGTGGAATTTTCTCAAAGGTAATTTCACGAAAATGAGGTTATAAAGCAAAGGGAAAACCACACAATGGTTCATTCAGTTGACATATGATGCACTACGTAAAACGGTAGAACTAGATCCAGAGCATATTACCGTGCTAGTTTCTTTCAGTTTGTCTAATGATCTCTCAATAACACACTCCTTTTTCTTCTGAAGAACCAATTGAGTTCTTTCAGCTCCTGCAGCATATGTGGAAGAGCGATCTGCCTTCTGACTTTCCTCCTAGAGTAGAATGCATCGACAACAAGCTGATAAAGTGATGGGGATATATAAACAGACTATGCATCTAGAAACATCATTTTCTGAAAAATGGAATATATAGAAAACAAACTCAAAACAAATGAAGCTGGTCATGAATGACTGGAGGTGCTAGAAGCAGTATCTATAATTAAGTTACATAAGAGCACTCCATGCATCTGATTTTTCTTGTTCACCAAACAGTTCAGGAAGAGATCAAGAAAGGGGATAAAGGGGACAGATGGATGGCTGTCGGTCATACACCTGACGTCTAGCATAACTATCTCCAGACTTTGTGCAAAGAAAAACTTCAATAATCTGTCCATAATGCAAAAAGTTCTATTTTTTTTTATTTGTTTGGCATAAAGTTTCAAATGTTAGAGGAGTGATTATACAATTAAAATTTACATGTTCAACAGCGTCCTTCAAAAACCACCAATATGTTGCAACTGTTAACTTCTTCTTCTTCTTTTTGTTTTGTTAATATCTTTTATTAATTAGTAGGAAGAATTAATCTAAACTGTCACATCATCATTTTTATTTCATTTAGCCAATTATATGAAAGTTTAGAAATATGTTTTCTGGCAGAGGATGGAGAGCTGGAAATACAGTAATTCTTACAAAGCATGTGCTAAGCACATTAATTTATTTCTCAACTGATCCAAGTAAAGCATTCTTGTGAAGGATTTTGACCTTAAAACAAAACAAACATAAATCAAATAATACAACTGAACGTAACTTCGTTGTTTACTATTAAGTTCCTTTGAAATACCATTATGTTTAAACATTGTACATCTCACAGCTAGTTAATTCATTACCAAAGGCGTAATTTTGTCCTTCGTGCTAGGTAAGAAAGATCCTAAATATGCTACCAAATACATTAGATAATAATGAGCTAACCATCCTGACTCGTTTTTCAAAATTTTGGTTGACATCCTCTCAGATATCTGGATATATATTAACATCACAAAACTGTCTTCAGGGCACAAACTCACTAAAAGATGTTAGCAAATAGACTCCGGGCTTAACTCAACCCTAGAGCTAGTTCATGCGGTGACAATTGACCAAAAACATATGATGAAACTACAGTTTATATACTTGAGTAATGCGGAATCTAAACCCCCCACCCCACCCACCCACACACACACACGCGCGTCCAAGGCTGGACAACTGAAACGTGGAATAAAATAAAATGGATGGCCCAACATTGAATAGCAGAAATGGATTTAGAATTGAAACCATATTAAGAAAATGAACATTGAGCCTAACTCAACCCCCAAACTAAACTCATGATGTGAGAATTGCGGAAAATGCAACCATGACACTTGATGAATGTAAGATTCTAACAAAAGATGGGCAGAGACCGATTAGATCAAAACTCCACATAGAACATAACATAGAGTGTCAATCTCTACCAACGTCTTATACACATTAAGCATGGAATTTTTCTTCGAATTAGAAAAGAATTGGAAGTTGAACCTCTTACATA
Organism: Przewalskia tangutica; assembly: GCA_029844215.1. NCBI lineage: Eukaryota > Viridiplantae > Streptophyta > Magnoliopsida > Solanales > Solanaceae > Przewalskia > Przewalskia tangutica. The sequence continues at coordinate 391,461 of CM056732.1, forward strand.
AGTATTCATCTCTTTTATGGGAATCAATAATGACAAAAGCTCCATGCCTGGCGAAATAGGCCATCATATTATTTAGCATAAACTATGATGATCAGAATTTTTCCACTGTTCAAGTATTATCACAACAGTTGATACAAATAGACAGAAATAAGGATTATAGACCAAAAACACCAGTTTTTAATGAAAATATTTTACTGCTTTTACAAGCAAGATAATCCATGTTCAACAAGATGAATGGAGTGGATAGATATACGTCAATTAACAGGACTACTTATGTATCATCATTAATCGGTTAGTTGTCATGATAATCAGTAGAGCCTAAAAGTTTATACTGAAAATGGAAGAGTGGAGTCTCAATAAACATAACAAACTTCACAATATGAAAAAGACAAAAAGAAAGTGAAATAAAAAAATGGAGCATCTTACAACATGCTCGACTCAGGCCTTCTACAAAAAAAATACCTCATATTCATATTGATCAGCACTTCTTTGGACCCGCTTCTCCAGTTCCATTAGTTCACTTCTTAGTAGTTCAAACCTTCGAACTTCATTTGACTTTGAATCCATAATGCCTGTACTCTCTGATGGCTTTTTAGAGCCATCATCACCCTGCACTTAAAGAATGATTCTCAGTGACTTGGAAGGTGAAATCACCTTTAACAAGTTTTACAGAAATTTGAGTTATAGAGAAACTGGATAAATGACCAGCCTAAGGAGGAGAAAGCATGTGTACCAGTGGCATGGAAGCAATTGCATTCATGTACAACTAGTCTCAGGAGGAGACAGTATGCATTAAAAAGGGTTACACAAAGCAAGACGACACTGCTTACATTTTCAGGTGAACAGAATCATCAAAAAAAGCAATGCTTGCTCCTTGTTTGACAACTCTTCACTGAACCGCGTTTTTTTATGAAGTAAGAATATTATTAACAAAAGGGCATTAACTAGCCCGTATACAAGAAGTATACCAAAAAGTAGAAACCTTACACAAATGCATGAATTTCTACGAATGCCACTCAATCATCTATAATAAAAATAAAAAAACCTCATGGGTGCACTAAACAGAACCATGTTATTACTTGTTTTCCATAAAATTACAATGGTTTCCAGTGATCCATGCTTCAGCTTCTCTAATGAGAAATCTTAGCGACAAATTAAGCAAATGTTTCCAATTGCGGAAATATTTTCCTAGTCAATAGTTTGAGCAACATGCATATTTTTTACAGACTGAAATTCTAACCCACCCATTTCATGCACTAAATCAAGCTTACCGCCCTGCATATTTTGTTCACCAAACAGGAACCAAAAGCAAGCATTTCCAACTTCTTGAAGTACTGAAACACGACAGGCAATATACATAACCAAAAGGCAGAACTAGCAATGACTAATGAGCTAATATATCACTAATGCTTGATAACAAGCATTTGAGCATGTATCTTAACTTTGCATTATTTGTTTTTATTAAGGTGGCGTCCAAGAGAACTTGCTCGCACCTCGATCATTCCACCGTACTCGCTAACTCGACGTACCAGGTAACTCTGTCAACTAAAGCTTACACAGATGGCAAGAAATCACCTAATATATTTATGTCTCTGGTAGGATTTAACCCCTAGGTCTCCAAAGTTTGCACCCACTTAATTACCCACTAAGCCACATTGTTGGATCATACCTTAACTTTGAATTATTTATGAGTTCAAAGTAAGCCCATTTATTTATCTAGAGTGAAAGCTAGAGCAATATGAAGTAATGGTAGTTTTTGACCCATCTCAAAGTTGCATGCGGAGGATAGATACCACTCCATTGTATGAAATCAAAGTGTAAAGGCAGATCAATGAATGGTATTACTTGAAAATAAGCTTAAGTTTGGTTCTAGTATAAAAAGAGCAAAGAGAAGGACTAAATGCTCTCGCTCTCCAGATAATGAATTCAAGATGTGAAACTAATGCAGATAACGAAAATGGTATATTTAAGAATAAGCACAAAAGTTGGTTCTTCCGCGGATAGAACAAAGGACTAAGTTATGTCTCTCTCCCTCCCTCTCTCTTTCACACACAACCACAGGAAGAACTTATGCATAGAAGAAACGCTTTTTTGCAGAGAACGGGCAGTGCGAGAGAAATTAGAGAAGAGAAAAAAGGAAGCAGGTACGTCCTTTTACCTTCACAAAAGAAGAATAAATCATTAAAACAAATCTATCCAATCGTCTTTGCAGATCAAAGAATGATATTCATCATTTCACTACTTTTAAGTATTAAGAGCCATAAAACATCTCTAACCCACACATAATCGAGAAGCATGTTCAGTGTTCAAAATCTATGGCACTACACTATGTAGCACGGACACGTGAGAGGTGTCCGATAGGACACGGACACGTGAGAGGTGTCCGATAGGACACGGACACGTGAGAGGTGTCCGATAGGACACGGACACGCGGAAACGGTAATTTTGAAAAATAGGGGACACGACACGGAAGGGACACGGCTGTAAAAATAAATTAAAAAATATTTTTATATATATATAATATATAATATAATATATAATATAATATATAATATAATATATAAAATACTAAAATTAATATTATTAAAGCTTCACATTCATAAATAAATTATAAATTATAAATTATAAATTTAATTCAAATTTGTTATATACCAAATAACCAAATAACCAAAATACCAAATTAAATATGTACCAAATTAAAAAGAAACATTCATAACAAATTGACAATCAATCAAATATTCAATACATAATTCATAAGACCATAGTCCATAAACTAATACATAAGTATGTCCCAAGACCCAAATTCAAATAAATATAAATTTACTTAAAATAAATCAAATAAAATTAAAACTAAACTTTTTCTAAAAAAAAATAAAATAAATTGTCCCTGTCGTGTCCCCCTTTCCCGTGTCCCCCGCGTGTCCCTGCCGTGTCCGGTTTTTTTTTTTGCTGGGCCCACTCGGAAACGTCCCGGACACGTGTCCGAGGCGTTTCGTGTCAGAAACGGTGTCCGACACGGACACCTCACCCTAAATGAGGTGTCCGTGCTTCATAGGCACTGCATTCGTCTATCCATAGTGAAAATAACAGTTATAGATGGATTGAACATTGAAGAGACATATCAATGCCACATAACTGCAAAACACAGCAGAGGTAGCTTTGTGTCCTTAGATGAGACATGTTGGTGAGAAGCTGTATAATAGTCTTTTAAAGGATAAAACCCTGGAAATGCCTGGAAAATTATATCATAGAACTATTCACCAATTTTTTGTTCTTTATCAAAAAACCCTGGAAAACTATATCATACAAACTATTCAACAGCTCAGGAACGTACAATGGGATGCATAGAGGAAACTTTTGTGACCTAGAAGGAAAAACTAAGAGGAGAGAAATGCAGCAACCGTAGCTCCTGTTCAGCGTATTTGGTAGTGAAGTAGTATTAAACTCCCAATAGCTTGAGACCCAAAAGGCTTTTATCCTAAATGAATCAACAACTTCCTAATGAAAGAAACTAACGAACTTAGGATCAGAAATATTACTGAAAACAAATATATGCCCAACTTAAAAAAGAAGCCCAAAAGATACTATGGTAAAAGGTAAGAATAGAGTCAGTTCAAAGGTATACGATATCATTAGCTGTTGATGATGCCTGATCTGATGATTTGCTAGGCCGGCGTCCTACGAAGCTCCATAAGCCTTGTATCCTAGCATAAAGAATCCACAATATTAAAATTATATGAGTGTGGGGGTAATTTTTGGAGGTTGAGGATTAGGATAGAAGGGTAGTAGGTATTTGAGTTTTGTCGCGTTGTGTGTGAGAGAGATGGGGGGCTAGCCTTTCCATCTCCTCTTCTCCTTTTCTTAGTTGTATTATTTTGGTATCGCGTCGATCATTATCTTTATGTGTGTATTACTATGTTGCCCCATTTGTTTTGTATTTTGATATTTTGTTGTCTTATTTACATTACGTTTCTTTTGAGCCGAGGGTCTATCGGAAACAGTCTCTCTACCCCGCAAAAGGTAGAGGTAAGGTCTGCGTACATCCTATCCTCCTCAGACCCCACTTGTGAGATTACACTGACTATGTTGTTGTGTGTGGGGGTAATTTGCAGAACAATGATGCATAACATTGATACTAAGGGGCATATTTGGCCTTTTCTCTTCACAGCCCAAAAAGAGACAAAGAGGTGTCGAATACCTGTTGTTCCCACTCCTATTTCGACCATCCTTGTTGTCCTTCTGATTATAGAACTGTTGTTCGTCACTGCTTGATGGTGTAGACATAGTAGCATCATCCCCCTAGTTCATGCATACATCAGAACAAGAAACAACTAATCCCAGTTCAGATTTTTAGATTTTTTAAATAAAAAGAATGCAAAGGTGTGTTCACCATGGCACATTATTTGGCCAAAAGACTCGAAAAGATGCAAAAGTTGGTTTAATTGTGTTACGCATGCAAGACGAGAAACATGAAGATGATTATATGGATTTCCAGTTGTTGAATCTAATTAAAATGTCAGGACTGAGCAGGACAATTCTGAGATGGCAAAAACTTGGTAAAACTTTCTTCTTTTTGAAATAACTGCAGAAAGATACCTGCTGTAGGAATGCTGCCTTTGTTCGAAACGAAACCTCCAGAAATTCAGCCTCTTTTTTAAGTCTTCGTATCCTTTCAAGTTCAGAACAGACCGCTTTCAAGTGCTCCTTCTGTGAACTAGCGCTTGACATATGCAGCTCCTGAAGCAATACCTCTAGCCTTACCAGAGCCTCTTCAACACTCTCCAGTGCCTAAAATGAAATGCCCCAAAAACTGTATCTTCAGATCCATAATTTAATCCTTCAGATAGAGGAAAGAGGCAGCTTACAATGTGCCGTTGAAATCACATGAAGCATTTCGATAAGAAGTCATGTTTTATGCCAGAAATAGCAATTGATATAAAAATGTGATCATTGAAAGAAGCTAATTACCATCTACATCTTATAAATCACAAGGGGAAGGCCGTCTACGCTTTATTTATAAAACAAAAAAGAAGAGGAAATAAAAAAAGCTGCTGATTACTTTTGTTCGGTAGCAAGAGAACACCGAGAGGATAAACCAAGTAAAGAGAAGTTAGAGAAAAAAAACTTCATTTGAGTAATAAAGCCTGGGGAAACCAATTGAAGAGCAAGGTCTCGCTCCCTTCCTTCTCTTTCACACATAAAGTCTTGTGGCTTCTAATTAGAAAGAAAATTATCTTAATTCAACAAGTAACAAGTACCAATGAAAGTCTCAACTACTTTATCCTCCTAATCAAGGGTAATACCAATTTTGAACAATCAAGAGGTTGGGACAATCCTTTTGTGTTCTATTTAGTTTGTTTTTTCATTTTGCTTTTTTGCAATTATTGTGGACAAATATAAATAAATTATGACGTTCCCTTTCTAAAGGCTTAAAGTTTTTTGGTGGAGAGGCAACACATTAAAAGTATCAAAGAAGACAGATTCTAAATTCGAGTCTAACTACCATTCGACATCAAATAATTTTACATACTTGGCGGGGAAAACAATCTCGACCCTCACTTTAAGGGGGGGTGTTAAAAACAACTATAAATCAAGAACGGTATCTATTCACTAAAAGTATAAACTTCAAGTGGTCTCACAATTCAACCATACAGTTAAATATTTGGGATAAATTTTTTGCTATAACTTGGAAATATTAGGAAGAGATAACCATATGAGAGCAGGAATTGATTAGCCACTAGCACACATGTTACTTCTCCATTGAGGTCCTGGAAAGTAGTGGGCAGGATATTGGACTTATAGGCTGTCATTTAATACAAGCATATCAACAGCTTCTTCGCTTGGTTGGCAGTGAGGTGGGAGATTTCGACAGTTGAAAATTTGATGAAGAGTAGTATTACATTGCTGGTGCTTTAGGTGCAAACGTTCAGAGAAAGATGTTATCACCTCTTATTGCATTGTAAGATGGCTATATGATTGTAGATTGGAACATGTAAATAAGGCTGAATCTTCATGTGCTAGAATCACTACAGGATTAGTTTTTGGGGCTTACTTTTGCTTTTTTGGGCCTCTGCTAATAATGTAAAGTAGCAACAGCACATTCTTAGTGCTGGATTTATTAAATTACCTTACCTTCTCAAATAAAAAATAAGATGGCAACACTATCGTGATGGGTAGTCTTGAAATGGTTTGGTGTGCAACAGACAATGTTGTGTCAATGAAGGATGTGCTACATAGCTGGGCCTTTAGACGAAGGAAGAGAATAAGTAGGTCATGGGATGTTGCCCTTTAGCCATCATGTGGATTCTGTGGAGGAGATAGATAAAAGAGCTTTTGAGGGAATAGAAAAATGACTTGTATAGCTAAGGAATAACCTCCTATTCTTAGTTAGCTTTCGTTGAACCTATGAGGTGACTAGTTATATAAGAGATTGGGCATTAGAAAATAACAGTATTTTGTTGTAGGTTATTGCTTGTACACGGGAATTATCACAATTCAATAAAATTGTTTACCTTATAAAAGAAGGTTGAAGCCCCACCTCTACGTCCAAAGAAATTAGGGTGGCACTCTTAAAGATTAGCACGTCGCATGAGGATAACTGCAACAGAAAATGTTTCATTTATAAGAGGTAATACCTTATCAAAGGAAGCTGTTTCTTTCTTGATCTGTGAATAAGCTCCCGTACGAGTCCTGTCCACGTTTTTTAGCAATGTTATCAACATGATTTCCATATCACATGTGATTGAGTTTGTATTGCCAATGCATTTGACCGAAGTACCGTAAACTATTGGAATGAAATGACTATCATAATAAGCATACAAACAATAACTAGAAACAAAGAAAAGCTAAGGACAGTAAATAAGTCGGACTTACTCAGGCCATTTGAAATTTAGTTGACAAAACAGAGTCAAAATAAATACAATCATTTAATGCACTCATATGGCACCAAGGGTGTGGCTTAGTGGTCAATGAATTGTTTACTAACCTAAGAGACCAACGTTCAAATCCTAGCATGTTCTAATACCATGTTGAATGGTGTATATCGCTTCATCTAAAAGATTAAGTTGTTACAGAGGAACACTTTTATTATTTTATTTTATCTCTTCAACAAGGTGGATCAAGTGCAGAACATGTCAGTGGTCCAAAGTTTGTGTATGTTTCCTGAGAGATACAATTAGTTCCACAATGACTAGGATCAAGTATAGATCAGTCGATATCTGTAAATATAAAAAGCACATGCCTTAACAGATAAATGAAAATAATGATATAGTCAGAAATCACAAAAAGGAGAGAGAAAAGAGGAAGAATAGGAAAGTCAACATTTTTTCATTTAACTTACTTCTCAATTCCTAGATCTTCCCTGCACTTCTTAAGCTTGTTATGCCTGTAACATTCATGTTAACAAATTGTTCTAATTCTTGTATATTCACTTAATTGATTGAATATTTTCCGGCTTCCTTACCCAGTTGAAAGAAATCTTGCTGCCTTGACATGAGAAGGACTCTCCAGCCATTTACTGTATTTGATGAAACTCCGGATCCAGTAAGAGCACACTTCTAATACTAGTGGGATAGCTTCTAAATTTGGAGGAACTTCTTGTTTGCTTTTGTGCCCAGTAGTGCGGATAGAATTAGCAGTAATGCCTGGATAAAAAGAAAGCCAGTCTAGCTCTTCACATACAACCTATCATGTAAAGATATTTCAGCATAATGTGCCACATAAATGTGTCCTAATGACAATTTCTTCACAAGAATGCTAACCTCCACGTACAGTTGATAAGAGCTTATTGATGCAAGTTGAGGATAATATAGTACGCTGCCCCCAATTAGATACCTGTTTAGAATTTAAAATGAAAAGGTGGATATAATGGGAGTACTATCAGTACAGGCTAAAGGTCAATAAACGAGGAACACAAAATATGTTACCTAATTAATTCTTCAATCGGCTCGTCAAGAATATCAAATCCATTTTCAGAAAGAAAAGCCTTTGTGCTTCTTCCCAAAGCAATAAAGAAACCAAATATAGCCAGATCCTTCTCCAGAACCTATGATGTATCAGCAATAAATATAAAAGCCAGAGTGCGATATACAAAATACATATTTAAGTGGGAAACGTGTAAGGCAAAGGCCTCACCTAAAGGTGTAGAAAAACTGTTGCATCTCATACAGCTTTACTGCTTTACTATACCAAACCCTTGATAGGAGACTCATATTAGCCTCAATACCTTCTACAATATATTGATTACTCCTCCACTTGGGCCACCTCCCCGAGATAAGGTTCACATACAATGTTTATGCATCTGTCACCTTTTCTCAGGACATTTTAAGAAGCACCAAGTGAAATGACTGTGCATGAGATGTTTAAGGACGACACACTAACATTTTGCATTACATTGACATACTCAAAATTTGCCAACCCATTTTTTAGCATCACTTTACATCCTTCTTTAACAGTACTAGCTACAAAAAGAACTTACAGCGAGTAACACTAGACTTCTAAATCGATGGAACACTCGAAATGCGAAAAGAAGCTGGCCCCTGGAAGCAACAATATTTATCTTTTGGGTGTAGATTAACATTAATAAATAGTGTCCTGCATGGTATCCCAACTTACCTTATGTCCATGGTTCCTATACCAGGTAGGGTGGAGAAGAAATTGGAAAGTCTTAGAAGGAAGTTCTTATGGGAAGGTAATGGAGAAAAAAGGAAATACCATTTGGTAAAGTGGAGCACTGTGATTAAAGATAAGAAGGGGGGTTTGGGAGTTAGAAATCTTAAGGCTCGTAACAACACCAACAACATACCCAGTGAAAATCCCACAATGTGGGAATCTTAAGGCTCGTAATCAGAGTCTTTTATGTAAGTGGTTATGGAGTTTAAATGATGGGAAAGAAGCTCTTTGGAAGTCTGTAATTGAGGTTAAATATGGAAGAGAGGGTTTTTTGGCACCTAAATTAGTAAAAATAAACTCATGGAGTGGTTGTATGGAGGCAGATTGTTGACCTTTGAGAGGAATTCAAGAAGCATGTTGGATTGAAGGTGGGAATGGAAAAAGAATCAGGTTCTGGGAAGACAATTGGGAGGGCTCTTGTTTGTTGAAAGAACAATTTCCTAATTTGTACAGATTGTCTCTAAATACTGAAGTGGTGTTAGCAGATATTTTCACTGATTTAGGTTGGGATTTTCGTTTCAAAAGGAATCTTTTTAATTGGGAAATGCAGGAAGTAGATGACTTTATCCAAAAGATGTAACTAGTAGTGTTATTGCCGGAAAAAGATGATTGCCAGTATTGGAAAGCAAATAAAAATGGTTCCTTTTCAGTCAAGTCTTTATATAAAATTCTAAATGCTGACCAGGCCATGCAGGCTCAAAATTGGCCATGGAAATTGATTTGGTAAACTTCTGTACCGACAAAAGTTTCTTGTTTTAGATGGCTAGTGGCACATGGACCATGCCTGACTCAAGAAAACTTGATGAAAAGGAAATGGTTTCTATGTAGTAGATGCTTCTTGTGTGAAAGAACATGTGGATCTGTGGACCACATTTTTTTGTACTATGAATTTTCTAGGCAGCATAATTTGCTGGACTTGCTAGACAGCTTAGCTATTTAATGTAACCAGCTCCAGTGTCCTTTTGTGTAATTTCAACAGTATCAAGGTGATACTGTTTTCTTTTAATAAAAATGACTAATCAAAAGAAAAAAATGGAACACTCGAATTTCTTCCAAAGAGGTGACTCATGAATAGCACAAGTGAAATAGTTTCTGTGAGCTGTAAGTTGCTTTTGTCTAGAAGAGCTTTAGTCTAACCTGAATACTCTCACTTGTGGTGAGTCTGGACCATATTCTCTCTCGATCTATAGCTCGTTGAAGCTGCTTTTGGAGAAGACTCACCCAGAATATAACCTCTTCAGTTCCTGAATCATTTTGTACTCTACATGCTGTAGCTCTGGGACCAAAATGGACAAGAAATTCTCTCCGCAGACCAATAGGCTTCACAGAATGATAAGCCTGTCGGAGAGGAATAAATTCGACAAGCATGTCCATCAATCTTCCAAGTGTGTCTGGAATAAGAGATGAAAATTGTGTACACGACAGTTTTGCAGCACCAAGTTTCATAATCGCTGCAATGCAACTGAGTGCAAGCATAAGGAGTGATACATCACTTGCATTTCCAGGAGATAAAGATGTTTGCTTTCGGGTCCTGAACAGTTAGGAACCTATTTAAGCATCAATTAATACACAAATAGCTATCCAGAATATAAACGCATTCATGGTTATTTCAGTAAGTACATACACTGCAGTAACAGAAGAAAATCGCTGATCCTTCTCAAAATAATTCACAAAGGTGGTAACCACTGCTGGAATTTGTTCAGACCAAAACCAATCATAAGCTTCAGGTTGGTTGGCTGATAAACTATCTCTAATCACGCTCTCCAAAGGAGCAGATTGCCTCGATAAACTTCATTAATGCAAAAAGTACATTAGAACAATATGTTCCAAATAAAAATGACAGTAGAGAGGGAAATGAATACCTCCACATCAACCAAACTAAAAATGGAAGAGGATGAACCAACACAATAAAAAAATGTAAACAACAGAGTCTACTTGTCCTTGGGGACAAAAGTTCACAGTCAGTGCAAGTTTATAATATTAATAGCCTCCTATGGTGCCTAGATGACAGAATTATCTAAGAAAAGAACGGGTTTGTAGTACATTTCAAGCTTCTATGCACAAAATACCAATTCTAATTTTCATACCAATCTAAAATCCACGAGTGATTAAATTAGCAATACATAACATCTGGAAATTGAAAAAGAAAAAGATAAGTTGATGTTTTCAATCAAGTGACGTTTATATTAGAGACAAAGAAATTGGAAATTATGTTCAGCTTTTGTAAGGCACAGATATAGACAGTTTATATCTGGTATATTTAAAGGAACTTGCAGTTCCAAACTAAAAGGCAATGGGAGAACATCCTACATGTTTATCTAGCTTATTATAAGCATTATGCATTATGATGTAGCTAATTTCAGATAAATGCACTCGCTCACATATACCAGAACCCCAATTCAGCAATACACAGCATTCATCCACATGGTTGTGGTAGGTAAATGTCAACAATCATCTTATCCTAGGACCAATTCTAGATGATGCACAAGAAAAACAAGAACCCATAGCACTGAATATTCACTTCTGCTATAGAGTAAAGAAAGAAACTTGATCAAGGGACGGTGTCATCCTGAGGAGAAGAAACATAAAAAACGTCCAGATTAGATTATTTAGAACTCCCTCTCCTATTGGAAGGACGATTTATTTGTCGAGATTGGAACAGGTGTGCGCATCGTAGATCTAGATGCCAACACCAGTCAACTGATTTAAGAAAACTGAGTTTTTTTTTTTTTGATAAAGTAATCAAATTTCATTAGAAAGACATCAAGAAGATGCAAGATTACAGGTGAGCAAAAGAAGCTGCTTCAAACAAAACAAGAAGCAAACTTAGACTAAAAACCTGTAAAACAGCCAAAAAGGTATCCTGCCTATTGTACTAAGCTAAAGACAAGACAACAACAAACAACAACAACAACATACCCAGTGAAATCCCACCACGTGGGGTCTAAGAAGGGTAGAGTGTACGCAGACCTTACCTCTACCTTGGTAGGTAGAGCGATTGTTTCAGGGGGACCCTCGGCTCAAGACAAAGCATAATCACAAGCAAAGCAAAGCAAGAAAAACGGTCAGACTCAGACAAGAAATTAAAGCAGTATGAACATGCTGATAACAAAAGGAAGCAGTAGCTAACGCGGGTAAATAAAATAAACAAAATACACTAAAGAACAGATAGCAGCAGAAATCAAATTACAGGGGACTATAAAGCAATACTGCGCCTATAAGTGTGATAGGCTAATCGGGCCTACAGTAATAATACTACAACTATCATTTTGTAAGCGTAAGTAGGACTACGCTCGACTACCTACTACCCTTCTACCTTAATTTGTGTCCTCCACAACCCCCTATCTAAGGTCATGTCCTCAGTAAGTTGCACATGCGCCAAAACCCGTCTAATCACCTCTCCCCAATACTTCTTCGGCCTACTTCTACCCCTCCTGAACCCGTTCATAGCCAACCTCTCACACATCCGCACTGGGGCATCTGTGTCTCTTCTCTACACATGCCCAAACCATCTCAACTTCGCTTCCCGCATCTTATCATCCACCGAGGTCACTCTCACTTTGTCCCGAATATCATCATTTCTAATCATATATCTCCTTGTATGCCCACACATCCATCTCAGCCTCCTCATCTCCGCAACTTTCATCTTTTGTATGTGCGAAGTCTTGACTGGTCAACACTCCACCTCATACAACATAGTCGGTCTAACCACCACCGTATAGAACTTGCCTTTAAATTTTTTAGGCACCTTTTTGTCGCACAAAACTCCAGATTGCGAGCCTCCATTTCATCCACCCTGCCCCAATACGATGTGTTACATCGTCATCAATTTATCTATTCCCTTGGATAATAGACCCTAGGTACTTGAAGCTTTCTTTCTCTGGAATGACATGAGTATCAAGTCTCACCTCCACCTGAACCCTTTAGACTCCAGAGTCTGTCTCCAAACCTTCAGCTTGACGTTCACTCCCCTGCGAGTCATCAATCAGTATTATGTCGTCTGCGAATAATATACACCATGGTACCTCCCCTTGGATTTGTCGCGTCAGTCCGTCCATCACCAAGGGAAATAGGAATGGGCTAAGAGATGATCTCTAGTGCAGCCCCATCTGCTGCCCCATCATCACTGGGAAGTGCTCCGAGTCTCTTCCTACTGTCTGTACCCTAGTCTTGACTCCATCATACATATCCTTGATCGCCCTAGTGTACGCCATAAGTACACCTCTAACCTCCAAACATCTCCATAGAACCTCCCTAGTGACTTTGTCGTATGCCTTCTCGGGATCGATGAAAACCATATGTAAGTCTCTATTTCTCTCCCTATACTAAGCTAAAGACAGGAAACTAACAAAATCCAAAAAGAAAAATGAGCTCTTATGTAGCAGGAATGACTCCCATCAACGTTAAAAGTGGAAGTTGACAAATGTTCATTCAAGATCCTACCATTAAATAGATTGAAAACAGACTAGGCTTCCATGTTGTTAGGTGGTGAGATAGCTAGAAGTGTACCAAGGACGAGAATGGCGAAGTTCTGGTAAAAGAGGCACATATTAGAAGCTAGATGGAGATGGAACACTTATTTCCATAAGCTCTTGAATAAAGAGGGGCACAGGGATATTGAGCACGAAAAGTTAGAGCACTCTGAGAGTCGTAGAGATTTTGGGTATCGTAGGTGCATAAAGTTATGGAGGTTGAGAGGGTGATTCGTAAGATGAGGAGGGGAAGAGCGATCGGGACAGACCATATCCCGATGGAGTTTTAGAAGAACGCTAGCGAAGTAGGTATGAAGTGGATGACTGGGTTGTTTAATGTAATTTTTAGGATGGCTAGAATGATGTAAGAATGAATGTGGAGTACAATGATTCCGTTGTATAAAAATAAGGGTGATATCCAAAATTACAATAATTGTAGGGGGTATAAGCTAGTAAACCACTATCAAAGTTTGAGGGAGGGTAGTAAAGATGAGGATGGGGAGGGATGTGGTCATCTCGGAGAACCAACTCGAATTTTTGTCGTGGAGGTCAACTACAGAAGCCATTCACCTTGTAAGGAGACTGATGGAGCAGTACAGGAATAGGAATAGAGACTTATGTATGGTGTTTATTGACCTAAAAAAAGCATACGACAAAGTCCCTAGAGAGGTTTTGTGGAGATATTTGGAGTCTAGAAGTGTTCATGTGGCTTACATTAGGGCAATTAAGGACATGTACAATGGCGCCAAGATCCGGGTAAGAACCGTGGGAGGAGACTCAAAACACATAGCACCAGGATTCAGACCTTAGTCTGTTTTTGTTTGTCTTAGTGATGGATGAATTAACGTGGCATAACTAGGGGGAGGTGTCATGATGTATGTTATTCGCAGATGACATGGTATTGATTGACGAGACGCGCGGGAGAGTTAACGATATGCTAGAAGTTTGGAGACAGACCCTAGAGCCTAGAGGTTTTAGGTTAAGCAGGACTAAGATTGAGTACCTGGAGTGCAAGTTCAATGCAGAGGTAGAAGTGAAGATCGATCCACAAGTTATACTCAGGAGAGGAAGTTTCAAGTATCTTGGATCCATAATACAAGACAAATGAGAGATTGACGAAGATGTCGCGCATTTTGAAGGGGGTGGATGAAATGGAGGATCGTTATTGGGGTCCTCTGTGATAAGAATGTGTCACCAAGGCTTAAAGGTAAGTTCTACAAAGTGATGGTTCGACCTACATTGTTTTATGGGCAAAGTGTTGGCCAGTTAAGAACGCGCATGTTCAGAAGATGAAGGTAGCGGAGATGTGAATGCTCAGACGGATGTGTGGGTATACTATGAGAGATATGATTAGAAACAAAGCTATACGGGGTAAGGTGGAAGTGGCCTCTGTGGATGACAAGATGAGAGAAGTGAGATTGAGATGGTTTGGACATATGAAGAGGAGGTGTGTGGATGCACCAGTGGAGGAGGTGTGAGAGATTGGCTATAATGGGTGTTAGGAGAGGTAGAGATAGGCTGAAGAAGAACTGGAGGAGGTGATTCAGCAAGACATGGCACACCTCCAACTTACTGAGGACATGACACTACATAGAAAGGTTTAGAGGTCGAGGATTAGGGTAGAAGCTTACTGAATGTTGTCCTTTACGTGGGAGATACATGGGGCTAGCCTCCTTTTCTCCTTATTAGTAGTATTACTATTTTGTACTTGCGCACTATCTTTTACTTAGTTTCTAGTGTTGTATGTTGCTTCATTGGATGTGTTTATCTTGCTACTTTTTCTTTCTAGCCTATTTTGGTTATGTGTCGTTGTGCGGGTCTACCGAAAACCGCCTATCTACCCCAGAAATATATGGGTAAAGTATGTGTACATTCTACCCTCCCCAGACCCCACTTGTGGAATTACACTGGGTATATTGTTGTTGTTGTTGTGTGCCGATTATGTTGATCACACTATCGTCAGTCTACTAAACATGGTTTAGTAAATTTAGCATAGTTATTCAAGAGTTTGCCATGACTGGCGAAGAAACTGATCATTTACAGTATTGTTCCGCTACTATGATATGGACTACTTTTACTTATTAACTTATGATTGTGCATGGAACATGATTGCTTGTCACGAATGTCAGTCCGCTTGGTGGGTAGGTGCTCACTAGGTGCCAGTCACGGCCTACTGAGTTTGGATCGTGACAGACAGCAACATCGCTTTATTTGTCCCCAGCACAAATGCGTTTTGGCTATCAAAATTGGTTTGCCGTTACGACTCAGCCTACATATCCTAACAAGTTCATAGGTGTAGAATCTTCTACTTTTGCTGCATCCTTCTTTATAATTAAAGAAATAAAAGAAGCATTATACTTTTTGTAAAGGTGCCGATCTGATGAAAATGATTGAGAGATCTCAGAAGGTCTTCTTACAGTGGCTTAACATTCTGGAAGGTCACTATAAATTCGGAGCCTTTATAAGGAGCAGTTTTCATAATAGTTTAAACATGTACCTCTGGAAAAAGGATCTTTGTGACCAGTCACTATTCTGCTGTGAAAATCAAGAAATTGCTAAATCTGAGAATCTCATAGTTTATCTCCCCAAAGTCCTCAAATAATTTCCATTCACTATTAACGTATCAGTGATGATATATCTTTGGTCTGTATTTTCTATTTTTTTGGAAATGAATGCATGATCCTATCTTCTCAATAAGCTAAAGGCGTCTAGATTTTTGCCTTCCATGATGCTTCTTTAGCCTTAGCCTACTCTTCCAGGTCTATTTAGAAGGTCATTCTCCATTCAGTTTCCACCTATGTTGTAACTCTGGAGCCTGAAATTATGTCCAGCTTATTGATTTCTTCCAGAACTTTAGCCTTCCTGCATTCAGTCCACCCAAATTTTTTTTTTTTTACAACCGAGAAAACCCCGAGGGTTAACTCAAAAAACGGTGGATATTGAGCCTGCCCCTCTACTCATCTCCACTTATTCTTTTAAAAGAAAACATATATCAGATCAGTCCACCGAAATTCTGTTCTATTCTACTCTACAAATCATTCTTCATTACATCTTCCAACTCGTGACAAAATCAAGACTGCTTCAAGCTATTCTCATAGGCTGACCACACATGGAGGTTTTATGAGCAGAGTTAAATTTTATAGTACTTCAAAGACAAGTCTGACGATGGAGCTACATGTTGTTTTATTTAAAATAAACATTTCTAAAAGGAATAGCTTTTGAAGTAGTATATTACTAAATTCTATTTTACATGATAATCTGTTTTGCTCCACTCCAAAAAGCTTGGCTCCTTTCTATATCTGAATATTTAACTTTAGCATTCCTACTTTACCCTTAATGACATGCTCTTATAGAAATGATATGACACGTTGAAAACCACAAGATTCTAATGGTACTTTCTTAAACTCCATGCTCCCAATCAAACACCGTCATTATAACACAGATGGGGAGAATATTTATTATGTATGAAATACTTACAGGAAAAGGGTTACAATTACTGAAAATGAACACATTTCCAGAAAATTAAAATGGGAAATTATGACAATGTTTTTAGGATAGGGTTAACTTTCATGTAAAGAAAATTTGTTAGCAATGTCTAGAGTTCCAACAACGCGTGTTAATGCTTCTACCTTGCAAGCAAATCAGAAAAATGGGGGTGACTTAATTTTCTGGATCATTTCTAATAATTGGTTGGATATAAAAGCAAGTGACATATGATAATAGACAGTGTACTATTGATAGCTTTGATTACTAAAGGCTGACAACAATGCATAAATGTTGATAGAAACAAGTGATAAAGTGAAAGTTGAGTTATTGTAAAGGAAAAAGACTTCCGTCCAGACGCGACAGAAGTCATTTTCCTTCTTTTGTTGGAAAATACTTAACTTGTAAAAGATATTTGTCACAATTTAAGGTGACCAAATAAAGAAAAATTGGGAACTATTTTCCAACACACCGAATACATCCTATGCTCTATATGTAGTCAAATCATCAACTATGCATCTTGGCACACAGCTTTTACCTATTCCATTAAAGATAGTAAAATGATTTACCTCCTCTGCGTGAAAACGTTGATATCATTATCTCTTTCAT
Source organism: Przewalskia tangutica (assembly GCA_029844215.1). Classification (NCBI taxonomy): domain Eukaryota; kingdom Viridiplantae; phylum Streptophyta; class Magnoliopsida; order Solanales; family Solanaceae; genus Przewalskia; species Przewalskia tangutica. Next base: position 408,695 of record CM056732.1, read on the forward strand.
CTCCTCGAGATGAATTCTCATTTGCTGCTTGCAGTAGAGAATATACAGATGCCTGGAAAAAAAGTCACAATGAACGCCACCACATCAGAAAATAACATCATACAGTGAAAAAATGTTATCTCAACATAAAACTACTGGTAATGAACAGAACTATAAACCTTCAACAGCCCAGAAACCAAAGCTGCATGGTAAGTATTTTAAAAAAAAATGTCTATTAGTGATTTTCACCATTAAAATAACTGTTTTTCAAGTTTGTAATGGAAGAGCACTATGACATATTAGTAGAATGGAGTTGTTCTTCACTTTCAGAAAAAAAAAGATCTAAAAATGGCAAGCATAATATTCACCGCTAATTCTTTTTCTAAAGCTCTTGGAAAGCTAGCAATGCATATCCAAACTTGCGTAGATCTACAACTATGACTTCTTGATTTTTCACGCATTTAACACCAAACGTAAAGATGACATGAGGAATATTTACTTCTCGTGCATTTATATCAATGCTTCAAGTACTGCCATCACATCACCCTATGCATCTTTAACACTAAGAAAACAAGTGGAACAAGCAGTAGAAAAATGATCGAGTATAAAAGTTACCAACCTGATAAGATAGCACCTTGATCCAACCAGTTCTATCACCGCCCAACCAGGCAGATGAAAACCAGGATACCCTGGATAATGAGCCTTGTTGTCTAATTCCCAACTCAATTACTCTTGCAGCATCATGCAGTGATTGGACAAGTCCAGAACCGTTCTCTTCACCTTGCAAAGATAGATCTAGTTTTAGTCTCATTTCCTCCATATCACTGCTAGCAGTTGGTCTGGGACTGCCATTAACTGACACCCCGTCCTCAGCAGAAGCAAAAGGCAATAGGTGTAATATCCTCGATGTTCGAGGATTAATCCTATGTTTCATAGAATCAGGTGATGTGCAGATAAGATGACGATTTCCACCCGGTAACAAATAAAGTTTTGTGTGGCATCTCCTCCTTGTATTGCATTGATTGTATATCAGGTGATCCAAGGCTACTACTTTCCTGCTGAAATAATAGTTTCTCACTGCTTTAACTGAAGGCCATGGACTAGAAGAACTGAAATAAAAGAAACACGATCAGTCAAAAGTAAATGTAACTTTAAGAAGAAATTAATAATGAAAGATCAAATGAATCTAAGATATTGTGGAAACTCCAATTTAAGTAGTACAAGAATGAATAACTACGAAGACTTTTCTGCTAAACATTTACTAAATCAGTGATCAGTAATCATCTATATCTATCAACGACAGAGTATGAATCTTCAACTTTCAGATCAATGTATTAATGATCAGACTTGTTTGTCAATGTCGGGACATTACAAGTGAAGATGTCATTCGGGATAAATGGCTGAAACTTCAAAATTAATCCCGTCATCCAAGATGTCAGGATCGTTAATGCAGGGTAGTGCCACTATCCAAATTAGGAATAGCAAATGGGAAGGTTTGCGGGTGAAGTGAAAAACAATCCAAGTTCACGTGTGCGGGCCTCTACCCTATTTAACAAACTTGGTTCACCAGTCATGATTCAAACCCGTGATATGCGTCGAGCACATATCACCCGTTTGTACTAACTTCGCTATTGAACCAAATCCTAATGTGGAACTTATTAGCAGACTGTAACAAACAATTTCTGAAGCTCGTTATTAGCTCATAGCAATACACACATACGAGAAGCGAAACCAAAATTATACCAGACAGTCATGAATTAATGATTGAGCACATGATACCTAGAGGAATGAAGATTCTGATGCTGGAGCTTCAACGACATCAGCTTTCAAAATTCAAGGTTGAGTGTTTGGGAAGAGATAACAAGAAAAAGGGATTATTTTGGGTGGGAAATCAGTTTGTGAATGCAACGGGGTTTATCCGGAGACGTGGGGAGACGATTCATCACATAACCATAAAATAAAATAAAATAAAGGTAAAAGGGTCAAATATACCCTAAACTTTTAGTAAAAGATCACATATACCCTATGTCAAAGTATGTGGTCATATTTACCCTACGTTAGTCAAAACTAATCACATTTATCTTTTTTTAACGGATTGAACATGTGACAGCCACATCATCCAATTAATTTCAGCAGAACCTCCACCAGTGCCATTCTTTGGAGTTCTTTGGGCGGCGATGGCGTCGCGTCGATCGCCGCCATCGCCGAAAAATTTCTCAAAATTGAAAATTGAAAATTGAAAATTGAAAATCGAACTTCGGGAATTAGTGTATGTTGTAGAGAATGAGGAGATGAGATCAGTGATACCACCCACAGTCCTCGATTCTGTCGGAGCTGACCGGAAAAAAACAAAAACCCATCGAAATTTTTAATTTGGTCGACCGGACGATTGGCTTGGAATTGAAGGTCGTGGTTGGGTGCAAAATATCGACGTGAGGACGACGAGTCTGCTGGTACCCTTCACAACTGTCGATTAGACCTCAGTTTGCCAGAAAGGCGTTGGCGGCGATTAGGGTTTTAAATGGTTGACGGGTCGAGATGGAAGAGACGATGGACGACGTAGGTATGGAAATGACTGCCTTGAGACGGCGGTCACAGTGGTGTAATCCACTGCCGTCGAATGTCCCTCAATTCGCCGAAATTTACAAAAAACCGAACTCCACCACCGCCTCCACCACTACCTCCTTCACCTCCCCCTGCAAAAACGCCACCACCTCTACGTCCACCAAAAATTCCAAAACCCACACCTCCTCCAAAACCACTACCACCTTCTGCACCAACTCCAGCTCCATCTCCGGGTAATGGGCAACGGGTGAAGGTTATGCTGAAATTAATTAGATGATGTGGTTGCCATGTGGCATTCACGTGGGTGTCACGTGTCCAATCCGTTAAAAAATGTAAATTTGATAAGTTTTGACTAACGGAGGATAAATATGACCTCATACTTTAACATAGGGTATATGTGATCCTTTTACTAAAGTTTTTTTAGGGTATATTTGACCCTTTTCCCTAAATAAATGGATTAAATAATTTGGTATTGCTTTATCCAATATTTAATTTGTATTTTGTATTTTGTATTATCTGAAAATTAATTGTAGTATAATTTAATATAACAATTTATATATGTATGTGTCAACACTCAAAAAATATTTTTAAGTGTTTAGTTGAATCAAGTGACAGCCGAATGTGGAAACCTCAAAATGAGCAAGCAACATAATTCTAAGTCGATAACCGAACTGACTCGTAGCTGAATCTATTAGTTCTAGCACTCGGCTAAAAAAGCTTCATCGGCCACTACGGTAGCCTGGTCAAGCCATAATTCTGAGAAATGACTGAGACCTGCACATATTTGGACGCCTCGAAGACTAAGTCAAAGAATCTTCTAGCCCTCAAACAACCAGCAACAGCTAGAAGGAAGTGCCATTAATCGTGCAAGAGGAAGACAATGAGTAAAAATCGGCACCACCTCCTCATAGTTGGCTAGTGAATTTAGTGAGTAATTTAATGACTAACATAGGGAATTACGTTTTATTTTTTGTACTATAATGTAGAATCATTTGTACAGGGTAGGGAGACGACCAATCAATCAAATAACTGATTTTACATATCTTTATTTTGTCATTATCGCCTTTACTGCACTCTAGCTGTATTTATGTTTCTTAACACTTAGTTTACTCAATCACCATCCTAATGCTTTCTGGAGTAGTTGGAAAGCTCATTGCTAAAAGTTAGAGTTTCACTTTTAGCCGAAATCGCTTAGTTAAGGAATCAATTTGTCATCTGATTTCGTTAGCCTAGACGGCAGACATTTCGAAAGGGACAATATGACTTATAATTTTGAATACATTATTTTCTTTAATTTAAAAAATAAAACATATTTCTAAACAATATCTTGTATATTCAATTCTAGTGAATGAGCAAAACAATAATAACAATACATCTTATTCTCAATTAGATTGTGATTGGCTATATAATTCTTCAATAATCATTTTTCTTTATTAAGCTCAACTTATATCATTATTGTATAAAATAGGAATAGAATAAAATAAAAATTTATTGAAAGATCTCTATACTTCTGTTTCATATGAATTTAAAATAAGGTTAAATACTCTTATAAAGATAATAGGTTCAAAATCAGCATAAAACATTAATCTTCTGTATATCTGAGCGACCCACAAACCATAAAAATCTTAATTTTTCCTATTCTTATCTTGATGAGCCAAACTAAAACTCCTATTTTCCGTTGAGTAATAGTTTGAGTAAACTTTGAACGAACCTCTCGAAAGCTTGAACAAATAAACAAATCTTTGTTCTACCCACGGGTAGAAGGTTAGCTAGAAAGTTGAGTGTTATATCGCTTATCCATACACAGTAGTAGTCATGGTAGTATTCTTGAAGCTTCTTGTTATTTGATTTCTGTTACTTTTTTATATTTCTTGTACTTTTATTATAATATTATTTTATTGTAATTACTATTACTTTTTAAGAACGCTCTTGCCATGCTTTTTAGTGCTCTTTCAATGTTTTCTTTTTCGATTTTTTTATGTGCTTTTACGCGAGCGGAGGATGTAACAGAAACAACCTCTATAACTCTCGAGGTAGGGGACAATCTACCCACACCAAAATTCACTTGTGAAATTACACTGAGCCTGGAGAGGGTAGAATATCAAAAGTCATGTCCCACAAAAATAAATTCTACTTCGAGATAGAAAGAGAAAAATAAATTTGATCAATTCAAATGATAAGACAATTGAAACAAAAAACTACAAAAACGAAATGATTCAGTTTAAACAACCAAGAGCGATCAATCAAGGCCGACAATGAAAAATAGATAACATTGTCATCCATCTCGTCTTTCGGCTTAGAAGTGCTCTTGTCACTAGCAAATAGTTAGAATGCAAGTGATTTACCTCAATCGAGTAATCAATCTTTTTTTTAAAAGATCTGAGATTTCTTATGATCTATGCGCATTAAAAACAAATATAAATATTTTATTCGAAAATGCATTCTGAATGTGCTACATGTTAATCATGTTGTTTCTGACAGATTAAGACATGTTTGTGATGTGTGTAAGGTTTATGGTATAGAAAGTGAAACAATCGATCATATGCTTTTTCGATGTCCTAAAACACAATTGATTTGAAAAACATGTCCTATTAAGTGGCCCAATGTAGAGATTACAACGGATTTTACTAGATGGTAGAATGATATGTCCGTTAATGTTAATCAATATTCGGATTCTATTGATCTTGCTAAATTAAGTGTTTCTATCATGTGTCAAATTTGGAAGACAAGAAACTCAGTGAGCTTTAATGGAGATATTTGTGAACCGAGTGAAATTATTAATAAAGCACTTTTTAATTTCCATGAATACCGAAACAATTTGCTTACTACATTTTCTCCTACGCTTTTATGTGATTATACAAACGATAAAGATATTATTGTTGGACAATATGATTTTGTTATGTTTGCATATGCTAGCTTACAAAAGGAAAAAAGGATGGCAAGCGTTGAAGTGGTGGCTATGGATAATTCATAATTGTGGTCATTTGCTTCAAGCCTTTGGTACTCCAATTCAATTTGTTGGAAAGACCATTATCGCTTAAGCACTAACAATTAGTGAAACAGTAGGAAAAACAAAGGAAAATGTATGGTCAAATGTGCAAGTCTTGTCAAATGCAAAAAATTATGGTCGATATGATATTGAAAAGAAGTGTCGTTTCATGGGAGATAGAGACTATCTGTGAAGATATCTGAAAGTTTATGAGTTTCTTTGAAGATGTCCACGTTGTCTACCTTCCTAGATCGTGGAATATGCTAGCGCACAATTTAGCCAAATTTTCTATTTCGTTGTTGCATAAGATTATTTGGATTTTTGATTTTTCTAGTTGGATTGTGACTAATGCTACGACACCATTTTAACTCGTTGAGACCATTTATGCATTAATATAATAAAATTGTTTATTGTCAAAAAAATAAAATAACTAAAACTGATTTTTGAAAAAGAAATTGAAAAAGCAAAAGAAAAGTTGTGTCCAAAATTCACAAACTGTCGAGGTAAGGGACAATCTACCCTCCCCAAAATTCACTTGCGAAGTTATACTGAGCCGGGAGAGAGTAGAATATTAAAAGTCATATCCAACAAAAACAAATTCTACTTCGAGATAGAAAGAGAAAAATAAATTTGATCAATTCAAATGATAAGACAATTGAAACAAAAACTACAAAAACGAAATGATTCAGTTTAAACAACCAAGAGCAATCAATCAAGGCCGACAATGAAAAATAGATAACCTTGTCATCCATCTCGTCTTTCGGCTTAGAAGTGCTCTTTTCACTAACAAATAGTTAGGGCTCGTTTGATACAACTTATTAAGAAGAACTTTTACAAGTAGAGTTATTTTATCAAAAAGTTGTTAGGTGTTTGATTGTCAATAAAAAAATGTTTTTGGCTTAAAAATGGACAAATCAAAAGAGATTTTGCCTCTACTTCCAAAAACCCAAAATTTAAGCTTTTGTAAATAGAGATCAAAAGTGCTTTTGGAAATCAAAAGCACTTTTTCGATTTGAAGGCAAACACTCCAAAAAAAGACCAATCAAACGGACACTTAGGACCCGTTTGGTACAACTTATTAAAAAGAGCTTTTAGAAGTAGAACTTTAGGAGTAGAGTTTTTTATCAAAAAATTGTTAGGTGTTTGGTTGTCAATAAAAAAAACGTTTTTGACTTAAAAATAGACAAAATCAAAAGAGATTTTTTGCCTCTACTTCCAAAAAAATAGAGGTCAAAAACACTTTTTCGATTTGCAGCCAAACACTTTTAAAAAGACCAAAAATGCTTTTGACCTTCCCATTTTTGACTTTTCCCAAAGCCCAATCAAACGGGCATTTAGAGTGCACATATTCAATGTGAGGATCACTATTTAAAATATGATCGAAGTTTGTAATTTATTTTTGTAAGTTTAGTCGCCAGAACATCAACTCTAAACTTAAAAATTTCTAAAGTATTGGGCAAGAACCGAATGAACTAAGAATAAATGTTTACCACTACGAATAGTTTAGGAATATTTTTAGTTATTTCCCCCTATGTTAATTGTATTTTTATTCGAGTTGAAACAACTGTTAGAGTTATTCTATTATCATATAATTTTATGCATTAATATAATAAAATTGTTTATTGTCAAAAAAATAAAATAACTAAAACTGATTTTTGAAAAAGCAAAAGAAAAGTTGTGTCCAAACGAGCCCTTAGATACTTATGTTTCTCACTCTCCCTGCTCACTCCATCATCCATTTATGCAGGGTTTTGCATCCTCTGAAGGGCTTTAGGTCTCACAATTAGCATCTTCCGTTCCTTTGAAGCAAAATAACCGGTGGACTTTGTTTTAAAGCCGCCACCCTCGAAGCTCCTAAATTATATAACTCATGGTGGGACTGAAATCTGGAAATGAGTAAAATAGCTTGGCTATGATCATAATATGATGCATAAATGTACTTCACTTCTCCGAACTCTCCACTTTCTCGGCTCCAATTCTTCCTCTGTTTGTGCTGATATTGGTAATGCTCTTTTTTTTCGAATTCCTCTGTTTTTTTATTATATAATTTTCATATAGGATGTGTTTGGTACGAGGGAAGACGTTTTCTTGGAAAACAAATGAGTTCTTATTTATTTTCTAGTGTTTGTTAAGTAAGCACATGTATATGTAATCTAGCAAAACAGTTAGATGGGTGGAAAGTGGGGTTCGGGGTTATTGGGGGATGGGTTGGTCAAGGGGCGGGGATTGGGGGCGTTGGCTGGTTGGGAAGGAGACAATAAACTTGAAATTGCACTTATGAAACTTCAACAACAACATACCTTGTGTAATTCCACAATGTGGGGTGCTGGGAGGATAGAGTGGATGAAACTTGTTTTCCCTAATTCTATCGGGTAAGTCATTTTTCTCATTTTTAAGGAACTTGTTTTCCTATAAAAAGCAACCAAATATGAAAAAATTGAAAAACATTTCCATACCAAACACACCCATAATCTTTTCTTTCTTTTTCATTCTTTTACTGCTAGGTTTTAAGAGAAGGGGTGCCTAGGGGGAGCTAACTGATAAAGTTGCTGCCATATGACCAGGAGGTCATGAGTTCGAAATAGCCTCTTGCAGAAATACAAGGTAAGACTGTGTATAATAGACCCTTGTGGTCCGGCCCTTCCTCGGACCCTGCACATAGGGGGAGTTTAGTGCACCGGGTTGTCCCCTACTACTAGGTTTTAAGTGTTACTCATCCTATGGGTTCATTGGGTATAGAGGAAAATGTTTCATTTTCTAGTGTTTGGTTGGGTATAATCTATTAAGCAGGTGACACATGGAAGAGGATAGATGTGGGAAAAGTATTTTGGTGACATTTTTTTTGGTATTAAGGATTGAAAACATCATCTATTTTGTTGGTTGAAGCAAGTAATATGGAGTAAAAGTTGGGATATTTGGAAAGGAAATGACTTATACTCATTTGTGAAGGAGGGCATTTTCTCCCTTTTGGCTGAAATACCAAAATACTATACTGGAAAAGAGTTTCATTTTGAAAAGCCATACAAACACACCTATATGTCTTAAGTAGTTCTCTTCTTTTATATTATGCAATTAAGCACATTTAAGTATCCTAGATGATCATCTGATTTTAATACTTGGTTAAATGTGACAGGGAGGCCTGTTTTAAGATTTCTTGGTTATTCACTTTATTCTACTGCTAATCAAGTTGGCTGTCATAGTCGTGATGAGAAGATTGGCAAAGTAAATTTAGCTCCGGACCTAGCCGGGTTGGTTCAAGAATCTTTGAACCTGAAGGAGAAAAATTCCCAAGCGTCTAATGAGAAGTCAATAGATGTTAAGGTCAATGAGGATAAGAAACATGGAGTGTCGCTGGCACAAAACTTAGCCAACTTGGTGGAAGAGTCTTATAATTTTGATGAGACTAAACCTATGAATCGGGTGGAATATAAAAGATTACTTGAACTACGCATAAAAAAGAGAGTTAAGGAACAACATGTAAATGGAAAGTTTCGGAACCTCATAAAGGAAGTGGTTGCCAATCCAAAAACACTTCGTGATGCTTTTGATTGTATTCGATTGAGTTCTAATGTTGATCTAGCATCGGAAGATAATGAGAATTTGCCTTTCGAAGCCATGGCTGAAGAGCTTTCTTGTGGGTATTTTGATGTGAGTGCTAACACATATTCGATCTCATCAAGGGGGCGAAAGAAAGAAGTCCTCGTCTTTCCAAATGTTAAACTCAAAGTTGTTGAGGAAGCAATCAGAATAGTATTAGAAGTTGTCTACCGACCTCATTTTTCTAAGATATCACATGGCTGCCGCAGCGGAAGGAGCCATTTATCTGCTCTCAAGTACATTCGCAAGGAGATAGTTAATCCGAAGTGGTGGTTCACTTTGCCAGTTTGTAAAAAGCTCGACAACCCTATCCTAGCTAAGCTCATTTCAATTATGGAAGACAAGATAGATGATCCTTTCCTATACGCGATAATACGTAGTATGTTTGACTGTGGGGTATTGAACTTAGAATTTGGGGGTTTTCCAAAAGGACATGGTCTCCCACAAGAAGGAACGTTGTCTCCAATTTTAATGAACATATATCTTGACCTCTTTGACCGTGACATGTACAGGCTGTCAATGAGATATGAAGCTATTGATAAAGGATCAAGCGCTGAAGAAGGTGGGGCCAACTCTGTGCTACGTAGTTGGTTCAGGAGACAGATAACCAGTAATGGTTCTCAAGAATGCCATGAAATTAGGGTACATTGTTGCCGCTTCATGGATGAGATTTTTATTGCCATCGCTGGTCCCAAAGACGTGGCTGTTGCTATCAAGTCTGAAGCTGAAAATTACTTTAAGAATTCTCTTCATTTAGAATTTGAAAATGAAATAGATGTTTTTCCATGTGATGGGCCTACAGGAATTCGTTTTCTGGGCAGTGTGGTTAAAAGAAGCCTTAAAGAGAGTCCAGCTGTAAAGGCTGTTCACAAATTGAAGGAAAAGGTAAAATTATTTGCTTCGCAGAAAGAGCACTCATGGGACACCAGGACAGCAAGAATCGGCAAGAAATGGCTGGGTCATGGGCTGAAGAAGGTAAAAGAATCAGAGATTAAGCATCTCTCTGATGGTAGCTCCCTTTTGAGCCAAATTTCGTGTTTTAGAAAAGATGGCATGGAAACGGATCATTGGTACAAACTCTTACTAAAAGTTTGGATGCAAAATAAAAATGTTAAATACGAAATGAATGAGGATGTTATCTTATCTAAGCATATTGTCGAACCAGCTCTGCCTCAAGATCTAAGAGATTCCTACTATGAGTTCCAGAAGCGTGTTCAGGAATATATATCTTCTGAGACAGCTTCGACTCTTGCACTGTTGCCAAACTCAAACTCTTCATCATTAGTAACACAGATCACAGCTCCAATTAGCGTCATAAAGAAGCGACTTTTTCGATATGGATTGACAAACTCCGAAGGATATCCCCGCCCATGTCATCTTCTAGTTTTTTGGGATGACAATGAAATTGTTGACTGGTATGCAGGTTTAATCTGCCGATGGCTGAGATGGTACACCGAGTGTGATAACTTTAATGAGCTAAAGCTCATTATTTGCAATCAAGTAAGGCTGTCTTGCATCAGAACTTTGGCAGTGAAGTATAGGATACATGAGACTGGGATAGAGAAGAAATTTGATTTTGAATTACGCAGAATTCCTACAACTGAAGATATGGAGCTTGAGATAATAACAAATGAAGCAACAAATTCCGAAGTTGTTGATAATGATGCATTAATGTATGGAATAACATACAGTGGAATATGTTTATTCTCTTTAGCAAGAATTGTGAGTCAGTCACGTCCTTGCAATTGCTTCGTTATAGGATGCTCAGCTGCAGCTCCTGGTGTATACACTCTTCACGTGATGGAAAGACAAAGATTCCCTGGTTGGAAGACTGGTTTTTCTAGTTGTATCCATCCCAGTTTACATAGAAGACGACTTGGGTTGTGTAAACATCATCTGAAGGATGTACTTCTCGGTAACATTTCCCTTCAATCTATTAATTTCGGTGCTTGGAAAGGAAACAACCTCCCTTGATGTAAAGTTTACATCTTCTGCCGCGTGACTGCTCAATAGTTGATGGATTGGAGAAGACAGAAAGACGAGAAACCATGTAATCTTTTTGAAGTGAGCAATCATTATCATGGGAGTCTGTAATGTTATGGCTTCAGAAATGTCCAAATCACGATCTTCAAATTGGCTGTGGCAAATCATGCTAAAACATCAAAGTTCCATGAAAGTTGTATGTTGTTGGTCTGATTCTGAAAAACTCAGATAGTTCAAAGAAACTATTGTGAAGGTAAATGCTGGATGGAGTCTATTTTCCTGCTCTCAGTATAGGCTGTACATTATTTTCTACCCATTATATATTTGGCTGAATGTGCGAAAAGTGAAATTGTTTTAAGTTTCATATTACATCAAGTCATACATCTAGTCAGTCTTCTCATGAGGTGAAAAGAAGACAAATTTCAAATCTCCAGCACAAGAAACAAATATATATAAACTATTTATACATGGTGTCAGATCTACAACATCACCACACCTCTTAAGGAATCATGTCATGAATGTACTTTAAGCAACGCCTGGTAGACCAAGTCGATAAACTAATTGTCCTGCAATAAAAATTAAAAGAATAATCATTTTTCCTTCAATAATAGAAAATTCAGAAAATGTGAGTTGCATGTTGATGAAACGTCAATGATACAATCATTAAAATCTATCATGATTATCGATTTGATTAACATATCTGTCACATCTCCGTAACAATTTGATTAACATCAATGTCACATCTTCTATCATGATTATCAACTTGATTAACATTAATGCCACATCATTGATTAACATCGATGTAATAGTTTGATTATCATGATTATAATCTAACAACCGATACACTATGATTGAACAGTATTTCTGTTTGTATCTGTTGGTTCTAAGAAAACAAACAGAAAAGAGAAAACCAAAATACTTGTTAAAGAAGCACTACGACTTTGGTCCGGTGGTAAGAACTATACCTGTCTACCGGTTCAATCCGGTACCGGTCAAGTATCGGATTGAACCGGTTTCAGACCGTTACTGGTCCGGATTCCCGGATTACCAGACCTACCGGACCGGTCCCTTACCGGATTTCCAGTAGGCCCGTGCGGTTTCGGGTCAATCCGGTCGGACCTGTCCGGATTTGTTTTTTTTATTCTGAAAATGTAAACTAAATTCAAATTAAATATTTAATATAATATAATTTTATATTTTATATTTTAAAATTTAAAGTTAACTTTGTATTTTATAGTTTATAACTTTATATTATAGTTATACTTTTATTAATTTATTAAATTAGAGGACATAAGTTAACAACTAAAAAAACAATAAAATAAAAATTAATGATAAGATGTAAATTTTTGAACTTTTATTATTCATAATGCTAAAAAGAGTACATAATGAAGTAATAATAATTTTATTTATATATTATGCATCCTTCTAACAAGTTTTTCGTAATTTATAGGTTGATTGAATTATTGTGGCCCCATAGCCTCTAAATCTGGAGTATTAATTTCAGTTCCGCTTTCGCCGTAATTTGTGCTCCCACTTTCCAAAATATTGTCGATTTATTCATTTTTCGGATCGTCAACGTCTACGTATCCTTGATTTCTTCTCTCTGATCTGATTCAATCCCTTAAGCAGACTAAGACTTCTAATGTGCTTCCGCTTAATGAGTAACGCGTGTCTCCTATTTGGTATCGTGCTTGGCTGAATGCACTTTCAGAAGTCACTGTTGAGATAGGCACATTAAGAACATCTTGTGTCATACCTGCAAGTACCGAAATTGTCTTTTGTTATCCTGCCACCATTGTAAAGGTTGAAAGTTCTTCTTCGACTATGTTGACTTTTGTAAATAAAATTGCATCTCATCACAATTTCGACTTGTGGTTGCTTGTGCTGTTGTAAAAGTGTTCCATATATCTAAAGATTTATTATCATCGTCTTCATTGAATCCTGCAGATGTAGACACAGAATCAGAACTAGAAGGAAGATTAGTAGCAGAGTTGTTGTTATCAAATAATGTAGCATAATATTTATATAATTTAGTTAAATTACTATCAAGTTTACTTATGCAATCAATTGAAGATGGAGTTTCTGTTGCACATACTTTCATATAATTATATAAACTAAATATTAAATTATGACAATCTACTTTTTTATAAGAATGATTTAAGACTGCATCAATACAATAAATATCAGGAATAGGAAAAAAACATTTTTTAAACTTTTCAAACATAACTGTAACTGCAACTTTATATTTTATATTTGATTTTAAACCCCAAAGTAAATATGAAATTTCAGCTATATGAGCTAAACCATTACAAACTGTTGGGCAATAAGATCCTGAAAATTCAACACTAGCAGTGTAAAATTTACATAAATTTTTTAAAAGTTCAGAAATTGATTTTCAATGTTCGTCGGTTAACATATGAATCACGTTCTTACAATGATCATTTGAAACATGTGTTATGGGGTCTTTATACTTCTAACATTCTTTTAAAAATAAATAAGTATAATTACACCGTGTAACAACCTCACCTGGTGTCACGACCCGACCCGACGGGCCGCGACTAAGCGCCCTAATGACGCCATTATACTAACATGTCACGTAACCAACACTAAAAACAATATAAAATCCGACAGCATAACGCCGCAATCATAACATACGTCCGATTAGGCAAGCCGGCAAGACTGCCTTTACCCATAAATATCCTGTCTCCTGAAGAGTCACATCTAAATCAAGTATATCAAATAGGCGAGCCGACAAGGCTGCCACTATATACGGGAACATCCCAAAACGGAGTACAACCGTAAAGCTGGCTAAAACACATATACAAAAGCACATCTACTACCCACATCTGTCTACAGACCTATAAGAATACGATAATGAAATATGACGGGACAGGGCCCCGTCGTACCCCTAAATATGCATAAGTCTATAATAGCGAATCTGTACCAAAATGACTAACTCCAGAACAATGGAGCTCCCAAGAAAACATCTGAGCAGGAATCCTAAGTCGGACGATCGCCGACAAGGCTGCCTTACACAACTATCCAACCATCACAACAGACTAGTGATCGGTGTATTTTATATACACCTTTTGAGTCATTTTTAGTTAGTATTTTACTCATTTCATTTATGGTTAGTATAGTATTAGGGTCGTTTTCCTTTCTTTTGTGTCACAGCGGTAGCGGTCAGAAATGGAGAAATGGCGAAAATGAGAGGAAATGAGCATAAATGAGATGGAATTACACACAAAAAGGGCCAAGAAATGAAGTCTAAGAGTTTCGGGAATTATAGAGGAGATCAGACGAAGTCCGGACGAAAAAAGGGACGAAAGCGAATCCGGAAGCGTCACGGCCTTGCGGCTGATGTCTTGATAGTTCCAAAAGTTGCTGATTTTCAGGCGCGGCACCAGTCTGCGGCGCGGCAGCGGGATTTATGAAGTTACGGGCGAATTTGACATGTTTGAGTCTAAAGGGATAACTTTTCCTACCTAAAGGGATAACTTTTCCTACCTTAAAACCCTTACCTAAAAGGATTCTAATAACTTTTCCTACCTACATAATCCTTAACCCTTCACCTAAAGGATTCTTGGTCTATAAATAGTCTCTACATCATTAGAAGAATTCATTCTCCATTCCACCATTCACCATTCTACATCCATCCACCATTCCATCTTGTAAATATTCCACAACACAATCCTTGGATGCTAGAAGGCTTGGAGACTCGTTCTTGAGTATTTTCTTTTCTTTCTTTTTGCTTTATTTATTCCAGTTCATGCATGGAGATTGTATTAGTTCTTAGTGTGACTATGGCTAGGGGCTAATTACTTTATTAGGGATTTCCTTGTGATTCACTTGAAACTCTATTCATGAATTAATATATTAGTTGATTTCTTCTTCTTCTTCTTATTGTTGAGATTTATTCAATATGTGTTTTGATTGCTTGGTAATTACCTGATCATTAATTATCATAATTCTTATGATTTCTAACCGAAATCCGAAAGGGGAGGTTGTGAATATGCTGTAGTTGGATAGACATAGGTTGAATCGTGGATGAAAATACCCCGATTACTTGTGTAACATTAATAAGGTTTTTGTTCTTAATCCTCCTCGAGAGTCAACCTTATCACCGAAAGGTAGAAAGGTGATGTACTGGAGTTGAGTGTTTATATAACCTTAACAGGAGTATAAAACGGCTTAGTTAACCTGCTATCTTAACGTAGAAGAAGAAGTCAGTCTAATTGTATTAAGAATTGAATATAGTGGATAGTTGATGATCTTGGAAGCCCTAATTATCCATCATAACTGATTTAAATCAAAGTATTTTTATAATTAGTTTATTTCCTGCATTATTAGTTTAGAATTCCAATTCAATTTACGTTAACCAAATAGATACCATAGGATAGATAATCGGTACTTAAAAACCAATCCTTGAGGACGATATTCGGTCTTACCTAGACTATATTACTTGACACGACACGTGCACTTGCATAAGTGTGTGCATAAATCGCGCATCAACTAGTCGACTAGGTTGCCACCAAATAGCATCACATAAACAAATGAGTAATCACAATAGGCAAGCCAGCAAGGCTACCACTATATACGAGAACATCCCAAAACAAGTGCAGCAATACAGCTAGCTCAGCCGCATAAACGTTCTACACAAGTCCAAAACAGATCTATCACCCATAACTGTCTACAGACCTCTAAGAGTACAATAATGAAATATGACGGGACAGGGCCCCGTCGTGCCCAAAATATACATAAGTCTGGAATATAAAGATCTGTACCAAAATAACTGGCTCCGGAACAAGGGAGCTCTTTTAGCAGCGGGTAGATGTCCTAAACTGGAGGGTCACCTAACCGATCACCTGTACCTGCGGGCATGAACGCAGCCCCCCGGGGAAAAGGGGGTTAGTACGATAGATGTACCAAGTATGTGAAACTGAAAAATACTGTGTAATTGAAATCATAACAGTTCAACGTATAACATGAGACAAGTATGAAATCAACATAACAGTATAATTGTGCCTTATCAAATGAGAGTAATGAAAATCAGTTCTTACCTTTCCAAAATATGCAAGTCTAGCCAAAATCATGAACTCATATCCTCAAGATATAATAGCACGGGACTCGAACCCGTCTAGGTACATATATATCATGGTACTCAAACCCAAGTAAGTATGTATATATCATGGGACTCGAACCCAAGTAAGTATGTATATATCATGAGACTCGAACACAAGTAAGTATGTATATATCATGAGACTCGAACCCAAGTAAGTATATATATCGTGGGACTCGAACCCACGTAAGTGTATATGGAATAATATAATGTCATGTGACTCGAACCCGCATCATGGAGAGCTAATCCATGAAATAATAATAAACTGGGAGTTGAACCCGCTTGGGACTCGAACCCAAGTAATATAATAATAATAGCCGGGACTCGAACCCGGAACATACAATATAGTGCCGGCCCTCTATGTGAGAGACTCGGTGAATGTGTAATAAGACTTGACACGAGTAGATATCATGAGCAACTATATGCAATTAGAAATCATCTTTGACTTTCGATAATATCATCATAATAAGCTCTTTACTGAAAATCATAGGCACTTGTCATAAAAAATTTCCTTTAAAACTAACTTTGTAGAAAATCATGTACGTCCGTCGTACTTTTATTAAAATCATGTCAAATGAAAGTTTGTTTCACAAAATCATGCCAAAAGAAATAGGGATAGTCTCACATACCTCTTAGTCGCTCAACCAATGTAAAACTAGGATGCGTCTCGTCTAGTACGTCAGCCTATAATAATAATAATAATAATAATAAGACCATTAATTCTAGGACAACTAACGTAAGTTATTTGAATAACAGCTTCCCATTTTTATAAAAATCCGGACATGACCTCCCCTGTTTATATGCGTATCCACAATTAACCAACAGTCCAAATCAAACTAACAATCACAACCATTTCAATATGTAATCTAATTAGGCCCCATATACTGCATATACGCCATCATACAGTCTCATTTCTCCTTATTTATGAAAGACAACAATTTCAACCATAAAAGTGACTATCACACTTATTTACCATGTTCATTCAATCCTTAAAATGTTACAACAATGTCTGAGATTCCAAAACTCTTTTCTTAGTTTCTTAAATTCCAATTCATCTCGCGTCACCTTATATAACTAATTACAACCCAAAGTACCAATGTTTCTTTCAATCTTACCATACAATTACGACGATAATAATAATAATAGTAACAATTAATCTGTCACCAAAACAGCCCGTAAAGGTCACATAATGTCCGAGAATTATCCATGATTTTTAGGCCATTAACATGCAACCATTTTAACTATTTTCTTAACTCTTAATCTTACTTTACCTTTCCAACAATTCCATATAACGATTATATCTTTAATCTTCACACTTTCTTCCATTTTTAATACGCAATTAGTGATGAAATTTACAACATAACACACGAATCCAACATATACCCGAAACAGCTCAATTCGGCTCACACCCAAAATTGACACATGCATTGTCTAAATTCAAGATTTATTCCTAACACAAGTCCATTACTTCAACTACAACAATATGCAACTTCAATTATAGCATTGAAGGAAGAATTTTCATACCTTAATTTAATCCCCAAAACAGTCCCGATGTTTAGCCACTGCTTTGTCAGCTGAACTTGTAACGTCCATAACTCTCTACTCCAGTGTTCTATCGACGATCGGTTTGTTGGGTTGAAAACTAGACTCGACGAACTTCATTATACGCTTTTTAAACACCCAAAAACTCCTAATATACGAGAAGATATATTTCTCCAAAGTTGACTAAAAAACTGCCAGCAACCAACGATTTTCTGCCCATTTTTCTTCTCAATTTTCACACCTCTTTCAACTCCAAATTAACATGCATGAACCCCCCTATGTTAACCCATCATTTATACATGTTTTCCTTCCCAAATTATCACAAAAAAACCTATAATTTTCCAGCCTAAGTTTCGGCCCAGTAAGGACCGAAACCCACTGTTTTTCTCTTCATTTTGGTGTGTCTTCTTTGGCTTTTTAATTGTAGGATGATTTAGTCTTGGGAAAGGAATTAAAAGCTTCAAATTGGGTGTGGCAATGGGTGTGAATTTATGCTGAATGGGGAGAGAAAGAAGAGATGTGAGAGTGTTTTTTTTTTTTAAATGAAGAAATGAAGAGTAGGTTATTTAAAATCTGATTTTTTATAATGGCAATTTGATCCAAAGCTCTTATTAGTCTTCTTAAATAACCCCTCAAGTCTTATGTTCCACTTCTTCTAATTCTTAACTCCCGCTTTCATTAATTTCCGAGAATTTCGTAAAGTCTGGCATTTTCCATGTCGTAATTCTTATAATATGATACTAATCCTTAATGGAAGTATATAACTTATCATTTTAAATTCTCATTGACATGCTCATAGCTTGTGTAAATATTCTTACATCCATTATCCGAATCTTAATCTTAATGACGTTCTTAATCCTCGTCCTAAACTTACGAGGTGTAACATTCTTCCCCCTTAAAAACATTCATCCTCGAATGTTCATAACAAGTCTTATGTTTCTAAAAATTTCGGCAGAGTCTTCTTTATAACTATGTCTATCCACCTGTATCCAGCAAACCAACAGATGTCTCACAGGGCCACAATATAACACACATGCAATTCACCAATTCAAAATAGTTAAGGAGGGAACCAAATTACCTGTGGATATTCAACTGAATCTTATGTAATACCTTTAACAAAGTTAAAGAGTCTCTATGCGGTGCTATATTCCTCTATTTTCGAATTTGCCACAATCTTCTAGCTGGTACAACCTTGTACACCTGCTTCAATTGTAATGGTATGTAATGTTTCCCCCAAATCTGTACTGCATGCTTAACATGACGACAATTCATGTGTATACCCGCTGCATTGTTAACATAGCTCCATATAGATTTGACAACTCCCTTGTACGAAACAAGTGATCTATCATTCCTTGATGTAAGACATTATATCAGCAGCATCTTGATACTATACTACTTCCAATATTATGCAATATTTTATCCACTGGAATTTTAAATTTCCACATCGCCCACGGAAAGAAATATACCTTAAATGACACTCTTTTAACCACATTTACCTATATACATCAGAAGGATAGGATATTTATCTCAACAAATCTCATGCATTTGACACAATAAATTTATTAGAACTTGTCATTATCCACCAAGGATTATCCACAGGGTATATACCAAGTATGTAGTGGCATGTGAGACAATGTCATCTGGAAGATACTGTCCTAGCCTTGAAAAACCTCATCAATCCCCACGTAGCAGTTCTTTGACATCTTCCGCCCTTTCATCAATAAGAAACTCTGATAGTAGTACATAGGGTAATGTTTCCAATTTGGTGCGATTATCAATTCAAACCACTCTTTGTTTCCCACTATATTTCTTGTTTAATGTTATCCCTTTCCTCAAGAATCATTTTCAAAACCTGAGGACCCGCTTCCATTGCACATATTGAGGGTAATGCTTCTTAGAGTACTTGTTCTCTAGAAAGTTAGCCCAGAGAGAGTTGGTGGTCCTAGATTTCCATCATAGTTTTTCACACAATGCCTCGATATAACAAAATAAGATCTGAACCCCAATCCACCATCATCCTTAGACAAGTACATTGTTAACCATGTAAACCAATGCCTAGCCTTACACAAGACTCTACTAGACACGGTCTGTAGACATTCCGAGGACTAACTGCTTTGATACCACTTCTATCACGGCCCGACCCGACGGGCCGCGACCCGACGCCCTAATTGGACGCCATTATACTAACCCGTCACGTAATCAACTGACCCTTAAGGGTAATAGAAAATTTCGGCAGCACAACTCTGCATCTATAACAAATACCCAAAATAGGCGAGCCGACAAGGCTGCCTTACACAACTATCCAACCATCACAACAGGCTATTCGACTAGGCTGTCACCAAATAGCATCACATAAACAAATGAGTAATCACAATAGGCAAGTCAGCAAGGCTGCCACTATATACGAGAACATCCCAAAACAAGTGCAGCAATACAAATTAGCTCAACGCATAAACGTTTCTACACAAGTCCAAAACACATCTATCACCCACAATCGTCACACTCTAAGAGTACAATATCGATATGACGGCCCCCGTCGTGCCCAAAATATACATAAGTCTGGAATGTAAAGATATGTACCAAAATAACTGGCTCCGGAATAAGGGAGCTCTTTTAGCAGCGGTTAGATATCTTAAACTGGAGGGTCACCTAACCGATCACCTATACTTGCGGGCATGAACGCAGCCCCCCGGGGAAAATGAGATTAGTACAATAGATGTATCAAGTATGTGAAACTGGAAAATACTGTAATTGAAATCATAACAGTTCAACGTATAACAGGAGGCAAGTATGAAATCAACATAACAGTATAAATGTGCCTTATCAAATGAGAGTAATGAAAATCAGTTCTTACCTTTCCAAAATATGCAAGTCTGGCCAAAATCATGAACTCCTATCCTCAAGATATAATAGCACGGGACTCGAACCCGTCTAGGTACATATATATCATGGGACTCGAACCCAAGTAAGTATGCATATATCACGGGACTCGAACCCAAGTAAGTATGTATATATCATGAGACTCGAACCCAAGTATGTATATATATCGTGGGACTCGAACCCACGTAAGTGTATATGGAATAATATAATGTCATGGGACTCGAACCCGCATCATGGAGAGCTAATCCATGGAATGATAATAAACTGGGAGTTGAACCTGCTTGGGACTCGAACTCAAGTAATATAATAATAATAGCCGGGACTCGAACCCGGAACATACAATATAGTGTCGGCCCTCTATGTGAGAGACTCGGTGAATGTTTAATAAGACTTGGCATGAGTAGATATCATGAGCATCTATATGCAATTAGAAATCATCTTTGACTTTCGATAATATCATCATAATAAACTCTTTACTGAAAATCATAGGCACTTGTCATAAAAAATTTCCTTTAAAAGTAACTTTGTAGAAAATCATGTACGTCCGCCGTACTTTTATTAAAATCATGTCAAATGAAAGTTTGTTTCACAAAATCATGCCAAAAGAAAGAGGGATAGTCTCACATACCTCTTAGTCGCTCAACCAATGTAAAACTAGGATGCGTCTCGTCTAGTACGTCAGCATATAATAATAATAATAAGACCATTAATTCTAGGACTCCTAATGTAAGTTATTTGAATAACATCTTCCCATTTTTATAAAAATCCGGGCAGCACCTCCCCTGTTTATGTGCGTATCCACAATTAACCAACAGTCCAAATCAAACCAACAATCACAACTATTTCAATATGTAATCTAATTAGGCTTCATATACTGCATATACACCATCATACAGTCTCCTTTCTCCTTATTTATGAAAAACAACAATTTCAACCATCAAAGTGACTATCGCACTCATTTACCATGTTCATTCAATCCTTAAAATGTTACAACAATGTCTGAGATTTCAAAACTCTTTTTTTAGTTCCTTAAATTCCAATTCATCTCGCGTCACCTTATATAACTAATTACAACCCAAAATACCAATGTTTCTTTCAATCTTACCATACAATTACGACGATAATAGTAATAATAGTAACAATTAATCTTGCACCAAAACAGCTCGTAAAGGTCACATAATGTCTGAGAATTATCCATGAATTATAGGTCATTAACATGCAACCATTTTAACTCATTTCTTAACTCTTAATCTTACTTTACCTTTCCAACAATTCCATATAACGATTATATCTTTAATCTTCACACTTTCTTTCATTTTTAATACGCAATTAGTGATGAAATTTACAACACAACACACGAATTCAACATATACCCGAAACAACTCAATTCGGCTCACACCCAAAATTGACACATGCATTGTCTAAATTCAAGATTTCTTCCTAACACAAGTCCATTACTTCAACTACAACAATATGCAACTTCAATTATAGCATAGAAGGAAGAATTTTCATACCTTAATTTAATCCCCAAAACAGTCCCGATGTTTAGCCACTGATTTGTCAGCTGAACTTGTAACGTCCTTAACTCTCTACTCCGGTGTCCTATCGACAAGAGGTTTATTGATTTGAAAACTAGACTCGACGAAATTCATTTTTGACTTTTAAAACACCCACAAACTCCTAATATACGAGGAGATATATCCCTCTAAAGTTGACTAAAAATCTGCCAGCAACCAGCGATTTTCTGCCCATTTTTCTTCTCACTTTTCACACCTCTTTCAACTCCAAATTAACATGCATGAACCCCCCTATGTTAACCCATCATTTATACACATTTGCCTTCCTAAATTATCACAAAAAAACCTAGAATTTTCCAGCCTAAGTTTCGGCCCAGTGAGGACCGAAACCCACTGCTTTCCTCTTCATTTTGGTGTGTCTTCTTTGACTTTTTAATTGTAGGATGATTTAGTCTTGGGAAAGGAATTAAAAGCTTCAAATTGGGTGTGGCAATGTGTGTGAATTTCTGCTGAATGTGGAGAGCAAGAAGAGATGTGAGAGTGTTTTTTTTTGAAATGAAGAAATGAAGAAATGAAGAGTAGGTTATTTAAAATCTAAATTTTTATAATTACAATTTGATCCAAAACTCTTATTAGTCTTCTTAAATAACCCCTCAAGTCTTAGGTTCCACTTCTTCTAATTCTTAACTCCCGCTTTCATTAATTCCCGAGAATTTCATAAAGTCTCGCATTTTTCCATGTCGTAATTCTTATAATATGATACTAATACTTAATGGAAGTATATAACTTATCATTTAAATTCTCATTGACATGCTCGTAGCTTGTGTAAATATTCTTACATCCATTATCTGAATCTTAACCTTAATGACGTTCTTAATTCTCGTCCTAAACTTACGAGGTGTAACAAAAATCATTATAATAAACTCTTTATTGAAAAATCATAGGCACTTCTCATAACTAACATCTTTAGGAATTAGACTTTGTAGAAATCATGTACGTTCGTCGTACTTCCATTAAATCATGCCAAAAAAAAGAAGGAAGAGTTTCACATACCTTTTAGTCGAGCTAGCCAACTCAATATTAGAACACGTCTCGTTTAATATTTCAACCTATAATAAAGGGTAATACGTCCGTCAATTATATGATTTCTAACGTAAGTTATATCGAAAGACAGACTCTCTTTTCTATAGAAATTCGGTCAGCACTTCCCCTATTTATGTGCATATCCACAACTTACGAATCAAGCCAGCACCACCAAATAACAATCACAACGTAGAGATATAACCAAAATAATCCCAGATATTCCATTTACGCCATCAATACATATTCCTTCTCTTTTACATTTATGCAATACAACAACTACAACAACCAAGGTGTTTACTATACCTATTTCTCATGTTAATCCATATTAGAACAATCTTAAAACAGTCCATCAACTCTAGCGACAACAACAAGAGTTCGAGTCCTATAATTTGCAACATAACACTCTTTTTACACTTTAATTTCTTTAAGACATGTATTAGTAATTGCCACAACATATATACATGTTTAAAATCAAATTTCCAACATTTTAACTTCACAAAATCAGCCCTTAATACCTCACCACAATGTCCAATAATTCCATGTAAGTTTCGGCCAATAACAACATAATTCCATACTCTTTTCTTAACTTCTTAAAATTCAATTCATGTTTCAATAATTCCTTATGAACGACTATAACTTAAATATCAAGATTTCCTTCAATTCCAACATGCGATTAGTGACGATAATAACAATAACGTAATTGAATTCAATGTATACCAAAAACAGTCCCTAATTCGGTATCAATATCCAAAATATTCACATGCAATGCCTTAATTCCAAATTTCTCTTAACACAAATTCATTTCTTAAACTACAACAACACACACTTCCATTATACCATAGAAAGAAGAGTTTCATACCTTAAATTAAAGCCCAAAACAACCCTTAGTTTCGGCCACTGCCCAACGACTTCTTGCCCAATTTTTATCACTTTTCCAACTCCGAATTGACATGCATTAATCCCACAATTTAATCCATCATTCCTTACACGTTTTTCTTCCAAAAATTTGTCTTAAAATATGGAATTAAACAGCCCAGAATTGGCCCAAGCAGTCCGAAAATTGGCCACTGTTTTAGTGAAATTCTTGGCTTAGAAATTTTGTGGAATGATTTAATCTTGTAGGAGGAATTAATAAGCTTCAATTTGGTTTAAAAAATGGAGAATCCGCTGGTTTTAGAGAGAAGGATGAGAAGAAAATTAGAGAGGTGTCTTCTTTTTTTGAAATAGGCGGAGAGAAGATAGGTTTTTAGTGTGCTAAATTCTTTTCTTTTATTAATTACATACTTAGTCCATGTTCCCATAATTAATCACCCTTATGTCCCATTTCTTTTAAATCTTGAAAATTCCATAAGACCTCATATCTTCGTCGTCATAACTTATATAATCTGTTACTAATCCATATCGGGAATATATATATAACTATCATTTTCAATTTCCATTGTCACACTCGTTGTAACCAAAAAAAATCTGGAGTCACATCCTTAAGTATATTAATTTCCTTAATTACGCCCTCAATTAGTGTCGCTAATTAACGAGGTGTAACACATGGCATGTATTTTGGTCTCAAATTAAATTATTTACATTTTTCTTTAAATTCTATTATTCTATTTTTTCTATTATTACCCTGAATAACTCCAACAACTCTTCAGACAAGAGATAATTCAGTTTCAAGTAAATTAAGACCACTTCGAACAATTAAATTATAAATATGACAAGCACAACGAACATGAAATATACAAGGAAGTGGCGGTTCTAATTCTATTTTTAAAAGATCTATAACAACAGTATTATTAGATGCATTATCGAATGATATACAAAGTATTTTTTTTATAAAGATTCATACTTATTGCAACAACACAAATAGTTTCACTTATATATTTTCCAGTGTGACTTTGATCCTCGTCATACGGAAAAGCAATAATACGTTTTTCCATTCTAATTTTCATCAATCCAATGACAAGTGTTAAATAATCTCTACCGTTTACAACATGTCCAATGTCTGAAATAAAACTAACTAGGCATGAAAGGTTAGCGAACAAATGTTGCAAATAAATAACATACTCAGTATAAATTCTAAAAATATTGTCTCTACAAGTAGTACGAAGAACACCTTTAAATAAAAGATTATATATTTTTTTGAATATATGTAATTAAATATGAAGAAGAAGCAAAAGAAAAAGGTAAACAACCTCCGACAACCATTTTTGCTAATTCAATGCGATCCTTCTTTGGATCGTAGTTAACAAGCCCCCTGTTAATGAATTAAGTTGTTGTTGACCGAGTTCTAAATCAGAGACAGAACCCCACTGTGTCGGATGATCTTTCAATAAATGCCTACATATAGTGTCCGTCCCCCGTCACCACCCCCTCTCTTATGTTTATAAGTTTTACCACAAATATTACTTCTAACTCTATCAGTGTCCCCAATTCTATCATAAAAGTTCCACACTTTACTCCTTTTTCTCCTACTCGTTACTTTTGGTAAATGAGGTCTACCACTAGTAGTACTAACATTGACAGAAGGCACACTAGTAGGTGTAGGATTTTCAGTTTCAACAATATTATCTATATGAACGTTATCATATTCATTATCTTCTATTCCAAAATCTTCTTGCATTTGATCATAATCTATATTTTGATTAGATGATGAAGAACCTTTAGATTTTTTACCCCTTGAAATAGATTTACCTTTATCCATTGATCTCTTTATCATAACCATTATAAAAAAATTAATTTAAAATTTAATTTAAATAATCAACAAATAAATATGACAATTTAATAAAATAATTATAGAATGAAACGAATGTACCAAACTTCGGGATTCAGAATTCAATTGAAAGTCGAAGCTCGAAGTCTTGCATCTTGCTACTTTGAAAACTAATAATAATAACTTGAGAATTGATAATAGAGAGAATTAAGAGAGTATGAGAATTGAGAGAATTGTAGAAATAATTGTGTGATAAAAATGAGAAGAATATAGAGTATTTATAGATTTTTAAAGGGTAAAAATGTAATTAATAAATAATAAACAAAAAAAATAAAGACCAACGGTCCACTGACCGTCGTCACCCCTAGCCCCTACCCCCCAGGACCCAACAGTAATGTTATCGTTGGGCAACAACCCTTTTTTTTTGTATTACGTTACCGGACCGGATAACCGGTACCGATTTCCGTTACTGATTCCAACCGGTCCGGTCCTTATCGGATTTTGTCATAACCCATGCGGGTTGGGGTTGGGGGTCAAACCAACCCTTAACCCGTTAAAGCCTACCGATCTGGGTTCCTTACAGGGTTGACCGGTCCGGTTACTGATTAACCCGGATCGGTTGTGTCACGACCCGACCCCGGGCCCGCGACTGGTGCCCTACCTGGGCACCCTTACAGGTATACATCAGAGATAATCAGCGGAACATACATACTTAACAGGAAATAAATAACATGTTAGCTGATAAGGCTACCTTCCTGGATGCATCAACTACGTAAAACCAAAAAGCAGTTACCTCTATTTTTTTTCTTTACACAACTCAAATCCACAAGATATGACTACAGACCTCTAAGAATTCTGACATAACAACTGTGACGGGACAGGGCCCCGCCATACCCCTGAATGTACATAAATCTACAATCCCAGAGAATCGTACCAAAAGACAAAGCCTCCGGAGAAATGGAGCTTTCCAAGAACTGAACAATGATCTTAAGAGTGTGGATCAGTAAGCTATGTACCTCAACCTGAGGCATGAATGCAGCCCCCCGAAGGAGGTCAGTACGAAATATGTACCAAGTATGTGAAACTGAAAATACTGTAATGAAATCATGATCATATAAAGCCGAGACATGTATGATAACAAAAATAACAGTACATTGTGCCTTGCCAAAGTGAAAGTAATGAAAGTCAGTTTTACCTTTTAAAGATTATTTCAACACATGAATAATAGTCACACAGGGCTACGAACGCAAGCCCTCAAATATCATAGCGTGTCCGTGGAATCCCCCATCACTGCCGACAGCCATAAGTGTAAAATATAACCATGTGACGCGCCCGTGGCATCCTACCTGTTGTCGGCATACCGCATATACAATACATATATATATCTCGGCCCGTGGAATCCCCATCATCGCCAAACCGTAAGTGTAAAATATAACCATGTGACGCGCGTGGCATCCTACCTCACTGTCGGCGTACACATATACAATACATATATATATATATATCTCATGCCCGTGGAATCCCTCATCTCGGGTACATGACTTCATGGAGAGCTAATCCATGGGGTAATAATCGTACATAACATGGTCGCATGCCCCGGAATCCCTCATCGTATAAGCATGGCCATGGGGTAATAATCATTAATAACATGCCCGTGGAATCCCTCATCTCAGGTACATGTCTTCATGGGGAGCTAGTCCATGGAGTAATAATCGTACATAACATGGTCGCATGCCCCGGAATCCCTCATCATATAAGCATGGCCATGGGTAATAAAACAAATCTGGGAATCTAGCCCGCCTCCTGGTCGCATGCCCTGAAATCTCTCATCGTATAAGCATGTCCAAGGTGTAATAAAAACAATCCGGGAATCTAACCCGCATCCTGGTCGCATGCCCCGGAATCCCACATCGTATAAGCATGTCCAAGGATCAATCACAATGGAAGCATACCCGTGGAAGCCTCTGTCACTGTCGGTACGTCCAAGTAGATTCACAACAAGACAGCCGACCCTCCAACTGAAAGTCACGACAGCGTAAACATATAATACTTGCACTCAAGGCTATCACAAGCAAGCATAGGCAAGTTCATTAAATCTTTAGACTTTCCTTTTATATACTCAAGGCACTTTTCGTTTCACATAAAAATCCGGGAATTTAACCCAAGTACTACGTACTTCCATTCTTTTCAAAAGACTCCTTTTCATAAAAAAAACCCCAAGATACTAACACCCGTAGTATCAAGGCTTGTTTACATTTCACATAAGTCACTACACTTTTAGAAATACATTTCTCGGCTTCTAAATCAAGTGACCCTTACTTTAAAACATAAGCAAGTGACACCTTTAAATCAAATTACCCTTCCTTATTTCAAGTCATTCTTTGTTTACATTACTAGAGAAAACCATTCTCTTAACCTTCCATAAAGTTATTACAACCAACTTCCCATAAAGCCGTTATACTAACTTTATGCCTTAGACTAATTCATTCTTTTTATAACCAAGAGACTTATACTTTCAAATCAAGTTAATAACTTTTAAAATACTTCAAGTATCTTAACTTTAGAAATCAAGTTTCTTAACTTAGAATTTCAAGTCTCTTATCTTTAGATTATCAAGAAATCCATACTTTCCAAATCAAGTATTCTATACTTTTAAATCAAGTCATTTCTTCTTTTAAGAATCAAGTCCCAAAACTTGAAAAATAAAGTTTCTTAACCTTTTAAGAATTCAAGGTTCATAGTCTTAAAACTTCGTACGTAAACTCTTTAAATTAAGTAACATATACTTTCATGCGTTGTAAATAAGTTATACTTATTTATAACGATCTTATTAAAGCAGCCATGATCTAGAAAATGTAATACAATTTTGTCTTATCTTAGTTTCTATGCAAATGGAGGATTCTACTCATTTTAGTTTAATTGATTGTCGATACATTTTCTTTTATTAGCGCTGCAGTGGCTTGTTCGATACTTATTCACATTCGTGCAGTAAATTAGCCAAGTCAACTCGACTCCAAATACCTCCTAACGACTCTTACCAACATCCCCCATAAGACTTGGTAAGGACTTAGGATAACTTAGACATAACTCTCACATAGAGTAAATCAACATACATACCTCTTAATTTCTAAGAGTAGAAGGAGTCATGAGACAATACCACATGTATATTCCATACATAGAATCATGCCAAAAGAAGGAAGAGGTTCACATACCTCGCGACGATTATCGACAAGTAGCAAAATGCTCCAAAGTACTATAATCTTGCTAGCTTTTCCACCCTTCAAGTAGAATACTCTACTCATAGTACTTCAACCTATAATGGTCATAATACATCTATTAACCTCTAGCTTCAAACGTAGAATATTCTAAGTGCAAAGTCACTAAATTCTACGGAAAATCAGACATCACTTCCTTTGTTTCTACATACTTTTCCACATTTTTCAAGGTCCGAATTCAATAACCACCAAACACGCCACATTTAAGGCTCAACAATTTAGTTAACAATAGGGGATTACACGCCTACAAGACGTGTAAAATTCTGCCCCACAATTGATATCAAAGTAGTCCAAAATACAATGCCATTTTCGGCCAAAAGGTGTAACAACATATCAACCTTTCCAATTCCTTTTCAATTCAAGGTGTTTAGTATAACATGTTATAAAGCCGCAATCGATTATAACAACTAAAATCTTCAAGTAGATAACATGCGACGATTCTAGTTATCGACCAAATTGTATTTCAATTTCAAATGGCTCACAATGTCATTTCGGCTATAGGCTTCCACTGTCCATATCACTTATCAACCCTTAATACATATACCTCATGCTAGTAAAAATGTAAGGCTACACCAATATGTAATCTTATAACACTAAGAGAACAAGATTGTTACCTTAACGAGCCTTAATCCAACTTCAAGATCCGAAGTCGCTCCCTAGCAACTTAGAGCCTTTCCTTGACACTCCAATCCGCCACTTGAAGCCCTTAGAAGATCACCAACAACTTTCCTTTAACTTTCAATCCAAACCTAGGAAAGTGACTAGGTTTTCACCTTACAACTAATACGAAAACGACACTTTTCCGAGATCTTTCTATTGAGATACCCTTACAATACCCTTAGGAACCTTGGTTTAAAGTGTGGAGATTATTGGACAACAAACAAAAAAAAAATCTTCTCTTGGAACCCTAAACTCGAGAGCACCTCTCATGTTCTTCAAGTTTTCTTGAAAATTTTCTAAGTGTAGAATCCTTGTCTTGCTACTAGTATACTTAAATAACACAATGGAGGGTCAAGATGAAAACAATTGGGTGGCTTGGATCCAATTCACTTAAAAGATCTAGCCAAGTGGCTCTTGACTAAGTCAACAATATCAAGCTCTAAGCTTAGCAAGGCTTGGTCATCTTAGCCTTGGTCAAATGACCATTTAGTCCATGACCA
This sequence comes from Przewalskia tangutica, assembly GCA_029844215.1. Lineage (NCBI taxonomy): Eukaryota > Viridiplantae > Streptophyta > Magnoliopsida > Solanales > Solanaceae > Przewalskia > Przewalskia tangutica. Next base: position 439,091 of record CM056732.1, read on the forward strand.
ATTCGTCCAAGACTTTCTATGGGGGGGGGGGGTGACACGTGTCACCCTCCCGTTCGTCGCAATATTTCGTTTCTCGACATTTCCATAATTCCGATAAATTTTTACTAGTCTCAAATCTTATCATTTTTGAGTTCATACATACGTTCTTATAAACATGTCCTGGAAATACGGGGTGTAATAGGTTGACACCTTTAGTAAGAACGTGACATGTGATATATAGATTAGGCGTAAAATTTGGTTTAAAAACCTTAGGACTTTGGTCTAGTGGTAAGAGAAATAAAAATAGTGTCCATTAGTTACTTTTCGGCCACGCCTTTTAGAGATAGCCAATATGATGAAGTAAAGTTTCAAATTTCACAAATGAAATTTCATGAAAATGTCACGGAGTTTCTCTAGTGGAATTTGAAATTCCACGAGAATAGTTATATTTCAATTAAAACAGTATTGAAAATTGGTTGTTTGTGAATTTTACTCTAGTAAAAATGTAACACATGATGTGTGGATTAGACACGAAAAGTCTGGTACCTAGTTTTAAGAGGCTTTAGAAAAATTTCGATTATAAAAAAGTCCAGAAAAAATTAATTCGATGAACTTATGAAAGTCAAGTATCTCAATTGTAAGATGATATTAATCTTCCTTAGGGAGTCTTCTCGTTAATATCAAAGTATATATAGAGTACAATATTCATCCCTTATACATTAGGAATCTTAATCCTATACAAAAGAGGATCATAGTTTTACCATAATTATATTTACACCATATATGGAAATATTCTAATTATGGGTAGGGATACAATTGTTTCTATAATATACATGTTTACACACACCCCCTCAGTCGGAGCAGGAGAAGGTCGGGCACTGAGACTGGATCTAAAGTCAAGAAATAACTGTCTGGGAAGTTCTTTGGTAAATATATCTGCATACTGATAGGATGATGGAACATGTAACACTCTGACATGGCCTAGTGTAACTGTCTCACGAACAAAGTGTAGGTCTATCTCAATGTGCTTGGTTCGCTGATGTTGAACCGGATTATGAGACAGATAGATGGCAGAGATGTTATCACAATACACAATTGATGCCTGACGCAAAGGAAACTGAAGTTCTAACAGTAAATTTTTGAGTCAACAAATCTCAGCTACTACATTTGCAACGCCTCTGTACTCAGCCTCGGCACTGGAGCGAGATAGGGTAGCCTGTCACTTGGCAGACCAGGAAATCAGATTATCTCCTAAAAAAACACAAAAGCCGGAGGTGGAGCGTCGCGTGTCCGGACACCCTGCCCAATCTGCATCCGTATATGAAAGCAACTTGTTTGGTGCTGAGGGGTATATGTGCAAACCATAATCAAGAGTGCCTTTAATGTATCGAATGATGCGCTTAAGAGCAGTGAAATGAGACTCCCTGGGGGCATGCATGAATAAGCACACATGCTGAACAACATAAGCTATGTCTGGCCTGGTGAAGGTGAGATACTAGAGTGCACCTGCAAGGCTCCTATACAGAGTAAGATCAGATACTGGAGCACCATTGTCATGACCCGACCTGACGGGCCGCGACCCGACGCCCTAATTGGACGTCATTACACTAACCTGTCACGTAATCAACTGACACTTGGGGGTAATGGAAAATTTCGGCAGCACAACGCTGCATCTATAACATATACTCAAAATAGGCGAGCCGATAAGGCTGCCTTACACAATTAACCAACAATCACAACAGGCTAGCCGACTAGGTTGCCACCAAATAACATCACATAAATAAAGGAATAATCAAAACAGGCAAGCCGGCAAGGCTGCCACTATATACGGGAGCATCCCAAAACAAGTGTAACAATACAGCTAGCTCAACCGCATAAACGTTCTACTCAAGTCCAAAGCACATCTATCACCCACAACTGTCTACAGACCTCTAAGAGTACGATAAGAACATAAGACGGGACAGGACCCCGTCGTGCCCATAAATATATATAATCAAAATAAATGAGGTTCTGTACCAAATGATAAGCTTCGGAACATGGGAGCTATCTAAAAAACTGGGCACGGATCCTAAGCTCGATGATCTCCAAACTGAATACATATACCTGCGGGCATGAACGCAGCCCCCGAAGGGGGTCAGTACAACATGTACCAAGTATGTAAATAAGAAGTACAGTAAATCAGATCATAACTGTACAAAATAATGACAGGGGCAAGTATGAAAACCAAATACCAGATCCTACCGTGTCATATAAAATAAGCCAACTGTACCTTTTTCAAAAGAGAGTTATTTTTAAAACCATGTATGTCTAGTCATGTAATCCTATACTCTATATACATCTCATAGGAATCTATCCCGCATCGTGAATACAAGTTCACGGACAGTACACATGCACGAATAGCTATATGAATAAACATATGCAAGTTAAAACAATCTTTGACTCTCATTAGAACAAATAGAATGTACTATCTTTTTAGAAAACCCAAGACAATACCATGCCTTCCTTTTTAAATAACCCAAGACAATACCGTTTTCACAATAAGAGTTGTGTCATAATCATGGACGTTCTCACATGATTTACACAAGTGTATATAAGTCATAATCATGGACATACATGATTTCTATATGTATATGTAGGTCATAATCATGGACATTCTCACATGATTTTCGTATAATATCTAAGTCATAATCATGGACATTCTCACATGATTTCCGTATAATATATATAAGTCATAATCATGGACATTCTCACATGATTTTCGTATAATATATATAAGTCACAATCATGGACATTCTCACATGATTCCCCGGGTAGGTACATGCAACGTGTCCCGGCCCACCATGGGACTCGGTGTAACAATGCAATCATATGACATTTTAAATCATCTTCTGACTTCCCATAAAGTCATTATAACAAACTTTTATTTTAGAAAGCTAAAGCACTACCACATCTTCTTTTTACACAAACCGAGACACTATCACATCTTTCCTTTTAATAAAACCAAGACACTATCATATGATGTAACATTAGGGAGTTGGACTCCAACAGTACTAAGTACATCCATCCTTTTTTTTAAAAGAATCCTCTCATGTAATAAACCCCAAGATACTAGCACGGGTATCAAGACACTTCTACTTTCAAAATCAAGTAACATATACTCTAAAAACTAAGTACTTGTGCTTTCAAGACCAAGTAACTCATACTCTTTAAACTAAGTAACATATACTTTTTAAATTTAACTCGAGGCTTTAAAATCAAGTAATTTCCACTCTTTAAATCAAGTCACTTACATCTTTTGAAACCAAGTCATTTATACTTCATATAACTCAAGTCGCTTACTTTCAAAATCAAATCATATATTCTTTCAAAATAAATCAAGTCTCATGACTTTCAAAACCAAGACAAGTATACTTCAATAAGCAAGACTAGTATACTTCAAGAATAATCATGCCAATAGAAGAAAGTTAGTTCACATACCTTAGCGTTCTTCTACCAACCCGCTAAGTGGAATACGCTCACGTAGCACTTCCACCTATAACGACAATAGCATGTCTATTAACTACATGCCTTTAAGGGTAGGTTAGGGACTTAAGTAACATTCCTATTTCTACGAAAAATTGGGCAGCACTTCCTTTGTTTCTACGTACTTTTCCACCTTTAAAAAGGCCAAATTTCAACAATAACCAAGCCCCGACTAAGGGCACAATCAACAGTTAATCCAAAGGGGATTACACGCCTACTAGACGTGTAAAATTCTGCCCCACAATCATATGTAAACAGTCTATAAAATATATATAACAAGGTTCAATAATTTCCATACCAATTTCGGCCACAACGTCACCACTCTATGACTCTTTCCTTAATTCTTAATCCAACTCACCTTCCAACAATTCCATATAACAAATACATCTTTAAACATCAATGTTTCCTTTCAATTTTCAACATGCAATTAGCAACCATAATAACAACAATAACACTTTAATCCAATGTATACAACATGGTCCTAAAATCGGCTACAACACTAAATTTGTCACATGCATTGCCTAAACTTCAAATTTCTCTCAACATACATTCATTACTTCAATTATAACAACATGCAACTCAAATTATATCATAGAAGGAAGAATTGTATACCTCAAACAAAGCTAAAACAACCCCTAATTCGAACCCACTGCTTCGCCGAACAACCCACGGTTTTATCAACTTTTCTTGCCTAATTCTTTACTTCTTCAACTCCAATTCAACATGCATACAATCTATGATGTTAACCCATCATTTATACACATTTTTTCTTCCAAAAACTTGTCTCAAGAACTTGAATTTCTCTGCTCAAAATCGGCCAGCAGTGGCGGAATTTATTGTTCTGTCAGCTGAACTTGTAACGTCCATAACTCTACAGTACGATGTCCTATCGACGAGAGATTTATTGCGTTGGAAACTAGACTCGACGAACTACATTTTAGATTTTTGAAACACCTAAAAACTCTTAATATACTAGGAGATATACCCCTCCAAAGTTGACTGAAAATCTGCCAGCAATCCCGATTGTCTGCCCAGTTTTTCTCCAATTTTTGGCTTCTAATTCTTCAATTTATTTGGTGCATAATGTAGTCTAAGAAGAGGAGATAAAACCCCTAAATTTTGCTATGGTAATGGAGGAGAATTCGGCCAAGGGAGGGGAGAAGAGGGTGAGGGAGGGGTTTTTTATTTTTGAAGTGAAGAAGATGCGTTTTAATAGGTTTATAATTAAAATCTGAAAATTTAATAATACACTTTGGTCCCCTAAATATTACACTTTGGTCCCAAGTTTCCCCAATTAATAAACCTTAATCTCACTCCTTTTAATCTTAACTCCCGTTTCCTTTTAAATTCCCGAGAATTTTCTAAAGCCTCGTATTCTCGTTGTCGTAACTTATATACGTTATTACCATAACGGGATATATATATATATATAACTATCGTTAAAGAAATTTGCTACGTCACACTCGTCGTTACCAAAAATCTTTCCGGAATCACATCCTTAAGTATACTAATTTCCATATTAACATATATATAAACATACTTAATAACCAATATTCGTATCTTATTCCCTTAATTACATTCTTAACTATCGCCTTAAATTTACGAGGTGTAACAACCATCCATGACACTGAGCTTAGATTTAGAATCAACTGGAGTATGCACCTCTTTGTAGTTCGTCATCTTAGCCATGTACACAATCTCCTCTACATACTTACGCTGACACAAGAACATATGATTGGCATACCTGGTCACTGATATCCCCAAAAAGTAACTCAGCTTCCCCAAATCAGTCATTGCAAATTCTGACTTAAGCAAGACAATAATCTCATTTTCCAATCCGTCGGAGGAGGCAGTAAGAACAATATCATCCACGTAAAGTAATAAGTAAGTAGTGCTACTACCTCGATGAAAAATTAAGAGTGATGTATCACTCTTGATGCATACAAACTCAATCTGCAAGATATATATGGCAAAGCGATCATACCATGCATGAGCCTGTTTCAGGCCATATAATGACTTACGGAGACGACACACATAGTGAGGAACTGTTCGATGGGTGAACCCTGATGGCTGATACATGTAGACTGTCTCTCTCAGATCCTCATGTAAGAATGTATTCTTCACATCAAACTGATGGATCGACCAGTATTTGTCCATGGCAATGCTCAAAACTGTTAGAATGGTAGCTGGTTTGACAACCGGGCTGAAGGTCTCACCACAATCAATGCCCTCCTGCTGATTTGTGTCATTAGCCACAAGTCGTGCCTTATACCTCTCAAGAACTCCATTGTCTCTGAATTTGTGACGAAATAGCCACAGACAATAAATCACATTCAGCCCCTCAGGTCTAGGTACTAGATCTTATGTGTGTTGTTTAGTTAAAGCATTGAATTCCTCAGACATAGCCGCATTCTAATTAGGGTCTTGTTTAGCCAATATAGGGTTCTTATGAATTGGTGAAATGGTTTGGGCAGACAAGTTAAATTGGACTTTGAGTTTGAAAATTCCATGTTTTGCACGAGTTTCCATTTGGTGAGTGGGGATAGTGGGAGGCTCCAAGGCGGAGGGACTTTGTTTCACCAAATATGTTGTTCTATTCTATATTATATATATATAAGTTCACATTCTTCAGGAAGTCGCGATTTCGTTAGTGTAACTGGAAAAAACGTGGATAAGGAGCTAAGGAAACAAAACGCCTCTCTCTACCAACATGAAGCTCGTTGCTAGGATCGACCGAATGTAATAACGTAAACGAATTTACACAATTTTTTTCATTTCAAAATTTTTGATAAGCCCAGCGACAGAGCGGAGTCTATAAACAAACTCAAATGGTCTGAGAGTTGCCTTTGGCTTCTGAACCTCTAAAACTGGACTGGAGCAAGCTGAGTTGCTCAACCGCCCCTTAGCCCGGAGGAGGCGCCGCGATGCCTAGATCATGGACCGCGGTGCTGTAAGGGGCCGTCGACGGCGCCATGGCGCCGTGATCAAGGGTCGCGGCGCCGGCGACGGACCTCTCGATGTTTTGACGCCGCGGCCGCCGACGGAATCGTGGATCTGTTCGCAGAGTTTTGGCGCCGCGCTGACGACCGCGGCAATGGCGAGGAACTACTATGCTCTAGTTGATTGAGGATGATGGAAGAGATGGCAGGTTCGTCAAGAAAATAGTAATCTGGTTTTTGGAACTGTTTAAGATTCGAAAACGGAAATGTGGTCTCGTCGAATGTGACATGATGAGAGATGTGGATCTGACAAGTGGATAAGTCATAGCATAGATAGCCATATGGTTCGGCGGGAAGCCTAGGTAGACACATGGAGTGGACCGGGGGCTAGTTTGTGAGGGGCAGTAGAGGCAAAATTAGGATAGCATAGACAACCGAATATTCGGAGATGATCATAAGAGGGGACTTTATGATAGCGAATTTCGGTAGGGGTCATATTGTGAAGGGTGCTAGTTGGGAGAATATTTAGAACGTATTATGATATTTTAGCAGCATAGACCCACAAAGACAGAGGTAGGGAGGCATAAATCAAAAGAGTGTGAATCATATTGTTAATGGTGCGGATGATTCTTTCAGCTTTACCATTTTTTTGGGAGGTGTGGGGGGGCAGGAGAAGCGAAAGACCATGCCATTATTGGTACAAAACCTGTTAAACATAGAGTTATTGAATTCACGACCATTATCGCACTGAAAATATTTTATACCTTTTTAAAACTGTGTGTGAATGAATTTTCTAAACTCAAGAAATTCGGCAAATACTTTCGATTTAAATTTGAGAGGATACAACTAAACAAAGTGAGAAAAATCATCTAGTAAGATAAGATAGTATTTATGACCGAGGAAACTAGCAACAGGTGATGTCCATAAATCGGCATGTATAATATCAAAAGGTGCAAAAGTAACACTAGTAGATGATTTAAATGGAAAACGAGTATGTTTGCCTAAAGAACAAGAAACTCAGTTTTGGGCAAGCTTCCCATTACAAGCCTATTATGCCATGTTAAAGAAGAAATGACCGCTAGAGAGATGAGAGAGCTAGATCTGGCAGCGGAGGTGGGAATGAATGGATATAGATCCCTCGTGCTATTGCATCTCGTAAGAGGTGTCCTCGTATGAAGTCAAAATCAACATAGACAGAATTATTACGAGTGAATTTGTGGATAGAGATTAGATTCTTAATTACACGTGGGGCATATAGGGTATTTTGAAGTGGGAATGGATGAGGGGGTGATGTGTAAGATGTACCAAAACCCTTTACTGAAATGCGGTGACCACTACCGTCACAAATTGAGGATGTTTTAAACCAAACAGTTTGGGAATATTACCTGCAGTCTGAGTAGCTTCGGAGTTCATGTACCAGTTGTTGTCAGACTGTTGCATGTTGAGACTGCTGAATGTCTGACCTAACTCAGTGGGTGTCATGCTGGATGAGGGATGCTGAAATTGTCCGTGCATAAAGTGGACCTGCTGCGGGTACTGGACGTGCCGAGGGGCTGGAGCAGGGCCCAACACACCGTGGTGGGAGAACTGGTGGAAGGGTTGCTAGTACTGGAATTGCGGCGGTGGCGCGGCGCTGAACTGAATTTGTGGGCCCTGTTGTTGTTGCTGCTGATTCTGCTATCCCTACCACGACCACGACCTCCTCTGCCGCGACCCTTGCCACAAAGTCCCTGCTGCGGTTGAGAGTTTTCTGGCGGCGTTGGATCTTGAGGGCGTGTTTCGACAGCTAACGCCTTCCGAGTGTGCTCATCCTACTTAGCACGGAGAGTCTCTTCGAGCAACAACTGCGAGCGAGCTTTGTTAAAATTGGGAAGCGGATTTGCCTGTTGAATTATGGCGGCTAATGTATCATAGTCGCCTTTGGAAAGGCCTGCAATCAATTACAACATCATCTTAGTGTCCGAGACAGGTGTGTCGACATTGGAGAGTTGATCCGCCAGTAGTTTCAACTGTCTGCAGTATTCAGTCATGTTGGAGAAATTTTCAAGGCGTGTATTGTTAAATTGTTCCTCCAAATACACTGCATGAGTGCTTGGTATCTTGAAAGATTTCCTCCAAACGGTTCCATAAATCATGGGCTGTGGCGCCAGATTTCATGATAGTAAGAAGAAGATCCTGAGAAATATTACCATAAATCCACTGTTTGACGCCGGCGTCTAGACGACGCCAAGTAGACTCATCAACCTTCGGAGGGCGCGAAATAGTGTCGTCGATGTGGTCAAGCACGTTATAGAGACATGCGTGATTACGAAACAGTTCAACCCAAGAAGAATACTGACTGTTTTTTTGATCAAGAAGAATGAGAATATAATTCTTGATGCTGGTAACAGTTAGGGCGAGATGAAAAGAGGATGACGACATGGTGGTGGGATTTGTGGAGGTAGATGCGTCAGAATCAGAAGAGTAATCATGAGTATCCATTTAGAGAAGAGATGAAAGAAGAAGAAAACCCAAGAATTTTAGGAGGAGAGGGGGGAGGAACCTGTCACGATCCGACCCGACGGGCCGCGACCCGGTGTCCAATTAAAACAAAATAGTCCCTAATACAACACAACCACGTTCAATAAATTTCATCAACCTTTCGGCCAACACATTATTCAATTCCAACACTTTTTCTTAATTCCTAGAATCCAATTTCATATTACTATTACAACTTAACCTCAAGATTTTTTTTCATTCTCAACATGCAATTAGTGATAAGGATAACATCACAACACTCCAATCCAATGTACATAAAATGGTCTTTGAATATATTCAACAACATACTTTCGTAACTCGTCTCTTTACTCCTTAAGATTCTACTTCATATTTCAACATCCTTACATAAACAACTACAATTTAAATCTCCATGTTCCCTTTAAATTTGTAACATGCAATTTGTGATAATTACCTATACGTGTCTTGGAAGAATTAAAGTATAGAAAAGAGTAAATTTCACCTTCTTGAATTTTTAAATGTTGATAGAAGTTTGGGATTACTGCAATGAACTATTCTAACATGACTAAGGGTTGAATGAGCATGACAAATAAGGGTGATAGTCACTTGATTGTTGAAGTTATTGTCTTTCATGAAAATAAAGAGAAGGGAGGTTGTATGATGGCATATATGAAGCATATCGGGCTTACCTTAATTGTATTTTGGAATAATATTGGGTTATAGGTGTTGTTGGCTTGTTGATAAATTGTGAATATGCATATAAACGGGGGAAGTGTTGCCCGAATTTTTGTAGAATAGGAAGTCGCTATTCAACATGACTTATGTTAGAAATCATAAGAATTGACGAAGGTATTATTACTAGTATAGGTTGACGTACTAGACGAGACGCATACTAATTTTACATTGGTTGGACGACTAAGAGGTATGTGAGACTATCACTTCTTTCTTTGGCATGATTTTGTGAGAATCTTTCTTCTTTCTTTTGGCACGAGTTTAACGAAAGTACGGCGGACATACGTGATCCCTTCAAAGTCTAGTTTTAATAAAATGATATATAATCTGATAAGTGCTTTGACTTTCCAAAAGATGTTTTGAAATGAGTCATGATAAGATCGTGCCTTGATTTTCTAAAGGATAGTTTATTTTACTTATTCCATTGAGCCTTATATGATGATTTAAAATGCATAAGATTATTCCATGGCGTCTCAGATGATAGTTTGTATTGCATATAGTTTCTCATGATATTCTACTCGTGTAAGTTGTGATTGTATGTTATGAGGACCGAGTCCCAGAATGAGCCGGGTAGTTATATGTATGCAGTATGAGGACCGAGTCCCAGAATGGGTCGGGTAGTTATATGTATAAAACATGAGGACCGAGACCCAGGATGGGCCGGGTAGTTATATGTACGGAGATGATCTTGATTATGATGATTGTTAGACATGCATGACTTTCTTTTCATATGGTGCAGTTGCATTGGTAGCTCTGATTGTTCATATATGTCTCATGTTATCTTCTGGCCAGTTACAATCCTCCTTACAGTAATTCATGTTTTACATACTCAGTATATTATTTCGTACTGATCCCCCTTTCCTCGGGGGGATGCGTTCATGCCCGCAAGTTCTGGTGTTCAGATAGGTGACCCTCCAGTTTAGGACTTCTATTCAGCAGTTGGAGAGCTCCATTGTTCCGGAGTTAGCTATTTGGTACAGAACCTCTTTATTGTGATTGTATATATTTATGAGCACGACGGGGTCCTGTCCCGTCTTATGTCACTATCGTACTCTTAGAGGTCTGTAGACAGTCGTGGGTGATAGATGTGTTTTGGACTTGTGTAGAACGTTTATGCGTTTGAGCTAGCTGTATAATTATGCTTGTTTTGGGGATGTCCCCGTATATAGTGGGGCAGCCTTGGCGGCTTGCCTATTATGACTGTTTCTTTGGTTATATGATGCTATTTGGTGGCAGCCTAGTCGGCTTGCATGTTGTGATTGTTAGTTAGTTGTGTAAGACAGCCTTGTCGGCTCGCCTATTTTGGGGATATGTTATAGATGCAGCGTTGTGCTGCCGAAATTTCTTTAGATCTCAGATTAAATGGATTAAGAGTGACAGGTCGGTAATGACGTCCAATTAGGACGTTTAGTCGCGGCCCGTCGGGTCGGATCGTGACAGCACAACTGCCCGAGAGAGGGGGACTAATAAACTACCATGCTAGCTAATTGAACAACCACTCTTGTTGCTCATTTTTAGCTAAATAAAAATAATCTTACTAAAATAAAAAAATGAATCAATTCTAGATAGTACTTAAAAGAATAATAATACTAAAAAACCTCCTTGTTAGCTCCATTACCCTAAAAAAATGATAACTATTCTCCTAATAATTTAATTCATCTTAGCACTATATAAGGTCTATTCCACCTTGTCATTCTCATCACAAGTCAAGAACACAAAGTTCCTTTGAAATCCTTCTTTTGTTCTTTAAATCAAAATGGAGAAAAGTGAGTCAACCAAGATTGAGATGGGAGAGAGTAGCAAATTAGGAAAAGTCCCACTTTTGGGATCACCAACTCATGCTATTTCATCAAGTGCTATAGTTGCAAATAAAAGACCTGCTAATTACAAGAGAGGCATTGCTATTTTTGATCTAATCTTGAGAATTGCAGCTGTTGCTACTGCCATTGGTGCTGCTGTTGGCATGGGAACTGCTGGAGAAACTCTTCCTTTCTTCACTCAGTTCTTTCAATTCGAAGCTGGCTATGACGATCTTCCTACTTTTCAGTAACTACTTCTCTTATCACAAATTTCACATCTTAACAAGGTTGACATGGTGTAAATATCATTTAGGTATGGTGTACATAAACTTATATTCTATTAATTTTTACGGCTCGAACCGAGACGTCTAATTAAAAATCTAGAAACCTTTGGTAGTAAAGAAAAGGAAATGTTATTGCTTCTATATCCAATGGTCTAACATTTGAAAATCAGCCAGATAAAAGAAAAATGCTGGCTAATGGTATTTATGTATAGTTTCAGATACTAGTGTTTAATTTGTTGCATTGATTTTGCAGGTTCTTTGTGGTAGCCATGGCAATAGTGGTTGCCTACCTAGTACTCTCCATACCATTCTCTATAGTGTGCATTGTTGCTCCAAGGCTGCTCCTCATCATTTTTGATACGGTAAGAATTAATAGTCATATAAATGTTGGGACATTATATGAACATATCAAACATTTAAAATTTATGAAACAACTCAAAACTATATATTATAAATATCTAATTGTTCATTAATATTATACATATTTTTCAGGCTATTGTCACCTTGACAACGTCAGCAGCAGGGGCTTCGGCGGCCATAGTATACTTAGCCCACAATGGTAACGAAGATGCTAATTGGCTGGCATTTTGCAACCAATTTGGTGATTTCTGCCAAACGACTAGTGGAGCTGTGGTGGCTGGTTTTCTTACCGTCGTTATCTTGCTGATCTTGATTGTTCTGTCTGCTATTGCTCTTAAGAGACATTAATGAAAACCAAATTACCAAAAACATTGTAATTTACTTTAATATTTGTATTTCCTTCATGTACTTTTGTAATATATCCCTTTGTCCAAGTGTCATTTTTATTCTAAGATTTTATCATGTTCATTTTGGGTGAGAAGGAGTGTGCTTGTATTGTCGAGAGAAAAACATATTTATTACTGTAGCGCTGGTTTTTTACCTCGGGGTCTGAACGGTATCCGCAATATTGCTCTTTGGCGCGGTTTCCTGGATGGAGCAATAATGCTGATTTTGAAGAGTCGTCACCTAATTATTTAAGTGAATTAGGACACTTGATTATTGAAATAAAATACTGCAATTAATTTCCATTTAATAGTCTGCAAAATTAATGAGATTTCGGATAAAGATTCTTTACTATCCTAAAGGGAAGGGGTTAGACATCCTTTAAGATCCGCTAACTTGCGATTATCCGTTCAAACCTAGATTAATTATTTATTGCCTTTTTATTCTACATATTCTAAACAATTTTCATAATTTACAATTACAAAGGAATGCAATACAGAATAAAGCTAAAATCAAATAAAAAAAAACTTCGGGACATCTTTTAACCCTTTTTAGGCTTTCTGCACAAGACGATCTCCGGGTACCTGCATAAACACTTAGTAAAAGTGTTAGTAATAGAATAAATGACTTTAAAGTAATGACAAAAATTAATAAGTAAAGCCAAAATAAATCCGTCTTTTGTACAGGGGAGGCCTTGGAAATCAGACGGAGATTCCTTCATCGGCCAATATTGTTAGAAACAATAAAACAAATAAAACCTTGGATCCGCCAAAAACAAGAATAGTTTTAAACACGGAGGGCTCAGATGTATAAAAAATAAAGTGGGACATCCTAAACAAGTCCGGCTGCGAGAATTCGCCCTGTCAGCGCATGTTGGTTATCCGGTGTAAGTGGAAGAAATCTTCATTGCCCAGAAAGCTTCATTTTATTTTATTTTCCGTCTTTGCAACTGTGGAGGCCTCAAAAATCGATGGATAACTTTTTCATTGGCCATATGTGTAGTATCATGTTCAAAATCAGTATACCAACAGTGTAGTATTTGTTCTACATCAGTTAATAAAATAATGAGGGGAGAATCGCCAGAATCAATACCAAAAATCAAAACACCGTAACAGTGGTAAAACCCACAAACCACCCGCATAACAAATTTCAACAACCAAACGAAGATACCAACAGAAAAATAGCAAAAATGGTACAAAATGAAACAACCGTGAATGAAGCAGAGGTCACCGGGGAGTAGCAAAATAGTACAGTTCGCCGGAAATATTCGGTGTCGCCGGACATTTCAGGTTGTCCCCAAAATCGAAAAAATCAATCCAAATAACCGAAACAACCATAGAAATAAAGCCAACAAGGTCGCGGTTCATGTTATCAGCCAAAACCAACATCAGATCCAAAAGATAAAAACAAACATAGATCGCGAAAATCAGCCCAACATAAATCACTAACAGATAATAACCCAAAAAGAGAAGCAAACAAATGCCGAGTTCATGGTGTAACCGAGCGACAGACCGGTAAACAAAGGAAAGCGGGCGTCGGCAGCGGTGTAACACTGGAGCGACGCCGCCATAACAGTGGTATGGATGTTGCGAGGCAGTGGCGAGACAATGGGGTTCGACGATGAGTAGTTCGCCGAAACAATGGAGTTCGTGATGGGGTTCCGACGGGACAGTGACGGGAGAGGAATGGGTGGAGACGGGGTGTGGTGGTAGCCCGGTTGTGATGGCGACGAGGTGACGGTTCGACGGCGACGGTGAGAGAGGCGAGATCGACGGGCAGTGGTGAGGATGGTTTGATGAAGAGATGAGAGTTTAAAGCTAAGGGGTATGTGCGGCTGATGAGTGTTGTCTTTGTTTTTTCATGTTTATTTCAAAGGGTTGGTTTTTTTGGTCCATTAATAGAGAATCACCATCATCATCACAAAAAGAAAGAGAGAGAGCAAGAAGAGTATAAGGGTGTGCGGCGTTGGTGAGTTTTTTGTGGAAGATGATGAGGAATGGGGAGTATATGGAAATGGAGAGTTTGGTTTGGGGTGTGCGGCTGGTGATGATTTTAGAAGTGGAGGAGTGTGAAGTGCGGCTGCCCTGCTGTTCTATGGAGAGAATGAAGGGTTTTTATTTATAGGGTAGATATTTAGGGTTTGGTATTTTGGGGGGAAAATAGATAAAAGGTGTATTGGGCTTCATTTTTTGGGCTTCGGTTTTTGGCGGACTAGATTAATCCGGATTGTGTCTCTGATTGGGCTGGTTTGATAAAAATGCAAAACATATTAATTATTTAAAAGAAAAAATTATTTAAAGGTACAAAATTATTAAAATGCAAATGCCGATGCAATAATAATAAAATACAATATTTAACAAATATTTAATGCTTGATTAAAAGTAAAGACGGGATGTCAGTTAATTATTTAAAGAGATGCAAAATTAGTAAAATAAAATGATCGCGCAACAATAATAACATAATATTTGAAAATGTTTAATACCTAATTAAAGTAAAAACATGATGTCAATTTACAAAAAATAAAACAACATAGAATGTTAGGTAAAAAATATACAAAAAAGTCAAAAAATGGTGATTAAAATATGGTGTCCTAAAATGCTTAAAATTGCAAGAAATGACTAAAAGATAGATCAAAATTGGGTGTCAACAATTACAATTGTGATTATGAGAATTATATTATATATATATATATATTTGGTAATAGATGCCACGACTTCTTTACTGTTGTTATTTCTTTTTCTGGATTGCTTTGGTTTGTGTTTATTCGGAGGGTCCATCGGAAACATCTCTACCTTGTGAGGTAGTGATAAGGTCTGTGTCCACTTTACTCTCCCCAAACCCCACTTTGTGGGATTACACTTGGTATGTTATTATATTTTTTTAGTACGTTTTCTCCGTATATTATAAATTTAAGTTATATACTACATTTTTACAATGTCTATACAACTTGTTGCAAGCACCTATTGTTAGAATTTGAGTCTCAAATCTTACCTAATTAGAAAACAGTAAATAAGCGAAGAACAAATAACACACACTGATTTATAGTGATTCACCCTCAATGCGAGAGCTACATCCACTTTGCCGCTGCTGATTTTACTATAATCAAATAGGGAGTTTGAGTTTTACAGTTCTCTTTTTCTCTCTTGCTCGACCTCAAAAGAAAGTAAAACGACGCCCCTAGTCTATATATAGTGAAAACTAGGATGAACATAATACAAGCCCGAAATTTTTAAAATACATTCAACTAAATAACCTTACATTATAAAAAAAAATCGGGGGCTCTGCCCCCTACTCCCTGTGAGTGGGTTTACCACCCCCTTCCAACCACCACGTCGACATGTTCGCTCAGGTTGATCAGCGTTCCACACACTGCGTAGGATCTTCATAGTGTTGGCGATGAATTAAGATCCACAACTCAACACATATTACTATACAGGTCTCCTAATACATTATTTATGTATTATTTGTAAGTTAAAATGTATTAATTTCATCAAAATACACCATATGAAATTTTATATGCAATTTTTATTTGTCTTTTAATAATTCATTTTAGATATGTTTGGATATGATTTTTTTTCTTTTTTCCAAAACATTTTCAAAAATTGTTTGATTACATGTTACAATGTCTTTTTTTGTTAGTTTTTGAAGATGAGTTTATGCGGGACAAAACTAATATCTATATAAAATAATACATAAATTACCGTACCAAACGAAACCTGTGTATATAACCCGACCCGAGAAAAATCAGGTCCGCTACTAGACCTATATCCAACATCTGAAAACAAACAGAGAGCTTTAAAGAAATGTGGCCGAGTGCGGAAGGTGGGGCACCAGAGGTGACTCTAGAAACTTCCATGGGTTCTATTACACTTGAGGTACTCTCTACTCTATTCGTTATTTTTGAAGTTAAGGTTTTTGTTGTTAATTTGTAATTTGTTTAGATGTATTACAAGCATGCCCCGAGAACGTGTCGGAATTTCATAGAGCTTGCTCGAAGAGGCTACTATGATGATGTCAAGTTTCACAGAATCATTAAGGTTTCTTTTTTTTCTCATCTATTTTACATTGTTGCTAATTTTGACTCTTTATTGATGTTTTTTTTTTAATTTGGGTATAGGATTTTATTGTTCAAGGTGGAGACCCGACTGGTACCGGAAGAGGTGGAGAATCTATCTATGGGTATGTTAAGACCTAAATGCATTACTTCAGATATTCTATGTGCGATAGGAGAAGGCATTACTTCAGATATTCTATGTGCGATAGGAGAATGCATTATAACTGTAATTCAATTCTTGTAGTAGGGGTTTAGCTAATTATTACATGGAAACCAATCTAGTTAGTTTTGGGGATAAAACATTTTTTCCTCCTATAAATAGGAGCTTCTCTTTGATCTAGTTAAAATACACTAACGTGTTTTCCATCTTTAATAGATTGTCAATTCACTAATTGGTTATACAAAGGAAGGTTTTTTGTCCAATCCACATGATTTTTTATCTCTGATAGGCTATTTATTTACGTAGGGAAATACAACCTATCATGGCATTCAACATATCAAACATGGTCATCAATTCTTCAAATAATGAAGATAATAGTACAAGACACATTTCACTCATGATATTCAAAAGAATGGTGAATAGTTGTTCAAAAAATTCATTTTAGTGATAATTTGATGGATCTGTTCACTGAGGCATTGCCAACCTCAACATTTGATAAGGCAATACACAAGATTGCGATGTGTCTGTCTCTGAGTATGGGATTAAATTAGTTGTTGCTCTTTTCCTTAACCAAGATTTTGTTCCAATGGGTTTTCCTTAACGAATAAGCCATGCAAATGCTAATAACACTAAGGCATGGCTTCTTTCTCTTAGTGTTATTATTCCAGCAGCTGCACTAACTATCTGGTGTATCTCATGTATTTTATAAATCTTACTACATATTAATTGTCAAAAGTTATTTAAACATAATTATCATTTTTTCTTAAAATCTTAAAAAGAAAGAGAAAAGGAGAGATGCAATGAATTGAATGGTAATCTCACGTGACTAAAGTTTGAGTTCTAAGTAGCATGCCAAGTACATAGGTATATTGCTGCTGACATACATCTGTTAGAGGTATAATAAAACCGGGCATCTTCTATTGTCAAATAAATGTAAATAATAGGGCTAACTATCTGTTCGATGTTGCTGCAAACAGACGTAAAATTTCCTACACATGCTTTAGCTGTTGTTGTTCTGCGTCAGTTTGTTATCTCCAGCGCCTTCGAAGATGCATCATTAACAAGTCATTGATGGTAAATAGTTAATTGGGGCATCTAATAGTAGAGTCATTTATAGACTAGTCATACTAAAACTTGTCTATCTGATATCCTGAAGAAGAAGAAGATCATCTTTTTGCATAACTGGCCTTTGATTGACTTCTTAAGTTAACCTTTCAGCCAGAAGTTTGAGGACGAGATAAACCCACAGTTAAAGCATACAGGAGCAGGTATCATATCCATGGCTAATGCTGGGCCAAATACAAATGGAAGTCAATTCTTCATCACCTTGGCACCTGCACAGTCACTTGATGGTAAGTATACATATCCACGTTTTCCATCAATTTGTGTGAATGGGCTTTTTGTTGTTGAATCTGCTGGCTGTAGTGCATGTGCTGATTTATTTTTGGTACCTTACTCCCTTAACAACATTTTTTCTGTGTGTATATCAAAGAGTAGAACTATAACTTTTAATTGAACTTGAAGCTAGATAAGGAACCATTTAAGCGGTGAGAAAGAGGAGTTTCAGTATTCAGAGGGATCCCATGTCAACATGTTTGAGCTAAGTTCATTGATGACTATCCATGTATGTGAGGAGGCTCTTCAATAATGAGATGCTGGTCAATCTCTTTTAGCTTCTACTGAGGATATGATAAATTCATAGCAAACCAAGCTGGAGGAAGAATTCCTTTCCTAGATTATGTCTTAAATTCATGAGCCTACCATATTAAGACTACGACTGTCCAACGGGGCGGGGTGGGGCGAGGTCGGGTCGGGGGCTGGCGGGGTCTGCCGCCGCCCCGTCCCGATCCAGAGGGGGTCGGGGTCGGGGTGGGTCATTTTTTTTTATTTGCCTTCACACACACAACACAACAAGATAGTTTAATAAAAACATCCCAAAGCTGTTTTTGTGCCTCTTATATTATTCGACTAGAAGTGTGATTTTTTTTGTAATACAATTTCAAAATTGCAACTTCGTGATATTCAAAGTTGCAAATAAATAACATAGTAAAAGTACAATTAAAAGAATTACATTTTAAGAAACACATTTTCTAGTTTCTTTATAATTTCTTGTGGTTCTTCGGTTGGAATTGGTATATCTTGGTCAAATTGGTCGACGTCGCTTGCACATCCGTCGGATAAGATTTCGTTATAGTTGTAGTCTTCTTCTTCACTGATCTCCGGTTGGCCGCACCTCCTACACCGCACGAATCCAGTCTCTGAATAGAACTGCAATCTCTAATGAGTCTCCTGCCAATGAATGTTTGTGCTCCCCTATTTGAAATCTTCCCGCAGAAAATGCGCTAACAGACGCTGTTGATGACACTCGAATGTTCAACACATCTCGTGTCATCTTTGCTATTGTTGGAAAATTCTTCTCATTCTCCCTCCAGTATTTTAGTAAGTCTTCACGTCCCTTTTTTTTTTCAATTGCTTCGTACGGTACAACACCCTGCAAAACAAAAACATCAAACTCGCTAACTTGGTTAGAAATGGTACCACTAAACATTCTCTGTCTGAGACTTTGAATACTAGCCGCAGAAACATCATGTCGTTTTTGAGGTTGTGTTGAAGAAGAAGAAGATGGCATAGAAGCCGGTTGGTTGCTAACACTTTCTTGTTGGTAATGCGTATATACTTTTTTACATTCATCTTGAATACTAGACACCACTTCTTCTCTAGTTTTTTCAACAGGTGTCAGGTGGTGGGTTATTTGGATTTTTAGGAGTTGGAGGTGGTAGTATATCTATGCAATCGTAAATAGTTTCAATAAGATTTTTACAAATAGACGAATTTAATACAACACTAATAAAAAATATTGGGGGAATAGGAATAAAATATTTTTTCACTTTTATAAACATTTTTTTAATAGGTGCTTTATAAGCTGATTTTGCTATATATTAACTAAGTAATATAAATATTAGAGCTATATAAAATAACATTGATGAAATAGTAGGATAATAAATACCGAAAAATTCTTTAGTAGCTAGATAAATTTTTTATAAAAATGTATTAAGTTCTAAAATTGTATCTCAATCGGAATTTATAAGCATATCATTAGGATTTCGATTACAGGCGTTAAAAAATTGGGTTATAGGTTGTCTATACTCATAAGCAACATGTAGTTGGTTGTATAAAGAATTTCATCTAGTGCATACTTTTTCAGGAACTTTTTTGTAAGGTAGACCACAATCGTGACAAGTTTTTTATATTCTTTTAGTCGTTGTATTCTATTATTTTTATATATATAGTTTATAGCAAATTGAATTTTTCCAAGAATGTCTTTAAAAAGTGATATACCATCCTTTACAACTAAGTTATAAACAGAAGAAATATTTTCTTGAATAAAGACACCAGTGTGCCTACTATCTATATATCTATATGCTAAAATACGTTTTTGCATACACCATTTCTAATCTACCCAATGACATGTTACCGTTAAATAATCATGGTCGTTAGTACTACGGCCTATATCAGATGTGATAGATACTTTTTCAGGGTAATGATATAAATAATAACGTATGTTGATATTCGTGTGCAAATTTAAAAACATCTCTCGTTGATCTAGTAAAACCGTTATAAGCATTAATGAATAAAACCAGGACAGGAAATGAAAAAGATAAACCCTCCACTGCAACTAATTTTGATAATTTTTCCCTATCTTTCATTTTATCATACTTAGGGCCTACATCTGCCCCCGTCATAGAGTCAATTTGACCCTGTACCTGGTGCGGGACAATATGTGAAGTTTGTCCCTACTGAGAGGGCATTGTTAACTCACACTTCATTTGAGCCTTATATTCATCTCACCTAGCTCTGTGTTTGGTATTCAAATGCGTAGTTAAACCTCCCATCCCGCTGTAACCTTTTTTCATTTTAAATTTATAAACAATTTTGCATGTAACAACTTGATTTTGTACGTCTCTATCAAAAAAATCTCATACATGTAATTTTAATTTTCGTTCTAGTGGGCCTCGTCTCATACTAGGGGGAATAGGAGGCGTTCCAATTTGAGGTGTATTAGTTGGCATGTTATCTAGATTAGTTGGTGTGTCATCTAGATTATCTTCTAAATTAAACTTTTGTTGATTTACAGAAAATAGCTCATCGTCTAAATCTAATGGTACTTCAGGAAAATGTTCAGTATCAATAAAATCATTCTGTCTAGGAGGAATAGGATGACCAGAAGAAGTACCCTTGCTCTTGTCACCCCTACTAGAACCAGACATACCCAACATACCTCTTATTCCTTTCATTTTAATTTATGCTAATAAATACTTAAATAGTTAAAGATAATGAAATTAAGTGCGCTAATTAAAATAAATAAACAATAATAATTTAATAAATGAACGAAGGTATCAAACGCCGACGTAACGTCTACGTGTAATCGAGAGATGTTGAAAATTGAAACTTTGTTCAACGGATGATCCCAACTTCACTCTCAATTCTCAAATGAATAAATTAAATTGAATATTTAGAAGACAATGTAAAGAGAATGAGAGATAGATTGAGAGATTATTAGAGAGATTGTAATTGTAGGAAGATTTGTGAGAAAGAATGAAGAGAAAATGAAGTATTTATAATTGAAAAAATTGAGTTAAAGTGTAAATATAATAACTTAAGGGTTAAATATAAATATTTGGGGAGGGGGATTTGACCGTTGCACAACGGCCAAATTGGGCAAAGCCGTTGTGCAACGGCTAGAAGGGGTCGGGGTAACTGGGTCGGGGCGGGGTGAGTCGGTGTCGGTTTTTTCTCGGCCCCGTACCGATATCGAATACCGGTATACCGATACCGGGCAGGGGGGGTTGGGGCGGGGTCGGTATACCCCGCCCCGTTGGACAACCTTAATTAAGACTGCCTTGAAATATTACATGAATCCAAGATTAATTCTTTTAGTGGCACATTTTTTTGTTAGACAACTAAATTAGGTTCTGCATTTGTGAGGTATATATTTATTTCCTGAAAGCCATGCTTTTGAGCGCCATATACATTGGCGGATTTACATTAGACCAAGCGGTTTCATACGACAACACTTAGTCGAAAATTTTCACTACTACATATATAAATAATATGAAAAAATATATACAAGATATATAGATAAACTAAAATGGTAAGAGTTGATAGTTGGCCCGTCTCAACTCACTGGTTGAGCGCTTCGTCTCCGTCGTTCAGGGACGGAATCGAGCCCTCAACCTTGACCTATATTTCTGAAATTTTGTACCTAAGTAACAGACTTGTTAGCAAAATAAAACAAACCTAAAAGGGATTGAATCCCTAACTCTTGTTGGGTGAGTATAAACTAAACCATTAAACCCCTGCTTATGCAGATTGGCTTGTTCCATTATTTTGGTCTTTGGGTTTGTGGTAAGAAGGATCTAAAATGATACTGTATATGCATTCATATTGTATTTTGGGTTTTATGAAATTACGCTTCTAGAAGAGCTAGCCATCCCATTGAGGCATATCCGATCGACTCTTTTAGAGGTGCTTATACCATTTCTATATCAGGAACATAGTAGTTCGCTTCTCTTTTTCATACTGATGTAATTTTAATTATTTGCGATTGTCATTTTTGTCCAACGCCATCTTGACACTACTTGAGTGGTACTTTGAAATTATAGAAAATATCTTTTAAGACGTTGGTTTTATGCTGAATCTAATACTCTGCCCCAGCTCTGTTGATATGTCCCTCTAGTCCGCAGTTAGCATAAGCATGGCTAGTACATTTGTCATCTCTGCGTTGTGTGTTGTCTGTTCTTATGGTGCGGTGATATCTGTTTAAGTGCACTCTTAGCTGATGAGTTTTCGTTCATGTGATGTTAGGGAAACATACTATTTTTGGAAGAGTTTGTCGGGGAATGGAAATTGTCAAGAGACTTGGCAGTGTACAAACTGATAATACTGACAGGTATTTCGCTTACCCATCACATTTGCATGAGAAATGTCATGCTGCATTGTTCCTAAATATGTTATGCGTACAGAAAACATCGAAAATCCAGGTCATCTCTGTTTAGAGGAAATGAAATTTGCAAAAAGACTAGATAATTTAACCACTTTGTATGTAAAAATGCTCTGGTCAACTTGTCATTGCAGCAGAAAATGTTAAGAATACTTCCCTGTTAAGTGTTCGAATGCATGTCATCAGATCAAATTCATTCGTGCATTTGAAGTTTGTTAGTTCCATCCTTAATCATGCTAATGCGTATGAAAGCTCTAATTCAGGTTCCATTTACCCTTTCTCTTTCATTTGATATCAATGCAGGCCAATCCATGATGTGAAGATATTGAGGACTTCTGTTAAAGATTGATGTTAAAACAATTGTTGCATTTGCTAGAGCATGCAAGGGAAGCTGTAGGTGTAATACAAACTCATCATAGTTTAAGCGTGCAAGATCAAACCAATCAAAGTTTTAGGAGTTATCATTTTTAATGTATTCTCCCTTTTTCCCAATTAAATGGTGCTTGTGATAGACTATGATTTTTAGAACCTGAGTATTATTATCGTATCAACTTTCTGGTATCTTCTCTGCGGTCCATCTTTTTTCTTTTTTGTTTCGTTTAATTATAGAAACCAATGTGATGTGGACGACTAAGAGTTTTACACATAAAAGAGTCATTCTCTCCTATTAAGTTATAAAGGGTTATATCCATCAATTTCCACTGATTTGAATCCCTCATTTGCCACTGAGGATATTGACGGGACGACAAGTGTAGAACGAGAAGCTAATGGGGGTATACATATCACAAGTGTGCATGATCTGTGGACAAATGTGCGAGGGCCTCCACAGAATTTTGAAGTGTACGTCTTTTCTCCTTAATCTACAATACAACTGATGAAGTGCCCTAAGGGGCATCTTTGGTTGTAGGTTAGGAGAGGTTGCAAATTCTTCATATCCTGCGGTTCTATTTAATTTGAGAAATGAGTTCACAAAAAGTTATCAAGAACTTTACCTTGGTACTCCTCCAATCCCTTTGGAAGATAAAATTCTTAAAAGTTTAATACAAAAAGAAAACAAAGATCATTCCATTAGAAAGAAGATCTGAATCTGCTATACTTTTTACAACGAGAAGGTAGAAAAAACTCCAAACCGTAACTCAGGCAAGAGAGATATAACTAATACAACCCCCGCATCCTAATACACTACAAATTCTATTTTTGGAACAAATAATAATTTCACTAGCCCTTCCAACATTCTTCTCCCGAAAAGAATTATGCCTGCTCACAGAGACCAAGTCAGCCGTTCAAATTTAGCGCACAAGTGCCCCATAAATTATATGATACAAGAGGCTTGATCTCATTTCAAACACACTATTGCAAGACTTGTTCTTGAATCTTGGCTTCTATTACCAATCATTCCCCACTTCTTCTAAACAGACAGACTCGCCAAACAAATAACTCTCAACTCGGCTTCGCAGGATTACTATTGTGATTTAACTGCACCCCATTTTCTTCACCAGTGGAAGAGTTATATACCAAGGCTGGTATTGTAGTGAATCCATTCTCTTTAATTGAGCCGTCTTTAGAAGCAGAAGTAATGGGTTTTTCCAATGAATTGACAGGTGACTCTTCTGGAACCACCGGTTCTATTTGTGTCTGCTGCTGCTATAATAATTCTATACTCCTCAAAGATGGCACATCTCCATCACAGTACCTGCGCCACATACTCCTGTATGATGACTCGAGATTTTGGGTGAACTTAGCCCCGTCACAAAGTGGTGATTTTGACATCAGTTCTCGAAGACTCGTTCTCAAGTTTGATAGAGATGTAACATCTGAAGCCAACTCTATAGCCGACTCAACGTACTCGTCTTCATTCCTCGCCACAAGGTTTTGTAACCCTAAAATGCAAAATTGCCCACCAATTGTACAATGTGTTAGAAGAAACTTATGATTTTTCCCCTTGAACTTATTTCTCGGGGTCAACCTATTTTCCCATTTATGGAAACTATACTTTCATCAATTGGCAAATGTAAGCACAAAAAGTTCGTAAGGCGCCGGGATATAATAAGAGTAAGATTGATAGACAACATACTTACCGACTGTCTTAAGAAGACTCACACCAACATTATGAGCGTGTACGGAACCTCCCATAGTGACACAAGGAACCCCCATGTAAAGCGATTCACATGTGGTGGTTGTTCCAGCATAAGGAAAAGTATCCAAGCTACAAAAGGAGGTCTTTTTAGTTTCGTATTGAATAAAGATCTATCAAATACAAAATGTTTCTGCGGCTTCCATGACAATATATGTCGTGAATTACTGTTGACAGTCTTGCAGAAAATTTGTATATTTATAGTTAATAACGCAAAGAGATAGTTGACTTCAGTGAAGGAAACAGTAGTGAACAAAGGGATCATGACCTTTAATTTAGAATTTCCTTGCAATGATCACTTGAAATAACATGACATCGAAAAATATAGGAAGTTGAACAATTTACAGAAGCAAATTGATAAATTGCAACCTATGAGCAAGACAAGAAGAGCATATGCATGCTAAGGGTTCCCAACCCCCTTAAAAATATATTCTAGGAAGAAAGTAAGAGAGATGGAGATAGTAATAGCATCGTATTCTTTGGGTATCTTCAAAGTGAAGCTTAATACCCCGTATAAATTTGGAAGTGGAACTTAAAAAAAAACTTGTGAACAATTTACAAATGAAATCAAAATCTTACACTGATTGCTGATTATAAGAAGCCCACATGAGCAAAGGACATACCTAATGTCCATGAGGGAATATGCTTGCATATGATCATGATTTAGAAGGATTAATGGCAAAAGATCAACTCTCTGTGGCTCCAATCCCAATTGGTCTAGAATAGAAATAAATCTCTGCCTCAGACTATCGCAACAGAAAGGCTTGCACTTAACAATTAGCCGAGAATGTGGAACTGCACATAGAATTCTTGCCCAAACTTGCAGAACTTTGGGTGTTATCTGTATTGAAAGTAAATCAGCAGGAATAAAAGGAGAAAGAACCACAGAATCCTATCAATGAATACAGTTACAATTTGAAAAGCACGAAACAATCCCACCACACGCTTCTCAATGACATGTGCTTCCAGATTAATACCTTGGCAAGATTGTTGAAGCTACCAAATGTAACAAAGCCATTAGATAAAGCAGGTGCTGGACACACGGGCCCGGCTTCAGGAGAGGGTGTATAACAAAGAAAGCTATTCGGCAATCGAACCAACTCTTCCACGTGTCTGCCAATCAAATTGAAAGGATTAGTCAGAAGATTGTCGTGAGATCGAACTTGGTAAGGTCAACGTGAAAAAATCTTTCTCCCACTTACTTCTGTTTTGTGCTAGGAAGGTCGGCCATAGCGTCAGTAATTCTATAATCAATTGTGGGCAAACCAGTTGTGTTAGGGTATCCAATCCAAGTCACCTAGCAGGAGAAACATAGAATCATGAGACGGAGCAATAACAGCTCAGAAGTTCTGCCATAACAAGTAGATTAGTTATGACTTCGTTTATAGCAAGGAAGCTTGATAATTAGAAGCATAAGCATGCTTACGGAGAAATATTGGGAGTGGGGAAATTTCCATATGATGTTCAATAAGAATGGTAGAATTAGCATAAAACCAAGATAACACAGTAGAATGAACTAATTAAATTCCCATTTCGAAAAAGTTTCACCGTTGGTTTTAATTATGTCTTTATGAACTAAATAACTTCCCAATAAATTTTGTTAGCAATTGTTGAATAGCCGTTTTATAAGAATTCCAACCACCCATGTGATTCTTCTAGTAACATTGTTATCCATATAATCATCATATGACCAAAGAATGTAAAGTACGGATTTTTCCTTCATACCCGATAACAACAACATACCAGTGAAGTCCCACAACGTGGGATCTGGGAGGGTAGAGTGTACGCAGACCTTACCTCTACCTTGACAGGTAGAGCGGTTGTTTTCAAGAGATCCTCGGCTCAAGATAGCATAAGCACAAGCAAAGCAAGAAAATAAGTCATGCTAGCACATTCTGAAAAAGAAGCCGTAACTAATACAAGTACATAAGATAAATAAAGTACATTAAAGAACACATAGCAGTAAAAATCAAACGCTACAATAAAGTACTACTGCGCTTACTAGTATGATAGTCTAAGTGGGCCTACAATAATAACACTACAACTACTAGTTTGTAAGCGTAAGTAGAGCTATGCTCGACTACCCTTCTACCCTAATTCGTGTCCTCCACAACCCTCTATCTAAGGTCATGTCCTCGGTAAGTTGCACATGTGTCATACCCGTCTAATCACCCCTCCCAAATACTTCTTCGGCCTGCCCCTACCCCTCCTGAACCCGTCCATCGCCAACCTCTCACACCTCCGCACTGGGGCATCCGTGTCTCTCATCCACACATGCCCGAATCATTTCAACCTCGTTTCCCGCATCTTATCCTCAACCGAGGTTACTCCCACTATGTTCTGGATATATCATTTCTAATCATATCCCTCATTGTATGCCCACACATCCATCTCAGCATCCTCATCTCCGCAACTTTTATCTTTTGTATGTGCGAAGTCTTGACTGGTCAACACTCCGCCCCATACAACATAGTCGGTCTAACCACCACAATTTGAATCATATTAAACTACTAGGCTAGCATGGTCGAAAGTCACTCCAACATAATTCGGAATGAGATCGAGCATACACATGCATGGTACACATCTATCTCTATTGGTCAAGCTCCTGGAAGCATAAAAGCCAAGAAAAGATGAGAGATTTTCTTGGGATTATTGATAAGCCTAACAAAGGAAAAGAACAAAAGAACCACTAATTCCAGTTTCTCATATTATGCGAGTCCTGCTTAACCATTCCCCATTCCCCGGAAAAAGTACATACAAAAAAATGAAAGAGCAGCTCTTTCCCTTAAAAGCCAGACATTTCATGTGATGCAATTCAGCCTCAGTCAGAGCAGCATATCGAAACCGGAAACAACCACCTTTAGGGCATAAGATAAATATTACCTGTACAGGCGCAGGTCGGCAAGCCATGGTTCCCAATTTATTATTTGCAGTGTGACCTGTAAGTTCAACCATGATATCAACTTTATCTTCTCTGATCATGCTGGATACCTTTTTCTCATCAATCCCGTAGATATCCCTCCAGACACCACCCTTTTTCAAGACTTTGTCCCTAAACCTATTTGTTTTTGCATCTTCCTGCAATCCCAAACAAAGAACCATATAAGAGCATGCCTTAGTGGTTTTGTCCAAAGAATGTCTTAACGATAAAATCCGAACAGCAAACTAAGAGCTGTCATAAAACATAGACAAATGAGGGATCAGGGATGGAAAAGAATACCTTTACAACAGCTGAATAAACCACCACCTTGTAGTTTGCGTAGTCGTGATAGGCAAGTGGTGCTTCGATGAAGTATGAGACAGAATGAGTAAAATAATCAGGAGACACATATCCAATCACAAGTGGCCTTTCCGGGACTTTTGAGTTGTCCCATGAAGTGTACTGTGGATATAATTTCATAAAACGCCGACCCCAGTCTCTGCATTCATGCAACTTACAGTCAGGATAGGCACCAACAAATCCAGAAACAGAATCATACTAAACCAAAACAGCCAACTATAGGTAAGTGCATATTACTAATTCTAATGACAAAGACCACCTGAAATTTTTATCCATCATCTTTAATGAGGTCATAGATGGGATTATGGGGAAGTCCTATTCATCCTAGAAGCAAGTAAGAAAAGGGAAAAATACAGGAATATTACATTGTCATGGTTAGGTACAGGACATACTAAGTAGTAGAAAAACTCAAAGAAACCTTCTTATTCGTGATCTTTTAAATGTTGTAAAAGTTGGTACACTATGGCCCAGTTCTGCCAAAAATCCTCACTTGCTGAATAATCCAGAAACATGCAAGGCCATACCCTCTTGGGTCTATTATCCAAGGAAATGGGGAGACTGACAATGATGTCCCACAACGTGGATGAAGTGGCGGCTTGCATCAGGAGTCTTGTCGGTGCCACCAAAACTTAAAAGGCAAGTTCTATAGAGTGGTGGTTAGACCAACTATGTTGTATGGGGTAGAGTGTTGGCCAATCAAGAACTCGCATGTTCAGAAGATGAAAGTTGCGGAAATGAGAATATTGTGATGGATGTGTGAGCATACCAGGAAAGATAGAATTAGAAATGACGATGTCCGGGACAAAGTGGGAGTGGCCTCAGTGGAGGACAAGATGTGGGAGGCGAGACTGAGATGATTCGGGCATATGAAGAAGAGATGCACGGATGTCCCAGTGAGGAGGTGTGAGAGGCTGGCTAGGGATGGTTTCAAGAGAGGTAGAGGTAGGCCGAAGAAGTATTGGGGCGAGGTGATTAGACAGAACATGGCGCAGTTCCGCCCCCAGCCACCCCAGCAGCCCTAATTATATTTAATTGCAATATTCCCTATGTTGGACTATTTTACATGTTTTAAGAATATATATAACGTAGACTTTATGTTTTAATTTGAAGCATTAACATATAAAATATAGGTAGGGAGAGAAGAAAGTAAAGTAGTTGTAAATTAGTGAAACTTTAAATGGTCATAACTCTGCGCTCGGACGTCCGTTTGACCTAATTTTTTTTTGATTTCGCGTATTTTTTTGAGACGAAACCGAACCAAACTGCCTAAAGGCCGTTTGATTCAGCCGATTTCTCCAAAAACGTCCATCTTGCCAATCAATTTCACTTTTTCCCCAAATCGTTACGTTTTTTCCCTTTTCAAAGTTAAATATCTCGCGATATACAATAGATTTCAACGTTCAAATTTCGTGGTAATGTGTCCGAGAATGTCAATTTCAGTATTGAAAATTCAATTTTTTTAAAAAAAATAAATAAAATCCGGGCCCCGAAACCCGACCCGAAAAATTCTTACCGGACCGGACCGATAACACCCCTAGAAGGGAGGGCCCATTATCCCGAGTTTCAAAGGCTGCAGTTGGTGCTAAGGATTGGCTCAGACAAATCTCTTGGGTCATTAAAAAAAAGGGTCCCCAGCTTAGTTTTATCATTAAAGCACCCTATTCCTATCTATATTAGAAACACATCACATTGACATTTGGCCTAGTGGGTGAAATAGGGAGTCCATATAACATACGACTAGAGTTCTAGTGTTAGCACTGCCTTTCCCACTGTAGCACTGCCTTCCCTACGGTACAGATAGGAAATGAATGATGTTTGAAGGACTTGTGAAAGTTGAAAAGATGAGATTTCTGTGGTTTAATTCTCTCCTACCTAAGTTCTGATAGATCTCATGAAAATGGAGTAAAAAGATTTT
This sequence comes from Przewalskia tangutica, assembly GCA_029844215.1. NCBI lineage: Eukaryota > Viridiplantae > Streptophyta > Magnoliopsida > Solanales > Solanaceae > Przewalskia > Przewalskia tangutica. Next base: position 469,130 of record CM056732.1, read on the forward strand.
TCTATGGGAACAAGAATAGTTACATAGTGTTGCAAAGGAGGGAATTGATACCTGTGAAGCACAGACTACAATAAAGGTACCCATGTCCATGTTAGGCACCATATCGTACATATCCCACATCACTATCAAGATTTCAGTAAACATGTTTGACCAATTTTTTATTAATGAGTATGATTGACCACAAATATACTATTCTTTTTAATGCACAATCATAGGAAACTCATGTCAGTCATGTCCTTAAAATATAATTGTTATTAGTATTATGCTATTGGTGTTTTCTTTGACAAAAATCTCATATGGATGTTATTAGTACTATGTCTATTGGCTATCTTCTGCACAAAGAAGACTTCTCAAATTCCTCCTACTCTTTCAGCCTGCACATCATACTTTCTTATCCTTTTCCGCACTTGTTAGTTTCCCAATTTCTACCATGCTTGGGTAGCCTTTGCAGCATGATATATTATACAACAGATCCCACAAGAAAGAAGTAAATAAAACCTGTGAGCCTCATATAACTTGTCATCAGTTCCTTCATTAATATAGTTCATGGCAAGTAACCGGTTCTGTAAAACACAAAAATAAAGATACATGAAATAAGTCATAGTAAATCCAAGTACTTCTAAACCAAGACTCAAAAAATTGCTATCTCATTTTGATCAATTAAAAAATTGCCCTCTCATATGCATAATAAGTCAGACTATCAAGACGTTGTCTCACTTTCAAAAATATTGCATTCCGAACTTCTCATTTTTGTCTTGAAATATAATAGCTTATCCTATCTAACAACAATTTTTAAATTTTTATTTTGAGAAAAAAAGGATAAATAGCCAATGGTAGCTAAACCTCCATCAAAAGTACTCCCCCCGTCCCATTTTAAGTGTTTTAGTTTGACTTGGCACGGAGTTTAAGAAACAAATGGAGACTTTTGAATCTTGTGGTCTTAAATTAAAGATGTGTGGGATCTTTTAAATCTTGTGGTCTTGAACTTGCCTTGGAATTGGAAAGCTTACCATATATAGAAAGAGGCACTCTTTTTGGGATAGACCAACAGGAAAGTAAGACACTTACACTGGGACGCAGGGAGTAGTATCTAACAATTGAATTCTTCTATTGTTACAATTATTCTGAAGACAAGTATTGAACATGGATGGGTTAAAACTCCATCAGAAGTATAATCTAATAATTGAATTCATCTACTGTTTACATGAAAGGTATTATATAAAGGCCTCCTTTTCTTTACTTTCAAGCCGAGGGTCTATTGGAAATAGCTTCTCTTCCCCACAAAGGTAGGGGTAAGGTCTGCGTACATCCTATCCTACCCTCCCCAGACGTAACTTGTGGGACTACAATGGGTATGTTGTTGTTGTTTGTATTAGATAAAGGCCGGAGGTACTTCCCAAAAGCTACTAGTATCAAGAGGCCGGAGGACTACACTGGGTATACTGCTCATTTTTAGATTGCCAAAGAGATGGAATACTTCCAAAATCATAAGAGAATAGGAAATACCTGTCCGGCATTACGGGAGTCAGGATCTATCTTGAGGCACTGCTCATATGCTTCAATGGCCAGAGATATATTGCCTGCATCCCTATAAAGAACTCCTGCACAATTCCCAACAAATAGTTGGTTATCCCATTAACCAAAGGAGTAATACCTAGACAGCTTCTACTGAATAGGATGAATAAATACTCAAGGATTTAAAATATGCATCTTCAAGGTTAATCACTTTCCATAACTAAATGGATTACTTCGACAACTGTGAGAAAGTATGAACGACCTAAAAGACTGCTCTAACACTTTGGAAGAACTTATCAATAAAATTGGATGTCTTAATGAGAAATTTGTGGATAATAACATCAGAAAATTCCATAAAATACACGGACAAGAAAGCAGTTATATTATAAATCTCTGAATTAATATTCTAGCTAAAGTAGCACCATAACAACCTAAAGCACAACCGAGACAGTTACTTTTCTTCTTTTTCTCTTTCCTTTTTTAGGAGGGGCTAGGCGGATCAAACAATATAGAGAAACTGGAACAAGAAAACGATAGACATGAGATGCATAGAGAAACAAGAACAGACCCTAAGTTTACACACATAAAAGCGAGGTGGAAATAGGGACCTAAATTATTATATGCCTCTGCATATGTTGGGTTTGCAATGATAGCTTTCTCAATCATGCTAGCAGCAGCATCCATTTTACCCTGCGAGCAATTAAGAAAGATGCTACTCACGACAGGACACAATAATGCTACACAGACACTAGTAGATATCAAAAGATGTTCACCTGAACAGTGTAAACTACTCCGAGATTGTTTAATGACTGAGAAAAGTTTGGTTTGATTGACAAAGCCTTCTGTGAAACATGAAATAGCAAATTGAATCAAAGTATAAATCTCCTCGGCCAACCCAAGTAAAAAAAACATGCACAAGATAATTGCCTGATAACATTCCACTGCTTTATCAAGGTTGTCCCTATCCTTGTATATCACTCCCAAATTGTTGCATGCTTCAGCACAATAAGGATTAAAGTGGAAAGCGAGTTCATAAAACACAATAGCCTGCATGTGAAAATAATTCATCGACACCTTCACAACGGAAGCAACAAGAATAAGTTTCTCATCCAGGAGAAGAAACAAATAACTAGAGTGGAACAAGGGGGAAAATGGTGTAGATTTGGGAAGGTACTGAAAACTAAAAACTTGAGGCACTATACATGTATATGCTCTCTCCGTCGCATTTTAGTGGCCTTGTTTGACTGGGTATAGAGTTTAGGAGACTTTTGAAACTTGTTGTCTAAAAAGGAAAGTCTACCACATAATAAGAAGATGACACCAAAACTTAAAGGTAAGTTCGGTTAGACCGACTATGTTGTATGTGACGGAGTGTTGGCCAGTCAAGAACTCTCACATTCAGAAGATGAAAGTTGCGGACATGTGGATGTTGCGATGGATGTGTGGGAATACTAGGAGAGATAGGTTAAGAATGAAGATATTCGGGACAAGGTGAGAGTGGCCTCGGTGGAGGACAAGATGCGGGAAGTGAGACTCAGATGGTTTGGGTGTGTGAAGAGGAGATGCACGGATGCCCCAGAGTGGAGGTGCAAAAGGTTGGCTATGGACGATTTCAGGAAAGGTAGAGGTAGGACGAAGAAGTATTGCAAGAGACATGACATGGCGCAGTACCAGCTTGTCAAGGACATGACCTTAGATAGGACGTTATGGAGGACACAGATTAGTGTAGAAGGTTAGTAGGTAGTTGAGCATGTCACACCTATCCTTTCATACTAGTAGTCTTATTATTGTTCTTGTAGTTTGTTGTCCTTTGATTTCTTCTACTATCTGTTGATTCTTGTACTTCGACTATCTTATATATTTGTGGTGCTTTTTTTCAAACTGCTTTATCATGGATTATTCGCTTTCGTTATTTCCTTTTTCATATTGCTTTGAATTGCTTGTCATTATGTCGAGGGTCTATCGAAAACAACCTCTCTACCTCCAAGGTAGGGGTAAGGTCTACGTACACTCTACCTCCCCAGACCCCACTTTGTGGAATTACACTGGGTCGTTGTTGTGGAGTAGTAGAATATGAACATGGAGGCTGCAGAAATAAATGCAATCCCTGAAAACATATGGCTTTTCAAGGTTGAACTAGATACCCCCACAAAACTAACCAACAACCTCACAGCTGATAACCCAACAATCCTATTATTGCACTATGCTACACCCTTATGTCAACTGCAAGAGCGCATACTACTCTATGTTGTCATCTTAAAGATAAGAGGAGGGCCTCGAGCACAAAATTACCATGTCAAATTTCAGCATTTCACCATAGGCAACACCCAGATTATACATTGCATCAGCATAGTGCCAGTTATAGCAAAGAGCTTTCTTGTAATATGCCACACCTTGGTTGATGTCTCCTTCCAATTTAACCTGAAAAGAAGTACCAATAATTTGTAAGCACGAAAATATTATGGGAATTCTAGAAGTGAGCTAAGAAACCAGCCAAAACTCTAACTTACTTTTTATAATGAAGAAAGAAAATATTCTAATTTGTTAAAAAGGCTAATATAAGATAAGAACAGGTATATGTCTTCATATTTTTCCCCTGACAACGTGATAATGCTTATATGAGCTTAAGGTAACTTTTCTTCTTATTTTAAATTTTCTTATAGGTGGGGGCAGGGAGGTGTCCATTGGAAACTTCTTATGCTGCTTCAGTAAAATTTCAGTCTTCGTAGCAGGCAGTATCTTCTCATGTTAATGCTTTTAAGCAAGCCTGTGGTGGTTACCATTTTCTTCACTATGAAAGTGCTATATGGACTGTCAAATTAACAGTATAGGAAGCCGATATAGCGATAGTAATAACTGCTATATTAGTATAAACTCTTACTTTGAAGGATTTGAATGTCATCCAATGAAGTTAGGACTGCTCACACACTAATTTACCTTTGTGCCTAAATCAGTCAGAACAATTGCCATGTTATTCTTTGCAATCTCAAAGTTAGGGGACACAGCTAAACACCTGAATAAGCATGACGAGAAATAACAGCAATCAGATGGAGACTGCCAAATCATATATAGCAACCTCATACAAAAGATAAACTTCAATCAAATAAAATGAATTTAACATTGTAGCAACCTCTCATAACAAGCAATTGCAGACTCCAAATCCCCACGATTTTTGTATATAACGCCCATATTGCAATAAGCTTCAGCATACATGGGCCGCTCCAGCGCAGCCTTCTCATAGCAATTAAGGGCCATGTCGTATTGCATCATTTCTGAATATACAACGCCAAGGTTATAATAAGCAGGCTGCAAATACAACAAAACATGTTAAATTTTGGGCTTCGGTGATAAAGCCATGGTAGCCAAAAGTCAAGGGTCATAGGAAATAATCACCGCATAGTGTGAATCGATTTTGATAGCTTCATAGTATTTTTGAATTCCCTCCTGAGTGTTGCCAGCAAGCTTCAGGCTGGTTCCAATATCAGTCAATACAATTGCAAGGCATTCTGCTGCTGGTTTATATGAGGGGTCAGCTTTAAGTGCTTTCTGATAGGACTGCATTGATTTAAATTCAACATAAAGATTATCTGAAAATTATGTATGAAGCAAAAGAGAGCTCATATTAGTTATAAGCTTCTGATTCAAATTCAACATAAAAATTAAGTGAACTCTAAATGAAACAAGAAATAGCTTCGGACAATGATAAACTTCATTACAAAAGATTAAAAGGAAAAAATCACAGAATAATTTAAAGCTGCTCATTGTAATCCACACACCATTACTTTTGCCATAAACTAATGAAGCTAGATCACTTGCTTAATCATAAGTCCATCAAGATTTAATCCTGATCACTTTCTAAATTCTTTTAGTCTGCAATAACCTTGTCAAAATGACGCCCCCAGGGCTCAGCTCACAAGGTTGAGGGATTTGAGAAGATTAGGTTACAATTTCGAGCCCTACACCAAGCAAACTAAGCCTAGTATTTAAGTCAAGAATGGTAGAGGAGCGGGTCCATCATCCCCGAGTTTCGAAAGCTGCGGTTGATCCTAAGGGTTGACTCCAGTCGGATTTCTTGGTGTCAGAAAAAAACTTGTTAATATGATCATATAAAAGGTCAATTTAACATCTCTAAAGCAATTTTGTCTAGCTCTTTTGTCTAGGCAGACTTTAAAATACAGCCACATAAGCACCTGAAGAATGAAAATGTAACCTCCTTGGTACATTTGTATCTTCTAGGCCTTTAAGCCTCCACTCTACCAGAAACAGAAGTCCATTTCTGTATTCAAATATTTCTACTTAGCTTTTTAGCTTGAAATTTATCAGCCTAGCTCGTAGGAAATATGAAATCTTTGCACTAGATTTAAATAATATTTTAACTCATTTGCTGCTAGAAAGGTACACATTCCTCTACTCTCATTGATACCATAATTGCTCTCCAAATTTGGATCTTCCCACATGCTTCTAATCATTTCTGGTTTGCAAAACATGGCCAAGCATTGGCTCCTTATGCTTTTACAACATCTCTACCTTCATAAGGTAGGGGGTAAGGTTGCGTACACGCCACCCTCTCCAGACTCCACTTGTGGGATTACACTGGATATGTTGTTGTTGTTGACCAAGCATTGGCTCCTCGGCAAGCATATTACTTAAAATTCTAACTGTCAGTACTAGTTACTTCCAAGCTTCATATAGGTCTCTTGTGCCAAAAGAGAAGGATACAAAATTAAAGAAACCACAAGGCTGCCACAGCCAATAAATCAAGTTCAGAATTCAAAAGGCTGCAAAAGAAAAAAAACCAAGCAAAAATTCATGACTCGGGTAAAATTGGTTGCTTTGATTAGTATGTGCAAAATAAGGAAAAAGGGGAAGAGATGAATGAAATGTGTATGAAGGGAAGAAAAAGGAAACCAAGGACTAGAACTTTCAGTTTGATTCCATCTTCGAAGACGACAATTTAGCATAACTTTCTTCATTTATTCTTTTCTAATTTGATTATTTTTTTACCTTCCTCTTTTTAAAAATTTAACAAGTGGAGAAAACTTTTGAATAAGATAATTGGATTCTCTATAAAGGAAATAAACCAAACATACAATAAACGTGTACATGAAAAAGAAAAAAAATTATTCAAGACACGTAATGGAGTCAATGATAGGCCGGAAGCAGAGGCGAATCCAGGATTTCAAGATGATGGGTGCACCATTAGGGGCGGATCTAAGGGGTTGGCAGGGTATACACCTGAACCCCATCGGCAAAAAATTACATTATAAACGTAAATATTCTATTTTTTATGCACATATAAAGATTTTGAATCCCCTGAACAAAAGACTAGAGGTTGGCTCAGTGGTTTAGGGGCTCAAAATTTACCTTTAGGTTCCAAGTTCAAATCCCAAGCACTATATTTTATTTGCATTAGAAGAGGGAAAAGGAAATTTAAGTTTAGAGATAAAAATTTGATTAAAGGAGAAAAAGTGGAACTTAAATTTAGAAATAGAATAAAAAAAGAAAGGAAATGAAGAAAAAAATAAAGGAAAAGAAGAACTCATTTAGAAACTAAAAAGGAAAAATACACAGCAAAGGGATTCGATCCCTCAACCTTAAGGGTTAGAACCAGCGCCCAAGCCGGTGCACCATTCAGTCTCTTTTGATCATGGGTTCCTTCAAAGAATATTAAATATATTTTAAAAATTATACACATCATATACCGAGCTTAGTCGGGTGACTATGGGTTCACGTGACCCATTTTTTACACATAAATTCGCCCTTGGCTGGAAGTGTGGAGAGAGGGCCTAGAGTCAAAAGTTTCAAGTTAAGCAGGACTAAGACAGAGTACCTAGAGTGCAAGTTCAGCGATGTGACTTGTGAGGCAAAGGTAGAAGTGAAGATTGAGGCACTAGTCATACCTAAGGGGGACAACTTCAAATATTTTGGGTCCATAATTCAAGCATGGGAAAATTGATGATGTTGGCGCACACCGTATTAGGGCGGAGTTGGCGAAATGGAGGCTCGCCTCGGGGTACTATGTGATAAGAAAGTGTTGTCTAGGCTTAAAAGTATATTCTACAGAGTGGTGGTTAGACCAGCACTATTGTACGGACCAGAGTGGTGGTTAGACCAGCACTATTGTACGGACCAGAGTGTTGGCTAGTCAAGAGTGTCCACGTTCAGAAGATGAATGTAGCGAAGATGTGGATGCTCAGATGGATCTGTGGACATACTAGGAGGGATATGATCAAGAACGAAGTTATACGAGACAAGTAAGAGTAGCCTCAGTGGCAAACAAGATAAGAGAAGCAAGACTGAGATTGTTCGGAGTCTTTGGACATGTGAAGAAGAGGTGTAAGAATGCACCAGTGAGAAGGTGTGAGAGGTTGGCTATAGGTAGGAGAGGCAAAGGTAGGGATGAAAAACTGGGAAGATGTGATTAGACAAGACATGGCACAACTCCAGTTGACCGAGGACATGACTTTAGATAGGAAGGTACGGAGGTCGAGAATTAGGATAGAAGGTTAGTAAGTAACATAGTGTTATCGTACTTGTAGTCGTATGATTTAGGTAGTCGTGTAATTTCTTTTTTGGTTGTGTTTTGTCTTGAGCCGATGGTCTCTCGGAAACAACCGCTCTACCTACCAAAGTAGAGGTAAGGTCTACGTACACTCTACCCTCCCAGACACCACATTGTGGATTTCACTAGGTATGTTGTTGTGTAGTTTCTTTTTTACTAATGTGTATTGATATTTTTTGCTATATTTGTTTTGTACATTTGTCATTTTATTGTCTCTTTTTCTTTCCTATATTCCTGCATCAAGTACATTTCTTTTGAGTCGAGGGTCTATCGGAAACATATCTATACCGTAAAGGTAGAGATAAGGTCTGCATACATCCTACCCTCCCTAGATCTCACTTGTGGGGTTACACTCGGATGTTGTTGTATTTGTCAAAAATAAAAATACGGATTACCATATATTTCTAATAGTAGAACAAAGATAGACTAACCATTGTATTCCAAAACAATTTGATGGAGTTTTAGAAGTGGAAATCATGTAAATTAGAAGAAAATGTTAGTTTTTTATCAAGAAGGAAAGAGCAATGAAAAGGTTGTTAATTTTAAAAATTGTCTTTTCTTTAAAAAAAAAGTAAAATATTAATATAAAAATGAAACTCAATAACCTCTTGCACTTTTAAAAACAACTTCGTAAAATTCTATATTATTTGCAAAAGATGTACTAGAATATCAAAATACAAGAAGAAATTATATGCTAATCAATTTTGAGGATGAGTGTTTATAAGCTAATCAATTTTGAGGATGAGTATTTTTTGTTTTATGCGCTATCTCAAACCATGATTTTTGACAATTATATTCCTCTCTTTTTAGACTATTTGTTTGATTAGTAAAGATTAATTTTTATTATAAATTTATGACATTAAATATTTATTTATGTTCTAAATTTTTTATAAGGAGGGCCACATGGCAAGGGATTAATTAAGAGGGACCTATATGCAGCGCCAAATGAGGGGATTCTTTGGGCCAAGTCCCACATAAGCCAACAAGAACCCAACTAATTCTTTCAAAAGAATTATTGAAGACCCATAAAATGAAGCTAATATTGTAAATGAAGGAGTCAGAAAGTCCATATGGATTATTCAAGATTTGGAGTTGACCCACTAATTGCAGAAATTGAGCCCGCCAATATACAAAGGCTTGACAGTTTTGTGACTTTTCTCTTACATTGTTAAAATTCGAGAGATCTTCCAAAGCTCCAAGACGCTCAACACAGAATCATACTCTCCAACCCATTAGAATCTCAACACAGAAATGGAAGCCTTGTTGTAGGTACATAGGAATGTATTGAAGATGAGCAAACAATATGGGGTAGATTTTCATGGGTGTGCACAAAAGTCTTATCATTGTTCATGGAACTTGACAAGAGAAGACAAGGCAAAAGAAGTGAGGTGTGCATGTTCGGTGTAGTAACACCGAAACATAAAGGTATCGAGAAACTCAAAAAAATTAAAATTTGATGTCAATAATAGGGATGAAAGGATGAGAAGTTGGGGTAAATCTCACGTCTTTGTCTTTAATCAACTAAACATTGTTTTTGGAACGTGAACTGACTACTCAACAGTAGGGCAAAGAGAAGGATGGTAATAATGCTAATCTATAAATGGAAAGCAAACATTTCTTGCTTTTAGGCAGTAACAGTTGGAATGCAATATTGAAGCCGGTGTCAAACAATTGTTGTCAGACAGATAGATCAAATTTGAGTGTTTAAAGTCAAGTGGAAGGAGGGGAGGTGTTTTAGTTATGTGGGATAGCAGTTATAGGATAGGAAAGTTGTAACAAGGGGGTCTACACAATAACTGTTCAATTAATATCAGCCGCATGGGACTTTAGTTGGCATCTCACATGGGTATATGGGCTAAATTCATAATAGAGAGACATGATTTATGGTGGGAAGTAACCGGAACTAGATGAGTATGTGCTCGGGTGGTCTATGGAGATTTTAAGACTACATGATACATCACAGAAAAGAGAAATAGCAATAGACTCAAAAGGGCTATGCTCGAATTCTCAGAGATGTCCTAGAGCTCACTTATACTCTCTCTTAATGGGGCCATTACCTGGACCAAAGGAGATAATCAGTAGTTTCTTCAGGATTGGTTAGGTTTCTATTTTTTACTCAATGGGATAATGAGTTCAGAGACATTAGACAGTCAATGCTTTTTCCACTAGACAAATCTGGATTTTGTTCTGAACATCGACGGGGTTAACTGGACAAAATGCCAAGGACGACAAAAGAACTGCTCCAATGCTGGTACTCAAAAGGTTTGGGTAAGACAAATATGATAACATGGAATACTCTCCCTTCAGCAGTATGGTGGACCATTTGGAAGGAAAGGAATGCAAGGACTTTTGAAAGCTAATCAGAATCTGTAGTTAGTACCAAGTACAGATGTTTATCCCAACTGTTTTTTTTGGCGTAACATGGCAATTGCAAATGATATAAGAGGCCGTGATAGATTTTTTGAGCTGATTAGACAATATGTAATGGGGCTACCCTTGTAAATTCCTCACAATTGCTGGACATTTAATACAACATACCCAATGTAATCCCACAAGTGGGTCTGGGAGAGCAGGATGTACGCAGACCTTGCCCCTACCTTTGTGGAATAGAGGTTGTTTTCGATAGACCCTCGGCTCAAAAGAAAAGACGAATTCAAAGCAACATTGCAAGAAAATGAGACGGAAAAATAAAGAGTTGCTGGACATTTAATACAATACCTTTTAACGATTAAAAAGAAGAATCTTCACTGACCATGTTTCTCCATTTAAGCTCAAATTGATCTAAACTTTTAGGAAAATTGGTCTAGAATTGCTTACAGGACATTCAAAAGCACAATGACTTGCATTTGTACTCTACATCATATACCTTGTTTTTAATGACAATGGGATCCGGACCAACTTGCATGCACCTCGACTATTCCATATGGTACCTACTACCTCTTACCCGCGCAAGTACTCGTTAACTCTGTCAACCAAGGCTTATACAAATAGGAAGAAATCACCTAATGTTATTGCCTCAACTGCAATTTGAACCTGAGATCTTATGATTCTCCTCCTACTTCATCGCCCACTAGGTTATACCCTTGGGTGCCTCCACATCTTATACCAACCTGAACCTCATATCATGAGTAGTGCTACTTGTCTCATTCTTTAAACCTATAATGTGAGTGTGTAACCTCTTTCCTGATGGCAGGTCCACTAAGTTAATATATTAAAGATACTACTTCATATTTTTTTTATTAAAAAAACTACTTCATACTATTTTGAATTTGTATGAAGCACTTTTATTAATTTTCACATATCCCACCATTATTTAGAGCAACAACAACTAAGCCTCAGTTCCAAACAAGTTGGGATTGGTTATGTGAATCCTCACTGACCATCTTACTCCATATAAGCTCAATACAACAACAACATACCCAGTGAAAATCCCACAACACTAGGGGCACCAAAAGTGGGAAAAAAATAAAAATAAAAAGTGCTAGAAGTTCTTTATATATCTCCCACCATTATTTAGGTTCTTTTTACTGATAAAATAATGCATGACTATATTATAGTAAACTACAACACTAGGGGCACCAAAAGTGGAAAAAATATGGCTCAACTCAACTTCACTCAAACAAGCAAGGACTCAACTCCCTCAAGCAAGCAAGGAATCTTACGAAGTTAAGTATAGTGTCACGTTATTTTGTGTACCATAAACAAATGTAATTAACTCATTCCAACTATTTGCTCCTGAATGAAAGCCACGTAAGTTCACAAACACGTGACTCGATCTCTTTTGATAATGTAGTAAATTAATCAATACTGGTACTAAGTAGGTAGCAATATTACAGAGGTGCAACATTACTTGCATATAAAGATGAGACTCAATAAGTATTTAATAAGAGGTCAACAACTAAATTTAAGTTCACGTAAATTGGTGTTCCCTGGGATGCGCTTAGATTTCAGTTCTGGGGTGTGCTAAAAATATAAGCATTAAAAAGAGGACAACATGGACATAAATTAGAGGTATATAGGGGTTTCACACAAATAAAGAGAAGGAATACAAGTAGGGCAATCCCCAGATTCATATATAAAGTCATCTATTAAGAGCCTAATGCATTACATCATTTGTAGAAGCTGTAAGCTCTTCAAACCTTCTACATTCAAACAAAAAAAGAACTAGTTTAAACTCAATAAAGAATATTTCAACTCCAGATTTAATTACTCACTGGGGAGTTTAAATAACTAATATAAGGTGAGTTATCAGACTTGCAGTTTGTTTCAGTCACGACTATAAAAACAAGGAATCATGAATTATTAACACCAGAAGCTCCAATATATCCATAACAGAAATTTTGTCCAATGTGTTCAACATTTTTGTTGAATACCAGTACATGTGATCAGATGACAATTGTGAAATGCCAGTAAAAATAACTGCATGCACATACCTCCGCTGCCTCGACTAGACGACCCTCATCTTTGTATAAAATTCCACAATGGGTGAGAGCACATGCATTTTGTGGGTCCACTCTGATAGCTTCAGAAAAACTTTCAAAAGCAAGCCGCCCCATGTTCTGCATCTGCAGGCAAATACCTTTGCCAATCATAGACTCAATACTCCCACTATCCTTCTGCAAGACACGCTCATAGATAGCAACTGCATCAACAAACTTGTTCCTAGAGCGAAGAATATTTGCATAAGTGATGGCCTCCTTCTCTTCAAAAATCTTCTTTATAGGACTTATTCTACCAGGAGAACCTTTGGAACCAGAAGAAGATTGCCCTCCCTTCAGAAAATCATTGTTACCGAGTGAGTCACTTTCTTTTCCATTATCGACATCTTTTTCCGTCCACGCCATCTACCTAAGCCTGTCAAATAAAAAACAGCTTCTTTAAATAAACAACCAAGAAAAAGAAACAAGAAAAAGTCGTGTTAAGGTTTAAGAATCCCCAACTGAGGTTTAATATCTATCTCCCTGCTCATAATTGTAACTTCTCGCCATAAATAAAAATTACTACAATTTGAGCACAACTAAGTGTTCCTGGTGACTATTGAATTAAGCACCGGTAAAGTACATTCTCGTGATATTCTTGACGAACATGTATCAATTACAAACAGAGAAATGAATAAAACTTGAACTCTTAACTTAAAAAACATTAACAGAAGCATAAAACAAAGGCTTCAATCAACATTCAAACGAATACAAAGACTTCCAACACTATAACTTTTTCTACTTCTACAATCCAATTAGCTTACCCTAGCTTAACAATAAATGAAATAGTACATTACTATCCAACAAATACAAGTACCAAAAACAAACCTCAAGTGTTACCAAACCCCCCCCCCCCCCCATATCAGTTAAACTCTGGCACAAATAAAAATTACTCAAATTTATCACAATTAGAGTTCAAGCCGTGGAAACAACCCCTTGCAGAAATGCAGGGTAAGGCTGCATATAATAGGCCCTCCTGGGAAGGGAAGCCAGAATTTTTGGCAAAGGCACTGGAGGGAAGCCGCTTGGGAGGGGCATTCCCCGGACCCCACGCATAGCGAGAGCTTATTGCACGGGGCTGTCCTTTTTAGGTGTTCCTGGTGACTATCGAATTAAGCATCGATAAATTACACTCTCCCGATATTCTCGATGAACATGTATCAGTTACTACAAGAAGCATAAAACGAAGGCTTCATTCAACATTCAAATGAACACAAACACTTTCACCACTATAAATATTGCTACTTCTACGATCCTAACTAACTTACCCTAACTTAACAATAAATGAATACATTACTATCAAACAAATACAAGTTACCAAAAAAAAAACATATCAGTTAAACCCCTAAAAGCTAAACGACAAGTCATTTGTTTCAAACATCAACTTACAACTAAACATAAACTGATCATGATTAAACCAAATAAAGCTCCATAAAATTAGGGCAGGCACTTTCACACAACCAAAAAAAAATTAATACAAACCTCAACTATTCAATCACTTTCACAAATATGATGCTTTCACCATACTCCCACACAGCAACACACAACTGCTTTGAGTAGAGTAATATACATTAATATATGTGTGTGTGCGCGTATATAAATATATAGAGAGAGAGAGAGACGGGGCGGGGTGCGGTAGGGTGCTCCGAGTAGGGGGTGGGGTAGGAGGGCCGCTTTCCGACAGTGAGGTTTGATGTCTGGCAAAGCACCGGAGCCCCTGGGTGTTGGTCCATTAGCTACAACACACACCCCATTCTTTATTAATTTGGCCTTACCTCTTCACCTATTTACAACCTTGCCACTGTTTTCCCGCCGCGTGAGCCCAGGCAGGCATTGACAATTTAGGATTTTTGTTATATTTCCTTTCAGCTCCCCTTATAACTTATTTAAACTAGTTTAACCCCATATAGTTCGATTTTCACTCTATACTATGTGGTGTTTGAGCTAATTACTTTTTCTAGCTCTTAGAACTAGTTTTTCTTTTCTTTTAGGGGTGTTGTAAATGAAGTTTGTTGAATTGCCGCATTTGGGATACTTTTAGATAAATTACATTTGGGGGCGTTTGGTTCGGGTAATACTTTAAGGGTAAGGGAATGAAATGACCTGATTCTCTTTGGAGTTATTTGTTGGACCTATTTTAACATTCTCTTTACCCTCTTTTATTTTTAACTTTATCCCAAAGTCTTACATTGATTCCCCACCCTCCTGCGTATTTCCATTTCTTTTCCCCAGTTTATTACCCCCCTCCTTTCTAACTCAGCTGCACCACTCTCTTTTCAATATACTCCCCTGTTTTCATTTTTAAAGACACTCCATTTCTCTGTCTGTCATCCGCCACCCTCCGCCGGAGCTCCAAGCTCCGGCGAACCCTCGAACTCCATCAAATGGCGGCGTCTAGGATTTGCTGAGTTTCGATCTTGTGGTTATAGCTTTAGAGGATGAATTGAACCGCAAGTTTGGTGTAGAAGTGACGGGGAGGTTATGACGAACCTGTTGGTACCACCCCCGTACCTTCCAATTGCCGGAATCCGCTGGAATTAGCAAAGACATCGAAAAAGTTCAAGTTTTTCGTTCTGAAAATTTGGGAGATTTAGGATGAATTGAGGGTGATGGGTAGTATAGAAATGTCGGTCTTGATGAGACGAATCGATTGATATATGATTCGTCGTCAATTGAGCTCTGTGGTGGCCGGAAATGGTGATGCGCCGCGGCGGTCACTGTTCACCGCGACGGTCACATGTTCATCGCCGAAAATTGGTAGTTGATTCCCTTCTTTTAACCAACAGTCACAAAAGGAATCAGGGTGTAGTTGATTCCGTTTCTGAAACAGAAACAAATATATAAAGAGCATCGGGTCATTCCTTTCCTTTTTCCTTGATTCCCTTACTGGATTCCATTTCGTTTACCAAACGCACCCTTACTGAATTGAACGTGATTAGAAAGAGCATTTGTCTTGTGAAACTTTATAAGAGTTGATGACTTGTTTATTTGTAGAATTTTATTAAGAACGCGTGAGGCATAATTGAGTAAAAAAGAGAAGAGAGAAATTAGTCAAATAAAAGTATGTATTGTAAAGGTTGTATTTATTGAGTTCACTCATTTACAAATTACATTCTATTCTTACTTTCATTCACTTTGTTTTATACATTACTGATTTTTTTGGTTTGTGTACCACCATGAAAACTCAATAAAAACCTATGTAGAGATGCACTATCATGGGTTCTCATGTTTAAGCCCTCCTACTGAATCTTCTAGTCCTCGCTCGTCATTTGAACTAACAATATTGATCGTCGTTGTCCATCTTACTCCATACTCTATCATAAGTTGACTCTAGCGGACTTGGATCATTTAAGAGGCAACAATTCACAAGCTTGAATGATTCAATTAGAACGGTATTTAATTTTTATACGTTTTTGTAGATTATAGACTTTTGTTGTCTTCAGTTCATTTGGACAAATATATCTTTACGATAGGAGCAACAAATGTATCATAACAAGAAAGTAGTTGATTGGGAGTACTTTGTTGAGAAATGGTGAGTTACAATTGTGGTTACAAGGAAATGGAAAGTAACAATAACAAAGATTAAGAATCTGGAAGTAGGAACAAAGAAAGTGGTTTGATGAGTCGAGTGATATTCACTCTGTCCTTAAAATAATATTGCTTCATATAAATCTTTTAACGGTGATTGACAACTTGTCTCCAAAGATAAAACATCAACAAACAATTGAGCAAAGAAAACTCAACTGTTTACTAAAAAGAATAGTCTTTTGAGTGTGTGAAAGAAAGCTAGAGAGGAAATAGTATTCAGAAAATTTGATTTCAAGTGTGTTCTTCAATTGAGCCTAAGACTTAAGATGACCTCTTATCTGGCCAACTAATGGCAATCAATGCCAGGTAATGGCATATAATGAGAGGTTATAATTCAGCCAAATAATGGTTGAATTCAAGTGTCAAGTAATTGAGGATCAATGTTTCAAAAGCAGCCTAAAAGTCAGAAACTTTTCGTGTTCCGTCGGGCTCACTGCCAGTGAAGCGCTGCGGCTCTGCCTGGGAGGCGCTGTGGCGCCTAACTTCCAGTAACCAACCAACCAATTAGCGTCGCGGCTCCGACGGTCTTGCGTCGCGGCTCTTCACGGCTCTACGGCGATTTCCGACTCGTTTCATCTTTACACGTCGTACACTTCTTCCTACATTTACTAACGTGAAATACTTGTCATTTGGCCAATAACCGTCTATCATTTCATGTCTCAAATTTCGTTTACGTACCAATATCTCTTTCACTAAGAAAATTTACGATATTTGGTACAACGTGTGCACGTGTGTGAAAACAACGTTTCCGACGTATGGGACCCCAATTATTCGAGTCATAAATAATAAGATTAACTTTTAATTCACGTTAATAAATTTCAAACATAAACTAACTAGTCAGTTCTCAATGAAGTAAGAGGCACCAAATTGACGTTTAGTCAAGCAACAACAAACAACTATTGTTGCTAATTTATAAGACATGATTTGAGTTTGTCATCTAAGAAATTATATCATTTATTGAAAGCTTCTATCCCTATTGCTTTATTCATGCTTCCAGTTGAACCACATATGTTCCACTAGTTTATTATAATCTAATTTTAAATTACTAATTTAATCGAATTCAAAAAAATTGTAAGTGAATCAGGATAGCTAAAAGGCAATGTATCATATGGGTCTAAAAGATTGTATCCAATTTAATTATGAGGATTCTTATCCAATACCACAAGATTTTAGGACAATATAGAGACAGAACCGTATTTGGATCCGTGCGAGGTGTACTACCGTACAAGGCCCCTAAAAAACGAAAAAAATTTAGGACCCCTTTTTCATTTTTTATTAAGTATTATTAGCCAGAATTTACTGTAAAGGTCTATAATTCGCAGGTCTTAGCCCAATTAAGAGCTCATTTTTACGAATTAGAACATGACCTCCAAAATGTTTGAGACGGCCCTGTATAGAGAGATGAAATCAATTGGAGTATATAAGTTGAATCATTATTTTAAAACTCAATCAAATCTACTACCATTAAAAAATCATTAATTCTTGTTAACACTTACTAATATGAGTTTAAGTGATGTGGTATGATATAGAAAGAAAACTGTTGACGATATCGATATACATTAGTATGCAAGTGTTATATTGTTGTATTCAGTTTTCCAGCTTAGTAGTATACACAATATACGTTTCTGTAGTGCGTGGTTATTACAGTGGTGTTACTTGTGTTGTGTTAGTTTGTTGTCATTTGTGTAATAAGGGTTATTTGCTTAAGTGGTGTTATGTAGTGCAAATACACCCCTATAAATACTTGTAATTGCTATAGATTGAATTAATTGAAAAGTTTGCACAAAAATCTTCTTTTCTTCTATTTCTGTTTCGTCCTTCTTTCTCTCATTTCCCCTCTTCCACGAAACATTGTTCCATTGATATCGATGGACCAGTTCACATGCAACTTCAATTAGCCTTAAATCTAATAATCTAACAAGGTATCAAAGCCACGCAAGATGAATCCAGTAACTATTCTGTCGAATTGAAGACATAAATTGAGAGATTAAACTTGTAAAGGTTTGGAGACTGTTTTTTGATTTGTTATTGAAATCAATTTATATTTTGAGCATTTGTAGCTTGTTTTCAGTTGATCCTGCTGTTAGTGATCCATCGACTGCTTGATTGATCTATTTCGCATTTGTAATTTTAATTTACTGCTCGATCTGTCAAATTGATAGATTTACACTGCATTTGTAATCTCTATTGAAGATCTCTGCTAATGTGAAGTTGTTTTGTTGTGTACATTGGAACTTCATGGAAAATATCACATCAGTACCATTTGTAGTGCTAGAGGAGAGTTCGACTTCAGATCTGGATATAATCGATCATAATCATCCTCTCTACCTGAGTGCATCAGATACAGCATGTGCATTACAGGTTGAGATTCAACTTATTGGAATGGAAAATTATACGATATGGAGTAGAGCGATGCAATTAACACTATTGACGAAGAATGAGATTGGATTTATTGATGGATCCATAAGACGCGACACATACGGACCTACTCACACTATACTGTGGGATTGGTGTAATGCATTGGTGATGTCGTTGATAATGAAGAATGTCGACAAAAATTTGCTAAGTGGAGTTCTATACAGAACTAGTGCAGCTGCTGTTTGGAGGGATCTGAAGGAGAGATTTGATAAAATCAATCTCTCAAGAGTATATCAACTAAAAAGGAATTAACAATGTTGAATCAAGGAGCATCACCTGTCTCTCAATATTATTCTAGAATGAAAGACCTACGGGATGATGAAATAAATTCGATCATACCACCTCCTACATATGAATGTTCGAATCCTAGAGAGTATATAATACACCTGGGAAATCAGAGACTGTTGGAGTTTCTCATGGGGTTAAATGATGGATATAATCAAGCGATGAGTCATATCTTGTTGATGTCACCCACACCTAGTGTGAATCAAGCTTATGCCATGATAGCACAAGATGAAAGTCAGAAACATCTTTCATCACTGGAAGGAAATCATGTTAAGAACATAGCACTGAATAGCAAGGCCTCATTTACCAACAAGCCTAAGAAGTATAATGGATATGCATTTTGTGATTACTGTCAAATGAAGGGATACAACAGGAAAGACTGCTACAAGCTTCTGTATTACTGTGATTACTGCAAAAAATAGGGACATATTAGAGAGAAATGCTACAAGCTTGTAGGATATCCTTCAGATTCAAAATGGAAAAACAAGGGTTTCACAATTGGAAGGAAATGGAGCAAATCAACAATATGTGCAGGGATATGGGATGGTTCATGGTGGATATACAGATGGTGAGATCAGTCCAAGGTACTGTGAAGGTGACAATCAACAACTTTCTAGGTACCAACAGGAGCATCTTCAGCATATGCTGAGAACCTGCACTCCAGACAAGCTGGAAAAGATGATGTCCATTATGAATCCAAACAAAGGAGCAGGCTATCTCACTACAGAGTATACTCTTCCTCATCTTGCCAACATTTCTCTCCCTACAGTCGAGCGAATTGCAACTAAAGTGCACATGTCGGGTAAATGTATTCAGAATAAGAACAAAAGTAGTCCTTAGATAGTAGATTCATGAGCTACTAATCATATGGTTAAGGATATAAATATGATAGAGAAACCTGATTTATCAGAAAAAACTGGGCATGTACAACTACCTAATGGAGGTGTGGCTTCAATTACACAGACGGGAGTGTAGATTGACAGGAGGTGACCTCATTAAACATGTGCTATGTGTGCCCAGTTTTCAGTTTAACTTACTTTCAGTATCAAAGTTAACCAATGAATTGAATTATAGTGCCAGATTTTTTCCTGATTTCTTTGTGTTGCAGGATCTCTTCACTGGGAATGTGAAGGAGATTGGTAGAGAAGTGGATGGGCTCTATGTGTTGGAGTCTGCAGGGAATGCAGGGGTGAAGAATAGGTTAATGATGGCAAGAATTGAAGGCTAATTTGTTCATAAGAGATTGGGACATGTTCCAATTAGTGTACTTAGGAAAATAAGTGTTTTCAATAATAAATTTAGCTTCACAATTTAGCATTGTGATGTATGCCCTATTGCAAGACAAACAAGACCGCCTTTTCCAATTAGTAGAAGCATGACAGTACTTCCATTTGATTTAGTACATGTTGATGTTTGGGGACACTACAAGGTTCCCACTTATACTGGAATGAGATACTTCTTAAATGTAGTTGATGGTTTTACTAGGTGGACATGAGTGTTCCTTTTTCATATTAAGTCTGATGTCACTACTATGTTTAAAGAATTGTGTTTGATGATTAAGACACAGTTTGGTACACAGATTAAGTGTGTTAGATCTGATAATGGCTTAGAGTTTATTAACAGTTCTTGCAAAGATTTATTTATAAGGATAGTTATTATATATCAAAGCTCTTGTCCTTATAGCCCACAGCAGAATGGTATAGTAGAAAGAAGGCAAAGGCACATCCTGGAATTGGCAAGAGCTATCAAGTTTCAGAGTGGTTGTCACGACCCGACACGACGGGCCGCGACCCGGCGCCCTAATATCGCAATTACACTAACCTGTCGCATATAACCCAACTAATACTAAGGGCAATAAAAATTCTGGCAGCATAACGCTACAACTATAACATATGCCCGAATATGCGAGCTGACAAGGCTGCCTTTAAATAAGGATGTACATGCCTCCTGATGAGTCATAACTAACCAACATAATAAAACAGGCTAGCCGACAAGGCTGCCACTAAATAAGGGAACATCACAAAAGAAAAATACAAAAGCACCGCTGAACAAAATATATCTAAACCAACCCGAACATATACAACCAACAACTGTCTACAGACCTCTATAGAAGGACAATGAAATATGGCGGGACAGGGCCCCACCGTACCTATAAATAAACACAAGTCTAAGTAATAAGGGTATGTACCAAAGTGACTGGCTCCGGAACAATGGAGCTCTCCAACAACTGAATAAATGTCCTAAATCGGGGTCACTATTGAGCACTGTACTGTGGCATGAACGCAGCAGAAATGAAATTCGATGCGAAATAATGTACTTAGTATATAAAACATAAAGTAATGTAAAGGAGATCATAACTGGCCAGAAGGTAACCGGAGACATGTATGAAAAATAAGAGATACCAATACAACTGTACCTTATGAAAAGAAAGTAATGTATGTCTAACAATAATCGTAATCAAGGACACCTCCGTACATATAACTACCCGGCCCATTCTGGGACTCGGTGAAATAAGTCATATTCATTATGGGTCTCGGTGAAATAAGTCATAATCATATTCATATATCATATCACATATCCTTTAAATCATCTTTTAGAAAATCAAGGCGCTTAGCATATCATGAATCATTATTTTATTAAAACTAGACTCTGAAGGAATCACGTACGTCCGTCGTACTTCCATTAAAATCGTGCCAAAAAAAAATGATTTTCGCAAAATCATGCCAAAGAAAGAAAGGATAGTCTCACATACCGCTTGTCGTATGTATCAACTCATATCATATCGTCTTGGGTAAAATACGAATTGCAATGTAAACGCAAATGTAATTGCATAAATGACCATAAACATTCTCTAAATTTATTGGCTGACAATAATGGCCTAATTGCCCAATTATTTCATTATATGAGTCGTTAGTATGTTATATTTTTATAGTGATTTTATCTAATCAGTTGTGAACTAGAAAATGTAAAACAAATTGGTTCTATCTTAGTTTCTATGCAGATGTAATTCTAATCATTTATATATAATTGTTTGTCGATACCTTATTCACTTAATGTTGCAATGGCTTATTTTAACATGTTTATTAAAAATATACCTTCTTGTTTATTAAATCAGTTACAACATTTAATACTTATTAGTTACTTTGGATTTGCATAGTCAAATTGACTTCAGTGCTTACTACAAACTCTCATGGATACCAACATCTTACCCATATGCCTTAATAAAGACTTAAGAACAACTTAGACATGTTTTTAGCATAGAATCAATAGCACGAATATTCCTTAACTTCTAAGAGTATAATAACTTATGGAACAATACCACAACTATAGTTCATACGCAGAACATGCCAAAAGAAAGAAGGATTTGTCTTAACATACCTTTTAGTCGAACTAGCCAACTCAATATCAGAATACGCCCCCGTCTTAGAACTTCAACCTATTATAATGATAATATGACTGTCAATTTCTAGGATTACTAGTATACTTTATATCATATGACAACTTTCTATTCCACAAAAATTCGGGCAGCACTTCCCCTGCTTATATGTACATCCACAATTACCAAACAAGCCAGCAATACCAATTAACCATATGCAACTTACAGATATAAACATAACAATCTCAATTATTCCATAACTTCATCATAATACGTTTCTTTCATCTTCGTTCATGGGAGATAACAATTACAACAACCAAGGGAACTTAACACGCCTATTTCCCTTATAATTTCAGCCTCTTAAGTCATATTAGAACAACTTTCAAAAACAGTCCAGGCACCTAGCAACAACGAGAGTCCAAGTCTTCTAGTTTGCAACGTAACACTTTTTTATACATTACTTCTTTTTAGACATGTAGTGGTAGTTACCATAACATATATGTATGTTCATAACTTATATTTCCATCGTCATAATTCCCCAAAACAGTCCCTTAAGATTACAACATAACATGTCCAATAATTTCCATGGAATTTCGGCCAACAACAATACCAAACTCTTTCATAATTCCTTAAAATCCAATTGGAGTCCTTTAAATCTAATTCTTATTTCAAGAATTTCATACAACCATTACAACTTAAGTATTAATGTTTCCTTTAACTCAACATGTCATAATTCTATAACTCTTTTCTTAACTCTTAACCCAACTCACCTTCCAATAATCACATGCATTAACTTAAATTCCAATTTCCTCCTTAGTATGAATTCATCTCTTGAACACAAGTACACAACAACATGCAATTCCAATTATTCAATGAAAAGAGGAATTTTACCTTAAAAATGAGGCCCAAAAACTGCTCACTGTTCTCGGCTTTTAGCCCCTATTTTGCACCATTTTTCTCAATTCTTCAACTCCAAAATGACATGCATGAATCCCACAATGCTAACTCATCATTCTAACATATTTTTCTTGTCAAAAACTTGTCCAAAAATTCTGAAAATTGAGGCTCAAGTCGCGGCAGCAGTGGCGAAATGCCCACTGTTTTTGGGCTATGTTTTGGCTTCAAATTTGGTGGATGAACAATGTAATCTAGGGAGAGAAAATAAGCTCCAATTTTTGTAGAGGAGGGAGTGGGTTCTCAGCTGGGGTTGGTGAGGAGGAAGAGAGGGGAGGAGTTTGGAAAACTTTGGATTTTGGATGAAAGTAGTGGAGAAATGTAGGTTTTTCTAAAAATCTGAAAATTAAGTTTTAATATTACACATTGGTCCCCAAGTTCTTTAATTAATAAATCTTAAATCCACTGCTTTAAAATATTTACTCCCGCTTCCTTTAGTTCCCGAGAATTTCAATAAGCATTGTATTCTCGTCGTAGTAACATATATACATTATTAATCCATAACGGGAATATACAACAATCATTTTCAATTCTCTTGTTACGCTCGTTGTAACAAAAAAAAATCTGGAATCACATTTTTAAGTATTTTAATTTCCTTAATGACGTTCTTAATTATCGCTTTAAACTCACGAGGTGTAACATCCTTCCCCCCTTAGAAACATTCGTCCTCGAATGTTCATAATAAGTCTTATGCTAGAAAAATTTCGGCAGAGTCTCCTTTATAACTGTGCTGATCCACCTATATTCAGCAAACCAATAGATGTCACACAAGGGCACAATATAACACACATATACAATTCACCAATTATAAGTACTACCTTTTAAATCCCAAGTCAGTTACCTCACAATTTTGCATGCAAGCTCTAAAATCTTGGGACTTCATTAATTGTGACTGATAACCTCCCATATTTTTCTAAATATGTCACAATAGTGTTAAAATCACCTCCTATTAACCATGAAGGTTGTATTGAATTATCCATATCCTCAAAGATTCCCACAATTCCAATATTCCCTCTAAGAATATTTGGCATACACTAAAGTAACTACCATCTCTTTTTAAGTTCCCATAATCTTCAGGCTAATGCTCAGTTGTTGTATATGATCTATCAAAACTTGTATTTCAAACATGTGATCCACACATGCACATATCTTCCCTGAGCACTTTGTCATAGCATGTTGCAACCCTGTTCTTCTCCTGTATATTTCAATCTTATTAGGTTCCTGAAAAAGGTTCTATCAATCCCACAAAGCCAAAATGGCATTCGTTCTACATTATGTTGCTTCTCTACCTCTACTTGCTTTGTTGTTATCTTGTCTGTCCTTTGTCGTTTTTCTCCTTGCACCAGGTTGATCGTTAATCCCTGAGGCTGAACTCTTCTGCTATACTTCCTGTTCTCTTCCATTCAGTTCATCCCCATGGTTATGCTTCTCATCATCAGCTTCTTGTATTACTACATCTTCCTTTCATTGACTATTTGTCCTATGAGTTTCCTGCATTACTGTTTTTCTTGTCTTTACTCTTCATCTATTTTGTCTGTATCCCTGTTTGCATATACCATAGTTGTCACCAGATATCTACATAAATCATGTAACTCGTTCACTCCTGAGTCCTTAAGTTTGTCATGTTGATTATCCCTTATATTATATCTGATTAAGTTTCTCTGCTGATCAATATTTAGAATAGACATATCCGATTCCACTGCCATATTCTATTCCACATGGAACATCATTATCCCCTCTTCCCTTAATATTACTGCGTTAATATTATTAGAGTTGTTACCATTGGTACACATCTCCTGACTCTTGTCAACATTCCGCTCCTCATTAACTTTTGCTGATACAAAAGCTCATTCAACATGTTCTTTAGTAGTAAGAGTTGCTTTTGATTCTTCCATCAATTGTGGGTCCTTGATGAGTTGTTTTACTTCTACCACCTTACCATTGTCGTCTTCCTTATTCTATTTATTATCATTTGTCTCCTCAAGTGTCATTTGTTCTATCCTCTTGTTGGATTTACTGACTCAGTTGTATCTTTGGTTGCATCAACGTTTGTCACTTTGGCTACATCACAATGAATATCTATTATCACTTCGTTGAATTCATCTATATCTTTGTACCTTTCTTAGTTGTTTTCCATCCTTCTATTACTGTCTGTAAAAATTTAGGATCCAACCTTCATATTTTAAAGTTTCTGAACCGGTACTGATTCTCTATGCTTCATTTCCGCCTAATTAACCCAAGAGAACTTTCAAATAGACTTGGTTCCATGAAAGACACTTTAGAAGCATGTATATTTTCAACCCATTTTTGAGTAGTAATGCTATAAACCCTTTTCGCACACTACCATGTATAGTATGTCCCTGATAATCTTAGTTCTATCAAATTACATTCTACTATATACTGTTTAAAATCCCTTATCTCAGTCATAGCAACATAACACTTTACTCTTTCATTTCTCCTTAATACCCAGTTGAAATCACTCATTATTTCCTATGGACTTTGGACCTGGCCATGTAACCTTTCAATATCTATCCACGGTTCCCTTTTAAGAATCACCTCATTAAATGCATACACCAAGGTCATACTTAGTACCCCTATGTGTTACCCCGCAATGTATCAATTATTTTGTACCGTTCAATATCTACCTCTTAGAGACGAGGCTTCCACAATAACCATATTCATTCAATTAACTACTTAGCTGAAAATATGCACTCCAGCGGTTCGCTGCTCGTCTGAACACTACTCCTTACGATATTTTAAATGCTGAACACAACTATACGCCAATAGAATGCTCATCATTCCCAGGTTCAAAGTCATTTGCGAAAGAACTCGAATAATCCCTATGCCCAATACTTCCCAGAACTCAGTCCAAAAATAACAAGACGCTTTCATTCATTTATATCAATCTTATTATTCAATAAGTAATAGTCTCTTCGTATTCTTACATGGGAACAATATTCTTTGCATTTTTCTACCTTCACATAGTCCAGCAACATGATATACCATAAAAAAGTCACAGATTCTAACAATTGGAGCTCAAAATTTAATTAGAGGTATGAAAGATAAAAAAATAGGTAAGTTCATTTTCAATCTTTGGAAGGAAAAGTTCAATCTCTGTAACTATAGAGCAGATAACGTAGCATAACGGAATATCAATTCGTAAGATAGAGACTACTGCAATTCATTTCACAAGTCGATACCTAATTCATGGTCTGAAAGGGATCTCTTCACTACTCGTAATTATAAACGACTTTATTTCTTTTAACACTTGTTCACTCATTTCTTACTTGTCGTACTTTTCATAATTCTAACATATTTTAGTATACATGTGTAATCTCGGACATTGCATCCTGATTCCAATCCCTGATGATATCATCCCTTAAGTGATAAATTGTTAACTTATTCTCTTATTCGGTACGTAAAAGATTCTAAAGAGTTACCTTACCTGACGTTGACCTAGTATCTCCAAACCTGGTCATCGTACTTCTATTCAAACTTTTTCACTTTGTTTATGGCTTGAAGCACCAAGTCAAGTTCGAATAACTCTGATTTTCCCTTCCGAGCCACAGTCGCTGTCTTTCGAGACATAGCTGCAACCACAATAATTATTAGGAAGAGGGGGGAATTATCCTAATGACATAGCTCTATTACACGATCTACGAGATGAAAGAGTATAAACCAATCCTAAATGTCCGGCAGCCTCCTGCGTATAAGTATGGTGCACAACATACCCACACACAAGACTCTACTAGATACGATTTGTAGACACTCCGATGACTAACTGCTCTGATACCACTTCTGTCACGACCCGACACGATGGGCCGCGACCTGGCGCCCTAATATCGCTATTACACTAACATGTCGCATATAACCCAACTGACACTAAGGGCAATAGAAATTTCGGCAGCATAACGCTGCAACTATAACATATGCCCGAATAAGCGAGCCGACAAGGCTGCCTTTAAATAAGGATGTACCTGCCTCATGAGGAGTCACAACTAACCAACATAATAAAACAGGCTAGCCGACAAGGCTGCCACTAAATAAGGGAACATTCCAAAAGATAAATAAAAAAAGTACCGCTGAACAAAATATATCTAAACTAACCCGAACATATACAACCCACAACTGTCTACAGACCTCTATAGAAGGACAATGAAATATGGCGGGACAGGGCCCCACCGTACCCCTAAATAAGCACAAGTCTAAGTAATAAGGGTCTGTACCAGAGTGACTGACTCAGAAACAATGGAGCTCTCCAACAGCTGAATAGATGTCCTAAACTGGGGGGTCACCTAGCTGAGCACCTGTACCTGCGGGCATGAACGCAGCCCCCCGAGGAAAGGGGGGTCAGTACGAAATAATGTACTGAGTATATAAAACATAAAGTACTGTAAAGGAGATCATAACTGGCCAGAAGGTAACCTGAGACATGTATGAAAAATCAGATATACCAATGCAACTGTACCATGTGAAAAGAAAGTCATGTATGTCTAACAATAATCGTAATCAAGGACACCTCCGTACATATAACTACCCGACCCATTCTAGGACTCGGTCCTCATACTCCGTGCATATAGCTACCTGACCCATGCTGGGACTCAGTCCTCATACTTCGTACATATAGCTAATCGGCCCATTATGGGTCTCGGTGAAAGAAGTCATATTCATATACATACCGTACCCGGCCCCCTAGTGAGGGTCTCGGTCGTACCCGACCCCCTAGTGAGGGTCTCAGTGAAGTCATATAATGTGCACATACCGTACCCGGCCCATTCTGGGACTCGGTGAATGAAGTCATCTCTATGTATGTATACCGTACCCGGCCCCCAAGTGTGGTTCTCGGTGAAATCCTCTTATATGTACTTACCCGACCCGTCATGGGATTCGGTAACATAGTCATCTCATATTAGGCACGAGTAGATTATCATGAGTAACCATATATAACTTAAATTACCATTTGACTCTCAAAGGAATAAGAAAAAAGGCAATATCATATATTCATATCACATATCCTTTAAATCATCTTTTGGAAAATCAATGCGCTTAGCATATCATGAATCATTATTTTATTAAAACTAGACTATGAAGGAATCACGTACGTCCGCCGTACTTCCATTAAAATCATGCCAAAAGAAAGAAGAAAGATTTTCGCAAAATCATGCCAAAAAAAGAAAGGATAGTCTCACATACCGCTTGTCGTTTGTATCAACTCATATCATATCGTCTTGGGTAAAATACGAATTGCAATGTAAACGCAAAAGTAATTGCATAAATGACCATAAACATTCTCTGAATTTATTGACTGACAATAATGACCTAATTGTCTAATTATTTCATTATATGAGACGTTAGTAGGTTATATTTTTATAGTGATCTTATCTAATCAGTTGTGAACTAGAAAATGTAAAACAAATTGATTCTATCTTAGTTTCCATGCAGATGGAATTCTAATCATTTATATATAATTGTTTGTCGATACCTTATTCACTTAATGCTACAATGACTTATTTTAACATGTTTATTAAAAATATACCTTCTTGTTTATTAAACCAATTTCATCATTTAATACTTATTAGTTACTTTGGATTTGCAGAGTCAAATTGGCTTTAGTGCTTACTACAAACTCTCATGGATACCAACATCTTACCCATATGCCTTAATAAGGACTTAAGAACAACTTAGACATGTTTTTAGCATAGAATCAATAGCACGAATATTCCTTAACTTCTAAGAGTAGAATAACTTATGGAACAATACCACAACTATAGTTCAACGCAGAACATGCCAAAAGAAAGAAGGAGTTGTCTTAACATACCTTTTAGTCGAACTAGCCAACTCAATATCAGAATACGCCTCCGTCTTAGAACTTCAACCTATTATAATGATAATATGACTGTCAATTTCTTGGATTACTAGTATACTTTATATCATATGACAACTTTCTATTCCACAAAAATTCGGGCAGCACTTCCCCTGCTTATATGTACATCCACAATTACCAAACAAGCCAGCAATACCAATTAACCATATGCAACTTACAGATATAAACATAACAATCTCAATTACTCCATAACTTCATCATAATACGTTCCTTTCCTCTTCGTTCATGGGAGATAAGAATTACAACAACCAATGGAACTTAACACACCTATTTCCCTTATAATTTCAGCCTCTTAAGTCATATTAGAACAACTTTCAAAAACAGTCCAGACACCTAGCAACAACGAGAGTCCAAGTCTTCTAGTTTGCAACGTAACACCTTTTTATACATTACTTCTTTTTAGACATGTAGCGGTAGTTACCATAACATATATGTATGTTCATAACTTATATTTCCATCGTCATAATTCCCCAAAACAGTCCCTTAAGATTACAACATAACATGTCCAATAATTTCCATGGAATTTCGGCCAACAACAATACCAAACTCTTTCATAATTCCTTAAAATCCAATTGGAGTCCTTTAAATCTAATTCTTATTTCAAGAATTTCATACAACTTAAGTATTAATGTTTCCTTTAACTCAACATGCCATTAGTGACAATTATAATAACAACAATTAAACCCAAGGTATAAAATAGCCCAAATTTGATCCTAGTAACAATATGACATAATTTTATAACTCTTTTCTTAACTCTTAATCCAACTCACCTTCCAATAATCACATGCATTAACTTAAATTCCAATTTCCTCCTTAATATGAATTCATCTCTTGAATCACAACAACATGCAATTCCAATTATTCAATTAAAAGAGGAATTTTACCTTAAAAATGACCCCAAAAACTGCTCAATGTTCTCGGTTTTTAGCCCCTATTTTGCACCATTTTTCTCAATTCTTCAACCCCAAAACGACATGCATGAATCCCGCAATAACCCATCATTCTAACATATTTTTCTTGTCAAAAACTTGTCCAAAAATTCTGAAAATTGAGGCTCAAGTCGCGGCAGCAGTGGCGAAATGCCCACTGTTTTTGATATACAGTTTGGTTTAGTTTGTTTCCTATATGTACTGGCTATAAGGCCCAATAAGTAGTCCAGTAGCTTAGCTTGTTAGTCCGTTTATTAGCCCATTAGTTCATTCAGTCATTTGTATAAGTAGGACATTTATGTGCTCATTTACTAACTTGATTTTTTCAGGTGTTCTGCGTCATCTTTATGGTTCAATTGCTGGTTTTCACTTCTTGGATAAAGTGTAAGTGATTCAACTAATATTTGCCTATGGTCTGTATTTCTGGTCGTCTGTTTTCTGATATAATGTCTGATACAGGCTTGCGGGGCTTGCCTTCATGTTCTCTTCGAGCATCTTGTTACAGATCCTGGTAGGTCTTATAAACGTTTTCCTGCGTGATGAGTGTGTTCCCCTGTATTTTTAATGGTTGTGCAAGTACGGATGAGTACAATGCATTGCTTGTGTAGTAACAAGTTCAATTAAGGTTCTCTACTTTCTCTATACCCCTTGTATACTGGCGATATCCCCCCGCCACGTACTACCATATTATGTGTGTATATTGAGAAAATGACAAAACAGTCCCTTATGTTTGAGGGTAGGTTCAAAATAGTTAAATTTTTCAAAAGTTAATACTTTTAATCTCCATAAAATATATACCGGACTTTGTCTGTTAGGTACAATTTTTGTAGTTTTTTCTATTTTTAATTTACTTCTAGAGTCCGTTGCAGCTTTTTGAAGTGTAATATTTGCTATTTTTTTAGTATCTCTTTAGAGTCTAGTGTAGTTTTTTTTGTGTTGCATATTTTAGGATTGATAGGACTTTCTTGGTGTTTGTAGTTACAACTTTTTTATCCTCTGTTTCCATCAAATCTAACCGACAGAGTTCGATCAATATTTTACGGAGACCAGAAGTGTTAACTTTTGGCAAAGTTAAAGGATCACTGTTAAGTGCATACTTAAGGGACTATTTTGAACCTACCCTCAAAAACATAAGGGACCATTTTTGTCATTTTCTCTATATGTGTGTTGTGTCTAAACAAGAGGATTTTTCTTCTTACTTTTTGTGCATCAAATATATTTGAAGTTAACAATGCCTTGGATTTGCTTTGGTCTATCCAAAGAGTTAATGTGTAATGCTTTTGCTGCATGCAGTTTCTTGTAGGCTTGTGCTATTTACAACAACTGGTGGCCAATGTTATCAGGTTTGTGAAAGAAATGTGATCACGTAGTTAGTCTTATTTTTTATTTATTTTTACTAACTAAGAAGAGTACTTGGTTTTGACAGCTCTTATGTATGTTCTGGTTCCCATGCCATGCTTATTCTTTGGTGGTGGGTCCACACAGTTCCTAATAAGTCGAGATGGCAGGGGTAAGAACTTTTACGATGTGCAGAAGTTTATTTAATCTCCTTCTCTCATGAATTTTCTTACATACTGCTATAAACAATGCTTTCTTTACTTATGAAAGCTGAGGATAAACTTTGCCTTTTGTGATGTCGAATAAAGGGGTGAAGAGGTGGAGTTGAATGGAAAGGAGTACTATTTCTCATTAGCCCACCCCGTTGTAATTTTCTCAAATCAGTCATAGTTTGTTGTATGCTCGTACATGCTTCATTCATAGCATAATTCGCCTCTTTCTTGAGAAGATTTGTGATATCATACTAATTAGATGAGCATTCTTATACTAGACGTGCTATATTGATTAGTCCGAAAACTGTGTCATGTTAGTGTTACTCATTAATAAGTTAGTTTTCTTATGGTGAACATTTACATATTGGAGAGGTTGGTTAGTGGTATGGATGATAAGACTATGTGTTCTGAAGTAAATTGTATCCACTTGCACCCAAGGGTTTTGCGTCAATGAAGTGAGTTAAGAACAATGAGGTCTCGGGTTAAAATTTCAGCAGAGACAACAAATGCTAGGTGATTTATTCCCATTTTTCTAGTCTTGGTGGGCAGAGTTATCGGGTACCTATTGATAGTGGGAGTTGGCAGATATTCCGTGGAATTAGTCGAGGTGCGCGCAAGCTAGCCTGGACACCGCAATTATCAAAAAAAAAAAAAGTAAACTGTATTCACTCAAAGTTGGGGTAAAAACTGGGAGAGGATGGGAATGGTCTTAGTATATAGGTAGGAAAGGATTGGAAGATCACGTTTTATGCTAAAATAAACATGCAAACGAGGTGGCACCTATTAATTAGGCGAAGTGCTTTTTAACTCTAATGCTTGATTGCCCGAAGATGGCATGAAATGAAATGGAATGCAACTGTGTATGTGATTCAATTTGGACTTAGGAGTGCTTTGAAGTAGTAGTCTTATTTAACTTACATAACAGAAGTCAAAGACTTAAGGAATGTAATTATGTTTTAAAAAGTTACTTGATGAAGAATGAAAGTGGTTATATTTCTTTTATTCATGGATGACATGTTAAGAATCAAATAGGGGAGTTTGACCATGGCTAATGCAAATGAGATGGAGGAGAGGTTGATGGCCAATGGGGCTTGGGGAGTAGTGGGGATGCGACCGGTATGTGGGACAGGACGATCAATTGCATTCGAGAGGTAGCTAGAGAAGTGCTAGGGGTCTATGGGGTAGCCGTGGTAGGCATCGAGGGGACTGGTGGTGGAATGGTGGAGTTCAAGGGAAGGTGGAAGCGAAGAAAGAGGCTCCCCCTATTTATTGTGTTTACTTACTGAACTTGTTAGTCCGTGTCAACATCCTTAGCAACATAAGCGTATGCAAAATTGGTAGAAAGTCATGATGAGGTGGAGAAGTGGACGAATAGAGAATTGTATAAGTTGGCGAGGAGGGAGGCACAGCTTGCGGTTACAGCGGCAAAAACAACATGTGGAATTAGAGGGAAAAGACGGGGATAAGAAGTTGTATATACTAGCGAAGGCGAGGGAGATGAGGGCTTGTAACTTGAATCACGTGAGGTGCATCAAGGACAAGGATGACAAAGTACTGCTGGAGGAGGTGCATATTAGGCGGAGGTGGCAGTCTTACTTTCATAAACTCTTGAAAGAGAAAATAAACTCTTGAACGAGAAAGGAGATAGAGACATTGTGCTAGGAGATCTGGAGCAATCTGGTAGGTATCAGAATATTGGGTATTATAGAAGCATTAAGGTTGAGGAGGTTGAGGGTGCTGTTCGCAGGATGTGCGATCGGTCTTGATGAGATCCCAGTTAAATTTTAAAAAAGTGCATGTTTTTTAAGACAGGTTTGAAATGGCTGACTGAGTTGTTTAACGTCATTTTTAAGACGACGAGAATGCCCGAATTATGGAGGTGGAGCATAATGATTCCTTTGTACACGAACAAATGTGATATCCAGAGTTGCAATAACTATATGAGTATCAAGCTGCTAAGCCACACTATGAAAGTTTGAAAAAGGGTCGTGGAGAGGAGGGTGAGAAGAGGCGTGTCTATTTTTGAGAACCAGTTTGGATTCATGCCGGGGAGTTCGACTACATAACTCATTCACCTTATTAGGAGGTTGGTGGAGCAGTATAGGGAGGGGAAGAGAGACTTATATATGGTTTTCATCGACCTCGAGAAGACATACGGCAAAGTCCCGAGGGAGGTTCTAGGGAGATGTTTGAAGGTTAAAGGTGTACATGTGGTGTATACTAGGATGATCAAGGATATGTATGATGTAGTCAAGACCAGGGTATGGACAGTAAGAAGAGACTCGAAGCACTTCCCAACGATGATGGAGTTGCACCAGAGATCAACTCTTAGCTCATTCTTATTTGCCTTAGTGATGGATGAATTGACGCGACAAATCTAAGGGAAGGTGTCATGGTGTATGTTATTCACAGATGACCTAGTCCTAATTGATGAGACTCGCGGAGTGAACGCTAAGCTGGAGGTTTGGAGACAGACTCTAGAGTCTAAAGGGAATTGAGTAGGACCAAGACAAAATATTTGGAGTGCAAGTTCAGTAACGGGAGCGACCTTGAGACAGGCGTGAAGGTGAGGCTTGGTACACAGGTCATTCCAAAGAAAGGAAACTTCAAGTACTTCAGGTCTATTATCTAAGGGGGTGGAGAGATTGATGACGATGTCACACATCGTACTAGGACAGGATGGATGAAATGGAGGCTCGCTTCTGGAGTCTTATGCGACAAAAAGGTGCCACAAAAACTTAAAGGCAAGTTCTATAGGGCGGTGTTAGATCGACTATGTTGTATTGGGTAGAGTGTTGGCCGGTCAAGACCTCACACATTCAAAGAATGAAAGTTGCGGAGATGAGGATGCTGAGATGGATGTGTAGGCATATAAGGAGGGATAGGATTAGGAATGATGATATTCGGGACAGTGTGGGAGTGGCCTTGGTGGCGGATAAGATGCGGGAAACGAGGTTGAGATTATTTGGGCATGTGTAGAGGAGAGACACAAATGCTCAGTGCGGAGGTGTGAGAGGTTGACTATGGACCGGTTTAGGAGGGGTAGAGGTAGGCCGAAGAAGTATTGGAGAGAGGTGATTAGACGGGATATGACACATGTGCAACTTACCGAGGACATGACCTTAGATAGGGGGTTGTGGAGGATACGAATTAGGGTAGAAGGGTAGTAGGTAGTCGAGTGTAGTCATACTTACGCTTGCAAACCGGTAGTTGTATTGTTTTAGTGTAGGTCTGCTTAGCCTATCATACTAATAGGCGCAGGATTGTTGTATAGTCCCATGTAGTTTGATTTATGTTGCTATGTTCTTTAGTGTACTCTGTCTATCTTTTTTATATGCGTTAGTTACTGCTCCTTTTTCCAGAATGTGTTATCATAACTTATTCACTTTTGATATCAGCATTTTCATACTGCTTTAATTTTTTTGTCCGGGCCTGACCGTTTCTCTTGCTTTGCTTGTGCTTATACTTTGTCTTGAGCCGAGGGTCGCTCGGAAACAACCGATCTAATTACCAAGGTAAAGGTAAGGTCTGCGTACACTCTATCTTTACCGGACCCCGCGTTGTGGGATTTCACTGGGTATGTTGTTATATGGTCCTCGAAGTGGATCGAGTTGTATGTTTGATTTCTTGGATCCTGAGGAAGTCTGAGTATCTATGATTTGATGTTTTACTTTATGATGACTAGTAGCGGAGGGAGGATTTTCACACAGGGTGGGTGCATCATCTATTATATATACAATGTGATTTTTCGACGAACGGGGTTCCCACTTCCGCCCCTCTAGCTCAGCCTCTGATGATGACCTCCTCGTTTCTTGTTTCTTCCCAATCTTTTATTGTGTACTTCTTACCAAATCCTTCTCATTTTAGGCCTTTTTTGTTTTTCATCTTTGCAGCTGGATGGATGCTGCTAAATTCTTAACAGGGGCATTAGCTGTGGGAAGCATAACCATTCCCATTATTCTCAGGCATGCAGATCTTATCCAGACAGGAGCGATGTTCATTGAATTCGTGTCGTTCTTCGTATTTGTCTGCACGGTCATGTGTTTTCATCGTGCCAGTCTTGACGACGAGTGGTGATATAAAAATTGAGGCGTTGAGCTTTACGTTCCTTGATTGTAATTATGTTGCCTGATTCTGACAAACAAGAAATGTATAGCTTTGTCAGATTCTTGATGTGAGTAATTTTCTCATAATTTGAACCTTTTTGTTGATGGAACAAAGATCATCGTTTTAGTTATTTGCTAACAGGTTATCAATGTTTAACATAGGAAAAAGGATTACATCCTCAATCCTGTTGTCTAAGGCCTATATGAATATTGATGGTGATGCATTATGTGGATGTTGTTGAGTTTTGATATTGGTGAATGGGAAATGATGGGATGAAAATTAAAGAGGGTAAAAGGCTCTTTTGTCCCACATCGAAAAAAGAGAAGGAAAGATAGGTGTATATATTACATTACACCTTCTCTAGCTGCTAAAAGGGTTGAGAGGGCAAGGATCCCTCGCGCCGTCGTCGTCGCTTCGGCCTCGGCCTCGGCCGAAGATTTGGATTTGGATTTGGATTTGTCAAACGATTGATTGATAATCTTTTTGGACAAACGTTTCTTTAATCAAATTAATTAATTAATTAATTATTTAATTAAAAAAACAAATATCGACCCGCGACCCGACCCGACCCGTCCGGCTCTCCCTCTCTTTTTCGAATTTCCCTCCAAAATTAGGTGACTATTCTGAATGGTTGCAACCATTCAGAATCAGTACCTCCAACCCTATAAATTCTTGATTATTCCAAGAATTTATTCATTCATATTCTAATCAATTCTGAAATTCTGAAGTTGCTCTTCAACTCGAAAATTTCATTCTATGTGATATACTGCCGTTGAGTGGTTCGTTGCTACCGAAATTTGGAGTACTACTATTCTGGTAAGATAATCGTTCTATCCTGGGAGGCGATATTCCGTTAACCTCGAAATCGTGAGGGGAATAATTTCCTTAAGGACACACTTTGAACTAAATGGGCTCGATTACATTCTGAAATTATTTTTCCAAAACAGATTCTGTTTTCGTTTATTGTTTCATTAATGTTATATGTTTCACTAAGTGATTAACATATTGTTTTGAATCATTATTTAGCCAAGTACATATTATTATACCAACAATCTTAAGGAAATTATGTTTATTGTATTTTAATCTGTATCCTGGTTTGGAGATTAAAACATGTGTGGTTTTCTACTCCGTATGTAATTTCATATTCTAACTTGAAGATATAGAAACTTCGTTGGAATATTAAAATCCAGGAAAAAGTGTTTTCCAAAAAAAAAAAAAGTGTTTTTTTTTCAGGAAGAAAAAAAAAAGTTTTTCTTGTATGTTGTTTGGAGACTAAAATCTTCGGATTTTCTACTCCGGTTGAGATTAAAGTTTTCATAACTTTCTACTCATTTGAATACTTGATTTGAAGATATAAAAAATTCATCAAGTATATAACATACAATCTATTGCACTTCGTTTCTATCAATTTTGATTCGGTTTGAAGAAATAAAATCTTCACCGTTGTGTATTATATTTGTTGCTATCAAAATTGATTCGGTTTGAAGAAATAAAATCTTCACCGTTGTGTATAACGATTTGAAGAACATAAAAACTCATCGTTCTGTTTAAGGAGATTAAAACTTGTGTAGTTTTCTACTCCATATGAATATTAGTATTTTGACTCGAAGATATAAAAACTTCGTTGGAATACTAAAGTTTCATAATTATACTACGATTTGAAGAAATAAATTCTTCATCGTTTAAGTTTATAATTCGACTGCGATTTGAAGAAATAAAATCTTCATTGAAGTGCGTGAATTAATTGTTATTTTGGTTTTATTAATTAAAACGGTTTGTCGATTTGACAGTGACAAACAATGGCAATTGAAACTGGAACTATCTCTGCAAATCGCACTGATTTACTACTACAACCCGTGCAGCATCACCATTGAAAAACTGCGAAGTTCACGGCACAACTTTAAAGGATGACGACAAAGAATGTTGTTTTGGCTTACCACCATTGGTTTGCAAAAGTTCACCAATGAGGACCCTCCCGTGCCTGCCGCCGATATGCCTGACAACCAGCAGTTTATGGTTACTGAGGCTTGGAAACAGGCTGATTTTTTGTGCAAAGGCTACATTTTAAGTGTCTTAGAAGATGACTTGTACAATGTCTACAGTGCAGTAGAAACTTCCAAAGAACTATGGAGTGCACTTGAAAAGAAGTACAAGACAGAAGATGCTTGCTTGAAG
Organism: Przewalskia tangutica; assembly: GCA_029844215.1. Lineage (NCBI taxonomy): Eukaryota > Viridiplantae > Streptophyta > Magnoliopsida > Solanales > Solanaceae > Przewalskia > Przewalskia tangutica. The sequence goes on from CM056732.1 coordinate 506,951, forward strand.
AAGTTTGTGGTTGCCAAATTCCTAGACTATAAAATGGTTGATGGAAAAACTGTTGGAACCCAAGTTCAAGAGCTTCAACTTATCTTCCATGACCTTATCTTGAAGGTATGGTAGTGAATGAAGCATTCCAAGTGGCTGCAATGATTGAGAAATTGCCGTCTTCGTGGAAAGATTTCAAGAATTATCTTAAGCACAAAAGAAAGGAAATGAAGTTGGAGGATCTTGTGATTCGTCTCAAGATCGAGGAAGATAACAAAACCGCTGAAAAGAGGTATCGTAAGAGTTCACCAATTGAAGGGTCAACATCGTTGAAGATCTTGCTCAGAAAATGAACAAGAAAAGAAAGAGACCTTCCGGAAAGAGAAGGTTTCTAACAAGAAAAGTTCAATGGCAATAATTGTGGGAAAGGCGGCCACAAAGCCGGATTGTCGCCTCAGAAAAGACAAGGAAGAAGACAAGCCAATATGGTGGAAATGAATGATGATCTAAATGATGCGTGTGCAATCTTTGTCGAGTGCAATTTGGTTGGAAACCCAAATGAGTGGTGGCTGGATTCGTGCCACTCGACGTGTTTGCATACGCAAAGAAGCATTTTCAACCTATGCTCCCGGACCAAGAGGTCATTTATGGGAAATCTGCAATGCCAAGGTTGAAGGATATGGGAAGATACTTACGAAGATGACTTAAGCAAGGTCCTGACTCTCAACAATGTTCTGCACGTTCCAACAATTCGGAAGAATTTAGTTTCAGCCGGACTACTCGTCAAAAACGGGTTTAAGTGTGTGTTGGTTAGTGAGAAAATTGTAATGAGTAAGAATGATATGTTCATAGGAAAGGGCTACCTCACCGAGGGACTTTTCAAACTCAATGTAATGGTTGTTGACAGTATTAATGAAAATTCAGCTTCGTCTTACTTATTGGAGTCAAATGATTTATGACATATTCGTTTAGGACATGTCAATTACAAAACCTTGCGAAAATTGATCAATTTAAAAGTATTGCCTAAATTTTAGTGTAACAAATCAAAATGTGAAATTTGTGTTGAATCTAAGTTTGTTAAACATCCATATAAGTCTATTAATAGGAATTCAAATCCTTTAGACTTAATTCACACAGATATATGTGATATGAAGTCAATACCATCTCGTGGTGGGAAAAAGTATTTTATAACTTTCATTGACGACTGCACTCGATACTGTTATGTGTATTTGCTTAATAGTAAGGATGAAGCAATTAATGCATTTAAGCAATACAAGAACGAAGTAGAAAATCAATTGAATAAAAGATCAAAATGATTAGAAGTGATAGGGGTGGAAATGCGAATCTCCTTTGCAGAGACATGTTTGGAATATGGAATTATTCATCAAACTATCGCCTTACACACCACAATCGGATGGAATTGCGGAAAGGAAAAACCGAACATTAAAGGAAATGATGAATGCCTTACTAATTAGTTAGGTTTCTGCAGAGCTTGTGAAACTATCCTTACATAATCGAATACTCAGCAGAGTACCCCACAGCAAAACACAATCTATTCCATATGATCTATGGAAAGGAAGAAAACCCAACTTGAAATATTTCAAAGTGTGGGGGTGTTTAGCAAAGGTCCAAGTTCCTTTGCCCAAAAGGGTAAAAATCGGACCAAAAACTGTGGATTGTGTTTTTATTGGCTATGCTACAAACAGCAAAGCTTGTCGGTTTTTGGTTCACAAATCGGACAATCCCGAAATTCATGTTAATACGGTAATTGAATCAGATAATGCTGAATTCTTTGAAAACATCTATCCGTATAAAACTGAATGTGAGTCGTCAAGTGAAAGATCTAAAAGACCGCGGGAAGAACCAAAGGAAAGTATACTAAGCAAAGAGGATCTAAGGCGTAGCAAAGGTCAAAAGACATCTACTTCCTTTGGACCAGACTTTGTAACATTCTTGCTTGAAAATGAGCCTCAAACATTTAAAGCAGCAATGTCATCTTCTGATTCAACATTTTGGAAAGAAGCAGTCAATAGTGAGATTGAATCAATTTTAAACAACCATACATGGGAGTTAGTTGATCTTCCTCCTGGAAATAAACCTTTAGGATCAAAATGGATCTTTAAAAGGAAAATGAAAGCTAATGGTACTATTGACAAATATAAGGCAAGCCTTGTGGTCAAAGGTTATAGACAAAAAGAAGGTCTTGATTACTTTGACACATACTCGCCGGTAACAAGAATAACATCTATTCGGGTGTTAGTGGCACTGGCGGCCGTATATGGTCTTGAAATCCATCAAATGGATGTCAAGACAGCTTTCTTAAATGGAGAATTGGAGGAAGAAATTTACATGGAACAACCTGAGGGTTTTGTGGTTCCTGGTAAAGAAAGGAAAGTGTGCAGACTTGTTAAGTCACTTTATGGACTTAAACAAGCACCCAAACAATGACATGCAAAATTTGACCAAATAATGTTGGCAAATGGATTAAGATTAATGAGTGTGACAAATGTGTTTACATTAAAAATACTCCAAATCATGAAGTCATTGTTTGTTTGTATGTTGATGACATGTTGATAATGAGTAAAGATATTGTCGATGTAAATGCTACTGAAGCGTATGCTCATTAGCAAATTTGACATGAAAGACTTAGGGGTTCTTGACTTGATCTTAGGAATTAAGATCCATGTAACTCCACAAGGTCTAGCATTATCACGATCCACATTATATTGAAAAAGTACTTGACAAGTTCAAGTATTTAAATTTCAATGTTGCAAAGACTCGATTGATGTAAGTTTTGCACTTCAAAAGAATGAAGGTGAAAGTGACTCGATTGGACTTTGCACGATTTTAGGAAGTCGATGTACATTATGAATTGTACACGACCGGATATAGCATGTCTTATAAGCATTGAGTCGATTCACGAGTAATCCCAATCAAACTCATTGGATGGCAATGAAACGAGTCTTGGGATATTTACAACACACCCAAAACTATGCTTTGCATTATAATAAATATCCCGCGATTTGAGGATATAGTGATGCAAATTGGATCACGGATCGTTTGAAGTTAAATCCACGAGTGGATATGTTTTCACTTGTTGGCGGAGGAGCGGTGTCTTGGAAATCATCAAAGCATACGCATCGCCCGCTCTACAATGGAATCGAATTTATAGCTTTAGACAAGGCGGTGAAGAAGTGAATGACTCGGAATTTCTTAGAAGATATTCCATTCGCCCAAACCTTTGGCTCCTATATATACACTTTGTGCGATCAGCGGAATAGGTAGGCGGGGGCGTAATGTATAACGGAAAATCTCGTCACATACGACGGAGACACAATACCGTTAGACAACTCCTCTCTAGTGGCGTTATCACAATTGATTATGTAAAGTCAAGAGATAACGTGGCGGACCCGCTTACAAAAGGCTTATCTAGAGAGGGAGTTGGTAGATCATCAATGGGAATGGGGTTAAGGTCAAGGACAATTCATCATGGCGGTAACTCTACCTAGCAGACTGGAGATCCCAAGAGCTATGTTCAAGGAGATCAAACAAAGTTGTGACTGACGGTTCAACATTGTCAAATAACTCAACTCATTCTCGGATGAAGACAATGTTCAGAAATAAGGATAAGACTTTATGACTTGTTAATAAAGCATTAAGGTTTTTTAATGGTTATCTAAATCTGGCGATGTATGACCAGATAATGTGGCTATAGGACCACATGTTTAGAAATCACCTATGTGAGTGTTAAGTGTAAGCCGCTTTAAAGGGAATGACAGAAAGGCCCATTCTCTATGCACTCGTAGACCAGCGGTGTTCATGGTCGAAACGAACACAACCGTGAGAACCATAAGCGGTTGAGGTTGATTGTGTCTTATGTTGTCTAGGTATACAACAAAGTTCGACGGTTCAAAGATATCAAATCTACCGATTGATCGAGTATATCCGATATAAGTTCACTACGGAAAGTTCAAAGGGAAACCTACTTATCCAGATGCAGTCAATTCTCGCTTGTATATCACACTCGTCCGTACATTCTTCTATCTTATAACCATTCCCCATTCATGTGGGGGATTGTTGGGTTTTGATATTGGTGAATGAGAAATGATGGGATGAAAATTAAAGTGGGTAAAAGACTCTTTTGTCCCACATCGAAAAAAGAGAAGGAAAGAGAGGTGTATATATTACATTACACCTTCTCTAGCTGCTAAAAGGGTTGAGAGGGCAAGGACCCCTCGCGCCGTCGTCGTCGCTCGCTCGGATTTGGATTTGGAAAAAGATTGATTGATAATCTTTTTGGACAAACGTTTCTTTAATCAAATTAATTAATTAATTATTTAATTAAAAAAACAAATCCAAACGAATCGACCCGCGACCCGACCCTTCTCCTCTCTTTTTCGAATTTCCCTTCAAAATTAGGTGACTATTCTGAATGGTTGCAACCATTCAGAATCAGTACCTCCAACCCTATAAATTCTTGATTATTCCAAGAATTTATTCATTCATATTCTAATCAATTCTGAAATTTTGAAGTTGCTCTTCAACTCGAAAATTTCATTCTGTGTGATATACTGCCGTTGAGTGGTTCGTTGCTACCGGAATTTGGAGTACTACTATTCTGGTAAGATAATCGTTCTATCCTGGGAGACGATATTCCGTTAACCTCGAGTACTGTGAGAGGAATAATTTCCTTAAGGACACACTTTGAACTAAGTGGGCTCGATTACATTCTGAAATTATTTTTCCAAAACAGATTCTGTTTTCGTTTATTGTTTCATTAATGTTATATGTTTCACTAAATGATTAACATATTGTTTTGAATCATTATTTAGCCAAGTACAGATTATTATACCAACAGATGTTTCTCGTTGAATTTGTGCTTATTTCAATTATTTTTATGCATTTTCAAAAGCCTATTTTAGTTGAATTAAAATTGTCTATTTGTTTGTTGAGATGATATCATGGATTGTTGTGTACCGTAGACTGTTCCAACTGTTAAGAAGTCATGCATGGTTGAAATTCAGAAAAGAAAGTGTTGTTAGAAATTTATGTATTTTTGGAGTAGCCGAAGTTGTATTTTAGAAATTGATTTTTTTTAGTATAGAAGCATTTTTGGAAATATGATCAAGTATAAATTGTTGCTCTAATATTAATAAAAGTGTTTTTCAATGGATTAATCAAACATAAATTAAATTACTGCTCTAAATAAGTACTTTTGACATTTTTTTTTATATAAGTGGATTTTGAAAGTTAGGTAAAAAAAAGTTGCGAGAAAACAAAATAAATGGTCCTTTAATTATTCTTTTAACTATGCAATTAATAATTTTGCTCCTTTAAATTTTCCGCAAGTTAATAAATATGGTCCCTTAATTATGAGGGTAGATTAAAAATAGTCCCTCAAGTAACACTTAACAATTTTGGTCCTTTAAGTTTATCAAAATAAACACTTTTAGTCTTTGAAAAATATTCATCAAATTATTTTTGTTAGGTTCAACGAGAACTATGAAAACAAAAAGAGAAATCAGCAAGAACACATTTTGAGGTGCACACTCCTAAAGAAAAAGTCAAATATCTCAAGAAAAAATCGACAGACGCTCATCGATTATACTGCAAAATCGAGGACAAATCAACACACTTGATAATGTCAGAAAATAATATCTCGGAACACAAAAATCGTCGGACTTCATCAATTAAAAGCCCATCGACTAGGTAAAATACATTAGACTCGATTTTTATTGAAAACTCGGTATAAAAGTAAATACTTTCATTGTAGTAATTTTTTTTAAAAATAGTTTCTGCACATTTTTGCCCGAAAATAACAAACGGACGTTCGTCGATTTCGTAAAAATAAAATAAAAAATAATTGGCTTTCTGATAATGTCCCTCAATTTTATCTGTTGATTTTCATCCATCAGTTTTCACTTGTTTTTAATAATGACGATTTTTGTAATTTCTGCTATTTCTAATTTATTTCTAATGTCTGGTGTATTTTACTTAGCTGATGGATTCCCTCGGTTTTAACCGACATACAATTAAACCTCTCTATTATCACCGTTTGTCCGAAAATTTCATGTCGCTATAGTGAGGTGTTGTTATATATGTATACTGACATTTGATGTTTAGATCTCATTTAGTTGTTATAAACAAAAGTTCACAAACAATTATATTTATGTACTTTTTATGTTATAAATAAAAATATTGTACTTGTTAATTTTAAAATCTCAATTGATTTTCCTAACTCATTAATAAAAAATTGGAAGACTACTAAATTAGTAATAAATTCATAAATAGTTGTATCATACCGATAAAGAATTAACATTAAGGAACATATGTTTTGAAAATAGGTGATTTTAATTTTTTTTAAAACTAATAAGATTACTATGAGATTTCTTTTTTCCTTTTAGATATTTGTACTTAAAATTTACTATGTACATGACATTAATGATGTTAATATTTTTATTTTTTATTTTATACATAATATACTTCCTACAGAATATTATTATACAATATTTAAGTATGACTTGTTATAGAGATGTAATTTTACAAAGAGTGTACCGCTAGAATAAATGTCATTGTTGTTATAGGTAGAATGATGTTATAGAAAAATAAAATATAACACGAAAATTAGTTCGGGAGAAAATCAGGCCGTTATAGTGAAATGCTATAATAACGAATGTCAATTATAAAGAGGTTTGACTGTAGTCCGTCAGTTTTTGTATTCTGAGACACTATTTTATGATATTGTCAAGTTTGTGGGTTTTTCTAAAATCGATGGACATCCGTTGATTTTTCCCAAAGGTATTTGGTCTTTTCTTTAGAAATGTGTACTTCTAAATGTGAGTTCTCACTAATTTCTCTTTTGTTTTTCCATAGTTTTCGTCAAACCTAACAAATAGAGTTTGATGAATATTTTGCCGGATATTAAAAGTGTTAACTATTAGCAAACTTAAAGAACCAAAATTGTTATGTGCATACTTAAATTACTATTTTGAGCCAATCCTCATCATTAAGGGATCATTTTTATTAACTTGTGGCAAACTTAAAGGATCAAAGCTGTTAATTGCATAGTTAAAGGATTATTTTGAACCTACCTTCATAATTAAGGGACCATTTATATCATTTTCTCAGCTGTAAGTAGACAGTCATTTCAGTCTATGTTTACAAAACTCCAATACCGTATTACCTCATACTTATAGACGCATTGAGACTTCAACTTTTGTCATTTTGGGAAGGCTCCATTAAGTACAGAAGCAAATATATTTTGTGATGGAGAATTTGACACACAAATTCTAGAGCACAAATAAATTACAATTACGTACAAATTGATGAATTCTGAAGGAAATATTTTCCGTCCTCCTTTCATTCCTTGAATACAATATTATTTACATCAATACAAGACTTAATTTAAGCTACAGTTATGATGAAATATGCTAAGAATAAACTGAGAATATTTACAACCTAAATATACAATATTAGACGGACTTTGTGCCTCTCAAAGGAACAATCAGATTTTTTTTATGACAAAAATTCATATAGAATGTATTATGTTTACATTCGACGGACGGGGCACCAAATCTCACGTTTTATTTTTAATAAGAGTATCACTTTCATCTAACATGGCGGCCTTCCAATTTGGGTCCAATAGGGCAACTTTTGGGTTACGGAGAATCGGGAATGGTTAGACAGATGATGTCAGATTAAAATGACGCTTAGGCCAAAAAATCACATACATGGCACGGGTCTCGATGGGTCGGGTTGGGGCCGTAGTGGGATGCTGGGGAAGTGGAGTGTGTTGTGGGCTGACTGGGCATCTGGAGAGGGAGCAATGGGCTAAGCCCATTTCGGCCATTTAACTGAGGAAGGGGAAAAAGAAGCAGTGGGCTCTCTTATTTGGGCTGGCCAACATTGCCATTGACTTGGACCGAGGGAGAGGGAGCAGTGGGCTACCTCATTTGGGTTGGCACATTTCGGACATTAGACTGGACTGAGGGGGAGCAGTGGGCTCCCTCATTTAGGGTTGGCCCAATTTGGGCATTTGACTGGACCAAGGGTGCGGGAGAGGGAGCAATGAGCTCCCTCATTTGGGCTTGATTATTTGTGCTGTTTAAATAGTATTGCAAAGAGATGTAGTCCAGTAACCAAAAAATCATACTAGGGTGGGAAAGACGCGTGTATGTTGGCAAATGTGAATTTGGACTCATAAAAAATAATGTGACGAGAGATGATAATTTTTCACTAGATATATCATAACACTTATAACCCCTGTGATTTTGTGGATATCCCAAAAATATACATGGAGTGGAACGAGTTTGAAGTTTGTTTATCGTTGTGGAAGGAAAGAACGGATAACACAAACACCCGAAAATTCTCAAGTGTGTGTAGGAGAGGACATAATGATAGAGAATTTGTGGGGGTGAGTAATTTGAAAGTAACTTGCTAGGGAGAATGTTTAAGAGGTATATAATTATTTTAAGAGCATGATGTCAAAATGATGGTGGTATGGAAGTGTGCGCAAGAAGTGTGCGAATTAAATTATTTATCGCTCATATTTTTCGTTCAGCTTTTCCATTTTGAGAAGAAGTGTGCGGACAAGAGAGACGAAATACCATACCATTTTTATGACAAACTCCTTAAATTGACCATTCATGAATTTCCTCTCATGTCACATTGGAAACACTTAATAGATTTCTCAAATTGAATTTGGATGAACACACTAAATTGCAAGAAAATATTGTGAACCTGTGATTTCTACTCAATGGAAAATGTCCAAAGAAAATTAGAGTAATCATCCAAAATAAGCATGTAATACTTATGATATGGTGAACTTAAAACCGGGGATGTCCATAAGTCACTATGCATGATATCAAATGACATAATAGTGTTTGAAGTAGACACAAAAAAGATAATTTAACATGTTTTTCAAAACCACAAGACTGAGAAATATGAAAACCAAAAATTATTTACAATCAATAAACTTATTTTTTCTAAGGGAGTTTAACACATGCGCTCCAGGGTGTCTTAACCGATTATGCCACAAATTATGAGAAAGAGCAGCAAAAGTTGATGGAGAGGTGACTTGGTTATTGGTGGTGGTGGTGATGAGATACAAATCCCCAGTACTATCACATCTCATTAGTGGCATTCCCGTCCGAATATCCTTCACAGAAAATCCAAACGGATCAAACTCAATAGAAACATTATTGTCAGTGGACCTTGTTTGATTTTTCTTCAGTTATACCTCGATTGTTATGTAGTAAAAGTTCTTCTAAAAATTAATTGTTTCACACTTAGCAAAAGATTGGTTTTTGCATATCCAACTTATTTTACGGTATCAAATTCAGTAGAGGTCTTCTACATTGACATTAGCCTTCTATTTCATCTTAGTGTGATGTATTCAAATCAATTACCTTTCTGCCTAAGCATATTTCTGGAGCTTAAAAATTGTGAATTGGCTGGCCAACATGTTAAAGGATGCTTGATGATATATCACTGATGTGTTGTAAGTGGTTATTTGTTAGGTCTTCTTAGATGTCTTCGTATTTATCATTTGACCGCATCACAATATCACCCATATGTCGTTATGAATGCACATCATATTTTAAAAAAATTGTGTTATATCATTATGCAAAAGATAAAATCTAAGCCATACTTTACTTAAAATGAAAAATATGGAAATATGAAATGTGGACCTTCACTAATCTCATGCGGATTCCGTACATGTGAATATAGTTCATTTGCTTTATGAAATAGTTAAAAATATTCTTTTATTGCTTTTTTAAATGGATAATAGAATCATGCACAAAAGTCACAAATGTTTGTTTTCAAAGGCTTTTATTTTCTTTTGTGTTGCAATTTTCCTCTTCAGAAGCAAAAATAGAGGCTCACGCAAATAGTGCAGTTCAACAGGTGATAGTCAACAAAATTGTTTGGAGATGGAGAGCATAACTCCTCAAATAGTTTGATTCAGAATGACAGGCTTGACAAGTTGAAGAGGTTATCTCATATAATTCCAGAAATAGTAATATGCTAATTTAGAGTATTTCATGAAAGAGTTGATGCTAGACTCGACTTTAATGACAAATAATGTAAGTACTTCTATACTTAAATAATAGACCATTAACCATGTTAATTGTTACATCATTTCAAGCATTACTAATTGTTTTCTTTTTGTGGTTTATAGTTCTACGACAAACACATGTACTCACAAGTGATAGCTTGTTTTGTGTCATTATACTAATCCACTGTGATAACTAGAATATTGTGCTTTAAGGTTTTATCGTATGTTTCCAAGATGAGCTAACTCACTTTTACCTTTTCCTGAACTCAAATCAGAAAAATACTGCTTTCAGTTAGTATTCATACTTATGTGTACTCTAATAACTATCGGTGTCTTGCACATTATCTAAATGTTGTTGTTGTTCAGGGCTGATTCAATATGTTATATTGTCCTCTTGACTGTGTTATCTGTTACCGCTGCCATGTGGTATTCTTGCATCGAGCCAAAGGAAGTGCATCAAGTTCAAGCCTATTATCCAAGTCGAAGCAAATTAAGGGTCCTTCAACTGCTGAAATTGAGAACAAAGTTGTAATTGATGTTAAAGTAGATGAAGTTGAAGCAGAAAAAATATACTTGATTAACAATGTTTTCGTCTTTAATTAAACACTTTAATAGCACTTTGAATGATTATTCATTTTGGGAAGACTTTGTACAACGAATTCTAGTTATTCAATGTATATTTTTTGTGTTATTTAAATTTTTAGTCCATTTTATCGGTGCACACAATTTGCAATATTGAATTAAATTGCCAAAAAAAACCCTGTCAAATTTAATTTTTTCGCCATATTAAAATAAATTATTCATTTAATAAAAAATTAATTTTTTTGAATATTTGGTGCCCGGAAGTTAAAATTTATATGACATTTGTGTGACGGGTTTAAACTGCCACATGTCGTGTGACAGATACAGAACTGTCATCCGTTTGTGACAGTGCCAAAGATGACACTTACGAGAACCGTCATCTTAGGGGTTAGATGACGGTTTTTACCTGTCACCGTAAGGTATTTTTATAGTAGTGAAACAAATACTCTAAAGGTAATTCTCTATTTTTTTTCCTGTACAAGTTGACAATTCAAACAATAAATATCTTTTTTAATCTTAATTGATGTGACATATATAGTTTCGGTCAATCCTCCCCACATGAGTTTTTATTTTTCATTTTGAGTTAGGTCTATTTCTTTTAATACTCAATGAGGTCAATTTCTTTAATATGGTATCAGCATCAATTTCAATTCTTAGTTTTCCGTTATAAAATTCCAATATTATATTGTCCACGCTTCACTTGTTCAGTTTTGGACTTGCAAGGAGGTATTGAGTCGCCACATTGAGTATTAAAAGGATTGATGATCTTTTTATATGATTTTGGACAATTCTCTCAAATGAGCTAGCTTTTGTGTTAGAAGGGGAGCTTTGGTATGACCGGTACATTTGTTGCCATGTGACCAAGAGGTCACGTGTTCGGATAGTTCGAAACAATTAACCATATAAAAGTATGTTCTTCTCAAACTAAAGCTATTAAAGAAGAACATACTTTTGATTTTGGCTTTTCACCCGGTTTACGGTACCACCATTAGGACCTCGACTAGTTTGGATTTGCGTTGCGTAAGATTTTATTAAGAGGGAAGCTCTCTCTACCATATTTCTTTTGCCTCCAATAATTTTATTATTTGATGAATATACATAACCAGGAGTACCAGTAGCTTTCCAATATCCTTGCTGCAAGTCTAGTAGGTCTTCCTCCTCTAGCTTCCCTATCTTGAATTGGAATGAAGAAACATCATTGCTCACTGTCATGTTTAATGACTTCACCTGCCATTTCTGCTTTTCAAGAATCACATTTAGAAGAAGAAGGGTTTAAAGGAGTTTAGTTAGCTTTTCTTCAAATTAATTAAGTGTCAACAAATTTGACAGTATAGCCAGATTATCTAAAAAGATAATTACAAGCAGGAGCGGATGCACATTTGTAATATCGTTACTGTGTTCATCTGAATCTAATACTTTCGACGTGGAACATAAAAAAAATCTACTAAAATTTCCTTGCAACAAATAGTGGGTATGCACCTATAACGGTAAGAATAATGAGTTTAATGCTAAAATCTTTAGAGGTTGAACTCATAGAATTTAAATTCTGATTCATGTAGTTTTTATAATTGAGATTAGTAAATGTTGAAAATAAAATTAAGTGAATAAAACATGCTTTCTTTAACAACTTAAGTTTTATAAAATGATCAAACACTTCGATAATAACCTAGAAAAAGCAATTTATAACCATCTACAGTAGGTCAAAATACACTTTTATTATAGAAATTACTTATACAATAGGTTAAACTGTTAAATCTAAAAAGAAAGGTTTCGCAATCAGCCTATCATGTAAATCGATGCATGCAGAAACAGACAAATATAAATTATTCTTATGCTTTGAATTATTAAATTTTTTATTTCCAATCTGAATTTTGGTATCTATTGAAAGAATCAAATTAATGACGGTAAAATGAAAAAAAAAAGTTAAGTAATTGATCTTTTTGATATAAAAAAGATGCTTAATATGATAATTAAACCATCACATAATCAAAATTGAACAAAGGGGTACACTTGAATGGTTTTGTATTATAGAGAGAAAATCATTTTCAGAAGAATTACTTACAAACATTTCATTCAAAAATATTGTCTGACATCTAACTTATGCAAAAAAGCTTTTGAATTACCAAAATTTATTCCTAATTTCAAGGGCTGAGACTTTCTCTCGACATGTCTTGCTTCTAAAACAAACACAGGAGGAACTTAATTACAAAAGAAAACTTAACTATGAAAGTTTGTATGCCTCACTCGAGAATTAATATTGTATGAGGTGTAGGTTTTCAAGAACATGAAATCATGCACAAAATATTAAAATTACCAACAAAAAAAAGTAGGAGGAAAATGCAAACCTGTGAGTTCAGATGGATTGTGATGATATATATTAACAACTGGTATAACACGTAGAATGTCATCTCTTTTACCATCAAGCTTATTTTTTAGATAAAATTCCACCAATTCTTCTATATCCTGGTGGTACCACATTATTATCATACATATTCTCCATTTTGTAAAATCAATCATCTATTTTTGTGTGAAGGTATGCCTACATTACACCCTTACAAGCATTTTTTGGGAACACTAAATGAGTGTAAAATGCTTTATGCACGGAGCTATCCTTTTTAATTTCCTTATGTTCTCTTGTAGGTGACTTTCTCTTGCTTCTTCTTTATCATCTCATTGGATAGGGAAATTCATGAGAAGTTACGTAAATTTTTCTAGGAGAATAAGCTTATGGAACAACAAATAATTGAGAGTAATCTTAAAGGTATATTCTTCAAATTTTACCACATATTAATTGTACATGCATTTGTTAGGAACTTCCAACAGACTCTACCTTGTCATTTCTCGATAGAGATGGCAATGGTGCGGGTGGATCTTGTGTGAAAAGTACTGGTCCATTCGAACTCAGTAATTAACAGCAGATTCCGAACCTAATAAATTAGATGACAAGTATTAGAATCAAAAAATTCAAATCCTAGATTTTCTTCAACAAATGAGGCGGGAAGAACATTATTGGAGTTACTCAAATTCCGACGGCCACATTCATCACAAATTCAATAATTTCCATGACTTATCGATTGGAAAGCGTCTGTTAGGAAAAAATATGGTCGAGATAATTTTTCAGTGAAAATCAATCGAGGTTTGTGAAGGAACAAATGAAGATTTACAGTAAGAACAAGTGCCATCCTGTAATTGACTGTACACTGGAAATAATGCTACTTCCCTTTTGTCTCAATAAACTAGCTCGAATTATTTCTTTACCGTAATATAGAGCTATTATAAATTTTAAAATTTATAATTTAAATATATCATAATATTTATGTGACTATAAAAACTTATCATTTATAATAAAATGAAAGTTCATATTAAATTTGAAAAGATAACATTCTCTTTGAAGCTAAGTTGTGTTTAAAATTCAATTAATATGTATAAATAATTTATTGAAAACCAAGTAAACTGCATTGTCAAAATCCTAGTTTTTCCTCTGAAAGAGACTGTTGCATGGGAGGGAAACATGCCGGTCGTCAGTGCACACTAGCTGGTCAGTAGGGGTAAGAGAGTGTTCGTTGAATAATCCATCCAACAACTCTTCTATAAGGTAAAAAGTCTTCACCACCAGTTGAGTAATCGAACTTGTCTTTTATACTACTAGATCGGCGTTTATTAAATCCCTGTGATTTAAGTTGAAATTTGAAGCAGTTTGTTTCTCTCAATTTTTGCAATTTACATTGAACATGAAATTTTTCAAGATTAATAGGTTAACTATCCCACTTTTAGAGAAAATCAAGAGACTAATGATTAGGGATGTTAAGGCCTTTAGTTCATTTTCCATATAGGATTCTAAACACACAGATTATAAGTCAAAATCACTGAGCTTTGAAGCTTTACAATGAAATATTTAAGTCTAAATTTTCTCCTTATCACTGGTCAATTGATTTTATAGCTCTTTATATTTAGTTTTATGTCTTTTTTACAAGAGATTTATGTTTACGTATAAGAATTAAGAGGTATGAAAATAACACATAAAAAGATCTTTACAAGGTCATGTTCTACTATTCAAATTGTAAAAGGTTATGTTCACCCCTTCATTAGCATTTTCTATTAGTTTGCTAGAGTGATGGCATTAAAAAAAGAATAAACTTATACTTGGACAGATTGTGTGCAACCCCTCAGGTAAATTATATGTATATTATCAAATGCTTTTTGGATTGAAGTGTAAGTGTTGTGTTTTGAAGTATTAAGAGTTTCATCATTACTACTAAAACTAGTTTGAAGAGGGGAAAAGAATGCTCACTTGGCCAAAGTTTAAAAGGCTAAGTGGCATCTTACCTAGGGGTGGCGAAACTAGCCCATCGAAACATGATCCGCCTAACCTATCAATGATCCGCACATTTATTAACTAGTTCATTTTGGCTCACATCTAAAATTGAACTGATTTGGACTAAATAAGCTGTCCAAATTGACCAATGAAATATCTTGTCAAAGCGTTTATAGAGAAGTTTTTTTGAGAAATTTGTATATATACCCATCAAAACTTATCTTTTTAGATATATACCCATCAAAATTCTAAATTTAGTTATATACCCATCAAAACCCAATTATATTATGTCCAATTCTTTATTTTACCTCTTAAAATTTATAATAAATATTAATAAAATATTTACCCTCGTCAACTAATTCCCTCCTTTTTTCTTTCCCTTCCCACTTTAATCAAACTTCCATTAATTGTATTATTTATATATTTTTATTTTAGATACAATTATAATACTTTTCGGATGGTAACCATCCATTTATCGACACAACACATTTTGACTCGCCAAGTTCAATCCAACCCGCCTATTTGACACCCCTAATTATTCTTACCCATGACTGATTACAATTAAAACCAAGTTTAGGTAGTTAGAGTTTGTTAGTATACTTGGTTTAAGTTAGTATGTAGAGTGGGAAAAATGAATAATATTGGGAAAGGATGCTAAAACTTAATAATGGCCCAATACTTGTCCGACTTTAATAACTAGTAACATAAACAGAACTTACAAAAATATTCAATGAAATATCAAGATACTAACAGGAGGAAAAGAAATTTGTAATTTGTATATAACTCAATGTCATGCTTCATACATACTCGGAGGAAAGTTACCAGGTTAATGTCTCTGGTCAAGTTGTATCCTGGGAAGCAAGCTGCCGTTCAAGGAAAATTTGAGACGAAGCATCCCAGAGATCCTTTGCAAGTTTGGAGTTATAAGAAAGCCGAGAAGATCTTAGAGTTCTACCATTTCCTCCGAAGAAGTATACTCCCGAGGTTTCCTGGTACAGTCATCAAAGCATGAGGTACCCAGTTAATAGCCAAGAACATTTAATCACAGTTCAAGATGAAATAGAAGTAGCAGCAGCAATAGCACAAATGTTCCAAAAGTGAATACATCAAGCAGCTGATGAGAATAGCAATTATAAGATGGTCAATAAGCACCCCCTTCTGTGATGTACGATGAAATCAAGATTCTAAAATCTGAGGATAGATTCAGTGAAAAGATGAAGAGAAAGAGGCAGTTTAGTATGAAATTTGTCTGAAGAGAGCTATGGCATAAATATGTCACTACACAATGGTTAATGCACTCTCATAGACAACATGTAAAAAGGACAATATCGATGTGTTTCAGTTGTATTTATCCCGTAAATGATATGCAACTCGTAAGAGTAAACCGCACCTGTATGATACTTGTAATACCCTGTCTTGTGAATGTACTTGCGTCCGTGGATTATGTATTACATGGCATGAGAACATATATTCATTTCAAGTTTGATGGAACTTGAGTGTGTGTTGCACAATGATTAAAAGGGAAAACTATGGGCTATGGAATTGTGGAAGATGATATTTGTTGCTACATAAAGAATTAGGCAAAAATAATATAAGCATGCTATAGCGTGCAACAATCACTATAGCATGTGTGTTGCAGTGGACAGGCTGGGGAAAAAGCCAAATGGACAGCAGCGTAGGGCTACGAGATTGCTAGAGCGATCAAGGAATTGTACTGGATTGCTATAGCATGAGTTGATTGCTATACATGCAGAGGGGGTACAACCTCAGATGAGGCAGTACAGTAACGCGCTGACAAAATTCAACTAGATCACTATAGTGCTGGAGTGGTCTCTATAACGATCGCCTTTTACTGTCGAGAATATAACATGATCTCTATAGCATCTGAAGTGCAATGCATTATCAAGAAAGCACCAACACAGGTGTTTCCCAAATTTTACCCCAAACCACTTTCGAAATAGTTAGGACACACAATATGAACAGGAGAACTGAGCTCCGTTTACTTCATAAAAAAAAAAACCGAGCTCCATTTAATATAACAATTAAGGTGAGGCAAGAATGGTGTTAATTTAACTTCTTATCATATCAAAACTTGATTCTTACAATGAATTCTTGAAAATTATATATAAGGTAAAAATGAATTTCTTGATTCATTGACCACAAGGGGTAATTGCTTTTTGCTAGGTTGTTTGTTAAAAAGAATGACACTGACAACAGAGAACCCGGGGAAGAGAAGAGTTACTTCTGTCAGTTAGTGCTTTATGTGGAGATGTTCAAGCTAACTTCGTAAAGTGGTGTTGGATCTGTGGAGGATGATTCTGAACTGTTTCAAAATACAGTGGGTTACAGTAAAGGAGATGTTGCACAGTTGGGCATCTAAAAGCAGGAAGAGAAGATCAAGGGCATGGGAGGTTTCCCCTTTAGTCCTTGTGTGGGTAGAATGGAAGGAGAGAAATAGGAGAGAGTTTGATTGAATTGAATGACTTTGTATATTTCAGGAAAAGTATCTTATATTTAATTTCTATTTGGTGCACCAATTAAGATCCCACGTCCTTCGTAGACAAACCATATTTGAACGAAGATTCACAAACCATATTTGAACGAAGATTCACTACTTTTTGGTATACTGCTTGTATACGGAAGCCTTTCCCAACATTGATAGAATTATGTACCTTACCGAAAAAAATATGAAAAGAGAATAATAAAGGAAGTCCCTTAGCTGCTCGGGGATTGGGAGCAAACTTGGATGGTTTACGCATATGTATGGTAGTGATACGCTCATCCCTTTAGGTATGGTGAGATTCCCTAGCTACTTGGTGATTGAAAGTTGATGTGGATGGTCTCCCTAGCCACTCGGTGACTGAAAATGGACAGGGATAGTTCACCTAGCTGCTCAGTTAGGAGCAGACATGGATGATTAAACTAAGAAACGCGAAGCTAATGAACTTAAGAGTAATTACCTAATGATGTGTTAACTAGTAAGCTCGCCAGGTCCCAGATTTTGGATTTTGACTATTTTGAGCAACTGTGTCTACATTGGCTGATCTGTGTCCGGCTGTCCCTACTATATTTGACAGCATCAACTGTCAGTTTATGAATGAAATGAAGAAGACAAGCCTGTCATGTTCATGGACAGTCCCTTCTACAGATGCATGCTTCCGACACTACACCATCCCTCTCTCCTGCAACTCTACCTTAACACCTTAT
Source organism: Przewalskia tangutica (assembly GCA_029844215.1). NCBI lineage: Eukaryota > Viridiplantae > Streptophyta > Magnoliopsida > Solanales > Solanaceae > Przewalskia > Przewalskia tangutica. The sequence continues at coordinate 525,091 of CM056732.1, forward strand.
TTTATTAATTTTTTAATCAGCAACTCGGCCTTACTCTTTAATGATCAGATATTTCAAAATCCTCATGATTTGTCAATCCCATTTTCTGTACTGAACTAGCAGAACTTCTTCTGCATAGGATCATTATTCTTCATTAAAGATGCTAAACGAGGGGAATCCATTACTTTAGCCTAATTTCACAGAGAAACAAGTTCCAAAGAATGTTGTGCTTCAACTTCTACGAGAAAATCCTAGACATTGACAGAGGAAATCAAATCAAATAAATGAACCAATAAATCGAGAGCCAATTGATACATATCACAAAACAGATGACAGGAGGACAGACTCACTGGTGGCGCGTGTACTGCGTCGACAACAGAGCCAATTCCTACTTCAGGAGACTGCAAAAGCCCCAAAAGTTTCAAAACATAGAACGCCAACCATGAGAGGCATGAAGGAATTTCTCGCATAATGTTGGTTTTCACTACTCCAGGATCTGCAGCACTTCATCATTCCAGAAACCAAAATAGAAGTGTTCAGGCAAAAAAATCACCACTTAAGACGAATCTAAAGAGCTCTTCAATCAGTTAGGATTACACGATCTAACTTATTAAAGTAAGTCCAATAAAAAGTTAGAAAGAAATATCAGAAGCTCAAAAGCTGAAAGTAACAAACATTTCACTAGTTTTCACAGCAAATCCAACGGTTGTTTCTGACTGAGAGGCAGGCAATAGTGAGGCTGAAAGTAGGATTAACATGGTGGAGCAATTTTCTTTTACACACTCTTTGCTCCAAAACCACTTTACTTTAGATGACCAATCAAGTGTCACAGACTTGACTACTTTCCATAATATGTCATAGATCGCAATGGGAGGGTCCAAATTAAGCCCACCCACCCATCAACTGCAATTTAGACACGGCAACTGCCTAAATTTCATGCCTACACACCAAAGTTATCTTCTCAATGGGCATGAAAATGCATATTTCATTAACGAAAACTAATCATCACAACATAATTTCTATTATTCTATTGCAGAAAGTTACAGAGACTAACTAGATGCTTCACGACCCTACAACTGAAGCAGTCCCACAGTGCCCATGGTTTATACATAATATGCTCCGTTGAAGTACGATAAGCAAACATAGTGAGCGAACACTACACTTGACATCAATCTCTCCTTCAGAAGGTATCATAGTTCTGCTCTCTTTGTGATGCAACTATCATGTTACACCCAGAAAGCTCAATTTTCACTTAAACATATGCATAAACATGAAAGAAGAATTCGCCTATAATTTAGTTTCTATGTACTTGATATGGACAAACAGATGACACCATAGGACAAGTATGACTTAATCTTTACAAACCAACAACAAAAGATAAGCTTTATCTTAATAAATAAATGCATACATTCTTGAAAGGTATAGAATAAAATCGATAAGCATAATGACTTACGAGGTGGCATAAAGAACATAACATTTGTATGATAAAGGAGAACATAAACATACATGACAGAGACACTATGAGATTTCTCCACCAGACCAACTTGCCGATGAAGCTCATATGTGAAGGGCAGAACGCATACTGCAAGAAAAATGGCCAGAGTATTTAGGTGCCAATGAGCTCAAGGATAGCATCGGTTACTTTAATCTGGAAAGTTCAACTTACATTTCGAATACTCATATACTTGAGCAAATGGATAGGAACTTAATTTTGAAAAATACTGTCCAGATATTGTTTCTCCAGTGACCTCCATGCTAGACACTGTCGATCAAAAGTAGAAAATGCCAAATTACAATTTTATCTGTAAGTTCACAAGTAACAGCCAAAGAGCACTCCAAAAACAAATTGCAGTTCTGGTTCAATTCTCATCAACAAAACTACCCTCATAAATTTATATTCTACTATATTTCAGGAAAAAGAAGGGGCTTGAAGTAACTGGTAAAGTTGTTGCCATGTGACCAGGAGGACATGGGTTCAAGCCGTGAAACAGCCTCTTGCATAAATGCAAGATAAGGTTGCGTACATAGACCCTATGGTCCGGCCCTTCCCTGGACCCCGAGCATAGCGGAGCTTAGTGCACCGGGCTGTCCTTTTTTATATTTCAGGAAAAAAACATAAACGAACAGGATACAAGAAGCATTCTTAGCGGAGAATATACATACACAAACTATGTTTCAACGGCATATGTCGATTTAGCAATGAAGAACCTTTAACAATCTAGCTCATTATCTTAAGCTAACTTCGTCCCCGGATCTCTAAGGCTGAGTTATTAATCAGATAAAAAGCTTCAAAATGACAGAATGACACTAGTCCTAACACTGAAGAAAATAGAGTAGAGGAATAAAATGAAGACTGACAAGGATATTACCACAGATGAGCATATGAAGCAACACAACATGCAATAGAGTAGTTTACGCATATGCATTTGAGTTTTGACACAATCCAACACCTTTTTTATTTACACATCGAGTGTCCATGATGCCTATAAACATTGAGTGTACATAGTACTGATAGCATATGAATTATACCTACCATTCCAATGCGTGAATGATGTAACATTAACAACACGAGAAGGGATAGGGCTCTGCTCTAGAAGAGGCAAAAGAAGTTTTGTAAGACAAAATGGACCAATATAATTAGTTGACATCATCCTGCAGAAAAAAATAAGAATGTCCAATTAGCAGATAATTTATGTTTCTCCGGATCGTCGCAATCCTCATAGCAGCTGGAGAAAAACGGGAGAGGGAGAGAGAGATTAGCTCCTAGCAGTGCTACAGGTGTCAAGTTTTCCATGCAACTCACCGATGCAGGATCCTAACAAAATTAAGGCAAAATGCAAGTAGAGAGTGTTGATCCCAATGCATCATTATCTAAATAACAAGAATTTTCTACTAAAGGTGTCGGTGCTTATCTGATAAGTGAAGTTCGGATAAAATAGTGTTGATTAAAGTCCTCTTCTACATTGTGTTTCATATCTCTGTGAGATTTGCTCTGTTCCATTAGTGCAAGGATTAGCAGAAAGAGTTTTTCCACAAGAATAAAGGATGAAATGCATATACTTGTAGTGTTGCTTGAGAAGAATGCTCAAGCCAACCTATTGCGAGGATAATAAGGCAGAATGAAAAAGCAATATATAAAGACTTAGGTTGTTTACTGATCACATTGTTCTGCAGTGATTCTGTACGATGTCGCAAGCATCCCAGCATTATTTATTAGGAGCTGGACAGAGCAATGCAAATCTGAGTCCAACAGCCACTGTTGAAGGAAGTGTTTGAAACTCAAGATAGACTTGTATGATGACAAATCAACCTGAAAAGCTTTTACACAAGCATCATCTATCTGTTCTTGGATTTCAGACACAATCTGTGAAACAAGAACAATGAAAATATCTTAAAGCAGAATCAGGATAAAAAGGGCAACCCGGTGATCTAAGATCCCTCTATGCGCAGGGTCCGGGGAAGGGCCGGACCACAAGGATCTATTGTACGCAGCCTTCCCTCACATTTCTGCAAGAGGTTGTTTCCACGGCTTGAACCCATGACCTCCTGGTCACATGGCAGCAAATTTACCAGTTACTCCAAGGCTCCCCTTCTAAAGCAGAATCAGGATGAGGTTGATCAAAGCCAATGACTCAACTATAGTACCTTTGACAATGAGTGCACTGACCTTCCAGCTGCAAGTATTAGACTGTCAGTTAAAACCATACTAGCATTGACTTAGAGGTGTGGAGGTTTCACTAAAAACTGCTGACAGTTCAAAACTTTAGTTGCATGAACAATAAAGAAAAAAAAGTTGCAAACATAATTGGAACAGAAGTATCCTTCTGCTGAATTGATTTCCAATACTATTGATACAATTTACTAAAATCACCAGAAAAACAATTTGCTATATCAAATGGCAGTTTAAGATACTAATATCAAAAACAAGAAGATTCCTGGTCAAAGACAACAAGAAAGTAAGAAGATATAGGGAAAATGGGAACTAACTAGTAAATAACTCACCATTGTAAAGTGGCATCAACTGTATCCCACATCGGAAACCAGAAGTTTCTTCCCAAATTTCTTTCGCAAACAGCTTATCAACAAAAAGCAATAAGTACCTAACACAATTTCCTTGTAGAATGAATTTGTGAATTTTACAATGATTATTCCCCTTGAAGATCCAAATTATCTAAAGAGGTTCTTTTTCTTACACCAAAGTTCCCCCCCCCCCCCCACTACCCAAAAAAAAAGCCTTTACGCCCTATTAGATGAAACAGACACACCTATGATACTTCACGTGATTTTTTCCTGACCATGTGATAAGCCAAGGCAATTCCTGAAGCTGCAGCACCCTCTGAATATAATCGAAGATATAAAATGACTAGAGGCCCTACGATAAATATGTGAAATCAAAAAGAGGGGGTAGCGTTTTCACCTTGTGTTATAGTAATCAAGATCAACTATCACAGCATCAGAATTCTCCTATGCAAATTCTTAGCAAGGAAAAGCTACTCCAAGATGTAAACGCTAAGAAAAGAATTTATGCTATTCAGCTAAACTGTTCCTTAATGAATTCAAAAATTGTGAAATTGGGTCTCAACTCTCCTACAAAATACAATCTGAAAATTAGAAAAGATGGAGAATAAAAAGGAAATCTTTTACTTAAGGATGAAGAGTGAAGACCCGTGATCAGCCCCTTAAAATGGCAACTAAAACTGGTGCTCTAAGTGTTTGTCCTCCTATACAAATCGAAGCTCTTATGAAAGTCCTGTTTAATGAAAAGACCCTTATACTTTTGAAAGAAAAGACAACAATCAGATACTTTTGGCAAAGTGTAATGCCGTGTCAGGTATATTTAGGCTTTCAAATCTTGCTCCTCTTTCCCAGATTTCACTTAGTGAGACGGTTAGAATAGTGTGTGAATAGGTTCTTATCTTTCAGACTTGCTTCCATGAAAATTAGCAACTCATGAGCATTGCTCCTAAGGGCATATAGAATAAGAGCTTCTAGACAGCACCAGCTCCTAAATGACATAATGAAACCTTTAAGACTAAAGATATTGTCTTCATGTATTGCAAAGAAAATGGTTGCACGGAAGAGAGATAAGAAAGCATCTTTCAAGAATATACTTGTAATAAGATAATAGCCAGACCTTTCTATAACGGCATCCTCATATAACACCTCTATAACAGCGAAGTTTTTCTCGGAACCTATTTTTTATGTTATATTTTACCTCTAGAACAACTTTAACCTATAACATCAACATCCATCTTCATAATTGTATGATCTTTGTAAAATTATCCCTCTATAACAACTATATTCTTTTTTTGGTAATATAATGTTTAATCATCTTTATAGAAATAGAATCTCTAAGATTACCAATAGGTCTAGAGATTTTGACCAAATATTTTGATACTTTAATACACTATTTATAACAAAGAATATTATATGAATATGTATTTTCATCATTAAAAGATTTTCCTTCGTTATACAAAGTATTATTAAGCTTGGGATTTGACAATTAATACACTAATAGATTTTCCTTCGTTATACAATGTATTTACCTTTTACGCTTAACGAGATGATCTATAATCACACAAATATTTTGGCTTGCAAAAGTCTTCCTTTATTTCTTAAACTCTGTGCCAAGTCAAAAATCTTCATATAAAATGGGACGGAGGGAGTAGAGTTTATGCATCTTTTTTGCCTATACCAGCAAAATATTATTTAAATGTCAATGATGTTATAGAATGAGGATGTTACGATGGATGTGTGGATATACTAGGAAAGATAGGATTAGAAATGAGGTCATTCGGTACAAGGTGGGAGTGGCCTCGGTGAAGGACAAGATGCGAAAAGCGAGGCTGAGATGGTTCGGACATGTACAGAGGAGATGCACGGATGCCCCAGTGCGGAGGTGTGAGAAGTTGGCTATGGATGGTTTCATGAGAAGTAGAGGTAGGCTGAAGAAATATTTGGGAGAAGTAATTAGACAGGACATGACGCATTTGAAGCTCACCAAGGACATGATCTTAGATAGGAGGTTGTGGAGGATGCGGATTAGGGTAGAAGGTTAGAAATTAGTAGAGTGTTGTCGCGTGTACCCTTTTCATAATAGTAGGCGTATTATTATCTTTATTTTCTGCTACTATTTGCTATCTCTTGTACTTCATTTATCGTATTAGTTTGCTGCAATTACTATTACTTTTTTTCATAATGCTTATGTATAGTACTGTGCCATGACTTCTTTTACTTTCGTCAATTCTTTTATCTGACCTTTTGCCCTACTTTTCTTGAGCCGAGGGTCTTTCAGAAACAATCTCCCTACACTCCAAGGTAGGGGTAAGGTCTGCGTACACTCTACCCTCCCCAGACCCCAGTTGTGAGATTACACTGGGTATGTTGTTGTTGTTGCAATGATGGTGTATAACAGTCATTCGCTATAGCAGCCAAAAAAATTCGGACCCAGCGATATGTTATAGAGAGGTTTGACTACCATGACTAAATAAGAGTTGGTTTCATAGTCAGCATGTAAATCAAGTCATTAAGTCATTCAAGATTCATGATTCCTGTGTATGAGCTTATCCTCAAAGGAATCGAGTGTAAAAATAAAGCTTATCAGCTACTAGGAAAACAGTTAAATATGAAGTCGATTGCATCAAAAATTGCTTACTTATAGCGTAAGTCACTGGGCATAATTAACAGAATCTGATAGAAGGAAGACCAACAACACAAAATTATCAACCTAGGAAATAATGTTTGATCTCCATTTTACTACTACTATTGCTTCTTTTACTTTGACTATCTTTATTATTCTGTTATCAACACTTTTCTATACTTTGATATTTTCATCACATCTTTTTACTCTTGTATTTCTCAAACCTGTTTTGAAAATCGCTTTTCTTGAGCCGAGGGTCTATCTAAACAACCTCTATACCCTGCATAGGTAGGGGTACACCTACCCTCCCCTGACTCCACTTGTCGGATCACACTGGCTATGTTGTTGTCGTACTCTATTTGTGTGGAGCGGATGCCGTATAAGCTACTAGGGATAACAAAAAGGTTGGATTTAACAAATATTGCATTGCACCCTTGACATATATCTTAACTAGAACATCTCTTTGAGTTCAATCAATAGATTTGTAAGTTTACAGCGTAGTTCTCATGAAGAGTGCTTCTACATGCACACATTTGATCTTTAAGCAAGTACAAATAAACAAGTATATATAAATTAGAACGGCATTTCATTTTTCAATTATAACAAGGAAGCACACATTAAGAAGCTCACCAAGAACAACGTAATAGCCTTCTTTAGCAAGAGCATAGGAAACAGCAGCACCCAAACCAGATGTGGCCTGTAAATGATTGCAAATTAAACGCCAATAAGAACAATACACAGATGGTAATGTGAAGCATAAATAGCTTGGAACAATTGGCACATATGTCACACAGCACTCGGGTATGGATCCAACACTGGCACATTTAACTTTCCATGCTGGAATTAGAAAAAAAAATGGTAAAGCCAAAAAGACTTTCTTGGAGGAAAAAATTAAGATATCTATGGCTCAAATATGGTGATAGCCAACAAGAATACAAAGTTTTTTCATAAAATAGCTAATGCCCGTAAAAGAAATAATTGCATCGACAAAATTGAGGTTGATGTCTAGCTGATTGAAAAGAACTCTCCGTGCCTATGTCATTTACCATTCAATACGAATACAGTAGGCAAATAACAGTCAATGTGACATAGGTTAGAACAGAATCACATAAAACTCCCAACATAAACTAAAACAAAAAAGGCCTAGAGCAAACTTACACCTGTAATTATGCAAATTGGCTTTTTGATAGAAGCAATAGCAGGATTAGATGATGCTGAACGATCATAGAATTTGGATTTCCACAAGAAATGCCTTTGGGCAAACAGCTGTAAGTACGATAGGATGAGAGAGATAGTCCAAATAACAGCCATTCTCCAGAATTGTCCTTTGCATAGAAAGATTAAGGCCTCCTTTAACTCATTTACACCCATTTTGTTGTCTCTGAACAAGCTGTGTATACCTTGACAAGAAAACAAGTTCCTCTATTCATTAACTGAAGTCTCTCGGAGAAAAGTAAGAAGTGATAAATACATTGGCATTTCTGTGAGTGCCAATATGGGACAATCAGATAGCCATAGGCCACGAGGCACGAGAAGCATTTTTGTGAGTGCCAATATGAGACAATAAGATAGCCATAGCATGTCGGGAATAAGGGGGAAATAGTGAATGTAACCACTCCCTTGGTTGGGGGCTGTGACTCCCCTATCCTTTCCATTTTTTGATTCCCATGTCTTTTTTATTATCACAGTTGGAATATTTTGGTTGACGACTTGGTCAGGGCGGTTCACAATTTCTATGCTAAAGGCGCTGTTAAGCCCAGTTTCTAATATGGGTCACACCCCCTTTTTCCCGAGAGAGTTGAAAAGCCACAACAATTTGGTAACTCAAGAGGTTTATGAAAAAATAATTTGGAGTCGTCACCCAACATAAAAATGAGAATTGTTAACTAATTGTTGTGGGTCACTTAGCTAACCTTTTGAGAACTTTGATTTTATCTTGATTGAAACCCTTTTGAACTATTTTATTCCAAGACTAGTTTGAGAAACACAGATTGGGTTAGAAAGTTCAGTTGAGAGTTGAGACACCTAATCTGTTGATGGGCCGAGGCATCCTTCTATGAATGCAAGTCTAATCACGAAGTTTGTTCGGGCTTAATTTGACTGGATTGCCTATCAAATGAAGTTTGCATTGACTATTTCTGTTACATTAGATCTTCAAAATTTCTTTTTTGCCTAGTTAGGAGTACTATTCGGTCCACCAACATGCATGTCTAATCTTTTCTTTTTATGCCAAGTCTTAAACCCTATACCCGAAAATACATTGGCTCCACCTTGATGTATGCCTTTATCTTGAAATAAATAACAAGACAGATAATAAGTTACATCTTCTGTCACACTATACTCCAACCAATCATGATATTGATCAAACCATTTAAGATTAAAACGACGCTTTAGCCAGAAAAATCTCTTTGAGGAACCTTGTGATTTCGGGACTGATAAAGGACCTTTTTGGAGGTATGCTCTTCTAATCTAATCTAGCTCATTTGGATGATAGTCTCCAATGGATATTCTTTCCTATGGATCAACCTTTAAAGAATCCAGATCTACTCCTTGCTTTTGTTTTTTTAGATGAATAATGAGGTTGTTCTTCTAATTGATTCAAATTTTCTTCCACTAGAGGAGCATTTTGAGAAGATGAACTTGACTATGGAAACTTAGAAGATACTGTAGGGTAATATTTCTTCATTGAATTTTCAAACTAAATTGCAACAACAACAAATGGGGTCGCGAGGGTGGTACACAACCTTACTCCTACCTCATAGAGAGTTTATTTTCGATGGACCCTCAACTCAAGTAACACATAAAAAAAAGGGCAGGTGCACTAAGCTCTCGTTATGCGCGGGGTCTGGGAAAGAGTACGCAGCCTTACCTTGCATTTCTGCAAGAGGTTGTTTCCACAACGTGAACATGTGACCTCCAGGTCACACAAGTAACGCATATCAAAAATAGTAAAATTCTGAAACTAGGTTAAGGGAAGCATGGTGTACTAAGCTCTCGCTAAGCACGGGATGCGGGGAAGGGCCGGACCACAAGAGTCTAATGTACGCAGTCTTAACTTGCATTTCTGCAAGAAGTTGTTTCCATGACCTCCTGTTTTCAACACTTGGAACAACTTTAACAGTACTCCAGCGCTCCTTTTCAAAATTATAAAACTAGATTACAGAATTAAAATCCAAGTTAACAACAACATAGATCTGGGGAGGGTAGGATCTACGGTGACATTACACCTAACTTTGTGAGGTAGAGAGGCAAAAAATCCGAATTCAATAATTTAATAAATATATTTAATCTAGTATCACAAACTAACATCATTAAATTGAAACTTCAAATTTAGACTAATTAGCAAAAACACAAGTTACTAAGAATAATTTGAAAACACAAACTGATAGGAACTTGAGAATTCAACCTATATACTAAGAAGGCAACCAATTTCATTACTATAAGTCACGTCAGTAATAAAATTCTAATCACAAACTAATAATTCTCTCGATTTCCAAACTCGAAAAAAATATGTTGTGAAATATCCAAAATCAATTTAAGTATATTTTAATTGAAGAAATTGCATATATTCATACTAATTTTATATATATTTATATTAATACAATACAAAGAATATAAAGCAAAAAGACACCTGAACGGTGACTATTGGCAGCAACGGCGAGAAGGGGCAACGGAGAGGGCTGTGGGAATTTGGGAATATTTATACTTTTCAAATTTTAGATTCTATTTAAGCTCATAAATGTTTTTATTTTTAAATAAACACTTATTCCAAAAGTTCAAAATTTTGGCTTTTTGAATTAGAGGTAAAATGACTTACAAGTAATTCATAAAAATACCTGTGAACATGAATTTTAAACAGTGTAGAATGTGTGCATGAGTCCATTGTCACTTTTAATGATGATGTCTGTGAATACACTTACGTTACTTGTGAGAAATAAAAGTGATGTATTTGGAAATTAATTTGTAGTAAATGTCATGTTGAAAAGTGAAAACAAAGAAAAAAATAAAAATTAACATAAATGGGTCAGGGCAGGACAAGGCTTAACGAAGCGGGCAGGGCATGACATTTTTTTTTAATAAAGTTAAACGGGGCAGGACAGTACGGATCAAAATCTTAATAAGTCAAAATTTATCTCGCCCTAATCCGCCTATTTGCAATCACATGACAAAAATCTTATTAACTTGAAGTAACTCTTACAAATTTAAATAACAGTATCACTATCATATATTTATTGTGAGGGTAAAGACTTTATATCTTGTAAAAATATTGCTAATACTGAATTTTGAACTCTTCTTGATTGAAACCCTTTTAAACTATTAACGAAAACAATCTCTACTTTCCAAGTTAGGGGTAAGATCCGTGTAATCGGTACCTTACTCAGACACCACTTATGAAATCACATTAGTATGTTGTTAGGTTGTTTATAGAATTTAATTGGAGTTCGAGACAAACTTCTTTTGTCACTTAGCAATTGATTTTCAGTGCGATGTCGAATTTAGTCGGATTTCACTATGAATATCAAATAACGCATAAAAAAAATGAAAAGATTATCAATATTTTTCTTTTTTTTTAAGGAGTGGGGGAAGGAGTAAATGGGGGAGGGGATTACAATGTGAGAATCGAACGCTCACCAATAAGATAAAAATTCTAGTCAACCAACTGAGCTACTAAATTTCTAAATACATTAGCTGAATCTTTTTTGGTTGTATCTATGATCTACAACGTTTGATCTCACTTCTTATTGTGCTTAATTGTGTTGAATATTAGACGAATTATGTTAAGTACCAACTCAGTGGGGGTCATTCACACAATTACCCCTATGTCGGGGTGTTTTAAAATTTTGCTCCTTAAATTTGTGATCTTTTATTTTTGCTCTTCACCATTTTTCGCGCGTCATAAATTTAGATTTCGCTTGGCATATATTTATATTTTATAGACATATTTATTGAAAAATCAATCTTAGAGCAAGAGGGGGGTTGTCATGCTAGCTTGATACAATTAGATATTTCTCTTTAACAATAGTTTACTATAATGACTAAGTATATTTTAAAATTATTTGTATATTTTAAAATTATTTTTTCATGTTATGTTATACTATATTTTTCTATAACAATATTTCGTTATAACAGTAAAAAAATATCTAGACAAATGACATTGTTATAAAAATGTTAGACTGTCTTTAAATATGACAGAAATATAATCACTTTTTAATGTGGAAATAAAACTTGAAAAAGATACACCTACCTTAAATATGAAAGAACTCTAGTATTGTGTGTTGGAATATGAGTTTTAAGAAGTGAAATTTAGTACATTATGCCGGAGTTCGAAAATTTCTCTAGATGTGCAACTCTATATTGTATATTAAAACTTACACAATTCATAGTTCAGGAACAATCTGTTAATGTTGGATTTGGTGTTGTGACATTTTGTCCAATATATCATTTTCAGCTCTAAATTAAAATCAGAAATGTTATAACAAATATCACGACATTTGGACCAACATTCTGTAAAACAGTTTTGTCTTATTTCACGGGAATTGAAGATTTTGTGAGCTTTTTACTACGATGGTAAAGTACTTGGCAAGGTGATTAGGAGCTGATTAAAAATGTGGAAGAACCAAGTCAAAGTTGTTGCTAAGCTTGGGGAACAAGTCCAAGAAGTTGAGGATCTTGCTCCACAATTTTCTCCAACAAACTTTATCGGCTGCCCACCTTTCCCTCAACCTCAACCAATCAATGAGTTTTTCAAGGAAGACTCTCTACTATAAATAGAGAGGGCAGAAGAGTGAATCGATATCCAGAATCAAAATGTAAAAATATCAAGAGAGCTCTCGGGATTTCATCTCAGAAATCTGGATCACAAGTGTTGTCTGAGTTTGTGACGACATTCTGTCCAACATTATAATTGCTGCTTATATTCTAGATTTGTTCTTTCATTGAAGTAATTGTAATGAGATGTTGTGCACTTCTATTTAGATAGATTTTTCAGGCATAAATCATTTGCGACTTAACCTTTTTTATTCCTTTTGTATTATCTTGTAATATTGTAAAAGAAGAAATATATTCTTTCTGTTTTTATTATTTCCGCTGTATTTTACTCTTCAAAGGTTTATTCTATTTTTACTGAAGTGTCGTCAGTTCTGCCGGACGACATTATCGCCGACATTCGCAGTTCCATCATTCGAATTTGTTTATTTCAAGTTTATTTGTTATTGTTCCATAGCATAACCCCGGGACTCAACAGGAGTTTGAATTGATAAATGTCGAAACTTCAGTATTTGTTCCTAAAGTTTTTCTGCATTTTTCTAAGGAGTACTTTTTATCTAATATTCTTTGTGTGTGAAAGAAAAAGAAGACTAAATATTACTCATAGCTTTTGAAATGGTGGCTAATGTTTTATTACAGGCGTCGTATATGTCATAATGACCCAAGTTCAATACTATGCCGTCCCGGCTAACCTATCTGATCCATATCTTCGTGAATGGGTCAAGCCCAATAACAGCCCCTTGATTGGTCCTGACACCAGCATCAACAAAGCCCAATTTCGTGACCCGCCAACAGCTTGGATAGGCCAAGATGCGTATTGGAGAATTTTGGTAGGAAGTTTAATAAACCAAACTGGGCTTACAATAATGTATAGAAGTAAGAACTTCAAAAAATGGGTCAAGGCTGAACACCCATTTTTTTCATCTTGTACCAATCTCGTTTGGTACGTCGCACTAGATTGTATATTTTTATATTGAAATGTATTGTATTGTAATGAACTGTATTGTATTAATATAAAATGGACGGTATTAGAGCATTAATATATTTAAATACAGTCCATGGGAGATCCATATACTAGATGAGTCTCAAAAATGGCAGTTGGAGTGCACTATTTTTAGAAATAGTACAGTCCAGTCCGGCTGAAAACGCCCACCAAACGCTGTATTATTTTTTTGTCCAGTGTTGTACAGCGTACCAAACGTGCCCATATAGGAACTTTGGGAATGCCCAAATTTTTGTCATATTGCAAGGTACTAAAGGCTTAGATACATCATGCAACGGACTTAAGCAAAAAAAGATAAAATCATGCAAAGGAGAAAATATTAAATATGCGTATAGCCTCCCTCTTGCTGGTTTTGAGCGATAAACAATTGGTACATATGATGTCCAAAAAGATAAATATATTCCAGACGACAATTTGATCGATGGTTTTGAGGAATTAAGACGTGACTATGGCATTTTCTATGCATCTAAGTCGTTTTATGACCCTAGTAAGGACCGAAGAGTCGTTTGGGGTTGGTCATATGAATCTGATGGTTTCCCCATTGTCGATAACAATAAAGGATGGGCTGGAATTCAAGTCATTCCACACAAAGTATTGCTTGATGTTAGTGGTAAACAATTAGTTCCATGGCCTATATTGAAAACTCTTAAGAAAACAAAATGCGCGATTGAGCAACGAAAAGTTGGATAAGGGAGAAATGATTGAAGTTTAAGGCATCACAGGTTTAGCTTTTGATCATTTTCTACTATTTTTAATCAATGTTGAAATTTGAGATGGCTGATGTTGAAGTGACCTCCTCCTTCTCAAGCCAGAGTTGGGCTGATCTCTATGCACAAGATGTTTGTGCCATTAAGGGTTCAAATGTTCAGGGTGGGCTTGGTCCATTTGGGCTTCCAACATTGGCTTCTCAAAACTTGAAAGAATATACACCTGTTTTCTTTAGAGCATTTAAGGCTCAAGAAAAGTACAAAGTGCTATGATGCCACAATATTTGTTTTAACAAATGTAATTTGTCAAATAACTAAATATCGATATAGATTAAAATCTCTAGGAATCAGCTAACCTCATAATTCTCCTTATTAATTGACAGGTCAACTCTTAAGTCTTAACCATCATAATGCAAAGTGCATACCCTCATTTGCTGGATATGTAGATGTAAACTTAGTAGACAAAAAGTTATCTCTTAAGAGTTTGGTAAGTTTTCTTTCATTATCTTTTAGTAAATGGGATTCTACTATATCCTCTCTTTTGAACTATTTTTGTTAATCTATCATTATTTATATGTATGCAGATTGATAACTCAGTAATAGAAAGTTTTGGTGCTGCTGGCAAAATATGCATAACATCAAAGGTTTATCCAAAGTTAGTAATTCATGACGAAACACATTTATTTGCTTTCAATAATGGCACAGACACAATCACAATTGAGACTCTAGATGCCTGGAGCATGGATGCAGCTAAAATAAACTAAAAGTTCTGATAAATAAACTTAGGGGGGGGGAAAAGAGGAGAGAACGAAAGGGATGGCTCTTTTCCCTGGCATTTGATTTATTAAGATTCTACTGGTTCCTATAGAACCTATCTTTAAACTATCTACGAATAATAAGATTATGCATTTTAAATCGATGGGAGTGATTTAGCTTAATTTCAAAACAAAGTAATTTATGTGTTCTTTTTCATATGAAGGCTGATAATGATCACTGCTACATGTGTGTTCTTTTCTAGATGCGATAGTATTCAATCAATCAACTTTTACTTGAACGTATCTTAACTATTTGACCAAGTATTAAGACTGTGAGAAAATATCCAACCTTCTTACATCATCCACCTGACATATAGAGATGCTTAAAAACAGAAGTCATGAAGCAAGGAGTTTAATGTACCATTTTTGCAAAGCAAAAAAAAACCACGACTCATTGAAATCTCCTGTCCCTTGGCCTGACCAAAGATACTCATACGGCCTGAAGATTTCACAGATCTAGCAACAAGGCTCCATTCAGCACAAAAGATTTCACAGGATTCAACCTCATATTTGAACATATTATATAGATTTGTAGTATTTGTCAAAATTAAATTTTCCAATATCAAGAAAAACAACAATCAATGGACAATATCGAAACATGAAATCTCCAACCGCAATAAGGCACTAGGTTCTTATGGATCCCACACACCTTAACACTTCTTTCGAATGTTGGGACTGAAAATAGAGAACTTTAGCTAGCATCACTAGATCCAATCATTGAAGATAACTCTTTTAAGGATTAAAAACCAGGAATTACTCTTTAATTAAAGATGGGTTGCAAGTTATAACTTAAGACAGCAAGCACAGAGGTCATCTCGTGGTTTAAAGTCTACCAGTTAATTAGTGTAGCAGTTGAAATGCGTCAAATGTTAACAAAGTAAAGAACGATATGATTGATAGATATTTCAACTAGACAGGGAAACTTCAAGACAAGAAATATGTTGTTGAAACCATTGTCAATTATAGTCGTTCTAGGGAGGAGCCACGCAGCTCGAAAAGTGACTAATTATGCTTACCATGAGAATGTAAATATATGATCAATTGATCAAATTAAATAATTTGTAATGTGAACTATGTAATGGACAATGTGATTGATGGAGATAAAGACACTTCAACTAGGAAGACAAATGCCTGAAATAGCCTCACAACTAGACGCGCTTAAAGATGAACAACCAAAACATAGTGCAGTCTAAAGAACATGACATCACGTCAATTCTTTGATGCAAATCCTTACATGAATGTCTGGAGACTATATGTGACCACACAAATAAGTCCTTGGATCCTTGCTACGGGCATAGCAAACTAGTATACAAAGAACAAGCAGAAAAAATACCCCGAATGTGAAGCTCGCAATCCAACCGTTTGCATTCTTTTCGGTTACCTAAACCATGGATAACCCAACTCATCCATTATCAAATAAATTCCAAGTTACCCATACCATTATTTCATCCACATGGATTATTCCACTCATTTCCACCATTCAATCAACTCCAAGTTCTCAATCCTTTAATTATATACAATTCAAAGAAGGCAGCACAATTGAAGTGAACCCAAGGGTATTATGACAAAATTATATATCACTTCGGCCAATTGATGTTTTACCACCCGCCTAATCATGAAACAAGAACAAAATCATAAATCATCTACCTAATAGTAATGACATCTTTACACCAAGCTGCATATTAGAATTTTACTACAGTTAACAAGTACATGAGAATCTACATAGCATAAAGCTATTTGTATACCAAATTACAGCACAACATAAGACAGTAAACCGAAGCCTCCAATAAAACTATAAAAAGATATATTTCGTCATAATTCAGGGGTAATGAAGTACTCGAAATCACAATCATATAAAAATCTAACAGAAACTATCTTCCATTGAAATTCTCTTTATCTCCATTGCCCAAAATGTACACCAAAAATTTCAATTCCCATTAATACAGGAAACCCCCATAAACTGAAGAAATAGATGAAAAAACACATATCACTATCTCCATTGTATAACAAGTACCCTAAGATATGGATTCCATGATATTTTAAACAATATGTATATAACTCTTTCAGATGTATCAATCTAGAAAACCTGTTTGGCGGAAAACAGCATTGCGAACACGACGAAGATCTCTCCCTTTGAGTGTTCTTCCCACGCCTTCGAGCACTGAAAACGTAGTTTTAGGTGATCCTCCTCTAGCTACGATCTCATGAGGCGGAAGCATCTCAGACTCATCATCGTCAGCAAGCTCGTCGCTTCTCGGCGCCTTTTTCTTCGGCACGTTCACTGGAGCCGAGTGTTGGAACTTCCTCACCGGCATAGTCTGTGAATAGTTACGATTATAGCTATGTTCTCTACCCAATGGAGGCTTAGGAATTGTAGGAAACGCTCGCGAAAAAGGCATTTCTGGTGAAGGTGAAGACGAAATCAGCGTTGCACCTGTTTGAAATCAAAATTTGATATTTTAATTCAATCTAGTTAGGATTTATAATCAAATTTATATAGTCGTTAATAGGTTTTCCAGTTTATAGCCGAAATAAGATTCATACTATTATAAATAGCGTTAGTGCTAGCTATATGCTAGCGAGATTGTAGAAAGCAGATATTTACGAGTTTATAAATAAAATATTTTCCTTCAATCAGAACCTGAAGGTGAGGAAGTTATGGAAGGTTTGCGGTAAACAACGGGACGGTTAAGTTTCCGGTGATCCTCAGGCAATGCAGCTAGAATACCGAATTTCTCCGGATGACGGAAGGTTTGCCGGCGACTGTTTGAAGAAGGGGAAGTAGAGCGGCGCGGAGGTTCAGTGAAGTCTCCGGTCCAGAAAACTTCATCTTCGTTTAGCTCATCGCCAGCGCCAGATAATTCTGCACCGGCGATAACACTATCACTTTGCGGTGGAGAGAATACGCCGAGAAATCGATCGGAGGACGGCGATCGACGGTGGCGAAAGCTTACGACGCCGTTTTGGTCCATCGAGCGTCACTCCACTTCCGTTTTGCGTATGAAAATACATAAACCACAATGGCTTAAAATCACCTTTGATTTATACGGTTGAGATCACTCAAGTGGGACCTACTGACGAATCAACGGTTGATGCTTAATGAAGATTAGGTAAGTAGCGCTCTTAACTTAGTATAAACCACTCTTGCTAAGATGCTTCTTTTTATGAAAGAAACAGAGATTATGAATTTAATCACAACATATATTCTCCGAAACAAACAGACGTTCTACCTATCAAGGTGAAGGTGATGTCTGTATACATTTTATCCTCTCCTGACCTTACATTGTGAGATTTTACTGCGTATGTTATTGTTGTTGTATATATTGTTTTTTCTATTTTAATTTAATTATGCACAAAATTAAAAAAAAATGTATAAAAAACATGTGCATAGTAATTGATGTGCTATAAACATCACGCGAATCTCATTATAGATTATCTATTAAACATATAATTTAAAATTTTAATATAAATTTTGTCATTTAACAATAGAGACAAATAATATTATGAGTTTTAAAAGTTTTGCATACTTAATAATCTGAGCTCAAAGTATACACTGTGTGCGTGAAAATAAATATATATAAAGTTGACATACATTGCAAAAATGAAAAATCATACTTTAACTCATAAGTCGCCATATTCAAGCTGATCACAATTTTTAAATTATTAATTATGCTAATTTACTAGTAATACTTTTCATGTTATGTTGAGTATATAAAATTTATTTAAGAGAATTGAATATTTCATGCCTAAATTTATTATTGTAAAAACTCGGTAACTTGGAAGAACTAAAATTCCGAACCTATAAACTTCCAATCCTGAAACCTAGTTACCCACCAACACATGAATTATATAACTATATCTAACAAAAATTGATTAAATTAAAAAAATACTTGTTATATTTACCTCAGTTAAAATTTGTATGAGTTATGCAGAATTATGTGAATTATTTATTGTAATTGCATAACTCATTCATGAATTACTTAATTATTTTAATTGATGATTCATTTAAAATCACCATAAGAGTCAATACATATATCAAATAATTCGATCTATCAAAATTTAAATAAATAGAAATAGATCACTTTATATAATTATCTATGCTAAAATTACTTAGTGATTGAACTATTAACATGAACAAATAAGCAAGCCGATGATGAATATTGTATAAACTATAAAGTAATGTTGGAGAACCTGATTCTTTACACGTGTGTAATCTACTAAGTGAGTAGATGACCGTAGGGTCAAGAATCGTCAAATTCCATTGAGAAATGGAAGAGGTATTGGTCCACGAAGTAAAGTGTTTGAGACACGGAAGAGTGGTGTGAGACACATCTACCACATCGGTAAGAAAGGGAAGAATTGCTCATGTTCTCTAAACTGAATAAGGGATTGGGACCCCAATGGGTAACCCATGTGTTTGAAGGAGGGAGGACCTGGGTGTGTTTAGGTTCGATATTAGGCCCACACGCGCGCCGCCACCACCCGCCCGGACCGGGTCGGGTCGCGGGGTTGTTGGGCTTCTTCTGATATTATCTTTTTGGACCCCATACTTTATTATATTTACAGTTTGGTCCCTGAAATTTCTGGAAGACAATTTCTGCAAGGGCCGCGGTGCCTCGTGACCAGAGTCGCGGCGCAAATTGTCCAGTGAGCTCCCAGGCAACGGTAATAAGTCAGAATTGATGGTCATTACTTGCTAAAATGTTTGACACTTATACCACAACGTTTATGGTCTTTATGGTGTCCATTAACAGCTCTCTTAACACTCCATTAACACATTTCCTCATCCTTAAACACTATATAATCATTCCTCATTTCAGATTTGAGTAGAATAATATACACTACACAACATGAGAATATTGAACACAAAAATAGAGGAAGAGCACACATAGAATACATGTTTCTATAAGTTCTTCCTAGCTCAAGAACAGTTCTTCTTTTTCATTCTTTAGCAATTGTTTCGTGTTTGTATCTTCGCCAGGATCACGAGTGTTTGTTTTGCACAAGTGATATTATGTTGTTTTATCTTGGGAGATAAATTGCAACCCGTCCATACAAAGCATGTATACGGACAATATTGTCTTAAGGAAAGATTGAGAATTCAGTCGACTCATCAACCCAATTTTTAGTGTCTATCAGTTTCAGATTACCAACATTCAAGGAGCTTGCTGAAACTGGAACGAAGATCCAAGGCGAAAGATTAAAGACGAATTCAAGTATAAAGATCAAGACCACCAAACATAATTGTTGCCACAACTTTTGTTGGCATTAAGTCTATTGTAACACATAATTGATTATCTTTTCCTGGCACTTGTAATAGTAGTTTGCTATTTTTCGTACATCAAAATGAGTTTTAGACTCACAAGCTTAAGACAATATATGTAATAGTGCTAAAAAGATGTTTGCCACCAGATATACTCCCAAACCTGGTTGTGGCTTTCTTGTTGAAACTATTTAGATTGTGATCTATAAGCAGTTCAAACAGTCTGTCACAATGAGTCTGGTCTAGTTTTGGATCTCTCTTTGACGATAGCTACAAATCTGTATCTGTCAAAAGGGAGATCTCTGTTGGTGATCCTGAACTTGAAGATATTGTTGATAGTCATGTTGGCAAGGCTAAGGATCAAAGAAGATTTGTTGCCACCGCTCCCGAAAATGGTGAAAACAAGCGCCCACGAGAGGTGGATGACATCAACTGGGACAAAAGGAGAAGGTTGAAAATGATGTCTATCTCATAGCCGAAGGGCTACACCTGTCCCAGACAAGAAATCTAAAGATGAGTTAGGTAAACTTTTCTTCTTTGTCAATAAGGAGATTAAACCACGTCTGAATAAAATGAGTAAAGTAAGGATATGAAGATGAAAATGTTTCAAGAAAATTATATTCCTTACGCCTTAAATTCAGGAGTTTAATCTCACTTTCCTTCCCATTTAAATATTGGACTGTTATAAACAACGACCTAAAAGATATGGACTTAGATTGTAATAAATTAAATTTACGGACAATCCTAAGCAAGGGAAGATGACTAAATACAAGGACTAGTGACAAACCTGTCACCATCTACGACAGAAGATCCATTTTTTGACAGGATAGTAGCGGCCGCTCAGTCATACAAAGCCTACGGGCGACTGGAGTGGGCCATATCCATCACATGCATGACGATATTGGACACTCAGTCATACAAATCCTACAGGCGACTGGAGCGGTTCAGAGTTACCAGATCTCAATAGATCTGAAGGCCAAAAGAAAGGCAGAAAAGAAATTAGACACTCAGTCTGTCAAGGCAACTGGAGTTGGCCAGAGAGTCTAAATCACATATGATCCAGTTACGCCCTAACCACGGGCAAGAGGTTGTTCATGTGAAGCAACGCTGCCTTCAAACTAGAAGAAGTTGAAGAGGTTATCATCAAAAGGACTTAAGGAATGGGATCACTCTTAAACGAGGTGATACATGTCCTAAACTTGGTGTCAAAGACGTTGTTGGACAATATGACTTGAGTTTTTCGCCTCATGTCCCACATATCGATAACAACCAAACGTGGTACAGTAAAATTATAGCCAAGTGGATGATATATTTTGTAATTCGTGCATCTATGCCATCATAGATTAATACTCGTTAAATAAAAAGTCGTTCAAAAGCTAACGAAGTTGAAATTGGTGTCGTATGTCGACATAAACCCTCAAATGAATGTGAGGTAGGCAAAGAGACAAAATCACCTTTCTGTTCCGTCGAAGGAATATAGAATTAAGTATCGCTCCTCTATAACTTAGTAACACCTACATGGTGAGTTAAAGTTTGCACAAATAGAGGGGGGAGACAAGTACGTTGTGATCTTTAT
This sequence comes from Przewalskia tangutica, assembly GCA_029844215.1. Taxonomy (NCBI): domain Eukaryota; kingdom Viridiplantae; phylum Streptophyta; class Magnoliopsida; order Solanales; family Solanaceae; genus Przewalskia; species Przewalskia tangutica. The sequence continues at coordinate 546,840 of CM056732.1, forward strand.
TGATGAGAATACAACGTATTGTATCCTTTGTTGTAGAACAAAGATGAAACGAGTAAGAAACATTGAGGAGCCATGAAGGGTCGCGACGTCTCCTGCTAGAGTCGCGGTGGTGTTAGCCAAGCGCAGATCCGTACGCCCAAGACATATGGGGCAAGGCGATCCTTATCGCTAATGCGATTCTTAATATAACTCCTCATAAGGATAAGAATAACCCTCCATGTGATACGTGGAAAAGATCTCATATACAAATATTGTGATATGGGATGGTGTGGAAAAGGTTTGAAATACCTAAGCCAAAACAGGTCAAGTTGGACCTAAGACTGTAGATTGCATATCAATTAGATCTGCAAATAACAGTAGTGCGTGTCACACCTTGGTGTCAAAGAATGTTGAACTCTTTGAAGTGATCTTTCCTTAAGAATGAAAATGAAATGTTTGCTCGAGGTTAACAATAACCCAGGAGGGCCTGATTGTACGGAACTAGACGTTCCAAATCTACAGGACTCAGAAGTTGCTGACTATCCGGAACTTAATGTTCCAGATCTACAAAACTCAGGGATTCTAGATGTTGAACCAAACCGGAGCAAAAGAGGGAACAAAGAGTTGTTCCAGGCCTTCTAGCTTGTATAGTTGAAATGACCATGAACAATTAACTAAGAATTGTCAACTCCAAAAGCATCGCTTTGGAAAGAAGCTAAAAATGGAGAAATAGATTCCGTCAGATAGAACCATACTTATGTTATGGTTGATCTTCCTCCGATAAAAGAACCTTTGGGTTGTAAAAGTGGATACTCGAGTTGAGTATACATTAGATGAATCTATTGACAAGTATAAGGCCTCGGCTACCAGGACATGTGTTCCTATGTGAATAGCTTAATATTCAGGGCCACCGCAGTCCTACATGACATGGATGTTAAGACATACTTCTTAACCGGAGAGTTGGGTTTGAGCACTGTTGGGCTTATTCCTGACATTCCTATATGGTCCCGGAGATGTCTACATTTTGGTCCTGAAAGTTTCAGATAAAATAGAAATAATGAATATGACCACAGAAACATTGAAGTTAGAAAGCCAACAGTTGAAAAAACCAAAAATCCGAAAGTGGAAGAAGAAAGGAATACGGAACAACCCGATGGGTTTGTGGTTCCAGGAAAGAGAAGAAAGTCTGTTGGCTTGTCAAATCTATGTGTGGGCTGGAACAAGCCCAAATTATTGGCATGAAATCTCCTCAAATATATCTTTCAACATGAAATAATATGGGTATTACAGATGACATCTTAGGAGTTGGAATCCCTAAGACATCTAACAGATTGGTCTTATTCCAAACTCATATGTGATGAGTTCGACAGTCTCTTTGAAGTCACCAATGGATTTGAATCATAGAGTTGATTGGAATCATGGCGCACCCATATGCTTGGAGGGATATGCTCATGTCACACTGCAATTGACCTGGTATTTGGTTCATAAAAGAAGATCAGTGGAACTAAGGTTCACTTGTGATTCTGGAAATGACCAACAGAATGCGTTAAATCAGATGTGACGACATCTGAACTATTCGCTTATCTATAACTTATGGTAGTCTGGATGTCCAGTGGTTCTGGGAGAACAAAATGATGCAAACTGGACATAAGACCTAAAGAACACCAATGTGCATGGTGTGTCTTAGGAAAATCCTCTAAGCAAACCTTGCATCGGACGATTCACGATGGAATCAGAGTTCATGGCTTTGCACAAAACATGACAAGAAGTTGAGTAACTTCACGACCTCTTAGAGGATGTCCCATATTGGAAGTAACTCGTGACTGCTCTAGTTTGACACTATGAGAGCACGAATGACAATGTCTGGACATATATATCGCAGACATAAGACCGTATGACAGTTGATCGGGTGACACATCCTTGATTACAAAATCAAAAAATATAGCAGATCTTTTGACAAAAGGGATACCCGAAGATCAAGAGTTCTGCCTGTATAGGGGAATGGTTTAAAAACCTAATCAATACGAACTGATATAGTGGACATCCAACCTTACAAACTGGAGATCTCAGGAATAAGGTTCAATGGGAAAACTAAACTGTAAAGGTTCAGTTGAGCGCTTCGGTGGAAGCAAGAGCACTTCGAATAATTGTTCAAGAAACATAATTCAAGGTCGTTCCCGTGATAGACATTAAGTGTTACCTGCAACGTGGGTAAAGGTTAAGTTTCTAAAACCTTTAAAAGATCCTTAATGATTGAGGTTAGGTTTGAGAAAACTTTTAATGGTGCCTAACACTTGTAAAGTGAGGTATATCAGGATACCGTTGTTACGCCTCGTAAGATTAAGACGGTAATTAAAAATGTCATTAAGGAAATTAATATACTTAAGGATGTGATTCCGGAAAATTTTGTTGCAACGAGCGTGACAAGAAATTGAAAATGATTGTTGTATATTCTCGTTATGAGTTAGTAACAATTTATAAGACTTGCGACATGGAGAATACGAAACCTTATGAAATTCTCGGAAATTAAAGGAAACGAGTGTTAAGATTAATAGAAGTGGGATTAAGACTTTAACTTGGGGGTTTGTTTTAAAGTAAGGGGACACTTTGGGGACCTAATTGTAAGGAAAAATTTCAGAAATTTAAGTAGACCTTATGAAGAAGAACTTTGCTTTCACTTCCATTTCAATTGAAGAAAAAGAAAACCCTTGTCTTCTCTTCTTCCCTCCTACACCTACAGCCGAAATTACATCTTCCCATAGCCAAAAATTCGAGCTTTATTTCCTCCTCCTAAACTAGAATGTTCACCTAAATTAGAAGCCAAAAATTGGAGAAAATTAGGGCAGAAATCGGAATTTGCTGGCAGATTTTTAGTCAACTTTGGAGGGTATATATCCTAGTATATTAGGAGTTTTTGGGTGTTTCAAAAGCCTAAAATGAAATTCGCCGAGTCTAGTTTCCAATGCAATAAACCTCTCATTGATATGACATTGGAGTAGAGAGTTATGGACGTTACAAGTTCAACTGACAGAACAGTGGACATTTCGCCACTGCTGCCCGCGATTTGAGCCTCAATTTTCGGATTTTTGAGACGAATTTGTTGAAGAAAAATATGTTAGAATGATGGAGTAACATTATAGAACACATGCATGTTCAATTGGAGTTGAAGAAGTGAAGAATTGTGCAAGAAAATTTGATAAAACAATGGGTATTCGGACAAAGGGGCATGAATCGAAATAGGGGTTGTTTGGGCTTAAATTAAGGTAATAATTCTTTTCCCTAAGATATAATTGAAGTTGCATGTTGTTGTAATTGAAGTAATGGACTTGTGTTAGAAAGAAACTTTGAATTTAGACAATGCATGTGACAATTGTGGGAGTTGAGCTGAAATTGGATTGTTTTGGCATACGTGGGATTAATGTGTTGTGTCGTTAATTTCATCACTAATTGCATGTTAAAAATGAAAGAAATATTAATGCTAAAGATGTGTTGGTTGTATGGAATTGTTGAAAGGTGAATTTGATTAAGAATTAATAAAAGAATTAGAAGATTGTGACATGTTATGATCGAAACTTGCATGAAATCGTGGGAGAGGTTGTGTTGTACTTTAGGGGATGATTTGATAAGATTCTAATACTGTAAAAAATAAGTTGAGAACTTATATATATGATATGGTAAATACTATTACATGTCCTAAAGAATTAAAGGTATGAAATGTGTAGAAAAGCCTTACACGACATGCTTGTTGTTGCTAGAATATGAACCGTGTGTGGATTAAGTTTATGAAATGTTTTAACATGATTAAGAAGATTGAATGAACATGGTAAATAGATGTGTTAATCACCTTGACTGTTGAAGTTGTTGTCGTTCATAAATATAAAGAGAAAGGAGGTTGTATGATTGCGTAAATATGTAGTATATGGAGCCTAACTTGATTATATCTTGGAATGATAGTTGATTATTGGTTTGATTGGCTTGTTGATAAATTGTGGATGCGCATATAAACAGGGGAATTGCTGCCCGAATTTTTGTAAAATAGGAAGTCGTCATTTGATATAAAGTACGTTAGTAATCCTAAGAACTGACGAACGTGTTACCATTATTATATGTTGAATTACTAGACGAGACATATCCTAAATAGTGAGTTGACTAGTTCGACTAAGAGGTATGTGAAACTCTTCATTCATTCTTTTTGGCATGATTTTATGAAGGTACGGCGGACGTACATGATTTCTACACAGTTTATTTCCTAAAGATGTTAGTCATGAGAAATGCCTATGTTCTTCAGTAAAGAGTTTATTATAATGATTCATGATATGATAAGCGCCTTGATTTTCCAAAATATGTTTTAAATTGATATATGATACGATAAGCACCTTGATTTTCCAAAAGATGTTTTAAATGGATATATGATACGATAAACGTCTTGATTTTCCAAAAGATGATTTAAATGATATATGAAATGATAATGCCTTTCAATTATTCCACTGAGAGTCAAGTGATGATTTAATATGTAAAGAGTTACTCATAATATTCTATTCGTGCTGTGTATAGATATGATGATTCCACCGAGTCCCTCAGTAAAGGGCCGGCAATGTATATAGATATGATGATTCCACCGAGTCCCTCAGTAAAGGGCCGACAATGTATATAGATATGATGATTTCACCAAGTCCCTCATTAGAGGGCCGACAATGTATATACACAAGAGGATTCTATGGACATGCACCCTGATTTTGATATGACTCATCATTTTTTTTATATAAGGCACAATTGTTTTGATAATTGATTATTATACTTGCTTCTTGTTATCTATTTGTCACTTATGATCTTCCTTACAGTATTACATGTTTTACATACTCAGTACATTATTTTGTACTGATCCCTTTCCTCGGGGGGCTACGTTCATGCCCGCAGGTACATGTTCTCAGTTTGGTGATCCTCAGGCTTAGGACTCCTACACAGCTGATTGGAAAGCTCCTTGATTCAGAGCTTATCATTTTGTGTCACGACCGACTGGCGCGGCCCAGTGCCCTACCGGGCACCGTCCGTATACATCAGAGAATAGCAGCGGAACATACATAATACATAAGCCCGTAAATAGTAAACATCACCGGCTGGCTGACAAGGCCGTCTTCCATAGAATATACTTAATCAAAAGTAAAACAGTACAACTTGTTTTCACAACCCAAACCACAAATGTGACTACAGACCTCTAGGAATAATAACTGTGACGGGACAGGGCCCCGCCATACCCCTGAATGTACAAAAGTCTACAACCTCAGGGAATCGTACCAAAAGACAAAGCCTCATGAGAAATGGAGTTTTCCAAGAACTGAACAGTGATCCTAAGAGTGCGGATCAACAAGCTATGTACCTCAACCTGCGGCATGACGCGGCCGAAGGAGGTCGATAACAGTACCAAGTATGCGAAACTGAGAAAATACTGAAAATACCTCGTAAGTCTAAAATAACTGGAGACATGTAAAATAATCAATTTACAGAACACTGTGCCTTACTAACAATGAGAATATCAAGTAGATATCATACTGCATGAAAATAGGAAGCTCATGATCAAAGCCAGGTCATTCGCCGCAGATGTCATTAAGCACTCCTACTCGGGACTATTTCACGCACGTGGATCATGTGGACCCGCATGAGGTATTCTCGCGTAGTCATTTCACCCGCATGGGACTATTTCACCCGCATAAGCCTGAACGGACTCGCATGAGGTATTCCTCGCATCGTGGGTAGCAAATCCACGGAACAGGTGGTATAACGATCTTGGGGATTTACCCTTCATTTATACTCTTACCCTGAAGAAGGTGGTATAACGATCTTAGGGACTTACCCCTCATTTATACTCTTACCCTTCATACCGCATGCCTCAGAATCCCTCATCTTAAGCATGTCCAAGGTGCATACCCGTGGAATCCCACATCACTGACGGTATGTGATGCGCGGTAAGATGCACACACTTTAAACGCAAGTGCACGTTATCGTGACAAGTAGTATAGTCTTGATAAGACCGAATATCGTCCTCAAGGATTAGGGTTCAATTACCAACTATCTATTTTTTTGTATCTATTTGGTAAATTGATATTTAGATTTGTTGTTTTTAACTAAGAATTATAAAAGCTATTTAACTAAAAGGGTTTACTTCAGTGATGATGAGAATAGGGCTTCCACGTCTCCTCACTATCCGCTTATGCTACTTATTAATGCAATAACTTATGGTCTTCTTCTTTTGGAGAAAGCAGGTTCACTAAATCGTTTATACTCGTTAGGTTATATAAACACTCAACCCAGAGATTGCACCTACCTTTCGGTGATAAGGATAACTCTATAGGAGGATTAAGAACAAGAACCTAGTTAACCGTCACGCACGCATGCAAAATTAGGGTTTTTAAGCCTCTCATTAACGCTTACATAAATAATTGAGGTATTTTCATCCCCAATCCAAGAATGTCTACCCAACTTACATCATATTCACAATCCCCTTCGGAATCGATTAGAAATCATATAGTGATAATTAGTTGTCAATTAATTACCAAGAATTCAACTCAAATATTGGATAGATCTCAACAGAAGAAGAATAACCATAAGCGTGCATTAAATCATAACATAAGTTTCAGAGATTCACATGAAAGCCTATAGAGGAATTAGTTCCTAGCCATGACATGTGAGAACTAATCCCATGTTCATCATACAAAATCGAAATAAAGAAAAGAAAAGGAAAAGAAATTACTAGACTATGGTCTTCATCTAAGCGAAGCCTTGTGTTGTGCGAAGGAACCCTTAAAAATGCCTGGGTTCTCCTTTTATAGTGAAAACCGCCTCAACTTTTCCCTGCAGTTGGCCCAAAATCCGTCTGAAACCTAATTTTTCGCGTCGAGCGCGCCACTGTAGGCGGCGCGGCCGGAACTTCTGCAATCCGTCGGATGATTTGGCGCCGCGACCCGATTCTGGCATGCGAGCGCGCGGCTCTAACTCTGTAGCTTCGGATGTTTAGCGCGCGCGACCTGCACTGTCATGGCGCGCGTAGTTCTGCGATAGTGGTAGCGACTCGCGCGACGGCGCGTGCGATCGATTCGCAGGCGTTAGCGGCTTCTGGTTTCAGCTCGCCACTTTCTTGCCCTCTTTTAGCTCATTTTCCGCCATTTGGCCATTTTAACCACTTTGACTCAAAAGAAAGGAAAACTATCATAATACGACACTTATATGTGCAAAACGGGACAAAAGACTAACTAAAACTGACTCAAAAGGTGTATATAAAATACACCGATCAGTATGTCCAAGTAAACTCATACTAAGACAATGGAAGCATACCCGTGGAATCCTCCATCACTGACGGTATGTCCACGTAAACTCATACTAAGACAATGGAAGAATACCCGTGGAATCCTCCATCACTGACGGTACGTCCACGTAAACTCATAACTTCATTAGACTTTCATTTCTATGTTTACCTTATTCAAGAAAACCGACTCTTTAACCTTTCATAAAGCTATTATAACCAACTCCCATAAAGTCGTTATACTAACTTTATGCTTTAAAAGATTTCGTTCTTTTATTAACCAAGAGACTTATACTTCAAATCAAATTTACACAATTTTCAAAATACTTCGAGTCTCTTATTCTTGGAATAATTCAATACTCCATACTTTCACACCAAGTACTCTATACTTCTTCATGTCAATAAATCCTTGTCTACCTTATTTAGGATAAATCATTCCCCAAGAACAAGTGGGTTAACTCCTTAACTCAACCAACTTAGACAATTTCTTAAAATAAGTCAAGTATAACAAATAGATTTACTTCATTTAAAACACGTACGTCTACCGTACTATATAGTTATAACTACTCATGCTCAAGAGATAAGAAAGTTTCCACATACCTCTCCGGTTAATCCACTTGCTAAGTCCAAAATACCGCACGTAGTATGTCAACCTAAAATGACCATAATACGATTATTAACCTCTAATTGCAATGTAGCACATTCCAAGTTTAAAGTCACTAAATCTTATGGAAAATTGGGCAGCATTTCCTTTGTTTCTACATACTTTGCCACCCTTTTCAAGGCCGAATTCAACATCCAAACGCCACATTTAAGGCCCACAATCCAAACATTTCAAAGGGGATTACACACCTAAACTTGGGTGTGTAAAATTCTGCCCCACAATGTAAAACAACTAACTTAACAAGTTTAAGGTAGTTTTTAGGCTACAACATGTTCACATAACCTTCTTAACCAATCATTTCATATCCAAATCATATTTCTTACATGCAGTGAATCTAAGAGCATTATTTACTACTACAAGTTCTTTCTTTCTCACATGCAACACCAAAAACTAGCTACAAAAGAAGAATCGTTACCTTAGAGTTTTAGCCAAATTAATCCAACAAATTTGCTAGCCTGCTTTCCACAATCACCACCACAACAACTCCTACAAGCTTGCCAACAAGTTTCCTTCTTGCCACATTTTCAGTTTTTTCTCAAGCCTTGCTTTCTTCTTAATTTTCTAGAGAGAAGGGAGAGCTTAATTTTCTAGAGAGAGGGATGGACTTGAAGAATGACCAAGTCTTCAAGACTTGGTCAATAAGTAGTGCATGCAAAATCAGATGGGGGAGGACACTTGTCACCCACCCATGACCTCTTTAAAAGAAAATATCAGATTTCGCCGGTTTTTCCAGAAACCGCCTCGCTGAAACTCCGCAACCCTCAAGAACCGCGCGGCCCTCGCTTCCGCGGCAGCCGTGGCTCTGTCCGAATTTCTCCCGCCCGATCACAAGACCGAACTTGTAACTTCCATAACTTTCTACTCCGTTGTCCTATCGACGAACGGTTGGTTGCGTTGGAAACTAAACCCAACGAACTACACACTAGGCCTTCGAAATTCCTACAAACTCTCAATGTAACTGGACATACACCACCTCAAAGTTGACTAAAAACCCGTCCAAAACAATCCGTCAACCTATCTTTCGAAAATTTTAAGTCTTACTCCCTTTCGTACGCTCTCATACGCATGACCTGAACTACGGGGTGTAACATTTTGGTACAGAACCTCTTTCAGATTTATGTATATATTCTGGGGCACGACGGGGCCCTGTCCCGTCATATGTCATTATCGTACTCTTAGAGGTCCATGTAGACAGTTGTGGGTGGTAGATGTGTTTTGAACTTGTGTAGATTGTATATGCGTTTTGGTCAGCTGTATTGTCGTACTCGTTTTGGGGATGTCCCCGTATATTGTAGCAGCCTTGTCGGCTTGCCTATTTTGATTGTTCCAGTGTCTATGTGATATTATTGGGTGGCAGACTAGTCTGCTAGCCTGTTATGACATGTTGGTTAGTTGTGTAAGGCAGCCTTGTCGGTTCGCCTACTCTGGGCATATGTTATAGATGCAACCTTATGTTGTCGAATTTTCTATTACCCTCAAGTGTCAGTTGATTATGTGGCAGGTTAGTGTAATGTCGTTCAATTAGGGCGTCGGGTCGTGACAACCTTATAGGAGACCACCTATTTAAGTGCGAGAAAGGTCCGTCTCAAATGAACGCACTTAAGAATCCAAGAGTGTCCATGGCCAGTTGCGGACAAAACTATAAGGAGAATACAAGTAATTGAGAGTGGTTGTGTTGGTATCATTGTCTTGACATATACTAAACACTGACAGTTCAATACATCACGTTCATCACAAGATAAATGTCACGACCACCGGGCTCGCATGGTGCCCTACGTGGGCACACACTTACGTATACATCGAGAGATAATCGTGGAACATCGTAACTTAACAAGAAATAAATAACAGGTTAGCCGATAAGGCTACCTCCTGGGATATATATAAATCCAAAAGCAGTTACCTTTTTTTTCTCAAAGCGACCCACAAGATATGACTACAGACCTCTAAGACTTTTGACATAACAACTGTGACGGGACAGGGCCCCGCCATACCCCTGAATGTACATAAATCTACAATCTCAGAGAACCGTACCAAAAGACAAAGCCTCAGGAGAAATGGAGCTTTCCAAGAACTGAACAGTGATACTAAGAGTGCGGATCAGCAAGCTATGTACCTCAACATGCGACATGAACGCAGCCGAAGAAGTCGATCTGAAAATATGTACCAAGTATGTAAAGCGAAAATCGTAATAAAATCATAATAGTATAAAATAAAGCTGGAGACATGTATGATAACCAAAATAACAGTACACTGTGCCTTGCCGAAGTGAAAGTAATGAAAGTCAGTTTTACCTTTTAAAGACTATTTCAACACATGAACAATAGTCATACTAGGTATATGGACACAAGCACTCAAACATCATCACACGGTCCAGTAAGGGTCTCAAGCCCACAAATATCAAAGCGTGCCCGTGGAATCCCCATCAAAGCGATCGTAAGTGTAAAATATAACCGTGACGCGTGCGTGGCATCCTACCTCACTGTCGGCGTACACATATGCAATATATATATATATATATCTCATGCCCGTGGAATCCCTCATCTCGGGTACATGACTTCATGGAGAGCTAATCCATGGGGTAATAATCGTATATAACATGCTCGTGGAATCCCTCATCTCGGGTACATGTCTTCATGGGGTTCTAGTCCATGGAGTAATAGTATATAACATGGTCATGACCTAATCCTCATCGTATAAGCGTGACCATGGGGTAATAAAACAACCGAAACTAACGCCTCGCGGTCGCGTGCCGAGAATCCCACATCGTATAAACATGTCTAAGCGAGTAATAAAACAATCCGAATCTAACCCGTGCAGTCGCGTGCCGGAATCCCACATCGTATAAGCGTGTCGATGATCAATCCTGATGGAAGGTTCGAGCCACGGCGGTAGCGATGTGGGAGTTTCATTTCTTCTTTGTGAGGGATGACTCCTTGTGGGCACCGGACACTGTGTCTCTCACCTAGTGGGCCGCTGAGTACCATGATTTACCTTCCTTCATCAATCTCTGTCGGGTCGGAGGGGTGGGGGCCCTGTGGGCGAGGGATTTCGCTTTTTGCTCCCAAGAAGTTTAATACTTTGAGATCTCGCTTGAACGACAGTCAATTGGACAATCATATTTCTTCCGTTAATGATGATACTAATGTTTTAACGTTTTTCAATTTCATTTGATATTAAAGACCCATTGATATAGAGTTGTTTGATTGTTGATCAGAGTTATGTAAGTATTAGTGTTATAGAGTTTAGTTATACACAATTAAGCAATTCATGAGTTGCAAAGAATAACACGAGTTATTTATTTTCTATCATATATCGACAAATGAGATTTGACACTAAGGGTGTGTTTGGTTCACGCAGGATAAACAAAATGAAATCTAGTAAGGGAATAAAAAGTAATGAAATTACCATGATTGTTCCTACATATTTGGTTCCGGGTGGTCCGGGGTCCGGGAAAGGAAATGAAAATACCTAGAGGTGGGGGAGTCAATCTAAGGGAAAGAGAATGGAAAAGAGGATAAAGAGAATGGAAAAGTATGTCAAACAAATAACTTCAAAGAAAATCAAGATATTCCATTCCCTTTCCCTTTCTTTATTACTCCGAACCAAACGTACCCTAATACTCCAGAACTACATCCAAAGTTCTAGCAACACACCTTATTACCCATGTAAACTTTTTGAATATATAATAAATAACACCTTAATTTTTAGATTTTTATTATTATCGTATTTCTTTAACATCGATTATTTTATTATCTCTATTATTGTATATTGTATTGTAGCCAACAACCAAACAGACCCTTAATATTTGATATGTTTCACATGTGCACGACACGACTCCTTCATTAAAGCCAGAGACACGATTTGCACAAACCCACCAATCTAACTACCACTGAACAGCCATGAACACCACGGTAATTGTTTTTTTCCGCCATTATTATCATTAATTAATCTCAGTTTATGATTTTATTGAAATTCGAAGTAGGATTTTTTTGTGTTATTTGATTTTGAATGTTGTAAAAATGTCACAGCAACGAAGTGGATCGGGTTCGTTACAGAGTCCTAGATCTCCATCTTCACAAGCTCCGTTTTTATCAGTATCAGTTACGGATCCAGCTAAAATGGGTAGTGGAGTTCAAGCTTATATCTCTTACAAAGTCATCACTAAGGTCATTTATTCCTTTCCATTCACAGCTTATGTTTCATGTTTGCTATCCATTGGCGTATTTAGTTATATATAGATTATACTGGAGTTGCTGGATCAGGGTTGGGTTATCATTAGAATCATGTTTTGGAAAAGCCCCTTTTGGATCTCGACTTGGGTTGTCCTGTACTTGACAGTAGCTAATGGCATTAAGTTCGATCCAACCAATACTGATTACAGAGCAATTTATTGAGCGGATATAGGAGGTAAGGTAGTAAAAAACTAAAAATACACCTTTTATTTATGATTTCTTAAGAGGCATGCAAAAGTAAAATGTGACAACTAATTTCGTACTTATCGTTAATTTGCATGTATAATTGTATAAGGAGTAGTATTATTCCGGAACTGGTTGATTTAGGGTTCTGTCATAATCATATTTTGTTAAACACTCCTTTTTGGATCTTGAGCTGGATTGTCGTGTACTTTAGAATAGTTAATGACATTAAATTGGATCCAATCTAAGATCGAATGTAATGACATTTGATAAGACTAAGAGTTGATATTCTGACCAAATGTGAGTTGCTCTATGCTTAACATATAGAATCAGAGTAAACAAAGGAAAGGAGATGAATATTCGGCACCCAAGGGTGTGGCCTAGTGGTGAATGAAGTGGGTTGAGGTGTAAGGTTCAAATTCAAGCAGGGACAAAAGCACTAGTGATTGTGCAAGTAGTAGTATTATGCCTGAGCTTCTGGATTAGGGCTACCATCAAATTAATAATATATACGAAACCCCCTTTTGGATCTCGAGCTAGGTTGTCCTCTACTTGAGAGTAGCTAATGGAATAAGTTCAATCCAATCGAAGATAAAATACAATAACATCTGATGAGACTATATTTTACTTATTTTCTGGTGTTTGGCAAGTAAGCATGAAATAATATCCCAAACACATTTTATACAATCTAGGCAAACACTATAGAGGTGGGGGTGGTGGGGATGGGGGCTATGGAGGTGGGGAGAAGATAATTGATGTACGATGCTACTTGTTGAACTTGTTTCCCTACTAATTGTTCCATATGCATGTGTAATTGTATAAGTAATAGTAGTAGTATTCCGGAGTTGGTTGATTTAGGGTTCCATCATAATCATATTTTGTTAAAACCCCCCTTTTGGATCTTGAGCTGGATTGTCCTGTACTTTAGAATAGCTAATGGCATTAAGTTCAATCCAATCTAAGATCGAATTTAATAACATATGACAAGACTAAGAGTAATACTCTGACCAGATGTGAGTGTGCCCTATGCTTAATATATGGAATCAGGGTATGACTTTTTTCGAATAAGCCAATTCATTTGGGACCTGCAGACCCACTCTTTTTCCTATTAAAAAATAAATAAATTAAAAGGACTTCCCGTTGGATGCATATTGGGAAAGATGAAACATTACATAATTTGCATTACTTGGAATACAAAAATGTCGGAAACAGGAAACAACCTCTCTACATGACAAAGGTGGGGGTAAGTTCTGCGTACATCATACCCTCTCCCGACATCGCAGAGTTAGGAGCAGGACCTCTACTGTAAAACTATATTGAATATTGTGAACTGCTTATTTAAATTTTGAGCTACACTTCTAATGATCAATTTTTTTCCTTATCAAAAAACAATTTTGAGCTACACTTCTAATTTTTCACTTTATGCCAGCAACAATCACATCAGAGTTTGTATAGACGAAAATTTTTAAGTCACTTGCTCTTTTTGCGCTGAACCCTTCTTTAATGTTCTAAGGAAAGGTCCCTTATAGATACTTTTACCATCTAGGGTATTTGTGCTTTCGTTACTCTCGCTCAATTCTAAAGATCTTTTCCTTTAAAAGTATGTTTTATACACACAAACATATTTAAAATGTTGGTGTTTTGGTCATGTTGTAAAGAAAAGCTCTTTGAAATGTAGTTGGGGTGGTTTTTGTTTGGAACATTGAGGCCTGAAGTGTGAACCTCATAGGTTATGTTAGAGTCCAAGATTGCTTGAGGGTAAAAGTTGTAGTCTTGGACAATCCTTACTTCATGAGCTAGCTTTGAGTTGAGTTAGGTGAAACGTCCATTTTTCTAATAGGTTGAAACAACAATGAAACAACTTAATAACGTTTTGAGACCCAACTTAATGTTCAAAGACTCTTCTTGGCTCCAGAGCTTACACATCCCTATCCCTGCAAAGACACAACTTACGTATTTTGCTGGTCTTAAGATTCAAAAATATTCTGCTTCTTCTGCTTGTTGTGGTTGTTGTTTTCTCTTCTTCCTGTTCCTGGAACAGGGATTCATATGTTTTTTATCAGCAGAATATAGATTATACTTCTCTTGATTCTCCTCTAGTTCTCATTCACCAATTTTTTTTAAGACAGACAAATTTGCCAGAGTACCAAGGGCACGAAAAGATTGTGATTCGACGTTATAGTGATTTTGTATGGTTACACGATCGTCTTTTTGAGAGATACAAGGGCATTTTTATTCCTCCACTTCCAGAGAAGAGCACAGTAGGTACTGGCTACACTTCTTCCTCATGTACTGGTTATCTCTTTGACTTTTCTCTAACTCTAAGTGATGCTAAAACCAGAAGGTGTCCTATATGTTCAATCTGGAAATATATTGATTTATTGTTGCTTATTGATGGAGAGCCTTGGAGTAACTGGTATGTGATGGTAAAGTTGCTGCCATGTGATGTCACGGGTTCAAGCCGTGGAAACAGCCTCTTGCAGAAATGCAAGGTAAGACTGCGTACAATAGATCTTTGTGATTCAGCCCTTTCCCGGACCCCGCGCATAGCGGGTGCTTAGTGCACTAGGCTGCCCCTTTTTTTTTTGGAAGTGAGAGGGACAAGAAGTGGGAGTCATGTAGGTGGAAGTTGTTATAGATTGACATATCTAACTGTGTCAAACATGTGTAAGAATGTCTGTATTTGGGGCATCAATCCCATTTTCTTTGAAGAAGTATTGGTTATAAAGATCAAGTATTGGAATCTATCAAGGGAAGCCACCTGCTTTGGCACCAATAAAATAATCTTCTTTTTCAGAAAGCATTTTGAGATTATTATTATCTACCTTCTTGCAGAAAAGTTCAGATTTAGTGCAGAATTTATTGAAATGAGGCGCCAAGCTCTGGATGTGTTTGTAAACAGAATAGCTTCACATCATGAACTTCGGCAAAGTGACGATTTGAGAACCTTCTTGCAGGCTGATGAGCAGGTAATGAATGTTAATTTGCTTGGTTGGACCATTTAGTGGAGTTCATATGTTATCTTAACTTTTTGTGGAGGTATAAGGGCTTAGTTTGTCTGTGAATTGTGATGATGTTTCTGATTGTTACTGAGCCATATCATGAACGTCTATCATCTTTATCTTGTACTGATTGTGTGATCTTCTTAGTTTGTGATACTTAAGTACACTCACGATTGTTAGGGAACAACTAGTGTAATTGACCCCAACTCTTTATTTCTATCAATTGTAGTCATATATATTTATAAACTAAATAATTGAACAAAGACAAGAACAATGTAAAAAAACATCCAAAGGATGTTTTTGTGCCTCTTATATTATTAATTATTTGATATTTCATTGAAATATACAAGATTCAGAATTACAACATTGTAGTGTACTGTTGTTGAAAAAATTTGCAAAAGACATAGAAAAAGTACTAAAATTGTAATGAAATAAATTACCAATTTGAAAATACGTTTTCTAGTTTCTGTATAATTTCGTGTGGTTCTTCGGTTGGAATTGATATATCTTGGTCAAATTGTTCCACGTCGCTACTCATGCCTTCAGATAAGATGTCGTTGTAGTTTTCGTCTTCTTCGTTAATCTCTGGTTGACCGCACCTTCTTCGCTCCGCTCGTATCCAATCTCTGAATAGTACCGCCATCTTCAAGCTGTCTCCGGCTAATGAGTGTCTGTGCTCTCCTATTTGAAATCTGCCGGCAGGAAAAACGCTTTCAAAAGCGACTAATGACGCTTGAATGTTCAAAACATCTCGGGCCATCATTGAAAGTGTCGGAAATGTCTTCTCATTCTGCATCCAATATTTCAACAAGTCTTCCTTTCCGTCTTGATTGACAACTGCTTGGTAAGGTAAAGTACCCTGCAAAACATAAACATCTAACTCGCTAATTTGGTTAGCAATGCTACCACCGCATATTCTATTTCTGAGGCTTTCAATACTAGCCGCAGAAACAACATATTTTTTTAGAGGCTGTGTTGAAGTAGAAGAAGATGGTACGAAAGCCGGTTGGTTGCTAGCACTTTTTTGCTGGTAAGACTTTTACAATCGTCTACTTTAATAGTCGGGTTTAATACAATACCAATAATATAAATCGGGGGAATAGAAATAAAATATTTCTTTATTTTCATAAACATTTTTTAATAGCTGCCTTATAAGCAGGTTTTTCCATATATTCTTTAAGCAGTAAAAATATTATAGCTATATAAAACAACATAGTTGAAATAGTAGGATAATATATAGTAGAAAATTCTTTTGTTGCTCGATGAAAATTCTCTAGAAATACAATTAGTTCTTTAATTTTGTCCCAATCGTTATCCACAATCATATCAGTTGAATTTTGATTATGGGAGTTAAAAAATAAAGTGATACGTTTTCTATAATCATAAGCAACAAGTAGTTGGTCATATAAAAAATTCCACCTAGTGGGTACTTCTTCGAATTTTTTTCTATAAGATAGTCCACAATCGTGACAAATTTTTTTATAATCTTTTTTCCGTTGGATTCTATTACTTTTAAAAATAAAGTTTATAGCAAATTGTATTTTTTCAAGAATATCTTGAAAAAGTGAAAGACCATCCTTTACAACTAAGTTATAAATATGACACGCACATTTGATATGATTTTTTTTGGAAAAGACGGAGTTAAAACTTCTTTTAAAACATAAATAGCAGAATTGTTAGAAGATGCATTATCTAATGTAATACTCATAACTTTATCATTTATTCTGTAATAATCGCAGACTAAATAAATATTTTCTGAAATAAACTCACCAGTGTGCCTACTATCTATATATCTATATGCTAAAATACGTTTTTGCATAAACCATTTATAATCTATCCAATGACAGGTTACCGTTAAATAATCATGGCCGTTAGTACTACGACCTATATCAGAAGTTAGAGCGACTTTGCCATTAAAATGATATAATGCATAACGTAAATATTGTTGATATTCATGTGCAAATTTAAATACATCTCTCTTAACAATTGATTCAGGAAAACCTTTATAAGTAGGATTATACATATCTCTAATATAATGAATAAAACCAGGAGATTCAGGAAATGAAAAAGGCAAACCCTCCACAACAACTAATTTTGCTAGTGCTTCCCTATCTTTATGTTTATCGTATTTAGGGCCTACAACTCCCCCCGTCATAGGGTTAATTTGACCTTGTACTTTGTCCGAGACAGTATGTGAACCTTGTCCCGATTGAGAGGGCGCTTGCACACCATATTTTTCAATAATGTATTGAGCATGCAAGACTTTGTGTTTTTGCAATAGATGTCTTCCTAAACCCCCCGTCCCACCATGACCTTGTTCAGTTTTAAAAGTATAAACATATTTACAAGTTTTACATATAGCTACTTGATTCAGTACGTCCCTGTGAAAATATTTTCATACAACTGATTTTAATGGTCGTTTTGCCGGACCTCGTCTCATACTAGGGGGAATAGGAGTCATTTCACTAGTAGGTGTATCATCATCTACATTAGTGGCTGTATCATCATCTAGAGTGACATCTAAGTCAAAGTCTTCTTCATTTTGAGAAAATACATGGTCGTCAAGATCATATGGTATTTCAGGAAACTGTTCAGGATCAATAAAATCATCTTGTCTAAGAATAGGACTAGGAATACTAGAAGAAGTCCCCTGCCCTTGTTACCCCTACTAGAAGAAGCCTGACCTTTACCTTTACCCAACATACCTCTTAGTCCTTTCATTTTAATTATGCTAATAAATAGTTAAAGATAATGAAATTAAATGTGCTAAATGAAATAAAGACAAAATAATAATTTAATGAGAGAGAATGTACCAAACGCCGACGTAGAGTCAACGTGTAATCGAGAGGTTGAAAATTGAAACTTTGCTCGATAGATAATCCTCAAGCTAGTTGCCAATTTCACTCCCAATTCCCAAATTAATAAATAGATTGAATATGTAGTAGACAATGTTGTATAGAGATTGATTGATTGAGAGATTAGAGAGATAAGAGATTGTAGTAAGATTTGTGAGAAATAAGAAGAGAAAATGAGGTATTTATAGTTGAGAAATTGGGTTAAAGTGTAAATACAATAACTTAGGGGTTAAAAATAAATATAAAGGGGGTAGGGGGGGTTGGGGGAGGCCAAAAATAAAATGGCCGTTATTGCAACGGTTATTTTTGCAATTTGCTGATTTTCGGGCGGGACCGGGGCGGGACGGGTCGGGTCATCGCGGGACCGGGCCAGGCGGGACCATACCATGTCTCGTCCCGGTTCGAGGCCCGTTACCGTTATTTTTTTTAAAATATTCGGGACCGGGTCGGGACCCTGCCGGCCCGGCCCACTGGCCAGGCCTACTTTTAACCAAAACAAAAGTTTGTTTACTTCTAGGGGTTATCTCGTGATTTCAGTGTTTTTAATTCATGTGCGGTGTTATTAATATCCGCTTTCTTATTCCACCTTCCATTCTGTGTTAAAAAGTACATAGGTTCCTGTAGAACTTCTGCTTGTGTTATTTATGAGGTAGACAGAGCATCAACCAAACATTGCATAATTAACCAGAGTTTAGAACTGTGCACCAGTCGGCTTTCAGGAATTTCTCGGTTATATAAAAAACATCGTATAAAATAGTGTTGTATTTTCACTAAGTGCCAGATTTCTTATTTCAATATAATTACGTACTACTTACCATTTTCAAAAGAAAAACAATGTTGGATTTTATATGGAGATCAACTCTTCTTACTACACCAACCAAACAACCCTTAATGTGTTTTAATTTGGTGAAATTAATGCTCTGTTACCAGATGCACATTTGGGGTTCAGTGAGCATATTGGTGCAACGAGCTACTAGAGTAATAAACTAGTCTTAACAGATCTTCAGTAGATTGATGAGCTTATTTTTATTGATATCTTTCAGATTGGTATTTGAGGACATCTCTTCTCAAAGTTCCCTTCTCTTCAATTATTAAATGCTTTAGATTTCAAAATCTACAGGAAGAATTCATTCTCAAAAGTGTTTTTAAACTATTTTTTTGTTGCCTTTTCTTCAGACAATGGACAGAGCAAGGTTCCAGGAGACTGGTATTTTCAAGAAAAAGCCGGCAGATTTGATCCAAATCTTTAAGGTATCGGACAGTTACATATAATAATAATAATAATAATACAATTTCTGTATAATTATACTTTCAATTCCACACTTGTTAAATTTTGATCACACTTATTGAAACAAACTCCCTTACCTATGTTTTTTCTTTGGTAACATCTCTATTGATGCATTAACGAAATTGTAAATTGGCAATTCTACAAATACATAAAATGAAGTAAAAGGGAAATTCCGTTAATTCAAAGCGGTAGCTAAAAAGTTGTGTTCTCTTTGGTAATTTGAGCTAGCTATTCAGTAAATTTCTTGTTAGGTTAATGGTAAATTTCTTATTTCTTTATGGCTGCGTTAGTGTAAGATTTAGTGGTATTGTCTTTGTATTACAATGAACTACTAGAGAGGTAGTTTGGAAACTAATGGTATAAAAGAAGGCTATATATGCTATGTTAATAAAACACCTATGTGTTGTCTAATGTATTATTCTTGTGGTCTTTAGCATATTCTTGTTCTGTCTCTAAGTGAGTTGAAAGTAAAGATGACATCTGTCCTTTGATGTGAATTACTGTTATGTAACTGTTCATGATTTAACGTGGGCCTGTGGTGCATAGAGTGCGTTTCTTTTCTTGAACTTTTAGGCTCATTGTGGATTTCATTCAAACCACATTTAGCCGACGCCAATGAGTGAGGGCATATTACAATGGCTTGTCCACAGGATTTTCTTAAAACTAACAGTAAGTCGTAATGGCAGGATGTACAATCTAAAGTGAGTGATGTCGTTCTTGGAAAGGAAAAGCCAGTTGAAGAATCAACCCCAGAATACGAGAAGATGAAGAGCTACATATTTGAGCTTGAGGACCATTTAGTTGAGGCTCAAAAGCATGCATTTCGTCTTGTCAAGAGACACAGAGGTAGGAAAAATCTAGTTCAATGCATTGAGTACTCTGTGCAAGTGTATTTACACTTCAGATATTTAATACAGTATTACAGCACGTTCTATTTCACTCTTTTAAGGTGATGCCTATCCCATTCTCAAGCAGTGAGATACATGGTGATTCAGGTGCCTTTGCCTTCTCAGTTCTCTCTACCTTGCTGGCACCCCCTTCACTCGCCTATAGCTGAGCTTCTGGGAGGAGTCATCCTATAACTTCGTCCCTTAACCAAGTGGGCTGATTTATTAACTAACGTTAAAATTCATGTTAACAGTTTGACCCTCATTTTTGTGCTCGAGTAATGGTAAAAGAAGTTCATCATCAACTTTCTGGGAGAAAACAAGGTTAACCAAGACATTGGTCCCGTCGGGGCTCGAACTCATGACCTTCTGTTCATCATCAAATTTCTCTTAATGGGAAATTTTACCTTGTAAATCCCAATATTGGATTGGAGAAGATTAAAGTTGAAGTGTTACTGTGTGAAGCTAAGATCCGATTAAGCCATTATTAAGAATGTCTGCTGGAGAAACTCAAAGTGAACTAATGAAAAACCTCTCCTATTTCCTATCATGAAGGAAAGTGAACAACATGCATGGCTCAATTGTTTTTTCCTTTTGCTTTATGGCCATACTGGCTGTAAGAAAATTCAATCTCAGAGGAGTCAGGCACATTTTTATTCAGATCTGTGATCGGGCATATAATGAGGATCCAGAGAAGAAGATATTACTCAATGTAACTGCAAACTGGGAAAGTTTACCCCAAATGCAATTTGAAAATGAGGAATTTCAAATGTGAACTGTTTGGTCAAGCGCCCTCTCTGTATTTGGCATTTCTTGATCTCTTTTCTTTGCTTGCAGTTTTCAATCCGAAGATGGCATATGACTTTTGTCATCTCATCATGTTTTTGTTTCTCTAACATATTGTGTGCTTTAATTTCCTTTCCCCCCCCCCCCCCCCCTCCTTGTGATTATGACAAACTTGTCATTCCAAGAATCTGACTTATGACTTTTCTTGTTAACTCAGAGTTGGGCGAATCTCTCTCAGAATTTGGAAAGGCAGTCAAGCTTCTTGGTACTTGTGAGGACGATGCCGTCGGAAAGGCATTTTCAGAACTTGGGGCAAAGTCTGAAATAATATCAATTAAGCTGCAGAAAGAGGTACTTTCAACGAAGAATAACCAATGTTGTTTTCTCTTTCTCAAAAGTAGGTAATGATAACAGTCAATGTTCTCCCACTCAGGCACACCACCTTTTAATGAGCTTTGAAGAACCTTTGAAGGATTATGTTCGAGCTGTGCAATCTATTAAGGTGAGTGGTCAACTTTGCTTTTGAGCAAAGCTGTATTTTCTCAACAAATGGATGGAGTTTCTCTTCTTGCTGCAGTTCCCCCCCCCCCTCCAAACCACCCACCCTCTCAATCCCCCACCCCCCACAAAAACTTGAAACTTGATTGGTAATCTTACTTTAACATGGTAAAAATTGTACTGTCAAATATTTCGCTTCCACACGGTGTCATTAAAGGCGAAAAGGCAAAAATGTGGTTGCTTTAGTGAAGAAAGGCACATGTTGAAGTTAAATATAGCACATGATGAAGTTATATACAAACGCAAGAAAAAATAACTATAAAGGCAACTGATAATTATATGGGTAGAGAAATAGCAATAATTGTTATCACGTGCATTATTTTAAATAAATCCATATCAATCACGTTCAGATACCATCATGATTTTCTAATTAATAGGAAATGGTGCAGTTTTAAGTTTCTACTTAAGGTCTAAGATCAAATATTTTTCATACAAAATTTCTAAGTTTCTGTTCTTGGTCATTAGTATATCCGTATGTAACATTTGGGTAACAATAATATACCATTTTTCAAGCCTTGTTTGAGCTTCGCTTCAGGACTCGAGCATGCCTTTTAAGGCAATAAGGTTCAATTTAATCAAGGCAAAGTGCGGAGCCTCCCTCGAGCTTTGCTTCAGGACTTGAGTGTGCATCTGACAAATACTGAGTCTCAAGATAAACAACTGTTGCATCTGTATTTGTGCTTTCACCTTATTATTTGCTAAGAGTAACCTAATGTTATGT
This sequence comes from Przewalskia tangutica, assembly GCA_029844215.1. Classification (NCBI taxonomy): domain Eukaryota; kingdom Viridiplantae; phylum Streptophyta; class Magnoliopsida; order Solanales; family Solanaceae; genus Przewalskia; species Przewalskia tangutica. The sequence goes on from CM056732.1 coordinate 569,292, forward strand.
TGCTGTCCTATACTCATATCCATGCTAACTTTGAACAGGATACGATAGCGGAGAGAGCAACTGCATTCAAGAAGCAGTGTGAACTGGCCGAGACAATTAAGTTTAAGGAAATAGATTTGTATGGCTCAACACCTATACTTCTCTTCCTCCTGTTTTGCTTCTTTTGGTGGTTTCCTGAATCTGATCTTAATCTGCATTTGGTGATAGTTCTGTTGAATTGTTGCAAGCTTTTCCTTCAACAATGTCACATTTATAAAATGACCTGGTCTATGACCCTTCTGCATTCTGGGTGTGTGGGAGGGTTAACAATGCACTATGACACGTTTGGTACGCTGTATCAAGTTGGACTGTATTGGACAAAAAAATAATACGGTGGGCGTTTTCAGCCTTGGATGGATGTGATACTATTTTTAGAAATAAATGCAGTCCAATCTACTCATTTTGAGACCCATCTAGCAGGTGGGTCTCCCCTGGAATGTACTAAAAACAAAATAAAAAATACAATCCATTATATATTAATACTTTAATACCGTCCATTATATATTAATACAGTCCAGTACATTCCACTACAGTCCAGTCCAATCCAATGAAATTAGTACAGTCCAGTGCGACGTACCAAACGAGCCCTATGATATCTTAAATCTGATAAACAAGGCTTCATTCTGTTTTACCACTAGTATGGCTAATCTGCTACTCTTATCATCCAGGCATGGTTTGATGTTGATGTGAATACTCGTTAGGTCTTGTTCTACTGGAGAAGTTACAATTTTTTTAATCGGCTGCTCGATCTTTCAAATTTTCCAGTATGAGAATTTAGTTCATTTAATCAATTCTTCAGTGTCCTTCATGTTGTATATAAATAAAGCTTAATTGCTGATTTCACCTACATCGAGCTCAATCTTATGAGTACGTTTATTAGCCATCAGTTTGGCTCCTTGATATGCATAAGTTTACATCGGTCCCTCTTATTTCTACCCCTCCTACCAACCTCACCCCCTCTCCTCTTTCTTTTGTGAGCAATAGCCATATAGGTACTTTTTAGTCTGCCAGTGGTATATACTACTGTTACACACTATCATGATGATAAACAGTATATGTTTTGTATACACAACCCTAGATTATGGGACATTTACCAAAGGCCTTCTAATATCAGGTGTCGAACTGTAACTATTAGGTTCAAGATTAAATGGTGCCAAGTACTCTAACCAAGTGTGTGTATCTGACATCGTTCTTGCATGTGGAATATGCATCTCATAGACTATTACCATTATAAACAGTAACTTCTTTTTCGTCTTTCCTATCCTGTAAATCTGCAAAGTAAAGAGTCGAAACATGTGTTTGTCTTTATATACGACGGGGAAATATGCAATCCTATTAATATTCTTCTTTAGTCATTACATGGAGCATCTCAGAGTCTCTGTTCTGAAATAAAATTTGGCTCGTGCCTTTTTATTGCAGAAATAAATACAGGCTCACACGATCAGAGAAGTTGGCTGAGGCTGAGCGCGAGTATGAAATGGTCAGTGTAGTTTAACTTGCTCTTTTTCAGTTGGCTAGTTGTGGAACTGCCTCAGCGGTGACTGACATCATCTTTTTGTGCAATACAGCTTAAGGCTGAAGGGGAAGAAGCATCAAGAAGATTTGATACGATAGTGAGGCTTATGAATGAAGAGATTGTCCGATTTCAAGAACAGAAGACATCGGATATGGGACTTGCTTTCCATGAATTCGCTAAGGGACAGGCACGACTATCAAATGGCATTGCGGATGCATGGCGAAGTCTTCTTCCCAAGCTTGAAGCTTGCTCTTCATAATAATTTTACAACAAAATGAAGACAAGCTTGAGCGCAATCTGCTCTCGACGTGAAAGCGTTGTTGCATTGGTTTTCCAGAAGGGTCTTTGAGAATTGGTTTGTTGCTGCAGCTTGGTGGTTGTATGAATTTGAGTTAGATAGTTGTGTAACTTGTACAGCAGCAAAGAGAAAAATTGAAAGTAGCTTAATAGTATTTTCTTTTCATATGACAGGCAAAGTTCCAAATGCTGAATAAACTTAATTTTTTTCTTCTTCATCCTTTTAAATGATCCCAATTTCCATGTTTCTATATGTGGATTTCTCAGAGTGAGCTGTGTTTGATTATACTATTAGCTAAATTTTCTTTGCAACAATATTGACGCATTTCTGGTGAATCATTTTTCAGAAAATGTGTAACTATGGTACTAATTTGTATTTATCTACGGTATATCACACTGGAAAGCTTATTATTGGGATATTGACTTCGCTTTCTCAAGTGAGAATGGATGTGCTACAATTATGATGATTATGACGTGAATTGTTTGCTACAGAATAAGGAAATATAGAAGGATTTAAGTTATATAAACTCCGCGTGAAGAACATTTACATTATCAGTTTAATTTAACTGATTATAGCAGGTTATTACTTGATTTTTTTAAGGCAAACATATTTGACTTTTTTGCAAGAGTTGCATGTTATTGTAGGTCAACTTAACCAGCATTGTTGTAGTCTGTCCTGTTAGAGGTTTATAAAAGTAATAAAAGTCGCCTCGGTGCACAAGCTTCCGCTATGTAGATTTATAAAAGAAATAAAAGTCACCTCGGTGCACAAGCTTCCGCTATGCGCACGTCTGAGAAAGCGCCGACCATTGTCAGAATTTTTTTCAGATATAGATTATTGACACAACAGTCATATATTGTCCTGTAAGAGATTTATAAAAGAAAAATAAGTTAACCTCCCGTTAGACGCATGTTCCAATTACAGTATAGATTAATGACTCGATATTACCATAAACTATCCCGTCAGAGATCTATGAAAAACATAGCCCGGTGCACTAATTCCCACTATGTGTTGGGGTTCGATAAAGGACTGGTCCACTGGCAGAAAATTATATGTCCGCAGAAAATATATACATTATCTAGTGCTAGAGTAATTAATCTTTTTATGTATCATTTTTGGACTAATAGTTGATCTCAGTTGCTTGAAATGGAGCTTAGTAATAAATTTTCTGTTGTTTTGTTGTAGACTGTCCACCACTGATTTGCAAAAGGCCCTTATCCTATCTCATCAACATGTTCACAAAATAACCACTTGTAACTGCAAACATAGAACAAAACTAAAACACAAATTAGAAAAAGGGAAGGGAATTAGCCATGTCTTCCTTAACAACCAGACAACTATTTCACATAACAACATAATTCCCAAGTGCAACTTTGTCCTTCAAGGTCTATTCTTCTGTCAACTCTGTTCATCACCAACAAGAACAACAACAACAGTAGTACTAGGTTCTTTCATCTCAGTGAGTTTTCATGTCACCAGAATTTGTCTGTTGTGGTGAAAACAGCTGATGGGGTGGCACCATTTCACCTAAAGATCAAGATTAGTGTCTTTTGGTTTCAGAACAGAGTGTTAACACTCGACTCAGCACATTTATAACCAGTAGGGATTTAGTGTCTTTTGGTTTCAGGTTATCATCAAAGGAACTTGCGGCAGTTGAAGACAAAGACTCAAGACACATTCAAGAACGAAGATCAAGGTCTCAAAACTTGTTGTGGCCATAATTTTTACTTGCTACAAGTTTGTTGCTATTGTAAATTGTAATTCTGATAGTTTACCCTTTCGAAGCACTTGTAATAGTTAGTTACTATTCTCGTACATCCATTGTTAACCAACACTCTTATCATGTATTTCGACTACTTTGGGTTGTCCTACAATATGCTAATAATGGATTTTGTTTCATATTATGATTTTTCTCTAGGTAATGTTCCCTACATGTCTGTGCACTGGGATGGTGATGGCAAGTGAATATGACCTTCGTATAGATCCATTTGATTAAGACACAACCCTTGACACCAATTCCCATTTTGTGACTTACATTCAGAAAATTTTTGGTTCATTTTCTATAATTTTTCCTTGTTATAAATCATAGTGATATATAAAATATCCTTGTTAAGGCCAAGCCTTTGGTAACGAAGATGATAACTTCTCATCTTTTTATGAGTACAGCAACAATTGCGCCACATACAAAACAAGTTGGAGTTGGCTTTAGCCAACAATTGCGCCGCATACCAGACCAACATGTATATAAGTTTGCTTTAGCCAACAAAATTGCGCCACATATCAACGAATAACTCAATCAAAATGCAATTATCTCCCGGACCAAAGATATGTAAGTTTGCTTTAGTTAATGCTCCAATCAAAGAAAACCGTTTCAACAGCAAAACAACAAACAATAAAGCAAACATATGATAGCGGATTTGAAGTTGTAATCAAGCATCACTTATTGGTTCTATGTGAATTCCTGAAGTAGTTTTTTAGATTGATAATCTAGAATTCAGTATCATAAGGCTCATCCTAGCATGGCATATCTGTATCCCCCGATAATGATCATTTCTATTCGATATATGAATAGGTATGCCCTGACTCTACCATTATTATAGGGGTATGGGGAAGGGAAGGCGCTGAATGTTTTACTTACAGGAGAGGAGTGTTGAAGAACAGAGCTTGACAATACAGAGGAAGTTGGAATAAAAATGGCATAGCTTTGGCGGTCATCACAAGGGTGTCCAACCAATCCCATTTTTGGTTTTATCAAGTTATTTCGGCGAAACTAGAAGTTAAAATTTTGGTAGATAAGAATATCGGAAAATTTTCTTTTAGTGAATAGGTAAGACCGTGTCATTTTTCAAGAACAATAGCTAAAACTCTTGATACTATCATTTGAATCATTGCTATTTGATTCGGACCTGTTCTAAAAAAATTAAGGTATTCGAATTATTTATTGACACAGATAAATTCAGAGAAAATCTCTGAAATTGGTCTAATATTGAACCTTGGACAATAAGTCTTCTTATTTTAAGAACTTTTGTTAACATAAAATAGTTTGGTCGAGTGGTCTAAGGTGGTGTTTGGTCAAGCTTCTCGAAGTGTTTCTGTTTCTCAAAAACACTTTTTTGGCCAAACACCTTCTTTCCAGAAGTAGAAACATTTTTTTTTCAGAGGCCAAAAAGTGTTTTTAGATGGGAGAGAAGCAGAAACACCAATTTGATGCTTCTGGATAAGTGCTTCTGGAGAAGCCCTTTTTGCTTATTCATTGAAAAAAAATTTGGACCCATTTACCATTTTCTTTTCACAAAATTTCTTTTAATCTCATATAATATCCTCATATAAAATAGAAATTTGAGAATAGGGATAGGGACGAAGGGGAAGGGCGGGGGTAGATTTTTTTATTTTATTTTATAAAAGTAACAAAAAAATATGAAATAGAAATTTGAGAATGGGTATGGCAATGGGGTGGGGTGGGGTTTGGGGTAGAGCGGGGTAAGAAAAGAATTCATATTTTTTTTATAAAAGTTACAAAAAATATGAAATATAAATTTGAGGATGGGTAGGGCAATGAGGGTGGGGGTAGGGGGGGGGTAAGAAAAAAATTCATATATATTTTTTTTTTTTTTATAAAAGTAACAAAAAATATAAAATAGAAATTTGAGGATAGATAAGACAATGAGGTGGGGTGGGGTGGGAGTAAGAAAAATTCCTATTTTTTAATATTTTTTTTTATAAAAGTAACAAAAATATGAAATAGAAATTTGAGAATGTGGTAGGGCAATGGGGTGGGGGTGGGGGTGGGTGGTGGTAGGGTGTAGGGCGGGACTAATAAGATAGAAAGAACATTTCTTGCTTGTTTAGTAAAGTCAAGCTTTGGCGGTAGGGTTGGGGTGACTTGTTGGGGCACGAGTGCCCTGTAAGAAAAAATTTCATATTTTAAATCATTTTTTATAAAAGTAACAAAAAATATGAAATAGAAATTTGAGGATCATATTTTTTTTATAAAAGTTAAAAAAATATGACATAGAAATTTGAGGATGGGGTGGGGGTAGGGCGGGGGTAGGTTTGGACATATTTGAGTCGTTAACTATCATATTGTCGTTACAGTTCTTATGTACAATATAATTTTTTTTTATTAAATGTTGCAATTAAATAATTAAAAAAAAATATTAAATTGTAAAGATATACTAATTTTTAGAAACATATGATAGAAAAGAATATTTTAAATAGTTTTAAATCTATCAAAAAGAATATTTTAAATAATTTTAAATCTATTAAAAAGAATATTCTAGTAAATTTGCATAAATGTTGGTCAAACAGGAAACTGTTTCTGTTTCTCAGAAGCACTTCTATAATTATAGGCCAAACACCCTAACTGATTATCCAGAAACAGTTTCTGCAGAACTACTTCTGAAAAATAGAAACATTTTTTCAGAAGTTTGATCAAACAGACTTTAAGGCGCCAGATTTAGGCTCTGGTACGAAATGGCATGGGTTTAAATCCCACGGCTGTCAATTTTTCTAGTGTGGTCTTTTTACCAAGACCTGATTTCTAATATTATTTTCTATACTGTTAATAGTTTTTCATATTCTAAAATTTATTACGATAATGTATCCAAATTTTCCTTTTGATCTCCTTGTAAACCAAAGCTGATATATCTTAAGCAAAGGCAAAACTTGTTTAAACAATAGACTTACCATAACAAGACGAACCATAAGTTGTTTACAATATTAATTTTTATCAAGCTTTTTAAAATGAAAATTTATGTATTTTTAGCCATAAAAATTGTATGGACATATTCGTAATGCTTTCTTGAGTTACATATTCTTCTATACTAAAATTATTTAGGAGGAATTTATTTATTATTCTAGTTATCAAGGTTGTATAAGTTTAAAAACACACCTAAATGTAAAGTTGTTATTTGATTCAACATGTATAATAGTAATGGCTTAAGGTGAAATTTCTCACATATAAATGTTTCAATAAATAATACATATGTGAAATTGGTAGACATAGAAGTGCTAGGGGTCTCGCGGGGGTAGTCGTGGTGGGCATCGAGGGGACTAGTGGTAGACTGGTAAAGTTCAAGAGAAGGTGGAAGTCAAGAAGACGACGTATGCGAAATGGGTAGACGGCAAGGATGAGGTGGAGAAGTGGACGAATAGGGAACTGTATAAGATGGCGAGGAAGGAGACAAAGCTAGCGGTCACGGAAGCGAAAACAACAACTTTTGAATGCCTATACGTGGAATTTTTGAAAAAGGCGGGGATAAAAAGTTGTACAGACTAGTCAACGCGAGAGAGAGGAGGGCCCGTGACTTGAATAACGTGAGGTGCATCAAATACGAAGATGGCAAAGTACTGGTGGGGGACACATATATTAGAGGGAGGTGACTGTCACGATCCGAACCCCGGACCCGTGACTGGTGCCCCACCTGGGCACCCTTCTACTTAACTGACACAAGTAAACTGCGGAACTAAATAACACCTCTTTTTTTAAAAAAAACCAACGAACGTGCAAAGGCAAAGCCGACGAGGCTGCCATATAATATACATAATCAAAAAGTACTACATTGTACATGAGTCCAATCCCACATATGAATACAGACCTCTAAGAGTTTTACTGAACTATGACGGGACAAGACCCCGCCGTACCCATAACTTTACAAAAGTCTGTACTGAAGAATTTATACCAAAATGATAAGCTCCCGAACAAATGGAGTTATCCAAAACTCTGAGCAAGGGTCCTACACCTTCAGATCACCAAACTGCGTACCTAAACATGCGGCATGAACGCAGCCCCCCGGAGAAAGAGGGTCAGTACTAAATATGTACCAAGTATGTGAAACTGAAAATACTGTAATGAAATCATAACAGTCTATATAACACATGAGACATGTATGATAGCCAAACTACAGTACACAATATATAAGCCAAGTCGTGGACGACGCCTCAAAGTCATTACTCAAATATAACCATGGGTCTCACGCCCATAATATCAATCATGCCCGTAGAATTCCTTCCTCACTGCCGGCAATCCATGATATAATATAACACTAATATGTATACATGACCACCAGGTCCCACCTGTGTCATAAAAACTGTACGGGCCAAGTAGGAAAGCCAACCACCAGATCATAAATCGACCGGCAAGTACAAAAGCCAACTATCGATCCGGCTGCGTCAACAACTTATCGGGCAAGTACGAAGCCAACTACGGATCCGGCATACACGAGATATGACCGGGGCAAGTGCGAAAGTCGTCTACCGAGTCATCGTACCAAATCGCGTTTATGAATCGATCGGCAAGTACGAAAGCCAACTACAGATCCGACTACAAGAATCGACCGGCAAGTACGAAAGCTAGCTACCAGATCCATCCTGCGTCACTAAACCTCATGGAGAGCTAGTCCATGGAATAACAATATCACCCGGGGATTTAACCCGCATCATGGTCGCATGCCCCAGAATCCTCCATCGTATAAGCATGTTCATGGATCCATCACAATGGAAGCATACCCGTGGAATCCCCATCACCGCTTCAGACGCCCAAGTAAATTCACAACAAGATACTTACTCCAACTGAAAGTCACGTCAGCGTAAAAATATACTACTTGCACTCAAAGGCTATCACAAGCAAGCATAGGCAAGTTTATAAAATCTTTAGACTTTCATTATCACACAAAAATGAATTTCATTTTATAAACTCAAGGCACTTTTGTTTCACATAAAAAATCGGGAATTTAACCCAAAGTACTATGTACTTCCATTCTTTTCAAAAGACTCTTTTTTATATAAAACCCTAAGATACTAACACCCGTAGTATCAAAGCATGTCTATTTTTCAAATTAAGTTACTACACCTTTAGGAATTCATTTCAAGACTTTGAAACCAAGTAACTTCTAATTTCACAACCTAGACAACTCTCTTAACCTTCCATAAAGCCGTTATAACTAACTTCCCATAAAGCCGTTATAACTCTTTATGGTTTTAGACAAATTCATTCTTTTTATAACCAGAAGACTTATACTTTTAAAACCAAGTATCATATACTTTCAAATCAAGTTACATAACTTTCAAAATACTTCAAGTCTCTTAACTTTAGAAATCAATTTCTTAACTTTAGAAATCAAGTTGCTTCTACTTTTAAATCCCAAGTAACTCACACCTTTAAAACAAGTTACTTCTCTTTAAATCATGTCATTTCTCCTCTTTTAAATCAATTAAGTAAATCACTCCTTTGACTCCCCTAAAGCCGTTATAACAATCTTTAGGTTTTGGAACTAAGACACTATCCAAGAGATTAGGAAACCACTTCCTTTTTAAGACTCTAAGTACTTCAAGTAAAACAACCTTCATTTTTGAAAATCCAACTTTTATCAAGGGAATGGATTATAACAACTTCTAATTTAAACATCCAAAGTACAATCAAGGAAGTATATAGAACAACTTCTATATTAGGCAATCCAAGTACAATCAAGGAGTAGATCATTTAAGGAGTGAGATTTACTTTCTTTACCATAAGGAATCATGCTAGAAGAAGAGGAGATGGTTCACATACCTTTTCGGCTTAATCCACAAGCTAAGTCGAACACGCCGCACGTAGAATTGTAAACCTATAATGACCACAACACGACTATCAACTTCTAGTTTCTAACGTAGAATGATACTAAGTATACGGTCTCTTATTCTACGGAAAATTGGGCAACACTTCTTTTGTTTCTACGTACTTTTCCGCCATTTTCAAGGCCCGAAAATCAATAACCAACATGCCGCATTTAAGGCTCAACACATCAACCAATCAACCAATCAAAGGGGATTACACGCCTTACAATACGTGTAAAATTCTGCCCCACAATTAATACCAAGTAGTTCAATATCCAAAGCCATTCTCGGCTAACATGTACAACAACACAAAGTCCTTTCCAATTCTTTTTCAATCCAAGTTGTTAAGTATACCATGTTATATAGTCGTAAACAACTTTAACAACTACAATTCCTTCTTTATATAACATGCGACAACTAAACTAATAACCAAATTGAATTGTAATCTCAAAGGCTAATCATGCTAGTTTCAGATTAGTGGTTCCAATATCCATAACACTTATCAAACTTCAATATATACATCTCATGCTTGTTTATATCCATAACTACAACAATAAGTAATCTTTAATCACTAAAACGACAAAGATTGTTACCTTGATAAGCCCTTATAAAATTCCAAGATTCAAAATCGCTCCTTAGTAATCTTAGCTCATTTCCTTCACGCTCAAATCCGCTATTTGAAGCCCTTAGAAGTTCACAAACAACTTCCCTTCCATTTCAAACTTCAAAGTTGAAGAACACCTTAGGTTTTCGCCTTGCGACTAACGTAAAAACGTCATTTTTCCGGGATCTTTCTATTGAAATATCCTTACAATACCTCTAGGAACCTTGGGTTAAAGTATGGTGAATAATGAACCACAAACGGAAATCTTTTTGTGTGGAAATTGCACAAAGCCGAGAGCTATCTATTCAAGCTCAAGTTTTCTCTAATTTTTTCTAAGTGTTGTGAGCTAAGTCTTGCTACTAGGTTGAATATATAACACAATGGAGGGCTTAGATCAAAACACTTGTGTGGCTTGGATGAAGAGGATTTAATATCAAGTGCCAACTTGGCTTAATTGACTTGGTCAATTTTATCAAGCTTTGGGCTTGCAAGCCTTGATCATCTTTCCCTTGGTCATTTGACCATTATACCCTTGGTCCATATTTTCGAACAAGCCTATGTAGGGGGGGGGGGGGGGTTACACGTGTCGCCTTCATATTCGTCCATAAAATTTCGTAACCCTCGTGGGTCCTACAAAACGTAAAATTTCTCGGGTGGGCCCTACGTGACCAAATCCGTAAATAAATTTCCACAATGTTAATAAATTCCATACTCCTCAAATAATGTATTTTGAGAATCTAAATTTCATCAAGTCTTGTGTTCTCGTGTCTATTCTCTTATACATGTCCTGGAATTACGGGGTGTAACAGTGACAATCTTACTTTCATAAACTATTGAACGAAAAAAGAGATATAGACATTGTGTTGGGGGATCTGGAGCAATCTGGTAGGTACCGAGATTTTGGATATTGTAGAAGCATTAAGGTTGAGGAGGTGAAGGGTTCTGTTCGCAGGATGCGCATGAGATGAGCGATCGGGCCTGATGAGATTCCAGTTGAATTTTGGAAGAACGCATGCAGGGCAGGTTTGAAGTGCTGACGAAATTGTTTAACGTCATTTTTGGGACGACGAGAATGCCCGAAAAATGGAATGGAGTACAATGATTCCTAAATGTGATATCCAGAGTTGCAACAACTATAGGGGTATCAAGCTGCTGAGCCACACTATGAAAGTTTGGGAAAATGTTGTGGATATAATGGTGAGAAAAGACGTGTCCATTTCTGAGAACAAGTTTGGATTCATGCTGGAGCATTTGACCACATAAGCCATTCATCTTATTAGGAGGTTGGTGGAGCAATATAGGGAGAGGAAGAGAGACTTACATATGGTTTTCATCGACCTCGAGAAGGCATACGACAAAGTACATATGGAGGTTCTATGGAGCTGTTTGGAGGTTAGAGGAGTACATGTGGTGTACACTAGAGCCAAGACCAGAGTACAAATAGTAGGAGGATACTCGGAGCACTTTTCAGTGATGATGAGGCTGTACCAGGGATCAACTCTTAGTCCATTCTTTTTTTCCGTGTTGATGGATGAACCGACGCGACAAATTCAAGGGGAGGTGCCATGGTGTATGTTATTTTCGCAGACGACATAATATTGATTGGTGAGACTCACAACGGAGTGAACTCTAAGCTTGAGGTTTGGAGACAGACTCTGGAGTCTAAAGAGTTTAGGCTGAGTAGGATCAAGACAGAATATTTAAAGTGCAAGTTTAGCAACAGGAGCGAGCTTGAGACAAGCGAGGAGGTGAGGCTTGGTACTAAGGTCATTCTGAAGAAAGGAAACTTCAAATACCTCGGGTTTATTATTCAAGGGACTAGAGAGATTGATGACGATGTCACACATCGTATTAGGGAAGGGTGAATGAAATGGAGGCTCGCATCTGGAGTCTTGTGCGAATATGCCACCAAAACTTAAAGACAAGTTTTATAGGGTGGTGGTAAGATCGACTATGCTGTATGGGGAGGAGTGTTAGCCAGTCAAGACGTTGCACATCCAAAAGATGAAAGTGGCGGAGATGAGGATGCTGAGATGGATGTGTGGGCATAAAATGAGTGATAGGATTAGTAATGATGATATCCGGGATAGAGCGGGAGTAGCCTCAGTGGAGGATAAGATGCAGGAAGCGAGGTTGAGATGGTTTGGGCATGTGCAGATGAGAGACACAAATGCCCAAGTACGGAAGTGTGAGAGGTTGGCCGAAGAAATAGCGGGGAGAAGTGATTAGACTAGAAATGAAGCATGTGCAACTTACTAGGGACATGACCTTAAATAGGGGGTTGTGGAGGACACATATTAGGGTAGAATGTTAGTAGGTAGTCGAGCGTAGTCCTACTTACGCTTACAAACAAGTAGTTGCAGTGTTATTACTGTAGGTCCGCTTATCATATCATACGAATAGGCGTAGTATTGCTTTATAGTCCCCTGTATTTTGATTTCTGTTGCTATATGTTAGTTACTGATTCTTTCTTTCTTTCAGAATATGCTATCATGACGTATTCACTTTTGATATCAGTATTTTCATACTACTTTAAATTTCTTAACTGAGTTTGATTGTTTTCTCTTATTTTTTATTATGCATATGTGTGTCCTGAGTCGAGGGTCTCTCGGAAACAACCGCTCTACCTACCAATTTAGAGGTAAGATCTGTGTACACTCTATCCTCCTAGACCCCACGATGTAAGATTTCACTGGACATGTTGTATCATCAATTTGCTCAATCCTTGCTTACCTTTAACTTAAGTATATTGAATGGATTGAATTCATATTTCATCTGGACTGAACCAAAACAAAAAACTTGAAAAATGTCAAACAAAACAAAAACAAAAACGCAAATTCTTTTTGGTTTTGTTTAATTTGTGGTCCATGCTTTTCAATTTATATGACATCATTGTCTTATTAATCTACCAAGGTAGAGATAATGTATACGCACACTCTACTCTTATCAGATCAACGTTGTGAGATTTAACTGGGTATGTTATTGTTGTATTGTCTTATTAATCTATTAAAAAAGAAATGACACAAACAATTACAAAAATTTACCATAAAGGTTAATGATAAGTTTTTATAGTCATATATATGTTATAGTACGTTTAAGATCAGAAGTTTCAAAAATTTTATAGCCATAAAATACCATGAAATATTTAAAATCATAAGATTCAAATATCTCATTTCTTTTTAAAATTTGTGCAATTTCAAATTATGTCTCATAAATTAAAATCAAGCGAATATATGTAGCAAATCAAATATAGCGTTTGGTTTCTTTTTAAGCAATAACCGAACGAAATCAAACCATAAATAAATTTACACAAATAGTTGTCCGAATTCACAATTTATTTTTCTTAATCGATATAAATAGAGTACACACATATTATATATGAATTATACATATATTATATATACACAAGTTATTTTTAGTTTAGTCGGTTGGATATATGACTATTTAGGTTTAATTCTTCAACCATATACCATTAAACACCCATAACAATAAACGAGGGGCGGGACTACACTTCATGCAAACTAGATGGACCACACACTGTCAAAGGAAAAACAACAGGGGGAGTTTTCGACATATCACAAAAAGCTCATTCATCAAACCCTAATATATAAGCAATGACAGCCATTTTTTTTAGCTTCCACCACAAACTAGGGTTTTTGCAAGCTGCTGAGTATCTCTGTGCTTTCTCACTACCAAAAAACCATGGTAAGGAAGATACTATATTACACGCTTTAACCTATATTTTGAGTTTGTTACCTGGTTAGCCTATATTTGTGTATAAATATAAGGTTGATACATTATAATGTTGTGCTGTATATTTGCTTGTTTGCAGTCGAGGAGAAAGACTAGGGAGCCTAAGGAAGAGACTGTTACACTTGGACCAACAACAAGGGAAGGTGAATTGGTGTTTGGTGTTGCACACATTTTTGCATCATTCAATGATACATTCATTGTGAGTTAGTTGATACTGTACATGTTATTCTTAAAATTTGGGATGTAGAATTGCATGTTGTGCTGAATCTTAGTTTATGTTCTAAATGCAGCATGTGACTGATTTGTCTGGAAGAGAAACTATGGTTCGCATTACTGGTAAGCCTTTGTTTGACATTTGTTAATGTTGAGGATTGGTAGCTACACACAGCCTTTAAAATTGTTCATTTCTATGCAAATGTAGATTATGTACATGGACCTAAGATGATTTGCTTTTCAGGATCTAGCATTCACTTGTTTTTTTTACCTTTTTATCAAAACATTTTTAATTTTTCAGTATAGGTGAAGTTTAGTGGTTGAAAATGTAGACAATCCTTAGTATTAGGGAGCCCTTAATTAGTCTGAAACAACAAATTAGTGTGTATTGGAATGTAATGGTTCTAGACAGAGGCAAATGGATATTGAGGAATCTTATAGCTAAACCACCTAGGTTTTTCTTCCAGGATCTAACATCCTCTTTTTTTCTTCTTCCTATTTACTGAGATATTTATATTTAGAGCGTAGGAGAAGGTTTGTGTAGGAAAATGTAGAGGATTTTATAGTGTTAGGGAACCCTTAAGTTGTCCCGAGACATCAAATTATTGGTATTGGGATGACACTCTTGCATCAATTATTTTCAGTTTGAGTTGAGGGTCTATCGGAAACGGCCTCTCTATCCCACAAAGGTATCTCTATCCCACAAAGGTAGAGGTAAGTTATGCGTACATCCTACTCTCCCATACCCCACTGTGTTGGATTACACTGGGTATGTTTTTGTTGGGATGACTCTCTTCTAAGTGAAGTAAAATGGACATTGAGGTTTCTTATAGCTAACCCCATCTATTATGGAGTTGACTTGCAATTATCACTGATGGAGTATTGGTATGGTATGGAGACGGTTTTCATCTCAATTTGTTATACACCATGGTTGCAGGAGGAATGAAGGTGAAGGCTGACAGAGATGAATCTTCTCCATATGCTGCTATGCTTGCAGCTCAGGATGTGTCAGTACGATGCAAGGTAGTGTGTTGTTTCGTTTTTTATAATATATTATTTCCTTAATTCTACCTAAATGTTACTTAAATCCATCAGATATGGATGTGTCTAGTTCGTATCTTCATCTGGGACAGTGCAATATAAACCAATGTAGTAGGGAAAAAAGAAATGAGGACGTTTTACTAAGATGCTGATCTACCTAGATTAAAGATTAGCTTCCATTTAAGAAAAAATGCTATGAAGCACGGACACTTCATTTAGGGTGAGGTGTCCGTGTCGGACACCTCATCGGACACGAAACGCCCCGGACACGCCCCGGACACGTGTCCGGGACGTTTCCCAGCAAAAAAAAAATCGGACACGCGGGGGACACGGCAGGGACATTTTTTTTTAGAAAAAGTTTAGTTTTAATTTTATTTGATTTATTTTAAGTAAATTTATATTTATTTGAATTTGGGTCTTGGGACATACTTATGTATTAGTTTATGGACTATGGTCTTATAGATTATATATTGAATATTTGATTGATTGTCAATTTGTTATGAATGTTTCTTTTTAATTTGGTATTTTGGTTATTTGGTATATAACAAATTTGAATTTAATTTATAATTTATTTATGAATGTGAAGCTTTAATAATATTAATTTTAGTATTTTATATATTATATTATATATTATATATATATATAAATATTTTTTAATTTATTTTTACAGCCGTGTCCCTGCCGTGTCGTGTCCCCTATTTTTCAAAATTGCCGTTTCCGCATGTCCGTGTCCGTGTCCTATCGGACACCTCTCGCGTGTCCGTGCTACATAGAAAAAATGTCATGAATTGGAGTCAATTTCGCTGAATATGTGTGCATCTGTTGCTTGCATTGACCTATAAAATGGGTGCCCAATTGATCAGATAGTCTTTTCTAGCAGTTAGAGTCTTGAGACCTTTTGGAGTTTCTGATGATCACGTCTAGTTGAAGATTTTCATGGACAGTATCGTAAAGCTCATGACTTTGTTCCCTGACTAATCATTCCATGTTTACTATAATATACAAGATCCCCACCCCCTCATCCCCCACAAGGGAAAGATGGATTGAGATATTGTTTAGGGTCCCCTATGCTATTATGCTTTCTTATGTAAAAAAGATCCCTTATGAATGATATGATATGTACCTTCAATTTCATACAATTTTTTTATGACCGCAAAATCTATCTTGAGCCAGCCACTGCCTTAAAGGATGCACCTATACTCTTCTCCACTTAAATATTGGTCTTAGTTCTCAAGTTTCATACTCTTTTACCTATAGCAATCACATAATGGTTGATGATGCTTGAACTATGTCAGAGATGTTTACCTTGGATTCTAATATTTAAGCCTCAAGGTTTTTGAATTGTAATCATTAGATAGTAAATGATGGTGCATGTTAGCTATGCCATTTATTTATAGTCCAAATGTGGCAATGCGAAGTCAATTAACTACTGAAGCTCTTGTGTCTTTCCAGCTTTCATCCATTCATTCTAATATTTACCATTTAATGTTATTCTCTAATTCTTCATCTACAGGAACTCGGAATCAATGCTCTTCACATTAAGCTTCGGGCAACAGGAGGCAACAAGACCAAGACTCCTGGACCTGGTGCCCAATCTGCTCTTAGGGCTTTGGCTCGTTCTGGCATGAAAATTGGACGTATAGGTATAGTATATGTTACTATAATGTTTGATTATGATACTCTTGCAATTGTCTGTGAGCATTGCTATTGTTATAGAAAGTGTGGTGAAAGATTTCCTGATCCTTGTATATCCTGGAATTTTGCAGTCTAATCAATTTTAGTATCATGTGCTGCATTGCTAGTGCAATTGTTTCCTTGTATAGTATTATAAACTTCATATTATGCTCATATTTTGTTGTATCATTGTTATGTTAAATGCCACTTTAAGTAATTCTTGCTATATTTGTTTTTGCAGAGGATGTGACTCCAATTCCCACAGATAGTACTCGCCGGAAGGGTGGTAGAAGGGGAAGGAGGCTGTGAAATCTCATTCTTTTCTGCCGCATGCTCCAAGTTGGAGAATATTGTTGTCGAGGATGCTCCTTTAAATATCTATTTACATTTCTTTTCGAAATACTTTGTAGCTGAGCACTTTTGGTTTCGAACCCCTTTCATTTTGAGTTGGTCAGCTTTGCAAGATAGTGAAGTTTTCTTGAATTTGGTTTATGTAGGTTGATTGTTGGAAAAATTTAGGCTTTTTGGTCATCTTAGAAGGCTGTTGGTTATAAAGCTTAATTTCGTCAAACTTAAAAGTTAAATTTGGAATTTATAATGCAATCAAAATATTAGCAAGTGTATGATTTTCAAAATAGAAATTGAAAATGAGTGAATAATATCACGTATATATTAGTATATCCGTGTGCAATGAAGCTAACTTATCACAAATTGAAATAAAATTTTGGTTCAAAAATCATTATGGGTCTGCTTCTGAATATGACAAATTGCACAAATATATGTGTTTAGGCCATTATTTAAAGAATAGACAAATTTATAATTTCTTAAAGTTTTGATCATCTCACAATTAATTTAGACATACATGCATGATATTGTAATTGTTGGTTTGAAGTTTTCAAATTTAGACGTACAGGTCTGAAGTTCCAGCTCAAAAGAAGAAGAATAAGATGAAGCAACAAGATGAGGTTCATTTCGAAGTTCACCAAAATTGACTAACTTTTAAATAACTTTAACAATTAAATACGTTCTAAATAAGAATGCGACAACTGATTACTTGGTGTCAATTCGGGTCATCACACAAATGACCCTATTTTGGGGTGGTCTTTAATTTTTCCCCTTCGCCTAAAAAATGCATGAAAATATTCTTGAGGTTTTGGGTTACCCAGTTATACATAAGTTATGCCTTATGCCTTAAGGCATTGTCTTGTAAATTTTATTTTTGACCGAATTAGGGTTCAAACCCAGAACTAAAAATATAGAAGTTATGCCTCGAGACATAAATTTTGCGAAACCTTGAACTTGCGAACTTGTTTATTTGTTTTACTGAGCTAGTGTTTGAACCCGAAATCTCTAATTTTGTAGACGTACGAATAAGGATATTTTGAGCAATAACTTTTCATTAAATGAGAAGTGGGGAAAAAATAATAATTAAAGACCAGCAAATTGAGGGGCAAAAATTAAACACCAGCTAACTTCTTCACATATCTATTCGGCCCAACTAACTTCATTCCCCATGATTAGGCCTCAGTATATGGTTTTGGGGTCTATTACTCCTTGGCCCATAAAAACCCTAACAAAAAGTCTATAAATTTCTATTTTCCACTTGAACACTTAGCCTCCATAGTAGTGAGCTTTTTAATCTCCATTGCAATTATTCATCATGTAATATTTTCAATTGAAAATGTTAAGAGTGGGATGAGTTAGTCCCACGATATATTCTTTACAGTAAATATCCTTTGATGTTTCTTTATATAAATGTTTTAATGGGTTTATAACTGCAGCCTCTTATGCAAATTAGGATGTTATAATGATTGCCATTCTCAACTTAGTCATCTGAATTTTCTTCTGTTCTCATGACTGGTAAATTATACACCTTTTTAAAAAAATACTAAACTTTGATATGAATTGTGGTTAATATGCGTTTATTTTTTCTTAATTTGGGATTTTATGGTATTCTATATTTTACATTGTGTTTTAATTTAGTGTTGAGTTGCGCGGCCCTTAAGATCGCCTTCCATTATGCTCCATGGAAGCGTTTTGAGTCATAGCCGCGCTACATTAACTGTATATACACATACTATTTTTATGTACAATGTACATATAAATGGTGTGTTATATGCCTGAGATTCTCTTTAGGGTTTTCCTTTGGGGGTGTCCTTTTTACCTTGCCTAATTTTTATGGGGTCATATCCTTTTTTGGTTCTATCTTTCCCATTTTATGGGATTGTAGAATCAAAGACACTGTAAATGGCTCTATTTAAGGTGGGGTATACATAATATTACAAGTTTTTTTAGTTAATGTATTCTTTTGTTTTGGTTAGATGTGTGAGGTGAATTCCTCTATTAGTTAATCATTCGATATTCTGACTTGCAATTATTAACTACATTCCATTTTAATTTAGGATTAGTTTGATTAGGTGTAAACTTTAATAAAGTAATGATACTTTTGAAGCTTGTCGTCTCAGATATGCTAGTAAGGTTCTGTCTTTTGGTATCATTGAAGCAAAGAGTCTTTGATGACATTAATTGAGGTGGAGGTGTATATTGTTTTCCAAGTTTTTTTGGTAAATGTACTCTTTGATATGGAAAGAATGATGAAAACAAATTAGATGTGCGAGGGGTGAATTCCTCTATGAGCTCAAAATATCGAGGCATATTGATAGTCTGACTTGCCATTACAAAGTACTTTCCATTCAATTTAGAATGTCTTGTTTGATTAGGAATGATGTTTGATAATGTAAATGAAAACTTTTCAAATATGTGATTTCAAACATGCTAGTACATTTGTGTTCCAAAAGTTTGTCACTAATGTTAATATAGTTGTTCAAGATAAATTGTTTTGAAAATTTGAAAGGGGCTATCTTTTTGGAATTTATTCATGAGGAAATAGTCCATATTTCTTTTGGGGACATATCCCTTGTTGTTTCTACTTTTCTCACATGGTATTATAGAACCTGTAACACTTTGAATGGATCTAGTTGAGTTGGTGTGTACATTGTCTTTCTTATTTATTTGTAATGGCAAGAATGATGAAAACAAATTAGATGTGTGAGGGGTGTATTCCTCTATGAGCTCAAAATATCGAGGCATATTGATAGTCTGACCTGCCATTACAAAGTATTTTCCATTTCAATTTAGAATGTCTTGTTTGATTAGGAATGATGTTTGATAATGTAAATGAAAACTTTTCAAATATGTGATTTCAAACATGCTAGTACATTTGTGTTGTTCCAAAAGTTTTGTCACTAATGTTAATATAGTTGTTCAAGATATTGTTTTGAAAATTTGAAAGGTGCTATCTTTTTGGGACATATCCCTTGTTGGTTCTTCTTTTCTCATATGGTATTATAGAACCTGTAACACTTTGAATGGATCTAGTTGAGTTGGTGTGTACATTGTCTTTCTTATTTATTTGTAATGACAAGAATGATGAAAACAAATTAGATGTGCGAGGGGTGAATTCCTCTATGAGCTCAAAATATCGAGGCATATTGATAGTCTGACTTGCCATTACAAAGTACTTTCCATTTCAATTTTAGAATATCTTGTTTGATTAGGAATGATGTTTGAGAATGTAAATGAAAACTTTTCAAATATGTGATTTCAAACATGCTAGTACATTTTTGTTGTTCCAAAAGTTTGTCACTAATGTTAATATAGTTGTTCAAGATATTGTTTTGAAAATTTGAAATGTGCTATCTTTTTGGAATTTACTCATGAGGAAATAGTCCATATTTCTTTTGGGGACATATCCCTTGTTGGTTCTACTTTTCTCATATGGTATTATAGAACCTGTAACACTTTGAATGGATCTAGTTAAGTTGGTGTCTACATTGTCTTTCTTATTTATTTGTAATGACAAGAATGATGAAAACAAATTAGATGTGTGAGGGGTGAATTCCTCTATGAGCTCAAAATATCGAGGCATATTGATTGTCTGACTTGCCATTACAAAGTACTTTCCATTTCAATTTTGGAATGTCTTGTTTGATTAGGAATGATGTTTGATAATGTAAATGAAAACTTTTCAAATATGTGATTTCAAACATGCTAGTACATTTGTGTTGTTCCAAAAGTTTGTTTCGGGGTCATTCCCTTTTTGTTTTTATAGAACCAAATACAATTTGAATACATGTAGTTGATGTAGTACATTATATTTCTAGATTTATTTGTAAATTTACTTTGTTATGGCAAGAGATGAAAAACAATTAGATGTGCGAGGGGTGAATTCCTCTATGAGCTCAAAACATTGAGGCTTATTGATATTCTGACGTGCTTTTATGATTCTCTTTTGTTTTGATTTTTATAATGTAATTTGTCATTTTTGGACATTTTAATTGTCATGTGCATATATAGGATTGATGAATATCTATTGTGTGAAGGGAGAACTCCCTGTTGAATCTTTACACTAACCGCTTATTGATATTCTGACCTTTCACTTTTATCATTATTTAGTGTTCATAATTTGTAAGAGTTTGTTTTCACCTTTTCCTTGTCGTGGTGGTAAGAGTTTCTTTACTAAACTTTGGTTTAGTGTCATTTGCAATTTATTGCAACACAATATATGGCAAGAATGATGAGAATATTAGATTTGGTATGGGTGTATTCCCTATGAGCTAATACTTCTGAGGCTTATTGATATTCTGACTCTGCCAGATTAATTCAAGAATCTTTGTTGTATCTCCATCACTTTTTGTTTCTTTCATAGCTTTACTTATTTGCTTCCTTTCAAAGATAGGGTATTTTTGTGGGATTTAATGTTTGTTCTGCAACATTTTTAGTGTTTGAGCAACAAAAATTAGTCAGTAGTTTGTTTCTGTTCTCTGTAAATCAGGATCCTCTATGAGCTGAATTATCAAGGCATAACGATACTCTGACTTCAATGTACATGAGTGTTTTTATTGTTTGGTTTAGTCATTTTTGTTTGACTTGTATGATTTATATTTGTTTCTTGCTTGTCAATGGTAAGAATGATGAAAATACTATGTGCAAGAGTCAGCTAATGACTCTGTGAGCTCCAACAGTTGTGCTAATGTATTCTGACTTACCAAACTTGTTCCAAGATTTTATTTCCTTTTCTCATTTTTTGATATCTCAAATTGAATATGTTCGATTCTTGTTTTTTTGTTATAACATTGATATATATTTTTAATCAACTTTTGTAGACATGCTGAATGAGTGTTGGAGTATCACCGATCATGTTCCAGTCACTTAGCAAGTGGACCTGTATATTCAGTGTAACTCGTAACAATTTATCTTTCTGGGGCACACACACTATACTCAGTGACATGTAAAGCACTGGTTGTACTTATTTTCGTTGGATACAAATTTATCATTTGGGTCTATTTGAGCTTGTTATTGATTATATACAAATGATTATTTAGTTTGCTCCACTTCAGCTTATTATTATTAGTATTATTTTTAATGATAGGGAACATGCATCCGCTAATTTTTTACAAGTTCGCATTGGGTAAACTATCGGATTGCTGTAATAGTCTGCAAATCACGTTTGTCAGGTAAACTATATTTGGCAAGCCATGTGTGACAAATTCAACCAAGAAGTATTGGTAGGGGGAATCGAATTTGTGATCTTTCGGTCTTGCCCTATTTTTTTACAAGTTCGCACTGGGTAAAATTGAGGCAATAGCCTGCTAACTATGCCAGTCGAGCAATTTTTAAAGATAAATTTATCATCTTTCAAATAGCTCCTTTTCGATTTTAGAAGAAGTGGAATAAAGTAACTCGATTTACACCTAAACTTAGGTTAATTAATATAACAACAGGCCTAGTTTAATCCCACAATTGGGGTCTTGGAAGGGTAAGACTTGCAACTCATGGGGACATGATTAATAGTTTAATCCCATAATTGGGGTCTAGAAAAGGTAGGATGTACGAAAATCTTACTTCATGCGGAGACATGGTCAATAGTTAATCTCACAAGTGAGGTCTAGAAAAGGTAGGATATCTCGTGGGTACATGGTTAATAGTTTAATTTTAGAAGTGGTGTCTAGGAAGGATTGTATGTACGAAGACCTTACACCTTGCGGGGACATGGTTAATAATATAAACATTTATTATGATTTGTATTATCTTTTCACCTTTTATTACGAAATGTGGCTGAAATAAACATATGAGAAGCAAGTGAATGGTATCAAATGACATACAATTCTATTGTTAAAAGTTATTTTCAAAGGACATGCTATTCAAATAGCTAAATCAAAATTCTGATGGCAATTCAAGATTTGTAGAGTGTTTTCGATAGACTCTCGACTCAGAATAATGTAATATGGTGAAAAATATTCAAGACTTATACGAAAAGTATGCTATGATTCTTAATATTGGTGAAAAATGTCTTATAAGTTGGTCAAAATTCATATATATTTGACTTTCAAAACGCGAAATGTAACAAATATATTTGTCATTTAGGAAAATATTCGACGTGCATCATAGTGTTAAATAATCGTACTTAAGATAGTGTAATTGGTAAACTGAATTTTATTCATCGGTTTCTTAGCTATTATTTTTCATTATTTTACGAGGCTTTTAGCTTTTGGTGATATTTTGAAATAATTGGAGAAACTTTCAACTCCCATATTTCTCGAGTTAGGTTTTAGCCAAAAAGTTCTTAAAAGAGAACTATTTGAAGATTTCAATTACAATGACAAACTTTCTGTTATTAGTTAAAAAAATTGTAGCTATAAAAACAATAAGAATAAAATGAAAAATTGAAAATTCAGTTATTTTCAAACATTGAAAGGTAAAATACAAATATTTTTTCATATTTCTGCATCAATATATCTTAGATTGCTTTAAGAGTATAAGTCTCTGTATTAGTTCTTTATGAACTTCTTTTGTACCGGAGATGGGGAGGGGTTGATGGCCAGGGGGGCTTGGGGAATAGTGGGGATGCGACCGGTATGTGGGATAGACAACCAGTTGCATTCAGGAGGTAGCTAGAGAAGTACTAAAGGTCTCGCGGGATAGCCGTAGTGGGCATCGAAGGGACTGGTGGTGGAATGGTAAAGTTCAAGAGAAGGTGGAAGCAAAGAAAGCGGCGTAGGCGAAATTGGTAGAAATCAATAATGAGGTGGAGAAATGGACGAATAGGGAATTATATAAGATGGAGAGGAAGGAGGCAAAACTAGCGGTCAAGGCGACAACTTTTGAACGCCTGTATGTGGAATTAGAGAAAAAAGACAGG
This sequence comes from Przewalskia tangutica, assembly GCA_029844215.1. Lineage (NCBI taxonomy): Eukaryota > Viridiplantae > Streptophyta > Magnoliopsida > Solanales > Solanaceae > Przewalskia > Przewalskia tangutica. The sequence continues at coordinate 593,224 of CM056732.1, forward strand.
GATAAAAAGTTGTACAAACTAGACAAGTCGAGGGAGAGGAGGACATGTGACTTGGATCACGTGAGGTGCATCAAGGACGAGGACGACAAAGTACTGGTGGAGGACGCGTTTATGAGACGGAGGTGACAATCTTACTTCCATAAACTATTGAACGAAGAAGGAGATACAAACATTGTGCTGAGAGACCTGGAGCAATCCGGAAAGTATCATGATTTTGGATATTGTAAAAGTATTAAGGTTGAGGAGGTTAAGGGTGTTGTTCGCAGGATGCACATGGGACGAGCGATCGGGCCTGATGAAATCCCAGTTGAATTTTAGAAGAGCGCAGGCAGGGCATGTTTGGAGTGACTGACTAAGTCGTTTAATGTCATTTTTAAGACGACAAGAATGCATGAAGAATGGAGGTGGAGTACAATGATTCCTTTGTACAAGAACAAATGTGACATCCAGAGTTGCAACAACTATAGGGATATCAAGCTGCTAAGCCACACTATGAAATTTTGGAAAAGGGTCGTGGAGATGAAGGTGAGAAGAGAAGTGTCTATTTCTGAGAACCAGTTTGGATTCATGCCGGAGCGTTCGACTACAGAAGCCAATTATCTTATTAGGAGGTTGGTGAAGCAGTATAGGGAGAGGAAGAGAGACTTACATATGGTTTTCATCGACAGCGAGAAGGCATACAACAAGGTACATATGGAGATGTTTGGAGGTTAGAGGTGTACCTGTGGCGTACACTAGGGCGATCACGGATATGTACGGACAATAGGAAGAGATTCAGAACATTTTTCAGTAATGATGGGGTTGCATCAGGGATCAACTCTAAGCCCATTCCTATTTGCTTTGGTGATGGATGGACTAACGCGACAAATTCAAGGGAAGGTGCCATGGTGTATGTTATTCGCAGATGACATAGTCCTGATTGATGAGACCCGCATCGGAGAACGCTAAGCTGGAGGTTTGGAGACAGACTCTAGAGTCTAAAGAGTTCAAGATGAGAAGGACTAAAACAAAATACTTGGAGTGGAAGTTCAATAACGAGAGCAACCTTGAGACAAACGTATAGGTGAGGCTTGGTACTCAGGTCATTCCAAAGAAAGGAAGTTTCAAGTATCTCAGGTCCATTATCCAAGAGAATGAAGAGATTGATGATGATGTCATACATCATATTAGTGCAGGGTGGATAAAATGGAGGCTTGCTTCTGGAGTATTGTGCGATAAAAACGTGCCACCGAAACTTAAAGGCAAGTTCTATAGGGTGGTGGTTAGACCGACTATGTTGTATGGGGCTTAGTGTTGGTCAGTCAAAACGTCGCACATCCAAAAGATGAAAGTTGCGAAAATGAGGATGCTGAGATGGATGTGTGGGCATACAAGAAGGGATAAGATTAGAAATGATGGTATTTGGGACATAATGGGAGTGGCCTCGGTGGAGGATAAGATGCGAGAAGTGAGGTTGAGATGGTTCGGGCATGTGCAGAGGAGAGACACAAATACCCCAGTGCGGAGGTGTGAGAGATTGGCTATGGACGGGTTTATGAGAGGTAGAGGCAAGCCGAAGAAGTATTGGGGAGGGGTGATTAGACGGGATATGACGCATGTGCAACTTACTGAGAACATGACCTTAGATAGGGGATTTTGGAGGACACGTATTAGGGTGGACGAGTAGAGCGTAATCCTACTTACACTTACACACTGATAGTTGTAGTGGTATTATTGTAGACCTGTTTTGCCTATCGTACTAATAGGCGCAATATTGCTTTATAGTCCCATGTCGTTTGACTCATGTTGTTGTGGGTTCTTTCGTATACTTTGTTTATCTTATCTACATGCCTTAGTTATTTTTTTTTTCTCAGAATGCTTTATCATGACTTATCTGCTTTTGTTATCATCATTGTCATACTGCTTTAAATTTCTTATCAGTGTCAGACCGTTTCTCTTGATTTGCTTGTGTTTATGCTGTGTCTTGAGCCGAGGGTCTTCCAGAAACAACAACTCTACCTATCAAGATAGAGGTAATGTCTGCGTGAACTCTACCCTCTCAGACCCCACGTTGTGAAATTTCACTGGGTATATTGTTGTTTTGCTAATAAATATTCAGTTCATAGATATAGCAATAATATAGATGAGCAATTGAACAAAAAGATAAAGAACAACTATGTTGAAAGCAAAAACATATTATTCTCAAAAATTGAAAATAGAGGATAAATATTTACAAAGCCTCGAGGGATATCTAATTGACAGACAACAATAGAGTTGAAACATCATTTTTAGTCCAAATACTTGGTAACAAACTCTTATGTCCATCAAAATCTCATATTTTCCCCATTTTCGATAGTTTCTTTCTCCCAATTCCCTTTTAATTTATCTTAGCTTTGCTCATACTCCATGCATCCAAAGTCTCAATTGTGATTGACTCAGTTCCATTATTGAAGACAAATAAATGTGCCTTGTCATTAATAGCCAATGTTGGATAAACTCTTGATGTTATGCATGTCTTCCCACCGGCACCAAAACTTTCCACCACTGAATTATCGATCTGCAAATAAATAAATAGCAAAAAATGTTAATAAAAGAGTTTTAATAGATAGAATTGGATATGTTTAGTTTTTAGGGTTTTCTTTCGGGTTCAACTTTGGAACTCGACTAATACAGATTCATGCCAAAAAATCCATCGCTGGAAGGTAAATTCTATTATCAAAGGCGATTTTATTTTCAGGGCTCGAACCCCAGACATGAAAGCAAACTTACCAAGCTCCTCAGAGATAACTTCTTGGTTGAAGCTAAGTCTACATCCACATATCCAGCAAATGAAGGTTTGTACATTGTTTCGTTGTGCTTAAGAGTTGATCTGTCAAACATAAACAAAATTGAATACGGAGATTTGTCAATTTCTCTAGAGATTTAAAATTATGCTAAGAAAGAGAAAATACACTACTAAAAACAAGTTTTTTTTACGAACGAATCAGTCGAAAACATTACGGACGAGCCAAATTTTAATGAATTTATTATAGGACATTCGTCGAAAATTTCTAAGTTTTAAAGTAGTGACACACACACACACACATATATATATACATACATACATACACATACCTTGTTGCATCAGAGCACATGAGAACTTTGTAATTTTGTTGTGCTTTGAAAACTCTAAAGAAAACAGGTGTGTTTTCTTCCAAGTTTTGAGAAGCCAATGTTGCAAGCCCAAATGGTCCAAGCCCACCTTGAACATTTGAACCTTTGAGGGCACAAACATCTTGTGCATAAAGATCAGCCCAACTAAGATCAAACGGTTCTGCCTTGTCCAAACTTGCGAAAGAGAATGTCACCTCGACATCAGTCTGTCATTTTCATAAAATTTAAATTTTGAATCCGTCATGTTACTCCAAACTAATGTTAGTATAAACAATAAACAATAATAATAATAATAATATACCTGTGCGGGTGTGATTCCTGTAACTTCAATCTTTTCCAAATTGTTTAGCTTCTTGTTGATCAATTGGACCTTTTGGGTTCTTAGGGAGTCTAATTCTTCAACAGGCCACTGAACCAATTGTTTTCCACTTGGGTCAAGCCATACTTTACGTGGGATCAGCTGAATTCCGGCCCATCCTTTCGCGATATCATCTTCGGGCTGAATATCCGATTCATTAGCCCAAGCCCAAATAATCCTTCGGTTCTTGCTTGGGTCATAAAACGACTTCGTTGCATAGAAATTTCCATAATCGAGTCTTAATCCCTTCCAACTATCAATCGAACCGGTATCTGGAATAAATCTATCCTTCTTAGTATCATACTTACCAATAGTATAGTACTCAAATCGTGTGACGTCCATATTATTTGTTAGCACAAACTTATGTTCTTCGCCATATTGATCTACTCCATTAGTGCCTTGCAATGAAACAGGGTAAAAATCGGGGCATTCCCAATTTCCAGTACCAACAGTAGAGTGAAGTGGGTGTTTGGCCTTGACCCATTTCATAAAGTCCTTACTTCTATACATTATGGCTAACCCTCTTTTTTTTCTCCCACTTCCTATTATAGTTCTCCAATGTCCATCTCGGCCCATCCAAGCTGTTGTTGGGTCACGAAATTGGGTCTTGTTAATGCTAACATCGGGTACGATCAATGGGTTATTATCAGGCTTGATCCATTCGCGGAGATATGGGTCGGATATGTTGGCTGGAACAGCATAGTTTTGGACTTGAGTTTTGTTGGCATCTATTATTCCGGTGTACAAGATAATGGGCTTGTTACCGGGTAGAATAGTTGCTGACCCGGACCATGTACCGAATTGATCAAATGGTTTGGATGGGTAAATTGCGGGCTCTAAATTGATCCAATTGATTAAGTCCTTTGAGACTGAATGAGCCCAAACAATGTTACCCCATACTGACCCGTTTGGATTGTATTGGTAGAATAGATGATAGAATCCATTGAAATACATTGGTGCTGTTTAAAACGAAAAACAATAGCATAATTAGGAATTTATTTTTGTGATTTTATGTCATGGAAATTAAATAAGTTAAAAGAAATTGACTCACCATTGGGGTCTAATGTAAGTTTGTTTTGAAGGCATCGAAAGGTACCATGGAAAAAGAAATAATGACAAGAAATGATTAGTGAAGATAATTGAAACACAATTAAATCCATAATTGCAAAATCAATGCATGAATATAAAGAAGAAACCCATATAACATATATATTATGCATCTATAGACACATTAAAATAGTGGATGTATAATGATCAGACTAGTGACAAATCTAAACTAGACGTAACATATCCAACAAAATTCAATATGTCTAACTCGAACAATATATATATATATATATGGTATAATCAGTGACATATCTAGACTAGACACAACATATTCTACAAATAAAATTCGCTTAACTCTTACTAGGACTATAGTGTGTGAAAGTAATTTTTTTGATACATATATAAAGAAAGAACCAACGGACGGAACATACCATGCATCAACGTATGATGGGTTAATCAGTGGTAGATCTAGACGGACAAAATTATGTTGAACTCAAATTATACGTGCATGAAAAATATTGACACATATATAAAGAACAGAACCAACAGATCGAGGAACTATTACGTACCATTGATCCAATGTTTTTCGGGTTGAAAATGATATCCGGTTCTACCGATAGTTTGTACATTTACAGCACTCTCAGATTGCAAGTGAACAAAAACTTTGTGGGAAGCAAACACAACATTATTGGATAATAAAACTACAAAAAAGCAAACTAAGATAACTGGCAAAGCCCAACGAGAAGTGCTTCTGGATGAATACTCCATTTTTGTTTCTCAATAGGGCTTTACAGATAGTAAATACTTATTATTATGTTGTCATAGGGAGAAAAAACTTGGGAATGAAGAAGAAATATAAAATATGAGGAGTTTTTATAGTGAAAAAAGAAGGGTGGAGTTTGTTTTTGAGAGTTAATTTAGGACATTTTTTCGTATTTTATTTGGATAATATCTATCTAAAATAATGGATTGGCGATTTTGTTGTTTCTTGTTTAATGAGAACGAGTGCTTTGCCATTTAATTTGATATTCCTTTCTTGTGTGTGTTAAATAACTAATTCAAACAATAATGCAAAACTTCCAAATTACATTAATACATAACATTTGAGTGGAAAAAATAAATCCCCACAAATAACCTTTACGTTTTGCACTGTGGCTAAAGGTTATTTGGGGCGACTAAACATTATCCCCACAAAGGTTATCACTTGTTGTGGTGAGTTTTCTGAATCCTAGACAACCTTCAATATTATAATATACCTCCGCAAAACACTCCGGGGGACTATGTCGCGAAAATTTCGATTCTGCGGAAGTCTCACGTACGGTTCTCTGAGAAGGGAGTGGCTACCTACTGGAGCTTCGACCAAGCACCACCGCATATTCGGATGAGGGATATTTGAAGGCCTTTGTCCTACTTATAGTATCACCAAGAAAAACGTTATTATTTATTGCGACTAAGAAAGTCACTAGAAAGACGTCATGTAAACCCTATTTCTTGTGGTGGATTAATTGACGTTACCTAAAAGCATATGATTAAAGTCTTCAATGGTTAAGTTTGAATAAGGAAGTTATGATCGGTAGCTCACTTAAGGTTCAAGGAGAAATTGATTTTTTTCACAGTTTTTATATATGTCCTGAAATTGGTCATATATACTATATTCCTAGGGCAAAATTTCCAAAAAACAACAAAATCTTGGATATCTTAGAACTAGAAAATGAATAATCAAGTGCTTTTGTACATATAGTTATTCATTGGTAAAAGAAAGTTGTAGGCTGATCACCCGATCTCTCTATATTTCTTCATTACTTAAGTATTTATTGAGCCATACTTGACCAAATAGTACCAAACATCATTTAACTCTTTCACATAGCAACTTGCCTAATATTAGTACTACATAAGACCACACATTTAATTGCGTAACAAAACAAAAGTTAACAAGCTTCTTAATTAGTATACATATGGTAATGGTGAAGTCCATATACATACTCTATGCCCTGAGAGACAATTATGGAGGATTCTTGAGGCCATCATCTACTGTTAAATTTGATACAATTTTTGTGTCTCTTGGGACATATTAAGTACGTATACTGTTGTACACATGAATTATTTTCTTGAAAATGTTTAGTTCATCTTAACTGAACCCATGCTCCAAGCATTCAAAGTCTCAATCTTGATTGTCTCCGTGCCATTATTGAAGGCAAATAAATGTGCATTTTGACGAATAGCCAATGTTGGATAAACCCTTGAAGTTATGCATGTTTTTCCACCCGCGCCAAAACTTTCCACTACAGAGTTATCAATCTGAAAAACATATAATAATAAATAGTTAATAAAAAAAAGAGAACAAGAGAGATAATAACTTGTTCTGGGAAATCAAGTTGTTTTATTATTTTGTTTTAAAAAATGTTTATTTTAGAGAGTTGAAGTGTTTGATCAAGTTTTTAGGAAAATAATAAGTGTTTTTGAGTAGTCGATGAAGTGTTTTGAAAAAAGGTAGAGAAAATACTTTTTGAAAGCTCGGCCAGATACAAATTGATGCTCTAATATTGATAAAAATATCTTTTAAATTGATAAGTTAAACATAAATCGTTACTCTCCAAATATATTTTTAGAACTTTTCAAACAAGCAAATCTAAAAAAATTGGTCAAATAGATTATAAATAAAAAATGATAAAGCAAACTTACCAAACTCCTAAGAGATAGCTTCTTGTCTACTAAATTTACCTCCACATATCCAGCAAATGAGGGCTTGTACATTGCTTCATTATGCCTAATAGTAGACCTGACCAATAATAAAGAAAATAAAAAAGGTTAGAGTTTTTCATGATACTAATGGACAATTGATAAATAGATTTCAATTCTTGATTTATTCAATATTTGCTCAGATATTTTATATCCATGCTCGATAGGTCTAAGCATGCTAAATTTTAGATTGAGTTAGGACAAAATTCTTTTCTTATCAATAGTTAAGTTGACAAGTAACATTTGATCAAAAAGGATAAATAATGAGAAAAAAATCTAAATTTTGATCCTTGTAGCTAATTACAACAACAAGTAAAATTTCACAATGTGGGGTCTGGAAAGGGTAGAATGTACTGACGCTTTCACCTCCAGTAGGTAGAGTATTTGTTAGGAAGGCCTCTTCCTCAGAACTAATTAGATTGAAGAAATATACCTTTTAGCATCTGAGCACATGAGGACCTTATAATCTTTTTGGGCCTTGAACACTCGAAAGAAAACAGGCGTGTATTCTTCCAAATTTTTAGAAGCTAATGTTGCAAGTCCAAATGGCCCAATCCCACCTTGGACGGTCGAGCCCTTAATAGCACATACATCTTGAGCATAAAGGTCAGCCCATTTAGGATCAAATAGCTCTGCCTTGTCCAAACTTGAAAAAGAGAATATTACTTCAACATCAGCCTGCCATTTTACAAGTTTAGCTTTAATATGTAAAGGAAGAGTCTTAACATTTTTAACTAGTTGGCTTTATCCGTCTAGTTAATTTGTATCCATCACCAGTATATAAGTGTATAATCAATTTACTAGAAAAAGTCTTAAACCTGTGCTGGTGTGATTCCTTTAACTTCAACCTTTTCTCCCTTGTGCAACTTGTTGTTGTTTAACTGAACTTTTTGCTTTCTTAAGGTCTCTAATTCTTCGATAGGCCATTGGACCAATTGTTTACCACTACGGTCGAGCCATACTATGCGCGGAATAGCTTGAATTCCAGCCCATCCTTTCCTAATTGCATCATCGGGTACAACGTCTGACTCATTAGTCCAACCCCACACGATTCTTCGATTCTTGCTAGGGTCATAGAACGATTTAGACGCATAGAAATTCCCATAGTCGAGCCTCAATCCCTTCCAACTATCGATAGAATTGTTATCCGGAATGTACCTATCTCTTTTAGTATCATACATGCCAATAGTGTAGTACTCGAACCTAGTGACATCAAGGCTATTTTTAAGGACATACTTCACATTTTCTCCGCGATACGATGCATCTAAACCTTTAGTATTCTTCAATGATACAGGGAAAAAATCAGGGCATTCCCAATTTCCCGTATTAGCAGATGAATGAAGTGGGTGTTGGGCCTTGACCCATCTCATGAAGTCTCTACTTTTATACAATATGGCCAATCCCCTATTTTTTCTCAAACTTCCTATAACAATTCTCCAAAGCCCATCTTGGCCCATCCAAGCAGTTGTCGGGTCACGAAATTCGGTTTTGTTGATGCTATTGTCAGGAACAATCAAGGGGTTGTTATTGGGCTTGATCCATTTACGAAGATATGGATCAGACAAATTGGCCGGGACAGCATAATTTTGGACTTGAGCCATGTTGACATCTACTACTCCAGTGTACATGATAATGGGCTTGTTACCGGGTAGAATAGTTGCTGACCCGGACCATGCACCATATTTGTCAAATATTTTGGATGGATAAATTGCAGGCTCTAAATGGATCCAATTGATCAAGTCTTTGGAGACTGAATGGGCCCAAATAATGTTGGCCCATACTGATCCTTTTGGGTTGTATTGATAGAATAAATGATAAACTCCATTGTAATACATTGGTCCTGTTGAAACAAAAATGAAAGTCAATAATATAAATGAGTTATCGGTAATTGTGTGTGTGTGTATATTATATATGTATTTAGTGGGAAAAAGAATATGTAACTCACCATTAGGGTCTGTTGTATATTTGAATCGAGAGAGACCATAAGAACAAAAGAAATGATTAGTGAATGCAATCCATAATTAATAAAATAGTTAATGAATGAAAGGTGAAAACACATAAATGAAAAATAGCTATTATCTTCTCCACATGCTTTAGACTTGTGAGAAATTTCCGTGAGCTTGTCCCACGCGAATTCAAATTAGATTATTAAATTTTGAATATCACAAATATAAATTTTTAAGAAAGATTGAATTCTTCCGTTTCAATTTATGTGGCGTAGTTTAAATCAACACAAAATTTAAAAACAATGAGAATACATTGGAAACTTATGACACTAAACATGTTCGTGATAATAAAAACATGTCATAAGTAACTATATTTTTAGTCAACTTAATAAGAGACAATATTGTTAAGAGTCTCACATCAGATATGAAATGAGATCATGGACTCTTTATATAGATTTGGATAATCCTCACCCAAAAGCTAGCTTTTGGTATTGAGTTAGTCTCAAGATCTATTCTTTACATGATATCAGAATCAGATCAATTTCAATTCTTTTTTCACCGATGTTGGACCGTCAAATTATATTATTCACGCTCCAGTTAACAAGGTTTGAGCGTGCGGAGGAGTGTTAAGAGTCTCACATCGGATATGGAATGAGAACATGGACTCCTTATATAGATTTGAATAATTCCCACCATATAAGCTAGTTTTTGGGGTTGAGTTAGACCCAACATCCATTCTTTACAAATATGTTTGGCTAGTTAATATAAGCTAACTACATATTAATTAATTGTAGACATGATAAGTACAACTGTCTATATATGTCACTTTATATCATAATAATAAGTTAGGAGAAAAGTAAAATATGGAAGAAGAAGAAGAAAATGTCACGGGGAATATAAAGGGTGCCTCCAACAAATTGATTTTCACCCTTATTCCATGACCAAAATTTTAGGTCAAAAAGAACATTTTCTTTCTCTTTTGCACATTCTTATCCAAAACCTTAGCCTTGTCTTGCCATAATAACTAGCAAAATCTTTGGTTGAGTTTTGAGAATATAATTATTTTTAATAGAAAGTAGTTTACTCTGTAAAATAGTAATTTAGGCCAGGAACGGAGCTAGAGATCGCATGCAAGGGTGTCACCTATCAAGAATGATCAATCTGCTTATATGCTATACATGGTGTGAGCCAAAGAAGAAGATGAACATACCGTTGATCCAATGCTTGGGAGGTTGAAAATGAAAACCAGTTCTGTAAACATTTTTGACACTAACATCACTTGAAGATTGCAAGTCCACAAAAACATTATGAGAAGCTAACACTCCATTAATGTTTGATAAAACTATAAAGAAGCAAATTGACAAAGCCCAAAGAGAAGAGATTTTCTTAAATAATTCCATTTTTTTTTGGTAATGTGGAGAAAGAAACTGAAGAATGAAGAAGAAATGAAAGAATGTTGAAGTATTTATAGAGAAAACCAACTATGATGAGTGGATTTTTTATTTATTTTCTAGTGTTTGATAAGAAAAAATATTATTCAAATGACATTTATATGTAATCTACCAAAATACTATGGGGGTAGGATGGGTGCACTGTAGGGGTAGGGGTGGCGGGGGGTGGGATGGTCAAGGGGTGGGGGTTAGTGGCGTTGGGTGGGTGGGAAGGAGACAATGAACTTGGAATGTCACTTTTATGTAACTTATTTTCCCTACTTCATCAAGAAAGTCATTTTTCTCATTTTCGAGGTACTTATTTTTCTAGAGGAAATATTTCCAAAAATTTTGACCAACCAACCATGAGAAAATTGAAAAACGTTTTAAAGTTTTCCTCCATACCAAAATACCAATTATCTTTGTTCAATTTCTTTTTCTTGTGCGAATTTGTATCATTTGTGTCCTTCAAATCCGAACGTTTATCGGAAACAACATCTCTACCTTCTCAAGATAAGATATGCGTACATATTTCTCTCTCCAGATCACACTTGTGAAATTACACTGAGTTTGTTGTTGTTAATCTTTTAAAGAGACTTAAAAAGGATTTGAACCACTTCAAGTTTGATGCTCAAATTCTTTCATGAGTACAAAGTACAAAATTAAAATGGTAAACTCGCTTCTCATGATCATGTATGACATATATAATGAACTAAGATATATGTTCTTTAAGATGTTGTGTCCCTCTAAATTTTACGTGTTAGGTTTTGGAGTCCAATGGTATATTATGTCCTAACATTAGTATTTGTGTCCATGTTTCGGTATATGTTAGAGGATCTTAGTGATATAAATGTACATGGTTCAAATTTCACCAAAATCTTAATACAATGTCCATGTTTTTCTTTCCCATCAACTTTGTTCCTTCCTAAAACCTTAAAAATAAAATCAAGTTAGGCAATGTGAAAGACCCAGAAAATGAAACCTAATGCCAACCTGCACCTAACTATATATATTCACATAATAAGAATTTGCCTAATGTTAATAATTATAGTAGCAACCATATAATAAGCACCACCACTTGTGATAGTTACTAAGCTTAATCTCAGAAAAATCCAGAATGCGACAATTAATGAAAAGGTAAATAAGAACATTTGATATATTCTTTCACCAAATTGATTTGCCTAACCAAAACAAAAGGGGGTTTCCACAAAATTTATACACAATATCGGTTACAAATTGATGAATACATATATAGCATTAAAATTAAAAACATGTGGAGTTAGTTCCCTGCAGATCCAAAGGATTATTATATTTTTAGTTATGAAATTACATACGTAGATACACTTTGAATAGCTATGAATTGATTAGGATTTAAACTCGATTGGATTCAGAGACTCGTACATGGAAAATATCAGAACCTTAGGATGTGTCACATGATACTACAATTTAAAAAAAAAGGATTTAACAATGGACAGCTCATATTACTAATTGAACAATAAAATTGTATACACGCATTATTGCTCTGTAGTTTGATTCCTGCTGTTATGTGTTCTTTAGTGTAGTTTATTTATCTTATTTAGTTGTGTTAGATACTGCTTCATGTTGTTAGAATGCGCTATCATTGCATATTTGATTTTACCATCTGCATGTCCACATTGCTTTAATTCTCGCATAAGTCTGACCGTTTCTCATACTTTGTTTTGTTTTGCTTGTTTTGTCTGATTATGCTTTGTCTTGAGCCGAGAGTCTTCCGGAAACAACCGCTCTACCACCAAGGTGGAGGTGAGATCTGTGTACATTCTATCCTCCCCAAATCTCATATTGTGGAATTTCACTGAATATGTTATTGTTATAACAATAAAATTTTATGTTGGCTACTCGCTTTTTAGCAATGAATTTTGTAGTTAATACCTAGTAAATACATCATAGAATAGACGTGGGGATAGATTCACTAACAAAAATACCTTTGAAAATCTTTTATCAATATACAAAATAATATGTAATCATGATGCATGTTTGAGCCTCAAAACAGGATAGATGAATAGGTGCTGAAAATGCATAACAAGAACAAGTGCATTACACATCACATTTACTAAACTTTTTTCAATAAAATCAGCATAAGTTTAAATTTGGTAAAAACTTTTATCTTTCTACTTTCCATTGCATATATATGTCTGCACAACTACTTTTGTTTTTTTTTCAAATTGCTTTTCCACGTTTGAATTTCTTAGTGGGTTCGATTGCCAAATATATGTCTGAGTTCTTGTGAATCGTATGTTAAAACAGTGTCACGCACCACTTGAGATCCTACATAAAATTGTCTTTCAACCGGTTTGAGTTATCTGATTGAAAGAAGTTGATAAGTATTAAGTGTTAATAAGCATGTTTTATGTTGAAATTAATTTTTATAAATATGTAGTTACCTATTTTTTGAATCGAAAAAATCAGCGCGTCATGCGCAAACTAATAATTGCAAACATTGAATGACGATAAATCGGACAACAAAAAATATACTAAAATATGAATCATAAACTTAATATGATTTGGTCAATTGGCCTACATATGAGAAAACTAATTAAAAGACATATAATCTATTAAGAAAAAATCTCATCCTAAACAAGACTCTTTAAAGATTACATTGTGGATATTTTCCTGTGTTTTAGTTGTGGGAAGGAGGCCTTCTATTTATAGATGTTCAAAACTTTTTCTCCAAGATAAGAAATAGCCAAGTATGAAAGAGAATTATGTGGAAATGATAGAAAAGTGTATAAGGATGCCATGAGGGAGCATGTAGGCTACCATTTATTATTGAAATGGTTATGGTAGTTAGATAGACTTAATGAGGTAGTTAAGCTAGTCAACATTTGTTAAAGTGGTCAAAGTTAGTTAGTAGATATTTTGTTAAGATGTGTAGGAGTGTATATATACACTAATGTAATCATGTACAGCTAATTCATTCATTCAATACACAACAGTTTCAACAAATTATACTTTCCTTTCGGGAAAAGTAAAAATAATTATGTTAATAATTTGACTTTTTTTCGAGAAAAAAAAGTGAAACTTAAATATGGTAAGAAAATCAGGGCAAAAACCCTAACATTATTTGAGTAAAAAATAAACATTTGATGTGTTTGAAAGAAAAATAATGATAAGCAATTATGTTAAAATGACTCATATATCCTTAATGTTATTTTTAAAAAATTATAAATTAAAAAATAGTCGTATAAGGAAAATAAGGAACAACGAAAAGGGGAGTTAGGAATTCTATTTCAGAAGAGTATTTCGAGTATAAGAAAATATATTACGATAAATACTTGGTCAACTTAAAAGTGCTTATAAGCTAAAAAATAATAAGTTTGAGGTGATCAATTTATGACTTTTAACTGATTTTGACTAAATAAGAATTTTCAATATTTATCAAACGTGTAAATAAGTTAAAAAAAAATATATTTTAAGCTTATAATTTATAAGCTTAACCAAACACCTTCTTTATCTCGAAAAGGAATTTGATAAGAAAATATCACAATTGCGAAGAAAATGACACTTTGAGACTAACTCAACTTCACAAGCTACTCAAGATCATATTTAGAAAACAATATCACTTATCTAAACCAACATGTGATTCTAACACTCCCTCATGCATGCTCAGACTTGACTTTTGGAGCATGAATAATATAGAATATGAGAGTTCGATATTGAGTAAATAAAAAATAGGTCGGTATGGGCTTGAACCATGTGAAGGAAAATGAACCTTGGGCCCCTAGACGGATGTCCCAGTAAGTTGAGTAACTTGAGCTAACTCATATCACATATCTCTCTCTCTCTCTCTCTATATATATATATATATATGTGACAGATTTACTAAAGAATCAAATAATATAATTCGAACTCTAAATTAAATGAGTTATGATAAAATTTTCAGCTCAAACTTATAATAAGGTCAAATTCATTGTCAGCCACATGTGATCGTTCAGATTTGACACTTGAATATCTCAAGTAACGCTTTTTCCATCTAGATACTTCAGGTGGGTCTCCACTGTGTCATTTAGACACTTTTCGTTGACTTAACAACTTGCGTGATTTTACTGAAATAGGCGCGTGAAAAGCCCAAAAAACAGATTTTTTTTCTTTTTATTTCTTCTTCTTTTCTTCATTCTTTTTCTTTTTCGATCTGATTTCATTTTTTTTAATCTGGTTTCATAACACTATTTTGTCTCTTAAGATTATTTTGAATTAATTGGATCTAAAGACCATTAATGAGGTCTTTAGAAAGCTTGAAGGTTTAAAATGAGTTACTTGATTTGATGAAAAAATTGAGAAATTAATGTTGGTGTTGTCTTCGGGTTTTCGTGAGGAATCTTTAGCTGAAGTTATAACAAATTTGGAGGAGTTTCTCTTGAAATTTTAGATTAAAATCGTGGTTGGAACAAGAACACATATGAAGATGGTGAAGAACATCTCGAACATGCTTTCTTTTCTTTTTGAAATATAATTTTTTTCTCAAAATTTATTTTTTATATTATTATTTGATCGCCACATGCCCTAATTTAATTTATCATTTTTTTCATGTCATCGACAAGTGAGTTACACACATTTTACATATTTAGCTGATTGTGTAAAAAATATCTAAATGACATAGCGAAGGCCCGCCTAAAGTGTTTAGATGAAACAAACATTACTTAAGATGTTCAAGTAACAAATCTGGACGACCACATGAAACTAGGGATGGATTTGGCCTTATAATAATGTGAATTTGCCCCTACTTTAGGCATATATCCTTTCACAGAGAAAAATTGATGACAGACTTCCTACATGCACTTCCACTACGGATGAGAGGTTTCCACAATATGCTACAACAAACTTTGCAAGAGTCACAATTTGGTGATACCTCAAAAAGAACGAGTGTTAGATATACATATATATGGTAAGGGAATTTGGCAATATATGTACATTATGAAATGAAGTGTACCTCCAATTAATATTGTTTCAGCTTTATATCAAAACTTTTATGCTCCACTAGATGCCCTAATCTTGAAATAGAGTTCCGGCGGGATGCGTGAATATTATTAAATTAATATTTTATTTGGTTGAATGCATTAGATCATATTGAGTTAACTATCATCTTATTTTCTAATATAATATACAAAAATTGTATAAAATAATAAAGATGTGATATTAAAAGGATGATTCATATAATATTAGGCCCGCCAGGTGCAATCACAATAGAAAATACACACAATTAATAGTAAGATTATAGTATTATTTTGTTTAATCACTGTTAAAATAAACTTTTTCAATACAAATTCTACTATGTTTTTATCCTTTTATTCTACTGTTGGAGTTTTTGGATCTTTTTATTTTGTCATTTTTAGTTTCTTATTTTTCATTATATATCCCACTACATATATTAGTATATTTCCATATTTATGGTATAACATAAACTTCCAAGCTTCTTATACTAATCACATATTATTTTTGTTATATATTTATTTTCATATAAAGTCGTATTTTGAAATTCAATGATTTTGAGTAAGACTTGGTATGCATGCTTCTTTCCACTTGTTTTCTTCTTTTTCTTACATTATCTTCGGAAAAGGTAACTGATTACATAGATTCGTCGGGGGCTGGGGTAGTCGACAGTGGGGCAGTGATGGGACGGGATGGGTGGCACAATGTATGAAATTTATAATTAGAGGGGACGTGTCCAGATCATCAAGGAAGTCGTAATCAAGGACTTACAATTTTTGGATGTTTGCAAATGGGAAAATGTTCTCCTCGAATGTGACATGGAGAGCGACTAAGATTTTATGTGTGGACAAATCATAGCATAAGTATTGTTAAGATTATGAATTGGATTAACAATTACACAATCTGTGTTCGAGATTCATGTTAGATCGAGAGGATTTGATAAGAGGAATTGAGAGAGAAGAAGGTTATGAGCAGGAGAAGAAGTTGGGAGCAAATGTGCTTGTTAAAGGATTAATGCATGAGTTATATTGTGGTCATGTGTGACATCTTTGTGTTGCTAAGTATAGGTTGATAGGTATAGTTAAAGGAGACTATACCGAAATGTTTATAGTTTGAGACCTACTATGAACATTCGAGGACGAATGTTTTTAAGGGGAAAGGATGTTACACCCCGTAATTCCAGGGCATAGATTGAGAACATGATTAAGAAAATAAGATTTGAACGTTGGAAGGAAAGTATATTTACCTATTAAAACTTTGGATACAACAAGAGTGACGATAAGAATTAATATTAGTGGTTGAATTCTTTTCAAATGGAATTATGGACTTAGGATTGTATTATTAAATCTTGGCATTAAGAATAAGAGGCCATCGAGAATTTCATAGTTTTGGCTAAGTATGAAATTATTTTGTGAAGAGAATTATGGGCGAAAGGTTGTAGCACCGCGGTGCCGGAAAGCAAGACCGCGGTGCCATAACTTCTGAGAGCCGCAGTACTTGCGGCACCGCGGTGCCATTGTGCATAACCGCGGTGCCGAGACGGGAATTTTCCAAGTCCGAGATATTTTGTGACAAGTGGACAATTGGGGTTCATGGGTCTCCCTCCACTTGTATAGATATGTGTTGGAAGACTTGGAGTCTCCCAAAAATCTCTTCATCCAAACCCTTTTCTGTCTACCTTCTCCTTCAAGTCTCAAGAATCCCATAGCCAAGTGAAGATCAAAGACAACTTATTTTCCAAGATTAAGCCCTCTACCTAAGTTCTAAGCCAAGTTAACTCTCCAAGAACTTTAAACCACGGTTTGGACGAAAAGTGTCTTGAAATCCTAGGCTTGAAAATTAATTTTTTGGAAGGAAAACATGAAAGGAAGATGGTTACAAGCTTGTAGAGGATACGTGCATGTGGTTGTAGCGTAAGGAAGTGGTGTGGAAGTGAAGTGTGAGCCGAAAACCTAAGGACTACTTTGGCTAAAGTAGAGGTAAGAGTTCTTCCTCTTAATAAGTTATTGGTAGATAAATGATGTTATAGTTAATGGATGAACATGTATTTAGAAGGATTGGAAGCAAGAAAATGCATGTGGTTATTGTTTTTGTTATCACCACTTGCTACATGTTGTTAGATGAAGGAAATCTTGTTATGAAAAGTATAAACTGTTTATATGAAAGTGTTGTAACGAATTGGATTATAAAGAGTCGTGAAAAAGGGTCTTGGCTTGAAGTCTTGTTGTGGCCGATAACTTCATATAAATTGTTGGATATTGTCGTGCTGCTTTAAGGGTTGTTTTATGCGTGTATATGCTGGAAATTTAGTCACTGTTTATGCATGTTTAGATGTGGTAATTGCTAACGTATGTCCTAAAGGAACGAGGGTGTATAAAGGTGTAGAAAGGCTTCATATCTTACCCTCATTGTTATTGGAATATGGACTGTTTTAGTAAGGATTAAGGGGCTGTTTTACGTGAGAAATAAGTGTGTGAATCTCCTTGGTTAACTGTTTAGTTGTGCCCATAAGTGGTGCTTGGATATTGATGTTATTGGCCTTATTTGTAAGGTGGAAATGTATGTATGATTAGGGGAAGTGCTGCCCAAATTTCTATATGAAAAGAGAACCATTACTTGGTATATGACCTACACTAATAAGCATGGAGTTGATATATGTGTTATTGTTATTATAGGTTGAAGTACATATTTGAGGCGTATTCTACTTATCGTGTTGGTATAGCCGATAAGGTATGTGAAACTATCCTTTCTTCTTTTGGCATGATTTATATGAAGTAAGTGTACGACGGACGTACATAGTTCTATTGGATCTTAATCCTTAATGATGTGATAGTGCCTTGGATTTTTCTAAAATGAAAGATGTGATAATGCCTTGGCTTTTTCTAAAATGAAAGATGTGATAGTGTCTTGGCTTTTCTAAAATGAAAGATGTGATAGTGCCTTGGGTTTTCCTAAAATGAAAGGTCATTTTAATGATTTTATTGAGAATCCAATTGTGAATTAAATTGCACAAGGTTGCTCATGAAAAGTTATTCGTGCAAGTGTTATTATTCCATTCACACTGAGTCCCTCACTAGAGGGTCGGGTACGTTATATGTACATGATTTCATGGACATGCAATCCATGATGCGAGTACATATACCTATGACACCGAGTCCCATAATGGGTCGGGTATGTTCATGCACAGATTTATGGCCTTCACACTGAGTCCCATAATAGATCGGGTACGTTATATGTATATGATTCCATGAACCTGCAATCCATGATGCAGGTATAGATACTCATGAACACCGAGTCCCATAATGGGTCGGATACGGTATATGCGGACAAATATCCACGAATATGACTTCTTTCACCGAGTCCCAAAATGGGTCGGGTAAGGTATATGATTCCATGGACATGTATCCATGATGCGAGTACGGATACTCACGACAGTATATGATTCCATGGACATGTATCCATGATTTGGGTATAGATACCTAGGACGTATATGATTCCATGGACATGTATCCATGATGCGAGTACAGATATATGATTTCATGGACATGTATCCATGATACATGTATAGATACCTAGGACATATATTATTTCATGGACATATATCAATGATGCGAGTACAGATACTGACGACAGTATATGATTCCATGGACATGTATTCATGATTTGGGTATAGATACCTAGGACGTATATGATTCCATGGACATGTATCCATGATGCGAGTACAGTATATTATTTCATGGACATATATCAATGATGCGAGTACGGATACTCACGACAGTATATGATTCCATGGACATGTATCCATGATTTGGGTATAGATACCTAGGACGTATATGATTCCATGGACATGTATCCATGATGCGAGTACAGTATATGATTTCATGGACATGTATCCATGATACATGTATAGATACCTAGGACATATATTATTTCATGGACATATATCAATGATGCGAGTACAGATACTCACGACAGTATATGATTCCATGGACATGTATCCATGATGCGGGTATAGATACATATAGTAGTATATGAGTAAATGGACAGACATTCGTGATTTTGACATGACTCTCACTTTTTTTTTAAAAGGCACAATTGACTCTATGTTTTTAAAAGGTACATTTGACTCTTATTTTATATGACACGGTTGGATCTGGTATTTTGATTGTTATACTTGTCTCTGTCATCTTGTGGCCAGTTATGATCTTATTTATTGTACTTTATGTTTACATACTTGGTACGTGTTGTACTGACCCCCTTCTCCGGGGGATTGTGTTCATGCCCGCAGGTATATGTACACAGTTTGGTGATCCTCGAGCTTATGATCATTGCCCAGCTGTTTGAGATAGCTCTATTATTCCGAAGTCTAATCATTTTGGTGTAGTTTTGCTATTACAGGCTTATGTACATTCAGGGGTACGGCGGAGCCTTGTCCCGTCACAGTTTCTTTATCAAACTCTTAGAGGTATGTAGACAGGTGTGGGTGGTTAATGTGTTCTTTGGACATGTATATGTTGTAGTTCATTTTGGATACTTTGTATATATTGGCAGCCTTGTTGGCTTGCCAATTTTTTTTTTTAAAAAATGAGTTGTTCCGTAGCTTTCGTTGTTTATGTGTAATGTGTGAGTATAAGGGTGCTCAGGTAGGGTACCAGTCGCGGCTCGTCGGTTCGGGTCGTGACAACTTCTATGATTCTCTTATTTTGCTCAAATGAATATTACAAGTAAATGTCATATTTATAGGCTAATCTAATTGCATTTCTAATATCACAAAATATCTAATTAACTCATAATCTCAACATCTCCCCTCAAGCTAGGCACTGAAAATAGAGGTTTCAGTCCTAGCTTGGGAACAACAGCAAAACATTCAGCCTTGCAATTTTCAGTTTCAGTTTCTGCAATTCCATCAAGAACAGTATCAACTGCATCAAAAAATGTCTTCTGTGGAGCACATTAAGTTTCCAGCAACAACATTATGTAGAGCAGCTTGTGGTCTGTCACACTTAAATCCTTGGCAATCCTTTGGAATTTCAGTTCTAAGCCCACAAAAAGCAATTCCAACAGCAGCCTGTACTGGCGAGTAAGCAGAATATGCTACCTTTCCAGCCACTAATTCCCATATAATCATTCCGAAACTATATACATTACTCATCCAAGTCTCTCTAACACTTTCAGGGTCACCTGCAATTATCTCAGGAGCTAGCAATCTATAACCATCAGTTTCATACTCCATAGCCTCGTCAATACTCCGCAAGCAGCTATTATGCCCATATTACCCAAACAAACATTCTCATTTATGTCACAGAACAATAGCAGCAACAACACAACTGCTCCTGCATTTCAGACTTGTTTGGTGCATTTCTCAAAGAATTCCAGCAATATCAACTTCACCAGAATTCCAGCAATATCAACAGGCAGAAATCAGTCCTGCAGGCACAAATGAATTCCAGCAATATCAGTAGTTTCTGCATTTAAACAACAGTTTCTGCATTTAACAACAGTTGTAACATTTTTGTGACAATACTCGTGACGAGCGGCGCGGTAAAGAGCGGCCAAAAAAAAGCGAGAGGTAAAAGCAAAGAATTTGCGTCGAGCTTCAACTCCCACATCAATAATGAAAAACCCCTCGTTCTCTAGTCTCACTCGGACTAGAAAATCTTTCGATTCTTCCTATGCAACCCACGACAAGAACCCCTCGTTCTCTAGTATCATTTGGACTAGAGAATCCCTCGATTCTCATCACGCAAGTTATTTCAATAAGCGGCAAGAACCCCCTCGTTCTCTAGTCTCGCTTGGACTAGAGAATCCCTCGATTCTCATAACGAAATCTCTCATAATAAGCTCGGATATGCAGCGGAGTCTCCCTCAATTTCTAGTCCAATTCAGGCTAGAAATCCTTCGATTCTCCTATCCCGAGCTAAATAAATGAAAAACAGGCAATCCAACATATGATTGACTTGTGAATAACTCTTTGAATTGAGCTTCAACTCAATCCATATTATCTCCGACGAAGCATCCCTCAATTTTTAGTCTATTTATCGCTAAGAACTCTTCGATCCTTCTATCGATAGAAATTTCCTACTCTATGGTCCTCTTAACCATATAAATCCATTAATATCACTAGCATGAGTTGCAATAGCAACATCTACACCAACTGCTCACCTGAAACAATCACTCACATTTTTCCTGTGTCTAAGTGATATCGCTTCATCAAATGCAAAAAATAAGCTCAAAAGCTGTCCCGCCAATTCCTTCCTCATATAGTGAATAACAATATTCAGGCAATAGTTTAGACAGCAGCCTCAGTGTCTCTAAATCTTCAAGAATGTTGCAGTGACCATTAGCAAGTACAAAAATCCTATCGGCTGATAAACATATCGCACATTTTCGGTCTCAACATATTTATGGTGCTCTCATGTACCAATTTGGGAAAAGCTACAAGATATCCTTCAATTCTTATACGAGACATATCAACAACCTCAGTTGCAGTACCCATGCTTAGCAACTTCGACTCCAGCAACAGACCAACACGAATCCAACACGGTGCAACTTCACCAACACGAAACTATTACGAAAATAAAATTGAATTTCTAGAAACTCACCGAGCATACATATTCGTGGCGATCTTCGTCGTCGCAACGATAGCCAAAGACGGAGTGCATCCACAGAAAATATAATCATCTCCATCGCGGATCGATTTTCGATTTCAATTCCATGAATCAGTTTTGATCCTTCTGACTTCCAGTTCCTTTGCGATTTCAAAGAAGATTGCAATTAAAATTGAATCTCCTTCGATTTGGATTTTCCGATTTCAGAAGAAATTCCTTCAATTCTCTATTTTCCGAAGGAAATCGCAATCGCGATTTCGTTCTTCAATTTTTCAATTGCTGCGATTTATCTGTTTTCCTGATTTTCCAGAAGAAATTTCTATCGATTTCTGATCGATGCAATTGCAATTCGTGATCGACTGCGATTTCTCTGTTTGCAAATGCAGATTTCTGCTTCTTTAATTGCGCCTCTCGGATCTATCCGACTTTGATACCATGTTAAGATTATGAATTGTATTAACAATTACACAATCCGTGTTCGAGGTTCATGTTAGATCGAGAGGATTTGATAAGAGGAATTGAGAGAGAAGAAGGTTAGGAGTAGGAGCAGAAGTTGGGAGCAAATGTGCTCTTCTATGATTCTCTTATTTTGCTCAAATGAATATTACAAGTAAATGTCCTATTTACAGGCTAATCTAATTGCATTTCTAATATCACAAAATATTCTAACCAAAATATCTAACTAACTCATAATCTCAACAAATACCCATATGGTTTAACAGAAAACCTAAGAAAATTGAAGGGGTAGTTCTATGTGCTAATTTGTGAGGGGTCATGGAGGCGAGATTCGGGTAGCATAGACAACCAAAAATCTGAAAATGATCATAAGAGGAGATTCGACAGAAGAGAATTTCAGTTGGAGTTTTATTGAAGTATTCGTGTTGGTAATATATTAAGGAGGTATGCCGCCATATGTAAGGCGTACACCAAAAAAGAAGGGGGGGTGGAAGCATGAAGAGCATAGTGTGGATCTTATTATTGATGGTGCGTAGGATTCTTTCGGCTTTATCATTTTGAGGAGAGGTATGAGGGAAAGAAAATCGAAAGACCATGACGCGGTCCACACAAAATTTATGAAAGGGAAGGTTTTCAAACTCACGACTGTATCACATTGAAAAGTTTTGATGGTCTTTTCAAATTGGGTTTTAACATATACTTGAAACTCAAGAAAGATTATGTAAATTTGAGACTTATATTTTAGAGAATACACCCGAAAAATGTGAGAGAAGTCATCTAAAATTACCAAACAATATTTATGACCCAGTTTGCTAGTAATGGAAGATGTCCATAATCCACATGAATAATATCAAAAGGAGAAACGTTACACTTAATAAACATTGAAAAGGAAGTCTAACATGTTTTCCTAAAATACAAGAGTAGCAAGCGAGTGTAAATTTGTCGTTATTACATTGAATGAAATTCAGACTTTTAAGAAAATTAAAAATTGGTGCTCCTAGGTGCTCGAGTCTATTGTGTCAAGTGGATGGAGAGATGGCAGCTAGAGAGGTTAGTGGATTGACACTTGCAGTGGAATTGGATGAGAAAATATATAGGTCCTCTACACTATTGCATCTCGTAAGAGTTGTCCCCGTATGTAGGTCCTTTACAGAAAAACTAAAAGGATCAAATTCAATAGATACAGAGTTGTCACTAGCAAACTTCCTAACATAGATTAAATTTTTAATGATGTTAGGAGCATATATGACATTTTTTTAAGGTAAATGGTGGGTGAGGTGGTTGTGTTTTAGTGATGCCATAGCCTTGTATTGGAATGCGATTTCTATTGCCGATCAAAATAAATTGAGGATTGTTCAAATTGAATAGGTGAGAGAGATTACCAGAGTGGTGAGTGAGGTGGGATGTGATACCTATATCCATGTACCGTGTGTCGTTGGGCTGCTGGTGATTCATAGTGTTGTAAGCCTAACTCAGATCGGTAGGGGTCATGGGGCCATAGGCCTGCTGCTCGGACGTAGAGAAGTGGGCCATGTCGCTGCCTTATTTTCTATGGTTGCGTCTCCTACCGCTTCTTCGGCCACCATATTGAGGTTGGTGATCCGTAGGTTGCGGAGGATCAGTGGGTGTGTTGGTGGTTGGCATTATGACAATCGTCAATGCCTATGGAGTGTGCTCGTCCTGTTTGACTCGTCTAGTCTCCTCCAACAACAATTATGATCGGGCCTTGTTGAAGCTAGTGAGGGGATCAACTTATTGAATCATCGTCGCAGGTGTATCGTACTCACCTTTCGGCAAACTATTGATAAGTTGTAAGACCTTCTTTATTTTGGAAATCAGAGTGTCAACATTAGACAATTGATCGGTAGACAATTTTAGTGGTTGACAATAATATGACATGTTGGCAAAGTTCTTAAGACGAGTGTTGGTTAATTGTTCGTCCAAATAGACGACACATGTATGTTTGTTGTCTTGAAAGAATTCCTCTAGCCGTGTCCATAATTTGTGAGCCGAGGCACCTGTCTTCATAATATTATGAAGTACGATCCTTAGATATGGTGTCATATATCTATTGTTTGACGATAGCATCAAACCGCTTCCATGTCGGATTGTCGATGTCGAGTGGACTGGGGTGGTAGCATCAATGTGATCAAGGACGTTGTAAGCACAAACATGAATTTGAAATCATTCGACCCACGATGAGTATTGTCCATCCTCTTTATCAAGAACTAGAGGGATAAAGTTTTTTATATTGGTTATGGCAAAGGCCGGATGAAAGGTGTTAGTAGGGGGAGGAGGATGTGTGACGTCGTGGGTTGGGATGAGGAAGTGGGAGAGGCCATGTGGTCGCCGGAAGTAATGAAGGAGAGGTGGGTGGCGGTGAAATATTTTTAGGATGGGGGGGGTGCCGCCGGAAGTAATAAAGGAGAGGTGTGTGGCGGTGAAATATTTTTAGGAGGGGGGGGGGGGGTTGCCGCCGGAAAATATCACTTAATATTTTATAGTGATTAATTCAAATTCAGTTCTACATATCAATTCAAATATATTAATTTTTTCAATTCAATTTACAATTCAGCATTTTTATCTTAATTTAAAAATAATGTGAATCTTTTCTATTGGAGCCACACTTATATTACTTCTCACAATATGATTTCTTTCGTCAAAATTTACGATAAAAGCACCACGTACCTAAGTGATAATTGTAATTAAGTTTAATAATAATTTCATAGAAGGAATATATATAAAGTTGGTAGTATGATCTTCCTTCTATAGGGTCTACTAACTTCTTTTATGATATGAAATCATAATGCTCTTATTGCCTCCTCTTTAGCTTTGCCCTGCAAAAATTAATTTAGTTAATCAAATTAAGTTCGTTAAATAAGAAATACAGAGGAAAATCATGAATCTTATTCAAATTTAAAAGTTAATACTCCATTCAGATTAAAAAAAGTGTTAACTTAATCATTTGCACACCCCTTAAAAAAATATTAAGCAAAATAGGTAATTTGACTAAAATGTCCCTAATTAAATAGGTATTGAAATTTATTCCCCTAACACTTAATAAGGACAAATCTGGAAAAGTATGGTTAATTATTTCTTGATTTGATAAGGGAATACTCTTTTTGAACAAAAAAATAAATGCTAAGTTAACACTCTTTTTTATACGGAGGGAGTACTATGAATTGGTTTGGATAAGTACAAATTTATAAATTCAAAAATAAAATAAAAAACAGATAAAAAATATATGTTTTCAAAAGACGTTTTGTTACTCGGTACATCTTTTGGAAACAAAATAAGTTGTGGAAAAGATCCAAAACGTGCTTTAAAATCAATTTTTTAGAATTATTACAAAGGTAGCTAGCTTGGTCGTGATTCTTTGGAGCAATGCCAAGTGGTCAATTCTAATTTTTAAATATACATTCTATATACATAATATACATATACATGTATATTGAAGAAAATTATCACAGCCAGAAGCTCATCACGGTGGCCCATCACCGTGACTGCATTGTATATTCTATTGTAAATTAATTAGTCTTGTAATCTTACCATAAGTGTATAGTTAATCTCCAAATAGTATAAGGATTTAAATGTAGAATAGAAAAATGATTTTTTCTTGACCTCGAAAACGTTCAATATGGACGTGGCAGAATTGTTCAAAATTCATGCAATGGCACATCAAGTTCTCCACCACATCATCCATCCGGCTACTAATACGGAGAATACTACGGAGGGTGATACAGAGGTTGTGCCCACCAAAGAGGACGATCCAAAATTATGGATCACACTTGATGCAAAAGTTCTCCAGTAGATTTATGCCACTATCTCCCTTGACCTCTTACAGACGATTATGGAACCCAACTCCACAACTATGGCTGCTTGGGTTCGATTGCGTGATATCTTCCAGGATAACAGTCATTCTCGCATTGTCACTCTCAAACGGGAATTTTCTCAAGTTGCTATGGAGAATTTTCCTAACGTTTCATCCTATTGTAAACGACTTAAGGACTTGGCGGATCAACTTCGCAATGTGGGTGCTCCTGTTACTAATAGTCGTCTCGTTCTACAGATGGTTGCAGACATGTTCGAGGCCTATAACAGTGTTGCTTCGATCATTCGTCAAAGTAAACCTCTTCCGGAATTCTATCAGGCCCGATCCATGCTTACGTTGGAAGAAGTCGGTTTGGCTAAGAGGGCGGCTACCGGTACGACCTCCAGCTTTATAGCCACGTCACAAAATTCCCTAGCATATTTTGACAATTCAAACCAAAATCGTAACAACGACGGTGGCAAGAAAGATCAAAATCGCAAAAATAAAAATAAAAGTGATGGACGTGGTGGTAATAATGGCAACGGCGGAGGACACGAAACGGGTGGGTCCCGGCCAGTGGGGACATCAACATACTGGTCGTGAGCCTACCGGTCATGGGCGGCGATCGATGACCAGCGGTTACGCTCGGTAATAGCATACGATGGCGGGCGGCTGCCACTCTCGGCCGATTCATCACCAGCAAGCCCATTTCCAGTTTCGGCCCAAGAAGCCGACAATGATCAGCCCATGATGCCTAGTTCGTATAATTTTTTGGATAATGATATATTTCCGTATTTAATTCATCATTTTTTGGACATATCCCGCGCCCCGAATCCACCAGCGGGCCCACTTTCCGCTGGAACTAACGTCGTTATTTCTACTCCTGATATGGGTCCAGGAACTGGGCCATCTCTCCAGCCCAGTTCTGGCCCAGTTCACTCCTCCGATTCCAGTGGCCTTACGGCCCAGCGGCGTCCGTGTCGATTACGGACGGCGAGCCATCACTGGCAAGGCGTGTCGTGTTCCGAAAATTCCCAAAATTCACCCAACTCTGTCCCGAGTCATGGTCCAGTCACCCGAAGTCAATGTGGTATTTTTAAACCAAAAAGAAATTTTAATTTAAATTCAAATGTTCTTAAATCACCACTACCCCGTAATCTTGTGTCTGCTTTGAATGACCCGAATTGAAAGATTGCTATGACTGACGAATATAATGCACTTATTGCTAATAAGACATGGGAGTTAGTCTTTCATCCATCTGGTGTTAATATTATTCGGTCTATGTGGATCTTTGATCATAAAGACAATTATGACGGTTCATTTGCGAGGCATAAGACTCGTCTTGTCGGTGATGATAAGACTCAGCATGTTGGAGTAGATTATGGTGAGACATTAGCCCGGTGGTTAAGTCATCTACCATTCACACTATGCTCAGCTTGGATCTTTCGAAAGCATGACCCATTCATCAGATAGACGTGAAAAATGTTTTCTTACATGGTGATCTCAAGGAGACAGTTTATATGTATCAGCCTTTGGGGTTTAGGGATCCCAAATATCTGCATGATGTCTGTTTATTAAAAAAGTCCTTATATGAGCTTAAGCAGTCCCCGAGGGCTTGGTATAAGAGGTTTGCATATTTTGTGTCGACTATTGGGTTCTCTCACAACAGGTCTGATAATTCGTTATATTGTCACAGTTCGTCTTTGACTTATATACTCTTATATGTGGATGATATTATCTTGACTGCTTCATCTGATGCATTACGTCAGTCTATCATGACAATGCTCAGTTCTGAGTTTGATATGAAGGACTTGGGATCCTTGAGTTATTTTTTGGGGATTTTTGTCACTCGGCATGTAGGTGGATTGCTCTTATCACAGAGAAAGTATGCAACTGAGATCATTGAGAGAGCTGGGATGTCATCATGTAAGTCCACTTCCACTCCAGTTGATATTAAACCCAAGTTGGTGTTGCAGTTGGCTCCCCCTATGAGGATCCGACCCGCTATCACAGTCTTGCAGGGGCCCTTCAGTATCTTACGTTCACGCGACCTGATATTACGTATGCAGTGCAACAGGTGTATTTGTTTATGCATGATCTCAGGATTGAGCACATGAATGCGCTCAAACGCATTCTTAGGTACATCAAGGGGACACTTGATTATGGCTTGCATTTGTATCCTTCATCGATGTCTACACTTGTCTCATATACAGATGCTGATTAGGGTGGTTGTCCGGATACCATACGATCTACATCTGGCTATTGTATGTTTCTTGATAATAACTTGGTCTCATGGTCTGCCAAGCGTCAATCCACGCTATCACGTTCGAGTGTAGAGATCGAGTATCGAGGGGTAGCCAATGTGGTTTCTGAGTCATGTTGGTTACATAATCTTTTTTTAGAGTTTTGTTGTCCTATTCAGAAAGCTACCTTGGTGTATTGTGCTAATGTTAGTGCCATATACCTTTCTGGTAATCCAGTTCAGGACCAGCGCACTAAACATATAGAGATGAACATTTACTTTGTTAGAGAAAAGGTAGCTCGAGGACAAGTACGCATGCGTGTCCTTCCGGATATCAAATTGCGAACATCTATCTGAAAAGGTCTTCCTCGATCCTTTTGAAGATTTTTAGACGATCTCGTCACGAAGACCGACGCTTATGAATGCGGGTGTGTGTTAAATATACGTTCAATATACATGTATATAAAATGTATATTGAAGAAGATTATCACGGCCAGAAGCCCATCACGGTGGCCCATCACCGTGACTGTCCAGTGGCCCATCACGGGACTGCATTGTATATTCTCTTGTATATTAATTAGTCTTGTAATCTTACCATAAGTGTATAGTTAATCTCCAAATATAATAGAGAGTTAAATATAGAATAGGAAAAGTATTTTCTTATTTTAACTTGTATATATACACCTTTAATCAATAAGAAGATTAAGAGATTATTTCTTTCAATAATGTTGTCACTTGGCTTAATATGATATATTTTTCTTCTGCTTTTAATAATATATAGATATAGATAGTGCCAAAAGAAGTAGAATATCTTATTTGCCCTTTAATTATTGACCAAAACAAAAACAAATAAAAACACAATATCTTGGTGAGTCCAAGTCTTTAGCTCAAGGGAAAGGTTAAAAAAAGAGATATCTCCCTCGTTTTTTTTGTTGGTATAATCTAAGGCTGACAAATTGGACTCAAGCTTAATTGACCCGCCAATTCGTTCAAATTTTAATGAGTTTGAGCAATGACATACAATTAAATGGGCTAAGTTTAGGATAACTCAACTTAACTCATTCATCTTGAACAACCCAAATCAATTCATTACATTAGACCAAAGTAACACATCTACTATTCTATTGTTTACCCAAGTCTTCTATTTCATATTTTTTTACTTTTATAAAAAAAAAAATGAAAAACATTCTTACCTCTTCCCCCTACCCCCTCCACCCCCCACCCCATTGCCGTACTTCATCCTCAAATTTTTATTTCATTTTTTTTTACTTTTATAAAAAAATATGATTTTTTTTTTACCCCTCCACCCCTACCCACACGGGTAGCTGAGCCTCCCATAGAGACAAGTGAAGTTGGTAAGCCGTATGATGGGCAACTGTCTCTTGCAGGGAAAGGACTCAATTGTTAGTTAGTACCTCTTGGTTCCAAGGTTAACATTTTCACTCTATTTTTTTATTTACGCTTAACGGAAAGAATTTTTTTTATATACCTAGGACATGGATCATGACAAGTCGTGACTATTAGCATATCACATATGGTCTCTTATTTTGCAAAGATGTAAGGTGTACGTCCTATATGGATCGTTCATAATTTTAATTTAATTACCAGCCTTTTAGATAATTAGATATTGAGATGTGTCCTTTGATTGCTATCTTTAGTCACATGTTGGTAACTATAATTCAAAAATGAGAGAATCACTTCTTGACCAAATTGTCCATATAGGTCAGTTCACAAAATATAAATGTAACAATCTAGTATTCACCATTGGATGTCACTATATAAGTATTGCAAGATGAAACAGCAACTCTTCAAGTAATAGCACTTTTACAATACATAGAGCCTCTTTCACTAAAGAAATGCACCAAGAGTTCCTCATTTACAGCCTCTCTAAATCCCAAGGTGGGATTTATTTATCAGACTGAATCAACCTACAATATAAACTGCATTTTACAGTAATCACTCAGTATACAAAAGAAAATACCGATACAGATTAAATGATCATATGCACGAGGGAACAAATAGACCAATCTGCTAATTGTTTATCAGTGAGAGAGGAGATCGTGGTATAAGTGATGGCTTTAGTTCCTTTACTTGGAAAGACTCAAATGAATTATTCTCGCGAAACTCCTCAAGTAGAGTCTCCATTGGCATGGCACGTAACGACTCAATTGTTCCCTTGCTTGGTACATCTGTCTCAGACCTAATTGGTGTTGTTCCAGTTGGCTCATAATCCTGAGCATCAGTCAGAAAAGTAATAAAAGTTCAGCACAAGTATAGAAGTACTGTCTTTCCTCAACTAGAAAATGCCAAGAGCTAAAAAAAAGCAAGACATTGAGCTTCATTCTTTCGGTTTTCAGGCTAGTTATGCGAGATTATAATGTAAAGA
This sequence comes from Przewalskia tangutica, assembly GCA_029844215.1. NCBI lineage: Eukaryota > Viridiplantae > Streptophyta > Magnoliopsida > Solanales > Solanaceae > Przewalskia > Przewalskia tangutica. The sequence goes on from CM056732.1 coordinate 624,347, forward strand.
TTGTTTATAAGTAAATAACAATGAAGATAAGTAATAATGCAAGGAATGGTATGTAGGGACTATCTACTCTTAAGGCATTTTGTCTTTACATATATTCATCTCTGATTGCTAATGCACTTATTTTTATTTAACATTCATATCCCGCATAAATAATGCATAGATTCTTCATAACTTAATGTTGGTATTATCTAACACCGCCTATTAAATGTTGCATTAGTTAATAGGTATGTATTTTTCTTATACGGCCAAAATCATTGGATTAGTGTATCATTGTATGGGCTTATTTTTCCTAATTCTCCAACCAAACGACTCACATTTAAAGCAATGCAGATGGAATATGGCAGCATTATCCTTTTTCTTCTAGGCAATAGCAAAACAAATAGTAACCAAGATAAATTCCGAGAAGCTAACATTGTCCAGGGTAGTTCCTTAACATTTAAAGTGAAGTAAGATTCTTGATCAGCATACCATAAACTTCTGCTGAAATGTTTCAACTGCCTTCTGTTCAATGGAAGTAGACTGTGTGCAGTGATCTTTCTTAAGTACATCAAGGGTCTCCGAGTGTGCACTGGCAATACCCAAAATGTCAGATATAGATCCTCTCTCTTCACCTGATAAGCCTGAATAAGAATGAAAGCAGAGGAAACATTACAAAACAGCACCCGAACGTCATCCCCAAATCACGCCAACCATAAAAACCACCATCATAAGCTACTTTTTTGCAAAAATTACTACTTTAATAATAGAAACTGCATATTGGCAGCGCCCCAACCAAAAATTATGAAACTAATCATGACAGCCGAAAACTAGATAATCTACTATAAAGTGTACTACCTCATTTTACCATGTGTTACAAATGTTTTGCTTCTATGAGCACATTTCACTTCCAAAAAGTCTAACTTATCTCGTATCTATAGAAGATTTTCTTTAGCACAGAACTGCACACCTACCCTTTATTCTGTTAAAGAATCCTCAAAAGCTACAGAACCCAAAATAAGAAAATACTAGACAAACTTAAGGAAACTTACCGTCGATAGATTTAATGATATCTTCACTATTCCTTTTCACGTCTTCTTCAGCAGCTTCCCTTGTGGAGTCAAATTCAGTTACATGTTGATCATTGCTATCGCATATGTTCCTGTAATAGGAAAAGGGAAAGAAAAAAAAAAGAGGGATGTCATAATGATGTTTGATGGAGTTCTCAAGTTTTTCCTCAAAGAGAAAGCAATAAGCTCATATTGGTTTTCCAATTACCCAACAACGTAGTCAATATACATTATATTTGTGCATGCTCATGTCCTATTGTTTGTTATAAACCTTCCCTGATCCACTATTGTTAACAATGTTAGTTTAACCACCCATAATTTGTTCAAGATATAGGCAATTATCTGATATTCTCCCAACAAATTTCAACTACTTAATGGTTCTCTTCCATCAGCTCAAAATATTCCCTCCGTCTCAATATATGTGGCACCATTTGAGCAGGCACAGTTTAAAACAGAAAGGAAGACATGAAATTTGTGGTCTAAAAGAAACCTTAAATACATGTGTCTAAATCTTTTGATCTTTTCATTAAGGGTTAAAGGAAAATTTAAAAGGTAAGTTGTTTCTAGTTATAGAATGAAGCTTGATCTCTTGCTTTTTCTGAAAAAGAAAGTGTGCCGCATAAATTGGGACAGAGGGAGTAATACCGGACATACATAAAAACAAACTCTCAATTTCCAGCTACAATGAAGTTGTCTCAGTAAATAGGAAAAAGATTATTAGAAGTTGATTTTAATACTTGGAAATATTTTCGAACAACTCAATATGGTATCAATGATGAATTATGTTGCATACCATAAGTCCATAACACTGGAACAAAGAAAGCAGATAGTGAGTGAACAGGCACAAATGAACAAAAGATGAAAAGACATCACATTTCCCAAAATAGTTTCTTTAACTAACAGTGTTAATAGGCACAAATGGAAGTGAAAATTGAATAAACACTTGGAAACCTTCCCATCAACAATTTATTCAGATGGTGGTCAGAGTATTAGATCTGTTGTTCATTTCTATTTATCTGTTTGAAGGGGGAGGTTATTAAAAGTAACTAATATGTTACTTATCTGCTCTTCAAGCATGGAAAAAAATATCAAGTAGAATTGAAAATTTACCTGACAACTGAATGCATTGTCGAAACATGTTGATTGCCCATGTCGTTTATCAACTCGTGTGTACTTTGCCACCGTTTCAGAACTGTTTCAGTTGTGTTTACACTGGATAGAAAAGCCCCACACAATTGCTTACCGAACGTAGAAGCAAAAATATTAAAATTGAAATAGAGTAAAGAGAAAACGACTATTCATTGAAAAAAGACAACAAATTTAGATCAGAGTTCAGTTAACCAAATAACAACAGCTGAAACTTGGAAGAATAAAAAAACACATATTTAAGGTGAAAATTCAAATATTTACCACTTCTGCATGAGTAATTCCACACGGCAATGTTTAGCAGCTGAGAAATCAGCATTTTCTTTGGTCTCACCTTCAGCATGCATGTAGAAGTCCTGCCATTTTCTTTTTGCATCTGTTGTAATACCTTCCATAGAGGATACATGCCCATCCAAGAATGTCTTATTTCCAGAAACAGTTTCTCTAAGATCAACAAGCCTTGCACCAACCTGTCAGGTAAACTTTGAGAAAGGGAACAGAAGAAAGATCATATATCATATGTATATCACAAGAGTAAAAACAAACCAGTTCTTTTTGACGGCGCATGTGATTGGAGACCAACGAAGTCACATCAGCAATAAGCTTCTCTGCATCTGATCTTGATTGCTCCTGAAGAATACAAACTCAGATATCAGAATCAGAGGAACAACAAAATTGGTGTATCGGGTCTCAGGCATACCTCATATGCCTTCTCAAATTCAGCAATAGATTTCGTTTGAATCTCATCAACTGTTGTTGCATGCCTTTCAAGTCTCTTTGATTCGTCTAAAAGCTTGTCAAAAAATCCTTGAATGATCTCAGACATATTTGTCAAATGCTCTGTACTGTCATTAAATCTCTACATGATTGGAAAAAAAGACGATGATGAACATGAGAAGGATGAAAAATGCAGAACTATATCCTCAAATTCTGGATGTAATAAGTGATGATTAAAAAAGGGACAGCCCGGTGCACTAAGCTCCCGCTATGAGCGGGGTCCGGGGAAGGGTCGGACAACAAGGGTCTAATAAGTGATGATTATCAATCAAAATTTACAAGAGTTCATGTTGAAACCTGACGAAGCTCACTAGCAAAATGTGCCATTTCTAATTGGTGGGTTGACAAAGTGCTTTGAAGTTCGTCAAAAATGAGATTTGCTTCAACAGACTCCGCATCTAAAAACTGCAACAAGGAGAGGAACAAAAGAAAAGGTATTCAAACCACAAATACATCTATTATTGTAATACGGACAGAAATTCCAAATACATCAGAAGCTCAAAGCAAATCTGTCATTTCGTACTTCTTTAATGGAAATTGAATTAGAAGAAGCCAAAGTTGAAATTTCCTCCAGCGCAGCATTAGAAGTAGCTTTATGCAGCCTCACTACATTTTGCATAGCCTCAAAGTGAGACATGTACAAGGCCTTCGAAGAATTAATTTTCCTCGTCAAGTCTAAGACAGCCTACAAGAAAAGTTATGACATTTAAGGTTTAGAAGAACTGAAGAGAACCAAAGAAAAGCACAGTAATCACTAGCAGAACAAGCCAAGCAAATAGAAGGGGGAGGCAGAAGATGAAAAAGGAAAAGAGCCACTGGAACCCAGTAATTACCTTGTCATGTGATTCAAGAAAATTATGACAGAATTTCTCGACGCATTGGATGTGTTCATTTTGTCGAGACACTGATCTTGCCACTGTGCTGGAAAGGGAACCAAGTTGCTTTGCTAACTCAGTTTGAAAGTTGTTTACCACTGACCTATTATCAGTATTCAGTCCATCCTCTCTAGCTGGAAAAAATAAAACAGATGGATGAAGTGAGTAATCCTGACAAACCATGCAGCAGAAGCGATGAATTTCCTTACCAATTTTTTGAAATAAGGAAGCATTCTCTTGAATTGATTTCTCCAAGTCAGCCCGTAAAACACATGCTTGGTGGGCCAGGGCATTTTCTGAGAATATCAGATTCCCAAGTTAATACTGAATGGAAAAGCACACTTCAAAATGAACATTCAGATAACTATACCTGCTTTTTTTTGTTCAGAGATGATAAAATCCCGCTCCTTGAGAGTGTATTGGTGTTGTCTTAACTGTTCTTCAGTGTAGGCTAGCAACTTGCTTGTTTGGTTCAATTGTTTCTGCAAGAACGCTCTACCATAAGAAATTTCAAACAGGTCGCAAAACGTTGTGTAGGAATAAAAGGCTAGAAATTCACCTGTGTTGCATCAAGTTTACAGGTCAAATCTGAGCACTGCTGAACCTGACTATCATGTCTACTTTGTAACTCCTCGAGTTGCTGATTATCACAGACAAAACACAAGTTATTATTCACATAAGAAGTGGAATATAACTATTCAGCTACGAGGGTTTCACTCAAGTATAGACCTTCTGCTGGTTTTCTATGCTAACTCCCATTTGTTCAATTTGATCCGCCATTGCCTAAAAATTAGAAACGTAAAAGATTCTATATTAGAAAACTCTTATAAGAATACTGAATAAATGCTAATACAGTCGAGATGAATACAGAAAACAAAGGGAACAGAACTGTATAAGGCTATAAGCAGATGAGCCTTGGAATCTCATCAAGATATGATTCGACAATAGAGGGCATACTAGACAGACAATAATTTTACTACTCATTCCTTGAACAGCCAAAAAAAGGGAGAAGAAAAAGACAAAGCAAAAGTACCCTACCTTTCTCTCACTCTCTTCCTGATAATATCGCTCTTTTGGAATATAAACACCATTCTTCTCACGAGCAGCGTACACCTCTGGAAGAAAGCAGTTGGAACAAAGGGGAATCAGTAAATTGTTACTCTGGACTTGTAAAAGAAGCCTTCAAAATATCTAGACTAAATATAAAAGAATGACCTCCTTTAAGCCGCTCAATTTCGCCATACAAATCCTTGATGAGGGTTGATTTCATCATTTTTTGATTCACCTACAGATTAACACCAAAAGAATAAGATATTGAGGCAAAGTAGTTTAAAACAATTGTTACAGTTCAAAGATTTGTAATCTTATGTAGTTATCTGGAAAACAGAGTGTACTAGACGTTGCATCAAACATTACGCACCACAAATGTCAATAAATTAAGTTCAAGTGAATAGTATTCGATTAAGAAACCAAAGTGACTAGACTCACGACCAGTAACAAAATCTGCTTTTAAAAATGCCAGCTAAGTTATTCATTTTCCCCAATGGTTCTGAACTCTTTCTGGCTGGTATAAACTCTTCCTGACAAACAACCTTAACAATAATCTCCATACATTATAGCAGTAAATCCGGAACATTTACTGTCCATCTAGTATTACACATCAAACGAATACATCCCTTTGAGGTAGAGCAGCATACTGAATTAACTTGATTAACCAAATGCAATGCCTCTCCCATCCAAAAAGGAAAATAATCTAGCCCCCGCTGGTCTGTGGTAATTTGGAACTTATTCTTGCTTCAGTACTTACTTCACAAAACAATACTTCTACTAAAACAGACAAATGAGGGACGATCACATGTAGCAGTATAAAACAGTAAAAAGATCATAGATTACTACTATGACATGATTAAAATCTGTGAGATATCTATTCGGTTAAAGCACATCAAAAACATGCATGCAAACAAAAGATGGGAAGTTGTTGTATGTGAATAAAAAGAGAAGTGAACATCAGACAGATTTATACTGAAAGAGTGAGAGAGCAGTATAAGCCTATAAGGTGAATCTGCCAAGGAAACAATTTTGGCTTTTTCACGAATTTACCTCAGGCTTATTCCTTATGTTTTTGGCTCTGCAGGCATAGTCTAGTGTGCTCAGAGTCTCCTCAAGACAGTGCACAGCAGGTGACACTGTGGCAATGATACATGTTTTGGTTCTTCCTCCCAATGAATCCCGCAGCAAACGCGTAAGTTTGCTATCCCTGGAATTAGCATCATAAAAGATGGCATAATAAGTATAAAGATCCAAGAATGGATAAAGAACAACCAAAAACATCAGGTACCTGTAAGGTATATGCCCAAGATGCTCAACAAGGGCATTAATCACTCGTCCAAGTGTAAGTAGACTTTTGTTTATCTCTCCAGCTTCCCTTGCACGACCCTAAGAATTAAAATTGCGAAGTATTTAACAGAAAAGAATGATTTCCTGTTTTACTATAAGCAACGAAACAGAAAGATAGAGCGCTAAGTGAGAAAACAAAAAGAGGAAAAACTAAGAGTGAGGTGCCTTACTGAAAGAAGAAAAATAAAACAATTGTGTATGTTTGATTAAACGAGATCAAGAAATGAATTTCTAAAAGAGTTAATAGATGGACCAGTAAATGTGTTTTGTTACCTCCCTAGCCCCAGAGCGAGAAATGTTCTCTGAACCAGCCAAATCAACTAAATTCAACTTGCCACATTTTATTAGTTCTTCGCCTTCAGGGGTTGCTTCCTTGATGTGTATTGTTATGGAAAAAAGAGAATGTGACCGACTGAAACAAACCATTATTTCCATCATCTTGTGCGCAAATGATAATATATTGTTTATCAAGATGAGCAAAAAGAATACCTTGATTGCTTATTGAGCAAGGTTTCTGCAGTCCGACGTTTTGATGATCCCCTTTCAAGTAAGGTGAATATCTCATTGGCACTTGTCACAATTTCCTCTTCAAGCCCTCTAACTAGAACTCCACCTTTCCCATCTTCCATGAGTGGCAATTGTTTCTTTTGTCTGTCTTCTAAAGCGACTTTAGACAAATCCTCAGGGGCTAACAAGTCAGTGATTTCCTCATTATACAACTCTAAGAATGTAACTTTCACACTGTATTCTGCATTTTGACTCTCCAATGTATCAAAAATTTGCTTCACTGCTCTAGGTATGACACCTGCTCCTTGTGGTAGCTCTCCGTTAGGCCCACTCTGTGATGTCACGCAATCAAAAATAAGATACAAAGTGCCTAAGCAAGCTTTTAAAGTGAACAGAAGCTCAAAGCCTGCTATTCAGTACCTTGGACCTCTTGCATTCACCTTCCATAGTGTAAGTCTTCCCGGTACCAGTTTGCCCATAAGCAAAAATCGTACAGTTAAATCCCTCTAAAACTTCATTGACAATGGGGATAATTGCTTGATCATAGAGATCCCTCTGTTGTGCCGATGGGCCAAAAACCTGTACTTTAACAATCACAGCAAGAAAGACAATATTATAAGTAGCATGAAAGTATCATATTACAATTTAGCACAGTGAATGATATGACATTTCATAATATATCAAATTAATTTCCATACTGAACTAATGAAAAACCAAATTATCCTTTGTTTTCCTGAAATGCCTTAATGAAGCAAAAACTAAAGTTTGTTTCTCTTTTCTGCAGCAAGATATTAGCTCCAAAATACGACAAAAGTGTAATCACGTCAGCAACCACACTAAGTTCCTACTTTGAGGTTTGTATTCAAATTTTACAAAGAGACATTTCTAATCCATGTATATAATCAACCAACAGAAACACAGTAAAGCAACCGAACAATCGAAGCATTACCTTATCGAAAACATGAAAATATTGCAAGTAACACTTTCTGAATTACATAATAATATCAAATTAATTTCCATACCCAACTATGAAAAACCAAATTATCCTCTATTCCTCTGAAATGCCTTAATGAAGCAAAAAACCAAACTTTTTTCTTTTTTGCAGCAAAATTTTAGCTCCAAAATACGACAAAAGGTTAATCAAACTCTTAAAGAACCAGTTCTAATCCATGTATATAACCAACCAACATAAACGTTAAACTAATCAAACAGTATAACCATTACCTTATCGAAAGTGAAAATCCTATCGATGTGTTTTCCAGCAATATTCTGAGAAACAGCAACTTCTCTCTGATACTCATTGCAAGTCACCACCTGCGGAGCATTACTCCGCAACTCATCATTACTAAACGGCCTGAAAACTCAACCCAAAAATAGTCACCTCCAATATTAAAAAAGGGAGATTTTCCAAAACATACAGCCCAACATAAAATATTACACCATGTAACCATATTTTTAGTTTCTACAAGCATTATACGTAATATATCAACCTTGTATAAAAGTGTATAACAGAAGGTGTTCGTTTATACACAAATATGGGCTAATCCGGGAAACAAACTCAAAATATGGGCTAAAGCGTGTAGATATTTTCTCCCAGTACACACAGAGCTTAATTTTCCCTTACTCTTGTGTAAACGGCCTGAAAACTCAACCAAGAAAATGGAAGACCCACTTTCCAAATACCGTAAAAACAAAAACCCTAATCGCAAATTTCACAAAATAATAAGCAAAAGTACCTGCAACGAAGCAAAACCTGAACATTTACACCTTTCTCTTTATTAGACATCTTTGTTAAACGTTGAACAACAACACAGGGTGAACCTATGCTTCTCTTTGGGGTACTTGATTGAGCCACTGTGTGTTTTTGGTGTTCGTGTGTGAGAGAGAGCCGTTTGGGTAATGGGGGAGATCTGAAAATGGAAGCGGGAGGGAAGAAGTAATTTTGAAATTTGAGAATTGATACTATGATTGATTGTCTGAATTTGAGCTGTTAATGGGCTTTTGTTAAGCCCAATGATTTTTTTGCAAGAAATAGACAACATTCATTTCACTTTTTTTCCTATTTTTGTGCTGGTCTTTAATTTTTGTCCCTCAACGCAAACAATTTTTTCGTAGATTATGTTTATACTTTCATATCATAATATATTTAATATCCTACAAGTTATGCCCGTCGTCCTTAAAGAGGCATAAGTTCGATTTTGAATGGCAAAAAATTAAGAACCAATCCATTTGAAGATCAAAACCGTGCAATTTCTTAATTAGTTTATGGAGGATAATAAGTACCAATACAAAGGATGAAATTTGTATTTTTGCTGCAAACTTGGCAAAAAATCATGTGATAAAGGTCAGAGTATTTTAGTTTTGAAATTATGGCATTTCACAACATCTTCTTTGAAACTATTTTTTTGCTACATTGGAAAAAGTAAATAATTTCTTTAAACTTCATTTCTTTGAATTAGTAAGGTTTGTGGCCTTTGTTCTCTAGAAATATGCATATGAAAGTAATTTTGTGCAAATGTCTACAATCTTCAATAATAGAATGACATTGTGTGCGCTCGTCTTTGATCAACTCTATCAAGTAGCCACTTCTAATTCTTTTGCTCATTGAAACCTTATTTGCTGCTCTACTGTTATGTTACCAGACTTACCTAACGTCCACTCTCCTTGGTGTCACCAATATTACAAGAGCTTCAAAATTTCTAAATTTAGGATATTGAAAAATAAAAAGGATTACAGAATTCCTAGATTGAGTTTAACTTGACAACAAGTGACTATCTAAGTCTGTCTAATTTGATTAAATTTAACTACAAAATTAGGGTCAACCCTCCGAAAAAAATCAAGCATAAAATATTGAAATGGGAATTGGGGAACTTGCAAATTATATGGTTGGAAACTACATATAATTTCCATATTCTTTCCCACCCAAAATCTACAGCATGCTGCTCCTTTTTTCATTTTTATTCACTAGGATAGTTTAAGCAATTTGATGTATATAAATAACACACATGCCAGAGTAAACGGTGAGACACAATATGTGGTAAGACATTTCTTTTTTGTGACGACTGTTGTTTCCGGTCCAGCTTGCATGCACTTCAAAACTCTCTGCGGTCCCACCATCACATTAACGGGTAAGTATATCCAGTCAAAAATTTGAAGTAAATTTTGATTGGTCATAAAATTTCTAATGAGACTAGAACTCTAGAAGCACCCTGCTAATGAACAAGCAAACTGTACAAACAGGCCTTATTGGTAGTAAGCTTCACCAAATGGGGGGGAGGGGGTTACAGTTCTACATACTACATCTCTTACACATCCAAAATCAATCAAAAAGGAAAAGAAAATAAAGGTTATACGGTAAAAAATTGCCGAAATTCTCTGGGGATATGAGGGAGTACCATAAAACAAAAATGAAACAACTTCAGTGTGGTGATTCCAGGAAAGAGGTAACTTGTCATTTATGAAAAGAAATTATAGAAAACTCTCAACAGGCGACCAAAATATCAGATTATAAGTTTATGATCACCATTCACCACACCTATATGGTGTAATGGGTTTAAAGCGGTAAAATCAAGAAAACTTCACAGAGAACTCTGATTCTATTCTTCTAGATGTTCTCTACATTCATTTTTTTTCTTTTTTGGATCAAAGATGTTCTCTACATTCATCAAGCTCGTATACTCGCAACTGACTCCAAAATCATTATTGACTGCTTCATCAAAATAAAGAAGCTCCTAATATCCCCTAGCCCGGCAGAGATAATTATAAATTCATAATCCAAGAAACAAATTTTAACACAGAAACTATGGTAGTTGGCATGTTCCCTTACAAGATAAACCAAGGATGGCAGGATAATGAAACCTGTAAATCCAGCAGAGGTTATTACTCCATAACCGCGACTCCTCCAGCAGCTTTGATCTTTTCTATTATTTCATTAGCCTCCTCTTTGGTTACTCCTTGCTTAAGTATAGCAGGAGCTTTTTCGACCAGTTCTTTGGCTTCTTTCAAACCTAGACTCGTGAAGGATCGAACCTCTTTGATCACCTTGATTTTTGCAGCAGCATCAAATTTCTCCAACATGACATCAAATGCAGTTTTCTCTGCCTTCTTTTCCTCAGCCTTTGCGGGGCCACAACCTGTTGCGCTCAAATCCATGCCTTCTACTGAAATTTGTTTCAAATTAGGATGCCTTAGTATCTCCCTGAGTGAAGGACCGATTTGTCTACGCTCTTCTGGGGGTAAAGCAGCAATACATTCAGCAAGCTGAACTATCTTGTCTGATGGTGGGGGTCTAGGGCCATATGGATCATATTCAGCAGGATATTTGTATCTTATGGGCTTGGCATTGGGATCTCTGGGAACAAAATCAGGTTGAAACGAACGACATTGCAGAGGCCCTATAATTTCACGCAGAGCTGTACAGGTATAGACGGGCCTTAACCGTGTAAGAAGCTTCATGCTTAAGATATCACTTCCCAAGCAATGAATTGCAGATGATGCTAGCTTGATCAGAACTTCATATGCGTGTTGTGCTAATGCAGAAGAACACTCATAATTTTGACTTCAACCACTTGGTAAAGCTTGTGTTTTATTACCTTGAAAAGAAAAATAGATATTCAGCTAATCTACTAGAAACAAAAAATATAGTTCATCGCCTTGGTAAAAGAAGAGAAGGCTACAACAATAGTTTTGACATTAACCTATTTCAAGAAAAAAAGGGCGCTAATTCCTCAGAAAATAAAACTTTTTTTCATCTTTGATTTAGTTTATGAAGGGTCTATAAAAAAGATTCCTAAATTTATAAGGAGAAACGATGTAAAATATTAATTTACATTTTACAAGAAAACAATTTATGAAGATGTATAGATAATATTCCTTGTCAAAACAACAATGAATAGATAATAAGTACAATGACAAAGAATGAACAAGGCTGAAACTAAAGTGACAATCTCCTCTTAGTATCTATAGAGGTCCAAAAGAATGCATCTCACAGATTTTCTTTAAATAATACTTTTACATCCTTTTTACTTTCTAATAGAAGCATTATAGACCTTGGCTAGCAAAATTATAGATTAATACCTGAATAGCAAAGGCAAGCTAATATTCTTATTCAACAATTAAACCTGTCACTTTTCGTCACATTCCTAAGAGCAAAAACTAGTTGGATCAAGTATATGAATCCTTTATATCACCATTGTTTTCTAATTAGATTTACATATCAAAGAAACTAATCATAAAGTTTCTTTCTTCAGTCACTACGTGTGCCCAACCAATGAATCTCTTATTCGTACTCCACAACAAGGTTCAAAATCCTAGACATTAAATGAAACGAAAGATCAATGAAGCTGCAGGACTTTTGAGTTCAGCTCAACTCTAAATTTGTTACTAATTCATTATTAATACTCCTCGGCAGATTAGCACATTTCATTAAATTAGAAGTCATTAAACAATTCTTTTTGGGTCTGTGGTTGGTTAAGATAGGAGTAAATTACTATACACTTACTAAGTTAGAACCTCGCCATTATATAAGTCGCATAGAAACCTGATTGGGACTTGAGGCTAGGCCTAGATGGATGTGATTATTTGTGAAGTAGAGCTACTGTGAGTCATCTAAACTTATCTATCCCACCTTACGATATAAAATAATCAACAAATAAGGAGTCTCACTAACAGTTGAATGAGCCAAACTTATGAAATATTCCTTTGATTTCAAAGATTCAATAGGTAGCCAAAGCACTTTGACACCAAGCGAGTACTAACTGAGAGAATTCCACATAGATTCTTCCTATAGATTCATCGTAGAAGCCTCCCAAAAACAGAAAGACTTATTAATATGGTGCAATGAATTTCCATTCTCCTACTACCTTCCTAGACCAACCCCAGAGCAGAATAGCTTGATTTTGCTTATTCTCCTTTTTCCACAACAAATTCTAGTTCAAAGCAAAGTTAAAACATTGGGCTTTATAATTTCACGAAGAGATGTACAGGTATGGACGGGTCTTAACCGTGCAATAAGCTTCATGCTTAAGATATCACTTTGCAAGCAATGAATTGCGGATAATGCTTTATCAGAATTTCATATGCATGTTGTATTGTTGTGCTAATGCAGAAGAACTCGGATAATTTGGATTTCAACCACTTGGTAAAGCTCGTCTTTTACACTCTCACCTCGAAAATAAAAACAGACATTCATTCGATCTAATAGAAACGAAAAATCCAATCCAATCAGGCAATCATCATGGTAAAAGCCAGTCAATGCCCATATGCACTTAATCTATCAATACACAGACACATTAATTCTTCAAAAACTAAAACTTTCATTGATTTAGTTTATGAAGGGTAATTAATAAAAATTCCTAAAATTTAGAAGTTGAAATGAAGTCTACAATTATATAACTAAAATCAGAGGAGACAATATGACTTTAACTTGACACAATCGTCAGTATATTGTAAACGCGCTTCAATAATAATAAAAATGTAACATTTTAATTTACAAGAAATGATTTATGAAGGATGTACAGATAACAACTACTACGACAAAGAATGAACAAGACGGAAACTAAATTTACAATCTCCTCTTAGTATCTATAGAGGTCCAAAAGAATGCATCTCACAGAATTTCTTTCAAATTAAACTTTTTTACATTCTAATGGAAGCATTATGGTCCTTGGCAAGCAAACTACGAAATAATACCTGAATAGCAAAGGCAAATAGCTAATATTCTCATTTCAACCTCACATTCTGTTACATTCCTAAAACAGAAACAAGTTGTATAAAGTATATGAGTCATCTATATCCTTTGTTCTCTATTTGGATTTACATTTCTAAAAAACTAATCATCAAGTTTCTTTCTTCTGTCAATATGTGCGCCCAACCAATGAATCTCTTATTCTTACTCCACAACAGTGTTCAAAAGCTTGGACATTAAATGAATGGAAAGAGCAACCTAGCTGCAGGACTGTGAGTTCAGCCTCAATTCTAAATTTGTACTAATTCATTATTAATACTCTTAAGGCAGAGTAACACATTTCATTAAATTAGAAAGTAAACAATTCTTTTTGGGTACGGGTCGGTTAAGATAGGGAAGGGGAGCGTTGTAGTAACAACCACAACACTCGGTGTAATTCCACAAAGTTATGTACGCTACACAGATCGTAGAGAGTTTGTTTTCATAGACTCTCGACTCAAAAGAACAGATTCTTAAAAAGAATGGGCGAGCATCCTTGTCAGTCAGTCTATTCCCCTTATCCTCCAGTAAGAAAGATGCTCGCAATGGAGGTCTCTTATGCTCGCTAAAGAAAGTCTTTTTTCTTCATAGGGTGATATTAGGATTTTGGGATCGGTTCTAACGTCAACAAATTATTCGGGAAAAAAACGAAACAAATCTAATAAAACAACAAGTATTTCAAAAGAAGAAGAAAATGACTTAAGTAATTGTTACCCTTTGGAGAGCAAAGTGCGGTGTGATTGTGCGAATTTTGAAATTAGGTCTGCTAGGAAGGAATAAGAATTTGGGCCCTTATTTGAAAGAAACTTGATTTCACAATAAAAATTGAGTTGGTAACCAGTTTACATCCTTCTATTTAAGTTATATCTAACTTTACCTAATTATTTAAGTTGTAGCCGATATTGGAAAAATTCACATATATGTTTGTTACCTATGTATTGTATTGTTAGTTTAAGTAGGCGTTCGGTTATAGAAACAAAATAATCACCATTTCTAAAATATTTATTAGTTGTTGAAATGTATTTTTTTCTTAAAAATATGAAATATAATTTGTACCTCCATTAATTTTTAAAAATTAATAAAATCACTCAAAACAATTAATCAACATAACGGGTTCGTAAACACTGCTCATCAATCATTTTCTATTAACATTAAGCATGATTTATATAAATTTGTTTTTATATGATGATATAATTAAGTTCACAATAATTTGCATCTTCAACATGTATCATCATTAGTCCAAATATTTCTCTAGTATTTCCTAGTTTAAAGTTTTCGCTTGTCTTCGTCCTCTTTCCTTTTTTATGAAATTGCTTTCCATCTCCCAATTATTAATTTCAACTAGGGGTGGTGAACTTAGCTCAAATTCAAATGACCCGCCCAACTCGTCCAAGATTTCATGGGTTTGTGCAAGAGCAATTTTGATGATAGGTTGGTTTGGGCTAGCCCAAGTTGCTATCATAAATCAACAGCTCAAATGAACTAATGATAATACTCAAACTTGACCCACAAAAATACCAAATTTTAACGAGTAGAGCTCCATTCTAGATTAAGTTTTTTGTTTATAAATAATAATTTAAAAAATCCTGTATTATTTTAAAACAATAAAAATACATCAACACGCCTCAACCACCCACCACATTATTCATCCACCTTACCCCTCCCCTACACCAACCCCACCCAGGCACTGAAACCACCCTCACATCTCTGCCCCTACCTTGGCTACTCCACGTCGCTCCCTACCTCCCTACCACCTCTACCCACATCTACCCCACCTACCCATTCTACCCGCCCTACCCCCACATTCACTTGTCCTACCTCATTCTCAAATTTCTATTTCATATTTTTTCTTTACTTTTATAAAAATTTATAAAAAATACGAATTTTTTTCTTACATCCCCATCCCTACCACACCTACCCCTCCACTCTACACCCATACTCAAATTTCTATTTCATATTTTTTGTTACTTTTATAAAAATAAAAATAAAATCTTGCCTCCCCCTCCACCCCACCCCATGCCATGCCCACATCCACCCCACCCCACCCCATCCTTAAATTTCTATTTCATATTCTTTTTAATTTCATAAAAAAAATTATAAAAAATATGTAATTTTTTTTACCTCCTGTCCCCTACCCTCCCCCCCCTCCACCCCATGCCCTACCCCAACCTCAAATTTCTATTTCATATTTTTTTTACTTTTATAAAAAAATTATTAAATATAAAAAAAATTCTTACCCCCAACCCTCCTGTCCTCCCACACCACCCTCGAAGTTTTTATTTTAAATATTTATTTTACTTATATATAAAATTTTATTAAAATAAGAAAAAATTGCTTACCCATCTCCACCCCACCCGAAGTTTTTACTTTATATATTTATTTTACTTATACAAAAAAAATTATAAAAAAGAGAAACTTTTCTTACTCCACTACACAGACCCCCATCTCACCTCCCCCACTACCCCCGCCCTTCCACCCATTATTTTATATTTTTATTTTATTTTTATAAAAATGAAAAAAATCTTTAAAATATTATTTTTATTTTAAAAATAAAGATATGAAGAAAAAAATATCATACAAAATAAAATAACATCATAGAATGTAAGTTTGAATTTGTAAAAGTAATGGGTCAAGTTGGGTTATGACCCATCATTTAGCCCATCTTGACCCGTCCATGATAGCCCATGTAAGCTTTGGACGGGTTGGACATTGACTCATCTATTGATTCATCCTATCTTGACCCGCCCAACTTCAGCCCAAACGACTCATCTGCCACCCCTAATTTCAATCATCAATTTTCTTAGTCAATAAATTCAGAGTCCATCAGTATCGTCTACTACTATGTATATCCAACTTAAACAAGAAAATCATCTCCATCCAAGAAAATGACACTCAAAGTTCTTACCGCTCGGGATTCAGCAAGAACGCAATATTATCACTTCAAGGCGATAATAATCACGAGCATGAGTAGTGTGTTACTTTTTGCCTACGAGCTACTATATATTATTACACTTTGTTAATTCTAAATAATATTATAAAGATTCATTACTAAAATTCAACAACAGTAGTAATAACCTTTTTACTATAATTATCCCGCATAGTGTGAATAATTTGTACCCGTTGACCATATATTTTCCGATCAGCTGAATTATATGGGGTCAAATTATAATAAAAAATATAAGGTAAACTTTGAAAAGTGAAAGACAAAAGCAACAACTAAAAATAAAAAGTGAATATTGTAAAAACAAGTTTTGGAGTGTTTTTCAAATTTCAAATACAACTTAAAGTTTATTGGATTTTTCATGGCCAAACATTAATTTTTTTTAAAAGTGAAAAACAAACTGAAAAAGGTAAATAATATATATGGACAAATCCATCATTATGTAATAACGAGAAGACAAATCATCCTCTTCCCTTTTGCTTTTTCTCTAACAACTCTCTCTCTCTCTTTCTAACGATAAACATCCCCATATCCCTCCCCCCTTCTTCCTTGCCGACACCGGCACCACCACCACCAACAACACCAACTGCCGATGTTGCGATGTACATCGACCGCCGATCAGGTACGTAACCTTTAGTTTGTGGTTCTCTATTTTTTCTCCCGATATTTCGTCGACCGCCGACCATCGGCGACCATGTATGCAACCTTTACTGAGGTTGTCCATTTTCTTCTCTTTTTTCTTGTCTATTTCTTCCACCATGGTTGTATCGTCGTCGATGACCTCTGACCGTCGACGCTATAAGGCACGCAAAGCACAGGCGACCTGGTACGTCGTCGGATCCTCTTTCTTTCTTTTCCTCCATTTCTATTATGTTTTGATATGTTCGTCATCATCGGCAGCCGAAGTTGTACCATCGTCGGTGACTTCGGGTTCTTAGGCTCAAAATAAAACCCCTACAGTGAGTTGCGGGCAGGGGTACATAGCTATGCAATATTTCGGTAATTTCCGGTGGTGAACAATAACTGCTGGCGGTAAATAAGCAAAAGACATATATTTGCACTTGCACAGCTAAACAATGATTTTTAGGTGGCAAACAAGTTAGATCCACCTGGAAGTGATACCTCCGGGTGACAATATTCATTCTTTGCCCTTACCTTCGTTGTTACATTGTGACGACTTTGTTGTATTTATATATTAACTTTAAATTCTTGCCATTAATTCGTGTTTTCGCATTGGGTTGTGTTTGTGCACTATTTTTTGCTTGTTTGAGGATAAGTAGTTGATTAGCCTATAGTTGTCTTAGTGGCTTTGACGACGGATGGTAGACTAGGTACGGGGGCGAGGGTTGAGCCTTGGGGGCAGTAAACGGGGTAGGGGAGGTGTTAGGCTTAGAATAGGGTCTTGGAACATTGGGACTTCAACAGAAAATCCATAGAGCTAGTTAAGATTCTTAAGAAGAAGAGGATTAATATAGCATGTGTCCAGGAGACCAAATGGGTAGGACCTAAGGCTACATATGTGGGCAGATATAAGTTATGGTTCTCTGATAGATCGGGGTATAAGAATGATGTAGGCATTTTGGTAGACAACAAATAAGGGACCAGGTGGCAGAGGTTAGAATGGTCAACGATATGATGATGACGATTAAGCTGGTAGTTGGAGGGTCCACTATGAACATTATTAATGCTTACGGCGCGCAAGTGGGCTTGGTCGAGGAGGAGAAAAGACGATTTTGGGAGGATCTGGATGAGGTGGTGGCAGGTGTACCATCCATGGAGAAATTATTTATGAGAGGGGAGTTCAATGGTCATATCGGGTCACTTCCAAGGGGATACGATGACATGCATGGAGGCTATGGCATCGGGGATAAGAACGGGGAAGCCGTCACACTTTTGGAGTTCGTTAGAGTTTTTGGGTTGGTGATAACCAATTCGAAGTTCATGAAGAAGGAGGAGCACTTGATGACTTTTCGTAGTTCGGTGGCTAATAGTCAGATATACTTTTTTCTTCTTAGGAAGGTTGACAACGATCTTTGTAAAGACTGCAAGGTTATTCCAAATGTGTGTCTTACAACCCAACATAAGCTTTTGGTGATGAATTTGGAGATTATGATGGAGAATAAGATAAAGAATGTAGATGACAGGTTGAAGATCAAATGGGAGAGTTTGACCATGGCTAGTGCAAAGAAGATGGGGGAGAGGTTGACGGCCAAGGGGGCTTGGAGGAGTAGTGGGTATGTGAACACTGACCAGTATATGGGATAAAATGACTAGTTGCATTCGGTAAGTGGATGGAGAAATGTTGGGGGTCTCGCGGGGTAGCCGTAGTGGGCATCGAGGGGACTGGTGGTGGAATGGTACAGTTCAAGAGAAGGTGGATGCGAAGAAAATGGCTTATACAAGACTGGTAAAAAGCGAGGGTGATGTGGAGAAGTGGACGAATAGGGAACTGTATAAGATGGCGAGGAATGAGGCAAATTTAATGGTCACGGCGGCGAAAATGGCGATTTTCAAATGCCTATACATTGAATTAGATGAAAAAGACGGAGAGAGGAAGTTGTATAGGCTAGCCAAGGCGAGGTATAGGAGGGCCCAAGACTTGCATAAGTGAGGTGCATCAGGGACGAGGACGACAAAGTACTGGTGAAGGACACACATATTAGGCAGAGATAGCAGTCTTACTTCCATAAACTCTTGAACGAAAAAAGAGATACAAATATTATGTGGGGAGATCTGGAGCATTCAGGCAGGTACCGGGATTTCGGATATTGCAGAAGCATTAAGATTGAGGAGGTTAAGGGAGCTATTCGCAGAATGCGCGGGGGAAGAGCGATCGGGTCGGGTGAGATCCCGATTAATTTTTGGAAGAGCATAGGCAGGGCAGGCGCAGAGTGACTGACTGAGCTGTTCAACGTCATTTTTAAGATGACAAGAATGCCCGAAGAATGAAGGTGGAATAATATGGTTCCTCTATACAAGAACAAAGGCGATATCCAAAATTGCAACAACTATAGGGGTATCAAACTGCTGAGCCACACTATGAAAGTTTGAGAAAGGGTAGTGTAGATGAGGATGCGAAGAGGCGTGTCTATTTTCGAGAATTTGGATTTATGTCGGGGAGTTCGACTACAGAAGACATCTTATCTTATTAGGAGGTTGGTATAATTGTATAGGGAAAAGAAGAGAGACTTACATATGGTTTTCATCGACCTCGATAAGGCATATGATAAAGTCCCTAGGAAGGTTCTCTGGAGATGTTTGGAGGCTAAATGTGTACCAATGGCGTACATTAGGGCGATCAATGATATGAAATAATGAAGCGAAGACCAGGGTACATACAATAGGAGGAGAGGAACACTTTCCTGTGATGATGGGGCTACACCAGGGATCAGATCTTAGCCTATTCTTATTTGCCCTGGTCATGGATGGATTGACGCGACAAATTCAAGGGGAGGTGTCATGGTGTATGTCATTCACAGACGACATAGTCCTGATTGATAAGACTCGTAGCGGGGTGAACGACAAGCTGGAGCTTTGGAGACAGGCCCTGGAGTCTAAAGGTTCAGGCTGAGTAGGACCAAGACAGAATACTTGGAGTGTAAGTTCAGCGACGAGAGCGACTGTGAGACAAGAGTGAAAGTGAGGCTTGAGACTCACGTCTTCTCGAAGCAAGAAAACTTCAAGTACCTCGGGTCTATTATCCAAGAGAATGAAGAGATTAATGATAATATCACACATCGTATTATGGCAGAGTGAATGAAATAGAGGCTTGCGTCTGGAGTGTATTGTCCAAGTTTTATTCTTGGTTTTCATTCACTGTGTGTCAATTACCTTTCGCTTTGTTTTTTCTTGATAACACAGTTCGTATATTATGTCAATGACTTATGCCATTTTGAACTGAATTCCCTTTGCCTAAATCCTTCATTTATTTGCTCTCCTAATGTTGAATCATCTTACATTTATGTTCTCATTTTGAAGTTTGAAGTGAAGCCATTGATATTGGAATATTTGCATTTTTTCATCGCTCCCCCTTTTCACTTTTACTTGTCCATTATTGATTTTGCACACCTCTAAAAAATAATAAATGAAGTACATAATTTACTATGATGCCCATATTAATTGGTGCATAATTTTAATGGATTTGAAAAATAATTTGAAATGAGTAATTAGTAATATGGGTAAAACATGAAAAAAGAAATTATCTATCAAAAGTGACAAGTAAAAGTGAAAATCTATTTTTAGTATAGTGGACAAATAAAAAGTAAACGAAAAGAGTATCTATTTTGTAAGTCGGAATTTGGAGTCTTCTATTTTTGAACTGAAACTCGAAAAGGGTAAAACTTGAAATTGGTTCCTAAATTATAATCTGTTAAATTACATAAGTCAAACTTCAATCATGTATGGCCGATGTTTGATAAGTCAAACTTTAGTTCTGTATATCTGAAGTTCAAACATAAATATATGAAGTTTGGCTTTGACAAACTAAACTTCATTCAAGTAGTATAAAGTTCAGAAAAAAAGTCTGAAGTTTGCTCGCACAAGCAATATACTTAACTTTATTCCTGTATATGTTTGAAGTTTATAACTTTAGAGCAAAAAAATTTCAACTTCAAATCCTTCGAGTCTAAAGTTGATTATGAAGCGGTTAAACTTATACAAATTTATATACTTTCACTATGGTTGAGATAACAATCCTCAAATCAGCTATAAGTGCACTTATCCACCACTAAGATATGTGATTTGTACAAATAGTATACTTTTGTGTCACTGCTAAAGTCAGAATTTGACCGCAAGTCCTGACATGATCGCCAGAAGTTTGGATGGAAGGACAAAATCTTTTCTTGCCAGAACTCTTGGAGGATTACCGCGACTATTACAATTGTGTTGTAACTTTGAAACAAAATTCATACTTCATAATCCTTGGCACTGGGCGGATCCAGGATTCAAAAACAGGGAATTCATTCAACCATTCAATATTAATACTACTATATTAAAAAAAAAGTTCAATACTAACAATAATGATAAATATCTATTTATTTGGGACTTGGGAGTCTGCGTTGGTTTTAATGGACTCAATCAATTATTTTTTAAATTTTGGATTGAGTTTTTTTTGGTATAGGCTTGTACATTCATCTTTCATGGCCAATAAGAATTTTTTTTAAAAGCAAAAAGATGATAAATGAAGAAAAAAATGTATTTGCTTAGAATCGAATCGGATCATTGAGGTAAAAATTCAAATTTCTACCATCTTAACTACACATTTATTATATTGTGGGGGTTTCACATGAATACCTTGAACCCCCTGGATCCGCCCCTGCTGGGCAGATCACCAAAAGTTTCTTACGGATGAATAAAAATTTGTCTTGTCACAGGTCATGGTAGATCACTAGGACTTATATTCACTAACGTAATATAAGTTCTATACATTTCTTTAAACGTATAATCTCTGAAAGGATAAACCACCCCTAAAACAGATTTTCAACTAACATGTATAACAATACTGAAGTTTGTCGAGAAAAGGTAAAATATTATTAAAGTGAAAAAAGAAAGAAAATTGTCTACTTTTTATAGTAAAAATATTTTAGAATTTTAATTAAGGGTACTCTTCATTTTGAATTGCATCTGTATAAGTCTTTCATTTCGAGTCTCTCATCTTATACATACGTTGATTGAGGTGGCTGTCCGGAACACATCGTTCAACCTCTGGTTATTGTGTGTTTTTGGGAGACAACCTCATTTCATGATCCTCAAAATGACAACCGACGATGTCTCGATCAAGTGTTGAAGCAGAATACCGAGGGGTAATGTGGTCGCAGAATCATGTTGGCTCCGTAATCTACTATTAGAACTGCATTGTCCTATTGCAAAAACAACTGTAATTTTTTGTGATATTGTGAGTGCGATTTACTTATCAGGTAACCCTGTCCAGCATCAACGCACCAAATACATTGAAATGAATATCTTATTTGTCCGAGAAAATGTTGTACGTGAACAAGTTTGTGTTCTCCATGTACCGTCATGTCATCAGATTGCCGACATTTTCACCAATGATCTTCTGCGCGTACTGTTTGATGATTCCAGAGACAGTCTCAGCATATGAGAATTTCCGCTAAGACTGCGGGGGACTGTTAGAATAATTAGGAACATAATCTCTAATTATCTCCATCATATCTCATCATATCAATTAAGTTGTAATTAGAATCATATAATTAGGATGATTATAGATCAATTGTACTGATTAGCATATCATTAGAGATAGCCTAAATTGATTAGGTAGAATTGTATATATTTGTATATTTGGGATGAAATAATTCATGGAATTTATTTCCTTCACTAAGATCATAGGTGAATTTTGAATTTTATGTGTTCGCACGAAATTATATCACATCCGGTCACTACTAACAAAATAAAAAATTCTCGACGGACGTGTCCGGGAGATTTGAGATTTCTGGTAGAAATTCCGTAGTTTTTTTTCTTGTGGTGAGTTTATTTACTTGGTTCAAAATTTATTAATTACTTATTTAGTAGGTCTTTTAACACATAAAAAGGGTTTAAGATAAAGTTGGATGAAATACTACACGTATTATGTTTTACATCGGACCGAGTAATTAACCTAAAGTGTTACAAACTGAAGCAATCACATATCGTGTAATCATAATTAATTAAGTGATAAAAGTATATATATATATATATATATATATATATGTTACATTATATGATAAAAGAATTTCGATTTTTTTTTCACTCCAACTCGAAGCTGAGTTTAAGTTTGAAACTGGTTCAAATATTGGACCATTAAATTATTTTTTCCTCACAAAACTTTAATATATCTTTTAAAAAGGAAATGCATGACCAAATAAATGTCAATTTTTAAATAAGTTTTTTTCAACTTAACTTCAAATACTATTGTTTGTTCAAATATCAACCAATTCATGACAAAACACTAACTAAAGTTTTCTTCTATCTTATCCTTATACAATAAAATATCTTTATAACAACATCGTTTGTTTGGATATTTTTATTGCTATACTGAGATGTTGTTCATACACAATAAAACATAATTTGAAAGTTACTTTTAAAGAAAACTTGATCATTATAGTGAAATATTATTATAGAAAAGAGATAATGATCAAATATCATTTTTTTATGTTGCGAATTTTCTTCCTGAACTATCAGGTACAATCGAATTTTTACTAAGGGGGTTCCAAATATAAAAAAGTAAAGAGGCGAATAAGTCAAAGGGTTCAACATATATTATATATATAAAAACAATAATTTTAATCATATATAAATAGTGTAATTTTTCGCTGAAGCGGTTCAGATGCCTGGGTCCTTCCTAGCTCCGCCCTGATCAGGTGTTTGGGTTTCTTACATGAATTATCACCAACTATTTATCAAAACACGTCTCGAAATTGACTAGACCAAATGTTTGAATGCAATCGCCAAAAGGGGCAACAACAACAAAAATATACCCAGTATAATCCCATCAGGTGGGATCTGAGGAGAGTAGAGTGTACACAAACCTTACCCCTACCTTTTGACGGATATGAAGGCTATTTTCGATAGACCCCCAGGTCAAGCAGAAAAAAGCAGCAGTAATAATAAGCAGTAATATCATCAAGAAAATAGGATAACAATGTGAAAGAAACAAGCATGTAAGAATAGAAAATCAAGAATAAAAATTATGAGAATACTAAAATAAGAATGACGATAATAACATTGATCCTACACTAAGGGAAAATAATACTAATCCTATTACTAACCCTCTATCCTAATCTTCGACCTTCACACCCTTCTATCTAGGGTCATGTCCTCAATAAGTTGAAGACTCGTCATATCCTTCCTGATCATCTCTCCCCAATATTTCTTCGGCCTACCTCTGCCTCTCCTCCAGCATTTCATCGCCAACTTCTCATACTTCCTCACCAGAGCGTTTTTGTCTCTCCTTTGAACATTTCCAAATCATTTCAATTTCGCCTCCTGCATCTTCTATACCATAGAGACTACTCCGACCTTGTCCCGAATTTCTTCGTTTCTGACCATATCTCTCTTAGTTGGCCTACACATTCACCTGAACATACTCATCTCCGTAACTTTCATCTTCCGGATATGAGAGTTCTTACTCGGCCAACACTCCGTCCCATACAACAATGTCGGTCTAACTACTATTCTGTAGAATTTACCTTTCAGTTTTAGTGGTACCTTCTTATCACACATGACACGGATGCTAGCCTCCATTTCAACCACATGCGCTAATACGATATGTGATATCTTCATCGATCCCTCCATTATCTTGTATTATAGCCCAGAAGTATTTAAGGAGGTGATAGTCCATATAGAAAAGAATAAACACCTATAATTCAGATAAAACTAATAATTCTATGTGTGTTTCTGACTGTAATTGAAATGAAGAAAAGATAAAGACTGATTTTATTAGTAACAAAGTGTGGTTAGGCTTGTTTGTCCTCTTTATAGTACTTGTCGCTCCCATTTATCCATTTCCAAAAGCACCTTTTAGCTCGCCTCTCAATCTCTCATGGCTGAGCAAGGAAGCACCGCCGCAGCTCCACCGTGTGAGTTGAAAATCCGACCGGCAGGAAGCACTGAGCACAGCTGGTGCAAGGCGGTTTCCGGTGGCACAGGTATAACAGTATTAGCTCTCCTCTTGTCAAAATCACCTGACATTTCACTTCTCCAAAATGCCCTTCACAAACTCCAAAATTCCAATCCTATCCTCAAATCTCAACTCCACTACGAATCAACCATCAACTCTTACTCTTACATCATTCCCACCACTTCTCATCTTCAAATCCAGCCGTTCGATCTCTCATCAACGGACCAAATTCTCAGACACATCGAAACCCCTAATCTTACTTCTGTCTCCGATTTTCACCTCATTCTCGAGCACGAAATCAACCGTAACTCCTGGGCGAGCGGATCCAGCTCTTCAGGTACGGATACTCGGGAACTCAGTAACTTTTTATCATATCCTGTATATGTATTAAAAAGTTCATTAAAATGTTCTAATTGTAAACCCTGTTGTTATTATTATAAATTAATTTGAGATTACTTTAGGAACTCATAAACATCAAATAATGGATCCGCCTCTGAATACCACCACGTCATCGGGTTGCCATACTGATGTTTTTTTCGCTAGCATTTATCGATTAAACGACGAAAAATCGGTGGTTACGTTACGGATTCACACGTCGGCGTGTGATCGGGCGGCGACATTGGCGTTGCTGAGGAAGTTGTTGGAGCTGATGAGTGAGGAAGATGGAGAAGGGACGGAATTGGAATTAGGGGAAAATGTGGAGGTTGGTTTGGGAATTGAGGAGTATATTCCAACTGGAAAAGCGAATAAGCCATTTTGGGCGCGTGGGATAGATATGGTGGGGTATGGATTGAATTCATTGAGATTTTCGAATTTGAAGTTCATGGATAGTGAATCAACAAGAGGATCACAAGTTGTGAAATTGCAGTTGAATAAAGAAGATACTGATCGCATTCTTGATGTAAGTTTATCACATTTTAGTAAATTCCTTTAATTCTTTTGATAGCAATAGTGTCACGGTTAGCTTGCAGTATCAACTAATTCCACGGGTACCTATTATACCGATAACTCTTTTCATTAAGATTTGAATCTATTGCTTTTTAATTCCTTATTTAAGAGCAAGATAACCATATTCCATTTTTTCAAAGTTTTGGTAAACTTAGTGACCAGAGTTTGTTAATGGCCTGGACAGATGAAAACGAATCGTGTAATGTTTTTTTTTTTTATTATTTAAAAGCAAAATAACAATATTTTTTTTTCCTGAAGTTTCTAACAAATTTAATTGTCAGTGTTTGTTAAATATTTGACGGAGATAAAAAACACTAAATTTTGACAAACGTAAAGAATCAAAACTTTTAAATATTACTATATTTAAGGAGCTATATTAACTCTATCTCCATACTTCAGGGATCATTTTTGTCTTTTTCTCTATTTATGTCTTGTTTTTAATCATATATTTTTCTTACTTAATCATTATTAGTTATAGTATCCGTAGTATTATTTTGAAAATATATACTTTTTCTCACTTAATCATATTTAATATAATATCTTTATTAGTATTATTTTGAAAACGTGAAAAAAGATATTATGATTCAAAGTTAAGTATTTACAAAAATATTAGATGATTCAGTCTGAGTTTCGATAGGACAAGTTATCAGATACCTGCCTAGGTGGAAAATAGTGGGTGACTCGAACATCACCGTCATAAAAAAAAGATATTTTCTAATGTCATTTTTAATTTGCTAAGTTAGGTGACATCTTGGTTTCATTTTCTAAAAAGTTAGGCAAAGCTATTCTATAAAGCTTCCTTGGTCCCATTTCCTTGTTTTGTTCTTTGAGAAGTTGTGGCCCTCGTTGAATGCAGTGTACTATTCTCTTCACATGATGTATAACTTTAATCATAGGCAGATTGTGAATTGGCCCTTAGGATATTCTTGCCTAATTGTGGGCAATGCTATAACCTAACTTTTAAACCAGATACCTCCCACTAGGATATGTACACGGCTAACTCTGTTCATCAAGGTTTAGACATGATATAACCTAACATTTGTTAACTCAAAAGATCCAATTCGGCTCATGGGCTGTAAACCATTTTTCAATTGAGAACAAGGTTAACAGGTGAAAATAATGCCCATTGGCCAATTTTTGGTCCTATTTTGAAAAATAGTCACTTTCATGGAGTTTCAAATTCTACACGTCATGGAGTTTGACAAGTGGAATTTGAAATTCGATGAAAGTGGTTGTTTTCCAATTACAACAACGAAAAGTGGTTATTTATGAGTTTTACCCGGTTTATTGTAAAGTTTTGTTCGGTCTAAAACACGTAAGTACGACACAACAGAAGTTTAAAATTTTATTTAACTTACTTACCCCAACAATTCCGTCTCTGGTATGATTACGTTACAATTGAAACCTGTAAATACATGAGATATAAACTTACGGTTGATATTCTTGGAGTCTTTACTAAAGGGAGCGCGTGCGCGTATCCTTTCGATCGCAAGCCTTGTTGTGGTATATTTCTCTGTCAGGAAAGCTAGAAAATCTTGACAGAGGTTTAAGAGGATTTATTTTCTGAACTCTGAGTTCAGAAAGTAAGAATTGAGTTATCAATTTCAGCAACCAAAATAATGGGGTTAAGTACTGAATAGATAGGGGAGGTTAGGTTACAAATCAGATTAGAATTAGGCTTAAAACCTGACCCAAAATTCGAGATGCTCTGATCGGGCCCACTGTCGCATGACAGACGCCGCGCTTATGCCTCTCGATCATGCGGCTCGCTTGTTTTAATATCTTCAGTACGTTTTGATTTAATTAAATTCAAAATTCAATTTTAACTTAATTAAATAATATCCATTAAATAGAAATTATCCCATAATTTATTATTGATTTAAATATCTTGATTCTAAATAAAGTATTTTACATTCTCTCAATATACCCTTAGACCGAAAACACAATCGACTTAGTGTGACCCTTTAGTCCTTCACACATCGACATTAATCAAATTAAGGTTAACACGGAACTCCTAGACTGCGCCATATGACAAACTCAATGTGTGAACACGACTCCTGTAAACACAACCTTTATGTGAGATGATAAATTCCTTTCATTCGCGACACACTTGATCAAGCTTAAGATTTGCCATGTGTCTATCAAAATGACTTGATCACTTTATCTCATCTATATTAGTCGACAACTAGACCATATCCTAAATATGTCTCTTGCATTGGCCAATGACTTGGTCGACCTAATATTACTGAGAAGCTGAGTGTTCTCTCGAATTTCCAATCGAAGAATGAATCTTATTTTTGGCTCAACTACCACCTTAGTTTACATCGCAATGTACCAAACACAAGCCATGTCTTATCCTATAAGAAATTTAAGCTTAGGACAGAGTCAAAGTACATTACTCTGTAAATTAGGTGCGTATTGACCTCAAGTCAAATGACCTCTATATTCCACATGCTGATAATACTCTAGACATATATAACAAATAGTTTATCAGCAGGGTATACCAATATCCTCTAAGAGTATCCATGTGTCCATCACTAGTAATCACACTAGTAGTAAGTGAGACATACTACATTCTCTAAGAATGTGATGTAGACCACATATTGACTTATAATATATTATTGATATCCCATTCTTAATGATCATCAGTCAAGACTATTTTGAGAGTTAAATTTTATCATTAATATCTCACTTTATCAATGACAACGTAAGCTCAAGGGATGCACATTAATGAATAATCACAAGCAATCAAAATCATAATTAAATAATTACAAATGCCAAATTATATTAATCTTATTAATAATATGAATGTGTTCAAGTACATTTGTTCATAAATGATTATTTTTAGGACATACATACTTTCATTTATAGCTTGATTAATGGTGTAATTTTGGAGTTTCACTTGTAGAATTTGAAATTCTATGACAATGACTATTTAGTATTTACCAATTACAGCGACGAAAAAGTGACTATTTTATGAACTTTATCCGGTTTATAGCTTGATTAATGGTGTAATCATTATACTGGCAAAATCAGGCTATTTAAAAGTTAGTTACATATATGATGTAGTTTATTTAAAAGTTAGTTACATATATGATTTAGTACTAAAAGGAACATTAGGCAATGGTAACAACATCTGAATTTTGTGGCAGGGCTGCAAAACAAGAGGTATAAAACTGTGTGGGCTGTTGGCTGCTGCTGGATTAATTGCAGCTCATTCCTCAAAAGGCCTAAATGAGAATCAACGGGAGAAGTATGCAATTGTAACCCTTATTAACTGCCGTTCAATTCTTGATCCAGTGCTTAGCCCTGATTTTCCAGGTTCGTTGCTGCATTTATTGTAAAAACTTACTCTCACCGGTTACAGTTTTTGGATCCAGGCCATCACTCTTGACACCCATCTGGCTCGGTTGGTCATTGCTGGTATCCCATGTTCTTTTTCCTTTGTGGACCATACCATCCAACGTCCTACCAGTTGGTCACAACTGTTGGATAATAATGGATGTACCGAAATAGTAACTAACTATTACAAGTGCTTTGAAAGGATAAATAATATGAATTACAATAGTAACAAACTTGTAGCCAACAAGGATTATGACCACAACACGCTCTTGAGTTCTTGAATCAGTCTTGGATCTTCTTTTCAACTGCCGAACGCTCATTGAATCTTGATAACCTGAAATCAAGAGACACTAAAACCTACTTGTTACAACTGTGTTGAGTCGAGTGTTAATACTCTGTCCTTAAGACAAGATTGCCCCGTATATATCATTTTACGTTAATGAGCAATAGTCTCCCAAGTTGCCCAATATATATCCTTTTACGTTAATGAGCAATAGTCTTCCAAGATAAAACAACATCAAACAAATGAGCAAAAGAAACTTAAGTGTTTCTAAAGAAGAACCTTGAGTGTTTGAAAGTCCTCTCTTAGAGAGGAAGAAGTTAAGTAAATCTGAGTGTTGTGTTAAGTGTGGTATTTCTCCAATTGAGCCAAAGGCCTCAATTTATAGTAGTGTAAGAAGGTCTCTTCAAGTGCTCATGTAATGACCATTTAAATGTCATGTAATGGCCACTTAATTCACTAAGTAATGCAGCCACATAATGACTGATTTATGGAGAAAAAGCTGACATTTCAATGCCCCAAAACGTCCCCATAATCAGCCAAACTTTTGGACCTCCGTCACCGACAATACACAGGCCGCGACATCGCGGAATTAGTCGCGCGCCGCAGATTAGCGTCGCGGCTACCGCTCGATTTTGCGCGCCGCGGCCCTTTCCGATTTGTTTTGTCTTACACTATGCACACTTCTTCCTTCATTTACCAACGTGAAACATCATCATTTAGCCAATGACCGTCCATCACTTTATGTCTCAAACATTTACTTATGTACCGATATATCTTTATAATGAAATTTACGATACTTGACACTACGAGTGCACGTGTGTGGAAACGACGTTTCCGATGTGCGGGGCCCCAATTGTTCGAGTCATAAATAATGGGATAAACTTAATTTCCACACTAGTAAATTTTCAATAATCCCCTCTTTAAAGAGATTTTGGAGCACTCACAAGGTGCCTTTCTAGCAATCTTTCGGCAGATCGATGTTGCATCTGGATAGGTAACCTTAGCTTTGAACTTTTCATAGTTGAATACTATCGGACTTACTTACTACGCGGTCAATGTGATGTCTTGAACCGTCAGTGTTTAGTGTAAGCCAAGATAATGATACCAACACAACAATTTTTCTTACTCCGTTCTTCTTAATGTTTTATCCGTTGTGGCCGTGGACACGCTTGGATTCCGTTCATTTGAGGCGGCCTGTCCTCGCACTTAAATAGGTGGTCTCCTACAAGGTATCCTGCTATACCCCACTTCACAAGTGTTGGGCACCATTAAAAGTTTTCCCAAAGCTAACCTCAACCGGTGAGGATCATTAAAGGTTTTGAAAACTTAACTTCTACCCACCATGCAGGTAGCACTTTAAGGTCTATCGCGGGAACGACTTTGGATTCATGTTTCTTTACAAAAATAATCACCCGAAGTGTTCTTGCTTCCACCGAAGCGCTCAACTGAACTTTTACGGCTTAGTTTTCCCATTGAACCTAATATCTGGGATCTCCGGTCAGTAAGGTTAGGTTTCCACCGTATCAGTCCTTATCGTTTGAGTTTTACGCCATTCCCCTAGACCGACAACACTCTTGATCTTCGGGTAGTCCTTTAGTTAAAGGGTTTGCTATATCATTTGATTAGTAATCAAGGAAGTGTCACTAAGAATTGTATCAATTTCGTGTGTTTAGATGATCACCATGGTTTAATCTGCCGGAGGGAGCTTGCAACTAGAAAGAAGATAGGCCAGAAAAACAAGGGTCAGCCTAACCAAGGAAAGCTCATGTATCGAAGTGGCTAGTCAATCCGGCCCGAGACGCGTTCGTTGACAAAATCGCCCTCGAACTAAAAACTTCTTCCTCATCTTGACTCATGGCTGCCCTCGGTAAGCTCGGGTTAGCCTGTCAGGGTGAATGCAGATAATGGATGCCGCCGTTTACCGGGGCTTCCATTCAAAGCTTATAACACTTCTCCTTCCGACCAGGGCTTTTAGCCCCGAGTCGATCAAGGGCATTTCACTCCTAGCCCAGAGCCTCTAAAGCTATGTTTGGCGTAATCAATATAATAGTTGGGCTCGACTTTACTGAAGAAGAAGGGGCGAAGTTTCAACTGTCCAACGGTCTTATGTCTCTGTCTAAAATGTCCAGACGCCGTCATCCGTGCCCTACAGTGTAGAACTGACGAAGGCACGAGTTTCTCCCAACAAGGGACATCCTCTAAGAGGTTGTGAAGTTACTCAACTTCTTTTCATGTTTTGTCCAAAATGATAAACTCCGATTCCATCACGAATCGGCCGATGCAAATTTGATTAGAGGATTTTCAAAGACATACCATACATATCCACTTGTGGCTTGGTGTTCTTCAAGTCTGATTCTATTCGAAAGAGCAAACAAAGCAGCAAGAAGAAAGCGTAAGGGAATGTCTATCGGTAAAACCAATGGAAATAGTGCAAAACCCAGTCCCGACCTGTCTCGACTCGATGAATCGACTTCTGATATTTCTAGTTTGATCGACCCCTGGGGACGAAAAAAAGATCATGTGAAAAGTGAAAAGGGGGACAGGGAGCATAGCAATCTCGTAGGAGAAAAAATGACTAGTCGGGAATAAAGCTGTGGCTTAGATTCACTGATCGAGTAATGGGCTTTGTTTTTCTCTCGTTCACGTTGATAGCCCCGGTTCAGTTCAAGCTGCTCCAGTTTGCATCACTGTTCTCCCAGAACAGCTGGACATCCAGAATAAAATAATCCGTAGATAAGCTAATATTTCAGACATCGTCATATCCGATTTAACGCCTTCTATCGATTATTTCCAGTGAACCGTAGTTCAACTGATCTACTTTGTGAGTCTATACCATGTCGTTTGTAGTGTGTAAAATACATTGAACTACATGTGACCTGCGCATATCTCTGTGTAAAATTCATATCCATTGATGACTTCAACGAGACTGTCAAACACCTCACATATGAGTTTGAAATTAGACCAGTCCGTTAGATGTCTTAGAAATCCCAATTCCTAAGATGTCATTTGCAGTACCCATATCCTTCATATCGAAACATTGTTTCAACATATCCTTAGTCTCTAGGATCAAACTAGGACTATTCTCTGTGATCAACATGTCGTCTACGTAAAGGCATATTATGACGAACGAGTCAGAATTACCTTTCAGACACATTTGTCACACTCATTAATGGAGAAACCCTTCGATGGTAGAGTACTATCAAAATTTTCGTGCCATTGCTTCGGGACCTGTTTCAGCCCGTACAAAGATTTGACAAGTCAACAGACTTCTCTTCCATGGAACCACATACCTCTCGGGTTGTTCCATATAAATTTCTTCTTCCACTTTCAGACGGTTGGTTTTCCAAACTGTTGGCATTCTAACTTCAGAGTCAATGTTTCTATTGTCAGATTCATTGTTTCTGTTTCAACTGAAACTCCCAGGACCAAAACGAAAGTTCATGAAGAAGCCCAACAGTCCACCCAATCAACTCTCCGGTTAGGAAGGTTGTCTCAACATCCATGTCACGCAAGACTGCAGTGCCCCGGGATGTTAAGCTATTCACATGGGAACACGTGTCCAAGTAGCCGAGGCCTTATACTCGTCAGTAGATCCATGTACTTTGTACTCAATTTGAGTATCCACTTTTTACAACCCAAAGGTTCTTTCCCGGAGGAAGATCAATCATCACACAAGTATGGTTTTATCTGATGAAGTCTATTTCTCTCTTTGTAGCTTTTTTCCAAAGCGGCGCTCTTGGAGATGACAATTCTTTGTTAATCGTCCATGAGTCATTTTCAACCATACAAGCTAGAAGGCATGGAACAAGTCTTTGTCCACTCTTAGCTCCGTTTTGGTTCAACATCTAGAATTCCTGAGTTCTGTTGATCTGGAACACTAAGTTCCGGATAGCCAGCAACTTTCGAGTCCTCTAGATCTGGAACGTCTAGTTCTGGAGAGTGTTCTTGTTAACATCGAGATTTGAAAGTACGGTTGTTGACAGAGACAATGTTTGAACTGTTAACAAAACTGGTTTCAAGAAGAAAATCACAACCAGATTTGGGATCATATCTGCTGGCAAACATCTTTCGAGCACTAGTACAAAACTTGTCTTAAGATTGTTGGATAACAATGGATATACAGGAATAGTAACTAACTATTACAAGTGTTTCGAAAGGGTAAACAATAGGAATTACAATAGTAACAAATTTGTAGCCAACAAGGATTATGGCAACAACACGCTCTTGAGTTCTTGAATCAGTCTTGGATCTTCTTTCCAACTGTCGAACGCTCCTTGAATCTTGATAACCCGAATTCAAGAGACACTAAAACCTACATGTTACAACTGTGCTGAGTCGAGTGTTAGCATTAGGGTGTACACCGGTCCAGAACCGGAATCCGGTATTTTTCCGGATCGAGGACCGGTTGGACCTGTTTTTTTTAATGCATTTTTTAATTGTAAATTTTTAACAATGTGTTCGTTTATCAATCTCATTAAATATGTTTGTTTTTTTGCTTATCCTTCAATATATTTTATTTCATTAAATATGACTAACTTAAAGAAAACCAACAAATGTACTTGGTTCGTATACGAACTACTGAACTACTCATTAATTAAAGTTACACACCACTGATGCGCGATTTAATGCACACACTTTAACGCAAGTGCACGTTGTCGAGTCAAGTAATATAGTCTTTGAAGACCGAGTTATCGTCCTCAGGGATTAGTGTTCAAGTACCAACTTCTATTCTTTGTTATCTATTTGGTGACCGATATTTGAGTTGTTGATTATAACTAATAATTATAAAGACTAATTAACTATGTGTTTACTTCAGTGATGATGGAAATAGGGCTTCCAAGTCTCCTCAACTATCCGCTTATATTACTTATTAATGCAATAAATTATGGTTCTTCTTCTTTTGGAGATAGCAGGTTTACTAATTCGTTTTATACTCCCGTTAAGGCTATATAAACACTCAACCCCAGTAACGCTCCTTTCTACCTTTCGGTGATAAGGATGACTCTATTGGAGGATTAAGAACAAAAACTCATGTTTAACGCTACACAAGTAATTGAGGTATTTTCATCCCCAATTCGACCTATGATTACCCAACTACAACATAGTCACAACCCCCTCCTTTCGAAGTTTGATTAAAAATCATATAAATAATGATAATTAATGATCAAGTAATTACCAAGCATTCAAAACAACTATTGGATAAATCTCAACAATAAGAAGAACAACCATAAACATGCATTAATTCATAAGATAAGGTTCAAGTGAATTGACATGGAAAACCCTATATTAGAATTAGTTTCTAGTCATAGACATGACAAGAACTAATTCAATATCCAACATAAAAACTGAAATAAAGTAAAAGAAAGAAAAGAAATTACTAAGTAATGGTCTCAAATCTTGAACTCCAAGAAGTGTTGTGTTTGTGCAAGAAAGGGAACCCTTGAAAACTGCCTAGGGATCTCTTTTTATAGCTTCAAACCGCTTATGGTTTCTTCGTGCCCGACCCATAAATTCGTCAAAACTCGATTTTTCTCGCGCCGCGCATCGCCATATCAGCCATGCCCGGAACTTTGCGCTGCTTCGAGATTAGCCGCTGCACAGACTGCATTCGAGTAGCGCCGTACTGGAACTTCGAGACCTTCGGATATTGGGCGCCGGGCGCTCGCCCGCTGGCCGAGGCGCCACAAGATCGCCTGTTCGTGCCTGGTTCGCCACTTTCTCGCATTTTAAGCTCTAGAACCTCCACTTTTGCCCTCTTTTCGCTCTTTTTCCGCCAAAGAGCAATTTTAACCAATTTGACTCAAAAGAAAGAAAATCTATCCTAAGACGACATGTATTTGTACAAAAAGGGACAAAAGACTCACTAAAAACGACTCAAAAAGTGTATATAAAATACACTGATCAACCACATAACACATTTATATTTTCTATTTGGACATTCTTGAAGCATTGTCATAAAATATAGGTAGGGAGAGAAGAAAGTAAATTAGTTGCAAATTGGTGAAATTTTAAATGGTCATAACTTTGCGCTCGGATGTCCGTTTGACCTAGTTTTTTTTATTTAGCGTATTTTTTCGAGACGAAACCGAATCAAACTGCCTAAAGGTTGTTTGATTCAGCCGATTTCTCCAAAAACGTCCATCTTGTCAATCAATTTCACTTTTCCCCCAAATCGTTACGTTTTTTCCATTTTCAAAGCTACATATCTCGCGATATATAATAGATTTTAACGTTCAAATTTCGTGGTAATGTGTCCGAAAATGTCAATTTCAGTATTGGTAATTCATTTATAAAAAAAAAACCCGGTCCATTCCGATTTTTACCCTCCCCGGACCGGAAAACCGGAATCCCATATTTTGAAGGACCGGGGACCGGACCGGAATCCACCGGTCCGATCCATTCCGGTCCTGTCCGAAAATGTACACCCCTAGTTAGCACACTTTCCTTAAGACAAGATTGCCCCGTATATATCCTTTTACGTTAATGGACAATAGTCTGCCAAGATAAAACATCAAACAAATGAACAAAGGAAACTCAAGTGTTTCTAAAGAAGAACCTTGAGTGTTTGAAAGTATGCTTAGAGAGGAAGAAGTTAAGAAAATCTTAGTGTTGTGTTAAGTGTGTATTTCTCCAATTGAGCCAAAGACATCAATTTATAGTAGTGTAAGAAGGCCTCTTCAAGTGCCCATGTAATGACCACTTAATTCACCAAGTAATGCAACCACATAATGGTTGATTTATGGTGGAAAAACTGACATTTCAATGTCCCAGAACGTCCCCATAATCAGCCAAACTTTTGGACTTCCGTCGCACAGACATTGCCTCGGAAGCGCTGCGGTGTTGCCGAATCAGCGTCGCTACTGCCACCCAAGCGCCGCGACGCTGGCCTGGAGTCACCGCAGCCCTTTCCGATTCGTTTCATCTTACACTATTGTTAGGCGTATTTTGTATACGCCTTTTGAGTCATTTTTAGTTGGTATTTTACTCGTTTTTGTTGTGTTTAGTATAGTAGTAGGATTGTTTTTGTTTCTTTTGAGTCACAGCGGTGCAAAAAGACAAAATGACAAAAAGGAACGAGAAATGGGCAGAAAAGGTGCTCCCGAGGCGAAAAGGACGAAAGTTGGCAACTCAGAGCGAAAGAAATCAGCACAGCGGTGCCATATTTACCGAGGAGCCACAGGACTTTCAGCACCGGTGTCATCAGGCAGTACCGCGGTGCCATTTGTGCTGAGAAGCTGCAGGAGTTACGACACCGCGTTGTCGGTATGCAGAACCGCGGTGCCAACACGGGAAATTTCAGTTCCGAAGGCAAATTGGCTAAGGACAGATTGGTCCATAGGGCACGAAAATTAGAGTATATTTAATCCCTAGGGATTAATGCTATGAAGAGTTTGGTCATTCTACAACACAACACAAGACGAATTTGGAGCTACAATTGGAGATTTTGTTCTACGTAGTTTTCTTTCTCTCGTTTTTAATTCAGTTTATGTATGTATATTGTGTTCGTTCTTAGCGTGACTATAACTAGGAGCTAAACACTTTATTAGGGTTTTCCTTATTAATCACTTGAAACTTTTATTCATGAATTAATGCAGTTAGTATGATTTCTTCTTCACTCGATTAAGATTTAATCAATATTTGGTATGAATGTTTGATAATTAATTGATCACTAATTATCATAACCTATATGATTTCAAATAAAAAATCGAGAGGAGAGATTTGGATATGCTGTAATTGACTAGACATGGGTTAAAATCGCGGACGAAAGTACCCCGATACTTGTGTAGCATTATAGGTTACTGTTTTTAATCCTCCTATGTGGTAAATCCTATCATAGAAATATAGAAGAGTTTTGCACTGGGTTGAGTGATTATATGTCCTAACCGGAATATAGGAAAGTCTAGTTAACCGCTATCTTAACAAAGAAGAAGAATCATTCTAGTCGCATTAAAGATTGAATAAAGTGGATAGTCGAGGATTTTGGAAGCCCTAATTCATTCATAACTGATTACAACTTTATTAGTTTAAATCTTGCAATTATTCTAGTAGTTAAATAAAAACCCAAATAAATATCGATTTTCAAATAGATAACATAAAATAGATGAGCAGACTTAGAAACCAAGATTTATATCTTGGCCTTACAGACTATATTACTTGTGAACGATGCAGACGCCATGCGGTCGAATAACTGGCACATAAGATTTTTGGCACCGCTGTTCCATCAGCAAGATCACGCCGCGGATCGGATTTCCAAATTAAAAGCCCTAATCCCCCAAATCTTTTTCCACACAAACACAAATCCTTCCTCTCTAAAAAGTCCGAAAATTCCTTTCTCTACCCATAAAAATCTCCCACAAACTTCCCCAAATTCTTCCAAAAATTCCTACACAAACCATCACATCTTGCACCACCATCATTCCTTCCAATTGGGTCAAGAAATTAGTGAAGAACAACTCTTCAAAAAGGTAATCTTCATCATTGTTCTTGCAATTTCAAGGCTAGTAGGGAAAGTAACTTGCAAGTTTGGGGGTGTCTGGTGTCAGTGTTGGGTGGTGTGTGCTGGGTATTGTTGTGCTGTGTAGTTGTGTGGATTGAGGCTTATTGTGGTGTAATTGTTGTGTATTGCTGTTGTGGTCCGGTTTTGCTTGGCTATTGTTGTTGTGTGGTGTGAGAGTTGTTGGAAAACCTAGAGTAAACAAAGGAAACGCTGCCGAAAAAATATATTTTCCAACAACCTTCACTATGGCCTTTAGGAAACGAACTTCGAGAGCTTCATCATCTTCATCCGCCCCAGACTATGATGTGACTCGATTCGCCAATAAACAAGCGGAGGATCAATACAACAAGATTAGCATTAGGGCATTGATACCAGAAAGAGGCATGGATTACCAGGCCAGACCATTTGGTGATGATGATGACTACGAGCCTATTAGGGCCATGATCAAGACAAATGGGTGGAGAAGGTTCACCAATCCAGAAAGGATCCATTTCAAAATTCTAGCCTTGTGAGGGAGTTCTATGCGAATTACCCCTAGCAAGAGGATGGGCGGTGCTTTGTTAGAGGGAAATATGTGTCTGTCAGTTCCGAAACAGTGAATGTAATACTAAGGACCTATGATGTGGAGGACCGAGACGATAATCCAAACCCCTTCAGAAGTTGGTCAAGAGACGCCAACCACATCCTGTGGAACGTAGTGGCGCAGACATTGTGCTACCCAGGCGCTGAGTTTAGTTTTGCCCTTCACGGATCCAGGAGACTTGTCCGATGCCAATTTAATAGAACAGCCAAATGATGGCTATATTTCATAAGTGCACGCTTGATTCCGTCAACTTATTTCACAAATGTTCCCTCAGACATAATCAAGCTCATTTATGGCATCATGATGGGCATGACAATTGATGTGGGGAGAGAAATAGTGCAGAGCATAGGGGAGATTAGTAGGCTGACTACTACTGGCGGATTGAGACATAGTTCACTCATTACTGCCTTATGTGATAGGCATGGAGTCCCAACATTCGCCACTGATATCCTAGAGAAGAGTCAGTCTGCTGTGACCTACAGTTTAGTGCACTCCTTCCTTGACCTCAATCCAGACCAAAGAAGTGGAAGGGCCCAAGAAGAATGACGCAGCAGC
Organism: Przewalskia tangutica; assembly: GCA_029844215.1. Taxonomy (NCBI): domain Eukaryota; kingdom Viridiplantae; phylum Streptophyta; class Magnoliopsida; order Solanales; family Solanaceae; genus Przewalskia; species Przewalskia tangutica. The sequence continues at coordinate 663,582 of CM056732.1, forward strand.
CATGGATGAGGAAGAGCTTGAGGCAGAGACACACAATGAAGCAGGCGAAAGCAGCCATCAACCTCCCCTGTCCTTAGAGCCTCCAATGCCAATGATGGAGCAGATGCTCTTGAACCAACAAAGGATGATGCGGAATCAAGAGCAAATGATGCAAGACCATCAACACCTGACCCAATGTGTTGATAATTTGAGTTTCATGTTCACCCAATGGACAATGCAGTATCCGCCGCCACCACCATTTTGAGTCGTTGTAGGTCTGTAAGTCGTCCCATTTTAATTTTTTGAGTCTTTTACACATTTGAGACAATGTGTAGTTTAAGTTTGGGGGGAGTTTCCAATTTTTTATTTTATTTTTGCGAGTCATTTTTTTTGTTGTATGATCATGCATGATGTGCTTATTTGGAATGCCTAGTGAACTAAGTGGGATAATGTAATGGAATGAGAAGCTAAAATCTGTGTGCTTAAGTTAGATATGCCAAAAATTCATGAAAATTTGATTATTTGAAATATTTGAGGCTAAACCTATGCGTTGTCAAGTGAAAAATGTCTGTGAAGTTTGCTTGCTTGTTATTTGAGGCGAAATAGTTAAGATGTACATGTTAGGGAGATGATTCAGACATTTCTTTGCTAACCCTTCTTACCATTCATTGCCTACCTTGCACTAAATCGTACCACTAGTCAGCCCTGTTGAGCCTAAAATAAGTTGTTTTCTTTAACACCCCATGATTCCCTCATGTGCCATAAGCAATAATTGAATAAAGGGATGAAAAAGAGTGAAAAAGAAACACAAAAAGAGAGTAAAAAATTGACGCACCCCAATGAAAAAGAATGTAAAAGCTTAAGTTTGGGGGTGCCTATACGAATTGATTCATGCTTTCAAAAAGAATACCAAAAAGAAGGACAAAACGGTTGAATGAGAAAAATGCTTATGATACATAAATTGAGCCTAAATGCCTACTTTTGCCTACCCCTGTCTAAACCTACATTATAACCCTGAAAAGTCCTGAGGATCTCTAGTATGTATGTCTATGATTAGTGGAGAATAGCAAGTACGCAGACCCGTAGAACTAAATGAAATTGACATGCATATGTTAGGTATTCATGCTTTCATTACTTATGATTGAGATGAATTTGCGAAATATCTGACTTGAAATTCTAGATTGCTAAATTCATGCTATATCTGTTCCTACATATTATCCCAACTGACGTTCATGTGTTTTTAAGTCTTTGTGCATCTGCTTGATTTGAGTCTTTGAGTCTTTTATTTTTGTGTCTTTGTTTTTGTTTTGATCTTTGCTCGAGGGTGAGCAAATGTTAAGTTTGGGGGTGTTTGTTAGGCGTATTTTGTATACGCCTTTTGAGTCATTTTTAGTTGGTATTTTACTCGTTTTGGTTGTGTTTAGTATAGTAGTAGGTTTGTTTTTCTTTCTTTTGAGTCACATCGGTGCAAAAAGGCAAAAAGGAACGAGAAATGGGCAGAAAAGGTGCTCCCGAGGCGAAAAAGACGAAAGTTGGTAACTCAGAGCGAAAGAAGTCAGCACCGTGGTGCCATCAGGCAGAATTGCGGTGCCATATTTATCGAGGAGCTACAGGACTTTCAAGATCGCGGTACCATCGAAATCTGCGGTGCCAACGCGAAATTTCGGCCCAAGGCAAATTGGCTAAGGGCAGATTGGTCCATAGGGCACGAAAATTAGAGGATATTTAAGCCCTAGGGATTAATGCTATGAAGAGGTTGGTCATTCTACAACACAACACAAGGCGGATTTGGAGCTACAATTGGAGACTTTGTTCTACGTAATTTTCTTTCTTTCGTTTTTAATTCAATTTATGTATGGATATTGTGTTCGTTCTTAGCGTGACTATGGCTAGGAGCTAAACACTCTATTAGGGCTTTCCTTATGAATCATTTGAAACTTTTATTCATGAATTAATGCAGTAGTATGATTTCTTCTTCACTCGATTAAGATTTAGTCAATATTTGGTATGAATGTTTGATAATTAATTGATCACTAATTATTATAACCTATATGATTTCGAATAAAAAATTGAGAGGAGAGATTTGGATATGCTGTAATTTATTAGACATAGGTTAAAATCGCGGACGAAAGTACCCCGATACTTGTGTAACATTATAGGTTACTGTACTTAATCATCCTATGTGGTAAATCCTATCATAGAAATATAGAAGAGTTCTACACTGGGGTTGAGTGATTATATGTCCTAACCGGAATATAAGACAGTCTAGTTAACTGCTATCTTAACAAAGAAAAAGAATCATTCTAGTCGCATTAAAGATTGAATAAAGTGGATAGTCGAGGATTTTGGAAGCCCTAATTCATTCATAACTGATTACAACGTTATTAGTTTAAATCTTGCAATTATTCTAGTAGTTAAATAAAAACCCCAAACAAATATCAATTGCCATAGATAACATAAAATAGATGAACGGTACATAGAAACCAGTCTCTGTGGATGATATTCGGTCTTACAGACTACTTGTGAACGATACGTACGCTTGCGTGAGCATTCGAAATATCGCTAACAACTATGCAGTTATTTAGCCAATGACCGTCCATCACTTTATGTCTCAAACATTTACTTACGTACCAATATCTCTTTCACTAATGAAATTTACGATACTTGGCACTATGAGTGCACATGTGTGAAAACGATGTTTCCGACGTGCGGGACCCCAATTGTTCGAGTCATAAATAATGGGATAAACTTAATTTCCACATTAGTAAATTTCCAACAACAACTAGCACCCACCCCCTTTCGAGGTCTAGGCCATCACACGTACAGTCTCGGGCCACTACTTCGAGTTACAACATCAACCATTGATCAATATGCTGTAATACTAATTGTTATAGACTAAATAAAAGAGAGCCCAACCTAAAATTAGCCTATCAACTCGTAGAGCACATCAATCTATAAACTCATTACCTACACTATTTGCAATTAATTCAAAACTCAATTGGTCTGCAACAAAGTAAATAACAAAAGGTTGTTATATGTATGGATGGTCAGTGGGCCGGGCCCAGTGGGATCAGGATGGGCGGGGTGGCTAGGCGGGACCGGTACGAGCGGGACGATACCGTGTCCCGTCCCGGTACCGGTCCCGCTGGGCAGTGGGTCGGAACGGGACGGGCGGGACATTTTTTTTAAATTTTTTTTCACTAAATTAAAAATACTAACAAAGTAACATATAGTGATAGTCATATACTCATATTATAGTATTATACTCATATATATATTTATAAACTAAATAATTGAACAAAGACAAGAGGAGTGTAAAAAAAACATTCCAAGGCTGTTTTTGTGCCTCTTATATGAGTATCCGACACACACCCTTTAATTTAGTTCTTGGTTATTCTTACATTTGATAAAACTTTCACCACTATTGAACTTTGTCTTCATTTCTGTTGTTGCATCCTAAAAATGTTTACTGAACAGAGTATATTAAAGTAATGACCTAAATCATGCAGGCTTTTATCATTCTGCTATCCTCAACACGCATGATGTTAAAGGAGGAGATGATTTATGGGATCTAGCAAAGAGAAGTTACACATCTTTTGCCAACTCCAAGAACAACAACAAGCATTTCTCAGACATGGGAGACCTGAATTTCCTCATGTGCAGGGCCATCGATAATCCCAGCTTAACACCCTCCTCTTCACTAAGGACGTCTCTGATCTCCGTGTTTGAAGACCCCGTGATCGATACCTCAAGCACGGTGCATCAGGAGATCGGATTAGAAGACTTCATCGGGTGTGCATCCGTGCACGGGGTAGGGCCTTCGATTGCCTTATTCGACACGATTAGGGACGGAAAATTGGATTGTGCATGTGTTTATCCTTTCCCCTTGCATACTAGGGAACAAATGCTGGAGCTCATCGGTGAAATGAAAAGAATCCTTGTTGACGGTAGCAAATTATTGATGACTTAACAAGAATTATGTTTTCCCACTGATCTTGTTCAATTTAAATGCAATAAGTTTCTTGAAGAACAGTTTGTTTTTGACATCAAAGTTTCAAGTTCTTGTTGTCATCTAAGTATTCGTCTATTGCTAAAAAGACATTGTTCTTTGTTTTGCCATGTAAAAGTCAGTCAACTATTCACCGATTCATTTAAAAGTCACTATCACCAGAAAATGTATATCCGATTAGCCCATCACACTTATAAGCACAATATTATTTTATAGTCCTTGTAGTTTGATTTCTGCGGCTATGTGTTCCCAAGTGTACTTTGTTTATATTATTTATCTGCATTAGCTACTGCTACCTTTTGACAGAATGCACTACCATGGCGCATTCAAGTTTTTGTTACCATCATGTTCATATAGCTTTAATTTCTTGTCTCTGATCGTTTATTTGCTTTGCAATGCTTGCTTTGATTGTGATTATGCTATGTCTTGAGCCGAGGGTCTCCCGGAAACAGGTGTTCTACCTATTAAGTTAGAGGTTAGTTTTTGTACACTCTACCCTCTCCAGACCCCACGTGGTGAAATTTTACTAGGTATGTTGTTGTTACTGAAGTGGCATGGCACATCACTTATTTATGGGCTCGCACCAAAAAATTTGAGAACCGGCTTACCTGACTTTAATTATTAAGGAAAACGTTAAAACGAGAACCTCAAAACTGAACAGTGGGGGTGGGGGGTGGGCTGGGGTGTAAGAACATTAATTTTTTCCTGGTTTAGATGTTAGTATATCACTGTATATCTTTAAATAAATATAGGATAAAATATAAGACATTCCAGGAGTCATTCATGACTCTACTTCATCACCTAACTACAAAAATGATGCTGGGTCAAACACTAAAGCTTCCTCCAACTAACATGCAAGTACTTTTTTTTGTGGGGGGGTGGGGGTGGGGGGGTGTTAATGTCTAATTTTTTACTAAATCAAACTAAATATATGTATTACATGCATGCACCTTTTGATGTTAATCAAACTACAAATTGTCCCTTTTGACTTATAACTATAAATGCCTACTACATGTATTCCAATTATTAAAAACGTGTGAAATCACAAGAAAAAACAAGGGTGAAGAGAAAAACTAAAATGATAGAGATGAACATCTTTGACTATTTTAACCCTGGTTGTAGCCTACCGAAACTCTCCTCGTCTATCCGGTTTCGAGACTGGGTATATGAGTGTTGCGATATTTCCTTACGCAAGTGTACGTATCGTTCAAGTAATAAAAATATGTAAGATCGAGTTTATCGTCCACAGAGACTGGTTTGTCAAGTACCGGTTATCTATTCTATGGTATCTATTTGGTTGACGTTCTTTGATTTTAGGATTTTTAACTAAGAAAGTGCAGAAGATAAACTACGAATAATAATACTTTGGGTTTTAAACAGTTATGAAGGAAATAGGGCTTCCAATATCCTCAACTATCCACTCTTTCACGTGTCAATGCATTGCTAATGATTCTTCTTCTTATTAAGATAGCATGCTAATTAATCTGTCATTATATTCCGGTTAGGACATACAAGAGCTCAACCTTGTGCAGAAACCTACTATATTTCTATGATAGATTTTACCACACAGGAGGATTAAGAACAATAACCTTAAATACTACACAAGTATCGGGGTACTTTCGTCCACGATTTTAACCTATGTCTAGACAATTACAGCATATTCAAATCTCACCTTTCAGACTTTTGATTCGAAATCATATAAGTTATGACAATTAATGACCAGTTAATTATCATAACAATATTGAATAGATCTTAATATGATGAAGAAGGAATCAATAACTATGCATTAACTATATGAAAGAGTTTCAAGAAGATTCGACGGAAAATCCTACTAAAGTAATTAGCTCCTAAATATTGTCATGTCAAGAACTAAATTACAATCCAAACATAAACTGAAATAAAATAAGGGAAAGAAAACAACTTGAACAAATTGGTGCCTCTAATCTTGCTCGCCTCCTTCTTTGCCTCCACAAAGTATGATATAGAATATGACACGGTTTAGGGTATTTATATCTGAGAAAAACCTTGCTTCGAATCATTTTATCCTTGTCAAATTCAGCCCAGAAAATCTGAAAATACGCGTCGGCACCGCGGTGCTGATGCCAGGCACAACAGTGCTAATTCAGCCTTGGAAAGCGCTCGCCATTTGGAAATTTCGCGCCCGGTCTTTGCGAACGCGCGCTGTAGACCCAATTCGGTTCACAGTGTAATTTTATCCTGATTTTGTCTGATTTCTTTTATTCTTCTCGGGACTTTTTTGGTTTGATTTCTTGGTCCTTTTATTATGCAATTTCATCCTCAAAAGTAGTAGTCTCTCCTTTATGACCGATGTGACTCAAAAGAAAAAAAAACAACCCTAACACTATACTAAATTCAAAAAGAAAAGTGTAAAATACTAATTAAAAATGACTCAAAAGTGTATATAAAATACACTGAACAAAACACCCCTAAACTTACACTTTACTCGCCCTCGAGTAAAGCACTAAACCAAAAAAAAACAAAATCAAAATCAAAGAAAATACTCTATGAAATTGATCAAGTAGCTATAGCAATGCTTCTCAAAATCATGGATGAAAACTGGAATAATATGTTAGAACATACATAGCATGAATATTTATCAATCTAGAATTTCAAGTTAGATATTTCGCAAATTCAATTAGATCATAATCACTGGAAATACAAACATCTAACCTATGTATGTCAATTTCATTCCATCCTTTCCAAAATTCTATAGACCTGTTTACTTGTTATTCTCCACTAATCATAGACATACACATTAGGGATCATCAAGACTTTCAAGGGTTGTAATGTAGGCTTAGGCAGAGGTAGATAAAAGTTGTCATTTAGGCTCAATTACGTACCATAAACATTTTTCATTCAACTCATTTTCCTTCTTTTTGACTTTCTTTTTAATCTCATACCTATTTTCTCCCCTTTTTTTTTGGAGAGAATGAGATACATTATAAATAACAAGCACCCTCAAACTTAGGCTTTGCATATTTTTCATTGGGGTGCATCAATTTTTTTGTCTCTTTTTATTTCTTTTTCAACACTTCTCATTCCAATACTTTTCCATTATTACTTATGGCACAACAGAGGAATCATAGGGTGTCAAACAAAAATATTATTTAGGCTCAAAGAGGCTGACTAGTGATACAATTTTTATCAGGGTAGGTAATGAACGGTAAGAAGGGCTATCAAAGAATGTCTGAATCATCTTCCTAAGCATGTATATCTTAACTATTTCGCCTCAAATAACAAACAAACAGATTTTCAACCTTTCTTTCCATAACTGACACACATAGACTAAGCACAAATATCCCAAATAATTAGATGTCATGAATTTTTGGTATATCTCACTTAAAGCACACAGATTTTTGCTTTCAATTCCATTACATTATCCCACTTTATCCACTCAATATCTTTAGCAACTACCACATACATGATGCATAAAAAAAATTATGACTCACAAACACATAAAACACTAAAAAAGACAATAAAAAGACTCAAAACAACAACAAAACAAAAATAAGACCCCCCCAAACTTAATCGACACATTGTCCCCAATGTCTGAAGACTAAAAATAAAGGGACAACTTACAGACACAAAACATCGGTCATAACGGAGGTCTGGGACGAAAGAGAAATTATTGTGCACGCTGCCCGTGAGGCGCCGCGGTCCGTGATCCATGCACCGCGGTGCTAATTATCGTAAAATTCCAGTGTCTTCAGTTTTCTGCCTTGTTAACCATTTGCCCTTCGGAGTGAGTCCTGCCTTTCATCTGTCATCCAGAAACACTAAACATACCAGATCGTGAGACTGTTCAAGATAAAATAAAGCAACTAAAACAAAAATTAAAATAACATAATTAAAAATATTGGGTTGCCTCCCAAGTAGCGTTGTCTTTAACGTCTTTTAGCCAGACACAGATACCTTGTTCACTCAAGGAGGTATATTATCTCTTCCGCATATCCATTTAAACACCATTCTCTTTCTCTTCCTTCTCTTCTTTTTCACAGGGCTGATTTCAGAGGAGTATGTTCCTTTTTCATCATTCACAGGTTCAAAATTCTTACCATCAAGTTCTTCATGTTGTTTTAATGGTACCCCACGAGCATCAGTACTTGTGAGGCTTTTTAGACACAACCTTGTCAATTATTCCAATAGCAAAGCATCTATCAGTGACTTGTGGTTCAGTTGAAGGTTGAAAACAGTGAAAGTCATCTCCTCATCTTGAACTCTGAGTTTAAACTTTCCTTTCTCGACATCAATAAGTGCCCTCCCTGTGGCTAGAAATGATCTCTCAAGGATGATGAGCATATTTTCATCTGATTCTATGTCTAAGATGAGGAAGTCAGCAGGAAAAATATATTTACCTACTTTTACCAACACATCTTCAATTATTCCTTCGGGATGCACAACTGAGTGATCAGCTAACTGCAAGGTGACTGTGGTTGGCCTTGCTTCTCCTAAACCAAGTCTTTTGAACACAGAGAGGGACATCAGATTGACACTTGCCCCCAAATCACATAGAGCCTTCTTGCATGTCACCTTTCCTATAGTGCAAGGTAATGTGAAACTCTCTGGATCTTTTAACTTTGGAGGAACTTTCTTTTGCAAGATAGCACAACACTCATCTGTCAGCACCACTGTCTCATAATATTCCAGCTTTCTCTTCTTAAAAAAGATCTTCTTCATGAACTTCACTTATTTTGGCATCTGCTCCAAGGCTTCAATGAAAGGAAGGTTAATATGCAGTTTTTTAAATACCTCTAAGAATTTCGAAAACTGCTTTTCCAAAGCTTTCTTCTGCAGTCTTTGAGGGTTAGGAATTTTGTCTGTGTACTCCCTCATAACTGCGGGTGGAGCCTTCTCTAAAATAGGGCGGTCATCAATAACACCCTCATTTTCTACCTCAACTGTCTTCCCAACATCCTTCTCATTTTCAACCACTGGTTGGGGTGTCCTCTGCTCTAACTGCTTCTCACTTCTCAAGCTGATTGCATGACATTGCTCCATTGGATTCATCATTATATTGCTGGGAAGATTACCTTGCTCTCTATTGTTCAATGTGTTCGCCAGCTATCCCACATGTGTTTTTAAATTTCTGATAGATGACCTAGTCTCTGTCATGAACTGAGTGGTCTCTGCCATAAATTTTGTCTAAGTATTGGCCAAGGATGAAATTGAGGACCTGGTTTCCGCCATGAATTGAGTCTGAGAGTTGGCCAAGGTCAACAATGCTGTTTTTATGTCATCTGGCTTCTCCTGTGGGGCTGGTGGGCTGAACTGCTGTGAGGATGATGCATGAAATTGTGGTTGCTGCCCTTGTTCATTCTTCCATGAAACATTTGGGTGATTTCTCCACCCCTGATTATATGTGTTGGAGAACGCATTATTGTAGGGCTCTGAAAATTTCTCACTGAGTGAACCTGCTCCATAAGCACATTATTTGGGTCCACTGTTGTACACCTATCAAAAATATGGGGACCCCCAAAAATTTCACAACTCACTGGTGTCTGGACAGCTTTAACTGACATGGTACTCTGCTTCATCTGCTTTGTCAAAGTGGCAACCTGCGCAGTCAATGGAGTGATAACATCCAACTCATGAATCCCAACCACTTTCCTGTTGTTCATTGCTCTCTCATCGACCCCCTGATGGTTGTTTGTGGCCATGTCTTCTAGCAAATCATGTGCCTCATTGACACTCTATCTCATGAACGTCCCTCCTGCTGCAGCATCAATAATGGTACGAGTAGTACCACACAATCCATTGTAGAATATGTGGACCAACATCCACTTCTCAATCTCATGATGCGGACACTTCCTCTGTAAGTCTTTGAACCGCTCCCATGCATCATATAGTGACTCTCCCTCCATCTGATAAAAAATATTTAGCTCTCCTCTGAGTTTTGCTGCCTTCGCTGAAGGGAGAAAATTGGCAAGGAACTTTTGGGCAAAGTCTTGTCATGTAGTGATGGAGTTCGTCTACAATGAGTTCAACCAGCTCTTTGCTCTATCCCTGAGTGAGAATGAAAAGAGTCTCAACCGAATGACATCGTCAGTAACACCATTATATTTAAAGGTTGCACACAACTCCAGGAAGTTTTCTAGATCCATATGGGGATCTTCAGATGGTAATCCCCCAAACTGAACTGAGCCTTGAACCATGTGCAAGATTGCTGGTTTGATTTCAAAATTATTGGCTTCAACAGCTGGAAGCCTGATGCAAGTCTGCACCCCTGTAATTGTAGGCAACACATATTCCCCCAAGCTCCTTTCTGCATGGACTTGTCTTAAGACAGGCGGTAACTCATCATTCACCAAATTATTGTTTTGCTGATCTTCCATTGCTAATGAATCATCAATTCTCTCTCTTTCATGTTATTTCTGAGCAATCTCTCAATTTCAGGGTTCAAAAGGATGAGAGTGTCTGCTCCTCTCCTACTTCGCATAAACGAATTTCCTGAAACTGATCAAAAACAACAAACAGATCACGGCAAAATGTTCTAAAATAAAAATAATAAAAATACAGAAAATAAAAACCAAATTAGAAATAAGAATAGATAATTCGATATTAACAGTATGTCAGTCCCCGGCAACAGCGTCAAAAACTTGTTGCGATATTTCTAAGTGCTTACGCAAGTGTACGTATCGTTCAAGTAATAAAGATCTGTAAGAACGAGTTTATCGTCCACAGAGACTGGTTTGTCAAGTAGCGGTTATCTATTCTATGGTATCTATTTGGTTGACGTTATTTGGTTTTAGGATTTTTAACTAAGAAAGTGCAGAAGATAAATTACGAATAATAATACTTTGGGTTTTAAACAGTTATGAAGGAAATATGGCTTCCAATCTCCTCAACTATCCACTATTTCACGTGTCAATGCATTGCTAATGATTCTTCTTCTTATTAAGATAGCAGGTTAACTAATCTGTCATTATATTACGGTTAGGACATACAAGAGCTCAACCTTGTGCAGAAACCTTCTATATTTCTATGATAGATTTTACCACACATGAGGATTAAGAACAATAACCTTAAATACTACACAAGTATTGGGGTACTTTCGTCCACGATTTTAACCTATGTCTAGACAATTACAACATATTCAAATCTCACCTTTCAGACTTTTGATTTGAAATCATATAAGTTATGACAATTAATGGCAGTTAATTATCAAGCAATCATAACAATATTGAATAAATCTTAATATGCTGAAGAAGGAATCAATAACTATGCATTAACTATATGAAAGAGTTTCAAGAAGATTCGACGGAAAACCCTACTAAAGTAATTAGCTCCTAAACATTGTCATGTCAAGAACTAAATTACAATCCAACATAAACAGAAATAAAATAAGGGAAAGAAAATAACTTGAACAAATTGATGTCTCTAATCTTTCTCTTGCCTCCTTCTTTGCCTCCACAAAGCATGATATAGAATATGACAATGTTTAGGGTATTTATATCTGAGAAAAAACTTGCTTCAGACCCTTTTACCCTTGTCAAATTCGGCCCAGAAAATCTAAAAATACACATCGGCATCGCGGTCACTAATTCACTGAAAAGCGCTCGCCATGGAAATTTCGCACTTTGTTGCCGCTGCATCGCGTACTGTAGACCCAATTCCGGTTCTGATGTAATTTTATTCGGATTTCGTCTGATTTCTTCTATTCTTCTCGGGACTTCTTTGGTTTGATTCTTTCCATCCTCAAAAGTAGTAGTCTCTCCTTTATGACCGCTGTGACTCAAAAGAAAAAGAAAGAAAAACAATCCTTCTTTGTTGAATAAAGATCTTCATCGATCTCCACTACGGCCGTCACTCCTCCTTTAATAAGATCGGGATACTTTTTTTACGTATTACGAGAATGTCGTTGAAGTAGGATCGCTATTGGTCAGGTTTTCTGGGGTTGCTTCCTCTACTAGAATAGGTCCCGAACGCCTCACTTCTCTTACTTTCGGTGCTTATTAACACTATACTAAACTCAAAAAGAAAAGTGTAAAATACTAATTAAAAAAGATATTAATTAAAAATGACTCAAAAGTGTATATAAAATACACTTAACAATGAGCAAGCTCACACTAGCGGAATTCAGGACTGAGATGTAGTAATAGTTGTTGTTACAGTAAGATGAACATTCTTAAACTGATCTTTATGTAATTGAAAGTGCAAGAAGTAAATAATTAAAGAAATTTATCTTTCAATTCTTGTCACTACAAATTTACAATTTAACTAGTTGACAATAATTTAAAGAGACAAATAAACAACAAGATTACTTCTCTCAGCTGCTTTCTCCTCATTGGGAAAGCAAAAGGAAGCTTAAATTATGTCTTAATTTACACTAGCTCTTTGGTACAAGAAAGGATCTAAGGCTTAAAATGTATATTACCTCCTCAAGATATGATTTAATCCTTGGGTCTATTTCTCCATATGCTATCCTTACTCTCGAAAAGTAGTCGATCCCAACTTGTTAGGAATTGAAACGTTGCAGTTGTTGTTGTATCCTCACACTAGAAAAGATGGCACAAAAGTAACAGTATCCGTCCCGACTAATCTGATTCTTCTGGATCAAGACCAAACATAACCCTGGAAAATATCGATCTAATTATAGAAATTCCTCTACTAAGTCGCCAAAATCAAACTTCCCATGGCAACACTCCACAGCATTGACCATTTCTTGAAATGCAGCAACACTGCATGGCACCACAAGTCCATTTGCTTGCTCAAAACCAAACTCATTGTATGTCTTCTCCAACAAAATCTTGAACAATGGATGTGAGAGGTAGCTCGTTGGCACCGCGAATCGTTCTCTTTCTTCGCCTACATACACTGCAAATGTTCCCATCTTTTTTGAGGATTTAGCACTTGTTGGACTAGACCCTTGATGATCTTGATCTTGATCATCATGATCAAGCAAATATTCAAGATGTTGTGTTTCATCATGGTGAATGGTATTAGTACTAGTAGTTCTAATAACCTTAGCCTTCTTGGCTAATTTCTTCATTGAACCGAACTTCTTACCTAGCATTTAGTGTACAAGGAAATGAAGAGGAAGATGCAAAGAAAGAGAGCTAAAGAAAAATAAGTTAATTTCTTGAATAATATTGCAATGGAGAAGAGTGGGTGGCAATATATGATTTTTGTAGTGTGGAATTAGGGAAAGAATTTCTCCAAGAGGACCAACCTTTGACTTTAAAAATTGGAAGAGTTGCCTTATATGATTGCGTGGTGGTTTAATATTTTTGTCCTTAAATGTTCTTTCTATGCACTTATGACTTATCAAACAGTTAAAAGCAATGAGTGCATATCAAACTTATAGCCTATATAAACCAAGAAGACCTAAGACCATTGGCAGATCGGAGATTTGAACTTTATTTGCACTCGAAATTCTGCCATATTTCTTCAGTACTAAAAGATGAAATTTTTCTATGTACGTTCAAAATGCCTTTTTTAGTAGTGCGTCTAATTTATTGGGTTCAAAATATGTTATTTGTGCTTATTTAATGAATTTTGTAAACACATATAAAAAAATTGAGCCAAAATTGTTGGATCAAATGAAGTCGGGCTTCTTTACTAGATCCGCCTTGCCTAAGACTTATTGAAGAGAAAAGAATATTTTTCTCGCACTATGGGTTTTACATCGGCCGAAGTATTTGAAAGTATATGTATGTCCTAGAGACAATCTGTATTAGGACACAATGTACTTTATACAAATTCGTATTTATATTAATGATGATTAATATTATGACAATTTGCATTTGTTGAATTATTAATTGATTGTATATAATGTTCTGTAAATACATCCCTAGAGGTTACGTGTTTATTAATGATGTGAGAATTAATGTTATAACGTAACTCTTAAATTACATCGACTAATGATCATCGAAATAGGAATATCGATGATATGCGATACGTCGACATGTGGTCTGCACCATATCCTTAGGGGATGTAGTATGTCTCACTTGCTACGAGTTATGGCAAACTCGTGATGGACACATGGATACTTGTTGAAGTATTGGTATGCTCTGGTGATGTACTGTTTTGTTATATGTCTATAATGTCATCGGCGTGTGGGAGATAAAAGTCCTTAGACTTGAGGTCAATATCATCTTGTTTACGGAATAATGTACTTTGATCCTGTTCTAAGCTCAAATACCTTATAGGTTGAGACGTTGCTTGTTTTGGGTGCATTACGAAGTAGATTAAAGGTGGTGGGTGAGCCAAGATTAGGATTCATTTCTTGAATATATATATATTCGAGTGAATACTCATGTACTCATATGGTATTAGGTTGACTAAGTCATTGACCAATGCAATGGACATGTCAGTGACATGGTCATGTTGTCAACTAATATAGATGAGTTATAATAATCAAGCCATTTGGATAGACACTTGACAAATCCTAAGCTTGATTGAGTGTGTCATGAATGAAGGGATTTTATCTTACCACATAGAGGTTCAGTTCTCATATTTTGTGTAGCTAAACTTTACATATTGGGTTCGTCTTCCGGCGCAGTCTAGGAGTTCCGTGAAGATCTAATGTAATTAGTGACGATATGTAAAGGCATGAAGGGTAACACTAAGTCAAATGTTCCGTCAATTGAAGGATGTAATTAGAAGGAGATACCTTTTATGTTCGATTGATAACTGTGACATTAGAAATGGGAAAATGGGCAGAAAATAGGACAAGACCGCGATGCCTTGTTTTAGATCACAGCGAGAACACTAGACAAAGACCGCAGATTTCAGACGTTCGCGATCCGAATTTGACCTATACTGCTCACCGTCGGTTGATCTTGACCGACCGGACCCAAATCGACGGTTGACCAGAGCCAAACCGACCGGCCGACCGGTAGGCGGCATACCGCAGTGGGTTGGATTGCCTCAACCCCAACCCACAGGTTAGGAAAAAACTTCGGTAAGGCCGGACGTTAGACTTGAACGGAAAATCGGTTCCATTACCGGTTAACCGGACCGGTAACAAAAAAAAAAAAAAATTTTGCCCAAACGGTATTGTTACCGTTGGGACTTTGGGAGGGGTGGGGGGCAGGGGGCTGTGATGACCGTTGGCTTGTTTTTTTTTTTGTTTTTTTTGTTTTTTTTGTTTTGTTTATTTATCTAGTTCAAGGGGTAAAAAATCTGTAAGTTCTTCATCATCTAATCAAAATATAGATTATGATCAAATGCAAGAATATTTTGGAATAGAAGATAATGAATATGATAACGTTCAATTAGATGATATTGATGAACTTGAAGAACAAGAACCTCCTACACCTACTAGTGTTCCTTCTGTCAATGTTGGTACTGCTAGTGGTAGTCGTAGTCGTAGACCTCCTTTACCAGAACCAGTAGCAAGAAAAAAAAGGAGTAAAGTGTGACTCTTTTATGATAAAGTTGTGGGTACTGATAGAGTTAAATGTAATATTTGTGGGAGAATTTATAAACATAAGACAGGGGGTGGTGACGGGGGACGGGAACTATAGGTTGACATATAAAACACGATCATACGGCACAATGGGATGTTGTCTCTAATTTAGAACCCGGTCAACAACAACTTAATCCATTAACTGGGGGGTGGCTAAGTACGATCCAAAAAAGGATCGCATTGAATTAGCAAAAATGATTGTCGGAGGTTGTTTACCTTTTTCTTTTGCTTCTTCTTCATATTTAATTACATATATTCAAAGAGTATATAATATTTTTTTAAAGGTGTTCCTCGTAGTACTACTAGAGCCGATATTTTTAGACTTCATAATGATTATGTTATTTTCTTGCAATATTTGTTTGTTAACCTTCCATGCCATGTTAGTTTTACTTCAGACATTGGACATGCATTGAACGGTTATGATTATTTAACAATTACTTGTCATTGGATTGATGAAAATTTTAGAATGAAAAAACGTATTATTGCTTTTGCGTATGACGAGGATCAAAGTCATACTGGAAAATATATAAGCGAAACTATTTGTTTTTATGTCCAAAAATATAATCTTTATAATAAAATACTTTGTGTATCATTCGATAATGCATCTAATAATACTGCTGCTGTAGATCTTTTAATAGCGGAAGTACAACCACCACTTCCTGATATATTTCAAGTTCGTTGTGCTTGTCATATTTATAATTTAATTGTTAAAAGTGGTCTTGATTTATTTTCACCTGAAATAAAACTTGTCAAAAGAGCTGTTGGAGTTATTCAGGGTAATAATAGGAAAAATAGAATTATAGAATTTAAAGAAAAATGTAAACAATTTAATTTGAGACCTAAATTCATGCCAGAAGAGATTATTACACGGTAGAATTATACTTATTTATTTTTAAAAGAATGTTATAAGTATAAAGACCCCATAACACATGTTGCAAATGCGCATTGTAAGAACGTGATGTATATGTTAACCGACGAACATTGGAAATCAATTGGTGAACTTTTAAAATTTTACGTAAATTTTACATCGCAATGATTGAATTTTCGTGATCTTATTACCCAACAGTTTGTAATGTTTTAGTTCATATAGCTGAAATTTCATATTTACTTTATGGTTTAAAATCAAATGTGAAATATAAAGATGCGATTCTGATTATGTTTGAAAAGTTTAAAAATATTTTTTCCTATTCCCGATGTTTATTGTAGAGTGCGATCTTAAATCCTTCTATTAAAAAAGTAGATTGTCATAATTTAATATTTAGTTTATATACTTATATGGAAATAGGTGAAACAGAAACTCCATCTTCATTTGATTGCATAAGTAAACTTGATACTAATTTAACTACATTATATGAATATTATGCTACATTACATGATAACACCAACTCTGCTACTAATATTCCTTCTAGTTCTGCTTCTGTGTCTACACCTGCAGGATTCAATGCTGATGACGATGAAGAAGAATCTTTAGACATATGGAACACTTTTACAACACAAGCAACCACAAACCGATCTTGCGATGAGATGCAATTTTATTTGCAAAAGCCAGCGGAGCCGAAGAAAAGTTTTGACCCTTTACAATGGTGGCAGGATAACAAAAGGCAATTCTCGGTACTTGCAGCGATGGCCCGGGATGTTCTTAATGTGTCGATCTCAACAGTGGCTTCTGAAAGTGCATTTAGCCAAGCACGAGATCAAATAGGAGACACACGTCACTCATTGGGTGGAAGCACATTAGAAGTGTTAGTCTGCTTAAGGGATTGGATCAGATCAGATCAGAGAGAAGAAATCAAGGATGTGGAGACGTTAATTCTCCGGAAGATGAAGAAATAGACAATATTTTGGAAGGCGGGAGCGGAGGCGGGAATGGAATTAATACTCCAGATTTAGAGGCTATGGAGCATAACCAATTCAATCAACCTATAGATTACGAAGAACTTGCAAGAAGGATGCATAATATGTAAATAAAATTATTATTACTTCATTATGTACTCTTATTAATGTTATGAAAGTTCTAAAGTTTACATCTTATCATTAATTTTAATTTTACTATCTATTTAGTTGTTAATATGTTATTACTTATTTGTTAACTTATATCTACTAATCTAATAAATTAATAAAAGTATAATTACAAATTTACAATATAAAGTTATAAACTATAAAGTATAAAGTTATAAACTATAAAATAAAAAGTTAACTTTAAAGTTTCAATTTTAATATATACAACTAAATTATATATTATATTATTATATTACATATTTAAATTGAATTTAGTTTATATTATATAAAATAAATACTAGAAATAAAATATATATATATATATATAAACGGACGGTTCGACCGGACCATGCGGGCGACACGGAATCCGATCGAACCGGACCGGTTGGCGTATTGGTGAACGGGCCGTGCCGTCGGAACCTAAGTTAAACCGTGAAGGGCTCTGCGGTCCGACGGTTCGCCCGTTAGACACCTATAATTTGACCCAAGATTTATTTTCTCTGGGCCCAAACGGAAAGTCTCTCACATAACTATAAATAGAGGGCTTACCCTCCCATTTCATAACACCTAAAACCTAAGAGAAGTAAATCTCTGTCAGAATCTCTGGCATTCCTGACTTAGCAAATTACATTATAGTTTCAGAACTTACAAATCGAGGGACTTTTGCGTGTGCACCCTCGGACTACACAAAGATCCAGAAGATTCAATTGTTTGGTTGATTGCTTCGAGAATGTAAGTCTTCCATCGAAGTTTTACATTATACTTTGTGTTTGTATTTTCATTACATATCATACTTCAGTTCGACCGTCGTCGGATTTGAAACATAAATTTTTAAATTTCGCTGCGTGTACGAACCCGACGTAAACACCTACAGCGGTATCAGAGCCTGGCTCTTTCATGTGATTTGTAATGATATTAATGATAATATGAGTTAGAATTTGTTTAGATCTATATTTTATGTATTTAAAAGCTTTAAAATCCTAAATCCTTAGAACGCATAATCCTTGTGCCCTAATCTGTTAATGCAATTATGTATTCGAACAAGTCAATCCAATAAATAACTCTTCTAAGTTGATATGCGTTATCCGGCTTAAAGCATGGTGCATTGAAATGAAGAACGAGAAAAAAATGGATTTGATGGCCGATGAACATGTTGTTTTAATGGTGATGGTTATACAAGTGATATATCTGAAGGATCCGCCCAAACCGCTTTTTAGGGATTGAAATTTCGCCATGTGTTTCTGGAGATAAGGCACCGCGGTGCCTGCTAGGGTTTTAGCGGCGGAACCGCGGTTCCATGATGGAGCACTGCGGTGCTGCCCAGATGAAGCCAGAGGCACCGCAGTTCTGTTCATGGGAGTCGCGGTGTTGTTCATCCAGAAGCTTAAAATTAATTTTTCGGACTCACTGCCTTCGAGACACCGCGGTGGCACCTGTTAGGACCGCGGTGCATGTGATGGTAATTACGGAACCGCGGTCCCACCTGTTAGGGACCTCGGTGCAAATTAGATTCTGCGAATCCAGTGATTTACTGCCTCGATGGCACCGCGGTGCCACCAGTTGGAACCGCGGTGCCGACGACAATTTTAAAAAAAAATTATTTCGAAAATCAGAAACAGAGACTTAAAATTTTCAGATTCTGAATCTGAAGTTTTAAAGGTTTTAGTTTCTGAAAACAAGTTTTAAAATCGAACAGATTTGGTCCTTTCGGACAAATCTGCAATTAAAGAAAGTTTTCTGAAAGATGATTTTAGGTTCTGGAAATTGCAAATAGGTCCCAAAAACTTGAAAATATTTTCTGAGTTTTGAAATTGTATTTTCTGAATTTATAGGGGTTCAGAATTAAACTTTTAAATTCGTAAAGGACTAAACTGTAAATTTTTAAAAGTTCGTAGAAATCTTGAAAATCAGAATTTCAGAGTCAGAAAATGTTTAGGGACTGTTTGACATTTACATAGATTATAGAGTTTAAACAAATAGACTCATAGTTATTAGTAATAGTATATTATTGAATAATATACAAACGTGATAAGTGTTAAATGTGATGCATTTAAATTATTAGCATAACGTCCGCAATTATTGTCTGGGTAGGCGGCTTCCAGTAATTGTTTAATTTCAAATGACAGTTATAACTGTCTGGGTAGACGGCGCCCAGTATGTGATTAAAACCATCTTTTATCGCGCATCAATGTCCTAGAGACAATCTGTATTAGGACACAATATACTTTATACACATTCGTATTTATATTAATGATGATTAATATTATGGCAATTTGTATTTGTTAAATTATTAATTGACTGTTTATAATATTCTGTAAATGCATCCCTAGAGGTTACGTGTTTATTAATGATGTGAGAATTAATGTTATAACGTAACTCTTAAATTACATCGACTAATTATCATCGAAATAGGGATATCGATGATATGAGATATATCGACATGTGGTCTGCATCATATCCTTAGGGGATGTAGTATGTCTCACTTGATACGAGTTATGGCAAACTCGTGATGGACACATGGATACTTGTTGAAGTATTGGTATGCCCTGCTGATGTACTGTTTTGATATATGTCTATAATGTCATCGGCGTGTGGGAGATAAAAGTCATTAGACTTGAGGTCAATATCGTCTTGTTTACGGAGTAATGTACTTTGATCCTGTTCTAAGCTCAAATACCTTATAGGTTGAGACGCGGCTTGTTTTGGGTGCATTACGAAGTAGATTAAAGGTTGTATGTGATCCAAGATTAGGATTCATTCCTTGAATATATATATTCGAGTGAACACTCAGGTACTCATATGGTATTAGGTTGACTAAGTCATTGGCCAATGCAATGGACATGTTTGTGACATGATCGTGTTGTCAACTAATATAGATGAGTTATAATAATCAAGTCATTTGGATAGACACTTGACAATCCTAAGCTTGATTGAGTGTGTCATGAATGAATGGATTTTATCTTACCACATAGAGGTTCAGTTCATATATTTTGTGTAGCTAAACTTTACATATTGGGTTCGTCTTCCGGCGCAGTCTATGAGTTCCGTGAAGATCCTAATGTAATTAGTGATGATATGTAAAGGCCTGAAGGGTAACAATAAGTCAAATGTTCCGTCGATTGATGGATGTAACTAGAAGGAGATACCTTTATGTTCGGTTGATAACCGGAAAATTAGAAATGGGAAAAGGGCGTAAAATAGACAGATCGCGTGGTGCCTTGTTTGTGATCATGCGTCGAGAACACTAAAGACCGCTGCCTCTTTAGTGGGACCGCGATGCATGTACGTGTTCTGGCAGTCCGAATTCAACCCAGTCCGATTCTCTGCTGGGCCCAGCCCACGGAAACCCTAAAGCCTCTGTTTACAACTATAAATATAGGGTTTACCCTTCCATTTCATAACACCTAAAACCTAAGAGAGGTAAATCTATTTTAAAGCTCTGTCAGAATCCCTAGCATTCCTAACTTAGCAAATTACATCACAGTTTCAGAACTTACAAATCGAGGGCCTTTTGCGTGTGCACCCTCGAACTACACAAAGATCCAGAAGATTCAACTGCTTGACTGATTGCTTCGAGAATGTAAGTCTTCTATTGAAGTTTTACATTATACTTTGTGTTTGTATTTTCATTACATATCATACTTCAGTTCGACCGTCGTCGGGTTTGAAACATAAATTTTTAAATTCCGCTGTGTGTACGAACCTGACGTAAACACTTACAGTATTAACATAACAAGTTATAAACTAAAGCTAAATCACATAATGTAATCATGGTTAAGTAATAAAAGTTCACATACAAGATACATGTCTTGTATTAAGTAGACACAGATTGTGAGTAAGTATTTATTTCGTTATTAGAATAGTAACACCTCATGCTATATTTTAGCCATTAATCCCTTACTTAAAAAGAAATACTGGATTAGTTACAACCAATATATTCCTTTATAACCATGAGAGTGGAGACCCATGAAGGAACAAAGAGAATTGGGCAAATAAGTAAACGAGGACGGCACTACTTGCCAAATGTTAGAATAAATGGTTGAAAATGAAGGGAATATTTGCATCCACAAAAGGACATAGAGAAATAGATGAATTACCCGGACTTTGGTCCAGTAATAAGAGTGCAACATATAATTTGATGCGGGGAAGTAGAGTAGAAGGTAAGAGTTTAACAGAACACTATTGCTTTGATCCAAAGCCTATTTAATATTTATAAATTATTAAATTTAAAACTCAGTAACTCACGGGGGCCGAAATCCATCAGAATCATAAATTTTAAATTCTGAATCCGCCTCCAAGCATAATGAGTGGGTTAACCAGGGGTTTCAAACATGTCACAAACAAAAATCTAGTATTTAAGTGGGAAAAGATAGAAGAATGGACCTGTTATTCGTCAAATTTACTACAAAAACTAATAATTCATATTAACTTGTTTTTTTGATATTTCGTAAACGACAAAACTTTTCTCGTCACTAATTCGTGTTATTTTTGTAATATTTCAAACCTTGCGCTCTCGATTCTTGAGAATTTCACGATTATTAAAAATAAATAAATAAATAGAAGACTTAGGAGACTTTGAGGTGGAGACTATCAAAATTAGGACAATCTTCTTTAAGATTTGCCAACGGTTGACCTTTGTAATTATCCTAAATTATCAACTACGCTAAATTGAGGAAGTCATTCCGTTCTAGCAATGGATCTTTGAAAATTGACTGAGGTGGTGTTTGACCAAGCTTCAAGAAGTGTTTTTATTTCTTAGCCAAACACCCTATTTTCAGATAAGAAAACAAGGAGAATCAATTAAAGATTTGTTTTTTCCCTACCTAACATACAATCACGAGTAGGTACAACAGAAAACAACCCAAATAATGAATCCTCATAGTGGAGCCTTGAAGGGCCGCGACGCTAAATGTATCGTAACTCTCTGAAGTTTTGGCGCCGCGGCGCTGCCCAGGCAGTGAGCACGACGGAAGACGAAAAGACATGGGGTCCTTTAGTCAGAAATCAGACCAGAGGCAAGAAGATAGTAGGGGTACTTCAAAACTGAGCCAATCAGTAGCCCAGTCTTATTACAGGCCCTAAGAGCATACAGAATCTTGTCTGCCAACCATGAAGGTATTCAGTTACTCTTCTTTACTTTGTTCCGTTCTGAACAATTATGAGGATTACTCAGAGGTATTTTCCACGACTTGAACCAAACAATATGTAAACCCTATTTATTTTAGCCTACCGCTAGAGATGTATGGATGTTGTTAAAGAAAGTTGTAGGTAGTCTGCTGGCCATTATCAATATGTGGGGTAATGTCTTATTGTTGTTGTTGGGTTTGGCCATCAAAGCCTGCAACTTAAGCTCCTGGAACGCCGCCAGAAAACTCTCAACCACAGCAGGGACGCGGTGGCAAGGGTTGCGGTAGAGGAGGCCGTGGTCGTGGCAAGGGTCGCGGACAGCAGACTCAGCAGCAGCAACAGGGGCACTGGGTCCCATCAGAACTCCAAAGCTAAGCGTGCTTGGGCGAGAGTAGTACTAGGATGGGTGACCCCCTGGGAAGTCCCCGTGTTGCATCCCTCTTTTTGCCAAAACTGGGCTTATTTTCGTACATTCTTTAGGTGCTTCTTTTTCTAAAGGTTTTACATATCTTCTTCGTCTAAATTTTCTCTTATGCTTGTACATAGCACTCGTTACCTCGATCAAATGTCTTGCATTGGATTTTCTCTTTTGAAGAGGTTTGGGTTACTTTACTTCCCAAAAAAAACTTAAAATACATATTATGCACTTGCTAAATGCATAGTAAAAAATCTATACTCGTATGAATTTAGTAAATATGTGTGCTAATACCTATCGGAAGTGCAAAAAATTGTTTATTTTTGTTTTTGTTGCTATCTTATATTGTTGTTAGTTGTTGGACTGATTTAATCTCTTTAAACGTATTTTCCGGCAACGATCTGAGTTTTCTGGTAATGAAGCCGATGAAGAGGGCTGATGAATGGGCTGATATGAAGTCGATGAAGAGGGTTGATGAAGGGGCTATATGAATATGAGAAAGAAGAGGGTGATATTAATTTATCCTTGGTATATGTGTGATTATATGTGACAGGTGGGTATAAGAGTGTCCAGGTAGGGCACCGGGTCGCGACCCATCGAGTCGGATCGTGACAAAAGTGGTATCAGCTCTGTAATGCACTCCATGACCATTAGATCATTTGAGACTTATAATGGTCCAAAATTGCTCTGGAGTGCACTTCATCTATAGTGCAATACAGAGGATTCGGATCCTTAGTAATTGATAGTACAAAGATGTGCAACTTATTCATGGAAAAAAAAGAGAATAAGAAAGATCTTATTAGAAGCTTCCATAAAGCCAGTCCTCTTCATAAAATTCAACTCCTAATGGAATTTCACTTTTGTCAAACTAGTTCTAGTCGACGTACTGGTCCTGGAAGCTAATTTTCTTTAAAAAAATAATTAAATATATTGAAAGATTAAAAACAATTAATTAGAGCAATGACTTTTAGAAAATCTAAGAAAAGGGTAAACCTGGTTGTACTTATATGTTGAATAATAAACATCTAATAATTAAATACTCATGTCTTAACATATCATTGGACATTTACAAGCTTTGCATTTTGAGTTATAGGATCAATTTAACCATCTCGTATATCACTAGCTCGACTTATCTAAGTCTCGCGATCAACTTTTACTTTCATATCTTACACATATCATGAGAAATATTTATAAGTTTTGCACGTCGAGTTACATGATTAATTGAGAAAATTACATCCAAATACCATTTGACCATCTAGTTTACCAAATATGTATACAGTGTATACATTATACTAAATATACATATACTATACATACACTATATATATAATATACATACCTAATACACAACATATACTATACTCTGATACATTGTAGGGATGGAAAGGTTAAGGGCCGTCGATCAAGGAGAAACGTATGTCCATGATTAATCCGGTTTGGGATTTTAATGGATCGGTGGGTAAGTGGGCTTAATGAAGTTGGGCTCTAGATTCAGCAAGTTTTGGACTTCTCTAATTTTACAGATCATAGAAATTGTGTTGGCCCAAATTTACTCTTCGTACATTTTTTGTATATAATTTATTTCTCTATGGTGTAAAATTTCTCATTTTTTAATTCTAAGTCCGATGAGCTATTAACATTGATTAATTTTCTCGTAAAACAGTGTGGGCCAGTTTTGTACATGTAACTGAAAAATAGCCAAGATTGTCAAAGCAATTAAAAGATAGTAGTAGGGATCTAATAGCTCAGTTGGTTGACTGTCTGAACTTTCATTTTGTTGGTGTTTGAATTCCCACATTGTAATCTCCTTCCCCTACTCCCTATGTAATAAAAAAAATATTGTGTGTGTATGTGTGTGAAATTCATGCATAATGTATAGAAGTTCAAATTTATATAAATGAAACTCCAGCACATTATTGTATTATTTTTTCCTACACCACTTATTCACGGATCTAAAAAGTATGTAGATACATCTATAGGGGTATTCAGAGTTGTAACAACTATAGGGGTATCAAGCCGTTGAACCACACTATGAAAATTTGGGAAAGCGTCGTGGAGATGAGGATGAGGAAATATGTCTATTTCCGAGAATCATTTTGGATTCATGCCGGGACGTCGACTACCGAAGCCATTCATCTTATTAGGAGGTTGGTGGAGTAGTATAAAGAGAGGAAGAAAGATTTACATATGGTTTTCATCGACCTTGAGAAGACATATGACAAAGTCCCTAGGGAGGTTCTATTGAGATGTTTGGAGGTTAGAGGTGTACCTGTAGCGTATACTAGGGCTATCAAGGATATGTATAATGGAGCCAAGACTAGGGTACGATCAGTAGGAGGAGACTCGGAACACTTTCCAGTGACGATGGGGCTGCATCTGGGATCAGCTCTTAGCCCATTCCTATTTGCATTGGTCATGGATGGACTGACGCGACAAATCCAATGGCAGGTACCCTGGTGTATCTTATTCGCATACGACATAGTCCTGATTGATGAGACTCGAAGCAGAGTGAATGTCAAACTGGAGGTTTGGAGACAGACTCTAGAGTCTAAAGAGTTCAAGTTGAGTAGGACCAAGACAGAATATTTGGAGTGCAAGTTCAGCAACGGGTGCGCTCCTGAGATAGACGTGGAGGTGAGGCTTGGTACTCAGGTCATTTCGAAGAAAAGAAGCTTCAAATACCTAGAGTCTATTATCTAGAGGAATTGAGAGATTGATGACGATGTCACACATCGTATTGGGGCAGGGTGGATGAAATTGAGGCTCGCATCTAGAGTCTTGTGCGGCAAAAAAAGTGTCAACTAAACTTAAAGGCAAATTCTATAGGGTTGTGGTTAAACCAACTATGTTGTATGGGTCAGAGTTTTGGCTAGTCAAGACTTCACACATACAAAAAATGAGTGTTGCGGAGATGATGATGTTAAGATAGACGTGTGGGCATACAAGGAGAGATATGATTAGGAATGATGATATCCAGGATAAAGTTAGAGTGGCCTCGGTGGAGGATAAGATGCGAAAAGCGAGGTTGAGATGGTTCGGGGCATGTGCAGAGGAAAGACACAGATGCCCCAGTGTAGAGGTTGACTATGGACGAGTTCATGAGGGGTAGCGGGTAGGCCTAAGAAGTATTGGGGAGAGGTGATTAGACGGGATATGGCGCAGATGCAACTTACTGAGGACATGACCTTAGATAAGGGGTTGTGGAGGACACGAATTAGGGTAGAAGGGTAATAGGTAGTCGAGCGTAGTCCTATTTACGCATACAAAATAATAGTATAGTGTTATTATTGTAGGTTCGATTAGTCTGTCACACTTATAGACACATTATTGCTCTATAGTACTCTTTAGTTTGATTCCTGCTGCTATGTGTTCTTTAGTGTAATTTATTTATCTTATTTAGTTGTGTTAGGTAATGCTTCCTGTTAGCTACTGCTTCCAATTGTTAGAATGTGTTACCATTGCGTATTTGATTTTTACTATCTGCATGTCTTGCTTTAATTTCTCGTTTGAATCTGACTGTTTCTCATGCTTTGTTTTGTTTTGTTTGCTTTGCCTGATTATGCTTTGTCTTGAGCCGAGGGTCTCTCGGAAACAACCGCTCTACCTATCAATGTGAAGATGAGGTATGTGTACATTCTATCCTTTTCAGATCCCATATTGTGAGATTTCACTGGGTATGTTGTTGTTGTATACATCTTTATCACTAATCTATCTCCAACTACGATTAACATTTTTTCTCTATATCTAATTCTTAGTATTCATTTGTTTTTTATCTTATGTAATTGTACTGATTACAAAAATTTTAATTTGAAATTAATTTATTCATAGCATATTACTTATGATAATATATTAAAGTACTGGCCCAAAGAGAAATAGTTAATGACAAAAATGCCCAAATATTATATGGCTTTACATTTTACAGCCCGTTGGAGAAACAAAGTACATAAAAGGCATTTGTTGAATACTAAAGAGGTTCTTTTGGTCCAAAAGAAGTTTTGTACAATTACCGTTAATCGTCCTTTTGTTATTTTTATTTACTTTATTTTTTATATATAATAATTATAGTGTATAGACTAACTTGCATGATATTTTTATTTTCGCTGAAATTTGAACCAAGGACTTCACAGTTCTCGGCCCATTTCATTCACCGATCCATCATTATTAGTGGCTTCAATTTTTTAAAACTAAATTTAACATTTAGAATTGAGATGGAAAAATTGAGTTAAACAATTTTATTTAAGTACAATAATTTATTCATAACGGAAAGGTTATGCTAAAATTCTAATAGAGATTCACTATAATTATTATTCTATTCGTTTCAATTTACGTGACGATATTAATTAGATAAGAATGTAAAAAAATATGAAAGACTTTCGAAATTTATAATCTTAAATTTGCTATGAGCTCGGTGTGACTACCAAAATCTGTCATTTAATGGTAAGATGAGAAATTATGTCTAAATATAATTTTTTTTTATAAATTAATAAAAAAATAGTGTCACATAAAAAAAAAGGTAAAAATCACTTTAGATATGAAATAAAATGTTTGATCTTTCTTTTTTTGCTATACAATTCAGTAATTTTAGACTTATTAGGGGTCCCCTGCTATGATGAATTTGAATTTTAAACAGTCATATTGTAACCATAAAAAGTGCAAATTCTAAGACCAAAAATGTTTTCTTCCGTTGTATCATCTTTTTATGTATCTTTTTCCTTGTTTTTCTCTGTCTTGTCTCTTTGAATTATACATATAGAGTCTTCATATAACTTTATACCAGGTTTGATTGTTGTTATTAAAGTTCGTCTGATCTAACTTTTGAAATCAATTGAGTCATCATAATTTACCTCATTCACAGACTTGTCGGACCGGGGTGTGGGGCTCTTGGAATGAGATTCCACCTTTTTGGAGTAAAGTTCGCTTGGACAAGGATTGAGCTATAGACAAGTACATTCGGGTTTACCGATTTTTTCATATATTATAGATGTTAATAATTTTTATATTTTTAATTTCTTTAATGAAAACTCAGGGTCATGTGTTAAGGACATTAACATATTATTATTCTCCTTCCTTGGATCTGCAACTACCTTAACAGAACCAGGTATCTTCCTACACAATACAAGTTGTCATTATTCTGAGTATTAAAATAAATAAGTGTTAAAAGGTAGATAAGATCTATACATGATTAGGTCATATAAATTATTGGATTAGGAATATTAATTCTTCATGATTATACACTGATTCCATTTAATAAAACAGTACAAGTCATGAGATAAAGAAATCAGATTGACCTTTTTTTCTTCTTTTAAAATTGGTAATCTAATTTGACACGCTTAGCTTTTAGAGAGTCAATTTGATTATTTTTTATCGTTAAATTGAATTATTAGTGTGAATTTAAATGTAAATATTCTTTTATTTTTAAATTAAATTTCGGCCCCACTAGCCATTTTATTGACAATAGATTGTCTAGCAAATAAAACAAAAACAAATTGACCTATTCTAGAAAAGTAAATATTCAAAACTATGCCAAAAGTATTACTCTATAATGCAATTGTTCCCATATCAATATAGTGAAAAAATATTGTTGATCAAAGTTTATATAGTTTGAATTTCGAGAAGCTAAAAATGATAAGTATTTTAGGACAAAAAAATATTACTTTTCCTATAATTTTCAAAAATGTGAATTTTGTTTTTAAACATTTGAAGAATAAAAACCTAATCATAATAATAATAATAATAATAAAATAATAATTTAACCCTCATGCTCCCAACTCCTTCACATAAATTGGCAAAAAATAGTATCACACTATGGAAAATGAAGAGAAAATGACAAAGATGGTACCTTATATGTAAGAGTAGGTTCAAAATAGTCCCTTAAGCATGCATTAAACAATTTTGGTCTTTTAAATTTGTCAAAATTTAATACTTTTAATTTTCATCAAATATTTACTGAACACTTCATATTAGATTTGACCGGAGGTCCGGAACTATAGAAAAATAGCTGGAACTCAGATTAGAGATATATTTTATAGTTTTTGCTATTTTTGATTTATTTTTAGAGTTTGGTGCAACTTCTCGAAGTGTAATTTATGCTATTCTTTACTTCAGTGTCTAGCTAGCGCAGTGTTTCAGTTGCATATTTTACAATTTGATGAGATTTTCTTAGTATTTCTGGTTAAATTTCTACCATTTTCATCAAATCTAAATACTCGACGGGGACTAAAGGTGCAATTTTTGATAAATTTACAGACCAAAACTATTCAGTACATACTTAGGGCACGTTTGGTACGTTGTATTACGCTGGACTGCACTTGGACAAAAAAATAATACAGCATTTGGTGGACGTTTTCTGCCATTTTTGAGACTCATCTAGTATATGAGTCTCCCCTGGATTGTACTGAACCTAAAAAAAATACAGTCCATTATATATTAATATTCTAATACCGTCCATTATATATTAATACAGTTCAATCCATTATAATATAATATAATTAAATATAAAAATATATAGCTCAGTACGACGTACCAAACGAGTTCTTAACGAACTATTTTCAACCTACCCTTAAATATAAGAAACCATTTTCTTAAGAGAAAAACATATAGAAAGTGGCATGATATTGATAGAGGAGCCAAGTCCAGCTAAGCTAGAAAATTAGAAAAGTTTTTATTCCAAAACAAGAGGCTCTTTAATGGAGTAGTAATAAACTCAACTCTCTTCTTTCTATACTATCCCTCCCTTCTCTTCTGTACTAAATTCTCCCGAGCTTTCATAAACCATACCATTAGGCCAAAGCATATAAAAAATTGAACTACTCCTTAAAATAGGGAGAAAAAGCAAATGAGAATGTATTGAAAGTGATGATGATATTAATATCTCACCTTCCAAAAACCAACCTTTGCTTCTATCCAACTCTACTCAATTCCTATCTGTAATCTACTACTCTACCAAACTATCATAAATATATTTTTTCTTTAAAAACTACCCACCAAAAATATCCAATCTTTTTTTTCTTCAGTTTCTTGAAAATGACAATAATTATAATGTAGGAACTTTCTTGTTCTACCATTAAACCCACAAAAAAAATAATTCAATCTTTACTTTTTAATGTGGGTTTCTTGAAAATACCAAAAAAAAAGGATTTTTTGTGGGTTTCTTGAAAATACCAAAAAAGGATTTTTTGTGGGTTTATTGAAAATAATTGAATTAACCAAAAAAAATCCAATCTTTGCATAAAAAAAGGATTTTTTTTTGTGGGTTTCTTGAAAATAACTGAATTAACCCAAAAAAAAATAATCCAATTTTTACATTTTAAAAAGTTTTTTTTGTGGGTTTCTTGAAAATGAGTGAAATAATACAACCCCCACATGAGTTACCTTCATCTTCAAGCTCCATTAATATAGTACTACTACCTTGTTTATTACCTAGAGATAGTGATGGGTCTCACCAAGTGAGTACTCTAATTAGTGGACCCAATTTGTATTGTGTAGAAAATACTGAGGTAGTACAAGTAGAAAGAAGAGTTAGTATATCTGGTAGTAAAAGAGAGAGAAAAAGGAGAGAAAGAGAGACAGATCAACTGTCTTTGTTAACACTTTTTAGGAAATCTTTGGTTGCTTGTAAGAGTAATTTTGGTATTGAAGAGTTGCTTGCTTCATCTTCTTTTTGTTCTGGTTTTGGTTCTACTGTTAGTAATTCATCAATGGAGATTAGTTGGCCTAGTAATGTCAGACATGTTGCTCATGTTACATTTGATAGATTTAATGGATTTCTTGGACTTCCTGTTGAGTTTGAACCTGAAGTTCCCAGAAGACCCCCTAGTGCCAGGTTTGATTTTTATTTTCTTTCACTTTTTCTTGCCATGTTTCTTTTTCATTTGTTTTTAGCGGGGTTTGTTCTGAATTATTCACTTTTTGTTTTATTTAGTATGATAATGATATGATTTGAGCTCAAATGTAGAAGTGGAGATTCTGATTCAAACTTGATTGTGACTAAGGCGTAGTTGTTATTGTTTGTTTAAATCATTCATGGCCTAGAATATGTATTTGGTGTTACTTTATTATTATTACTACATCCGTCTCATATTAGTTGTCATGTTTCGCTTCTCGAGAGTCAATTTGATTAATATTCGAACCTAAATTGGATTAGATTAATTAAATATTAAAAAAAAGTTTAGATATTCGAAAACTATACGAAAAATAATAAAAACTGCAGGTTTTCCCATATTAAAAAAATACATTTTAGAATGTTGTCAAATCTCGAGAAGCGAAAATGTGACAAGTATTTTGTTTAATAAGTAAGAATATCAATGATAAATTTTCAATAAAAAGTTTATAATATAGGTAGAATAATAAAACCGGCTCAAGAATTTGATAAGTTGATATACAACATATCCCGTAAAAATCCACAAAGTGAAGTTTGAGGAGGGTAGAGTGTACGCAGACCTTACCCCTACCTTGGGAGGTAGAGGTTCCGAAAGACACTCGACTTAAGAGAAATCATGACAAAAAAAGGTCAGATAAGGACAAACAATTCAAAGTAGTATGAAAATGAAAGTAACGAAAGCGAATAAGACATGATAAAGCAGAAAAAAGAAGCAGTAGCTACCACAAATAAATAAGATAATCGAAGTACAAGAAATAATAGATATAAGCAGAAATCAAAGGGTAAGAAACTATAGTGTTGCATTGCTTCAATATAATGATTGCTTGTTGTAATGCTTGATATTTTGAAGAAGACACCGGAAAGCAAAAGTTTGATCTTTTGTAACTTGTAAGCCGCAGTAAGTTGTCGATGAGGGACTTTTCAATATTGAGAATAAGAATAGTAAAAGAGAGAACGAAAAAGGTAAATATAGAAATAATAATGTGGCCCGTATTAGTTAGGATATAAATGGGGCAAAAAATAGCTACCATACATATGTAAGGAAACAATTCATTAAAAATAATTCCATTCTCTAATTATCGCAATGATCTTCACATATAAATTTATTGTACTTTCACACCAAAAATTCTTTACAAATTTAAATGTACACACAATTTTTTAATAATACATATACAATACATCTTTAAGAAAAAAACGGCGCCCCCAAAAAGTTGGGGCCCCAAGCGATTGCTTTACTAGCCTTATAGCCGAGCCACCCCATGGTTTATCTTGAAGCATATTTTCAGTAAATAGAGAGATTATTAAGTATTGGCTAAAGAATTTTTGTTTGTGAAAATGGTCTCGAAAAGGGTACAGAGAAGCATAGTAGAACCTTTTAGTATAATTAATCTTGTAAAGGAATACCTTTGAACAGTTTGAAGTGGTTTCGCTTTGGAAATTCTGGGATATATGATCAAGATTTGAATACAGGCTTGAAGTCTTCAAAAGAGTTTCACAATCAAAGGACTGCTAATTATTAAAGCTTCACTAGTTCACTAGTTTGGAGATATATCGAGGGCTTCTAGACTTGCATTCCTTCAAAATATACAATATTCATAATTACACAATATATGACGAATATATGGGAATATTCGCTAATACACCTCCTCAGTCGGAGCGAGAGGAGGCCGGACGCTGAGACTGGATCTGAAGTCAAGGAATAACTGTCTGGGAAGTCCTTTGGTGAATATATTTGCGTACTGATATGACGAAGGCACTTGTAACACTCAGACATGTCCAAGGGCAACCTTCTCACGAACAAATGTATATCTATCTCAATGTGTTTGGTTTTCTG
Organism: Przewalskia tangutica; assembly: GCA_029844215.1. NCBI lineage: Eukaryota > Viridiplantae > Streptophyta > Magnoliopsida > Solanales > Solanaceae > Przewalskia > Przewalskia tangutica. The sequence goes on from CM056732.1 coordinate 696,254, forward strand.
ATGTTGAACCGGGTTGTGAGAAAGATATATGACATATATGTTATCACAATATACGACGCCCGACGCAAAGGACACTGAAGCTCCAAAAGTAGATTACGGAGCCAACAAATCTCAGCTACAACATTTGCAACGCCTCTGTACTCAGCTTCGTCACTGGAGCGGGTTAAGGTGGCCTGTCTTTTGGCAGACCATGAAATTAGATTATCCCCTGAGAAAACACAATAGCCGGAGATGGAGCGTCGCGTGTCCGGACACCCTTCCCAATCTGCATCCGTATAAGATAGCAACCTGGTGGGTGCAGAGGAGTATATGTGTAATCCATAATCAAGAGTGCCCTTAATATATCTGATCTCCCTTGAGGAGTCTTCTCATTATTACAAAATATATTTAATGCGTACAAGGGAGGAATCTTAATTCGGTAAGGATTCTAATATACCATAAATATACAATATTCATAATTACACAATATATGACGCATATATGGAGAATATTCGCTAATAGTTATAATAATAACTACGCTACAGTCCCAAACTAGTTAGAGTAGGCGATGTGAAACCCTCTATATTTTGTGATGGCACATTACTTTTGATCCTATCGCTGTTTTGAGATTTTATATGGTGCAGAATGACATGTTCAGATTTTTGTCTAATTGATGTTGGTGTTGTTTTCTGTAGTACAAGAGTCTTTGGAGTTTCGACAGACTGCATGCAGCTCTCATTTGACTCCAGAGGAAATAGTGTCCCCACAATCCTTCTGATGATGCAAGGGCGCTTATATGCTCAAGGCGGCTTGCAGGTTCGCATCCACCAACTCCTTAATCTCTCTCATGTTGATCAATCAAATAATTGACTAGGCATTTATGACTGATGTGTGTGATCTCTAGAAGTTTCATAAGTTAACTTTTCAATGATGAAAATGGGTTGTCGACGTGCAGGCTGAAGGGATCTTCAGGATCAACGCTGAAAATGGCCAAGAAGAATTTGTTAGGGAGCAGCTAAATAGGGGAATTATTCCAGATAACATTGATGTCCATTGCTTAGCTGGTCTTATAAAGGTGATATTCTGCACCTTGATCTCAGAATATATTTCATTCTATGTTGCTCGGACTCTTGTTGGACCCGTGTCGGATCCTCCAAAAGTGCACTACTTTTGGAGGATCCGGCACGCACCTGGCCACATTTTTGAAGAGTCAGGGCAACATAGATTTCATTTGACATTTTGGGTAATTGTTGAGAGGAAATTATTCGCCCATATTCCAAGTAATCAATATCTTTCCATATCAGCTTGTGAGGCGGAATATCTCATTTTGGAGGAAGATACTTCCACTAAATTGCATTTAAACTTGAATTAAAATTTCTATTTCTGTAGTATCTTTGTTCACTGATGAAGCATGTCGATCTTTTAAAATTCTTTGAACTAGCTAGAGACCAGTGGCGGATTCATGCAACATTTTTTTTTATGCCTAGAAGGCAAAAAAAAATTAAAAATCTCGTGGTGCAACTGCACCATCATGTTTACAATGTATCTGCCTCTACTAGAGACTAGAGTGTTCTGTTCAGGGGCGAAGACGCAGTGCAGTTTACAGGTTCGGTATAACCCAATAGCTTTGGCCTAAATCTTGTATTTAATATGTTAAAAATCCACTTAATATGTATAAATAATGTATCCCAAGGTAGAGGTAAGGTCTGCGTACGATCTTCCCTCCCCAGACCCCACTTTGTGGGATTTCACTGGGTATGTTGTTGTTGTTGTTGTTATCCAGAACCCAGTAAGCTTATTTTTCTAAAATCCAGAACCCATAATCTTGAAGTCCTATCTCCGACTCTGGTTCTGGTCCGCTTAGTTATTTTCCCTATGCATGTTATGGTTGTTTTAATTTTTCATTTCATCTGTATGTGGTAATTTTTTTGTGTGTGGTAATTGACATGAAGTGATGATACTTTTTTATAGGCTTGGTTCAGAGAGTTGCCAAGGGGAGTTTTGGACCCTCTTTCACCAGAGGAAATTATGCATGCTCAGTCGGAAGATGAGTGTGTGCGGCTCGTGAGACTTCTTCCTCTAACTGAAGCTGCTCTATTAGATTGGGCTATTAACTTGATGGCTGATGTTGCTCAACTGGAAAGTTTTAACAAAATGAATGCACGTAATATAGCTATGGTGTTTGCTCCAAATATGACACAGGTAGGTCAAAACCTTCATGCACTTTTTTTAAAAAATGGAGTCATCTTATGAGCCTATTGCTTCTCTTTTCCCCTTTTCGTACTGTTGGGGGTTACACGCTACTTCGACAAGCCCTGGAGGTTGTAGTATTGGCTATATTAAGAGTGAAATTTCATATCATAGGCAGCAAGCTAACATGTCAATGGAACTACAGCAATAGTTCAATATTTTGTGTTTTGACAAATTGACATAAATAACCGCCCCCCAAAATAGAATGCTCCCGCTATGCGCGGGGTTCGGGGAAGGGCCGGTCCACAAGAGTCTATTGTGTGCAACCTTACCTCTTACCTCACATTTCTGCAAGAGTCTGTTTCAGCCGCCCACCAAAATAATAGCCAACAAATATATATTTTTATATTAATGTATAATATACATAAATATACATTTTGATACATATTATTGTATATTTTTGTTTATTTGGCTAGTGAATTTAATTACTGTTGGCCGACGGAGCTACCAGCCTGTATACGGATTTGGGAGAACCCAGTAACCTTGGCCCATAGTTTTGTTTTAAAATCCACTTAATACATTCAAATAATTTATCTAGAACTCAGTAAGTTTGTCTTTTGTAGAATCCAGAATCCATAAACTCAAAATCCTAGCTCGTCTTTGAATGTAACTTTGTATAAGTATGAAGATGAGCAGTATCTCAATTGCCATCCGCTACCAATGGTTTCTTGTTTTCTTTGATTAACAAATGGTGAACTTCTTCTGTCTGCAGATGGCAGATCCGTTGACCGCTTTGATGTATGCGGTTCAAGTTATGAACTTTCTCAAGACTCTAATTCTCCGGACCTTGAAAGACCGAGAAGAATCTGTTGTAGAAGCCGGTCCTGCACCAGAACTGGAGCCATTCAATGAAAATGGACATCATAGTGCTTCACAACCAGTAGTTCAAAAGTCTAACGAGATTAAGGAGGAGGATATCCTTATATCCAAAGGACGACCCTCAAGTGGGCCCACTAACTCTACCGTCGGAGAGATTAAAGTTGAGAATGAATCCCATGCACTCGGTGATTGTCTCAGTGAAATCTCAAACACAAGTGGAAGAAGTCAACCGAAAATGCGAAGGACTAAAAGTGTGCATTCGAGTAGTTGTAGTCTAAGAGGATCAAAGAAAATGATTGAATGGCCGAATTTAGAGAAGGGAGGGTTAGAATCATAGATAGGTTGAATTCGACAACAGAAAGGGTGGAAGAATGTCGATGAATATGTCTCGCCTTATAAGAAGTCAAATGGTTGTGGTTTATGTTTGAAAAAAAGACAATGTATTATCTCTGTTGTGTTGTAATTGGGGTCATATTTTTTCAGTCTGTGCTTGTTGCATACTGGTTACTTGCTTAGTAGTTCAAACAGGAATTCTGTCAACTTTCCCTCTGGGCATGTTTGGATGGGGAACTAGCAGGATGAATGTAATTTATGTGTTCTTTTGTAGAATGAATATTGTTGTGTTTTCCAATTTCAATATGCTTTTCTCTTCCTTTTGATATAAACAAGTGACCGCTTGTGCTTTCTACATACACTCAATAGATTGCATAATAACCGTTGAAGGTAGTGGTAGGGCGGTAAATACTCCTCCATCCTTAATCAGAAACCTCGAGTTTAGCCTTGGGATTGAAGTTGCCTTTGGTAGGGAGCCTTTACTCACAAGGTGAAATTTTCCTACACGAATATGGATTAGTTGGCTCTAAAGCAGATACGGAACAGTAGGTGAGATACCAAAGAAAGTAGTTTGCATAATAGTTGAATTTTGCAACTGAGATGAGTTTAATTATAAAGTACTTCATCCGGTCCACTTTAAGTAACCCTCTTTCCTTTTTAGTCAATTCTAAAAGAATGAAATCTTTCTATATTTATAATAACGTAACTTCAATAAATATATGTGGCATATTAACTTAAGACTACAAGTTTTTGAAGTCTTCATTTTTCTCTTAAATTCTGTGTCCGGTTCACCTTCTTGAAAATGAACTCAGATTTTCTTCTAACTCGTCATTATAACTTGAAGGGTTTATTCTAAAATCTTCAAATTCATGAAACTTTTTGATTCATTGATTTGGTATGTATATGGGTTTTCATTTTTGAGCTCTTTTAAATTGCTAAATTCATTATATCTGTATATGTTCATCTATAAAGACTTAATTTTTTCACCTCTTTATTTGCACAAAATTTAAATGCTTAGTGGTATGTATATGGGTTATCATTTTTAAACTCTTTGAAATTGCGAAATGTGTACTACAACAATAACAACATATTCAATATAATCCCATAAGTGAGTATGGAGATGATAGACTATACACAAACTTTATCCCTTGTTTGGAAGGTAGAGAAACTGTTTTTGATAGACGCTCGGCTAGGAATAAAAGCAATAAAGCAATAGATTAATAGCAATAAAGCAATCGATCAATAACAAAGCAAGTCAAATAGGAAAAATAATAAAGCAATAGATCAATAACAAAACAAGTCAAATAGGAAAAAGAAACAGTAACTACAAATTGCGAAATGAGATATCTGTAAATGTTCATCTATAAAGACTCAATTTTCACTTTTTATTCGCAGAAAATTTATATTCTTAGTGATATGCATATGGGTTTTTCATTTTTGAGCTCTTTTACATTACTAATATCAGTATATCTGTAGATTTTCATCTGTAAAGACTCATTTTTTTTCACTTTTTTATTTGCAAAAAATTTAAATGCTTAGTGGGTTTTCAAGAATGAGGATTCAATGTTGTATTGGTGGGAAATTGTTCAGTTCTTTGCCCCCTTTAACTCCTATTTCACTCCCATCTCCAAAGTAAGGTTCAACTCTTTATTTTTTCCATGTTAGTTTGTGTTTGATTAATCAATTTGACAAATACTTTTGCTAATATTAGAGCATAATTTATGTTCGGATAAGGTTTCAAAAGTGCTTCCGGAGAAAGTTACCTTTTTCGGCTTCTGAAAAACAATTTTTGTTATTATTCAAAACACTTACTAAAAGCTTTGTCAAACGTCTCTCCTCTCTAAAATAAGCATTTTAAACAAAAAATAAGCACTTTTATCTTCACATAAGCTTGGCCGAACAAACTATTAGTTTTTTATTGTATGATGCATAGGATATTTGTTTAATTATTCTGCAAAGAATGAGCTTTTGGGTTTCTTAAATTATGGCTTAATGCATTGATTCTTAGGGAGATACATCTTTGGTATACAACAACAACAACATATTCAGTGAAATCTCACAACATGAGTCTGGAGATGGTAGAGTGTACGCAGACCTTACATCTACCTTGGTAGGTAGAGCGACTGTTTTCGAGAGACACTCAGCTCAAGACAGAGCATAAGCACAAGCAAAGCAAAATCAAAAGCAAAGCAAGAGAAATTGTCAGATCCGGTCAGAAAAAACTTAAAAGCAGTATGAAATGCTGATATCAAAAGCGAATAAGCCAAGATAGAGCATTCCGAAAAAGTAAGCAGTAACTAACGCAGGTAAATAAGCTAAACAAAATACACTAAAGGATACATAGCAACAAAAATCAAACTACAGTGGACTATAAAATAATATTGCGTCTATTAGTATGATAGGCTAAGTGAGCCTACATAATAATACTACAACTATCAGTTTGCAAGCGTAAGTAGGACTACGCTCGACTACCTACTGCCCTAATACGTGTCATCCACAATCCCCTATCTAAGGTCATGTTCTCAGTAATTGCACCTGCGTCATATCCCGTCTAATCACCTCTCCTCAATACTTCTTCGCCCTACCTCTACCCCTCCTGAACCATTCCATAGCCAACCTCTCACACCTCTGCACTAGGGCATTTGTGTCTCTTCTCTGCACATGCTCAAACCATCTCAACCTCACTTCGCGCATCTTATCCTCCACCGAGGCCACTCCCACACCTTAAACAATCATATTTTCGCGAGTTTCACAGCCCAACTATCAGTTGTTCCCATTACCTACCTAAATTATCACTTCCGTTGTATTAAAACACACATCGACGTAGAGTTGGCCAAATATTTGAAATTAATCGACAACGGGCGCGTGGAGGCCAACTCAACAACAAGGTGTGTTTTAATACAAAGGGAGTGATAGTTTAGGTAGGAAAATGGAATAACGGATAGCTGAGATATGAAACTCGCAAAAAGGTGATAGTTTAGGTGTGTTTTTACCATTAACTCTATTGGATCCCAACAATTTATGCTAAAAAAAACTTTATTGTTAATACAAGAATTCTCATTCTTGTGATATCATTTGGCCGACAACGAAATTGTTGGTTCCTATTTTCTTTTGTGGATAGCAGACACTCTGTAATGTGGTAGCATTAGTATTGGCACTACCATATTTCAGTTTGAACTGACTGTAGGCATTGTTTCTCTGTACTGTTACATACCTTTTTTTCTTCATTTTTATCGCGAAGAAAGTGACAAATCATTTGTCACCGTAGTAAAGAGAGAATCGGAGGAAATCATTTGTCGACGTACACAAAATTTCACACTGCTGTGAATAATCCTCCTTTTGGGTTTGTAGGAATGCTATACATTAGCCTTCAAGAGTGGTTATGTGTCATTTAGTATACTTTATTTATCTTATTTACCTTCGCTAATTACTGTTGATCGGGTCTGATTGTTTATCTTACCAATAAGAACCAAAGATACGAATTAATCTTACCACTCAGAATAATTAGGAATTAATCTAATTAGGAAACTTTGAACTCGTAAAACTCTTAAAAATTAATGTCAAACTTTATTTCCAAACTATATAGCATAATGACAGAATGTTATGAATATTCGACCCACGACAATGACAGAACTCCTGAATATTCGACTCGTTTGCCAAAACAGTCAATTACTATTCCCTACCTCGTAAGCAAAAGAACCCTAAAGCCCAAGCCAACTGAATTCCTTATTGCCCAATATCAGGCCCAAGTCCAACTATTTTCTTGGAAAAAACTAAACCTAGAACCTCATAATCCATTTCAAACACACCAAATATTTACAGAGGATAGCATAGGGAGAATATAAATTGGACCTTAAAATAAACTTTTCAGATTTGAGTGGAAAGATCACCGGCTACAGCAGCAAACATATAGTGTTAAAACTTAAAAGGGTTTATATTATTATTATATTGATCCAATGGCTAAGGTTAACTCTTGGAATTAATTCCTTAATAGACACTTAAGTTGGCACAGTTTGTCATTAGGATAATCGAAGTTATCAAGTGACCAGATAGATACTCCATCTTGTTTTGACTCTCATGTGTATTTCTTTAAAATAGACGAGTCCACTGAATTATCCATTTTTAACGCATTTTTTCGTATCTTAAAAGAGAAATATTTAACCAAGAGCAAAAAAAAAAAAAAGTGTAGTTGAAAATATATATAAAAAAAAACAAATTACAAGGTTAATATAACCAGTGGCGGAGCCTGAAATTTGGCGAAGGGTGGGCATATTTTCTTTTCCTTAGATTAAGAGTGCAAAATAAAAAATATCCTCATAATAGCTAAAATTTGGCATATGTACACCGCATAATTTTCCGACAAAAAATGTGCACATGACCACCCTTTGCCTAAGATGGCTCCGCCCAGGAATATAACTCAAATTAAATCCTAACCATGTGTTTTTGTTTGTGTGGAAATTTTCAATTTGTCTATAGAAAACTACCAAAATAAACTCAAAACTTAAGTATTAGTGTACTACCCAAAAGAAATATTATAACCTAAAAAATATTGTAAACATATAGGGGAGGGTCGAAAATTAGATGTCTAGGAGCACCACTGGGCACTTGCAATTCTTGCTTTACTCTCAAACTCAACCTATAGTTGTTTAAATCTTGGATCAAAATAAGGCTGGCCAATGGGGCGGGGTATACCGACCTCACCCCGCTTGACATCAGATTGGTATCGGCACTCAGATTTCGATGTCGATAATACTGGTCGCGAAAAATCCGACCCCGACACCGACTCACCCCGCCCCACCCCGACCCCACCCCGACCCCTCCCAGCCCCGACCTCCCCGACCCTGACCGTTCCCCATCCCTCCGACCCCTACTAGTCGTTGCACAACGGCTTTGTCCAATTTGGTCGTTGTGCAACGGCCAAATACCCCTACCCACCCCCTCACCCCTTAATATTTATTTTTAACCCTTAAGTTGTTATATTTACACTTTAATCTATTTTTTCAACTATAAATACCTCATTTTCTCTTCATTCTTTCTCACAAATCTTCCTATAATCTCTCAATCTATCTCTCATTCTCTCTACATTGTCTACTAAGTATTCAATTTTATTTATTCATTTGGGAGTGAATTTGACAACTAATTTGAGGATCATCCATCCAACAAAGTTTCAATATTCAACATCTCGATTACACGTCGACGTTACATTGACGTTTGGTACATTCGTTCCTTCATTAAATTATTATTGTTTCTTCATTTTATTTAGCGCACTTAATTAAATTTCACTATCTTTAATTATTTATTTGCATAATTATAATGGAAGGTAACAAGGGCAAGGGTATTCTACTAGTAGGGGTAACAAGGGCAAGGGTACTTCTTGTAGTCATCCTATTCCTCCAGATCCTCATAGACAGGACGATTTCATTGATACTGAATCATTTCCTGAAGTACCATTAGATTTAGATGACACACCCACTAGTGCACCTCAAACTGCACCGCCTCCTATTCCCCCTAGTATGAGACGAGACCCTCCTCAACGAAAAGTAAAATCAGATGTATGGGCTTTTTTTGATAGGGACGTAGAAAATGAAGTAGTTAGATGTCAAATTTGTGAAAATATTTATAATTTTAAAATGGGAAAAGGTCAGAAGTTTATTGAGACATGTACAAAACAAACACACCCTCGTTGTGATGCGTACTTTTGGAACAGGAAAAGAGGGGAACCACTTAGACTTGTACAATGATGACAGCCGCTCACAGATCTCGAGCCCAGCAGCAATCAACCAACCTATATCCACTTTCATCTGTGATGAGTGATGACAATTCATATCTCATGGCCACTCGACTTTTCAAACTTTTGGTGAATGCTCTTTCTTATATATGGACCACATAGGTCATTACAAAAGAGGTTAACCCTTGACACATACTATGATCCCTTCCACGGGGCTTGCAAGTTGGGTTCAGTCGATGTGTTGAGGACTTGATCAAAGCAAAGTTGCATAATCCAGCCACCAGCTTCAAGATTTTAGAGAGCATACTTCACTATATTCCATCTTTGAGAAGAGCTTCACTGTGAAGGTCTTGTACAGTCATTTGTCCAAGCTCACCAGTCACCAGTAATCATTACAAGAACATGTACCATTTTGAAAATGGTGGAAACGGGTGGCATCTCTGACCACGAATAACCGGTCCACAATTTTGCTGACCCGCTTTACAAACGAGTGACAGTCACCACATATTCTTAAGTTCTTTATAACAAGAATGTCAGTCCCTATTTCAGTGTTCAAGAGAGCAAATGCAATTGCCAAACGTTCACTATGCATGCCCATAACATCACGAGGTTCTTGATTTTGATCATTTTTGTTTACCCCTCCATGCTCCAATCTATTTAACATTTTGTATATCTCTTTTGTTTGAGGATGACTTCCATCGCCAGCCATGAAGAGGTGAGTTTTCCCTTTACACTCAAAATAACTATAACCTGGATCTTTTTTGAGCTTTCGTTCTCTCATCATCAATCTAACTCTTAATATACCTTCTGAATTATTTGCCTCTGTGTAGATATTGGAAAGTAGCACGTAATAGCCTATATTTGTCGGCTCAAGCTCAACAACCTTGTTAAAAGCTAATTCTGCAAGTTCAACATTTTTGTGGATCTTGCAAGCACCCAATAGGGCACCCCATACAGCACCATCAGGTTCAACTTCCATCGATTCAATAAGTTTCCGAGCTTCCTCAAGTCGACCAACACGACCTAATAAATCCACAACACAAGAATAGTGCTCCGAACGTGGCTTCAACCTGAACTCCCTCTTCATTAGATCAAGATAATCTAAGCCCTTTTTAGTCAACCCTGCATGACTACATGCAGATAGAACACTAACAAACACTGTTCCATCCGGTCGAATGCCAGTCTCGATCATCTTATCGAAAAGCTCCACAGCAGTGTTTCCGAGCCCATGTATCCCGTACCCACCTATTATTGCTGTCCAAGACACCAAGTTTTTCTCCGGCATCTCATCAAATATAATCCGAGCTTTCGCCAAATTACCACATCTGGCATACATATTTATTAGTGCATTCTTCAAGAATACATTACACCTCATACCACTGGACTTTATTTTCTGTTCCACCTCAAAACCAATCATTTGATTTCCAAGATTAGCAGAAGCAGATAAAACCCCAACAAATGTCACTGCATCAGGATTCACCTGCAATTAGGGGTGGCAAAATTAGCTCATAAAAACATAACCCGCTCATTTATTAGCTCAACCCATTTCAGCCCATTATATGTAGCCCAAATTGATACATTCTTATAAAAATAAAAATAAAAAGACATTTTTTTATTTGATATATTTTATATATAATAAAGAAAAATAATTTTATTAGATACTTAGAAATTATAAAAAGAACAAAGGTAGAAATTAAAACTTAGTAAAAATTGAACAGATTGCGTTATGACCCGCTTTTTAGCCCATTTAAGCTCAAGTAACTTTTGGGCGGGTCAAAGAGTCAGCTCATTTTGACCCGCCCCTACCTAGTTCAACTCGCTCATTCGACACCCCTACCTGCAATGATTCCATCTCATGGTAAAGCTCCAAAACTTCTGCAGCCAACCCGTTTTGTGCATATCCAGAAATCATTGCGTTCCAAGTGATCAACCCCTTTTCCGGTATGTGATCAAACAACTTCCTCGCTAACTCCATAGAACCACAACGCACGTACATTGTCAACAAACAGTTTGCAATAGCCAAATCATTATCCAATCCACACTTAACATTCAAACAATGCAACGACATTCCCAACCACAAACACTCCAGAACAGTACAACCCGGTACCAATCCCAAAAACGTAACCGCATTAAACTCCACTCCCATCAGCCTCATTTCACAAAACAACGAAAACCCATTCAAGAAATCATAATTCTGAACATACCCAGAAATCAAAGCATTATAACATACAGTAAGACTTGGTTCAGGCATTTCATCAAACACCTTCCGTGCAAGTTCAGTTAAACCGCATTTACAGTACATGGTTATCAAAGCTGTTTGAACAAAAGGTTCATATTTGCACCCTAACTTGATGACATAGCAATGGAGTTGTGTTCCGGTGATGGGAAGGGAAAGGGAAGTTGAAGATTTAAGAGCAAAAGCGAAAGTAAAGGCATTTGGGGTGGCTTTAGATTGGAGCATTTGACGATAAAGAATGAGTGCTTCGTAGTATTGACCATGTTTTGAGAGAGTTCTTAAATGGGTATTCCATGGGGTAGTAGTAGTAGTAAAGTTTGTAGCTTTGGTGATAATGGTGGGTTGGTTAATATGGAAATGTGACAAGAATCTTGTATTTTTGTGCAGAGGTACTAGGTGGAGGTGTCTGGTCATTAGACAAATGGTGATTTGATATGCTTCTGTTTGGTTGGTCTTAAATATGGTTTCTTAATGTGTCATATTATAATGGTGAGTCTTGGATTAACCGGTAAAGTTAATGTCATGTGATCAGAAGATCGGGTTTAAGACGTGAATATAGTCTTTTGCAGAAATACAAAGTAATGCTACGTACAATAGACTCTTATGGTTCGACCCCTTTTTCGGACCTCGCACCTAGCAGGCCCTAGTGCACCGGACTGCCATTTTTTAATGTTCGTATTATGAGGTTTGTGTTGTTATATGGTACTGTATTATTTTGACGAATACAACATTTGAATAAATTATATCACTTTCTGTCATTACATAATGTCACACATCAATAATTTAAATGATAAACTACGAGAAAGGTATAATAGAGGTATGACAATTATAAAAAGTTAGAATAAATGATAAAATATGATTATTAGATAATAAACAAAAACAAAATAAAATTAGATAACAATGAATTTGACGATATGATATAACGAGATTTTAGTAACAATCAAATTATATTTAAACTAACACAATACAGAAATTCAAAAGACAATCTCTCGTGACATTGCCCAACAAATCTTACACATTTATTCATCCGTCTATGTCGTCATCGAGTATGAATTTGTGTTGTCTTATAAAACTTTTCACTTTTTCGTCTCCTATTCTGATGTAGGATTCTTCTAAGGTATAACATATACCCCTCCAAAAATTCATTAGCCTACAAATCTGCCAGTCTTTCTCTTTTGACTTATCATCATCGCCTCGTCTTCTCTTATTATCTTCACATACATCCCCTTAGGGACTCAATGTCTTCACTAAAGTTAAAGCAAATCCACGAGGTCTGTTGAAGAAAGCGCACAATATGTACCATGAACTTGAATCGTGACAAATATTTTAGCTAGTTCCAATTAAAAAAAAAATTAAACTTTAAGCATCAAAAGGACATCCAATGCAAGATTGAGCAGCACCTATATTTAACTGCAATTGGAAAAGATCTTCAGTATTGGGAGAAACTTAGATTAACCTGAGGGGAAGCGTAAAATATCAATTAAGCTTTTAGCAGTTTTGTATACTATTTCAACTATGAACATATCGAGTTACAATATTTGCTCCCTCAATAGATTTCAAAAGAAGAATGGGGCCATAAAAGATTTAGTGACCAAAGAGAATGATGTAAAACAAGGAAGATTCAACAGTAGTAGTAACACAATAGATCTTCCTGTATTTCCCAGTATTGGAAGTAACATCTCGTGATCTTCAACCAATTATGTGCTTCAATATAAGTACCGGGAGTAAGCACTATAGCCTGTTTCCAATACTCAGTGGCTTGATCAAACCAAGCGTTACCGTGTTGGGCTCCTTCAGAATCTAGTATGCCCCATCTTTTCAGTTAGTCTATCCATATTACTTGAGTTGTCTGACAGAGTCTCCGCCATGTCCATCTCTTTATCTTCGAGACTATGAAATGGCTCCTCTGAACCTACAAAAGTTCCAGACTCTATTGGCCCAGCATCGGAACGAGCTTTATTATCTATCCCTTAGCTTTCGCCTTCGCCTTCATTATTCTCTGTTATTGGACAGGACAAAAGCAACTGTTCCAACATGTCATCGTCGGCATCAAGAAAATCTGGCAAAGTAAGAGGGACGCCATTCTCAAAAGAAAGCAGCTTTTCATCCATTAATCCTGCGAAGAAATCTATATTGGAAAACAGATCTTTTATTTCATTGGAAGAAAGATCGAGCTCCATAGGTGTCTTCTGAGTATCCAAGGCAGGTTCAGGTTCAGATTCAGCACATGCAGCTTCATGAGTGGGAGGATGATACCTCACAATTGCTCGATCAGATGACATATCTTCTTCAACAATTGCTCGATCAGATGGCATATCTTCTTCAACTTCACTCAGTTTATTCTTACCATTTTCAGTCATACGCCAATTGTTTTCCTTGGGCTGGAAGAACTGAACCAAAAAACTTGGGCTTTGCATAGCCATAACAATGAAGGAAAGCATTTGTTGCTGATTTTTCTCCATAACTTTTAGTTGTTCTCGTACAAGTATCAACTTACTCTCTGAATTCTGCTGGTGTTGCCTCAGCTTGACTAACTCCTGTGTGAGCATATTTTATCAGTCTTAAGATTCTCAACTTCTTTCCACAGTCGAACAATCTTATTTTCTTCAGACTTGGTCTCCTCCAGTTTCTTTTGGACTACACTCGACTGTTTCCTTCTAACGATATTCTTTAAAAAGTGCTTTTGCCCTTTCAGAAAGCTATCATTCGAAAATTCCCATCTATCTGTATCAGTTTTATGGAAACCCTGAATAATTGAAAATCTTAACAATTAGACTTTAATAGACCAAAAAGCAACACGAATGACTTGTCATTTTTAACTTGTTAATCAGAAATATTATCATGAATGCTAATCACAGATGGCCAATATGATTACAAGAACAGACGTTATATATATACATGACAAGTGACACAGACCAAAACTTCTGAAAGTAGCAACCCTTTCCAACCGGTAGACAACTATGATAATTTTGATGAAAGAGAGTGGAGCCAGAGTTGAGAATACTTTCTGAGAAGTCAATTATCAGAAAGTTCAAAAATCTTCCTGAACAATGAAAACTGAAGTCCACATCCTCAACAGAAGGGACTACATGAAGCTCATAGCGAGTGCAAATAATGCATCAATAATAGATTGATACAATCTTCCATTATGTCAAGGTCAAAGAAGGACCTGTTTATTGCAAATAGAGTAATAGGCACATGAGAAAAAAAATTATACTTTTGAGCTTTTAATTACAGCGAGTACAGTACTGCTTAGATACTTGAAAGGTGCAGCTCAGGCAAACAATTTAAATTAGAAAAGAAACTTGTACAAATAAGTAGCTTGATAAGCAAAGCAGACACTTTGCTCCGAATTGTACATCCAAGAGAGAATAGAGGATGTTGAGGATATGCCATGGAGCAATTAATTGCAACAATTTATTTTCATCCTTCCCCAGACATCCTTTTCTTAAAATGGAGAGAATTTTAAATTTACATAATTTAGTAAGTACAAGCCATTTGTAATTCAGTCGCCTCAAAACTACATAAACTTTTTTTTCTTTGATGTGAAAAAATAGTTCCCATAGTTAAGTAAACTATCAAACAAAGAGAGTTGATGTCCCAGTCGTACAAACACAAACATCTACTACCTTTTCCTTCTTTGTTGGATCTAACAACTAAAAAATATACCAAATTCAGAAAAAAGTTCTCTTCAACAAATCAGTAAAACAAAAACTTTCTAAAAGAATGGTTAGATCATTCCATCATCTCTTTGGAACTAATTAAATGGCAACGATCGCCAGTAAGTAATATATTCCAGAGTATTCACTCCCCAACCTACCAACCTGCCCCCACCCCACCCAAAAGGAAAGAGAACTTCAAACCAGAAAAAAGAAAGGAAACACAAACAGAAAGATAAACAGATAAAAAAGTGACAAAGAAAGACATTTGAATGCTTTTTACCTCAGGAAACTGCTTTATAACTTCACAAAAACACACAGATCACTGCCCAAAGAAGTGGTCTTAACTCCAAAAGTAATCAAGATGTGCAATAATCAGAACTAAAATAATCTAAATGACATACACATCATCATTTAGACACTGAGAAGGTGTGAGAGATTGGCATTGTTGGACATAAGGAGAGGTAGAGGTAGGCCAAAGAAATATTTGTGGGGAGCGGGGAGGTGATTAGACAGGACATGACGCATCTTGAGCTTACCGAGGACATGACGATCGGAGGATTTGGAGGTCGCGGATTAGGGTAAAAGGTTAGTTGGTTGTTGAGCATTCTCTTGCTTTCCTGCAGGATAGGCTTAATCGTACTTGTACCTACTTTCTTACTTGTAGTATTAGCACTATTCTCGTAGTTTCTTGTTCTTCGATTTTGTGTATCTTGTGGTCCGGTTATCGCATTATTGTGTTGTTGTTACTCTTCTTTCTTCTACCGAATGCTATGCACTTCTTTCCATTTCACATTATTTCGTTGTTGCTGCTTTCATTTTTGTATTCCCTTTTTCAAACTGCTTTGAAATACTTTATATCTAAGCTGAAGGTCTATCGTGAACATCCTCTCTATTTCTACGAGACAGGGGTAAGTTCAACGTACACTCTACCCACCCTAGACCCCACCTATGTGATTACACTGGGTATGTTGTTGTTGTTGACATACACATCATCATGAAAAAAGGAAAAGGACCACCAATCCAGATTCTTATTCTTTCTTCCTATTTAAGTACCCATGTTACATTACTAATATAACTCAGAACCATCAAAATCCAACACAAGAAAAAACAAAACACCATAACAAGTTGATTAATAAAGCACTATAATTTGAAATGAAATCCAAGAAAGTATTACATAGATGTTGAGTTGGCGAATGAAGCTAGAGAAATTGCTATGCTTGAAGTATTTAGGAAGCAATTCAGATGAAAATTTAGGAACATCCCATATAATGAAACTATTATCTGATTCATTCCAAGAAATCAAACCATTGGTTGACTCATCTTCCACCATCTCATAACACTTCAACAAGAATGGTGCAACATTCTCTAATGACTTCACCATAATACCCACTTCAAGAATCAAGAATTCAACTCAATTATCCTTTCTGCATCCTTATATTATACAAACTATACTAAAAAGGGTGTTTTATGTTTTTTTTTTTTGTTGACGAATTTACCCGCAGCCGCTGCTCTTTCGAGTGCAAGCATGTGGTAACTCCGATCGACGCAATACCGCAAACCACGCCACCGCTTAAACCACACTGCTGCCTGCGTGTGACAGCTCCCCAAGAGCAAAAGCAGTTCAGACGTTATTCTGTGCTTTAACTCGCGAACAGTTCTCCACACCACCCAATGAGGATACCTGTGCCTTAAAACCAAATGGTCTACGCCTTCGGATAAGGGTGTTTTATGTTTGATATTATTGACTTTGGTTTTGAGTGTATTGACGGGGGGAAATATCTCATTGAGTTGAACAGCCTCTCTTTTCTTTTAGGGCTCGTTTGGCACTTGATATGGGTAAAATTTGAATTTCTTTTATTCCAAGTCCAACAGATGATTTAAGGAGATGGGATCAGATTTAAAATTGTTAAAAGGGATAATAGTACATTTTGAGTCTCTCATTTATAAATTTTAATTTTAGTTCTTGTAATATTTTGTAAAGCATAATTAATTAAAATATTTATTTTAAATCCTTTTTCATGTGAATATTATAAAAAATATCATAATTATTAATTATCTGTCATTTAACTACTCATATGTTACGTTAAACTTGTTTCAATATATAGATCACAGATTTAAGTCGTAGAAGTAGCTACTAATGTTTTTATTAGTTTAGGATATCTACATCACACCATATGAGAGTGTGACCTTTTTCGGACCCTGCTAATGCTGGAGCTTTGTGCATCAAATTATTCATTTTATGTTAAGTTTGTATTATTATTCCATATTTTAAAAAAATATATAGTTTTCAGGTTTGAAACTCTGTCTACGATAGTAGGGGATTTTACTTCCTGGGTCGAGGTCGTCGCACAAAACTTGCCTAGTATGAGTTACATTTCTTGTGTAGTTTACGAGCTATTGCACACGAGCTAGGTTTACCCTGCGAATCCAAAAAGATAGTGGCTGCAGTTCCCATGTCATGAAAAAAATAGTCAAAGTATACCATAATTCTTACATCTAGAAACCAAATATACACAATATTTTAATTGAGGGTCAAATATGCTTGGCAAAATATCATAAAAATTAAATCATAATTTCTTAATAATTGAGGATTAAAAGTGTCTGTTAAAAGTTAGGGATAAATAATTAAATCCAAAATAATATAATGGAACAACCAATTAGGAAAAATATATATAAATAGGAACCCCCAAAATGCCAAAAAGGAAAATAAATAAATGAAGTTGATGGAGTATGATATTATGATAGTCCGCAATGCACACAACACTTGCAAGTATCTAGTAGATAGACCAATAGATTACACCTTTGTTCTAATGGATAATAAACCAAAGTAGCAACCAACACTCTGATAGACTAATTGATTGTTCTTTCACCATGGAAGCCACTGCTTCTTTATCCTCTTGTATTGCTTCCCACAATTTCTTTCCACTCTCCAAAGCCACCCTTTCAACTTCCAAACTACACTACACTTGTTGTACTTCTTCTTCATGGAATGGTTCTATTAATTCTCTTTCATTTTCCTCAAGAAATTCATTCACTGTAAGACCCTTTTCAGTATTTGTTAGTTTTCTTTCTTTATTTTGCATTTCTTTTTTGAAGGGAAGACTTGGAGCATCACTGAAGTTGTCTTTGTGTGACTATAAGTCACTGGTTCCGTTAATTCTCTTTCATTTTCATCAAGAAACTCATTTACTGTTAGGCCCTTTTGGGTGTTGGGTTGTTTTCTTTCTTTATTTTAGTTTATTGGCATAATACATAAACAGGACCTCAAACTTGGCTTCAGCCCGTAAATATCCCCTCCAACTTTTACAAGTAGCACCTCAACTTGTCTCCACCTAGTCAATTGAACACTCAAACTTACAAAACGATCATTAAACACCTCCAAAATTACGTGTCACATCAGCATTTATGTTTACGTGTTCAATTTGTTCAATTTTATAAAAGTTGAGGTACCTACTTGGTGCACACTCAAAGTTGGAGGCATACTCCAAGTTTGAGGGCCTGTATTATGCCTAGTTTATTTTTGCAGTTCTTTGAAAAAAGTTCATTTTTATGTAGTAACTGGTTCTGATAATTCTCTTTCATTTTCCTCAAGAAACTCATTTACTGTAAGACCCGTTTGGGTGTTGGTTAAGTTTCTTGTTTTATTTTATTTTATTTTATTGTAGTTGTTTAAAAAGATTCAATTTTTATGTAGAGGGACACATGGAGGGTGATCAATTCTCGAAATGTGGTTACTTTAAGAAGGGAAATGCGTGGAGTTATTAGAGCTGAGATGTTTGGACAGCTCACTAGTGGACTTGAAACAGCTTGGAACAAGCTCAAAGGAGAAGGTACAGAAATAATACAGTTTGTTTTCTTAATATGAGCTAATTCTTCTGAAATTTTGAAGTATGGAATTTCTTGATTGGGGAAGTTGATACTTATATTGGAGTGTGTATCTACCAAATATGAAGGGGATGTGATTTGTTTTAAGTGAAAATTCATATTCAGGATACTTTCTTAAGATAAGGAGTGATCTAAGAGTTCTTCAAAATGTGGCATGTAGGCATATAATGGTCATACCAATCTTCCAAAATGTGTTCAGCTAGACATAAAAAACATGGTAAATAGCTGAAGTTTTTAATATGCTTAAGTGAAACATGGTATAAAAGATATATCTCAAAGCGCATATAAGTTTGCGAATGTTTGTACTAAAATCTACAAAATTAATTGTGTTGCAACTTATGAGCTCGTCCTGATAGCTGAAGTTCAAACAACCCTTACATATGGTACCAGAATTTCATTTTCTGTAGTGGCCTTCTTTGTGTGTGCGTGTGTATATGTATATATACAGAACTTTTAGCTTAACATATAATTGAACTTTTTCGAGTTTGCTGAAATGGCATAGCTTTAAGTGAAACTTCAACTAAAGGCACAAGGGCGTAGCGAGCACAGAACAAGAGTAATATATAAAGTTGCTTTGTGTTTGAGATTTGTTGAACAAATGTCGGTCAGTGGATTTCCGCTTAACAGGGATATACTTCTCCTTTTTAGTTCCCCACGTTATTGCTTGATACTATCAATTTTTAGGAATAAACTAATTGGAAAGTATTTACAGTAATTGTTAAAAACGTGAGTTGCCTACCTTTTCCAAAGATAGATGGAGAGATTATTGGTGTTCCAAAGTTTTATAATCGTATTTTCTATCTCCCCAATCTTTCACATTTTAGAGGTTTAAGTTCTCATTGTCCTTTCTACTAAATATGTTATTATATATAATGATGAAGTGTCTGTTGATTGAATTCCTTGTGTTTCAGAGGTTTTGACCAAGGAAAACATTGTGGAACCTATGAGAGACATCAGGAGGGCTCTTTTAGAAGCTGATGTATGTCTTCACTAATTTAGCAGCTGATTTCTACAAATCAAGTTATACCTCTCATGTACACTTTATTGGCAGGTTAGTCTCCCTGTTGTCAGAAGGTTCGTTCAATCTGTTAGTGAACAGGCTGTTGGAACTGGCTTGATTCGTGGAGTAAAACCAGATCAGCAACTGGTTAAAGTATGTATTAGCGGACTGATGACCTTGAATAATAAGCATAAGATAAGCATTTTGTAGCAAGAATGCTAAGTTAGCTATTTCTGCCCCTCAATTTGCATATAAAATGGATCTTCACTTGTAGCCTGCACAGGGGAAATCTTGGAACAACTATGCATATAGGTGTTGGATTTCTGGAGTATTGTTTAATTGTGACTTTCTTTTTGCTCTTGTTTTAATCAGTTCTTTATCCTTATTGTTGCGTTCCTTTAATGCAATAGGAGCATGTAAATCCGATGCATTGGCTAGCATATTTAGTTTGTGCTTGTGACTATGTTGCATCCCTTCAGTTGTTATTATTTTTTTCCTTTTTGGAAAATGGGCTATCAGCTCGAGCTGAAAATTTATGTCTGTCATTAATTGGTGTAGATTGTAAGTGATGAGCTTGTGAAACTGATGGGTGGAGAGGTCTCTGAACTGGTTTTTGCTAAATCTGCACCCACCGTAATACTATTGGCTGGTTTACAAGGTGTTGGGAAGACAACTGTCAGCGCAAAGTTAGCATTATATCTCAAAAAGCAGGTGTGATATCAGGAATTCCACACTCCACCATCTCTTATCCCTTCCTTCAATGTTCTAAAAAACGCTAGGCGGGACCAGGGCGGGGAGTGGGCGCCTAGCGCCTAGGCGGCCGCCCAGGCCGTTTTTTAGAACACTGCCTTCCTCCCATTCCCCCGCTCTTGCTCTTCATTTATTTGTGTAGTCATACAAACTGCCTTACTCCCCCTTTCTAGTATTTTTAACACTTGACTGGTATTGTGGCTTGGTATGCAGGGAAAGAGTTGCATGCTGATTGCTGGAGACGTGTACAGACCTGCTGCTATCGACCAACTTGTTATTTTGGGCAAACAGGTATCACATGTCACTTTGGCAGCATTAAGTCAGGGCGGATGCACCTTTGTCCATTCTAAGGATCTTTCTTTCTAAATAACATATAAACAAACTAGCTACACATGATATGAAATGACATTACTTGACAGAAAGTGCTTCCTGGTCTGCTGATTAAGCAGTCATTTAAATAATTGAGGGTTGGGGGTCTGAACTTCAACCTACATACATAGATTTGCAAATATTGAAGCATTTTACTCAACCAGTGGGCAAAGCTCATTTCACCACATCTATAGTGATAATAATGATTTCAGTCATCTGAACATGAATTATTTCAGCATAAGTTTTTTTTTTCATTTGTTCACTTGTTTATATGTTGACAGCGCTTATGAAAAATCATGCGTATGCCCTAATTAAGCTTGCATTTCCATTTTGGTTTGAAATGATATCTTGCTCTTCTAGCATGAAGAATAAGTGTTTATACTCAACTTTCTTTATTCTTATGTTTACTGATAAGCGGAACAGGTTGATGTACCTGTTTATGCAGCAGGAACGGATGTAAAACCTGCAGAGATAGCCCGGCAAGGCTTACAAGAGGCCAAAAGGAAGAATGTAGATGTAGTCATAATGGATACAGCTGGAAGACTTCAGGTTATACTCTCTTAGTTTCTGGATTCCGAGCTTAGCTTATTCTAGTGGTTCCTATTATAACTCTTTCTTTCTTCTTGTAGATAGATAAAGCTATGATGGATGAATTAAAAGATGTGAAACGTGTACTAAACCCCACAGAAGTTTTGCTTGTTGTGGATGCAATGACTGGCCAAGAAGCTGCAGGTACTCTTGCACTGGTTAAATATGCAAAAGAAGTTAAGAACCATTAAATGCCAAAATTTCCGTGATAGAATCTCAAAAAATTTGGGAGAGGGTTGTGGAGATGAGGGTGAGAAGAGGCGTGTCTATTTTTGAGAACCAGTTTGGATTCATGTCGGGGTGTTCGACCACAGAAGTCATTCATCTAATTAGGAGGTTGGTGGAGCAGTATAGGGAGGTGAGCGGAAGAGAGACTTACATATGGTTTTCATCGCCTCGAGAAGGCATACGACAAAGTTCTAGGGAGGTTTTATGGAGATGTTTGGAGGTTAGAGGTGTACCTGTGGCGTACACTAGGGCGATCAAGGATATGTATGATGGATCCAACGCCAGGGTATAAACAGTAGGAGGAGACACGAAACACTTTTCAGTGATGTTGGGCTGCACCAGAGATCATCTCTTAGACCATTCTTATTTGCCTTGGTGATGGATGGACTGACGCGACAAATTCAAGGGGATGTGTCATGGTGTATGTTATTCGCAGACGACATAGTCTAATTGATGAGACTCACAGCGGAGAATGTTAAGCTGAAGGTTTGGAGACTGACTCTGGAATCTAAAGGGTTCAAGCTAACTAGGACCAAGACAGAATACTTGGAGTGCAAGTTCAGTAACGGGAGGGACCTTGAGGCAGACGTGGAGGTGAGACTTGGTACTCAGGTCATTCCAAAGAAAGGAAGTTTCAAGTACCTCAAGTCTATTATCCAAGGAAATGGAGACATTGATGTCGATGTCACACATCGTATTGGTGCAGGGTGGATGAAATGGAGGCTCGCATCTGGAGTCTTATGTGACAAAAAAGTGTCACCAAAACTTAAATGCAGATTTTATAGGTTGTGGTTAGACTGACTATGTTGTATGGGGCGGAGTATTGACTAGTTAAGACTTCGCCCATCCAAAAGATGAAAGTTGCGGAGATGAAGATATTGAGATGGATGTGCGGGCATACAAGGAGGGATATGATTATAAATGATGATATCCGGAACAGAGTGGGAGTGACCTCGATGGAGGATAAGATGCGGAAAGCGAGGTTGAAATGGTTCGGGCATGTGCAGAGGAGAGACACAAATGACTCAGTGCGGAGGTGTGAGAGATTGGCTATTGATGAGTTCAGTAGGGATAGAGGTAGGCCGAAGAAGTATTGGGGAGAGGTGATTAGACGGGATACGACGCATGTGCAACTTACCGAGGATATGACCTTAGATAGAGGGTTGTGGAGGACACAGATTAGGGTAGTGGGTAGTCGAGCGTAGTCCTTCTTATGCTTGCAAACTGGTAGTGGTAGTATTATTATTGTAGGCATGCTTAGCCTATCTAACTAATAGGCACATTATTGTTTTATAGTCCCCTGTAGCTTGTTTTCTGCTGATATGTGTACTTTATTTAGCTTATTTACCTGCGCCAGTTACTGCTTACTTTTTCGGAATGCGCTATCATGACTTATTTGCCTTTGATACTAGCATTTTCATACTGCTTTAAATTTCTCCTTACCGTTTCTCTTGCTTGCTTTACTCTTGCTTTGCTTGTGCTTATGTTCTGTCTTGAGCCGAGGGTCTCTCGGAAACATAAGCTCTACCTACCAAGGTAGAGTTAAGGTTTGCGTACACTCTACCCTCCCCAGATCCCACGTTGTGGGATTTCACTGGGTATGTTGTTGTTGTAATCTCAAAAACTTACTTTAAAAAGCTTTATTGAAATGAAAATAGCGGCACTACATCAAACCTCTCTATGCCATTGGTGGTTATGCTGAACTTTTACCTTAAATACAAATATTCATGCCCTTCTTAATTCTAGGATTTGAAAAGGTCTTGCTACTTGGGAGATATCAATATCTTCGCCACTATCATATTTTGAATCTAAAATGATAACTATCATCAGCTTCATGGATCTTTATGTTGTTTAGCCTCGGAGAGAAATGGTATTTTGCATAACAATTGCAGGTGTCTTTTCACAAATTTTCTTTCTGTGTGGCTCCTGTCATGCTTTGTTGACTGTTACGTCCATTTTTTCAAATCGACAACACGGTTCACGTTTCTTTATGCTCTATGACCGGGGACATATTTTTCTTCCTAACCATGCATATTCGTGCATATAAAAGCGATGTGCCTTGTTATGCATGTATTAATCATTTGGTATATGAACTTTCCTTAACCATCTAGGCCATCTATTGTTTATCCACCTGAGGTTTCTTAGACATGTGGCGACCAAAATATTTGTTGTTGATGTGACATGGGCGCCTAATATTTTTTCCAAGAGAAAACTATACTGTCTCTCATCATATGAGCATGGCAATTATTCCCCCCATATATGACAATTAATTCTTTCCTGTATTGGATCTGTAGGAATTATCAAGTCTTTGAATAAATTTCCTCGGCATACTTCTCTTGTACTTTTGCTTCTTTGCCCCATAGATAATACTCCATAGGCCATACCTTTCAGGTTAACAATCATTTCATGTTGAAAATGGAAAATTCCAGTTTTTCTCTCTTATCATTTACTTTGATGAAATGGCAGCTTTGGTCACAACATTCAATCTCGAAATTGGAATTACTGGTGCCATTATGACAAAGCTAGACGGGGATTCCAGAGGTGGAGCAGCTTTGAGTGTCAAGGAGGTGGGTTCTTATTACTTTATGACATATAAATCTGTTTTTTCCCTGTTCTAAGTCCAGCCATGTGCAAAGAGTAAAAGGCTGACATGAGTATCCTTGCAGGTTCATTTTTGCTTAAACTTCTCTCATGATTAGCAAAAATCAACACATACGTTTTGTAAAATAGAACAGCATTGAAAAAGAAAATTAATGATGGTGGTAGATGATTATAAATGCTTAAGATGCAGATGCGTGAAAAGGGAACTTTCCGCAGTACAAGAACTAAATGAATAAGAATGGTTGGACACAAACTTCAGATTTCTTTGTTCAACATGTCTAAAGTATCACTCCCTCCATCTCACATTATCTGTCACTTTAGCTCTTCTCACCTCCATTAAGAAAAACATTAAGTACCATGTATATATTACCTAATTTCCCTTATTTAATAAAAGTAGATTGATCTTTGTTCGTAAATACTTACTCAATTAAGGTTAAACTTGGAAAAGTTGATAAATCTTGCCTTGGTTCCTGATGAGACAATTAATGTGAGACAATCTTTTTTGATAAGGTGACAGATAATGTGGGAAGAAGCGGTTTACTTTTCTCAGGGCGTAAACTGAACGGAACAGAACTGAAGCCAATAGGAAATTGATGATATCTGTATAAGTGATTCTGTTGGGTTAAACTTTAAAATGGATCATTTGTTATAGACAACAAAATCATGTATTTTCTTTTAACAAGTTTTTATTTTGAAGTGAATTCTGATTTTACATCACACTTGCGTGTTCCCTGCCACAGGTATCAGGAAAGCCAATTAAGCTCGTAGGAAGGGGTGAACGTATGGAGGACCTTGAACCTTTTTACCCTGACCGCATGGCTGGACGTATTTTAGGGATGGGAGATGTTCTATCATTTGTCGAGAAAGCCCAAGAAGTTGTAAGTGACTGAACTAGTACTTTTGCTCTTAGTTTTTTTTTACTATGATTCAACTAGTTTCATTGACTCCTTATAAATGATTTTAGATGAAGCAAGAAGATGCTGAAGATTTGCAGAAGAAGATCATGACTGCAAAATTTGATTTCAATGACCTCCTGAAGCAAACTCGTGCAGTTGCACAGATGGGTTCCATGTCCCGTGTTATTGGAATGATTCCTGGCATGGGAAAGGTAATATATCTCATTCTTATAAAATCTCACTCCATTTCTGTGTGATAAATATTGTATGGTGCAACATGTTATAGTAGTTCTTGTGCATATATCAACTTGCTAGAAATGTAACAACCGGTTCCAGATCAAACCTTGTATCAGCATGTTCCTATCTTCTTACTTATATGATGAAGACCGATGTCCATCTTGTTCATGCATAAACAGGTTACTCCTGCACAAATTCGTGAGGCAGAGAAGAGCGTAAAGATAATGGAATCAATGATAGAAGTCATGACACCAGGTTATTTATCTTACTTAAAAAGTGTTTCTAATAATGTCGTCTTGCTAGATTTGATATAAGCATACTAGTCCTGCTTGCTCTCGATTCACAGTGGCTTTCTAGTGTTCGAACAAGGTTTCTACGAAGGACGTGTTGCCAAGTTTAACATGAGCATATACTAGTTCTGCTCGCTCAATCCATTGTATTTCATCTTTTTCTCAGAGGAAAGGGAGAAACCAGAATTGTTAGCAGAATCCCCTGCTAGAAGGAAACGTATTGCTCAAGAGTCCGGAAAAACGGAGCAGCAGGTAAAATCCAGTGGATTACTGATATTAAGGATGGCATAAAAAATTAAAAATTGTTCAGTACTCGTTGCATGCTTGCTAATATAATTTGACTGCAATCTGCAGGTGAGCCAACTTGTTGCTCAACTTTTTCAAATGCGTGTACGGATGAAGAATTTGATGGGGGTAATGGAAGGTGGTTCCCTTCCTTCACTGAGTAATCTAGAGGAGGCATTAAAGCCTGAACAGAAGGTGCTTTTCTTTTCTACATTTTTGGCTGAGTTACTTGTAATTATTTGAATATGTTGATATAATTAAATGCTGTGTTTTCTTTCTCCTGAAGCAGTAAAATTTTACTTGCAACAAATAAATAAGGGATAACACTTTTGGTCTCTCGGATAATGGAATATTCTGATTATTGTCCTTGTGATATGTGACTCATCTCATTTAACCTTCAATAAATTAAAATGTGTATTTTTGGTCCCTTTATGTAGAAAAATATGTTATATTTGGACTATTTTTAGTCCCTCAAATGTGGAATAATTAAACAATTTTAACATTACACATGGTAAAGTCCGCGTACATCTTACCCTCCTAAGACCCCACTTGTGGGATTACACTGGGTATGTTGTTGTTGTACATGGGTAATTAAACGGTGGAACGGGTAATAAATATGAAAATTAGTGAATATTCATAATCAAAGGGATCAAAAATGAAGATTTCAAGTAATGAAGGTTAAATGTGCTTAGTCATATAACACAAGGACTAAAATTGAAACTTACCAATAACTAAGGGACCAAAAGTGCTATTAACTCAATACATAAATAAAAGAATGTGTGTGATATGATTATCTTTAAGCATCTTTGAGGAACTAGCTTCATTGAACTGAGTTAGTCCTTTCAAACCACAATTTTCTGAATTTTTGTTGTTTCGAGATGGTGACCAAGTTCTTTTCAAATATTCTAATAAATAGGTGAGAATTTATAGACCAATCGTCTCACGGGCTTGACAAAGTGCCTCTCTCTAACCAAAATAATTATTTCATTTTATATGAGAGTTCTAACCAAAATCATGTGCAGAGGAGAAACACAGATGCCCAGTGCGGAGGGGTTAGAGGTTGGCTATGGACGAGTTCAGGAGGGGTAGAGGTAGGCCGAAGAAGTATTGGGGAGAGGTGATTAGACGGGATATGGCGCAGGTGCAACTTACTGAGGACGTGACCTTAGATAGGGGGTTGTGGAGGACACTGATTAGGGTAGAAGAGTAGTAGGTACTCAAGCGTAGTCCTACTTATGCTTACAAATTGATAGTTGTAGTGTTATTACTGTAGGCCCGATTAGCCTATCACACTTATAGACACATTATTGCTTTATAATCCACTGTAGTCTGATTTCTGGTGCTATGTGTTCTTTAGTGTATTTTGTTTAGCTTATTTAGTTGTGTTAGCTACTGCTCCCTTTTGTTCGAATGCACTTTATACTGCTTTAATTCCTTATCTGAGTCGGACTGTTTCTCATGTTTTACTCTTTACTCTTTACTCTTGCTTTGTTTTGATTGTCATGCTTGTGATTATGCTTTGTCTTGAGCCGAGGGTCTCCCGGAAACAACCGCTTTATCTACCAAGGTGGAGGTAAGGTCTGTGTACACTCTACCCTCCCCAGATCCCACGGTGTGGGATTACACTGGGTATGTTGTTCTTGTTATCTAAGAATAGATCTCTAATCATTCCCTCTCAACCCTTGGAACAAAAGAAATGTAATATAGCCCATAAATTTAGTGTATCTCCACATCGAATATTATGTGTATCTGTCATAGCAGTTAGTTCCATTTTCCCGCTCTTTATCTCCTTACTATGTTGTAATCGTGTATTCTGCATATTAATCGAGGTGTGCACAAGCTGATCCGGACACCACAATTATTAAAAAAACATGTCTTACATATTTCTTTTTTCTTCCTAATATGCCTTCAAGATTGTAATTTCAACTGCTCACAGATTTACTAATACATTTGTTAGTCATAATACACATTTTTTTTGTATGAGATGGAAAAACCTATTCTAATATGCAGTTGTTATTTTGACTTATGTTGCTCAGACTCTTTAAAAATATTGATGAGGTGCGTGTCGAATCCTCTAAAAATAGTGCTTCTTTTTAGGAGCCGACACGGGTGCAACAACATTTTTGGAGAGTCCGAGCAACATAACTTTAAAATATCATGTACTTTTAGATTTTTACTTTTGTTATCTTATCATTTTATTAGCTCTTACTTAAGCTGATGGTTTCAAATGATCGTCTTGTTCCTTTCTTACTCCAGGCTCCTCCCGGTACTGCAAGGAGGAAGCGAAGGTCAGAACCAAGGAAGCAATTTGCAGACTCCGGATCAGCTAGACCTAGGCCTCGTGGGTTCGGGGCCAATAACTAAAATATAAGGACTAATATGTCAATCACATTATTGAAGGGAGCATATTTGACTAGCTATTTTATGAGTACTCACTAGAAGAATCTAAATACAATTTTCCAGCAAGAGAATTGTGAGCACTCTCTCATTTGATGAAGGCAGAGCAAAGAGGAAGATGATCAGCTAGGAAAGGGAAGTTATTGACAAGATTATTGTACATTGTATGATATCCACCTTCTTATGTTAACACTTGCCTTTTTTGTCAATTCCCTTTAAATCTTACCGACAAAATTTGTTAAATATTTGACGGGATAAGAAATGCTCACTTCAATATTTCTTCATATTCCAACCTGTAATCTTGAATATTTCTTCAAAGTCTAATGCTGTTGTAGTGACAGAGAAATATGAGAGTTTGGTGCAGCAGGTATTATTATTGGTGTTGAAAATTTTAGAGGTATGGGGGTAAAAGTTTCGTGGCGAGGCCTATTTGGATGCTTCCATTCAAGTGGTAGCCAGTATTTTAAACTTTGTGCACAAATAACGAGTATGAAGCTTGTATGCAAACTTCAGAAAACATTGCTCCTCCTCAGCTTCTCTTCCTCCTTCAAAAGCTTTGCTCCATGCTGGTTAAGAAAGATTCCCATGTTAGTATTTCAATTATTTATATTGAGGTATCATAGATGAAGTACCACGGGTGAAATGAAATGCATAATTTAACAAAGTTCATATATACTAGTTTGACAAACTTCAAACAAAAATGTCTGAAGTTTGGGATTGTCAAACCAAACTTCTACAAATATAGCTAAAGTTCCGACAAAAATGTATAAGATTTGGGATTACCAAACTTAAGACAAAAATGTCTGAAGTTTGTGGTTATCAAGCCAAACTCCTGATAAAAATATCTGAAATTTGGGATTTTCAAGCCAAAATTCAAATAAAAATGTCTAAATTTTAGAACTGATTTGCCTTTCCAACAGGACAGACAGGTTTACGACTTTCGGAGGTTCGAAATGTATGGGGAAGGTTAAAGTATACGTCACGTTGCAATACGGATAATTGAAAGAGTGCCATTTGACCCAACTAGCGAATCTGTTTACTGAGTCGGCTTAGTACGCTAGGAGTGATAAGTCAAACTTCAGACAAAATTTATACAATAGATGAATTGGTGATAATCAACTTATTTTTTTCTAGTAAAATATAATCAACATTTTCTCAGGCAGTTGAAGCAAAGAATAAAAAGTAGTTGAGATCCTGTATTGATGGTAGCATTTCAAGGAATGTCATACATGTGTTAGGTAACCTATTCTTTTTTATCCTACTTTTTAATAACCTTTCACAATTACATAAACAAAGTGAAGTGACGAACAAAAAGTGAGAAAAAAATAGTTCTTTCAAAGTTAAAGATTTTTTATAAAAGAAAATGGCAAGTGGAGGTGAAAGTTTCCCAGCAGTGGATGCTGAAAAAGAGTTGAAGCCACAGAAGGAATTTCAAGTTGATCCAGTATCATCACAAGTTGCTTCCTCAATTGAAAAAGAGGTAATGATTTCTCAGTCCTTTTCTTTATAAATATGGTGTTAGAGTTAATTTGCGCACACCTCAATTAATTTCATGGAGTATAGTCAAAAGACAGCGTCATTTGTTCCGATATTTTTTTGCTGCTATAGCAAAATGCTATTATATATAGATAAGTAGATAACATATAATATAACATATCATGAAAAATCGATACACATAAAACATGATTGTTATAGTGAGATATTATTATAGAGCATGAATGTTACGAAGAGGTCTAAGTGTATTTGCTACCTCTCACCAATATAAATATCGGGTAACTCTATCTACCAAAGTTTAAACATATGAGAAGAAATCACCTAGTATTTTTGCCTATATTAGATTTAAAACTGAGCCACATGATTCTCACATTGAGTAATTATTTTTCATATCATTAATGATCCACAAAATGACACACAGTTTTACTATGTTAATGGTAATAATAGATATAGATGATTCATATAAAAGTCCTAGATCGAAGTAGTAGTAACTCTTTCTTCAGTTTCTCATCCGGAGTTCGTTACTTTTATTAGGGCCTCGACTAATTTTGATTCGCATTGGAATCCCAAATTAGGATTTATAGCCTCGATTAATTCCGATTTGCGCTGAAAAGTCCCACATTGAGACTAAAGCGCTCTCTAATATGCAACTTCATATCACTTACCACTTTATCATAAATTTTAATGATTTAATTATGTATATAATTATAAAATCTAGTAAGATAGTAAAGTGTCAATTTATTAGGGGTGATAAAATTAGCCCAAACCCAAATGACTCGCCCAACCCGCCTAAGATTTTATGGATTTGGGCAAGAGTGATTTTGATGATGGATTGGTTTGGGCTAGTCCAAGTTGACTCATCATAAATCAACATCCCAAATGAACCCATGATGATGTCCAAACTTGACTCATCAAAATACTTAATTTTAATGATTAGAGTTCAACTCTATATTAAGATTTTTATTTATAAATAATATTATTATCCATAACCAAGTATATTAAATATAATTAGAGGTGGCAGATGGACCGTTTATAAAATAATTATTTATAAATATGAAATTTTTTCGTACCTCCCCCCCCCCCTACCCCCTCCACATTCTCAAATATCTATTTTATATTTCTTTACTTTTATAAACAATTTATAAAAAATATGAATTTTTTTCTTATTCCTTTCTGCCATAACCCCCCCACCTCACCCTCTTACCTACACCACCCCTCGCCCTACCCCACCTCCCGCCCCTACCCCGCACTATCACATTCTCAAATTTCTATTTTATATTTTTACTTTTATAAATAATTTATAAAAATATGATTTTTACCTCCACCCCCTCCCGCCCCTACCCCCACCTCCCGCCATACCCTCTCCCGCCATACCACATTCTCAAATTTCTATTTTATATTTTTAATTTTTATAAATAATTTATAAAAATATGATTTTTACCTCCCGCGCTTACCCCCGCCTCCCGCCGCCTACCCTCCCTACCACATTCTCAAATTTCTATTTTATATTTTTAACGTTTATAAATAATTTATAAAAATGAAATTTTTTCTTACCTCCCCGCCCTTACCCCCATCCCCTCCCCGCCCTACCACATTCTCAAATTTATTTTTTATATTTTTTTACTTTTATAAAAAATTTATAAAAAATATAAAAAAAATTCTTACCTCCACCCCCCCCCTACCACTTTCTCAAATTTCTATTTTATATTTTTTTACTTTTATAAACAATTTATAAAAAATATGACTTTTTTACCTCCCCCTCGCCGCCCTACCCTCCCCTACCACATTCTCAAATTTCTATTTTATATATTGTTTTTACGTTTATAAATAATTTATAAAAAAATATGAATTTTTTTCTTACCTCCCCCTGCCCTACCACATTCTCAAATTTCTATTTTATATTTGTTTTTACTTTTATAAATAATAATGAATTTTTTTCTTACCACCACCTCCCCCCTACCCCACCTCCCGGTCCGGTAATGCCCGACTTATCAATTTATCTGGTAAACTACTATGGGCTCATGTAGCACATGTTGGATTAATCGTATTCTGGGCCGGAGCAATGAACCTATTTGAAGTGGCTCATTTCGTACCATAGAATCCCCCGCCCTACCACATTATCAAATTTCTAATTTATATATTTTTACTTTTATATAATTTATAAAAAAATATGATTTTTTTTCTTACCTCCACCCTCCCTCCCCCCACCCTCCCCCCACCTCTCGCCCCTACCCTCTCTGCCCTACCACATTCTCAAATTTTTATTTTATATTTTTTTACTTTCATAAATAATTTATAAAAAATATGAATTTTTTTCTTACCCCGTCCCTATCCACAGCTACCCCTTCCACCCCATTTCATCATCAAATTTTTATTTCATAATTTTTTTGTTTTTATAAAAAATGAAAAAAATCTTTAAAATATTATTCTTATTTTAAAAATAAAGATATGGAAATATCAAATATCATACAAAATAAAATAACATCATAGAAGGTAAGTTTGAATTTTGTAAAAGTAATGAGTCAAGTTGGGCAATATGAGTTATTACCCAATCATTTTAGTTCATCTTAACCCGCCCAACTTCAGTCCAAACGGCTCATTTGCCACCCCTACATGAGATTGAGAACATACTAGCTCATTCATATAACTTACTAGAATTCCACTTGAATATTTTAAAAAGAACAATTTGCATGCATACGAACAATTAAAAACCAATATATAGCATTTTCACCTACATAGTTATAATGTTTTTGCTTGGAAAATATTTTGAACGCAGGCAAAGGAAAAATTGGAGAAAATGAAAAGAGAAAAAGAAAGAAAGGATGCATTAGAAAACTTGAAGACTGCTATGATTATGTCAGGAGTTGTTCTTGCTGTTGCTGGTGCTGCTTTTGCAATTACCAAGAAGCTCAAAGAGAGATCAAATTAGCACTCACTTTTTTTTTCTTTTTTTTTTTACTGATTAATGAGACAAAGTCAAATTCCCCAACATACAGAATTTCTTCGCGCCTGCAGGGATCGAACTCACGTTGTCCATGCCAGAGCGCCTTATAGCGTCCAGACTTTACCACTGAACTATGTCCCGGAGGACTCACTTTCTCATATGTGTATGAGGATGATTTTAAGTCATCTTGAGAGGTGTATACATTGAATTGTTGAGTTTTATATTCCTAAAATTTCAATTTTCTAAAGCTATTTTGATTCTTGTGAATCTAATTATACATATTTTCTAATTATTATTATTATCATCATCATAGACTAACTTGAGGCGATTATAAAAACTGATAAATTTGAAATATTGAATTCGACTATTCTCCTCACGTATTATAAATAAGGATGGATATCAAATTTTATAAATAAATGAAAAGTGCATTTGGTCAAATTTGTTTCTGAATTATGCGAGATGGAACTTATTGGGCCTCCCTTAATAGTTAGGATCAATATGCCCTCACCGTAATTAGTTGAGGTCAAATTTGCCCCTAAATTATGCGAAATGAAATAAATTTGCTCTTATTTTTAAGCAATAGAAGCTTAGTACCCGGTGATATCATGTGTCACACAATTAAACATTAATATTTTTAAAATATAAGATAAATTTGAACATTTCGCATAGTTCAATGGCAAATTAACCTTCCCCTAATTTTTATTTTTTATTTTTTATTTCTCGTTTCTGTCTTCCCTACACTACCTCTACTACCAATCACTTTTTCTTCCTCCGTCCCCCTCTCTTCCCACCACAACTATCATCATCACCTTCACCGCGATCTTCTCTTCCCTTTCCTTTCTTTTTCTCTCTCCCCTTCACTACATCACCCACCTACCCGTTAGGAAGGAATGTGCTAAACAGCTTGAACATGCAATATATCATTTAATTTTGGTGAATGTGTATAGGTACAACCATATAAAGGAGGAAAAAGAGTAATTGAACGGTAGATATAATGACACAGAGAGCTAGGGATGGCAACGGGTAGGATCTGGACCGGATCCTACTAGATCCAGATCCAGATTCGTTTTACATACATGTATCCATATCCATATCCAGATCCATAGGGTCCATAAAATCATATTCAAATCCAGATCCATCGGATCCATCAGATCCACGGATCGGATCCGATCCAATCAAAGTGGATCGATCATTAAGTTATACCTTCTAATCACCCAAATTTTCTAGAAAAGAGTCGATTTAATTTAACTAATCATGGGAATGATCCGTAAATTATGACTAAATGACATTGTTGACAATTGTTATGCCTATCGCTATCATTGTAGTGAGAAACAATCCTCTCAATACATAAGCTACTACATAAGTACCACATAAATGATTAATATAATG
Source organism: Przewalskia tangutica (assembly GCA_029844215.1). NCBI lineage: Eukaryota > Viridiplantae > Streptophyta > Magnoliopsida > Solanales > Solanaceae > Przewalskia > Przewalskia tangutica. The sequence continues at coordinate 730,614 of CM056732.1, forward strand.
ATTAAAGAATAACACGCAAAATGTGTCTCAATTAAAAAAATAATGGCCTTCGGCCCTTTGAATATAAAATAAAATTAAGATTACAAAGGATTCGGTGCCATGATGTATAAATAACAAATGTATAATTAATTTAATAAAAAATGGATTCACGGGTCGGATCTGGACCGGATACGGATCTCAAAGACAAGATCCAGATCCAGATCCGATCAATCATAAAAGGATCCGGGTCCGATCCGGATCCGTCGGGTCCAAATTTTAAATATCCATATCCTATAAAACGAATCTGGATTCACCGGATCCGGATCGGGTCCAGGATCCATTGCCATCTCTACAGAGAGCAAAGAGGAATAAAAGAAGTTAAAACTCAAAAGTAGGGAGAGATCAACTTTATCCTAAAACTATGTGAAACGTTCAAATTTACCGCCAGTTTAGAAAATTGATCCTTAATTGCATGACACGTGACATTATCTGATGCTAAGCTTACACCTTTTAAAAATAGGGCAAATTTATTTTATTTCATATATTTTAAGGATAAATTTGACTCCAACTAATAACGGCAAGGGCACATTTGACCTCAACTATTAAATTTAGAGGTATATTTGACCCATTGCCCTAAATAATTTTGTAATGTCGTTTGGTATCTAGTTAGTTATGTCGTTATGCGGGTATTAGTAATACATGGGTCATCCTTTGTTCCAGTTTCCGTAATTGGGCCAGTTGCCCAATCCAATACGGAAACTGGTTCAGTCTCGACTTCAAACACTACTACAGTCTACAGTTTCCAGTTCTGGGCCAGCAGGCCCACTGCCTAATGGTCAGTCTGTCACGTGTCCCGATATTTCCCAAAATCCACCTAATTCTCCCCCGAGTGGGTCTGCTGGCCAGTCCGTAATGTGTCCCGATATTTTTCAAAATTCGCCTAATTCACCCCCTAAGTCAAAGATCAATCACTCGTAGTCAACGATGTATTTTTAAATCAAAATGATATTTTAATATAAATTCTAATGTTCTTAAATCACCCTACCCCGTAATTCATTGTCTGCTTTAAAATGACCCGAATTGAAAAATTACTATGACCGACGAATATAATGCTCCTATTGATAATAAGACGTGAGAATTGATGTCACGTCCATATGGTGTTAATATTATTCGGTCTAAGTGAATTTTTTGCTCATAAGGACAATTCTGACTGTTATTTTGTGAGGCATAAGACTCGTCTTGTAGGTGATGATAAGACTCAACAGGTTGGTGTGGATTGTGGTGACTGGTGAGAATGCTTTCTTACATGATGATCTTAAGGTGGTCAAACCGGCTATCATTCGCACTGCGCTTAACTTGGTTCTTTAAAAAACATGACACATTCATCAATTAGATGTGAAGAATGATTTCTTACATGATGATCTTAATGAGACATTCTATATGCGGAAAATTGAGTAGATTTTGGACTTAGTTGATAATCAGATTACTTACAAATATAAAGAAAATTTACCTGTATGAGTATTTATATAATGTAGAATCTAAGAAATATGTTTTGGCTACACTTTTTAGCACTTAATTATGTATAAACAATATGTATTTTACTTTGATTGATTGATTCTTAAAGTTAATTGCTTAGTCCACTGCCGGCTCAACCATTTTCGTTAGGCCTGATGATTTTTTAGGCCCAAAATTACTAAGTACTACTAGGCCCAATATATTGTATAAGGTGTATACAATATATTATGTATTTATTAATTTCAAATCATTTCTTTAATACATTAATATTTAATAAATATCATTATCTCTCATTAATTCTAATAACCTATTTTATTTTGGTAATATCAACTTTCTATTCGTTCAATAAATGAAAGATTTACACATACACACTGCGAAGTGTAGTTAATCTACCGACGTGGTTTGCGCTATTATCGTCACCGGCGTACTCTACAAGACTGCACTGAAAAGAATAGCCATGGTTCTTTCGTCAACAAAAAAATAAAAATAAATGAAAGATTTGATGAAAAAATCAACAAAATTCAAGTTTTTAGGCAGTTCAAGTGAAGGGATTGATAGAATAAGCTATTTGCCAGATGATATACTCGATAATATCCTTTCATCTCTTTACATTTTTGATGTGTTTCACTTAAGCATTTTGTCGAATAGATGGAACTATATATGGAGGACAATGCCTTATTTGCATTTTGATATTATTCGCTTTAGTTGTGAACGGATTAATCAGCCTTGGGATTGGGTAATGGCTCAGAAATTCAAGGACTTTATCAATTGGGTCTTAATTACCCAATACGCGAATAATCTTGTTTTATTTAAGCTCCGTTGTGGTAATCTTTTTGATAAAGAGACTATTTTCCGGTGGATTCGTCTGGCAACAAGACGAAATGTTCAACAACTTGTGTTAGATTTGATTCCTACTGAGCCATTTGAGTTGCCATATTGTGTTGCGACTTGTGAATCTTTGCGAGTTTTAAAATTAAAGTTGTCTGGGGCCATACTTAGCTGCCTAATCACATGGGATTTTGTCACCTCAAATTGCTTCATCTTGTGGACGTTGAGTTATCAAATGAGCACTTGACGAATTGCTTGTTCTCAAAATGTCCTGTCCTAGAAAAACTGATACTGGGAGATTGTACTTTTGGAACTATGACTATGCTTGATATTGCTTCGACGTCTCTGATTTATGTGTCTCTACTAAACTATAATCACAATGCAGAAAGTTACAGCAATTGTAATGTTAGAATTTCTTGCCCGAATCTCAGGGTCTCCATTGGCAAAGGATGGATATAATTATAGAGAATCTCTTCTCTATAGAAGTTGTTCACATCTTCTTTTATGGTGTCCTAGTAGATGAACTTGGCATGCTTGTGCATAAGATTATTAAGAATGTTTCTTCTACATCAGCTTTGAAATTGTGCATGTGGTCCCTTTCGGGTCTATATAGAGCATCTCATCAACTAAGAAACTTCCCGGTCACGTTTTATAAACTCAGGTCCTTAAAACTAACAGTGGGAATTGATGAATCCTGGATGCAAGTCATGATGCTATTGCTCAAGTATTCTCCTAATTTAGAGGTTCTTAATTTGTTTTCTGATGAGACTGGTGAGTGAGATGAAAACTGGAGGATGCATGACCCTAGTGAAACCATTGTGTGCTTGGAATCTCATCTGAAGTTGATTAAGTTGGCGGGTTTCAAAACTGAAGAAAATGAGATGGAGTTGGTAAGATTTTTCCTGAAGAATGCACAGGTATTGGAAAAACTGATAATTGTTTGGAACAGCTACGCTGACGTATCAGAAGAGGCATCAGAAGAGGTTTTGAAGTTTCCTAGAACTTCTTCACATGTTGTTGTGACATTTCTTGATGTCAAATCAAGATCTGGTTACTTGTACAATGTAGTTTAAAAGAGGTTTTGATTGTTAGAAGTTATGTTGCTCGACTCTTTAAAAATAACGCCAGGTGTGTGTCGGATCCTCTGAAAGCAATACATTTTTTAAGGTTCCGAGCAACATAGGTTAGAAGTGCCCTTTGATGTGATTTTTTTCTCATAAACTTCTTGTCAGAACTAGATTGTAATGTTGAAGCATGGCACCTCAAGTTTATGAATTTCTATGATTGTTTTGCATTTTGAAAAGCACGGAAAATTCAGCTGGATATCTCTCAATCAAGCACAACAGAAGAAACTTGTCAGCAGTTGTTACACGTGTCAGAAAATATCCGTAGTTGTCGACCTTTGAAACATGTTCTTTTCTACTTTGAACTTAGTTGGGTCACGCCACTCACAATCAAAGATGCATATGAAAGCGGATGTTTATGGAGAGTTGATAAAGCCGTTAAGAAAGTATACTTTGGTGTGTTTGGACAGAAAGGAACTGCATATGTTTTGATGGAATTTCAACTCCAAACCATATACCATAAGAGCTACATGTTTGCTTAACTTATTGTTTAGAGGACTTAAAACTCATTGTTTAGAGGCCCGAGTTGAGAAACAACTCAACTACACTCAATATTTGCACCAATCAAATCGATGCAAGATATTTGTCTCAATATAATTTTTTATCAACTATAGGTATTTTTTACTTTAATTGATCACTTTTATGATTTAATTATTTAGAGTATATGCAAGTATTTTTCATCCCAATTGTGTCTTCTCTAAATTTGCACATCTACTTGAACCATGCCATCTCTAAAAACGAATATTATCAAAAAGAGAGTTCAGCTTATTTTGATAAATAGTTAATGATAGTTTAGATAACATGCAGAGTGGGATCTACAGTTCAAATAGTTTTTTTTTTTAAATAATAATTTTGATCCTTACAAAAAAAAAGTGAAAAAACTTAAAAAAAAGTGAAAAAATGCAAATATGTCATCGAACTATAAAAAATAACTCATTTATGTCACTCGCCAATAGTTTGAATCATTTATGTCATTATCGCTATAGCTCATCTATGTCATTTTTCGTTAAAACGATCTTATAATATCATTTTTATTAATGAGAGTATTAATGATAAATGAGATAATTAGCTATTTTGATAATAATAAATGATAAATGAGTCAAACTATTAACGAATGATATAAATGGAAAATTTTGCGATATATTTGAGCTTTTCTAAAAAAAATTAGACGGCAACATGAATAAGGGGGAGAACCTACCACCGCTAGCGCGCGAATTACCTTCTAGTGGTGAAATTACCATTTGAAAATCCTTCCGGAAAATGTCCCTAATTCACCTGAAACCACCGTATCACCGCCATTCACCGCCCTTTCGCCACCACAAACTCACCGTCCCCTGCCACATCACCAAACCAATAACTAATCTCATCCTCAATTCTCCCATTTCATCATCCAGTTTATCCACACGCGCCGCCGCTTCAAATTCCGGCAAATTCAAATCTCCGTTCACCTCTTTAGCACCTCTTAAACCCTATCTCCTCTCCGAATGGCAACCGATTATATCCGGATGGCTTTGTAGTGCAATTTCCGTTTACTCTCTCTCAAAAATCGTTCCTAAAATAGGAAAATTCTCGTCTCTAATGAATCCATTGGATATTGTGAAGCTTAGAGAAGAGTGTTTGGTTTTAGGAGGTTTGTTTTGGTACTTACTGATTTTTGGCATAATACATAGCACTGAGAACTTTACCTCAGCTGGCAAGTAAGCACTCTAACTGTGGTAATGCGCATATAGACACTTCAACTTGTCCCAACTGGGTCTCATGGACACTTTATGCTGACGTGGCACATGAATTTTTGGAGATGTTTAGATGATTATTTTATAAGTTGGTGTGTTTAACAGATACAGTGTGGACGAGTTGAGGTGTCTAGATGTGCATTCTCAAAATTAGAGTGTTTAGTTACCGGTACAAGCTACCTCAACTCGTCCCTATTGTGTCTCATGGACACTCGATGTTGACGTGACATATAAATGTTGGAGGTGTCTTAGATGTTCAATTTGTAAGTTAGAGTGGGACTAGTTGATGTGTCTAGATGTGTATTCTCAAAGTTGAGTGTTTAGTTGCCAGTACAAGCCACCTCATTTCGTCCCTACCGTGTCTTGTGGACACACCTGATGCTTACTTGACACATAAATTTTGGAGGTATTTAGATGATTAATTTGTAAGTTGGAGTGTTCAACCCACACAGTGGGGACTAGTTGAGGTGTCTATATGTGCATTCTCGAAGCTAGAGTGTTTAGTTGTCAATGCAGACCAAGTTTAAGTGTTTATCTATGTATTATGCCTTGATGTTTTGCTTCTATATATTGACAATACGGAAAAAGGCCAAAAATGGTCCTAACATATTGAAAATGGTTCATAAATACCCTTCATTTTACCATCCATGACAAAATCTGAGACTTTAAATTGCCACACGTGGCATAGTAAGATTATGCCACGGATAATATTTATGATATTAATTATAAATGTTAATTATGTGCAGGTTTGTTTTTTCTTAGACTGGTTGGGAATTATCTGCAGCAAGTGTTTCTATGGGAAGCGGCGTTGAATTGTGTGTACAAGATTAGGGTTTGTGTTTTCCGTGAGGTTTTGCAGAGAAATTTAGGATTTTTTGAAGGAGAAAATGGGATTGCTGCTGGAGATGTTGCGTATAGGATTACTGCTGAGGCTTCTGATGTTGCTGATACTGTTTATTCTCTCTTGAATGTGAGTTGAACTGTGTAAACTGTAATAAAATGGTTAATAATCATTAAACTTGGGAAGATTTACAAGTAGAGGGAGAAAAAGTGTATATTGCTGATACTGTTTATGCTCTCTTGAATGTAAGTTGAGAAAATGATGCTTTGGTACTCCTAACCTGTGTTTGCTCGGACCTCCAAAAATATTGTCGCACCCGTGTTGGATCCTCCAAACATGCATAGCTAATGCGGCACAAATGCCAAACGCAACGATATTTTTGAAGAGTCCGAGCAATATAGCTCCTAACTACCAAGCCCCCGGAACATGCGGTTCTGTATATTTTTATGATGTTGAACTGTGTGAATTGCATTAAGACGATTATGCTTTGGTACTCCGACTACCAAAACCCTGGGAGCATCTGTTTCTGTATATTTTATGCTGTTGAACTGTGTGAATTGCATTATCTAAAAGTTTAAACGGTTATGAGGGGACACTTATATTACATCCGTTGTGCTTGCAACCACCCTCTCACGATTACTCTCTTGGATCAAGCATGTGCAATATTTGTTTTGATGGGAAGAATATCATACATAAGATTTGAACGTGTGACCTAAAGAAGCAATTTAGAAACCCCTTTAACACTACATTAGACTAGAATCTTTCCTTATCCAAGAGGATTCAACAATTCATATATAACCAAAATAATCATTTTTGCCCTGTATAATTTTCATGTGAAGAGGATTAAATTGAATCCCATTGCTTGAAGCTAGCTTTGCCCCTGGTGGCCATGACATTTAGACTCGGATATTTGTTTATATTTTGCAGATGTCCCTCACTTGCAGTCTGATTCTTTTTATTGGACTAAGCACATAGAAATATATATTTTTGAAGAGTGTTTGTTGGACTCAAAGCTCGTGAGTGCTATTAGTACCATGTTGAACGATATGAGTTGTTTCATGAAAAGTTTATGTTGTTAGAGAATAGACACTTTTACATATATGTCTTCGACGAACCCCTTCCCTTCTCTTTCTAATATTGTGCTTTGTTATTTACAGACGATTGTACCAAGTATTCTTCAATTATCAGCAATGGCAATTCAGATGTTGGTCATCAACCCTGTTCTATCATTACTTTCTGCCTTGGTGACAAAAGATGCATTAGTTATTTCCTTCTATTATTATGAATTTCTTATGAATGTTTGATGAGTTTATATCGAATCTTGATGGGTGTTATTTAAGGTGATTCCATTGATGGGTTTTGTGATTGGTTACTTGGGCGAAAAACTTCGTGATGTATCAAACAAGGCACATCTTGCTGTTGCTTCTCTCTCTTCCTATCTGAATGAGGTAAGTGTTTGTGGTTAAGATTCTTTTCTTAGGCATATGAATGAATCTATCAACTGGCTTTGATCCAAGACTGGTTGGTTTGTCCATATGAATTCTCTACATCCATTGCGTTATTCGGGGCCATTTCATTCCGATATGAAATTTTGCATCAAAACGTAATAGTTTCTTAGTCTTCTTAAGTTTGAGGTTTGGTATACTTTTGTTTTTTCCAAAATGAAGGTATGCTCGTGTGCATTCCAATACATGGAGAAAACTTCTTCCACCTTCTCCCTCTTTTCCAGCTTCTTTTGTTCTATGTTACTCTCTTCCTTATATCAAAGAATCAAGCTTTTGACGCCAACTGAAGGCAAATTACTTCTCGTTACAGATCCTCCCATCAATTCTTTTTGTGAAGGCAAACAATGCGGAGTCTTGTGAAAGCAAGAAGTTCCAGTCGCTTGCTTTTGCTGACCTATCTGCGACTATGGGAAAGAAGAAGTTGAAGGCATTTATTCCTCAGTTGGTACAAGCAATATATTTTGGCGTTTTATTCACATTTGGCGCTGGCACGCTGTTAGTTTCAAAAGGTTCATTTGATTGCCCTGCCATGGTTTCTTTTATAACATCCCTGGTTCTGTTGATCTCTCCAATCCAGGTAATGCTTCAATTATTGGAAGGATGATGTTTCTGTAAGTTCATTTGTTTGGAATTTTGATTTATCTCTATCTTTTGGAATATTATGAATAGGCTATATTACCTCCATCCCATGTACATAACAAACTTCTAAACTAATTATTTTCCTGATTAACTTTGACAAATTTCAAGAATCCAAATTTGAACTTTATGCGAGGGTTTTCCCTTAAACCAGTTGTTGAACGACTATTTTATAGTTTTCTTCTACCACTACAACTGTTGCAATACACATTGTTTCAAGTCTAGTGTTACATGAAAGAAGGGAGCATATAGAAGTAGGTTGTCATTTTACTCGACAAAAATTTGAAAGCATATAGAAATAGGTGTTACCCGGGAGTCTGACCCCATACATAGTTTTTTTTTTGGGCGTTGCGATAAGAATCACGCAGCACAACCTTCAAGTAAAATTACATGAGATACCTATACCTAATGAATTGCTGATCTAAAAGTACCAAAGTATCCAGGTACCTGAACTGAACGAAGTCGAAGAAAGTTAGTCAGGAGGTTATCTTCACATCAGAAGGCATGCATAGGAAGCTTTGGATAGTATTGTGAATCACTCAAAACTTTTCCTTAAGAGAAGAAGCTTCTCGAGACAGAGGAAAGTCACTTCCAATTTAAGTGGGATAAAGAAGTTAGCAATATTTTCTTTATCCAATTTTTTTTTTTTGCTTAACTTCTCTATCCCATTTAAATTGGAAGTGACTTTACTTTTATGTTTCCCTTTTATCTTTTGACTTTTTGTTGCTATTTTTTCTTCTTGTTCGGCTGCACTTCTCTCATACTGCTTCATGTTGTTATATGGTTCAGCATGTGGAGCAGTCTTAGCTATCAATCTGAATCTAAGAGTTGTGCAGGATGTGGGAAAAGCATACAACGAATTAAAACAAGGAGAGCCAGCAATTCAGCGCTTATTTAGTTTGACAAGGTTTGAACCTGAGGTAAATATATAACTTGTTGATTTCTAAGGAAATGCTTATACCCGTGAGTCTTTTACCTAGATATGATGGTCTAATGATAGCTTTGACTTCGGTACTGGCATGTAGGTTGGAGAGCAGCAGAACTAGAATTAGGTCTCCTCCTTAAGTTATGATACAAAAAAAAAATTATCCTTGCACTTTGGATCTGATACCAAAAAATACAGTGTCAGATTTAAAAGTGAATACTTACAACTGCTACCATTAATGTAAGTTGCAAGAAGGGGCGAATTTTATGTAAAATTTTTGGGTCACGTGAACACATGGTTACTCGACTAAACTTGATATATTATGTGTATAATTTTAAAAATATAACTAATATAAACTGAGGAACACATGCTCTGTTAGGGGTTGAATTTGTTTCCCTATGGTCTCAAGATTGAACCCCAACTTCTGCACATATTTTTTTTTGCTTTTATTTCTTAACTTTAAAGCAGCATTTTCCCCCTTTATTTCTAATTACCCCAGATCGAACCTCAAGGTCTAATGACCTTTTTCCCTTTATTTCTAATTACCCAAAAAGGCAAAAGAAATAAAAAATCCCATTGTCTCTAAGCTGCAACGAAGTACGAACAAAGGCAATAGGTTATAGAAATAAAAAAAAAAAACTATAGCTAAGAGGAAACAACGAACCAAAAATCTATAGGCAAAATCAATGAACCAAGTCCCAAGTCCCAAAAAGCAAAATCTATTCTCCATAGTCCACCCCCATATCTATTCTCTATTATAGTATTATTCTCTAATCTCAAAATAAAAAATCTCCAAGAACAAGGTGTCCGGTAAGTCTTGAATTCGAATTTCGAACATCCTTTTGGTCTTTTTATTGATTTTTTAATTGTGGTTTCTGAATTTTGTTGGTTCTTTTGTAACTATGCATCTCTTTGATGCCGTTGTGATTATAAAACAACTTACTTCATAAAAATGTAATTATTATATTTTGTTCGCCAAGTTGATCTCACTATAAAATTTATATCTTATCTTAAAAGCAATGGTGAACCCATCCTCTTGAAATCCTGGATTCGCCTCTGGTTGCAAGCCAGATAATCATCATCTTTTACTCATATCATGCATTAATTGCTGGGGGAAAAAAGGGATTGCTCTCCAGTGACCGCCAACTCAGTTCTCTCTATTTTTCGTTATCCTCTTAGAATTAGAAAGCTTTATCTTATTAGGTGGTTGTTTTACTCTTTGCTTCTTTCATCTCCTACTTTGTATGATTGATTGATCTTCACTAACATAATTGTTTTTTTGTTCTTTCAATATAGGTTACTCCTATGTTGAACATCCTTGCAATTAGTATTGGTGTTATAACTTTCAATTAGAATAACGCATTCAAGTGTGCTTGAATATATACTGTGTATGAATGTACAGGAAATTGTGAACCCAGATGCTGTTGATTTAGACTGTGTTACTGGAGAAGTAAAATACTCTAATGTCTCTTTTCGATACGGAGACAATGGACCTCTTGTATTGAAAAACTTGGACTTACATATTAAATCTGGAGAAATAGTTGCCTTGTGTGGACCATCAGGAGGAGGAAAAACGACTCTTGTAAAACTCCTCCTTCGCTTATATGATCTTTTACAAGGTTAGCAGTTTTGTCATCACAACACTACAGTCTGGAATTCTCGTTAGAGTCTAATCCTCAATGATGAATACGAAAGTTAACTTCTGCTGTAGCATGACAAGGTTTACTTCCTCACTGACAGGTTCCATTCTCATTGATGGTTTGGATATTAGAGGCATACGAATCAAGAGTTTGAGGAGAAATATTTGTCTGGTCTCTCAAGATACAGTAAGTCCAAGCCTCATTCCCTCTTCACAACCATGATATGATGAATTATTGCTAATCTTTATTTGTGGTTAGTTGCTGTAGTTGTACAACTTTCTTTAAATCCACGCTAGCAAGGTCAGTTAAAGTGGGAAAGAGGGACTGCACGGCTGATTTTCTACCTTTTTCTTAATTTTATCAGACATTATTTTCTGGAACTGTTGCCGAGAACATTGGATATAGGGATAGAATGACTGGTATTGATATGGAGAGAGTGAAGCTTGCTGCGAGAACTGCAAGTGCAGATGAATTCATTGAAGTGCTTCCGCTTAGCTATGAGACGAATGTTGGACCTAGGGGCTCAATTTTCAGTGGAGGGCAGAAGCAAAGGTATGATACTTTTCCCACCAATACACTTTGATTTTCTGAATTTTATTATATATCTCTCATGCACAATAAATCAGTAATATGCCGTACATTTTAGAAAATAAAATCCGCTCTTTAGAACTTACTAGTTTAACGAAGGGAGTAACAGAATCTCACAGTAAGAAAGTTTTGTCGAACCAAAAATGATAGAAAGAGAATTAGATCTAATCTCGACAAGTCCGCAATTCTCGGGTTTGACGGTAGGTTGTTTGGTCCCGGTAGTTGTACTATGGATTAAATAAATACAAATATCAAAAACAGATAACACCAGTATGCTGAAACAATGTCGAATGTCAGCAGAAATGTCGTCTGACACAAGTGGCGACACTAAGATAAAACTTATGAAAACCTTTGAAAGAGTTTAAAATGCAGCGGAATAAAATAAAGAATACAAAGGTTTAATTTTCATAGGTTATATATTTGTATTGTATAATGTATATACAATTGAATAAATTCATTTTCTTACAATGTTACAAGAAGATACAAAAGGAATAAAAAAGGTTAAGTCGCAGATGACTTATGCCTGAAAAATCTATCTCCAGTTTTCGATCTTAAAGTCTTGAGAGCTCTCTCGATCTTTTCTCTTGTGATTTTCTGGATATTAAATCCTTGAAGTGACCTCTCTATTTATAGTAGAGAGTTCCCTTGAAAGACTCCTCGATTAGTTGTGTAGGTTGAGCCAAATATGGAGCACGTGGGCAATAGCTTAAGGCTGAAAAATCTCCAACTGAGTCGACTGTTTCTTCCACGTCTTGCTCCTCAAGTTATGCAACCTCTTGGACTTGGTCTTCATCGATCCTAATCGGCTTTGAAGACTCATTGCTAAGTCAATTTGCCATGTGACACAAAGATCACTATTTCCTGAAAAAAACTGTCCAAGAAGATAGGCAAAATTGTTATCAGAATGTCAGCCCAAATGTCAAGACGTTCTGACATTTTCTGGAAAACAATATGTTAAGAAAAATGTCATAACACCAATCCTAACATTAACATTCTCCCCCTTTTAGTCTTTCTTCACAAAACTTAAACAACTAAGTATAAGTGATCTAACAATGGCAAATTTCCACAAATGTTCCCCTCAACCTGGAATTGGCATACAAACAATATATACAATATCCACAGATATGCCAAACTAAGTATAAGTGATCTAACACTGGCAAATTTCCACAAATGTTCCCCTCAACCTGGAATTGGCATACAAACAATATATACAATATCCACAGATATGCCATTGTCACGACTCGACCCGACGGGCCGCGACTAAATGTCCTAATTGGACGTCATTACTGACATGTCACTCTTAATCCCTTTAATACCGAGATTTATAGAAATTTCGGCAGCACAACGCTGCTTTTACAACATCTCCCCAAAATGGGCGAGCCGACAAGGCTGTCAAATCAATAACAGAACAACAAAACAAGCTAGCCGACTAGGCTGCCACCAACCAATAGTCTTTTAGACACTCTTTTATCCCCGTCATATGTCGAGAACATCCACTGTCGAAGTACCACGAACCTGAAATGTTAGTTCTTAAAGCAGTTAAAGCAACATTACATCGCACATTCATTCTGGGTCTCCAAACTTTCTTTACCTTTTTACGGTTTCTTGATTCTGGAATGTCGCATCGAGTGTTGTCTGGAATGTCGGACAACATTTTCGACGACATTCTGCTCCTTGATTTGTGCAATTTAAAGCAGTAAGGTTTTAAATGGCCAACCTTTTTACAGTGATGGCACACATAATTCCTTTCTCTTATGAAGCCCATTGTCTCATTTTTGTCAAACAAGTTGGAGCATATCGCATTGAGGGAGTTTTTGTAACCCAAACCTGCATGTTGTGGTTGACTAACACTTAGAATTTCATCTAGTTTGAAAGTACCGGTGTTGAGCTTTCGGAAGGTAGCTTCGGCCAGATCCAACTTCGCACTGATCTTACCAAGTTCAAGATCCTTTTTGGTAAGGGTAACCTCTAGTCGGGTTATTGTGTCTTTCAAACCTGCATTCTCAAGAGTTAAACATTTTACCTTTGAGTCAAGTTGTTTGGATTCAACAATTAAGTCCTTGCAAAGTTTTTGCAATTCTTTAATCATGTCGTCCTTCGAGTCAACTTGAGTCTCAGGGTCAGATTCACAGTTAGAAATAAAATCACTAAAGCAGTTAACATCGGAATAGTTAAAAAATTCACACCTGTCGGATGTTACTGGATCTGCAGATGTCATCGCTGATGTTGTCGAAAATGTTGTGACATTCGGGATAGCACAGTCAGCGACATTTTCATCATTCGGCGGATGTTCAACTTGATGACAACATAGCTTGTGACTCCATTTCTGGATCCTCTTCCTCTTCACCTTCATCGTCACTTAGAGAAATCCATAGACTTTTCTCAGCTTTTCTTAACGTGTTTGCGCACTCGTTGGCATAATGGCCCCATCCCGAGCACGCATGACATTGTACACTTTCGAGCTGCTTGGGATCAAACCTGGTTCGATCTGAGCTGGTTCTCCTAAGTTGATTTCCTTTTTGTGTTGTAGGAAGGGTTTTAGTGAATCGTGGATTGAAGCCTTGACTTTGGTGCTCTTTGGGTTTAGATTTATTATTGTCACCGTTGAACCTTCTTAACATCGTATTGAATTTTCGAGTGAGAAGGGCAACGTTAGCACCATCCCCGATTTCTTCAAGATTTTCGTCCTCTTCATTGACTTGCATCTCTAAGGATTTTGCTTGAAGTGCAACATCTTTTCCTCTATACAATGTCCTTTGGTTTTTCATATTCATCTCATATGTTTTGAGAATGCTCATTAGCGTATGGAGGTCCATCAGAGCAAAGGTTGTGGGCTTCTTAATATTGAATTTTTCAGGAAGAGATCGAAGTGCCTTTTCAACAAGTTGATTGTTGGTCAGTGGAGACCCAAACACTTGACATTCGTTAGAAATGTCGATCAATTTTTCAAAAATAAGTTTTGATATCCTCCGTCTCTTCCATCCTTAAACGTTCGTATTTACTCATGAGCATGCGGAGCTTCGTTCTACGAACACTTGAGCTACCTTCACAATGGGTTTGTAGGGTATCCCAAGCATCCTTGACAGTTGAGCAATTTTGGATAAGTTTGAACATATAAAGATCTACCCATCCAAAAATAGCACTAAGAGCCTTTTCATTGAAGCCTGCACTATTGGTTTCTTCCATACTCCATTCGGCCTCAGGCTTAGGTAATATGTCGCATTCCTCGTCCGGTGGGAGCATAGGAACAGTATATCCATTTGTAATAGATCTCCATGCTCTCACATCAATGGATTTGATATGAGAATGTAGGCGAATTTTCCAATAAGGATAATTTGATCCATCTAAAATAGGAAGTCTACCAATATTTGGATTAGCCGGATCCATAGTTAGAGTAAAAGGACCTTAGCACTTATTATGTTAAGTGTCGGCTCTGATACCGCTTGTTGGGTCCCGGTAGTTGTACTATGGATTAAATAAATACAAACAACAAAAACAGATAACACCAATATGCTGAAACAGTGTCGAATGTCAGCAGAAATGTCGTCCGACACAAGTGGCGACAGTAAGATAAAACTTATGAAAACCTTTGAAAGAGTTTAAAATGCAGCGGAATAAAATAAAGAACACAATAGTTTAATTTTCATAGGTTATATATTAATATAACCCATGATGGTCAATGACCAAATGTATTGTATATATATATATACAATTGAATAAATCTTTTTCTTATCATAACACCAATCCTAACATTAACATTCTCCCCCTTTTAGTCTTTCTTCACAAAACTTAAACAACTAAGTATAAGTGATCTAACAATGGCAAATTTCCACAAATGTTCCCCTCAACCTGGAATTGGCATACAAACAATATATACAATATCCACAGATATGCCAAACTAAGTATAAGTGATCTAACACTGGCAAATTTCCACAAATGTTCCCCTCAACCTGGAATTGGCATACAAACAATATATACAATATCCACAGATATGCCATTGTCACGACCCGACCCGACGGGCCGCGACTAAATGTCCTAATTGGACGTCATTACTGACATGTCACTCTTAATCCCTTTAATACCGAGATTTATAGAAATTTCTAAGACCTGTATTCTTTTACAACATCTCCCAAAATGGGCGAAGCGAATTGTCACAAATCAATAACAGAACAACAAAACAAGCTAGCCGACTAGGCTGCCACCAACCAATAGTCTTTTAGACACTCTTTTATCCCCGTCATATGTCGAGAACATCCACTGTCGAAGTACCACGAACCTGAAATGTTAGTTCTTAAAGCAGTTAAAGCAACATTACATCGCACATTCATTCTGGGTCTCCAAACTTTCTTTACCTTTTTACGGTTTCTTGATTCTGGAATGTCGCATCGAGTGTTGTCTGGAATGTCGGACATCATTTTCGACGACATTCTGCTCCTTGATTTGTGCAATTTAAAGCAGTAAGGTTTTAAATGGCCAACCTTTTTACAGTGATGGCACACATAATTCCTTTCTCTTATGAAGCCCATTGTCTCATTTTTGTCAAACAAGTTGGAGCATATCGCATTGAGGGAGTTTTTGTAACCCAAACCTGCATGTTGTGGTTGACTAACACTTAGAATTTCATCTAGTTTGAAAGTACCGGTGTTGAGCTTTCGGAAGGTAGCTTCGGCCAGATCCAACTTCGCACTGATCTTACCAAGTTCAAGATCCTTTTTGGTAAGGGTAACCTCTAGTCGGGTTATTGTGTCTTTCAAACCTGCATTCTCAAGAGTTAAACATTTTACCTTTGAGTCAAGTTGTTTGGATTCAACAATTAAGTCCTTGCAAAGTTTTTGCAATTCTTTAATCATGTCGTCCTTCGAGTCAACTTGAGTCTCAGGGTCAGATTCACAGTTAGAAATAAAATCACTAAAGCAGTTAACATCGGAATAGTTAAAAAATTCACACCTGTCGGATGTTACTGGATCTGCAGATGTCATCGCTGATGTTGTCGAAAATGTTGTGACATTCGGGATAGCACAGTCAGCGACATTTTCATCATCTGACAGTGACTGTTCGAAAACAGTGACCAACATAGCTTGTGACTCCATTTCTGGACCCTCTTCACCTTCATCGTCACTTAGAGAAATCCATAGACTTTTCTCAGCTTTTCTTAACGTGTTTGCGCACTCGTTGGCATAATGGCCCCATCCCGAGCACGCATGACATTGTACACTTTCGAGCTGCTTGGGATCAAACCTGGTTCGATCTGAGCTGGTTCTCCTAAGTTGATTTCCTTTTTGTGTTGTAGGAAGGGTTTTAGTGAATCGTGGATTGAAGCCTTGACTTTGGTGCTCTTTGGGTTTAGATTTATTATTGTCACCGTTGAACCTTCTTAACATCGTATTGAATTTTCGAGTGAGAAGGGCAACGTTAGCACCATCCCCGATTTCTTCAAGATTTTCGTCCTCTTCATTGACTTGCATCTCTAAGGATTTTGCTTGAAGTGCAACATCTTTGCCTCTATACAATGTCCTTTGGTTTTTCATATTCATCTCATATGTTTTGAGAATGCTCATTAGCGTATGGAGGTCCATTGTAGCAAAGGTTGTGGGCTTCTTAATATTGAATTTTTCAGGAAGAGATCGAAGTGCCTTTTCAACAAGTTGATTGTTGGTCAGTGGAGACCCAAACACTTGACATTCGTTAGAAATGTCGATCAATTTTTCAAAAATAAGTTTTGATATCCTCCGTCTCTTCCATCCTTAAACGTTCGTATTTACTCATGAGCATGCGGAGCTTCGTTCTACGAACACTTGAGCTACCTTCACAATGGGTTTGTAGGGTATCCCAAGCATCCTTGACAGTTGAGCAATTTTGGATAAGTTTGAACATATAAAGATCTACCCATCCAAAAATAGCACTAAGAGCCTTTTCATTGAAGCCTGCACTATTGGTTTCTTCCATACTCCATTCGGCCTCAGGCTTAGGTAATATGTCGCATTCCTCGTCCGGTGGGAGCATAGGAACAGTATATCCATTTGTAATAGATCTCCATGCTCTCACATCAATGGATTTGATATGAGAATGTAGGCGAATTTTCCAATAAGGATAATTTGATCCATCTAAAATAGGAAGTCTACCAATATTTGGATTAGCCGGATCCATAGTTAGAGTAAAAGGACCTTAGCACTTATTATGTTAAGTGTCGGCTCTGATACCGCTTGTTGGGTCCCGGTAGTTGTACTATGGATTAAATAAATACAAACAACAAAAACAGATAACACCAATATGCTGAAACAGTGTCGAATGTCAGCAGAAATGTCGTCCGACACAAGTGGCGACAGTAAGATAAAACTTATGAAAACCTTTGAAAGAGTTTAAAATGCAGCGGAATAAAATAAAGAACACAATAGTTTAATTTTCATAGGTTATATATTAATATAACCCATGATGGTCAATGACCAAATGTATTGTATATATATATATACAATTGAATAAATCTTTTTCTTACAATGTTACAAGAAGATACAAAAGGAATAAAAAAGGTTAAGTCGCAGATGACTTATGTCTGAAAAATCTATCTAAATAGAAGTGATCAACACCTCATTACAATTGCTTCAATGAAAGAACAAATCTAGAATCTAGGCAGCACTTGTAATGTCGTACAGAATGTCATCACAAATACAGGCAACACTTGTTGATCCAGTTTTCGATCTTAAAGTCTGGAGAGCTCTCTCGATCTTTTCTCTTGTGATTTTCTGGATATTGAATCCTTGAAGTGACTTCTCTATTTATAGTAGAGAGCTCCCTTGAAAGACTCCTCGATTAGTTGTGTAGGTTGAGCCAAATATGGAGCACGTGGGCAGTAGCTTAAGGCTGAAAAATCTCCAATTGAGTGGACTGTTTCTTCCACGTCTTGCTCCTCAAGTTATGCAACCTTTTGGACTTGGTCTTCATCGATCCTAATCTGCTTTGAAGACTCCTTGCTAAGTCAATTTGCCATGTGACACAAAGATCACAATTTCCTGAAAAAAATGTCCAAGAAGATAGACAAAACTTTTATGTCAGCCCAAATGTCAAGACATTTGTTTTGATATTTTGGAAAATGATATGTTAAGAAAAATGTCATAACACCAATCCTAACATTAACATAGCTGATATTTTTCAACAAATTAATGTTTTCCATAGTCCTTTTGGATCCCCTTTTCAGGTACTTGAGCTTCTTTGTTTTCATCAATTTTAATCGGACAATTCTTGTGGATCCTTGGTGTGTTTGAATTCAGCCTCTAGTTAGATATTTAACGAAGGATTTTCTACCTTGTCAAGGGATAGGTCTTTAGGGAATGCTATAGAACCTGAGATCTAATGCTCCTTGTTACCGAAGGACTTACTGCAATTGCAGATATAGGGGCTGTAAAAGCTGACCTGTTTTGATCTACGAAATTGCCTCATTCCTTTGTTTTTGTCTCAGAATAGCTATTGCTCGGGCACTTTATCAGGATCCGTCTATTCTGATTTTGGATGAAGCTACTTCAGCATTAGACAGCAAGTCCGAGCTGTTGGTGAGACAGGCTCTGCAGCGCCTGATGCAAAATCGTACTGTAAGTAAAGGAAGCTTCTATAATTTTGTTTACAGTTCAGAACCATGGCTCCTCAACCTCTCCTCTGTCCCTCCTCGTAATTGTTTTCACAAAAGTTAAAATTCAGGTCCTCTCTGCTAACAATGAGGAAGCATGTGGACTAGAAATAAATACAAAAAAGCAAATGCCTTTTTTGGTAGAGGAGGGTTCCCCTCACAGTTGATGATAGATAAGGACATAGGTTAACAGTGTCCATAAGATAGAGAGCCTTGCAATACAGCTGGAAGGGGAGAGATGGTGCTGTTGAAAATGTGGGGGATGCGAGAAATTTGGCTTTTTTGGCAATAAAAGTGTCTTAAGCCGTTGCGATTTGATGTTTGCTAATTGATAACACATTTAATTGCAAGACAAATTGATGATACCTTTCAGAACATGTCTATTGTTAAGGACGGTTCTAATTGTTTAGATCTTTACATGCAGGTACTAGTGATTGCTCACCGCTTGGAAACAGTTCTAATGGCTGAACGAGTTTTCCTTTTAGAGGATGGGTACTTGCGGGAGGTTCCTCGCTCATCTCTTTTGGACGGTCAAAATGGCTCACTGACATCGATGACTTTAACAATATGATGTTTATATGAAGCTTCTGCTTCTAAATGAATATGCATTGATTGAAGAAGCATGGAAGTATGTCCTGCAACTTCCATATCCTTTCAACGTGAGCAGCTTGTAGCATCAAATATCCCTTTTCTTGGCTACTATAACGACCATAATAAAAAACCACCTACTATTAGCGTCGCGCATTTGAGTGCAGAGGGCGATTTTTTGGTAGTCTGTAAGGAGCTATTTATGGCACATTAGCTCAGTGTTGTTCAATTTGATGTACTTACAGAGTGATGTATATGATTGTATATATTTACGACGTTAGACAAAAAAACAAGGCAATACAATAGGTTTTGTTTGCTACTGTCATGCTTTGCTGTAAAATCGTCGTCTGTCATTTTGATATGTAACAAAACATTGTTAGTTTACTGACATTATTCTGTTCTGTAGTTGTAGATGTTGCTTGTAAATTGCAATCATAAACGAAGACTATCATTTTTATTCTTGATAATATAAGTGCATTAAATTGTTAATCGAGTATTTCATATATGATACGAGCAGAGAAAAGAAGAGCAGTGAGAGGAGTACTTTCTGCTTGCGGGGTAGTACTCCATCGTTAAAAGTAGTTAGCATAGTGAAAAGATTAAAGTTAGAGAATTTTCCAGTTTAGTCCCACTAGAGTTTAAGTGTGCATTTCGATATTTGCTATTAAGTCCCAATAGTAATTTTTATTTATCACTTTTAGTCCCTTAAGTCAGTTATGCTCTTTTGTCCTTTTGTGATTAAGAGATGAGATATAGGCTGTACTGCTCTTCCATTTTGGGTATCAAATACAAGAATTATTTCGCCCTAACCTCGGACATGCGAGATTGAAATTTGAACTTACAACCCAAATGTTTGAATTATTAAAAAACTTATTCTAGCATAAAGTATACTAAATAAGTAGCAGTTGAAGTATGTTGTTGCATTATATTATGATACCCACATGGTAGTATACAGGACATGCGGTTCATTCCTTTAAGAAAAACACTCAATTTTTCATGATACCAATTTGATATATATCATATATTGATAGAGTATCATAGAAGTAAAATTCAGTTCAAGAAAAACACAACTCAATCTTCTATGATACCTTAATAGTATATATCATATACTGACAAAGTATATTGATTCATTCCTTCAAAAACACTACTCAATCGTTTATGATACTCACATCGAATATCATATACTAATAGGGTATAATAGATGACAAGTTCATTCCAACATATTCATTCAAGAAAAGTATAACTCAATCATCTATGATATTATTATGGTATATATCATATACTAACAGGATATTATTCATTTGTTCAAGAAAAACACAACTCAATCTTCTATGATACTTCCATGATATATATCATATACTGATAGAGTATCATAGAAAACGGGTTCATTCCTTCAAGAAAAACACTCAGCCCTCTATAATACCATCCTGGTATATATCATTTACTGATATATTCATTACAATATTACTTAATCTTTTATAATGTCCACACGATATGTATCATATATTGATAGGAAACTATAAATGACTATTTCATTTCTTCAAGAAAAATACTCTTCAATTCTCTATGATATTCATATGGTATATATATCATATAGTATATACTGACACATCATAAAGGACTATTCATTTCTTCAAGAAAAACACAATACTCTATGATACTAACATAGTATATATCATATATCGACATAGTATCATGGATGACCGACCCACATGATCTTTCATATACTCACAAGATATCATAGAGAATTGATTCATAACTTAAAAAAAAAAGAGTTCAACTATGATACTAAAATGATATGTATCATATATAGACAGGGTATCGTAGAGATTGATTCATTTCTTTTTTAAAAAAAAACTTATCAATCATCTATGATACCTACATGGTATATATCATATGCTAAAAGGGTATCATAAATGACACATTCATTCCTTCAAAAAAAATCGTTGATCCTGTTATGATACTCACATGGTATATATCATATACTAACATGGTATCTAGAGATGGCAATGGATCCTGGACCCGATCCGGATCCGGTGAATCCAGATCCGTTTTATAGAATATGGATATTCAAAGTTTGGACCCGATGGATCCGGATCGGACCCGGATCCATTTATGATGGATCAAATCTGGATCTGGATCTTGTCTTTGAGATCTGTATCCGGTCCAGATCCGACCCGTGAATCAGTTTATTATTAAATTAATTATACATTTATTATTTATACATCATGGCACCGAATCCTTTGTAATCTTAATTTTATTTTATATTCAAAGGGCCGAAGGCCATTATTATTTTAATTGAGACACGTTTTGCGTGTTATTCTTTAATCATTATATTAATCATTTATGTGGTACTTATGTAGTAGCTTAGGTATTGAGAGGATTGTTTCTCACTACAGCAATAACCAATAGGCATAACAATTGTCAACAATGTCATTTAGTCCTAATTTATGGATGCATTCCCCATGATTCTGTTAAATTAAATTGACTATTTTTCTAGGAAATTTGGACTGATTAGAAGGTATAACTTAATAATCAGTCACTTTGATTTGGATCCAGATCCGATCCGTGGATCCGGTGGATCTGAATTTGAATATGATTTTATGGACCCTATGGATCTGAATCTGGATATGGATACATGTATGTAAAACGGATCTGGATCTAGTAGGATCCGATCCAGATCCTACCCGTTGCCATCCCTAAATTGGTATCGTAAAGAGCAAGTTCATTCCCTCAAAAGAAGAAAAATAAATAAAAAATATAATAAATAAAGCTTAAGCTTAATTTTGATATTTAATTTTTATGTCATTTTCTACAAGGTTAATTTTTGAAAATAAATAAATCGGATTTTAGATATAAGTTTGTTTTCATTCTCAAAAAAGAAAAAAATATATATTTTCTATTAATTTAGATTTTAATAAATACGCCACTGATTTTAGTTATTTATTGTTGTAGTCCAATTTTTACTTTCTATATTTGTATTAATGTAGAAATAATCAGTTAGAATTTATCTTTATATTTTTAATCTTTACAGAGAAAAAAAAGATAAAAATAGAGAAATAAACAAACAAAAAAAGATAAATTAACCAAAAAAGGAAAATAAAACAAAACAAACAATAAAGGACATTAAAAGAAAAAGGATAAAATGAGAATAGAAAACAAAATCAAAAGAAAGGAAGCAGTGAAAGCCCCATTTGAAGCCGCAATTCAAGATGGGGGCTATATGCGGGTAATTGTCTTCCTGCGTCTGGCTAGTACAGTAATTAAATTCCATGGGGGTAGACTCGGTAAATAATTTACTTCTAATGGATATTTTGTGTGGATCTCCCAAATTAAATACTTCTAACATACTGAGTAAATTTTAAATAGCACCCTTAAGATTGACTATTTGGTGCAAAACCTACAATCCGTATCCGTAGAGTATGGGCCAGAGGGTAGCAAGCCTGGCCCAATACAAAAATGGACTGGGCTTTTAAACGCGCGGGAAGTTTTGCCGCCACTTCACAATAAAAGCCTTTGACTACTCATTTTCCGAATACTCTCCAATTTCTCCTCGAAGCTCTAATTATCATCACCAAGGTTAGATTTTTCTTTCCCACTTAATTTCCCCGATTTAGTCGAGTGTCTATTGGAAACAACTTCTATACCTATCGTATCAGGTAGGAATAAGATATGTGTACAATCTATAATTACATTGAATATGTTGTTGTTGTTGTATTCTTTAGTCTTTGCTTAATAAATGCTTATAGGTTGTGAAATGCATGTTGAATGGTGGGTAGAGGCGGATGTAGCATACCGATCAGGTTCATCTAAACTCATTACTTTTGTCACATAGCATAAATTTATATATAAAAAACCACGAAAATTGCAACAATTAGTAGATATGAGCCCGTAACTTTAAAGATATAATGAGTTCAATGCTAAGAACCTTAAATGTTGAACCCTTAAAACTTAAATGTTGGATCCGCCTCTGATGGTAGGAGGTAATTTATTTAGCATCGTACTTATATTAAATTGTGTTCTCTTCATTGGTATAGCTAGTTATTGACTCTAGATTTGATGGTTAGGAGTGAAATGCTTATATAATTGACATCTCACTCGGTTACTCTGAATTTTGTATGCGAAATGACTTTGAGATACTAATTGAAAATTTGGCATATTTTAGTCAATTTATGTTCTTTGAAAGTGAACGCTGGATGCCATTAGACAGGAAATATTATCCTATAATTTAATTCTCTTTATTGGTGTAGCTAGTTATGGTCTATTGGTTTGGTGGTCAAGAGTGAAATACTTATAAAAATCATGTCACTCAATAATCCTAAATTTCGCGGGGCAAATGACTTTGAAATACTGATGCAAAATTTGATATATTTTAGTCGATTTTTGTTGTTCATCATAAGTGAATGCTGGAAGCCATTAGACATGAAATATTATCCTATAATTTGCTTTGACAAATGGCATGAAGAAACACAATCTGATCTAGGCTTTTAATTTCTCTTTCGTAGGCATGGACACATCAAATCCTGCAGTCTTTGTCAATGCTGAGTTCCTCAAGGATCATGTTGGACGGAGGGTTCGAACAGTGATTCAGGTTATGCAATCTGACGGTGATAAAGTCATTGGAAAATCCACAGATGAAAAGCAACTAGTTGTGAAAGGATATCCACCTAATCCTCTTTCAACTTTTGTTGAAGTAATTGGTATTGCTGATACTACCCAGTCTGTTCAAGCAGAAACTTGGACTAATTTTGGTGATACACTTGGTATGTCTTACTAATGTTACTCAGATAAATACACTTGGCTTTACCTATATCTGTTAATGCATTTGAATGTCAGTTTCGTACTATACATGTTTCATCGGCAATTAATTCCAACCTTTCCTGCTGAACTGAATGAACTATTTTTTGTTTTTACCCTTCTTTGTGTCTTATTCCACATCTTTTTCAAGGTCGTTTTGTAAACTGAAAAAGGAAAGGTATACGTTCTTAGATTAAGTTAACTCTGTAAATGTAATACAGTTTATGATAACTATAAGTACATATTATATAAATTTCATGGTTGCCAAGCAAAAGCATCGCGTAGCGGGAAATTTAAGAGCTATATAAAATGCTCCACGGATGAGTCGGTTGTATTCAGTTAAGTGAACTGAATAATAGCTGTTAGAGTCATACATTTATTTCCTTCCAAATCCGGCCGATTTTATCTTCATTCACTTCTCTGAAATGTTTCTATAAGAAAAAAAGGGCAGCCCGGTGCACTTAGCTCCTGCTATGCGCGAGGTCTGGGCCAAAGGGAATTTGGGTTAGTGTGACTAATCAGGTTGTTATGATACCTATATTATACTGTTGTTTCCTATTTTCATTACACTCCTACATCATGTGATAGTTGTTATTATTCTTACTCTGTTGAACATATTCAAGATCGATGTAGTAGTCTAACCCTCAGAATTGATGATGTCTAGACTGCCTATGTTGCTCGGACTTTTCAAAAATGTCTTCGTGCCCATGTCGGATCCTCCTATCATGCACTACTTTTGAAGGATCTGGCACACACCCGTCATCATTTTTGAAGATTCGAGCAACATAGCAGACTGCATTTAAATTTACGCATGGCATGAGCATTTTATGTAGGCATAGTTTGATGATTAGTAAAGTTCTTCTAATGACTTAAGGTTTATAGGATTTTTTTGCAAAGTAGCTAGTGCTTGTCTCTTGATTATCTATACTTGCTAATCTACTACTAAATCCCAAATTCTTCGATATGTGGCAGATGTTAATAGCTATGACAAAGTTTGCAGACTGGCAAATGGAAACCATAAGCATTTGTTTATCTGAGGACTTGCAAAGTTTTCCGCCGCATTCTTGCAGTGGTTAATTGTATCATATTAGTTTGAAGTACTTCTGAAAATTTTGGATCTTCAGCTTCTGTTTAAGGTGGTTTATCATCAGAAGTTTAGCTCTTTGCTAGATGGAAACTTGTTATTCTTCAACTTGTGCTATTTGGTAATGAACACTAATGTTTGTAGTTCTACTAGCTAATCAATTTGACTTAAAAAAAACTGTGTTACATAAGTTGTGAGTACGGAGTGTCCTAAAAATGCTATAGCTAAAGAACTCATTGTTTGGGTTGTCCCCGGTGGTTTGCGAAAGCAATGGGAGACTTGCTCTATAGGAAAGGGGGGTCAGTACAAAATAATGTACTGAGTATGTAAAACATGAAGTACTGTAAGAAAGATCATAACTGGCCAAAAGATATCATGAGACAAGTATAATAATCAAATTACCATTTCAATTGTGTCATATACGAATGCGAGTCAACTGTGCCTTATAAAGTGAGAGTCATGTATGTCCATATAAAATCATCATAAGTACATAAACTGCCCAACCCTCTGGGACGCGGTAAAGTCATGTAAGGTATATTGTCCGGCCCATACTAGGATGCGGTAAAGTCGTGTAAGGTATATTGTTCGGCCCATCTCCGGACGCGTTAAAGTCATATAAGGTATACTGGCCGACCCATTATGGGACGCGGTAAAGTCATATAAGGTATACTGCCCGGCCCATTTTGGGACGCGGTAAAGTCATATAATCACATTAGCACTAATAGAATATCCTGAGTAGCTTTATACATATCAAATCATCAGTGGTCTCTCAATGGAATAGATAAAAGACGCTATCATATTACGTATCATTTTAAAACATCCTTTGAAAACTAAGGCACTTATCATATCATGAACCATTTTTAAACATCATTTGGAAACTCGATAAAATCATTAAATGAGCTTTTTACTAGAAAGTCAAAGACATTTCTCATGACACATATCTTTAGGAATTAAATTGTGTAGAAATCATGTACGTCTGTCGTACGTTCATTAAATCATGCCAAAAGAAAGAATGAAGAGTTTCACATACCTTTATGACGAACTAACCAACTCAACAATCTAGATAAACCTTGACTAGCGCTTCAACCTATAATAGTAGTAACATATTCATTAACCTTATGATTACTAGCATTCACTATAATTGAACGATAAATCACTTTCTTTTCTATAAAAATTTGGACATCACTTTCCCTATTTATATGCAAGTCCATCACTTCCAAACAAAGTCAACAATACCAATTAACAAGTCACAATTCCAAGATATCACAACATCAATCCATATACTCTACTTACACCTCAGTTATGCATTCTTTCTCCTTACATTTATGGAATACAACAAACAAAAGTGCAAGCCCTCTAGTTTGCAACATAACACCCTCTTTACACTTTAATTCATTTAAGACATTTAGTAAGATTTATCATATCGTATATACATGTTCATAATCAAATTTCCAACATTTTAATGCAATCAAAACAACCCGTAACTTCGACAACAACAATACCCACAATTTAGGGAAAGTTTCAGCCATCACAACATAATTCTATAACTCTTCTCTTAATTCCTTAAAAATTCAATTTATATTTTGACACTTTCATATAAACATCTACTCTTTAAATGTCAAGATTCCTTCATTCTTCTCATGCAATTAGTGACAATGTTAACCACACAACCAACGAACACAACAACTCCACAATCAATAAAATTAGTCCTAAAATCGGCTACAACATCCAACAATCACATGCATTGTCTTAAATTTCAATTTCTTTCTCAATCACAAGTTCAATTCTTAAACTACGACAACATGCAACTCCAATTACATCATAAGAAGAAGAAATTCTTATCTCAAAATGCCCAAAACAGTCCCTAACAAAGTCGGCACTGTTTCATCGAGTTTTGCTCCAATTTTCACTCTTCTTCAACTCCAAATTGACATGCACACATTCTACAATGTTAACCCATTATTCTTACACGTTTTTCTTCCCAAAAAACTTGTCTAAAAATCCGAAATTTCTTGGCCTAAATCAACCAAGCGATCCGTTATGCGCGTTTTTACCTCGGTGCGAGCGGTATCTGCAACGTTGCTCTTTGGCGCGGTTCCCTGGATGGAGCAATAATGTTGATTTTGAGGAGTCGCCACCTAATTAGTTAAGTGAATTAGGACACTTGATTTATTGCAATAAAATACTGCAATTAATCTTCATTTAATAATCTGCGAAATTAGTGAGATTCTGAATCAGAGTTCTTTATTATCCTAAAGGGAAGGGGTTAGGCATCCTTTAAGATCCGCTAACTTGCAGTTATTCGTTCAAACCTAAGTTAATTATTTATTGCCCTTTTTATTCTACGTATTCTAAGCATTTTTATAATTAAAATAAAATGCAATACAAAAATAATAAAACTAAAATTAAATGCGACATAAAATAAAACTTCGGGACATCTTTTAGCCCTTTTTAGGCCTTCTGCACAAGATGATCTCCGGGTACCTGCATAAACACTTAGTAAAAGTGTTAGTAATAGAATGAATAATTTTAAAGCAATGACAGGAATTAATAAGTAAAGCAAAAATAAATAAATAAATCCGTCTTTTGCACAGAGGAGGCCTTGGAAATCAGACGGGGATTCCTTCATCGGCCAATATTGTTAAAAATAATAAAATAAATAAAATCTTCAGATCCGCGCCAAAACAGTAATAGTTTTAAACACGGAGGGCTCAGATATATATAAAAATAAAGCGGGACATCCTAAACAAGTCCAGCTGCGAAAATTCGTCTCGCCAACGCATGTTGGTTATCCAGTGTAAGTAGAAGAACTCATCAACGCCCAGAAAGCTTCATTTATTTTATTTTCCGTCTTTGCAACTGTGGAGGCCTCAAAAATCGACGGATAACTTTTTCATCGGCCAGCAAGTGTAGTATCTTGTTCAAAATCAGTAAAACCAACAGTGTAGCATTTATTCAACCAGCTTAATAAAATAAAGGGGGGCAAAATCGTCAAAAATCAGTCCGGATTCCAACGGGAAATGGTAGAAACAGTGACAGCAAACACGCTGGGAATTTTGGAACATCGCCAGGAATCATAAAGGGATTAAATCAGTTCAACAACCAGAAACCATATAATAGCAAAGATAGTAGAGCCAAACAGCGGTTCCGCCGGAGTTCAAAACTCCGGTCATGCCCGACAACAATGAACACCATAACCACAAAAAATGGAGACAACAATAGCGTCGTCGGAAAAATCTATCACCACCAACAATATTTAGAATGTCGCCGGAAACAATTCAAAAATCAGTCCGCTAATCCAAAACAAAAAATGAAGCTGAAAGAATCAGTCCAACAACCGAAGAACCACAAGAATAGTAGTGGTGAAAATAAACAACTGAGCAAAGTCGGTCCAACATGCAACATCCACACTCACAAAGGGAGATGTAACAGCAATAGAAATAAAACAATAATGGTATCACCAGAGTTCAAACTCCAGTCAGGTTCAAAAGTAAGCAAAGGAGGGCGGCGTCGCCTGCGACTTTCGCGGGCGGCAGCGTCGTAGTGGTGGCGATGTCGATGGCAGTGATTCACGAGAATAGTGAGGTCGGCGATGGACAATGGTGTTATGGAGTGGAGAGAAGGGGATGAGACGGGTGTCGACGGTAGGTGTTGATGGGGGGTTCGCCGGTGATGTGGGTGCAGCGGCTGTGATCTCGAGAGAGGAGAGGGGCGGCTGCTGATGTTAATTAGGGGTAGGGTGTGCGGCTGTGTGTTGTGTGTTTTGTGTTCGCCGGAGATGGAAAATGGGTGACGGCGATGGCAGTGGGTGGAGGTGAGTTGGAGGGGGAGAGGGAATGAGAGAGGTGGCTTGTGGGTGTTAAAAGGGGGGTTCGCCGGAGCTTGGAGCTCGGCGGCAGCGGCATGACGAAGGAAAGAGGGTGAGGAGAGGCGGGGTGAGAAATGAAAATGGGGCTCTTTGGGCTATGTTATGTGGGCTGATTTTTTTGTTGGGGGGGGAAGTGGGAGTGTAATGTTTTATTTATAGGGTAGATATTTTAGGTTTATGTTTAGGTTTTGGGGGGAAAATAAAAAGTGATATTTAATTTTAGGGGAGAAAATAAAAGAGGGTGTTTGGATGGAATTAAAAAATAGTGTTGGATTGGACTGATTCAAATTGTGTCTTGGACTGGACTGGTTTGACAAAATGCAAGGTGGGTTAATTATTTAAAACAAAATTATTTAAAAAGATGCAAGATTATTAAAATGTAAATGTCGACGCAATAATACTAAAAATGTAATATTTAAGAAATGTTTAATGCCTGATTAAAAGTAAAAACGCGGTGCCGATTAATTATTTAAAAAGATGCAAATATTATTAAAATAAAACGACGGTGTAACAATAATAAAAACATAATATTAACAAAGACATAATGCTTAATTTAAAATAAAAAGATAAAAAATGCAAAAAATGCTGATTAAAATGCGGTGTCCTAAAACACATAAAATTGTAATAAATATACGAAAAACGGGTCAAAATTGACTGTCAACACCGGTTTTTCTGCACTGTTTTCACATTTTTTTTTTATTTGAAAATTTGTAGATTAACTTTTAATCTTGAAAATGAAGTGAATTGAATCCTAAATTGCTAAGGAAATGGGTATGATTTTCGTTTGAGAGGAGAAAGGGAGAGGAAACAGTGTTCTTCTTCTTGAACTTCTAAGTGGGGAAAGAAAATATGAAGGGTTTAGAAGAGTTTTAAAGAAATAAAAATCTGAATTTTAATATTTGCAAGCTTAGTCTCTCTCTCATAATTTGTCTACTAAATTTAATCACTCTAATAAAATAAATCCCACAATTAATAAGTCAATCTCCCACATATTCATCCTTAAATAAAATCCGAAAATTCATGTCCTAATATAATATTTACCTGACACTAAGTCCATATAACATGTGTTGTATCCACAATTATTCCGGGATCACATCCTTTGTATACTAATTTCTGTATTAACATATGTAAGTATTCTTTATATTCGATGTTCGAATCTTACTTCCTTAATGACGTTATTGATTATCGTCTTAACTTACGAGGTGTAACAATTATTTTGTGCAACCAAATATTGCTTAGATACTGCTGGTATCATAAAAGAAGTTATAGTTAGACACTGCTGGTATCATAAAAGAAGTTATAGTTAGACACTGCTGGTGTCATGAAGTAAATAGTAATCAAAAGGACATTTAAAGACAATACAATTTATAAATGATGAAAAGTAAGTTCTAAACTTTAATATTTCATACATCTTATTCAGGGGAGAATACCAATAACATTTGAATATTTATCATCAAAGATGCTACAATAACCATAATATATCAATATGGTTATAATAGATAGTATTCTACATAATTTGTATCCTTTTGCCTTAGAATGATATATAATCAAATTATCTCTGATGATTTGACATACGACAGATATGTACAACAATGATCTTTATACACAAAATAACATTTTTCTAACAATACAACATACATGTGATAAGATTTCTTAATTAATTATCAACTGCATATATTCAATCTTAATATGCCATGATATCAAATTCTTAAGAGAGTATTAGAACTTCATAGTATTTAAATAATAACACATTTAAGCATATGTATAATTTGATTTAGACGAAAAATATAAACAATAAAAATAATAGTACGGTGAAGCAAGATATGCTAACAACTATTAAGAAAGAAAATAAATATGCTAACATACTGAATCACAAAACAAAGAGAGTTTACACTTGATAATTCGAAGGTCCTTTTGGCCATAAAAACATCATTTGTCCTTAAAAAGATTTTATCATTTCAATTAGTATAACTCTTCTCAATTCTCATATAAAATATATTTGATATCCGTGTTTATTGTGGTTTTATTCTTAAAACGTGAGCATCTTTATCACTTCGAGAGTAAAGTTCTCAGTTTTACTAATGCGAGAGTAAATTTAAGAGTTCTACTACTGCATGAGTAAATTTCAGAGACTTACTTCTTTAGGAATAAATGTTAAATTTTGAATTTAGTACTTGATAACTAATGAAATATAGCACGAGTCAAAAACATTCTTCACGTATAATTTTCATTCTAAAGTTTTAATTTGAAAATTATTTTATGCAATAAATAATTGATAATACCGTTTGGGTTTAATGAAGGCGTCTTGATAAGGAGTGCTTCTATTGCAAAATAAAAATTTCCAGCACAAATTTAAATTAGTCAGATTTCAAGTTATTATCATATATGGTATAAAAACAAAAAACAATTGTCTATTGTTCAGTATATAAAAAAATTCTATAAATTATCCTCATGTCTCCACATGTAATGACACAAATATCCTTCTAGATAACGCGAAGGACAAAGGAAGTATAAGGATAAAATTGTCAATACGTAACTAAACACACATAGAAAAGAAAAAACATATCCCCAAATCTCAAAACCCTAAACCAAAATCAATCTAGGGTTTATAATTTTACTTTGATCTGTCAATTTCGCTTTGAAGAAAACAAAAGGGCTCTCAATTCATCTCACGGGTAACAATTTCTTTTCATTTTTTTCTTATTTTGTAGTACTTGTTGTGTTTTATTATGTTTTGCTTGTCCTGAGCCGGCGATCTATCATAAACAGCCGCTCTACATTACACATGTACATTCTATCCTCCCTAGACCTCACGTTGTGGAATTGCACCGGGTATGTTGTTGTATTTATACAATTCAACATTTTTTGGTGACCCTTTTTTGGGGTTTATTCGGATTAGATTTGTTACGTTTTCATGCGATGTAACTGGGAATGTTTGGAATAGTTGGGTTATTTTTGCTTTTATATAGATCTGTGTGCAATGGCCCGTAGATTTCTATTGATATTTTGTTTTCCTTAAAAACTTTGAGTTTTATTTTTCAGCTCTAGAGGTTAAATGGGAGAATATATTGAGACTGTAGAGCAATAAATGTGGTTTTTTTTTCTCGAGCCGAGGGTCTATCAAAAAAGTCTCTCAGTGGGGAGAGGTAACGTATGCGTACATTCTACCCTCCCCATACCCCCACTTTGTGGGACTACATTGGGTATGTTGTTGTCTACTGGCAGAAAATATTTTCGCCACATAGCCCATATTTTGAGTTTGTTACCCGGTTTAGCACCCATATTTGTGGGTGATACATTATGTATAATGGTATCCCCAGGTATAATGTTGTATAATATTGTATAATGGGCTACATGGCGTAATATTTTATGTTGGGCTTTATATTTTTGAGAATTTCCCTTTTTTATACCTATAGAAAATAAAACAAAAAAAGGAGGAAAAAATAATTGTGGGTCATTTTGCTGACTGGTGGAAGTTGGAGTACTTGGTGTTAAGTTGGTTAATGGCGGGTTATTGTCATTGTTGAAAGGTTCATGTTGGGGAAAAGTGCTGGAATTGAGTTTCCAGGATGCATAGCCAACTGAAATAATTCTTGGTTTTAAGTTAAAGCATCTTCCTAAAGCTCAATGTTTTAACTTTGATTCGAACTAGAATTTTCTTGTGGAAAAGGAGGGGAGTAAACAATATCAAGCTACTCTGCTCTGTGCTTGGTCTAGGAATGTGGACAAGTTATCATGAAGGATCTTTTTTATGATAATGGTAGAGTTGGGGCCATCTTGCACACACCTCTACTTTCCACTGGGTACCTGCAACTTGTTATCATGCAGATTGTGTCATGGATTTTGTATTTTTTGAATCATTTAGAAATAAAGAAATCAGTGGTGAATTAGTTAAGACTGCATGATGGTGATGCTAATGAACTTGGGAGATAATAATTATGTTTTGGAAGTTGGAATTTCGAGTAATGGTTTTGATTTCTATTAAAAAAAAACTTAGGTTTAATGTAGTGGAAGAGATGTAATTTTGAGCTCTCCTTGTGTGCTTTCCACTAGAAAATGTAGTTGGAGAAAGAAACTCAGTGATCAGTGGCTGAGTTTTGAACTGGTCTTGACTTGACAAACAGACTTATTGTGTCAAACTAGCGAAATACGCATCAATGGAATATTTGGATTGTCCACCACCTCTCCCAAAAAAGGGCAGTTATAATGTGTATTTCTAAGTTATACAAGTGATGCCTCTATGGTTGATCTCCTTTTTAACTGTTTATTCCAAGATCGTGAGTGTCAGCTATCAGATTTGCTTACTAATTAATATTCAAAGTCTAACATCATTAAGAGACTGACTAGACTTATGATTGATCTAGATATGAATTAATCTGCTTCTTGAGGTCAAGTTAATTCTAATGGCTAGTCAAATGACTCGCGGACTGTTCTGATATTGAGCAATGGTTTTCTAAAAAGTGCAGTCGAGGTTGCTCCTCTATCAGTACATTCACTGTATGTCCATTAATTTACTGCAGGGAGGTCTCACTTACAGAATGGGACATGTAATTTGGAACTGGAATTATGTTTTATGGGGATGGGTCTGGTGGGATCAAAACCTTGATGACCATTCCGTTTAGCATTCTGTTTTTCCCTGCTATTGCCTGGGGATAGATTGAGCCTTTCATAATCTCCTCTCTTCTCTCTCTTTTTCTCGTTCCTTGTTTTCTTTTTATTTTCTTTCTTTTCCTTGTTCCATTGTTATGAATGCATTGGTCCTAATTGTTATAAAATAAAGGCTGACATTCCTTCAGAAATCAATCAGTATCTACCTTTTAAGGAATTCATTGGTTCATTGTTTTTGCACCTGATGGAGGATATTACCCTCTTGATAGTCATTCAGTGTTCTTCTCTTGCCTGTCTTTGTTTGTATTGGTAAAATTTAGTCAGCCTTTTTACTGAAAATTGACATTGGAACTCCTTGGCCATTTCTCATGGAACAAGTTCAATTGAGATATTCTTTACTCTGGAAATCCTCTTGGCCTTTCTTATTGGTTCAGCCTGTCCACAATTTTCTTCTTTCTTTTGCAAATGCTTTCGGCTTCTGTGGTTCCATCAGAGTTGCAGCTCCAGATTATCTTCCTAGAAATATAAGATGCCGAGAACAAGGGCCAGTGCCGCAGCTACTAAATCTGAACCTGAGAAGCCTGTTGAGACTGAAGAGCAGGTCGACTTTGAAGGGGATAATGAAGAAGAGGAAGAGATTGAGTATGAAGAAGTAGAAGAAGAGGTGGAAATGGAAGAGGAAGAAGAAGAGGAGGTAGAGGAGGAGGTGGAAGAAGAAGAAGAAGAGGAGGAGGAAAATGAAAGTGATGGATCTGTTGAAGAAAAAATGAAAGTCGATGCTGAGGATGTGGAGAAAGAGCATGCTGAACTCCTCGCCCTTCCTCCTCATGGTTCAGAAGTGTACATAGGTGGTATTACTCAAGATGTTTCTGAGGCAGCTGTTAGGGAATTTTGTGAAACAATTGGAGAAGTTACAGAGGTAAATTCTTTTTCCTGTTCATTAGCTATTTTTCATTGGTATCCCTGATTTTACCTAGATGACATGCATGAAAATGTCAGGTAAGAATAATGAAAGGGAAGGACACAACTCAGAACAAAGGATATGCATTTGTTACCTATAGAAACAAGGAATTGGCATCAAAGGCTATAAAAGAGCTCAACAACACTGAGCTTAAGGTATGCAAAATGCTAATTTCCTTAACTGGTTCTGTACTCTTCTGTTGTCTCTCATATTGCCTAGTTTTGTCAATCATTTATTAAAAGGTTTACAGCCCTGATGTGCATTTCTGTGAGTGGATAGTAATCCATCTATTTGCTTGTTTCAACTCTTTGGATTCTCTAACACATCTGCTTCTGTATCAGGGGAAAAGGGTAAAATGTTCTGAAGCTCAAGCTAAACATCGATTATTCATTGGTAATGTTCCTAGAAATTGGGGGGAGGAAGATATGAGGACAGCTGTAAAGAATGTAGGGCCCGGAGTTATTACTGTTGAGTTGGTGAAGGTAGGAGCTGGATCTTTTTTGACATATGTTTAATTAGTCCATTTTCTCAACCCTTTGGTACAGTTCTTTGTTGTCATTAGCTGTACATATGCAGCTCCATGTTAGTTACTCTTCCACTTATATCCCGTTATACATGGAGAGAAGATGAAGTTCTTCCCTGTTTTTAAAAAAATAAAAAACCAAAAAAATTAAATTTTCCCTGTATATGCAAAAATAAACCCATCTTTGTCGCTGTAACTTTTTGCTCTAATTCCTATGATACAGGATCCTCAGAACTCCGGTAGAAATCGTGGATTTGCTTTTATAGAATATTACAATAATGCATGCGCAGAGTATTCAAGGCAAAAAATGTCAAATTCTGACTTTAAGCTTGATGATAATAATGCACCAACTGTTAGCTGGGCAGATCCCAAAAATGCTGAAACTGCTGCTTCTTCACAGGTTCTACTCTTGGTGCAAATTTATTTTTCCTTTCATATGATTGTAAAAAAGGCTTCGTACAATAGACCCTTGTGGTCCGGCCCTTCCCCAGACCCCGCGCATAGCGGGAGCTTAGTGCACCGGGCTGCCCTGCACTTTTTTTTCATAAGATATTCACACATATGGCAATTTTAGTCTCTTTCTGACAAGGAATACCTCTGTGAACATTTTATCTCTAGCTCCCACTCCCCCCTTCCCCACCCCTCAAAACAGAAAGGACTAAGAAATCAAAGAAACATTGCTGGAGTTCCAACTGATTAACATACAGTATGGATTGTTGCTTTGCTTAGTATTGCATCTAGGGTATCTTATGATAAGTTGGACTACTGCCAAGTAGCTATATTTCCTTAAGAATGGTTTATTGCTTGGTGCATAAAACACTGCCCATTATGGTCCAGCTTGGTTAATTGACAAATATCTTTTGTTTCCTTTGGAACTCTATAGGTTAAAGCAGTGTATGTGAAGAACTTACCCAAACACATTAACCAAGACAAGCTAAAAGAGTTGTTTGAACATCACGGGAAAATTACGAAGGTAGTTCTTCCTCCAGCTAAACCAGGACAAGAACAGAGCAGATATGGCTTTGTTCACTTTGCTGAGAGGTCAAGTGCTGTGAAGGCCTTGAAGAACACTGAGAAATATGAGATAGATGGTAAATCTGTTTCCTACTTCTTTCTTTGGATTGGAGTTCACTTCATACAACAAAATGTATGGTGACACTGATGCATTACTTCTCTTATTGGATCAGGGAAAATTCTGGAGTGTTCACTTGCAAAACCTCAGGCAGATCAGAAATCTTCGGGAGGATCAAGCTCACAAAAGGGACCCACACTTCCAACTTACCCTCCTCATATTGGTTATGGAATGATGGGAGCTCCCTATGGTGCTCTAGGTGCTGGATACGGTGGTCCAGGTGTTGTCCAAGTAAGAGCCTTTTCATGTTTTTGATGCTGAATAAATCTGCTATGCTTTAATCTAGTATTAGTTGGGTCTGTCTATATGTGTACCCTCTGCATAAATTTTGATATATTTAGGTCATTACATTCTAATACTACATTTTGTCTTCTAAAAATAGATATTTCGAGAGCTATATTTTCCCCTACATGGAGATATGTGAGTGTCTGCCAAAGGAAAGACTCCAGAATAGTACCTAGGCAGTGTTGAAGTGTTAAAACTGAGTCTTAATCCCGATGAGTTAATAACTGTTATATGTATCATTTGCATTTGTAGTGTTTTTTTCTTGTGTTATGTTCTTAACTAAGTTTACATTGATCTCGAGAATTTATAGGGATTTTGAGGCTACTTAATCTTAACCTTCAAAAGGCGTTTTTAGACAATTTTTCTCCACATGATTTTAGGTCTACTTTGTTTCTTTCTCACCTTTAATGATCATATTGTTGAACCATGTACGTTGCTTTTGGAGGTTAGCTTAGTACATGACAAAATCATCTCTATCTGTTCTATTTTTGACTTTTTGTCAGATGTGATCAATTTCTGTTGGAGAATGTTACACTCATTCCTCATCGGTTATGCAGGGATTTCCAGAAGGGTATAATATCCTGGCCCCCTCCACCTATTGCCTTAAGATTTTGGATTGTATGATAAATTATTTCACATGCTATTAGAGCCAAAATTTGGTGCGATCGTTTGCACAATCAGTTTCTCTCATGCTCCATCATCTGAGCTTCTCTCTCAAATCAGCCCATGGAGATGCTTTGGGCTTCATCCAGCCCATCGAGCCTTTTACATGGCTCCAGGCCTATTCAGTAGCCTGTTGAGTCTTAACCTGTGTCCTTCTAGAGTCCAGGCGCAACCCCATTGAGCCTCCTTTGTCCCCTCTACTATAAAAAAGGGAGGGAAAGGGAGAAAATCAAATCCATGTTAAACCATATAATTGGTTACACGCGGGGGAGGGTATCAGCGAATGCTACACTTATCCCTCATTGGTTGTGCAAGGGTTTCCAAACGGGTTTATAATGTCTTGAGCCACTCCACCCGTTTCCTTAAGATTTTGGGTTGAAATACATTATTTTGTAGCAAATCCTAGTATTTTACATCAGAAATTACAATCAACCCTTTTCTCAATGCACCTTAATATTAACTTATCATCAAATAAGTAGATTCTTAAAGGTGGACTTACTGTTCTTGATACATAATATTCAGTGATGGATACTTATCTCCACCGCAACCCTGCTTTGAATTATTTTCTTTTGAGCCGAGGGTCTATTGGATACAACCTCTCTCTCTACCCTGTAAAGGTAGGGGTAATGTATGCGTACATCCTATCCTCCCTAAACTCCACTTGTGAGATTACACCGAGTATGTTGTTGTTGGATACTTGAACCCACCCACCCCCAAAAACAGAAAACAAAAGAAATTTGTTGTTCGGATTATTTTGACATTTGTTTTCTAGTGGAGAGCGCATCATTTGATGTGTCGGTTAGGTGCACGTCACTGGTTTGAACCTAGTGAGATGTATAGAGGATTTTTCCATGGAGTTGCGAACTGTGTGCTACTAGCCCTCAAGGATTTTTCCATATAAAAATAATAATCATACAATTGGTTTTCCAATGATTTGTAGATTGTAAGCATGCATTCAGTAGCTAGGGTCTGTTATTCATTTTTGTGGCAAGTTCTGCATGATTTCTATTAATGAATATGATTAACCATTAAATAATGTTGCTAATTATGTCCAATATGTAAAGTGAAAACTTTGAGGAGATAACCTGTTCCGATGTGTTAAATATTACATATGCTGAAGTTAATATTATATACTTCGAGATTTCAGTGTTAATTAAATCTAAATAGATGAATTCACGGGCCTTCATCCTCAAGTGTTTAGCTTGTGTTCAGCTAGATTTGTGAACCTGCAGCTTTTCTAACACTTGTTGCTGTCACTTCACAGCCAATGGTCTACGGAAGAGGAGCTACACCTGCTGGCTTGGCAATGATGCCGATGCTTTTACCTGATGGAAGGATCGGATATGTCCTGTAAGTACAACTTGTCTATAGCAATTGCTTTTCTAAGCGTGATTATAATGGAAATGTCCAATCTGATTTCATGATGTAAAGGAAAACTAGTGTCCAGGACCAAAGCTACTTATAAGTTTCTGCAATTTCAGGGCCCCATTTATCACGAGTCATGGCTGATATTCAAGAAATAGAGGACCATTAATGCATATAGATTCTTCTAAGAGAAAAGACATGCACTCCATATATAATGTTGCTGAACCTCTAAATGAAGCATTATATACTATAGTATCGGTCTATATTGCTCGGACTCTTCAAATGTCGACGGGTACGTGTCAGATCCTCTAAAATGCACTACTTTTAGAGGATCCGACGTGTGCGACAACATTTCTGGAGGGTAGCAACATAGGTATCACTAATAGGGTGTTTAAGTAGGTTCCTGTTCATTAAAAAAATAGGTAGTTCACAATCAGAAGTGCTTGTTTGCAAATGCTTCATGGTTGTTAACTTGTTTTCACTGTATTGTTTCTGATTTCTCTCGTGTCTCAGGCAACAACCAGGACTTATGCATTCCCCACCTCCAGCATCACGAGGTGGACGTAGTGGCGGAGGAGGAGGTTCAAGTGGTGGAAGGCGGGGTGACAGTGGTGGACGAGGGCGTTCCCGTTACAACCCATATTAGGTGTAAACGAGCGCCATCAATGTTTTAAGCACAATATTTAAGAGTACTGACGATGAGAATTTTTAAAGTTATTTGACTGATGTATCTGTAGCCTTTTTAAAGAATTGACTCTCATTCCTGGTCCCCTTTTCACGAACTCTGTTCCCCTCTTTAAGTGAAAAAAGAATTAGTTTTGCACATCTCTTAGCTCCTTATTTTTGCACATCAATAGGAGTAAATTTTATTTTTCATCTTTCCCTTCAATTTTTTGGTAAATTGGTCAACGTGTCTGCTGGTATACGCTCAATAAGAATTATTTTTACTAAAAAAATGGTGGCTGACGGTTTAATTTGTGTATACCTCAATTATTTCAATAGTTATTTGTTACTTTCCAAGAGTTCAATTCATTTTCAAGCATCAAACTAACATAGGGCTAGCAACACCTTTCATCATTACAGACTAGAACAAATTATTGTTGATCAAAAAAGCAGAAACACCCACAAAAATATTGTTGACATAACCCTCTAACTACATAGGTAATGAAATGGCAGCTACAAAAGAAACTAGTAGAGAATTTAGGGAAAATATTGAGTTTTAGATGTTAAACAAACTGTACGAAAGCCAGCACAAGCACAACAATCTGATAAATCTCCAAAGTCACCGTCTATGTTGCTTGGATCCTCCAACAATGTCAATGGTATGTGGCGGATCTTTCAAAAGCTATGCGTTTTCTGGTAGCTTTTGGAGGATTCAATTGGTGCTAACACCATTTTTGGAGGATCCGAGCAACATAAGTCACCAAAGAAGAGTCACCTGCCATGTTGCTTGATCCTCCAAAAATGTCGACGCTGTGTGTCGGATGCACTATGGTTCCAACATAGGATCCGAGCAACATACTTCATCCGATTCAAGAATAACATGCCTATAGGAAGGATATAAAACAAAACATAACACTCAATCTAAAAAAAAAGGAAAAGAAAAGGGGCAGCCCGGTATACAAAGCAATCCCGCGTTAGCAGGGCCCGGGGAAGGGCGACACCCAAAGGAGTGTGATGTCTACCCTAATGCAAGCATTAGTGGCTACTTCCACGACTCGAACCCGTGACCTATGAGTAACATGAAGACAACTTTACCGTTGCTCGAAGGCTCCCCTTCAAAACATAACACTCAATTTCAGAAAGATAATAAGAATCTGAAGATAGAAGTACCTAGTGTTCTTATTAGTCGTCAACTTGAATAAAACTTCTACAACATTAACTAAAAAGTTATCTACACAAAGGAAGAACACTTCCTAACCACTGAAAGAAAATCTTTAAATGACAACTTAATATAGCACTATAGAATTGACAGACAACATGATTAGAGCCCTGCTCTTTATCATGCCTCCAAACTTTGACAACATTTCACGATACATCGGAATCATCAGTTTCACTTTCTTACTACTCTGCAGCTGGTTGATGAAGTTGTTTGAAGATCGGACCTTGCAATTGAGGCCCTGAAAGAGATGATTCCTCAGAAGTTAGTAGATAGTAGTCTCGAATATGAAGAAATAGTGGACACAAGACGATATAAGAATATTTAAAAAGTCATTTCATACGAGCATGGAGAAGTAGGGATTCATGTAGCCGACCCCAACTTGTTTGG
Organism: Przewalskia tangutica; assembly: GCA_029844215.1. Classification (NCBI taxonomy): domain Eukaryota; kingdom Viridiplantae; phylum Streptophyta; class Magnoliopsida; order Solanales; family Solanaceae; genus Przewalskia; species Przewalskia tangutica. Next base: position 771,689 of record CM056732.1, read on the forward strand.
GACTGAGGCGTGGTGGTTGTTGAATTTCATTCAAGCATGGATTTTATAGCAATCCACCAACCTGATGCTGACATCTCTAATCTCCGAGATGCAATGAAGTGGATGTAACTAATTTTGTCAAAGAATAGCAGAAATCATAGCCAATCTTAATTCACCATCCAGTAGCATTAGCGCAGAATTTAGTTTTCGGCTCCGAGTTAACCTATGGTTTCTGACAATTTTCAGGATTTTTACATACATGTTATAAGCTAAAGATGTTGTATTCAATTGAACCCGTATTCAAAAGTATAGGTCACCCCAGCATGTTACACAAACTCGTTTATGTGGACGGATTTGATACGAGTGTGTGTAAGTACTTTAATATAAGAACATGTTGTTTTTGCCAATTATAGTGTAGGTTGAAGAATTTGAAGAACATGATGCAGCTCACTTGTTAAGAGTGCTAAGAAGAGAAATCATGGGCTGGCTAAGGGGTTTCAATGTGACAAATAGTCAAAGCTGGCAGCTACAATATGCAGACGACACCTTGATATTCTGTGAAGTTTAAGGAGTGTCAATTCAAATACATATGGATCACTCTAGTCTGGTTTGAGGTAATTGTGAGTACAATGATGAATACAAGGAAACGGGAAGTAAACAACTGTTACAAAGATTACAAACTAGAACCAGAACAAAAAAGTAAACTACAATAAGGAATTTGTTGATTCGAGTGTTAGCACTATGTCCTTAAGACAATATTGCCCCGTATGTATCCTTTTACGGTAATTGACAACTTGTCTCCCAAGATAAAACAACAACTAAAAAATAAGCAAAGGAAACTCAAGTGTTTACTAAAAGAAGAGTCTTTGAGTGTGAGAAAGAAAGCTTAGAGAAGAAGTAAATCAGAAATCTGAATATTTGGTGTTCTTCCAATTGAGCCAAAAGCCTCAATTTATAGTGTAATGAAGATGACCTCCCAACTAGCCAACTAATGAATTTCAATAGCCATGTAATGATACTTATTGAGGGGTCATAATTCAGTCAAATAATGGTTGAATTCAAGTGCCAAGTAATGGAGGATCAATGCTCCAAAACCAGCTCAAAGGTCAGAAACTTTTCGCCTCCCGTCGACCTCTCTGCCTGTGAAACGTCGTGGCTTTCACGGAGCGCGCGGCGCTGATCTCCGATGGTAGCGGTTCAATTAGAGCGCGACTACGTTTGGAGGCGCCGCGACTCTCCGACACCGCGACCCTTCACGGCTCCGCGACAATTTCCGACTTGTTTCATCTTACAATTCGCACACTTCTTCCTTCGTTTACCAACGTGAAACACTTGTCATTTGGCCAATAACCATCCATCATTCTATGTCTCAAATATGTCACTTACGTACCAGTATCTCTTTCATTAACGAAATTTTCGATACTTGGCACTACGTGTGCACGTGTGTGGAAACGACATTTCCGACGTGCGGGGCCCCAAATTATTTGAGTCATAAATAATGAAATAAACTTAATTCCACACTTAGTAAATTTCCAACAATTCCCTCTTGAAAGAGATTTTGGCGCACGCACATGGTGCCTTTCTAGCAATCTTTCGGCGGACAGATGTTGCATCAAGAGAGGTAGCTTCCGCATTGAACCTTCCTTAGTTGAAAACCATCGGACTTACTTACTGCGCGGTGAATGTGATGTCTTGAACCGTCAGTGTTTAGTGTAAGCCAAGTCAACGGCACCAACACAACAACTTCCCTTACTTTGTTCTTCTTAATGTTTTGTCCGTTGTGGCCGTGGACACTCTTGGATTCTTAAGCGCGTTCATTTGAGGTGGTCTGTCCTCGCACTTAAATAGGTGGTCTCCTACAAAGTATCCTGTTATACCCCACTTCACAAGTGTTAGGAACCATTAAAAATTTCCCCAAACCTAACTTCAACCGTTGAAGATCGTTAAAGGTTTTGGAAAATTAACCTCTACCCACACTGCAGATAGCACTTACTGTCTATCGCGGGAATGGCTTTGGCTTTATGTTTCTTACAGAAATCATAACTCGAAGTGCTCTTGCTTTCATCGAAGCACTCAACTAAACCTTTACAACTTAGTTTTTCCATTGAACCTAATTCCCGGGATCTCCGGTCAGTAAGGTTGGGGTACAATTCTTATTTTTTGGGTTTTAAGCCCATTCCCCTAGACAGGCAGAACATCTGACCTCTGGGTATGCCCTTAGTCAAAGGGTCTGCTATGTTATCCTTTGATTTTACATAATCAATGGAAATAATACCCGTGGTGATCAGCTGCCTAACGGTCTTATGTCTCCGTCGAATATGACGAAATTTGCCGTTATACATAGAACTCAGTGCCCTTCCTAGAGCTGACTAGCTGTCGCAGTAAATCATTACAGAAGGTACGAGTTTATCCCAACACGGGACATCCTCTAAGAAGTTACGAAGCCACTCAACTTCTTCTTCTGCTTTGTCTAAAGCGATAAACTTTGATTCCATCGTGGATCGGGCGATGCAAGTTTGCTTAAAGGATTTCCAAGACAGTCCCACCACCAATTGTAAATATATACCCAATGGTAGACTTGGTGTTCTCTATGTCAGATATCCAATTTGCATCATTGTACCCCTCTAGTACAACTGAATATCTCGAATAATGTAACCCGTAAGCTAGCGTCTATTTTAGGTACTGTAGTACCCGATTCAACGCTTTCCAATGGTCATCACTTGGATTACGGGTAAACCTAGTCAACTTGTTGACTGTATAGGCGATATCAGGTCGAGTGCAGTTTGTTATGTACATCAAACTACCAATCACCTGCGCATATATCGCTCCTGGCATACGGGCGAACCACAATTTTTATCAATCTTTTGATTTACATCCAGTGGTGACGTTATCAGCGAATTGTCGTACATCTCAAACTTTCTCAGAACTCAAGTGTTTACTACAACAAGGAATTTGCCGAGTCGAGTGTTAGCACTCTGTCCTTAAGACAATATTGCCCCGTATGTATCCTTTTACGGTAATTGACAACTTGTCTCCCAAGATAAAACAACAACTAACAAATGAGCAAAGGAAACTCAAGTGTTTACCAAAAGAAGAGCCTTTGAGTGTGAGAAAGAAAACTTAGAGAAGAAGTAAATCAGAAATCTGAATATTTGGTGTGTTCTTCCAATTGAGCCAAAGACCTCAATTTATAGTGTAATGAAGATGACCTCCCAACTAGCCAAGTAATGGCTTTCAATAGTCATGTAATGATACTTATTGAGGGGTTATGATTCAGCCAAATAATGACTGAATTCAAGTGCCAAGTAATGGAGGATCAATGCTCCAAAACCAGCCCAAAAGTCAGAAACTTTTCGTCTCCCGTCTGCACGTGAAGCAGCTGCGGCTCACGAGGCGCGCGGCTGAGCTCCGATGGGTGATGGTTCAATTAGGCGCGACTGGCTGGGCGTCCTGACTCTCGGCGCGCGTCTCCGACGAGGCGCGCGCGACCTTCACGGCTCATGGCGATTTCCCGTGGAACACTTGTCATTTGACCAATAACTATCCATCATTCTATGTCTCAAACATGTCACTTACGTACCAATATCTCTTTCATTAAGAAAATTTGCGATACTTGGCACTACGTGTGCACGTGTGTGGAAACGACGTTTCCGACGTGCGGGGCCCCAAATTGTTCGAGTCATAAATAATGAGATAAACTTAATTCCACACACACTAAATTTCCAACAGTAATTTCTGGGCTCCACATCAACGGGAGGAAAAATCAAAATTTTCCTGTTAATGTAGTGCAAACATTCAGCATCTGACAGACATATCGGGAGGGGAAATAGGTGAGATCCCAATAACCTATCTCGGCATGCCTTTGAGAGCTAGAAACAATTCCAGATCCATTTGGATTGGAGTCTTGGAAAAATTTGAGAAGAAGTTGGTAATTTGGAAATCACATTACATATCTTTGGGCGGTGGAGTGGGAGACTAGTCGTACTCGTTAACTTATGTTTGGGAGGTAAAGTGGAAGACCATGCCCATCAGCAAACAAGTAACTTGAGAAAGCACAACAAATGTATGCTAATGAAATGGTTATGAAGATTTATAAGGGAAGACCAAGCATTGTGGATTAACGTCATAACGTGATATCGGAAAAGTATGAAAAAGAAGGGTTCTAGATGACTAGAAAGGTGAAAAATCATCATTATGGTTCTATGGATGTTTTGAAGATACATGCAGTTCTAGACAGAAAATCAAGATGAATTATGTTCTTCTTGTGTTTTTGGTGTAAATATCAGAATATGTCAATGGTTTGGATTCAATTTTAGATGTGATAGATTCCTTGTAAGAGAACAAGGATGTTTTTGTAACTCCCAATTTTGGCTTCCGGCACAAAATTTGTGCTGATGATTTATTAATACAGTATACTGGAACTGGTTTTGTAAAAAAAAAAAAAGGATCCAAAATAAGTTGGAGCTTTGGGATCCTTTTAATTGGGATATACAATTAACTAGAGCTATAGCACCTTAAATATCTTAAACTTGATTTGTCTTGGAACTTTGCAGTTAGAAACCCGAGGTTCATCATAAACTCAGTATTATCTAATATTATGTACTTTGTCAAATGGTGAAATCATTTGGTTAAGCCAGAACCATCAATCCTTTAGCCTCAGAAAACAACACTTCCTTAGGTGATTCGCAAAATGTTATGGAGGAACTGAGGTCATATGATCAATATTTAAGTGGGACGCACAGTCTAAGATGCATTTGGATAAGGGAAACCTTGCAGTATAGCTATAAAGTCAAAATGATACTTGTACAAGAGATCATCTAGTTAAATAGAAATTGGCTTTAACCCGACAAAAAGACACTTAGCTATCATACTAATCTTAAAATCAACTTCTTCCTCGAACATCCTTAAAGATTGAATACATATGCGTTACAGGTCCTTTCTTAGCCATGCCGTGCTGTTATAGTTACTACAGAATATAAGGGAACTAAAAACAAATAGGGTTAATAGCATTTTTGGTCCCTCAGTTATTGGCAAATTCTAATTTTAATCCTTATGATATTTCTAACCACATTTAACCTTCAAATACTTGAAATGAACAAGTTTGATCCCTTTGCTTATGAATATTCACAAATTAGAATTATTAATCGTTTAATTACCCAAGTATTATGTTTAAACTTGTGTTGTTACTCCATATTTAAGAGTAATATACTTCTAAAAATAATCCAAATACAACATATTTTCTACGTAAAGGGACCAAAAGCACACATTTTAGTTAATTGAAGGTCAAATGTGTTGAGTCATATATCACAAGGACTAAAATCAGAATTTACCAATAATTGAGGGACCAAATTGCTATTCTCCCAAACAAATATAAACAGTTCATGATTTCAGTCAAGAAAAGATATTCTCACATTCAAGCCTCACAACTAGAAAAACGAACAATCTAACAGAAAAGAATAGTACCTTTGTCACAAATCTTTTCAGGCAAAGATCGAAAGGTCCTCCGGTGGATCAATCCAAATGCTCTCGAAAGGATCTTGTTCTCCCCAATCATAACACCGCTTCCGCGGGTAGTATCTATCATGATCGAGGGAATACGATATGCAACGCCTTCCATAAAACCGAACTTTAGAAAAATAAATACTATTTCTCATCACCCCAATAATATCTATTCTTGCTTGAGACGAAAGAAAACTTGCAAAAAGCGTCAAACCACCTAAAGTTTGCATCTCCACCCAAATTTTATTTATTTGGTCTAACTTATATATCACGGGATTTGCAGTCAAGCAGGTGTATATCACATAGATATCTCCGTTGTGCTCCGCCATGAATTTTCCTTTCCACCAATTCTTCACGAAAAAGTTCTCTGGGCACCTTGGAGGCGGGACCACACGAACAAGCCAACTACGTTCTTCGGGATCATAAACTCCCAACCAGCCAGTAAGACTCAAACAATAAAACAAACCTTTGCAGAAAACTAACTTATTCCAAATGCTGCTAACAAATGGCAAACGGTTTTGGTAATTGGCGGTCGTCCATTCAGTGGCCCCCGGTTGACACGTGCTAATTGCAACCAAAGTCGGGCTGATATGCTTAACTGTGAAAAGGATACAGTCAGGAGAAGTAGGAGCTTCAGAAAAAGCAACTATCTGGTATGTTAATTCTAGTCTTGGCAAATTGATCACGTTCTTCGTATACGGATTGAAGAAAAATACACGTAAAGTCCTCGGTTTGTATAACAGCAACCAGCCATCTTTGGCATAACAAAGCCTCGAGCCATGTAACTCTGGTAACTCGACTGAATAAGTTTGCCTTACCGAAGGGTCGTAGAATTCAACCAAGTCACCGAATTTCGGGAAGAACATAAGCCAAGGCGCTTTATTCGCGACTCGCATGGAAATCGAGGCATCAAGCCATTTCTTGCAAACAGCAGAAGCACGGATGTTTTCCTTCAAGTTTAACCGGGAGAGAATCTGTTCTAGAATTTCAATCGGTACACAAAACAATGAGTTTTGCTCATCAGCTCCTTCACGCTCCTCGGACGAACCACCGCCATTATTTGGAGCTGTCGTAGCTAAACTAGAAACATGAAAGTTATCTTTAGTTTAAAAAATGGATAGTGAAGTAGAGAAGTAAATACTGATACCGAACCCTTAAAGTTAACGTTATGCACAAAATATAATGCACACATTATCTCCACTTCCACTTCCACCCCCACCCGGCCACCACCTTCTCCCAAATTTCACCAAAATAGACTAAAAGGAAACAAGAATATAATCCAAATGTGTCACCGCGTGTAAACATGCCAGATGAGACCGTTCCCCTTAAGAGCCTTTAGCAAGATTTATAGCCCATTTGGCCAAGTTTTTGGGATGCGAGAAGTGCCAAAAGTGCTTATTTTATGAAGTTGAGGTGTGTGGCGAAGCTTTTAGGGAAAAAATAAGTGATTTTTGGTAGTAGTAGAAGTTGTTTTTAAGAAGCTTAAAAAATAGTTCATTCTCGGAAGCACTTTTGGAACCTTAAACAAGCACAAATTATTGCTCTAATATTGGAAAAAGTGTACTTCAAATTGATTAGCCAAACACCAATTGCTTCTCCAAAAGTACTTTTTTGAAAAGCGGTTCTGGTAAAAGCACTTTTTAAAATAAGCAATTTGGAAGCTTGACCGAACATGCTATTAGTATACTTGATTCATAACCAAATTCAGATAGATACTGTTGGCTTTCAGCAATAAAGTCCAGAACGTTCTGCTTTTAGAGTAACTTCTCACACGCAAAGGACAACAAATCCTAAATCAGATTGCATTAAATCCAAAAAATTCTGCTTTTTAGAGTAAATTCTCACACGAGAAGGAAAACATCAAAAGACGACAAACGACATATACTTGGTCAGATATTTACAGGTGACTTACAGCATCAAAATCCAAAACATTCTGCTTTTTAGAGTAAATTCTCAATCGCAAAAGAAAACATCAAAGGACAACAAATGACTGACTTTCACAATTAAAATCCAAAAAAAAAAGTGTTTTAGAGTAAATTCTCAAACGAAAAGAAAAACATCAAAAGACAACAACAACATACCCAATGAAATCTCACAATATGGGGTCTGAGGAGGGTAGAGTGTACACAAACATTACCTCAGATAATTACCGGTGACTTTCACAATTAAAATCCAAAAAAAAAGTGTTTTAGAGTAAATTCTCAAACAAAAAGAAAAACATCAAAAGACAACAACATACCCAGTGAAATCCCATAATGTGGGGTCTGAGGAGGGTAAAATGTACACAAACCTTACCTCTACCTTGGTAGGTAGAACGACTGTTTCCGGGAGAGTCTCGGCTCAAGATAAATAATAATCACAAGTGAAGCAAGCACAACAACGCAATATAAACGGTTAGACCCAGACAAGAAATTAAAGCAATATGAACATGTTGATAACAAAATCGAATACGCCATGGTAGCGCATTCTGCCAGGAAGAAGCGGTAGCTAACTTAGATAAATAATAACAACAAAGTACACTAGGGAAACACATAGCAACAGATATCAAACTACAAGGAACTATAAGCAATACTGCGCGTCTGCGCCTATAAGTGTGATAGGCTAATCGGGCCTAAAATAATAACACTACAACTATCATTTTGTAAGCGGAAGTAGGACTACGCTCGACTACCTACTACCCTACTCTCTCTGTGTCCTCCATAACCCCCTATCTAAGGTCATGTCCTCAGTAAGTTGCACCTGCGCCATATCCCGTCTAATCACCTCTCCTCAATACTTCTCCGGCCTACCTGTACCCCTTCTTAACCTGTCCATAGTCAACCTCTCACACCTCCGCACTGGGGCATCTGTGTCTCTCCTCTGCACATGCCCGACCCATCTCAATCTCGCTTTCCGCATTTTATCCTCCAACGAGGCCACTCCCACTTTGTCTCTGATATCTTCATTTCTAATCATATATCTCCTTGTATGCCCACACATCAATTAAAATAATATATCATTAATCAGATAATTACCTGTGACTTTCAACATTAAAACCCAAAACATTATGCTTTTAGAGTAAATTCTCACACGCAAAGAAAAACATCAAAAGACGACAAATGACATATAATTGCCGGTGACTTTCAGCATTAAAATCCAAAACATTCTGCTTTTTAGAGTAAATTCTCACACGAAAGACGACGAATAACCTATCCTTAATCAGATAATTACTAGTGACTTTCAACATTAAAATTCAAAACATTCTGCCTTTGTTTTCACACGCAAAGGACAAAATCAAAGCCGACATATTTTAATGCTGCAAGTCACCGGTAATTATCCGATTAGTCATACGTCATTTGCCGTGTTTTGATGTTTTCCTCTTTATGTGAGAATTTACTCTAAAAAGCAGAATGTTGTGGATTTTGATGCTGAAAGGTACCTGTAATTATAGGTTAAGGATATGTCATTTGTCGTCTTTTAATGTTTTCTTTCTCGTGTGAGAATTTACTCAATACAGCAGAATGTTTTGGATTTAATTCTTTTTGCTTACTGGGTTCTTGATATATTATTTTGTACATGTAAATTGAATTTTTATTTGTGTTTCATCTGTTTTATATCTTGATATTTTGTTGTCTTACTTTCCTTACAATCCTGCATCGGTTACGTTCCTTTTAAGCCGAGGGTCTATCGGAAACAACCCCTCTACTTTACAAAGGTAGGGGTAAGTATGCATACATCCTACCTTCCCAGACCCCACTTGTGGGAAAACACTGGGTATGTTGTTATGTAAAATGAACTTTTTAACACAAATACAAAGCTTGAGTCAAAGTTGTTGGGTTCTGCCGAACTTGATTAAAACAGACATAGAAATGTTGTGCATATCAACATGAATTTGGAACATGTTCAGAATAACAGATTGAATTGAAAAGTACAAAATGGTTAACAAATACACATCCCTAAGTACTCAGGTAAACAGATCAAGTTATAACTTGATAAACCCTAATTGGGTATCCACCAAAAGTATCAAAATTCACCTCAACCACAATAAAATCAAGAAAACATCTCATACCATTTTCATTTCAACTCAATTTCTTTTCCATCTTTTGGTTCTTGCATTTTTGTGTGTGTGTGGGGGGGTTGCTAAGGAATTGTTTGGACTCAATCACTGAATTTCACTTGATAAAAGACCACACCTTTCAACTCTTAACTGGATCCACACAACAAAAAACAAGAACCATAAGCTAAATCAAGAACCCATATAGAATTCATTAAAATTCAAGTCATTTCAATCAAATTAAACTCAAGAAGCACAGAAAAGGTTAAAAACACACATAAAAGTTGATAAAGCTTAGGACTTACAACTTCATTTTCCTTCTTTTTCTTCCAGCCATGGCTGCAAGAACTCTGTTTTCGGGGGTTCCTATGTGAGTTATAAAAGCAGTACACAGAAAAGATACAAAAAAGGGATTGATTTTTATGCAAAAGGGTACATAATAAAGTTAGAGAAATTGTCAAACTGATCTAAGTACGTGAGAGTTACCATCGTTGTCAAAACTGATCTAAGTACGTGAGAGTTACCATCACACGTGTTGTTTCAAAGGATGCCTTTTTCTATTTATTTTTAATAGTTTAAGTTCGATTATGCTATTATTCTGCTTCTTCGTTATTTTTTTCCGAACTGATTTGAAATGTTTTTACCTCAGCCGAGGATGTATTCGAAAATAGTCTATCTAACTTTCAAGGATCTATCGAAAATAACATATCTATCTTTCAAGGCAGAATAAGATGTACATACACACTATTTTCCCCAAAAATCCACATGTAGGTTTGTTATTGTTGTTGTTGTTGATGTTAATAGTTTAAGTTCAATGCACGAACATAACCGTGTACGAAATATTTATATAATCTCCACTTTGTATGAATTACGAGATCACAACGTCTTCGACATTAAGAGATTACAGACCGAGCATAGAAGATAGTGTAATAATTTTTTATATTTCTAATAAGCTTCTTTAAAATGTAAAATATGTATTTTTAAAAATAAGACAGATTACTTGTTACAATAAGTAAAAAATAACGTAATGGTGCAAAAAAAAATATTGGATGACGACGTATATATAACTTGAACTCCTAGCATTAATAGTTGATACGTTAAAAATGATAATTATGCATGTTAAAATTGACGTGAATACTGAATACAATAACTTTTGACTAAACTTCTTTTATATGTTTAGAAATTTACTAGAACTAGAAGGTCTAAAAATATTTAATTATGAATTAAGTTACTATTATATACAGTAGTATATATTAACTTAATAGAGAAAAATATATACTTGAATCCAGTTTAAATTATTTAATTTTTTTAAATAGTGTCTGGACATGATTTGACACTGAGCTAATTAGGTATTGTCACATAGGATAATAGGCTTTGTGCTTGTCAGAATTTATTGTGTTGTGTTCTGATTATTGGCTATTTAGATTCAGTGAACATGTCCACCTTTTTGGAGTGGGAAGATCAAATTATTTGATTTTTTCATCGGCCTAAACTTTTTTTTGTTGACGAAGGAACCCGCAGCCGCTATTCTTTCGAGTGCAAGACAGTAAATCCGGATCGACGCAGAGCGCAAACCACGTCAGCCATGTAAACCACACTTGGCAAGCCATGTGTGACAGACTCAACCAAGAAGGTTTATGCAGGGGATCGAACTCGTGACCTTGCGGTCCCGCGCTCTACTGCTACACCAACTTGGCTACCCTTGCGGGTTCATCGGCCTAAACTTTGATAAGTAGTACTATCGATATGCATGCTGGTGGGATCTAATAAGTATTCAATTGAAAAATTGATATGCGCACAAGTTATACCAATTTCCACCTATATAAAAGAAGAGGTTTTTTTTCTCATGTAAATGCTTGCTTGAATATAGTTATTCCCATTAAAGAGATTTTTCACTCTCCAATATGATTACAAATCGGGATGAAGAAGTCGAAAACAATTCAGGTAGTACTTGGATTGCAGGGTCATGATCTACGTAAATTAAGGGCTAACATCCATCATATACGTCATGAACTATCAGGATATCTAATCATATTCGCTCCTCCAATTTTGCACTTCAGTGTTGGTAGGGACCTAAAGAGCCTATCCCGCACTACTCGAAGACTTCGTAAATTCATTGTCGATTTCTATAGGAAGGTTATCCTCTTCATTCTATATTGACACCGGGCCGGACTAGCTTCTTTGGAAGCCCTTTCCCTCCGCACTCACAACCTAACTGGCCGGCTAGCGATAGTGAAAATTCTACCATCCTCTGGTCAAAAACTTGATTGGATGCGAGATCTATTCTACAAAGAGCGATATCGACGTAGATGATATCATCAGGACTCTTTTTTTGTAAGCTAACTTCATGTGTAAGACTTGCATTCAAGAAAGAAGGTTGTCATACTTATTAGCAAATTAACTTTTCAGGAAAAAGATTGAGGTGAAGTACAATTTTGTAAAACTAGTACTTATAATTGGAATTAATTTTTCCTAAGGTCATTCAACTATCGTCATTATTGCAAAAAAAATCATTTAAATTTGTTATGTAACTGAAAAGTCACTTAACTTTCATCTTTGTAACACAAAAATCGTTCAACTCATTTTAGTCAACTTTTGATGACGTGACATCTTTTTTAAAGTTAAATCCTTAATTAATATAAATTCACATATTTTTACCATTTAGTGACCCACTCCACTAACCTAACCCACAATCTAATGAATTTAGTATAGGACATGATGAGGATGTCTGAGAACTGATCAGTATTGTAAATTTTCTAGAGCAGAGGATTAATATAGTAGTTTTGAACAAAATCACTACTTCCTGACTCCTGCATTAACTAAATGAATTGAAACACTGATTATCGATGTAGCATTTACTTTCCCTGCAAGCACTACCAATTTCTTATGGTATTCTTTATAAAATTCAAGTTGCTTGCTCAAGGGAATTGTATTATGAATATATAATAGATGAAAAGAAGAACAAATGTATATATCCTTACCATATCCATCACCCGAATTCCTCAATCATTTCCTTACCATAACCGTTTGAATCACACAAAATCGGTAGCAAATCAATACGAATCAGCACCCAATTAGCCCAATCTCAGCCCTTATTTACGTACCAATTTTAGAACCTAGAGTTAGGCTATATAAACGACGTCTGATAGGCGTGAAGCGGGAGGAGAGACAAAGCGAGCTCGGGGAAGAAGCGATTCGATGCAGAATCGACAGGCACAGGAAGCTAGGGCTCAGTACCCAGACCATTAGCGTCGCACGAATAGGGAGTTCGAAAACCCTTCCCTCAATTTCAGCCTAGAAATCAGACAACCAGCTTTACCCCTTTATTCGCATCGCAAAACAACTCTCCGAGTGAACCGACGACTTGATACGCTGCCCCGGGTCGTTGTCCGGAGAAGGTAAACCCGTTCCTTTTCAGTTTTATTATGCAATTTACACTTCGCAATCTGTTTGAGTAACATGCTCTGTCAATAATGTCAATGCTTTTAATCGCTGCTGTGCGTGGTCGAAATTGCTGGTTTAATGTCGACGCTGTTTCACTTAACTGTTAGCTTATCTGTTTCGTCTCTGATTTACGACAGTGGGAGGCTCACCATGTTAACCTATTTAAATGCCTCCCTGATCAAACGAATATTATAAAGATGTCGCCAATACCCGTGAACTGCTCGTAAGTCATTTGTGTATAAGGAATTATGGGAGTATTGCGCTATTGTGTTTGCCCTGTGGAGAGTGTCTATACCTGCTTCGTGTGTGGTTAGAGAGGAATCCACCTCTTAGCTTCTGTCCGTTTTGTCTCCGTCTATTGCTTAGTGTTTCTTATTCATGGCTTAAATTGGATACTTAGTTCTAATTAGCATATTTTCGACTGCCTCCATGTCAAGAAATAAGATATGTGTGTCACTGGAATTAGATTGAAACATGCCCATCTATCTCATTATTTGCATTACCCTTTGATCATATGTGATGGTCCCCAGCATACTGATGCCGCTTTGCTTCTCGTCTTTTATTAGTTATCTACCTATATTGGTCTGTCTAAGTGCCGAGATATACACCTGCCCGTAAACTGCCTGTTATGGTATAAAGAGCATGTATTCATTTCATTATAGTTCTTAGAAGAGTCTATATAAGCATGACTATACCTGCCTAACTTTAACTTAAGTGGTCATGCAAAAATACAATTATTACTGGTGTATGTTCAGCTATACCAACTATTTGATTGCCTGTGTGTAAAATGCTTCCTTGATAATATGTAACTCCCTCTTCTTGAGCTATTATGTCTGCTTGTCGCTTGCCCATGGTCTGAACACATATGAATCATTCAGTCGAATTGTCTTGCGCTTTCAGTTAAATCACTCATTTTGTGTTCTTTTTTTTATATTTTAACGTATGTTAACGTATACTCCATTTTCTCCTAAAATTATTGAATATGTAAAATGCTAGTACCCAGTCTTCTTGCCCCCTAACATGCACTACTTTCTGAACCTGCATGCATTTAGTCAATTAGCTATCAAAATATATATATATTTATCTCTAGTATACATATGATATATACAAAGGCCTATGGCAGGTTCTCTCCAGTGTATTGTACACATTTTTACTATGTTTGTATAGTAATTCCTATCTCTGTGTGAATTTGGCTTTAACTAACGACTTACAAAACCCATTTATTCTGATCGTAAGTTGGTTTGGGTTGTTTTGCTAGAGTCACTGTGATTGGAATTTATTATGCACATAGGTGCATGTTTGACATTTATTGATTTGTATCGAATATTATTTGAGTTGATTCTAATCCTTATCTTTCTTTATTTTTACATGGCACGCATTGGAGCAAAATAAAGAGTCTCACGGCGAGGCTCATCGCAAGCCATTTCAAATGGTGACCTGCATCCGCATTCGCATTCCTCTTGTGAACTCCTAGAAAAACAACAGACGGTCATCCGCTTCAATCCCTCATTCTCTCATCTCATCCTTATCTTACTTTATTTGTTATTGTAATTTATAACTTTGTAATTAATAGGATATCTAGAATAATTAGCCTTTAAACATATAAGTGGGGAAGGTAATTTAAAGTTCATCGCTTAATTTACTTGCCTTTTAAGATTGTCATGCATGTCTAATTTTTGCCAAAATGATTTAACTTGCATTATAAAACCAACATTTTGCGTATTAAAATTCATAACAGATTTCTTCCTAAACTCTCAAAAATCATCTTAAAGCATCTCTTATATAATATTGTACGCAGGCTAGGCAAGATTAATTTAGCTAGCAGTATACACATAATTAGTCCATAAAGCGCTCTCTTAGCATTCTTTAGCATTTCTAGCCCTTTTAGCACTTTAAATCACCCCTTGACGTTTAATACCTTTAGCATTTTAGCATTTTAGCATTTAGCATCCTTTAGCATTTTTAGCACCTCTTTTAGCATTTTGCACTTTTAGCACCCTTTACTTTTAGCACCCTTTACTTTTAAAGTTAATCCCTTAGCACCCTTTTAATATTTAAGCACCCTAGCACTACTTTGTTTACACTTAGCACTTTTAAATTGCTAGCACTTTTGTTAAGCGTCTTTAACCTTTAATATTTTAGCATCTCTTAGCATTCTTTCGCATATAGCACCTTTTGTCCTTTTAGACTTAAGCACCTTTAAACATTTTAACATTTTAGCATTTATTTTATCTCTTAACATTTTATTAAGCAAGAGGAGCTTTATTTTGCATTTTTCTTAAATATAATAATTACCCTAGGTTTGGCAGGACAACCGCAAGTTAGCGGATCTTAGAGGGTGCCTAACCCCTTCCCTCTAGATTAATAGAGAACCCTCACCCAGAACCTCATTAAGTTTAGCAGACCATTAAATGGAGTTAGTGTTGACTTTAACCTAAGTTGACATTTAGGTGTCCTAATTCACCCAATTAATTAGGTGGCGACTCCCAGCAACCCTTAGCATTCTAGCACCTTTTTTGCATTTCTAGCACTTTTGCATTTTTAGCACTTTAATATTTGTTTGCACTTTTAACATTTAGCACTCTATTTTCTAACATTTGCATTTTAAGCAGGAGTTACTCTTTAGAAAAAAATGTCGCGGTCGAAAAAGGGCGCGACAGGTGGTAAGAAGGAAACATGTTGACAAGCTTGTAGGAGGTTTGTGGAGGTGATTGTGGAAAGAAGGCAAGTGAAATTGTTGGACTAATTTGGGTAAACTCTAAGGTAACAATCTTTTCTCTTTTTGCTACTAAATTATGTTGCATGTGAAGAAGAAAGAATTTGTGGTTGTCAATATTGCTCTTAGATATATTGCATGTAAGAAATATGATTTGGATTTGAAAGGATTGAATAAGGATAGTATGGGAACATGTTATAGCCAAGATACTACCTTAAACTTATTAAATTAGTTGTTATGTATTGTGGGGCAGAATTTTACACGTTCAAGTTTAGGCGTGTAATCCCCTTTGTATTGATTGGATTGTTGGGCCTTAAAAGTGGCGTTTGGATGTTGAATTCAGACCTTGAAAAGGTGGAAAAGTATGTAGAAACAAAGGAAGTGCTGTCCAATTTTCCGTAGAATAAGGAACTTTGCAATTAAAATGTTCTACGTTGAGGCTAGAAGCTAATAGACGTGTTATGGTCATTATAGGTTGACATAATACGTGCGGTATATTGGACTTAGCAAGTGAATTGACCCGAAGAGGTATGTGGAACTTTCTTATCTCTTGAGCATGAGTACTTATACCTATATAGTACGGTAGACGTACAAGACTGGATATCCTTTACTTGTTTTAAGTATATGATACTTGCTTCGTTTTGAAAGTATAAGTCCCTTGGATATAGGAAAATGTAATTGACTAAAGTATAAGGTTAATATAACAACTTTATGGGAAGTTGGTTATATTAGCTTTATGGAAAGTTAAAAGGGGAGATTTGCTATAAGTAAGATAAGTAAGGACAAATGACTTGATTTATGAAAGACAAATTGATTTTAAGGCATCAATTGCCTAAAGTTTTATATGAAAAGGAGTCATTTTTAAAAGAGTAGAAGTATGTAGTACTTTGGGTTAAATTCCCGGATTTCTTTTATTAAGATATGTTAGTGCCTTAACTAAATTAAAATGAGAGGGTATATGAACAAGACTAATAAGAAGTTAGAGGCTTTCTTAACTTACTTATGTTATGTATGATAGCCGGTTGAGCAAGGGTAAGAGTATAAATGAGGGGTAAACCCCCAAGACGTTATACCACCTTCTTTAGGGTAAGAGTATAAATGAGGGGTAAACCCCCAAGACGTTATACCACCTTTTTTAGGGTAAGAGTATAAATGAGGGGTAAATCCCCAAGACGTTATACCACCTTCTTTAGGGTAAGAGTATAAATGAAGGGTAAATCCCCAAGACGTTATATCACCTTCTTTAGGGTAAGAGTATAAATGAGGGGTAAATCCCCAAGACGTTTGTTACACCCCGTAGTTCAGGTCATGCGTTTGAGTACGTACGAAAGGGGGTAAGACTTAAAATTTTCAAAGGATAGGTTGACGGATTATTCCGGGCGGTTTTTAGTCAACTTTGAGGCGGGTTATGACCCGGTACATTGAGAGTTCCTAAGTGTTTTAAAGGCCTAGGGCGTAGTTCGTTGAGTCTGGATTCCAACGCAACCAACCATTCGTCGATAGGACGTCGGAGTAGAAAGTTATGAGGGTTACAAGTTCAGTGCGCAGTCGGACAGAAATGTGTTTCGGGCGAAGGCGACAGGGCCGCGGCGCCGGATGCAGGGCCGCGGCGCCGGAATAGCAGGGCCGCGGCGCCGAAAGATCAGAGAGCCTGCGGAGGTTTCAGCGCCGCGGCGGGGCCGCGGCGCCGAGGCGGGATTTTTGGGCGGAAAAACTTAGAAAAGTCTGATTTTTGTTTTAAAAGAGACCATGGGAGGGTGACAAGTGTTCCCCATCCGATTTTCTCATTGCATGCAATATATTGACCAAGACTTGGACATTTTCTATCTTTCATCTTCTCTCTCTCTCTCTCAAATTGCTCCCCCTTCTCTCTAAAAACCCTTAGAAAAATCTGAATAGTTAAGAACCAAAAAGGAAGCTTGTAGCTAGCTTGTTGGCATTGTTGTGGTGGTGTTCTTGGCAAGGAAGCTAGCAATATTTGGAATAAGTTTGGGCTAAAACTTTAAGGTAATGATTCTTTCTTTAGATTTAGTTTTGCATGTTAAGAAGAAAGAACTTGTGGTAGTAAATAATGCTCTTAGAGTCATTGCATGCTAGATATGTGTTTTGAATATGAAAAATGGGTTAAGAAGAGTTTATGAGCATGTTGAAGCCTAAAAACTACCTTAGTATTGTTAAGTGAATTGTTGTAAACTTATGGGGCAGAATTGGTATTTGGGTGTAATCCCTTTAAAATGTTGGATTGATTGAGCCTTACAATGTGGTGTTTTGATGGTAAATTCTACTGAGAAAGGTGGCAAAGTGAGTAGAAACAAAGGAAATGCTGCCCAATTTTCTATAGAATTTTAGTGGCTTTGAGTTAGATTATTCTACATTGGAATTAGAGGTTAATGAACATATCATGGTTATTATAGGTTGAAATATTACTTGCGGTAGTTGAGCTTAGCAAGTGGATTGACCAAAGAGGTATGTGGAGCTTTCTTATCTCTTGAGCATGAGTAGTTTGAACTATATAGTACGGTAGACGTACGTGTTTTAAATGAAGTAAATCTATTTGTTGTACTTGACTTGTTTTACGAAAATGTCTAAGTTGGTTGGGTTAGAGAGCTAACCCACTTATTCCTAAGTAATGGTTTAACCTAAATAAGGTAGATAAGGATTTCGTGACATGAAGAAGTATTACGGAAATTGTGTGAGTTTGATTTGAGGTATAAGTCTCTTGTTAATAAAAATAACGAAATCTTTTGAAACATAAAGAGTTATAACGGCCTTATGGGAGGTTAGTTGTAACGGCCTTATGAAAGAGTATGAACGTCTAAAGCTTTAAAGCATAAAGTTAGTATAACGGCTTTATGGGAGTTGTAATAACTTTATGAAAGGTTAAAGAGTTGGGTTTTCTTGAATAAGGTCATGAAAATGAGATTCATTTTGTATGTTAATGAAAGCCTAAAGAAGTTATGAGTTACTTGGACGCATCGCTTGATGATGAAGGATTCCACGTATGTTTCCATTGTTCGATTATGAGTTACTTGACGCATCGCTTGATGACGGGATTCCACGGTATGCTTCCATTGTTTAGTTATGAGTTTACTTGACGCATCGCTTGATGATGAAGGATTCCACGTATGCACTCGACATGCTTACGATGGCGATTCCGAGGCATGCATATGAAGCGGTAAGAGTATAAATGGCGGCAAGCCCCAAGATCGTTATACCACCTTCTTCAGGTAAGAGTATGAATGGCGGGCAAGCCCCAAGATCGCCATACCACCGTTGAGTTTATTGGACGTTCCGCCAGTGATGAAGGATTCCACGGGTATGCTTCCATTGTCTTAGTATGAGTTTATTGACGCATCGCTTGATGTGCGATTCCACGTATGCTTCCATTGTCTTAGTATGAGTTTATTGGACGCATCGATGTGAAGGATTCCACGTATGCTTCCATTGTCTTAGTATGAGTTTATCGACGCATCGTCCGATGATGGCGATTCCACGTATGCTTCCACGGTCTCTATATGAGTTTACTTGACGTGTTGATTATGAGCTTCCTATTTTCATGCAAAGATAGTATATGACCGATTTTCTCATTGTTGGTAAGGTACGGTGTTCTCAGAACTGATTTTATACATGTCCCCGCTATTTTAAACTTATGAGGTATTTTCGATTTTCTCGCCACATACTTGGTACTGTTATCGACCTCCTTCGGGGCCGTTCACGCCGCAGTCGAGATACGTAGCTTGGGTCCGCACTATTAGGATCATCGCTCATTTTCCCGAAAGCTCCATCCTCCGAGGCTTTGTCTTTTGGTATGATTCTCGAGGTTATTTACTTTTGTACAATCAGGGTATGGCGGCCCCGTCCCCGCCACGATTGTTATTCCTAGAGGTGCGTAGTCACGTTTGTGGTTTGGGCCGTAATAATAAGATGTCTTGTTTCACTTTCGGTTAAGTTATTTTATGAAAGCGGCCTTATCGGCTTTAGTGATGTTCACCTTATACGATTTTGTTTCATGTATGTTCACGCTATTCTCCGACGATACCGATAGTGGTACCCGCAGGTACGATCGCGCCCGGTCGGTCGTGACAAAAGTGGTATCGAGCGATTAGTCCTCGGAAAGTGTCTACGACCGTATCTAGTAGTCTTGATTATCGGTGTGTTGTGCACCACATCTATAATCGTGAAGTGCAGGATATTTAGGATGGGTTTCCATTCTTCTCACTCGAGATCGTGCCTTAGAGCCGTGTTATAAGTTGGACTCCTCCGACGTATTCTTTTATAGCGTGATGCCCCACGTAAGGCAACCAGAGCCCGTGGCGGCAAGGCTTGAGAACCGCAAGCGGACGCAGAGGCTACGAGGCGAGCCCGCCTTTGCCGGAGATGATGTTTCGGGCGGCGAGTTCCACGACGTCGCCAGCCTCAGCGGAGTTCGAGGGCAACAACGCCATCGAGACCGCGGTACGAGCCTCGTTCCACACCGGGGCGTATAGGGATTATGGGAGCGGTCGGGTTGTTGACTAGCATTGTGGCAGGGCAGTACCGCCAGGAGCCGGTGGCTAACCCTAGAGCCGACAGTTTAAGGATTCGGGACTTTCTAAGTTGTGATCCACCCGAGTTCTATGGTTCGAGGTCTGAGGAGGATCCTCAGGAGTTTATCCGACAAGTGCGGCGGACTACGCAAGTGCTTAGGGCCTCGAGGCGAGTCCGTTGTGTTAGCTTACCGTTACGCAGCGATATTGCGTTGAATTGGTTTGAGTCGTGGTTGTTGTCAAAAGGTATGGGTGCTCCTCCAGCTGCTTGGGATGAGTTCACGGAAGCCTTCCTCGGTCACTTTTTGCCTCCCGAGACGAGGAGAGCCCGCTTGGATAGGTTTTTGGCATTGAGACAGAATGGGAAGACCATCAGGGAATACAATCTAGAGTTTGATTCATTGGCCAGATATGCGCCCACTATTGTGGCAAACATGGCGGACCGAGTTCACCGCTATGTGATGGGGTTAGATCGTTACATGATTCTTGCGTATGCGGGAGTGGCTCTTCACCGGTATGGATATTGCGGAGATGCAGCGTTTGCACGAGGGATTGAGGACAGAGAGTGAGGGCGGCCCGGTCCAAACCAAGAGGCGGGGCAGCTGTGGTTTCAGGATAGCTTTGGGGTGGGCACCTCGCAGCAGTTGGGTCTACATTCAGTGCCCTTCCGGTCTTCCGGGTGGTTTGACCGTCCGTGATATTCGGGAGCAGTCGAGGCCTGGGCGACAGGTTCTGTGTATCAGAAGATAGTATGCAGGGGGGGCCACCTTTGCCTCGATGTGGTCATTGTGGTAGATCTCATTTTGGGAGTGTCGGACTAGATCGGCAAATTTGTTACACTGGCGCCAACAAGGCCATTTAGCGGCAGATCGTCCACCGAAGTAGCCTTGGTGGGATGGCACAATCTATTGGATCGATTGCGGTTCTTCACTTTCAATGGCTAGGCGGGATGTTCATACACCTACAGACGCGGCAGAGGTCGTGGTAGCGGTTCCCAGTTTTAGCGGTCCTTTGACCCGCCTATATGACGTCAGGTATACCTTTGACCCTTTAGAGATTAGTATGCATGATAGGATTGTTGTATGATGGAATGCCATGAGTGGAGGATATTAGGGTTATGTATGTATGCTAGCAGTAGGTTGGAAGTACGATAAGAGAATCCTTTTAGGCCTTGAAAAGAATTAAGATAGCGTTAGTGCACCCTTGGGGTCTGTTGTCTTGTGTGATAGTGATGAGTGGATATGTGTGTACGATATCTTAGGACCATGTGTGGCATAATAAAGTTCCATTAGTGTAAAGTACGAGGGAGTACCGAGGGATATTAGATTGGCTCCAAAAGAACATTCGGGGACGAATGTTTCTAAGGGGGGGAGAATGTTACACCCCGTAGTTCAGGTCATGCGTTTGAGTACGTACGAAAGGGGGTAAGACTTAAAATTTTCAAAGGATAGGTTGACGGATTATTCCGGGCGGTTTTTAGTCAACTTTGAGGCGGGTTATGACCCGGTACATTGAGAGTTCCTAAGTGTTTTAAAGGCCTAGGGCGTAGTTCGTTGAGTCTGATTCCAACGCAACCAACCGCTCGTCGATAGGACGTCGGAGTAGAAAGTTATGAGTTACAAGTTCGGTCGCGATCGACGAAATGCGTTCGGACCAAGCGGCGCGGCGCTACGATGCAGGCCGCGCGCTAAAGTTCGAAGGGTCGCTGAAGTTGCAGCGCGCGCCGACAGCGTGGCCGCGCGAAAGATCGAGAAACTGCGGAGAGTTCAGGCCATGGCGCCGAGGCTGGCCGCGCGCCAGGCGGGATTTTTGGGCGGAAAAACTTAGAAAAGTCTGATTTTTGTTTTAAAAGAGACCATGGGAGGGTGACAAGTGTCCCCCCCCCATCTGATTTTCTGTTGCATGCAATATATTGACCAAGACTTGGACATTTTCTATCTTTCATCTTCTCTCTCTCTCTCTCAAATGCTCCCTTCTCTCTAAAAACCCTTAGAAAATCTGAATAGTTAAGAACCAAAAGGAAGCTTGTAGCTAGCTTGTTGGCATTGTTGTGGTGGTGTTCTTGGCAAGGAAGCTAGCAATATTTGGAATAAGTTTGGGCTAAAACTTTAAGGTAATGATTCTTTCTTTAGATTTAGTTTTGCATGTTAAGAAGAAAGAACTTGTGGTAGTAAATAATGTTCTTAGAGTCATTGCATGCTAGATATGTGTTTTGAATATGAAAAATGGGTTAAGAAGAGTTTATGAGCATGTTGAAGCCTAAAAACTACCTTAGGATTGTTAAGTGAATTGTTGTAAACTTATGGGGCAGAATTGGTATTTGGGTGTGTAATCCCCTTTAAAATGTTGGATTGATTGAGCCTTACAATGTGGTGTTTTGATGGTAAATTCGGCCTTGAGAAAGGTGGCAAAGTGAGTAGAAACAAAGGAAATGCTGCCCAATTTTCTATAGAATTTTAGTGGCTTTGAGTTAGATTATTCTACATTGGAATTAGAGGTTAATGAACATATCATGGTTATTATAGGTTGAAATATTACTCATGGTAGTTGAGCTTAGCAAGTGGATTGACCAAAGAGGTATGTGGAGCTTTCTTATCTCTTGAGCATGAGTAGTTTGAACTATATAGTACGGTGAGCGACGTGTTTTAAATGAAGTAAATCTATTTGTCAGACTTGACTTGTTTTACTTAAAAATGTCTAAGTTGGTTGGGTTAGAGAGCTAACCCACTTATTCCTAAGTAATGGTTTAACCTAAATAAGGTAGATAAGGATTTCGTGACATGAAGAAGTTACGGAAATTGTGTGAGTTTGATTTGAGGTATAAGTCTCTTGGTTAATAAAAGAACGAAATCTTTTGAAACATGGAGTTATAACTACTTATGGGAGGTTAGTTAGAACGCCTTATGAAAGAGTATGAACGTCTAAAGCTTTAAAGCATAAAGTTAGTATAACGGCTTTATGGGAAGTTAGTTATAATAACTTTATGAAAGGTTAAAGAGTTGGGTTTTCTTGAATAAGGTCATGAAAATGAGATTCATTTGTATGTTAATGAAAGCCTAAAGAAGTTATGAGTTACTTGACGCATCGCCTTGATGAAGGGATTCCACGTATGTTTCCATTGTTCGATTATGAGTTACTTGACGCGTCGCTTGATGATGAAGGATTCCACGTATGCTTCCATTGTTCGATTATGAGTTTACTTGACGCATCGCCATGATGAAGGATTCCACGGTATGCACCTCGACATGCTTACGATGAAGGATTCCGAGGCACGCAAAGATGGGCGGTAAGAGTATAAATGGCGGGCAAGCCCCAAGATCGTTATACCACCTTCTTGGTAAGAGTATGAATGGCGGCAAGCCCCAAGATCGTCATACCACTTGAGTTTATCGACGTGCCGCCGTGATGAAGGATTCCACGTATGCTTCCATTGTCTTAGTATGAGTTTATTGACGCATCGCTTGACGGCGATTCCAGGTATGCTTCCATTGTCTTAGTATGAGTTTATTGACGCATCGCCGCGACGGCGATTCCACGTATGCTTCCATTGTCTTAGTATGAGTTTATTGACGCGTCTGCCGGTGATGAAGGATTCCACGTATGCTTCCATGGTCTCTATATGAGTTTACTTGGACGTGTTGATTATGAGCTTCCTATTTTCATGCAAAGATAGTATATGACCGATTTTCTCATTGTTGTAAGGTACAGTGTTCAGAACCGATTTTATACATGTCCCCGCTATTTTAAACTTATGAGGTATTTTCGTATTTTCTCGCCACATACTTGGTACTGTTGTATCGACCTCCTTCGGCTGCGTTCACGCCGCAGTCGAGATCGTAGCTTGCCGGGTCCGCACTATTAGGATCACCGCTCATTTTCCTGAAAGCTCCATCCTCCGAGGCTTTGTCTTTGTATGATTCCCGAGGTTATTTACTTTTGTACAATCGTGGGTATGGCGGCCCCGTCCCGCCACGCTTGTTATTCCTAGGTGCGTAGTCACGTTTGTGGTTTGGGTGTAATAATAAGATGTCTTGCTTTCACTTTCGGTTAAGTTATTTTATGAAAGGCGCCTTATCGGCTTGCTAGTGATGTTCACCTTATCTGATTTTGTTTCACGTATGTTCACGCTATTCTCCGATGCATACCGATAGTGGTACCGGTGCAGGTACCGGGCCGCCCCGGGGTCGGGTCGTGACAACGTTATACCACCTTCTGAGTATGATTGCGGGGTAAACCCCCAAGACATTATACCACTCCATGGATTTGCTACCCATGATGCGAGGAATACCTCATGCGGGTCCACACGACCCATGCGGGTGAAATAGTCTCAGGAGTAGGACTGCTTAATGATTCTGCGGGCGGATGGTCCTGCTTTGATCAAGAGCCTCCCATTTTTATGTTGTAAGTATACTCTTATTTTACTCTCATTGTTAGTAAGGCACAGTGAACTGTAATTTGATTATCACACAGGTTCCCGGCTTTGTTTTAGACTTATGATATAATTACAATATTTTCCAGTTTTACATACTTAATACATATTGTGTCGAATTCTTCCTGGCCGCGCTCATACCGCAGTGGTAGTAGCAGTGGTGGATCCTCATTCTTAGGATCCCTGATCAGGTGTCAGAAGCTCCATTTCTCCGGAGGCTTATTCCTTTTGGTACGATTTTCCCTGATATTGTAGATATTATGTACATTCAGGGGTATGGTGGGGCCATGTCCCGCCACTGTTGTTTATCCTAGAGGTCTGTAGTCACATTTGTGGTTTGGGCTGTAAGGTCAAAGTTGTACGGTCTTACTTTGGTTATGTATATTTTATGGAAGGCAGCCTTATCGGCTAGCCTGTGATGTTTATTGTTTAAATAGGTTTATGTGTTGTATATGTTCCGCTGCTATTCTCTGATGTATGACTGAGAGGGGTGCCCAGGTAGGGCACCAGTCGCGGCCCGGGGTCGGGTCGTGACAGTTATGCAACTTGATTTGAAAGTATAAGTCTCTTGGTTATAAAAAGAATGAATTTGTCTAAACCATAAAGAGTCATAACGTCTTTATGGGAAGTTAGTTATAACGGCTTTATGGAAGGTTAAGAGAGTTGTCTATTTTGATTGATAGGCATGAGTTGCCTAGGTTGTGAAATTGGAAGTTACTTGGTTTCAAAGTCTTGAAATGAATTTCTAAAGGTCTAGTAACTTAATTTGAAAAATAGACATGCCTTGATACTACGGGTGTTAGTATCTTGGGGTTTTATATGAAAAAGAGTCTTTTGAAAAGAATGGAAGTACGTAGTACTTTGGGTTAAATTCCCGGATTTTTATGTAATACGAAAGTGCCTTGAGTTTATAAATGAGATTCATCTTTGTATGATAATGAAAGTCTAAAGATTTTATGAACTTGTCTATGCTTGCTTGTGATAGCCTTTGAGTGCAAGTATTAGATTTTTACGCTGTCGTGACTCTCAGTTGGAGGGCCGACTGTCTTGTTGTGAATTTACTTGAACGTACCGACAGTGACGGAGGATTCCACGGGTATGTTTCCATTGTGATTGATCCTTGGACATGTTTATACGATGAGGGATTCCGGGGCAACCACGTCCGAAAATGACGCCACGTCCGAAAACGACGCCGAGTCCGAAAACGACGCCGAGTCCGAAAACGACGCCGAGTCCGAAAACGACGTCAAGTCCGAAAACAACGCCAAGTCCGAAAACGACGCCGAGTCCGAAAACGACGTCGGGTCCGAAAGCGACGCCCATACGAAAACGATACCACGTCCAAAGACGACGTCATCAGCATATCGCATCTACTTAAGGACGATTTCTCTACTCTCAAAATTGCATTTCCTTATATATTCATGCTTTATTATTCTATCTTAGCAGTTACGCACTAACTCTTTCTTGAACTTTAGTATACAGGGGCAGTTGCAGCAAGGACAACATATCCGCATTCACAATCGCAACACGCCCATGCAAGGACGAAATCACAACATTTGCAGCATTACGTCAACACAATCGGCATCACATTTTACAGGATAACATTTCTATTCACACAGTTATATTGCCTACAAATTCATGCGTTATCATTTTGCCGTAACAGTTATGCACTAATCGTTTATTTAAGTCTTAGCATGCCGGAGAAGGAACACAACGTGGATTTTCTCTTACAACGAACCGGGACAATTTGTTGGGTGGCCAACCTTCCCAACAAATGGCAGAAGCGGCCTCGAACGTCGGTCCACTCATCCCACATCACCAATAAACCCAACATCATCATAAGTCGATACCGGTACACCTCTAAGTCCAAGCCAGTTTATTTTTATTTTAACATAACGGCCCAGTGTCGTCATAACTTGACACTGGGACAAATTTTGAGTCCGCGTTAGCCCGCTTTGGTGTTTTAACCATGGTAGTCCAGTGTCGTCATAACTCGACACTGGGACAGATTGAGTCCGCGTCAGTCCGCCTTGGTGTTTGACCATGGTAGCCCAGTGTCGTCATAACTCGACACTGGGACAGATTTTGAGTCTGTGTCAGTCTTGTCTTAGTTGCCCAACATTTTTAATTCTGAGGATTGAGACAAAATTGGCTTTAAGTCAACGTCTTTATCCGAAGACTCTTCCATCATCTCCATACAAAGAGGGACAAGTTGTTGACACTCAATTTTGACCCTCCCGTCCAGTCATTAACTATAAAATTACACTAATTTTCCAAAAAAATATTTTAACAATTTTATAATAATAAAATGCAACAATAAAAAAACATTAATACACGCATAAATAAGCAATTTAATAATGGCACCGTATTTTACGTAGAGTATTAAGCACACTTTGAGTCTCACGTCCGCATTCGTCATTTTAATAACAAGAGCAATTTCATTAATATTATTCGTAATTTAAGCCCTATTTCCCATTAATTAAAACTCAAACAACTCTTAATGATAAATAAATAAATAAATAAATAAATAAATACATAAAAATAAATAATTTAACAATAGCGTCGCATCAAGCATTTCTTAAAATTATAGATGCGTTTATTAATACACAAGACAATTTCATAATTATTATTTGTAATTTAAACTCCTATTAAACTAATGTCAATCAAATACATGCGTTTTAATAATAGCGTCGCATTTATAAAAAGTATTAAGCAATCCTTAAATATCATATCTGCATTTAACATTTAAGTAATAATTTAAACCCCCGTTTATTTCCCATTAATTAATTTTACCTAAAACTAACCCCTAAAACTAATACCCAATTAAATACCCACAGCCCAAAAACCATCAAATTCGGCCCAATTTAATTCACTTCACAACCCACGCCCATCACCCCCAACCCCTTTATTTTCGTCCCCCAGCAGCCCTTAAACACAATAAAATTATCCCTAATCTAACTCTCTTGGCCCAACCCACCGCAGCCCATCTTATCCCCTTCTCCCTTCCCCATCGTCAAAAGAAAACAAAATGAAATCTAGTAAACCTAATAGAAAAGAGAAAACCGCCGCTACCTTCATCTCCCTCATCCCCGTCAATCTCGCCTCAAAATCAGCAAGAATCAAGCACAAAAAGTTGTCCAAATCAGTACCAAATTAATACAAAATCTGTTCGAAAATCACAATCAAAGTTTACCAAATTGAAACCCGAATGGAAGCTATATAAACCAATCGATACACACATGCAAGAAAAAAAGGGGAAAAAAGGGCGGATCGACGAACAAAAAACTTGGCTAAAAACATCCAGAAATTGGGAGAAAAATAGGCAGGAGACAGTCGAAAAAATGAGCAGTCTATCGGTTAATCACTCAGCATCCGAAGATTAGCAGTCTAAGAGTAGGAAATTCGAAACCCTTTCTTCGTTAGAATATCAGTCACGAGCCAACAACTATTTTCAAATCAAAAGCTTTGCCCTTTTAATCGCATCGCAACAAATCTTCCGAGCGGATCGACGACTTGATACGCTGCCTCGGTTCGCTGCCCGGAGAAGGGTTCGTTAGAATAATGTCACGGTCAGAAAAGGGCGTGACAAGGAATATTATGCCCAGTCCGGCATAATCCATCAAACGACTGTACAATATTTTCCACAGTCAAACGGTGTGGCGGAACGAAAGAACCGTACACTAAGAAAATGATGAACGTTTTGCTTATCAATTTCGGTCTTGCGCAAAATATGTGGGGAGAGGCAGTTCTTACTGTCAATATGATACTCAATAGAGTTCCTCACAGAAGCAAGGAGAAAACTCCATATGAACTATGGAAAGAAAAGGCACTCTCTTACAAATACCTAAGGGTATGTGGTTGTTTGGCCAATGTCAAAGTACCTAAGCCAAAATAGATCAAGATACGACCTAAGACTGTAGATTGCATCTTCATTGGATATGCAAATAACAATAGTGTTTATCGTTTTCTGGTACATAAGTCAAATATACCAGATATCCACGAGAGTACAATAATAGAGTGAAGGAATGCTGAATTCTTTGAGACAATCTTTCCTAAGAAAGAAAATGAAGTCGCTTCGCGCAAAAGGAGTCATGATTCCCCGGAATCTGACGAGCCTGAACAAATGGATACAGATGTGGATGAGAATCCAACTGATCCTGAAACAGAACCTAGGCAAAGCAAAAGGGTCAGAAAAGAGAAATCTTTCAGTCCGGACTTTCTAGCTTACTTGGTTGAGAATGAATCACGAACAATTGGAGAGGCATTGTCAACTCCAGAAGCACCGCTCTGGAAAGAAGCTATGGAAAGCGAGATAGAGTCCGTCATGCAAAATCACACCTGGTGTTGGTGGATCTTCCTCCGGGAAATAAACCACTAGATTGTAAGTGGGTACTTAAACACAAGTACAAAGCTGATCGATATATAGACAAGTACGAGGCTAGGTTAGTATCCAAGGGTTACCGACAAACCGAAGGTCTTGACTACTTCGATACGTACTCCCCAGTATCGAGAATGACTTCCATAAGGGTGTTCATTGCCATTGCAGCACTGCATGACCTTGAAATCCATCAAATGGATGTTAAGACAACCTTCCTAATATATGAAACAACCCGAGGGGTATATAGTTCCAGGACAAGAGAAGAAATTCTATAGACTTATCAAATCTCTGTATGTGCTGAAACAAGCTCCGAAACAATGGCATGAAAAAAATTGATAGCACACTACTATCAAAATGTTTCTCCATTAACGAGTGTGACAAGTGTGTCTACGTGAAATGAGACTCTGACTCTTTCGTCATGATCTGCCTCTACGTAGATGACATATTGATCACAGGAAGTAGTCGAGCCTTGATCCTGAAAACAAAGAACATGTTGAAATAATGTTTTGGCATGAAGGACATGGGTAATGCATATGTCATCTTAGGAATTAAGATTTCTAAGTCATCTGATGGACTAATGTTGTCTCAATCTTATTACATAGAAAGTGTCCTGAGAAAGTTCGATACATTCGACTGTCCGCCGTTAAAGTCACCAATGGATATGAATCAAAGCATTGATAAGAATCATGGTGCACTCGTGCTCCAGGAGCGGTATGCACAGATAATCGACAGTTTGATGTATGTAACAAACTGTACCCGATCTGATATCGTTTATGCCGTCAATAAATTGGCGAGGTTTACACGCAATCCCGGAGATGACCATTGGAAAGCGCTTAATTGAGTACTCCGGTACTTGAAATACACAATGTCATATGGATTGCACTACCCAAGGTATCCAACAATACTAGAGGGGTACAATGATGCAAACTGGATATTCGATATAAGGAACACCAAGTCCACCAGTGGGTATGTATTTATAATTGGTGGTGGGGCTGTGTCCTGGAAGTCCTCCAAACAAACTTGCATCGCCCGATCCATCATAGAATCAGAGTTCATCGCTTTAGACAAAGCAGGTGAAGAAGTTGAGTGGCTTCATGACTTCTTGGAGGATATCCCTTGTTGGGATAAACCCGTACCTTCGGTGTGATCCACTACGACAGTCAGTCGGCACGGAGTAGGATATACAACGGCAAATCTCGGCACATACGTCAGAGACATAAGACCGTTAGGCAATTGATCTCCACGGATATTATCTCCATCGATTACATAAAATCAAAGGAGAATATAGCTGACCCTTTGACTAAAGGATTACCCAATGATCTGATGATATGCATGTCTAGAAGAATGGGCTTAAAACCCAAGCAATAAGGACCGATACGGTGGTAACCCATCCATACTGACTGGAGATCCCAGAAATTTGATTCAATGGGAAAATTAAGATGTAAAGGTCCAGTTGAGCGCTTATAGAAAAGCAATAGCACTTCGGTTATTGGTTCCTTACGGAAACACTAATCCAAAGCCTTCCCGCGATAGACATCAAAGTGCTACCTGAATTATGGGTACAAAGTTAAGTATCGAGGTCTTAACACAATACTCGAGAGTCGAGGTTAAAGACGAAGATACTTTTAATGACTCCTGGTGGGAGGTCACCTATTTAAGTGCGAGAACAAGCCGCCTAAGTGGTACGCACTTAAGAATCCAAGCGTGTCCACGGCCATAACGGACAAAACATAAGAAGAAACGAGAGATTGGACAGTTATTTGTGTCTCTATCATTGTCTTGGCATATACTAAACACTGACGGTTCAAGAGATCACGTTCACCGCTCAGTAAATATGTCCGATGGTAGTTGACTAAGAAAGGTTCAAAGCTGTGTGCTACCTATTCCGATGCAATACACTTACGCTACTAGATTGCTAATAGTTCGTACTCCGCGTGCACCAACACCTCTTTCAAGAGGGGATTGTTGGAAATTGTTAGGCATATTTTGTATACACCTTTTGAGTCATTTTTAGTTAGTATTTTACTCATTTCGTTTGTGTTTAGTATAGTATTATGGTCGTTTTTCTTTCTTTTGAGTCACAACGGTCATAAATGGAGAGATGACAAAAAAAAAAGATGAAATGAGCATAATTGAGATGGAATTGCACAATAAAAGGTCAAGAAATGAAGTCTAAGAAGTCCCGGGAAGTATAGAAGAAATCAGATGAAGTCCGGACGAAAAAGGACACAGAATCAAAAAAACCAAAAATCACGTCGTGGCCGCTACTAAATGTCTTGAAAATCTGAATTTGCCTGCAGGTTCGTGCGCGCTCCATCCTGCAGGGCCGAGGCGAGATTTTTTTATTCTGGGCCGAATTTTGACACGTTTTCAGGGTCCACAATGCAATATTTTTCCAACTATATAATCCCTAAAACCCTGACCTAGAGAGAAATCTTTCATCTTGTACATAATTCTACATCCTACTTTGGGGAGACAAGGCTTGGAGGCTAGTTCTAAGTATTTTTCTTTCTCTTTTTCTTTGTTTTAATTCAGTTTATGTATGAATTTTGTGTTAGTTCTTAGCGTGACTATGACTAGGAGCTAAACACTTTATTAGGGCTTTCCTTGTGAATCGCTTGAAACTTTATTCATGACTTAATGCATTAGTTGATTTCTTCTTCACTTGATTAAGATTTATTCAATAATTGGTATGAATGTTTGATAGTTAATTGATCACTAATTATCATAATCTATATGATTTCGAATCAAGAACTGAAAGGAGGGATTTGGATATGCTGTAATTGAATAGACATAGGTTAAAATCGCGGACGACAGTACCCCGATACTTGTGTAGCATTATAGGTTACTGTTCTTAATCCTCCTATGTAGTAAATCCTATCATAGAAATATATAAGAGTTCTACACTGGGGTTGAGTGATTATATATCCTAACCGGAATATAAGATAGTCTAGTTAACCACTATCTTAACGAAGAAGAAGAATCATTCTAGTCGTATTAAGGATTGAAAAGAGTGGATAATTGAGGATTTTGGAAGCCCTATCTCCATCATAATTGATTAAACTCTAGTAAATTAGTTTAATTTCTGCACTTAGTCTTAGTTATTAGATAAAAACACAAACAAATTAACGTTCACCAAATAGAAACTAAAGCTTAGATAATCGGTACTTGATAACCAGTCTCTAAGGACGATATTCGGTCTTACCAAGACTATATTACTTGAGCGATACGTACACTTGCGTAAAGCATAAGGAAATTCGCTAACAGAAATATTACCTAGTGGGATCGAGTTTATCCCGTCCTTAATGACTTGAACACAAGGGGCCCCGTATGTCGGAAATACAATTTTCACACACATGCATACGTCGTACAACGTCTAGCTAAATTTCACGTAGTGAAAGAGATGTTGATACACATGTTAAAGTGTTCTTAAGTTAGGTAAGGATGGACGATTAATTAGCCAAATTAATGTATCTCCCACGATGGTGTAAGAAAATAAAAAATATGCAAAATACGGAAAATGGGGAAGAGCTGCGGGGCCTCAAGAAAAGGACTGTGACACCGAGCCAAAAAGGGGGAAGCACAGCGGTGCTTCTTGTCCAGTAGCTCGAAATTTTGGTTCGGCCTATTTTGGGTCGCGGTGCCTTCCGAGGCACCACGGTGCCGACGGTACAGTGAATCAAAAACACTCCATAATCTTCTGATTCATTGACAGATTTGAAGGGCAAAGGATCAAGCCAACTTTTGGCATGATCAAGGTGACTTTTGGCATGATCAAGATTCCTTTTGGCAAGATCTATGCACCCCATTTAAGGCATTCACATGTCTTGTGATCCACAATCTTGTACCCATAAATAGAGGCTTCAAAATTAGATTTTATATACTTCACTACAACTACAAAATCTGAAACTTTGAAGAACTATTCTTCTTATTCTAGCAATCTTTTGTTCTTGTTTCTTCTGCAAGGTTTCTCAAGCATTTGACTTGTGTTTGAGAAAGTACTGTCGTTTTATCTTGGGAGACTATTACCCATCCACCGTAAGCCATAATATACGGGATAATTTTGTCTTAAGAGGGTCGAGTCGAGTGTTAGCACTCTTTCTTTAAGATAAAATTATCCCGTATATTATGGCCAGATACACAATTTTTTACAACAAAAGTCTGAACCCTCTAGATACCATGTTGTGAGCAAGTGCGTCACTTATTTTAATTCTAGTAATATCTTTGTGTGCAAAATTCCAATTTCTTTTCTGGCGGCGTCACCGACTATGGATTATGGAACAAATATGAAAACACGGAATTACAAGGCTTTAATTAGTCCAATTTGGAGTGCTTTGTTCCTTTTGCTTTTCACTTACTTTCTTTGCTAGTAATTCTTGTCTCATGATGACGATGTTTGAAGGCAACGAAATCTAGAAAATAAAAATAAAAAGTTACAAAATGTATGTGTAAAATCATTCGATAGTGCAGTTTAATGATCAACAAATTGGTGGAAATCAATCATTTTTTAGGTTCAAATTTGGGTGGGACTCATCTAAAATTTAGAGGTCAGAGTTATGATGATGGACGATAGCAGATACTCGGTGAATAGGCGAAGTTGATGACACCACTATCATTTAAAATATACCATAAATATTTTTCTAGTCATAAAATCCTATTATTTAGGTGAAATATTATTTAGGTGAAATGAGAAGTTTAAAATTAATTTATCTTTAAGTATAAAAATGTCATTTTTTAAGGACATGCTAGAAAGAAAAAGTGATCAAACAAAATGAGGTAGAGAGCAGTGGCGAAGCTAGAATTCTCGCTAAAGGGGTTTATGAAGAAACTGAAGAAGTTAAAGGAGGTTCAACATCTATTATATTTACATGAAAATATAATTTTAACCATATATAGTTAGTGTAATTTTTTGTCGAAGGGTTGGATGAACCCCCTTAACCCTACCTGGCTCCGCTCCTGGCAGAGAGTAATAGACGAGCTATCAACATCCTTTCCTGTTTTTTTTGGTACAAATTCTTGTGAGCCAATGGCACAAAATTTGGTGAATAATGGGTTAGCTTTGCTACTTTTCAACACAAATACGAAGTTTTATCTGCAATAAGATTCGAACACACTATGCGCGCCTAAACAAGCATTATGTGGTATGTTCTCACCTCGTAATAATGTTAAATTCTTGAAAACCTTGTTAATGCATTACAGAATTTAGGCAAACCATCAATGACTGCCATGGCAAATGTGTTGCACACGTGGGGTACTATTGCAGAATTTCTGTATGAAGCTTTTCTGCCATAATGGCGACATTTAGTTGTTTCAAAAAAATATAACCGATTCCAACTTCTTGCACTACGTTTATGGGACGAAAAACTAAAAACAACGCTACTTAATATTAGATATTTGATGAAGTATTGGTCTCATCTAACACTTGCACAGAGTATTCCTCAACAAAAAACTTTTTGTCTCTATGGAAATTCCATTTGGAATTTAAATTTCACAAAAATGAGCAGGGTAAAACCTATACTTAAAACTCATTACAAGGAACACTATGTGGAGCAAAAACCTCATATATCTTGCTCTAAAACTAAAATAAGAGAGATAAATTTCGCAGAAAACACTTGTGCCAACACTTCAACCATCAATTTTCCTTTTCTTTGATTTTTGATCTTGAGATTGATCGAAGGATCCTGAAGAGGTCAATGCACTAAGACCACTTCTTCCTGAATCTTGAACAGATTGGTTATTGGATTTCGCAGGGCCGTCATTGTGTAAGTGTTTTCTCTTGGTAGATTTGGATGAACTTCCTGATGCATAATACTCCGTGTCTTAGTACTTTGAGTAGGAGTTGCAAAGCGTCGAGATGAATTGGTTAATGTAGTAGCACCAGACGACCTCTGAGCCATCATTTGCTTCAAGTTTATGCTATTCTGTTTAAGCCCACTTGACTCCAGGTAATTGTTATACCCCGTAGTTCTGGCCATGCGTATGAGAGCGTACGAAAGGGGTTAAGACTTAAAATTTTCGAAAGATAGGTTGACGGATTGTTTCGGACGAGTTTTTAGTTAACTTTGAGGCGGTTTTATGTTCAGTTGCATTATGAGTTCCTAGGTGTTTTAAAGGCCTAGCACGTAGTTCGTTGATTCTAGTTCCCAACGCAACCAACCGTTCGTCGATAGGGTATCGGAGTAGAAAGTTATGAAGGTTGCAAGTTCAGTCGTGATCGAGCGAAAAGTGTTTCGGTCAGGGCCACAGCGCGCGGCGATGTTCGAGGAGCTGGTTGCAGCGCCGCGCCGGAAGTTCTGTGAGGTGGCGGAGGTTTCATTGTGGCCACATTTCAGGCCGAGGCGGGATTTCTGGCGGAAAAACTGAGGAAAATCAGATTTCTTCTTTTAAAAAGGCCATGGGAGGGTGACAAGTATCCCCCCATCTGATTTTTGCATGTCCTATATATTGACCAAGTCTTGAAGACTTGGTCATCTTTCAAAGCTCTTCTCTCTCTCTAAGTTAGAAGCTCTCCCTTCTCTCTAGAATTTCAAGAGGAAATCCAAGCTTGAGGAAAATCTGAAAAGTATGGCAAGAAGGAAGCTTGTTGGCTAGCTTGTAGGAGTTATTGTGGTGGTGTTTTCGGAAAGGAGGCTAGCAAACCTTGTTGGAATAATTTGGCTAAAGCTCTAAGGTAACAATTCGTTTCTTGTAGCTAATTTTTAGTGTTGCATGTGAAGAAGAAAGATTTTGTAGTGGTAAATATTGCCCTTAGATACATTGTATGCAAGAAATATGGTTTGGATATGAAAGGGTTGGATAAGGATGATATGTAAGCATGTTATAGCCTAAATACTACCTTAAACTTGTTAAGTTAGTTGTTGTACATTGTGGGGCAGAATTTTACATATCCAAGTTTAGGTGTGTAATCCCCTTTGAAATGTTGGATTGTTGGGCCTTAAAAGTGGCGGTTGGATGATGATTTCGGCCTTGAAAAAGGTGGCAAAGTATGTAGAAACAAAGGAAATGCTGCCCGATTTTCCATAGAATTTAGTGACTTTGCACTTGGAATATCCTACGTTGAAACTAGAGGTTAATAAACGTATTATGGTCATTATAGGTGTTATACCCCGTATTTCCAGAGTATGTACGTGAGGACGTACGTATAAAAGTTTAAGCCTTAAGTAGGCTAAGGGACGAAATTTGTGCACAACTAGCGAAAAGAATCGTTTTCGACGAACGCGTTTTCCAAACTTTGCGAAGGAAAAATTGCGGCTATGTCATTTATAATTTTTGCGGATTTTTCAGAGATGAAATATTTTGGACCAATTGGAGGCGACATGTGTCACCGCCAGGTGTCGAGTTGGGCGATTTTTGCTTGGTGGAAGCTTCAGGTGTTATACCGTAGTTCGACCCTACGTATGAGGCGTCTGAAAGCATGTAAGACTTAAAATTTTCAAAGGATAGGTTGTGGATTATTAGGACGGGTTTTAGTCAACTTTGGGGCGGGTTATGACCCGATTCATTGAGAGTTCCTAAGTATTTTAAAAGCCTAGGCGTAGTTCGTTGAGTCTAGATTCAACGCAACCAACCGCTCGTCGATAGGGCGTCGGAGTAGAAAGTTATGAGAGTTACAAGTTCAACGTGATCGGGCGTAAATGCGTTTGAGACAAAGCGGCAGGCCGCGGCGGATGCGAGGCGCGGCGCCTAAAAAATGCGAGGGTCACTGAAGTTTCAGCGCCGCGCCAGAGCAGCGTGGCGCGAAAGTCCGAGCCGTGGAGGTTTCAGCGCCGCGCCCGAAGCGGATTTTTGGGCGGAAAAACTTAGGAAAGTCGATTTCTCTTTTAAAAGGCCATGGGAGGGTGACAAGTGTCCCCATCTGATGTTTCTTGCAGGGCTTATAGTGCCCCAGTCTTGGAGACTTGCTCATCTCTCACACATCCTCCTCTCGCTAAAAATCAGCTCCTCCTTCCCGCTAAAACCCCAAGAAACATCTGAAAGTTAAGAACAAGAAAAAGAAGCTTGTAGCTAGCTTGTTGGCATTATTGTGGTGGTGTTCTTGGCAAGGAAGCTAGCAATATTTGGGATAAGTTTTGGCTAAAACTTTAAGGTAACATTTCTTCCTTTAGATTTAGTTCTAGTGTTGCATGCTTAGAAGAAAGATCTTGTGGTAGTAAAATAATGCACTTAGAGTCATTGCATGCTAGAAAATGTGGTTTGGATATGAAGAATGGGTTAAGAAGAGATTATGAGCATGTTGTAGCCTAAAAACTACCTTAGAATTGTTAAGTGAATTGTTGTAAACTTATTGGGCAGAATTTTGGGTGTGAAATCCCCTTTGAATTGTTGGATTGATTGAGCCTTAAATGTGGTGTTTTGGATGATAAATTTGGCCTTGAGAAAGGTGGCAAAGTGAGTAGAAACAAAGAAAATGTTGCCCAATTTTCCTTAGAATTTAGTGACTTTGAACTTGGATTGTTCTACATTAAGATTAAAGGTTAATAAACGTATCATGACTATTATAAGTTGAAATATTACTTGCGGTAGTTTGGACTTGGCAAGTGGATTGACCAAAGAGGTATGTGAAGCTTTCCTATCTCTTGAGCATGAATAGATGAAACTATGTAGTGCGGTGAGCGTCTGAGATTTGGTATTCTTACTTGATTTAAGTATATAATGACTTGTTTCATTTTAAGAATGTATAATTCCCTTAGTTAGGGAAAAAGTATGATTTTACTAAAGTATAGAGTTAATATAACAACTTTATGGGAAGTTGGTTTATTAGCTTCATAAAAGGTTAATGAGAAGAGATTTTCTCTAAATAAGATAAGTATGTGAAGAGGCAAATTGATGTTAAAGTATCAATTGTCCAAAGGTTTTTATGTATAAAGAAGAGTCATTGTTGAAAGAGTTGAAGCATATAGTACTTGGGTTAAACTCCCGGTGTTCTTTTATTAAATATATGATTAAGTGTCTTAAGTAAACTAAAATGAGAGAGTATATGAACAAGACTAAAAGAAGTTATAAGTTTCTTAACTTATTTATGATATGATGACAGTTTGAGATAGGGTAAGAGTATGTCTGAGGGGCAAGCCCAGATCGTCATACCTCCTTGATGTAAGAGTATGTCGAGGCGGCCAAGATCGTCATACCATCCGCTTGATGTAGAGTATATCGAGGCGGATCCAAGATAGTTTTGCCATCTGCACCAGTATAAGAGTATATCGAGGCAAGCCCCAAGATCGTTATACCATCTGCTCAGGTGTAAGAGTATATCGAGTCTGACCCAGATCGTTATACCATCCGGCGGGGTAAGAGTATATCGAGGAAAGTCCCCAGATCGTTATACCACTGCATTAGTGGATTTGCTACCCGTGATGTGAGGAATACCTCACGCGAGTCCTTATGGGCTTATGCGGGTGAAATAGTCCCGTCGGTAGTGCAGTAGATCACGAGAGTACCTAAATGCGGGTCCACGGGACCCGTGCGGGTGAAATAGTCCCGAGTAGGATGGTTTTATTGATACTACTGGCGAGGTACCTGTTTTGATCATGAGCCTCTATTTTATGCGATATTATATATATATACTTGTCACTCTCATTGTTAGTAAGGCACATAAAAGGTATTTTATTGTCTTTCATGACTCGGCTTGCTTTTAGACTTGATATCGTATTACGATATTTTTCGACTTTACATACTTGGTACATATTGTGTCGACCCCTTCGCCGATTTGCGTTCAATCTGCCGCGGTAAGGGTAGCGGTGTGGATCCTCATTCTTGGATCACTCTTCCGATGTCGAAGCTCCATCCCTCCGGACGCTTGTTATTTTGGTACGGTTACACGATGCTATAGGTACTTTGTATATTCGGGTATGGCGGGGCCTGTCCCGCGATTGTTATCTTTAAGTGCGTAGTCACATTTATGTTTTGGGCTATAAGAACCAGTTGTACTATTATACTTTTGTTAAGTATGTTTTATGGAAGGCAGCCTTACCGGCTGGCCAGTGATGTTGCCTTTTTATACGTATGTGTTATGTATGTTCATTGCTATTCTCGACATATACGGCGAGTACCGGTAGGTACGGTCATGGCCCCGGGGCTGGGTCGTGACACTAGGCTTGCACGTTTTTTCCCTTTTAGTTGCCTAAAATGTTTGGTCAATGTTTGGTAGGATATTTGTGTGGTTGATGACCAAGTGGGACCCACACAACACATGGCTTAATCTACACCTACACTTGCCTACCACGGCTTGATCTTGGCCATTGAATGTCCTATAAATACCCTTCCAATGCAAGACTAAATCTTCATCCACAAATCATTTTCCAAGTCTCAAAATCCTCCCTTAAGTGTTGTATTCGTCAGGCCTCCCACTCAGAAGCCTTGGCGAAAGTATCCCCTTTGCCTAGTTGTTTCGTATAATACCCCCTTGGTAGAAAAGTACTCTCAAGTATTGTTACTATTCCCAAATACCTTGGACTAATACCTTGTAGTATTCGAGTTATACCTATACTAAAAGCCCAGAAATACTATTATACTTCCTTTAGCCACTAAACGAAACCCTAAGGAAAATCTTCACAGCGGGTTGAAGTATTAAGAAGAAGTCGCGTAGAACTTCTAAGGGTTGTTTGGAGCGGGTTGGAGCGTTCAGAATAGGAGCTAAACGTTGCTCAGGATCGACATATAAACTTGGATAATTTTGGGCTTATCGAGGTAAATACTCTTGTCCTTCTATTGTAATTGGGAATTACATACTGTAGTTGTATAGAAGTGAGTATAAGATATATAGAAGGATGGTATAAAAGAAGAGAATTAAATTGAAATCACATCTGAAGAATATTAAAGAAGAATACTGAACTGTACTTACATAGGACTGTATTTACAGTAGAATTGTGTAGTTTGACGGGTAGGGAAGTGCTGCCCAATTTTCCGTAGAATAAAGGAATATGCATCTAGAAGTATTTTGCAGAATAGTCTAGACGTTGATAGACTCTTATGACCAATATAGGTTGAAGTACTGCGAGTAGCGTATTCTACTCGAAGGGTGGAAAAGGCTAACAGGACTACAGTACTTTGGAGCGTTTTGCTAATAGTCGATAATCGTCGCGAGGTATGTGATTCTTCCTATCCTCTTGAGCATGATATTTTAAAAGAATATATATATAGTACGGTAGACGTACGTGTGTTAACTGAACGTAGTTCTACGGCAATGTCTTTGACTTAAGCCTGAATAATAAGAATCTTGAAGTATTTCAAAAGAATTAAGAATCGTTTTGAAAGCTTAAGAGTTATACTAGCTTTATGGGAAGTTAGGTATAACGACTTAAGAGAGATAAAAAGAATGGTTTATTGATTGTAAAAGATAAGAGACTTGATCTTAAAAGATAAGAGACTTGACTTAATTGAATTAATATGAATTTTGTTAAAAAATGTGAAACCTCATTCGTGAGTAATGAGTACTTGGTTTTTAAAAAAGGAATAATGTTTCTTGATTTGAAATCGAATAAGTATCGAACAAACCAACTGCAGCTAATAAAGAAATGTATTGAATAACTAAGTATTATTAAAAACCAGTAGAAACCTCCATCTGCATAAAAGCTAAGATGAGACAAAATGATATTACATTTCCTAGATCATGGCTGCTCTAATAAGATTGTTATAAACAAGAATAACCTACTCACACATAAGGCATATATTACTCATTGTTTTTAAAAGAGAATCATGTTATTAAGCGATTAAGACTATGAACTACGAAACCTTTGAAAATGAGAAACTTGAGCATCCAAATTAGGCAAACTTGAACTTTTGAAAAGAATGTTGTTACTTGACATTGTTCTAAAAAGTGTAAGCCACTTGATTTAAAATAGTATAAAGTACTTGATTTTAAAACATGAACGTATGTGGTACTACGGATAATAGTATCGAGTTGTTTTTACGTAAAAAGAGGTCCTTTTGAAAGGATAACTGTATGTAGTACTTTGGGGTTAAAACCCGGATTTGTTGTAATAAAATAAATGTCTGTGAGTATGATTAAACTTGCCTATGCTTGTGGTGATAGCCTTTGTTGTGCAAGTGTTGTATTTACATCGCTCTGCGTTGGAGGTCGGCTACTTGATTGATTGATGGACATACTGACACGATGGGTGGCCCACGGGTATGCTTCCACTAATCGATCCTTTTGGACATACTGACACGATGGGTAGCCCACGGGTATGCTTCCATTAGGAGAGTTATCTTGTTATCGGCTTGGACATACCGACGATGGGTGGCGCGAGTATGCTTCCATTCGATGGTTATCTTGTTATTTCCTTTTGGACATACCGACACGATGGGTGGCCGGGTATGCTTCCATTAGGAGAGTTATCTTGTTATCGGCTTGGACATACCGTGCGATGGGTGGCCCACGAGTATCTTCCATTCGATGGTTATCTTGTTATTTCCTTTTGGACATCGACACGATGGGTGGCAACGGGTATGCTTCCATTAGGATGGTTCCATGGCCATGCTTATACCGAGGTAAGATCTTGCCGGCATGCGGCCGTAGTTGTGCGGGTTATATTTGAGTGATGACTTTGAGGGCGTGAGTCCCTGACTTGACATGACTGCTTTTATATTGTGAAGCGTAGTTTTGTTATCATACATGTCTCTGTTTTGTTATAGACTACTATGATTTCATTTACGGTATTTTGATTTCACATACTTGGTACTGTTATCGACCTCGCCCGGGCTGCGTTCATCTGCGGTAAGTACATCGGTTGGCGATCCTCGACAGGATCACAAATCAGCGTTTTGGGAAGCTCCGTTTCTCGGAGGCTTATCTTTTGGTATGTTACCACGAGTGCATGGGTTCTTGTACATTCGGGCGTGGCGGGGCCACTGTCGCCATAGTTGTCGTTACATTCTTAGAAGTGCAGTAATGCTTGTTGTGGGCGGGGTTTGTAAAAGATTAAACTATTCAAACTTTGTATTTATATATATCTTAGAAAAGCGACTTTCTCTCGAGATAAAATGTGTTTCATTTCTGATTGTTTCATGTCTTGTTTTTATGTTCCGCTGATTACTCTGATGTATGACTACTTGGGTGTCCGGATAAGGCACCAGTCACGGGCCCCGGAACGGGTCGTGACAATAGGTTGACGTACTACGTGCGGTATAGTGGACTTAGCAAGTGGATTGACCGAAGAGGTATGTGGAACTTTATTATCTCTTGAGCATGAGTAGTTATACTATATAGTACGGTAGACGTACGTGTTTTGAATAAAGTACATCCTTTGGTATACTTGAAGTATTTTGAAAATTGTGTAAACTGATTTGAAGTATAAGTCTCTTGGTTAATAAAAGGACGAAATTGTTTATAAGGAGTTATAACGGCTTTATGGGAAGTTAGTTATAACGGCCTTATGAAAGGATAAGAATGTCTTAATTTCTAAAGCATAAAACTAGTATAACGGCTTTATGGGGAGTTTGTTATAATAACTTTATGGAAGGTTAAAGAGTTGGTTTCCTTGAATAAGGTAAACAAAGATGAAAGAATCGAAATTAAGAAGGGCAATTTGATTTAAACGACATCAATTGCTTAGAGGGTAAAATGAGAATTTTTATGTGAAAAAGGGATCTTTTGAAAGAGTAGAAGTACATAGTACTTCGGGGTAAATTTCTTCGGATTTGATTAAGCAATAAGAAGGTGCCTTAAGGTCAAGAATGAGATTTATTTTTGTAGATTAATGAAAGTCTAAAGAAGTTATGAGTTTACTTGGACGTACTGTCAGTGATGGAGGATTCCACGGGTATGCTTCCATTGTCTTATTATGAGTTTACTTAGACGTACCGTCAGTGATGTGGGATTCCACGGGTATGCACCTTGGACATGCTTACGATGAGTGATTCTGAGGGATGCAGTATGAGGGGTAAGAGTATAAATGAGGGGTAAGTCCCCAAGACGTTATACCACCTTCTCCAGGGTAAGAGTATAAATGAGGGGTAAGTCCCCAAGACGTTATACCACCTTCTCCAGGGTAAGAGTATAAATGAGGGGTAAGTCCCCAAGACGTTATACCACCTGCTTCAGGGTAAGAGTATAAATGAGGGGTAAACCCCCAAGACGTTATACCACTTATTCCGTGGATTTGCTACCCACGATGCGAGGAATACCTCATGCGAGTCTGTAGGGCTCATGCGGGTGAAATAGTCTCATGCGGGTGAGTACAGCCTATGCGAGGAATACCTTATGCGGGTCCACATGACCCATGCGGGTGAAATAGTCTCAGGAGTAGGAGTGCTTAATGATACTGTGGGGCGGATGACCTTGGTTTGATCATGAGTTTCCTATTTTCATGCAGTATGGTATATACTTGATATTCTCATTGTTAGTAGGGCACAGTGTACTGTAAATTGATTATCATA
The DNA here is from genome assembly GCA_029844215.1 of Przewalskia tangutica. Lineage (NCBI taxonomy): Eukaryota > Viridiplantae > Streptophyta > Magnoliopsida > Solanales > Solanaceae > Przewalskia > Przewalskia tangutica. The sequence goes on from CM056732.1 coordinate 815,069, forward strand.
CATGTCTCCAGTTATTTTAGACTTATGAGGTATTTTCAGTATATTTTCAGTTTCGCATACTTGTACTGTTATGACCTCCGCCGAAGTGCGTTCATGCCGCATGAGTTGAGGTTCGTAACTGGCGATCCGCTCTTAGGATCACCGATTCTGAAAAGCTCAATTTCTCCGGAGGCTTTGTCTTTTGGTACGGTTCCCTGAGGTTATAGACTTTTGTACATTCAGGGAGTATGGCGGGCCTGTCTCCACGATTGTTATTCCAAGTGCAGTAGTCACATTTGTGGTTTTGAAATGTAGAACAAGTTGTCTTTATTATCTTTTATGGAAGGCGATCTTATCGGCTTGCGATGATGTTTCTTGTATATAGGTTATGTGTTATGTATGTTCGCTATTCTTTCACGATGTATCGCATCGGGAGTGCGTGACAGTAATGGATAAGGGAAACACGCTGCGAGATTTTGCCAGCTGCCAAAACATGCAAAAGCATCATAATTGGTGCGGCAGACTATCTTCATATGTTGCTTGACGATGATAACAGTGAGAATCCATAATGATGAGCTACAATCAATAAGCACGCTTGAAGATTGCAGACAAAACAGCTCCTGAACCACAGATTTACACAGAAAATCACGAACAACATAAGATAACTCAAAATTTGAAAATCATTGGAGAGTTAATAGATCTTTGATCAAAGCAGTAAAACAAACAATCCAATTGTGAAATTATTAAGACTGTCAAAGCTGCAGCAGGTTAAATTCGATATGACTTAAAAAAGTTCACATGAGCTCAAGTCTATATAATGATCCAATCACTTGAACTTCGAAACAAAAACTTCTAGAAAGTACAAATTAATTTAAGTATTGAATAAAGGTAATCCCATTCACTTTACGCCTGGCTACTCTGGCACTTCCTGTCTGATTAACTGTTAGTTCAGTTTCCATGGCAAACAATCCAATTCTCATGTGGCAAAATTTCAAGAAAATAAAGTATGAATTCAAGAATAAACCAATGAGGTACTTTTGTAAACTACCTTGAAATGGTTGATACTTTTGTAAATATACCTAATACCTAATTCTCCAATTCTCTCTGGAAACATACAGAGTGATTCCTGTGAGGAGTTGGCCGCAGTAAGAGAAGTGTTTTAGCTGTTCTAATTAGGGCTTGCTTTGTTTATTCTCTCCCTCACAAACGCAACAGGAAATTGGGCTCGGGTATGGGTTTCTGTTCAATTGGCCCATTTTCATTCACTTCTTACTATTCGTAAAAAGTAAAAATTGGATAGACTAGCCACTTCTATAAATATACCTAATACACCTTTTATTCCGGATCCAGGATTTAAGAACAGTAAGAGCACCTCTACACACAATCTGTTTTTCAAAAAGTATTCTACAACTTCGAGTAATATTATTCTTGTAATAGCCCTTAGCTGGGGTACTTAAAACAGGCTCAACTAAGTATGCACCACGAGTAATACAATTATTGTAAAGCCCTTTGTTCACCTCGAGTAAACCCCCTTTAGAGGCCCTGGGGTGCACGTTCATCCTGGGACTTCCACCGTATAATACTCAGGAATGTTTCTGTAAATTGGAAATAATTTAGTTTTTTTCCCCAAAAATTTCCCTTTTTTCTGTTTTTGTACAGAGGACTGATAGAGAAGAGAAACTCAAAACCCAAACTGGAATGACAATCGGATGGATTTGTATCGTTGATCCTAAACAGTTTTCAATTGAGTAGCTTGATAATGTTCATCACAATAATAACAAAAACAACAACAACAATAATAAACTCAGAAACCTGAGTCAGAATCTTCTCTCTTAAATGCAGGCAGCTCAATACCAAAAATAAACGTGAAATGAAGGAACTCGCCATAGGAATCTATAGATTAAGCTAAGGTAAAAGAAGCAAAAAAACTATCATACATATAAACACACAATGTAATGAAACCTTAGAAAAACAACATCGTTGTTGTAATAGAAACACTGATGAACCCTATAATAGTTCAAAGGGGAAATTGAACTAAAAATACAACAAAAAATGAGTCCTCTTTCAATGGATTAAACAATTTTCAATTCCTAATTACATATTTGCCATCGTTCTCTTGGGTTGTGAATATGAACCTAATTTACTATCATCCCATATGAAGCAAATATGAACCAGTAGGTCACGCGTGGAAACAACCTCTTGCAGAAATGCAAGACTGCGTACAATACTGGTCCGGCCCTTCCCCAAATACCGAGCTCACTAAATCAATCAGAACATAGAGCGTTTGTTCCAAAATACGGGCTACATGACGTAAATATTTTCAAAAATAGACATAGAGCGTAATTTGTTCCCAAAAAATGATGCTAAATCACGCAAACTGTTGTTAATGTTCGAAAGTTCTTCTCTGCAAACTAAAACCCTAAATCGAGTGAGGGAGGGACAAGAAAAAGTGATTATCAAAACGGTCCTTTAATGTATGGGATTTATTTCTATTTGGTCCTTGATGTATAAACATGATAAAAATGGTCTTCAACTTATTTTTTAAAGTGATTCGTTTGGTCCTATGCCGTATATAAGTAGTGATAATTGCCCGTTTGGCCATAAAATTATTTTTTATGTTATTTGAAAATTGGTATTTGGACATGAAAATTTCAAATCAAACTTGAAGTTGTATTTCAAATTTGGAAAACAGCTTATAACCTGTTTTCAAACTCACTTTTCACTATTTGAAAAGTATATTCGAGCATGAATATTATTCCAAATATTTTTTACAAGTATAATCAAACGTAATTCCATCTTCAATTTCATAAATTCTATGATCAAATGCCTACTTAATATCAAAATAAAAATATTTTAGGCTTCCTTTCATACTTCATTGGATACATTCATCATAAAATTATATTTTTCTTCAAGCTTTACCTTTGCATTAAAAAATTGCTATGATTCTTTAGAAATTTTGATGTGACTTCTAAAATCGAATTGAACGATATAAAAATTTACTTTTACTTTGTAGTTTGATATGTCGAAAGCCTCCTTTTATTTGTATGAATCTCTTATGAAGTGCCCCTCTTCTTGGAATTTGACAAAAAGAAATTAGTCTTCTAAGTACAATTTATTAGACTAAATTCCTATAAGTTTACATTTGCTACACTTTATTTGTACTTAAATTTTCACTACATTTTTTATTCTTGACTTCGTCCAGTTTAACTCATAAAATTGCTGTCTTTGCAAATTGACTAACATTTAGTATTTTAGGGCAGTCTTTGACTATATAATTTCTTGTCCTCTTAGCACATTTCACATTTAGATTTTTTTTATAAAAATAAAGATAGAAGAGTTTCCTAGCTCGTGGAATTTCTTAATCAACAATGAGATGTTGATTTTTGATACTCCTGTCTCTTTTTTCTCGTACACTCTTTTGTTCCAAACTATACTCATTAGGGCTGCACAAAAAAGGACCGGATCGGACCGATAAATTTGGTTCGGTCTTTGATTCTTTTAATTTGTATTTTCGGATTTCGGTCTGATCCGGTCCTCAGTCCTTTTAATGTATATTTTCGGATTTCAGATCGGATCGGATTGATAATTCGGTCCGGTCTTCGATCCTACTTTTCTGAAAATTCGGTCCTCGATCTGATCCGATCCGATTTTAAGATTTTGTGCGGCCCTACTTATTAGTCAACAAAGATAATGATAGCAAGACCAAAACAAAGAAAATAGTAGTACTTGCACTTCTTACCATTATTCTTTGTTATACCCCGTATTTCCAGAGTATGTACGTAAGGGAATACGTACAAAAAGTTTGGCTTGAAAGTTAGCCTTGGACGTTTTTTTTGTACACAACTCGCTTAAAGAATCGTTTTCCGACGAAACGCGTTTCCACTTTCGTAGGAAAATTCCGGCTATGCCATTACTAATTTTGCGGATTTTTCAGAGACGAAACATTTTGGACCAACGGGAGGGCAACACTTGGCACCTCCCATGGTGGATTTGAAAATCGCCCCGGGACGGGTGGACGGGCATTGCACGTTTTTGTTGCCTTCGCACAAAGTCGAGGAGTTGGTAGGATATTTGTGTGTAGTAAATCTTCACCCTACACTTGCCTTGCACTTGTCTCAATCTTGGCCATTGGTTGGCCACTTCTTGACCTATAAATACCCCCCTTAGAGATGAAGAGTTCTTCATCCACAAATCTTCCAAGTCTTGAAAAATCCTCTCCTCTTCCTTAAGCCAAATCGTCCCAACACCTCTCCCCTTTGAGTGAGCTTGGCGAGGCCTACCCCACCCTAGCCTGGCCGAAATCTACCCCTCCCTTGGTAGAAAAGTTGTCTCTAGTATCGTTATAATGCCCAAAATACCCTAGCCCAAATCCCTTAGTACTTAGTAGAAGTTGTGAAGAACTTCTAAGGTTTCTGAGCTACCGGGCGCAACTTGTGAGCTAAACCTTGCTCAGCGCGACTTTATCTAGGATATTATTGGGCTTACCGAGGTAATAATCCTAACCTCTTTTGTATTAGAGAATGTATAACGTTAGAAGTATAAGAATAAGTATAAAATACTTAGAAGAATATCACGAAGAATAATTGAATCAGACTCACATGTGACTGCCACATGAGACTTATATAGCTCACCGGTAGGGTCATACGCCTGACTTATCAGAGAATTATGAACCCCTGTTTTGAATGACCTTGAGTAGTCTTTAATAGATATGTGTGACTATTATAGGTGACTCTGCGCGACATATTCAACTGGCGGTGGTTTTCACGGTAGGTATGTGATTCTTCCTAAAGCATGATATTTTACAATATATAGTACCAGACGCATACGTGTTAATCGAATAATAACTACGGCAATGTCTTTGACTTAAGCTGAATAATACCTATGGTAATGCCTCACGCTTAAGCTCGATAATACTTACAGAATGCCTCACGCTTAAGCTGAATAACAAAGAATCAAAACATTTCAAAAGAATATCAATCATTTTTTAATGAAGATAAATATTTGGTTTTAACAAAGCTTAAGAGTTATACTAGCTTTATGGGAAGTTAGGTATAACAACTTAAGAAAGATAAAAAGGAACTGCATTTGCTTTATAAAAGCCTTGTATTGTTTTCTGTTAAGTGTAGTAAGATTGTGTGATAAGTAGACGTTATGACGCTACCGTGTTAGTGTCTTGTAATGCCTGTGTAAAGCGGTCATTCTGCCGCGGCTTACGTTGTTAACCTAAGTCCGTTGATCGTTATTGTATCACCTACCCTCGACTTATTTATACCGGTGGCTTGCTTCGACGCGGTCTATACGGCCTACGCGTCCGCGAGACTACGCGAGCAGCGGTATGCTCCAGTGATTGATCATTCCGGCGCTTAGCCCGACGCGGGATTCCTACGCGTCCGCTGAGACTACGCGGTCTTCGAGGCTACGCGGCCGCGGAGCCTAGGCGGACGCCGGGGTTGGCTGCCGACGCGAGGTATACCTCACGCGGTGCGTGTGTGACCTATGCGGATCGCGAAGTCCGTGACTAGGCGCGAGAATGATACTACGGGCGATCGCCTTGCCGATCATTCGCGCCTAGACTAGACTGCTACGCTTTCCTAATCGTTATTGTTTGTGATATGGCACTATGTGCAATTGAATCGATTGTATTTGTGAAAAGGTTTTAAATACTTTGATTTCATTTTAAAGTACTTTATAGTTTCACATACTTGGTACTGTTAGATCGACTCTCCTTCTGGGCCGCTCACGCCGCAGGTGGCAAGCAGTGCTAGATCCGCATCCTTAGGATCTCTTTGCATTGGTGTCGTGAGCTCCATCTTCTCCGAGGCTCTACTTTTGGTATGATCTCCCGTTGTAGATAGTTTGTACAGTGGCAGGTATGGCGAGAACCTGTCCCGCCATAGTTGTATATTTCAGAGGTCTCAGTAGTCATGTTATGCGATGCCGGATGTAATCGCTAAACCTTGTTCATATATATATGCCGAAAGGCGACGTTTGTTCACATAAAGCGTGTCTTATTTTATAAAACTGTTTACATGTCTTGTTTTATATTCCGCCGTTACTCGATGTATGACTACTGGGTGCCCTTGCAGAGGCACCACCACGCCCCGAACGGGTCGTGACAAAAGTGGTATCGAGCGATTAATCCTCGGAAGGTGTCTACGCACCGTATCTAGTAGTTCGATTATCGGTGTTGTGCACCACACCAATAATCGTGAGGCTATAGGATATTTAGGATTGGTTTCATTCTTCTCATTCTCGAGATCGTGCTTTAGAGCCGTGTTATAGTCGACCTCTAACGTATTCCTTTCCCCGTAATGCTTATGCCTCCACGTAAGGCAACCCGCCCGTATGGCAAGGCAATGGCGGAGGCGCTAGCAGACACCCAGAGTTACGAGGGCTCGTGCCCGCCATACCAGACGGCGAGTTCTTGACGCCGCCCCAAATAGAGATCGCAGCACCCACACCTCCCGTCCCACACCGGGCGGAGGAGTTAGCATAGCAAGAGACGGCCCTTTTGGCTAAAGTCAGGCCCGATATGAGGAGAGGTTTGAGGCAACCATTCCAGCCTCCAGCTCAGCTTGCACCCGTGGTACACCCAGGCGTATAGTTTGAGGCTACGAGATTTCCTTAGTCAGAGCCTCCGTAGTTTTACTGGTCGAGGTCGAGGATGATCCGCAGGAGTTCATCCGTCACCGCAGAGGATTACGCGGTGATCGTGGCTTCGTAGATCGAGGCCGTGACATTCGGTTCAGATCGGCCGCGTGATACCGCAGTCGATTGGTTTGATTCATGGAGCTTTCGGGAGAGCATGCACTCGCAGAGTGGGATGAGTTTTCGAGGCTTTTCTCACACACTTTGCCTCCGCATGGCGAGGGCACGAGCCGATAGATTTTTACCGGCCGAGACAGGGGACGCACCGTCGTGGAGTACAATGTCGAGTTTGATTCTTCGCTCGATATGTCCCAAAGATTGCAGATATGGAGGATGTGGTACACCGCTACGCCACCGCTAGATGATTATATGGCCGAGTCATGCGCGGTGTTTCTTCACCGTATGACATTACCCGCACGCAGCTCATGCTCTAGATGCGAGGAGCGGAGAGACCGCCGGCAGAGCGATATCGCCAGCAGGAAGCGCCAAGACGGCTTCTTTCGTGGTTCTCGTGGGCGCGATCGCCAGGTCCAGATTTGCACCACACCGCCGCAGAGCGCCCTATATCATCTTCGATACCAGAGCGCCGGGGCGTGTCGTGCCCCGTGACTTGGATTTGCGGTAGCAGGGCTAACTGCTCGAGGTCCGCCGGTGCCCGTTGTGGTAGATACCATTCTCGAGCTCAGACCGAGCTTGCTACACGCAGGCCGCAGGTCATTTCGCGAGTTTGTCCGACCGAGCGCGCCGCGGTAGGCCCGCCATGGTCTGCCGCTTCTTCATCCTCGATAGCCATCGCCCCGAGGCAAGGTACTCGGGTCGCAGGTCGCGCAGGTCGTGGCTCGTCCCGATTCTAGCGTCCTCGTAACCGCATATATGCTTTGTCCACCGACAGATCGTGAGGCCTCACCATGTCGCCACGGTACCTTATCGGTTCGGTTTGATGTGTATGCGTTGATAGATCCGGTTCTACTCGCCCCATATATCTCCCTTGTTGCTAGTAGGATAGGGATAGAGCCCGAGTCCATGCACTTTCGAGGTAGCTACGCCAGCTGGTGATTCGGTGATAGCTCGGCGGTATATGAGCTTGTCCCGTGACTATTTACGCCGTCGACCAGCCGACTTGATAGAGTTGGAGATGATTGACTTCGACGTGATCATGGGATGGATTGGCTAGCTTCTTGCTATGCCAATGTAGACCGCAGGAGAGTAGTACGGTTCCGTTTCGGCGAGCCGGTTGTTGAGTGGGAGGAGCACGGGACGCCGGTGGTAGGTTTATTTCCTACCAAGGCTAGGAAGATGGTGCGAAGGGTATATCTACCATCTAGTTCGAGTGTTTGATATCGAGGTCGCGTACAGATTTTCGGGCCGTCAGAGTCACGAAGTTCCCGCACGTGTTCCTGCATGACCTCTGTATCCTCCCGAGAGGAGATTGAGTTTTGTATTGACATATTGCAGATACTCGCCTATTTCCATTCCGCCATACGTAATGGCACCCGCCGAATGAGAGAGTGAAGGATCACTTAGGGATTTGCTAGAGAAGCGGCTTCATTAGGCCAGTGTTTCTCCCGGGGCGCGGTATTGTTCGTGAAAAGAAGGGCGACGCCGCGCATGTGTTGATTACAAAACAACAAGGTGACCATTAAGAATGTATACCCCTTCCTGTGATTGATGATTTGTTCGACCGGTTGCAGGCGCGAGATGTTTTTCCAAGATTGATGCGTCGCTATCATCGAGTTCGTGTCGAGAGGTGGATGTCCCAGATCGCATTCGACCAGACGCATTATGAGTTCGTGGTCATGTCCTTTGGGTTGACCAATGCTCCGCCAGATTCATGGATTTGATGAACCGAGTGTTCAAACCATTTTGGACACGTTGTGATAGTGTTCATTGATGATATCTTGGTTTATTCTCGCCAGAGCGAGCACGCGAGCATTTGGCGATCGTGGCCGAGCTTCTCCAGACAGCAGTTGACGCCAAGTTTTCCAAATGTGAGTTTTGGTGACTTGATGGCGTTTCTGGGCATATTGTCGGGTGATGGCATTCGAGTTGATACGCCAAGATCGGCGCAGCCAGACTTGGCCGAGACCTACTACTCCGGCTGAGGTTCGCAGCTTTTACGGGCCTGCAGTTATTATCGGGTTCGTGGAGAAGTTTGCTTCTATCTTCGCACCATTGACTAGCCGACTCGTGGCGCAAGTTTGATGGGATCGATGTCAGGAGCGTGGTTTCGATTCTTTGAAGAGAGATCGACGACCGCCTCGTTCTTACTCTTCCGCAGGTCGGATGGTTATGTCGTGTATTGTGACGCGTCGGGCATCGGGTTGGGATGTGTGTTGACGCAAAGATGGCAGAGTTATAGCATACGATCCCGACACCAAGAAACACGAGGAACTACCCCACCCATGATTTGAGCCGGCGGTGCGATTCACGCCAAGATCCGAGGCACTATTTGTATGGGGTTCACGTGGATGTTTATACGCACCACAAGAGCCTCCAGATATCTTCACCGGAGGAGCCGAACTTACGATGCAGACGGTGGTTAGAGTTGCTTAAGGATTACGATGTTGATATCCTATACCACCCAAGGCCAACGCCATGGCGATGCCCGAGTCGTAGGTCGATGGGAGCCTATCGGATGTGCGGCTAGAGAGGAGGACATGGTTCGTGATTTGCATCGCTTAGCGAGCCTTGGTGTCCGCTTGATTGATTCTCGATAGCGGTGGGGTTAGAGTTCGTGAGGTTGCCGAGTCTTCCATCGCCGGCGAGGTGAAGAGGCAACAGCTCGAGGATCCGCTTTGATTCGATATCGTGATACGACTCTTCGCGTGAGGCAAGCGGTCCTTTGAGGTAGCACTGATGGGTGCTAAGGTTTGAGGCGCATCGTGTGTTCGGATGTTTCGTGACTTCGGCAGGTTCTTGGGAAGCACACAAATACGCGTTTCATCCATCCGGGTCGACCAAGATGTACCACGACCTTAGATCTGTATTGGTGGGATGGCTTGAAGAGGACGTTGCGAGTTCGTAGCTCGCCCGTGTTGTCGCAGTGAAGGTAGAGCACCGAGGCCCGTGGTTTGTTACGCATTTATCGAGATCCCGACCGAAGTGGGAGGTAATCAACATGGACTTTATCACGGGATTACCTCGCACTCGGAGGAGACATGATTCTATATGGGTTATCGTCGACAGTCGACGAAATCAGCCCACTTTCTTCCCGTCGACGACTTTTCTACCGAGGATTATGCCGACTTTATATCCGAGAGATCGCCGATCGCATGGAGTCCCTACTTCGATCATATCGCATGCGGAGCCCGGTTTACGCCAACTTCCGGAGGTCCTTCCAGAGGTTTAGGACGCAGTGAGCCCGAGTACCGCATTTCATCCGCAGACAGACGGACAGCAGAGCGCACTATCCGGACTTCGAGGATATGCCGCGAGCCCGTGTTATCGACTTCGATGGTAGTTGGGAGGATCATTTGCCTCAGCTGAGTTCGCGATAATAATAGCTACCACTCCAAAGATTCGGATGGCGCCTTATGAGGCCTTATATGGGAGGAAGTGCAGATCGCCATAGGTTGGTTCGATGTGGGCGAGGCGCTAGTGGGACCAGATTTGGTGCGCAGCAGTGGATAAGTGCGGCTTATCCGAGAGCGCTATCGACACCGAGTCGGCAGAAGTCGTATGCAGATCATCGCCGTCGCATCTTGAGTTCGAGGTTCATGATTGGGTTTTCCTAAAGTGTCACCATGGCGGTGTGATGAGATTTGGGAAGAAGGAAACTCACCAAGGTACATTGGGCCGTTTCAGATTGTCCGCAGGTAGGCGCGTTGCTTACGAGTTGATCTGCCGTCCGATCTGGAGGCGGCATCCGGTTTTTCACGTATCTATGCCGAGGAGATGTATCGGATCCATCTAGTGGTACACCGATTGACGATGTCCAGTGACCGGCGGTTATCGTATGGCGAGATTCCCATAGCGATAGTCGATCGTCGGTTAGCGTCTGCGACGAAGGACGTGGCTTCCACAAAGTCTTGTGGCGGAACGAGCTCGAGGAGGAGATGACATGGGAGGCCGAGGAGGACATGAGGCGGAAGTATCCTCACCTATTCCCATACCTCCGTGTAAATTCACTTTCCTACTTGTAAATTTTCGCTATCGTTTCGCTATGTATTGCTCGTGGCGTGGCATTTGCTAACTGTTTAAGCTTCTTCGATAATCGTCTTGAGAAGGAACATTCGGACGAATGTTTCGGGCGAGGAGAATGTTATACCGTATTTCCGAGTATGTACGTAAGGGAATACGTCTAAAAGTTTGGCTTGAAAGTTAGCCTTGACGCTTTTTTTGTACACAACTCGCTTAAAGAATCGCTTTCCGACGAAACGCTTCCACGCCTTTCGTAGGAAAATTCCGCTATGCCATTACTAATTTTGCGGATTTTTCCGAGAGGAAACATTTTGACCAACGGAGGGCAACACTTGGCACCTCCCATTGGTGGATTTGAAAATCGCCCCTTGGACGAATGGATGGGCATTGCACGCTTTTGTTGCCTTGCACAAAGTCAAGGAGTTGGTAGGATATTTGTGTGTAGTAAATCTTCACCCTACACTTGCCTTGCACTTGTCTCAATCTTGGCCATCGTTGGCCACTTCGACCTATAAATACTTCTTAGAGATGAAGAGTTCTTCATCCACAAATCTTCCAAGTCTTGAAAATCCTCTCCTCTTCCTTAAGCCAAATCGCCCAACACCTCTCCCCTTGAGTGAGCTTGGCCGAGGGCCTACCCCACCCTAGCCTAGCCGAAATCTACCCCCCTCCCTTGGTAGAAAAGTTGTCTTCTAGTATCGTTATAATGCCCAAAATACCCTAGCCCAAATCCCTTAGTACTTAGTAGAAGTTGTGAAGAACTTCTAAGGTTTCGAGCTACTGGGCGCAACTTAGGAGCTAAACCTTGCTCAGGCGCGACTTTATCTAGGATATTATTGGGCTTACCGAGGTAATAATCCTAACCCTCTTTTGTATTAGAGAATGTATACTGTAGAAGTATAAGAATAAGTATAAAATACTTAGAAGAATATCACAGAAGAATAATTGAACTGTACTCACATAGGACTGTTTTCACAGTAGACTTATATAGCTCACCGGGTAGGGTTGTGCTGCCCGACTTACCGTAGAATTATGAACCCCCTGTTTTGAATGACCTTCAGAGTAGTCTTTAATAGATATGTGTGACTATTATAGGTGACTCTGCGCGACATATTCAACTTGGCGGTGGTTTTCATTTGAGAAGGTATGTGATTCTTCCTAAAGCATGATATTTTACAATATATAGTGCAGACGCATACGTGTTAATCGAATAATAACTACGGCAATGTCTTTGACTTAAGCTGAATAATACCTATGGTAATGCCTCACGCTTAAGCTCGAATAATACTTACTGAATGCCTCACGCTTAAGCTTTGAATAACAAAGAATCAAAACATTTCAAAAGAATATGAATCATTTTTTAATGTAAGATAAATATTTGGTTTTAACAAAGCTTAAGAGTTATACTAGCTTTATGGGAAGTTAGGTATAACAACTTAAGAAAGATAAAAAGGAATTTACTTGTTTATAAAAGCCTTGTATTGTTTTCTCGTTAAGTGTAGTAAGATTGTGTGATAAGTAGACATGTTATGATGCTACTGTGTTAGTGTCTTGTAATGCCGTAAAGGGGTCATTCTGCCAGGCTTACGTTGTTAACCTAAGTCCGTTATCGTTATTGTATCACCTACCCTTGACTTATTTATACCGGGCTTGCCCTCGACGCGGTCTATACGGCTACGCGGTTCGTGAGACTACGCGAGCAGCCGGTATGCTCGGATTGATCATTCGGCGCGTTTAGCCCGACGCGGGATTCTATGCGTCCGTTGAGACTACGCGGTCTTTTGAGGCTATGCGCCGCGGAGCCTAGGCGGATGCCGGGGTTGGTCGCCCCGACGCGAGGTATACCTTACGCGGTGCATGTGTGACATGCGGATCGCGGAAGTCCGTGACTAGGCGCGCAGAATGATACTATGGGCGATCGCCTTGCTTCGATCATTCGCGCCTAGACTAGACTCGTTACGCTTTCCTAATCGTTATTGTTTGTGATATGGCACTATGTGCAATTGAACCGATTGTATTTGTGAAAAGGTTTTAAATACTTTGATTTCATTTTAAAGTACTTTATAGTTTCACATACTTGGTACCAGATCGACCTCCTTCGGCTGCGTTCACGCCGCAGGTGGCAAGCAGTGCTAGATCCGCATCCTTAGGATCTCTTTGCATTGGTGTCGTGAGCTCCATCTTCTCCGAGGCTCTACTTTTGGTATGATCTCCAGATTGTAGATAGTTTGTGCAGCCAGGTATGGCGGAACCCGTCCCGCCATAGTTGTATATTTCCTTAGAGGTCTGTAGTCATGTTGTACAGTGTCGGATGTAACTGCTAAACCTTGTTCATATATATATGCCGAAAGGCGACGTTTGTTCACATAAACTGTGTCTTATTTTATAAAACTGTTTCATGTCTTGTTTTATATTCCGCTGGTTACTCTGATGTATGACTACTTGGGTGCCCCGGTAAGGCACCAGTCACGGGCCCCGGAATGGGTCGTGACATTCTTGTTCCAAAAGGTGGAATCTCCCAGCCCAAGAGCCCTCACACTCCGGCCCGACAGAGTTGGTGGAGGAGTTAAATCATGGTGACTTAGTTGATTCGCAATGGCTAGATCCGTGCCACACCACGTACAAGGATCCCCTTTTTTTTTTGAAAGGTAACTCTCACACTGCCGCTTGCGAAACTCGATCATTAATCTCTTGTTCCAAACTTCACCCTTGAAACTAACTAAACTGTCCATGCGGACTTCTTACCATTATTCTAATCTTTTTTCTTGTCTTGTGAAATGTAAAGAAAAAAAAACGTGTTTACATGTTTTTTTTTTTTGACGAAGGAACTCGCAACCGCTACTCTTTCGAGTGCGCACAGGTAAACCCCGGGCTGACGCAATAGCCTGCAAACCACGTCAGCCGATTAACCACACTTGGCAAACCATGTGTGACAGGCTCAATCAAGAAGGTTTATGCAGGGGATCGAACTCGTGACCTTGCGGTCCCACGCTCTACTGCTACAACGTGTTTACATGTTGACTTGGTGATAAGGGGTGTGCATGCTTAATAAATATTGAATTATTGTATCAAAATCCAGATTTTCACCACTTCGGATTTAATATTATGTTATTTGATGTGTTTTTATAAAAAATATATATTATTCGGTACGATATTTAATATCTACTAAAAATACTAAAATATCAAATATCATACCCAGATACCTAATTATATATGCAATCTTATCTATATTATATTGGCCTGAAATCATTCGAACTAAAAGCTTTTTGCCTTTACTACTTGATATAAACTAAATAAGAGTACTTAACTATATATATAGAATAAAAATTGCTCAAATATGTGTTTCATTTTCTGTCAACACTAGATATTTTCTGTTGAGATATGAATTATGAGTCTTTAGTTTTCAGCTTTAGTTTTTAATTTCACCTATCATGGTTAGTATTAATTGCAGTTAATAAGTGTTAGTTAGTAGTTAAGCACTCTTTGTTATCTAGCCTTATAAATAACCCAGTCTCTCTCTTTGTAATCGGTTAGAGTTCATAATAAAAAAAAGTTGAAAAGCTCTCACAAATTTCTCTCTCCTTGCTTCTCCTTCACTACTTGTCTTCTACAGATCTATTACATGCAAGGCAAGATCTCAACAATTAACATGGTATCAGAACTTCAGATTGCATAAATCATCTCTTCACAACATATCGCGCAACAATGCAATTTGTTGAAAGAATTTTTTCAATCGATCGATTTCAGATTTTCCAATTGGAGAAGACAGAAGATGTATTGAGGTCTACGTAATCGATCCTGATTCTCGCAGATAATAATCACATCATTATTGAGATCTTACAATCAATCACAATAACTCATGGAGAACACGATGCCTAATACTTCATCGATCGTCGAGGAAAGCTCGAATGACCTTGAATATTGTGGATCTAATCTTCCACTCTTCTTAAGTGATGCTGATACTCCATGAGAAAGAAGTACAGGTAGAGATTCAACTAATAGGAATGGAAAATTACACCTTATGGAGTCGCGCAATGAATCTGATTTTATTAACGAAGAACAAAATCGATTTTATTGACGGATCTGTTAAGCGAGACACCTACAGATTGAATCAAACTAAGCAGTGGGATAGGTGTAATGTTATGGTGATCTCGTGGATCATGAGGAATGTAGATAAAAGTCTATTGAGTGGTATATTATATAGATCGACTGCATATGCAGTGTGGAATGATCTGAAAGAGAGATTTGACAAGATCAACCTATCGAGAGTTTATCAATTGAAAAAGAAGTTGGCGATGTTGAATCAAGGTGTTATACCAGTATCTAGCTATTATTCACGAATGAAAGACCTATGAGATGAGATCGACTCGATTATACCACCACCTTCTTGCGACAGTGATAGTCCTAGAGCATACATACATCATTTATCCAATCAGAGGCTGCTTGAATTTCTTATGGGGCTGAATGACAGATATAGTCAGACTAGGAGTCACATCTTATTGATGTCACCAACTCCTAGTGTGAATCAAGCTTACGCTTTAATAGCACAAGATGAAAGTCAGAAAAAAAAACTATGGAAGTAGCACATTTGGAGGGGAATATGGTGCACCAGTGGATATGGTGAGCAGATTTCCACAGAACAAACCAAAGAAATCTTATAATCAAAATGCCTTTTGTGATTACTGCAAGATGAAGGGACATGTCAGGGAAGATTACTACAGGCTAATGCATTGTGATTATTGTAAGAAGCAGAGACATGTCATGGAAGGATGTTACAAGTTAATAGGATATCCTAATGATTCTAAATGAATGGGATATCCTAATGAGTCTAAAGGAAAAAAGAAGGTTAAAATGGTGATGGCTTATGGTGATGGAAGTTATCCACATCAGCACTCTTACAATGGTGATGGAAGCTATCCACATCAGCAAACTTACAACTATCCACATCAGCAACCTTATAATCCAAGAGTTATGGCAAATCTGACATATAACCAGCAGGAACAGCTCAGTTCAGTACTGAAGACATGTAATCCAGAAAATTATGAGAAGATCATGACAATTCTGAACCAAGCTTCGGAGGCAAATGTTAATCACAATGCTAAGGCTCATATGGCAGATAAAGTAGCCCTCAATGAGAAAGGTAAGGCTAGCTGGATAGTAGATTCTGGAGAAACAAATCACATGGTGAATGATAAAAATTTGTTTGAAATAAATAACTGAATAGAAAATGCAGGGAAAGTTCAATTGCCAACTGGTGAGACAACTGTCATTACACAAACAGGAAGTTGTAAGCTCACATGAGGTGATCTTATAAGACATGTATTGTGTGTGCCTAGTTTTAAGTTTAACCTCTTATCAGTCTCAAAACTGACAAGAGAGTTGACCTGATGTGCTCGTTTCTTTCCTGATTTCTTTATACTACAGGATCTCCTCACTGGAAGGTGGAGGAGATTGGTAAGAAGGTTGATGGATTATATGTGTTGGAGTCCAGGGGATATTATCACAGTAAGATGATGCAAGCTCACAGTAAAATGATACAAGCTCAAGCTCAGGCTCATACATCAGCCACAAATATTCCAGTAGGAGGGGCTTCAGCCACAGTTTTTCCAATAGCAGAATTGCAAGTTATACTATGGCATAGAAGAATGAAGTATGTACCTATGAGTGTGCTCAGGAAAATAAAAGGTATCAGTGACAAGTCCAGTTTTGAAATAAAGCATTGTGAAGTATGTCCTATAGCTAGGGAGACCAGATTGCCTTTTCCTTTCAGCACTAGTAAATCAGAAATACCTTTTCAACTATTACATATTGATGTATGGGGACCTTATAGGGTTCCTACTTATAATGGAATGAGGTATTTTCTCACAGTTGTTGATGACTATACTAGATGGACTTGGTTTTTTTTAATGCACATGAAATCAAATGTGGTTACTGTATTAAAAGGCTTGTTTACAGTAATCAAGACACAATTTAATATGAATGTTAAAGGCATTAGGTTTGACAATGGATCAGAGTTCTTTAACAATTCATGTAGTGAGCTGTTTAGTCAACTGAGAATCATACATCAGAGCTCTTGTCCATACACTCCACAACAAAATGGAGTGGTGGAAAGGAGACACAAGCACATTTTGGAAGTTACAAGAGCAATCAAGTTCCTAAGTAATTTACCATCAAGATCTTGGGGTGATTGTGTAGTCAGTACAGTGTACATAATCAACAGGATCCCTTCAGTGGTCATAGAGAATCTGTCACCATATGAAAAGTTGTTTAAGAGGAAACCATCACTGTCTCATATGAGAACTGTAGGGTGTGTGTAGTTTGATGTCAGGGCCATTAAGTCAGTGATGCTTGGGTATGCTACTAGACAGAAGGGGTATAAGTTGCTAAATCTGCACAGCAGAACTATCCTCATCAGTAGAGATGTGTCTTTTCATGAGGACATATTCCCTTTCCAGCAGAGCAGGCAGGAGGAAGTTGGTAAATAGGATGCAGAGGATAGTTATTTTCCCACTCTTGAACCACATATATCTGATGAAGCAGACATTAAGATACAGACACAAATGTTAGATTGCTCAGATACTCAAGAATGCACAGGGGTGTCAGTAGGTGAAGGCACAAGACATCTTGAGAAAGACAATGGTACTCAAAGTGGTGTTGAACAGAATGCTGGTGTTTCAGTGACTGAAGATGTGTTACCTCTTCATCAAGAGGGGTCAATCAATGTTGATAGAATTCCTTCTGAAGATGCAATGCATTCTGGAGACCATCAACCTCTGAAAAGTAGAAGGACCAATAGAGAAAGGAAGCCACCAAAATGGATGAATGATTTTATTCAACCAGTTGCAAAGTCAAGAAAGACTCTTTATCCATTAGCTGATGTAGTCAATTATGCTGGAATATCTGTATTCTATCACAGCTACATAGCCAAGATCGAGCATGAACCACTATCCTATGCAGAGGCAGAAAAGGATAAGAGATGTGTGGAGGCAATGAAAACTGAGGTTCAAGTTTTAGAAGATAACAAAACTTGGGAAATAGTTGAGTTATCAAGTGGAAAGAAGACAATAGGTTGCAAGTGGGTATACAAAATCAAGTACAAAGCTTCATGAGAGGTTGAAAGGCTTAAAGCAAGATTAGTCGCAAAATAATACAACCAAAAGGATGTCATTGATTACCAGGACACTTTCTCACCAGTGGTGAAAATGGTCACTGTGAGATCATTACTATCACTGGCTGCATCAAGAGGCTGGACTGTGCATCAGATGGATGTCTTCAATGTGTTTCTACAAGGTGATCTTAATGAGGAAGTCTATATGCAACTGCCACAGGGCTTCACACATAAAAAGGGACAAGTCTGCAGATTACTCAAGTCATTGTATGGTCTTAAACAAGCTTTCCGACAGTGGAATATCAAGCTGATTGATGTCTTGGTTTCTACTGGTTTTACACAGAGTCATTATGACTATTCTCTTCTTACTAAAAGGGATAAAGGCAACATGGTTATTGTTCTTATATATGTAGATGATCTACTCATCACTGGAGCAAATGAGAGTATGATTACTGATACTAAGAACATTCTGCAACAGCATTTCAAGATCAAAGATTTAGGGGAGTTGAGGTATTTCTTGGGTTTTGAGTTTGCAAAAAATAAGAGTGGTATAGTGATACACTAAAGGAAATACTCAATGGAGTTGTTGGCTGATATGGGGCTTATAGATGCCAAACAAATTGGCTCTCCAATGGAGTTGAACACTAAACTTACTTCTGTTACCTTTGATAGATATGTAGATGCTGCATGTGCTCACAAAGGCAGTATTATAGGCAAGGAGGATTGTTGACAGTCAATTTTGACCCGTTTTTTGTATATTTCGTGCAATTTTAAATATTTTAGCACACCGCATTTTAATCGTTATTTTTGCATATTTTATATAATATTCTATGTTTATTTATTCACAAAATGACATTGCATCTTTTTATTTTTTATTTAAGCATCATGTTTTCGTTAATATTATGTTTCTATTATAATAATATTTTGCATCTCTTTAAATAATTAATTGACGTCCTGCTTTAATTTTAATCAGACATTAAACATGTCTTAAATATTGCATTTTTGCGTCGGCATTTGCATTTTAATAATTTTGCATCTTTTTAAATAATTTTTCTTTAAATAATTAACCCGCGTTGCATTTTGTCAAACCACCGATTTGGAACCCAATCCAAATCATTAGATCCAACACCATTTTTATTTTCATCCAAACACCCCCTCTTATTTTCCTCCTCTTTTTTAAATTTCAAACCCACTTTTCTTTCCCCCCTAAAATACCTTACCCCCCTTTATTAAATAAAGAGGGGCAGCCCACACGTTCAGCACAAAAAAGAGGACAAAGACAACCAACGTTCTTTTTTTAGAGGAGCAGCACAAATAAAGGGCTGAGCCCATTTTTCATTTTAAAAGAAAAAGGGGACCTCAGCAGCCGCTCTAGCGCCGCCTCTTCGCGCTCCGCTTCGCGGAGTTTTAGAACTCGGCGAACTCCATTTTTAACACCCGCAGCCTACCCGCCTCTCTCTCCTCCACTCGCCGAACCACCCATCACCGCCGCTGCCTCGCGACGAACACCACCATCAACACCTCGCCTTTCCCACTCCTCAAAACCCGTCGACACACCCACTGTTTCGACGAACACCTCATTGTGCGAACCGTCAACTGGTTGTCGGCGAACCATTACTTTCCCGTCGCCATCTCCGTCGAACCCACCACTGGGGTGGTGTCGCTCCGGCGATAGCCGTGGAAGTGACGCCACCCATTTCCCGTTTGTTCGGTTTATACTCTGTTTGGTATGTTGTTGGTTGTGGACTGATTTCTCCCTTTTTCGGGCGAACTTGTTGTTGTTTCCAATTGGTTTCTGGACCATTTTTCTGGCATTGCTTCACCGCTTATGATTATTGTTGGTGATTCGACCTCATTTCGGTATAATGGCGGAGTTTGAACTCGGCGACACCGGATGTTCTGCTGCGGTGCATTTTTACATTGGTGTTGTTGCTTACCATGTTGCCGCTTGCGTTTTCATTTGGTATTGTTGTTATATGTCATGTTTGCGTATTCATTTTGGGCTATGTTGCATCTTTGTTTATGTTATTTCTTGTTTTGGGATTCCACGATGATTTGGACGATTTTGCCCTCTTATTACTTTATTAAAGCGATTTTTGAATATGATACTACAATTGGTATTTTATGATTTTTGAACAAGTTCGCACTTGGCATTAAAGCGATTTTGAATTTGATACTACATCGCCAAAGAAGGATTTATCCGTCGATCAGAGCCTCCGTGGTAAGCGAGACGGAATATGTGGGCGAGGAGGAAAGTGAAAAGATTGGGCGAGAATGCATAGTATCGTTCACGGGAAGTAGTCGGCCGCCGTAGTAGCGATATTGGCTTCTCATGTCTTAGTATTCTTGGCATAACACTAGTGAGCCACACTATATAAAAATATATCTTTTACAATATATTTTACATATATATCTATATATATACATATATTGTGTTTGTTTGGTAATTTATTTATCATTTACTAACTCTTCTACTAAATGTCTTTTCTGCAGTACCTAGGCTTTAAAGTTAAATCATTCGCATAAAAATGAAATAAAAGCAAAATGTTGCTAATTTATCTTCATTACATCTTTTATGTTTATTTGCTTTCATTACTATCTTGTTAAATACATATCTATATTAAATATTTGCATGTCTAGTTTAAATATCTTTTGATTAGTTTAATAATTAGAATGCCCTTTAGAATTGTAAATTGCATGTTAGCACAATAATTTTAAACCTAAGTTTGAGCGGACAATATGAGTTAGCGGATCCTTTAGGGTGCCTAACCCCTTCCCTTTAGGATAATAAAGAACCCTTACCTAGAATCTCGCATAGCTTTCGCAGACCTTTAAAATGGAGATCATTCGTAGTATTTTATGCTACATTTTCAGTGTTCTAATTCACTATAATAATTAGGTGGCGACTCCTTTAAATAACATTTCAGGAATCCAACCATGCGTAGCGGCACTCCTGTTTCCGGCTCCGGTCGAAAATGGGGCGTTACAGATGGCGACTCTGCTGGGGATTTTAGGTTCTTAACCACAACAGACCTAGGGTTATTATTGGGCATTACTTTTGCATTTAATTTTTGCGTGCTGTATTTTGTTTTATTCATCTTGATTGCTATTTGCTTTACTGCTTTCCTTAAACTGGCATTCCGCTCATATTTCTTCCATTCTGGAAAATTCACACTATCACACACTCACGCGTTGGTGTGCTTCGCGCACCCGCAAATTTCTTTCAAAATATCCAAATTTTAGGAGAGTTGGCGCCTGCGCGGAGTTAGATCGGTTCGTCTGATCAGCCGCGTAGCCTTCTCACTCGAGTTGTCCGCTCGGGAACCTTGCGTCTAGAAAAGCCAAATCTTAGAAACTTAAGATAGAGCTATACCACCCTTATTTTAGGGCATGCATGCATTTACCTTAGGTGAGTCGGTCCTTGGCATCGACGCCACAATTAGGAAGACACCAAACTTGTCGACGGGTTTCTTAACCCAACGACCAACCAGCATATTATGTGTAGCGTGGCAATGACAGACAAATCCAAGCCTAATCATGACATGCCGAAATTGGGAAAAGTGCACCGTCATTTGGTCGCCATTTCCAACAAAGGCATTATAGTTGGACGACTTGGACAAATCCGTCATAATCTCGCATAAGTGACGTTTAGGCTTACTGCGGCATAAAGAGGTCCCCTGCATGTTAGGAAACGTTTGAATGTGCTATGTGCAATATATCTGCTACATACCCGCAAATTATGTGTTTTATGCTAACACCGTTTGTTGCATTTTCTAAAGGATTTATCATCTCCCCAAAGGTCGATTTGTATTTGACTAAGCAATGACAGAGCATCAATATTTTCCAAGATCAAAGACACGGCGGCACATGGCCGATTCAAGGGCATTTGAGCGCGAGCAGTCGAACATCTTAGTTCCTATAGGCAAAGCAGGGGTCTCAGAAAAGAAAAGCAGCATAGATCCGATCGAGCACCTCGCCCAGTTACCGCAGCAAATGGCCACCCTACAGGCCGAAATCAGAAGGCCCAGAAACATCACTACATACAAGCAACTACATTGAGATCCACTTTAGGCCAGACACCCTTTCAAAACTGGGACAATGTAGGAAACCGGACAGGGATTGCAAGTCCAAACAGGCCAGGCACACAGATGTCAAGGAATGGCGAAGTCGTCGGTCGAATCGACCCTCCCCAAAACTCACAAATTTTCTTTTAGCGCAGGTCTTTTCATATTAACAGAAGCAGAAAGTGCAATAGCCGAAGCAGAAAATACGACAAAAGGTTTCTTCGTATTAGCAAAAGCAGCAAAAAGCAACAAAGGCAGAGGATGACAACAATCCAAAGTCCGCAGCAAAAGCAGCAGCAGCGGAAAAAGGGCATCAATAATCGATCAAAGTTCAGAGGTCCGCAACAAAACCTAGCGATCAACTTCGGGCATAAAGTCAAATTGGCAACTCGCGCATCGCACACAGCAAAGGCATCATGACAATTAAATCGATTCGCGACATTTAGCATGTCCGTGCAAGGACAACATCTCAGTATTCATCTGGCGTATCAGGGACGACATCTCTACCCATAAAATTGCACTTCTCATATACATTTATCATTTCGTTTAAACAGGTATACACTAACATTTTTCTCAAGCTTAGCTTGCAGGAGCATTTATCCTACAGGCGGAACACGTCCAGCAACGACGGCGTTATCGGCCGACAACAAGTCTACGCACGGCGCCCGGCAACGCGTCCGAACGACGGCGTTATCGGCCGACAAGTCTACGCGGACGCCAACAAAGAACACGTCCAGTAACGACGGCGTTACAAAGCGGCAAGTCTACACAACGACTCCAGCAACACGTCCGGCGGCGTTACGGCCAAAGACAAGTCTGCGCAGCGACTCCAAAGCAACACGTCAACGGCGGCGTTATCAAGACAAAGTCCACGCAGCGACGCCGGTAGCAACACGCGTCCGGCAGCGGCGTTATCGGACACCAAGTCTACGCAACGACGCCCGGCGAACACGTCGGCGGCGGCGTTATCGGCCAAGAAGTCTACGCAGCGGCGCCCGGCGAACACGCCCGTCGGCGGCGTTATCGGCCGCGAAGTCCACGCAACGACGCCAAACACGTCGAGCGGCGGCGTTATCGGCCGCAGCAAGTCTACGCAGCGCCAGCGGCAACACGTCCGAACGCGGCGTTATCGGCCAACAAGCCCAGCAGCGCCATCATCAGCATATCACATCCACGCAGGGACGATTTCTATACTCCCGAAATTGCATTTCTTACGCATGCTTTATTATTCTGTCTTAGCAGTTATGCACTAACTCTTTCTTGAGCTTTAGTCTGCAGGGACAGTTGTAGCAAGGACAACATATCCGCGTTCACAATCGCAACACGTCTGTGCAAGGACGAAAATCACAGCATTCACAACATCGTATCAACACGTGGCGTCACGTTCTCGCAGATAACATTTTCTACTCGCATTACATTGTTTTAAAATTATGCATTATCATTTGCCTTAACGATTTATGCACTAACCGTTTGTTTAAGTCTTAGCATACGAGCGAGCCTGGCGTGGAACTACCTCTTACAGCGAACCGAAGCAATTTGTACCTCGAATGTCGATCCGCTCTCCTCCAGCATCCTGCAACGCCAATGACCCCAGTGTCATCATAATTCGACATTGTGACAATTTTAAATCCGCTCCCGCTTTGGTTTTAATTTTTGACCTCGCGTGACCCGGTGTCATCATAATTCGACACTGGGACAAAATTTTGAATCTACGTCTGCCCGCCCTAATTTTCAGCATCACAGCAACCCAGTGTCATCATAATTCGACACTGGGACATTTTTCAATCTGCGTCAGCTTTACTTTTTACTTTAGCATCGCAACAACCCAGTGTCATCATAATTCGACACTGGGACATTTTTTTAATCTGCATCAGCTTTACTTTTACTTTAGCATCGCAACAATCCAGTGCCATCATAATTCGACACTGGGACTTTTTAAATCTGCGTCAGCTTTACTTTTTACTTTAGCATCATAGCGACCGGGGTTATCATAATTCGACCTTTGGGACAATTAAATCTGCATCAGCCCCACTTTTGAGTTTTAGTTTATAAAACAGGACAAAATTGGCTACGAGTCAACGTCTTTGTCCGAAGACTCTTCCATCATCTCCGTACAAAGAGGGACATACTGTTGACAGTCAATTTTGACCCGTTTTTTGTATATTTCGTGCAATTTTAAGTATTTTAGCACACCGCATTTTAATCGTTATTTTTGCATATTTTATATAATATTCTATGTTTATTTATTCACAAAATGACATTGCATCTTTTTATTTTTTATTTAAGCATCATGTTTTCGTTAATATTATGTTTCTATTATAATAATATTTTGCATCTCTTTAAATAATTAATTGACGTCCTGCTTTAATTTTAATCAGACATTAAACATGTCTTAAATATTGCATTTTTGCGTCGGCATTTGCATTTTAATAATTTTGCATCTTTTTAAATAATTTTTCTTTAAATAATTAACCCGCGTTGCATTTTGTCAAACCAGTCCAGTACGGAACCCAATCCAAATCATTCCGATCCAACACCATTTTTATTTTCATCCAAACACCCCCTCTTATTTTCCTCCTCTTTTTTAAATTTCAAACCCACTTTTCTTTCCCCCCTAAAATACCTTACCCCCCTTTATTAAATAAAGAGGCGTATGCGTTCAAAGACAAAAAGAGGAAAAGACAACCAACTTTCTTTTTAGAGAGCGGACAAATAAAGGTGAGCCCGTTTTCATTTAAAAGAAAAGGGACCTCAGCCTCCCACGCCGCTTGCGCGCCGCCGCGCCCTCGCCGCCGGAGTTTTAGAACTCCGGAACTCCCTTTTAACACCCGCGGCTACCGCGCCTCTCCTCTCCACTCGTCGAACCACCCATCACCGCCGCTGCGGCGGCGAACACCACCATCAACACTCGCCTTTCCACTCTCAAACCCGTCGACACACCCGGCTGTTTGACGAACACCTCGTTAATGACCGTCAGTGGTTGTCGGCGAACCATTACTTTCCGTCGCCATCTCCGTCGAACCCACCACTGGGGTGGTGTCGCTCCGGCGATAGCCGTGGAAGTGACGCCACCCATTTCCCCGTTTGTTCGGTTTATACTCTGTTTGGTATGTTGTTGGTTGTGGACTGATTTCTCCCTTTTTCGGGCGAACTTGTTGTTGTTTCCAATTGGTTTCTGGACCATTTTTTGCTGGCATTGCTTCACTGCTTATGATTATTGTTGGTGATTCGACCTCATTTCGGTATAATGGCGGAGTTTGAACTCCGGCGACACCTGTTCTGCGGCCGTTTACCATTGGTGTTGTTGCTTACCATGTTCTTTGCTGCGTTTTATTTGGTATTGTTGTTGCTATATGTCATTGTTGCGTATTCATTTGGGGCTATGTTGCATCTTGTTTATTGTTATTTCTTTGTTTTGGGATTCCACAGTGATTTGGACGATTTTGCCTCTTATTACTTTATTAAACCGATTTTTGAATATGATACTACAATTGGTATTTTCTTGATTTTTGAACAAGTTCTTGACTTGGCATTAAACCGATTTTGAATTTGATACTACATGGCCAAGAAGGATTTATCCGTCGATCAGGAGGCCTCCGTGGTAGCGAGACGGAATATGTGGGCGAGGAGGAAAGTGAAAAGATTGGACGAGAATGCATAGTATCGTTCACCGTGAGGCGAGTCGGCCATGCGCGTAGCGATATTGGCTTCTCATGTCTTAGTATTCTTGGCATAACACTAGCTGAGCCCACACTATATAAAAATATATCTTTTACAATATATTTTACATATATATCTATATATATACATATATTGTGTTTGTTTGGTAATTTATTTATCATTTACTAACTCTTACTAAGTGTCTTTTGCAGTACGGGCGCCCCAAAGTTAAATCATTCGCATAAAAATGAAATAAAAGCAAAATGTTGCTAATTTATCTTCATTACATCTTTTATGTTTATTTGCTTTCATTACTATCTTGTTAAATACATATCTATATTAAATATTTGCATGCCTAGTTTAAATATCTTTTGATTAGTTTAATAATTAGAATGCCCTTTAGAATTGTAAATTGCATGTTAGCACAATAATTTTAAACCTAAGTTTGAGCAGACAACATGAGTTAGCGGATCATTTAGGGTGCCTAACCCCTTCCCTTTAGGATAATAAAGAACCCTTACCTAGAATCTCGCATAGCTTTCGCAGACCTTTAAAATGGAGATCATTCGTAGTATTTTATGCTACATTTTCAGTGTCCTAATTCACTATAATAATTAGGTGGCGACTCCTTTAAATAACATTTCAGGAATCCAACCATGCGTAGCGGCACTCCCGTTTCCGGCTCCGGTCGAAAATGGGGCGTTACAAGGATGATGCTCTTTTGGAAGACCCTACAAGATATCAAAGACTCATTGGGAGACTCATGTATCTGACTAATACAAGGCCCGATATAGCTTTTTCAGTTCAGACTCTGAGCCAATTCATGTAGGAACCCAAAACTTCTCACGTGGCCATTCTGAAGTGGTGAGTACATCAAGCAAGCTCTAGTCTAGGAATATTCATGCTGCGGGAGAGTCACTGAGTTGTCTGCGTATTGCGATCTTGTCGGGCATCTGTCTCAACATCGAAAATCGATGGTGAGTATTTTGTCTTCTATGGAGCTTCTAATTTCCTGGAAGTCGAAGAAGCAACCTACTATATCTCGTAGTTCTGCAGAGGTTGAATACATGAGCCTCGCATCGGTTGTAGCTGAGGTAGTGTGGCTCTCAGGTCTGTTTGCCGAGTTGTATATCTCTCTGAAACAACCCATTTCAGTATTTTTTGCGACAGCAAGTCTGCTATTCAAATTGCTGTGAATTCAGTTTCTCATGAACGCACCAAACACATCGATATTGATTGACATTTCATTTGAAAAAAAGTGCAGACTGGACTGATTTCAACTCTTTACATGGCTACTTCTGAGCATCCTGCTGATGTCTTGACAAAGAGTCTCACACAGGGGCACCATGCTTACTTATTATCCAAACTGGGTATGAAAGACTTTTTTTCAGTACCCAGTTTGCGGGGATGTTGAGATATGAATTATGAGTCTTTAATTTTCAGCTTTAGTTTTTAATTCCACATGTCATGGTTAGTATTAATTGCAGTTAATAAGTGTTAGTTAATAGTTAAGCACTCTTTGTTATCTAGCCTTATAAATAGCCTAGTCTCTCTCTTTGTAATCGATTAGAGTTCATAATAAAAAAAAAAGTTAGAAAAGCTCTCACAAATTCCTCTCCCCTTGCTTCTCCTTCACTACTTATCTTCTACAGATCTACTACATGCAAGAACAATTAACACAAACATAATTAATGTCGTATAATAACGATAAAAGTATCTTCAAATTTGAAAACTGAAATTATCAAGCCAAAAGTTGTGATAAGTTCAAAATCTTGTCAAAGAGAAACGAAAAAAAAGGAAGTTTGAAAATTCTACTCTTTGTCATTGCTTACGTACTTCTATTATTTTTCTTTTTAATAATCTTCTTAAGAATTGTGTTGGGTAAGCATAAAATCAGAATATTAGTTCCTAATATATCCCTTTGTTATTCTCAATTTTTGTGACTTTATATTACTATAATAGTATAATATAGACTTCTTAGGCAGAGTGCTATATGACTAGCTAGACTTGTATGTGCATGTTTGAATTGACGGTGGACAGAATTGATTCTGGCAGAATTGATTTTGTCAAAATTGCTTTTGATAGAATTGATTTATGTTTGAATGCAACAATGTAAAAGTGATTGTTATGAATAAATGATGTTTGGATAATTTTGATCAAAATAGCTTTTGAATGTAGAATTACCAAAATGAATATTTAGTCAATACATATAAATAAAAATTACTAATAAATGGTAGTATGTAAATAAAAATTACAAATAGATAATAGAATTTAAAGTGTAATATAGTACTTAAATATTAGTAGAATATTATTACAATACTAATTTAAAATGCAAATAGTATTTAAGGAGAAGGATAATCCTCGTATAATCGGACAACGTTAGGATGTTTGATGAGTTTAAAGTTCCAATCTGCAATTACACATGAACAAATGTCAACTTTAGTAGTATATTTGATTATTTTTTTAATTAAAATAGAACATGAGTAGTATATTTGTTTTTTAGTAATTATTTCTAGATATTTAAATAGGGTAATGAAAGTTGTATATTTGGATTTTTTTTAATAATTATTTATAGATATTTAAAGAGGGTAATGAAAGTTGTATATTTGAATTTTTTTTTAGTAATTATTTCTAGATATTTAAAGAGGATAATGAAGGTGGATAGAGTTGTTGATGAAAATTAAAAAAAAAAATAAAAAAAAAAAAGTAAAACAAATTGAAATAAATGACAGAATTGAGGGCTGGATTGATTCTGGAAAGTCAATTAATTATTGTAAAGTCCTTAGCTGGGCCCTGGGGTAGTCAAAAAAGGCTCAACGAGTAATACAATTATTGTTCTACAACTTAGAATATAGAACTCAAAAACTCAACACTCTAGCTCACATGAATCATAACCAACCACTAAATCTGCCCTTGAATTAGGATTTATCGGACTTGTGGATTTCAAATACCAAAAAACCAAAAAAAAAAGTTAAAAGCTGTCTAACTTCTAGTTCGGTTGACTTAACTAATAGTGGTTTTGTTTAGATTAATTAATTTTTTTTCCAATTATCCCCTTGCCCACTCGAGGAGCCCCCACACCCCGATCCGACATGATTGTGAATGAGTTAATCATGATAACTCAACTGGTTTCAAATGTTAGACCACTACCACGCTGCGCACAAGGGGCCCTCCTTTATTTCAAGAAGTTACCACCACTCTGCCGCTGACGGGATTCGATCTTGGTCATTTTTCAAATTATCCCCTTGAAAACCAGTTGAGCTGCCATGCGGACAGATTAATTAATCTTTTTCAAGATTAAAAGAAGACCAGAAAAAAGTTTTACGTGCAAATTGCATGAAGAGATTAAGGTCAAATAAAGCTTGACGATAATTGAGTGATGTTATTGCCAATGCCTAATTGTTAGTATTATCATTTTTATAGTGAAAGCAAAGTTGTACCTAACATATATAGACTTCATTATTGATTAAGAGTACATTAACTTAATTCCTAAATCAAAAATCTATTATAGCTAATATGGGGCCAGAATATTTAAATCTCTTGGCTAAGTAATTACCAAGTAACTATTATTATAATGTTGTGACTATTGACCAATTCCAATATTTAAAGTTGTCTCTAACCCACCTAATCTCTTGTGATAAATGTCGTACCAAATCAACCTGGTTGGTAATTCTTAAGACTTTTTTTTTATTTCTAAAATTCGAACTCGATACCTCAAATGAATGAATTTTGTCCGTTGATCCATTCTATCAGAACTCTAGAAGATTTAAAGTTAACTAATTAATATAATACTAGAAAATATACAAATGATATTGGGATTACTGGATATTTATATTTGAAGATTACATAACAATATAACATTCAAAATGCTATAATCACAAGAAAAATCCCTTGATTACCAATATAATAACAATATAACCATTTTTGCATTATTAAGTTAAGTTGATCTATAATAACAAATAATTATTCACATCAATATTGATATAATAACCTTAAACGTAGAGTAATAATTTGCTATAACCTATAAAAAAATTAACGACATCAGTATATATAAGTTAAACTCAATGATAGTTATCATCCCTAGCTATCAGGGCCGTCTCAAACATTTTGAAGGTTCTGTTCTAATTCATAAAAATAGACCCTTAAAAAAAAAGCAATTGATATATTTTTTTTGGCTGGTATATGAAATGGTCACAAAAGTCTGGCCCGAAAAAATTGACCGACCGAACTGAACGACCAAGAAATTGGTCAGGTCTTGATCCTCATAACTGAAGTTTTGGTTTCGGTTCGTCCGATCGTCGAGTTGATTCGGACCGATTTTTTATTTTTTTATTTTTATAATATATATTGAATTATATAATATATATTGAATTATATAATTCTTAATATATATAATATATATTGAATTATATAATTCCTAATATATATAATTCCTAATATATAATATATATAATTTCGGGTCGGGTTCCTGGGCCCGGTTTTAAAAAAAAATTGAATTTCCAATACTGAAATTGACATTCTCGGACGCGGTGCCACGAAATTTTTACGTTGAAATCTATTGTACATCGCGAGATATTTAGATTTGAAAAGAGGAAAAACGTAACGATTTGGGGAAAAAGTGAAATTGAGGGGCAAGATGGACGTTTTTGGAGAAATCGGCCGAATCAAACCGCTTCAGTATTGGATGTCCGAGCGCAAAGTTATGACCATATAAAGTTTGATCAATTTACAACCTATATTTAATATGTCAATACGTTCAGGCTGGCGAGGGGGGCTGGCTGGGGGGCTTGGGGGGGGGGCTGGTGCATTCTGTCCGAAAAATCAGACCGGATCGAAAATGACCTGGACCGGACCGAGAAATTCGGTCCGGTCTTCGGTCCTAGTAATATGAGTTTTCGGTCTTCGGTCCGATCCGGTTTTAACTCTTTGTGCACCCCTACTGGTATATAACAATAATATATATGGATTATATTTTTTGAAGACCCCTAAAATCTTTGGTATAGCACAGTTGACACAAACCCAAAGACACCCCTGCTAGCTATAATTTGCCGCCTCAATAATTATATAGAATCTAAAGCCTTTTCTTTCCAATTATCGGGTTTATGGGTCACAACCTCCAAGTTTTAAGTTGTTAATAAATGAATTTTATATAATATTGTAAACTAAAATTTGTTCTTTTCAATCTCTTGGCTGGAATAACAAATTATTAACATCTACTTATACCTAATTCAACTTCAAAGTACTATCTAACACGACCAAATTTGGTACCTAACAGAGGTCATGCATATCTTATGATGTCACAATAAAATATTTATAAGTTGGTTTGTATCTAATTAAATTAACAAATGGTCCACTTAATTAATTATTGATTGCTTGCTCTGGCAATTCAATTAACCAGTCTATTTGAATTATTATGGTATGAGTGTTGGTACAAGTAATATGATGTACTTTGATTTAAATGTTAAAAAAACTGAAAAGGGAGTTATGGAAAAATAAAGAGAAAAAAACCACTCGCGAACATAATAGCATTGCTTAAAATACAAATTGACGCTTCTAATCACACGATTTTATAAAATTGACTCCTTTAATTTCAGGCTTTCTCAACTAAAAACCTCGTGTTAGTTCTGTTAAGAGTCTCACATCGGTAATGGAATGAGAATATATATGCTCCTTATATGGACTTGGACAATCCTCACCCTACAAGCTAGCTTTTGGGTTAAGTTAGGCCCAAGATCCATTCTTACATGGTATCAGAGTCAGACTCATTCTAATTCTTTGTTCACTGATGTTGGGCCCCCAAATTATATTATTCACGCTCCAGTTAACGGGGTCTGGACGTGTGGGGGAGTGTTAAGAGTCCCACATCGATAATGGAATGAGAATATAAACTCCTTATATGGACTTGGACAATCCACACTCTACAAGCTAGCTTTTGGGGTTGAGTTAGACCCAAAATCTATTCTTACAAGTCCAAATATATTGTGGGTATTTCTAATAATGTTTACGAATTGCCAATTCGAGATTGAACAACCTATTTAGCTCTTATAAACAATCTCAAGTGCGAGATACGAGCTTTGTATTCTCTCCCTTAATCAGAGTTTTCGAGAAAGAATTTGAATTCGAAATTTGAAGTCATTCAACCGTAGGTAAAGAGAGAATCAAACTTCAATCTACGGGTATCTATCTCATATGTCATATCATGTTTTTTGAATTTCTAATCGAATTTACGAATTTAAATTCACACTCCCCAAACACATGATTCAGACGCATTGAAGCAACATCAGTCAAATATACACAACATGAATATGATCAACTGTCACAAATATTTTAAAACATGTGCTCTAACTAGGGTTGCACAACATGGTAAAACTGGACCGGATCGGACCGAGGACCGAATTTTCAGAAAACTAGGACCGAAGATCGAACTGAATTTATCGATTCAGACCGAATTTTGGCTGCACAACAGGATAAAGCCGGACCGGACCAGACCGAGGACCGAATTTTCAGAAAACTAGGACCGAAGACCGGACCGAATTTATAGGTCCGGTTCGATTCGATCCGAACTTCTTTCCCGGTCTGGACCGAATTTTGTGCGGCCCTAGCTCTAACTGATTAAAATTGCTTAGTCCGAAAGTCGTGAAATTAGGAGGTTAATTTTACAAACTATGCAAGTGGGAATGCCAATTATTAAGCCTAATAATAATAGTAACAAATTTTAATAAATTACTCAAAATTAGTAATGACAAACACAAAAAAATACAATTGGATACTCGAAAACTTCACAAGTTAATGACATTTGAACTAAAGATCTCTTAAATCATTTACAAATATTGTAATGCACTAACTAAATTATAAAAATGATTGTCATCCATCATATACCTTCACTTTTTTGCTATTTATAAAAGACAATCTTAAAATTCTACATCTTATTCAAACATAAATCCAAATTATTCTTGTGCCCCCACAGATTCATAGTAAACAATGTACAAAAAAATTCATCAAATCATTGACTATCTCTAAAGTAACATCAAAACCTTGGAAGTTTCCTTTTTATTCACTTTCATCTTTCCTTCTAGAAAAAGAACACATTGGCCCATTATTTATTACTAGTATTATTCCCCTAGTCTAAATTATTTGTCGCTCTTTGGTTTTT
This sequence comes from Przewalskia tangutica, assembly GCA_029844215.1. Classification (NCBI taxonomy): domain Eukaryota; kingdom Viridiplantae; phylum Streptophyta; class Magnoliopsida; order Solanales; family Solanaceae; genus Przewalskia; species Przewalskia tangutica. The sequence continues at coordinate 847,821 of CM056732.1, forward strand.
GAAATTCAAATCATGTAAATTTATTAAATATTTTGAAATGTATTTTTGATCGTTTAGACATGAAAAAAATTACAACACCAACAAAGAATGATTTACACTTAAAATGTTTTCTAGAAATATTCTATTTATTAAAAAGATAGATAAAATATTCTGACCGTTTTGATACTATCAAGAACAAGAAAAATGAATTCCAAGAAATCCGAAATAATAACTATGACCATATAATATCACTTATTCATTTAAGTGCATACCGCATCATCATCATACAACAACATATCCAGTAAATTCTACGAGTGGAAAGACTATTTTCAAAAAATCATTGAGCAGAAAGTATAACAAACGGTCAGACAATAGATGACAGAAGTTGATATAACAATATCAAAACACTATAAAATGTGAAAAATTACAACTTATAATATTTTGTATAGTTTTTAAATATCTAAATAATTTCATAATATTGAGTTATTATAATTTAATTTCAAAAATTAATTAAATTAACTCTAGAATATGAAAAAGCGATAATTATTTTAGATCGGAGAAAGTATCTTGATAGAATATAAAATAAATCAAACTCAATTTTTTTTTATGATTTATAAATACCTACTTCTGTCTACTCTAATCACCTTAGGATTTCTTCCTTTCACACACATTTACCATTTCCCTTCCTACTCCGCTCTCTCTCTCTCTAGAATTTCTTCTTCTTCCTCTCTCTATAGAATGCCGCAAGTTGATTTGGAAACTCTAGTTTCGGCCTGTGCCGGTGGCGGAAATGACCGCAAAGTTGCATGTGAGACTTTGGACGCCGGCGAAAAACCGGTGAAAAATGATTTGGATGATGAAGAAAAGCAACCGGAACTTCCGCCTGATTTTCCGCCGGAATCGTTCTGGCTATCTAAAGATGCTGAGTTCGATTGGTTTGATCGGAACGCATTTTTGGACCGTAAACAGTCGACAAAAGGTATTGTTGGAAAACATAATTTGAAGTTATAAGAAATCAAAATTTGATAGGATATAATATTTTAATTAATATCTATCTGTTGTGGAATTTATATACGATTAAGTTTTTCTCATCCGTTGAGAATATCACATCGGATATGAAATAAAAATATGAACTTTAATTTGGATAATCTTCACAAGTTATGCTCCAGACGTTCTATTCTAATGCTGCAATCTATTTTCTAGTAAATAATTTTAGAGAACATTAAAAAATTTACGAGTTTATGAATAATTTTTTTCTCATTTTCCCATCAGGTATCGGTCCAAACACGACGAACTTAAATCCAGGTTCAAATTCAAGTTCACAGAGATTTTCATCCACATTGAAAACCAAAGCTTCGATTATCGGATTTCCAAATACTAAGAAATCTAGTTACGTCGATTCAAAACGACGAACTTGTAAACCGGCGAACATACGACTTTTTCCGGCGAAACGTTCCGAATCGACGTTAAAAGCAGCATCATCGGTTAATGAACCGTCGTCGCCAAATGTATCATGTATGGGAAGAGTAAGATCAAAACGAGGTAGACGACGATCATCGGAAAAAAAATCGAAAAAAATTGAGAATAAATCACTCGAGAGATCACGATCACGATCACGAAGTAGCAAAACCGGATTTTGTTCACGATTATTATCAATATTCCGGTCTAATAAAAAACCGGTGAGGTCTAGTACGGATAAAGCGATGGGATCAAGGTTAGAAGAACCGGTTAAACCGCTGAGAAAGAGTAAAAGTGTGAGTGTAGGGAAACCGCCGATTTTTTGTGAACCGGCCGGTTTAGGAGGGATGAAACGGTTTGCATCGGGCCGGAAATCGGAATCAATTGGAGGCGATGAAATTGATGTTTAAAGTGTGGATCCCATTAGAAGAAGGTTGAAAAAGGTGAGTATGAAAAGTCTTCAATGGTAATTGGAAAAATTAACGCCCTTTTTCACTTACTCTATTATAACTAGTCCAAGTTTTTATTTTATATTCGATGTGAGATTATTAATAATAATTATTACGTTTTTTTTTTGAAAATTTTTCTTTTTTCTTTTTAACCTTTTTAATATTAGAATGATGAATAGGTTTATAAACAAACAACATATCGAGTGGAGTTGAGGTCCAGAGATGATAGAATAAGTTTATATTAATGTAAATAGATTTGGTGCTGGAGTCAAGGCTTGTAAATTTTACTTGTGTAAATGGTGAATGCCTATTTTTTTTTTTTTGATAATTCAGTGATACTTAGTTAAGATTCTATATTGCTAGTAATCGCAATCTTTGACTAGGTTCGGAGGCGATGGAACTCGCCCCAGTCATCGCCAAGTAAATCGCGGGATGTGCACCGCATTCGATGTCGATCGCTATCAGCGGATCAACGCTCTGGTCGACCACTGCGAGGACATGCGGGAATCAAACCCACACCGGACTTTAATCAGAGACGTATATACGCGTAAAAACGAAAATCGAACTTGTGACCCTAAGGTCACAAATTTGACTAATGGCCACTGGGAATTATCAGCGGATGTGATGTCCATTATTGACAGGGGGTGTTGCAATATAATTACTGTATCCTCATTTGAACTACAACTAGAAAATCTTAAAATATATATTTTATTATATCAAATTCAAACTGATTGATTAAAATATAACTAAAGAAAACACACAGCGTGAAGGAAAAACAACGGGTTACAGCAATTAGGGAAGAATCATACAGACTAAATATTCTTATTTTAGTTGCCAACTACATATTACTCAGTATTTTTTTCTTTCTCATTCTTTATTTATTTGGTTTACTCTTTCCAAATTCCCTTTCATTATTTTTGTAACTATTCTGTGGTTTTCCACCAAGTGTTTAATACACGTATTGTGCAAGCCAGGACATAACAAAAAGCTTTTAACTTTTTGGTAAAAGTTTTGGTGATCAAGTAAAGATGAAAATTGCAGTTTTAGATATGGAAAAAGAAAACAAGTAAAGACAACTATTTAGTCGTACAAGCTTTTGACATTTAAATGGTTATTAATGTGAAAACTGCAAAGCTTGAGATTGTTGAAATAACAACATTTCTATGGAGTGTTGTTTTAATTGACATTTCATGGAACAAATTAATGGCTTCTGTTATTAGCTTTCTTAGATAGAGAATTTCGATGGTTGAATGGTTAAAGTCAAACTATTGACTCGTAAATAAGTCAAATTGTGCAACTAAGTAGTAGTGTTGTTGGAAAGGATATTACTGGCCAAATCTTTTGCTTGTGCTTTATTAATTAAGGCAGAAAACCTAAGGGAGAAAAATTACTGATGTTTGGTTTCATACCTCGTTTTAACCGGAGTCGAAAGAGAATACAACATATGAGTGATTCCTAAATTCGATTTAAGGAGTTGTCACCTAATTATTTTTTAGATGAATTAGAACATCTATTTAGCAAAATCCGCTTAAAAATAACTCCAACTAAAGGTCTGCAAAACTTAATAAGATTCTGGGTAAGAATTCTTTATTATCTTAAAGAGAAAAGATTAAGCATCCTTCAGAATCCGCCAACTCGCGATTGTTCAATCAAACCATTAAGTTTAAAATGCATGTTTGTTTTGAAAACATAGAATTAAGAAGAGAATGTTTTCAAATAACTATTTTTGAAAGACATATTTTTGATAAAATTTGCATAAAGTTTATTTATAAAGTGCATAAAAAATGGTTTTGTTGACAAAAATATATATAAGATTAATTCTTAAAGTAGCATGTTTGTATAATATTGTCCACAAAATACTTGTTTTAGCAAATAATAACAAAGGAAAAAAATAATCATTTTTTATAGCGGAAAACTTTATTATGTGATTAGTAAAGTAAAATAATGACCAAATTATTTTGAAAGTTCAAACATGCATGACGAGCCTAAAAGATAAATAAACTAGCGACGAATTTTCTATTTTTAAACTAACCCTTTAATCTAATAATCCTAAGTATACTTATTCTACACATTTCAATATTTATACAAGATTACATATTGTAACAAGAAGAAAAAATAAAATGACGGAATTAAAGAGTAATGATAAAAGAAACAATTGGAAGAATGACATTGTCATCCGACCCATTTTGTTTAGGAATTTCCGAAGTAGGGGATGCAAGAGACATGAATGCGGATCTTCATTTTCATCGTTGTCGTGTTGAGTCTCATACCGAGACTCTTCACATACTCCCGATGCATTTCATGTAAAAAGAAAGAAAAAAAAAGGATTAGTATCGAAACGTAACTGAACAAATAATTCATAGAAAGACTATATTGTTGAGGCCCAAGATTCATCAAATATGAAGTAAATAACGTAACTATGTAAGTAATAATGAAACTCGAAACACATATAGCCATAACTTATATAATCAGCAGCCTAAATATAAAGCATAAAGCAATAATGTTAATTTGTTCTTCATCTAATACAATGGAAGATGCAGCAGTTAAACACGCTAATGTATCATTTCTTAAAAAGCAGAAATCAGATGCATGATAAGAAAAGTAAAATCTGATTCAAAATAATCTTTTAAATGCGAAGATTAGAATGGTATATAAATGACTGCCATGGGAAATGTGTTGCACATGTGGGGTACTATTGCAGAATTTCTGTATGAAGCTTTTCTGCCATAATGGTCGATATAGCCGATTCCAACTTCTTTAAAACTAAAGTGCACTACGTTTATGGGACGAAAAACTAAAAACAACGGTAATAATATTAGATATTTGATGAAGTATTGGTCTCATCTAGCACTTGCACAGAGAATTCCTAGTATTCCTCAACAAAATAAGAGATATATAAATGTCGCAGAAAACACTTATGCCAACACTTCAACCATCAATTTTCCTTTTCTTCTTTGATTTTTGATCTTGAGATTGATCGAAGGACCCTGAAGAGGTCAATGCACTAAGACCACTTCTTCCTGAATCTTGAACAGATTGGTTATTGGATTTCGCAGGGCCGTCACTGTGGTTTCTCTTGGTAGATTTGGATGAACTTCCTGATCGCATAATACTCTGTGTCCTAGTACTTTGAGTAGGAGTTGCAAAGCGTCGAGATGAATTGGTTAATGTAGTAGCACCAGATGACCTCTGAGCCATCATTTGCTTCAAGTTTATGCTATTCTGTTTAAGCTCACTTGGCTCCGGGTAATGGACAAGGGAAACACGACGCGAGATTTTTCCAGCTGCCAAAACATGCAAAAGCATCATAATTGGTGCAGCAAACTATCTTCATATGTTGCTTGACGATGATAACAGTGAGGTAAAAAAGATGCAAATGAAGGAACCTCATGTGCATATGAGAAAAACAGTTGAATCTCGAAGTAAAAGAGTCAATAGTATAATTTCGCAAACAAGACAGTGTTTGTGCAAAAATAGAATTATGCTTAACATCAGAGACGATCTTGACGAAGTGAACACTAATTGTCATAATGATTATACTGCTTGCCAAACAAAAGCTGAAGTAATAGGTGCAATCTAGGCGCAAATATCTTATAGTTGACTTGTAAAATTCTTCATATTGGTCAATAGAACACTTTAAAACAATTCATTATCAAAATCTCTGCTCAAACGCCTTAGTTTTGTTCTTGTGTATGGGCATTAGCAGCAGTTGGATCATGTAGAGGTTCACATTAAGGAATAACAATAAGTTTTACCAAAAAATAAACAAAAAGAGCTTTAGTAGTTGGATTATGTACAAGTTCCACACAACTAGGACAGAGCAAAATTTCAATCTGCAAACAAAAAGAGCACATCATATGTGGACACAGTACAGATAATTGAAATCATCAAAGATACCAAGTCACATTAGCTGCAGTACTCACATAACAAATACGCATGGTACAACAAAATTATGGAAGTATGATGCCTCAACTGTCAATAAAATTATAAAATAGCCTTGAATTGAACGACATAACAAACAAAACATATAGATATGCCATATCGAAAGGGACATTCCAGTATTTGCACGTTTTGAGTGTTCCGAGGGTCTCTCGGAAACAACCTCTCTACCACCCAAGGTAGAGGTAAATTTTGCGTACATTCTACCCTCCACAGACCCAACCGTGTGGGATTACACTGGGTATGTTGTTGTTGTTGCACGTTTTGAGTGTTGTGAGGTCACAAGTGAATATGCAGACAAATTGATAGCAATATGCGAAGGAAATTTGTATTATGACAGAACACACACACTATGAGTTACCAATTTTTTGCACAGACTCAGAAGATAGAAAGACCACTGCATCTGGTTCCTGCGCTTTACAACTGACAACTTCATATGATTTACCTGTTACAACAGCAATCGTTGAGCAATATGTAAGTAACTAAAAACATCTTTCATCATCTTATAAAGACTGATATTCTTAAGACTATACTTGCCAGATGAATCCTCAAAGCTGCCCATATTCCCATCATGATGGAGCTTCAACGAAACTTCTTGCCCATTGAGATCCGGATGCTGGAATAGCCAATTGGAAATATAATACTCAGAACTGATGAAAGTGGCAATGACTAAAAGATATATTAACAACCTCAAGTGCGACATCAATATTAAGAGTCGTCCTCATTCCGTTCAAAATCATAGTAAATCATATGTAAACTCACTCTTTGTTTGGAAACTAGAAAAGGATGAGAATCTCTTATACGAATTGTCCCAGGAAAGAAAAAAGAGACAGAAAATCTCTTCTTAGTTACATATTTTTCACTTATGTGAGAGAAATTATTAACTCAAATCTTTTTTTTCCTTTGCGAACAAATTTTCACTTAGCAAATCCCAGCATTTGATTTTCTTCCATGAAATCCCTTATTTGCTCCCTGCACTGCATAAAGAAAGAGAAAAACTTCTGTTGCACTTTCTTAGTCATTTTCCATTCCTTTCCCCTTCCCTTTCTCACTTTCCAAATGAAACATCAATTCAACAAGATGATGAAAGAAATTCTTCTTTTCTTATAACATGTAATAAGATCTCATAGATAAACAAAGACATCAACGAGATGCATAGATGGGTGGAAAAAGAGAACTAAGAATGTATTAGAGACTATTTATGTCAGACTATGATAACGTGGAAATGTACATTAAACTATGATACATGAGAAAAAGAAAAAACCAACAAATATCTTCATCTTCTGTACACCAACATACATAGATGTCAAAAGGAACATGTTCCGTTATTATTTCCAATTGTGACTTGAATGGTTGGGAAGCAAAAGGACACATCCTAAAAGTGGAAGAAGAATAAATTCTCGTGAATCTTACTTGATTATAGGGCCACTGTATAAGCCAGAGTTCAGTTGAGTCTGTAATGTTAAGATTGACAAGTGAATCCTTTTTGACCTCCTCAAATTCTGGGGGTGGTTTGTAGCGTAGTTCATTTGGATCATCCATAATGATGAGCTACAATCAATAATCACGCTTATTGCAGACAAAACAGCTCCTGAACCACATGTTTACACGGAAAACACGAACAACATAACTCAAAATTTGAAAATCATTGGAGAGTTAATAGATCTTTGATCAAAGCAGTAAAACAAACAATCCAATTGTGAACTTATCAAGACTATCAAAGCTGCAGTAGGTTAAATTCGATGGGTCTGCGCTTGCTTAATCCATCTGCCTAACAATTCTATAAATGGCATCCTCCCCAATCCCAGGAGATTAAGCATTAGGGCGATATGACTTAAAAGTTCATATGAGCACAAGTTTATATAATGATCCAATCACTTGAACTTCGAAACAAAAACTTCTAGAAAGTACAAATTAATTTAAGTATTGAATAAAGGTAATCCCAATCACTTTACGCCTGGCTACTCTGGCACTTCCTGTCTGATTAACTGTTAGTTCAGTTCCCATGGCAGACTATCCCATTCTCATGTGCCAAAATTTTAAGAAAATAGAGTATGAATTCAAGAATAAACCAATGAGGTACTTTTGTAAACTACCTTGAAATGGTTAATACTTTAGTATATATACCTAATACCTAATTCTCCAATTCTCTCTGGAAACATACAGAGTGATTCCTGTGAGGAGTTAGCCGCAGAAAGAGAAGGGTTTTAGCTGTTCTAATTAGGGCTTGCTTTGTTTTTTCTCTCCTTCACAAACGCAACAGGAAATTTTGTCCGTTGATCCATTCTATCAGAAGATTTAAGTTAACTAATTAATATAATGCTAGAAATGCTATTAGGATTAATTGACATTTATATTTGAAGATTACATAACATTCAAAATGCTACAATCACAAGAAAAAAACCTTGATTACCTTCCGATAGACAATAGAGAAAACAAAAGGAGGAAAAAAATAGTTTAAGAGTTTCTGTTTTTTACATTATTAAGTTAAATTGATCCATAATTCTTCACATCAATATTGATATAATAACGTTAAACGTAGAGTAATTTGCTATAACCTGTTAAATTTGGTACAAGTTCAAGGGAAGTATTAAACCAAAACATAAAAAGAAGGTTTTGACACAGAAATGCCATATACGAGGGGAAAACTAAATAAACAAATTATCTTAGAAAAGCCAACTCTGCAAATAGAAACCTAAATCATTACACTATCTGTAAATAAAAAAAATTACTATCTGTGAGATCGTTTATCTAAAAGAAAAGAAGAAAATACATATTAAGCAATATAATGGACTTAGTATATTAAATACCAATCCTAATCGATAACTTAAAATCAACATATGTTTAGCACCCAAAACACACAACAGTACAAGAATGAACAGACCTTTTTTGGGTGCAGCGAACTGAGGCAGATGTCTTCAAATCTGCTCAAACTCGAATTAAGATTTTGTTTTAGAACTTGTATCTGAAAGTTCGAGTAAGAATAAGAAATATTTTAGGGTTTGAAAGCGGCTGCTGAAAGTGTGTTTTGAGCGGGATTTTGAACTTGGTCAAACAAAAGTTCAAAAATCCGAACGTTGGATAGGTTCTGCAGTGGTTGAGGACGACTTAACACAAAACAATTCTGTTTGTGGTGGAAAGGATTTCCAAGAGAAAGGGATGGGAGGATTTGGGTAAAAGAAATTTTAGGGTTCTTATTTAGGAGGGCTCAAGACTTGGGCTCGGGGGCTGGAGGGATTGAGCTAGAAATTGCAGGTAGGGCTGCACAAAAGTCGATCCGGACCGACCCTGTGATTAGAATTCGATTTTCGGTTCCCCGTATCGAAAAAATACGCGAAATTAAATTTTTTTTTAGGTAAAACGGACGTCCGAGCGCAAAGTTATGACCGTATAAAGTTTGATCAATTTACAACCTATATTTGATATGTCAATACGTCCGGGCTGGCGGGGGGCTGGGGTTGGCTAGGGTGGCTGGGGGGACTGGGGGGCAAATTCGGTTCATTCGGTCCGAAAAACCGGACCTGACCGAAAATGACCGGACCGAACCTGGACCGGACCGAGAAGTTCGGTCCGGACAATCCTACTGTTCGGTCCTCGGTCCGGTCCGATTTTAACCCTTTGTGCACTCCTAATTGCATGGTAGAGTTTTAGGTATTTTATTTTAATAATGGTTGCGCTAAAAAAATGATTTATTTAAAACTGTAAATTATAAGGATAAAAAATGTCAATATAATAATATTTTGGAAAGTGTTTTAGTGCTTAATATAAAATGCGGTGTCATTTTATGAATAATATAGAATATTAGGAAAAAAATTATGATTGTGATGAAAACGTTACGTAGTAGAAAAGGCGAATAAAGATATTACTAATAATAAAAGTAATTATTTTAAGAATATTAAATTAATTATTTATGTATGTATTTATTAAAATTATTCTTGCAGTGTTAAAAATAGTTTAATTTATCAGTGAAAAAATTGGAAGAGAGAGACAAATTGGGTGTTAACATTTGATATCCGTATTGGAGCCTGACTATATTCAGATTCGCGCCGCGTATGATCCATTCGAGGGGAAGCGCTTTCTACCAAGGATTTTTCCATACGTAGGGCTAGAACTCGAGATCTCTGATTAAGGGAGGAGCAACCATATCTGATGCACCACATCCTTTGATAGTAATTAACTCAACTTTTACCCTTGATATAGCGAGGTACTAAATGCTCCTTTTGTTCTAATTTATGTGATTTTATTTATTTAGATATTTTTAAAAAAATAAAATTTCTCAATTTATCCTTAATGACAAGGTTTTATAATCATACAAATGTTATGATATAAATATTAAAGTTTCAAAAATCTTACATCCACACAAATATTATGATAGGTTCATAATCAGAAGTTTCAAAAAACTTGTTTTTTAAACTTCTCGTTTCAACATTAAAGAGATTGGACCTACGAGATGAGGATGAAGTCATTTTTGACACTAGCTAACACATGTAATACAACTTAGACTAAAAAGTGGTTATTTATGAATTTTTACCCGAAAAATGATCAGAAAGGCAAGATTGTTGAATTTAGAAATATACTCGCCCCGTTCAAGTAATGCATATTCGTAAATTATTTTTAGCTTTTGAGTCCTACCAGAAAATATCCAAATTCAGATTATTGATTTAAATGTCGTAAATAATCATATAAATGAGTCCGTAATTTGAGCAGAAAATATCCACTGATATATATATATATATTTATTTATTTCTAAGACAACAAAATATTTATTGAAGGTTTAATTTGCTTGGACTTCATACATCTGAATTTGTCTTCCATTTAAAGGCTGAACTGGTCTTGCATTTCTCTTGCAAGTTGAAACTAATGGAGCTCTCAAAGCTTCTATTTGGTCTCTTGATATTGATCTCACCTGCATTCACATTTTTTTAATTCATCATTTCATCTATTCTAAGTACAACATTAATGCAAATTTGGTGGATAATTTACACCCCCGATTATCTATAACTAGAGTGTCATATGAGTAGGGTTTGACTAAATTTACACAATTCAAAATGAGCCGAGTTAATAAAGGGACGGATCATTAACTCATCTAAATGTTACTTGTGCTGAAATAGACCGCTAAACAATTAATAATAGCCTAATCCGCCCGACTCACACTAGATTTTAATTTCGTTAATTGTTTTCTTAGGATTTGTTTAATTATCTAACCAAAACTAATAAAATATTTTTGTGTATAATGAATATATATAACATATTGCACACAAAAAAATTAAAATGATATTTTGACAAGTTTTCTCAAGGCTCAATTTGGGTTTACATATTTAGCCCAAATCATCACAACTTTTTGATGTGATAAATTGGACTAGTTAAGATGAGTTGTGCTATTAATAATCTGCTCAAACTTCAATGGATCAGACAGGCTGGACTATGACCTATTATCCATCTTAATGTAGCCTATCATAGTGAAAGTAACTTTTGAGCAAGTTGGACTATGAGTCTATGCCCATTATCCATCTTAACACAACTCATCTCGGCGTAAGTGACTTTTGAACGGTTGTTTTATGACTCGTTAACCATCTTAACGCAACCCATCTCAGTAGAAGCACCTTTTAAGCGGAATAATGATCCACTCATTCATTAATTCAATCCCTTTTAATCCGCTCAAATTCACCCACTTAACACACTTGGATACGACAGTAACAATTTAGATAGTGTAACATACATTTAAACTAGCTATATGAAGCACAAATACATACATACCTTGCCAAGGATGTACCAAGAGACAATTTCAGAGCATGGTGGAGTTGTTAAAGAACCAGTGTATGCGTAATATTTGTGAGAATGTTTCCTTATTTCATGTGTATCAATTGTTCCAAGCTGAACTTGTGTTTCTTTTTGTGTTGCTACATCCCTTGCCAGCTCATTCAGTTTGTTTTGAAGCTAAACATAAAAAATAAAAAAATAAAAAAATAAAAAGCATTATGTGAATCATTATATAAAAAAGATTCAACATATTGTTAATCAGAAGCGGATGCAAGATTAGAACTTTACATATTTGAGTTCAGAATTTCTATTACAACTTTACAAATTTTTTTTTAGGTAAAACGGACGTCCGAGCGCAAAGTTATGACCGTATAAAGTTTGATCAATTTACAACCTATATTTGATATGTCAATACGTCCGGTGGCGAAATTTGGGGTTGGCTAGTGGTGGGGATTGGGGGCAAATTCGGTTCATTCGGTCCAAGCCGGACTGACCAAAATAATGGCCGAACACAGGGCCGAGAAGTTGTCGGTCTTGGTCGGACAATCCTCTTATTAGGTCCTCGGTCCGGTCCGATTTTAACCCTTTGTGCACTCCTAATTGCATGGTAGAGTTTTAGGTATTTTATTTTAATAATGGTTGCGCTAAAAAAATGATTTATTTAAAACTGTAAATTATAAGGATAAAAAATGTCAATATAATAATATTTTGGAAAGTGTTTTAGTGCTTAATATAAAATGCGGTGTCATTTTATGAATAATATAGAATATTAGGAAAAAAATTATGATTGTGATGAAAACGTTACGTAGTAGAAAAGGCGAATAAAGATATTACTAATAATAAAAGTAATTATTTTAAGAATATTAAATTAATTATTTATGTATGTATTTATTAAAATTATTCTTGCAGTGTTAAAAATAGTTTAATTTATCAGTGAAAAAATTGGAAGAGAGAGACAAATTGGGTGTTAACATTTGATATCCGTATTGGAGCCTGACTATATTCAGATTCGCGCCGCGTATGATCCATTCGAGGGGAAGCACTTTCTACCAAGGATTTTTCCATACCTAGGGCTAGAACCCGAGATCTCTGATTAAGGGAGGAGCAACCATATCTGATGCACCACATCCTTTGATAGTAATTAACTCAACTTTTACCCTTGATATAGCGAGGTATTAAATGCTCCTTTTGTTCTAATTTATGTGACTTTATTTATTTAGATATTTTTAAAAAAATAAAATTTCTCAATTTATCCTTAATGACAAGGTTTTATAATCATACAAATGTTATGATATAAATATTAAAGTTTCAAAAATCTTACATCCACACAAATATTATGATAGGTTCATAATCAGAAGTTTCAAAAAACTTGTTTTTTAAACTTCTCGTTTCAACATTAAAGAGATTGGACCTACGAGATGAGGATGAAGTCATTTTTGACACTAGCTTTTGTAAACGTTATGAAATTTCAAATTCCACAAATGAAACTTCATGACAACTTAGACTAAAAAGTGGTTATTTATGAATTTTTACCCGAAAAATGATCAGAAAGGCAAGATTGTTGAATTTACCTATTGCGGACGAAATATACTCGCCCCGTTCAAGTAATGCATATTCGTAAATTATTTTTAGCTTTTGAGTCCTACCAGAAAATATCCAAATTCAGATTATTGATTTAAATGTCGTAAATAATCATATAAATGAGTCCGTAATTTGAGCAGAAAATATCCACTGATATATATATATATATATATATTTATTTCTAAGACAACAAAATATTTATTGAAGGTTTAATTTGCTTGGACTTCATACATCTGAATTTGTCTTCCATTTAAAGGCTGAACTGGTCTTGCATTTCTCTTGCAAGTTGAAACTAATGGAGCTCTCAAAGCTTCTATTTGGTCTCTTGATATTGATCTCACCTGCATTCACATTTTTTTAATTCATCATTTCATCTATTCTAAGTACAACATTAATGCAAATTTGGTGGATAATTTACACCCCCGATTATCTATAATTAGAGTGTCATATGAGTAGGGTTTGACTAAATTTACACAATTCAAAATGAGCCGAGTTAATAAAGGGACGGATCATTAACTCATCTAAATGTTACTTGTGGTGAAATAGACCGCTAAACAATTAATAATAGCCTAATCCGCCGACTCACACTAGATTTTAATTTCGTTAATTGTTTTCTCAGGATTTGTTTAATTATCAAACCAAAACTAATAAAATATTTTTGTGTATAATGAATATATATAACATATTGCACACAAAAAAATTAAAATGATATTTTGACAAGTTTTCTCAAGGCTCAATTTGGGTTTACATATTTAGCCCAAATCATCACAACTTTTTGATGTGATAAATTGGACGAGTTAAGATGAGTTGTGCTATTAATAATCTGCTCAAACTTCAATGGATCAGACAGGCTGGACTATGACCTATTATCCATCTTAATGTAGCCTATCATAGTGAAAGTAACTTTTGAGCAAGTTGGACTATGAGTCTATGCCCATTATCCATCTTAACACAACTCATCTCGGCGTAAGTGACTTTTGGACGGTTGTTTTATGACTCGTTAACCATCTTAACGCAACCCATCTCAGTAGAAGCACCTTTTAAGCGGAATAATGATCCACTCATTCATTAATTCAATCCTTTTTAATCCGCTCAAATTCACCCACTTAACACACTTGGATACGACAGTAACAATTTAGATGTGTAACATACATTTAAACTAGCTATATGAAGCACAAATACATACATACCTTGCCAAGGATGTACCAAGAGACAATTTCAGAGCATGGTGGAGTTGTTAAAGAACCAGTGTATGTGTAATATTTGTGAGAATGTTTCCTTATTTCATGTGTATCAATTGTTCCAAGCTGAACTTGTGTTTCTTTTTGTGTTGCTACATCCCTTGCCAGCTCATTCAGTTTGTTTTGAAGCTAAACATAAAAAATAAAAAATAAAAAGCATTATGTGAAATATGTCTGACATCATTATATAAAAAAGATTCAACATATTGTTAATCAGAAGCGGAGGCAAGATTAGAACTTTACATATTTGAGTTCGGAATTCTATTACAACTCGTTTAATTTATTTGATTTTAATACAAATACAAAATTTGAGCTAAATATTAAATTTGGATGAACTTATAATATTAACAACACATCCTTCCCTGATTAATATCTTGTCATTAATTAATAATGGATCATTCATAGATTCCAAGTGTGCGCATACAATATTTACTTAAACGGCTGCAAAATTTATATTATGGGTTGCTCATTGTCCTAACTACTATTATAATCAGGGCTGAATATAGCTCCTACTCCTAAGCACCATGTTCTCTAAAATCAGTATTTTCGACTCGAAACTTAGATGTATACGTAAAATTTTAAAAAAGAAACACGTACTAAAATATTAGATTTTTTTAATAATAGTTTAATGCTCAAAACCTTAAAGGTCGAGCCAATCAAAATCTAAATTCTGGATTGGCTTCTGATTATGATGTAACATATGATTCATTTAGATGTTATAGAGAAGAATATTTACATTACTTTTGAACATTTTTACATAAAAAATTATTTTCTCGATCAGCATGTGGTAAGGATATAGAGAATTCGAAGTAATTAATGATGTAAAGAGAATATTATGGTAATATGTACCTTGGTAATTAGAGGATCAGGATGTCCCAGATGGAATAAAATTGCCAAAACTGCTATAGTATTGTCTTCAGCAAAATGAACTAGATGCAGCTCTGCAGCATATCTGCAAAAAAAATTAACTTGTTATTTAGATATAGTTCTCAAACTTATGGTAATATATACCATATACTAAGAATAATATTGCACATTCAATTGACAATAAGATTTTCACTTTTTCCCTTTTCGTTTATAACAATGGTGTCAAGGTAAGGTTGTACACACCTGACACCTCAATTACAGGGATGAAGCTAAGTTGAAGAAAGGGTGTTCAATTAATTTCCTCGTTCATCGAAAAATTACATTGTGCAAATAGAGTAATTAAACATATGCTTTTTTGGTATATTAATACTCCTTGGCAAAAATCTAGTAATATGGCAAAGGGGGTTCGAAAATCGTGTTAGATAGGTTCAAGTCCTAGGTATGACATTCCTAGTATGTTCTTGAATCCCTTGTATAATTTACCTAGCTCCGTCGTTTCTCGACTATTTCATTGAGTACCTATTGTCTCCCATCAACACACGTATTTAATAATTTTGTCTCTGCTAAAAATTAAACCCTGATTTCAAATTTCTCACTCAATTAATTGTTAGGTCACACTCTTATATGCTTACAAGAAAAAAGTTGATAGCTAGAAATTATGATGAACTTCCATTGAAGTTACTTGCGAAAAGTATAACCTTGTAATTGATGATAGGTAAATGCTAAGCCTTTCTTAAACCTCTTTCTTTTTTTACATTTGAATTTCATTAATTTAATTTTGTATAATGAGAAAAAAAAAAAGAGTAAAATTTATAAACAAATAGGCTAATGAAAGAAAGAAAAATCATACTGAGTCCCATCAATTCTGTGCTCAGAAGGAGAATGCCAATGCATCTGCTTGAAGTTGTAAATTTTACCATCCACAATTAAACTTCCTGCATTATCACCATATTTTATCTGCAAACATTGGTATTAATTAATCTCATGACAAATTAATCTTGGGCTTAACTCAACAACAAAAACTAGCTTATGAGAGGAGGATTGTCCAAGCCCATATAATGAATCTAAATTCTCATTCTATTTTCGATGTGAAACAAACTTTTAACAATTAATAATCATGGAACAAGCACATTTAGAATAAAAGGATTCAGTTAATTAGAATGTGATATATAACTCATATTGGTACATTATAATTTTAGTTTTTGTAATATATGAATCGACACATTTAACCTTTAATTAGTTAAAAAAATATTTGGATTTTCTCAGAACTATATTAATGTCGAATATGGAGTAACAATAAACTTAACATAACATAAGGGTAATTAAGTGTCAGTTCAATTAATAATCATAGTAAATTTAGAATATTTAGAAGTATATGGATTAAAGTGCATATCTCATTAATTGATAGTTAAATGTGCTTAGTAAGATATCATAACAACTAAAATTTGAATTTAGCAATAATCAAAGGACCAAATGTGCTATTAATCCTTCTTTGTACTAGTTAAAAAATCAAATTATATGTAATAATAATTAGTAATATTATCCGTAAACATATAATAGAGAAGTAAAGATTATAAATACCAATTGGAAAAAACTAAATTTGGAGAAATAGAAAACTAACCCCAACATTAAATCCATTATCAACCAAAGTAGCAACTTCAGTATGATTATATTGCATAATCAAGGGCTTCAACTTTTTGTTAACAGCACAATTATCACTGATAATGTTAATTGGGGACTGTGATTTGCCACTTGAGCAGGCTGAAAATGTTGGGCTCAAACTTCCCCATCTATTTGGGCCTACTGGGCCTGTATAACCAAACATGACTTCCAAAGCATCACCTAACCCAAAAAAAAAAGTTTTTTAACTTATATATACTACATAAATTTTTACCATTTATTCATCTTTGGGATAACTCTTTTGTCAATGATTCTCTTTTATATTTCTTGAAATTTATAGACCTTTTAGACCTCGATCTAAAAATTTATTTTGAGCAAACTAAAAATCTTATAAAAAAAACATTAGACCACTGTCTACAATTTTATAAGTTATTGCAAACGTTAGACAATATAGTTCATAATTTATTGCAAACGCTATACAATATAGTTTATAAGTTATTGCAAATGCTAGAGGGTATAGTCTAATATTTTGTCCGCAAGATGTAAAACACAAGAGCGTTTATTAGATTGAGTCTAATGTTGTTTTAGAGAGTAATATTTTAAGGGGGTTATATTTGCACAACTTTTAAAAATAGAACAAAATCTAAATGAGAGCCTAAAAAGGGAACATTTGCATAAATCTCCTAAACAAGTAGTCCAAAACATATCTATATGTAAGCTTCCTTAAGTTGTATGATTTGTGATCTTGAAAATAAGTCAGACCAAATGCTATAACAGATAAAGATGACACGATGATGTAAATTTTTCTACAATAACAATTTTTTAAGGAGAATTATATTTACACAACTTTTTAAAATAGGGACAACTAAATGGAAACCTAAAAAGGGGACATTTGCATAAATCACCCTATACGAGTCTTCCAAAGTATATCTTACATATAATTAAGCCTCCTTAAATTGTATGATTTGTGATTTTGAAAATAAGTTAAACCACACGCTATAACATGTAAAGATGACCCAATAATGTATTTTCTTTATACAATAATAATGTATATAACTTAAACCAAAAAATATAAATAAATAAATACTGATAAAAAAATGAGTGGAAATTAAAAAATTTAAAGATACTAAGAAATACAATATATACTGTGAATATTTGAAGAATATTCGCTAACACAACCCCTCGGACGGAGCGGGAGGAGGCTGAATGCTCAGGCTGGATCTGAATTCTGTGAACAGTTATCTGGGTAGTCCCTTTGTAAAGATGTCTGCATACTGATAAGAGAAAGGTACATGTAGAATTTTGACAAGACCACGTGCCACCTTCTCACGAACAAAATGAATATCCATCTCATCTCAATATGTTTGGTCCGCTGATGCTGGATCGGATTATGAGGCATATAGAGAGCAGATGAGGAACAGTCGGATGAACAAAATCAGGTGGCTGATGCATGTATACAGTTTCTTTCAAATCCCCACGAAGAAATGCATTCTTGACATCCAGCTGATGAATCAACCACTTCTTACTCATAGAAATACTAAGAACAGTATGAATCGTAGCCGGTTTAACAACCGGGCTAAAGGTATCACCACAGTCAATGCCCTCCTGTTGATTAGTGTCATTTGCCATAAGTCTAGCCTTGTAGCGTTTGAAAACACCACTAGCTCTGAATTTGTGACGAAAAAGCCACAAACATCTGATCACATTCACCCCCTCTGGTCTAGGGACAAGATCCCAAGTATGCTGTTTAGTTAAAGCATTATATTCCTCAGACATGGCTGCATTCCAATTAGGGTCAAGTTTGGCCAATTTGGGGTTCTTTGGGAGTGGAGAAATGGTTTGAACAGACAGGTTAAACTGGACTTTAGGTTTGAAAATCCCGTGTTTGGCACGAGTTTCCATTTGGTGACGGGGGACATTGGGTGGTGGCATTGTTGAAGTGACAGGTTCAGATGTTAGTTCACTGGAAGGGTGGCACCGCGGTGCATCCGTAGGGGACCGCGGTGCTGAAGGCGAGTGAGGAGCAGTGAACTCACTGGAAGAGAGGCACCGCGGTGCTAAAAGTTCTGCAGGAAGAGGGGGCTCACTGGAAGGCAGGCACCGCAGTGCATCCTCGAGGGACCGTGGTGCTAAAAGTTCTGTAGGAAGAGAGGTCACACTGGAAGGATGGCACCGCGGTGCATCCACTATGGACCGCGGTTCTGAAGTCAAAATTTGGGTAAGCTGACTTAGAATGGTTGGGGATATGACTGGTTCATCAAGAAATGAGTATTCTGGTTTTCGGTATTTCTGAGGGTTTGAAAACGGAAATATAGTCTCATTGAACGTGACGTGACGAGAGATGTGAATTTTACGAGTGGACAAGTTATAGCACAGATAACCCCTATGGTTGGGTGGGAAACCGAGGAATACACATGGTGTAGTTCGAGGAGCCAATTTATGAGGGGTGATGGAGGTAAGATTGGGATAACACAGACAACCGAAGATCCGTATGTGGTCATAAGAAGGAGTTCTACGATATAGAATGTCTGTGGGGGTCTTGTTTTGTAATATGCTAGTAGGTAAAATATTTAGAAGGTATTCTGCTATTTTGACAGCATAGACCCAGAAAGATGATGGCAGACAGACATAAAATAGGAGGTACGGACCATGTTATTAATAGTACGAATAATTCGTTCAGCTTTACCATTTTGAGGTGAGGTGTGAGGACAAGAGAAGCGGAACATCATGCCTTGTTGGGAGCAAAAATTATGGAAAGCCGAATTATTAAATTCACGTCCGTTATCACATTGAAATGATTTGATGGATTTTTCAAACTGAGTTTTAATAAATCTGTGAAACTCAAGAAATTTAGCAAAAACTTCAGATTTGAATTTTAGAAGATAAATACATACAAAATGTGAGAAATCATCCAATAGCACAAGATAGAATTTATGACCTAGAGAGCTAACAACAAGAGAGGTCCACAAGTCAGCATGAACAATGTCAAATAGTGAAACTGTAATATTCATTGAAGACATGAAAGGAAGACGAGTATGCTTGCCAAGCAGACAAGAAAAATAATGTTGGGCAAGTTTTCCATTATTACATTTAATAAGCTGATTGTTTCTAAGAAAAGAAAAAACATGATCTCTTGGATGCCCAAGCCTATTGTGTCAGGTGGATGGAGATAATGCAGCAAGGGAGACTGGTTGTTGAGTTCTGACAACGGAAGAGTTTGTGAAGGGGTAGAGGTCTCCCACACTATTGCATCGAGTAAGAATTCTCCCCGTATTGAGATCCTTCACAGAGAAACCAAAAGGGTCAAAATCTACAGAAACCCAATTATTACGAGTGAATTTCCTAACATATATCAACTTTTTAATAATTTGAGGGGCGTAGAGGACATAGTTAAGTGAGAAGGGTGGATGAGGATATTTTATTTGTGTATTGCCATAACCTGTAATTGGAATGCGGTGACCATTCCCAACAATAATGTATTGAGGATACTTTAACTGAAACAGTTGGGAGAATTACCTGAAGAGTTGGTCAGGTGTGATGTGGCTCCGGAGTCCATATACCAATTATTGTCAGGCGGTTGCAGAGTGAGTGTGTTGAAAGCTTGGCCCAAATCAGTGAATTGCATCTACTGGGCTAAAGGAAATGGTTGGGCTGACATCAGATGGGCATGTTGAGGAGATGGGCCTGTTGGTGCTGGACCGAGGATCTTGGCCGCCATCTGCTGATTAGGCCCATTTCTTTGGGTGGGCCGCCGCTCTTCTTCTGGACATTCGACCACTGCTGCTGCTGGGTATTCGACCACTGCTGAGGCAGTGGCGTAGACTGTTGATGCTGTTCTTTTCCTTTGCCTCGACCTTTTCCCTTGTTTCCTTGTCCGCGACCTCTGTTGCCTCTTCCTCCACCGCGGTTCTGCTGTTGTTGATGGTCCAGCGGTGGTGGAGCAGTGATCGGCCACTGCAAGTTTTCAACGGCTAATACTTTTTTATTGTGCTCATCCTGTTTAGCACGACGTGTTTCTTCCAACAACAATTGAGAACGTGCCTTGTTGAAATATGGAAGTGGATCAGCCTGCTGAATTATTGCTGCAAGAGTATCATATTCCCCTTTGGTAATCCTGCAACAAGTTGTAGTACCATCTTAGTCTCAAAAACAGATGTCCCAACATGAGAGAGTTGGTCAACAATAAGTTTCAGTTGCTTGCAGTATTCGGTCATGTTGTTAAAATTCTCAAGGCGGGTGTTGTTGAATTGCTCTTCTAAATACACCGCCCTGGTATTTTTGTTATCCTGAAAAATTTCCTCCAAGCGTACCCAAAGTTCGCGTGTCGAAGCACCTGTTTTCAGGATAGTGCACAACAAGTCCTTCGAGATGGTACCATAGATCGTTTGACGATAGCGTCAAGACGACACCATGTTGAATCATTAATGTCAGATGGGAGAGGGATTGACACATCAATATGGTCGAGCACGTTGTACGCACAAGCATGAATATAAAACAATTTCACCCACATAGAATATTGACAGTCTTCTTAATCAAGAATAATAGAGACATAATTCTTGATGTTTGTGACAGCAAAAGCCGGATGAAAAGATGACTTTGTGGAGGGAAGTGGGGTGTCATCTATGCCAGAGGTAGAACCATTAGATTTAGGAGAAGTGGGAGGAGACATGATAGCCACATGTTAGAAATTCTGAAAGAGAAGGCACCGCGGTGGGGGGGGGGGGGGATTGGCGGCGGTCGAGAGGGGAGGGGAATTTCTAGGGTTTTTGGGATGTTAGGATATTGATACCAAGATGTTGGAATAATTTCTCTTAGGGGTTTCTTTCATTAATCACAATATATATAGTTGTACAAAGATGATTCTTAATACAGTAAGAATTCTAAGTTATCTTAAATACATGATACTAATAAATATAATATATACTGTGAATATTTGAAGAATATTCACTAACAAGATCATCTATTTTACCTTAAAGAGTTAATTTATCTTTCAAGAACCGCTTGATTCTCCACTTAATTATGTACAATTCTTGGGGTAATACTATAAAAATGTTGGTCTAAATACTTTAAATGTACAAGCAAAACTTTCTTATGTTAGAGGACAAAATAATAATAAAAAAAAAGACAACAAAAACAGTAAGAACTTTAGACAACTAAAAAGCATGGCCATGATGTTTTGTTCTTCTAAAAGCATATTCTCATCACAAATACGTCAAAGATTTTCAACGATAAAACTTTAATCATTAAAGCAACGTGTAGCTTCAAACTACGATGGTTTTATTGCGTGTACTTTATTTTATTTGATATTCGAAATTCACTAACTCGACTAATTTGATTCACGCTGATTATGAATAATTTAAATGAGAAGTGCTCCCTACTAGGAATATTCCATTAACAGGGTTCAAACTCCATCAAGACGTCTGGCTAAGGGCTGACAATTGCGGATTTAAGATTTGAAGTTTATGTGTTTGATATTTCAGCCCTTCTAAATTTATAAGTTCTATAAATTGAATTTGTACATATTGATGAATACAAAGCCTTGGTCAAAATTACTGTGTTCTGGTGACTCAATTGAATTTCATTCTTTAAATACTTATATTGTGCAAATATGATAAAAGTAATTTTCTTTGTATATATATATTTTGTCGAATCCATGAAACATAAGAGAAATTTTTAATATGATGGCAAATATGGTTCAAAAATTGTTTTAAGTCGTACTGACTATGTCACTGCCGATCGATGCCAAAAGAGTAAAACTTTAAGGTTTTGCATGCATGAAGGATTCAAAGAAAAAAGCTCTAAAAACAATGTTATGTTGCTCCGACACTTCTAAAATGTTATTACATTCATATCGGATTCTCAAAAATTATATTATTTTTGAAGAATTCGACACACACTTTTAAGAATCCGAGCACCAAGAAAGAAGAGATAGTGGACTTACCAGATGCAGTAGTGAATACATTGAGCAGAAGAACAGCTGCACACACATTGATAATCCAAACTGAAATTCCACCACCAGCAGCCATTGCTGATGCAAAACAAAAAAAAGAACTTTTCACTATCAATTTCTTGAAAACCCAAAAAACACAAGAAATTGAATAAAAACAAAATAAAAAAAATTGTATAATTGAAGTGCTTACAGAGGATGTTTGAAGCAGAGACACCTCACTATCTGAGAAGTTTCTTGTTGGAACATTAACTCAATTTGTGTCCTTTATTTATAAGCTTTTTTTGTACAAACCTTTTACTGTATCAGCAGTTTCCCATGATATAGTTCTTTTCTATTTCCACAACTAAAAAATTATAGTGGCTAACATATTCCATTATAATATAAGGTAGATAACTTGTTATAACATGTAAATGTGATTTGATTGTTTAAAATCCTTTTATATTGATGGTATATCTAATTTAATTAGAGATCTTGAATTTAAACACAGAAATTAAAATCACTTTTGACACAGAACATTTACCATAAAAAATTTCTAACCCTAATCCAAATTAATTAAACCTCAAAACATATAACTAACACATGTAGGGTGATCAAACCAATGTAGGTATCACAGTTTTTAAGGAATAATGGGAATTTATTGAGAGGTGCATTTATTCTCACGATATAAGAAGGAATATAGATGTTGTGAATTTTTGGGACTATTAGATAAATATTACTTCATCCGTCTCAAATTATTTATTATGATTATTAAAAATTATTATCACAAATTATTTATTATTTTAAAATTTTAAAATATAACTAATTATTTTTCTCCATTTTACCTTTTGTCGTTAATGAAAATGACACATAAATAAAGTAAATATTTAATAGAGAGAGATTATAACTTAGACATAAATATGTATAAATTAAGTTAAATACTTTTTCTAATTAATATTTTTTAAAGGGCGTGATAATAAATAATTTGAGATGGATGGAATATTTATAGTATTGTTTTCTGAAAATATGTTATGCATGACCCGTGACATTGAGCCTCTGAATTTTGTAATGACATGTTTTTGGATAAAGGAGAGTATTTTATTGTTGTTACTGAGACAAATATTCGAAAAAACTGTACGTGTGATCCCAATTGGCCAATTGACAATAATTAATATATTTTATTATGTTAGAATATGTAATTTGTTATATTTTAAAATTATTAATCTGATAATATGAAAATTCGTTAACACAGTCAGTGTTTCGGTTAAACACATCAATATCTATTTTATCCTATGTCTGGTACATTCTTTTTTGTTCTGGAATTGTTTATATCACAATTATGATACTATTTTTATTATATATTCTATATGGAATAGCAACTCAAGATTACTAATTCCGAGATAAAATATAAAGTGCATATTTCCTTCTTTAAAGCTCTCTTCCAAAAACAATTTAAAAAAGAAAAAGCTAAAATTGAAAATAAATTTTTTAAAGCAAAAGCGTAGTATCGGCGAGCGAAATAGGAGCAGCCTAAACCGTGAAACGGGGTTGTGGGAGAGCAATACAAGCGTCGTGCTGCTAGGCGAAGTAGCCTAAATGCTGCACCATAATATCAATTTATCCGATTTAAACCAAACACATTAATATTATATCCTTTATATCCCTTTTTTTTTTATCAAGATATACCCCGTATATCCCCTTTTAATCTAATATGTAAGATGATATTAATCTCCCTTAAGGAGTCTTCTCACTAATATCAAAGTATATATAGAGTACAACATTCATCCCTTATACAATAGGAATCCTAAGCCTATACAAAGTAGGAATCCTAGTCTTACCATAATTATATTTACACAATATATGAAAATATTCTAATTATGGGTAGGGATACAATTGTTTCTATAATATACATGTTTACACACACCCTCAGTTGGAGTGGGAGGAGGCCGGACGAGGCGGATCCAAGTCAAGAAATAAGCTGCAGGAAGTCCTTTGATAAATATGTCTGCATACTGATATGATGATGGAACATGTAACACTCTGACATGGCCTAGTGCAACTTTCTCACGAACGAAGTGTAGGTCTATCTCAATATGCTTGGTTCGATGATGTTGAACTGGATTATGAGACAGATAGATGACAGAGATGTTATCACAATACACAATAGATGTCTGACGCAAAGGACACTGAAGTTCTAACAGTAAATTTCTGAGCCAACAAATCTCAGCTACTACATTTGCAACGCCTCTGTACTCATCCTCGGCACTAGAGCGAGATAAGGTAGCCTGTCGCTTGGCAGACCAAGAAATCAGATTATCTCCTAAAAAAACACAAAAGTCGGAGGTGGAGCGTCGCGTGTCCGGACACACTGCCCAATCTGCATCCGTATATGAAAGAAACTTGTTTGGTTCAGAGAGGTATATGTGCAAATCATAATCAAGAGTGTCCTTAATGTATCGAATGATACGCTTAAGAGCAGTGAAATGACTCTCTGGGGGCATGCATGAATAAGCACACCTGCTGAACAACATAAGCTATGTCTGGCCTGGTGAAGGTGAGATACTTAAGTGCACCTGCAAGACTCCTATACAAAGTAGGATCAAAGACTGGTGCACCTTCATGACACTGAGCTTAGATTTAGAATCAACTGGAGTAGGCACCTCTTTGCAGTTCGTCATTTTAGCCATGTACACAATCTCCTCTGCATACTTACGCTGACACAAGAACATATGATTGACATACCTGGTCACTGATATCCCCAAAAAGTAAATCAGCTTCCCCAAATCAGTCATTGTAAATTCGGACTTAAGCAAGACAATAATCTCATTTTTCAAACCGTCGAAGAAGGCAGTAAGAACAATATCATCCACGTAAAGTAATAAATAAGCAGTGCTACTACCTCGATGAAAAATGAATAGTGAAGTATCACTCTTGCTGCATACAAACCCAATCTGCAAGATATATCTGGTAAAACGATCATACCACGCACGGGGGGCCTGTTTCAGGTCATTTAGTAACTTACGGAGACGACACACATAGTGAGGAACTGCTGGATGGATGAACCCTGGCGGTTGATGTGTTACACCCCATAAGTCCAGGACATGTAAAAGAGAATGTACGTAAGGAAACAAGACTTGGAAATTAGTACGAAAGGAAGAATTGTTTTTCTGACGGAAAATCTTCCGAAGGTCGGAAAGGAAAATGTTCGTTATTGAGAATTGGATTCTCAAAAAGCATTATTTGAAGAGTATGGAACTCTTAACCTTATGGAAATTTATTTTTACGGGTTTGGTCACGTGGGGCCCACCCGAAGAATTTTACATTTTTGTGGGGCCCACGAGGGTTACGGAACTTTATGGACGAATGAGAGGGCGACACGTGGCACCCCCTCATGTGGTCTTGGACGAAAATGCAAGGGGTAGAATGGTCATTTGACCTATGTAGATGATAAGTCTTGCAAGCTTGACATATTTGACCAAGTCAACTTGTCCACATGGGCTCAATCCTTGTGATATTCATCCTAGCCTCACATTTGTTGATATCTAGACCTCCAACGTGTTATTATATGTATCATACTAGTGCAAGACTAGCTCACTTTACACTTACAAAATATCACAACACAATTGTTCTTGAGACTTGCTTCCTGGTTTGATGATTCTCCCACACAAAAATTTAGTTTGTGATCCTTTGTTCACAAGACTTTAACCCAAGGTTCCTAAGAGTGTTGTAAGGTTATCTCAATAAAAGATTTGGAAAAACGCATTTTCACGTTAGTCGCAAAGACGAAACTAAGTGAGTTCTTCAACTTTGAAGTTGGAACTTGAAGATGGGTTCTTCATAGGCCTCTAAGGAGTGCTTGGAGCGGATTGGAACCTAAGGAAAGGAGCTAAGAATTGCTAAGGCGCGACTTTGAAATCTTGGAAATTTTAAGGGCTTATAAAGGTATATTCTTGTCGTTTTAGCAATTAAGGTTTACTTATCATCAGAGCTATGGTTATAAGCAAGCATGAGTTATATAGTATGAAGTTTGATAAGTATTTTGACTATTGGAACCCTAATCCAAAATCTAGCATGTTTAGCTTTAAGATTTCAATTCTAGTCGATTATTAGTCTAAGCGTCGCATGTTGTATAAAGAAGGAAATTGTAGTTGTTGAAGTTGTTTAGACTATATAACATGTTAGACCTTAGAACTTGGAATTTGTAAGAAGGATTGAAAAAGACTTAGTGTTGTTCAGAGGTTGCCGAGAATGGCTTTTGGCATATTCACTATTTCGTATGAATTGTGGGCGGAATTTTACACGTATTGTAAGGCGTGTAATCCCTTTGTTTGGTTGTTGTTTGAGCCTTAGATGTGGCTTGTTGGTTATTGTATTCGCCTTGAAAAGGTGGCAAAGTGAGTAGAAACAAAGGAAGTCTTCGCCGATTTTCCGTAGAATTAGAGACTAAATACTTAGTATTATTCTACATAGAGACTAGAAGTTGATAGCCTTGTTGTGACCATTATAGGTTGACACTTCTACGCACGCGATTCGCTTAGCTTGTGGATATTAAAAAAGGTATGTGAACTATCTCCTCTTCTAGCATGATTCCTTAAGATAAAGAAAGTAGGTTCTACTCCTTAAATGATCCATTCCTTGGTTGTATTTGGATTGCCTAAAATAGAATTTGTTCTATGTACTTCCTTGAGTGTACTTTGATGTTTAGATTGTAAGTTGTAGAATCCATTTTCTTGATGAAGTTTGGATTCTTAAAAGTGAAGGTATTTTTACTTAAAGTACATGTAGTCTTAAAAAGGAAGTGGTTTCCAAATCTTTTGGCTAGTGCTTTAGTTCTAAAACCTAAAGGTCATTATAATGACTTTAGGGGAGTCAAAGGAGTGATTTACTTATTTGATTTAAAAGAGAAATGACATGATTTAAGAGAAGTAACTTGTGTTAAGGGTGAAGTTACTTGAGGTTTAAAAAGTAGAAGGAAACTTGTTTTCTAACTATTAAGAGACTTGAAGTAATTTGAAAGTTAAGAACTTGATTTGTAAGTATGTGATACTTGGTTTTAATAGTATAAGTCTCTTGGTTATTGAAGGAATGGATACGTCTAAAACCATAAAGGGTTATAACGGCTTTATGGGAAGTTGGTTATAACGGCTTTATGGAAGGTTTAGAAAGTTGTCTATTTTGATTAAATCGGCATAAGTTGCCTAGATTGTGAAAATTTGGAGTTACTTGATTTCAAGCTTTGAAATGAGTTTTCTAAAAGTGTAGTAACTTACTTTGAAAAATAGACACGCCTTGATACTACGGGTGTTAGTATCTTGGGGCTTTACATAGAAAGGAGTCTTTTATAAAGGAATGTACGTACGTAGTACTTTGACTTGTTAAAAGAGAATCATTCTAAGTATGCCTTGATAAGTACTTTGACTTGTTAAAAGAGAATTATTCTATGTATGCCTTGATAAGTACTTTGACTTGATTAATTGAGAATTAGTCTAAGTGTGCCTTGATAAGTACTTTGACTTGTTAAAAGAGAATCATTCTAAGTATGCCTTGATAAGTACTTTGACTTGTTAAAAGAGAATTATTCTATGTATGCCTTGATAAGTACTTTGGCTTGATTAATTGAGAATTAGTCTAAGTGTGCCTTGATAAGTACTTTGACTTGTTAAAAGAGAATCATTCTAAGTATGCCTTGATAAGTACTTTGACTTGTTAAAAGAGAATTATTCTAAGTATGCCTTGATAAGTACTTTGACTTGTTAAAAGAGAATTATTCTATGTATGCCTTGATAAGTACTTTGGCTTGATTGATTGTGAATCATTCTAAGTGTGCCTTGGTAAGGACTTTGGCTTGTTAAAAGAGAATTATTCTAAGTGTGCCTTGATAAGTACTTTGGCTTGTTAAAAGAGAATTATTCTATGTATGCCTTGATTAGTACTTTGGCTTGATAAATTGAGAATTTGTCTAAGTATGCCGTGATAAGTACTTGGGCTTGTTAATCGAGAATTGCCTATGTGTCCGGAAATAAATGGTTGTGTGCTATTGGTATATCGGTCGTTCGGTCATTCCGGGTTTGTGGCATTTGCATAATTCCGTGGATTTGCTACCCACGATGCGGCGAATACCTCACGCGAGTCCGTAGGCTTACGCGGTGAAATAGTCCCACGCGGGTCCAAATTTACGCGAGGAATACCTCACGCGAGTCCGTAAGGGCTTACGCGGTGAAATAGTCCTATGAGGAATACCTCACGCGGTCCGAAAGGGCTTACGCGGTGAAATAGTCCCACGCGGCGGGTCCACCTATGCGAGAATACCTCACGCGTCCACGCGACCTACGCGGTGAAATAGTCCCGGAATAGGATTGCTAAATGATATCGCGCGGATGGTCCCGCTGATCATGAGCTTCCTAGTTTATATTGTAAGGATACTATCGCTTACTCTCATTGTTAGTAAGGCACAATGTGTTGTATTTTGATTATCATATATGTCCCGGATTTGTTTGTGTTACCCTATGGTCATGCTTTACGAGGTGGGATTAGGGCATGGGACCACGAGGTATTGAGGACACAGGTGGGACTTGGTGTTCATGTATCCTTATTGGTGTTATTACATCATGGATCGCGGCATGAGGAAGGATTCCACGCATGATTGATATTATGGGCGTGAGACCCATGGTTATATTGAGTAATGACTTTGAGGGCTGCGTCCCCGACTTGATATGATCGCCATGTGTATGCATCGTAGGTTGCTATCATACATGTCTCTTGTTTTGTTTAGATCGTTATGATTTCATTACGATTTATTGTTCACATACTTGGTACATTCTTCGATCGACCTCCTTCGGGGTCGCGTTCACGCCGCGAGTTTAGTCACGCGGTGATCGGCAGTGTGTAGATCCTCGCCAGTGGTTTTGGATAAGCTCCTTCTACTCCGAGTTTATCTTTGGTATATGTCCTTCAAGATGTGCTTTGTATAGTTTTGGGTACGGCGGCCTCATTCCGTCATAGTTCGATTTAACTCCTGCAGGTCAGATTCATATGTGGATTGGACTCATGCGGTGTAGTGTCTTTTGTTTATGTATATACGGCACTTGTCGGCTTTGCCTCGCACGCACGATTGTTTTAAAAAAAAATGAGGTGTTATTTCAGCCCGCACTTACTTGTATTGTTAAGGTAGAAGGTGCCTGGTAGGCATCACCACGACCGGTTCGGGTCGTGACATGATGCATGTAGAATGTTTCTCTCAGATCCCCTATAAGAATGCATTCTTTACATCAAGCTGATGGATCGGTCAGTGTTTGCCCATGACAATGCTCAAAATTGTGTGAATGATAGCCGGTTTGACAACCGGGCTGAAGGTCTCACCATAATCAATGCCCTCCTGCTGATTTGTGCCATTAGCCACAAGTCGTGCCTTATACCTCTCAAGATCTCCACTGTCTCTGAATTTGTGACGAAAAGCCACAGACAACAAATCACATTCACCCCCCCAGGTCTAGGAACTAGATCACATGTGTGTTGTATAGTTAACGCATTGAATTTCTCAGACATAGCCACATTTCAATTAGGGTCTTGTTTAATCAATATAGGGATTTTGGGAATTGGAGAAATGGTTTGGGCAGACAAGTTAAATTGAAATTTGGGTTTGAAGATTCCATGCTTGGCACACATTTCCATTTTGTGAGTGGGGACAGTGGGAGGCGGTGTTGGCTGAGTAGGGAGGGATGAGACTGATGATAGGATCGAAAAAGGAGAAGGTGAGGGCGAAGCCGTCGGATGCGCCACATCGCTTGGATCTAGCGTCGTGGCGCTGTCTGAGTGACATGACTCTCTGGTAATATGGCGCCGCGACGCCTCATCACTAAAGCCGCTACTGCCGATGGGTTGGGAGAACAGCACCTCGAAAGTCAGCCGCGCGCCAACACCGGCTACACTACCGCCGACGAGTCGAAGAGATAAGGCGATCGCGATGATGGGAGAGATAACATGCTCGTTAAGGAATGAATAATCCAATTTTTGGAATTTCTGAAGATTCGAAAATGGGAATGTGGTCTTGTCGAATGTGACGTGACGAGAGATGTGAATTTGACGAGTGAACAGGTTGTAGCATAGATAGCCCCTATGGTTCGGTGGGAAGCCTAGGAAGACACATGGAGTGGACCTAGGAGCGAGCTTGTGAGGGGTGGTAGAGCTAAGGTTGGGATAGCACAGACAACCGAAAATCCGTAGATGATCATAGGAGGGGACTCTATGGTAGAGGATTTCGGTAGGGGTCATGTTGTGAAGAGTGCTAGTAGGGAGAATATTGAGAATGTGTTCTGACATTTTAGCAGAATATACTCAGAAGGATGGAGGGAGGGAGACATGAATTAATAAGGTGTGAATCATATTGTTAATGGTGCGGATGAGTCTTTCAGCTTTACCGTTTTGTAAATATAAGATGATATTAATCTCCCTTGGGGAGCCTTCTCATTAATATCAAAGTATATATAGAGTACAATATTCATATCTTATACAAAGTAGGAATCCTAAGCATATACAAAGTAGGAATCCTAGTCTTATCATAATTATATTTACACAATATATAAAAATATTCTAATTATGGGTAAGAATACAATTGTTTCTATAATATACATGTTTACCTAATAAATCATATATCTACCAGTACTATATATATATACCCCAATCAAACGACCCCTATATTTGTGATTTGATTCTTGAAGATTATTTTAACACTGAAAGGCCAAAATATAAAGTGATTTGGTTGCACCATAGGAAAAGAAAGAAGAAGCAACTAGAAATTAAGGGGTTAAAGTGGATGGTGACAACCACAATATTCTATCTTTGTTGCAGAAGCCACAAGTATCCACTGAATTTAGATGTGTACATTCCACATTGTAAAAAGTTGTGGCTTGTACAACACCTAAAAGGATTCGAATTGAAATGAAGTGATGGACATATATTTCTTTTTTTGGTTGGGAGAAATGAAAAAAGTGGTAATTAGGAAGGTGTATGTATATTATCTCAAACCTTTGCCCTCTTTATTCCTTTCAATTTAGTAAGACCTCTCTATAGTAATATTCACTATAATAATTAAATTTATTTGGAATCGATTTTACATGTTATGTTATATGGTATGTTTTTTATAATAATTTTTTACTATAGCAATAAAAAAATATTCAAACAGAGAGGTTTGACGGTATAATATTCATGTGACTTCCGAAGCATCAAGATTTTCATGATCTATTTTTTTCATTCAATGTTCAGTATTCAATTTTGAAATCTGAATAATTCAAATTTGCAATCAAAAATTTTATTTTGGAGGTAAGACGTTTCCTACCAATGGTAATTCCATTCTCAGGATTTGAATCTGAGACTTATGATTTAGAATAGAGGGGTACTTATCACCCCTCCATAACCAGCGTTGGAGCTAAGAGTTCATTAAAGGAATTTAAAATATTTAAAAAGTAAAAAACAAATTTAATATATAATATATGTATATATAAATAAAAAATATAACCTATTTGTGCAGTGTAATTTTCAAATGAAAAAAGTACTGGTTGACTCCGTTCGAATAAAAGTGGCTCCACCACTAACCATAACCTTGGGTGACATTATCAATTCGCTTGATATGTTCATTACCAAAATTAACTTTACAACTGTTATTTTAACGTTTACTTGTAAAACTACTGACTTATAATACAGAAGAACAAAAGAAAGCGAGTTGGTGTAGATGAAGAAGCGCGGGGCCATGAGTCGCGAGTTCGATCCTGCGTAAAAGCTTGGTTAGTACATCGCGCGTTGAACTGTAAGTGTAGTTAATCGGTGGCGTGGTTTGCGGACTATGCGTCGGCCGGGATTTCTGCACACTCGAAAGAGTAGCGGTTGCGGGTTCTTTCGTAAAAAAAAAGAAAAAGAAAAAGAGCTATTTATATATCTTTAATCTATGTCTAATCAAATCGTGTCAAATAAAATAGGACAAATAAAGTATATAAAATTCCATTTATTTGAGAAGCATATACAACCTCCCTCGTGCTAGATCTATTTTAGTTCCAGCAATGAGTTGCTAGTTCCTTTGGCGTTTATATGTTTTTGTAATTAAATATTCTAGTTCACATAAAGAATTTTATTAAACTTTTAGACCATGTTTGACAATTGGATGAGAAAAGGCCAAGATCCTCCAGCTTGAATCTTGTTTCTTGTGACAATTACAAATAATTTACCTTTAGCCATTATACATAATTATATAAAGTTGTCACGAGGATCCAATTTTTTTTTGATATGTCAGACCTTATTTATTTTTCAACAAGGGGGCAAATAATCTGTTACGACTCCAACTCTATTCGCAGTTCTATTATTAGAAATATTTATATTTAGTAATTGTTTGATTTATAGTTATGATTGAATTAGGAATATGTATCCTAATAGAATAGAAAGTCTTTTATTTTCTCTATAAGGAGATTGGTTGTAAGGATTTGTTAACTTTGGATGAATAATATCAAATTAGGTGGTTTGATCTCCAATTCAAAAGATCAATTTTGGTGGTTTTGATCTCCAATTCAAAAGATCAATTTAGATTTTTAACATCTAAAGGATTAGTATCCTATCATCTGGTATCAAAACATTCGATCCTCGGATTCTCGTCAATTTTTTTTCCTCTTCTCTGTCAATCATGGTTACTGTCAAAGAAGTAAGTGATCGTGTTGATGCACTTGACGAGCTTTTGCAACAAACCCGTTTAGCACTCACCAAAAATACTGAAAAGATTGCTCAATTTGATGTTAAATTTGACGATGGTATAGCTGAATTGAAGGCTCTTATCAAATGTGGTCGCAATCAAGATGGTGTTATTCCTGCCAACACCATTAATGTTCCTGAGCACGCTTCCCCTATTCGTGAACAAGCTCCGATTCAACAACCACGCCCAACCCCGAACATTGGTAATCCTGTTCAATTTCAAGGTCGAACCTTAAGAATTGATTTTCCCCAATTTGATGGCACCAATCCAGAAGATTGAATTTTTAAAGCTGAACAATACCAAGCTCTTCATGGCATTACTGACGATCAATTAGTTTCAATTGCTTCTCTTCACTTAGTTGGTGATGTTGTAGTTTGGTATCGATGGATGTGTTGCTCTCTTGGTCCCATGTCTTGGACAAATTTTACGCATGCTCTTTGCGTTCGATTTGGGTCTCGACAACACCTTGATCCAGGGGGGTCTTTATCTAAACTCAAACAAAAGGGTTATGTCCGGGAATTCCAGCGAGAATTTGAACGTTTGGCAAATCTGGTTATTGGTGTGCCTGAATCTCATCTTATTAGCACCTTTGTTTCTGGTTTACGTGATGATATTAAGGCTAGATTGTGTATTCTTCATCCTACAATGTTAAGCGAAGCTTTTAAGATGACACTTGCAAAAGAGGAAGAGTTTATTGCACTTCATGAGTACTATACTCGTCGTTCTTCTACACGTCTTCCATTCTCTAAGCCTATCACTATTGTTTCTAAGACAACTCCACCTGTTTTGGGTTTTCGGCGTCTTTCTTTTGCAGAACAACAAGAACGACGTACTAAAGGTTTGTGCTTAATTGTGATGAACTTTACAAACCTGGTCATCTTTGCAAACACACCCAACTTTTAATTCTTGATGCTGAGGACACTACATTTGATGACGGTAATATTGCTGACTATGCTATTTTCAATTATTCCCAACTTGTTACTACCACTGAACCTATAATTTATTTGCATACTCTCACTGGGAAAAGTCATCATCATACTATGCGTGTCACTGGTTTGTTAAGAAATCATTCTATTACGGTTCTCATTGATTCTGGTGTAACTCATAATTTTCTTCACTCTTCTCTTGCAAAGCAGTGTGGGTTATTCCCTAATCGACAACACCGTTCATGTGTTATGATTGGTGATGGTGGTTATTTAACTAGCTCAGGGACATGTGGAGATGTTTCAGTGAATTACAAGGTCATTATCTTTTCACTACTGATTTTTATCTTTTGGCGGTGGGTGGTTCTGATGTGGTTTTGGGTGCTTCATGGCTAAGTTCTTTGGGTGTAATCACTTGGAATTTTTCTAAACTAATTGTGAAGTTCATCATCGACGAAAATGAGATTACCTTGCTTGGTGATACTCCCCAATCTGTGCATCTTTTGGATGATGCTCCTATGAACCGCTTGTTGTTACAAGAGCGCCAAGACATTTTTCTACAATTATTGACCTCCAATGCACCTGTTTCGGTTTCCTATATTCCTTCGCCTATTAAAGCAGTCATCTCTGAATTTTCTCATGTATTTAACTTGCCTATGGCCTTGCCTCCGTGTCGTTCTTACGACCATTAATGTCAGACCATACCGCTATCCACATTGTTAAAAAACAGAAATTGAAAAGGCAGTTCAAGAGTTGAAAGAGGCTGGCTTGATTCGCTCTAGTATGAGTCCATATTCTTGACCTGTGTTATTGGTTCAGAAAAAGAATGGTTCATGGCGTATGTGTGTGGATTATCGGGCTTTAAATAAGATCACAGTAAAAGATCATTTTCGAATTCCTATTGTAGATGAATTACTTGATGAACTACATGGTGCAATAATTTTTTCGAAGTTGGATTTGCGCTCGGGATACCATCAAATTAGAGTACGCGAGTTTGATATTCCCAAAACTGCCTTTTAGACTCATGATGGGCATTATGAATTCTTAGTAATGTCGTTCGGTCTATCCAATGCTCCAACCACTTTTCAAAGTCTTATGAATGATATCTTTCGTTCTTATCTTCGAAAGTTTGTATTGGTTTTCTTTGACGACATATTGATCTATAGTGGCTTCATTGCTGATCATGTTCGTCATCTCACTATTGTTCTTGAGATTTTAAGACAACACCGTCTCTTTGTTAAGGAGTCAAAGTGTTCTTTTGGGTAATCATCAGTTGGTTATCTCGGTCATATTATATCTGGTTCGGGTGTTGCTGTTGATGATGATAAAATTCGTACTATTTTGGATTAGCCAGTTCCTCATTCTCTTAAAGGACTTCGAGGGTTTCTCGGCCTGAGCGGTTACTATCGGAAGTTTGTACGGGATTATGGTAAACTTAGCAGGCCCTTGACCCAATTGTTAAAAAAAAAATCTTTTGTTTGGACAAAGGATGCTACATAAGTTTTTTCCTTGTTACAAACAACGTTGACTTCTACCCCAGTTCTCGCATTACCCAATTTTTCACATCAATTTTTCATTGAATGTGATGCCTCTGGAGGTGGTTTAGGAGTTGTATTAATGCAAGACGGTCGTCCGCTCGCTTATTTTAGCAAGACTCTTTCTGGTAAAAACCTGAATCTCTTAACTTACGACAAGGAAGTGCTTGCTATTATTTTTGCGGTCTATAAATGGTGTCCTTACTTATGGGGTCGGCACTTTAAAATTTATACCGATCATGAAAGTTTGAAATACTTTTCGAACCAACGGATTTCTTCCATGGAGCAACAGAAATGGCTATCAAAACTCATAGGTTATGATTATGAGATTATTTACCGTCGAGGTCTCGACAATAAAGCTGCAAATGCTCTTTCTCATTCACATGAGCATGTTAGTCTTACTGTCATTTCATCCCCTATATTTTCAGGTATTGATGCTATTGTCTGTGAATGTCATGATAATACGAAATATTGTGCTATAATTGACCGTCTTAAACACTCTTCCTGTCCGGATAAGTTTTATTCTTATATTGATGGTGTGCTTCGATACAAATGCCGCATTGTGGTGGTCCCTTCTTCTGAGTTGTGTTCTAAATTGTTACATGAGTTTCATGCTACTCCTATTGGGGGACATTCTGGGTTCTTGCATACTTATAAGCGTCTTCAACATAATTTTTATTGTCCAGGAATGAAAATTGATGTTAAAAGTTATATTGTTAATTGTGATGTGTGTCAACGCAATAAGGCAAAAACTATTGCATCTTCTGGTCTTCTTCAACCGTTGCCTATTCCTGAAGATGTGTGGCTTGATTTGTCAATGGATTTTATAGACGGTCTGCCTAAATGTCAAAACAAAACTTCTATTCTGGTTGTGGTTGATCGGTTGTCGAAATATGCTCATTTTGCTGCTCTTTCTCATCCTTATACTGCTGTTATAATAGTTGATGTCTGATCGGTGTATTTTATATACACCTTTTGAGTCATTTTTAGTTAGTCTTCGCCCATTTTTGTACAAATATGTGTCGTGTATGGATAATTTTTCTTTCTTTTGAGTCACAGTGATTTAAAATGGCACATTGGTGAAAAGAAGCAAAAATAGGGCAGAAACAGAGGTTCCAGAGCCAAAAGAGACGAAAAATTGTCACCCCGAACGAAGTACAGGGCGGCACCGTGGCGCCACTCTATCAGGAACAGCAGGGCCACGACGCCCAGGACGATCAGCAGCTGCACGAGTTTAAGCGCCACGACGCCAGACTGCAGGGCCGTGGCGCCGACGCAGGTTTTATGCCAAATCCGAGAAGGAAAGGGCCAAGGGCAAGAGGGAAAAGTTGAAAAAGTTTTTGGAGGCTATAAAAGGGCCTTAGGGCAGATTTTTGAAGGGTTCCACAATCCCTAACTCATCACAACACTTAGAGTCTTGGAGGCTTCAAGATTAGAGGCTTGTTCTTGAGTAATTCTTTTTCTTTACTTTATTTATTTTCAGTTTATGTTGAATAATTTTTTAGTTCTTGGCATGTCTATGGCTAGGAGCTAAACTTTATTTAGGGCTTTCCATTCGAATCACTTGAACCTCGTTTTATGATTTAATGCATGTTTTTGGTTTCTTCTTTATATAGTTGAGATTTATTCAATAATTGTTTTGATTGCTTGGTAATTAATTGATCACTAGTTATCATCGCATATATGAGTTCGAATCGAAATCTGAAAGGGAAGATTCTGAATATGATGTAGTTGAATAAACATAGGTTAAAATCGTGGACGAAAGTACCCCGATACTTGTGTAGTTTAATAGTTTATTGTTTTTAATGCTCCTTTGTGGTAAATCCTATCATCGAAAGATAGAAGGTTTCTGCATCGGGGTTGAGTGTTTATATATCCTAACCAGAATATAAAACAATCTTGTTAACCTGCTATCTCAACATAGAAGAAGAACCTTGATTGTTGCATTAATGAATAAAGCGAGCAGATAGTTGAGGAGATTGGAAGCTCTATTTCCACCATATCTGATTTAAGTAAAGTAATCTAGTTAGTTTTTACAATTATTAAGTAGTTCTTAGATAAAAACCACAACAACAATATCGATAACCAAATAGATATCATAGATAGATGTTTGGTAATTGAACACTAATCCTTGAGGACGATATTCAGTCTTACCCATACTATATTACTTGTACAATACGTGCACTTGCGTTAAGAGTGTGGATAAATCGCGATTAAGTTTTTGGCGTCGTTGCCGGGGATTGACGTAGTTCAATATCATATTATTTATTCTTAATTTCTAATTTGGTTTTTATTTTCTTGTATTTTATTTTATTTGTGGAACCGTGCGCCGTGATTTGTGTGTTAATTTTGATCTATTCCAGGAATATAGTGTATGCGAAGAAGAAGAGGAGCAAACACACTTGTTTCCTTCAACCCTGAGATAGAAAAGACTTGCAAACAGAACATGCGTAACAAGAAGATTCTTGAATCACTAGCAATGGAGAATTTCCAAAACAAGAATGAGGTGAATGAGGAGATGGGTGATCATCAACCCAACCAAGGAGTACCCCGTGGGGTGCAGAATGATGTAGAGGAAAGAGTTCAGGTCCAGGCAGAAATGAGCTTGGGGGATTATGTGTTGCCAAGAGTGAATGGAGCACATACATGCATAAGGCTCCCAGTAATAGGAGCGAACAATTTTGAAATAAAGTCTGCGATCCTGAGCATGGTGCAACACACAGTCCAATTTGGAGGGTTGCCATCTGAAGACCCACATATGCACATTGCAAATTTCTTGGAGTGTGTGCCACTTTCAAATACAATGGTGTTACTGATGACGTCATCCGGTTGAGGCTCTTTCCCTTCTCACTCAGGGATAGAGCAAAGGTTTGGTTAAATTCCCTGTCGACAGATTCTATATTCACATGGCAGGATCTAGCATAAAAGTTTCTGGCAAAGTTCTTTCCTCATTCAAAAGCCGCCAAGCTGAGAGGAGAGCTAAACAATTTCTACCAGAATGATGGGGAGCCACTCTATGAGGCTTGGGAGAGGTTTAAAGATCTGCAGAGAAAGTGTCCACATCATAGCATTGAACTGTGGAATTTGGTCTACATCTTCTACAATGGGCTAAGTGGGACCACGAGGACCATTATTGATGCATCTGTAGGTGGTACCTTCATGAAAAAGACAGTACATGAGGCCCATGAATTTCTAGAGGACATGGCCACTAATAATCACGTGTCAGATGATAGAGGGGTAAGTGGAAGAAAAGTGATAGGAGTTCATGAGATCGATGTCATTACAGCGTTGAATGCACATGTTGCTCTCCTGACTAAGCAGCTCCAGCAAAACACAGTGTCAGTAAATGCAGTCCAGATGCCAATGAATTGTGAGATTTGTAGGGGTCCTCATACTTTTGACAGGTGCCCATCAGCTGACCCCAACAATATCCCTATTGAGCAAGCATAATGTCAGGCAGTGGGGAATTACCAAAGGCCCCAGAACAACCCCTATTCAAATACTTACAATCCAAGGTGGAGGAATCACCCAAATTTCTCATGGAGGGGTGACCAAGGGCAACATAATCAGTTTAGAGGCCAGTACCAAAATCAACAACCATCTAATCAGGCCTCATCTTCACAACAGTTCAGTTCACCCGCCCCACAGTAAAAGCCAGATGAATTGAGGGCAGCCTTGTTGACACTTACAAATTCACAGACTCAGTTCATGGCAGAAACAAGATCATCCATAAGAAACTTAGAGACACAAGTTGGACAACTGGCCAATATGACAAATAACAGGCCACAAGGTACTCTGCCGAGCAATACAGAGGTTAATCCAAGAGAGCAGTGTAAAGTAGTGACATTGAGGAGTGGGAAGCAGTTGGAACAACCCACATCCCAGCCTATAATAGAGAAGGAAGCTGAGATCAAGAAGGAGGGAGTTACTGATGACCGCCCTATTTTAGAGAAGGCTCCACCAGTTCCAGTGATGGAGTACATAGAGAAGATTCCTTACCCTCAGAGGTTGCAAAGGAAAGCAGTTGATAAGCAATTCTCCAAGTTCTTGGAGGTGTTTAAAAAGTTGCACATTAACATTCACTTCATTGAGGCGTTGGAGCAAATGCCTACTTACTTCACGTTCATGAAGGAAATTCTAGGGAAAAAGAGGAAGCTGGCTGATTATGAAACGGTGGCGTTGACAGAGGAGTGTAGTGTCATCTTGCAGAAGAAACTGCCTCCTAAGCTTAAGGACCCAGAAGCTCTCATTGCCCTGCACTATTAGTAGGGTGACATGCAACATAGCCCTATATGATTTGGGGGCTAGTATCAACCTTATGCCTCTGTCAGTGTTCAAAAGATTGGGTTTGGGTGAAGCCAAACCAACTACTGTTAACTTGCAATTGGCTGACAGAACAATAGTGCATCCCAGAGGAATTATTGAAGATGTGCTTGTTAAGGTGAGAAAATTCTTCTTTCCAGCAGACTTCCTCATCCTTAACATGGAGGAAGACGATGAAATTCCCATCATCTTGGGAAGGTCATTCCTAGCAACTGGGAGAGCCTTGATTGATGTGGAGAAGGACGAGCTAAAACTGAGAGTTGAGGACGAGGAGATGGTGATCAAGGTGTTTAAACATACCATTGAATCCCCAGTCATAAGTAAATGTTTTGCAAGATCGCTAACACATCGATTGAGCCAAAGAAAGGCCAAAGCGAAGACGATCACTTGGCCAAAGTAAGTATTGCTAACCCTCCTATTGAGAAAAATAAGAAAAATAAAAATAGAAGGCTAAAGAGAAAAATGATACTGAAATGGGTAGGCTGTGGGGTTAAATTACCCCAAGCTTTTTGATAAGGAATTTGCGTCCGACTACAAGACGTTAAAGACAACGCTACTTGGGAGGCAACCCAAAGTTTTTAATGTATGAAAATTATTTTTTAGTTAGAACAGTCTCACGTATGGTATTGTTTGTATGTTGTGATAGCGAATCTGAGGCTAAAAAATGGAGGACGAAAAATGCGAGAAAGGGAAAAATAAGCTCAGCGCCACGGCGCCCAAACAGGCCGTGGCGCGTGAGAAATTGCAGGCCGCAGAGTTTGGGCGCCACGGCTGCAGCGTGGCTCCAATCATCGTGCTACAAGTGTTTGGGCGCCACGGCGCCCAACTGTAGGGCCGTGGCGCCGCGACGGAAATTCTGAATTTAAAAGCCCTAATTCGAGATTTCCCTCTCCCACACAAAACCCAAAAAACCTAAAACTCTCTAAAACCCACGAAAATACCTTATTCCACTCAAATCTCAACCGAATTCCTTCAATTCCTTGCACCCATCACCATTACAAACAACAACCCTCCTTCCATTGCTTCATTCCACCGCAAGAAATAAGAAATTTGTGAAGAACACCCTCCAAGGTAACATTCATCAATTTTTCTTGAACCCTCTAAGCAAATAGGGGAGGTAATTCGTAAGTTTGGGATGTGAGGGTTATTGTTGGATATTGTGCTGTGTGGGAGATTTAGGTTGGCTATTCTCGCCGTGGGGTGTTGTACGTAGTGTTGTGGGGTGTTGTACGTGTAATTTTGGTGTAGTTGGGGTTGAATTGTGTAGTGTGTGTTGTTGTGCTTGTGCTGCTGTGTTGATTTTGTGATTGATATTTGTTGGAAACCTCACATAAACAAAGAAAACTCTGTCGAAATTTTTCAATGGGTCCCCGAAAGAGAACTTCCAGAGCTTCTTCATCCACCTCAGCTCTAGTGTTTGATACCACAAGGTTTGCTAGTAAAAAGGCAGAAGACAGATATAACCAATTAAGTACTAGACCCTTGATACATGAGAGAGACATGTAGTACAAGAGGGATCCTTTTGATGATAATGATGGCTATGAGCCGATTCGGGGTATGATAGAGGCAAATGGGTGGAGAAGATTCGTCGATCCGGAGAGAATTGCACCACAGAACACTATCATGGTGCAAGAATTTTATGCCAACTACCCGGACCAGACAAATGGCAGATGCTTTATGAGAGGACAACATGTTCCCGTGAATTCTGAGGTGATAAATGCAATGCTGAGGACCGCAGATGTCGAAGACCGTGGCTACAACCCAAACCATTTCAGGAGTTGGGCTGGAAATGTCAGCCACATCAATTGGGATGCAGTGATAGAGACATTATGCTACCCAGGGGCAGAGTTCGTATTTGCGCGAAATGGAGCTAGGGGACTGAGCAGGTGTCAGTTTAATAAAATAGCCAAGGGTTGGTTGTACTTTGTAAGTGCCCGCTTGACTCCATCGACGCACTTCACCAGAGTGCCTGCAGATAGAATAAAAATGGTGTATAGAATCATGGAAGGCAAGACGATTGACATTGGGCGAGATATAGTGCAGAGCATTGAAGAGATTAGCAGGTTGTCCACCAATGGTGGGTTGGGGGCATGAATCACTTATTTGTGCCTTATGCGGTAGGCATGGGGTCCCATCCTTGGTCACTGATACTTTTGAGAACAAGGGACAACCTCCTGTGACGTATAGTGTAGTGCACATTTCCACAGAAACGATCCAAAGAAAAGCAATGAGGAGGAGCCCAAAGACTAGCGGAAGAATAGCAGAGGCTGCCATGGAAGAAGATGAGCCTGAGACAGAGGCTCAATATGAGGCAGACATCATCCACCAACCACCCTTTGTTATACCCCGTAGTTCTGACCCTACGTATGAGAGCGTACGAAAGCATGTAAGACTTAAAATTTTCAAAGGATAGGTTGACGGATTATTCCGGGCGAGTTTTAGTCAATTTCGAGGCGGGTTATGACCCGATACATTGAGAGTTCCTAAGTGTTTCGAAAGCCTAGGACGTAGTTCGTTGAGTCTAGATTCCAACGCAACCAACCGTTCGTCGATAGGACGTCGGAGTAGAAAGTTATGAGAATTACAAGTTCAGTGCGCAGTCGGACAAAAAGGTGTTTCGGACAAAGGCGATAGGGCCGCGGCGCGGATGCGAGCATGGCGCCGAAATCGAGAGGTCGCTGAAGTTGCAGCGCTGCGGCCAGGACAGGTGTCGCGCCGAAAGTTCGAAGAGGCTGCGGGGTTTTGTGCGCATGGCCGACTGGATTTTGGGCGGAAAAACTTAGAAAAGTCGATTTTTCTTTTAAAGACCTTAGGAGGGTGACAAGTGTCCCCATCGGATTTCCTTCATGCAATATATTGACCAAGTCTTGAAGACTTGGTCATCTTCCAATTTCTCTCTCTCTAAGGCTTAAGCTCCCACTTCTCTCTAAATTTCCAAGAGAAATTCAAGCCTAAAGAAAAATCTGAAAAAGTAAAAGAAAGAAGGAAGCTTGTGGCTAGCTTGTTGGTGTTGTTGTGGTGGTGTTCTTGGCAAGGAAGCTAGCAAAATATTTGGAATAAGTTGGGCTAAAACTTTAAGGTAACATTTCTTCTTTTAGAAGTAGTTTTTAGTGTTGCATGTTAAGAAGGAAGAACTTGTGGAAGTAAATAATGCTCTTAGACTCATTGCATGTAAGAACTATGGTTTGAATGTGAAGGAATTGGTTAAGAAGATATTATGAGCATATTGTAGCCTAAAAACTACCTTAGAATTGTTAAGTGAATTGTTGTAACTTATGGGGCAGAATTTTACACACCCAAGTTTAGGTGTGTAATCCCCTTTGAATTGTTGGATTGATTGAGCCTTAAATGTGGCAATTGGATGATAAATTCGGCCTTGAGAAAAGTGGCATACTAAGTAGAAACAAAGGAAATGCTGCCCAATTTTCCATAGAAATTAGTGACTTTGAACTTGGATTGTTCTACATTAAGATTAGAGGTTAATAAATGTATCATGGTTATTTTAGGTTGACATATTACTTGCGGTAGTTTGGACTTAGCAAGTGGATTGACCAAAGAGGTATGTGAAGTTTTCCTATCTCTTGAGCATGAATAGATGAAATTATGTAGTACGGTAGACGTACAAGATTTGGTATTCTTACTTGTTTAAGTATATAATGACTTGTTTCGTTTTAAGAATGTATAAGTCCATTGGTTAGGGGAAAAGTATGATTTTACTAAAGTATAGAGTTAATACAACAACTTTATGGGAAGTTGGTTTATTAGCTTCATAAAAGGTTAATGAGAAGAGATTTACTCTAAAGTAAGATAAGTATATGAAGAGGCAAATTGGTTTTAAGGCATCAATTGCCTAAGGGTTTTTATGTATAAAGAAGAGTCACTTTTAAAAGAATTGAAGTATATAGTACTTGGGTTAAATTCCCGGTTTTCTTTTATTAAAGATATGATTAAGTGCCTTAAGTAAACTAAAATGAGAGGGTATATGAATAAGACTAATAAGAAGTTATAAGTTTTCTTAACTTATTTATGATTATGATATGATGTGATTTGAGCTAGGGTAAGAGTATATCGAGGCAAGCCCCAAGATCGTTATACCACCTTCTCGGGGTAAGAGTATGTCCGAGGCAAGCCCAGATCGTCATACCACCTTCTTCGGTGTAGAGTATATCGAGGGCGGCCAAGATCGTTATACCACCGCTTGGTGTAGAGTATATCCGAGAAAGTCCCCAGATCGTTATACCATCCGCCGGGGTAGAGTATATCGAGGGTAAGTCCCCAAGATCGTTATACCAATTGCCCGTGGATT
This sequence comes from Przewalskia tangutica, assembly GCA_029844215.1. Taxonomy (NCBI): domain Eukaryota; kingdom Viridiplantae; phylum Streptophyta; class Magnoliopsida; order Solanales; family Solanaceae; genus Przewalskia; species Przewalskia tangutica. The sequence goes on from CM056732.1 coordinate 892,460, forward strand.
TGCTACCCACGATGCGAGGAATACCTCACGCGAGTCCTTATGGGCTTACGCGGGTGAAATAGTCCCACGCGGTGGTCTGACTATCACGAGGAATACCATGCGGGTCGCGGGACCTATGCGGGTGAAATAGTCTCAGGAGTAGGGGTGCTTGTTGATACTACGGGCGAGGTACCCTGTTTTGATCCTAAGCCCCCTATTTTATGCAGTATTATATTTATATACTTGTCACTCTCATTGTTAGTAAGGCACAGTAAAAGGTAGTTTATTGTCTTCCATGACTCCAACTTACTCTTAGACTTATGATATCGTTATTACAGTATTTTCCAGCTTTACATACTTGGTACATATTATGTACTGACCCCCTTCCTCGGGGGCTGCGTTCATGCCGCATGTAAGGGTAAGCAGATTGAGGATCCTCGTTCTTAGGATCACTATTCCAGTGTTAGAAGCTCCATCCCTCCGGAAGCTTGTCTATTGGTACGGATATTCCCTGACGCTATAGGTATTTTGTACATTCAGGGGTATGACGGGGCCCTGTCCCGCCACAGTTGTTATCTTTAGAGGTCTGTGGTCACCTATGTGTTTTGGGCTATAAGAACCAGTTGTATTACTATACTTTTGTTTAAATATGTTTTATGGAAGGCAGCCTTATCGGCTGGCCAGTGGTGTTTACCTTTTTCTCTAAGTTATGTGTTATGTATGTTCCGCTGCTATTCTCTGACATATACCTGACAGGGTACCACGGTAGGGTACCAGTCGTGGCCCCGGGGTTGGGTCGTGACAAAAGTGGTATCAGAGCAGTTAGTCCTCGGAAAGTGGTATCAGGAGGCTGCAGGATATTTAGGATTGGTTTCCATTCTTTCACTCTAAGATCGTGCAATAGAGCTGAGTTATACGTTGAACCTCCTCTGATGTTTTCCCTTTATGTATCAGTTATGCCTCCACGCAAGGCAACCGCGGCCCAGAAGGGCAAAGCGGTGAGAGCCGCTAGTGGGACGCGGAGAGTCACGAGGGCACATGCCGATCCTTACGAAGATGATGTTTAGGCGGCGAGTTCCACGTCGTCGCCCGGCCTCAGCAGTTCGGCGTGGACGCGGCCATCGAGATCGCGATGCGAGCCTCCATCCACGAGCGAGTGGTCACGAAGATTACGGGCAATTTGGTTATCGGCCAAAGATAGTGGCGGCGGCGCCGAAGCAGAGCGGCCAACCCCAGAGCCGATTTCTGATTGATTCGGGATTTCGGGTCATCACCCGAAGTTCTATGGTTCGAGATTTGAGGAGGATCCGCAGGAGTTTGTCCGGCGATTCTACCGGACCATGCAGTCCTTAGGGCATCGGGACCGAGTGCGTTATACTAGCTTCTTACGGTTACGCGATATTGCGTTGAACCGGTTTGAGTCATGGGTATTGTCGAGGGTGAGGATGCTCTTCCGGTGATTGGGAGGAGTTCACTGAGGCGTTTCTAGACCACTTCGCCTCCCGAGGTGAGAGAGCCCGTGTAGATAGGTTCTTGACCTTAAGACGGGGCGGGAGGACTATCGTGAGTACACTGAGTTCGACTCCTTGGCGGATACGCGATACCATAGTAGGCGCATGGCGATGTGGTTCATCGATATGTGATGGGGTTAGACCGTCATATGATTATCGATGCTTGGGGTGGCTCTTCACGAGGATGGATATTGCCGGGATGCAGCGTGCGCGAGGATTGAGGCGAGGAGAGCGAGGATCGCCTAGATTTGGGCCAGCCAAGAGGGCGTGGCAGAACACCCATTTTCAACCAAGTCTGAGCGGGATTATCGCTACATGGTTTGATTCCTAAATTTGTTTTAAGGGAGTCGCCACCTAATTATTATAGTGAATTAGGACACTAAGAGTGTAGCATAAAATACTACGAATGATCTCCATTTTAAAGGTCTTCGAAAGCTATGTGAGATTCTAGGTAAGGATTCTTTATTATCCTAAAGGGAAGGGTTAGGCACCTACAAGATCCGCTAACTTGCGGTTATCCGCTCAAACTTAGGCTTAATCATTATATTAAAGATGCATGTTTAGAAAAACATAAAATTCGAGAAATGTAGATATATATATATATATATATATATATATATATATATATATATATATATATATATATATTTTACAAAATTACTAAAAATAGTTTAAAAATGCATGAAAATGGCTTATTATGAAAGTACATATTACATGTAAAATTTAGTTTTTCATGGAAGTATATAGCATGAATCTATAAAACATTTGTTTTGAAATGAATAATAAGAAAAGATTTCCATTGTAAGAATGAATTATTATTTTTTATGAGTTTGATAAAAATTGAAAACTTATTTAATTCTATAATATCAATGATGCATAAAACAACTAAGTTATTTTGAAAAGTTTAAACATACCTAACGGGCCTAAAGATAAATTAAACTAGCGGGACATTTTATTATTTAACTACCCCCCCTCCTTTAATAATTATTAATTCTAAGTCTACCTATTCTAAACATTTCAATAATTGTATAAGGTTATACAATTACATAACCAGAAGAATAAAATGACGAAATAAATAAGACAAGAGGAAAAGAGTTGAAGCGAATGAGACGAGTGACGATGTCAACTCGCCCTATTTGTTTGGAAATCACGAGGCCGGAAGATGCAATGTGTCGGACGTGGATTTCATGGCGAGTCTCATAATGAGACTCTTTGTTGTTGCTCCCGATACGTTTCATGAAAAATAAAAGAAAGAGAAGGATTAGTATATATCTAAATTTCATCAAAACAGCAGACAAATGTTGACATGAAATTTAATTTCATCTTTCGGTAATTCAAAAGAAGAAACAAACCGGACCTGGTTATATAAAGTAATCCAAAGGGCATCAGTTCCAGCTAAGCTTTGATAAAGCAAGCGGGGCATGGATACAATGAGCCCAAACCAATTCTTTTCATTCACTTTTATATATAAAATCGGTCCAAGTATATGATGGGCCCAAATAATCCAACTATCATTATATAAGCATACTAAATCGTGAGAAAAGACCGATTAAGCCCTTTTATAATTTCATGTAAATGACAAGGAGGCGTATCTGAGGCAGACGTGAGGAAGATAAGTGACATAATGAGTGTATTTGTTATTGAGAAGAAAAGAGTAAGTATGTTTCACATAGACTTCCCTAAGAGCTATAATAGGATGAATACACTCTCTATCAATGGATGACTAAAGAATGCAACACATATTGTAACATGTAGTGTTCATGTAATCAGCGACTAAAAAAAAATCAGCAAGGATGAGTATTAACTAACATGGTATGCATATGATTAAACAGACCCCTGAACTAACAGGAAAATCATTTTTTTCAGTAACTTAACGACGCATAATGGCCAAGACATAGTGAGTGAATCCACCTAAAGGCACAAAATTAAACTATGAGCAATTCAACACACAGAGGGAGTAACCAATAATTTTCTTGGCTGGACGCAGTTGGCTTTAACAGGTGTCGTCAAGGACATTCAGAGAAACTGTGGGCAACTTAGGCTCAGAAGATGAATGAGGAGCAACATGTAAACTAGAAGAGGTGCACAACATTTTATCCAACACAGATTGCATCCTATATGGAATATGTTTTGGCCCCGAAGGCTTTATTACAACACAAGTAACACATACCCGGATGAGGAGGTGAAACATAAGAAGAAAGCTAAGCTTGGATAGTATATCATAGATGGGTCATTTTACCTCTTTGAACAAACAGGGCAAACACACAGCCAACTTAATGGGCTGGTTACAAGTGAAAATGACAAGTTGGCAGCTGAGTAACAATCTAAATTAAATACCCCAGTCGCTAACACAGTACAATCATGTTGAGCAATTCAGCAAGTTTTCTTACGACACAAATAACCCAAAAGAAGGTATACCCTGTTATGATATAGACAGATAAAAACAAATGGATAGGTAATTCAGGAAAAACATTTTTTAGGATGTGTAGATGAACAAGTAACCACTTGAGATGAGATTTCAAAAGATTCATAGCCATTTTCTACTAAGCTACGTATGTACACATGATCGAGCATTTGAATCCAAAGTTGAAAAGAGAAGTTAGACTCTATACAACACTAATTTACTAACATTTAGACACCATCACATCAGTTACATAAAAGTCAGATATCAATACTTTACTCTAGTGTACAGACCTATAAAGTAGTATTTGAACTTAGGATTAATTCCACAATGCAGAATGATCCGAGAAGCAACATGTCAACATTAAAACTCATTCCTGCTATCTTTTAAATTCTTGTTACAGATTTATGCTTACAATCAGTAACAACCGAATCTGTATCGTTCAATCATAAAGAGGTTTGGACGGATTTACAAGTGGTTTCGGATGTCATGAATCATGAGGATGAAACAAACATCATACTAAGTCGTTTAACTAATCTTAGCTATTCTAAAACCCATTCTGATCACGATTACAACTAACACAGAATCAGACATGAATTCGACAGTTCCCACAAACATACATATCCGCACGACATCATATCTACTAAACAGAATAAATCCAAATTATATATTCAAGTAAACCACAGGTTACTACGCAATTCATACATAACGATAAACATAGAAAAGAGATGTATTAACGGACAAAGCTAAACACGATTAATCGGCAGAAAAAAACAAAGCATGTCAAACACAGAAATGAACTAGGGTAGAGAGGGAGTCGAATTTACCTTCTTTGGGCAGCGAACCGAGGCGTCGTCTCGACTCATCGAATCCACTCGAAGAATGTTGTTGTTTATGCGATTTAAAAAAAAGCAAAGGTTTAAGAGTATTATTTTCGAATTTGAAAGCTTATGAGTGAAAAAGAAGGTTTTCTTTTTTGATTTCTCAATTTGTTCATAGCAAAAATCTGAACTTTGTTCTCAGCTTTTAGAAAACGCAGCCGTAAAAAAAAAACCTCCTTAAACACAACCTAAAGGGTTATATTTATAGTCCAAAACTCAGGGGTTTCAACAGCTGCTTCAAGAAATTTTTCGTTTGAAATTCGAAAATCCAAGGGAAAGTGTCCGTCGATTTGACAAAACGAGTTCATGAAAAGGGGCAAAATCTCACCTTTTCAGAAGGATTTGAAAGAAAGAAAACGTTGGGACAGAGATACATGTTTATTTGGTGGGCAAAGGGGAGGTGTGAAGGCGATTGGTATTTATTTGATGAATAAATGGATGTGGGTCGACAGAGGGGGTGAGACGTTGCAGCAGTGGTGATGGGTGATGTGAGAAAGGTGACTGGTGGCAGTGGCGATGTGGTTTATCCGGCGGGTAAAAGGGAGATGTGGCGGCGGACTGGTGGTTGCTGGTGAGTTCGTCGATGGCGATGGACTGGTGGGTATAGGGTTCTGTTGGTTTGGTTGGAAAAAGATGAAGAATGTTTAGTTAGGGTGTATTTAGTTAGAGAGGAGTTGGGATTAAAGGCTGAAGGTAATGTTGTGAAATTTGAAAAGGTTTGTGAAATGTGGTGTGAAATTTGGGTAGTTATTTAGGTGGGCTGATTAGGTATTATATTGGGCATTAGTTTTAGGAGTTAGTTTTAGGCAAAATTAATTAGTGGTAAATTAGATTGTTTAAATTGTGATTAAATTATTTAGGTGTTTTATTAGTCTAAATTATTACAAAAATAAAGACGGGCGTGCTATTTAATTAGTGCTTAATATTTTATAATGTGAGGCCGTTATTAAAATCTTATTTATTATGCGTATTTGCGATGTTAAATTAAAATTGAATGGAGTTTAGATTATTATTAAATTATTTAAATGTTAAATGCAGATATGACATTTAAGGTTTATTAATGCTTTTATAAATGTGACGCTATTAAAACGCATGTATTAGATTGAAATTAATTTAAATTACAAATCATAATTATGAAATTGCCTTTAATAAATGTGAATATGCTATTTAACACGATGACATTGTTAAATTATTTATATTATATATTATTTATTGTCATTTAAGAATTATGATAGAGCTTAAAATTAATAAATACGGGCGCGAGATTCTAAGTGTGTAAGATGCGGTGTCATTATTAAATTGTTTATTTGTGCCTGCATTAATATATTATTGTTGCATTTTATTATAAAAAATTAAAAAATTATTTTGCAAAATTAGTGTAACTTTATAGTTAAGGCCTGGACGGGAGGGTCAAAATTGGGTGTCAACAGCTTGTCCCTCTTTGTAGGAGATGATGAAAGAATCTTCGGACAAAGACGTTGACTCATAGCCAATTTTGTCTCGATCCTTAGAATTAAAAATGTTGGGCGATTAAGACGAGACTGACGCAAAATTCAAAATTTTGTCCCAGTGTCGAGTTATGACGACGCTGGGATACCATGGTGATGCTGAAAAAATTTAAGGCGGACGAACGTAGATTCAAAATTTGTCCCAATGTCGAATTATGATGACACTGGGTTGCTGTGATGCTAAAAAATTAAAGCAGGGCGGATGCTGATTCAAAATTTGTCCCAGTGTCGAATTATGATGACACTGGGTTCTGTGACGCTAGAAAATTAAAACCAAAGAGGGAGTAGATTTAAAATTTGTCCCAGTGTCGAATTATGATGACACTGGGGTCATTGGCGTTGCAGGATGCTGGAGGAGAGCGGATCGACGTTCGAGGTACAAATTGCTTCGGTTCGCCGTAAGAGGTAGTTCCACGTTGTGCTCCTGTTCCTGTATGCTAAGACTTAAACAAACGGTTAGTGCATAACTGTTAAGGCAAATGATGATGCAAAATTTTAAAAGCAATGTAACTGTGAGTAGAAAATGTTATCCTGCAAAAATGTGATGCATGTTGTGTGGATGCGGACGTGTTGCGAATGCGGATATGTTGTCCTTACTCCAACTGCCCCTGTAGACTAAAGCTCAAGAAAGAGTTAGTGCATAACTGCTAAGACAGAGTAATAAAACATGAACAAGAATGCAATTTTTAGAGTAGAGAAAGTGTCCTTGCGTAGAGGTGATATACTCATGACGTCGTTTTCGGACTTGGCGTCGTTTTCGGACTTGGCGTCGTTTTTGGACGTGGCGTCGTTTTCGGACTTGGTGTCATTTTTGGACATGGCGTCGTTTTCGGACTTGGCGTCGTTTTCGGACTTGGCGTCGTTTCAGACGTGGCGTCGTTTTCGTACTTGGTGTCGTTTTCGGACATGGCGTCGTTTTCGGACTTGACGTCGTTTCAGACGTGGCGTCGTTTTCAGACTTGGCGTCGTTTTTGGACTTGTTGTACTGATGCTCCTGTAGAATGAATGCTCCTGCAAGCTAAGATTAAAGCAAACGGTTGGTGCATAACTGTTAAGGCAAAATGATGATGCATAATTTTAAAAGCAATATAACTGTGAGTAGGAAATGTTATCCTGCAAAAAATGTGATGATAGCGTCGTCTTATGGCCATATTGTGATGAAGATGACACCGGTGCTCCGGTGCAATAAGATGACGCGTGTCTGTGGACGAGATACAGAGGTCGTCGTTGCATAGACGAAATAAGATTGTGTCGCTGAGTGGACGCGATATATGGGTCGTCGTTGTTTAGACGAAATATAGATAAGGCTGTTGCATAGGCGAAAATAAGATGGCGTTGTTGATAGACGTAATTGAGCTAACGTCGTTGTGCAGCCATAATAAGAAGACGTCGTTGATAGACGGAATAAGAGGACGTCATTATGTGGACGTAATAAGATGAACTTCGTTGAATAGACGTAATAAGAGAAACGCCGTTGTATGGACGCAATAAGATGAACATCGTTGAATAGACGTAATAAAGGATGTCATTGATAGCCGTAATAGGAGGACGTCGTTGTGTGGACGTAATAAGAAATAACGTCGTTGGATAGACGTAATCGGAGGACGTCGTTGTGTGGACGTAATAAGATGAACGTCGTTGAATAGACGTAATAAATGATGTCATTGATAGCCGAAAATAGGAGGACGCCGTTGTGTGGACGTAATAAGATGAACGTCGTTGAATAGACGTAATAAAGGATGTCATTGATAGCTGTTCCTGTAGAATAAATGCTCCTGCAAGCTAAACTTGAGAAAAATTAGGGTATACCTGTTTAAACGAAATGATAAATATATATGAGAGGTGTAATTCTATGGGTGGGATGTCGTCCCTGATATGTCAGATGATGTGAATGCTGAGATGTTGTTGTAATGCATTTTTGTGAACCATATGGATTGTCATGATGTCTTCGTTGTGCGTTTGTGCACTGCATGACCTGCAATTTGACTCTAGGTTCGAGCTGATGCGCTAGACTTTGTTGCGGGATTTGATTGTTGATGTATGTCTGCTTCTGCTGCTTCTGCTAATATGAAGAAACTGCGCTCAAAGAAAATTTGTGAGTTTGAGGGGGGGGGGAGGGTGGTTGATTCGCATTGACTTTATATATATATATATATATATATATATATCTACATTTCTCAGTAATTTTATGTTTTTCTAAACATGCATCTTTAATATAATGATTAAGCCTAAGTTTGAACGGATAACCGCAAGTTAGCGGATCTTAGAGGGTGCCTAACCCCTTCCCTTTAGGATAATAAAGAATCCTTACCTAGAATCTCACATAGCTTTCGCAGACCTTTAAAATGGAGATCATTCGTAGTATTTTATGCTACACTCTTAGTGTCCTAATTCACTATAATAATTAGGTGGCGACTCCCTTAAAACAAATTTAGGAATCAAACCATGTAGCGATAATCTGTTCGACTTCGGTTGAAAATGGGGTGTTACAGCATGGCGACTCCGCTGGGGATTTTAGGTTCTTAACCACAACAAACATAGGTTAATTTATTGTGCTTTATTTCCTTTATTTTGCTTAAATTGCCTCCTTTATGTTTTACACTTATTTGCTTTTATTGTTTTGCCTAAATTATTCTGCTTTACATATAAATATTTTGCATATTGTCTTAACTGCTATTTGTTTACTGCTTTCCTTAAACTGGCTCCTTTATGTTTTACACTTATTTGCTTTTATTGTTTTGCCTAAATTATTCTGCTTTACATATATATTTTGCATGTTGTCTTAACTGCTATTTGTTACCGCTTTCCTTGAACTGGCATTCCGCTCATATTTCCTCCCTTACGGAAAATTAACACTATCACACACTACACGCGAGGTGCGCTTTGCACACCCGCAAATTTCTTTCAAATACCCAAAATTAGGAGAGTTGACATTTTACGCGGAGAATCCGGTCCAACCGGTGGCCGCGTAGTCTTCTCACTCGAGTAGTCCACTCGGGAACCTTGCGTCCAGTAAGCCAAAATCTTAGAAAACTTAAGATAGAGCTATACCACCCTTTTATATTAAGGCATGCATGCATTTACCTTAGGTGGGTCGGTCCTTGGTATCGACGCCACAGTTAGAAAAACACCAAACTTGTCGACGGGTTTCTCGACCCAACGACCATTAGCATACTGTGTGTAGCGTGACAATGATAGACAAATCCTAGCCTAAAACATGACATGCCGAATTGGAAAAAAGTGCACCGTCATTTGGTCGCCATTTCCAACAAAAAGCATTACAGTTGGACGACTTGGACGAATCCGTCATAATCTCGCATAAGTGACGTTTAGGCTTACCTCTGACATAAAGAGGTCCCAAACATGTTAGAACACGCACTTGATTTGCAATTTGCTTATTAGTATATATTGCCTGCAACTTTTTTGCATATTATACTAACTTGGTTTGCTTCATTTGTTAAAGGATTATTTTTGCCTATCTTATCCCCAAAAGGTCGATTCGCATTGACTGGTAGAAGCACAATCACCCAATAAATGACTAATCCAGAGGCACCGGAACGAAACAACTTAGGACTCGTCCCCGTAGAGGATGCTGAGGCATTAGAAGGGAGAAACACCAATGATCAACACCTCGCCATTTGGAACTACGTTCGACCTGATTCCTTGGCGGATACGTAGGCGGCCATATCGGCCTCGGTCCCACCTTTAGAATTTTACCCAATTTCGCTTGTAATGAACTACGTCATGACCTGATTCCCTCATGGGGATACGTAGGCGGCCTAAATCGGCTTCGGTCACACCATTAGGAAACCTTCCCTTATTTTGAAAACAACGAGAATACACTTAACATACAAGCAACTCCATTGAGACTCACTTTAAGGCCAAACACCCTTTTTCATGTTCAAAACTGGGACAAGGTAGGAAACCAGGCAGGGGTTATGAGTCCAGACAAGGCAGACGTCCGAGCATCAAGAGCCTACATGTAAAATTTAGTTTTTCATGGAAGTATATAGCATGAATCTATAAAACATTTGTTTTGAAATGAATAATAAGAAAAGATTTCCATTGTAAGAATGAATTATTATTTTTTATGAGTTTGATAAAAATTGAAAACTTATTTAATTCTATAATATCAATGATGCATAAAACAACTAAGTTATTTTGAAAAGTTTAAACATACCTAACGGGCCTAAAGATAAATTAAACTAGCGGGACATTTTATTATTTAACTACCCCCCCTCCTTTAATAATTATTAATTCTAAGTCTACCTATTCTAAACATTTCAATAATTGTATAAGGTTATACAATTACATAACCAGAAGAATAAAATGACGAAATAAATAAGACAAGAGGAAAAGAGTTGAAGCGAATGAGACGAGTGACGATGTCAACTCGCCCTATTTGTTTGGAAATCACGAGGCCGGAAGATGCAATGTGTCGGACGTGGATTTCATGGCGAGTCTCATAATGAGACTCTTTGTTGCTCCCGATACGTTTCATGAAAAATAAAAGAAAGAGAAGGATTAGTATATATCTAAATTTCATCAAAACAGCAGACAAATGTTGACATGAAATTTAATTTCATCTTTCGGTAATTCAAAAGAAGAAACAAACCGGACCTGGTTATATAAAGTAATCCAAAGGGCATCAGTTCCAGCTAAGCTTTGATAAAGCAAACAGGGCATGGATACAACAGGCCCAAACCAATTCTTTTCATTCACTTTTTATATATAAAATCGGTCCAAGTATATGATGGGCCCAAATAATCCAACTATCATTATATAAGCATACTAAATCGTGAGAAAAGACCAGTAAGCCCTTTTATAATTTCATGTAAATGACAAGGAGGCGTATACGAGACAGACGTGAGGAAGATAAGTGACATAATGAGTGTATTTGTTATTGAGAAGAAAAGAGTAAGTATGTTTCACATAGACTTCCCTAAGAGCTATAATAGGATGAATACACTCTCTATCAATGGATGACTAAAGAATGCAACACATATTGTAACATGCAGTGTTCATGTAATCAGCGACTAAAAAAAATCAGCAAGGATGAGTATTAACTAACATGGTATGCATATGATTAAACAGACCCCTGAACTAACAGGAAAATCATTTTTTTTCAGTAACTTAACGACGCATAATGGCCAAGACATAGTGAGTGAATCCACCTAAAGGCACAAAATTAAACTATGAGCAATTCAACACACAAGAGAGGGAGTAACCAATAATTTTCTTGGCTGGACGCAGTTGGCTTTAACAGGTGTCGTCAAGGACATTCAGAGAAACTGTGGGCAACTTAGGCTCAGAAGATGAATGAGGAGCAACATGTAAACTAGAAGAGGTGCACAACATTTTATCCAACACAGATTGCATCCTATATGGAATATGTTTTGGCCCCGAAGGCTTTATTACAACACAAGTAACACATACCCGGATGAGGAGGTGAAACATAAGAAGAAAGCTAAGCTTGGATAGTATATCATAGATGGGTCATTTTACCTCTTTGAACAAACAGGGCAAACACACAGCCAACTTAATGGGCTGGTTACAAGTGAAAATGACAAGTTGGCAGCTGAGTAACAATCTAAATTAAATACCCCAGTCGCTAACACAGTACAATCATGTTGAGCAATTCAGCAAGTTTTCTTACGACACAAATAACCCAAAAGAAGGTATACCCTGTTATGATATAGACAGATAAAAACAAATGGATAGGTAATTCAGAAAAACATTTTTAGGATGTGTAGATGAACAAGTAACCACTTGAGATGAGATTTCAAAAGATTCATAGCCATTTTCTACTAAGCTACGTATGTACACATGATCGAGCATTTGAATCCAAAGTTGAAAAGAGAAGTTAGAATCTATACTACAACACTAATTTACTAACATTTAGACACCATCACATCAGTTACATAAAAGTCAGATATCAATACTTTACTCTGCAGTGCACCTATAAAGTAGTATTTGAACTTAGGATTAATTCCACAATGCAGAATGATCCGAGAAGCAACATGTCAACATTAAAACTCCTTCCTGCTATCTTTTAAATTCTTGTTACAGATTTATGCTTACAATCAGTAACAACCGAATCTGTATCGTTCAATCATAAAGAGGTTTGGACGGATTTACAAGTGGTTTCGGATGTCATGAATCATGAGGATGAAACAAACATCATACTAAGTCGTTTAACTAATCTTAGATATTCTAAAACCCATTACTGATCTGATTACAACTAACACAGAATCAGACATGAATTCGACAGTTCCCACAAACATACATATCCGCACGACATCATATCTACTAAACAGAATAAATCCAAATTATATATTCAAGTAAACCACAGGTTACTACGCAATTCATACATAACGATAAACATAGAAAAGAGATGTATTAACGGACAAAGCTAAACACGATTAATCGGCAGAAAAAAACAAAGCATGTCAAACACAGAAATGAACTAGGGTAGAGAGGGAGTCGAATTTACCTTCTTTGGGCAGCGAACCGAGGCGTCGTCTCGACTCATCGAATCCACTCGAAGAATGTTGTTGTTTATGCGATTTAAAAAAAAGCAAAGGTTTAAGAGTATTATTTTCGAATTTGAAAGCTTATGAGTGAAAAAGAAGGTTTTCTTTTTTGATTTCTCAATTTGTTCATAGCAAAAATCTGAACTTTGTTCTCAGCTTTTAGAAAACGCAGCCGTAAAAAAAAAACCTCCTTAAACACAACCTAAAGGGTTATATTTATAGTCCAAAACTCAGGGGTTTCAACAGCTGCTTCAAGAAATTTTTCGTTTGAAATTCGAAAATCCAAGGGAAAGTGTCCGTCGATTTGACAAAACGAGTTCATGAAAAGGGGCAAAATCTCACCTTTTCAGAAGGATTTGAAAGAAAGAAAACGTTGGGACAGAGATACATGTTTATTTGGTGGGCAAAGGGGAGGTGTGAAGGCGATTGGTATTTATTTGATGAATAAATGGATGTGGGTCGACAGAGGGGGTGAGACGTTGCAGCAGTGGTGATGGGTGATGTGAGAAAGGTGACTGGTGGCAGTGGCGATGTGGTTTATCCGGCGGGTAAAAGGGAGATGTGGCGGCGGACTGGTGGTTGTTGGTGAGTTCGTCGATGGCGATGGACTGGTGGGTATAGGGTTCTGTTGGTTTGGTTGGAAAAAGATGAAGAATGTTTAGTTAGGGTGTATTTAGTTAGAGAGGAGTTGGGATTAAAGGCTGAAGGTAATGTTGTGGGCTGAAAAGGTTTGTGGGCTGCGCGGGTGTGGGCTGGGTAGTTATTTAGGTGGGCTGATTAGGTATTATATTGGGCATTAGTTTTAGGAGTTAGTTTTAGGCAAAATTAATTAGTGGTAAATTAGATTGTTTAAATTGTGATTAAATTATTTAGGTGTTTTATTAGTCTAAATTATTACAAAAATAAAGACGGGCGTGCTATTTAATTAGTGCTTAATATTTTATAATGTGAGGCCGTTATTAAAATCTTATTTATTATGCGTATTTGCGATGTTAAATTAAAATTGAATGGAGTTTAGATTATTATTAAATTATTTAAATGTTAAATGCAGATATGACATTTAAGGTTTATTAATGCTTTTATAAATGTGACGCTATTAAAACGCATGTATTAGATTGAAATTAATTTAAATTACAAATCATAATTATGAAATTGCCTTTAATAAATGTGAATATGCTATTTAACACGATGACATTTTTAAATTATTTATATTATATATTATTTATTGTCATTTAAGAATTATGATAGAGCTTAAAATTAATAAATACGGGCGCGAGATTCTAAGTGTGTAAGATGCGGTGTCATTATTAAATTGTTTATTTGTGCCTGCATTAATATATTATTGTTGCATTTTATTATAAAAAATTAAAAAATTATTTTGCAAAATTAGTGTAACTTTATAGTTAAGGCCTGGACGGGAGGGTCAAAATTGGGTGTCAACAGCTTGTCCCTCTTTGTAGGAGATGATGAAAGAATCTTCGGACAAAGACGTTGACTCATAGCCAATTTTGTCTCGATCCTTAGAATTAAAAATGTTGGGCGATTAAGACGAGACTGACGCAAAATTCAAAATTTTGTCCCAGTGTCGAGTTATGACGACGCTGGGATACCATGGTGATGCTGAAAAAATTTAAGGCGGACGAACGTAGATTCAAAATTTGTCCCAATGTCGAATTATGATGACCTTTGGGTTCTTTGTGATGCTAAAAAATTAAAGCAGGGCGGATCCTGATTCAAAATTTGTCCCAGTGTCGAATTATGATGACACTGGGTTCTGTGACGCTAGAAAATTAAAACCAAAGAGGGAGTAGATTTAAAATTTGTCCCAGTGTCGAATTATGATGACACTGGGGTCATTGGCGTTGCAGGATGCTGGAGGAGAGCGGATCGACGTTCGAGGTACAAATTGCTTGATTCGCGTAGAGGTAGTTCCACGTTGTGCTCTTGTTCCTGTATGCTAAGACTTAAACAAACGGTTAGTGCATAACTGTTAAGGCAAATGATGATGCAAAATTTTAAAATCAATGTAACTGTGAGTAGAAAATGTTATCCTGCAAAAATGTGATGCATGTTGTGTGGATGCGGACGTGTTGCGAATGCGGATATGTTGTCCTTACTCCAACTGCCCCTGTAGACTAAAGCTCAAGAAAGAGTTAGTGCATAACTGCTAAGACAGAGTAATAAAACATGAACAAGAATGCAATTTTTAGAGTAGAGAAAGTGTCCTTGCGTAGAGGTGATATACTCATGACGTCGTTTTCGGACTTGGCGTCGTTTTCGGACTTGGCGTCGTTTCAGACGTGGCGTCGTTTTCGGACTTGGTGTCGTTTTCGGACATGGCGTCGTTTTCGGACTTGGCGTCGTTTTCGGACTTGGCGTCGTTTCAGACGTGGCGTCGTTTTCGTACTTGGTGTCGTTTTTGGACATGGCGTCATTTTCGGACTTGACGTCGTTTCAGACGTGGCGTCGTTTTCAGACTTGGCGTCGTTTTTGGACTTGTTGTACTGATGCTCCTGTAGAATGAATGCTCCTGCAAGCTAAGATTAAAGCAAACGGTTGGTGCATAACTGTTAAGGCAAAATGATGATGCATAATTTTAAAAGCAATATAACTGTGAGTAGGAAATGTTATCCTGCAAAAAATGTGATGATAGCGTCGTCTTATGGCCATATTGTGATGAAGATGACAGGTGCTCGGTGCAATAAGATGACGCGTGTCCGTGGGCGACGAGATCTGAGTCGTCGTTGCATAGACGAAATAAGATTGTGTCGCTGAGTGGACGCGATATATGGGTCGTCGTTGTTTAGACGAAATATAGATAAGGCTGTTGCATAGGCGAAAATAAGATGGCGTTGTTGATAGACGTAATTGAGCTAACGTCGTTGTGCAGCCATAATAAGAAGACGTCGTTGATAGACGGAATAAGAGGACGTCATTATGTGGACGTAATAAGATGAACTTCGTTGAATAGACGTAATAAGAGAAACGCCGTTGTATAGACGCAATAAGATGAACATCATTGAATAGACGTAATAAAGGATGTCATTGATAGCCGTAATAGGAGGACGTCGTTGTGTGGACGTAATAAGAAATAACGTCGTTGGATAGACGTAATCGGAGGACGTCGTTGTGTGGACGTAATAAGATGAACGTCGTTGAATAGACGTAATAAATGATGTCATTGATAGCCGAAAATAGGAGGACGCCGTTGTGTGGACGTAATAAGATGAACGTCGTTGAATAGACGTAATAAAGGATGTCATTGATAGCTGTTCCTGTAGAATAAATGCTCCTGCAAGCTAAACTTGAGAAAAATTATGGTATACCTGTTTAAACGAAATGATAAATATATATGAGAGGTGTAATTCTATGGGTGGGATGTCGTCCCAGATATGTCAGATGATGTGAATGCTGAGATGTTGTTGTAATGCATTTTTGTGAACCATATGGATTGTCATGATGTCTTCGTTGTGCGTTTGTGCACTGCATGACCTGTAATTTGACTCTAGGTTCGAGCTGATGCGCTAGACTTTGTTGCGGGATTTGATTGTTGATGTATGTCTGCTTCTGCTGCTTCTGCTAATATGAAGAAACTGCGCTCAAAGAAAATTTGTGAGTTTGAGGGGGGGTGGTTGATTCGCATTGACTTTGTAGTTTTGACTCTTGATGCTCGGACGTCTGCCTTGTCTGGACTCATAACCCCTGCCTGGTTTCCTACCTTGTCCCAGTTTTGAACATGAAAAAGGGTGTTTGGCCTTAAAGTGAGTCTCAATGGAGTTGCTTGTATGTTAAGTGTATTCGTTGTTTTCAAAATAAGGAAGGTTTCCTAATGGTGTGACCGGCCGATTTAGGCGCCACGTATCCCCAGCGAGAATCAGTCATGACGTAGTTCATTACAAGCGAAATTGGGTAAAATTCTAAAGGTGGGACCGAGGCCGATATGGCGCCACGATCCGCCATGAGAATCAGTCGAACGTAGTTCCAAATGGCGAGTGTTGATCATTGGTGTTTCTCCTTCTAATGCCTCAAAGATCCTCTGCGGGGGCGAGTCCTAAGTTGTTTCGTTAGGTGCCTCGGATTAGTCATTTATTGGGTGATTGTCTTACTACCAATGCGAATCGACCTTTTGGGGATAAGATAGGCAAAAATAATCCTTTAACAAATGAAGCAAACCAAGTTAGTATAATATGCAAAAAAGTTGCAGGCAATATATACTAATAAGCAAATTGCAAATCAAGTGCGTGTTCTAACATGTTTGGGACCTCTTTATGCCAGAGGTAAGCCTAAACGTCACTTATGCGAGATTATGACGGATTCGTCCAAGTCGTCCAACTGTAATGCTTTTTGTTGGAAATGACGACCAAATGACGGTGCACTTTTTTCCAATTCGGCATGTCATGTTTTAGGCTAGGATTTGTCTATCATTGTCACGCTACACACAGTATGCTAATGGTCGTTGGGTCGAAACCCGTCGACAAGTTTGGTGTTTTCTAAGCGTGGCGTCGATACGAGGCCGACCACCTAAGGTAAATGCATGCATGCCTTAATATAAAAGGTGGTATAGCTCTATCTTAAGTTTTCTAAGATTTTGGCTTCTTGGACCTTGGTTCCCGAGTGGACTACTCGAGTGAGAAGACTACGCGGCCACCGGTTGGACCGGATTCTCCGCGTAAAATGTCAACTCTCCTAATTTTGGGTATTTGAAAGAAATTTGCGGGTGTGCAAAGCGCACCTCGCGTGTAGTGTGTGATAGTGTTAATTTTCCGTAAGGGAGGAAATATGAGCGGAATGCCAGTTCAAGGAAAGCGGTAACAAATAGCAGTTAAGACAACATGCAAAATATATATGTAAAGCAGAATAATTTAGGCAAAACAATAAAAGCAAATAAGTGTAAAACATAAATGAGCCAGTTTAAGGAAAGCAGTAAACAAATAGCAGTTAAGACAATATGCAAAATATTTATATGTAAAGCAGAATAATTTAGGCAAAACAATAAAAGCAAATAAGTGTAAAACATAAAGGAGACAATTTAAGCAAAATAAAGGAAATAAAGCACAATAAATTAACCTATGTTTGTTGTGGTTAAGAACCTAAAATCCCCAGCGGAGTCGCCATGCTGTAACACCCCATTTTCAACCGAAGTCGGAACGGGATTACTGCTACATGGTTTGATTCCTAAATTTGTTTTAAGGGAGTCGCCACCTAATTATTATAGTGAATTAGGACACTAAGAGTGTAGCATAAAATACTACGAATGATCTCCATTTTAAAGGTCTGCGAAAGCTATGTGAGATTCTAGGTAAGGATTCTTTATTATCCTAAAGGGAAGGGGTTAGGCACCCTCTAAGATCCGCTAACTTGCGGTTATCCGTTCAAACTTAGGCTTAATCATTATATTAAAGATGCATGTTTAGAAAAACATAAAATTACTGAGAAATGTAGATATATATATATATATATATATATATTTTACAAAATTCGCCTAAAAATAGTTTAAAAATGCATGAAAATGGTTTATTATGAAAGTACATATTACATGTAAAATTTAGTTTTTCATGGAAGTATATAGCATGAATCTATAAAACATTTGTTTTGAAATGAATAATAAGAAAAGATTTCCATTGTAAGAATGAATTATTATTTTTTATGAGTTTGATAAAAATTGAAAACTTATTTAATTCTATAATATCAATGATGCATAAAACAACTAAGTTATTTTGAAAAGTTTAAACATACCTAACGGGCCTAAAGATAAATTAAACTAGCGGGACATTTTATTATTTAACTACCCCCCCTCCTTTAATAATTATTAATTCTAAGTCTACCTATTCTAAACATTTCAATAATTGTATAAGGTTATACAATTACATAACCAGAAGAATAAAATGACGAAATAAATAAGACAAGAGGAAAAGAGTTGAAGCGAATGAGACGAGTGACGATGTCAACTCGCCCTATTTGTTTGGAAATCACGAGGCCGGAAGATGCAATGTGTCGGACGTGGATTTCATGGCGAGTCTCATAATGAGACTCTTTGTTGCTCCCGATACGTTTCATGAAAAATAAAAGAAAGAGAAGGATTAGTATATATCTAAATTTCATCAAAACAGCAGACAAATGTTGACATGAAATTTAATTTCATCTTTCGGTAATTCAAAAGAAGAAACAAACCGGACCTGGTTATATAAAGTAATCCAAAGGGCATCAGTTCCAGCTAAGCTTTGATAAAGCAAACAGGGCATGGATACAACAGGCCCAAACCAATTCTTTTCATTCACTTTTTATATATAAAATCGGTCCAAGTATATGATGGGCCCAAATAATCCAACTATCATTATATAAGCATACTAAATCGTGAGAAAAGACCAGTAAGCCCTTTTATAATTTCATGTAAATGACAAGGAGGCGTATACGAGACAGACGTGAGGAAGATAAGTGACATAATGAGTGTATTTGTTATTGAGAAGAAAAGAGTAAGTATGTTTCACATAGACTTCCCTAAGAGCTATAATAGGATGAATACACTCTCTATCAATGGATGACTAAAGAATGCAACACATATTGTAACATGCAGTGTTCATGTAATCAGCGACTAAAAAAAAATCAGCAAGGATGAGTATTAACTAACATGGTATGCATATGATTAAACAGACCCCTGAACTAACAGGAAAATCATTTTTTTTCAGTAACTTAACGACGCATAATGGCCAAGACATAGTGAGTGAATCCACCTAAAGGCACAAAATTAAACTATGAGCAATTCAACACACAAGAGAGGGAGTAACCAATAATTTTCTTGGCTGGACGCAGTTGGCTTTAACAGGTGTCGTCAGGACATTCAGAGAAACTGTGGGCAACTTAGGCTCAGAAGATGAATGAGGAGCAACATGTAAACTAGAAGAGGTGCACAACATTTTATCCAACACAGATTGCATCCTATATGGAATATGTTTTGGCCCCGAAGGCTTTATTACAACACAAGTAACACATACCCGGATGAGGAGGTGAAACATAAGAAGAAAGCTAAGCTTGGATAGTATATCATAGATGGGTCATTTTACCTCTTTGAACAAACAGGGCAAACACACAGCCAACTTAATGGGCTGGTTACAAGTGAAAATGACAAGTTGGCAGCTGAGTAACAATCTAAATTAAATACCCCAGTCGCTAACACAGTACAATCATGTTGAGCAATTAAAGAGTTTTCTTACGACACAAATAACCCAAAAGAAGGTATACCATGTTATGATATAGACAGATAAAAACAAATGGATAGGTAATTCAGGAAAAACATTTTTTAGGATGTGTAGATGAACAAGTAACCACTTGAGATGAGATTTCAAAAGATTCATAGCCATTTTCTACTAAGCTACGTATGTACACATGATCGAGCATTTGAATCCAAAGTTGAAAAGAGAAGTTAGACTCTATACTACAACACTAATTTACTAACATTTAGACACCATCACATCAGTTACATAAAAGTCAGATATCAATACTTTACTCTAGTGTACAGACCTATAAAGTAGTATTTGAACTTAGGATTAATTCCACAATGCAGAATGATCCGAGAAGCAACATGTCAACATTAAAACTCCTTCCTGCTATCTTTTAAATTCTTGTTACAGATTTATGCTTACAATCAGTAACAACCGAATCTGTATCGTT
Source organism: Przewalskia tangutica (assembly GCA_029844215.1). Lineage (NCBI taxonomy): Eukaryota > Viridiplantae > Streptophyta > Magnoliopsida > Solanales > Solanaceae > Przewalskia > Przewalskia tangutica. The sequence continues at coordinate 912,941 of CM056732.1, forward strand.
CAATCATAAAGAGGTTTGGACGGATTTACAAGTGGTTTCGGATGTCATGAATCATGAGGATGAAACAAACATCATACTAAGTCGTTTAACTAATCTTAGCTATTCTAAAACCCATTCTGATCTGATTACAACTAACACAGAATCAGACATGAATTCGACAGTTCCCACAAACATACATATCCGCACGACATCATATCTACTAAACAGAATAAATCCAAATTATATATTCAAGTAAACCACAGGTTACTACGCAATTCATACATAACGATAAACATAGAAAAGAGATGTATTAACGGACAAAGCTAAACACGATTAATCGGCAGAAAAAAACAAAACATGTCAAACACAGAAATGAACTAGGGTAGAGAGGGAGTCGAATTTACCTTCTTTGGGCAGCGAACCGAGGCGTCGTCTCGACTCATCGAATCCACTCGAAGAATGTTGTTGTTTATGCGATTTAAAAAAAAGCAAAGGTTTAAGAGTATTATTTTCGAATTTGAAAGCTTATGAGTGAAAAAGAAGGTTTTCTTTTTTGATTTCTCAATTTGTTCATAGCAAAAATCTGAACTTTGTTCTCAGCTTTTAGAAAACGCAGCCGTAAAAAAAAAACCTCCTTAAACACAACCTAAAGGGTTATATTTATAGTCCAAAACTCAGGGGTTTCAACAGCTGCTTCAAGAAATTTTTCGTTTGAAATTCGAAAATCCAAGGGAAAGTGTCCGTCGATTTGACAAAACGAGTTCATGAAAAGGGGCAAAATCTCACCTTTTGGAAGGATTTGAAAGAAAGAAAACGTTGGGACAGATACATGTTTATTTGGTGGGCAAAGGGAGGTGTGAAGGCGATTGGTATTTATTTGATGAATAAATGGATGTGGGTCGGCGGAGGGTGAGGCGTTGCGGCAGTGGTGATGGGTGATGTGAGAAAGGTGGTAGTGGCGATGGCGATGTGGTTTATCCGGCGGGTAAAGGGAGATGTGGCGCGATGGTGGTTGTTGGTGAGTTAAATCGATGGCGATGGATGGTGGGTATAGGGTTCATTGGTTTGGTTGGAAAAGATGAAGAATGTTTAGTTAGGGTGTATTTAGTTAGAGAGGAGTTGGGATTAAAGGTGAAGGTAATGTTGTGAAATGAAAAGGTTTGTGAAATTTGTGGTGTGAAAGGGTAGTTATTTAGGTGGGCTGATTAGGTATTATATTGGGCATTAGTTTTAGGAGTTAGTTTTAGGCAAAATTAATTAGTGGTAAATTAGATTGTTTAAATTGTGATTAAATTATTTAGGTGTTTTATTAGTCTAAATTATTACAAAAATAAAGACGGGCGTGCTATTTAATTAGTGCTTAATATTTTATAATGTGAGGCCGTTATTAAAATCTTATTTATTATGCGTATTTGCGATGTTAAATTAAAATTGAATGGAGTTTAGATTATTATTAAATTATTTAAATGTTAAATGCAGATATGACATTTAAGGTTTATTAATGCTTTTATAAATGTGATTATTAAAACGCATGTATTAGATTGAAATTAATTTAAATTACAAATCATAATTATGAAATTGCCTTTAATAAATGTGAATATGCTATTTAACACGATGACATTGTTAAATTATTTATATTATATATTATTTATTGTCATTTAAGAATTATGATAGAGCTTAAAATTAATAAATACGGGCGCGAGATTCTAAGTGTGTAAGATGCGGTGTCATTATTAAATTGTTTATTTGTGCCTGCATTAATATATTATTGTTGCATTTTATTATAAAAAATTAAAAAATTATTTTGCAAAATTAGTGTAACTTTATAGTTAAGGCCTGGACGGGAGGGTCAAAATTGGGTGTCAACAAGGGCGAGCTCTCGAAGCGATTCTGGCGGCGGCCTCGGCGAACTAGTCCACATTCCGGCCCGGCGCGAGTGCTCCTTCTCGATTTCCGGCGGGAGTCCGATCAGCGAGGTTATTCGAGGCGGTCGGGGCTCCGTGACTTGATTTCAGGAGGCGACCGGCGACTAATCGAGACCACCTACCTCGGTGTGTTCGACGCGGTAGGTCTCATCCGGCGAAGTGCGTATGGGTTCGAGCATGTTACTCTTGTGGCCAGCAGGGCCATCGAAGAAGATTGTCGTCGCTTGGCGGCGGGAGCATTACGGTTCAGGCGAAGTGCATTCTTTGGATCTTCATCTTCGATGGTTAGACGCCGGAGGCGAGTACTTATGGGCGGCAGCGGCGGCGAAGGTCGTGGTAGGAGTTCGATTCTAGCGGTCCTCGAGCGCATATATGCCATGTCGGTCAGCGGGACCGGGGCGTCGCGGATGTCCGCAGTACATTATTGGTTTCTTCTTTGTGATGTATATGCTTTGATAGATCCGTGTTCTACCTTGTCCTACATATCTCCTCATATTGCGGTAGAGTAGGGATAGAGCGAGTCCATAAGATCTTTTGAGGTGGCTACGCGATGAGTGATTCGATGGTAGGCGGCGGGTGTATAAGGCTTGCCACTGTGACTATAGATAGCCGTCAGACTCTAGCCGACTTGATAGAGTTGGATATGACAGACTTTGATGTGATTATGGGTATGGATTGGCTAGCATCTTGCTATGCCAACATGGACTGTAGAGAGAGATTAGTTCGGTTCCAGTTTCTGGTGGCGGTTATCGAGTGGAAGGGAATCTTGCGTCGCCAGGGGTAAGTTTATTTCTTACCTCAAGGCTAGGAAGATGGTGCGGAAGGGTATATCTACCATCGATTCGGGTATTCGACATCGAGGTGAGAGTCACCGCCTTGATCGATCCGGTTGTTAGAGAGTTTCCAGACGTATTCCCAGACGAGCTTTCGGGTATCCCTCCCGAGAGTGAGATTGAGTTTTGTATTGATTTGGTGCGGACACTCGACCGATATCTATTCCGCCATACGAGGATGGCACTGCCGAGTTGAAGGAATTGAAGGACCGGTGAAAGATTTCTTTGGAGAAGGGCTTTATTAGGCAGTGTTTCTCCCAGGAGCACGGTGTTGTTTGTAAAGAAGAAGGATGGGGCCGCTGCGTATGTGTATTGATTCTGTGCGGCTAAACAAGGTAACTATCAAGCAGATATCCTCCCGGGATTGACGATTTTGTCACGACCAACCGGGCGTGATCGTGCCTTACAGGCACCCTAGTGATACAACATCGAGAGAAAATCAGCGAAATAAAAACATGAACATGAATTAAGAGAAAAGATAAATAAACAGTCAACCAAAAGCGATTTGCCTTCATCATATATACATAAAAATACCCGACAGTTATCCTTTTACAAACCACGCCACAATTACTACATGGACCTCTAAGATTTTTACAACTATGACGGGACGGGGCCCCGCCATACCACGAATGTATAAGAATCTACTGGACTCGAGTAACATACCAAAAGATAAGCCTCGAAGGAACGGAGCTTCCAACACGCTGAAATGTGATCCTATAAGCGGGGATCGGCGGTCGATGTACCTTTTACTGCGGCATGACGCGGCCCAGAAGGGTCAAGATAACAGTACCAAGTATGTGAAGCGTAAAATCAGTAAATGAAATCATAATAGTCTATAAAGCGGGAGACATATATGATAACCAAACTACGATTCACAACATAAGAGCGATCGTGTCAAGTCGAGGACTCACGCCTAAAAGTCATCCTCATGCGTGGAACTCCTTCCTCACCGCGATCTAGGTACAAATCATGTGATACGTATAATGTGTCTCGGCCCATCTTATGGACCCAATATAGAAAAGGGTGGAATACATTCCGGATGAACCGTAGTCAGTGAAATACATTCGGATGAACCGGTCGCCAGTGAAATACATTCGGATGAACCGGTCCTCAGTGAAATACATTCCGGATGAACGGTCCTCAAGTGAAATACATTCGGATGAACCGGTCCTCAAGTAAAATACATTCCGGATGAACCGGTAATCAAGTGAAACACATTCGGATGAGCCGTAGTCGAGTGAAATACATTCGGATGAGCCGTGTAATCAAGTGATATACATTCGGATGACGGTAGTCAAGTGATATACATTCGGATGAACCGGTAGTCGAGAAGAACACAGTACTTACACAACAAGGCTATCACACGTAACATGGTCAAGTTTCATAACAACAAGTATAAGCAAGTTACACACGACTCAAGGTACTTTCATTTTATATCAAAGTCCGGATTTTTAACCTTAAAGTACTACGTCCGTTAAATTCCTTTTAAGATCCATTTCTTTTACAAAGGTCACCCGATACCTGTAGTATAAAATTTGAGTGACTAACATTGTTAAGTAAACCAAAATGCTTTCCTTTGTAAAAATCAAGTAACAACCTTATTTTCCAAACGTTCAAGTTTGCCTAATTTCGAATGCCCAAGTTTCTCATTTTAGAAAAAGGTTTCGTAGCTCATAGTTTTAGTCCTTTAAAACATAATTCTCCTTTAAACGTTTTGAGAAACATATGTCTTATATGTGAGTAGGTTATTCTTGTTTATAATCAATCTTATTAAGCAGCCACGATCTAGGAAATGTAATATCATTTTGTCTCATCTTAGCTTCATGCGGATGGAGGTTTCTCTTGGTTTTAATAATACTTCATTAGTCAATACATTTTCCTTTTATTAACGCTGCAGTGGTTTGTCGATACACATTCTGATTTCCGAAATCAGTAAAACATTCTTAAGCCGTTATACCTAACTTCCCATAAAGCTAGTATAACTCTTAAGCTTTCAAAACCCAAGTACTATTCATTCTTTCAAAACGATTCATAAATCTTTTGAAATACTTCAAGTTCTTTATTAACACATATCAAGCCAGTTATTATTCAAATCAGTTACCTTTTAGAAACCACAAAGTATTTGCTTATCCACATAAAGCTGTTATAACCGACTTCCCATAAAGCCTTTATAACACTTTATGTTTTAAACCAATCAAATACATTTAGCACGTATGACGTCTACGTACTACATAGTTCACACATATCATGCTAGAAGAGATAGGAAGAGGTTCACATACCTCGCGACGATTGTCGACTAATAGCAAAACGCTCCAAGTACCTCAAACCGCGGCTACTCTTAAGCCAAGTGGATCACTCCACACGTAGTACTACCACTCTATAGAGGCCACAAAGCGCCTATTAATACCTTTAGATCCCGACGTAGAATATTCTACGAGAAAATTCGGAAGACCTCCCCATGCGGCGTAAATCTCCTCCTCTATCGAGGGCTACCAAGCCAACCAGGGTTAACACGTCCGACCGGACGTGTACAATTCTACTACACAAATGCTACACAAGTCTCTTGTAATACAATCCTATGTAATTACGATTCGATTCTCTTATTTAAATTCAGCTTAAGTCGCAAGACATTGCCGTAAGTATTATTCGAGCTTAAGTCAAAAGACATTGCGCACAATTATAATGTTCAGTTCTATATATAGTATACTTCAACTATATATTCCTACAACATGTAATTTCCAATTACAATGAAGGTCAAGAATGTTTACCTCGATAAGCCCAAAATTATCCGAGTTTAATGTCGCTCCCGAGCAAGGTTTAGCTCTACTCTGAGTGCTCGATCCGCTCCAAACAACCCTTAGAAGTTCTAACCAACTTCTCTTAAGTACTTCAAACAACTATGAAGATTTCCTTAGGGTTTCGTTTAGTGGCTAAAGGAAAGTATAATCGTATTTTCCGGGCTTTTATAAGTGTAACCTTGGGAATACTACAAGGTATTTGGGCAGGTATTTGGACATAACAACAATACTTTGGAGTATTTCTATACCACAAAGGGGTATTTATACGAGACAACTAGGCTAGGGGTACCCACTGGCTACTGAGGAGGGGTGGCTCTCGGCGAGGGGAAAGGGAGGCTAGGGCGAGAATTCTCAAGAGGGAGGGAGAGGGGTTTTCAAGACTTAGGCAATTTGTGGATGAAAGAACTCATCAACTAATGGGGTATTTATAGGTCAAGCCAAAGCCAACCATGGCCAAGATCAATCCATGTGTTAGGCAAGTGTAGGGCTAGGATTTACCAAACACAAATATCCTACCTAACCTTGACTTTGTCAAGGCAACAAAACGTGCCAACCTTGTTCATTTTCGTCCAAATGGGCGTTCAAGTCCACCAATGGGAGGGTGCAGTGTCGCCTCCCGCTGGTCCAAAATGTTTCGTCTCTGGAAAAATCCGCAAAAATTATAAATGACATAGCGGAATTTTCCCAACAAAAGCGTGGAAACGTTTAGTCAAAAACGACTCTAATCGGGTGTTGTGTACAAATTTGAAACTTGCCTAACTTAAGGCTCAAATTTTCTACGCACGCCTCACGCATACTACGAAAAAAAACGGGGTATAACATTCTCCTCCTTAGAAACATTCGTCCCGAATGTTCCTTCTCAAGCGGATAACGCTAAAGTTCTTCTAATAAGTTGCCAACGCCACAACCGCCACGAAACAACATATGCGCAAATACTTATATCCAAGTCCACGAGAAAACACCTCTAACATCACAAACTTTTGTCACTTTGCGCGAGGTTCTAGTGTCACTCGGCGACCGATGATGCGCGATTAGATGCACACTTTTAAACGCAAGTGCGTTATCGTATCAAGTAGTATAGTCTTAGATAAGACCGAATATCGCCCTCGGGATTAGGGTTCAAGTACCAATTGTCTATTTTCTAGTATCTATTTGGTGAATTAATGAGTGATTGGTTGTTTATGACTAAGAATTATAAAAGCTAATTAATTATAACGATTTAATTCGGATGTGATGAGAATAGGGCTTCATGTATCCTTACTATCCGCTTATGTTACTTACTAATGCATTACTTATGGTGTTCTTATTTTGGAGAAAGCACGATTACGAAATAGTTTTATACTACCGATAGGGTTATATAAACACTCAACCCCAGTATTGTTCCTTACCTAACTTTCGCTGATAAGGGTAACTCTATAGGAGGATTAAGCACAAAACCTAGTTGACCGTCACGCACAATGCGCAAAATTAGGGTTGTTAAGCCTCTCATCAACGCTACAAATCTAATTGAGGTATTTTCATCCCCAATTTAAGACCGCCTCACCCAACTTACGGATATTCACAATCCCTCCTTTTCAGAATCTGATTAGAAATCATATAGTGATAACTAGTTGTCAATTAGCTACCAAGAATTCAACTCAATTATTGGATAAATCTCTCAATAAGAATAATAACCATAAGCATGCATTACTTTATAACATAAGGTTCAAGAATTCAACATAGAAAGCCCTATAAGAGAATTAGTTCCTAGCCATGAATATGACAAGAACTAATTCAAAGTTCATCATGCAAAAACTGAATTAAAGAAAAGAAAAAGAAAAGAAATTACTAATGTTTGGGTCTCCAATCTCTAGGCAAGAAAACCTTGTGTTTGGCAAGAAAGGGAACCTTGAAAGCGCCTAGGGTTCTCCTTTTATAGGTTTAAACGTCTCCTTCTTTTCCTTCCAGGCTCGCCCAAAAATCCGTCAAAAGACCTAATTTTTCGCGTCGGCGCCGGCTCTGCTGTCGGCGCGCGCTAAAGTTCTGCAATACTTGGTGTTTTGGCGCGCGGCCGATATCTGCATTCGAGCGCGCGGCGTACTGCAACTCTGTGGCTTCTCGGATGTTTAGCGCGCGGCTATTTCAGTCTCTGAGCGCGCGGCGCTGGATCTTCTGCAGCTTCTTCGAATAATAGCGCGCCGCCCCGCTTCAGTGCGAGGCCATGCTGTGGTCTGAATTTCGACCTCGTTTGCCACTTTCTCCGTTTCACTCTAGTACTCCTCTTTTCCCCGCGCTCCTTTTCCGCCATTTGGCCACTTTAGCCACTTTTGACTCAAAAGAAAGAAAATCTATCCTAATACGACACTTTGTATGTACAAAACGGGACAAAAGACTAACTAGACTGACTCAAAAGGTGTATATAAAATACACCGATCAAATACCCCCAAACTTAACCTTTGCTCGCCTCGAGCAAAGATAGAAAGAAATACAATAAAATGACAGACTCAATAAATAAGAAAATCAACAAAGAAAATAAACAGACTCCCTGCCATGATCACTTTTGCTGCATGAAATGTTAACTAGAAAAACATGAAGGTTAGCAGAATATATGCAGGAACATATAGCATGGAATTTCAACACATTGAGCTAGATATTTCGCAAACTCATACTTATCATGCTTAAATGGAAGTCAGTGTACTCAAGTATGCATATAAATTCAAAAATTCCTATGGCATGCTTACTTGCTATTCTCCACTAATTCTGGATATACATAGAAGAGATCTTGAGGACTTTGGGGTTGTAATGTAGGCTTAGGTAGGGGTTGGTAAAGATAGGCATTTAGGCTCATTTTTCTGCAGAAGCTCTTTGGCTTTTCAATTTTCCCTTTTTCTTTTGATTCTTTCCTTCACTTCAATTCTATCATTCCCTCTTTTGTTTTGGGAGAGTGAAGTGTATTATACAAATAGGCACCCCAAACTTAGGCTTTTGCCTCTTTCTTATTACTTTTCCATTAGGGTGCCTCAAACTTGTTCACTCTTTTTGTTTCTTCTTTAACACAATGTACTCCACTATTTCATATTTTCACTTATGGCACAATTTTGTGGGAATATGGGGTGTCAATGAAGAAGTTTCAAATTTAGGCAAATTTAGGCTCAATGGGGCTAACTAGTGATATTTTTAAAGTACGGGATAGAAAAGAGTGGTAAGAATTGGCTATCAAAGAAATGCCCGAGTCATCTCCTAACATGCATATCCTAACTATTTCGCCTCAAATAGCAAGGATCATAACACATAAGCATTTATCATTTAGCATACATAACTTCAGCAAGAGACTCCAAATAGACATTACGTGAGTTTTTGGCATCTCTAACCTAAGTGTTTAGATAGCTGCTTCCATTCCTTTACATTATTCCACCTTACTTCACTAGGTGTTTCTAGCAACTACAGCATACATGATCTTTGACAGGCAATTATGACTCAAAAAAAAAAAAAAAAAAAATTTTGGTGACTCAAAATAAACATGAAACAAATAAAAAGACTTAAATAAAACATAACATGACACACAAATAAAAACTAAAACACAAAAACACACCCCCAAACTTAAATCACACATTGCCCCCGTGTGTAGACTCAAAGACGATGAAAGAAACGACACTTACAAACTTTGGCTAAAATGGTGGTGGTGGCGGTGGATAACGATCGACCATTGGTTGAACAAGGCACTCATTTCGTCGATTTGTTGCCTTGTTTCTTCTTTGTCCTTGTACTCTCGTTTGCAAGGTCTGCATCATCTCCTTCTGGTGTTGGTACAATTGCCCTATTGTGGGCTCTGAAGGTTCTGCTCTTGTGGTTGGCCGGTGGCTCGGTCCTGCCTCATATTGAGCCCCTATTTCAGGCTCATCTTCATCCATGGTTGCCTCTGCTGCTGTTGTTGCTGCTGCTGCGGGTTGTACTCTTCGTCTGCTTTGGGGGCTAAGTGCGGAAAGAGTGCACTATCCCATGGGACACCTGGCGATTGGTTTCTTTCATGAGTATCGTGGGTAGTTGTGGATCGCACTCATGTGGCATAGGCGGTAATAAGTGAACCGTGTCCCAATCCACTGTTGTCACCAACTCTTGATTTCTTCGATGCTCGCACTATCTCTTTTCCCATCAATTATCGCCTCATAATTCCATAAATCAACTTAATCATGTCTTACGGCACTCACGGTGAAGTCGTAGATGGAATCATGCGCATCGACGAAATCTGACAAGCCTTGGTGCGCTTGTTAGTGCTTTGCTCGGTGCTCTAGATCCATTCCTTCCGATCTCAAAAGCGGCCCGGGGTAGCTCATCGTATGCGCGATATTATTCGATCGATGTTGTTCGCTCCTAGACCATGTTCTAAAATGGTTCCAATCGCTACTTTCTTCAACATCAATGTTTTTAGCGTTGTATTTATTGCTTCGATCCACAGCATATAATTTCCCACAAAGCACCCGCTTCAGTCTTCTCGGAAAGTTTGCATAAAATTCCGCACCGTTGTTGTATTCATCGGTGTTATCTTCTCGGATTGACAAATCTCTTCCACCCTTAGCTCAATCATCGCCGGATGGGCTCATAAACGCGTCTTCATCCCCATAGGATCCCCTTTGGTAATCCATTCCCTTTCGGAATTACGGGTCTAGTATCAGTCTTTTGTATCTTTGGTAGGCACGGTAACTCACGAACCTATTTTCATCGTATTGGGGTGTTGGGGTGGATGTGGAGCCTCTTCTCTTCCCGGTGGCCATGGTTAAAACAGTTCTGGAGCTTTTAACTTAGTGGCACAACGTCTCCTACACACTCAACAACTAGCGGTAAAAACAACACCCCAAACTTCAATCTTTCTACTCAATACCCACAACCTTCTTTTCTACTCCTTTCTCCAACTTCACAATCACTTTTGACCTCCGAACTACTCCAACTACAATACTTCTCCAAACTACTACCTCCTATGACTTTTAGTAAAAGGATTCAAGAACAAGGATAGGGATTACCTTTTGATGAGAAGACTGAAGCTTGTTCTTGTTTCAATTGGTGGGTTGAGGCTATGGAATGGAGCTTTGTTGTTTGAGATAGTTGGGGTTTTGGGAATTTAAGAGTTTAGGTTGTGGTTGGGTTGGATTTGTGGAGGATTTGTGGGAGTTTCGAAATTTCGTGGGTTTTGGAGAGGAAGGTTAGTTTTTTTTTGAAGTTGGAATTGGGAAAGATCGATTTTTGGGCGTTTTAAGTTCGGATTTTCCGCCGCGGCCACCTTTTAGCCGCGGCCTAATCATCTGCGCTCGCCCGGGATTTTTCTGCGCCGCCCTGCTCGAGGCGCGGCGCTAAACTCGCCAACTGCGGAATTCCACCGCGGCCTGCTCGCAGGGCGGCTCTTAAACTTCCGAACTGTTCAGATCTTTTAGCGCCGCTCTGCTCCTGGCGCGGCGGCTACTTCTGGAAATCCTGCTTTTCTTGATTTATTTCGTCCCCCGGTTTAATTTCTTGTACCTGTCAATCACAAAACAACAAGATCCAATACCGTGAGACTGTTCTTAGACAAACTAAAATAAAATAACGACAGAAATTAAAATAACATAATAAAAAAACCCGTTGGGTTGCCTCCCAACAAGCGCTGTCTTTAACGTCTTTTAGCCGGACGCAAGTTCCTTAGACTTACTAGCCCTGGGGTGGATTAAGTCCCCAACCAATCCATTTCCGCCACATTTGGCGTTTCCTTTTTCTCCTTTTCTTTTTAGCATTATCGGTAGTAGGGAGTTCCGGAACAATTACCTCATTTAGTGTCATCTCAGCAAACCATGCTTGCTTTCTTGGGCTCATCATTCTTTGGTTGCATTGCAATGGCTCGCATGGGGGTTTGGTGGTGTTGATTGCAAAACACCCACTTACGCTTCTTGGCTCAACGACGTGTTTAAAGACTTTAAACACCATCTCTTCGTTCTCCACTCTTAGCGTTAGCTCTCCTCTTTCAACGTCAATCAAGGCTCTACAGTTGCTAGGAATGGCCTCCCAATATGATCGGGATTTCTGCATCTTCTTACATATCCAGAATTATGAAGTCTGCGGGAAAGAAAAATTTTCCTACGCCACAATCACATCCTCGATCTTCCTCGTGGATGAACCACCGTCTGTCGGCTAGTTGCGGACTCACGCGGTGGTGGGTTTGGCTCTCCTAACTCCATCTTTTGAAAGCGATGAGGCATCAAATTTATACTCGCCCTAGATCACACAAGCTCTGTTGCAAGTCACCACTTGTGCATGGTAGTGTAAAGCTTCCAGTCCTTTAGCTTTGGTGGCAATTTCTTTTGTAAGATAGCACTACACTCTTACATTAGTGCTACTATCTCATATTCGCCGGTTCCTCTTTTTCCCCAAGATTTCTTTCATGAACTTGAAGTAAGATGGCATCTGCTCCAAAGCCTCTATAAGCGGTATGTTGATGTGCAACTTCTGAATACCTCCAAGAATTTGGAAAATTGTTTATCGACCGCCTTTCCTTTGTAATCTCTGGGAAAGGAATCTTTCGTATACTCTTCTCGGAGTTTTCTATCATCGGGCTAGGTTCGACCACCTTATCTTTTCTAACTCGCTTCCTCTCAACTATTGGTGGCATTGTTGCTCAATTGTTTTCCACTTCTCAACCGCATCGCTTACATTGCTCCTCTGATTTACCTCGGTATTGCTTGGCAATGTCCTCGCGTGGCTCGATGTTTACTGCTTTGCTATTTGTCCTACTGTGTTTCCAAGTTTCGACGAGGATCTAGATTGTTATAAAGCGCGTCTGGCGTTGCGAGTCTTTGTCATGCTTTAAGCTCATCTGGTTTTCTTCTTGACACAGTGCGTTGATTTGTTGGTGGGGGCTTGAGTGAAGGTGATTGATTCTGCATGCTTCTTGGTTACGATCGGCCTATCACGGTCTGCGCCACGATATTGGTTTCTTTGGCCCCGTACTGATTTTGCTGGCCCTGATCTCCTCTACATGAGAAGTTTGGGTGATTCCTCCACCCTGGATTATAAGTGTTTGAGTAGGGGTTGTTCTGTTGCCTCTGGTAGTTACCTCGCTTGACACTCTGCTGCTCCATTGGGATGTTGTTGGTATCCATTGAAGGACACCTATCAAATGTATGTGGGCGCCATATCTCACGATTTTGGCGATTGCGGCAAGATTCACCGATACGGTATGTTCTGCAATTGTTTCGCTAGAAGAGCCACTTGTGCGTTCAAAGCAGCAATAGCATCTACTTCATGGACCCCCACAGTTCTTCTCCCACTGGTTGCCCTCTCTTCAGTGACATGGTTGTTAGTGGCCATATCTTCTAATAACTCGTGGCGCGTGGTCATTTTCCTCATGAATGCCCCACTGCGGTGCATCTATGATGGTTACGGTTGTCTTGCTCGGCCGTTGTAGAAAATATGAACCAAGTTCCACAACTCAATGCAATGGTGTGGACACTTCCTCTGTAGATCCTTGAATCTCTCCCATGCTTCATATAAGGACTCTCCATCACTTGATAGAAGTTGTTCAACTCCTCTTAATTTCTTTGCTACAGGTGGAAAGAACTTGGCTAGGAATTTACGTGCGGCTCGTGCCATGTAAATATCGAATCACCGGTGGCGAATTCAACCATACTTTTGCTCTATCCTGAGTGAGAAGGAAAGAGCCTCAATCTGACGGCATCATCGATGAACGCCGTTATATTCGAAAGTGGCACATAGCTCCAAGAAATTTGCTATGTGCATATGTGGATCCTCAGATGGCGATCCTCCGAATCGCTGGTTTTATTTCAAAATTGTTGGCTCTATTGTAGGGAGCCTAATGCAATCGTGCTCCATTCACTCTTGGTAGCACATAATCTCCTGGACTTCTTTACGTTTGGATTGAACCACGTCCTCCATATCTATCGCACTTGCCGAGGATCTCACAGGTTAAGTTGATTTTCACCTAACCGCTCTCTCATCCTGTTATTGTTGGGAGCACCGTCCATTTCTATCAACGTTGCGATTATTGATTCTTTCATTACGTTTGCGGGCTTTCTCGATTTCCGGATTGAAGGAACAAAGTGTCGACTCCTCTTCCTTCGCATAAACTGATATCCTGAGAAAGATCAAAAACAAACAAAGAATCACGGCACCCTGATTTTCGTAGAAACTAAAAATAAATAAATAAAAAAAAATGAAAATTAAATCCAAATTAGAAATTAAAAATAGATAATTTGATATTGAACTATTGCCTAATCCCCGGCAACGGCGCCAAAAACTTGATGCGCGATTAGATGCACACACTTTAAACGCAAGTGCACGTTATCGTATCAAGTAGTATAGTCTTAGATAAGACCGAATATCGTCCTCTGGGATTAGGGTTCAAGTACCAATTGTCTATTTTCTAGTATCTATTTGGTGAATTAATGAGTGATTGGTTGTTTATGACTAAGAATTATAAAAGCTAATTAATTATAACGATTTAATTCAGATGTGATGAGAATAGGGCTTACATGTATCCTTACTATCCGCTTATGTTACTTACTAATGCATTACTTATGGTGTTCTTCTTTTGGAGAAAGCGGGTTTCTGAAATCGTTTTATACTCCGTTAGGGTTATATAAACACTCAACCCAGATTGTTCCTTACCTAACTTTCACGATAAGGGTAACTATAGGAGGATTAAGCACAAAAACCTAGTTGGCCGTCGCACAATGCGCAAAATTAGGGTTGTTAAGCCTCATCAACGCTTACAAATCTAATTGAGGTATTTTCATCCCCAATTCAAGACCGTCTACCCAACTTACAAAGATATTCACAATCCTCCTTTTCGAATCGATTAGAAATCATATAGTGATAACTAGTTGTCAATTAGCTACCAAGAATTCAACTCAATTATTGGATAGATCTCTCAATAAGAATAATAACCATAAGCATGCATTACTTTATAACATAAGGTTCAAGAATTCAACATAGAAAGCCCTAATAGAGAATTAGTTCCTAGCCATGAATATGACAAGAACTAATTCAAAGTTCATCATGCAAAAACTGAATTAAAGAAAAGAAAAAGAAAAGAAATTACTAATGTTTGGGTCTCCAATCTCCTAGGCAAGAAAACCTTGTGTTTGGCAAGAAAGGGAACCCTTGAAAACTGCCTAGGGTTCTCCTTTTATAGGTTTAAAACGTCTCCCTTCTTTTCCTTCCAGGCCTGGCCCAAAAATCCGTCAAAAGACCTAATTTTTCCGCGTCGGCGCCGCGGCTCTGCTGTCAGGCGCCGCGGCGCCTAAAGTTCTGCAATACTTCGGGTGTTTTGGCGCCGCGGCCCTGATATCTGCTGTCTGAGGGCGCCGCGGCGCTGCAACTCCTGTGGCTTCTCGGATGTTTAGGCGCCGCGGCCCTATTTCTGGTCTTCGAGAGGCGCGCTGGATCTTCTGCAGCTTCTCGAATAATAGCGCGCGCCTCGCCATTTGCAGGAGGCGCCGCGGCGCTGGTCTGGATTTCAGCCTCGTTTGCCACTTTCTCCGTTTTCAGCTCTAGTACCTCCTCTTTTTCCCCCTTTTCGCTCCTTTTCCGCCATTTGGCCACTTTAGCCACTTTGACTCAAAAGAAAGAAAATCTATCCTAATACGACACTTTGTATGTACAAAACGGGACAAAAGACTAACTAGACTGACTCAAAAGGTGTATATAAAATACACCGATCACCCAACAAATGGTACCGGACTGCATGCGATTCCTGAGGTCTAAAATATACATCCTTCGCACCTTCTCCCTTTACAAGAAATGATCGTATCTATGCTCGCAATACATGCTCGTCTCTACCCTTACTCGTCGTACTCTTCTCGAACTCTTGAACTCTTTTAGCATACGTACCACACTTTAGTTTCCGAAACTTGGAGTCACTACCTCCCAACTTGGTCATCCTATTAGCCTCGATCTTCCTTAAGGCTATTCCCGGCCTTCACGATCTACTTCTGGTCGAACGTATCCACGAACTCATACGAGGGTCATCAAAACTTGGGCCTAGCACCCTGGTGACCCTACCACCTGGCGGGACCACCCAGGTGACCCACCTCATTTCGGCGACGGGTTGACACGCAACACGCCTCAACCCGACCCCGTCACGCTAACTCTCTTGTTCCTCGATCCGAACAACCTTGCTAAATCACATCAATATTTTCTAGGAATAAAATGCACTCGACAAGGATCACTCGCGAATCTTGTACTCAAGGCGGCCTTACATCTAAGGTCTCAACCGTAATATTCTAAGGTTCATCATTTTCACCCCTGTGCTTACCCTTTTTCCCCAACCAGGTTCCTAAATCACATTTTAGCACAAAGCTATCCGAACATAACACTTAACACATTAACATAACATCAAAACATACAAGCCTCTAGATGGTTAAGGATATACCTGAAGCTACCGCTCCACTCTAATCATAAGTGCGCCTGCAGGCGCATGCTATGAGAAGCGATGAACTCGCCATCGATCCGTGAGCGCGCCAAGCTGCCGGTACCTCTCCTATAAGCACAGTCTCTCGTCACATGGCCCTGACGGCCGCAGGTGAAACAAGCACCAGTAAAAAGACGACATTCCCCGGGATGATGTTTGCCACATCGTGCACACTGAGGGGGACATGAATCCGGCTGGCTAGCACTCACGTATACCTGTGAACCAGAAGCCCTGGAGCTCTGACCAGCTCTCGAATACCTGAACGTCCGAAGGCGGGGACCACTCTGTACTGGTGGAGGTACATAACTAGACTGTTGCTGAGGCGGTCTGCCCCGAAAGTTACCAAAGGACCTGCTGCTCGCCTCTTCTGCTGATCTCTGTAATTCCGTAGACCTCTCCGGGCCTCACATCCTAGTGCATGAAGCTTGCGTGCGGGCAATGTCCATGCGGTGAAGAGCTACACCGTACAAGCCTCGCCAGTAATCGTCGGCCCGGTGGCGTAGCGGTGTACTCATCCTCCATATCCGCTACTGGCTGGAACATACCGAGCTAATGAGTCGAACTCCACATTGTACTCTCTAACCGTCCGCCGCCCCGCCTCAACGTCAAAAATGCCGGCCCGAGCCCTCATCATGTGGAGGCAAGAAATGTGCAAGAAATGCCTCGAGAACTCGTCCCAAATGCTGGAAGCATGCTCTTCCGGGACGGCTCGCGAATCAAACGATCAGCTGCAGATATCGCGCGGTGATGCGAACCAATACCACCGACTACGCCTCGAGGCTCGATCACTCTCATGATCGTGTAGTTGTCGGATAAACTCACGAGGGTCGTCCTCGGCTCGATCCATAGAACACCGGAGGGCTCTGACTCGTGAAGTCACGTAGCCTCAGTATGCGCTCGGGGTGTACTACGGGTGCTCTGGGCTGGGCTGCTGCGTCCGGCCTATCCTCATATCGGCCACGACCACGGCGATGGCGCCATCTCCTTGTACCCGTCTCATCGGCTCCAGTGTGGGGTGGAGGCTCGTCTATGTAGTCTCAGCAGCCCACTGCCGCTCTAAACTCTCTTTGGTCTTTGGCGGCGTCGCGAAACCCGCCGTCGAATCTTGTCTCAGTCTTGGCCAGGGCTGCGCCTCGTACTCTCTGTATCTCACTGCGACTCCCTCATCGCCTTGCCCATCTGGGCTCAGGTTGCCTTACGCGGAGGCATAGCGGTAAAGGAAAGGAATACGTCGGAGGGTCGATTTATCACACTCTAAGGCACGATCTCGGAATGAGAAGGATGGGAACTATCCTAAATGTCTGCGACCTCACGATTATAGATGTGGTGCACAACACACCGATAATCAAGACTCTACTGAACACGATGCGTAGACACTTTCCGAGGACTAATCGCTCGATACCACTTTTGTCACGACCAACCGGGCGTGATCGTGCCTTACCCTGGGCACCCTAGTGATACAACATCAGAGAAAATCAGCGGAAATAAAAACATGAACATGAATTAAGAGAAAAGATAAATAAACAGGTCAACCAAAACAGTTGCCTTCATCATATATACATAAAAATACGACAGTTATCCTTTTACAAACCACACTTGTGATTACTGGACCTCTAAGATTTTTACAACGGCTATGACGGACGGGGCCGCCATACCACGAATGTATAAGAATCTATGGACTCGAGTAACATACCAAAAGATAAGCCTCGAAGGAACGGAGCTTCCAACACGCTGAAATGTGATCCTATAAGCGGGGATCGGCGATCGATGTACCTTTTACTGCGGCGTGACGCGGCCCGAAGGAGGTCGATCTAACAGTACAGTATGTGAAGCAGAAAATCAGTAAATGAAATCATAATAGTCTATAAAGCAGAGACATATATGATAACCAAACTACTGATTCACAACATAAGAAGCGATCATGTCAAGTCGTGGACTCACGCCCTAAAAGTCATCCTCATGCGTGGAACTCCTTCCTCAGCCGGCGATCTGTACAAATCATGTGATACGTATAACGTGTCTCGGCCCATCTTATGGACCCAATATAGAAAAGGGTGGAATACATTCCGGATGAACCGTAGTCAAGTGAAATACATTCGGATGAACCGGTCCTCAAGTGAAATACATTCGGATGAACCGGTCCTCAAGTGAAATACATTCCCGGATGAACCGGTCCTCAAGTGAAATACATTCCCGGATGAACCGGTCCTCAAGTAAAATACATTCCCGGATGAACCGGTAATCAAGTGAAACACATTCGGATGAGCCGTAGTCGAGTGAAATACATTCCGGATGAGCCGGTAATCAAGTGATATACATTCGGATGACGGTAGTCAAGTGATATACATTCGGATGAACCGGTAGTCGAGTAGAACACGATTTACAACAAGGCTATCACACGTAACATGGTCAAGTTTCATAACAACAAGTATAAGCAAGTTACACACGACTCAAGTACTTTCATTTTATATCAAAGTCCGGATTTTTAACCTTAAAGTACTACGTCCGTTAAATTCCTTTTAAGATCCATTTCTTTTACAAAGGTCACCCGATACCTGTAGTATAAAATTTGAGTGACTAACATTGTTAAGTAAACCAAAATGCTTTCCTTTGTAAAAATCAAGTAACAACCTTATTTTCCAAACGTTCAAGTTTGCCTAATTTCGAATGCCCAAGTTTCTCATTTTAGAAAAAGGTTTCGTAGCTCATAGTTTTAGTCCTTTAAAACATAATTCTCCTTTAAACGTTTTGAGAAACATATGTCTTATATGTGAGTAGGTTATTCTTGTTTATAATCAATCTTATTAAGCGTACGATCTAGGAAATGTAATATCATTTTGTCTCATCTTAGCTTATGCGGATGGAGGTTTCTACTGGTTTTAATAATACTTCATTAGTCAATACATTTTCCTTTTATTAACTGCAGATGGTTTGTCGATACACATTCGATTTCCAAATCAAAAACATTCTTAAGCCGTTATACCTAACTTCCCATAAAGCTAGTATAACTCTTAAGCTTTCAAAACCCAAGTACTATTCATTCTTTCAAAACGATTCATAAATCTTTTGAAATACTTCAAGTTCTTTATTAACACATATCAAGCCAGTTATTATTCAAATCAGTTACCTTTTAGAAACCACAAAGTATTTGCTTATCCACATAAAGTCATTATAACCGACTTCCCATAAAGCCTTTATAACACTTTATGTTTTAAACCAATCAAATACATTTAGCACGTACGCGTCACCGTACTACATAGTTCACATATCATGCTAGAAGAGATAGGAAGAGGTTCACATACCTCGCGACGATTGTCGACTAATAGCAAAACGCTCCAAGTACCTCAAACCGCGGCTACTCCTTAAGCCAGTGGATCACTCCACGTAGTACTACCACCTATAGAGGCCACTGGCGCTATTAATACCTTTAGATCCCGACGTAGAATATTCTACAGAAAATTGGCAAGACTCCCCCGCCAGCGTAAATCTCTCTCCTATCGAGGCTACCAAGCCAACCAGGGGTTAACACGTCTGCCGGACGTGTACAATTCTACTACACAAAGAATGCTACACAAGTCTCATGTAATACAATCCTATGTAATTACGATTCGCTTCTCTTATTTAAATTCAGCTTAAGTCGCAAGACATTCTGTAAGTATTATTCAGCTTAAGTCAAAAGACATTGCCGCACAATTATAATGTTCATTCTATATATAGTATACTTCAACTATATATTCCTACAACATGTAATTTCCAATTACAACAGAAGGTCAAGAATGTTTACCTCGATAAGCCCAAAATTATCCGAGTTTAATGTCGCTCCTGAGCAAGGTTTAGCTCCTACTCTGAGTGCTCCAATCCGCTCCAAACAACCCTTAGAAGTTCTAACCAACTTCTCTTAAGTACTTCAAACAACTATGAAGATTTCCTTAGGGTTTCGTTTAGTGGCTAAAGGAAAGTATAATCGTATTTTCTGGGCTTTTATAAGTGTAACCTTGGGAATACTACAAGGTATTTGGGCAGGTATTTGGACATAACAACAATACTTTGGAGAGTATTTCTATACCACAAAGGGGGGTATTTATACGAGACAACTAGGCTAGGGGGTACCCAAGAAACACCACCAAGGAGGGTGGCTCTCGGCGAGGGAAAGGGAGGGCTAGGACGAGAATTCTCAAGAGGGAGGAGAGGGTTTTCAAGACTTAGGCAAGTTGTGGATGAAAGAACACATCAACTACTGGGGTATTTATAGGTCAAGCCAAAGCCAACCAATGGCCAAGATCAATCCATGTGATAGGCAAGTGTAGGGCGAGGATGTACCAAACACAAATCTCCTACCTAACCTTGACTTGGTCAAGGCAACAAACACGTGCCAACCTTATTCATTCTCGTCCAAATGGACGGTCAAGTCCACCATGGGAGGGTGCGAGTGTCGCCTCCGTTGGTCCAAAATGTTCGCCTCTCGGAAAAATCCGCAAAAATTATAAATGACATAGCGGAATTTTCCCAACAAAAGTCGTGGAAACGTTTAGGTCAACGACTCTAATCGGGTGTTGTGTACAAATTTCGAAACTTGCCTAACTTAAGGCTCAAATTTTCTACGTACGTCCTCACGTACATACTCTGAAAAAAAATACGGGGTATAACAGATTTGTTTGACCAGTTGCAGGGTGCAAAGTGTTTTTCCAAGATAGATCTGCGGTCTGGTTATCATCAGGTGCGAGTTAGAGAGATAGATATCCCAAAGACTGCATTCAGGACCCGGTATGGGCACTATGAGTTCAGGGTGATGTCTTTCGGGTTGACCAACGCCCCAGCAGTATTCATGGATTTGATGAATAGGGTGTTCAGGCCATTCTTGGATATGTTCGTTATAATGTTCATTGATGATATCTTGGTATATTCGCGCACAGAGCAGGAGCATCTGCATCATTTGAGGGCGGTATTAGGAGTCCTCCGAGACCGGCGATTGTATGCCAAGTTCTCGGTCACGAGTTCGGTTGGCCGATGGCTTTCTTAGGGCATGTTATCGGGGCCGGCATTCGGGTTGTCTGACTAAGATTAGGCGATCAGACTCGGCCTGGACCACTACACCGAGCGGAGTGCGCAGCTTTGGGCCTGCAGTTACTATCGGAGGTTTGTAGAAGTTCGCTTCTATTTCACCCTTTGACTAAGCCGACTCGGAAAGCGGCTATGTTCGATGGACGGATACTTGTGAGAAAGTTTCCGGTTGCTAAAGGAGAAGTTGACGACCGCCAGTTCTTACTCTTAGGAGGCTTAGATGGATATGTGGTTTATTGTGGACGCGTCAGTGTCGGGTTTGGAGTGCGTCTTTGATGCGGACGCAGCGAGTTATAGCTTATCGTCTCGGCACTTTAGGAAGCGTAGAAGAACTATCCCACACATGACTTGAGTTGGCGGTGTGATTCATGCCTTGAAGATGGAGACATTATTTATATGGAGTTCATGTGGACATTTACATGCACGAGAGTCTCGGTATATCTTACGCGGAGGAGCCGAACTTGCGGCGAGGCGGTGGTTGGAGCTACTTAAGGATTACGATGTTGACATTCTATACCACCCAGGGAAGGCGATGTAGTTGCGGATGCCGCCAGTCGCAGATCGATGGGTAGTCCGTGCGATGTTCACCAGAGAAGAGGATATGGTCCGAGAGTTACATCATTAGCGAGCCTCGGGATTCGTTTGGTTGATTCGATAGTGACGGAATCGGGTTCGAGAGGTTGCAGTCTTCCATCGTCGAGGAGGTGAAGAGCGGCGATGAGGATCCGATTTTGTACGATGCAGAGATCATTGTTGAAGAGAGTCTATTTGAGGTAGCGCGGATGGGGTGCTAAGATTCGGCGGTTGTGTGTTCCCGATGTAGCGAGGACCGTCGCCGGTGCAGGGGCCGCGGTGCTCGTTATTCTATTCATCCGGTCGACTAAGATGTATCATGACCTCGGATGCGTGTATTGGTGGGATGGCCTAAGAGGGCCGCGGAGTTCGTGGGCAGATGCGAATTGTCGCCAGTTAAGATTGAGCACGAAGCTCGGTGGTCATTGCAGGCTATTGATATTCGACTTGGAAGTGGGAGGTGATAAACATGGATTTTATTACGGGCTACCTACCACTCGGAGGAAGCATGATTCCATTTGGGTGATTGTCGACGGTGATTGAAATCAGCCCATTTTCTTCCGATCGAACAGCGTTCACGGTGAGACTATGCCGATTATATATTAGAGAGATTGTGAGATCGCACGAGTCGGTGTCGATCATATCGATAGAGGACCCAGTTCGGCTAACTTCGGAGGTCTTTTCGAAGGATTAGGGACACAGTGAGTCTCGATGCGGCGTTTCATCCTCGTGCCGACGGACGGTCGAGCGCACTATCCGCACAACGAGGATATCTTTGCGGGCTTGTGTTATTGATTTCAGGGGTAGCTGGGAGGATCATTTGCCTCTTGTGGAGTTTGCTTACAATAACATCTACCATTCCAGTATTCAGATGGCGCCTTATGAGGCCTTATACGGGAGGAAGTGCAGGTCATCGATAGGCTGGTTCGAGGTGGGAGAAGTTCAGTTAGTCGGGCCGGACTTAGTTCAGCAGGCAGTGGATAAGGTGAAGCTTATCCAGGAGCGGTTGTTAGCAGCTCAGAGTCGGCAGAAGTCGTATGCAGATCATCGGCGTCGACACTTGGAATTTGAGGTAGATGATTGGGTTTTTCTAAAGGTATCGCCCATGAAGGGCGTGATGAGATTTGGAAAGAAGGGGAAGCTTAGCCCAAGGTACATTGGGCCGTATCGGATTGTCCGTAGGGTAGGCAGGGTTGCCTATGAGTTAGATCTGCCATCCGATTTGGAGGCGGTACATCCAGTTTTCCATGTGTCCATGTTGCGGAAATGTATTGGAGATCCATCTAGAGTGAACCCGGTCCATGATGTCCAAGTGACAGAGGAGTTATCGTATGAGGAGAGTCCCATAGCGATACTCGATCGTCAGGTTAGACGACTTCGGACGAAAGACGTGGCTTCCGTCAAGGTCCTATGGCGGAACGAGAACAGGGAGGAAATGACTTGGGAAGCAGAGGATGACATGATGAAGAAGTACCCTCACCTATTTCCTATACCTCCAGGTAACCCACTTTCCTGCTTGTTAGTTTTTATTTAACATTTACGCTTCAGTATGTTGTGGTTCGTGGAGCTTCTTTATTTGCAAAAGAATAGTTGAGAGGGTCTATGTCGATGTTGTGGTTTGAGTAAGCCTAGAGGGAACATTCGGGACGAATGTTTCTAAGAGGGGGAGAATGTTATACCCCGTAGTTCTGACCCTACGTATGAGAGCGTACGAAATCATGTAAGACTTAAAATTTTCAAAGGATAGGTTGACGGATTATTCCGGGCGAGTTTTAGTCAATTTCGAGGCGGGTTATGACCCGATACATTGAGAGTTCCTAAGTGTTTCGAAAGCCTAGGACGTAGTTCGTTGAGTCTAGATTCCAACGCAACCAACCGTTCGTCGATAGGACGTCGGAGTAGAAAGCTATGAGAATTACAAGTTCAGTGCGCAGTCGGACAGAAAGGTGTTTCGGACAAAGGCGACAGGGCCGCGGCGCCGGATGCAGGGCCGCGGCGCCGAAAATACTGAGAGGTCGTTGAAGTTGCAGCGTGGCGCCGGATGCAGGCGCAGCGCGAAAGTTGAGAGGTGCGGGGTTTCAGGCCACGCCGAGGCGAGATTTGGCGGAAAAACTTAGAAAAGTCAGATTTTTCTTTTAAAAGACCTTGGGAGGGTGACAAGTGTCCCCCCCCCCATCTGATTTCTTGCATGCAATATATTGACCAAGTCTTGAAGACTTGGTCATCTTCCAATTTCTCTCTCTCTCTAAGGCTTAAGCTCCCACTTCTC
Organism: Przewalskia tangutica; assembly: GCA_029844215.1. Taxonomy (NCBI): domain Eukaryota; kingdom Viridiplantae; phylum Streptophyta; class Magnoliopsida; order Solanales; family Solanaceae; genus Przewalskia; species Przewalskia tangutica. Next base: position 936,811 of record CM056732.1, read on the forward strand.
TCTAAATTTCCAAGAGAAATCCAAGCCTAAAGAAAAATCTGAAAAAGTAAAAGAAAGAATGAAGCTTGTGGCTAGCTTGTTGGTGTTGTTGTGGTGGTGTTCTTGGTAAGGAAGCTAGCAAAATATTTGGAATAAGTTGGGCTAAAACTTTAAGGTAACATTTCTTCTTTTAGAAGTAGTTTTTAGTATTGCATGTTAAGAAGGAAGAACTTGTGGAAGTAAATAATGCTCTTAGACTCATTGCATGTAAGAACTATGGTTTGAATGTGAAGGAATTGGTTAAGAAGATATTATGAGCATATTGTAGCCTAAAAACTACCTTAGAATTGTTAAGTGAATTGTTGTAACTTATGGGGCAGAATTTTACACACCCAAGTTTAGGTGTGTAATCCCCTTTGAATTGTTGGATTGATTGAGCCTTAAATGTGGCAATTGAATGATAAATTCGGCCTTGAGAAAGGTGGCATAGTAAGTAGAAACAAAGGAAATGCTGCCCAATTTTCCATAGAAATTAGTGACTTTGAACTTGGATTGTTCTACATTAAGATTAGAGGTTAATAAATGTATCATGGTTATTTTAGGTTGACATATTACTTGCGGTAGTTTGGACTTAGCAAGTGGATTGACCAAAGAGGTATGTGAAGTTTTCCTATCTCTTGAGCATGAATAGATGAAATTATGTAGTACGGTAGACGTACAAGATTTGGTATTCTTACTTGTTTAAGTATATAATGACTTGTTTCGTTTTAAGAATGTATAAGTCCCTTGGTTAGGGGAAAAGTATGATTTTACTAAAGTATAGAGTTAATACAACAACTTTATGAGAAGTTGGTTTATTAGCTTCATAAAAGTTTAATGAGAAGAGATTTACTCTAAAGTAAGATAAGTATATGAAGAGGCAAATTGGTTTTAAGGCATCAATTGCCTAAGGGTTTTTATGTATAAAGAAGAGTCACTTTTAAAAGAATTGAAGTATATAGTACTTGGGTTAAATTCCCGGTTTTCTTTTATTAAAGATATGATTAAGTGTCTTAAGTAAACTAAAATGAGAGGGTATATGAATAAGACTAATAAGAAGTTATAAGTTTTCTTAACTTATTTATGATTATGATATGATGACAGTTTGAGCTAGGGTAAGAGTATATCTGAGGGGCAAGCCCCAAGATCGTTATACCACCTTCTCCAGGGTAAGAGTATGTCTGAGGGGCAAGCCCCAAGATCGTCATACCACCTTCTTCAGTGTAAGAGTATATCTGAGGGGCCAGCCCCAAGATCGTTATACCAGCTGCTTCAGTGTAAGAGTATATCTGAGGGGAAAGTCCCCAAGATCGTTATACCATCTGCTTCGGGGTAAGAGTATATCTGAGGGGTAAGTCCCCAAGATCGTTATACCACCTGTTCCGTGGATTTGCTACCCACGATGCGAGGAATACCTCATGCGAGTCCTTATGGGCTTATGCGGGTGAAATAGTTCCATGCGGTAGTCTGACTATGCGAGGAATACCTCACGCGGGTCCACGGGACTCACGCGGTGAAATAGTCCCAGGAGTAGGGGTGCTTGTTGATACTACGGGCGAGGTACCCTGTTTTGATCCTAAGGCCCCTATTTTATGCAGTATTATATTTATATACTTGTCACTATCATTGTTAGTAAGACACAGTAAAAGGTAGTTTATTGTCTTCCATGACTCCAGCTTACTCTTAGACTTATGATATCGTTATTACAGTATTTTCCAGCTTTACATACTTGGTACATATTGTGTCGACCCCCTTCTGGGCTGCGTTCATGCCGCAGTAAGTAGCGATTGAGGATCCTCGCTCTTAGGATCACTATTCCATGTCGAAGCTTCATCCTCGGAAGCTTGTCTATTAGTACGGATATTCCACGACGCTATAGATATTTTGTACATTCGTGGTATGGCGGGGCTCTGTCATACGCTTGTTACCTTTAAGTGCTGTGGTCACCTATGTGTTTTGGTGTAAGAACGGTTGTATTACTATACTTTTGTTTAAATATGTTTTATGGAAGGCAGCCTTATCGGCTGGCCAGTGGTGTTTACCTTTTTCTCTAAGTTATGTGTTATGTATGTTCCGCTGCTATTCTCTGACATATACGGCGGTACCCGGTGAGTACGATCGTGGCCCCGGGGTTGGGTCGTGACACCCTTAGCCTTGGAACCTCCAGTGCCTATGATGGAGCAACTGCTCATGAACCAACGAAGGATGATGCAGAGCCTGGACACAATGATACAAGGTCAACAAGACCTAAGGCAGGATCAACAACAGTTGAGCCACAGAGTTGACGATTTGAGCTCCAGGTTCAATCAGTGGGACATGCATTACCCGCCGCCACCGCCACCATTTTAAACCACAAGTCTGTAAGTTGTCCCGTCTTTTTATTTGGAGTCTTGCACACATTAGGGACAATGTGCGATTTAAGTTTGGGGGGGTTCGTAGTTTATTTTATTTTTGTGTGTTTTTAAGTATTTTTGTTGTTTAGTTGTATGTTTTATATGAGTCTAATTTTTTTTTATGATCATGCATGATGTAGTTACTTGAAACGCCTAATGAAGTGAAGTGGGATAATGTAATGGAATGAGAAGCAAACAATCTGAACACTTAGGTTAGATATGCCAAGAATTAATGAAATCAAATTATTTGGGTATCTTTGCTTGATTTATGCATTGTTAATAATAAAGTATATGTGTCTGCTTGCTTGTTATTTGAGGCGAAATAGTTAGGATATACATGTTAGGGAGATGACTCAGGCATTTCTTTGTTAGCCCTTTCTTACCATTCATTGCCTATCCCTGACAATAAATTGTATCCCTAGTCAGCCCCTTTGAGCCTAAAATAAGATCTTTCTTTGACACCATATAATTCCATGTTTGTGCCATAAATGAAATTTGAAGATGTTTGGAATGAAAAGTGTTGAAAGAAAAGAAAAGAAAAGACAAAAAGAGAGTGAACAAATTTATGCACCCCAATGAGAAATAGACAAAAGCCTAAGTTTGGGGGTGCCTGTTATTCACAATGCCCCTCATTCTCTCAAAACAAAAGAGGGGAAATATAGGTATGAGGATAAAAATAAAATCAAAAGAAAGGAAAATAGTTGAAAGCAAAAGAGCTTATGGTACATAAATTGAGCTTAAATGCCTATTTTTACCTACCCTTGCCTAAGCCTACATTACAACCCTGAAAAGTCCTGAAGATCTCTATATTGTGTGTCTATGATTAGTGGAGAATAACAAGTGAACATGTCATAGAATTTTGAAATTGACATGCATAGTTAAGTATTCTTACTTCCATTGAGCATGATTGAATTGAATTTGCGAAATATCTGACTTGAGAGTTTAGAATGCTAAAAATCCATGATATACATGTTATTGCATATTATCCTACTAACCTTCATGCTTTTCTAGTGGCAATTGTGCAGCAGATTGATCAGTGTCTTTGAGTCATTTAATTTCTTTTCTTTCGTGTCTTTATTTCTATAATTTTTTATCTTTACTCGAGGGCGAGCAAAGGTTAAGTTTGGGATGTTTGATCGGTGTATTTTATATACACATTTTGAGTCATTTTTAGTTAGTTTTTTGCCCATTTTTGTACAAATATATGTCGTGTTAGGATAGTTTTTTTTCTTTTGAGTCACAATGGTTTAAAATGGCACATTGACGAAAAGAAGCAAAAAGAGGACAGAAACAGACAGAGCCAAAAGAGACGAAAAGTTGGCACCCAGGACGAAGTACAGGGCGGCGCCGTGGCGCCACTCTATCAGGAACAACAGGGCCACGACACCCAGGGGAGTTTAAGCGCCACGGCGCCAGACTGCAGGGCCGTGGCGCCGACGCGGGTTTTATTCCAAATCCGAGAAGGAAAGGGCCAAGGGCAAGAGGGAAAAGTTGAAAACGTTTTTGGAGGCTATAAAAGGGCCTTAGGGCAGATTTTTGAAGGGTTCCACAGTCCCTAACTCATCACAACACTTAGAGTCTTGGAGACTTCAAGATTAGAGGCTTGTTCTTGAGTAATTGTTTTTCTTTACTCTATTTATTTTCAGTTTATGTTGGATAATCTTTTAGTTCTTGGCAAGTCTATGGCTAGGAGCTAAACTTTATTTAGGGATTTCCATTTGAATCACTTGAACCTCGTTTTATTATTTAATGCATATTTTTGGTTTCTTATTTATATAGTTGAGATTTATTCAATAATTGTTTTGATTGTTTGGTAATTAATTGATCACTAGTTATCATCACATATATGAGTTCAAATCGATATCCGAAAGGAGAGATTCTGATTATGCTGTAGTTGAATAAACATAGGTTAAAATCGTGGACGAAAGTACCCCGATACTTGTGTAGTTTAATAGGTTATTGTTCTTAATCCTTCTTTGTGGTAAATCTTATCATCGAAAGATAGAAGGGTTTTGCATCGGGGTTGAGTGTTTATATATCCTAACAAGAATATAAAACAATCTAGTTAACCTGCTATCTCAACATAGAAGAAGAACATTGATTGTTGCATTAATGAATAAAGCGAGCGGATAGTTGAGGAGATTGGAAGCCCTATTTCCACCATATCTGATTTAAGTAAAGTAATCTAGTTAGTTTTTACAATTATTCAGTAGTTCTTAGATAAAAATCACAACAACAATATCGATAACCAAATAGATACCATAGATATATATTTGGTAATTAAACACTAATCCCTGAGGATGATATCGGTCTTACCCAGACTATATTACTTGTACGATACGTGCACTTGCGTTAATCGTGTGGATAAATTGCGATCAATGTATATGTGCGTGATATAGCTAAATTGCATGGTCTGCCTCGCAGTCTAGTTAGTGATCGAAATCCTATTTTTGTCAGCAATTTTTGGGAAGCTTTCTTTAAAGCACATGATACTGAATTATGTCGAAGTTCTGCTTATCATCCCCAATCTGATGGACAAACTGAAGTCACTAATCGTACTCTTGAGTGTTATCTTCGTTGTTTTGCTGGCCAATGATCGGTGTATTTTATATACACTTTTTGAGTCATTTTTAGTTAGTATTTTACTCATTTCATTTATATTTAGTACAGTATTAGGGTCGTTTTTCCTTCTTTTGTGTCACAACGGTCAAAAAATGGAGAAATGACGAAAAGGAGATGAAATGAGCATAAAAGAGATGAAATTGCACACAAAAGGGCCAAGAAATGAAGTCTAAGAAGTTCCGGGAATTATAGAGAAAATCAGACGGAGTCCGGACGAGAAAGACGCAAACGAATTCGCGAGAAAAAATGTCACCGGCCATGCATGGAAGCCATGGCCTGGCGTAATCTTGAAAGTCCCGGATTCTTTGAATTTGGCCATTTCTGATCATGCATGGCGCGGGAATTGTGAAGTGCTGAGCCGAATTTGACATGTTTCAGAATCCTAAAGGGATAACTTTTCCTTCCTAAAGGGATAACTTTTCCTACCTTAAAACCCTTACCTAAAAGGATTCTAATAACTTTTCCTACCTACAAAATCCCTAACCCTTCACCAAAAGGATTCTTTGGCTATAAATACTCTACATCATTAGAAGAATTATTCATTCTCCATTCTACCATTCACCATTCTACATCCATCCTTCCACCAATCCACCTTGTAAATATTCCACAACACAACCCTTGGATGCTTGGCTTGGAGACTCATTCTTAGTAATTTTCTTTTCTTTCTTTTACTTTATTTCAGTTTTGATGTTGGATATTGAATTAGTTCTTGTCATATTCATGGCTAGGAACTAATTCTCTTATAGGGCTTTCTATGTTGAATTTCTTGAAACTTATGTTATAAATTAATGCATGCTTATGGTTATTTTTCTTATTGAGAGATCTATCCAATAATTGAGTTGAATTCTTGGTAGCTAATTGACAACTAGTTATCACTATATGATTTCTAATCAGATTCTGAAAATGGGGGATTGTGAATATGCTGTAAGTTGGGTAGACAGGCTTGAATTGGGGATGAAAATACCTCAATTAGTTTTGTAGCGTTGATGAGAGGCTTAACAACCCTAATTTTGCGCATTGTGCGTGACGGTCAACTAGGTTTTTGTTCTTAATCCTCCTATAGAGTTACCCTATCGAAAGTTAGGTAAGAACGACATTGGGGTTGAGTGTTTATATAACCTAACGGGAGTATAAAACGATTTCGTAAACCCGCTTTCTCCAAAGAAGAATACCATAAATGCATTAATGAGTAGCATAAGCGGATAGTGAGGATACATAGAAGCCCTATTCTCATTACAACTGAAGTAAACCTTTATATTTAAATAGCTTTTAATAATTCTTAGTTATAAACAACCAATCAAATATTAATTCACCAAATAGATACTAGAAAATAGATAGTTGGTACTTGAACCCTAATCCCAGAGGACGATATTCGGTCTTATCTAAGACTATACTACTTGATACGATAACGTGCACTTGCGTTTAAAAGTGTGTGCATATTACGCGCATCAAGTTTTTGGCGCCAGATTGGGATTAGGCATAGTACAATAACAAATTTAACTATTTTTAATTTCTAATTGGGTTTTTATTTTTTGTTACTTAAAATTATTTATTTTATTTACTTTGAAAAAAAAAAAAAAAACAAGTGTCGTGATTATTTGTTGGTTTTGATTCATCTCGGGGATCCTTAAGACATGGATTTCTCATCAATATGATCGAGCTCAACCATAGAAGAAGAGAGGAGGAATTGCGAGAAGTTATACTCGGTCTCACGAGGTACCAAACTCGATTCATGGACGAAACAAGAATGGCCATGAAGAAGTTGGAAACGCAAATAGCGAACTCGCAATCATATTCAACAAATAACAACAAATTGAGGAGTTCGAACCAAACCCAACTATTGAGGAATCACGGTGAGATAGTTGGTGTAGAAAAGGAAAGGATAGCGAGATTCAATTATTTACCTTCTTGGATTACGTGGAAATCTTTTTCTTACACCTATTACGAAGAAACACCACCGATTATCACGGTGATTCCCAATTAGGAAGCCCATACCATCAGTACCCACAGAGTTGAGAGATGTAGAAGTTCACTGATTCCTACATTATAGAAAGCATAAAACAAGCCTACTTGGGGATAATTGTGTTTTTAAGGCTCTTGTTTGAACAAATGGTTGTAGGAAATTGAGGCCTACAACAATAAATTTGCGATTATGGCGGTTGCGAAGGATCCATGGGCACTCGTAAAGGTTAAAGGCGTCGGCTAAAAAGACGTTAAAGACGTGACTTGTTGGGAGGCAACCAATATTTTTAATTATGTTATTTTTATTTCTCTTTATTTTATTTTATTTTGTCTTGAAACAGTCTCACGGTCTTGGGTTCTTGTTTTGTGTTGTTGGATGTAGGTGGGTGAAAGCTAAAGCGAGGAAAAAGGAGCAAAACTCGAAAAAAGGAAAGCGATCGTCGAGCGCGGCGCCAGTCGATCGCGCACGAACTTCGTAAGAGCCACAAGATTAGCCAGGCGCCGAATATCGTGTCGCGCGGAACTCGAAAGCCATATTTCCGCAAATTCGTAATTTTCCTCCTGACCTCAGTTATGGCCATTGTGTTGTGTCGATGAAGTTGTCCTTTTTATTTTAGTTTCTTTGAGTCTTGCACACATTGGGGACACTGAGTGATTTAAGTTTGGAGGTGATTAATTTGTGTCTTGTTATGTTTAAATTAAGTCTATTTTTTATTGTTTTGTGTTTATTTTTGAGTCACAAATTTATTTTCTTTTTTTTCTTTCTTTTTCATAATTGGTATCAAAGATCATGTATGCTGTAGTTGCTAGAAACACCTAGTGAAGGAAGGTGGAAGAATGTAATGGAATTAGAAGCAACTATCTAAACACCTAGGTTAGATATGCCAAAAACTCACAAAAATCTGTCTATTTGGAGTTTCTTGCTTAAATTGTGCATGGTAAATTATGAAAACCTATGTGTTATGATTGCTTGCTATTTGAGGCGAAATAGTTAGGATATGCATGTTAGGGAGATGACTCAGGCATTTCTTTGATAGCCAATTTTTACCACTCTTTTCTACCCCGAACTTTAAAAGTATCCCTAGTCAGCCCCATTGAGCCCAAAGACCGAATATCGTCCTCTGGGATTAGGGTTCAAGTACCAACTATCTATTTTCTAGTATCTAGATAGTTGGTAAACCTGCTTTCTCCAAAAGAAGAATACCATAAGTAATGCATTAATGAGTAGCATAAGCGGATAGTGAGGATACATAGAAGCCCTATTCTCATTACAACTGAAGTAAACCTTTATATTTAAATAGCTTTTAATAATTCTTAGTTATAAACAACCAATCAAATATTAATTCGCCAAATAGATACTAGAATCAAGTGACTGTGATCGTACTTTGAAGATTCTCTAGGATTGTGATCGTACTTTGAAGATTCTCTAGGATCATTTACAAGATGCTCAATGTCGAATGAAGGTTTATGTTGATTCTCATAGCACCGAACGTTCTTTTGAAGTAGGTGACTTGGTTTACTTATGACTTCAACCTTATCGTCAAGTGACAGCGGCTTCTCAAAGTTTTTTCAAAACTTTCTCCAAAGTTTTATGGTCCATTTCGTATCTTAGAACGTGTTGGACTTGTTGCCTACAGATTGGAACTTCCTTCTGGTTGTCGTATACATCCTTCCACGTCTCGGCTTTGAAAATCAAGTTAGGTGTTGGTGTCACTCCGACTCCTGATCTTCCATCTCTTAAAGACACCGCTAGCTGGGTACCTGAAAAAGTTTTAGACCGGGGAATGTTTAAGAAGGATAACCGTGCTGTCACTCGGTGGCTCATTCAATGGAAAGGTCGTTCACCGGATGAGGCAACTTGGGAAGACTATGCTGATTTTGTTGCTCGGTTTCCAGAATTTTCGGTTTGAGGACAAGCCGAGTTTCAAGGGGGGTTGGATGTTACGACTCCAACTCTATTCGCAGTTCTATTATTAGAAGTATTTATATTTAGTAATTGTTTGATTTATAGTTATGATTGGATTACGAATAGGTATCCTAATAGAATAGGAAGTCTTTTATTTTCTATATAGGTTGTAAGGATTTGTTAACTTTGGATGAATAATATCAAATTAGGTGGTTTGATCTCCAATTCAAAAGATCAATTTAGATTTTTAACATCTAAAGGATTAGTATCATATCATAATCCTAAGATGAATATGAATCATAATTTAAATAGACCATTAAGTTTTTATCCCTGGACTATTTCAGTTGTACCTGTTACCTTGCACTAGTACGTGAAGAGATAGTCGAATTGAACACCCAGACTTCAAATTCTGGATTGACTTGCTAGAATAATCAGTGTAGGGTATTTTGGTAAGGAGAAAATATTTTCCTATATTCTTCTGAGCCTTTGGCCTGTTTAACATTGGGTCAATCTGTCATCTGGGTATCGTCCCTCTTGATCTACTTCGGTAACAACTCGGTAATCAGTTTTGAGGGTCAAGTAAAGAATTGAGTTGAATTGAATTGGGTTCAAATCAGGCTAATGGCTTTTCTAATGAAAGTAGGGAAAGCAAGTTCCATAATTGACATTCCACTGATATCTCCTCCTACCCCCACCTCTTGCCCCCCTCCCGTCCCTTACCCCGACCACCAATCCCATCCCACCTCATCCATCCCACCTCATCCTCAGAGTATTTGCTTAGATTATACATAATTTTTTTTGGGTAATATTTTTGTTTGCTTACCAAACCTCATAAAATAATTAAGAAAATAACTTATTTTCTAGAAAAACATTTTTCCGTACCACCCTTACCGTATTTATCAATCAGCCAATGTTACAAATCAACAACTGAAAAACCTCTCCCAAGCAGCCCGAAACCCGCCCCCTCCTTCCTATGATCTCTCAATTGACTAAGAGATAGGTCTAATTAAACACCCATTCCAACATAAGAAACCAAAGCATATAAAGAACCATTTGAACAGAGTATTGGGATTTACCAACTTTACTACTGAATATATGCAACATTGCAGTAGATTTCTGCATTGTTCAGTCTACTCTTACTGGAAAGAAAGTAGAAGAAAGCAGATTTAAGTCAAACAGATGCAGTATTCCATTGAACCGGTCACAATTCGACTGTGTGCGTGCGCGCATGTGTGTAAAATTCTACATCAATTGAGAAATACATCTAAAAGTTCCGGAGAATAATGCAAGAAACTCAGAGTGACTAAGAGAATCCTAGAACAAACAATAACAGAACAGTGTTGACAAAAGTGATATTATAATCAGCCACATCACCCAAAAAGCGAAGTGTAGGGCCAGAAGGATCCCAAATGTGCATAAAAATGCAAGCACTAAAAGCCATATTCTTAATCTTAGAGCTACTCAAAGTGCAAGAACCATATCTTACCAAGAGATCACCATGCTTCAAAGTAAACACAACCTTTATGTATTGTGAAAGTGGAGGAAGCACTGTCGCTGGACCACAGAACATGCTAGTATCCAACTCCCACAAAAATGGCTACTATTGAAAACTTTTTTCTTCTGAGCTTCAAAATAAATTAACAATTCCCATAGTCAACTTTGATAATATTAGGTCCTATCGCAAATAATTCCAGGGCCAAACAGTGTTGCAATGAGAATCCATAAAGAATTATAAAAAAAAAACATTTTTTCCAACTTTATCATCCTATAGTATTCCTTGTTCACCAGTTCATCATCCTAAGTTTCAAACTGAAACACACTAAAGGTATTCCTACACAAAAAGTAATGCTATGGTGCACTAAAGAAAAGTAGTGCTTTGGCAAGTGTTTAGAGGAGGATCCGGGATTTAAACTCTATGGATTCAACCTTTAAAGTTCTCAACATTGAACCTATTATATCTTAAAAATCATGAGTTCAGACCTACTATTTGTTGTAATTTTAATATTCTCTTATACTCCACATCGAAGTACTGGGTTCAAATGAACCCGGTGCTATAAGGCTGCATCCGCCTCTGCAAGTGTCATAGGCAGTGTTTTAGCAATACTCCATTAGGAGGAGTCTGTATCAATCAGAGAAAAGACACAGTGCAAGAGTTCTTTGCCTGTTCTTTGTACAATATTAGTCTTTTATACTTGGGAAGAATCTCTTCATTTTCCTTCAAGTATATGTAAGAACCAAGAGATGAATAAAGTAGATGGAGAATATAAAAGGTCAAGAGAATTACAGAACAGGTAGAATAATTATAATGCATGCACATATTAACGGCTGATTGTAATTAACAGACGAATTAAGAACATGAAGGATAGAAACTTGAGTATGACAGACCTAATGGTCATACGGGTCCCACCCTCCATGTGGATCCCATGTGGCATCCATGTGGATCCCATGTGGCATCCACGTGGATCCAACGTGGCATCCACATGGGGATTTCCGTCCATGGAGGCAAATATAACAACTTTGGTAACGGAAAGGGCATATTTGACCCCATACTTTAACGGAGGGCAAATATGACTCTTTTCCGAAAGTTGGAGGGCAAATATGACCCTTTTTCCTTAAATTATTGAAAAGGGAGAAAGCCTCACTCCTTAAAGAGCATAAGTTGCCTGTATATAGTCCACGATATTTGCACTTTAGAACATCTGTACTCCAGTATTTGGATCTTCTAAGTATGGGACCTAGAAACAGAAAGAGTCATTATTAAGATTTCCACATTTTTTGTAGGAATGTGCGTGACACTTAATAAACATCCAAAAGGTAGAGTTAACATAAAGCAAAGCAAAACCTGGAAATGACCAACTCTCTCGTATAGTACTTGGCGTTTGGGGCTACCACGAGCACAACTGCACCATTTGGTTTTAGTGCAGTCAGAGCCAATCAAATGAAATGAAACGGCTGTCGAGTATACAGGAATAGAAATGTCAACTTTATCCTATTTTCTTATATTAACTAAGTCACAAAAACATAATAGAAGCATCTTGCTGATCAAACTAGTCTTCTTGGAAACATAGTGCAATTAGTGAAGCTCCCACATCAGCTAGAAATACCATCAATGAAATTTCTTCAACCCCCTTTCCAAAACCAGATAATAGGAATTTCTTTCCTGAAACCAATGGCAAAGCACATTTTCTTGAGAATAAATCAACAATTCAAAAACCAACTGAACTAAAGGCATTCAGATTCTCTTCTGTTCGGGGTGAGAGGAGGATCCTCTATTCACCCCTTCTAATGATTGTCAAATCACTTATATTGTAAATACTTTGCACGGAAACCTACTTAAATAGAAAATGAGAACTTATAGAAGACTTCATAGAAAAGATATTTATTTGTTGATGGTATTCTCATAAGACATCAGATAACATACTAATTTATTCAGCTTATCATAAGGCGCCAACGGCATCCTGTATTGCACAATGTATTATTGGTTTTGTTCATCATCCATTTCATAGTAAGATGTACCTGCGAAGTATGTGGGCTAGCTCTAGTTCTACAATTACCTCACGTACAACTTTGCAAAACGGAGAAGGCTGAAAGAATGACATAAGTGCAAGTAAGTCATGTAATATGGATAAGCTATTCTGCAAAAATCTTTTTACATTATGATTGAATTAGCAATCTAATAGAGTTCTTTATAATGCTTCTTAAATAAACATGGTCAAACCTCGTATGCCCATAGCTCAAGTGGCTTAGGTGGCAGTTTAGATGGCCTATATGAAGTCACCAGGAAAAGTCATAACAGGTCATCTAGGCATCCTGTTCTTAACGACAATAAATCTATGTTGCTCGAACTCTTCAAAAATGTTGTCGGGTGCGTGTCGGATCCTCCAAAAGTAGTGCATTTTAGAGGATCAGACACGAGTACGACTACATTTTTGGAGAGTCTGAGCAACATAACATTAATAGCTCTCTGCCAACAGTATATTTGTAATGAAAGTCTAGTTCCGTGAATAAAATTATGTGCATTGGAAGTCTTTTAACTCTAGAGGGTAAAACTGTATAAATCAGAAGATGTGGCACCAAAAGCCCATAAATTTATTAGTAGAGTGAGAAAGAATATACCTTCCCCATTCGACCAATCATGGCGAAGCCTGCAGTAAGTGTCTGAGAGGACAAGATCCAATATTCAGTAAATTGTATATCTACTAAATGCTCTTTCTAATACATCTAACTCAACGATGACCAATATTTGTTGCTTACAGTGAAAAGACCAAGGGACAACAAAAGTGGGACATTTCCATCACCTGCACAAGGAAACCAACAGAAGAAATGCATTTACTAAGAAAGAGTTTTACCAGAAAGATGGAAAAGTAGTAGGAGACGAATGAGTATCAAAAGCAAATAATCTCTTCAATGAGTCATTTGGTATCAACTGTGATTCATGAGAATCCAAAATCTAAATGTTTTTTTTCACAATAAGAAGCTAGATGGACACCAGTGGCAGTATATAGCTAAAAATTTCAGATGTACGAACAAGTTAAGTAGTAACATTAAGAAGTAGAATTCAGATATCTTTTCAATATAAGTTGGCTACTGCAGCATACCATATTTTCCAACCAAGTATTTAATAATAGCATCTGATTCATACATAGCAACTCCAGTGTTTGGATCAACCTGCAACACAATAACACAAAAGACTAGATGCCATAATGTTGTAATAGACCTGATCAATGAATAGAATAAAGAACCGGATTAATTTGAAGAAGTTAAGTTCAGTAGAGTTACAACATAGTGTTAGCGATTTTTCGACTGCTCACGCAAGCGTACGCATCGTTCACAGGTAATATAGTAATATAGTTTGTAAGACCGAATATCGTCCACAGAGACTGGTTTCTAAGTACCGTTCATCTATTTTATGTTATCTATTTGGCAATCGATATTTGATTGAAGGGTATTTATTTAACTACTAGAATAATTGCAAGATTTAAATCAATAAAGTTGTAATCAGTTATGAATGAATTAGGGCTTCCAAAATCCTCGACTATCCACTTTATTCAATCCTTAATGCAACTAAAATGATTCTTCTTCTTCGTTAAGATAACGGTTAACTAGACTGTCTTATATTCCGGTTAGGACATATAATCACTCAACCCCAGTGCAGAACCCTTCTATATTTCTATGATAGGATTTACCACATATGAGGATTAAGAACAGTAACCTATAATGCTACACAAGTATCGGGGTACTTTCGTCCGCGATTTTAACCTATGTCTAGTCAATTACAGCATATCCAAATCTCTCCTCTCGATTTTTGATTCAAAATCATATAGGTTATGCTAACTAGTGATCAATTAATTATCAAACATTATTACCAAATATTGACTAAATCTTAATCAAGCGAAGAAGAAATCAAACTACTGCATTAATTCATGAATAACAGTTTCAAGCGATTCATAAGGAAAGCCCTAATAGAGTGTTTACCTCCTAGTCATAGTCACGCTAAGAACTAACACAATATTCATACATAAACTGAATTAAAAACGAAAGAAAGAAAATTACGTAGAACAAAGTCTCTAATTGTAGCTCCAAATCCGCCTGTGTTGTGTTGTCTTGTAGAATGACCAATCTCCCCCCTAGCATTAATCCCTAGGGCTTAAATATCCTCTAATTTTCTTGCCATATGGACCAATACGCCCTTAGCCAATTTGCCTTCGAATCGAAATTTCGCGTCGCTTCGCAGATACGCATCTGGCAGCAGTCGAAACTCCCGCAGCCTTCGGCCTAAATGGCACCGCCAGATCGTCACTGACCGCGGTCTGAAGTCCTGTGGCTCGATAAATACGGACCGCTGCTAAGATTCGTGATAGCCGCTTTCTTTCGCCTCGCAAGTTGCCAACTTTCGTCCTTTTTGCCTTGAGAGCACCTTTTCTGCCTATTTCTCGTTCCTTTTTGCCATTTTGCCTTTTTGCACCGCTGTGACTCAAAAGAAAGAAAAACAAACCTACTACTATACTAAACACAACAAAAACGAGTAAAATACCAACTAAAAATGACTCAAAAAACGTATACAAAATACGCCTAACAAACACCTCCAAACCTAACCTTTGCTCGCCCTCGAGCAAAGATCAAAACAAAGACACAAAAATAAAAGACTCAAATCAAGCAGCTGCACAAAGACTTAGAAACACATGAACGTCAATTGGGATAATATGCAGGAACAAATATAGCATGAATTCAGCAATCTAGAATTTCAAGTCAGATATTTCGCAAATTCATTTCAATCACAAGTAATGGAAGTATGAATACCTAACCTATGCATGTCAATTTCATTTAGTTCTACGGGCCTGTGTACTTGCTATTCTCCACTAATCATAGACATACATACTAGAGATCCTCAGGACTTTTCAGGGTTGTAATATAGGCTTAGGCAGGGGTAGGCAAAAATAGGCATTTAGGCTCAATTTACGTACCATAAGCGTTTTTCTCATTCAACCGTTTTGTCCTTCTTTTTGGTATTCTTTTCAGTTCATACCTATCATTCCTCTTTTCTCTTTTTGAGAGCATGAATCAATTCATATTGGCACCCCCAAACTTAAGCTTTTACATTTTTTTATTGGGGTGCATCACTTTTTCACTCTCTTTTTGTATTCCTTTTTCACTCTTTTTCATCCCAATTTTTCAATTACTGCTTATGGCACACGAGGGAATCATGGGGTGTCAAAGAAAACAACTTATTTTAGGCTCAACGGGGCTGACTAGGGATACAATTTATTGTCAGGATAGGTAATGAAGGGTAAGAAGGGCTATCAAAGAAATGCTTGAATCATCTCCCTAACATGTACATCTTAACTATTTCGCCTCAAATAACAAGCAAGCAGACTTCACAGACATTTTTCACTTGACAACACATAGGCTAAGCATCAAATTTTCATGAATTTTTGGCATATCTAACTTAAGCACACAGATTTTAGCTTCTCATTCCAATACATTATCCCACTTAGTTCACTAGGCACTCCAAATAAGCACAACATGCATGATAAAAAAAAATTGACTCACATAAAACACAAAAACAACAAAAGACTCACAAAAATAAAATAAAATGAAACCCCCCCCCCCAAACTTAAACTACACATTGTCCCAAATGTGTAAAAGACTCAAAAATTAAAATGGGACGACTTACATACATACAACAGCTCAAAATGGTGGTGGTGGCGGCGGATATTGCACTGAGACGGTATCTGTGGGAGGAGATTTGGCGATTCAGGGTCTTTTTATTTTTCGGAAATCGCTAATGGGCACCGCGGTTCTGTATAGTGGCACCGTGGCGCTGAAACTCCTGATTCGGTGTTTTCCAGCGTTTTTCCCTGCTTCATGTCCCATTCCTTCACCTGGCATCACAACACAACAAAAATACCGAAAGTGAAACTGTTCTAATTAAACTAAATTGCATAATTTAAATATTGGGTTGCCTCCCAAGTAGCGCTGTCTTTTACGTCTTGTAGTCGGACGCAGGTTTCTTATCATTATGACTCGAAATAGACCACAGAGTTGATTTATTCTATGTCATTCAACAAGTATGGCTTCACTCTCTGTCCGTTCACTTTGAATGGTGCGCCCTCTTTTCCTCTCAACTCGACTGCACCATAAGGGAATACTTTTTCCACAAATATACGGCCCGACCATCCGACTTTAACTTGCCTCGGGAACAATCTCACTTGAATCAATAGAGTACTTGTTGCCTGTTGTAGCTCTTTAAGGATCAAGTTCTTGTCATGCCATGCCTCGCCCTCTCCTTCAGATTTTTGCGTTCTCATGCGTTGTTCAAATTCATCTAACTCATTCAACAGCAGCCTCTTACGCCTCGCCGCTTGGCATCCATGTTCACTTTCTCTGCCCAAGATGCCCCGTGTTCCAACTCTACCCAGATGACATGTCTTCCCATGCACCATCCTCATGGTGACATCCCAATAGGAGTCTTGAAAGTTGTCCTATAGGCCCATAGTGTATCATCCAGCTTCGTAGACCAATTCTTCCTTGAGCCATCCACTATCTTTTCCAAAGATGCTTTTCATCGCCTGCTTAAAATTTGGCCCGCCTGGCTTCTGGTGGCAAGGCGATCTATGGTAGACTCCATAACGTGCCGCCAGCGTATCACGCTTGTTGCAAAATGACTCTTCATCGCCGATGAGGGCTCGGGTGCCAAACCTTGAATATGTTTTTCTGCAGAATTTCAAGACGCTTTACTATCATTCTCTTTAGTAGCCACCGCCGACACATTTGGACACATAATCCATCGCAGCGAGAATGTATTGTTCCCAAAGGCGTTGAACGGGCCCATGAAATCAATCCCATACATCAAACACTCCACTTCTAAGATCCCGCGTGGCATTTCGCTTGTCATGTTCCCGCTTCTTTGGCAACGATCACACTCACGGCGCGTTGGCATCCTTAAATAAGGTCGCGATAGAATCCACTCGTAATACCTCGTCGCCGTCCGTGATGCTCCAAAATGCCCACCACATCGCAAGGTGTGACAATGAGTGAGAATTTGGTGCATTTCATCCTGCACGCACTCCTAACGACTTGATCAAGACAACGCTTATAGAGAATCGCTCCTTCCGAGTAATGTTTTACCTGAATAGACTTTTTCACCGCCGCTTGTCATTCCTAAGGCAATACTTTTGTCGCGAAAATTAATAAAGTCGCCAACCAAGGTAAATTTACACTGTACTGCCGCTCAAATAAATTGCTCGTCAGGGAAGTAGTCATTTATTTGCACATCCTTGGTGTTCTGGCTCTCTTCCACTTCAAGCCTTGACAAGTGGTCTGCCACCACGTTCTCAGTCCCTTTTTTATCGCGAATCTCCATGTCAAACTCTTGCAGTAGCAGCACCCATCGTATAAGCCGAGGTTTTGCATCCTTTTTAGTCATCAAGTAGTGTACACTATCACCTTATTCCCAAAGAGGTATGGCCTGAATTTCTCAAATGCGTATACTATGGCTAGCAACTCTTTCTCTGTCGTCGCATAATTCAAATTGAGCATCATCGGTGAGGTTTTGCTAGCATAGTAAATTGACCGACTACCTTGTCAATTCTCCAGAAGAACCGCTCCATCACGTAGTCGTTTGCACATCAATTCAAATGGGAGTGTCCAATCCGGTGCAGTGACTATAGGTGCTGAGGTTAGCTTCTCCTTAAGTGTCTGAAAGGCAGTCAGACATTCTTCATTGAATTAAAAAACAACCCCATTCATCAACAAGATGGACAGAGGTTTAGACATCTTTGAGAAGTCCTTGATGAATCTTCTGTAGAAATCAGCGTGCCCAAGGAAACTTCTGATCCCTTTCACCGATACTGGAGGTGACAGATTTTAGATCACTAAAACCTTAGCCTTGTCTACCTCAATGCCTTTGCTGGAAATCTTGTGGCCAAGCACGATACCTTCCTGTACCATAAAGTGATACTTCTCCCAATTCAACACCAAATTCGAACTCTTGCACCGCTGCAACACTGCTTCCAAATGCTTTAAGCATTCATCAAAGGAGGACCCAAAAATAGAAAAATCATCCATGAATATTTCTATGGTCCTCTCCACCATGTCAGAAAATATAGCCATCATACAACGCTGAAAAGTGGCGGGTGCATTGCAAAGCCCAAATGACATTCTTCTGAAAGCAAACGTACCAAAGGGGCATGTGAAGGTTGTCTTCTCCTGATCTTCTGGAGAGATGGCAATTTGATGATACCCTGAATAGCCATCCAGGAAGCAATAGTAGTTGTGTCCCCGCAGCGCCAAGCATTCGTCAAGAAAGGGCAAAGGAAAATGATCCTTCCTTGTTGCTTTGTTCAACTTGCAGTAGTCAATACACATTCTCCCCCCTGTAGTTGTTCTGGATGGAATAAGTTCATTCCTTTCGTTAGTCACCACAGTCATGCCACCTTTCTTGGGTACCATTTGCACAGGGCTTACCCATGCACTGTCAGAGATAGGATAAATCACCCCAAAGATCGAGTCATTTCGTGATCTCTTTTCACCACATCTTTCATGGTTGGATTTAGTCTCTCTCTGCCTCAATGGACGGTCCGCTCTCAACTTCTGCATTTAATTTTGTGCATCACCGTAGAAGGACTTATCCTCTAATGCTTGCTAGTGTCCACCCAATCGCGAGCTTCATGAGCCCTCAATACTCTTAACGCTTTTTCAACCTCCACTCGATAGATGACATGATACAATCATCGGTAAGGATTGATTCTCACCTAGATATTGATAGTGAAAATGACCGCGCGCTTTCAATTCTAGTTCGAGCTTGTTCGTGGACAGACCGGTCTCTCCGTACGGTTCCTAGCTCCTCATATTTTCTCTTATAAGCAGGCTCGTGAGTCTAACCACCCGCATACTCCCTCCATTATGTGTCTTTACCACTATCCTCATCCCATAGTATCATCACCGTTCCAAGAGCATCCGCACTCCTAAACCCGTTTTCAGAAATTACTTCATCAACCACATCAATAGCATGACAGTTATCACTCGCCCTGGGTAAGTTGCTGCCTGAATACATTGAAAATCACCTCTTCTCCCTGAACACGAAGTCTCAGCTCACCTTTCTGAACATCAATGAGCGTCTGGCCTGTGGCTAAGAATGGCCTGCCAAGAATGATGGGCATCTATTCATCTTCTTCCATGTCTAGGATGATGAAATCAGCGGGGAAGATGAACTTGTCCACTTTAACCAACACATCCTCGATGATTCCTTTAGGGTGGACGATGGAGCGATCGGCTAGCTGTAAGGTGATGTTTGTAGGTCTTGCTTCCCTCACTCCAAGTTTGCAGAACACATAATAGGGCATCAAATTTATACTTGCCCCCAAATCACATAGAGCCTGCTGACATTCAAACTTCCCTTTAGTGCAAGGGATGGTGAAGCTTCCCGGATCTTTCAACTTCTGAGGTAACTTTCTCTGTAGGATGACACTGCATTCTTCAGTCAACACCACAGTTTCATACTCCTCCAACCTCCTCTTTTTACAGAGGATCTCCTTCATTAATTTACCTAACTTGGCATTTGTTCTAAGGCTTCAGCAAATGGAATGTTGATGTGCAGTTTTTTAAAGACCTCCAGAAACTTAGAAAACTGTTTGTCAAGAGAATTCTTTCTAAGTTTCTGAGGATATGGTATCTTCACCTGCGGTGTGTCAATGACTGCTGGCTCCCTCACCTCACTGGATTCACCCTCTTTTTCTGGACATATTGGGGATGAACCTGTCTCCATTTGTTTGTCACTCGTCACGTCAATTGCTTGGCACTGCTCTTGTGGGTTTGTACCAGTATTGCTAGGGCGGTTCCCTTATATACCATTTCTCAACTTGCTAGCTAGTTGTCCCAGTTGCATCTCTAGATTCCTGATGGATAATCTTGTTTCCTCCATGAACTGATTCTGGGCGTTTGAGAGTGCCCAGAGAGTTGCTCTTATGTCATCTAGCCTTCCTGATGGAGCCTGATTCTGTTGTGGATGAGTTAGTCCTTGAGGATTCTGGCACTCGGTGAGCCTGAATAAGGCTTCCTGCAGCTCATTTCGCTCCTCTTGTGGAGCCTGTGGTCTAAGTTGTTGCGGTGGACAAAGGTCATAGTCCAGCATCCCCTGATATTGATAGTCCATGTACCTATACTTGACCTTGCCTGCAAGATTACACAAACAACAAAAAGTGATAACAAAAATTTGCTCTCAGAACGAGTTAGAAACTTGTTCTGGGAGCGACCAAATTAGAAATTAAAAATAGATGATTCGATATTAGATGTACGTCAGTCCCCGCCAACGGCGCCAAAAACTTGTTAGCGATTTTTCGACTGCTCACGCAAGCGTACACATCGTTCACAAGTAATATAGTCTGTAAGATCAATATAAATCCGCAGACCGGTTTCTAAATCTGTTCATCTATTTTATGTTATCTATTTGGCAATCTATATTTGATTGGGGTATTTATTTAACTAGAATAATTGCAAGATTTAAACCAATAAAGTCAGAATCGATTATGAATGAATTAGAAATTTGCCAAAATCCTCGACTATCCACTTTATTCAATCCTTAATGCAACTAAAATGATTCTTCTTCTTCGTTAAGATAGCGGTTAACTAGACTGTCTTATATTTCGGTTAAGACATATAATCACTCAACCCCAGTGCAGAACCCTTCTATATTTCTATGATAGAAGTTTCTTTTTGTATATTATATGGATGATCTGATCCGCAAGGACCATGATTGGGAATTGTTTGCTTTCCCCAAGGTTTGTTATAGACAGCTTGAGGATTGTCCACATAGGAGGATTAAGAACAGTAACCTATAATGCTACACAAGTATCGGGGTACTTTCGTCCGCAATTTTAACCTATGTCTAGTCAATTACAGCATATTCAAATCTCTCCTCTCGATTTTTGATTCGAAATCATATAGGTTATGATAACTAGTGATCAATTAATTATCAAACATTCATACCAAATATTGACTAAATCTTAATCAAGCGAAGAAGAAATCAAACTACTGCATTAATTCATGAATAACAGTTTCAAGCGATTCATAAGGAAAGCCCTAATAGAGTGCTTAGCTCCTAGCCATAGTCACGCTAAGAACTAACACAATATCCATACATAAACTGAATTAAAAACGAAAGAAAGAAAATTACGTAGAACAAAGTCTCCAATTGTAGCTCCAAATCCGCCTGTGTTGTGTTGTCTTGTAGAATGACCAACCTTACCCCTAGCATTAATCCCTAGGGCTTAAATATCCTCTAATTTTCTTGCCCTATGGACCAATCCGCCCTTAGCCAATTTGCCTTCAGAACTGAAATTTCCCGCGTCGGCACCGCGGTGCCGAAACAAATGCAGCTTCTCAGCACAAATGGCACCGCGGTGCTGAAAGTCCTGTGGCACCGCGGTTCTGCATAGTGGCACCGCGGTGCTGCCTTCTTTTGCTCTGAGTTGCCAACTTTCGTCCTTTTCGCCTCGGGAGCACCTTTTCTGCCCATTTCTCGTTCTTTTTTGTCATTTTGTCTTTTTGCACCGCTGTGACTCAAAAGAAAGAAAAACAAACCTACTACTATACTAAAGTAACTAAACACAACAAAAACGAGTAAAATACCAACTAAAAATGACTCAAAAGGCGTATACAAAATACGCCTAACACATAGCTAGTCATTTTCGCATTTCAGAATGAGTAAAAAGAAAATGCAACACAAGAGACATCAGTGTCCAACGAATAAGCTACTTGAGCATGTTTCCTTCTCGACTCACAGTTACACATCATCAAGAGAAAACAAGATGAGTACATTTTGAAAATGAATAAATAAAAAATTGAAAATTACTAAAAGTTAAGTGAATTTTAAGAGGACATTTAAAAATGATCCAGACCCCACTTGTGGGATTACACTGGGTATGTTGTATTTAAAAATGATAATGCATATTTTTCATCTTAGCTTTTACTCTTGTATTTTTCAAACCTGTTTGGGAAACACCGGTCTCTCTACCTCACCCAAGGCAGGGGTAAGGTCTGCGTACACCCAAACCTCCCCAAACCCCACTAATGGGATCACACTGGATATGTTTTTGTTGTTGTTGAAGGTTACTATTTGCCATATTATTTTATTTAAAGCATGTAAGGGTTTGTGGTAGTCTGAGCTTCTAACTGCTAATTTACTCTACAGGAAGCAATAGGAGAGAAGTTATCTAACCATATAAGGGAACTGCTGCTTTCCATCCATCTGACCAACCTTGGGCCGGAAATTCGGACCATTTCTTGGGCAAGGATAAAAGAGGACGTCAAGGTCCAAAACAGCAACTATTTCCCTAACCTGCAATAATTTGACGTCTTTAACAATCAGGACCAGAAGGAAAGGAAAAAGATCAAATGAGTAGTCCAATGTGTATAATATTCAAAAGAAAAGATGGTACCAGTCTGCTAAAGAAGAATGTCAAGATTCTTTTTTTCTTCTAAAGCTCCATAGTTGGTAGGTTAGTTGAACTCACACATATAGTAAAAAGTAGTTCTATAGATATTAGTGTAAACTTTCACTAGTCAACCATTTAACAATCGAAAGAACTTCCAATATGCAGGCGCGTTGGAGATGCTTGGTAGCAGTAACTGGGTTTATATAAGTAAAAGCTTGGTTCTGTCAGTTCCAGCATTAATTCACATAATAACAATAGAAGATTAGATTATAGCTATGAATCTCAATCAGAATGAGAAAGAAAGAGTAAATGCATCTGAAGTTACCTTCCTACAAAATGGGCAGCTGAAGAAATGTCCATATGTTCCATGCCAAGCAACGTAAGAGAGGAAACAGGTGAATTAAGTCTATAATAAAGTCTAAGACTTGATAGGAGATAGAAAAAAACTAAAACGATAAGAAGCATAAATTTGTAACAAATAGAAGCTGACGATTGAATGTATAGTGAGTACTAATACAGTCCCCAGAAAAAAGTACCTTTCAAACTCATATATCTCGATTGGCTTCTCAGGTCGAAGACCTAAATTTGAACTTTCCTTTACCTTGAAGCCTATTATAAACATCTCGTATCAGAAAAGCATCACTCAAGACTTATACTCTAAAGTTCAAATGAAATGTTGGGCAATGTTTTTAATAGGAAAACTGGAAAGATATTTCCAGCAATATATCAATAGATTTCCTTTGGTGCGGCTGAAACTAGAAGATCTCCAACAATGATAAAATATGATATAGAAAAGTGTTTTAAGTTTAATTTCTT
Source organism: Przewalskia tangutica (assembly GCA_029844215.1). NCBI lineage: Eukaryota > Viridiplantae > Streptophyta > Magnoliopsida > Solanales > Solanaceae > Przewalskia > Przewalskia tangutica. Next base: position 960,462 of record CM056732.1, read on the forward strand.
CAGCAGAGCAAACACACATAAAAGATACAAATAGTCATGCTCTTCTCTCACTTAATTAATTTATATTATATATTTAACTAGTCTTGAGCCGAGGGTCTCTCGGAAACAGCCGCTCTACCTACCAAGGTAGAGGTAAGGTCTGCGTACACTGTATCCTCCCCAGATCCCACACTGGGTATGCTGTTGTATTATATATTTAACTAATGAACAACGACTTGGAGCTTTGTAAAGAATGGATCTTGGGCCTACCTCAAAAGCTAGTTTACGAGGGAGGATTGTCCATATCAGGAGACCACTCATCTCATTAACCACTGACGTGAGACTTTTTGTTCATTCTTCAACACTCCACCTCACGCCCAGGGCTGGACGTCTGGTGCGTGGGCAATGTAATTTGGTGGCCCAACATCGGGTGAAATGGGTCCTGCTCTAATACCATGTAAAGAATGGATCTTGGGCCTAACTCAACGCCAAAAGCTAGCTTATGAAGGGAGGATTGTCCAAGTCCATATAAGGAGACCACTATCTCATTAACCACCGATGTGGGACATTTTTTTTTCATTTTTCTGTACTTCTAATTCTATATTTCTTATAGAATGAAGTCTTGTTTCATTTTCTTTTTCTCTGCCGGGGTGCGTTTGGATAAGGAAAGGTTATCCTTTAATACTTCGATTTTGGGAATTTTAAATGTCAGTTTCTCTACTTTATGATATGCACATGAACTGTATCTGTATCAACCCTTGCTGATCATTAAGTGTAACAACTGATTCCGATTCTCAACACCATCCTAACAAGTAATGGTTGAAAATGCATGAGGAAACAGGTGAATGATAACTACCAGCAATTCCAAGTGCATACTGGTCAGATGGAACCTCATCTTTGGAGACAAAAGATGCTGAATACCTGCAGTAGTACATAAAGAATAAGTATCCCAAATGTACCAACATCTGTATTTCAGAAGAATAAATACAAAGGTCTTTCAGAAAACCCAAAAGAAAGATGTCAATAAGCTCCACTTATAATTCCTAAGACTGAAATGTTACAGCAAGTGGGATTCTGGCTTCCATGCAAACCGTATCAGGAATAACTATGTACGTTGCTTAGGAAGCTAACTAGACACTCCAATTCAGTTTTTGCACATCTTGAAGCATCGCCTTGCATTGTCTCGTACAGCTAACTAGAAGTTCAACTTTAGAAAAGCATCATTGCACCTTAAATGTGCTTCTTCATTTATCACACATACTTTTATCACGTAAAAGCACATTCGCATTTCACTTCTAAATCAAACTATAAATATCCCACCAGATGCATCTCTACGATTTGACTCATTAGTAATGTCAACCAAAACCAAATCTTCTCTGATTATCTACTTACTTTTGGTTTTCATCTTCTGCAAATAATTTTGAAATGATATCCCATGTCTTGCCCTCAATAAGTACAGAAAAGGGGACTAAAGGTCAAATTCTTATTAACTCAAAAAATAATATGCTTGTTGCTGAAACTTCCACCAAGCACCCTACACTCGTTCTATGAATTACCAATTCTAGTCAGACCACATGTCAATCTTGATTAACTATGTGTCCAATTAAGTTTGTCAAGATTAAATTTTTCACAACTACAATGAAGCATATTAATGAGATCCTGGGAAACTTAACCTATCGTTGCTGTTCTGCACAGAAAATTTAACAAGGTAGCGGACTGTTTATCTGTCCATGTTACATCACCTCTATCTATCCAGCTCAATTCAATTTCCACATAGCAAAATCCATCTTGGACAGTAAGACTACAAGCATTTTTCCTTCCGTGTTTTCATGGATTTCTCTTAGCGAAAGCACGGGCATCTCATCCTTTACTGCTGTCATGTCGTCGATATATTTATTGCTGTCTATAATAAGTAATACATACTGAATTCTGTAATGCTCAATACAGATAGCTGGCTGCTTCAGTACTGCAAATTGGTGTTAAGCAGGGATGAAGACGTTACACTCCTTGATCACAAAAAAGAAAAGGAATGTTTAACTTTAATGCCTGGCTGGCTGATGGTACAAATAAATTAAAAGTAGACTTCTTTCACATTAAAACATATTATACAAAAATGCATATAGCAAAAGCTGATTCTCATCTTCTGTCAACAATTTTATATCCTCTTCTCCACAAAAATATCGATTTGAAAGCGGATTTTGTATACTGGATGTGCTTCTTTTTTCTTTGAGAAAAAAATGACACCTGATGTGCTTCTTCTTCTCATAATAGAAGTCCAATCAATGGATTTTCCGAAGAAGTTACTGCCTGGCTGAAGGTGCAAATAACTAAGAGAGACTCATATTCTCACTCTAAAGCTATGCAAGGCATTCTTTTGTAGCAGCTAGTCCATTGGAGTTTAGTTGAAAAAAAGTATGATAAGTTCTTGCAGAACATTGAGATAACTAAATATTATATCATACAAAACCTTGCTTGTATTCGCCTATTTGTCGGTTTACCAGTTATCCTGGGCAAGTTTTCATCTACTAAAAATTAGTCCCCTCCCTAGGACTAAGATCACCATCTCCTCGCCCTAGCATACAAGTCAACCATTGGTCACTAGCAGGCCAGTCCTTGTAGTTGTAAGTCTACTCACATAGGGGCGGAGCTCTGCTTACGAGTTCGCCACAACCCAGTAGCTTTGGCCAAACCCAATATTTGTGTTTAGAAATTCACTTAATATGTATAAATAATTTATCCAGAACCTAGTAAGCTGCCTTGTTAGAATCCAGAATCTATAAACTCAAAATCTTCGCTCCGTACTAACATAACTTAAAACATCTACAAGACTAAATGTAAAACCACAACTTGGTATCAAATCAAAACTTGTACTTTACAACTACTTAGCTCCTCAATGACATTCTATTCTTCAAACTTGAACTAAATTAAAAGCATCCAGAAAAATCTGTTAATAATGCCTATAATTCTCAATCAAACAAAAGTAATAACCCTTATAGCTCATTTTAAATTCAGAAACACTTTTCTCAAGTGATCACAAAGCTTGAATATTCTCCAATTCACAAATACTATAGCAATTAGGAACCCTAAGCTATATCATTATCTCAATACATTCAACCAATCAGTTAATCAACTAGCTTCAATCCCAAATTCCCAAATTAGGTAGGGCCCGCTATAAGAATCCCTGTATCCATTCATTATAGTTAGACTACTCTTACAAAAACAAAAGAGTTAATGGTCAAAAACACACCTGAACTATCACCTTTTCGCGAGTTTCATACCCCAACTATCAGTACCCCAACTATCAGATGTTCCCCAACTATCAGATGTTCCCTACCTGAACTATTACCATTTATGTATTAAAACACACATCGAGTTTACGTATGTATTAAAAGTTAAACACACCCCAATTCTCAGTTGTTCCCTTTTCCTACGTGAACTATCACCATCTATGTATTAAAACACACCTCGAGTATAGGAAATATCAATGTGTGTTTTAATACATTACTAACTCGAGGTGTGTTTTAATAGATAGATGGTGATAATTTAGGTACGAAAAAGGAACATATGGGATATGAAACTCTTGAAAAAGTTATAGTTAAGTGTTTTTTTTTACCATTATCTCAAAACAAAATCATAATTTGACAAAATTGAGGTGATTAAACATGAAGTTAAACTGAATGAAAGTAATTTAAACAAAATCATTACCCAGAAACAAGAGCACCAGTACCAAGGCGAAAGATCAAAGCAAGAGAAGCACTCAATATATCCAAAATCTTATCACGTCTCGGTGTAAATGGCTTAGGTTTCGGAGCTTTGAAGTTCGGCAGCGGCAAAAATGAAGAACTCGATTTAGGTTCCGATTTGGTTCTCACACCATTGGAACTATCTGAATATTGAGCCATTGGTTTTACAGATAAAACTCTGTTTATAGAGAGTTTTTTCTGAGCTGAAATTGGCCGGAAAATTGGCGCCGGTGAAATGTTCAGAACTCCGTCCATGGTTTTCCGGCGAAGTTCAGAAATATCTGTTTGGTGTGACAGGTAATTCTGTTAAGAGGTTTGTATTTATTTTTAGGGATATTCATTTTGGTCCCTTAATTATAAACAAATTAATACAGTAGTTCTTTTAATATCTTTGAATATGTGTTTTTCATCCCTTTACGTGGAAAATATATTATACTTACAAATTACACTATTTTAAAGATTACATTAGGCTCAAATATTAAATAATAGTATAAAGTTAACCTTACAGTTATCATCATGCATTTTTCTTTTTAATTTGTCTACGAAATAATAATATATTTAAAGATAAGGGGGTGTTGAGATATACCACATATATACATTGTATATATATGTAGTTAGTTAGTTGGATGTTAGTTTATTATGAGTTCATTAGATATTTTTTATTAGAGAGATATTTTGATTAGTTAGATATTTTGTCATTTGGGATATTTTGTCAATTAGGGATTAGTTGTCAATTATAAATAGGGACTATTGTGTAATATTTTAGTTAGAGGATTATAATTGAAAAATACCCACAGAAGCTCATTTGAGCCCAAAACTCTCTCGTCTTATTCTCTCTCGTGCTTCCTCTTCTTCATTGCTGCTCTCATAACTGAGAGAATGAAGTAGCAAACATAATCGATCCAGAAACTTTAACATGGTATCAAAGCCGGATTAACAGATTCGAGGGTGTGACGATTGCGACGAAATCGAGAACGAAGGAACGAAAAGCAGAATCGAAGGAATTGATCTTCTGCAAACTTCAATATAACTGAACATCGAAGGGAGTTGATCGAGGAAAACTAATTGCGAAGGAATTGAAAAATTGAAATCGAAGAACTGGAAATCAGATGAAAATCAGAATAGCGATTTTCTGATTAATCAGAATTGCGATTTCTTCTAAAAATTAGAATCGAAGATCGATTCATTTCCTAGAATATCGATCGATTCTGTTGCGAATGACACAAAATCGACAGAGAATTGAAGATCGATCCGCGATGAAGATGTTATCGTTTTCTGCAGATACATTTCGCCTTTGGCTATCATTGCGACGTCGATTATCGTCGAGAACTTGTGTGTTTATGAGGTATAGATTTGTGAATTTCTGGAAATTTAATTTCATCAATTTCATTTTCGCTTGTTCTGTGTTGGCGAGTTCATTTTCGATTGTTCTGTGTTGGCGAGTTCATTTTCGATTGTTCTGTGTTGGAGAGTCGTATTTTTGTTGCGATATTTCTAAGTGCATACGCAAGTGTACGTATCGTTCAAGTAATAAAGATCTGTAAGACCGAGTTTATCGTCCACAGAGACTGGTTTATTAGGTACCGGTTATCTATTCTATGGTATCTATTTGGTTGACGTTCTTTAGTTTTAGATTGATGACTAAGAATTATGACTAGGTGCAGAAAATAAACTAAAGATGATTATACTTTGAGTTTATAACAGTTATGAAGGAAATAGGGTTCCAATATCCTCAACTATCCACTCTTGCATGTGTTAATGCAATGCTAATGATTCTTCTTCTTATTAAGATAGCAGGTTAACTAATCTGTCATTATATTCTGGTTATGACATACAAGAGCTCAACCTTATGCAGAAACCTTCTATATTTCTATGATAAGTTTTACCGCACAGGAGGATTAAGAACAATAACCAATAATACTACACAAGTATCGGGGTACTTTCGTCCACGATTTTAACCTATGTCTAGACAATTACAACATTTTCAAATCTCACCTTTCAGACTTTTGATTCGAAATCATATAAGTGATGACAATTAATAGCTAGTTAATTATCAAGCAATCATAACAATATTGAATAGATCTTAATACGCTGAAGAAGAACTCAAAAACTAATGCATTAACTATATGAAAGAGCTTCAAGAAGATTCGATGAAAACTCTACTAAAGTAATTAGCTCCTAAACATTGTCATGTCAAGAACTAAATTACAATTCAACATAAACTGAAATAAAATAAGGAAAAGAAAGTAACTTGAACAATAAGATGTCTCCAATTGTCGCTTGTAGTCGTCGTTCTCCTCTCCAAAGTATCCTCTCCTTTATGACCGATGAGACACAAAAATGAAAGAAAAACACACTTAACACTATACTAAACGTAAAATAACAGAGTGAAATACTAACTAAAAAGGACTCAAAAGTGTATACAAAATACACTTAACAAAAACCCCCAAACTTACACTTTACTCGCCCTCGAGTAAAGCACTAAACAAAAATAAAAAATACAAACAAAGACTTTATAAGATGGATCAAGTAGTTATAACACTGCTTCTTTAAAATTATGGATGAAAGTTGAGATAATATGTTGGAACATACATAGCATGAATATTTAACAATCTAAAATTTCAAGTTAGATATTTCGCAAATTCACTTAGATCATGATCAATTGGAAATACAAACATATAACCTATGCATGTCAATCTCATTTCATCTTTCTCAAACGCTATAGATCTGTTTACTTGCTATTCTCCACTAATCATAGACATACTTATTTAAGATTATCAGGACTTTTACTGGTTGTAATGTAGGCTTAGGCATGGGTAGGTAAAAGTAGGCATTTAGGCTCAATTACGTACCATAAGCGTTTTCATTCAACTTTTTTTTCTTCTTTTTGACTTTCTTTTCAATTTCATACATATTTTCTCCCCTCTTTTCTTTTGAGAGAATGAGATACATTATAAATAACCAGCACCCCCAAACTTAGATTTTTGCATATTTTTCATTTGGGTGCATTAAATTCATACTATATTATTTTATTCTTTTTCAACACTTTTCATCTCATTAACTTACAATTATTACTTATGGCACAAACAGAGAATCATAGGGTGTCAAAGAAAGATCTTATTTTAGGCTCAAAGGGGCTGACTAGTGATACAATTTATGTCAGGATAGGTAATGAATGGTAGAAAGGGCTAACAAAGAAATGTCTGAATCATTTCCCTAAATATGTAAATCTTAACTATTTCGCCTCAAATAACAAACAAACAGATTTTCTAGACATTTTCAACCTTTCTTTCCATAACTGACACACACAGGCTAAGCGCAAATATCCCAAATAATTAGATGTCATGAATTTTTTGCATATCTAACTTAAGCACACATATTGTCGCTTTTATTTCCATTACATTATCCCACTTTATCCACTCAATATCTTTAGCAACTATAACATGCTTGCTCCATATAATAAAAAAATTATGACTCATGAACACATAAAACAACAAAAAGACTCAAAACAAAATAAGACACCCCTCCAAACTTAATCGACACATTGTGCCCAATGTGTGAAAAAATAATGAGGGACAACTTACTGACACAACACAACGGTCATAGCGGAGGTCTGGGAGGAATGCCAAATTACTGTGCACAAAGCCGAAGGAGGAACCGCGGTTCTGCTCCAAGCACCGCGGTGCTAATTGCCGAAAAATTCCAAGTGTCTTCAGTTTTCTACACTATTAATCATTTGCCCTTCGGAGTGAGTTATGTCCTTCATTTGTCATCCAACAACACTAACATACCAGATCGTGAGACTGTTCAAGACAAAATAAACAAACTAAAACAAAAATTAGAATAACATAATTAAAACATTGGGTTGCCTCCCAAGTAGCGCTGTCTTTAACGTATTTTAGCCGGACGCAGGTTACTTACTAATTCAATGGGGTAGAATGTCGCCTCCGCATATCCATTTTAGCACAATTTTCCTCCTCCTTCTCCTTTTCTTTTTCACATGGCTCATTTTAAGAGGGTTCATTCCCTTGTTCTTATCCACCACATCATTTACGGGTGCAGAATTCTTACCATCAAGGGCATCAGTACACTTGGAACTTTCATGAGGACCTTTTTAATCAACTACACCAACAACAAAGCATCTAGCATCGACTTGAGGTTCAGTGGGCTGCTTGAAAACTTTAAACATCATTTCCTCACCTTGAACTTTGAGCTTTAACTCCCCCTTTTCAACATCAATGAGGGTTATCCCTGTGTCTAGGAATGGTCTCTCAAGGATCATGGACATATTTTCATCTTCATCCATGTCTAAAATGAGAAAATCAACATGAAGGATGAATTTACCCACACATCTTCAATAATTTCTTGGGGATGCACAACTGAGCGATCAACTAGATGCAAGGTGACTGTGATTGGCCTTGCCTCCACCAAACCAAGTCTTCTGAACACAGAAAGGGGCATTAGGTTGACACTTTCCCCCAAATCACATAAGGATTGCTTGCATGACACATTCCCTATTGTGCAAGGTAGGGCGAAACTCCCTGGATCTTTCAACGTATGGGGAAGTTTCTTCTGCAAGATAGCATTGCACTCCCCTGTCAGTGCTATTGTCTCATAGTCCACCGACTTTCTCTTCTTAAACAGGATGTCTTTCATGAATTTCACATAAGCTGACATCTGCTCCAAAGCTTCGATGAATGGGAGATTGATATGAAGCTTTTTGAAGACCTCTAAAAATTTGGAAAATTGCTTGTCTAAGGTCTTCTTTTGCAGTCTTTGAGGGTAAGGAATTTTGTCAGTATACTCTCTCATCACTGCGGGTGGAGCCTTCTCTAAAATAGGGCGATCATCGGTAACCCCCCATTCTCTGCCTCAGCTGCTTTCTCCAACTCTCTCTCTTGGATTCACTACAGTATCGCTGGGGAGGCTTCCTTGTTCTCTATTGTTCAGCATGCTTGCCAACTGTCCAATATGTGCCTCCAAATTTAGGATAGATGCCTTAGTTTCTGTCATGAACTGGGTCTGCGAATTTGTAAGTGTTAGCAATGCTGCTTTTAGATCATTAGGCTTCTCTTGTGGCTGCTGGTTCTTGTTTTGGCCTTGAAACTGTGTTTGCTGCCTTTGTTCATTCCTCAAAGAAAAGTTTGGGTTATTTCTCCACCCCTGATTGTACGTATTGGAGTAAGGGTTGTTGTAGGGTCTCTGAAAATTTCTCACTGCTTGAACCTGCTCCATGGGCACATTATTCGGGTCCACTGCTGTGCATCTATCAAAAGTATGGGGACCCCCACAGATCTCACAACACACTGGTGTCTGAACCGCTTTAACTGCCATGGTACTCTGCTGCATCTGCTTTGTCAAAGTGGCTACTTGAGCAGTCAATGTAGTGATAGCATCTAGCTCATGAACCCCAACCACTTTCCTACTGTTCATTACTCTCTCATCGGGCCCCTGATGGTTGTTTGTGGCCAAATCGTCTAGAAAATCATGTGTCTCATTGACACTCTTTCTCATGAACGTACCTCCTGCTGCAGCATCAATGATGGTACGAGTTGTACCACACAACCCATTGTAAAATATATGTACTAACATCTATTTCTCAATCCCATGATGTGGACACTTTCTCGTCAAGTCTTTAAACATCTCTCATGCATCATATAATGGTTCTCCCTCCAACTGATAAAAGTTATTCAACTCACCTCTGAGCTTCGCTGCCTTAGCTGGGGAAAGAACTTGGCAAGTAGTGACGGAGTTCGCCTGTAATGAATTCATCCTGCACTTTGCTCTATCCCTGAGTGAGAATAGGAAGAGTCTCAATCGAATGGCGTCATCAGTAACACCATTATATTTGAAAGTTGCAGGCAGCTCCAGGAAATTTGCTAGATGCAAGTGAGGATCTTCAGACGGTAATCCCCCAAACTGAACTGAGCTTTGAACCATGTGCAATATGGCTGGTTTGATCTCGAAATTATTGGCTTCAACAGCTGGAAGCCTGATGCAAGTCTGTACCCCTGTAATGGGTGGAATCACATAGTCCCCCAAGCTTCGTTCTGCAGGGACTTGTCTTACCACAGGCGACAACTCATCATCCATCAAATTGTTGTTTCACTGATCTCCCATTGCTAAGGAATCAGCTGCTCTTTTCTCTTTCCTGTTTTGTCTACACAATATCTCAATCTCAGGGTTCAGAGGGATATGAATGTCAACTCATCTCATACTTTGCATAAACTAAGTTCCTGAGACTAATAAAAAACAGCAAACAGATCACGGCAAACAACACAAAAGCAAAATAAAAAAATCTGAAAATAAAAAACCAAATTAGAAATAAGAATAGATAAATCGATATTAACAGTACGCTAGTCCCCGGCAACGACGCCAAAAACTTGTTGCAATATTTCTAAGTGTGTACGCAAGTGTACGTATCATCCAAGTAATAAAGATCTGTAAGACAAAGTTTATCGTCCACAGAGACTGATTTATTAAGTACCGGTTATCTATTCTATGATATCTATTTGGTTGACGTTCTTTAGTTTTAGATTGATGACTAAGAATTATGACTAGGTGCAGAAAATAAACTAAAGATGATTATACTTTAGGTTTATAACAGTTATGAAGAAAATAGGGTTACAATCTCCTCAACTATCCACTCTTTCACGTGTTAATGCAATGCTAATGATTCTTCTTCTTATTAAGATAGCAGATTAACTAATCTGTCATTATATTCCGGTTAGGACATACAAGAGCTCAACTTTATGCAGAAACCTTCTATATTTATATGATAAGTTTTACCGCACAGGAGGATTAAGAACAATGACCTATAATACTACACAAGTATCGGGATATTTTCGTCCACGATTTTAACATATGTCTAGACAATTACAGCATATTCAAATCTCACCTTTCAGACTTTTGATTCAAAATCATATAAGTGGTGACAATTAATAGTTAGTTAATTATCAAGCAATCATAACAATATTGAATAGATCTTAATACGTTGAAGAAGAACTCAAAAACTAATGCATTAACTATATGAAAAAGCTTCAAGAAGATTCGATGGAAACCCTACTAAAGTAATTAGCTCCTAAACATTGTCATGTCAATAACTAAATTACAATTCAACATAAACTGAAATAAAATAAGGGAAAGAAAGTAACGTGAATAATAAGATGTCTCCAATTGTCGCTTGTAGCCGTCGTTCTCCTCTCCAAAGTATCCTCTCCTTTATGATCGTTGAGACACAAAAATTAAAGAAAAACACACCTAACACTATACTAAACGCAAAATAACAGAGTGAAATACTAACTAAGAAGGACTCAAAAGTGTATACAAAATACACTTAATAATTTTCATAATGGTTCTGAATTGGAGAATTACGTTAGTTTCTATTCTGTGATAGTCAATTGCTGATGTTTGGTATTTATGTTGACGAATTGGAGAAAAAGTGTCGAGTTCGTCGTTGTTGTTGATAGTTGTGGTATTGTTGGCTTCTATTTTGTGTTGGCGAGTTGTATGCATTGATGTGGTAGTGGATTCACAGTGGATATCAGTGTTGTTGTAGTTGAAAATACAGAAACTTTAAACAGATGAGGCTGTTTCAGCTGGTTCTGGCAGTGTCGACTGACTAAAGATCTTTGGCACATGTTGTGTTTCTAGTTAGGATATCAGAGAACTATTCAGGAACACATAGGTAAAATAGGTCTGCAACTTAGCTAAAAGGAAAGCAGGTTTGGATGAGATTTCCAGTTGTGCATTTGCTATGATTGTAGATATCACTTGGAGAGAAAAGAACAAGATCAGGTTTCAACAAGTTGACTGTTGTGACTGATCAGGATGTTAAGAGTATGAAAGTTCTATCGATAGAAGGATCGAGGAGTTCTTAGCGACAAATAGACTAAGAATTGACGGATACTTCGTCGAAGACAATATGGATTGAGTTGAAGCTCAATTCACAGAGTTATTTACATTCGATCAAGTGTTAGATTGCCTGTTTTTATATGTGTAGCTCAGGATAAGAGAATCGAAGGATTTCTAGCCGGAATAGGACTAGAAATTGAGGGAGACTCCGCTGCATATCCGAGCTTTTTATAATAGCTTGGGTGATGAGAATCGAGAGATTCTCTAGTCCGAATGAGACTAGAGAACGGGGGGTTCTTGCCGTCTAGCTTGCGTGATGAGAATCGAGGGATTCTCTAGTCTGAATGAGACTAGAGAACGAGGGGTTCTTGCCGCCATTTTACATAAGGAGAAGATGTTGTTATTGTTAAAACCTGCTGGAATTAATTTGCATTTGCTGGAATTAATATGCAGTTCTAAAAATGAAAGAAAAGATATTGTTGTTGTTTCTACAACAGGTGTTGTTGTTGCATCCTTAGGTGCAGCAGGACTGAGTTTTGCCTGCAGGACTGATTTCTGCCTGCTGATATTGCTGGAATTCCAGATTATTTCTCTTGTTGCTGCAGCTGCTGGAGTTGTTACATCTGCTGCTGAAAATTCCAGAATAATGAATCTGCTGGACTTCTCAACCTTCTTTCTGGACAATGGACTGCTAAATGCTGTTTGTAGGGATCTTGTTTCCAAGTTGTGTTGTTGCTTATTTGCAAGCTGTGTTGCTGCTTGTATTTCCTGCTGCTGCAGGACTGCTACTGCTATGAATGCTGATTATATACAACAGAGGTTGCTGATGCACCTGCTACTATTTTTGGGTTGTTGTATCTGTTGTGGTGGATGCTTCTGGTAATGGTGGATACAATATAGGGAATATTGCTGAAGTGTTTGTATCTGGTGACATTCCTCTTATCACTATGGTGGATAATGCTCGTGTCAGGGAAAGGAACTGAAGCAGTGAATGACGATGCAGGTAATGGTTTTCTTTCTGTGTTGTTGCTGCTGATATTTGATACTATGTTGTCTCGTATTGCTTCCAAGCTAGGACTGAAACCGTTGTTTTCAGTGCCTAGCTTAAGGGGGGATGTTGAGATATACCACATATATACATTATATATATAAGTGGTTAGTTAGTTGGATGTTAGTTTATTATGAGTTCATTAGATATTTTTTATTAGAGAGATATTTTGGTTAGTTAGATATTTTGTCATTTGGGATATTTTGTCAATTAGGGATTAGTTGTCAATTATAAATAGGGACTATTGTGTAATAGTTTAGTTAGAGATTTATAATTGAAAAATACCCACAGAAGCTCATTTGAGCCCAAAACTCTCTCCGACGCTTCCTCTCCTTCTGTTAAACCTCTGCACTGCTGCCTTCTTCTTTCTTCTTCTCGGTCGTTTGTGCACCCTATTGGTGCTCGATCACTGCCCTCAGCAGAATTTAACATGGTATGAGAATCACATAAGAGCTCATTTGAAGCTCCCAAAATATCCTCTCCGTTCTCTCTAGACTTTATTTGTTTCTCCCTTGTTTTCTCTTCTATGTCTGCATCTTATTTTCTTTGATTTCACCTCTAGGTCAGAATTTAACATGGTATCAAAGCCTAGTTGTATCGATCTGATATTTTAGTAATGTTTACATGCAATTTATGGAGATAAATGATGAAAACAGAAGCACTGTATGCGATCGATCAGAAGCTCGATTCCACAAAATTGAAGATCAATTTGTGAGGATATAATACTTATAAGATTGAAGATCAATTAGGAGTCAAAATCTACAATATCGAAATTCGATTTATAATCTGGTGAAATCAAAATTGAGGAGGAATTAACGAGCCAAGGAACTGAATATCGAGGAGCTGAGAATCGAATAACTGAAAATTCAATCAGAATCGCGAGATTTCAGAAAATCATAATCGCGATTTATCGAAAATCAGAATTGCGACGTAACTGAGATCGAAGGATCCAAAAGAGTCGATCTCACATATAGTAAAGGAATCAAAATCAGTGAAGGAGAAACTGATTCAAGAGATCGAGGTCGAAGGATCGAATGAGTCGAAATCGAATCTCAAGTTTGAATCACTGGTTTAGAAATCTAATTCGAGGATTGAAGGAATTGAAGGAATCGATTCCTAAGTTGTGATTGATTCTCTCTATTTCCGATCGGTTCTAGTTGTGAATCGATTCAATTTATTCAAATTTACTAAAAATGATGAATTGGAGAAAATGTCGTTCGTCGTTATTGTGTTAGTTTCTATTCGGTATTGGTGAATCGTTTTGTGCTGTTGAAGTTGTATTTGTGTTGGTGAATTGACAAACTGGAGGAAAAGTATCGAGTTCTTCGTTGTTGTTGTTGATAGTATCTGTGTTGTTGTTTTCTATTATGTGTTATGTTGATGTTGTTTCTACTGCTGGTGTTATTGTAGATCCAGTGTTATTGTTGTTTTTTGAAATATGTTGGTGGTGTTGTGTCTACGAGGAGAATCGAGGTGAGTATTCGAGATTGGAGCATCTGGCCAGTATTCTTTGGAGGCACAGGGGTTATGCCAGAAGGAAATGTGGGGGCTGACCATGTTGTGTTTGAGCAAGGAATTTTCCTTCATTTGCAGATAGACTAGGGACTGCAGTGAAGCGTGTAATTGCTGAAGGTATATTTCTATCGATAAAAGGATCGAGGAGTTTTCAGCGACAAATTGACTGAGAACCGAGGGATACTTCGTCGAAAACAATATGGATTGAGTTGGAGCTCGATTCAAGGAGTTATTCACAGGTTGATCAAGTGTTGGATTGCCTGTTTTTTACATGTGTAGCTCAGGATAGGAGAATCGAGGAGTTTCTAGCCGGATTTGGACTAGAAATTAAGGGGGACTTCATTGCATATATGAGCTTATTGAAATAATTTGCGTGATGAGAATCAAGGGATTCTCTAGTTCGGATGAGATTAGAGAACGAGGGGTTCTTGCCGTCTAGCTTGCGTGATGAGAATCGAGGGATTCTCTAGTCCGAATGAGACTAGAAAACAAGGGGTTCTTGCCGATATTTACATAAGGAGATGTGTTGTGGCTGTTATTAACAGTCGGGAATTATGTTGTTGGTTTCATACCTCAGATATTGAATTGGTGATGCAGTTGTGTTGTTGCTCACTGTGTTAAGGAAGATACTGGTTTTGCGATTGCAGCTTGTGTTGTTGTTTTTACCAATTGTTATTGCTACATATTGCAGCTCATGGTAGTTGCTGGAATTTCTCACATTGTTGGTATTAATATTGATGTTGTTGTCACTCCTACTATCGAACCTGCTGTTGTTGATGATGTTGCTGCAGCAGTTGAAGGACATAGAGATAATGCAGTAGCTTTTTTAGCGATTCACGATCCGCTTACATTATTCTTGTCTTTGGAACTAATATCCAGTCTTCTTAAGATCAATGGGGTGATTTACGCCACGATATTCTTTGGAATTTTGACATTGTTGCACAGCAGCAATATAATCGATAGCTCACGAAGTTCTGTCCTCGGGAAAGGTAGATGAAGCAGTAAAGATATTGAGAAGAGATGGAGGAAATTGAAGCTTATTGAGAAAGGGGCAGCACAGATGAACAGAGAAATAAATAGCATTGATAGGAATATGGAAGACTTGCAGGAGAAACTGTCTAATACATAGATGCAGCTGAGCACTGATCTCTTCAATTATCAACTTGTTGAGGATGAAAGAGAGTCTATAACTCAACTACAAAAGTGGTCACAAGTTCATGAACAGGCAAGGAATAGAGTTTCTTCTATATGCAACAGTCAATGCAATGTGCTATGCAGGGGAACATTGTTGCTGCTGGTTTTTCTTGAGTTGAGTTGCGTGTGGCTGCTGCCAATAGGTGGTTTCTGGAAAGAAGAGAAGATCTGGCGATAAAGTGTTCTTTGAGAAGCCTGTTGGCGTCGCGATTACCGAAAACCGTTTGCTTGGAGGCATCGGAGGCTCACGCGGCCTGGCCGTGTGAGCGAAGCCCAACCATTACTGATCGAGAGACGCATCTGCATCTAGTATTGCTTCAAGCTAGACTGAAATCGATGTTTCGATTCTAGCTTGATGGGGGTGTAAATATATACCACATATATACATTATATATATATATATATATATATATATATATATATATATATATATATATATATGTGTGTGTGTGTGTGTGTGTGTGGTTAGTTGGATATTAGTTTTGAATATTAGTTTGTTATTAGCTAATTAGATATTTTGATTAATCTTGATTAGATATTTTGTTAGTAGGCTATTATTGGTGGTATTATAAATACACCTCACATCTCTTGTAATTAGAATTGAGAGGAATAAATGAGAATCACAGAAGAGCTCATTTGAAGCTCCCAAAATATCCTCTCCGTTCTCTCTCAACTTTCTCTGCTTCTCCCTCGTTTTCTCTTCTCTGTCTGCATCTTATCTTCTTAGATTTCACTTCCAGGTCAGAATTTAACAAATTTAACTTTAAATTTCTCATGTCATCATTAATGAGATATTCATAGTCACACAATAATTTATAGCTTGTTTAAGACCACATCGCCTGTGAAAATTAGAGAGTTTTAAGAAAGTTATGAATTACCTACGTATCATGTTAAGCATGAATCAAATCTTTGCGTCGATTGAAACTAAATAAAG
Organism: Przewalskia tangutica; assembly: GCA_029844215.1. Lineage (NCBI taxonomy): Eukaryota > Viridiplantae > Streptophyta > Magnoliopsida > Solanales > Solanaceae > Przewalskia > Przewalskia tangutica. The sequence continues at coordinate 976,729 of CM056732.1, forward strand.
AGACATATTTTTAAAGGGGAACCTGAGATCAATGATAAAGTTGTCTCCGCCTCTATAAAAGGGCTAACTTTGTATAGTGATATTAAGATCTTTCCCCATGTCCTCTTCAGAAAGGGACTATTCTTCCAGCAGTAGGGGCTTTCGCATATGACCATTTCTTAAAAGGATTACTTTTGCAAAGTGACATCAGGTTTTTCCCCGAATAAAAACATGACGAATTTTCATAAATAGCAAATTGTTTAAAGTCTAATTACATACATAGTTATAATATGCTTATTTACTAAACGTAGTTATAATTGCACATACAATAACTTTAGTTTAAATATGTATCAGTAAATATAATTGTGCATATCAGTTATATCAGCGCATACTATATAGCGAATACAGTTGCACTAGATTAGCTGAAATCGTGAGTATCATGTATAGCGCGTAATTAGCTGAAATCAAACAAAGAATCTTGTATCAACGCATACTGTTACGCACGTGTATTATGTATTTGCTTCGTTTCGTAAATACGGTCTAAATGTAGCTATATTTTGTAATTTTTTAAAACTATAATTACGTTTCATAAATACAGTCTAAATATTTTCCACATCAAGTAATTTTTCCTAAAAGCAACCAAAAATGGGTGTGACACACTTAATTAGATATGATTTTATTTTAGACTTCTTCGTTTTCTTGCAATAAAAATTCTCTTCTTATTTTGTTAATTCTTTTTTCCACCTAAGTTACATAAAATTTGTTTATGGAGTCCAAAATATTGTTGATTAATATTAAATGGCCACCCAAGGACACATGTTGCGTCTTCCAACTAGTTAACCTTTAATATTTGAAACTCTTTTCTCATAGCTTCTTGCCACTCAAGAATGTGTGCTGCTTGTGAGTAAGTAGATGGTTCAAAAATAGTTTGCTTAGCCAAGACAGAAGAACAAGATAGAGAAGAGCTAGGAAGCAGGGAAAGAGGACTGACAAATGTAATTTTGAAGATATACAAGTCTTTTAGGTATTTTTGAAGAATGTCTAGTTGGAACAAGGGCAAGAGATGAGGGAATAGGCTGAGGTACTGGAATAGTAGGGAAGAGTGTCGGGATTACAGTCTGAGGTACCGTAAGAGTAGGTTGATAATGATCAAGTGGAGAGAAAGTAACATCAGGTGGAGAGAGAACACGTGGAGAAGAAGTATCAGAGAAATTCGATGGTGAAGGACTAGAAGTAGAAGGAGCAGGAACATGTAAGAGTAGGTTTGTCCTTTCCTTTCTTGAGAGTGTAAGAAAGGAAAAATTGTCTCATGAAACACTACATTCCTTGACATAGTTTTAGAGACAAGATTATACAATTTATACCCTTTTCTAGCAAAAAGATAACCTAAAAAGACACAAAGGATTGCTCTAGGAAGAAACTTGTCCCTATGAAAAATAGGAACTGTGGAGTAACACAGACAATCAAATGATTTCAAATGATCATATGAAAGGGTCTTGTTATAAAGAACTTCATAAGGACTCTTGTAATTTAATAGAGGAGTGAAAAATCTATTGACTAGGTAAATAGCAGTCAAAAGGTAATTGATCGGTGTATTTTATATACACCTTTTGAGTCATTTTTAGTTAGTCTTTTGCTTCTTTTTTGTATAAATTTGTGTCGTGTTAGGATATATTTTCTTTCTTTTGAGTCACAGTGATTTAAAGTGGCACATCGGTGAAAAGGAGCGAAAAGAAGGCAGAAACAGAGGGTCCAGAGCACAAAGAGTTGAAAGGTTAGCAAACCGGGCGCAGAACAGGGCGGCGTCGTGGCGCAAACCAACCAGGACCGGCGGAGCCACGGCGCACAAGAAGCAGACCAGCCGCAGAAATTTCGGCGCCACGGCGCCGGTTGCAGGGTCGTGGCGCCGACGCGGGAAATTTAACAAATTCGAATAGGACTGGGCCAAGACCAAAGAGGAAAAAGTTTTACACATTTTTGGGGATATAAATAGGGCCTTTTAGGTCAGTTTTGGGGTTGCACACCTTATCATTCATCATAGCATTACTTCAAGATTGGAGACTCAATTTTAAGTAATTTTCTTATTCTTTACTTTATTTCTTTCTAGTATATGTTAGATATTATTTTAGTTCTTAGCATGTCTATGACTAGGAACTAACTTAATTTAGGGTTTTCCATGTCGAATCTCTTGAACCTCGTTCTTATAAATTAATGCATGTTTTGGTTTCTTCTTATTATTATTGATGTTTATTTAATAATTGATTTGATTGCTTGATAATTAATTGATCAATAGTTATCATTACTTATATGAGTTTTAATCGAAATCCGAAAGGGGAGATTGTGAATATGCTATAGTTGAATAAACATAGGTTTAAATCGTGGACGAAAGTACCCCGATACTTGTGTAGCTTAATAGGTTATTGCTCTTAATCTTCCTTTGTAGTCAATCTTGTCATCGAAAGATAGAAGGGTTCTCCATTGGGGTTGAGTGTTTATATTACTTTAACATGAGTATAAAACGGCTTAGTTAACCTGTTATCTCAACATAGAAGAAGAACCTTAATTGTTGCATTAACGATTAAAAGCGAGCGGATAGTTGAGGAGATTTGGAAGCCCTATATTCACCATATCTGAAGTAAGTAAAGTAATTTAGTTAGCGTCTATAAACATAGATATAAACAACTTATCAACTCATCGATCACCAAATATATACCATAGAATAGCAGTTGGTAATTGAGCACTAATGCCTGAGGACGATAACTCGGTCTTCTAGACTATATTACTTGTAACGATACGTGCACTTGCGTTTAGCGTGTGTATAAATCGCACATCAAGTTTTTGGCGCCATTTCCGGGGATTGGCGTAGTTCAATATTAATCTTTCTATTCTTAATTTCTAATTTGATTTTTATTTTTCTTTTATTTTATTTTATTGTGGAACCGTGCGCCGTGATCCGTTTGTTGATTTTGATATGTTTCAGGACTCTAGTTTATGCGAAAAAGAAGAGGGGCAGACACATTTGTTCCCTTCAACCCTGAGATCGAAAAAACTTGCAAACAAAACAGGCGAAACACGCGGATTATCAGATTGATAGTCATGGGGGATAGATAGAATAATAATGTGATGAATGAAGAGATGAGTGAACATCAACCCAACCAAGGAATGCCCCCGGGGTTGCAGAATGACGTAGAGGAAAGGGTCCAGGTCCAAGCTGAGAGGAGTTTGGGAGATTATGTGCTACCAAGAGTGAATGGAGCACAAACATGCATAAGGCTCCCAGCAATAGGAGTAAACAATTTCGAGATAAAGCCTGCGATCCTGAGCATGGTGCAAAATACAGTTCAATTTGGAGGGTTGCCATCTGAAGACCATCATATGCACATAACAAATTTCTTGGAGTTGTGTGCCACGTTCAAATATAATGGTGTTACTGACGCTGCCATCCGGTTGAGGCTTTTCCCCTTCTCACTCAGGGAAAGAGCAAAAGTTTGGTTGAATTCTCTGCCTACAGATTCTATATTTACATGGCAGGATCTGGCACAGAAGTTCCTGGCAAAGTTCTTTCCACCGTCCAAAGCAGCCAAGTTTAGAGGAGAGCTGAACAATTTCTACCAGACTGATGGGGAGTCACTTTATGAGGCTTGGGAGAGATTTAAAGATCTGCAGAGAAAGTGTCCGCATCAAGGCATTGAACTGTGGAATTTGGTTCATATCTTCTATAATGGGCTAAGTGGGACAACAAAAACCATTATTGATGCAACTGCAGGTGGAACCTTCATGAAGAAGGCAACACATGAGGCCCATGATTTGCTAGAGGACATGACCACTAATAACCATGTGCCAGATGATAGAGGGGTAAGTGGAAGGAGAGTGATATACGTTCATGAGATCGATGTCATTACAACGTTTAATGCACAGGTTGCTCTCTTGACCAAGCAACTTCAGTAGAACACTGTGTCAGTGAATGCAGTTCAAACGCCAATGAATTGTGAGATGTGTGGGGGTCCTCATACTTTTGATAGGTGCCCATCAGCAGACCCCAACAACATCCCTATTGAGCAAGCAGAATGTCAGGCAGTGGGGAATTACCAAAGGCCCCAGAACAATCCCTATTCAAATACTTACAATCCAGGGTGGAGGAATCACCCTAACTTTTCATGGAGGGGTGATCAAGGGCAACAGAACCAATTCAGAGGCCAATACCAGAATCAACAACCATTTAACCAGGCCTCATCTTTCTAACAGTTCAGTACACCTGCTCCAAAAGAGAAGCCAGGCAAATTGCGAGCAGCCTTGTTGACACTTACGAATTCACAAACCCAGTTCATGGCAGAGACAAGGTCCTCTATAAGGAACTTGGAAACTCAGGTGGGACAGCTGGCAAATATGGCAAATAACAGGCCGCAAGACACTCTTCCTAGTAATACAGAGATGAATCCCAGAGAGTAGTGTCGAGCGATGCTGTTGAAAGTGGGAAAGCTTGGTTGAGCGACCCAACATGTGGTAGAACAGAGAGTTGGCGGATGGTTGTCTGAGAGAAGGAGGGTTCACGATGGCCCTATCTTAGAAGGCTCCACCGGTTCAATAAGAGTGCGTAGAAGATCCCTTACCCTCAGAGATTGCAGATGAAAGCAGTTGATAAGCAATTCTCCAAGTTCTTGGAGGTGTTTAAAAAGCTGCACATTAACATCCCCTTCATTGAGGCTTTGGAGAAAATGCCTACCTACTTCAAATTTATGAAGGAGATCCTTGGGAAGAAGAGGAAGCTAGTGGAGTATGAGACCATAACACTAACTGGGGAGTGTAGTGTCATATTGCAGAAGAAGTTGCCCCCAAAGTTGAAAGATCCGGGGAGTTTCACCCTACCTTGCACGATAGGGAATGTAACTTGTAACAGGGCACTATGTGATCTAGGGGCTAGCATAAACTTATTTCCCCTATCCGTGTTCAAGAAGCTAGGTTTGGGAGTGATCAAGCCAACTACGGTGAATCTGCAGCTAGCGGACAGATCAGTGGTGCATCCTTTAGGCATCATTGAAGATGTGCTCGTCAAAGTGGGGAAATTCTTCTTCCCAGCAGACTTCCCCATCCTTGACATGGAGGAAGATGATGAAATCCCTATCATCTAGGGAAGACCATTCTTGGCCACTGGAAGGGCCTTGATAGATGTGGAAAAGGGCGAGCTGAAACTCAGAGTTGAGGATGAGGAGATGGTGTTCAAGGTGTTTAAACACACCGTCGAACCGCCAGTCATAAGCAAGTGTTGTGTAGTCAGCACTGTGAGCTCATCAGCTGAGCTAGAAAGGGACAAAACCAAGGTGAGCAGTCCGCCAGTGCAGGTATGTAATTCTAACCCTTCTCTTGAGAAAAAGGAGAAAAATAAAAATAGAAGGCGGAAAAGAAAGATGATTATGAAATGGGTAGGATGTGGGGTTAAATCACCCCCAAGATTCTCGATAAGGAACATGCGTCCGGCTACAAGATGTTAAAGACAGCGCTACTTGGGAGGCAACCCAAGGTTTTTAAATTTATGCAATTTAGTTTTAGTTAGAACAGTCTCACGGAAGGTATTGTTTGCATGTTATGATGACATGTACATGGCTAAAAGTGGAGGACAAAAAACGCGAGAGGGTAGAAACTAGCCGTGACACGGCGCCAGTGAGAGGGCATGGCGCCAAATTCCGCAGCGCGAGAATTTGGCGCCACGCGGCGCGGAAGTCGAAACTGCGGAAGTTTGGGCGCCACAGCGCCAATCTCAGGGTCGTGGCGTCGTGAAGAGATTTTTGAAAAATAGCTGCCCGGAACCATTACCTGCTGCTACCGTCACCATTTTAAACCACAAGTCTGTAAGTTGTCCCGTCTTTTTTTTTATTTTTTAGTCTTGCACACATTAGGGACAATGTGTGATTTAAGTTTGGGGGAGTTCTTAGTTTATTTTTGATGTGTTTTTTAGTCTTTTTGTTGTTATTTCTATGTTTATTTGAGTCTAAGTTTTTTTTATATGATCATGCATGCTGTAGTTACTTGAAACGCCTAGTGAAGTAAAGTGGAATAATGTAATGGAATTAGAATCAACCATCTGAACACTTAGGTTAGATATGCCAAGAATTCATGAAATCAAACTATTTGGGGTATCTTGCTTGATTTATGCATTGTTAGTGATTAAACCTATGTGTCTGCTTGCTTGCTATTTGAGGCGAAATAGTTAGGATATACATGTTAAGGAGATGACTCAGGCATTTCTTTGTTAGCCCTTTCTTACCATTCTTTGTCTATCCCTGACATTAAAATTGTACCCCTAGTCAGCCCCGTTGAGCCTAAAAATAAAATCTTTCTTTGACACCCTATAATTTCATTCTTGTGTCATAAGTAAAGAAAAATTGAGATTGTTGGAATATAAAGTGTTGAAAAAGAGACAAAAGAGAGTGAACAATTTTGTTGCACCCCAATGAAAAATAATAAATAGGCAAAAGCCTAAGTTTGGGGGTGTCTACTATTTATCATACACCTTATTCTCTCAAAACAAAAGAGGGAAGAGATAGGTATGAGATTAAAAAGATAATCAAAAGAAAAGGAAAGAATTGAAAGCAAGCCGAGCTTATGGTACGTAAGTTGAGCCTAAATGCCTATTTTTATCTACTCCTGCCTAAGCCTACATTACAACCTGAAAAGCCCTGAAGATCTCTAATATGTGTATACATGATTAGTAGAGAATAGCAAGTAAACATGCCATAAGATTTTGAAATTGACATGCATAGTTAAGTATTTTTACATCCATTGAGCATGATTGAATTGAATTTGCAAAATATATGACTTGAGTGTTTAGAATGCTAAAAATTCATGTTATATGTTCCTGCATATTATTCTACTAACCTTCATGCGTTTCTAAGTAACTATTGTGCAGCAAAGTGATCAGTGTCTTTGAGTCAGTCTATTTTCCTTTCTTCGTGTCCTTATTCTTATCTTTTTTATCTTTACTCGAGGGCTAGCAAAGATTAAGTTTTGGGGTGTTTGATCGGTGTATTTTATATACACATTTTGAGTCATTTTTAGTTAGTCTTTTGCTTCTTTTTGTATAAATTTGTGTCGTGTTAGGATAAATTTTCTTTTTTTTGAGTCACGGTGGTTTAAAGTGGCACATCGGTGAAAAGGAGCGAAAAGAAGGCAGAAACAGAGGGTCCAGAACACAAAGAGCTGAAAAGTTGGAAAATCGGGCGCAGAACAGGGCGGCGCCGTGGCGCCAACCAACCAAGACCGGCAAAGCCATGGCGCCCAAGAAGCAGACCAGCCGCAAAAGTTTTGGCGCCACGGCGCCGGTTGCAGGGCCGTGGCGCCGACGCGGGAAATTTGACAAATCCGAATAGGACTGGGCCAAGACCAAAGAGGAAAAGGTTTTAAACGTTTTTGGGGATATAAATAGGGCCTTTTAGGTCAGTTTTGGGGTTGCACACCTTATCATTCATCATAGCATTACTTCAAGATTGGAGACTCAGTTTTGAGTAATTTTCTTGTTCTTTACTTTATTTCTTTCTAGTATATGTTGGATATTATTTTAGTTCTTAGCATGTCTATGGCTAGGAACTAACTTAATTTATGACTTTTCATGTCGAATCGCTTGAACATCGTTCTTATGAATTAATGCATGTTTTAGTTTCTTCTTATTATTGTTGAGGTTTATTCAATAATTGCTTTGATTGCTTGATAATTAATTGATCACTAGTTATCATCACTTATATGAGTTCTAATCGATATAATGTGCTAGGGTCGCGGCCGCGTGGGACCTAGGGCTTCGACGCCTCCCACTCAGCGCCGCGACGCCACGTGTCTAGTGGGTTCGAGTGACCCACTCTGTTTCGATTTCTGGGCCTGGCCCACTTGGGAACCCTAGCTGATTTTTCAGCTATAAATAGAGGGTTCAATCATTATCCTAATTCACTTGAATTATTCTCTGCTGAAACTCTACCGGATTTTCTAGCTTTCCGAAAGAGTAATTACATTGGAGTCTTGACTTGCAAATCGATGAACGATTGCGTGCTCACCCTCGGTATACACTTGAAGAGAAGATTTCAGATTTGCAAAATGTAAGTGTTATATCGACGCATTACAGTGTCTATATATTTTCATTATATAATCATCCATCAGTTTGACCGTCCGTTGGGTTTGAAACATAAATTTTCAAATTCCGCTGCGTGTACGAATTCGACACGCAAGTGTGTATGAAAATGCCGCAAAAACATACAGCAAGAAAGACAGTTGAAGATTGCAACAACATATGCACATGCACCTTATTAATGCTTTGAATCCAAAAGAATGTTCATGAGTTAATACAAACATCTATGTAATCTATAATTTCCGTACCATTCATTATATAAGCCTTTGATGAAGGGCGGACCCAGGATTCAAAAACAGGGGATTCATTCAACCATTTAATATTAATATTATTATATTAAAAAAATGTTCAATACTAACAATAATGGTAAACGTCTATTAAAAAATGTGTATTACATAATTAAAAGTAAAAGTGAAGTTTACTTGAAGGGCTCGTCGTAGTGAAGTTGAGGTCCTTGTGTGAGAAAAGTACTAGTTATATAACAATGACAAGGAAGTGTATTTTTGGAGATATTTTTACCTGAAGGGCTCGTCGTAGTGGCCTAACTGGCCTTTTGCGGTATGTGCACCAAGTCAAAGGTGTTTTCTTCTTTTTTGTTTTTTTTTTGTTTTTTGTTTTTAATTTATAGATCTATCTATTTGGGACTTGGGAGTCTGTATTGGTTTTAATGGACTCAGTCAATTATTTATTAAATTTTGGATTGAGTTTTTTCGGTATGGTCTTGTACATCCATCTTTCATGGCCCAATAGTAATTTTATTTTTAAAAATAAAAAGATAATAAATGAAGAAAATAATGTCTTTGCTGAGAATCGCATCAGCAAGACGACTTTCTAGTCAGATCCTTCCTGCGCTTCGGATATGAAGAATTTGATCGATAGATTTAGAAAAGATGAAAAAACAAAGCCCCCTCTTTCTCCAGAACTTGGACTCAATCCACAAAATGGGATTGTGGCACTCCACTCGCCGTCAATGCATGCACATCCCTCTATTCCAATAGAAAACGTTAGCCTTCATCAATGAGACCGGGCTCTGAAAACTCTTCTTTGGTTGTGCGATTAGGAATAGCCAAAAGGGCAGGGAAAGGCTCCTCTTAGATTAAAGCATAACGTAAATCTTGTCCTATTCCATGCTTCTGATTCAATTGCTAACTGCTAACATGTAAGACCAGGAATCTCTCGTGGAAAGGCCCATTCGCAGCAACGCACTCTAGTAGTTCATTCGCTATCATAACAACACAACTGGAACATTCTTTTTCTTCGTAAAAAGTCTTCCATACTTTTCATCCAGTCGGACTTTCTGTCCATCGAACCAGACTTCATTATGGTAAAAATTCAGATTTCTACCATCTCAACTACACATTTATTATGTTGTGGGGCTTCACATGAATACTTTGAAGCCCCATGGGTCCGCCCTTGCTTTGATGTCAAAATGACTGCTCCAAATGACTATATTCTCAACTTTATTTTGAAAAATCTGTGTTTCGGCCCCAAACGGACAGTATCTTCCAATATTTAATTTTAATAACAGTGGAAGAAATATATATCCATAAAAAACTACATATATAACGATTTTAGAGTTTGTGTCAGTGCTCGAAAGTCGAAACACTAAACTCCTCTTAGTTATATATTTCTTGGACTTAGGGTCTGTTTGGCCAAGCTTCTAAACTGTTTCTAGAAAATCTGTTAGGGTGTTTGGCTTATAATTACAGAAGTATTTCTGAAAAACATAAACAGTTTTCTGTTTGGCCCACATTTATACAAATTTACTAGAATATTATTTTTAATAGATTTAAAACTATTTAAAATATTCTTTTATATCCTATGTTTATAAAAATTAGTATATCTTTACAATTTAATAATTTAAAAATAATAATATTTAATTGCAATATTTAATCAAAAAATAATATTATATTATGCATAAGAAATGTAACGACAATATGATAGTCAATGACTCAAATATGTCCAAACTTATCCCCGCCCTTCCCACACCTACCCCCACCCCATCCTCAAATTTCTATGTCATATTTTTACTTTTTAAAAAAATATGAATTTTTTTTCTTCCCCCTACCCCCCCCCCCCCCCCGTCCACCTATCCCATTCTCAAATTTCTATTTTATATTTTTTTTACTTTTATAAACAATTTATAAAAAATATGATTTTTTCTTACTTCACCCATTGCTTCTACTGACCTCAAATTTTTATTTCATATTTTTTGTTACTTTTATAAAAATGATTGAAAATATGAATTTTTCTTTCCTCCCTAGCCCCGCTCACCTACCACATTCTCAAATTTCTATTTAATTTTTTTACTTTTATAAATAATTTATAAAAATATAATTTTTTCTTACCCCCATACCCACTACCCCCATCGTCCACCTACCACATTCTCAAATTTTTATTTTATATTTTTTTTACTTTATAAATAATTTATAAAAAATATGAATTTTTTCTTACTCCCACCCGCCCACCCCGCCTCTACCCCATACCCCCACCCCATCCTCAAATTTCTATTTCATATTTTTTGTTACTTTTATAAAAAAAATGATTTTTTTCCTATCCCCATCCTACCCCCTCCTCCGCCCTATCTCATTCCCAAATATCTATTTTATATGGGGATATTATATAAGATTAAAAAAATTGTAAAAAGAAAAGGATAAATAAGTCCAAAAAAATTCATTTAATGGCCAAAAAGGACTTCTCAAGAAACACTTCTCGGAAAGCACCAAATTAGTGTTTCATCTTCTCTTCCTATCTAAAAACACTTTTTGGCTTTTTTAAAAAAATGTTTCTACTTCTGAAAAGTATTTATTTGGCCTGAGAAGTGTTTTTGACCAGAAGCTTGGCCAAACATGTACTTAGCCCCTCCTAAAACTCCTCTACTTCAAGTGGTGGTGGTGATGGGGGGTTGGGGGAAGCTATATTGTAGACATTTTGCGTGTTGATAACATCATCAAGCACTAGTTTACATATTTTCTACAACCCTCTACTACGCATTCACTTTTTGTATTTTCCTATCGCTTTAATGTTCAAGTGGGTCTCAACCACATTTATATCTCCTTATTATTCCGGTTTTTTTAAAAAATTATCTACTATCTGATATCCATTTTATTGGGATTGGATTAATCTGGATTCACGCTGGAAAGTCACAACAAATAGACTGGTTATCGTAGTAATAGCTATGATCTCAACTCACTTTGGGGTGAACTGTGAAGCCCTCCCTATCAAAGACGACTTCACAGTAGGGCTCCATCCTGTATCCTCTGGTTAAAAAATGAAGGAGCTAGTACTTACAAAAAATTATTTGATCTCAAATATATAGTTCTGACAGGCTGGCTTTTATATTTCAAAAATTTAAATAAATATTTTTATGAATAAAATTAAGAAATGTTATTCTTAAGAAATATATCAAAAATCTTAAAAGATATTGTATATAATATGAACACAGATATTGTTGTAGCATCTTACATATCATCAGATACATTTTCAGGCGTGTGGATCAAGCTTAAAAGTGTCTTTAAATTAATGATTTTGCTAAGTCCAAAATGACAAACTCATAATTACGTACCACTTATAATTTTCTAATTAATACTGTGTTTGAGGTAATTAATTGATTGATAAATTAAACCTACCAAATAGGAAGAGGTGGCTTAACTAGCCAGTAGGTAATAGTGAATAGTTAGGTGGACCACACAACTTGAGACTTGATTTACTCAAGTCCACGGTCATGCATCCAGATATTTTCTAGCCCATGGTTTGAAATTCAATAGATAATGAGTTCATTCCTATATTCTTTTTCACTTAAATATCAGACTTTTGTTCGTGTCAAAATTAGAATATTTAATGTGCGTTAAACTCATACATCATTCATTACGCTCTTATACCGTTAGACCAAATCGTATTATTAGAACTTTTTTTCCTTTGCTAACACTCTAACCAAAGTGAGATCTATGATTCTCTCCATGTGAATTAGGTGACTTGAGATTTCAGGGAGATGTACCTATATTAGAACAAAGAACAAAAGAATCAAGATTAACTATTTCTACAATTCTAACAAATTAAAGAGCACAAGATCGTCACCATTGAAATGAGGAAATTAAAGGCATTATGCCAAAAATTAGTTGTTCACTAGAAGGAAGAGTCAATGAAGTACCATTAGTTATACCAATTTATGGTGCATATTGTAGTCAACCACTTAAGATTGTTAATTTTAGTGGTATGTGGAAGTATATGCAATTCATCCTATTTTTTTAATAACATAAATATGATTTATCGTGTACAAGTTGTTAGAACATTGCAAGTTGGTTGAGGTAATGAGAGGTTGTACCAGATCTTCACTTCATGAGCTAAGTATTCGAATTCAAGTCCCATGGTTTATTATCCTTACATGTATATTATTAGAGTCAAATTCACCTTTAATATTCTTGGTTTTATCAATATTGAATCTCCTTTTAGGAATGAATTATTGTTCCCCTATATGATTTTGAGCAATTTTCACTTCATGAGTAAATTTTTAGAGTTGAGCTAGCACTACAACAAATCGCTTCAAAGAGGACGAGTGTAGTCGCCCTCTCTGGGTGGAATATCGCCCCCTTTATTATCCTTACACGAGTAATTTGTAACATCTTGATTATAATGCCTGGAGCAAAAAAAAGTAATTTATGAACAGAGCACGTAAATAACAGTTAAAGAACGGATTCAACCCAATTTAGTATTTTTGATATGAAGTACTCATATATATATATATATATATATATATATATGTATATGTATTCTTTATCCCAAGGGGCATTCACAAATCTCATTCTCCTATAAAAGCAACACAACTATATGCTCCAATTAACAAATCTTATACAATAGGCCAACTTTATCTTTTTGCACTTAACAATGGGAAATTGTATAGTTCTTCAAGAAAAGTTTGTCAAAGTGATGAAAATAGATGGGAAAATTCTTGAATACAAAGTTCCCATTAAAGTCCATCAAGTGTTATCACAATTTTCTTGCCATGTAATATCTAATTCCCTTCAAGTCATTGATAATCAACATCTGCAGCCAGATGATGACTTGCTAGGTGGCCAAATTTATTATCTTTTGCCTCAATTACCAGTGCAACCTCCTCCAAAATCAGCCAAAAAGAAGGTCAAGTTTGCAAATGATCAAGTCAAAAAGAGGGTCAAGTTTGCAAATGATCAAGTAAAAGAGAAGGTCAAGTTTGCAAATGATCAAGTTGAATTAGAAGCTAATCAAAAGACAGAGGTTGTAAGGATTAAGATTGTCATTAGTAAGAAAGAGTTGCAAGCTTTGTTGAATAGTGAAGATGGATTAATCAAAGTTAATGATATCAAGAGTACTACTATTGTTGATGAAAGTACAACTAATGGGATAGGATGGAAGCCTGTCCTTGATATTATACCTGAACTTGACTAGCATAATAATGGTGTACTGGTCAGTTTATGCATATTTGGATTACTTTATCGAGTACTTGTTCTCGTCCATATCAGTACAAATATCAATAATTCTACCAACTGAGGCTTGAACTCCACTAGTATATACCAGCTTCCTACTTTTCTAGCCAGTTTCCAACTTCCCATAATGTAAGATTGTATATATGAGTATACATGAACCAATTAGGGGGACTCGGTCCTCAAGCATAACGGCTGGGAGCAGAATAAAATAGCAGATTTAGCAAGCTAACGATGTAACAAGGAAGAAGAAATTATGTTGCTTTAACTACTTAGTAGATCCTCCTTTGTTTGCTTGATAAGAAGCTATAATTAGAGCAGACAAATTGGGAACTACTTGTGTTAGACTGTTATCAGATAGCACTAGTTTGGGAGGGCATCATGTCCTTGGTAACCTTGTACTTTGTTATGATACATAAATATCAATATAATATATATTGTTCTGTTCCACTTTATGTGTCCTAACAAATGAGATTTTTTCTATGATAATGAGACAAAGTTGAGTAATTTTTAGGTTTAAAAAATAGTTTAATAACTTTCATGATACTTAGATAAAATTGAATGACTTTTTTCATTATAAAAATAGCTTGGTAACTTTATTACAATAAAATAAAAGTTAGAGCTACCATCAAGAAAAGTTATTTACTTCCTATTAACTTTGTTAGTATGATCTATATTTCCAAATCAGGTACAATAATAATAAATTCAGTGTGATTCCATAGGCATTAATTACGTCTGGAAATGTGAAGTATACACAGATTTTATATACCTTTACAGGATAGAAAAGATGTTCCAATAAACCCTCGGCTTAATATATTTCCAAATCATGTAAGCATGAATAATTAATAACTGTGAAGATGTAAATGGAATAAGTTATATTGTGACAAAACAAGAAATTGGAAGTCGTTAATGGGAATCTTAGCCAACAGAAAATCACGTTCCCCACTGAGACACGATTAGATACAATGAAAGTTATACGATGGCTTTCACTGTATATAAGGGCATTTTGATGATGCAGGCAATGGCAAAACTTTAATTATTAGTGGATTTCACTTACCAAAATGCAATAAAAATAATAATATATATTGTAAGTATTGATTAAAAAAGTGCACTGCTATTTTAGTTGCTAAAAAGGAGGATAACTATTTTGAATTTTAAGAATCGTAAAAGTATTACTGTTATTATTATTATTTTTATTTATTGTTATTATCTATTTTGTATTTTTAAATTATGATTTTTGCGGTGATGACACTTGTCATCCTATTATGTTTTTGCTCCTCCTATTCTATATAGATAGATTTGTGCGAATTGTTACAGGCCCGAACCCATGATACGTAGTGTCCGCTACGACTCAACAAACCTCACGAATTTGTCCCTTAAAATATACCGTCATTGAACTATGTGTACCATATGAACATATGTTATATTTTATAAAGATGTTCACAATCCTCTTTCATTCGGATGTGTGATTTGCTTAAGATATCATGTACTACCTTCAGCCTAGAAATCGATCAATATCCTTTTTATGTAACCTGCCTTCATTGACCCTCCCTCCATCGTGGGCAGTGGCGGAGCTAGATGGTGGCTAGGGGGTTACCCCACCCCTTCGGCGAAATACTATATGGTATATACAATGTATGATTTATATATATATATATATATATAGTAAATGTTGAACTCTTGGCTTCTTTATTTGTCGACTCCTTTATATTTTTGAACCCCTTAATGAAAATGCTCGCTCTGCGCCACTGGTTGTAGTATCACAAAAATAACAGAGAATTTTATTAATTCTTCGATGGGACATAACATTGCTATTTTTTTCTTACTCAAATGAAATTGCAGTACTCATGTTGATTTTGTTGTTCCTACGTAAGCTAAACCAAAAAAAAAATACACACTTTTCTACTCTTATTATTTTTCCTTGTTCATTTTGGCTTTTTCAAGGAATAAAGGTACCCATAACAAGATATGGTTAGAATAGAATGGCTTGCAAGCAATATATTAAAAGTAAAAACTCATTTATTTGCTATATATATGATAGAAATACAAGACGTTAAAATATCACAGCAACAACTTTTAACTATTAATTGAAAGATATCAAAGCCAAAGGGAATTTACGTAAACGTAATTCAAGAAACAGTTAAGCTCGTCAACAAGAAAAACAAAGAGCAATGTGAATGTGCTTTGAAAAATGGTATCCACCATACACAAGTTAAGAAAATAGCATGTTACTTGCTTTTTTGGCTCAAATATTACGTAAATTGACAAAGATATATAATAGTGCCTATATTATGAGTGCAACAAACACGAGCATGTTTCTACTAGAACTATGTAGACATATAGTAAAACGTAATATAATGTGTGTGCGTGCGCGCACTCGGACAATTATATATATTAATACTTTGCATATATGATGACTGCAGTTAATAATTTAAATTTTGAATCTGTCTATATTATGATCAACAGTTTATTAATAGTCTTACTTCTCCTCGGATATATTCCATAAAAAATTGTCTTACTATAGAGAAGGTATGCATTTTGCTTGCATTCCAGAAAAGATGACAACATGCATGACAAATTGAATTTCAATAATAAGTAAGCTCCTCATCATATAAAAAAAACGGATTGCTTATTGAAGCTTCTAATTAGTTATTTAACGAAAGAGTTTACTTAATGGTGGGAGCCAAGGGATCTGTTAAATTATTATTAATTCAATTAATATTTATCTAGACATGTTTAAATAAAACTATATTGTTAAGAGTCCTATATCGGAAATGAAATAACAACATAGACTCCTTATATGGACTTGGACAATTCTCACCCTACAAGCTAGCTTTTGAGGTTGAGTTAGACCCAGGATCCATTCGTTTACATTGTATCAGAGTAGACTTATTCTAATTCTTTGTTCACCGATGTTGGGTCCCCAAATTATATTGTCCACGCTCCACTTAACGAAGTCTGGGCGTGCGGGGGTATTAAGAGTCTCACATCAGAAATGGAATGAGAACATAGACTCTTTATATGGATTTGGACAATCCTCATCATACAAGCTAACTTTTGGGGTTGAGTTAGGCCCAAGATTCATTCATTTACATATATGAATATTTAAATAGTGAAAATTTATATAATTGATTAAACTTACTCGGAATTGAGATGTTATTGTTATTATTGTCGTCAAAATTGTGATCTTTTTCCATTTTAGCTGTTATGGGAAGAAAATATCTTTACCCATGTCTTCAAGATTGTAACTGAGAAATTGTGAAATGTCATGTTGCATTAAATTTCAAAAAGAAATCAGTTAGTGCTATGTCGAACTTAATTTTTAGATTTCTTGTACTTTAATATTATGGAATATATGTCTTAATCCAATTTCTCATTGCAGCAATTTGTCTGTCGATGCATATCAAAATGCAACCAATTAATAAAAGCCAAATAATTCGAAACAATAGTGAAAAGTGCAGATCGTATCATACCTAACAATGGCTAACACAATCACTATATATAATGGTTAGATATTTATTGATTGCATAGAGATATTTTTGTTGTGTGAAGGCTTCAATTTAGGTTATGATTAACAAGAATGAAGAACCTGATATTTTATAGTAATTTATAAACCTAATAATATTCGATGTTTTCTTTTAATTTTTTATGAGCGAGACATTCGCTAGTTTGATAAATGGCAATGAATCATGTGACTAGAAGTCAAAATATTTTCGTAGAATATAATTTCTAGTGTTATATTATTCAACAAAACTGTATTATCACGTGTATAGTTGTATAGGTAGCATAATTTACCATATTTTGTATTGTATAACTATAGTAGGATTAGGATCCTCAATATTGTTCACCTATATATATTTATATTAATGAGAAAGACTCCCCAATGGGAGATTAATACAATTTTATATGGTATCAAGAGCCTAAAAATCCTAAAAACTTTTCACAGAATATAATTTCTAGTGTTATATTATTCAACAAAACTGTATTAGCACGTGTATAGTTGTATAGGTAGCATAATTTACCATATTTTGTATTGTATAATTATAGTAGGATTAGGATCCTCAACATTGTTCACCTATATATATTTGTATTAATGAGAAAGACTCCCCAAGGGGAGATTAATACAATTTTATATGATATCAAGAGCCTAAAAATCTTAAAAACTTTTCACAGAATATAATTTCTAGTGTTATATTATTCAACAAAACAATTAATGAAAACTTTTTAAATTTTTTAAAAAGCGTAAACAAGTGTATGTAAATGATTATTATTTAGTAATGGGTCAAGTTGTGCAATTTGGGTTATGACCCATCATTTAGTCCATCTTAGCTCATGTAAGTTTTGGGCGGGTTGGACACTAACCTATCTACAACTTCAGCTCATGTTGACCCGTCCAACTTCAGTCCAAACGGCCTATTTGTCACCTCTATGTACGTATACCTTAAATGATTATATAATTAACTTTACACCCTAAATATTAATAGCCTTTGTTAATTAGGGGACACTAATTATTGAGTATCTAGCTCAATTTTCCTTACTTTTGACTCGTTTATGATAAAAACAAATATAGTGATACTCCCTTCGCATCAAAATTCTGGGTTCAACTCTATTCATTATCAAGAGATTTTTCATTCTTGCGAGGTGTTTCACTAAATACAAAGAAAGCTCATCTATTCCATCATAAACTTTGATAATTGCAATCTATAATTTTAGGGCCAAATATTGGTACTTAATACAAACTTGTTGACTCAAAAATGAATCTCTAAAATATATAGATACCTTGCAACTTCCATTCTCTTAAATTCTCCAAGATATATCATGAGCCATATTTAGTGCTGATTACTATATAATACGAAAGTGCTGTTAAGTGTGGCTGATATTACCTAGCTATTTCTTTCCTCTATTTTATTATTCTTTTTTTCCTGTTGTTTTGCATGAACGATTCAAACTAATTTCTACCCCCACCCACAAAATCAATTATGCTTGGATAATATATATTTTTGGTTTCCAACCTAATGTTCATTATTTGTATTGAGGCTCAATTAAATTTGAATTCACATAAAAAAAAAAAAGTGCTCTCCAACAAAGAACCTACATTCACTTGGATTTTATGCAAAAAGCAGATGTAGTGCATAGTACAGGTTCATTCCAATCAAATAATATTTAGAGGGGGTTTGAATTGACCTTTTAAAAGTAGCTTATAAGCTAAAAGCAGAAGTCATAAGTTAATTCTACCCAACTTTTGATTTTTGACTTATTTTTGTACTTTTTAAGCCTAAAAATAGGTGCTTAAAAGCACTTTTTATCTTTCTCAAACACGACAAAAATTTGAAAAGAGCTTAAAGCCAATAATCTCTTAAAATAAGTCAATTCAAACACCCTCTTACTGAATTCACATCTAAGTATTTATATAAATATGTACTGAATGTTTTAATACCTATACAGGGTCCGAACAAAAATTATTGGTCTTCCGTAAACTCAAAGATAACATTTTTGTAAAGAATTGATCTTGGGCTTAACTCAACCCTAAAAGCTAGCTTGTAGGGTGAGGTTATCCAAGTCCATATAAGGAGTCCATGTTCTCATTTCATTACCGATGTGGGATTCTTAACACTCCCCCGCACGTTCAGACCCCGTTAACTGGAGCGTGGATGACATAATTTGAGGACCCAACATCGGTGAACATAAAATTGGAATGGGTCTGACTCTGATATCATGTAAAGAATGGATCTTGTGTCTAACTCAACCCTAAAAACTAGCTTGTAGGGTGAGAATTATTCAAATCCATATAAAGAGTCTATGTTCTCATTTCATTACCGATGTGAGACTCTTAACAATTTTAAATCTGCCATTGATAATAATCAAATCCTAAATTCTACTCTTATTTATATTATTTTTCCTTTTAATATGTCATGGTCGAGCAATTGGATATTTGCGTGTTGATAACGTCACTAATCACTAGTTCACTTGTTTATAAAAATTCTCTATGATGCATTTTATTTTGTAGTCTCCAATATCTTCAATGTTCAAGTGGGCATATTCATATCATCGAGTCTTTTTTTTTCAGTCAAAAGTGAAGTTTTTGTATTAAATAATTTTTTTAGATCTTCACATAATTAGGAGTATCAAGCATGAAAAGTGTTCTATAAGCAATCAATATTTGGTAGGTTAAAAACTTGCACGCCATGGAGCACAACTTGAGACGTAATCAACTTGATTATGCACTAAATGATGTAATATGGTTAATCGACTGACGTGGTTACATGCGCTATCATACACTGGTTTACCTTGTGCGTACTCGAAAGAAAGAGCTACCGCGCCTTCACAACAAAAAAATGATGTAATATGAATTAATGATGGATATAACCTTAGTTATTTAATATTGTTTCTTAGTAAGAGAGTAATAATTTCGACTGGGAAAGAAAGATTTCTCTCTTGTTTTAAATTTCAATCTTAACTATTTTATTCTTTTTTTATACGGTTTATTTTTAATTTGTTTCAAAAATAATTATATATTTCAAATCACAAGGCTCAAAAGTTTTTCTTCTTAAACTTCGTGTCCAATCAAACAGGTTCATAGGGGTGTACAAAACAGGACCGGACCGGTGGATTCCGGTCCGGTCCTCGGTCCGTCAAAATGATGGATTAGGTTTCGGTCGGTCCGGTAAAGAGGAATTTTCCGTCCGGAATAATGAACCGGATTTTTTTTAATTGTTTTTTTTTAAAAAAAAAAAATAAATTTCCAATACTGAAATTGACATTCTCGGACGCGGTGCCACGCAATTTTTACGTTGAAATATATTGTACATCGCGAGATATTTAGATTTGAAAATGGGAAAAACGTAACGATTTGGGGGAAAAGAGAAATTGAGGGGCAAGACGGACGTTTTTGGAGAAATGGGCGAATCAAGCTTATCTTTGTTGCCACCCCCGTATCGAAAAATACGAAATCAAATTTTTTTAGGTAAAGCGGACGTCCGAGCGCAAAGTTATGGCCAGTATAAAGTTTGATCAATTTACAACCTATATTTGATATGTGAATACGTCCGGTGGAGGGAGGGAGGTGGCGGGTGTCAGGTGGATGGGTTGGCGGGGTGAAATGTGGGTGTCTGGCGTGGTGGTGGTGGTGAGGGGCAAATCATTCGATCCGAGTAATCTGTAATTTCGGTCTTCGGTCCGGTCCGGTTTTAACCTTTTGTGCACCCCTAGTTTCAGGAATGTCCAAATTCCAAATAGAAAATAGAAAATATAAATGTGGTGTGTAACTTTAATTAATGAGTAGTTCAGTAGTTTGTATACGAACCAAGTACATTTGGTGATTTTCTTTAAGTTAGTCATATTAATGAAATAAAGTTTATTGAAGGATAAGGAAAAAAACAAACATATTTAATGAGATTGATAAACGAACACATTCTTAAAAATTTATAATTTATAAATTGCATTTAACAAAAAAAAAAAAAAGCAGTCCAGGTCCTCGATCGAAAAATTCGGATTAGGTTCGATCCCATCTGCTCGACCGATGAACACCCCGTTCACATACTTAAAATGAAACGGACGGAGTAATATCCCTCAAATGTTGTGAAATCACTATAAATTTAACGAATTATTAAATACTAAATCGTTCAATTATAAATATATTATGTTATAATTACTCCGTATTTACGGGTAATAGAGTTCTAAATTAAAATACTCTAAATATTAAATATTCTCAAAATAGAAAAGTATAAAAAAAATACATAATTTTAGTTAATTAAAAATTAAATGCACTTAACCAAATATTAAAAGATTAAAATCAGAATTCATCAATAAATGAAATACCAAAAATAAACTATCCCCAAAGAATGCCAAAATGAGATGCATGTTTCTCTCATTATACAATTGATTTTAGATAGGATACTATAAATAATTTACACTATCAAAATAATTAGCATATTATTTTAGAAACTTTCGGTGCAAATAAATTTAATCAGACTTTAATGCGAATATCGAACCCGGAATGAAAAATAAAAATGAAAGGAGAAAAACAATGATAGTTTTGGATGCCACACACCGACCTTGTGCAGAAAATAACAGAGAATCCGCTAAGGCCCAAAACAAACAAATTGTCAAGAAAGGGTGTAAAAACTTATTATGGTGCATATATAGTAGTCAACCACTTATATTACCAATAGCTTTAGTGGTCCTACTTGCTCTTAACTCATCTACTTGGGGTAAATATGGGGTATGGTGAGGATTTTTCCACAGTACTAACAGCCATAATCTCAACTTGCAACTTATTAGATGACAAAATTGAAAGTGATAACAATTATTGACAGCCAATGGTGTTATTAAAGCCCAACGCAATATGATGTGATATTATTCGCTTAGAGCTAAACTTGTAAAATTTAGGGGCAAGTCTAGAGTGTTGATTACCAAGCTATATGAATTCAGTATAACTTTTGCTCAGATCTTATATATCTATTAATAAACTTACTAAATATCTATAAATATTTGATCATGAACTCAATTATTATTATAGTATTAATATGAGGTTGCTATAAATACCAAAAAACTTCAAATTCTGAATTCGTTTCTAGCAAATTTTCTCTAAGAGGCTTCATACCGTTAAGAGCATATTTACACCTTTTTTTTGTTACCAACTTTTAATGCGAGACTTACTCCATGAGTTCAGTGCGGACTAAAGGTTAAGAAGGGGGTCCAATTGAACCCTCTTAATCCAGAAAGTATACTATATAAATTGGGTAAAAGCTCTTTTTGTGTGTATATATAAATTGTTATATCCCCTTAACATAAGAATTTTTTTTCCAAATATAATATTTTCGCATTCTTTTTTAATCTTCTTGAAAGAAATTCTGACTCCGCCACTGTTTGAGCCCTCAAGTTGCACAATCAACAAAAAAATCAACAAGGTGGGATCCAAACTCCAAAGTGTTTCTAAGGTTCTTCCCCTAATATTCTGCAATCCTGTTATCTCATTCACTTATATAAAGAACACCACCTATGCTCCCCAAAGTCCAAACAAACTTACACAATATCAAAGTCAATTTAATTCTACACATCTACATAAAACTCAACAATGGGAAATTGCATAGTTCATCAACAAAAAATTGTAAGGGTGATGAAAACAGATGGGAAAATTCTTAAATACAAAGCTCCCATAAAAGTTCATCAAGTGTTATCACAATTCTCTGGCCATGTAATATCTAATTCCCTTCAAGTCATTGATCAAAATCTTCAGCCAGATGATGACATGCTAGGTGGAAAATTTTATTATCTTTTGCCTATATTACCTACAAAACCAGCCACAAAAAAGAAGGTCAAATTTGCTGATGATCAATTAGTTGAAGAAAAAGCTAAGCCAAAAACAGAAGTTGTAAGGATTAAGCTTGTTATTAGTGTAAAAGGGCTTCAAGCTTTATTGATGAGTACTGAAGGAGGATTAATCACAGTTGATCACATAGCGAATCGTTGTGTTCAGAAGGAACAAATTAGCACAAATGACATCAAGAGTTCTGTTATTGATGATTATAGTACTGATAGAGGTAAAGGATGGAAGCCTGTTCTTGATGATATTCCTGAATTTGACTAGCAAATAACCTGCTGTTTTTTTTCCTGTTTTTTGTGAACTTATGTAATATAACTAGTCATCTTACAATTGCAAGGAGCAAAGAGGCCACTGTTAATTACATTACTAAAAAAAAACAGGAATTATCGGTGGACAAATTCTGTAGCTAAACAACAAAATTTGTTCTAGTTAGCTACGAGCAAATTAGCAACGAAGTTTGTAGTTAAATCTATTTTTTTTGTTAGTATAATTAATTTCTTCTCCTAACTTGTAGTTTCAACAAGTGAAACATGACATAAAGCAAAAGCTAGTTTGACTCAAACTCCCCCTCTACCCTTAGTTTCAATCAATAATGCTCGGATCCTTTAAAGAAGGGCAAAGCGTCGGATCCTCCAAACATGCACTATTTTTTAAAGATCTGATATGGGTACGACGACATTTTATAGTTTCAACAAGTGAAACATGACATAAAGGAGAAGCTAGTTGATCGTATCGCAAACTCTCCCTCTTCCCTGTTTCATCAATACCATTTTTATTGCTTGGATTGTGCCTTCGAGGACTTCTGATAAAATTGGAATCATATATAGAAGATTAGCATACCCCTACACAAGGATGACACACACAAATTTGACGTGAATTTAGCCATAGAGTTTTAAATTTTTTAAAAAAGTAAAATTACATATTTGCAAACTACGTAAAAAGTATTTTAACTCACAATAACATCTGAAAAAATTGGACTCATTTGACTTTTAAAATCCAAACATCGCCACATAAATTGGAACTGAAGGAAAATGTAAAGTTTCCATTATTGCTTCACGTAGAAAAGAAAAACAAATAGCCTATAAGTAAACAATGAAGAAAAGGAATTGCAGGAACCAAAATTTTAACTAAAAATAAAAAGGAACCAAATTAAGGGTCTTTTTGATCAAGCTTCTGAAAAGATGTTTCTGTTTCTCAGTAGTTCTGCAGAAACTGTTTCTGGAGAATCAGTAAGGGTGTTTGGCATATAATTATACAAGTACTTATAAAAAACAGATCCTGTTTGGCCAACATTTATGCAAATTTACTAGAATATTTTTTTAATAGATTTAAAACTATTTAAAATATTCTTTTCTATCATATATTTTTAAAAATTAGTATATTTTTACAATTTAATAAAAAAAAATTAATTGCAACATTTAATCAAAAAATAATATTATATTATACATAAGAAATGTAACGATAATATGATAGTCAATGACTCAAATATGTCCAAATCTACGGTATCTACCCCGCCCTACCAACACCTACCCCCACCCCATCCTCAAATTTCTATGTCATATTTTTTTTACTTTTATAAAAAAAAAAAAAAAATCTCCCCTTCTTACCCCCGCCCTACCCCCCAACCCCACCCCATGCTCAAATTTCTATTTCATTTTTTGTTACTTTTATTAAAATGATTGAAATTGTGAAATTTTTTCTTACCCCCGCACTACCTCTATCCCCCACCCCATTGCCCTACCCCATCCTCAAATTTCTATTTCATATTTTTTGTTACTTTTATAAAAAATGAATTCTTTTCTTAACCCCGCCTCTACCCTACCCCCACCTACCCCATTGCCCTACCCCATCCTCAAATTTCTATTTCATATTTTTTGTTACTTTTATAAAAAAAAAAAACGAATTTTTTTCTTAACCCCCGCCCTACCCCCTACTTACACTGGAGTTCAGGCTTTTTTTGTTAAGGAGCTTTAGCCACTCGACTATAAGTCCACCCCACTGCCCTATCCATCATCAAATTTCTATTTCATATTTTTTGTTACTTTTATAAAAAAAATATTAAAAAATATGATTTTTTTTCTTATCCCTCACCCCACTCCACCCCATTGCCCTACTCATCCTCAAATTTCTATTTCATATTTTTTGTTACTTTTATAAAAAAAATATGAATTTTTTTCTTACCCCTACCCCCATTGCCCTACCATCCTCAAATTTCAATTATTAATATTGTTTGTTACTTTTATAAAAAAACATGATTTTACCCCGCCCTATTTCTATTCCCAAATTTCTATTTTATATGAGGATATTATATGAGATTAAAAGGAATTTATGAAAAGAAAATGGTAAATGGGTCCAAAAAAAATTCAATGAGTGAGCAAAAAGGGCTTCTCCAGAAAGCTTCTCTTCTCATCTAAAAACACTTTTTGATTTCTGAAAAAAATGTTTCTACTTCTGAAAAGAGGATGTTTGGCCAAAGAAGTGTTTCTGAGAAACATAAACTTGGCCAAACAACACCTAAGCAATCCGGCTAAAGAAGGAATTAAGATTAAACATCAGCGCGTAAACCAAAGAAAGAAATTGGAATACTATTAGTTTGTAGAAAAATTAAAAAGTAAAAAATCTTTATAATAAAAGAAATAATGAAAAATTGCCTACTTTTTATAGTAGAAATATCTTAGAATTTTGAATTAAACTACTCAAATCTTCATTTAAATTTAATAAAATTTTATACAACAACATCCAACGAATTGTATTGCAAACACATTGTTAGCATCTTATTAATCTGAATTAATCATTACTAATATAAATAATAACAATAATATTACTATATGAAGTTAAAGACTTTATATTTTTTTTAAATACTACACTATAAACAATAAGTGTGGAAAAAAAGAAGAACACATCTCTCTTGTTAAAAATCAATACTTAATAGAATGAAAAAATTGTGCAGAACCTGTCACACATGGCTTGCCAAGTGTGGTTAATCGGCTGACGTGGTTTGCAGGCTATTGCGTCGATCGGGGTTTACTGTGCGTATTCGAGCAGTAGCGGTGCGGGTTCGCCGTCGACAAAAAAAAAAAATTGTGCAGAAATGATAACCCCAACCCACATATTTACAAAATAAAATGTGGAGAAACATATAGCAAACCCTAACCCACCCATTACATGAAGAAAAGAACCGATCCAACCCGATATGATCAAAATTCATATGCTAAATTAAATATTTCTCTCATCCAAAATAAGTGTACTTTAGAAAGAAAAAAAGTCGTGAACATTATAAGTTGGCTAATTCAACATGAAGTACAATTTTTCATTTCTAAAACGTTTTCTAAACTTTGATAACATAGACAATATACAATTCCATAAAGTAAAGTAAAGACAAAAAAAAAAAAAAAAAACATGAAAGCACTTGAAATACAAAATGTAAAAACAAGCACATCAAAGTAGAACTAATCAATTCATAAGAAGAGTCTTTGGGCAAAGCATAGTCAGAAGTTACTCTATGAGTCATATTTTCAAGTGAGTTTGCACAAGGTTTCATTTCAAGCGAGTATTAAGAACATTCTATACGGATTTTGGGACAACTTTATTCATGAAAGTTGTAGCCCTTTAAAATATATTTCCATTCGTAAATGGTGGAGCTCCAACGGAGATTTGTGCTAGGAGTTATGGCCATTTTACTGAAATGATGTCAGTACCGTAAAAAATGTGAAAATTCGTCTAAGTGTAAAATGGACAGAGTAGCTCGCCCAACCCAGAGTGAGAAAACACCTCGCTATAGACCTCGCCCAGTGAGGTGGTACGTCCAAAATGTATTTTTGTCAAAAATTCATCTAAGTGTAAAATGGACAAGGGAGCTCGTCTGACGAAGCCTAGGGCGAGACTTTACCTCGCTATGGACCTCGCTCAATGAGACAAGGGGTCCAAAATTCACATCCTTTAAATATAACACTTAGTCTAAAAAATCATTCACCAACTCGTCCAATCTAATAGAAAACCCTTTCAAGATTATTTTTCTTTCCTCTCGATCTCTCACAACAAGGTAAGTTCACTCCTAACGATTCCTTAGTAATTCTATCATTAAATCATGATTAATAACATGTTTCTTCAACAAAAAAAATATAGAATTAACAATATAATTCCTCGCAAGTAATTCAAGCTAGGATTTTGAATGTCCTTCAACAGAAAGCCACTTAGTTCATTAGATTGAAGCAACACCAGGTGTGTAGAGTTTCTATCTACGTGTGGGTATATCCATGTTCTTCTACACGCCATGTTCTCCGTGAAATCCATGAAATTCCATCACTTAGAGTTTTATTTTATTTTTCATGATAGCCCTAAATTACATGTATCATGCTGTACCACATTGTATTATTAATTTATTATTTTGTTCCTGATATTCCATTATGGTTATTAGGAATCCTTGTGTAATAATAATTTATCAAAGTTGAGGGACCAAATGTGACATTAACCATTTAATTGTTGTTATCGTTATTTTTTATTCTTGGGGGCAAAAAAGCAAAATCTCTCGCCCACGGGTCCCCACCCACCGGTCCGACAGAAATTGACGGAGGAGGTAAATCATGGTGACTCAGCGACCCACCAGGTGGAAGACACAGGGCTTGGTGCCCACAAAGAGACATCCCCATAAAGGAGGAATGAAATTCCCACACTGCGGTTGTCAGAGCCATTATTTTTCATTCTTAATTACATTAAGAGTGTATTTGGTATGATAGATAATGTTTTTCTATTTTTCCTTATTTGGTTACAGTAAATAACTTAGAAAGTATTTTCCTCAAATCGGAAAAAATGAAGAAAAATGTTTTTCTAAATAATTTGAGAAAAATATTTTCAAATAAATAAAAACATACCTACACATCCCCACTTACCGCACTATCCACTCACCTCACCCCATGCCCACACCTATCCCCACCCAACTCCCCCACCCCACTCCTTCTAACCCCACCACCAGAAGTTTGCACTACTAATTCAAAAGCCTCATAGTGTTTTATTTTGAATGTATAAAATATTTTGGCCATGGTTTTCACTTTTTTCGAAAAATTATAATTGAAAACTATTTGGACATAGAATTTATAATGTAACAAGTTATGTTTATAAATTTCACTCAAAATCACTCACAAAATTCAAAAACGACTCCAATTTATATTTGTTGGAAATTTATTAAATGTGAAATAAAGTTAATCCTCTTATTTATGACTCGAACAATTGGGGCCCCGCACGTCTGAAATATCGTTTCCGCACACGTGCAAACGTTATACCAAAGATCGTAAATTTCCCTAGTGAAAGAGATATTGGTACATATACAAAATGTTTGAGACATAAGATGATAGACAATTATTGGCCAAATGACAGTGGTTTCACGTTGGTAAATGAAGGAAGAAGTATATAATGTATAAAAGATTAAACGAGTCTGAAATCGCCGCCGAGCCATGAAGGGCCGCGGCGCCCCACCCAAGGATCGCGGCGCCTGTGACGTTAAAAATCACCGGAAGCTCTTTGGAACTTAGCGCGCGAATCCTTCCCGGCGCGCGCTACTTCTGGCTCGATGGCCGTTGGGAGACGAAAATAACGGACTATTGGGCTCACTTTAGAGCATTAATTCTTCATTATTTGGCTCATGAATTCAACCATTATTTGGCTGAATTGCAACCCCAAATTAAGTGTCAATACATGGCATTGAAGACCATTACTTGACTAATTAGGAAGACATGTTCATCACACTATAAATTGAAGCCATTGACTCAATTGTAGAATACACTTCAGAATTCTTCTTCTTCTCTAACAATCTTCCATACACTCAAAGATCCTTCTTTTATAGTACACTTTTGAGTTTCCTTTGCTCAATTGTTTCTTGATGTTTTATCTTGGGAGACAAGTTGCCAATACATCCATTAAAGTATTAATACGGAACAATATTATCTTAAGAATATATTGAATATCAATCGACTCAGCAAATCACTTTCTTATTTTTCATTTCCAGATTTGTAATCATTCGTTGTTGTTGCTACTTTCCCATTTCCTTGTATCCGTACTTATACTCACAATATTCATATTCAAATACAACTCTAATTTTCAAATACTATTTTCGGTTTGAAAACAAATAGTACTACTTTTTTCAAATTTCACAATTTTTATGTCCAATTACCCACTAAGTATGTAAATTATTTTCCGAGAAAACATATACTTGAAAAATATTTTTCGTCATATACCAAACACACCCTAAATTTGAATAATTAATTTCTAATTAGAAATAGTGATATAGTGAGTCGTTAACTTAGTACAGATTACGAGGTAAACAAAATATCATATTGGCACAATTCTCCTTTTTGTATAAACGCTTTTTCTCAACTCAGTTTTCTCAATTTAGGGATAATTGCACTTTAGTCCCTAGATTATTGATGAATTTTGATTTTGATGCATTTAAGATTTAACCTTTAATTAATTAAAATGTGTGTTTTTGAAGCTTTTATATAAAAAACATGTGGTTTGTAGATTATTTTCCGAACTATATTACTCTCAAATATGATATAACATTATAAATTTAATATAATACATTGACAATTATTAAATAGTATAACACTTAATAATTCATTAGCATATGAAAATCGCAGTTAAAGAATTAAAACTGCAATTGAAGGTTAAATGTGCTTAATCAGAATTATAAAGATTAAAATAAAAATTTATTACGTGTATTTTTATCCTTTCACGTAGAACGTATGTTATATTTGATTATTTACAAAATAATATTATTTGTAAATATGAACTAACAATACAATTTTTACGTAACACATGAATAATTAAATGGTAAAACGATTAATAATCATAATAAATTTGCGAATATAAAGTATAAATAAACAAAAAGGATCAAAAGTGTACAATTTAATTAATTGAAGATTTAGTATACTTAGTCGGATATAATAAGACCAAATCCCACATTTGTGAGATTAAGTTGAATATATTGTTATTGTTATAGTAGACGATACTATAAGGACTAAATTCAAACTTTATCAATAATTGAGGGATTAAAAGTGCAATTAACCCAACACATAGGGATGAAAATAGGGCGGGTTAGGGAAGGCTAGGGCGGGACAAACTTTGACATATTCAGTTTTTGACCTGCCATGCTCCGTTTAGCTTTATTCAAAAAAATACCCTGCCCTAACCCGGCCCGTTTATATTTTTTCCTTCCAATTCCATTTTTTCATTCCTTTTAATAACTGTTGGCCTCTTTGATTCATTTCTATTCCAAAACAACCTTCTCAAACTCTTTATTACAAGGTTTATTCATGAGAATCTAAAAATGTCTCATTTGTTGATGAAGACTATATGTGTGATAATGTTCAGTCAAGTTTCCTGCCCTGGCATGCGCCAATTGCCATCCCTACCTACACAGTTTTTTTCAATTTAAGTTCACAGTATTGGATTTTGGTCCCTCCAATGGATACCATCGTTAACACAGCCCTCGAAGAAATCTGTTCGCATGGAGATTCCGGTCTCACTCTTTCAAAGCTATGGACGAAGTTACAACCTTCAATTTCCAGTCAAGGCCTTAAACTTTGTCCAGATGTCAAAAAAGTCCTTTGGTTTAACCTTATTGAAATCCCAGGCCTTAAATTTGAATCTAATGGTGTTGTTTATAATGCGATGGATAGTTGTGTTCGTTCGATCGAGCAAAGTGATAGATTAAATTTGAAAATCGTTGCGCCGGTGCATATGTGTGATGGTTTTAGCGGAATTTATGATATTGAGGCATCTGATGCTAAACTTTCTAAGCATGAACGTCGTGCTCTTGGTTGCCTCGCTACTGTTAGGTTTGCTTTGTTCATTTTTACTCTCAGTTTCTTTTATGTGCATATATGAATTTGTTATTACTGTGTTTGACTAAGTACGAGGTTTACAACAACAACATCATACACGGTGTGATTAGGTATGGAGAGGGTAGAGTGTACACAAATATTATCTCTATCTATCTTGGGAGGTAGAAATAACGAGATGTTATTTCTTATAGACCTTTGGCACGCGCAATTCAAAAGCAGTATAAAAGGTCATAACAAAAATACTACGATAAATAAAACAACAAATGAATACGAAAATCAAAGTATAAGAGACAATAGATATCAATTAGAAATAGAATGACAAGGAACTACGAGAGTAGTACTACTACGACTACTAGTATAAAAGGATAAATAGGATAGCGCTCAACTAGCCACTAGCCTTCTGCCCTAATTTGTGTCCTTCACAACTTTCTATCTAAGGTTATGTCCTCGGTAAGCTGAACCTGCGCCATGTCTGGTAGGGTTGGGGTGGCTTGCTTGAGGCAGATTAAAAAAAGCGGTTGACGCATCCCTGTGCCCAAAAGGATGGGGAATCCCTATCAATATAAAAAGAATATCTAATTAGAGTTTTCTCCCTTTCCGAACCTTGATGAGAAATCATAGATTTCTGATAGGAAAGAAAAAGCCCAATTACCCTTACGTATAGTTCCAGGCCAGTTCCTGTTTAAGTTGGAGTTTCCTATGGAAAAGGCAAAATTTCCTATGCTTAAAGAGTTTCCATAACCAGGCCTAAGCGTGAACCTATCCAATTTCTCTCTTATTTTACCCACTCCCTTCTAGTTTCCCTTCTCCAGTTGAGATTACTCATGCCACTAATGTAGTCGGCTCAGAATGCCTCTCTTCTTTACATACAAACCAGTTGTTTTTAGGAAGCAACCTCTCCCCTCCCCTGTGGGTTCACCCCTGAGTGTAATGCCGTTAATGCTTGCCCACACCATCCACTTGGTCACAAAAGAAAATCCTGTCAGGTACTTGCTCAATCAGCCGTCGATGTCAGGTCAGTACTTAAGTTGGCCTTCACCGGCTAGACCCCCGAAAGGGCGCCAACCTTTTTCTCTTCTATGTTTATTGTTTTTTTGACAGGTCAAGGACTTCCCTCCTTCCTGATCATCTGTCCCCAATACTTTTTCGACCTATCTCTGTCTCTTCTGAAACCATCCATAGCCAACCTCTCACACCTCCCGAATTGGGGCATTTAGGCATCTCCTTTGCACATCTTATCCACCACCGAGGCCACTTCCACCTTGTTCCGAATAGCTTCATTTCTAATCATATCCCTTCTGGTATGCCCACACATCCACTGCAGCATTCTCATTTTCGCAACTTTCATGAGTGAACGTGATAGTTCTTGACTGGCAAACACTCCGTCCCATACAACATAGTCAATCTAACCACCACTCTATAGAACTTGTCTTTAAGTTTTGGTGGAACCTTCTTGTCACACAAGACTCCGGATGCGAGCCTCCATTGCCTCTGCCTGCACCAATACGATGTGTGACATCCTCATCAATCTCTCTGTTTCCTTGAATAATAGACCCAACATACTTGAAAATTTCTTTCTTTTGAATGACCTGAGTACAAAGTATCACTTCCACACAACCTTGTGCGTTACGTCACTAAATGACTAAGCACGAAGTTTATGGAAAAAAATAATATACTTGTCATATTTAGCTTCTAAGTTGTCAAACTACTTCAACTTTGATTAATATTTTAAAATGTATTTTTACCATATTCATATGAGAAAATTGCAAATTATAGTAATTTTCATATAGTTTTCGAATATCTAAATTTTAATTTTAAAATATTAAATTAATCTAATCCAATTTAGCTCCGAAGATTAGTCAAGTTGATTCCTAAGAAGTAAAACATGAAAAATATTTTGAGACGGAGGGAGTAGGACTTTAAAACTTGTGGTCATTAATATACCATGACATTTGCGTGGTTGTACTCATAATTGTATTTACTATTAAAGCTTCTCCTTAATGATAAAATGAGAAGTTTAAATTAAATTATTTCAAATTTAGAAATGTGTCAATCTTTTTGAGAATGACTAACAAAAAATTAATGCTATTTTTATGCCATAACATTTGTGCGACTATAAGACTTTTTTGAAACTCGTGGTTATAAAGTTTCTTCTCATTTGTCTAACCCTTGGTGGACAGAGTTACCAGTACCTATGTTGGAGAGAGGTAGCAGGTACTGCCTAGAATTATTTGAGGTGTGGGCAAGCTGGCCCGAACACCGCAATTATCCAAAAAAGGACATTTGTGTGGCCACAAGACTTTTTGAAACTTGTGTACTTAAACGTGTCATAACATTTATGTGGCTATAAAAGTTTGTCATTAAGGGTAAAATGAGAATTTTAAGTTAGTTTGATTTCAAATTTAGAGAGGTATCAATCTTTTTTGGAACGAACTAAGAAGAACATGTTGCGACATAAATTGGAACATTGACTTATGTTAGATGCTATAGACTAAAACCATAGTTGTTGGGTAAACCTGCCCACTAAGGCTGGAGCAAATGAGTTCACATTGAGGTTTTAATTGGGATTTGAACCTGGAATCTCGAGGTTGTTAATCTTATGCATCAATCATTCAGTCATCCATACGAGATGAACATACAACAATTGTATAAGCTGTTGTATATCAGCAGTCTACTTTTGTGGCGAAATTTGGAGAAATCATGATCATGCTGTGTTTAGTTAGAGTTTATAGTTTAGCATCAGGAGACCAATCAAATGTAAACAGAGCAAGTTGGATTGTCCAATATCGAGGTAGTTTTCTTCTCATTTGAGCTGAGGTTGGATGATTACACTCTTATGTAGGATTTACTGCTATCGACATAAATAAATTTCATGAGTAGTCAAGTATATGCCTATCAAATTTGTGATTGTGTTAAAGGGGAAACCTTTTTTATATCGGTGTTTTCCGGATCAGCTTTTGTGCACATGGACTATTCCACTGGATATCTGTTACCTCCTACCAGTACCAGGTAACTCTTCCATCAAGGCAGAAATCATCTAGTGGTATTTGTCTGCCGGGATTTAAACCTTGG
Source organism: Przewalskia tangutica (assembly GCA_029844215.1). Taxonomy (NCBI): domain Eukaryota; kingdom Viridiplantae; phylum Streptophyta; class Magnoliopsida; order Solanales; family Solanaceae; genus Przewalskia; species Przewalskia tangutica. The sequence continues at coordinate 1,010,512 of CM056732.1, forward strand.
TCCCAAGATTTGCACCCACTTTATTGATCTCTAGGCCACATCCTTTGGTGCATGCTATGGGAAAAGATATTAGGTTTACTTAGTAAGGGAAGTAGCTTAATTGCTAATTAAAGTCTCTTAACTTTGACCGGTTTCAGAGGAAAAGGAATCGCACAAAATGAGCTTGGCAAAGACTTTAAGATTAAAGGAAATGACATGTTCTACATATTGCGGAAGCTTGAAAGACGAGGATTGATTGTCAGACAGCCAACAATCCTTAGGATAAGAGACATGGCTGGAGAAGGAAAAAGTCCAGTTTCCACCAATATGCTCTATTTATCCCGCTACGCAAAGAATTTGGGTAGTCAACAAAGGCTTGAGATAACCAAGGGGGATAATTCCTTGGAGGATAGTGAGATCACTGATTGTGAAGATGAAAATAGTGTTGGTGTTGCTGAGGAATCTCTTGAAGAAACTCTGCACGTAAAGGATTTTCTTCCGGAACTAGAAGCTATCTGTGATAAGCTTGAAAATGCTGAGGGAAAGGTTGGTTGTGACGTTGAATGCTCCATCTATCTAGCTTTTAGATGTACTCTATTTCTGATTCTTTTATTTGTTTTCGTTTATGAAGGTCCTTGCTATGGCTGATATCAAGCCAAAACTTGGTTATCAAGGGACTGGTGGGCATAGGCAATGGAGATATGTACTCTTTTTATTTTTTTATTTTTATTTTGTATCCTCCGTATATTGCAACTCGTAAACCCATCTCATGCATCATATGTCAATCCAAAACTTTTACCCCTAGATTCTCAAGAAGCTGAAGGAGGCTCAAGTGGTGAAGGAGGACGATGTCATAGTAGACGGGAAGGTCAGTGAAAAGTACCGACTTATAAGTACCAACTGCTGTGGGTTTTATCTATTACATTTTTCCTTTCAAGTATCTAGGACACCTTGGAAGTGCTCACGTCTCCACTGCATATTCTCCTATTTCTTCTATTGTTTCTCATTTTCCTTTATGGACTTAGGTCCAAGGGGTTATAATTCTTTTCCAACATTTTGTCTTATTGGAATGAACATCTTTGTCAGGAATCCACTGAAAATTGGTCAAATTGCACCAGCTTTCTGGACAAATCTAATCTAGTGGAAATGCAGTTTAATTTTTGTTGATTATTATGTTAGGTTTCTTTTTTGTTTGATAGGTGTTTCAACCAATTTTGTCACTTACAATCACAGTAAAGAATATTTATGACTAGATCTTTTGCAGCTGTTTAATCCAACTTTAGGGCAGGAGATTCTTGACTTTCAACTTAAAGCTGTTTTGATAAAGTGAGAGAGAGTAATTTTTTTTACATAATACTTTGATGAATTGCATACTTGTTGGAAGAAGTGATTTTTTTCTTACCAAAATCTATTTGCTGATTCAACCTAGTTGATGCAACTAAATGACATATTGACCATTTCTGAAGTCGTTTTTGGCCTAAAATTTTGAATTTAGATCTATTTAATTTGAAATTGATACGGAAACACATATGTTAAAGGTTTGCAGTTCCATGAAACTTTAGAGATTATGACAAATTCCACACTAATTAAAGGTCCTTCTTGCCTAAACTCAAGCTTGGAACTTTTAAGTGGAAGGGAAGTATTTTTCTGTGGCTGTTCTTGGATTCTTTTTAGTTTTATGCATGTTATTGTATCTTAGTAAGGTTTAAGAGTTGTATCTGGAGACTGGTAGCGGCTATTGTCTTCTGCTAAGTTACTCTTCAAACTTTTTTGCTGGAAATTCTCAAACACCATAAAACCTTACTAAGATACAATAACATGTATCTTATATTTACTGGGTAGAGCTGATCCGTTTCTTTATATTTTTCCTTACTTTGGAAAAGGGGGAGGGGGGGTGTTGGCTGAGGCTTAAGCTTAAAGCTTGAATGATAGCTAGTTTAATTACTATAGTTTCCAGTGCAACTTTCTTACCTTCACCTTATCCCACAGCTATCATCCACAATTTCCTTATAAAAAAAAGTATGTTAGCTTCACCATTTGTTGTCTTCATTTTCCTTCTAACTAAACAAATTTCTAAGTACCACTTTTATCCCAGTATGACTGATTGAAAAAAAAACCTTATTTGTCATCACAACAGTGAAAAACAGTCTTAAGCTCATACTTTTTTTTTTGATCAAGTAAAAGTATATTCATTTATAATCATGCCCATGAAAACTATACCAAAAGGTAAAGAATCTACAAAATATGGTTCTCCACAAACTCCGTCCAATCCTCTATACAACCAGGAACTTTCTGTTCACACCAAAAGAAAATAAGGGAGCGGAGGCTACTCCTCGACGGAGAGAAACTCGACTCTAATCTTTCAAAAGCTCTCTTGTTTCTCTCTCTCCATACTACCCACGTCGGTGCAAACGGAACCACGTTCCAATCCCTTCGTCTTCTCCTCCTTTCGTTCTTCCAACTGACCATCAACTTAAACTCATACTTATATTATTACTGCTCACAACATGGATGATGGATGTACTCCAACAAAAAATTTCAACAACAACAACAATGTACCCAGGGTAATTCCACAAGGGAGGTCTGGGGAGGATAGAGTGTCTGAAGACCTTATACTTACCGGAGACTGTTTCCGGTAGATCCTCGGCTCAAAGAAAGCAAACCAAAGCAATCCGAAAAAAGAAGTAATAGAAGTAAATAAGTCAAAGTAAAATGCTAAATAAAGCACGACAAAGCAGTCTGAAAAAGTAATAATAACGTAACTACCACCAAATCATACGCCCATTGAAGTGCAAGACACAACCATTAATAACATAAATCAAAAGGACAAGAAACCACAAGAGTAATACGAAGCGTGACAACGATCAACTACCTAGTAGCCTTCTACCCTGATCCCCTATCTATGGTCATGTTCTCGGTGAGTTGTAACTGCGCCATGTCCTGCCTAATCACCTCTCCCCAATACTTCTTCGGCCTACCTCTACCTCTCTTGAAACCATTCCCAGCCAACCTCTCACACCTCTTCACAGGGGCATCCGTGCATCTCCTCTTCACATGCCCGAACCATCTCAGCCTCGCTTCCCTTATCTTGTCCTCCTCAGGGTTTTGTGTAAATGCTAGCTGGACAATCTACAGCCTAGGAGTTAGGACTTTGACTGCTAATTGATTGCTTATCTTGTGCCACTTTGCAGGAGGTCAAGTGTCTACATCTGTTGAAGGGGTTTTCACCAAAACATTTTGAAACAACGATAAAAAAGGCAAAGAGAGGTCATATTTCGGACCTGCTTTTAGAGCTTCCTATTGAGCATCAGATTTACGACATGGTTGATGCTGAAGGAGAAAGAGGGTTACCCTTCATTCAGGTATTGGATATTTTCTATTATGAATGTCGAAACTAAAACTGATATCATTTTAGTAGTGCTGATAGTATTTATACGTGTATATTCTTTTCTTCATTTCTGGTGTAATTTCACCCTATCTATAATTTGTGGCTTGGATCATATTTTTTGAATCTTTTCTCAGTCAACTTCGAACTCAAGTTGATTGTCTTTATTATCATATTTAGGTGCAATTTCACCCAAAGCCTCATTTTTATCTTTATGATCATTCTTCAAGCTTTGGAATTTGGATCAAGACAAAATCATCCTTATAAAAAATTTGTAGTCGCCAAATTGTTCCTCATTAATGTAACCCTTTTGTCTCTCATATACAGATACAACCATCTTCTCCTTTTCTTTATTTGTTTTTACCATCTCTTCTCCTTCTCCTGGATTTTTCAATTTACATTGAATGATGTATTTTGTTAATTAGATCCTCATAAAAAAAAGTAATTAATGAGATATCCAATATTGTTGCTTTGGTTTAACTATGTTTATATTGATTAAAAACTTTAATTATATATTTTTTATTGTTTTATTTTAATTTTTTAAATACTTCATTCAAGTTTTGCGGAATAAAATTTTAAGTCATTTTTCTAAACAAACATTGTTATTCTCTAAAAAGATATTTTGCAAAAGTACTTCTCAAAATAAGTAGTTTTTAGAAGTTTGGTCAAACAAGCACTAAACATAGCTCAGCTGAAAGGGAACAGGAGCAATATTACTGGTGTCAATAAGTTTTTGTAGTTTAACTTTCTTTTTATCAGTAAGTTTTTCTAATTAAACTAGCCAAACTTTTTGCAATATATTTATTTGCTTTACATTTATGCCCCTTTTCAGATTGCATGTGTGTTATATGGTATGACACACATTTATTGTTGAATTCATGTAGTTGTGTGCGCATTTGACTTTTCAAAATATGACTCTTATGCGAGGCTTCCTTCATATGTACGTATGTGATTTCAAATTTTTCTTTGCGATTATAATGTTTTTACAGGTATGTAAAAGGCTGGGACTTAGCAATAAACAACACTACAATAGGCTGTTTGATATTATTAATAGATTCGGAATACATATGGAGCCAGAACTCATGAACAAAGCCAAGGGTTACCGACTCTGGACGCCCGGAAACCATAATCCTGGAGCTTCAACTATCACTCTGAATAAACCACTAGTGGACCCTTCGGAAACTTCTGGGTGCACTCCACTTGGAACACATTTAGAATTTCAAGAGAACTCAAACTCAGCATTAGCCAGACAAGATGTGGATGCTTCAGTTCCTGAAGGTAATGGTGTAGGTAGTAGCCATAATGTAAGCACAGGAGTTGAACCAAAAGCTTCTGATGGCTTGGTGTTGGATGAAAAGGATGAATCTGTCCCACTTTGTCTGAGCAGTTCACTGGACTCAACCATCAAAGTAGGCAGTACCACTTCTGATGCAGAGTTACAGATAGTGAGTGCATCATCATCATATGTTGCGCCAGCGGAAGCACTGCCTCTTGCTGTGCCGACACCTTCAAGACGCCGATCTTATCCGAGGTATCCCTGTCTCACATTGGAGGCAACCAGTGCAAAGAGGGAGCAGTGGATACTTGAACTTCTACAGGTATTTTTACTTGCCTCTTCTTTTTAAGATCTTCTGGCTGTTAGGCTACATATTGACACAGATGAAGGATCACAAATATTTTCTCTTTAATCAGGAGGAGAAGTTCCTGGTCAGATCAGAGCTATACAGAAGGCTTCAAGATCTTGAGAAGGAAAAGACGACAATGACAGACAGAAAGACCTTAGATCGTTGTCTGAATAAGCTCTTGCAAGGAGGACATTGTAAACTTATCGTTGCTTATGTCCCTGTTCTAACAAATTGTAACCACAGTCGTAGGATACAGGTGGTTTTGCACCCTTCAGTTTCTAGTGTATCTGCTGAACAGATTCATGAGAGATTCAGGTCTTTTGAAACACAAATCCGAACTCAATCCTCTTCTCAATTGAAAAAGGGAGAGCCAATTCCTCAACTGAATGATCTTGCCAGGACGCATAAAAGCATAAAATTGAACCAAGCTGAGCGAGGTGAAGCTATGCGTACAAATGGATTTGTACTGGCCAAGATGGTTCGCACAAAGCTTCTTCACATCTATCTGTGGGAATATATGAACTGTTTGCCTGGTTGTGATGATGTTTTGTCATCTTTTAAACACGGTCATGACCTAAAAAATCCTCATAGTACATATAAATCAATTGATTTAAATGCAGCTATTAAGGCCATGCCGCTTGAACTGTTCTTACAAGTCGTTGGCTCTACTCAAAAGTTTGAGGATACGATCGAGAAATGTAAAAATGGGTTTTGCCTTTCTGATCTTCCTCTGCTGGAGTACAAGCATCTGATGGATATCCGAGCGACTGGACGTCTATCATCGTTGATTGACATTTTACGACGTTTGAAGGTACAATGAATTTTACTTCGAGAATATAGATTGTTGATGCTTGGTGCAGTGTGGTTGCTGGACAAGGCTGTAGGAGCTATCAAGATAGGAATGTTGCTATTGGAAGAGGAGTTCATTCATTCATTTCTTTTCCCAAAAGACAATTTATCTTCTATATACATGCTCTATTTCCATTAGGAGCCTAAAATGTTATCCTACTGTTTGAGTGGAGTTCACTTTCAATCTCCATTATCAACTGGATGTATACTAATAAAGAGCATAATCTAGTTCAGGTTGCTTGTGGAGAAGAACCTGATACCTGCAATTCAGCCTCCGATATCTCTTGACTAAATTCATAATTTATTTAAGGGAGAACCTTGATGAGAGTGAAAATTGTTTTCTTTGTAACTTTCCCAGCAACTTCTTTGCACTCCTTTCCCATAAAAAAAGTTAATCCTTCAGAATATTTAGAGCTTGGGGAACACTCAAAGAAATAGCAGTTTCTGTAGTTGAAAGCCGTTTGAGACGCTTGTGGGACGTCTAATAGGTATTAAGTTTCAGGATTGACATTCCTCGTGGTGCTTTCAGTTTGGTGTTATGTGGTATATCTCTCTCTCCGACAAAGAAAAGAACATAAGAAAAAAAGTTTTAAATTATAATTGGTGGTAACTGCCTGACGACATATCTCTCCCTGTGAAATACCTTCTTACTGGTCATTCCTGTAAGTAAACAAAATCCTAAAGCTCCATAAACTAATGCAAAAGCTGGCACATTCACTCTTTGAAAGTGAAAAGGCTTCGTATATGGGAAAATCTAAACTGAGTTATGGAATTCATTATATTGAACTCCTTATTCTAGTGAGGAAGTATTGGCTGTAAGAGTTTATGTTAGTTGTTTATTGATGCTGTAGTTAATTGGTCTTATATTTATTTATGGCAGTTGATTAGGCTTGTATGTGGTGGACATCCAGAAAACACTGCAGATCTCCCTCATTCTACTCTGACTCATGTATTGGAGCTTAAACCTTACATTGAAGAACCTGTTTTCTCAGTGGGGTCATCTCATTTTAATCATTGTCTAGATCTTCGCCCTCAAATCAGACATGATTTTGTTCTTTCAAATAAAAAAGCTGTTGAGGAATACTGGAACACTTTAGAGTATTGCTATTCTGCTAGTGATCGTAAAGCCGCTTTGCATGCATTCCCCGGCTGCACAGTTAATGAGGTTTAATCATTTTTATTTTCTGTCTTTCAGTGACTATTTTGAATTTCCATTCTTTGAGCTAAGTGGATGTCCACGGGGAAGGGCCGGACCACATTAAGTCTATTGGATGTGGCCTTACCTTGCATTTCTACAAGATGTTGTTATATATCTTTTTTAAGATTGAGTATTTGGTATACCTCAAGTGGTATCTTTACCTTTTAAAGGAAATAACAACTCGGGAAATGGCCAAGAGTTGACAGTACTTGATGCAACAAAGTGCTTAAGCCAAGGGGCCTAAATAAGCTAACTTATGATGAAGTTGTGCACTTAATTGCATGTCTAATCATTTCTTTAGAGTTCGATTGCATCCTTGAAATGGTTAAGAACAAAGGGAGATTTCTTGTTGTACTGCTATTTTTCTATGATTTGTTATGTATTATTAAAAAAGTTACTTCCTTTGTTCCGTTATACACGACAGCTGGAATAGGAGTTCAAAATGCTACTCTGACTTGAATATTCCATTTACTAATAATTAAATAAAAATATTGAAGTAATGGTTGAAGAGTTACCTTGATAGAGCAAAGTTTTAAATTTGAATACTGTAGTGATTGAATTCTTGAAATTTGTATAGAAATGGAATTGGTGTCAAGCATTTCACCCAAAGTAGAAAGTAAGGAAGGAAGAATATTTTATCTTTGATTTGTTAATCTGGAAAAATAAAATGGAACTTCTATGCCTATCAAAAAGAAAGATTGCCTTTTAGAACTGTCATTTGTTTATGTAATACGATGGTTAGATTTCCTTGGTAAGTCTCTTGCTCCTTTGCATGTTGATGGCTTGTTGTGCTTAAGAACTTGCTGCTGAATGAGTATTATGTTTGGAGAAATGTTATTTTTGTTTCATCTTTCTGTTTCATTGTATCCAAGGTTATTTGCCCTTCTTGATTGTTTTTTCTCAGTTTCTGTTTGTACTGAGAGAGAAGTATGTTGGTCAGGTATTTCTTTTCCGATCATGGGCCTCAGTCAGAGTTATGACGGCTGATCAGCGGGCTGAACTTCTTAAGCGTGTTATTAATGACGGTCCGCAGAGGAAACTTTCATTCAAGGAGTGTGAGGAGATTGCTAAAGATCTGAATTTGACTTTTGAGCAGGTACTTCTGTGTTCTCTTTGCCCTCTCTCTGAGTTGCAATAAGAAAATTGTTTAATGAATTACATCTGGAAGTTGAATCTGCTGTTAAAAAAGTACTTATGTGGTTGATTATCTAACTTATCTGACTGTTAGACATTATGGGGTCATTTAGTTATTGCTTGCCTTTTATCAACTTGTTTCTTTTAATGGGATGCCAGGATTGTATTTGTAATGTTCTTGGCATTTGGAAATTTCATTTACACAAAATAGACATCTTGGCTTTGGCATACAATAGACCCTTGTGGTCTGGCCCTTCTCCGGACCCCGTGCATAGCGGGAGCTTAGTGCATCCTGCTCTTTTTTTAGATATCTTGGCTTTTGTTCGTTTTTCAACGTAAAATCATGTCGAATCTTACTCGACATTTTTTGCTTTGAGTTGTATGCATATTTTATGATGCTTTTATCAAGTTGAAAGAAACTTCACGCGACACATAATTATTCTTCTTTATTAGTGCTTACGCGCTGCAGGCGGGCTTGGCCGAGGAGGAGAAGATGCTCTTTTGGGAGGAGTTGGACGAGGTGGTGGCAGGTTTACCACTCACTGAGAAGTTATTTGTGGGAGGGGATTTTAGTGGACATATTGGGTCACTTCCATGGGCTACGACGACATGCATGGAGGCTATGGCATCGGGGACAGGAACGAGGGAGGCGTCTCAATTCAAAGTTCATGAAGAAGGAGAAGCTGACTTTCCGTAGTTCGGTGCCTAAGAGTCAGATATAATTTTTGCTCCTTAGAAAGATTGACAACAGTCTTTGTAAAGACTGCAAGATTATTCCAAAAGAGTGTCTTACAACCTGACATAAGTTTTTGGTAATGAATTTGGATATTAAGATGAAGAAGAAAAGAAGGGTTGCGGATGACAAGTTGAGAATCAAATGAGGGTTTGACCATGGCTAGTGCAAATGAGATGGGGAGAGGTTGACAGCCAAGGGGGCTTGGGGGAGTAGCGGGGACGCGACCAGTATGTGGAATAAAACGGCCAGTTGCATTCGGGAGGTGGCTAGATAAGTGTTAGGGGTCTCGCGGGTAGCCGTGGTGGGCATCGAGGTGACTGAGGAAGTTCAAGAAAAGGTGGATGCGAAGAAAGTGACGTATGCGAAACTGGTAAAAAGCAAGGATGAGATGGAGAAGTAGACGAATAGAGAACTATATAAGATGGCGAGGAAGGAGGTAAAACTAGCGGTCACGGCGGCGAAAACGGTGGCTTTCGAATGCCTATACGTTGAGTTAGAGGAAAAAGGCGGGGAAAAGAGGTTGTACAGACTTGCTAAGGCGAGGGAGAGGAGGGTCCGCGACTTTGATCACGTGAGGTGCATCAAGGACGAGAACAATAAAGTACTGGTGGAGAACGCGCATATTAGACAGGTGACGGTCTTACTTTCATAAACTCTTGAACGAAGGAGATAGATATATTTTGTTGGGAGAGCTGCAGCAATTAGGTAGGTGTCGGGATTTCAGGTATTGTAGAAGCATTAAGATTGAGGAGGTCAAGGGCGCTGTTTGCGGGATGCGCGGGGGACCAACGACCGGGCTGGATGAGATTTCAGTTGAATTTTAGAAGAGCATAGGCAGGGCAGACTTGGAGTGGCTGACTGAGATGTTGAATGTCATTTTTAAGACGACGGGAATGCTCGAAGAATGGAGGTGGAGTACAATGGTTCCTTTGTACAAAAATAAAAGTGATATCCAAAGTTGCAACAACTATAGAGGTATCAAGCTGCTGAGCCACACTATGAAAGTTTGGGAAAAGATCGCGGAGATGAGGGTGAAAAGATGCGTGTCTATTTTCGAGAACCAGTTTGGATTCATGCCTGAGAGTTTGACTACAGAAGTCATCCATCTTATTAGGAGGTTGGTGGAGTTGTATAGGGAGAGGAAGAGACTTACATATGGTTTTCATCGACCTCGAGAAGGCATACGATAAAATCCCTAGAGAGATATCTGAAGATGTTTGGAGGCTAAAGGTGTACCTGTGGCGTACACTAAGGCGATCAAAGATATGTATGATGGAGCCAAGATCAGGGTACAGACAGTGGGAGGAGACTCGGAGCACTTTCCTGTAACGATGGGGCTGCAACAGGGATCAACTCTTAGACCATTCTTATTTGTCTTGGTGATGGATGGACTGACACCACAAATTCAAGGGGAGGTGCCATGGTGTATGTTATTCGCAGATGACATAGTCCCGATTGATGAGACTCGCAGCGGGGTGAACGCTAAGCTGGAGGTTTGGAGACAGACTCTAGAGTCTAAAGGGTTCAAGCTGAGTAGGACAAAGACAGAATACTTGGAGTGCAAGTTTAGCAATGAGAGCGACCGTGAGACGGGCGTGGAGGTGAGGCTTGAGACCCAAGTCATTCCGAAGCAAGTAAGCTTCAAGTACCTCGAATCTATTATCCAAGGGAATAGAGAGATTGATGACGATGTCACACATCGTATTGGGGCAGGGTGGATGAAATGAAGGCTTGCATCTGGAGTCTTGTGCGACAAAAAGGTGTCACCAAAGCTAAAAGATAAGTTTTATAGGGTGATGTTTAGACCGATTATGTTGTATGGGGCGGAGTGTTGGTCAGTCAAGGCGTCGCACACCCAAAAGATGAGAGTGGCGGATATGAGGATGTTGAGATGGATGTGTGGGCATACAAGGAAGGATATGATTAGAAATGAAGATATCCGAGGCAGAGTGAGAGTGATCTCGATGGAGTATAAGATGCGGAAAGCGAGGTTGAGATGGTTTGGACATGTGCGGAGGAGAGACACAAATGCCCCAGTGCGGTGAGAATGTCTCAAATGCCCAAGTGCGGTGAGAAAAATCTCATCGACATATAAAAGAAGGTAGATACTATCCCCAGATGTGTGACGAATGAATAAAGAGGTATCACAGGCACTGCCACGAAATCCCTTTAGAGCACAATATAGTGCTGAAACAAGTGAAAAAAGCTATGGGAGCTTGCTTTAGTCCATAAAGAAAAGAGCTTTGTGAAGTCGGCAGGTATATCTTGGATGAGCGGTATGCGGAGGTGTGAGAGGTTGGTTATGAACGGGTTCATGAGAGGTAGAGATAGACTGAAGAAATATTGGGGCGAGGTGATTAAACGAGATGTGGGGGTCACAGATTAGGGTAGAAGGGTAGTAGGTAGTCGAACGTAGTCCTACTTACGCTTACAAACTGATAGGTGTATTGTTATTACTGTAGACATGCTTAGCATATCATACAAATAGGCGTAGTATCGCTCTATAGTCTTCTCTAGTTTTATTCCTTCTGCTATGCGTTTTTGAATGTACTTGATTTATCTTATTAATCTGCGTAGTTACTGCTTCTTTTCAACATGCTCTATCACGACGTATTCGCGTTTGCTAGCACCATTTTCTTACTGCTTTAAATTTTTGACCGGGTCTAACTTTTTTTTCTGCTGTGCTTGTCCTGAGCCGAGGGTCTCTCGGAAACAGCCGCTCTACCTACCAAGGTAAAGGTAAGGTCTGTGTACACTCTACCCTCCCCAGACCCCACGTTGTGGGACTGCACTGGGTATGTTGTTGTTGTATTTTTCTTATTTGTTGACTATCTTCTTCCAGCAGTCTTAGAATCTGAATCCACTTGTCAGCCTAGATAAAACAGAGTTGCTGAGCACCTATATATTGGGAAATATGTTACTGGTAAACTGGCTGATTCTAGGTTAACAATTTATTGTTAGAAACCTGATTTTCCAGATTAATGACATGCTCGAATGTCAGTCTTTAATTGCAGTTATGCCATAAATGGGATAGTTACCATTTTCTGCATGCTACTGGCGAAGTATAGCTGATTTAGTTTGGTATTTGAAGATTAAAGAGGGAAAATAACACAATAAAGTTGAAGAGACAACCGGCTACTAGACTTATAGCCTGTTTGGCCAAACTTTTGGGAGAAAATAAGTGCTTTTTTTGGGGAGTAGCAGAAGCTGTTTTTCAGAAGCTAAAAAATAGCTTTTCACCGGAAGCACTTTTGAGAAAAATACACTTAGAAGCACTTTTTAAACGCTTGGCCAAACACTAATTGCTGCTCAAAAGTGCTGTTTAAATGAATTGGCCAAACACTAACTGCTTCTCACCAAAAGTTGTTTTTAGAAGCTTGGCGAAACAGGCTATTAGGATGGAAGGAATCTTATCAGTTTTTATCTGGAAAAGGATATAGATGAGTTGCTACTGATTTCATAACAAAGAGAAAGAAGAGAAAGATGAATCCCCACAACAAAGAAAAAATAAAGGAGAGATGAGTGGAAGCTGATGCAGACTTTGTAAAGGACTTCTAGTAAGAGACACATAAGGACAATGTTCCCTGATATAATAAAAGGTCAATATTGTACTTAATAATTTACACTCATGACTAGTACATATCTCTGTTAAGGGAGCGATAATACTGCTCTTAATTATGATTTGTGCTCATGACTCGTACATGTTTATGTTTTAGCCTTTTAGGGCAGCCACATCATTTTCAGACAAATAAAAGAAGATACACTGAAAATCATCATGTTAAAGGACCAAAAGATTGCTTATGAGGGGACAGGAGTAAAGGATCTGTGTTGCCTCCAAATTTTTCCTACATTAGATTATATTACTAAATCTGTCATAAACAAGCAGCATGGTAGGAAGCTTCTATTTGCATGTAAACAATTAACTCTCACTTTCTTGTTGTGCAACTTCATGAATTTGTAACTTTATCTGTTATATTAGGGAGCACATCTAAATGATGGATTGGTGAATGCATCAAATACCTAATGATCACCTTCGTATGCATGAAGAGCTAAAAGTAGTTTTCCATTAGAATTCGTCTTGATTGGTACTCTCTCGTGTAATGAGTGAAGAAATTCTTCTAGACCTTAAGAGATTCATTCTTTGAAGGAAACTCTGTTTTGTTTAAGAACATATAATTAAATTAGTTTTTGGACAGAAGGGGGAAGGCTCATTCTTACCTGTCTCTGGGAAAAAAACTTTTTTCCACTACTGATGTTTCATTTGATCATTACAGTATGCAAGTCCTACATTTTTCAGTCAGTGACGGTTTATTTGCAGGTCCTCCGTGTCTATCATGATAAGCGACAACGACGACTTACCAGATTTGATCGAGCTTCAGATGCTGGAAAGGACGAAATTCAGCCGCATCAAGGTACACCTACATTATCTCCAAAGAAAAGGAAAAGACCTGCAAGAAGGAAGTCCTCAAAGCATGCAGAGGCTGGTACCGAGTTTGGACAGCCCCATGAGACGCTAAGCCAGATAGTCAATGAAGAAGAAAGCTCTTTCCCGTCCACTTCATGTGCAAACACACACAGCTTGGAGGGATACAATGTTCGAGATGATGTGGCAGCTTCTGAAGAGTCAGAATTACCTGAAGACGATGGGATAGGACGTGCTTTTCTTGATAAATATGCCTTGTCAAGAGCGAAGCCTACACGCAGGGGAAGGTTCTGTTGGACAGATGATGTAGATAGGTAAATGTTATGAATTACTCCTACCTCATGAGGTCAATAACCTAATGGCTAGTTGGTATGGGCATTTCTTTTTCAAAGTTTCCGATGGTCATAAGAAATTTGAGCTTAAATCCTTGTGTTGGTGATTAACTGCTGCTCCCTTAACGCTTTGCCCATGTTATCCTGTAACCTGGTATGTTTAAGCTTATTACTTGGATCACATGAGAAACTTTATGTACAGGCAACTGGTGATCGAATATGCAAGACACCGAGCTGCTCTTGGAGCAAAATTCAATCGGGTAGACTGGGGAAAGCTTCCAAATCTTCCAGCACCGCCTGATGCCTGCAGAAGGAGAATGTCGACATTAAGAACAAGCCAACAGTTCAGAAAATCTGTTATGAGACTATGTAATGTGCTTAGTCAGCGTTATGTCGATTATCTTAAAAAATCTAAAGATAAAACATTGAACCATGAGGGTCACCAAGCAACAAAATGTTGTTGTTTTAAACGTACCTCACACTTCCTCTCTCAAGATCCATGGGATAACTTTAATGATGCCAAGATAAAATCGGCCCTGGATGATGCTCTGCGATGCAAAAAGATAGGCAAATCAGAGACCTTGGAGGATGTTCAACCTTTCTTTGATAAGTTCTCAGATGATAATCCCGATGAAAGACATGTGAGATTCATGCTTTCTTCTCAGTTATTATTTCATGAACTTTCGTGGGGTGAGTTAGTCGTGAATTATTTAGATTTAGGCCTAGCATTTCAACAAAAATATCAGCAACTTGAGGTGCCGGCACTTGCTGTAGGTTGCTTGCAGAAGTGTAGCTTATCTTGTTTTTTTAATAAACTGTGGCTAACTATATTTTTTTCTTTACAGATTGTTTTTAGAGTTTTTCTTTAATTTGGTTCATGTTCCCCTCTCTTTCAGGTTTCTTACGGTCCTCAATCAGTTTTACAAGTTTCTGATGGCCAATGTGTTGAAAATTTTCCTGAAAAGACTGAAGATTCTGGTACACCATTAAGCTCAAATAGGATTGGTCAGAAGTATGTGAATCTCACAATTGGCAGCATCCCCATCAGTAAACGATTATATGAATCAACAGCAGTTGCTAATGCTGCGGAGCTATTTAAGCTCATCTTTCTCTGTAGCTCAAAATCTCCACTTGTGCCAACCTTGCTTGCTGAAACTTTAAGGCGCTATTCTGAGCATGATCTCTTTGCTGCTTTCAACTACCTCAGGGACAAGAGAGTTTTGGTAAATCTTGTTTTCACTACTATGTCTTTAGCTGCTGGCCTTGTATATTTCTGAATAGTACTCCCTCCACGTCAATTTATGTGATGATATTTCCGTTTTGAGATGTTCCAAAATATTTAATATGATTCCATTAAGTATACTATCTATACAGTTTCCGCAATTTTCAAAATTCAAATTCATCAAACTATTCAAATTTGAACGATGTAAGACTAGCTTTTCATTCATCACTGTAATATTTTCTTCGAAGGGGAGCCTTGGAGTGCCATGTGACCAGGAGCTCATGGGTTCAAGCTGTGGCAGAAATGCAAGGTAAGACTGCGTACAATAGACCCTTGTGGTCCGGCCCTTCCCCGAACCCCGCGCATAGCGGGAGCTTAGTGCACCGGGCTGTCCTTACTGTAATATTTTCTTCCACTACCGCTCGTATATAATACAAGTCAAATTAACGTCTTAAACTTTGTGCTAGTCAAATGCCATATAGAAAAACAGGATTTACAGCTTGTTTTTTACAAGTAATCTCTCCGCCTATATCCTATAACTATAAATGTAAAACAAATGAAATTCACTTCACTATCAGTTTTCCAATAGATGCAACTGTTGCTACAAAGACCCATCCTGCATCTGACCTATAATTAGAAAAAGATTCGTCCTGCATCTTTTTTTTCTCCTACAGATAAATCCTAAGCTTTAAAATTTTCTCCTTGCAGATTGGGGGCCACACCAATAATCCTTTTGTCCTTTCTCAAACCTTCTTGAATTGTATAGAATTTTCTCCATTCCCAAATGATACCGGAAAAAGAGCTGCTAAGTTTGCTAGCTGGCTTTGTGAAAGAGAGAAGGACCTGATTGCTGAGGGGGTGGATCTTCCAACGGATTTGCAGTGTGGAGATCTTTTCCGCCTTTGTGCTCTGCTTTCTTCAGGAGAACTATCAATTGCACCGTGCCTACCCGATGAAGGTGTTGGAGAGGTTGAGGACTCCCGGACATCTAAACGCAAATATGATGACAGTGAAGTTTCTGACAGTGACAGGTATAAAAAGCTGAAAACTTCAATGGCTGGTGATGGTGGTGAGATTTGTTCACGCCGTGCAAAAGGTTTTCCAGGAATTAGGTTGTGCTTGAGGCATGCTACACTTTCAAGAGTAAAAACTATGGATTTACTCAAAGACGTTGACAAATACACTCGCGCACCATCTGTTGAAGAGCATCAAGCCTCTGATCTTGGCAGTGTCTCATTCGACTCGCATGACCAATTAAATGACCTTCCATATACTGCAGTTTCTCCGACCGAGTCACCATGGCAAGCCATGACTACCTATGCTGAATGTGTTTGTTCCTTTTGTTCTTTCCCAGAACAGAACTCTCTGGTATATCCAGAAATGTTTAGATCTGTTTATTCAGCTATCCAAATGGCTGGTGACCAAGGTTTGTGCATGAAAGATATCTCGAAGATTCTAAAGATGCAGGGTATGTAACCACAAACCTACAAGGTCTTCTAACCCCTCCATTTAGATATTCATTGCATCTATTAATATTCTTTTTCCAGAGGAAAAGCTCTCGGAAGCTGTTGTTGAGGTACTAGAAGCATTTGGACGAGTTTTGAAGGTTTGTTTAATTAGCAGTTAGCTATCTTCCCTTGGTTTCCCTTTGCACCATCTGATGAAGTTTCATGCACCTGCATAGAGTTACTAATGAAAGAATTCTGATTAAATTCTCAGTTATGGTTTATCTGATGCTTTTTTGGTGAATATAACACTTTTCACTCTTTTACCGAATAGGAAGTAGTAGTAAAGGGATTGTTTAAAAAACAAAGTCTTCCTTGTAGGAAAAAATAGAAGCTGTTGCTTCATTTGTTTTTTTAAACAGAACTTGTAATGGTAGGGTCAATGTGGATTCACCTGTGTTGAGCGTTAGCTAGTTTTCACTCTGTATAGTGTGTTTGTTCTGTCACTTATGCATGTCTGAATCTTGAGAATTTACTTCATATGAAACTGACTGATCACTCCTGAAAACTATTACCTTGAAATTCCCGGAGCCTGGAGCCCCCCAACTTATATTGTATTTAGAATAATACAAGGTGTACACTCCACCCTCGCTATACCCCACTTGTGGGATGGGTATGTTGTTGTTGTTTGTTAGAATAATGGCATACTTTGGTATGTTTTAACATGAATATGCCGGTTTTAAGTGCCAAATGATATTTAAAACATGTTTATTCAAAGCATGATTTACAATAAGGACAAATGGAAAGAGAACAAACTATCAGCAGCTGGGAAAAAATGCTTTGCAAATGAGTTCCCTGATTCAGTGACATGGAAACTTTTGGTAGGTTATCATGTGACTAGGCACCCAACTTGGCGTAGAGTCATAAACACATACACATGGACTTCAAAATTCTTGTATTACTAGTAGATTGCTCATCCATTTCACTTTGGTCTGTTGTCGTTCTTCTCAGTAAAGTGTTAGCTTGTCTCTTGTGTTGTGGATTCATCAGCCACGTATTCTATGAATAAGTTTTTGGCGTACATACTTAATTTGCTGCTGCTTGTTTCGTCAAATAATATTGTGTGGAGGTAGCAACTATTACTCGAAAGAAAACCCATGACATTATGTATTAAGCCTGGTGGTGTTGTTTGTTTTACATGTGGTTGATCAAGGAAAGAAGGTATTATGCTAGTGATATAATTAAAAGAGAATGAAACAGAGTGCAGTAGATGGACCATTGGGCCTTCTATTTAACTAATCGTCTAGTGGGACCACAAAATGCAGGTCAATGCTTATGACTCTATTCGGGTGGTTGATTCTTTATATCGTTCCAAGTACTTTTTGACTCCAGTGGCTGCTATTCATCAAGATGCTACGTTATCTCCTAATGAAGATTCTGAGGCTAAAATAGATGAGGAGCCTGTTACACACAATGAAGAAGATCATAAAGATGTTGAGTGGCAGAAGGAAATGAGTGGGACTTCTGATAAGGTACACAAAATCACAATTCTTAATCTTCCTAAAGCGATTGCTGAACCTTCAAGTGAAAAGCAAACCATCAATGAGGCAAAAGGTTGCCGGCTTACTGATGTTAGTTCACCCACAAGAAATCATCCAGAAAAACCATATGAACTCCGCTCTACTGGTTTGCATTTGTGTAAGCCAATATTGCCTTGGCTAAATGGTGATGGTACTACAAATGAACGTGTCTACAAGGGACTTGTACGCCGTGTTCTTGGCATAGTGATGCAAAATCCAGGAATAAAAGAGGTATGCGCTTTTACTTTCGCAAAAACACGGACACCTGATCATGACCAGTGAATCTGTGCAATTTAGAATTGTCACTTCCTAAATTTGCTTCAAAATATTAGGGACAAAATGGATCTTAGTTTGTTGTAGAATAAATCAGCGAATTTCTCCTTAATTATTTTCTAATTCTCGTGTATCTTTTTTCATTTCTCTAGTCTTTTCTTATTTCCTACTACTTCAGCTGTAGGCATCTCTAAAATTTCGATAGTTTTAGGTTCATTTGCTTCTCTTATCTTTTTCAATTTTCATATATATATATATATATATATAGTTTTAGGTTTATGCAGATACTTCTGATTTATATTATTAGTTTCGAACTGACTACTTAATTATTCTTCAGGATGATATTATCAACGAAATGCATGTTCTGAATCCACAGGTATGATATTTAGTTCTGAATGAAATTATTAAAATTCCAATAATCTCTCTTCCGGAGCTCTCTTTCCATAAATTATGAGCTGTTCAAAATTCTCATTTTTTTTCTTATTTCTATCTCATAGTTCCTCAAGCTGTTTCTAGATTGCCTTAGAAACTATGTTGCTCTGACTCCAAAAAAACGTCGCTGTAACCTGTGTCGGATCTTCAAAAATTGCACTACTTTTGGAAGTTCCTACACGCACCAGGTGGCATATTTGTAAAGAGTCCGAGCAACATAATTTTGGATGCACCTCATGGGTCTTAGTCTTTGTCTAAGCTTTCATTTTGTTAGTCCTGATGTTCCTTTTAAATATAGACGAATTTATCTCTTTACCATACTTGTTTATAAAAGCTAGGATCTTTTTATGGTTTGTGAGGAGATGTGCATCCTAGGCAGAGAATTGCTGGCATATGTAGCACTCCTTCCGTCCCAAAAAGATTGTCCTACTTTCCTTATTAGTTTGTCCCAAAAAGATTGACACCTTTCTATATTTAGAAACAATTTAACTTTATGAGATAATTTACAACCACACAAATATGGCTTGTTTTGGACCACAGATTTCAAAAAGTCTTCCTTTATTTTTTAATCTCCGCCAAGTCAAACTAAGACATCATTGGTACAAGGGGAACAGTTAGTTCTAATTTCTAGTCTTGTAGATAACAGAGAAACAAAATTTTGGTAGTAACGGAGAACTTACCTCTCAAGTCACCTTTTCAACAATTATTCAAAAAATCATTTTGGTATGAATGTGTTATCTTGTTGCGTGGACTCTGCAAAATCTTGTTTCACCCTTGTTGGATCCTCCAAGAATGCACTATTGTAGAGGATTCGACACGCATCCAACGACATTTTTGGAGAGTCCAAGTAACATATGTTATCGGTAATAGAGAGGCAACTCTTGATATTTAAGAGGCACTTTTACCTTTTCTCATCTTCTAAAACATTCTTGATGTGTTTCTTAGAGTTGTAGAAGTTTGTTAAACATGATGGTTCTGGACAACGAAATCTTTGCGCGTAAGATTCCTCAGACAAATCCAGGCAGTGCACCAACAATTCTGGGTAGTCTTCTTGGTAGCCATTTCAAGAAGTCTCAATTAATTTCAAGGGAGCATTTCTTTGCAAACCCCTCTAGTACACACCTGTTGTGAAGGACAGTAATGCGTATTCGCATTGATATTGAATGGCTGATTGCAATGATGAAGAGAAAAGTCGAGTTCTCTGATAGTTGAGCGGATCTAGTTTTTTTTTTGTCTCGTAGTAAATGTTTGTGACTGATGCACAATTGTCGTTGTTAGTGCTGATTTTTGTATAGTAATTTCTCTACAAAAAATGCTCAACTTGTAGCCTGATTGGACACGGAAGCGGATGTACATGTAATTTAGGGGTTTCCTGAAAAACTTTTGCCTAGACCTTGTATATGTATTAAGAGAATCACTAGTTAGTCATCTTGAAGTCGTAAAAATCTTGTGTACAAGGAAAATGAGATGGGGACTTTTGAAAATCTTGTGTACAAGAAATAAAAGAAGACTTTTGAAATGTGGATTCTAAAATAAATCTTAAATATCTATGTGGTTGTAAATCACTTCATAAATGTAAATTATTTCTAAATATACAAATGTGTCAATTTTTTGGAACAAATTAATAAGAAAAGTAGGACAATCTTTTTGGGACAGAGTACTCGTCTTTCTTTTTTGTATATTTAAGAAGCCTTAAATACATATAGAGCTTTCATGTGGTATTACCATCGTTCAAAGAGATGCAATTAATCCTAATTAGCGGGAAGTCAATTAGAAAAAAATATACCAGTCTTTCGTTTTATAGAGAAGGGAATCAAGAAACTAGTTGATAAATTGATGTGCTTTTAATTTGATAATGTTTGGTATTAAATTAAACAAAAATCAACAGTATTTAACTTGGTTTAGTATTAAGCTAGCAAAAATTAAAAAGAAACAGAATCAGAATCAAAGTGTAAGTAAAAACTAAATTATGTTTCAATTTTAAAACTATTTTTTTATTATAGATAACTAGCTTGTTTAACTAATTCGGATTTGCTCTGATTAAATCCACTAAGGAGTAAAATACTTCATACGAAAAGGTTATTATCCTCGATACTCAAACATGAGATTTTTAGTTAATGGACTGATTGGGTGAGCAAAGAATATTATCGTTGCACGAGCTTCGTGCCTTTTTACTAATTTTAATCTCGAGTTTAAGTCATATACATTGTTTAAAAAATAATAATATATACCATTAGTTCAAATCAATTTAATTTTGTGATATTTTTTATTTTTTGAGAGTCAATTTCACTAAATTTTAAAGCTAAATTATATTAAATTAACTTAATATTTTAACATTAAAATTTGTATATTTGAAAACTGATCTGGTTGACGATGGCCCAACTGTCAAGTTCATGCTGGTCTTGTTGACGATGGCCGCAAATACTTTCACAGCATGAATACATTGTACTCTTTGGAACCAACGATTGAACATTACGGATGCATGGTTGATCTTACGAAATTTGGTTTCTTTGGGCCGAAGCTCATTCGTTGATCGAGAGTATGCCGATGAAGGCTAATTCCATCATTTGGGGAGCTCTTTTAAGTGGATGCCGGTTACATCGTGATACCAAGTTGGCTGAACATGTGCTAAAGCAATTGATTGAATTGGAACCATGGAACTCGGGAAATTACGTTATTTTGTCAAATATCTATGCATCTAACAATAAATGGGACGATTCGGAAAAAATCAGGTCTTCTATGAGATTCCTGCATATATATAGTTGGATAGATATCGATGGAATTATTCATGAATTTCTCGTCGGAGATACATATCATCCTATATCAGAGAAGATATACACTAAACTTGGTGAACTGAGCAAGGAGTTAAGAGAGGCAGGCTATGTTACAAAAACGGAATATGTTCTATTTGACAAGAAATAGAATATATATCTGAAGTCAAGAAATATATCGGAGCGGGAGGAGGCCGGACGCTGAGACTGGATCTGAAATCAAGAAATAACTGTCTGGGGAGTCCTTTGGTAAATATATCTGCATACTGATAGGATAATGTAACATGTTACACTCGATACGGCTTAGCGTGACTTTCATGAGCGAAGTGTAGGTCTATCTCAATGTGCTTGGTTCGCTGATGTTGAACCGGATTATGAGAAAGATAGATGACATAGATGTTATCATAGTACACAATAGATGCCTGACGCAAAGGACACTGAAGTTCTAACAGTAAATTTCTGAGCCAACAAATCTCAGCTACCACATTTGCAACGCCTCTGTACTCAACCTCGGCACTGGAACGAGATAGGGTAGCCTAAAGACTTAATAATTACTATCATATGGATGGAGAGTCATTCTATGATGCATGGGAAAGGTTTAAAGACTTGCAGAGAAAGTGCCCGCATCATGAGATTGAGAAGTGGATGCTAGTCTACATATTTTATAATGGGATGTGTGGCACAACTCGTACCATCATTGATGCTGTTCCAGGAGGTACGTTCATGAGAAAGAGTGCCAATGAGACACATGATTTGCTAGAAGATATGACCACAAACAACCATCAGGGGGCCGATGAGAGAACAATGAGTAGGAAAATGGCTGGGGTTCATGAGCTAGATCTTTATCATCTGCGTTATTGCGCATGTAGCTACTTTGACCAAACAGATGCGTGAGTACCATGTGATTAAGCGATTCAGACACGATAATTTGTGAGATTTGTGGGGTCATACTTTTGATAGGTGCGCGGCGGTGGAAGAATAATGTGCCTATGGGCGAGTTGAGCGGTGGGGAATTTTCAAAGGCCCTACAACAACCCTTACTCCAACACATACAATCAGGGGTGGAGAAATCACCCAAAATTTGCTTGGAGGAATGAACAAGGGCAACAAGCACAGTTTCAAGGCCAAAACCAGAACCAACAGCCACAAGAGAAGCCTGATGAGCTAAAAGCAGCATTGCTAACTGATCAGTGTATTTTATATACACCTTTTGAGTCATTTTTAGTTAGTATTTTACTCATTTTGTTTATGTTTAGTATAGTATTAGGGTCGTTGTCCTTTCTTTTGTGTCACAGCGGTCAGAAATGGAGAAATGACGAAAAGAAGAGAAAATGAGCTTAATTGAGATGAAATTGCACACAAAATAGTTTAATTTCATGAATTTTTGGCATATCTATCCTAAGTGTTCAGATTTTCTGCTTCTAATTCCATTACATTATCCCACTTTACTTCATTTGACGTTTCAAGTAACTACAGCATGCATGATCTAAAAAAAAAAATTATGACTAAAAAATACTCAAAAACACACAAAACAAATCACAAGGACACAAAACAATAGAACAAAATATAAGACACCTCCCAAACTTAACCTTTGCTCGCCCTCGAGCAAAGATAAAAAATATAAACAAAGACACGAAAGAAAGGAAAATAAAATGACTCAAAAACTTTAGTGCACATTAAAGGCACCTGCGCCAAAAAATTGATGCGCGATTTATGCACACACTAAACGCAAGTGCACGTGTCGTGACAAGTAATATAGTCTAGGTAAGACCGAATATCGTCCTCAGAGACTAATTTTCAAGTACCGATTATTTATCCTTTAGTTTCTATTTGGTTAACGTTAATTGAGTTGGAATTCTAAACTAATAATGCAGAAAATAAACTAATTATGAAAATACTTTGATTTAAATCAGTTATGATGGAGAATTAGGGCTTCCAAGATCTTCAACTATCCACTCTATTCAATCCTTAATACAATTAGACTGACTTCTTCTTCTACGTTAAGATAGCAGGTTAACTAGACCGTTTTATACTCCTGTTAAGGTAATATAAACACTCAACCCCAATGGAGAACCCTTATATATTTCAATGATAAGATTGACTACAAAGGAGGATTAAGAGCAATAACCTATTTAGCTACACAAGTATCGGGGTACTTTCGTCCACGATTTAAACCTATGTTTATTCAACTATAGCATATTCACAATCTCCCCTTTCGGATTTCGATTAGAACTCATATAAGTGATGATAACTAGTGATCAATTAATTATCAAACAATCAAAACAACTATTGAATAAATCTTAAACAAGTGAAGAAGAAATCAACTAATTTATTAATTCATGAATAAGAGTTTCAAGAGAATCACAAGGAAATCCCTAATAAAGTAATTAACTCCTAGCCATAGTCACGCTAAGAACTAATATAATCTCCATACATGAACTGAAATAAACAAAGCAAAAGAAAGAGAAAAAAATACTCAAGAACAAGTCTCCAAACCTTCTAGCATCCAAGGATTGTGTTGTGGAATATTTACAAGATGGAATGTGGTAGAATGATGGATGGAGAATGGGATGGTGGATGGATTGTGGAATGGAATAGGATTCTTCTAATGATGTAGAGACTATTTATAACCCAAGAATCCTTTAGGTAAAGGGTTAGGGATTATGTAGGTATGAAAAGTTATGGAATCTTTTAGGTAAAGGGTTTAGGAAAAGTTATGGAATCTTTTAGGTAAAGGGTTAAGGATTATGTAGGTAGGAAAAGTTATCTCTTTTGGACCCTGAACACGTGTCAAATTCGGCCCAAAACTCAGAAATCCCGCGTCGTATGCCATTGGCCTGTCCACGGCATTGAAGAACTGTAGTCAAATCGACTTTACGAGCGTTGTAGCGCGCGCAGCTGGTGGCGCCCTTGAGGCGTTTACGGAGGATTTTAACCGTCGACGATTTTCATCAAGCCGTCGGATCTCCTCTATACTTCCCGGGATTTCTTAGACTTCAGTTATTGGCCCTTTTTGTGTGCAATTTCATCTCAATTAAGCTCATTTTCTCTTCTTTTCGTCATTTCTCCATTTCTGACCGCTGTGACACAAAAGAAAGGACAACGACCCTAATACTATACTAAACATAAACAAAATGAGTAAAATACTAACTAAAAAAAACTCAAAAGGTGTATATAAAATACACCGATCAGTAACACTTACGAATTCGCAGACCCAGTTCATGACAGAAACTAGGTCATCTATCCACAATTTGGAGGCACAGGTTGGACAGTTGGCAAGCATGCTGAACAATAGAGAACAAAGAAACCTCCCAGCATCAGTAGTGAATCGAGGAGCGATGTCGCATAAGCCCGAGGCGGAAGCAGTTAGAACAGGTTGCACCCAAATCAGTGGCTGAAAAAGAGAGAGTTGGAGAAAGCAACTGAGGCAGAGAAGGAAGGGGTTACTGATGACCGCCCTAATTTAGATAAGGCTCCACCCGCAGTGATGAGGGAGTATACTGACAAAATTCCTTACCCTCAAAGACTGCAAAAGAACCTTAAACAAACAATTTTCCAAATTTTTAGAGGTCTTCAAAAAGCTTCATATCAATCTCCCATTCATTGAAGTTTTGGAGCAGATGCCAGCTTATGTGAAATTCATGAAAGACATTCTGTTTAAGAAGAGAAAGCTGGTGGACTATGAGACAATATCGCTGACAAAAGAGTGCAGTGCTATCTTGTAGAAGAAACTTCCCCCTAAGTTGAAAGATCCAGAGAGTTTTACCCTACCTTGCACCATAGAGAATGTGATATGCAAGCAAGCCTTATGTGATTTGGGGGAAAATGTCAACCTAATTCCCCTCTATGTGTTCAAAAGACTTGGTTTGGGGGAGGCAAGACCAACCACAGTCACCTTACAGCTAGCTGATCGCTCAGTTGTGCATCCCTAAGGAATTATTGAAGATGTGTTGGTACAAGTGGGTAAATTCATCCTTCCTGCTGATTTCCTCATTTTAGACATGGATGAAGATGAAAATATTTCCATGATCCTTGGGAAACCATTCCTAGCCACAGGGAGAGCCCTCATTGATGTTGAAAAGGGGGAATTAAAGCTCAAAGTTTAAGGCGAGGAAATGGTGTTTAAAGTTTTCAAGTAGCCCACTGAACCTCAAGTCGATGCTAGATGCTTTTCTGTTAGTGTAGTTGATAAAAAGGGTTCTCATGAAAGTTCCAAGGGTACTGATGCCCTTGATGGTAAGAATTCTGCACCCGTAAATGATGTGGTGGATGAGAACAAGGGAATGAATCATCCTGAAATAAGCCCTGTGAAAAAAGAAAAGGAGAAGGAGGAGAAAAATGGCGATAAAGTGGATATGCGGAGGGGACACTCTACCTCCTTGATCTAGTAAGTAACATGTGTCCGGCTAAAAGACATTAAAGACAACGCTACTTGGGAGACAACCCAATGTTTTAATTATGTTATTCCAATTTTTTTTTTAGTTTATTTATTTTGTCTTGAACAGTCTCACGATCTGGTATGTTAGTGTTGTTGGATGACAGATGAAGGGCATGACTCACTCCGAAGGGCGAATGGTTAACAATGCAGAAAACTGAAGACACAGAAAGTTTTCGTCAATTAGCACAGCAGTACTTGGAGCAGAACCGCGGATCCTCCATCGACTTTGTGCACAATAATTTGGCCTTCCTTCCAGACCTCCGCTATGACCGTTGTGTTGTGTCAGTAAAAGTTGTCCCTCATTATTTTTAGTCTTCACACATTGGGGACAATGTGTCGATTAAGTTTGGGGGAGTGTCTTATTTTGTTTTGAGTCTTTTTGTTGTTTTATGTGTTCATGATCATAATTTTTTTTATGGAGCAAGCATGTTATAGTTGCAAAAGATATTGAGTTGATAAAGTGGGATAATTAATGGAATTAAAAGCGACAATCTGTGTGCTTAAGTTAGATATGCCAAAAATTCATGACATCTAATTACTTGGGATATTTGCGCTTAGCCTGTGTGTGTCAGTTATGGAAAGAAAGGTTGAAAATGTCTAGAAAATCTGTTTGCTTGTTATTTGAGGCGAAATAGTTAAGATGTACATAATTAGGAAAATGATTCAGACATTTCTTTGATAGCCCTTCCTACCATTCATTACCTATCCTGACATAAATTGTATCACTAGTCAGCCTCTTTGAGCCTAAAATAAGATCTTTCTTTAACACCCAATGATTCCTTTGTGGTGCCATAAGTAATATTTGAAAACTCTTGGAATGAAAAGTGTTGAAAAAGAATAAAAAATAGAGTATGAATTTGATGCACCCCAGTGAAAAGCATGCATAGGTTAGGGGGTGCTTGTTATTTATAATTTATCTCATTCTCTCAAAAGAAAAGAGGGGAGAAAATAGGTATGAAATTGAAAAGAAAATCAAAAATAAGGAAAATGAGTTGAATGAAAATGATTATGGTACGTAATTGAGCCTAAATGCCTACTTTTACCTACCCCTGCCTAAGCCTACATTACAAAGTGAAAGTTCTGATGATCTTTAATATGTATGTCTATGATTAGTGGAGAATAGCAAGTAAACAGATCTATAACGTTTGAGAAAGATGGAATGAGATTGACATGCATAGGTTAGGTATTTGTATTTCCAATTGATCATGATCTAAGTGAATTTGCGAAATATCTAACTTGAAATTCTAGATTGCTAAATACTCATGCTATGTATGTTCTAACATATTATCCCAACTTTCATCCATAATTTCGAAGAAGCAGTGCTATAACTACTTGATCCATCTTATAGAGTCTTTGTTTTTATTTTTTGTTTTTGTTTAGTGCTAACTCGAGGGCGAGTAAAGTGTAAGTTTGGGGGTGTTTGTTGAGTGTATTTTATACACTCTTTTGAGTCCTTTTTAGTTAGTATTTAACTCTTTTATTTTGCATTTAGTATAGTGTTAGGTGTGTTTTTCTTTCGTTTGTGTCACAACGGTCATAA
Organism: Przewalskia tangutica; assembly: GCA_029844215.1. NCBI lineage: Eukaryota > Viridiplantae > Streptophyta > Magnoliopsida > Solanales > Solanaceae > Przewalskia > Przewalskia tangutica. The sequence goes on from CM056732.1 coordinate 1,037,874, forward strand.
AGGAGAAGATACTACTTTTGAGGATGAAATGAGCTTAACTGAGGATGAAAATTGCACAAGCACAGCCCAAGAAGTGCCAAGAAGAACAGAAGAAATCTGGCAGATTCCGGACAAAAATAAAAAATGCAACGCGGTGCCTGGCCAAGTAGCACCGCGGTTCCATGGAACCACGATCAGGAAAATTAGCACCGATGCGTAAAAATTATCGAAAGTCCGAAACTGAAACACCGTCGAAGGCACCGCAGTCCTGGATAGAGGCACCGCGGTGCCATATGTCCAGTGAGCTACAATGGTTTCAGAAGAATTAGCACCGCGGTGCCGGCCAACGGAACCGCGGTGCCGACGCGTATTTTCAGAAAAGTTGGATCGAAATTGGACAAAGGTAAAGGGGTCCGAAGTAAGGTTTTTCTCTGATATAAATACCCTAAACCCTGTCATTATTAGAGATACTACTTTGGAGAAGAGAACTACGACTACGAGCTACAATTGGAGACATCTTATTGTTCAAGTTATTTTCTTTCCCTTATTTTATTTCAGTTTATGTTGGATTGTACTTTAGTTATTGACATGACAATGTTTATGAGCTAAATACTTTAGTAGGGTTTCCATCGAGTCTTCTTGAAACTATTTCATTTAGTTAATGCATTAGTTTTTGAGTTCTTCTATTTCCTACATTAAGAATACAAACCCGTATTATATTAGTAAACTACAACTAACATAACAACCAATTGAAAGAATTCGGGCTTGCTTTTTCAATTCACATCTATGAGCGAGGAAACTTTATCAATTCCAACGCAACTTATCCTTTTGGAGCTGACGTAACAACGGCTTTCGCGCTAGTGCGCTCATCCGTTGCTTGGTTTGGGGAATCACGGGGCCTTACTTATTCTCCGAGGCTAATTCAATTCTTTCTTGTTGTGAAAGAAAGCAGCAACTCCTTACAGAGGCAAGTGATTTATAATACGATAAAGAAAGAGTAGGAGAAAGCAAGAAAGGATGCGATCCTTAATAGTTCACTGTTGGCGGAAGCCAATGTCCACCTACGCTCCGCCATCCATTTCAAGTTTTCCTTTCTAGTCATGGTCACCATTTTGTTATCACCGCCTTCACCCCCCACCCGGAAATAGAGAACCAAGCTCCGCGTCCACCGAAAGTCGGTAACGAAATGCGAAGGGATCCTTATGCTCAATTAGTTGAGGACGCACAACAAAAAACTATCAAAATCCAGGGTGTAATAGACGAATTGGAAGAAGAATCTTCCAGGGAAGTCTTAAGAATCTACGTACGCTATCAGATCGTCTGGAGTCAGAAATCTCGCAACGGTTGGAGAAGTCGGGGTAGCCCGGTTCTAATTCCATATGCAGATTCTAATTGAAATCAAGACCAGTATGGTTGCTTTTCACTTTTATCATTAGCTAAATTAAGATTTCCGACTTCGAAGTTCCTCTCCGTCTCCCTTTGCCAAATAGAGACTTCAAGAAGCTTCTATTTATAGGCCTTGTGTCACGACCCGACCAGGGGCGCGGTACTCCTGAGGGTACCCATCGGTATACATCAGAGAATAGCAGCGGAACATACATAACACATAACTTATAAAAAGGCAAACATAACTGGCAAGCCGATAAGGCTGCCTTCCATAAAAACATACTTAATCAAAAGTATAGCAGTACAACTTGTTCTTACAGCCCAAAACACATACGTGACCACAGACCTCTAAGGATAACAATTGTGGCGGGGCGGGGCCGCCATACCCACGAATATACAATGCCTATAACATCGAGGAAAAACCGTGCCAACAAACAAAAGCCCGGGGAATGAAGCTTCGACACGGAACAGTGATCCTAAGAGCGAGGATCCACCACTGCTTACCACCTGCGGCGTGACGCGGCCCAGGAAAGGGTCGATACAATATGTACCAAGTATGTAAAACTGGAAAATATTGTAATAATAATGTCATAAGTCTGAAAAATAAGCTGGAGTTATGGAAGAAAATCAAAATACAGTACACTGTGCCTTATTAACAATGAGAGTAACAAGTATATACTTTACTGCATAAAAATAGGAGGCTTGTGATCAAAACAGGTCCTCGCTTTGTAGTATCAATAAGCAATCCTACTCCTGGGACTATTTCACCCGCATGGGTCTTGTGGACCCGCATGAGGTATTCCTCGCATAGGCTGTACCCGCCCGCATGGGACTATTTCAACCGCATAATCCCATAGGACTCGCATGAGGTATTCCTCGCATCATGGGTAGCAAATCTACGGAACAGGTGGTATAACGATCTTGGGGCTTGCCCCTCATTTATACTCTTACCCTGAAGCAGGTGGTACAACGATCTTGGGGATTTACCCCTCATTTATACTCTTACCCTGAAGAAGGTGGTATGACGATCTTGGGGCTTGCCCCTCATTCATACTCTTACCCTGGAGAAGGTGGTATAACGATCTTGGGGCTTGCCCCTCATTTATACTCTTACCCTAGCTCAATCGGTCATATCATATCATATATATAAGTTACGAAAGCTCATACTTCTTATTAGTCTTGTTCATATACCCTCTCATTTTAGTTTACTCAAGGCACTAACATATTTAATAAAAGAAAATCCGGGAATTTAACCCAAAGTACCACATACTTATATATTGTAAAAATGACTCTTTTTCATATAAAACCTTTGGGAAATTGATGCCTTAAAATCAATTTGCCTTTCATAAATCAAGTCATTCGTCCTTACTTATCTTACTTAGAGTAAATCTCTTCTTATTATCATTTCATAAAGCTAACAAACCAACTTCCCATAAAGTTGTTATATTGACCCTATACTTTAGTAAAAATTATACTTTTCACAACGATGGACTTATACTTTTTAAGTGAAACAAGTCTTTATATACTTAAAACAAGTAAGAATACCAAATCTTGTCGTCTCCGTACTACATAGATACAACTACTCATGCTCAAGAGATAGGAAAGCTCCACATACCTCTTCGGTCAATCCACTTGCTAAGCCCAAACTACCGCAAGTAATATGTCAACCTAAAATAACCATGATACGTTTATTAACCTCTAATTTCAATGTACAATAATCCAAGTTCAAAGTTACTAATTTCTATGGAAAATTGGGCAGTATTTCCTTTGTTTCTACATACTTTGCCACCTTTTTCAAGGCCGAATTCAACATCCAAACGCCACATCTTAGGCCCAACAATCCAAACATTTCAAAGGGGATTACACACCTAAACTTGGGTGTGGAAAATTCTGCCCCATAAGGTACAACAATTCACTTAACAATTCAAAGTAGTTTGTAGGCTACAACATGCTCATAATATCTTCTTAACCAATCTTTTCATATCAAACCCACATTTCTTACATGCAATGAATCTAAGAGAATTATTTACTACCACAAATCCCTTCTTCTTTACATGCAACATATGTAACTAGCTACAAGAGAAGAATTGTTACCTTAGAGCTTTAACCAAAATTACTCCAACAATTTTGCTAGCCTCCTTTCAAGAACACCACATGATAACTCCTAAGGTAGCCACAAGCTTCCTAGCATCCTAACTTTTCAGATTTTCCTTAAGCTTTGAATTCCTCTTGGAATTTTAGAGAGAAGTGAGAGCTTTAGCTTAGAGAGAGGAAGACTTTGAAAGATGACCAAGTCTTCAAGACTTGGTCAATATAAGGGACATGCAAAAATCAGATGGGAGGGGACACTTGTCACCCTCCCATGACCTTTTTAAAAGAAGAAATCTGATTTTTCTAAGTTTTTTCGCCAGAAATCCCGCCTCGGCGCCGCGACCCTGCAGCCGGCGCCGCGGCGCTGAAACTTCCGCCACCTCACAGAACTTCTGGCACCGCGGCCCTGCTTCCGTGGCCGCGTACTGCAACAGCGACCCTCGGAATATCCGTGCGCGCGCAGCTCTGTCCGAAACACATTTTTGTCCGACTGCGCACTGAACTTGTAACTCCCATAACTTTCTACTCCGATGTCCTATTGACGAACGGTCGGTTGCGTTGGAAACTAGACTCAACGAACTACGCACCAGGCCTTCGAAATACTTAGGAACTCTCAATGTACAGGGTCATAATCCGCCTCAAAGTTGACTAAAACCCGTCCGAAACAATCCGTCAACCTATCTTTCGAAAATTTTAAGCCCTACTCCCTTTCGTATGCTCTCACACGTAAGGCCGGAACTACGGGGTATAACATTCTCCCCCCCTTAGAAACATTCGTCCCGAATGTTCCTTCAAACTTACTCGATCACGATATCGACATAGACCCTCTTAACTATTCTTTTTACAATTAAAGACGCTCCACGAGCCACAACATTACTCAAGCATAATTGCCAAATAAAAACTAACAAGCAAGAAAGTAGGTTACCTGGAGGTATAGAAAATAAGTGAGGATACTTCTTTATCATGTCATCCTCAGCTTCCCACGTCATCTCCTCTCTGTTCTCGTTCCGCCATAATACTTTGACGGAAGCCACGTCCTTCGTCCGAAGTCGCCTAACCTGACGATCGAGTATCGCTATGGGACTCTCCTCATACGATAACTCCTTTGTCACCTGGACATCATGGATCGGTTGCACTCTAGATGGATCTCCAATACATTTCCGGAACATAGACACATGGAAAACTGGATGTACCGCCTCCAAATCGGACGGCAGATCTAACTCCTAGGCAACCTTGCCTACCCTACGGACAATCTGATAAGGCTCAATGTACCTTGGGCTAAGTTTCCCCTTCTTTCCAAATCTCATCACGCCGTGGTGGCGCTTGAAAGACCCAATCATCAACCTCAAACTCCAGTGTCGGCGCGATGATCTGCGTCGACTTATGTCGACTACGGTGACAATAACCGCTCTGGATAAGCTTTACCTTATCCATCGCTGAACCAAGTCCGGCCCGACTAAGCGAACTTCTCCACCTCGAACCAGCTATCGGTGACTGCACTTCCTTAGTATAAGGCCTCGTAAGGCGCCATCGAATACTAGAATGGTAGCTGTTGTTATAAGCAAACTCCACGAGAGGCGGATGATCCTCGGCTACCACGAAGTCAATAACACAAGCCCGCGATATCCTCGAGTGTGCGGATAGTGCACTCGGCTTGTCGTCGATCCCGAGGATGAAACGCCCGTCGAGACTCACTGGGTCCCTAATCCTTCGGAAAGACCTCAGGAAGTTAGCGTGGCGGGTTCCTCATGCGAAATAATCGTCTGAGCACTCGTGCGATCTCACAATCTCACGATATCTGATCTAGCATAATCCTCGTCAGAAAAAGTCGTCATTTGGAAGAAAATAGGTGATTTCGTCGACTGTCGACGATAACCCAAATGGAATCATGCTTATACGAGTGGAAGGTAACCTGTAATAAAATCCATATTTACCATCCCACTTCCAGTCGGAATATCAATAACTGCAATGACCTCACCGTGCTACGGTGCTCAACTTTGACTGGCGACAATTCGGGCTGCGCTACGAACTCCATGGCGTCCTCTTGAGCCCGTCCACCATACACACATCGAGGACATGATACATCTTAGTCGACCGGATGAATAGAGTAATGCGAAGCGTGTGCCTCACGAGAATCTGGCGGCGAAGTCTGTCCGCATCGAACACTGGCGACCCTCAAATCTTAGCACCCCATCCGGCGCTACCTCAAATAGAGTCTTCTCTTTCTGAAAAGCGGCATCTCGATACCGTACCATAATCGGATCCTCACACTGTCGCCTCTTCACCTCATCGGCGATGGAAGACTCGGTAACCTCTCGAATCCGAACTCCATCACTATCAGAATCAACCAAACGAACCCCAAGTCTCGCTAGCTGATGCAACTCTCGGACCATATCCCTTTTCTCTGGCTGTACATCAGACAGACTACCAATCGATCTGCGAATAAGGGCATCTGCAACTACATTGGCCTTCCCTGGGTGGTATAGAATATCAACATCGTAATCCTTAGCGGCTCGACCGCGTCTGCATGCAAGTTCGGCTCCTGGTGAAGATATCTCGGAGACTCTTGTGGTGCGTGTAAATATCCACATGAACTCCATATAAATAATGTCTCCAAATCTTGAGGCATGAATCACTGCTTGACTCCAAGTCATGTGTGGGATAGTTCTTCTCATGCTTCCTAATTTGCCGAGATCGTAGTTATAACGCTTGCCGTCTTTGCGTCGGCCGCAGCTGACGACACTTTGGCGTCGCGATAAACCACGTATCCATCTAAACCTGCGGAAGAGTAAGCTGGGCGGTCGTCAACTTCTCCTTTAGCAATGAAAACTTTCCTCACAAGTATCCGTCGCGGAACATACCGCTACGAGTCGGCTTAGTCAAAGGTCTTGATATGGAAGCAAACTTCTCCACAAACCTCAGATAATAACGCATGAGGCCCAAAAGCTGCGCACTCCGTCGGTGTAGTGGAGTGCAGGCCAAGTCTTATCGCCTCGATCTTATTTGTATCAACCCGAATACCATGGCCCGATAACATGCCCTAAGAAAGCCACTGAAGCTAACCAAAACTCGCGTTTAGAACTTGGCATACAATTGCCGGTCGGAGGACTCGATCCGTCGCCGAATGATCTGTATGCTCATGCTCTGTGCGCGATTACACCAAGATATCATCAATGAAAACTATAACGAACATATCCAAGAATGGCTTGAACACCCTGTTTATCAAATCCATGAATCTGCTTTGGGCGTTAGTCAACGAAAGACATCACCGAACTTCATAGTGCCCATACCGGGTCTGAATGCGATCTTTGGGATATCTGTCTCTCTAACTCGCACTTTGATGATAACGGACCGCGAGTCTATCTTGAAAAAACACCTTGCACCCTGTTGGTCAAACAAATCGTCAATGCAGGGAGGATATCTGTTCTTGATAGTTACCTTGTTCATTGCGCATGAATCAATACACATGCGCGTCCGTCCTTCTTCTTTACAAATAACCTGGCGCTCCCGGGAGAAACACTTGGCACGATAAAGCCGCTTCTCCAGCAAGTCCTTCACCTGGTCTTTCATTTCCTTCAACTCGGCAGGTGCCATCCTGTATGGCGGGATAGATATCGGTCGAGTATCTGGCGCCAAATCAATGCAAAACTCAACCTCCTCTCGGGAGGATGCGAGCTTCGTGCGGGAATACGTCGGAAACTCCTAATGGCCGGAGCGGTGAAGGTCGGTATCTCACCTCGATATAGAATACGAACCATATGGTAGATATATCATTTCGCACCATCTTCCAGCCTTGAGGTAAGAAATAAACTTACCACCGGCGCGATATTCCCTTCCACTCGATAAGGCTCGCCACCAGAAGCGGAATCGAACTAATCTCTCTGATCCACATTGGCATAGCAAGACTCTAGCCAATCCATACCCATAATCACATCAAAGTCGTCATATCCACTCTATCAAGTCGACTGAGTCGGCGATTGTCTACGATCATCGGGCAAGCTTTATATATCCGCTCGGTTACCACCGAATCACCTACTGGCGTAGCCACCTCAAAAGGTCTTATGGACTCGGGCTCTATCCCTATTCTATCAACAATATGGGGAGATATATAGGACAAGGTAGAACCTGGATCTATCAAAGCATATACATCACAACAAGAAACCAACAATGTACGTGTGACGACATCTGGTGACGCCTCCTGGTCCTGACGGCTGGACATAACATAGATGCGGTTTTGAGGACCGCTAGAACTGGGACCCCTACCACGACCTCTGCGTGGCTTTCTTGCGTGAACACCACGCCTCGGGCGTCGGCCACAGCGAAGATCCAAAGACCGCGGCCGTCGGTGAACCATAATACTCCGCCGCTGGGGCGGACAATCCTCTTCCATGGCACGATGGCGACAAGAGTAACAAGCTCCGAACCCATACGACACTCGCCGGATGAGACCTACCGCGTCGAACGCAGAGATGTGGGTGGTCTCGATTAGTGATCCTCGCTTCCTAAAACCCGAAGTCACGGAGCCACGACTCTGCGAATGACCGGTGATCGGACCTCCTGCGAGGCGAGAAGGAGCACCTGTCTTTGGTGAAATGTGGACCTAGTCTGCTGCGAAATTTGTCGCCTCGAAAGCGCCTGAGACCTGCTGTCCTAGCCTCTTGGGCTGGCCTAAATCTAGGCGATCCTGCTCTCTGTCCTCGATCCCTGCGCATACGCTGCGTCTTGGCAATATCCATCCTCGGTGAAGAGCCACCCCAACACGATGAATCATATGACGGTCTAACCGTCACATATCGATGAACCACATGCGCCATGTCCGCTACCATGGTGTGTGCATACGGCCAGGAATCAAACTCAGTGTACTCTCGATAGTCCTCCGTCCCGCCTCGAGTCAAGAATCTATCTCGCGGGCTCTCCTCATCTCGGGAGGTAGAAGTGATCCAGAAAGCCTCGTGAACTCCTCCCAGCAGTGGAAGAGCATCCTCACCTCGACAACACCCATGACTCAAACCAGTTCAACGCAATATCGCGTAACCGGTAAGAAGCTAGTATAACGGACTCAGTCTCCGAGGTCCTAAGCACCTGCATGGTCCGTTGTAACTGCCGCACAAACTCCTGCGGATCCTCCTCGAATCTCAAACCATAGAACTCGGGTGGATGACAACCTAGGAAATCCCGAATCCGTAAACTGTCGGTTGTAGGGTTGGCTGCCTGCTCCTGTCGGCGCTGCCCTGCCACTATGCTGGTAAATAAGCGGATCTGTTCCCCGTAATATCTATACTCAGCCACAGTGGGGTGGAGGCTCGATCATGATCTCGATGGCGCTTCCATTGCCTCGAACTCGTGAGTGGCGGCGTCGTGGAACTTCGCCGCTCGAAACATCATCTCTCGGTAAAGGCGGGCATGTACCTGCGTGACCCTCCGGCGTCCACTAGCGGCTCACCGGTGCCTTGCCTACGGGCCGTGGTTGCCTTGCGTGGAGGCATAACTGATACATAAGGGAAAACATCAAAGGAGGTTCAACCTATAACACAGCTCTATTGCAAGATCTTAGAGTGAAAGAATGGAAACCAATCCTAAATATCCTGCTGACCTCACGATTATAGATGTAGTGCGCAACACACCAATAATCAAGACTCTACTAGATACGATGCGTAGACACTTTCAGGACTAAGCGCTCGATACCACTTTTGTCACGACCGACCGGGGCGGCGGTACCTGCAGGGGTACCGCCGGTATACATCGAGAGAATAGCGTGAACATACATAACACATAAATTATAAAAAGTAAACATCACTGGCCAGCAGATAAGGCTGCCTTCCATACAAACATACTTAATCAACAGTATAGCAGTCCAACTTGTTCTTACAGCCCAAAACATATACGTGACCACGGCACTCTAAGGATAACAAGCGTGGCGGAAAGGGCCCGCCATACCACGAATATACCTGATGCCTATAACATCGAGGAAAAACCGTACAACAAAACAAGCTTCGGAGAATGGAGCTTCGACACGAGCGGTGATCCTAGAGCGAGGATCTACCACACCTTACCGCCTGCGGCATGAACGCGGCCAGAAGAATTCGATACCTGATATGTACCAAGTATGTAAAACTGGAAAATATTGTAATAATAATGTCATAAGTCTGAAAAATAAGCTGGAGTTATGGAAGAAAATCAAAATACAGTACACTGTGCCTTACTAATAATGAGAGTAACAAGTATATACTTTACTGCATAAAAATAGGAGGCTTGTGATCAAAACAGTCCCTACTTTGTAGTATCAATAAGCAATCCTACTCGCAGGACTATTTCACCGCGTGAGTCTTGTGGACCGCGTGAGGTATTCCTCGCATAGGTTTGTACCGCGCGTGGGACTATTTCACCGCGTAAGCCCATAGGACTCGCGTGAGGTATTCCTCGTCATGGGTAGCAAATCCACGAGCAATTGGTATAACGATCTTGGGGCTTGCCCCTCATTTATACTCTTACCCTGAAGCAGGTGGTATAACGATCTTGGGGATTTACCCCTCATTTATACTCTTACCCTGAAGAAGGTGGTATGGCGATCTTGGGGCTTGCCGCCGTTCATACTCTTACCACGGAGAAGGTGGTATAACGATCTTGGGGCTTGCCCGCCATTTATACTCTTACCACTAGCTCAATTAAATCGTATCATATCATATCATATATATAAGTTACGAAAGCTCATACTTCTTATTAGTCTTGTTCATATACCCTCTCATTTTAGTTTACTCAAGGCACTAACATATTTAATAAAAGAAAATCCGGGAATTTAACCCAAAGTACCACATACTTATATTCTATAAAAATGACTCTTTTTCATATAAAACCTTTGGGAAATTGATGCCTTAAAATCAATTTGCCTTTCATAAATCAAGTCATTCGTCCTTACTTATCTTACTTAGAGTAAATCTCTTCTTATTATCATTTCATAAAGCTAACAAACCAACTTCCCATAAAGTTGTTATATTGACCCTATACTTTAGTAAAAATTATACTTTTCCCCTAACCAATGGACTTATACTTTTTAAGACGAAACAAGTCTTTATATACTTAAAACAAGTAAGAATACCAAATCTTGTACGTCTACCGTACTACATAGATACAACTACTCATGCTCAAGAGATAGGAAAGCTCCACATACCTCTTCGGTCAATCCACTTGCTAAGCCCAAACTACATGAGTAATATGTCAACCTAAAATAACCATGATACGTTTATTAACCTCTAATTTCAATGTCTGATAATCCAAGTTCAAAGTTACTAATTTCTATGGAAAATTGGCGATATTTCCTTTGTTTCTACATACTTTGCCACCTTTTTCAAGGCCGAATTCAACATCCAAACGCCACATCTTAGGCCCAACAATCCAAACATTTCAAAGGGGATTACACACCTAAACTTGGGTGTGGAAAATTCTGCCCCATAAGGTACAACAATTCACTTAACAATTCAAAGTAGTTTGTAGGCTACAACATGCTCATAATATCTTCTTAACCAATCTTTTCATATCAAACCCACATTTCTTACATGCAATGAATCTAAGAGCATTATTTACTACCACAAATCCCTTCTTCTTTACATGCAACATATGTAACTAGCTACAAGAGAAGAATTTTTACCTTAGAGCTTTAACCAAAATTACTCCAACAATTTTGCTAGCCTCCTTTCAAGAACACCACCACAATAACTCCTACAAGCTAGCCACAAGCTTCCTTCTTGTCCTAACTTTTCAGATTTTCCTTAAGCTTTGAATTCCTCTTGGAATTTTAGAGAGAAGTGAGAGCTTTAGCTTAGAGAGAAGAAGACTTTGAAAGATGACCAATGTCACGCCCTTTTTCGACCGCGACATTCTAAAATATTAGCGAACCCTGCTCAAAAATGCAAATGTTAGAAAATAAATAATAAAATGCTAAATAGTTTAAGAGGCTCAAAGGTTTTTTAAAAATGCTAAAAGGATGCTAAAATTGCAAAAGATGCTAAAGTTTAAAAGGGTGCTAAAATGCTAAAGGGTTGCTAGAATGCTAAGGGTTCGCGGAGTCGCCACCTAATTAATTTGGGTGAATTAGGACACCTAAATGTTTAACTAGTTTAAAGTAAAACATTAACTCAATTTTATGGTCTGCTAAACTTAGTGAGATTCTGGGTAAGGGTTCTTTATTAATCTAGAGGGAAGGGGTTAGGCACCCTCTAAGATCCGCTAACTTGCGGTTGTCCTGCCAAACCTAGGGTAATTATTATGCTATTGAAAAGGCATGTTTGAAAGATATTTTAATAGAAAGTATTTTTTGGCAAAAGATTAATAAGATTAGTGCTATAAAATGCGTGTAAAGTTTAAAGCATGCCTTAAATAATATATAATGCAAAATAGATTAATTGACTAAATATACACATTTGCCTGCCTTGATTAGTATAACACATGCTTGGGGTTTTCTTAATATATAAAAATAAGATTTCTATATGGGTGCTATAGCAAATGGGTTAGAAATCTTGAAAATAATATCATAGCTACATATGATTAATTATGCAAGTTAAGATTATTAGGTGGTTTAGTGTAACTTAAACTATGTATGGATAATCTAAAATATTTAACCCGAAGGGACACAAATTGCTAATTAACTACTTTCTAATCTATTGACTCAAGATTTGATGTTCTAAGAGTTCTACTAATTAGTGTAGCGTTAGTCAAATAATTACAACAAATAAATGGGATGAGGATATAAATTAATAAGGATGATTCGAAGAATGGCGATGTCCTTTCGCCCGCGGGTTGGAATTTCTGACATGGATGCACATAAATGCGGGCCTTCTTTTGAAGTAGCTCAAAATGAGTCTCGCCGTGAGACTCTTTATTTTGCTCCGATGCGCGCCATGTAAAAATAAGAAAAGGATAAGGATTAGTATACACAAAAATTATATTAGTAATGCAAATAAATGTTCATACGACTTTGAGCACATATGGAATTTGGTTGTAGCAGTCCAGGACAACATTTCAAGAGTGCAATGGAAACATTTGGACCTAAATCTACCCCTAGGATACTATTCCTGCTGCTGCTGGCTCAAATCAAAAGGAAACACCAACATTTCGAGCTTATGTGGACAGTGCAGCAAATGGCACACAACAAAGACCAAGTAAACAACACCAAGCTTACATATTCAATTCATTTATCCCAACAAATGGTAACATTTTAATAATCTATTTTTGACCCATTACGGAATATGTATTCTGCAAACCTCCCATGTGAGATAAGAAAGTAGAAATACAAGCGGGTTGCGCACATGGTCATTTAGATAGCACATGAAGAAGACTCTGCACACTCACTGATTCCTACAGTCTGCCAAATAGCAGATATTGAAAGATAAAGCACACTTAAAGCGAGGAAGTTTATACTTTGTATATTCGAAATATATCACCATATACCCATTAGAAATGGATGGAAAGTTGAAGGAAGATGAACATCGTAAGAAATGGAAAAGAAATATGTTCATATAGATTCAAATAGCACACAAAAAAATGTACAACTCACTATGTGTCTTTTCCAATCTCAAAACAGAAATACCACATCATTGTAAGCATAATAAACAGAACCAATGTCACGGAGGGCAAGGAAGTATAAGGACTCACACGGACTCACAAATATTGTGTACATGCTCACATCTGAGGCTTTTAGAGGCGAAGGCGGCCAATGCTAGACTAGAAATACACTGGTCTAAAACTCCTGCACTAATTTTGAGGCATACTAATAGAACTAGACTCGGAAGAATCCAAATACGTCACGGCGGATGGTAAGCGATGGCATGATCACAAGACAAAGAACACGATCAATTCTCTCCTTAGATAGTTTGAAATATCCCAGCTTTTATGCTTAAGCCTCATATGCAAATTAGGGAAGGCTAAATGTATATAGAAACAAAGAGCCCATGGTTAACATGGTATTGTCACAGGTATCATTCAATGGACACTAATAACATACTAGGAGTGAACTAACTTAAGAGACTTAGCAAGACGACATAATTCAACACCATCTAGGTTTAACATGATCCACAAATAATTAAAAATGTACAGTCCAATACTTCCTCCGTTTTGATTTAATACCCACAGATTTACAAATATTCCAGTATGTTGTCTTTGTATGCCAGTATCGCATGCTCATGAAGGCATTTCCCATATTCAGACTCCACATGACCCCCAAAACCAACATTTTTAATATCATATTAACTGAACTAACTCTATGGGGGTAAAACAGATCTTTTGTGCAACACACTAAACTTGTTAACTCAGTTTACATGATGGTACCAGGTGAGGATGAATGTTGTTATGTTTAAAACAGTGAAACTGAATTCAGAATGTGCAAGGTTTCATTTATGCTATATTGTAGACATGAGAGCATTAAAGCAGGTAAAACTATTATGCACTGAATATGCGACTAAAATAAAGAACAGTATATGATATCCGTTAAAGCGCGACAGACTGCCTATTTGGCTATTTAGTAATCCTGATGCCGACTTCAATAACCAGAATTGTTTGGATGGGCCAGAACTATATAACAACGTTAACAAGAATATGCAACACAAAGCACACAAAATTGCACAAGGATTGAAATTCGAAAGGGAGTGAGTTTACCTTCTCCGGACAGCGACCCGGGGCAGCGTATCAAGTCGTCGGTCCGCTCGACGGGTTTTGGGTTTTGCGATGCGAATGAAAGGTCGACTGGTCCTGACTAAAAGGTGTCGATGCTTACTAGTTTTTGGATGTTCTGTCCTTGCTGCGAGTAGTTGACTGCTGCTAGGGGATGCAAATCGATGCCTATCGGTTTTTGGGTGCTCCTGATTTCTGAATCTCTCCCCTCTCTGCCCTAAATTGCTATGTCGTCGACTGTCTCCTTTGCATGCTCTACTGTGGTGGTTCTTAATTGCTGCTCCCCCGTCTCTGCTCTCTCGTCTCAATTTCTGACCTAAACTCTCTCTCCAACAGCTGCCCCTTCGTATTGTCTTTGCATGTGCGTTATATAGCCTCCCTCAAGGTTCTAATAATGGTAAGTAAATAAGGGTGATTCTAGGCTTGATATTGGTGCTGATTTTGTGTGATTCGAACGGGTTTTGATTCTATGGTAAGAAATCGTTTGGTTATGGAAGGAAGAGCTGGCTAGGGTGCGTGGGTAAGGGAAAGCCCCGGATTCTCAGGCGAGAAATCGGTGAGTCTTGGTGCATTGGGCGAGAATTGCGGCGGCTAAGCTTTAGTATAGGTTTTAGGTTAGATTTATTTTAGGTTTTGTTTTTGAAGGGGTGTGGGGAAGACGAGGATGAAGGTAAAGGCTGATAAAGGCTGGGGCGGGCTTAAGAAAAGGGTGTGGGCCGGGGCGACGGGTCGCGGGTAGAGGGTTAATAGGGGTGTTGGGCTGACGCTGGGTTTGGGTAGTGGGCTGCGAATTAGGGTATTAGACATCAATTCTAGGTATTAGTTTTAGGTTAGTGTTATAATTAATTATTTAATTCTAGGAGTTAATTTTAGGTATTTAATTAGTGTTAAATTAATAACATAAATTGCTTATATTATTTAGGTGCTTTATTAAAATTATTACAAGAATAAAATGGGCGTGCTATTTAATTAATGCTTAATATTTTAGAATGCGACGCTATTAAAATCTTATTATTGCATTATTGCGAAGTTAAATTAAAATTGAATAGAGTTTAGATTAGATTATTTAAATGCTAAATGCAAGTATGATATTTAAGAATTATAAAATGCGCCGCTATTAAATGCATGTATCAAATTAAAATTGATTTTAAATTACAAATGATTATGAAATTCTCTTGCCTATTAATAAATGCGGCTATGCTACCTGACACGACGTTATTGCTAAATTATTTATTTTATGTATTTATTAATTATTTAAGAATTACGACAGAGCTTGAAATCAATTAACGCGGACGCGAGACTCTAAGTGCTTGAAACCCTACGCAAGATGCGATGCCATTATTAAATTGTTTATTTATGCCTGTATTTATGTTTTATCGCTGCATTTTATTATAAAAAATCATAAAAAATTATTTTACCAAATTAGCCTAATTTTATGGTTAATGGCTGGACGGGAGGGTCAAAATTGGGTGTCAACAACCAAGTCTTCAAGACTTGGTCAATATAAGGGACATGCAAAAATCAGATGGGAGGGGACACTTGTCACCCTCTCATGACCTTTTTAAAAGAAGAAATCTGATTTTTCTAAGTTTTTTCGCCAGAAATCCCGCCTCGGCGCCGCGACCTGCGGCCGTGCGCGGCGCTGAAACTCCGCCACGCGGAACTTACGGCCGCGGCCACCTTCCGTGGCCGCGGCCTGCAACTTCAGCGACCCCTCGAATATCCGCGCGGCCGAATCGGCCCGCGACGCCGCTCTGTCAGAAACACATTTATTCCGATCAAACTCCATAAATTTCTACTCCGATGTCCTATTGATGAACGGTCGGTTGCGTTGGAAACTAGACTCAATGAACTATGCACTAGGCCTTCGAAATACTTAGGAACTCTCAATTTACTGGGTCATAATCCGCCTCAAAGTTGACTAAAACCCGTCCGAAACAATCCGTCAACCTATCTTTCGAAAATTTTAAGCCCTACTCCCTTTCGTATGCTCTCACACGTAAGGCCGGAACTACGGGGTATAACACCTTGGAGGCCCCAATTTTACATATTTCTGCCAAATCCTTCTATTATTAAGTACGACTGGTACCATTTCGATGTGTTTCAATTATTTCGAACAAGAGAGGTTTGATGCTTTTGAATCCATTGTATTAATTCCACATCCTACTCGCGGTATGCTCTTTATGATCTCGGCTGTGTATTGAGATCTATTCAATATTGTTATGATTACTTGATAATTAACTAGCTATTAATTGTCATCACTTATATGATTTCGAATCAAAAGTCTGAAGGTGAGATTTGAATATGCTGTAATTGTCTAGGCATAGGTTAAAATCGTGGACGAAAGTACCCCGATACTTGTGTAGTATTATAGGTTATTGTTCTTAATCCTCTGTGTGGTAAAACTTATCATAGAAATATAGAAGGTTTCTGCACAAGGTTGAGCTCTTGTATGTCCTAACCGAAATATAATGACAGATTAGTTAACCTGCTATCTTAATAAGAAGAAGAATCATTAGCATTGCATTAACACGTGAAAGAGTGGATAGTTGAGGAGATTGAAACCCTATTTCCTTCATAACTGTTATAAACCCAAAGTCTTATAATCTTTAGTTTATTTCCTGCACTTAGTCATAATTCTTAGTTATAATTCTCAAACAAAAGAACGATTTCCAAATAGATACCATATGATAGATAATTGATACTTAATAAATCAGTCTCTGTGGATGATAAACTCGGTCTTACAGATCTTTATTACTTGAACGATACGTACAATTGCGTAAGCATCTAGAAATATCGCAACATGTTTTTGGCGCCGTTGTCAGGGACTGGCGTACTGTTAATATCGATCTATCTATTCTTATTTCTAATTTGGTTTTTATTTTCAGTTTTTTTATTTTTCTTTTATTTTGCTTTAGTGCTGTTTGTCGTGATCTGTTTGCTGTTTTTTCTTAGTCTCAGGAACTTAGTTTATGCGAAGTAGGAAAGGAGCTAACATTTCTATCCCTTTGAACCCGGAGATTGAGAGATTGTGCAGACAGAATAGGAAAGAAAAGAAGCGATTGATTCCTAGCATGATAGGAGATCGTGAAATAATAATGTGGGGGATGATGAGTTACCGCCTGTTTTAAGACAACTCCCTGCAGAAAGGAGCTTGGGGGACTATCTGTTGGCAAACATCTTTCGATCACCAATATAGATCGTATCTTAAGATTGTTGGAAAATAATGCAATCTACAGTATGGGAATAGTAAATAACTATTTCAAGTGTTTCGAAAGGATAAACAATAAAATCTACAATAGCATCAAGCTTGTTGTAAACAAGAATTGTGGCAACCATAAGGTTTTGAGTTCTTGAATCGGTCTTGAATTTTTGTTTCAATTGCTGAAAGCTCTTTGAATCTTGATAACCTGAAATCAAGAAATACTAAATCTGAAAGGGTTACAACTGTGCTAAGTCGAGTGATGTTCACTCTGTCCTTAAGACAAGATTCCCCCGTATATATCCTTTTACGTTAATGGGCAATAGTCTCCCAAGATAAAACAACAACTAACAAATGAGCAAAGAAAACTCAAAGTGTTTCTCAAGAAGAACTTTGAGTGTTTGAAGTATGCTAGAGAGGAAGAAGTTCAGAAATTTCTAAGTGTTGTAAGTGTCAGTGTTGAACAATTGAGCCAAATGCCTCAATTTATAGTAGTGTAAGAGGGGCCTCTTCAAGTGCCCATATAATGACCATTTAAATGCCATTTCATGGCCCTTTAAATCACCAACTAATGAAGCCAAATAATGATTGATTTTTGGAGGAAAAACTGCCATTTTAATGCTCGAAAACGTCTCTATAATCAGCCAAACTTTTGGACTTCCGTCGAACAGACACTGCCTTGGAAGTACCACGGCGCTGAGGAATTAGCACCGCGGCGCTGGCCTGGAGGCGTCGCGACCCTCGGCGCGCAGCTCAAGCAGGTTAGCGACGCCAGCGTCGCCAGCGACTTTCCGATTCGTTTCATCTTACACTTTGTTAGACGTATTTTGTATACACCTTTTGAGTCATTTTTAGTTAGTATTTTACTCATTTTGTTGTGTTTAGTATAGTATTATGTTTGTTTTTCTTTCTTTTGAGTCACAGCGGTTCCAAAAGGGCGAAAAATAGCGAGAATTGGGCAGAAAAGGTGCTCCCGAGGCAAAAAGGATGAAAGTTGGCACATCAGGACGAAAGATTTTCAGCACCACTGTGCCAATATGCAGAACCGCAGTGCCATATTTACTGAGAAGCCACGGGACTTTCAGAACTGCGGTGCCACTATACAGAACTGCGGTGCCATATTTGCTGAGAAGGTGTAGGAATTTCGGCACCGCGGTGCCGTTATGCAGAACCGCAGTGCCGGTGCGAAAAATCTCAGTTCCGAAGAAGATTGGCTAAGGGAGATTGGTCCATAGGGCACGGAATTTGGAACATATTTAAGCCCTATGGATTAATGCTATGAGGGGGAGTTCATTCCATGACACAATATAACTCAGGGCAAGGATTGAGGCTACAATTGGAGACTTAGTTCTGAGTAATTTCTTTTCTTTCGTTTTTAATTCAGTTTATGTATGAATTTTGTGTTAGTTCTTAGCGTGACTATGGCTAGGAGACACTTTATTAGGGATTTCCTTATGAATCGCTTGAAACTTCTATTCATGAATTAATGTAATAGTTTGATTTCATCTTCACTTGATTAAGATTTAGTCAATAATTGGTATGAATGTTTGATAATTAATTGATCACTAATTATCATAATATATATGATTTCGAATCAAGAACCGGAAGAATAGATTCAGATATGATGTAATTGACTATACATAGGTTAAAATCGCGGACGACAGTACCCCGATACTTGTGTAGCATTATAGGTTACTGTTCTTAATCCTCCTATGTGGTAAATCCTATCATAGAAATATAGAAGGGTTCTGCACTGGGGTTGAGTGATTATATGTCCTAATCAGAATATAAGACAGTTTAGTTAACCGCTATCTTAACGTATAATAAGAAGTCATTCTAGTTGCATGAAAGATTGAATATAGTGGATAGTCGAGGATTTTGCAAGGCCTAATTCATTCATAACTGATTACAACTTAAATAGTTCAGTAATTCTTGCAATTATTCTAGTAGTTAAACAAAAATCCAACTCAAATATCGATTGCCAAATAGATAATATAAAATAGATGAACGGTAATTAGAAATCAGTCTCTGAGGACGATACTCGGTCTTATCAGACTATATTACTTGTCAACGATGCGTACGCTTGCGTGAACATTCGAAATATCGCTAACAAGTTTTCGGCGCCGTTGCCGGGGACTGGAGTACTTCTAATATCGAACCATCTATTTTTATTTTTAATTTGGCCTTATTTTTATTTTTATTTTTACTATTGGAACCCTGTTGCCTTGATTTTGTTTGTTGATTTTGGTCTATTTCAGGAATCTAGTGTATGAAGTAGAGGAGCAGATACACTTGTTCCATTCAACCCTGAAATCGAAAAATTGTGCAAGCAAAACAGGCGTGAGAAAAGAATTGCTGATTTACTAGCCATGGAAAATCAGCAGAACAATAACGGGGTACCTGAAGAGGTGTTGAATAATGAGGTACCGGTTGACATGGGACAATTCCTACCACCTGAAGAAAGAAGCTTGGGAGATTATGTTTTGCCACGATTCTTGGTGCACGTATACGCATCGAGCTCCAAAGAATAGGCAAACAACTTTAAGATCAAGCCAGCCATCCTGAGCATGGTCCAGAACACAGTAAAGTTTGGGGGATTGCCATCTGAAGACCCCGACATGCACATTGCCAACTTTATGGAGTTGTGTGCCACTTTCAAATACAATGACGTTACTGAAGATGCCATTAGACTGAGGCTCTTCCCGTTCTCACTTAGGGACAGAGCCAAAAGCTGATTGAACTCACTACCTGCCAACTCTGTCACCACCTGGCAAGACCTCGCCCAAAAGTTTCTTGCAAAGTTCTTCCCACCTTAAAAAGTGACAAAGTTAAGGGGAGAGTTAAACAATTTTTACTAGGTGGATGGTGAGTCACTCTATGATACATGCGAGCGATTTAAGGATCTGCAAAGAAAATGCCCACATCATGGCATAGAGAAGTGGATGTTAGTCCACATTTTTTATAATGGGCTGAGTGGTACTACTCGTACTATCATTGATGCAGCAGCAGGGGGAGCCTTCATGAGAAAGAGTGCCAATGTGGCACATGAGTTACTGGAAGACATGACTGCCAACAATCACCAAGGGGAAGATGACAGGTCAGTGAATAGTAGGAAGACTATGGGTATACATGAATTAGATTCCATCACTGTCCTGAATGCACAGGTAGCCCTTCTGACGAAGCAACTGCAGCATCACACTATGTATGTGAATGCAGTCCAGATGCCAGTAAATTGTGAGATTTGTGGTGGACCGCACTCCTTTGACAGATGCACATCGGTGGATCCCAATAATGTGTCAATGGAGCAGGTTCAGGCAGTTGGGAACTTTCAGCGGCCTTATAATTTCAACACATACAATCCAGGGTGGAGAAATCACCCTAACTTTTTGGGAAGGAACGACCAGGCTCAACAACAACCATATCAAGGTAGTTACCAGAACCAGCAATGACAAAATCAGGCTACCTCATCCAGCAGTTTAGACCACCTACACAACAGGAGAAACCTGATGAGCTGAGGGCTGCATTGATTCCACTCACTAATTCGCAGAATCAGTTCATGTCTGAAACCATGTCCTCTCTCAGGAACCTGGAAATGCAGGTTGGGCAACTGGCAAAGATGGTAACCAACAGACCGCAGGGTACACTCCCAAAGAATACAGAGGTCAATCCAAGAGAGCAGTGTCAGACAGTGTTGTTAAGGAGTGAAAAGAAGTTTTTAGCAGGTTGCTCCCCAACCCGCAGTGGTTCATGAGAAAGAGAGTGAGAAAGCAGTTGAGGAAGAAAAGGAGGAGGTCACTGAGGACCACCCTACATTTGAGAAAGCTCCACCAGCACCTTTGAGGGAATACACTAATAAAATCCCTTACCCTCAGAGGCTCCAAAAGAAGGCCATAGACAAGCAGTTCTCCAAGTTCTTGGACGTATTTAAGAAGCTGCACATTAATATCCCCTTCATTGAGGCGTTAGAACAAATGCCCGCATACTTCAAATTAATGAAGGAGATACTTAAAGGTTGGTGGATTATGAGACAGTAGCGCTGACAGAGGAGTGCAGCGCCATCCTACAAAAGAAACTGCCTCATAAGTTGAAAGATCCAGGAAGCTTCACTCTGCCCTGCACTATTGGCAACATAACATGCAACCGAGCGCTGTGTGACTTAGGGGCTAGTATCAATCTCATGCCTCTGTCTGTATTCAAGAGATTGAGTTTGGGGGAAGCCAAATCAACCACAGTTAATCTACAGCTGGCTGACCGAACCGTGGTGCACCCAGAGGCATAGTGGAAGATGTTCTTGTCAGGGTGGGAAAGTTCTTCTTCCCAGCAGACTTCATCATTCTTGACATGGAGGAAGATGATGAAATATCCATTATTTTGGGGAGACCGCTCCTAGCTACTGGTAGAGCCCTAATCGATGTGGAGAAGGGAGAATTGAGGCTAAGGGTTAAGAAAGAAGAAATGGTATTCAAGGTGTTTAAATCCACCAATGAGTCACAGGACAACAACAAGTGCTTCGCAGTAAGCACAACTGACACAACAGTTCAGCAGGCTCAGACCAAAACTAAGGAGATCATCCCTACAGCTGTGAACCCACATACTAGTTTGAAAGCTGCAACAAAAGTAGATGACATGAAAGCTGACAAACAGGTAAATCCTACTGAACCTACTACTGTGAAGAAGAAAAATAGAGTGATGAAGAGCAGAATGATGTTTAAGTGGATAGGTTGTGGGGTTAATTTACCCCAATGATTTGATAAAGAACCTGCGTCCGGCTACAAGACGTTAAAGACAACGCTACTTGAGAGGCAACCCAATGTTTAAATTATGCAATTTAGTTTTAATAGAACAGTCTCACTTTTGGTATTTTTGTTGTGTTGTGATGTCAGGTGAAGGAGTTGGACTAAGCACGAAGAAAAGGGTGGAAAACACAGAAACGAGGCAGCACCGCGGTGCCATTGTGCAGGACCACGGTGCCTAATGTTCAGAGAGGTCGCATGAGTTTATGCACCGCGGTTCCATTATGCAGAACCGCGGTGCCGAATGACCAAAGGGGCCTTAACACTTTCAGCACCGCGGTGCCGGGACGGGATTCAAAATTAAAAAGCCCTAAATCCCCAAATCCTTTCCCACACAAACACAAACCCTTCCTCCCTCTACAAATTCCAAAATTCCTCTCCTTCTATCCACAAACTCCACCAAATTCTTCAAAAATCCCTACACACTACCCCATTAAGAACTCTCATATCTTACACCATCATCATTCCTTCTATTTTGGTCAAGAAATTGGTGAAGAACGACTCTTCAAAAAGGTAATCTTCATCATTGTTCTTGCAATTTCAAGGCTAGTAGGGAAAGTAACTTGCAAGTTTGGGGGTGGTACGTACTGTGGTGGTAGGGTGTTGTGTAGTTATGGGTGTCTACTGTGGTGGTTGTTCGTTGTGTGGATTGAGGCGTATTGTGGTGTAGTTGTTGTGTATTGTTGTTGTGGACCAATTTTTGGTTGGTTATTGTTGATTATGTGAAGTGTTAGTTGTTGGGACACCTCGAGGAAATAAAGGAAACGCTGCCGAAAATTTTCCAACAACCTTCACAATGACTTCTAGGAAAAGAACCGCCCGAACCACCTCATCTCCATCAGCCCCAGACTATGATGTTACTCGATTTACCAACAAACAAGCGGAAGATCGATATAACAAGATTAGTATTAGGGCATTGATACTAGAAAGAGACATGGACTACTAAGCTATGTCATTTGATGATGATGATGACTACGAGCCTATTAGGGCCATGATTGAGGCAAATGGGTGGAAAAGGTTCACCAATCCGGAGAGGATCCCACTTCAGAATTCTAGCCTTGTGAGGAAATTCTATGCGAATTATCCCGAGCAAAAGGATGGAAGATGCTTTGTTAGAGGGAAATATGTGCTCGTGAGTTCTGAAGTTGTGAATGCGCTACTGAGGACCTATGACGTTGAGGACCAAGACAATAATCCATACCACTTCAGCTGTTGGTCAAGAGACATAAACCACATCATGTGGAATGTAGTTGCGGAGACATTGTGCTACCCAGACGCTGAGTTTAATTTTGCTCGCATAGCGGATTCGTGAGACTTGCGGTGCGATTTAACGGAACGGAGGATGGCTATATTTCGTAAGTGCTCGCTTGGTTCCGTCAACTTATTTCACAATGTGCCCACAGACAGAATCAAGCTCATCTATGGCATCATGACGGGCATGACAATTGACGTTGGGAGAGAAATAGTGCAAAGCATAAGAGAGATTAGCAGCCTGACTACTACTGGCGGGTTGGGACATGGGTCACTCATTTCTACCTTATGTGATAGGCATGAAGTCTCAACATTCGCCACGGATATTCTTGAGAAGAGTCAGTCTCCTGTGACCTATAATTTAGTGCACTCTTTCCTTGACCCAAATCCAGGACCAGCAGCAAGAAAGGGCCCAGCAGCAGCAGACGCAGCAACCATGTATGATGAAGAGCACGGCGAGAGACACCTGATAAAGCGGTAGTAGCCATCAACCTCCCTCGCCGGAGCCTCCAATGCCAATGATGGAGCAAATGCTCTTGCACCAACAAGGATGCTGAAAAAACAAGAGCAAATGATGCAAGACCATCAACACCTGACCCAGCGTGTTGATAATTTGAGTTCCATGTTCACCCAATGGTCAGTGCAATATCCGCCGCCACCATCACCATTTTGAGCCGTTGTATGTCTGTAAGTCGCCCCTCTTTAATTTTTGAGTCTTTTACACATTTGGGACAATGAGTAGTTTAAGTTTGGGGGGGGGGGGGAGTTCTTATTTTATTTTATTTTATTTTTGAGTCTTTTGTTTGTTTTTGTGTTTTATGTGAGACATTTTTTTATGATCATGCATGCTGTGTTTATTTGGAACGTCTAATGAACTAAGTGGGATAATGTAGTGGAATGAGAAGCTAAAATCTGTGTGCTTAAATTAGCTATGCCAAAAATTCATGAAAATTTGATTATTTGAAATATTTGATGCTTAGCCTATGTGCTGTCAATTGAAAAATGTCTGTGAAGTCTGCTTGCTTGTTGTTGACATCCAATTTTGACCTCCCGTCCAGACAGTAGCTATAAAATTACACTAATTTTGCAAAATAATTTTTTATGATTTTTATAATAAAATGCAGCAATAAAACATTAATACAGACATAAATAAACAATTTAATAATGACACCGCGTCTTACGTAGAAAATTACGCACTTAGAGTCTCGCGCCCATATTTATTAATTTTAAGCCCTGTCATAATTCTTAATAATAAATAATAAATACATAAAATAATAATCTAACACACGCGTTTTAATAATAGCATTCATAAAAGAATTAAGAAGTCCTATCTGCATGTAGCATTTAAATAACTCAATTTTTATTTAATAAGTTTTAATAACGGCATCACATTATAAAAATTAAGCACTAATTAAATAGCACGTCCGTCTTTATTTTTTGTAATAATTTTAAACTCAAAATTAGATTAATAAAGCACCTAAATAATTTAATCACGATCTAAATAATAATTTACCACTAATTAAGTAATACACCTAAAACTAACACTCAATTAAATACCCAATACCTAAATAATTACCAACCTAAAACAAAAATCACCCACAACCCACAAGCTTAGCTCTTC
Organism: Przewalskia tangutica; assembly: GCA_029844215.1. Lineage (NCBI taxonomy): Eukaryota > Viridiplantae > Streptophyta > Magnoliopsida > Solanales > Solanaceae > Przewalskia > Przewalskia tangutica. Next base: position 1,062,859 of record CM056732.1, read on the forward strand.
AGCCCACTACCCGCGCCAGCCCAATACTGAAAGCCCAAAGATCCTCAATATACGGCTTTCTTACCTCACCTTCAATTCATCTTCTAAAAATGAAAACCCTAAAAAATTCCTTCTTCCCTAGCCGACACTTATTGCTGCGGATTTCAGACGGAAAATCCGGCAATCCTTCACCTCCTCATCCGTCAATCCGTGAATCTACACTCCGCCATCTCATCTCCTTCTTCATACCATGCACCCCAAATAAATCTACCCAAATCAAAACTTACCGTAAGAAGCATCGAATCGGCACTAATATCACCCTAAATATACCCAAATCATACCAAAAGAAGGAGAAGGAATTGGTCAAAATCAAGACTTAAAATCGTGGTACCAATAACTTACCAACATTAGAACCCGAAATGGAGGCTATATAAATCATTCAAATACACATGCAGAAGACAGGGGGGAGCATCAGGAAATGACAAAATAAAACAAGTAAAAAACAGTAGAAGACAGGGGCTCAACACCTAGATAATTAGCATCACAAGAATAGGTAGTTCGAGACCCTTTCCTTCAAAATCAGTCAAGAAATCAGCAAACAAGCTTTACATTTTATTCGCATCGCAAAAACCAAAACCCGAGTGAACCGACGACTTGATACGCTGTCTCGGTTCGCTGTCCGGAGAAGGTAAACCCATTGTTTCTCGAGAAATTTCAGTGCCTTATGCAATTTCATGTGTTCTGTTATATGTACTTATGAAGATGCTTATTAATAGTGGTAAAAATGTTTATCATGTCTTAGCTTTAAAAAAAAAGATTTTAATTATTAAGGTCATCGACATAGATTTATAGTTGACATAATAAACAAAGTATGTGATTAATTGCCTGTTGAAAGAAGACTATGTTAGTGATTAGTGGAATGTTTCCTATGGTATGTTTATATTCAGCATTATATGACAGGTTTGTTGTTTAGTATAAGTTTGGTACAGATTTGGAGTCTATGGGATTAGTTGTTGGACATGTCGATTGAGAATTGGTGTTGGTTCAAGATTGTTAAACTAATACTAAGTTCTCCTAGTTAAAATACATGTTTGATGTCTTTGTTTATTTGCTTTGTGAATCATGTCAGACCCCGCTCAGTTTTAAATGCCGATGCTCTATCCCGATATGGTTATGTCCAAGCCGATATATGTGACCTTATATCTCGGACATTGCCCTCAAATAGTGAAAATCCTCTCTGTTGCCTCCCAGTTGGTGTCGTACTTGCAGTAATTTGCTTGGGTTATTTAGATATCCCTGCATATATCATTCTTAATTAATTTGAGGCCTACATGGCCATGTGAAGATGTTTATCGTGTCTTTTCCTCCTCTACTGTATTTATGTCTATGTGGTGCTTCGGATAATACTAAGCTTAGGGTCCTTGCTACCCAAGCGAATGTTTAGAAAGAACTGTGTTATCGCCTCTAGTATTTTCCTGTTGTCGTTGTATAGCTATGAAAACATTCACTTAGCGTTAATACAGGGCTAAGTAAGAATGAAAGAAGATCTCAATTTGTGTTAGTTTTCATATGTTAATACCAGTAAATAAAAATAAATCCAGTGTGCTAGGTAATAAGGTCACTAAGTTGTTATGCATAATGTTTGTCTGACTTTTATTTCTAAGTGTTCACCCATACACATGTTTACTGTCTAATTGTTATATATGTCTAACATGTAATGAAAATATACCTAGTACATCAGTCTTGCCACCCTATTTGAGGCCTACTAGTTAAGGCCTGAATGTATCCCTGTTTTGTTAAGAATGAATGAAGATTTAGGTTCAAGACCATGTTTAGGAGTGAAATTTGAAATTTGTTATTTTGACCCCTACTTTGCTAAAAAATGATAAATAGTAAGATGGTTTAATTTGAAATCCTGGCCAGTATGTCTTATGAGCTCATATGCATAAGTGTATAGGGGTAGAAATAGGATTGGAAAATTTGTACTAGCCTATGATAGCTTCTGGACCACTGTGTGTCTTTGTTGAGTATCGAATCTTTATATTATGTGTGCCTTAGCTTCAATGACCTGAATGTTTGAGATATTTTACGCAAGGGATGGTTTAGTTCAATTCCATTTTATATTGTCATCTCTTTGGTCTTTACGTGCATGCTTGCTCAAATACCAACTATATGTCAAGTGTTTGTTTGTTATTTAATTATTTGGGCTCGTACTAATCCTTATCTTTCTTTATTTTTACATGAAATACATCGGAGCAAAACGAAGAGTCTCACGGCGAGACTCATCTTGAGCTACTTCAAATGAAGGCCCGCATTCATGTGCATCCACCTCGCATAGGAAAATTCCAAACCGCGGCGAAAGGACATCGCCATTCTTTGAGTCATCCTTATTAATTCATATCATTTCCCCATTCATTTGTTGTAATTACTTGTCTAACATTACTCTAACATTAATATATTTAGAATAGCCTAAGCTTTAAGTAGCTATTAGAAAATAGTTCAACACTAGAAATTTGCTTCTCATTAAGTTAATTATTCTAGCTTGCTTAACTTATTTTTTTGAACATCTAATCACGAGACTAATGCATCTTAAAAGAATTAATAACTCTTTCATTAATACTATATAATTTATTATCCACCGTCTTTGCAAACAATGGCCTACCTTTAATCACTAAGTCAACTTTGCACAGTTATATTTTTAAACTCCTCATGTATAACACTTTATATGATCTCTTTCGAAATTAACTTTATAAACAAATCTTATAAACATTTTTTTTTTAGGAATGCATCTTTTTTACTTTTTAAATTTGCAGGCACCTCTTCACTTAAACTTTTCAAAACACGCATTGCTAGCATAAATAATTAACCCTAGGTTTGAACGGACAACCGCAAGTTAGCGGATCCTTTAGGGTGCCTAACCACTTTCCTTTAGGATAATAAAGAACCCTTGCCCAGAATCTCATTAAGTTTAGCAGACCATTAAAATGGAGTTAATGTTTACTTTAAACTAGTTAACATTTAGGTGTCCTAATTCACCCAAATAGTTAGGTGGCGACTCCGCGAACTTTTTAGCACTTTTAATATTCTAGCACCTTTTAAGCACCCTTTAGCATTTTAACACCTTTTACTTTTAAAATTAACCTTTTAATACTATTTAACCTTATAGCACTTTCTTTTGCACTTTTAGCACTTTTATTATTTTCTAACATTTGTTTTTCTAAGCGAGATTCGCTAGAATAAAAACGCGGTCGAAAAAGGGCGCGACAGAATGGCGACTCCACTGGGGATTTTAGGTTCTTAACCACAACAGACCTGGGGTTATTATTTGGCATTACTTTTTGCATTTAATTTTGTGTGCTGTATTTTGTTTTATTTATTTTAATTGCTACCTGCTTTACTGCTTTCCTTAAACTGGCATTCCGCTCATATTTCTTCCACTCTGGAAAATTCACACAATCACACACTGCATGCGAGGCGCGTTTGGTGCATCAGCAAAATTCTTTCTTCAAAACCCAAATTTAGGAGAGTTGGTAATATACGTGGAGTGTCCTGTCTAACCGGTGGCCGCGTAGCCTTCTCACTCGAGTTGTCCGCTCGGGAACCTTGCGTCTAGTAAAGCCAAATCTTAGCAACTCAGGATAGAGCTATACCGCCTTTATTTTAAGGCATGCATGCATTTACCTTAGGTGAGTCGATCCTTGGCATTGACGCCACAATTAGGAAGACACCAAACTTGTCGACGGGTTTCTCAACCCAACGACCAACCAACATATTATGTGTAGCGTGACAATGATAGACAAATCCAAGCCTAATCATGACATGCTGCAATTGGAAAAAAGTGCACCGTCATTTGGTCGCCATTTCCAACAAAAGCATTACAGTTGGACGACTTGGACAAATTCATCATGACCTCGCATATGTGACGTTTAGGCCTACCTCTGGCATAAAGGGGTCCCCATACATGTTAGGACTCGCTTGCAATGTGACAATTTATGTGCAACATGTACTTGCTAAATGTTTTTACACTTTTGCAAAATGACGTGTTTTACACTAACACAGTTTGCTACATTTTGTCTAAAAGGATTTATCACCTTCCCCAAAGGTCGATTTGTATTTGACTAAGCAATAGCAGAGCATGAAGACCCAGCTAGCCATAACGCAGGGCAATGAGACGTATTGAAAGATTGGATTTGCATCCCTATTCTGGTCCATCCCAGATTCTAGATAAGAAGGGCAATTTAGCTTAGCAAAATAATAAAAAGAAAAAAAGAAAAAAGAAAAAAAAAACTCGTATTTAAGCTTTAATAATGTTTTCTTTTCTTTTGCTTGTAATCGGAACTACGTGTGACCTGATTCCCTTGGACGGATACGTAGGCGGCCACATCGGCTTCGGTCCCACCTTTTAGAAAATCCCAATTTCTCTTTTGCACCATTGGAACTACGTGTGACCTGATTCCCTCGTGGGGGATACGTAGGCGGCCATATCGGCCTCGGTCCCACCTTTAGAAATTTTAATTTCACCCCAAAATTCGCTTGTAATGAACTACGTCATGACCTGATTCCCTCATGGGGATACGTAGGCGGCCTAAATCGGCTTCGGTCACACCATTAGGAAACTTTCCCTTCGTTCTGAAAATAACCGGAATACACATAATATACAAGCAACCCCATTGAGATCCACTTTAGGCCAAACGCCCTTTGCATATTCAAAACTGGGACAGGGTAGGAAACCAGACATGGGTTGCAGGTCCAAGCAGGCCAGGCACGCAGATGTCAAGGAACAAGGCGGCGAAGTCAAATACGAACCGACCCCCCCCCCCCCCCAAAAAACTCACAAATTTTCTTTGAGCGCAAGTTTTTCATATTAACAAAAGCAGAAAGTGCAATAGCCGAAGCAGAAAATACGGCAAAAAGTTTCTTGCGAAGCGAGAAAAAGCAGAGGCGAGAGATGACAACAATCCAAAATTCAAAGTCCGTTAGAAGCGTGAAGCGAGAAAAGGGCCATCGACAATCGATCAAAATTCAAAGTTCGCAACTAAGCCTAGCGATCAACTCGGGAATAAAGTCAAATTTGCACAACAAAGGCATCACGGCAATTCGTCGATTCTGACATTTAGCGTATGCGTGCAAGGACAACATCTCGATTCATCCGGTGTACGGGGGCGACATCTCTACCAGCATAATTGCCTTTCTCATATATTTATCATTACATTTTTAATGATTTATACACTAACTTTTTCTCAAGCTTAGCTTGCGGGAGCATTTATTCTACGGGAGCGGCGGAATAAGTCCAAAACGGCGCCCGGCGAACACGTCGAACAGCGGCGTTATCGGCGCAACAAGTCAAAGCGACACGAGTCGAAAGCGGCGCCAAATGCAGCGGCGACAAGTACGAAAGCGACGCCAAGTCAGAAAACAACGCCAAGTCAGAAAGCGGCCAAGTCGAAAGCGACGCAAAGTCGAAAGCGACGCCAAGTCAGAAACGACGCCAAGTCGAAAGCGACGCCAAGTCCGAAAGCGACGACAAGTCGAAAGCGACGCCAAGTCCAAAACGACGCCAAGTCGAAAGCGGCGCCAAGTCCGAAAGCGGCCAAGTCAGAAACGACGCCAAGTCGAAAGCGACGCCAAGTCCGGCGCCAAGTCAAAGCGACGCTTTCGTGACATATCACATCTACGAGACGATTTTCTGTTCTCAAAATTGCATTTTTTCTCATTCATGCTTTATTATTGTCTTAGCGGTTATGCACTAACTCTTTCTTGAGCTTTAGTCTACGGGAGCGGCAACACGTCGAGCAACGGCGTCATCGGACAACAAGTCCAAAACGGCGACAAGTCCGAAAGCGACGCCAAGTCCGAAACGACGCCAAGTCCAAGCGACGCCAAGTCCGAAAAGCAGCGCCATGATCAGCATATCACATCTACGCAGGGACGATTTCTCTGTTCTCAAAATTGCATTTTTCTCATTCATGCTTTATTATTCTGTCTTAGCAGTTATGCACTAACTCTTTCTTGAGCTTTAGTCTACGAGGCGATTCTGCAGCAGACAACATATCCGCGTTCACAATCGCAACACGTGCGTGTAAACGAAAATCACAAAGATTTGCGATCGCATCAACACAACATGCATCACATTTTTGCACGATAACATTGTCTACTCACAGTTACATTGCTTTTAAAAATTATGCATCATCATTTTGCCTTAACAGTTATGCACTAACCGTTTGTTTAAGTCTTAGCATGCGAGGCGAGAGCCTGGCGTGAATTTTCTCTTACAGCGAACCAGGTCAATTTGTTGGGGGGCCAACCTTCCCAATGAATGGCAGAAGCGGCCTCAAGCGTCGGTCCACTCGTTCCACATCACCATAAAACCCAGCACCATAAGCCATAGCGGTACACCCCAGGTTCAAGCCAATTTTTTATTTTTACTTATTTTAGCACCACAGCCCAACGTCGTCATAACTCGAAACTGGGACAAGCTTTGAGTCCGTGTTAGCCCGCCTTGGTGTCTTGACCATGGTAGCCCAGTGTCGTCATAACTCGACACTGGGACAAGCTTTGAGTCCGCGTTAGCCCGCCTTGGTGTCTTGACCATGGTAGCCCAGTGTCGTCATAACTCGACACTGGGACAAGCTTTGAGTCCGCGTTAGCCCGCCTTGGTGTTTGACCATGGTAGCCCAGTGTCGTCATAACTCGACACTGGGACAGTTTTGAGTCCGCGTCAGCCTTGTCTTAATTGCCCAACATTTTTGCAATTCTGAGGATCGAGACAAAATTGGCTATGAGTCAACGTCTTTGTCCGAAGATTCTTCCATCATCTCCATACAAAGAGGGACAACTGTTGACACCCAATTTTGACCCTCCCGTCCAGACAGTAGCTATAAAATTACACTAATTTTGCAAAATAATTTTTTATGATTTTTTATAATAAAATGCAGCAATAAAATATTAATACAGGCATAAATAAACAATTTAATAATGGCACCGCGTCTTACGTAGAAAATTACGCACTTAGAGTCTCGCGCCCATATTTATTAATTTTAAGCCCTGTCATAATTCTTAATAATAAATAATAAATACATAAAATAATAATCTAACACACGCGTTTTAATAATAACATTCATAAAAGAATTAAGAAGTCCTATCTGCATGTAGCATTTAAATAACTCAATTTTTATTTAATAAGTTTTAATAACGGCATCGCATTATAAAAATTAAGCACTAATTAAATAGCACGTCCGTCTTTATTTTTTGTAATAATTTTAAACTCAAAATTAGATTAATAAAGCACCTAAATAATTTAATCACGATCTAAATAATAATTTACCACTAATTAAGTAATACACCTAAAACTAACACTCAATTAAATACCCAATACCTAAATAATTACCAACCTAAAACAAAAATCACCCACAACCCACAAGCTTACCTCTTCAGCCCACTACCCATGACGCCAATCTGAAAGCCCAAAGATACCTCAATATACTGACCTCTTACCTCACCTTCACTTCATCTTCTAAAAAACGAAAACCCTAAAAAATTCCTTCTTCCCTAGCCGACACCCCCCGCTGCTTTCGCCGGATTTCCAGACGGAAAATCCGGCAATCCTTCACCTCCCTCATCCCGTCAATCCCGGCGAATCTACACTCCGCCATCTCATCTCCCTTCTGTCATACCATGCACCCCAAATAAATCTACCCAAATCAAAACTTACCATAAGAAGCTTGTCGAATCAGTACCAATATCAGCCCTAAATATACCCAAAATCATACCAAAAGAAGGAGAAGGAATTGGTCAAAATCAGCACCCTAAAATCGTGGTACCAATAACTTACCAACATTAGAACCCGAAATGGAGGCTATATAAATCATTCAAATACACATGCAGAAGACAGGGGGGAGCATCAGGAAATGACAAAATAAAACAAGTAAAAAACAGTAGAAGACAGGGGCTCAACACCTAGATAATTAACATCACAAGAATTGGTAGTTCGAGACCCTTTCCTTCAAAATCAGTCAAGAAATCAGCAAACAAGCTTTACATTTTATTCGCATCGCAAAAACCAAAACCCGAGTGAACCGACGACTTGATACGCTGCCTCGGTTCGCTGTCCGGAGAAGGTAAACCCATTGTTTCTCGAGATATTTCAGTGCCTTATGCAATTTCATGTGCTCTGTTATATGTACTTATGAACATGCTTATTAATAGTGGTAAAATGTTTATCATGTCTTAGCTTTAAAAAAAAGATTTTAATTATTAAGGTCATCGACATAGATTTATAGTTGACATAATAAACAAAGTATGTGATTAATTGCTTGTTGAAAGAAGACTATGTTAGTGATTAGTGGAATGTTTCCTATGGTATGTTTATATTCAGCATTATATGACAGGTTTGTTGTTTAGTATAAGTTTGGTACAGATTTGGAGTCTATGGGATTAGTTGTTGGACATGTCGATTGAGAATTGGTGTTGGTTCAAGATTGTTAAACTAATACTAAGTTCTCCTAGTTAAAATACATGTTTGATGTCTTTGTTTATTTGCTTTGTGAATCATGTCAGACCCCGCTCAGTTTTAAATGTCGATGCTCTATCCCGATATGGTTATGTCCAAGCCGATATATGTGACCTTATATCTCGGACATTGCCCTCAAATAGTGAAAATCCTCTCTGTTGCCTCCCAGTTGGTGTCGTACTTGCAGTAATTTGCTTGGGTTATTTAGATATCCTGCATATATCATTCTTAATTAATTTGAGGCCTACATGGCCATGTGAAGATGTTTATCGTGTCTTTTCCTCCTCTACTGTATTTATGTCTATGTGGTGCTTCGGATAATACTAAGCTTAGGGTCCTTGCTACCCAAGCGAATGTTTAGAAAGAACTGTGTTATCGCCTCTAGTGTTTTCCTGTTGTCGTTGTATAGCTATGAAAACATTCACTTAGCGTTAATACAGGGCTAAGTAAGAATGAAAGAAGATCTCAATTTGTGTCAGTTTTCATATGTTAATACCAGTAAATAAAAATAAATCCAGTGTGCTAGGTAATAAGGTCACTAAGTTGTTATGCATAATGTTTGTCTGACTTTTATTTCTAAGTGTTCACCCATACACATGTTTACTGTCTAATTGTTATATATGTCTAACATGTAATGAAAATATACCTAGTACATCAGTTTTGCCACCCTATTTGAGGCCTACTAGTTAAGGCCTGAATGTATCCCTGTTTTGTTAAGAATGAATGAAGATTTAGGTTCAAGACCATGTTTAGGAGTGAAATTTGAAATTTGTTATTTTGACCCCTACTTTGCTAAAAATGATAAATAGTAAGATGGTTTAATTTGAAATCACGCGATTATGTCTTATGAGCTCATATCGTAAGTGTATAGGGGTAGAAATAGGATTGGAAAATTTGTACTAGCCTATGATAGCCACGGACCCTTTGTGTGTATTTGTTGAGTATCGAATCTTTATATTATGTGTGCCTTAGCTTCAATGACCTGAATGTTTGAGATATTCTCTGCAAGGGATGGTTTAGTTCAATTCCCATTTTATATTGTCATCTGCTGGTCTTTACGTGCATGCTTGCTCAAATACCAACTATATGTCAAGTGTTTGTTTGTTATTTAATTATTTGGGCTCGTACTAATCCTTATCTTTCTTTATTTTTACATGAAATACATCGGAGCAAAACGAAGAGTCTCACGGCGAGACTCATCTTGAGCTATTTCAAATGAAGGCCCGCATTCATGTGCATCCACCTCGCATAGGAAAATTCCAAACCGTGAAAGGACATCGCCATTTGAGTCATCCTTATTAATTCATATCATTTCCCCATTCATTTGTTGTAATTACTTGTCTAACATTACTCTAACATTAATATATTTAGAATAGCCTAAGCTTTAAGTAGCTATTAGAAAATAGTTCAACACTAGAAATTTGCTTCTCATTAAGTTAATTATTCTAGCTTGTAACTTATTTTTTGAACATCTAATCACGAGACTAATGCATCTTAAAAGAATTAATAACTCTTTCATTAATACTATATAATTTATTATCCACCGTCTTTGCAAACAAAGGCCTACCTTTAATCACTAAGTCAACTTTGCAGCTTATATTTTTAAACTCCTCATGTATAACACTTTATATGATCTCTTTCGAAATTAACTTTATAAACAAATCTTATAAACATTTTTTTTAGGAATGCATCTTTTTTACTTTTTAAATTTGCAGGCACCTCTTCACTTAAACTTTTCAAAACACGCATTGCTAGCATAAATAATTAACCCTAGGTTTGAACGGACAACCGCAAGTTAGCGGATCCTTTAGGGTGCCTAACCACTTTCCTTTAGGATAATAAAGAACCCTTGCCCAGAATCTCATTAAGTTTAGCAGACCATTAAAATAGAGTTAATGTTTACTTTAAACTAGTTAACATTTAGGTGTCCTAATTCACCCAAATAATTAGGTGGCGACTCCGCGAACTTTTTAGCACTTTTAATATTCTAGCACCTTTTAAGCACCCTTTAGCATTTTAACACCTTTTACTTTTAAAATTAACCTTTTAATACTCTTTAACCTTTTAACACTTTCTTTTGCACTTTTAGCACTTTTATTTATTTTCTAACATTTGTTTTTCTAAGCGAGATTCGCTAGAATAAAGTCGCGGTCGAAAAAGGGCGCGACACTTGTTATTTGAGGCGAAATAGTTAAGATGTACATGTTAGGGAGATGATTCAGACATTTCTTTGTTAGCCCTTCTTACCATTCATTACATATCTTGCAATAAATTGTATCCCTAGTCAGCCCCGTTGAGCCTAAAATAAGTTGTTTTCTTTGACACCCCATGATTCCTCGTGTGCCATAAGCGGTAATTGAAAAAGGATGAAAAAGAGTAAAAAAAGAATACAAAAAGAGAGTGAAAAAGTGATGCACCCCAATGAAAAAATGTAAAAACTTAAGTTTGGGGGTGCCTATGTGAATTGTTTCATGCTCTCAAAAAGAGAAAGACGGATATAGGTATGAACTGAAAAGAATACTAAAAAGAAGGACAAAATGGTTGAATGAGAAAAACGCTTCTGATACGTAAATTGAGCTTAAATGCCTACTCTTACCTACCACTGCCTAAGCCTACATTACAACCCTGAAAAGTCTTGATGATCTCTAGAATGTATGTCTATGATTAGTGGAGAATAACAAGTAAACAGACACATGGAACTAAATGAAATTGATATGCATAGGTTAGGTATTCATGCTTCCATTACTTATGATTAAAATGAATTTGCGAAATATCTGACTTGAAATTCTAGATTGCTAAATTCATGCTATATCTGTTCCTACATATTATCCCAACCGACGTTCATGTGTTTCTAAGTACTTATGCAGCTGCTTGATTTGAGTCTTTCAGTCTTTTGTTTTTGTGTCTTTGTTTTGTTTTGATCTTTGCTCGAGGGCGAGCAAAAGTTAAGTTTGGGGGTGTTTGTTAGGCGTATTTTATATACGCCTTTTGAGTCATTTTTAGTTAGTATTTTACTCTTTTTTGTTGTGTTTAGTATAATATTAGGTTTGTTTTTCTTTCTTTTGAGTCACAGCGGTTCCAAAATGGCAAAATTGCGAAAGGAGCGAGAATTGGGCAGAAAAGGTGCTCCCGAGGCAAAAAGGACGAAAGTTGGCACATTAAGACAAATGATTTTCAGCACCGCGGTGCCAATATGCAGAACCGCGATACCATATTTACTTAGAAGCCACAGGACTTTCAGCACCACGGTGCCACTATGAAGAACAGCGGTGCCATATTTCTTTGAGAAGGTCACGGGAGTTTCAGACCGCGGTGCAGTTATGCATCATGCGGTCTTGATGCGGAAAATCTCAGTTCCGAAGAAGAATTGGCTAAGGGCAGATTGGTCCATAAGGCACGATATTTGGAACATATTTAAGCCCTAGGGATTAATGCTATGAGGGGGAGTTCATTCTATCATACAATACAACTCAGGGCAAGGATTGAGGCTACAATTGGAGACTTAGTTCTGAGTAATTTCTTTTCTTTCGTTCTTAATTCAGTTTATGTATGGATTTTTTGTTAGTTCTTAGCGTGACTATGGCTAGGAGACACTTTATTAGGGCTTTCCTTATGAATCGCTTGAAATTTCTATTCATGAATTAATGCATTAGTTTGATTTCTTTTTCACTTGATTAAGATTTAGTCAATAATTGGTATGAATGTTTGATAATTAATTGATCGCTAATTATCATAATATATGTGATTTCGAATCAAGAACCGAGAGGAGAGATTCAGATATGCTGTAATTGACTAGACATAGGTTAAAATCGCGGACGACAGTACCCCGATACTTGTGTAACATTATATGTTACTGTTCTTAATCCTCCTATGTGGTAAATCCTATCATAGAAATATAGAAGGGTTCTGCACTGGGGTTGAGTGATTATATGTCCTAACCGGAATATAAGACAGTTTAGTTAACCACTGTCTTAACGTAGAAGAAGAAGTCATTCTAGTTGCATTAAGGATTGAATAGAGTGGATAGTCGAGGATTTTGAAAGTCTTAATTCATTCATAACTGATTACAACTTAAATAGTTCAGTAATTCTTGCAATTATTCTAGTAGTTAAACAAAAACCCAACTCAAATATCGATTGCCAAATAGATAACATAAAATAGATGAACGGTAATTAGAAATCAGTCTCTGAGGACGATATTCGGTCTTATCAGACTATATTACTTGTCAACGATACGTACGCTTGCGTGAACATTCGAAATATCGCTAACACACTTCACACACTTCTTCCTTCATTATCAATGTGGAATACTTGTTATTTGACCAATAATCGTCCATCATTTTATGTCTCAAACATTTTGATTACGCACAAATATCTTTTTCACTAATGAAATTTGCGATACTTGGCACTATGAATTTTCCGACGTGCGGGACCCCAATTGTTCGAGTCATAAATAATGAGAAAAACTTAATTTCACATTAGTAAATTTCTAACAAGTCCGGTCCAGGAAATCCACTATTTGTACTTCCCTTGCTTGATCCCATTTCATCCTCAAAACGATCAGTTTCTTCCTTGGTCCGCTACCCTCGGCAAACATGCCGAGACTTCCTCTGTCCATCAGTGTAGTACTTCATATCCGAACATGGAGAACAATCAAGCAGACACAGATGGAGGTGCATACTAGGGAAACCGGCAGCCTTCAAATTCTCACATACAGCCAGGTACCTCTTGACAAATTGACACACATCAACAAGACGACACCCCTATCAATGATGTTTCGTCTACTGTGGGATATGTAGGAGATACTTCAGAAAAAACATCACAAGAAATCCATCGCCTCTGATAAGTCAGTAGATGCCATTGCAGCAACAGAGGCTCGGAAATGAAGGAAAGAGCTACTGAAATTAAAACGCCACCATCCTGATCAAGTTGGCTCGCACAATTGAGCTTCCTAGGTGTGAAGCTTGATGTGATTTCTTGATTAGATCATATGACTATGTGATTGGACCTCTCCCAAGACTTGACTTCAATGAGTTGATGGCCAAGCTCTATATTAGAGATTTACTCTCTTGGTTTTTATATTTTTTTGTTCTATGTACAGTATATACAGGGGCCAACTCATTGCAGAAAATATTGGGACTGCTGGAGGGTTGTAAAACTACTACTATCTGTTGAGTGAGGCATTTTTTTATTTCAGTAAGAGATAGAACATGATGTAAACTGCAGAGAAGCACTACAAGTTTTGTGGGGGTTTTGTTTTTTCCAAAGAGAGAATATTAGAAGAGAAGGTTCTGTATTTTTTTTTTTTTGGAAGGAAATCTTGGAGTAACTGGTAAAGTTGTTGTCATGTGATCAGGAGGTCATGGGTGGAAACAGTCTTTTGCAGAAATGCAGGATAAGACTGCATATATGTGATCAAGTGGAAACAACCTCTTGCAGCAACGCAGGGTAAGACTGCGTACAATAGACATTTGCGGTCCGACTCTTCCCGAAACCCCGCACATAGCTGCCCTTTTTTAAGGTTTTGTAATTTAAGCATTTTTCAAGATTTTTGAAAACTACTAGCAGGTATAGACTTTTATTTTTAAATTCTTAAACAATTTAATTATAAAACTTTTCATTTTTTCTTTAATGAAAAGTTCTTTTTGGTAATTAAAAGAATTTTATTTACCCAGTAAACGTTATGTACAAGTGGTCAAAAACTCTTTAACACTGGACAAGCCCCAAAACTAGTATCAGAACTACTAGCTACCTCTGTACTAGCATTTCATGCTTCTACTACTCTTGACTAAACAAACATCTAGAAAACTATTGCAAATTCAAATTATAGACAAATGCTAGGAATTAAGAAGGATAAAAGTTCACGACATTATCAAAATTCACCAATTAGCTAATCATACTCGAGCTCTCATCAGGCGGATTCGTCCTTCGTTTCTCGGACTACAGGTTATTAGCAGCTGTTTTCAGTTATTGTTCCCCTCCCAAGGACAACAAACTTGTATTTTTATTAACAAGAATATATGCACTTTGTTAGCAGTAAAGAGGTTATTCAATCCACTAACACATCAAAAGGAGTGCAACCGTTTTTGAACCGGAACAAGAAAGAGCTCGTAACTATTGTCTCAAAAGTCTTATAATTATATATCATGAATTTCAGAAGTCCTCGGCTTAAGGCCATATAAAATGAAACAGATGCAGGATCTGGTAAACTAGGTGCGTTTTTGTTGCAATGTAAATATCAGGTGCTAGTAAATTCTATTCCCTGAAGTAGACAAAAAGTAGGAAGAACAGAAACCAAAAGATTCAGAATCTATTGTCAACCAGCAAAAGAAATATGAAAAAATGTATTTTATTGAACAACATCCAACTATGAATACACATTGTTCAACAATGGCCTATAAACTAAAATAGGACTTTTAACATTAGGTTTTTTCCCACTCCACACTAAAGAACCAGAAAGGTACCATGATTTTTCTCTAATGAACTTCCCCTTCAACTCAACTCTAAAAGATTTCTTCTCATTCACTCTACTAAATGACAAAACATTTGGCACTGCTTTTATAGAAAGACACTTTGGTCCCCTAACTTTTGCTTTGTACACAGCTTTGCCATTGCCAACATATGTCACAGTTCTATAAAAAATTGCAGAAATGTCACTTTCATTTGCATGTTGAAGTTGTAAGTGCATTGAGGGGTAGTTTAGACCATCTGCTCCTTTTGCTTTTGGAATGCTTGAGCACTTGTACTTTTTGCTTCCAGTTAGTAAAGCTATGTTTGTGCTGTTATAGCCTTCTTTGCAAAAATAACTTATGTATGAGTCAAAATCAAGATCATATATTAAACCAGGGTTAATTGCCTTTCTTGGATTTATTTGTCCTGATCCTGAGGCTAATTCAGCTCCCACTGGCCTGATCTTCATTGATTTAGCTGAAATGAAACCCAAAAAAGTTTGTTAACTTCTATATAACAACGGCATAGAATCTAATTTTTACACTATCAGGTCGCACAATGACGAAGCTACCATTAGCTAAGCATGGTATGCTCGGAAATAATTCAATTAGAGGTTATTTGTTCAAAGATGTTCACGTCTATGTGTATCATATGGAGTATATCACAAAATATTTGATAAGAGATAGGCTTTTGGGGTAGGACTTGAATCCTCACTAATTTGTCAGTTGAAGGACCGAAAGATTGTAAAGTAATGCGTATGTATATAGGTCAGTATATATATACGCATATGGAATCTTGAATACCCTTTGTGAAACTATGAGAAAAATAGGAATTAACTAGAAAATTCATCGCTAAATAGCCGGTAGGTGGTAAATTACAATATTTTTTGATAATCCTTAGCTAATCCGTCATTAAATAGAATCAACGATAAATATTTTCTGTTTAGCAGCAAAAGTTGTCTGTCGCTAAGTCCTATTGTTTTTCTAGTGTGAAATTCTTGGTTTCTCCGCTAAGGCCTCCTAAAGATAACTACATATAACCATCCATAATAAGTCGGATTGGTAACGTGAATTATATGTGTAAGTTTGAGATAGGTGTTGAAAATCGTACCAGTTGTCATCAGAGCGGATTTGATAGCAGCAGGAGACCAATCCGGATGAAAGGATTTAACATACGCAGCGGCAGCTGCAACATGTGGACAAGCCATGGAAGTGCCTGATTGAACATAATACTTCACAATTCTCTTGCCTTCAGAACTATCTCCATTGAGACTAGTCAATCCTGAATATGCAGCCAAGATGCTCAATCCTGGTGCAGCAATATCAGGCTGCCACAATAATAATAATAATATTTCATGTCAGAGCATTAGCGGAGCTAAAACTTTCAGGAAAGTCAAAAAGCAAAAATTAAATACATGAAGAAGCCAATGGGATTTGACATATAGTGGATATATATAATTTTTTTAATCTATATGTAGCAATTTTCTAGCAAAGGAGTGTCAATTGACAGCAACATCCATTTTCAAAACTGATACTCTCTATGTCCCAATTTATATGATGTAATTTGACTGGATACGAAGTTTAGAAATAAAAAAAGACTTTTGAATCTTGTAGTCTAAAAACTTTTACGAAGTGATGTCACATGACATCAAGACCCCAGAGGAGATATAAAATATTGGTACTCATTTTTTCACCTTGAGAATGTTGAGACTGATTGCTTGGGGTCCTCTAGATGAAAAAGAAGCCACAAATGGTGCAGTCATATTCACAGTTCTTGATTTGTATATTACAGCTCGTGGAAATCTGAAATTCATCAAAACCCCATTAGAAAAAATAACATGGTTCAATTCAATGGCGAAATCAGGATTTTCGATAAAAAAATTCAAAATATAAATTAGTATACACATGATTAGTTAAGAAGATTTAACATTTATTATATAATTTATAAAAAAAATAATTTTGACTTTATATAAATATCGGACGCGGCCGGCTCAATTATAACATGTGACAACTACTTTTTTCTTGATCAGTAATGCCTTTTCTATTTTGCTAATTAATTTTTTTAAAAGTAGCAATTAGCATTATGGTAGAGCGGTTACTAGTTACTACTCCTTCATCTTTAATTAGAGGTCTCAAATTTGAACCTCAATTATGAAGTCACCTTCGTTAGGAAACACTTTATCCCTCAATGTGGGGCTTCCAAACGCGAATTTGAATTTAGTTCGACTCTAATATAGACACCAACACCGAACAGAAAACCAAAAATATTAATTCATAAAATCAATATAAATAGGTGAAGAAACTTACTTTGTAGAATTTATGTACTTCTCAACTTGTGCAGCATATGTAGTATAGATATTTGTTGCTGATAGATATGTGGGAAATGCAACATCTTTCATCGTATCATCTACCATAATGGCACCAGCTCCTTTCATGTATTCGATAGTGTAATCTTGCTGACTACTTCCAAGACAATATACTATTTTCCCCTTCACTTTGCTCTCCTCTAAAGTTCCCGCGTCACAAGCACTGAATTTAAGAAAGAAAGAAAAAAAATTACAAATTGCGAAAATATAAACATAAAATAATGTTATTAAACGAGGATGCTTAATAAGTTTTAAAAAGTTTTACTCCCTCAATTTCAATTTAAATGACATATAGTTTGACGCGATAAGAAATAAAGTTTTTGGAAATTTTGGAGTATAACATCTCTGTAACTATAAGACTTTTGAAAATTACTATCTTAAACTAGCTATGAACTCTTATGAAGCTATAAAAGCTTCTCGTTACGAAAGAAATTTGATTCTGTAATTTGGTTGTGGATGGAGTCTAGAGAGAAAAGATTGTTGTCGTAAACATGTCATAAACGTTATGTGACTATGAAAACTTCTCGATAAGGATAAAATGAGAAGTATAAAGTTAAATTATTCTAAATGTAGAATTATATATTTTTTTAAAACTAATAAAAAATAATGTCACATAAATTGAAACGTAACATATATGTACCTTGAATTTCCATGAACAGATGCATTTTTTACCTCTGCAAGAACTCCTGTGGTTAAGGGAAACCATTTTTTCTTCGGTTCAAATGTGTTGATTGAAATTCCCTGTAAAAGAAAAATACAATAATTGACCATATAGAACTTCAAAAAATAAGCGGGTCATATGAATGAGTCAAGATGGTTAACCAATATTGGCTATATTTTAAATTTTACCCCATAGCTCTATAAACAAAAAAAATGCATATAAGTGAAGAACTAAAAGAGTTTGTGTAACTTACAGAAATTTTGACTCCATTACCCAACATGGCCTTAGTTTCAAATTGTCTATCCATGCTACTAGCTGCCACTGTAAAAATCCATGGTGCTACATTTTCAATACTTCCCATTTCAGGCCCACTATTTCCACCAGCACAAGATGTCAAAATCCCCTTTTTCAGTGCATGAAATGTTCCAATAGCTATCGAATCGTCGAAAAAATTGCGGGATGTGCCTCCGACAGACAAGGAAATAATGTCTACCCCGTCCGCTATTGCAGCGTCAAAAGCGGCTAAAATGTCGCTGTCCGAGCAGCCCAGGGACCAACACGCTTTGTAAGCGGCAATGCGTGCGGACGGGACCCCTCCGCGTGCAGTGCCTTTTGCTAGATCATACAAACTGGCACCCGAGACGGGTATGCCACCAACCGTGGAAGCCGTGTGGGTCCCGTGGCCCTCAAAATCGGTCGGTGTGATCGGGTCAGAGTCGCCTACGCCTTCAAGATTGAAGTATTGTGCTCCGATCACCTTGCTGTTCATTTGTAAAAAATATTAGTATGAGTCCTGTACACTGTAACAATATAAACGAATCGCTACAAAAAAAAATAGCATCATGACAAATAGTAAAAACAAAACAGTCACTAATCATATTTAATGACAAATTAGAGATAAAATATTCAAAATCATGTTAGTTATGGACTATTTAGCAATAAATAGTGAAACACACAAAGTTTACTACTTATTGGCTAACATTAATAGGGAATATTTGAGATGTCAAATACTACGGGAGAGGAAGAATAAACACTTACTCGCACCCAGTATTTACGGCAAACAAAATAATTTAACCTTAGTAGTTATAAATTAGGTAAGAATTCATGTTACTTAACTATAATTAAGAATAAATATGTGTAGTAAATTAATATACGTAAATATACTGTGAGAATAAAGTTTTTCCGAAAGGAATAGAGAAAGAGTGAGGGTATGATAATTCTTACTTGTTGCATTTAGTGAAATTCACACCCTTGTCACATTTGCCTTTCCATTTGGAAGGTGGAGGCCCAAAGCCTTCATCATTGAAACTTGGGGAATCAATCCATACTCCTAAATAAAAACCATATAAGATGAAAAAACATTGTAAGTTGTTGTTTGCCCATACCCAATAATATGTAATTAATTTGTGCACATCTTATCTATTTCATTGAGTAGAGATGAATTTAGAATTTTATATTTATTAGTTCTGAATAACTTACTGTGTTCTAAATAAATTATTTATATATATCTATAGATTTCTTAACATAAATAAGGTTTCAATCAAAGCTAATAGGTTTTGTCGAACTCGTAGCTGGAACTTTAGTTCCGTCTCTACTACCAAATATCTGTTATCTCTCGCGAGTACAAATACTGCATGGAAAAAAATTTAATTGTTTAAATATTATTTTTTTATGATAATTACATATTACCCAATAATATGTAATTAGTTTGTGCACATCTTATCTATTTCATTGAGTAGCGATGAATTTAGATGTTCTAAATAAATCATTTATATATATCTGTAGATTTCTTAACATAAATAAGGTTTCCTAATACGTGTTGCCGAACTCATAGCTAGAACTTTAGCTCCGCATCTGCCAATGTCTAATTGTTTAAAACATTGGATACTAACCTGTATCAATAACACCAACAGTGATATCACTTTCAACTTGAGGTTTTCTTTTAACATTTAAAGGCATGCCAATAAAATCCCATGATCTTGTAGTACGAAGTTGTCTAATTGTGTTTGGAAACACTGATATAACATCTTCTCTACCTGCAACAACAATGTCATATTAATTAAATTTTAGACATTAATTAACTTCATCAGTATTTGATATTATTTCATACGAGATAGAATATCTGCTTCTTCTGGCGACAATTTTGCCACGAACCCATTAAAACTTCTTTGGTAACTGTGTAGCACCCTCGATTCTCTTGATAGTCCTAAACTGAAATATATTCATAATAGTCTTATTAGAAATGGTATTCATTTTGAAACAAATAACAATAGAAGCAAAAGTTCACATCTTTAGCTACACTATACTACAACCAATCACCAACAAGCAGTTGTCGTAGAGTAGTAAATATTCTTTTATTCTTAATTTGCGGTTTTGGTTTTGAGTTTTGGATATGAAATTGTCTTTGTTAGGGAGTTCTTTAACTCCAAATGTGGGACTTCCCGACACAAATCTAAATTTAGTGAGCGCGAATACCGACACTGAACACCAAGTGAAAAACAAAAAAAAAATGTATCCTCCAACTAATCATACTCAACAACTTAAACCATCAAGGATTAATAACAACAATAATAATAAATTCATAAACAAATATATGAAAATAGGAAGAAAAATATTTACTCTGATCCAATTGCTTGATTGAGAATCTTGTTGTGATTGTTAAGCAAGAAGCTGGTATCCTTTGGAAGTTCTCCCATATACACAATATATGACTGTAATTACACATTACAATAATATGATCATTAAAAAAACATAAAATTTAAACTTCAAATATGACAAAAACAATAAAAATAACATCAATGCAAGAATTAATTTTTTTTACCTTTCTTTGATTATCATTATTATTTGCTTGAACTAGAAGAAACAAATTGAAGATGAAAATCAAAGTACTTCTCCACATTTTCATTGATCTATTTCTCTAATAAGGTTTAAACTAAAGTTGAATTTTAATTTAACAGAGTTGAAAGTGTAAGTGAAGACTTAGATGTATATAGCTTTGAATGTGGAACTATTTTGTGACTCTAATTAATTTGTTCCATAATTATTGGGACCTCGTTGAACCAATCTCTCGGGTAATGGTTATTGGTTAATATTTTTGCTAAATTTATTTTTAAACTTAGTTCAAATTATGTAAAATAACATGTTTAAATTATGAGCTATGATAGAAGATAATATTAAGTGATTACACAGATTCATCTATGTTTGTTTCCACTAATTATGGAGTTCAATTAATCATATTTTAGCATAAATTTATCAAGAAAATATATTTTATCCTTAAATTATTATTTAAGCCAAAGTATCAATTATATTCTGTACAATATTGGATCTGATTTTTGGTTAATTCTAAGATCATCGTATAATATATCTTGATTTATAACTTTTCAAAAGGGTTACAAATATAAATGGGAAGCTTACAGTAAAATGAAACCCTAATATATTACTTTAGCTAATTTCAAAATTATATTGACATTTGCTCTTTGATCCTTAATTTTCAAAAATTATTTTACATCATTAGAAAAAAGTATTTTACTCTTGTACTAATTGAAATTGAGTAATAGCACCCACATCATTAGGAAAAAGTCTTCAACTTGAGGAAATTTAACCAAAGTCGAAAGTTTGATCGATAAATCTGATTTCTTTTTTGAAAAATTTAAACACGTGAAATACTCATTTTGTATTGGATCTCTGTAAAGAATGTATTTTGGGTTTAACTCAACCCAAAAACTAACTTATGAGGGGAGGATTGTCCAAGTCCATATAAGAAGTTCAAATTCTCATTCAATTTTCGATGTGCGACTCTTAACACTTCCCACCACGCCCATATCTCGTTAACTGGAGCGTGTATGACATAATTTGGGGACCCAATATCGGTGAACATAGACTTAGAATGAGTCTGACTCTGATACCATGTAAATAATGGATCTTGGATCTAACTCAACCCCAAAAGCTAGCTTATTATGGGAGAATTGTCCAAGTCCATATAAGGAGTCCAAATTCTCATTCCAACCACCACATTCACCCCTCACCACCACCACCCACCACCTAGATTCTATACAAATAATTTTAGAATCATATTTTTTGTATGCTCCACAAATGCTCAATTGGTACTAACTTTAGAATTAAAGATGAGTTTAACTAATATTCCACCGTAAAAAATCTTGTATGAAAATAAATGTAAAAAAATAGGCATCTATACTACAATATCCAACGAATTGTATTGCAACACATAATTAACTTCAATTAATCTATACTAATATAAATAATGACAATTGATTTATATCAATAAGGGCGACTAAAAAAATACACAGGTAGTTAGTATCAAAAAGGGCGATATATAATCGTCCTTTTTAATTTTATCAATTAGGGTGACAACTATACACTCGCCCTTTTTAATTTTATCAATTAGGACGACAACTATACACTCGCCCTCGGAGTCAAACCCAAATTGCAAATAGGGCGACGTCACATCTCAGTCGCCCTATTTGATTCCAACCCCCACTCCCTACCCCTCACCACAACCCACCACCACATCCACCCCTCACCACCGCCCCCAACCACCACCACCACCCACCACCTAGATTCTATACAAATAATTTTAGAATAATATATTTGCAACACATAATTAACTTGAATTAATCTATACTAATATAAATAATAGCAATAATATTACTATGTAAAGTTAAAAAACTTTAGACTTCTAAAAATGTTGCACTATTATAAATAATAAGTGTAAAAAAATAGACATCTTGTTAAAAATTGACTTTAGAACCGGCCAAGGAATTTATGATTATGAGGAGCATAAATATAACAAGTCTTGATGGTTGGTTTAGTGGTAGAATGACATACTTTCACGGAAGAGACCCGAGTTTGATTCTTGGCAGGGGTTTATTTGTAGTGATTAATATTGCCACAACTAGTGGTCTAGTGGTAGAATAATACACTCACTCTCTTTGAAGCGATTTGTTGTGTTGAAAACAAGTAAAAGTGACCTAATAGTAGGTTTATTGACACTAACGATTCTCTTTAGGGATGAAATACAATGAGTGAAACATCTCTATTTATAGGAGAGAATTGACTTGGTCCCAAAGTTATTGGCCTTAATATTTCTCTTAGAGATAGACATCCACAATATATAATATTATCCATAACACTCCCCGTTGGATGTCTATTTTGATATATAATATGCCTCATTAAAACCTTACTAGAAAAAATTCTTGCGAAGGAAAAAGAGTACACATTTCTAATAATACACATTTTGGTTGCCTCATTAAAAGACCTTACAAGGAAAACCCAGTGAGACAAAACTTTATATGGAAAAAAGAGTACAACATGTATTAACTCTCCCGAATGAGAAATTCAGTCAAAATGCTTGAGTCTTCGTCTTCCAATCATGTGCAGCATCTTCTCGAAAGTTGCAGATGATAGAGACTTAGTGAACAAATTAGTCATATTATCACTTGAATGAATCTGTTGCAAATATTAGAGATTTCTTTATTTTCCGTGCTCAAAATTGAAATATTTGATAAGGAATTAAATCATAGCTCCATATCCCTTGATAATAAAGAATGTGTCCGATTGCCTAATACTAACTTTTGAATAGTCTTCCATTCTAGAGATCAATCATCAGAAAATACAGATAAAAGTATATCTAGCATATAAACAGTGCATCAACGTTATGCATTTTTTTTCTATGACAACAAATAGGTTAGGAGGCAAATTGTAAATGATAGGGTGTAAATCAAAAGGTGAAACTTACATTAGGGGGTGAAAAATGCAAGGAACTCCAATGTAAAGTTGAGTATCGGTTCTGATAAAAACTTACCCTTATCGGGTATTTAACTATATCAAATCAGTTGATAAATGACATGTGTTTGTTATACATTTCTATCACTTAATCATTATTCATAAATACTTATTTTTACTATATTACATCACTTTATCATGAAAAAAATGAGTTTATTTGGTGTAAATATCCGGTACAAGAGTGTATATACAATGTTAAAATTAATTTTTATATACATATAGTTAATTTTTACTCTCTCCGTTCACTTTTACTTGTCTAGTATTCTAATCACTTTTACTTGTTTAGTATTTTAAAAATAGATTTTTCACTTACTTTTAGCATATCAAAAAAAGACAATTTCTATTTTTATTTTATTTTACCCATAATATTAATTTCTCACTTCAAATCACTGTTCAAGTCTATTAAAATTATGCAATAATTAATATGTGTATTATGATAAATTATGCACTTCAATTATTATTTTTAAGAGGTATGTAAAATTCATACTGGACAAGTAAAAATAAACGGGAGAGTATATTTTAAATCCCCTAAGAAAAATTCTGCTTAGCCATAATTTATCGGTGCATGTGCTCAATTTACATAGTTAATTTTATCTGTTGTGATCCACTAGGGTTATAATTAATGTGGTAAATGAACCTTATTTTTATGTTTTTAATTCATGAGATTAGAGGGGCAAAATTAGTCTATAAAAGCATGATTCGTTCAACCTCCTCAAAATTGATTCGCCCTTTCATTAGCTCAATCCATTTTAATTCAATTTATTTCAGCTCATCTAAAATTTGAGCTGATATGGGTTGACATGTAACCGAAATTGACTCATAGAAATCATGTCAAAATATTTCAGAAATGTTAAATATCACCACAATAATGAAAAATAATTTTAAGTATTTAAAAAATTAATAACATAACTAATAAAGAAATTAATATTTAGTAAGATTTGTTTAGTAACAGACCCCGCGTTGTGGGATTTCACTAGGTATGTTGTTGTTGTAGTAAGCTTTGTTTATGACCCCCTTTTTAGTTAATCTTAGCTCACTAGGAATCTAGTAACTTAGTTGGTTGGCTTTCCGAACTATCAACTTTGTTGATGGAGGTTCGAATCCCTACATTGTAATTCACTCCCCATTTACCCTTCCCTGCACCTGGCCCTATGTAATAAAAAAATTATAAAAAAAAGTTAATTTTAGCCCAAATAACTTTTCAACGGGTCATTTATTAACTCGCTCATTTAACACTCATATATGAGATTGAGGAAATTACACAAACATAATTTTTTTTAAAGTATTTAAAAAAGTTACAACTATACAAAAATTACATAAATATAATTTATTATAATTTTAAACTTTTTAATTACATTGTGTACATTTTTTAATATCCCTAACATATCTCTATCAAATGCATTAAAATGAAAAAGGTCATAATTACATATGAAATTAAACTGAAAGGGTCATATTTGTCATCCAACTTTAGAAAAAGGGTTATATTTGTCCTCCGTTAAAGTATGAAATCAAATATGTCTTTTCCGTTAGCAAAGTTGTCACATTTATCTTCCATGAACGGAAATTTCACATGGACGCCACATGGGATCCACGTGGAGGGTGGGACCCACATCACCACCCCCACTGCTTCTACTCAACGATCTCAGTACACAAAGCAGCAAGATCAGCTCCGACACCAGCTCCGACATAACCATGTGTGTCTTTGCAACTCTCTCTAGATCAACCTATTACAACATCAATAAGAAATTTGATTAAACAACTCATATTTGGAAACTTAGGTAAACATAACAAGAAATAAAGAACAAGCAGAAAAGCAACTCATATTATCATAAATGAGTCATTTTTGATAATTTGATGATATATTTGAGCTTTTATACGAAATGATTTGCTAACTAGAAGGATACAAACAAAGACTAAATTGAACAATTTTGGATACTTACACGTTCAAATTGGAATATTTTTCACTTACGTAAATCTCAAAATATGGTATTTGGTTCAGTCGAAAGCTTTGTATAAGTCAAAAGTAATGCGAGTTCGAACAAAGTGAATGATAGAAAAACAGGGTGTATATCAAAAGGTGAAACATACATTAGGGGGTGAAAATGCAAGGAACTCCAATGTAAAATTGAGTATCCGTTTTGGTAAAAACTTATCCTCGTCGGGAATTTAACTACATCAAACCAATAGATATATTACATGTGTTTGTTAATACACTTCTATCACTTAATCATGATTCACTAATACATAATTTTTATCCTTAAATTTGGTCTCATCCAGTATGCTCTCCAACTTTGGTTGCGCACAAGTAGGCACCTCAACCAGGGGCGGATCTACGCCCCTGGTATTGGTTGTTTAAAAAAAAAAATCACAGCGTTGTATAAGGGAATGAGGATGTTGTGGTTGTTCAAAAGTGGAAAATAGCACCGCAAAAAAAAAACGATTGTTCGCGTGAACAACTGTGCACCTACATAGGTCAGCGGCTGACCTCAACTCATATAAAATTGAACCTGTAAACACAAATGTTGACGTGACAGTGACACATAAATTTTGAGGCGTAGATGATCCATTATGTAAGTTGGAGTGTTTAACTAATAAAGTGAAGACAAGTTGAGGTGTCTGCTTGCATTGTGCACACCCAAAGTTGGAGGACATATTTATCACATAATTTAAGGGCCTGATAATGTATTATGCCTTTTTATTATATAACATCACTTTATCATGATAAATTGAGTTGATTTGGTGTAAATATAATTTCTTCTAATTTTAAGCTTTGTAATTACATTATGTATATATTTTTATATCCCTAAAACTATCTCTATGAAATGCATTAAAGTGAAAAAAAAATTCAAAATTACATATGAAATTCAACTAAATAGGAATCTTAATTAATAACTTACACTTAATCCCATAAAACTAGGCTACCTTTATGCCGTTTACATATTTATTCTTCAATTTTTTCTATCTTTCATGAAATAGGGAAATTAACTCAATATAAATTAAAATTTGTATATTTTATATAGTATACAATATATACCTAATACTATATGAATATTATATTCTGTTTCTTCAATATACTAATATATGAATACAATAATTTTTGTGCTCAACTATTAATATACATAACAAATAATACATTTTCTGTAATATACATACCAAATACTATTGTACATAGTATATAATAGTTAATATACATAGCAAATTATATTATATATAGTATATACTAGTGCAATATACGTAATATATAAGTATAATAATATATATGCTTGTCCAAAGAATTATATATGATATATCATATAACTAACAATATACTTGTTTATGAATTATAATGCTATCCAAGTATATTGGAGTTTTTAGAAAAGTAATCAATATGTACTGATAGGTATTTTTTTTTTCATCACTAATATAGGATATTCGTCACTTTTAACCTTTTATTCATTGCAATATTCTTGATTTATGGTATAAAATCATATAATATATAAAATATTATAAATTAAGTAATTTAGTTAAAATTGTATATTAGAATATATTTGACACATTTACTAGTATTTATGTAACTTATCTTGTGAGATTACAGTAACCATAAGTGGGATTTGCTTTTACCCCTATATAGTGTTGTAGAATAACTTTATCACAATCAAATCAAAGTAAAAGTTAGATTAATTAGTTTATTCAGTAGAAAGTTCAGTGCAAAAAAATACGGGGAAGGCTCTTATGAAGTTTTCAACATTTCTGAATAGGAAAGTGAAGTTCTAATTACGCAGTAAACATGAATCAGACACCACATTGACTATTCTTCGATATTCGGTCTCCGCACTGGATAATGATAAAGCAGCCTGTCGTTTTGCCGACCAAGAGATCAAGTTATAACTAAGAAACATACAATATTCAGAGGTTGAACGTCTGGTATCTGGACATCCACCCCAATCAATATTTGTATAAGAGTCGAGAGTAGAGACTGAGGATGGATATAAATGCAACCCATAATCAAGTGTGTCATGTATGTATCGTATAATGCGCTTGAGAGCATGTATTTGCTCAATTCGTGGATCATGCATAAATAAACACACTTGCTGAACTGCATAAGTAATATCTGATCTCGTGAATGTAAGATACTAAAGAGACTCTGCAAGACTACGACAGTGGGTGGGATCCTCATATGGTGTGCTAGACGAGCACTCAACTTCGATTTGGTATCAACCGGAGTAGACGAGGACTTACAAGATGACATGTCAGCTCTCTCAATAATCTCAGCCGCATATTTCATTTGTGATAAAAATAGACCACCTGCATGAAAACGTTACTGACTATCCGGAACTTAATTTTCCAGACCTACAGAACTTAAGGGTCCAGAGGTTGAAACAAGACGGAGCAAAAGGACCAAAAACGACAAAACCTTTGGTCCAGATTTTCTAACATATACGGTTGAAAATGAACCAAGGACAATTAAGGAAGCATTGTCAACTCCAGAAGCACCGCCTTGGAAAGAAGCTATAGAAAGCGAAATATATTTCATCATGCAGAACCATACTTGAGAAATGGTTGATATTCTTCAGGGAAGCAAACTTTGGGTTGTAAGTAGATACTCAAAAGAAAGTACAAAGCAGATGAAACTATTGACAAGTATAATGACAGATTAGTAGTCAAAGGCTATAGATAAAAGGAAAGCCTCAATTACTTCGACGCGTACTCCCTTGTGTCTAGATTAACGTCCATAGGAGTACTCATAGCCATAACAGCTTTACGTGACCTTGAGATACATTAATTTTAAGACAACCTTCCTCAACGGAGCAACCCGATGGGGTATGTGGTTCCAGGATAAGAAAAGAAAGTGTGTCAACTTGTTAAGTCCCTGTACCGACTCAAACAAGCTCCGAAGAAATGGCATGAGAAGTTTGACAATACTTTATTATCAAAAGGTTTCTCCATAAATGAATGGGATAAATGTATCTATACTAAAGGGAACTCTTACTCATTTGTCATGATTTGTTACGCAGATGACATGCTCATCACCGGAAGTAGTCTAAACTTGATGTATTTGACAGTTTCCCTTTAAAGTCATCAATGGATATGAATTATAGGATTGATAAGAATCGTAGAGCACCCGTATTCCAAGAGCGATATGCGCATGTCATTGGTAGTTTAATATACATTACAAACTGCACCCGACCCGATATAGCTTATCCAGTCAATAAGTTGGCTAGGTTTACTCGTAATCCTGGAAATGATCACTGGAAGGCGTTAAATCGGATACTACGATATCTCAAATATTTGCTAAATTACGGATTACATTAATCAAGATATTAAGTCGTATTGTAAGGATACACGTGATGCAAACTGAACATCTGATATAAAGAACACCAAATTCATGAGTGGGTATGTTTTTACAATTAGTGGTGGAGTTGTGTCTTGGAAGTACTCTAAGCAAACATGCATCGCCCAATCCACGATGGAATTAGAGTTTATCGCCTTGGATAAGGAAGGAGAAGAAGCAGAGTGGTCTCACAACTTCTTAGAGGATATCCCTTTTTGGGATAAACCTGTACCTTCAGTAATGATTCATCGGACGAGCGGGGAATATCATAAACTCAAAGAAGACCAGGGTCCCTTGCCTCGCCTTTTTGCACCTATCATTCTTGCTTGCTTACCTATAGCTCTCTTGTCTTAGTGATTCTTCCTCTTTTCTAGGTTTTTTTCTGTGATAGCTAATCGGCTTTAGGAAGGGCACAAAGTAAGACATATTCGTCAGAGGCATAAGATCGTTTGGTAGTTGATCACTACGGGTGTCATTTATATTGATTACGTCAAATCAAAGGATAACTTAGCAGGATCCATTAACTAAAGACCTACCCAAAGATCAAATATTCTATCTGTCTAGGGGAATGGGCTTAAAATCCAAACAACAAGAACTTACTGAAGATCCCAAGAATTTAGTTCAATGGAAAAACTAAGCTATAGAAGTTCAGGCTTCACTTGAAGTAAGAGCACTTCGGATTATCATTCTTTAAAGAAAGATAACTCCAAAGTCATTCCCGCGGTAGACACTAAGTGCTACCTGCAAGATGGGTAAAGGATAAGTTTCTGAAACTTTGAATGATTTCTAAAACTTGCGAATGGGTTAGAGCAATATACCTTATAGGAGATCACTTATTTAAGTGCGAAGACATGCCTCCTCAATTGTACGCACTTAAGAATCCAACCGTTGTCCATGGCCACAACGGACAAAAATTAAGAAGAAGATGAATAAAGAGCGTTATTGTGTTGATATCATTGTCTTGGTTTACACTAAACACCGACGGTTCAAGACATCACGTTCACCGCTCAGTAAGTAAATCCGATGGTAATCAATTAAGGAATATTCAAAGCCGAAAGCTACCTATCCTGATGCAATATCTTTCTGCCGAAAGATTGCAGAACTTTGGCACCCCGTGTGCATCAATTCTCTTTCAAGAGGGGATTGTTGGAAATTTCACTAATGAGGGATTGAGTTTATCCCGTCTTGACTTAAACAGGTGGGCCCCACATATCGGAAACGTCGTTTTTTTGCACATGCCTAATCTAATAAGTGAGTAAATGATATTGTTAGGAATCATCAAATTTCGTTAAGAATGAAAGAGATATTAGTACACAAAGTAAGATGTTTGAGACATGATTAGATGAAGTGTTCTTTGGCAAAAAATGAACAAATCTCCCAAATCGGTAGAAAAAGAAAGGATTGAGCAATATATAAGCTCTAATTATGAGTAAGGGTTTGGGACCTGTCGCGCCCATTTTCGACCGCGGCTTTATTTTCTAAATAAATAGCGAGCCCTGCCTAATAAAAGGTTAGAAAATAAATAACAAAAAGCTAAAATGTTTAAAAGAATGCTAAAATTGCTAAAAGGATGCTAAAATTGCAAAAGATGTTTAAAAGCTTAAAATGTGCTAAAGGTGCAAAAAGGGCTAAAGTTTAAAAGGGTGCTAAAAGAAAAAGAAAAATGCTAAAGGGTTGCTAGAATGCTAAGGGTTCGCGGAGTCGCCACCTAATTAATTGGGTGAATTAGGACACCTAAATGTTTAACTAGTTTGAAGTAAAACATTAACTCCATTTTATGGTCTACTAAACTTAGTGAGATTCCGGGGTAAGGGTTCTTTATTATCCTAAAGGGAAGGGGTTAGGCATCCTAAAGGATCCGCTAACTCATGATTGTCCGTTCAAACCTAGGGTTAATTATTTATGCTAAAAAATGCATGTTTGAAAGATATTTAATAGAAAGTATTTTTTTAGTCAAAGATTAATAAGATTAGTGCTATAAAACACATGTAAAGTTTAAAGCATGCTTTATATTATTTGTATTAAAAATATGTAATGCAAAAAAAATAGATTAATTGACTAAATGTGTACATTTGCCTGCTTAGATTAGTATATCACATGCTTGAGGGGGTTTCTTAGTATATAAAAATAAGATTTCTATATGGATGTTATAGCAAATGGGTTAGGAATCTTGAAAATAATATCATAGCTACATATGATTAATTATGCAAGTTAAGATTATTGAGTGGTTTATTATAAATGCTAAACAATGTATGGCGTGCCTAAAGTAATTAACTTAAGGGAAGCAAAATTAAATTAATTTCTATTTATTGATTCAAGGTTTGACTATTCTAAGTATTCTATTAATTACAAAATTAAATAATTAGGCAACAAATTTCAAACAAATAATATAGAAGGTGGATATGATCGCAGCTTCCAAGATGCGCGGCGACGTCGTCTTATCCTATTTTGTCTTAGGAATTTCTGAAGCGGGAATGCAAATGCGGGTGCGGGTTGCCATTTGAAATGACTTGCGATGAGTCTCGCCGTGAGACTCTTTATTTTGCTCCGGTGCGTGCCATGTAAAACAAGAAAGATAAGGATTAGTATATGTTCTAAACTTGGCCACATAATAAATAAGCATTAACATATAAGTTAGCATATAAGTCGCTGCACATGGGCGGTGAGCGAACCCCTATAATAATCTGATAACTAAACTGAGTCTCAGTGTACATATAGGATAAAACCCTGCAGGCCCAACATTTTAAGAATTTCTAATCTTCTTCGAGAGGATGAAACAAAATGAGTCCCTTTTGATGTTATTTAAATGCTTATGTGTGAGACTGGAGTAAGAAACAAATATGTAGCCCTCAGTAACACGCAAAGAGCCGAAGCAATTGTATTAAATCAGGGGGGTCATGTTTCACGATTTTAAGTTAAGTATAATCGAACCTAAGAAGCACAGAACCAGTTTATGAACACAGCAGGGAACCAAAGTTATTGTAATTTCATACATATGTTTTTCTTTTCATTTCAGGGGGTATATCAGATCCTAAGTCCCGCAATCCAGTCCATCAACATGCTAATATAGAATTTCAAAATTTGCTTATCTCATGCCAATCACAGAATCATATAAACAGAATAGTAGCCAAGAGACATGCTCATCTTTACTGAGTATGAAACAAATATAAGTATGCAGCGACTTAAACGTACTCCCAGTGATTATAAGTTATGTCACCTTGTCATTTATCTTTTTCATAGTAAAATGTGTCCATAGACATTTTCTGAAAGCTTCGTTTTCCACATAAGATTATCATACGAAGGCAGGGGGCTTTGACAGACCCCAATAGCTGAGGCTAAATTAATAGTACACGTACAGATAGTGATCGTTGAGGGAAACAGTCAAGTATACACCCAAAATACATATAGTATGCCTGCAGATCTGCTGCAGTAAGTGCTTAAATATGATGTACACTGTCAGATGTAGGCAGTAGGCAGTAGGCAGTAGACAGAGACAGGAATAAGCCCTAAAACGTAACATTTTCAGTTTCAAAGAAAGACCAATTAATCCTACACATGAAGCTACAACCTGAAGGCTGCAAACAGGGGATATAGCACGACGTGACATAGATAATGCAATATGTTAATGTCGGCATCATTCAGCGACTCAATGACGGGATCCAAAATAGCTGCCAGGACTTCCCGACATTTAGCACTTAGATACGCATACTTGTTTACTAACCAGTTTTAAGACAAACATGACACAGTTACAGTATACCTACTGCAGCAAATGCTCACATATGCTGTGAGTATACTAGTCAGATATAAGATGTAGGCAGAGATGGAAAGAAAACAGTCCAATATGGGGAGGTTCTGTTTTCAGATCTCTGTGAAGTTTCGGTATGCACACATGACTTAGGCTAACATATAAGTTTGAATCTCATAAATAGACCACTAAATCAGTGTTTCATGACATCTAATTTGCAAGACATATTGAAATATACAAAGTATACCCAAATTGGGCACGTATATCAGTGTATTCAGAACAGAACCAATGCCCTTAACCATATTCAGGTTCCTAACAAGCCAACAATATCAGGCACACTACATACAGTACATGGTCTCAAATTCTCTTATATCCCAGATTCTATTTATCACCTTGATGTGTCTAATTTAGGAGGAAAGAAGGCAAATGAGGCAAACACTTAACAAAGATCAGGTCATGCATCCCCTAATCTATCTAGGTTAGTGTTATCCCATAGAGTTATTGATAAGAATGGGCTGCTCTCTAATGACACAAGAGTATTTACATACAGGGGGGTTCATACCATATAGGGACTAGAACAGAGATAACCGATACGCTACGGGTCTAACTTTCAATGGATGAAATTTGTTATACAAAAGCATTTGGGTAATTAATCATTTTTATCCTTGTTCTTATCATGAAGAAAAATAACAAACTAGTCCTATGTTCATCTAGACTGAACATCTAAACTTAGCATGTGACATTTTAAGTTTAAGCTAATAAGATATGCACTTTCTTAATTAATCACACAAATGGCCATAAGAAACTATGATGATTCAAAAGAGGTTACATGATATCGATAAGACATGATCGTCAAGGTAGGCGAGTAATCATTTAAGGAAATCGGAAGCGGTTATGAACCAATCGCCATCAATATAATAAACACCTATACATGATACGAAACCACAATGAACATGTTCGATGGAAGTAACTCTGAATGAAAATAGCACGAGGTATTGATTGAAACATTACGAGCAAGATGTGCGTTTGATGCGAACCTAACTAATGACTTAGTTGAACAAGAACATACATAGATTAGTTGAAAACAGACCACAAAGTATCAATGCCTAATTTTAGCACAACATTTTCACTACGAATAAGCCCCATTTGTTAAGCTTTAAGGTGGCTGCTTTCGATTTCAATCGATGAATACGAGTTGAAATTGACTTAATGAACCTAAGCGATCCAACGACATCGACGTAACACACACTTAACAGCCCAATTCAAAACACATACTATGCGTATTAATGTTAAGCGAAATCTAAGGCTATGAGGTAAACTATTACCTTCTCGTGGCGAAAGCGGCGTATCAAGTCGTAGGTACACTCGACGGGTTTGGGTTTGCGTCACGAATAGAAAGGCAAGGTTTATTTGTTGGTTTCTTTCTTTGGAACTAAAAAGGAGGATTCGAACCTCCTTCTTGCGATGCTAAAGTGCGGATGCTAAGCCCTTGGCTAACTGTGAGGGTGTCCCCATCGATGCTATGTGTGTTCTCCAACTGCGCTTTCCCTTCTGACCTACTGCACTCCACTCCGCTCTGTGTTCTTGCCCCCTTGCATGTCTGAAAATGCTCAATTTATAGCCTCCAAATGGGTTTCGATTTTGGTTAATATCTGATTAAGGCAAGTTTTGATTTTAGGTCGATTTGGTGTGGTATTTGGTACTGATTCCACAGGTTTCTTATGGTCTTCTGATTTGGGTAGATTCGTTTGATTTTGTAGAGATTTGGGCGAGATCTTTGTGATTTGGTTAGG
Organism: Przewalskia tangutica; assembly: GCA_029844215.1. Taxonomy (NCBI): domain Eukaryota; kingdom Viridiplantae; phylum Streptophyta; class Magnoliopsida; order Solanales; family Solanaceae; genus Przewalskia; species Przewalskia tangutica. The sequence continues at coordinate 1,097,473 of CM056732.1, forward strand.
GTAATGTAAACGATTTTTGAAGGATTTGGTTTAGTTATGCCGGATTTTCCACCCTGAAAATCCGGCGAGATTCGCGGGTGAAGGGGAGGGGTGTATGCGGCGATGGTGGGTGTGAATGGCTGCTAGGGTTCCTTAGCCTTTGTTCTGAGGGAGAGGATAACGAGAGTGAAGAATTTGGTTGGTCGTTGATTTACGGGCTATTCGAGAAAGGCTGCGTGGGAAATAAAGGGATTGGGCCCGCGGGTTTAAGGGATTGGGCTGGGTGAGTTGAATGGGTGTTATTTAACTAGGGTATTAGATGAGGGTAGTATTAAAATCTAGGAGTTTAATTAGTTTTGAGGCTAGTTAATTAATTAGCTAATTAATTCTAGGCAAGTGTATTAATTAATTAGTGATAACTTAAATTAACAAATGTGATTAAAATGATTAGGTGCTTCATTATAATTATCTAGGTGCTACATTAGTCTAATTATTTAGGTGCTAAATTAGTCTAACTTCGAGTTATAAAATTATTACGATAATAAATGCGGGCGTGTTGTTTAATTAATGCTTAATGCTCTAGAATGCGGCGCTATTATTTAGAAACTTATTATTATGCCTTATTGCGACGTTAAATTAAAATTAAAGTTGAGTTTAGATTAAAATATTTAAATGTTAAATGCAAGTGTGATGTTTAAAGCTATTATAAATGTGACGCTACTGGATAAAAAAAATGATTTTAAATTACAAATGATTACTAATTAATGCGGCTATGCTACCTGACACGACGTTATCGCTAAATTATTTATTTTATGCATTTATTAATTATTTAGGAATTACGACAAAGCTTAAAGTTAATAAGTGTGGGCGCGGGACTCTAAATGCTTAAAACTCTACGTAAGACGCGATGCCATTATTAAATTATTTATTTATGCCTGTATTTATGTTTTTTTATTGTTGTATTTTATTATAAAAATCCTAAAATTATTTTACAAAATTAGTGTAATTTTATGGTTAATGGCTGGACGGGAGGGTCAAAATTGGGTGTCAACAGCTGTCCCTCTTTGTATGGAGATGATGGAAGAATCTTCGGACAAAGACGTTGACTCATAACCAATTTGTCTCGATCTTCAGAATTGCAAAAAATGTTGGGCAAGTGGACAAGGCTGACGCAAAAAATCAAAATCTGTCCCAGTGTCGAGTTATGACGACACTGGGCTACCATGGTCAAAACACCAAGGCGGGCTAACGCGGACTTAAAGCATCGATGTCGAGTTGTGGCGACCTTTGGGTTATGGTGCAAAAAGTAAAAGAAAATAAGCGGCTTGAACACAGGGTGTCTGCTATGGCTTATGGTCTTTGGGTTCTACGGTGATGTGGAAGCGAGTGGGCTGAGGCGGCTTCGCTACGCCATCGTTGGGAAGGTTGGCCCCACGAATTGCCGGTTATTTGTAAGAGAAAATCCACGTTGTGCTCCTGCTGCTGCATGCTAAGACTTGAACAAACGGTTAGTGCATAACTGTTAAGGCAAAATAATGATGCATAATTTTAAAGTAATGCAACTGTGAGTAGAAAAGGTTATCCTGCAAAAATATGATGCCTGCTGTGTTGATGCGATGCTGCAAACGGACGTGTTGCGATTGTGAATGCGGATACGTTGTCCTTGCTGCAACTGTCTCTGTAGACTAAAGCTCAAGAAAGAGTTAGTGCATAACTGCTAAGACAGAATAATATGTGAGAAAAAAAAAAAAGAAAAAAAAGAAAAAAAAAAAATGCAATTTTGAGAACAGAGAAATCGTCCCTGCGTAGATGCTGACTTGTCGTCGTTTTCGGACTTGTCGTCATTTTCGGACTCGTCGTCGTTTTCGGACTCGTTGTCGTTGGCGTCGTTTTCGGACTTGGCGTCGTTTTCGGACCTGGCGTCGTTTTCGGACTTGTCGTCGTTTTCGGACTTGTCGTCGTTTTCGGACTTGTCGTCGTTTTCGGACTTGGCGTCGTTTTTGGACTTAGCGTCGGCGTTTTGACTTGGCGTCGTTTTGGACTTGGCGTCGTTTTGAGCGTGGCGTCGTTTTGGGCCGAGTCGTTTCGGACTGAGTCGTTTTGGACCGGCGTCGTTTTGGACGTGGTGTCGTTTTCGGACTTAGCGTCGTTTTCGGACGTGGCGTCGTTTTCGGACTTGGCGTCGTTTTCGGACGTGGAGTCGTTTTCGGACTCGACGTCGTTTTCGGACGTGGCGTCGTTTTAGGACGTGTTGTTGTTGCTTCTGTATAATAAATTCTCCTGCAAGCTAAGCTTGAGAAAAATTAGTGTATAACTGGTAAAACAAAAATGATAAATATATGAGGAATGCAATTATGTGAATAAGGATGTCTTCCCTGTATGATATGTGGGGTGTTGTGAATGCTGAGGTGTTGTCCTTGGGCGGACATGCTAGATGCTGCCACTGACGAATTGCCATGATGCCTTTGTTGTGATGCGTTTGTGAACCATATGGATTGATATGATGTCTTTGTGGTGCGTTTGTGCACTGCATGAGTTGCAATTTGACTCTAGGCCCGAGCTGATGCGCTATAATTTGTTGCGGACTTTTGAGTTCTGACTGTTGATTGTCGGTGCCTCTATCTCGAGCGTATGGAATCATATTTGTCGGTGTCCTTTCGTGGCGAAGTCCTTAAAGATTGTCCCGATTTTGGTATGGCCCGAGTCGGATATATGTCGCTTTGGTCATAATCTCGATAACGTCGTTACTGGGCGTGTTCTTTGTTGCTCGTAGGATAGATGCTCAGAGATGTCGTCCTTGCATGGGCGTGCTAAATCTTTGCCCGATGAATTGCCATGATGCCTCTGTTGGGTGTGATCGTTGGTTGCCAATTTGACTTTGTGCCACTGGCGATCGCTAGGTTTTGTTGCGGAACTACGAACCTTGATTGCCGGTGTTGATGCTCGCTCTTTCTGCTGCTGCTTTGCTTTGCTGCGGACTTTGGATTGTTGTCATCCTCCGCCTTTGTTGCTTTTCTTTCATACGCTATCTGAAGAAACCTTTCGCCGTATTTTCTATTCGGCTATTGTACTTTCCGCTCACATTAATATGAAGAACTGCGCTCGAAAGAAAAATTTGTGAGTTTGAGGGGCGGTTGATTCGCGTTGACTTTGTAGTTTTGACTCTTGATATCGGACGTCTGCCTTGTTTGGGACTCATAACTCTGCTGGTTTCCTACCTTGTCCCGATTTTGAAAAGGGTGTTTGGCACGAGGGTCTGATGGAGTTGCTTGTATGTTATGTGCATTCTTGTTATTTTAGAACGAAGGAAAGTTTCCTAATGGTGTGGAAGCGATTTAGGCGCCACGTATCCCGTGAGAATCGGTCATGGCGTAGTTCATTACAAGTGAAATTGGGTAAAATTAAAATTTCTAGATGTGGGACCGGCGAGGCGGCGCCACGTATCCACGAGGAATCGGGTCAAACGTAGTTCGATTACATATAAAGGGCAAAATGCATTAAACCGACTATTTCGGGACTCGGCGGGCGAGCGAGCAGTCCATTTCTTCTTGCTTTGTGTCTTGATGGTGAGTCTTGGCAGGACCATCTCTTGCGGCGCCTGACTAGACGAATGACCTATTCAATAGTTAAACAATCTCGGCGAGCAACTCCTTTTCTCTGGCGGTTGGTTGATGATTCAACTTTCTTCCCTTTACGGGCTGGCGTAGTAATCCCTTCCGGACTGTCTTCTTCATTTTCAGCTATCATGCTAACATGGGCATCTTCATAACCCGGCAGAAAGTTATTGTTTGCATTGAGAGGACCATCTTTCGTAGAATGACTCCTCTGCCGATTAACTCCTCTATCGTCGCCGAGGTATAACAATTTCCGATGTCGTGTCATACGACCGGAGTGGTATGCCTGATGCTTAGTTTTATCGTGCCTCGGGAGGTAGGCACAGGGGTATTTCAGGAATGGATGGAGTATTCTGCGGCTTTGACTTCTCATACACTTGGGCTATGGGTTCGGCTAAATGTGTATAGGTTTTGTCGGTTTTCTTCGGCATCTATGCGGGGTTTGGGTCCGTTTGGAGTGCGGGTTCGTGATTGTGGTGAGTATTTTGGGTATCTTTGGTTGGGTATGGTAAGCAGGATATGGGGTAGCTGATCTTGATAATATATTTGTGGATTTTGAGTGTTTTGGTAAGAAGGCGGTGGGCTTTGGTATATTGGATGTTGTTCGGCCTATGCTCACGAATGACCGTGATGGAGGTGATCGTCTCTTCTCCTAGGAGGTACCTCAGATGGAATTTGTTGCCTTTGCTCGCTAGTTGCTGTAGAAATTTGTCAAGTTTGTAATCTGCTGTCTTAATGCCTTCCACGGTCGCCCGTTCTTACGACTTCGCAAACTTCGCCAATTACACCGATCATTCTTTCATAATATGTCGCGTCTTTTAACATCGCCGCGAACAAGGTGGTCATTTCGCTCTCTGCCATTGGGGTTGAACCTTTCTTTGCCGACCGCCACCTCGGGCGTATTCTCACGAAAGTTTACGTAGATTTCTTTTCAAGTTTCATAAGATAAAATCTGTCGGGGCGATGTCGATGTTGAACCTGAATCTGTCCATGAAATCTTGTGCCATGGCATTCCAACCGTCCCATTTTCGAGGGTCTTGGCATGTGTACCAGTCCAGCGCCTCGCCGGTTAGACTCCTGATGAATAGCTTCATGATGATTGCTTGATTTTTACCAACCCCAATCAATTTATCGCAATATGACCTTAGATGAGCTCGAGGATTCCCCTTTCCATCAAACATGTCAAATTTGGGCACTTTGTACCCCATAGGTAATTCAACGTCGGGGTGCATGCATAAGTCTTCATATTCTAAACCCTCCTCCCCCTTGTTCATCTGAATGTTTTTGAATGCTTCTTTCAAGCTACGAATTTCTTTTGCCACATTTTCATCAGCTCTAGCTCGGGTCTGCCGCTCCATTTCCTTGTATTGATCTGTCTCTTGAGAGGATGCATGCACAATAAATGGTTGGCTTTCGGTCGGATGTGCTAATCCCTCATATTGTTTGTGTGCCATCTGCTCGTATTGGGTGGCTTGGCAATTTGGGTCGAGTGGGGAGATATAAGTAGGTGGAGGTTGAGATGTGTATATAGTGAACGGATCATTTTGGAGGTCGGTTTGCAAATTGACCGGGCGAGTGACATTTTGGTGTGAGCTGGTATGTTGCGGCCTCTGCGGGGAGCTTTGGAGAAGTGGAGGCTCAAGGGCTTGTGACACGATTGCATTTGTCCCTTGCTCTGGGAGTGGTGCATTCAAGCTAATAGACATGTTTGTGATATCTCGGAGCCTTTATTTCGCTGCATGATTTCCATTTGCTGCAATAGTTTGGCGAGGTGTTGATCATTGGTGTTTCTCCTTTCTGACGCCTCTGCATCCTCTACATGAACGGGGATGAGTCCTAAGTTGTTTCGTCCCGGTGCTTCTGGATTGGTCATTTATTGGATGATTGTGCTTCTACTAATCAACGCGAATCAACCTTTTGGGGGATAAGCTAAAAATAAACCTTTAATAAATGAAGCAAACCAAGTTAGTATAATATGCAAAAGTTGCAGACAATATATACTAATAAGCAAATTGTAAATCAAGTGCGTGTTCTAACATGTTTGGGACCTCTTTTAGTGCCAGAGGTGGGCCTAAACGCCAGATATGCGAGGTTATGACGGATTTGTCCAAGTCGTCCAACTATAATGCCTTTGTTGGAAATGGCGACCAAATGACGGTGCACTTTTCCCAATTTCAGCATGTCATGATTGGGCTTGGATTTGTCTGTCATTGTCACGCTACACATAATATGTTGGTTGGTCGTTGGGTTGAGAAACCCGCCGACAAGTTTGGTGTCTTCCTAATTGTGGTGTCGATACCAAGGACCGACCCACCTAAGGTAAATGCATGCATGACTTAGTATGAAGGGTGATATAGCTCTATCCTAAGTTGCTAAGATTTGGCTTTTCTAGACGCAAGGTTCCCGAGCGGACAACTCGAGTGAGAAGGCTACGCGGCCACCGGTTAGACCGGGCACTCCACGTATATTACCAACTCTCCTAAATTTGGATTTTGAAGGAAGAATTTTGCTGATGCACCCAGCGCACCTCGCATGTAGTGTGTGATTGTGTGAATTTTCCAGAGTGGAAGAAATATGAGCGGAATGCCAGTTTAAGGAAAGCAGTAAAGCAGGTAGCAATCAAAAATAAATAAAACAAAATACAGCACACAAAAATTAAATGCCAAAGTAATTGCCAAATAATTATCCTAGATCTGTTGTGGTTAAGAACCTAAATTCCCCAGTGGAGTCGCCATTTCTGTCGCGCCCATTTTCGACCGCGGCTTTATTTTCTAAATAAATAGCGAGCCCTGCCTAATAAAAGGTTAGAAAATAAATAACAAAAAGCTAAAATGTTTAAAAGAATGCTAAAATTGCTAAAAGGATGCTAAAATTGCAAAAGATGTTTAAAAGCTTAAAAGGTGCTAAAGGTGCAAAAAGGGCTAAAGTTTAAAAGGGTGCTAAAAGAAAAAGAAAAATGCTAAAGGGTTGCTAGAATGCTAAGGGTTCGCGGAGTCGCCACCTAATTAATTGGGTGAATTAGGACACCTAAATGTTTAACTAGTTTGAAGTAAAACATTAACTCCATTTTATGGTCTACTAAACTTAGTGAGATTCCGGGGTAAGGGTTCTTTATTATCCTAAAGGGAAGGGGTTAGGCATCCTAAAGGATCCGCTAACTCATGGTTGTCCGCTTCAAACCTAGGGTTAATTATTTATGCTAAAAATGCATGTTTGAAAGATATTTAATAGAAAGTATTTTTAGTCAAAGATTAATAAGATTAGTGCTATAAAACACATGTAAAGTTTAAAGCATGCTTTATATTATTTGTATTAAAAATATGTAATGCAAAAAAAATAGATTAATTGACTAAATGTGTACATTTGCCTGCTTAGATTAGTATATCACATGCTTGAGGGTTTCTTAGTATATAAAAATAAGATTTCTATATGGATGTTATAGCAAATGGGTTAGGAATCTTGAAAATAATATCATAGCTACATATGATTAATTATGCAAGTTAAGATTATTGAGTGGTTTATTATAAATGCTAAACAATGTATGGCGTGCCTAAAGTAATTAACTTAAGGGAAGCAAAATTAAATTAATTTCTATTTTTTGATTCAAGGTTTGACTATTCTAAGTATTCTATTAATTACAAAATTAAATAATTAGGCAACAAATTTCAAACAATAATATAGAAGGTGGATATGATCATGACTTCAAGATGCGTGACGTCGTCTTATCCTATTTTGTCTTAGGAATTTCTGGCGGGAATGCAAATGCGGAGTGCGGGTTGCCATTTGAAATGACTTGCGATGAGTCTCGCCGTGAGACTCTTTATTTTGCTCCGGTGCGTGCCATGTAAAACAAGAAAGATAAGGATTAGTATATGTTCTAAACTTGGCCACATAATAAATAAGCATTAACATATAAGTTAGCATATAAGTCGCTGCACATGGGCGGTGAGCGAACCCCTATAATAATCTGATAACTAAACTGAGTCTCAGTGTACATATAGGATAAAACCCTGCAGGCCCAACATTTTAAGAATTTCTAATCTTCTTCGAGAGGATGAAACAAAATGAGTCCCTTTTGATGTTATTTAAATGCTTATGTGTGAGACTGGAGTAAGAAACAAATATGTAGCCCTCAGTAACACGCAAAGAGCCGAAGCAATTGTATTAAATCAGGGGGGTCATGTTTCACGATTTTAAGTTAAGTATAATCGAACCTAAGAAGCACAGAACCAGTTTATGAACACAGCAGGGAACCAAAGTTATTGTAATTTCATACATATGTTTTTCTTTTCATTTCAGGGGGTATATCAGATCCTAAGTCCCGCAATCCAGTCCATCAACATGCTAATATAGAATTTCAAAATTTGCTTATCTCATGCCAATCACGTAATCATATAAAGAATAGTAGCCAAGAGACATGCTCATCTTTACTGAGTATGAAACAAATATAAGTATGCAGCGACTTAAACGTACTCCCAGTGATTATAAGTTATGTCACCTTGTCATTTATCTTTTTCATAGTAAAATGTGTCCATAGACATTTTAAAGCCGTTTTCCACATAAGATTATCATACGGCGGGGGCTTTGACAGACCCCATAGTGAGGCTAAATTAATAGTACACGCATGATAGTGATCGTTGAGGAAACGATCAAGTATACACCCAAAATACATATAGTATGCTGCAGATCTGCTGCAGTAAGTGCTTAAATATGATGTACATCGCCGATGTAGCGAGGCGTGAGGCGATGAGACAGAGACAGAATAAGCCCTAAACGTAACATTTTGGTTTCAAAGAAAGACCAATTAATCCTACACACGGTTACAACCAAGGTCAGAAACAGGGGATATAGCACGACGTGATATAGATAATGCAATATGTTAATGTAGGCATCATTCAGCGACTCAATGACGGGATCCAAAATAGCCAGACTTCCGACATTTAGCACTTAGATACATACTTGTTTACTAACCGCTTTAAGACAAACATGACACGATTACTGATACCTCATCGCAAAGAAATGCTCACATATCTTTGTGAGTATACTAGTCGATATAAGATGTAGCAGAGATGGAAAGAAAACAGTCCAATATGGGGAGGTTCTGTTTTCAGATCTCTGTGAAGTTTCGGTATGCACACATGACTTAGGCTAACATATAAGTTTGAATCTCATAAATAGACCACTAAATCAGTGTTTCATGACATCTAATTTGCAAGACATATTGAAATATACAAAGTATACCCAAATTGGGCACGTATATCAGTGTATTCAGAACAGAACCAATGCCCTTAACCATATTCAGGTTCCTAACAAGCCAACAATATCAGGCACACTACATACAGTACATGGTCTCAAATTCTCTTATATCCCAGATTCTATTTATCACCTTGATGTGTCTAATTTAGGAGGAAAGAAGGCAAATGAGGCAAACACTTAACAAAGATCAGGTCATGCATCCCCTAATCTATCTAGGTTAGTGTTATCCCATAGAGTTATTGATAAGAATGGGCTGCTCTCTAATGACACAAGAGTATTTACATACAGGGGGGTTCATACCATATAGGGACTAGAACAGAGATAACCGATACGCTACGGGTCTAATTTTCAATGGATGAGGCTGTTATACAAAAGCATTTGGGTAATTAATCATTTTTATCCTTGTTCTTATCATGAAGAAAAATAACAAACTAGTCCTATGTTCATCTAGACTGAACATCTAAACTTAGCATGTGACATTTTAAGTTTAAGCTAATAAGATATGCACTTTCTTAATTAATCACACAAATGGCCATAAGAAACTAACAATGATTCAAAAGAGGTTACATGATATCAGTAAGACATGATCGTCAAGGTAGGCAGAGTAATCATTTAAGGGAAATCGGGAAACTGGTTATGAACCAATGCTGCCATCAATATAATAAACACCTATACATGATACGAAACCACAACTGAACATGTTCAGTAGAGTAACTGCGCAGCGAAAATAGCCTGAGGTATTGATTGAAACATTCTGAACAGTATTGCGTTTGATGCGAACCTAACTAATGACTTAGTTGAACAAGAACATACATAGATTAGTTGAAAAACAGACCCACAAAGTATCAACTGCCTAATTTTAGCACAACATTTTCACTACGAATAAGCCCCCATTTGTTAAGCTTTAAGGCTGGCCTGCTCAGATTTCAACTGGACAGAATACACAGGTTCAGAAATTGACTTAATGAACCTAAACAGTCACTGACATCGACGTAACACACACACTTAACAGCCAATTCAAAACACATACTATGCATATTAATGTTAAGCGAAATCTAAGGCTATGAGGGTAAACTATTACCTTCTCCGGCGGCGAACCGAGGCAGCGTATCAAGTCGTAGGTACACTCGACGGGTTTCGGGTTTGCGATGCGAATAGAAAGGCAAGGTTTATTTGTTGGTTTCTTTGCTGGAACTAAAAAGGAGGGGATTCGAACCTCCTATTCTTGCGATGCTAAGGGTCTGGATGCTAAGCCCCTTGACTGCTGCTGAGGGGTGTCCCCATCGATGCTATGTGTGTTCTCCAACTGCGCTTTCCCTTCTGACCTACTGCACTCCACTCCGCTCTGTGTTCTTGCCCCCTTGCATGTCTGAAAATGCTCAATTTATAGCCTCCAAATGGGTTTCGATTTTGGTTAATATCTGATTAAGGCAAGTTTTGATTTTAGGTCGATTTGGTGTGGTATTTGGTACTGATTCCACAGGTTTCTTATGGTCTTCTGATTTGGGTAGATTCGTTTGATTTTGTAGAGATTTGGCGAGATCTTTGTGATTTGGTTAGGGTAATGTAAACGATTTTTTGAAGGATTTGGTTTAGTTATGCCGGATTTTCCACCCTGAAAATCCGGCGAGATTCGCGGGTGAAGGGGAGGGGTGTATGCGGCGATGGTGGGTGTGAATGGCTGCTAGGGTTCCTTAGCCTTTGTTCTGAGGGAGAGGATAACGAGAGTGAAGGGCTGGTTGGTCGTTGATTTCTGGGCTATTCACGAGAAAGGCCTGCAGGGGGGGAAATAAAGGGATTGGGCCCGCGGGTTTAAGGGATTGGGCTGGGTTAGTTTAATGGGTGTTATTTAACTAGGGTATTAGATTAGGGTAGTATTAAAATCTAGGAGTTTAATTAGTTTTTAGGCTAGTTAATTAATTAGCTAATTAATTCTAGGCAAGTGTATTAATTAATTAGTGATAACTTAAATTAACAAATGTGATTAAAATGATTAGGTGCTTCATTATAATTATCTAGGTGCTACATTAGTCTAATTATTTAGGTGCTAAATTAGTCTAATTTCGAGTTATAAAATTATTACGATAATAAATGCGGGCGTGTTGTTTAATTAATGCTTAATGCTCTAGAATGCGGCGCTATTATTTAGAAACTTATTATTATGCCTTATTGCGACGTTAAATTAAAATTAAAGTTGAGTTTAGATTAAAATATTTAAATGTTAAATGCAAGTGTGATGTTTAAAGCTTTTATAAATGTGACGCTACTAGATAAAAAAAATGATTTTAAATTACAAATGATTACTAATAAATGCGGCTATGCTACCTGACCCGACGTTATCGCTAAATTATTTATTTTATGCATTTATTAATTATTTAGGAATTACGACAAAGCTTAAAGTTAATAAGTGTGGGCGCGGGACTCTAAATGCTTAAAACTCTACGTAAGACGCGATGCCATTATTAAATTATTTATTTATGCCTGTATTTATGTTTTTTTATTGTTGTATTTTATTATAAAAATCCTAAAATTATTTTACAAAATTAGTGTAATTTTATGGTTAATGGCTGGACGGGAGGGTCAAAATTGGGTGTCAACAGCTGTCCCTCTTTGTATGGAGATGATGGAAGAATCTTCGGACAAAGACGTTGACTCATAGCCAATTTTGTCTCGATCTTCAGAATTGCAAAAAATGCTGGGCAAGTGGACAAGGCTGACGCAAAAAATCAAAATCTGTCCCAGTGTCGAGTTATGACGACACTGGGCTACCATGGTCAAAACACCAAGGCGGGCTAACGCGGACTTAAAGCTGTCCCAGTGTCGAGTTGTGACGACACTGGGTTATGGTGCAAAAAGTAAAAGAAAATAACTGGCTTGAACCTGGGGTGTACCGCTATGGCTTATGGTGCTGGGTTCTACGGTGATGTGGAGCGAGTGGACCGACGCTTGAGGCCGCTTCTGCCAATCGTTGGGAAGGTTGGCCCCCCAACAGATTGCCCCGGTTCGCTGTAAGAGAAAATCCACGTTGTGCTCCTGCTGCTGCATGCTAAGACTTGAACAAACGGTTAGTGCATAACTGTTAAGGCAAAATAATGATGCATAATTTTAAAGTAATGCAACTGTGAGTAGAAAAGGTTATCCTGCAAAAATATGATGCCTGCTGTGTTGATGCGATGCTGCAAACGGACGTGTTGCGATTGTGAATGCGGATACGTTGTCCTTGCTGCAACTGTCTCTGTAGACTAAAGCTCAAGAAAGAGTTAGTGCATAACTGCTAAGACAGAATAATATGTGAGAAAAAAAAATGCAATTTTGAGAACAGAGAAATCGTCCCTGCGTAGATGCTGACTTGTCGTCGTTTTCGGACTTGTCGTCGTTTTCGGACTCGTCGTCGTTTTCGGACTCGTTGTCGTTGGCGTCGTTTTCGGACTTGGCGTCGTTTTCGGACCTGGCGTCGTTTTCGGACTTGTCGTCGTTTTCGGACTTGTCGTCGTTTTCGGACTTGTCGTCGTTTTCGGACTTGGCGTCGTTTTTGGACTTAGCGTCGGCGTCGTTTTCGGACTTGACGTCGTTTTTGGACTTGGCGTCGTTTTCAGACGTGGCGTCGTTTTCGGACGCGGAGTCGTTTTCGGACTCGGAGTCGTTTTCGGACTCGACGTCGTTTTTGGACGTGGTGTCGTTTTCGGACTTAGCGTCGTTTTCGGACGTGGCGTCGTTTTCGGACTTGGCGTCGTTTTCGGACGTGGAGTCGTTTTCGGACTCGACGTCGTTTTCGGACGTGGCGTCGTTTTCGGACGTGTTGTTGATGCTTCTGTATAATAAATGCTCCTGCAAGCTAAGCTTGAGAAAAATTAGTGTATAACTGGTAAAACAAAAATGATAAATATATGAGGAATGCAATTATGTGAATAAGGATGTCTTCCCTGTATGATATGTGGGGTGTTGTGAATGCTGAGGTGTTGTCCTTGGGCGGACATGCTAGATGCTGCCACTGACGAATTGCCATGATGCCTTTGTTGTGATGCGTTTGTGAACCATATGGATTGATATGATGTCTTTGTGGTGCGTTTGTGCACTGCATGAGTTGCAATTTGACTCTAGGCCCGAGCTGATGCGCTATAATTTGTTGCGGACTTTTGAGTTCTGACTGTTGATTGTCGGTGCCTCTATCTCTCGAGCGTATGGAATCATATTTGTCGGTGTCCTTTCGTGGCGAAGTCCTTAAAGATTGTCCCAGTTTTGACTGACGAAACTGAGTCGGATATATGTCGTCGCCGTCATACGCCGATAACGCCGTCGTTACTGGGCGTGTTCCGTTGCTCCCGTAGGATAGATGCTCGAGATGTCGCCCTGCATGGACGTGCTAAATCTCAGAATCGATGAATTGCCATGATGCCTCTGTTGGGTGTGATGCATTGGTTGCCAATTTGACTTTGTGCCCTAGCTGATGCGCTAGGTTTTGTTGCGGAACTCTGAACCTTGATTGCCGATTGTTGATGCTCCTTTCTGCTGCTGCTGCTTTTGCTGCGGACTTTGGATTGTTGTCATCCTCTGCCTTTGTTGCTTTTGCTGCTTCTGCTAATACGAAGAAACCTTTCGCCGTATTTTCTATTTCGGCTATTGTACTTTCCGCTCCTGTTAATATGAAGAACCTGCGCTCAAAGAAAAATTTGTGAGTTTGAGGGGGGGGCGGTTGATTCGCGTTGACTTTGTAGTTTTGACTCTTGATATCGGACGTCTGCCTTGTTTGGGACTCATAACCCCTGCCTGGTTTCCTACCTTGTCCCAGTTTTGAAAAGGGTGTTTGGCCTGAGGGGGTCTCAATGGAGTTGCTTGTATGTTATGTGCATTCTTGTTATTTTAGAACGAAGGGAAAGTTTCCTAATGGTGTGACCGAAGCCGATTTACGCCGCTGATCGGTGTATTTTATATACACTTTTTGAGTCTTTTTTAATTAGTATTTTACTCATTTTATTTATGTTTAGTATAGTATTAGGGTCGTTTTCCTTTCTTTTGTGTCACAGCGGTCAAAAATGGAGAAATGGCGGAAAGGAGATGAAATGAGCATAAATGAGATGGAATTGCACACTAAAAGGGCCAAGAGATGAAGTCTAAGAAGTTCCGGGAATTATAGAGAAAATCGCATTTAAGTCCGGACGAGAAAAGACGATTTAAACGGAAGTCGCGAAAAATGTCACAGCCGCGCGCCGGCAGCAGCCGCGCGCCCAAAGTCTTGAAAGTCCCGAGAGTTCTTGAATTTCAGCGCATGGCCAGTCTGAGGCATGCCGACGCGGGATTTATGAAGTCTGAGCCGAATTTGACATATTTTCAGAATCCTAAAGGGATTATTTTTCCTTTCTAAAGGGATAACTTTTCCTTCCTAAAGGGATAACTTTTCCTACCTTAAAACCTTTACCAAAAAGGATTCTACCTAAACTTTTCCTTTTCCTACAAATTCTTAACCCTTCACCTAAAGGATTCTTTGGCTATAAATACTCTACACCATTAGAAGAATTCTTCATTCTCCAACCAATTCTCCATTCCACCATTCACCATTCTACATCCATCCACCCACCAATCCATCTTGTAAATATTCCACAACACAACCCTTGGATGCTTGGCTTGGAGTCTCGTTCTTAGTTTAGTTAAGTTTCTTTTCTTTTTCTTTTCTTTATTTCAGTTTTGATGTTAAATATTGAATTAGTTCTTAGCGTGACAATGGCTAGGAACTAATTCTCTTATAGGGCTTTTTCTATGTTGAATTTCTTGAACCTTATGTTATAAATTAATGCATGCTTATGGTTATTTTTCTTATTGTGAGATCTATCCAATAATTGGGCTGAACTCTTGGTAATTAATTGACAACTAATTATCACTATATGATTTCTAATCAGATTCTGAAAAGGGGGGATTGTGAATATGCTGTAAGTTGGGTAGACGGTCTTGAATTGGGGATGAAAATACCTCAATTAGATTTGTAGCGTTGATGAGAGGCTTAACAACCCTAATTTTGCGCATTGTGCGTGACGGTCAACTAGGTTTTTGTTCTTAATCCTCCTATAGCGTTACCCTTATCAGCGAAAGTTAGGTAAGGAACAATACTGGGGTTGAGTGTTTATATAACCCTAACGGGAGTATAAAACGATTTCGTAAACCTGCTTTCTCCAAAAGAAGAATACCATAAGTTAATGCATTAGTAAGTAGCATAAGCGGAGAGTAAGGATACATAGAAGCCCTATTCTCATCACATCTGAAGTAATTCTTGATAGCTTTTATTATTCTTAGTTATAAATAACAAATCCAAATATTAATTAGCCAAATAGATACTAGAAAATAGATAACTGGTACTTGAACCCTAATCCTAGAGGACGATATTCGGTCTTATCTAAGACTATACTACTTGATATGATAACGTGCACTTGCGTTTAAAGTGTGTGCATATTACGCGCATCAAGTTTTTGGCGTAGTTTAGGGGATTAGGCAATAGTTCAATATCAAATTATCTATTTTCAATTTCTAATTTGGTTTTAATTTTTTTATTTTTACGTTTTTCGTTATTAAAAATAAAAAAAAAAAAAAATATATATATATATATATATATATATATATATATATAAAAAAAAAATAAAAAAAAATAATAAAAAAATAAAAAAATCGAGGTGCCGTGATTCGTTGTTGGTTTTGATTCATCTCAGGGATCCTCAAGACATGGATTTATACTGTCAATATGATCGAGAGCCAACCATAGAGGAACAGAGGGAGGAATTACGAGAAACCCTACTTAGTCTCACGAGGCGCCAAACTCGGTTCATGGACGAAATGAGGTTGGGTATAAAGAAGTTGGAAACGCAAATAGCAGAACTCGCGATCATATTCAACAAATAACAACAAATTGAGGAGCCTGAATCACACCCAACTATTGAGGAATCTGGCGAGATAGTTGGTGTAGAGAAGGAAAAGATTGCAGAGATCCAATTATTCACCTTCTTGGATTCCTTGGAAAATCTTTTTCTTATACCTATTGCAGAAGAAACACCACCAAATACAAAGTTGACTCCCAAACAGAAGTCAATACCATGAGGCACCCCTAGAGTTTAAAGATGTAGGGAATCTCACTGATCCCTACATTAGAGAGATCCTAAAAGACAAGCATGTCTTGAGCACTTGGGGGATAATCGTATATTTGAGGCCCTTGTTTGAAGCAATTGTTGTAGTTGAAGTGAGACCTACAACAATAACTCTGCGGATTGCAAGCAGTTCGCAGAAGGATCCAATGGGCACTCGTAAAGGTTAAAGGCGTCCGGCTAAAAGACGTTAAAGACAGCGCTTGTTGGGAGGCAACCCAATGTTTTTAATTATGTTATTTCAATTCATGTCTTTATTTTATTTTATTTTGTCTTGAAACGATCTCACGGTCTTGGGTTCTTGTTTTGTGTTGGATGACAGTGGATCAAAGTCAAACCGAGGAAAAAGGAGCAACAAACGCTGGAAAAAAAAAAAAAAAAAAGGAAAAGCGTCGGCACATGGCTGAGTCGCGTCAGAATCCGTAAGAGCCACAAGATTAGCAATGCCATGGCGCTGATCTCGTGGCGCGCTGAACTTCAGAGAGCAATATTTCCGTGCCAATTCCAGAATTTTACCTCCTAGACCTCCATTATGACCACTGTGTTTTGTCAGTAAGTTGTCCATATTTTTTTTTGAGTATTGCACACATTGGGGACAATGTGTGATTTAAGTTTGGGGGTGTTTTATTTGTGTCTTGTTATGTTTCAGTTAAGTCTTTTTTATTTGTTTTGTGTTTATTTTTGAGTCACAAATTTTTTTTTCTTTTTTCTTTTCTTTTTTTTGAGTCATAATTGCCTGTCAAAAATCATGTATGCTGTAGTTGCTAGAAACACCTAGTGAAGTAAGGTGGAATAATGTAACGGAATTGAAGCAACTATCTAAAACACCTAAGTTAGATATGCCAAAACTCACGTAACTGTCTATTTGGAGTTTCTTGCTTGAGTTATGCATGCTAAATGATAAATACTTATGTGTTATGAGTGCTTGCTATTTGAGGCGAAATAATTAGGATATGCATGTTAGAGAGATGACTCAGGCATTTCTTTGATAGCCAATTCTTACCATTCTTTTCTATCCCGTACTTTAAAAATATATCCCTAGTCAGCCCCATTGAGCCAAAAATTGAAACTTTTTCTTTGACACCCCATATTCCCACAAATTGTGCCATAAGTAAAAATATGAAAAAGTGGAATACATTGTGTATTGAAAAAGGAAGACAAAAGGAGTGAATAAGCGTGTGCACCCCAATAAAAAGTAAAAATAAAATAGGCAAAAGCCTAAGTTTGGGGGTGCTTATTATGATTATACATTTCACTCTCCCAAAACAAAAGAGGAAAGATAGAATCGAATGAAGGAAAGAACCAAAGAAAAAGGAAAAATTGAAAAGCTAAAGAGCATGGTACACAAAAATGAGCCTAAATGCCTATTTTTACCTACCCCTACCTAAAGCCTACATTACAACCCTTAAAGTCCTGAAGATCTCTTTTATGCATATCCAGAATTAGTGGAGAATAGCAAGTAAGCATGCCATAAGAATTCTTGAATTTATATGCATGATTTAGTATATTGACTTCCATTAAGCATGATGAATATGAGTTTGCGAAATATCTAGCTTCTTGTCTTTGAAATTTCATGCTACATGTTCTGCATACTATTACGCTAACCTTGTTTTTCTAGATAACACTAATACTGACAAAAATGATCAATGGCGTGAGTCTTTTATTTTTCGTTCTTTGAGTCTTTTATTTTCTTTCTTTCTATCTTTGCTCGAGGCGAGCAAAGGTTAAGTTGGGGGTATTTGATCGGTGTATTTTATATACACTTTTTGAGTCTTTTTAATTAGTATTTTACTCATTTTATTTATGTTTAGTATAGTATTAGTCGTTTTCCTTTCTTTTGTGTCACTGGTCAAAAATGGAGAAATGGCGGAAAGGAGATGAAATGAGCATAAATGAGATGGAATTGCACACTAAAAGGGCCAGAGATGAAGTCTAAGTTAGAATTATAGAAAAATCGACAAGTCCGGACGAAAAGACGATTTAAGCGAAATTCGCGAAAAAATGTCACAGCGTATGCCACGGCCATGGCCGCGCCAAAGTCTTGAAAGTCCCGAGAGTTGCTGAATTTCGGCGTATGGCTGATCTATGGCGGCCGACGCGGATTTATAATCTGGAGAATTTGACATATTTTCAGAATCCTAAAGGGATTATTTTTCCTTTCTAAAGGGATAACTTTTCCTTCCTAAAGGGATAACTTTTCCTACCTTAAAACCTTTACCAAAAAGGATTCTACCTAAACTTTTCCTTTTCCTACAAATTCTTAACCCTTCACCTAAAGGATTCTTTGGCTATAAATACTCTACACCATTAGAAGAATTCTTCATTCTCCAACCAATTCTCCATTCCACCATTCACCATTCTACATCCATCCACCCACCAATCCATCTTGTAAATATTCCACAACACAACCCTTGGATGCTTGGCTTGGAGTCTCGTTCTTAGTTTAGTTAAGTTTCTTTTCTTTTTCTTTTCTTTATTTCAGTTTTGATGTTAAATATTGAATTAGTTCTTAGCGTGACAATGGCTAGGAACTAATTCTCTTATAGGGCTTTTTCTATGTTGAATTTCTTGAACCTTATGTTATAAATTAATGCATGCTTATGGTTATTTTTCTTATTGTGAGATCTATCCAATAATTGGGTTTGAACTCTTGGTAATTAATTGACAACTAATTATCACTATATGATTTCTAATCAGTTACGAAAAGGGGGATTGTGAATATCTTTGTAAGTTGGGTACGGTCTTGAATTGGGGATGAAAATACCTCAATTAGATTTGTAAGCGTTGATGAGAGGCTTAACAACCTAATTTTGCGCATTGTGCGTGTGGTCAACTAGGTTTTGTTCTTAATCCTCCTATAGCGTTACCACTTATCGTGAAAGTTAGGTAAGGAACAATACTGGGGTTGAGTGTTTATATAACCCTAACGGGAGTATAAAACGATTTCGTAAACCTGCTTTCTCCAAAAGAAGAATACCATAAGTTAATGCATTAGTAAGTAGCATAAGCGGAGAGTAAGGATACATAGAAGCCCTATTCTCATCACATCTGAAGTAATTCTTGATAGCTTTTATTATTCTTAGTTATAAATAACAAATCCAAATATTAATTAGCCAAATAGATACTAGAAAATAGATAACTGGTACTTGAACCCTAATCCTAGAGGACGATATTCGGTCTTATCTAAGACTATACTACTTGATATGATAACGTGCACTTGCGTTTAAAGTGTGTGCATATTACGCGCATCAGCCGCCTACGTATCCCCATGAGGGAATCAGGTCATGACGTAGTTCATTACAAGTGAAATTGGGTAAAATTAAAATTTCTAGATGTGGGACCGAAGCCGAGACGGCCGCCTACGTATCCACTACGGGAATCAGGTCGAACGTAGTTCATTACATATAAAGGGCAAAATGCATTAAACCGACTATTTCAGGACTCGGCGGGCCGAGGCAGGGGCACGAGTCCATTTCTTCTTGCTTTGTGTCTTCGATGGCTGAGTCTTCAGCAGGACCATCTCTTGCAGCGCACAACTAGACGAATGACCTATTCAATAGTTAAACAATCTCCGGCAAGGAGCAACTCCTTTTCTCTGGCGGTTGGTTGATGATTCAACTTTCTTCCCTTTACGGGCTGGCGTAGTAATCCCTTCCAGACTGTCTTCTTCATTTTCAGCTATCATGCTAACATGGGCATCTTCATAACCCGGCAGAAAGTTATTGTTTGCATTGAGAGGACCATCTTTCAGCCGAATGACTCCCTCCTCGATTAACTCCTCTATTCTGTCGCCGAGGTATAACAATTTCCGATGTCGTGTCATACCTTGCCGGAGTGGTATGCCTGATGCTTAGTTTTATCGTGCCCTGGAGGTAGGCACAGGGGTATTTCAGGAATTGGATGGAGTATTCCTGCGGCTTTCAGCTTCTCATACACTTGGGCTATGGGTTCGGCTAAATGTGTATAGGTTTTTGTCGGTTTTCTTTCGGCATCTATGCGGGGTTTGGGTCCGTTTGGAGTGCGGGTTCGTGATTGTGGTGAGTATTTTGGGTATCTTTGGTTGGGTATGGTAAGCAGGATATGGGGTAGCGATCTTGATAATATATTGTGGATTTTGAGTGTTTTGGTAAGAAGGCGGTGGGCTTTGGTATATTGGATGTTGTTACGGCCTATGCTCTGAATGACCGTGATGGAGGTGATGCATCTCTTCTCCTGCAGGAGGTACCTCAGATGGAATTTGTTGCCTTTGCTCACGCTAGTTGCACGTAGAAATTTGTCAAGTTTGTAATCTGCTGTCTTAATGCCTTCTTCCGAAGTCGCCCATTCTTACGACTTCGCAAAACTTCGCCCAATTACAGATCATTCTTTCATAATATGTCGCGTCTTTTACGTTGCCACGAACAAGGTGGTCATTTCGCTCTGCCATTGGGGTTGAACCTTTGCTTTCGACCGCCACCTCGGGCGTATTCTCGAAAGTTTACGTAGATTTCTTTTCAAGTTTCATAAGATAAAATCTGTCCGGGGCGATGTCGATGTTGAACTGAATCTATCCATGAAATCTTGTGCCATGGCGTTCAACCGTCCCATTTTGAGGTCTTGGCATGTGTACCAATCGGTACCGCCTCGATTAGACTCACGATGAATAGCTTCATGATGATTGCTTGATTTTACCAACCCCAATCAATTTATCGCAATATGACCTTAGATGAGCTCGAGATTCCCTTCCCATCGAACATGTCAAATTTGGGCACTTTGTACCCCATAGGTAATTCAACGTCGGGGTGCATGCATAAGTCTTCATATTCTAAACCCTCCTCCCCCTTGTTCATCTGAATGTTTTTGAATGCTTCTTTCAAGCTACAATTTCTTTTGCCACATTTTCATCAACTCTAGCTCAGTCCGCGCTCCATTTCCTTGTATTGATCTGTCTCTTGAGAGGATGCATGCCTGATAAATGGTTGGCTTTCGGTCGGATGTGCTAATCCCTCATATTGTTTGTGTGCCATCTGCTCGTATTGGGTGGCTTGGCAATTTGGGTCGAGTGGGGAGATATAAGTAGGTGGAGGTTGAGATGTGTATATAGTGAACGGATCATTTTGGAGGTCGGTTTGCAAATTGACCGGGCGAGTGACATTTTGGTGTGAGCTGGTATGTTGCGGCCTCTGCGGGGAGCTTTGGAGAAGTGGAGGCTCAAGGGCTTGTGACACGATTGCATTTGTCCCTTGCTCTGGGAGTGGTGCATTCAAGCTAATAGACATGTTTATGATATCTCGGAGCCTTTCTATTTCGGCTTGCATGATTTACATTTTGTGCAATAGTTTGGCGGGGTTTTGATAATTGGTGTTTCTGCTTTCTGACGCCTCTGCATCCTCTACATGAACGGGGATGAGTCCTAAGTTGTTTCGTCCC
Source organism: Przewalskia tangutica (assembly GCA_029844215.1). Lineage (NCBI taxonomy): Eukaryota > Viridiplantae > Streptophyta > Magnoliopsida > Solanales > Solanaceae > Przewalskia > Przewalskia tangutica. Next base: position 1,118,855 of record CM056732.1, read on the forward strand.
GGTGCTTCTGGATTGGTCATTTATTGGATGATTGTGCTTCTACTAATCAACGCGAATCAACCTTTTGGGGGATAAGCTAAAAATAAACCTTTAATAAATGAAGCAAACCAAGTTAGTATAATATGCAAAAGTTGCAGACAATATATACTAATAAGCAAATTGTAAATCAAGTGCGTGTTCTAACATTTTTGGGACCTCTTTTAGTGCGGAGGTGGGCTAAACGCGGATATGCGAGGTTATGACGGATTTGTCCAAGTCGTCCAACTATAGTGCCTTTGTTGGAAATGGCGACCAAATGACGGTGCACTTTTCCCAATTTCAGCATGTCATGATTGGGCTTGGATTTGTCTGTCATTGTCACGCTACACATAATATGTTGGTTGGTCGTTGGGTTGAGAAACCCGCCGACAAGTTTGGTGTCTTCCTAATTGTGGTGTCGATACCAAGGACCGACCCACCTAAGGTAAATGCATGCATGACTTAGTATGAAGGGTGATATAGCTCTATCCTAAGTTGCTAAGATTTGGCTTTTCTAGACGCAAGGTTCCCGAGCGGACAACTCGAGTGAGAAGGCTACGCGGCCACCGGTTAGACCGGGCACTCCACGTATATTACCAACTCTCCTAAATTTGGATTTTGAAGGAAGAATTTTGCTGATGCACCCAGCGCACCTCGCATGTAGTGTGTGATTGTGTGAATTTTCCAGAGTGGAAGAAATATGAGCGGAATGCCAGTTTAAGGAAAGCGAAAGCGGTAGCAATCAAAAATAAATAAAACAAAATCTGACACACAAAAATTAAATGCCAAAGTAATTGCCAAATAATTATCCTAGATCTGTTGTGGTTAAGAACCTAAATTCCCCAGTGGAGTCGCCATTTCTGTCGCGCCCATTTTCGACCGCGGCTTTATTTTCTAAATAAATATCGCCCCCTGCCTAATAAAAGGTTAGAAAATAAATAACAAAAAGCTAAAATGTTTAAAAGAATGCTAAAATTGCTAAAAGGATGCTAAAATTGCAAAAGATGTTTAAAAGCTTAAAAGGTGCTAAAGGTGCAAAAAGGGCTAAAGTTTAAAAGGGTGCTAAAAGAAAAAGAAAAATGCTAAAGGGTTGCTAGAATGCTAAGGGTTCATGTCGCCACACAATTAATTGGGTGAATTAGGACACCTAAATGTTTAACTAGTTTGAAGTAAAACATTAACTCCATTTTATGGTCTACTAAACTTAGTGAGATTCCGGGGTAAGGGTTCTTTATTATCCTAAAGGGAAGGGGTTAGGCATCCTAAAGGATCCGCTAACTTGCGGTTGTCCGTTCAAACCTAGGGTTAATTATTTATGCTAAAAAATGCATGTTTGAAAGATATTTAATAGAAAGTATTTTTTTAGTCAAAGATTAATAAGATTAGTGCTATAAAACACATGTAAAGTTTAAAGCATGCTTTATATTATTTGTATTAAAAATATGTAATGCAAAAAAAATAGATTAATTGACTAAATGTGTACATTTGCCTGCTTAGATTAGTATATCACATGCTTGAGGGGGTTTCTTAGTATATAAAAATAAGATTTCTATATGGATGTTATAGCAAATGGGTTAGGAATCTTGAAAATAATATCATAGCTACATATGATTAATTATGCAAGTTAAGATTATTGAGTGGTTTATTATAAATGCTAAACAATGTATGGCGTGCCTAAAGTAATTAACTTAAGGGAAGCAAAATTAAATTAATTTCTATTTATTGATTCAAGGTTTGACTATTCTAAGTATTCTATTAATTACAAAATTAAATAATTAGGCAACAAATTTCAAACAAATAATATAGAAGGTGGATATGATCATGACTTCCAAGATGCGTGTGGCGTCGTCTTATCCTATTTTGTCTTAGGAATTTCTGAAGCGGGAATGCAAATGCGGGTGCGGGTTGCCATTTGAAATGACTTGCGATGAGTCTCGCCGTGAGACTCTTTATTTTGCTCCGGTGCGTGCCATGTAAAACAAGAAAGATAAGGATTAGTATATGTTCTAAACTTGGCCACATAATAAATAAGCATTAACATATAAGTTAGCATATAAGTCGCTGCACATGGGCGGTGAGCGAACCCCTATAATAATCGATAACTAAAGCGAGTCTCGGTGTACATATAGGATAAAACCTGCGCAGCCCAACATTTTAAGAATTTCTAATCTTCTTCGAGAGGATGAAACAAAATGAGTCCCTTTTGATGTTATTTAAATGCTTATGTGTGAGACTGGAGTAAGAAACAAATATGTAGCCCTCAGTAACACGCAAAGAGCCGAAGCAATTGTATTAAATCAGGGGGGTCATGTTTCACGATTTTAAGTTAAGTATAATCGAACCTAAGAAGCACAGAACCAGTTTATGAACACAGCAGGGAACCAAAGTTATTGTAATTTCATACATATGTTTTTCTTTTCATTTCAGGGGGTATATCAGATCCTAAGTCCCGCAATCCAGTCCATCAACATGCTAATATAGAATTTCAAAATTTGCTTATCTCATGCCAATCACAGAATCATATAAACAGAATAGTAGCGAGACATGCTCATCTTTACTGAGTATGAAACAAATATAAGTATGCAGCGACTTAAACGTACTCCCAGTGATTATAAGTTATGTCACCTTGTCATTTATCTTTTTCATAGTAAAATGTGTCCATAGACATTTTCTGAAAGCTTCGTTTTCCACATAAGATTATCATACGAAGCGGGGGCTTTGCGGACCCAATGAGGCTAAATTAATAGTACACGTACAGATAGTGATCGTTGAGGGAAACAGTCAAGTATACACCCAAAATACATATAGTATGCCTGCAGATCTGCTGCAGTAAGTGCTTAAATATGATGTACCTTTATCGGATGTAGCGATGGCGATAAGCGATGAAGCGAGCGAGAATAAGCCCTAAAGCGTAACATTTTGATTTCAAAGAAAGACCAATTAATCCTACACATGAAGCTACAACCTGAAGGCTGCAAACAGGGGATATAGCACGACGTGACATAGATAATGCAATATGTTAATGTCGGCATCATTCAGCGACTCAATGACGGGATCCAAAATAGCTGCCAGGACTTCCGACATTTAGCACTTAGATCATACTTGTTTACTAACCGGTTTAAGACAAACATGACACGATTCTGATATACCTCTGCGGCAAATGCTCGCGTATCTTTGTGAGTATTCTAGTCAGATATAAGATGTAGGCAGAGATGGAAAGAAAACAGTCCAATATGGGGAGGTTCTGTTTTCAGATCTCTGTGAAGTTTCGGTATGCACACATGACTTAGGCTAACATATAAGTTTGAATCTCATAAATAGACCACTAAATCAGTGTTTCATGACATCTAATTTGCAAGACATATTGAAATATACAAAGTATACCCAAATTGGGCACGTATATCAGTGTATTCAGAACAGAACCAATGCCCTTAACCATATTCAGGTTCTAACAAGCCAACAATATCGGGCACACTACATACGATGCATGGTCTCAAATTCTCTTATATCCCGATTCTATTTATCACCTTGATGTGTCTAATTTAGGAGGAAAGAAGGCAAATGAGGCAAACACTTAACAAAGATCGGTCACGTCCCCAATCTATCTAGGTTAGTGTTATCCCATAGAGTTATTGATAAGAATGGGCTGCTCTCTAATGACACAAGAGTATTTACATACAGGGGGGTTCATACCATATAGGGACTAGAACAGAGATAACCGATACGCTACGGGTCTAATTTTCAATGGATGAGGCTGTTATACAAAAGCATTTGGGTAATTAATCATTTTTATCCTTGTTCTTATCATGAAGAAAAATAACAAACTAGTCCTATGTTCATCTAGACTGAACATCTAAACTTAGCATGTGACATTTTAAGTTTAAGCTAATAAGATATGCACTTTCTTAATTAATCACACAAATGGCCATAAGAAACTATGATGATTCAAAAGAGGTTACATGATATCGATAAGACATGATCGTCAAGGTAGGCAGAGTAATCATTTAAGAAATCGAAAGCGGTTATGAACCAATCGCCATCAATATAATAAACACCTATACATGATCTGAAACCACAATGAACATGTTGATGGAAGTAACTCTGTGTGAAAATAGCCTGAGGTATTGATTGAAACAGTCTGCACAGTATTGCGTTTGATGCGAACCTAACTAATGACTTAGTTGAACAAGAACTTACATAGATTAGTTGAAAAACAGACCCACAAAGTATCATCTGCCTAATTTTAGCACAACATTTTCACTACGAATAAGCCCCGTTTGTTAAGCTTTAAAGGTGGCTGCTCGATTTCAATCGAATGAGAATACGAGTTGAAATTGACTTAATGAACCTAAGCGATCACGACATCGACGTAACACACACAATGCAGCAATTCAAAACACATACTATGCATATTAATGTTAAGCGAAATCTAAGGCTATGAGGGTAAACTATTACCTTCTCCGGCGAACCGAGCGTATCAAGTCGTAGGTACACTCGACGGGTTTCGGGTTTCGCGATGCGAATAGAAAGGCAAGGTTTATTTGTTGGTTTCTTTCTTTGGAACTAAAAGGAGGATTCGAACCTCCTATTCTTGCGATGCTAAAGTGCGGATGCTAAGCCTCGGCTTCTTGGCTTGAGGGTGTCCCATCGATGCTATGTGTGTTCTCAATGCGCTTTCCGCCGACTCTGCACTCCACTCCGCTCTGTGTTCTTGCCCCCTTGCATGTCTGAAAATGCTCAATTTATAGCCTCCAAATGGGTTTCGATTTTGGTTAATATCTGATTAAGGCAAGTTTTGATTTTAGGTCGATTTGGTGTGGTATTTGTGCGATTCCACAGGTTTCTTATGGTCTTCTGATTTGGGTAGATTCGTTTGATTTTGTAGAGATTTGGCGAGATCTTTGTGATTTGGTTAGGGTAATGTAAACGATTTTTTGAAGGATTTGGTTTAGTTATGCCGGATTTTCCACCCTGAAAATCCGGCGAGATTCGCGGGTGAAGGGGAGGGGTGTATGCGGCGATGGTGGGTGTGAATGGCTGCTAGGGTTCCTTAGCCTTTGTTCTGAGGGAGAGGATAACGAGAGTGAAGGGCTGGTTGGTCGTTGATTTCTGGGCTATTCACGAGAAAGGCCTGCAGGGGGGGGAAATAAAGGGATTGGGCCCGCGGGTTTAAGGGATTGGGCTGGGTTAGTTTAATGGGTGTTATTTAACTAGGGTATTAGATTAGGGTAGTATTAAAATCTAGGAGTTTAATTAGTTTTTAGGCTAGTTAATTAATTAGCTAATTAATTCTAGGCAAGTGTATTAATTAATTAGTGATAACTTAAATTAACAAATGTGATTAAAATGATTAGGTGCTTCATTATAATTATCTAGGTGCTACATTAGTCTAATTATTTAGGTGCTAAATTAGTCTAATTTCGAGTTATAAAATTATTACGATAATAAATGCGGGCGTGTTGTTTAATTAATGCTTAATGCTCTAGAATGCGGCGCTATTATTTAGAAACTTATTATTATGCCTTATTGCGACGTTAAATTAAAATTAAAGTTGAGTTTAGATTAAAATATTTAAATGTTAAATGCAAGTGTGATGTTTAAAGCTTTTATAAATGTGACGCTACTAGATAAAAAAAATGATTTTAAATTACAAATGATTACTAATAAATGCGGCTATGCTACCTGACCCGACGTTATCGCTAAATTATTTATTTTATGCATTTATTAATTATTTAGGAATTACGACAAAGCTTAAAGTTAATAAGTGTGGGCGCGGGACTCTAAATGCTTAAAACTCTACGTAAGACGCGATGCCATTATTAAATTATTTATTTATGCCTGTATTTATGTTTTTTTATTGTTGTATTTTATTATAAAAAACCTAAAATTATTTTACAAAATTAGTGTAATTTTATGGTTAATGGCTGGACGGGAGGGTCAAAATTGGGTGTCAACAGGACCCTAAGGGATAATCCTTGAGTTTGGAATGGAGAGGACCTAGGTGAGCTTGGGTTCGGGGCTAAGCCCCACACGCGCATCGCCCGCCCGCTAGGTCCGGGCCTCTGGTTCTCGTGTCACGCGGGTCACGAGTCATGGGATGTATTCTGTAATTATCTTTTTGGTACCGGAATTGTTTCATTTTATATTTTGGTCCATGAAATTTTCGAAACCGATAGTTTAGTCCCTGAAGATTTCGAAACTGTTGCAACGATTCCGAAAGTTTGTGACTATTCTGACATGTCTCCTCTTTATGGTATAAATTGAACAATATTGTTCACTTGGAATTACAACACAACTTATACAATACATAATATAATCTGCAATTCAAACACTCCAAAAACTCTTCTCTTCTTCTGTATACCGAAACAGAAAATAAATACTATTTTCTTTTGTTCTTCGAAATACAGAAAATAGCAATCTGTTATATATTCATTAACTTCACTGGGATCAACATAGTTTGTTTTGCTTTGTTGATTATTGTTATTTTATCTTGAAAGACTATTCTCTGTTACCGTAAAAGCATTTATACGGGAAAATTTTATCTTAAAGATAGAGAGTATCTCTCGACTTAATAAACATTGATTATGTTTAACCTTTCGTTACACTTATTTTTTACCAACACAAAGTTATTTAATTTTTTTTAAAATTCATTTTTATGCCAATAAACTCAAATTTTTAATTTTTAATTACTCAGAGAAATGAAACACAAAAAAAATGTATTAATAGTAAAAAATGGTGGCTCCTGATCGGTGTATTTTATATACACCTTTTGAGTCAGTTTTAGTTAGTCTTTTGTCCCATTTTGCACATATAAGTATCGTATTAGGATAGTTTTTATTTCTTTTGAGTCAAAGTGGTTAAAATGGCCAAATGGCGGAAAAAGAGCAAAAAGAGGGCAAAAAAGGAGATGCCAGAGCTGAAAACAGAGAAAGTGGCTAACAAGGGCGAAATCCAGACCGGCGCATGGCCTCACTGCGATCAGCGAGCGCGGCGCCCGGCGTGAGAGGCTGCGAAGACTTCGGCGCGCGGCGCTCCGAAGACAGATCACGGGCGCGGCGCCTAAACATCCGAGAAGCCACAGGAGTTGCAGCGTCGCGGCGCCCTCAGACAACAGATATCAGGGCCGCGGCGCCAAAACACCCGTCGGATTGCAGAACTTCCGGCGCGCTGGCCATGCGAGGCAGCGCGTAGCGAAAAAATAGGTTTTCAGACGGATTTTGGGCCAGGCTTGCAGGGAAAAGTTGAGGCGGTTTTCAGCCTATAAAAGGAGAACCCTAGGCAGTTTTTGAGAGTTCCCCTTCTTGCACAACACAAGACTTTTTGCTTGGAGATTGGACACCATTAGTTTAGTAATTTCTTTTCCCTTTCTTGTTCTTTATTTCAGTTTTGCATGATGAACATGGAATTAGTTCTTGTCATGTCAATGGCTGGGAACTAATTCTCTTATAGGGCTTTCTATGTTGAATTTCTTGAAACTTATGTTATAAATTAATGCATGCTTATGGTTATTTTTCTTATTGAGAGATCTATCCAATAATTGAGTTGAATTCTTGGTAATTAATTGACAACTAATTATTGTCGCGCCCGATTTCGACCGCGACTTTTAAAAAGCGAACCCTGCTTAAATAAAATGTTAGAAAATAAATAAAAGTGCTAAATGTTAAAAGAAGTGTTAAATGTAAAGGGATGCTTTAAAAAGGTGCTAGAATGCTAAGGGTTCGCGGAGTCGCCACCTAATTAATTTGGGTGAATTAGGACACCTAAATGTTAACTAGTTTAAAGTAAACATTAACTCTATTTAATGGTCTGCTAAACTTAATGAGATTCTAGGTAAGGGTTCTTTATTATCCTAAAGGGAAGGGGTTAGGCACCCTAAAGGATCCGCTAACTTGCGGTTGTCCGTTCAAACCTAGGGTAATTATTATAAAAAAAATGCATGTTTAGAGATATTTAAGTCAAAAGATATTGCAAGTATATAAAAAAATGTATTTTTGACAAACCTAAGGGAGTTGTAAGATTTGTTTATGTAAAGTTTAAAAATACATATCGTATTGCAATAGTGTGAAATGTAACTCAAAAGTCGAGTTTGGACAAAATAAACATAAGGTAGACATGGTTTATAGAAGTATAAGATTGATTTATTGAAAGCAGTACTTATATTTGCAAAATTGATTTTTTTTACTAATAAATATATATGTCCCGATATCTAAAGTGCTTATTGATAATAGGAAAATGATAAATTATGTAATGTTAATAACGAGTATGAAAAAAATTATTTCTTTTGTTATGGATTTAGTAAAAATAGTCTTAATCACATGAAATATAAATAAAGAGTGGTTAAATGGTTTTTTTTTTTTAATTTAGACCTATGTGTTGAACCTAAAACAAATAATAAAGTGGATTTATATTTTAAACTACCCTCCCAATTTATTCGACGACTAATAGAATCATGTATCATATTAATTACAATATTAAGATAATAAAATTGCAATAACAAATAAAGACATAAAATGAGGCAACGAGATTTAACGAGTAGGAGGAGTTGAGATGGATGACGACGTCATCTTGTACTATTTTGTTTAGGGAATTTCTGAAGCGAGAATGCGGATGAATTTGCGTAGACGCGGGTTGCCATTTGAAGTAGCTCGTGATGAGTCTCGCCGTGAGACTCTTCATTTTGCTCCGATGCATTTCATATAAAATAAAAGAAGATAAGGATTAGTATATATTCCAAAGAATAGACAAATAATCATATAATTCAAGCATGTTTATGGTTCCATTTTAAATATCGGTCAAAATATGAACTAACAAGCCCAAACCAACAAAGGCCCAAAAAGGGAATTGTCAGCAGTGGGCAGTTTTGGCCTTCTGAACACGAATAAGAAACATGTAAAACAGACGATACACACAACAATTTATCTAACAGAGATAGCATCCTGTATGGGACATGTTTTAGCTCTGACGCACAAGTAACACATACTCGGATGAGGGTGGCGAGATGGAATAGTGTATCATATACATAGCGACAAACCAGAGAGAAACAAACCATCAATACATGTACAGAATGAACAGGCTCGGATGAGAAAGAAACTGGCCCAGTGTGACATGTTCAGGTTTTCTCTATAGAAGACTTATGACAAACATACAGGCGAGTTTACTAGTTCGTAGAGAATCAACAACATACTTGAAGTAAAGTACTAAGCCGGTTACAGATTCATGAAATCCTGAACACATAGGGAGGCTGATATGCATTAGACGTTCAGAATATACACACAGTATATCTGCTTCGTATGAAATGTTCAGAGACAAATATTAAGACTGGTGAGTTGAAGGAATTCAGATAGTATACAAGGACAGATATCAGGATCGATTCGACAAATACGAAAGTCATCTTACCCAAATCTATTCTAAACATTCATGACTAAACTGAAATCCCCCCCCCCCCCTTATCACTTAATTAACCTGCCTATGCAATTGTACGATCAAAGCTTATATCAACAGAGGCGGAATCCACACAGGAGGGCTTCGTTTTAACATGATTTAGACCAGATTCCACCAAAGTACAGACAATATGCACACAGATTCCTTTAGTTTAGCAGGCACGACAGATTTACTTCTGGGCTATTCCTGAACCACAGACAGAACATGTAGACTGGTGAAGGTACCTATGCAATACTATTCAAATAACCTTACAGACATAGTTTTAGTTTTACATAATGCTAAACATGTTGTCATTTTATGGTTTTAAGGCAGACACATACGGATTAGAAACTAAACAAGAAATATTGACACGAGTAGCAAATCCGCCACGACGCAAGTATTTAAGTTAACAAGTCTTAACAGTCACTTAGACCCAGATTAGGTTCAAATCCTAAGATAATGAACCCATGGTTGTCATAAAGATGAATCAGACATATGTGTGCAATTTTGATCAGAAAAAGTGTGGATTATAGCAAAGAATAGAAATGCGACGGTTTGACAAGCGAGGGCATGGCGAGCTGCGGCGTCTTAGTCTCGTATTATTCGTATTACATTAGAATAACCAATTCATAATAGCAATTAATTGACTGAACCTTAGAACAATATCACCCATCACAGGGTATTTCCCAATAATAAAATCTGCCAACATTCACACGACCAAGCAGCAAATACTTATTACTAAATCAGAACTCCACTACTGAGTGAAATAATCTATCTGTTCCAAAAAGAACTAAACATATTTAATCGAATAACAGACAACATAAAATACATAAACACACAAGCTTGAACTGTTATAACATAATGTATAAAGATTCTGATTTACTTTGAAATGCATCATGACAAACTCGTCTGAATTCTATAAGCAGACAGAGCCATATCTCGGTTATAGAAGGACAAACATGCTAACATGCCATGAATGCCAACATAAACACATAACCAAATATAGTCTGGAAATACATAACAGAAAATGCATAAATTCTCATAAAGGACCGAAATTCGACAGGAAAGTGAATTACCTTCTCCGGACAGCGAGTCGGGGCAGCGTATCAAGTCGTCGGTCCAATCGACGGGTTTCGGGTTTTGCGATGCGGATGAAAGGGAGAAGGTTTACTCACTGATTTTTTTCGGCTGGAATTAAGAGAAGGTTTCGACTGATGCTAAGGGTGTCCCCGTCGATGCTATGGGTCCCTATCTTTTCTGCTCTGTGTTCTTAACTGCTGCTCAGGGTTCCTGATTTCTGAATCTCTCCCCTCTCTGCCCTAAATTGCTATGTTGTTATTGGACTCCTCTGAGCCCTGCCTTACTCTGTTCGACCCTGCTGTCCTCTCGATGCCTATTGCATGCCTAAACCTTCTGTCTTATAACTAATAATCTGGGTCTAAGTTCGGTAAGTAATAAAGGCTAATTTGTGCTCGATTCGACGAGATTTCCTATTGATTGGCTAAGATTGTGAAGGGTATTTGGTTATGGTAAGAAATCGTTGGCTTCGTTTGCATGGGTAAGGAAGGTTGGCCAGGGTGCGTGGGTAAAGGAAAGTAGCCGGATTCTCAGGCGAGAAATCCGGGATGTGTTGGTGCCTTGCTGGTTTCTAGTTCTAGGTTTAGGGTTTCGTTGGGTTGAAGGTCTGCGGGAGACGAAGTGAGGTTTTCGTTTGTTTTCTAAGGGTTGAACGATGATGAAGGGGCTGATAAGGGAAAAGGGCCACTGGGCTGAGGATAAAAAGAGTTGGGTCGGTATAAGGCTGATGGGCGTGTGGGCTGCGGGTGTTGGGCCCGGGTGACGGGTAAAAGGGATTGGGCTGGGTAGTTATTTAATTAGGGGGAGTTAAATAGGGAGTGGGCTGGGTTAGTTAATATTAGTTTTAGGCTAGTTAATTAATGATAAGTTAATTAATTCTAGGTAAGTGTATCATTAATTAATTAAATAAATTGTGATTAAATTATTTAGGTGCTTTATTAAGCTAATTGTTATAATAAATGCGGGCGTGTTATTTAATTAGTGCTTAATTATGCCTGTATTAATGTATTATTGTTGCATTTTATTATTAAAAAATTATTAAAATTATTGTTGAAAATTAGTGTAACTCTATAGTTAATGACTGGACGGGAGGGTCAAAATTGGGTGTCAACAGTTGTCCCTCTTTGTATGGAGATGATGGAAGAATCTTCGGACAAAGACGTTGACTCATAGACAATTTTGTCTCGATCCTCAGAATTGAAAGGTTTGGGCAATTAAGCAGTGGCGCAAAAAAATTTAAAATTGTCCGGTGTCGAGTTATGGCGACCTTTGGGCTACCATGGTCAAACACCAAGGCGGGCTAACGCGGACTCAAAAATTGTCCCAGTGTCGAGTTATGACGACACTGGGCTACCATGGTCAAAACACCAAGGCGGGCTAACGCGGACTCAAAATTTGTCCAGTGTCGAGTTATGATGACACTGGGCTATGGTGCTAAAAATAAAAAAAAGAACTGGCTTGAACCTGGGGTGTACCGCTATGGCTTATGGTGCTGGGTTTTATGGTGATGTGGAACGAGTGGACCGACGCTTGAGGCCGCTTCTGCCATTTGTTGGGAAGGTTGGTCCCCCAACAAATTGCCCCGGTTATTGTAGAGAAAATCCACGTTGTGCTCCATCTTTTGCAGTTCCTGTAGATTGAAGCTAAGATAGAGGCATTAGTGCATAACTGTCAAAACAAAATAATGTAAGAATGTGAATTCTGTGTTGTGGTTGTAGTCAAATGAAATGGTGTGATGATACGCCGTCTTGTATAGACGAGATGCAGATGTTCGTCGTTGTATAGACGAAATGCAAATGACGTCTTTTATGGGCGTTGTCGTCGTTGTATAGACGAAATGCAAACGTTCGTCGTTGTATAGACGAGATGCAAATGACGCCTCTTAGGGCATAGATAAAAAATTGTTTTATATATGGAGTTGTGTCGTAATTCATACGTAATCAAAACTAGATGAAATAGTTAAAGTGTAAATGATGTAGCCTGTGATTTTTGCAAGATGTATTTGATGTAGACTTGTTGCAGTTTGACTTTGTGAGCGAATCTGTTGTATTGGAGTGTTGCTATTGGCGTAGTTTTCGGACTTGTTGCTGCTGCCCCTGTAGACTAAAGCTCAAGGAAGAGTTAGTGCATAACTGCTAAGACATAATAATAATAAAGCATGAAATGAGAGAAAAAATGCAATTTTGAGAACAGAGAAAATCGTCCCTGCGTAGATGTGATATGTTGATGATGGCGTCGTTTTCGGACTTGGCGTCGTTTTGGACTTGGTGTCGTTTTCGGACTTGTCGTCGTTTTCGGACGTGGCGTCGTTTTCGGACGTGGAGTCATTTTCGGACTCGGAGTCGTTTTCGGACTCGACGTCGTTTTCGGACTGGGCGTCGTTTTCGGACTTGGCGTCGTTTTCGGACTTAGCGTCGTTTTCGGACGTGGCGTCGTTTTCGGACGTGGCGTCGTTTTCGGACGTGGCGTCGTTTTCGGACGTGGAGTCGTTTTCGGACTCGGCGTCGTTTTCGGACTCGACGTCGTTTTCGGACTTAGTGGCGTCGTTTTCGGACACAGAGTCGTTTTCGGACTCGGAGTCGTTTTCGGACTCGACGTCGTTTTTGGACGTGGTGTCGTTTTCGGACTTAGCGTCGTTTTTGGACGTGGCGTCGTTTTGGCCTTGAGTCGTTTCGGACCGAGTCGTTTTGGACTCGGCGTCGTTTTGGGCGTGATGTCGTTTTGGACTTAGCGTCGTTTTTGGACGTGGCGTCGTTTTGGACACGCAGTCGTTTGGACTGAGTCGTTTGGACCGGCGTCGTTTTGGGCGTGGTATCGTTTTCGGACGTGGCGTCGTTTTGGACGTAAGTCATTTTGAACTTCGAGTCGTTTTGACCGGCGTCGTTTTTGGACGTGGTGTCGTTTTCGGACTTGGCGTCGTTTTCGGACGTGGCGTCGTTTTCGGACTTGGCGTCGTTTTAGGACGTGGCGTCGTTTTAGGACTTGAGTCATTTCGGACCGAGTCATTTTGGACTCGGCGTCGTTTTGGTGGCGTCGTTTTGGGCGCGTTATCGTTCCGGACTGAGTCGTTTTGGACTCGGCGTCGTTTCGGACCGGCGTCGTTTTCGGACATGGCGTCGTTTTCGGACGTGTTGTGCTTATAACGTCGTTGTCTGGACGTGTTGCTGATGCTCCTGTATAATAAATGCTCCTGCAAGCTAAGCTTGAGAAAAATTAGTGTATAAGCGGTAAAACAAGATGATAAATATATGAAATGCAATTGTGAATAAGGATGTCTTCCCGTATGATATGTGGGGTGTTGTGAATCTTTGAGATGTTGTCCATGCTAGATCGCCAGCGACAATTGCCATGATGCCTTTGTTGTGCGTTTGTGCCTTTGCGTGAGTTGCGATTTGACTTCAGGCGAGTGATGCGCTATAATTTGTTGCGGGATTTGAACTCGATTGTTGATGTTTATGCCTGCCGCATCGAAGAATTTTGTTGTATTTTCGCATACGCTAGTATGCAGAAACTTTGGTGTACCTTCTGCTAATATGAAGGACCAGCGCTCAAAGAAAATATTTGTGAGTTTGGGGCGGTTGATTCGTTGACTTTGTAGTTTTGACTCTTGATGTCGGACGTCTGCCTTGTTTGGGACTCATAACCCCTGCCTGGTTTTCTACCTTGTCCCAGTTTCGAAAAGGGTGTTCGGCCTAAGGGGGTCTCAATGGAGTTGCTTGTATATTACGTGTATTTTTGTTATTTTGAGCGAAGGAAAGTTTTCTAATGGTGTGGCCAAGGCGATTTAGGCGCCACGTATCCCGTGAGGAATCGGTCATGGCGTAGTTCATTACAAGCGAATATTGGGTGAAATTAAAATTTCTAAATGTGGGACCGATCTCGATGTGGCGCCACGATCCATGAGGAATCAGTCGAACGTAGTTCCAATTACAAGTAAAGGAGAAATTGGGATTTTTCTAATAGGTGGGGCCGAAGCGATGTGGCGCCACGTATCCTTGAGGAATCGGGTCACACGTAGTTCCATTACATATGAAGGGCAAAAATATATTAAACTAACTATTTTAGGACTCGGCGGGCCGGCGAGGCATGAGTCCACTTCTTCGCTTGCCGTGTCTTAGAGGCGGTCTTGGCGGGATCATCTGGATCACATTGTATTTATGTTTCCTTTTCAAAGAACGGACTTTAGAGCCTTTCCACGCGGTTTTGTATCTTCTTCTTTTGATTTCTGCGAAGTGCATGTTTTGATGAATGATGGTTCAGCGCAGCAGGCTCAGCCACGAGCATTCTCTTCCTTTGAGATTGATTGATGATTCAACGACATCCCTTCGCTGTTTTGTTCAACAATCATGTTCACATAGGCATCATCGAGTGCAGTAAGTGGTTGTTGTTTATATTGGGAAAACTTCTTTAAGTTGGATGACTCCATCTTTGATCAATTCCTCGATCTTGTATTTGAGGTATAACAATTTTAGGTCTCGTGTCCTCTGCACTTGCGGAGTGGTATGCCTGATGTTTAGTTTTATCGTGCCTCGGGAGGTAGGCACAGGGGGTATTTCGAGGAATTGGGTGGAGTATTCCTGCGGCTTTGACCACCATACACTTGGGATATGGGTTCGCCTAAAGGTGTATAGGTTTTGTTGGTTTTCTTTCGGCATCTATGCGGGGTTTGAGTCCGTTTGGTGTGCGGGTTCGTGATTGTGGTGAGTATTTTGGATATGCTGGTTGGGTATGGTAAACAGGATATGGGGGGGCGTAGTGCTGATAATGTGGATTTTGAGTGTTTTGGTTATAGTAAGGAGGCGGTGGATTGTGATACACTGGATGTTTGCTCGCCTATGCTCACGAATGACCATGATAGAGGGTGATGCATCTCTTCTCCTCTGTGAGGTACCTCCTATGGAATCTGACTGCATTGCCCTGCTAGTTGCTTGTAGGGCTGTCAAGTTTGTAATTCTGCCTGTCTTAATGCCTTCTTCCACGAAGTCGCCCATTCTTACGACTTCCGCAAAACTTCGCCAATTACCGATCATTCTTTCATAATATGTCGCGTCTTTCAACGATCGCACAAACAAAGTGGTCATTTCGCTCTGCCATTGGAGTTTGGACGCCGTTGCTTCGACCGCCACCTCGGGCGTATTCCACGAAAGTTTCGTGGATTTCTTTTCAAGCTTCATAAGATAAAATCTGTCGGGGCGATGTCGATGTTGAATCTAAATCTATCCATGAAATCTTGTGCCATGGCATTCCAACTGTCCCATTTTCGAGGGTCTTGGCATGTGTACCAGTCCAGCGCCTCGCCGGTTAGACTCCTGATGAATAGCTTCATGATGATTGCTGGATTTTTACCAACTCCAATCAATTTATCGCAATATGACCTTAGATGAGCTCGAGAATTCCCCTTTCCATCGAACATGTCAAATTTGGGCACCTTGTACCCCACAGGTAATTCAACGTCAGGGTGCATACATAAGTTTTCATATTTCAAACCTTCTTCCCCCTTGTTCATCTGAATGCTTTTGAATGCCTCTTTCAAACTACGGATTTCTTTTGCCATATTTTCATCAGCTCTGGCTCGAGTCTGCCGCTCCATTTCCTTGTATTGATCTGTCTTTTGGGAGGATGTATGCATAATAAGTGGCTGGCTTTCGATCGGATGTGTTAATCCCTCATATCGTTTGTGTGTCATCTGCTCGTATTGGGTGGCTTGGCAATTTGGGATGAGTGGGGAGATATAAGTAGGTGGAGGTTGAGATGTGTATGTAGTGAACGGATCGTTTTGGAGGTCGGCTTGCAAATTGACCGGGCGAGTGACATTTTGGTGTGAGCTGGTATGTTGCGGCCTCTGCGGGGAGCTTTGGGGAAGTGGAGGCTCAAGGGCTTGTGACACGATTGCATTTGTCCTTTGCTCTGGGAGTGGTGCATTCAAGCTAATAGACAGGTTTGTGATATTTCGGAGCCTTTCTATTTCGGCTTGCATGATTTCCATTTGCTGCAATAGTGTGGCGAGGTTTTGATCATTGGCGTTTCTCCTTTCCAACGCCTCTGCATCCTGCGGGAGCGGGACGAGTCCTAAGTTGTTTCGCTCGTGCTTACGGATTAGTCATTTATTGGATGATTGTGCTTACGGCCAGCGAATCAACCTTTTGGGGATAAGCTAGACAAAAATAAACCTTTAACAAATGAAGCAAACCAAGTTAGTATAATATGCAAAAAATTGCAGTCGATATATACTAAATTGCAAATCAAGTGTGTGTTCTAACATGTTTGGGACCTCTTTATGCCAGAGGTAGGCTTAAACGTCAAATATGCGAGGTTATGATGGATTTGTCCAAGTCGCCCAACTGTAATGCTTTTGTTGGAAATGGCGACCAAATGACGGTGCACTTTTTCCAATTTCAGCATGACATGATTAGGTTTGGATTTGTCTATCATCGCCACGCTACACATAGTATGCTGGTTGGTCGTTGGGTTGAGGAACCCGTCGACAAGTTTGGTGTCTTCCTAATTGTGGTGTCGATGCCAAGGACCGATCCACCTAAGGTAAATGCATGCATGCCCTAAAATAAAGGGTGGTATAGCTCTATCTTAAGTTTCTAAGATTTGGCTTTTACGGGCCTTGAGTTCCCGAGCGGACAACTCGAGTGAGAAGGCTACGCGACCACCGGTTGGACCGGATTCTCCGCGTAAAATACAAACTCTCTTAAATGTGGGTGTTTGAAAGAAATTTGCAGGTGCGCAAAGCACACCCGCGTGTGAGTGTGTGATTGTGTGAATTTTCCAGAGCGGAAGAAATATGAGCGGAATGACAGTTTAAGGAAAGCAGTAAAGCAGGTAGCAATTAAAATAAACAAAATATGGCACACAAAATTAAATGCAAAAAATAATACCAAATAATAACCCTAGGTTTGTTATGGTTAAGAACCTTAATTCCCCAGCAGAGTCGCCATTTCTGTCGCGCCCGATTTCGACCGCGACTTTTAAAAAGCGAACCCTGCTTAAATAAAATGTTAGAAAATAAATAAAAGTGCTAAATGTTAAAAGAAGTGTTAAATGTAAAGGGGTGCTTTAAAAAGGTGCTAGAATGCTAAGGGTTCGCGGAGTCGCCACCTAATTAATTTGGGTGAATTAGGACACCTAAATGTTAACTAGTTTAAAGTAAACATTAACTCCATTTAATGGTCTACTAAACTTAATGAGATTCTAGGTAAGGGTTCTTTATTATCCTAAAGGGAAGGGGTTAGGCACCCTAAAGGATCCGCTAACTTGCGGTTGTCCGTTCAAACCTAGGGTAATTATTATAAAAAAAATGCATGTTTAGAGATATTTAAGTCAAAAGATATTGCAAGTATATAAAAAAATGTATTTTTGACAAACCTAAGGGAGTTGTAAGATTTGTTTATGTAAAGTTTAAAAATACATATCGTATTGCAATAGTGTGAAATGTAACTCAAAAGTCGAGTTTGGACAAAATAAACATAAGGTAGACATGGTTTATAGAAGTATAAGATTGATTTATTGAAAGCAGTACTTATATTTGCGAAATTGATTTTTTTTACTAATAAATATATATGTCCCGATATCTAAAGTGCTTATTGATAATAGGAAAATGATAAATTATGTAATGTTAATAACGAGTATGAGAAAAATTATTTCTTTTGTTATGGATTTAGTAAAAATAGTCTTAATCACATGAAATATAAATAAAGAGTGGTTAAATGGTTTTTTTTTTAATTTAGACCTATGTGTTGAACCTAAAACAAATAATAAAGTGGATTTATATTTTAAACTACCCTCCCAATTTATTCGACGACTAATAGAATCATGTATCATATTAATTACAATATTAAGATAATAAAATTGCAATAACAAATAAAGACATAAAATGAGGCAACGAGATTTAACGAGTAGGAGGAGTTGAGATGGATGACGACGTCATTTTGTACTATTTTGTTTAGGGAATTTCTGAAGCGAGAATGCGGATGAATGTGCGTAGACGCGGGTTGCCATTTGAAGTAGCTCGTGATGAGTCTCGCCGTGAGACTCTTCATTTTGCTCCGATGCATTTCATATAAAATAAAAGAAGATAAGGATTAGTATATATTCCAAAGAATAGACAAATAATCATATAATTCAAGCATGTTTATGGTTCCATTTTAAATATCGGTCAAAATATGAACTAACAAGCCCAAACCAACAAAGGCCCAAAAAGGGAATTGTCAATGGGCGATTTGGCCTTCTGAACACGAATAAGAAACATGTAAAACAGACGATACACACAACAATTTATCTAACAGAGATAGCATCCTGTATGGGACATGTTTTAGCTCTGACGCACAAGTAACACATACTCGGATGAGGTGGCGAGATGGAATAGTGTATCATATACATAGCAGCACACCAGAGAGAAACAAACCATCAATACATGTAGAGAATGAACAGGCTCGGATGAGAAAGAACCGGCGATGTGACATGTTCGAGTTTTCTCTATAGAAGACTTATGACAAACATACAAAGCGAGTTTACTAGTTCGTAGAGAATCAACAACATACTTGAAGTAAAGTACTAAGCGATTCTGATTCATGAAATCCACGAACACATAGGGAGGCTGATATGCATTAGACGTTCAGAATATACACACAGTATATCTGCTTCGTATGAAATGTTCAGAGACAAATATTAAGACTGGTGAGTTGAAGGAATTCAGATAGTATACAAGGACAGATATCAGGATCGATTCGACAAATACGAAAGTCATCTTACCCAAATCTATTCTAAACATTCATGACTAACTGAAATCCCCCCTATCACTTAATTAACCTGCCTATGCAATTGTACGATCAAAGCTTATATCAACAGAGGCGGAATCCACATGGAGGGCCGTTTTAACATGATTTAGACAGATTCCACCAAAATGCGGACAATATGCACACAGAGTCCTTTAGTTTAGCAGCACATGATTTATACGGGCTATTCTGAACCACGAGCGTAACATGTAGACTGGTGAAGGTACCTATGCAATACTATTCAAATAACCTTACAGACATAGTTTTAGTTTTACATAATGCTAAACATGTTGTCATTTTATGGTTTTAAGGCAGACACATACGGATTAGAAACTAAACAAGAAATATTGACACGAGTAGCAAATCCGCCCACGCAAGTATTTAAGTTAACAAGTCTTAACAGTCACTTAGACCCAGATTAGGTTCAAATCCTAAGATAATGAACCCATGGTTGTCATAAAGATGAATCAGACATATGTGTGCAATTTTGATCAGAAAAAGTGTGGATTATAGCAAGGCAGAAATGCGAGCGGTTTAAAGCAGGGCATGGCGAGCCGCGGCGTCTTAGTCTCGTATTATTCGTATTACATTAGAATAACCAATTCATAATAGCAATTAATTGACTGAACCTTAGAACAATATCACCCATCACAGGGTATTTCCCAATAATAAAATCTGCCAACATTCACACGACCAAGCAGCAAATACTTATTACTAAATCAGAACTCCACTACTGAGTGAAATAATCTATCTGTTCCAAAAAGAACTAAACATATTTAATCGAATAACGCATGACATAAAATACATAAACACACAAGCTTGAATCGTTATAACATAATGTATAAAGATTACGATTTACTTTGAAATGCATCATGACAAACTCGTCAATTCTATAAGCGACAGAGCCATATCTCGATTCTGAGAAGGACAAACATGCTAACATGCCATGAATGCCAACATAAACACATAACCAAATATAGTCTGAAAATACATAACAGAAAATGCATAAATTCTCATAAAGGACTGAAATTCGACAGGAAAGTGAATTACCTTCTCCGGACAGCGAGCCGGGGCAGCGTATCAAGTCGTCGGTCCAATCGATGGGTTTCGGGTTTTGCGATGCGGATGAAAGGGAGAAGGTTTACTCACTGATTTTTTTCGGCTGGAATTAAGAGAAGGTTTCGACTGATGCTAAGGGTGTCCCCGTCGATGCTATGGGTCCCTATCTTTTCTGCTCTGTGTTCTTAAGCTTCGCTTTCGGGGTTCCCGATTTACGAATCTCTCCTCTCGCCTAAATTGCTATGTTGCTATTGGACTCCTCTGAGCCCTGCCTTACTCTGTTCGACCCTGTTGTCCTCTCGATGCCTATTGCATGCCTAAACCTTCTGTCTTATAACTGATAATCTGGGTCTAAGTTCGGTAAGTAATAAAGGCTAATTTGTGCTCGATTCGACGAGATTTCCTATTGATTGGCTAAGATTGTGAAGGGTATTTGGTTATGGTAAGAAATCGTTGGCTTCGTTTGCATGGGTAAGGAAGGCTGGCCAGGGTGCGTGGGTAAAGGAAAGTAGCCGGATTCTCAGGCGAGAAATCCGGGATGTGCTGGTGCCTTGCTGGTTTCTAGTTCTAGGTTTAGGGTTTCGTTGGGTTGAAGGTCTGCGGGAGACGAAGTGAGGTTTTCGTTTGTTTTCTAAGGGCTGAACGATGATGAAGGGGCTGATAAGGGAAAAGGGCCACTGGGCTGAGGATAAAAAGAGTTGGGTCGGTATAAGGCTGATGGGCGTGTGAAATTTGGGTGTTGGGCCGGGTGTGAGTAAAGGGATTGGGCTGGGTAGTTATTTAATTAGGGGGAGTTAAATAGGGAGTGGGCTGGGTTAGTTAATATTAGTTTTAGGCTAGTTAATTAATGATAAGTTAATTAATTCTAGGTAAGTGTATCATTAATTAATTAAATAAATTGTGATTAAATTATTTAGGTGCTTTATTAAGCTAATTGTTATAATAAATGCGGGCGTGTTATTTAATTAGTGCTTAATTATGTCTGTATTAATGTATTATTGTTGCATTTTATTATTAAAAAATTATTAAAATTATTGTTGAAAATTAGTGTAACTCTATAGTTAATGACTGGACGGGAGGGTCAAAATTGGGTGTCAACAATTATCACTATATGATTTCTAATCAGATTCTGAAAAGGGGGGATTGTGAATATGTTGTAAGTTGGGTAGACATTCTTGGATTGGGGATGAAAATACCTCAATTATTTATGTAGCGTTGATGAGAGGCTTAACAACCATAATTTTGCGCATTGTGCGTGACGGTCAACTATGTTTTTGTTCTTAATCCTCCTATAAAGTTATCCTTATCAGCGAAAGTTAGGTTAGGTGCGATACTGGGGTTGAGTGTTTATATAACCCTAACGGGAGTATAAAACGATTTCGTAAACCTGCTTTCTCCTAAAGAAGAATACCATAAGTTAATGCATTAGTACGTAGCATAAGAGGATAATAAGGATACATGGAAGCCCTATTCCCATCACATCTGAAGTAAATCTTTATATTTTACATAGTTTTCATAATTCTTAGTTATAAACAACCAAATCAATTATCAATTCGCCAAATAGATACTAGAAAATAGATATTTGGTACTTGAACCCTAATCCCAGAGGACGATATTCGGTCTTGTCAAAGACTATACTACTTGTCACGATAACGTGCACTTGCGTTTAAAGTGTGTGCATCTTAACGCGCATCAAGTTTTTGGCGCCGTTGCCGGGGATTAGGCATAGTTCAATATCAAATTTGTCTATTTTTAATTTCTAATTTGGCTTTTATTTTGATTTTTAATTTTTACGTTTTTCTTTTGAAAAATTCGAGGTGCCGTGATTTGTTGTCTGTTTTTGATCTATTTCAGGAAGTCAGTTTATGCGAAGGAGAAGAGGAGCAGACACTCTTGTTCCCTTCAATCCAGAAATTGAGAAACTCGCAAGCGAGCAGAAAGAATCAGCGGAGTGCAACCTTGTTAGAGATGAACGGCGTTCAGAACAACAACGGGATGGGAGAAGGGTTAGGAGAGAATCAACCCCATCCAGGAATGCCTAGGCAAGCGCCAATAGACGTGGAAGAGAGAGTCCAAGTCCCGAGCGAAGTTTGGGAGACTATGTGCTACCAAGAGTGAATGGAGCACAGACATGCATTAGGCTCCCTGCAATAGGAGCCAACAACTTCGAGATAAAACCAGCGATTCTGAGCATGGTACAGCACACAGTGCAATTCGGAGGACTGCCATCGGAGGATCACGTATACGCACATAGCTAATTTCTTGGAGCTATGTGCAACTTTTAGATATAACGGCGTTCGCGATGATCTGTCAGTTGAGGCTCTTTCCTTCTCACTCGGGGATAGAGCAAAAGTATGGTTGAATTCCCTGCCGGCCGATTCGATTTTCACATGGCACGAGCTGGCACAGAAATTCTTAGCCAAGTTCTTTCCTCCGTGTAAAGCAGCAAAACTAAGAGGAGAGTTGAACAACTTCTACCAAGCAGATGGAGAGTCCTTATATGAAGCTTGGGAAAGGTTCAAAGATCTACAGAGAAAGTGCCCACACCATTGCATTGAGTTGTGGAACTTGGTCCACATCTTCTACAACGGGCTGAGTAGTACTACCAGAACTATCATAGATGCAGCAGCAGGTGGAGCATTCATGAGGAAAACAGCCTACGACGCTCATGAGTTATTAGAAGACATGGCCACTAACAACCATGTCACGGAAGAAGGTCGGCGAATGGGAGAAGAAACGGTGAGTCCATGAAATGACGCTATTCTTTGCCTTGAATGCCCAAGTGGCCCTTCTAGCTAAACAGTTGCAGCAACATACAGTGTCAGTGAATGCGGTACAGATGCCTAAAAGCTGCGAGATATGTGGTGGCCCACATACATTTGATAGGTGTCCTTCAGCGGACCCCAACAATATACCAATGGAGCAGGCGGAGTGTCAGGCCATAGGTAACTATCAAAGGCAACAGAACAACCCCTACTCTAACACTTATAACCCAGGATGGAGGAATCACCCAAATTTCTCATGGAAAGGGGACCGAAGCGTGAATCGGTACGAGGCGTGAGAATCAGTACAATGAACGCAGAACCAATATCAGGGGCAGCAGAACCAATACGAGGCGATGCGAGAACCAGTGAGCAGAATCAGCAACCCTTCATTCAAGCCCGGCGATCAGCGATTCAATGCCGGTTGAAGAAAAGCGGATGAGTTGAAAGCGGTGTAGCGGCACTTGCCAATGCCTGCACCAGTTC
Organism: Przewalskia tangutica; assembly: GCA_029844215.1. Classification (NCBI taxonomy): domain Eukaryota; kingdom Viridiplantae; phylum Streptophyta; class Magnoliopsida; order Solanales; family Solanaceae; genus Przewalskia; species Przewalskia tangutica. The sequence goes on from CM056732.1 coordinate 1,142,460, forward strand.
ATGGCGAAGCTAGATCCTCATTGAAACTTGGACACGGTAGGGCGGCTAGCTAGCGAGCAAACATCGAGCCACGAGGACATTGCCAAGCAATACAGAGTAAATCAGGGAAGCGATGTCGAGCGATGCGGTTGAGAAGTGGAAGACGATTGGAGCGGCGACCACCTCGGCCCGGTAGTTGAGAAGAAATCGAGTTAGAAAAGAGAAGGTGATTGAGCCTAGCTCGGTGATAGAAAACTCCGGAGAAGAGTATACAGAAAGATCCCTTTCCCGGAGATTACAGAGGAAGGCGGTCGATAAACAATTTTCCAAATTTTTGGAAGTATTCAGGAAGCTGCATATCAACATACCTTTTATAGAGGATTTGGAGCAGATGCCTTCCTATTTCAAGTTCATGAAAGAAATCTTGGGGAAAAAGAAGAAGCTGGCGGAATATGAGATAGTAGCACTAACAGAAGAGTGTAGTGCTATCCTGCAAAAGAAGTTGCCACCCAAGCTAAAGGATCCTGGCAGCTTTACACTACCTTGCAAAGTGGGCAGGGTGACTTGCAACAGGGCTCTATGCGATTTAGGGGCAAGTATAAACCTGATGCCCTTATCAGTTTTTAAAAGATTGGAGTTGGGAGAAGCCAAACCAACCACTGTGAGTCTGCAACTAGCTGACAGGACAGTGGTTCATCCACGAGGAAAAATTGAGGACGTGATTGTGAAAGTAGGAAAATTCTTATTTCCTGCAGACTTCCTCATTCTTGACATGGAAGAAGACGCGGAAATCCCTATCATATTGGGGAGGCCATTCCTAGCAACGGGAAGAGCTTTGATTGATGTTGAAAGAGGAGAATTAACACTAAGGGTGGAGTCTGAAGAAATGGTGTTTAAAGTTTTTAAACACGTCATTGAGCCACCAACAATGAGTGGGTGCTTTGCAATCAGCACCATCAAACCATGCGAGCCGATACAAGTTAACCAAAGAGCGATGAGCCCAAGAAAGCAGGCATGGTTTGCTGAAATGCCACTAAGGGAGGTAAGTTTTCCTGAACTCCCTATTACTGATAATGCCAAGAAGAAAAGAAGAAAAAGAAAACGCCAAATGTGGAGGAAATGGATAGGTTGGGGGCTTAATCCACCCCAGGGTTATTAAGGCTAAGGAACTTGCGTCCGGCTAAAAGACGCTAAAGACAGCGCTTGTTGGGAGGCAACCCAACGTTTTCAATTATGTTATTTTAATTTCTGTCTTTAAGTTTATTTTATTTTGTCTAGAACAATCTCACGGTCTTGGGTTCTTGTGTTTGTGTTGTAATTGATAGAGTCAGGAAATAAAGCGGCGGCGAAGAAAAGCGAATTTCAGAAAATCGGAAAGCGCCCGCGCCAGAGCGAACGGCGCTAAAAGCGAACAGCGTAGAAGTTTAAGCGCATGGCTAAAATTCGAAAATTTGCCAAATTTAGGCGCATATTTCCAGAATGGCATGGCCTTGAAAGTCCCGAAAGCGCAGAACATTAGGCGCTAGCGCCATGGCTGGCGCAGCGCAAGCTAAAACGAATTCAGAAACTTAAAAACGCCCAAAAATCAGATTTTCCCCAATTCCAATATCAAAAACCTAACCTTCCCTCTCCAAAAACCCACGAAATTCCAGAAATTTGTCCACAAATCCTCCACAAATCCAACACAACCACAACCTAAACTCTTAAATTCCTAAAAACCCCCAACTATCTCAAACAACGAAGCTCCATTCCATACCCTCAACCCACCAATTGAAACAAGAACAGCGTGAAGCTCTCATAAAAAGGTAATCCCTTTCTTTGTTCTTGAATCCTTTTACTGAAGTCATAAGGAGGTAGTAGTTTGGAGGAGTATTGTAGTTGGAGTAGTTTGGAGGAGTATTGTAGTTGGAGTAGTTTGGGTGCTGAAAAGTGATTGTGAAGTTTGGAGAAAAGAGTAAGAAAAGGAGGTTGTGGGTATTGAGTAGAAAGGTTGAAGTTTGGGGGTGTTGTATTCGCTGCTAGTGTTGAGTGTGTAGGAGACAGTGGTGCCACTAAATTAGAAGCTGCAGATTTTTGTTTTAAAATGGCCACCAGAAAGAGAAGAGGCTCCACATCCACCCCAACCCCACAATAGATTTGTGAGTTACCAGGCCTTCCAAAGATACAAAAGGCTTGATACCAGACCCGTAATTCCAGAAAGGGGGATGGATTACCAAAGAGAATCATATGGGGAAGAAGACGATTATGAGCCCATCCGGGCTATGATTGAGCTAAGGGGGTGGAAGAGATTTGTCAATCCGGAGAAGATAACACCAGTGAATACAACATAGTGCGGGAATTTTATCACGAACTTTCCGGAGAGGGCCAGAAAGGGGGTGCTTTGTAAGGGGAAATTATATGCCTGTGACGGCAGAAGCAATAAATATGACTCTAAAAACAGTTGATGTTGAGGAGAGTAGTGATTGGAACCATTTTAGAACATGGTCTAGGAGCACCAACAACATCAACTGGAATGCCGTCGAACCGCGATGCTTCTACAGGCTGTTTTTGATATGGCAAGGAATGGGTCAAGAAACCGGCGGTGTCAATTCAACAAGACAGCCAAAGGTTGGCTATACTTCATCAGCGCCCGCATGATTCCATCCACGCACTTCACCAGAGTGCCAGAAGACAGAATTAAGCTAATATATGGAATCATGACGGGAAAAACAATTGATGTGGGGAAAGAAATAGTGCAGAGCATTGAAGAAATCAGCAGGTTGGTGACAACAGGTGGATTGGGACACGACTCGCTTATTACCAGTCTATGCCACATGAGTGCGGTCCCACAACTACCCACTGACACTCATGAGAGGAACCAACTGCCGGTGTCCTATGGGATAGTGCACTCTTTCCTGCACCAAGCCCCCAGACTAGGCGAGAGTACCACCCCAAGCAGCAGCAGGCAGGCCGCCATGGATGAAGAAGAGCACGAAATAGGGGCTCATATGAGGCGAGACCCGGCCACCAACCACGCAGAGCAGAACCTTGAGCCTGATAGGGCAATTGTACCAACATCAGAGGAGGATGATGCAGACCTTGCAAACAGTAGTACAAGGACAGCAAGAAACAAGGCAACAAATCAACGAGCTGAGTGTCTTATTCAACCAATGGTCGATGCATTATCCACCGCCACCACCATCATTTTAGCCAAAGTCTGTAAGTGTCTTTTTCTTTTATTTTCTTTGAGTCTTGCACACATTGGGGACAATGTGTGATTTAAGTTTGGGGGTGTTTTATTTGTGTGTCATGTTATGTTTTATTTAAGTCTTTTTATTTGTTTTATGTTTATTTTGAGTCACAATTTTTTTTTTTCTTTTTTGAGTCATAATTGCCTGTCAAAGATCATGTATGCTGTAGTTGCTAGAAACACCTAGTGAAGTAAGGTGGAATAATGTAAAGGAATTGAAGCAACTATCTAAACACTTAGGCTAGATATGCCAAAAACTCACAAAATCTGTCTATTTGGAGTTTCTTGCTTGAATTATGCATGCTAAATGATAAATGCTTATGTGTTATGATTGCTTGCTATTTGAGGCGAAATAGTTAGGATATGCATGTTAGGGAGATGACTCAGACATTTCTTTGATAGCCAATTCTTACCATTCTTTTCTATCCTGTACTTTAAAAATATCCCTAGTCAGCCCCATTGAGCCAAAAATTGAAACTTCTTCTTTGACATCCTATATTCCCACAAATTGTACCATAAGTGAAAACATGAAATAGTGGAGTACATTGTGTTAAAAAGAAGAAACAAAAAGAGTGAACAAGTTTGATGCACCCCAATGGAAAAGTAATAAGAAAGAGGCAAAAGCCTAAGTTTGGGGTGCCTATTAGTATAATACACTTCACTCTCCCAAAACAAAAGAGGAAGGATAGAATTGAAGTGAAGGAAAGAATCAAAAGAAAAAGGAAAAATTGAAAAGCCAAAAGAGCTTATAGTGCAGAAAAATGAGCCTAAATGCCTATCTTTACCAACTACCTAAGCCTACATTACAACCCTTAAAGTCCCGAAGATCTCTTTTATGCATATCTAGAATTAGTGGAGAATAGCAAGTAAGCATGCCATAGGAATTCTTGAATTTATATGCATGATTTAGTATATTGACTTCCATTAAGCATGATGAATATGAGTTTGCGAAATATTTAGCTTCATGTGGTTAGTGTGCTGAAAATTTCATGCTATATGTTCCTGCATATTATTCTGCTAACCTTCATGTTTTTCTAGTTAACATTTATGCAGCAAAAGTGATCAATGGCAGGGAGTCCTTTTATTTTTCGTTCTTTGAGTCTTTTTATTTTATTTCTTTCTATCTTTGCTCGAGGGCGAGCAAAGGTTAAGTTTGGGGGTATTTGATCGGTGTATTTTATATACACTTTTGAGTCGATTTTAGTTAGTCTTTTGTCCCATTTACACATATAAGTGTCGTATTAGGATAGTTTTCTTTCTTTTGAGTCAAAGTGGTTAAAATGGCCAAATGGCGGAAAAAGGAGCAAAAAGAGGGCAAAAGAGGAGATGCGGTAGCAGAGAAAGTGGCTAACAAGGCGAAATCGGCCGGCGCGGCTCCTGCGATCAGCGAGCGCGGCGCCCGGCGTGAGAGGCTGCGAAGACTTCAGCGCGCGCTCGAAGACGGATGCGAGGCGCGGCGCTAAACATCCGAGAATCCACAGGAGTTGCAGCGCCGCGGCTCTCGAGCAGCGAATATCGGCGCGGCGCCAAAACACTGACGGATTGCAGAACTTAGTGGCGGCATCTGCGAGTAAATTGTTGTCACGATAACGTGCACTTGCGTTTAAAGTGTGTGCATCTTAACGCGCATCAGCTCCATAAATTAATGAAAACAAAAAAGAAGAAACTGTCAATCCTTTTTTTATGCCAATAGCTTGAACTTTTTCTTTTAAAATACTCAAAATAAAAAAACTACACATAATAATATTTTAATAAGTAAAGTGGAGCCCTTATAATTATGGGACCTAAGAAGTATGTTTTAGTGACCTTATGGACCTAAGAAGTATGTTTTAATAAGTCTCATGTGAAGACTGTGTAATCTTTAATTATTAATTAGATTTGCATTGACTTCTAATTAATGTCATTAACTACTTACTTTTATTTTCAAATGTATTCAAATCAGTAATCCAAAAAAAAAAAACAATTGTTGACCAAATGTGGTCCCATAAGATGAGATAATTTGATCTTGAAGTATGGTTACTAATTAATTAATCTTATTCTAATTAAATTATGTTAATCTCATGTGTGCTTTGCTTCTATTGCTGTACAACTATATATAATGCTAAACAAGACCTTTTTCCAAATCATTCCAAAGTTTATAATACTTTATTCTTTTAGAAAGTGCAGTAGTAAAAACAAATATGGCCAAAATTGTGATGAAGTCTGCTTTGTTTGTTGCTTTGTTGCTGATCACAATGGGTTTGTTTCTCAATTATCATTAATCCCTTTATATGTTTTTTTTGTTTTTCATTTTTTATTAGAGCAACGATAAAATTATTTCCGTCTAATTTATATATAGGTTACACATTTCAAACTGATATTTGCGTCAACATAGACGGAATACATTCTATACACTCCCTTAGAGGGAGGGGGGCTCTTATGCCTGGGAAGGGGATCTAAAATATCAGTTATGGGTTCTCTCTCTCACACACACATATACTTGTGAGCCGAACTTGAGTTTACTGTAGGAACTCATATATTTCAAATGTTTGATCCCCATTTGATAATAGACAGATGCAACGTTCTGACACTATGTTCAACTCATTATTTTTAATGTAGAACATAAATTTACGTGTAAAAATTCACTAAACTTGCAAAATAAACAGTAATTCGAACTCATAATTTTTTAAAAATACAATATATCCAATACTAAGAATCTTAATAGTTGAACAAATATAACTTAAATCTTGAATCCGACTCTTGTTTCTCATTTCCGAACCCTGTGTGATCTTCGCACGCCCCGCTACGTACTTACCCTTTTTGGTGTAATATATAGCTTGGAGCCAAAGAGAAAAATAATAATCTTATGTGAAGTTAATATATAATCATGAATTGTTTTTAATTTTTTATTTTATTTATATAGTTGCAGATATTCCATCCTTTAAGGTTGAAGCAATTCATGAATGTGATAATCCAAAGGATTGTGAAGCACATTGTCCTCGTACTCTAGCACCTGTTTGTGTACTTCATAGATGCATTTGTTGGGCCAAGAATAAGATGGAGGTGGCTACTACACAAGGAGTGATAAATCCCAAAAATTAGTGTATTTTATTGAATTATTGATATTTGGACTCTGAGATCTTGAGTAATATTATATACATCTTGCAATATCTATGATTTTGATAATTGTCTTAATTGGTTGATTAGACTATTTCTGATCAGTTTGCTACTCCCTTTTTCCCGGTTTATATTATAACATTGGAATTTCGAGATTCTAATTTTTAAATTTTAACGTAAATTCGGACATAGAAACTTTAAATTTTTGAAATAAAATTTATATATTTGAAAAGTACCTAAAAATTATTATAAATCACCATAGTTAACAACTTAAAATATTTTGGTACCTTTAACTAAGACGTGTCTTACCTTTAACCCTATGTGTCGCGAATGCGGATGAGTCGAGCCAAATGACCAATATTGAGTGCTTAATATCGGATCGTTAATCCAAAAAAATTAATATATGAAGGTAGATCTATATGTTGGGCGTGTGAACAAAATCTCACATGAAAAGTAAAAAATAAAAAGAAGTTATTTATAAGATGTTGAATATAATTCTAATGATATTGACTCAAGGCGGACAATATTAAGAATATTTTTAAGTTGTTTTAGCCCTAACATAGACTTCAAAAATTGTACTGCAATTAAAACATATATGGCTTTCTTGAATTTTTTCTTGTATACTAGAATAGGACTCTTCACAACATGTTTAGAGTCATTCCACACAAGTGAACTACTAATGTAAAAGGCCTTTGTGTCTACAAATTTCCCACTCAAAGAAACTTGAAAAGATAGTTTCTCATTTTGCCTATTAAACGATAACGTACTCGGTTTCACGACGATCGAGACCCCCTCGGGTGACTTAACCGTCGAATTATAAACAGCTTTCCCAGGTCCAACGTTCGTGACAGTACGAAAAAATGTCACGGAAAAATTGGTCGAATTTTCAGGTATTTGGAGGTGCATTGAGGGGTAATTGAGACCATCTGTCCCCTTGGCTAATGGGAAATTTTTGCAATTGTAAGTTCCATTTCCTGCTAATTGTGCTATGTTTGAAGTGTTATAGCCTTCTTTGCAAAGGAAACTTATGTAGGAATTTATGTCAATGTCATATATTAGACCAGGGTCTAATGCACCTGTTGGATTTATTTGTCCGGAGCCTGAGGCTAGTTCTCTTTCCTTTGGTTGGATCTTCATAGGTTTGGCTAAAATGAAGAAAAAAAACAATATAATTTTGATCAGAATTTAAATGTGACTATCCGGAACTTAATGTTCCAGACCTACAGAACTTAAGGGTCCAGAGGTTGAAACAAGACGGAGCAAAAGGGCCAAAAATGACAAAACCTTTGGTCCAGATTTTCTAACATATACGGTTGAAAATGAACCAAGGACAATTAAGGAAGCATTGTCAACTCCAGAAGCACCGCCTTGGAAAGAAGCTATAGAAAGCGAAATATATTTCATCATGCAGAACCATACTTGAGAAATGGTAGATATTCCTCAGGGAAGCAAACTTTGGGATTCTCGCCAGCAAACAACAGAAACAAAAACCTAAAAAAACTATAGAGAAACCACAATCGCCGCACCTCACCCCATCGCACATGCCGGGATTCTCGCCGGAGAATCCGGCGAATCACCTCCCATATCGATACCCCTATCTTACCATAAAGAAATCACTCCAAATCCCTACAAATCTTCCGCGAATCAGCCCTTAGAATCGTCCAAAATCAGTACCGAATATTGTCCAAAATCAGTCTTAAAAACTTACCCCAAATGGAACCCAATTCTGGGACTATAAAAGGATTAAGCTTTCTACACATGAACGACAGCGAGGAACCTTAGGAAGAATCCTTAGCATCACTAAAAGAATTCTGAAACCAGCAATTGGAAGAACACATAGCTGGGAGGACAAAACCAACGCATGCATCCTGGACTGAATCAGAAAATCAATCCAAACTAGTCTCAAACAAGTACTGGAAACTTTTCTTCGACGACTCAAAGGTAAACTCGCCGTCGTCTCAGATTCACCACAGATAAAAGGTAGTATGAACTATTACTGGCTTTTATGATTGCGGATACTAATGAGCTTTACTAACTGTTGTTGGTGTCTGGTTGAATGTAGTGTTTATCGTCCAGGTTATAGGGTCGACTGAGTAGTGTCGCTAATGTTTGTCATCTCTGGTCATTATTAGTACTATGATAATCGTTTTTTTGCGCATATTGAATGTTCATCATATTGAAACCATTGAATGCATGAATCTGGGAAAGCATGGAACTAGCTGATTCATTATATTAAAAGCTAACTACATGTGCAAAATGGATAGCTGCAAATCTGTATGAAATTTCATCGCCTTATATGATTAGTTAAATCAAGGTGTTTGGCATATTACTTCAGGAAAGGTAGTAATCATGTATGAACTGTTTCTCGCAACTCACTCTATAAATAAATACTTCTCCTAGCAAATAGTTAGCGGGAAGTAAAAGGGATTACGAGGTCCAATCCCAAGTTTTCAAATTAAGTCAACGTGCTCTCGGAGATAACAACATCAAAATTTAACGGGATTATGTGTGTCTATGTGTATTTATGTGCCTAGGTTCAAACCTCTTACTTATTTCCGAAATATCGTAAGAGAGATTATGTGTATGTGACAACAACCATGTCTTAGAAAAGGTGATTATGTGATTATACATCTGTGTGACTACATTCAAAAATCAGAGTCTTTTATTCGTTTTTTTCTAAAAAAAACATTACTATTGTGTTTTAATAACTCAAGACCGACCTCCAATCAAATTGTTGCTAAGATCAAGGATACATGATTTACAATGTCGTGTTATCATCCCGATTAAGTAACAAACATTTTAATTGTAAAATAAACCCCCGCGTTCTCATCTCTTAAAAAATGGTAATGTATTTTACTTTAAGCTAACTATACAAGTATAACACCTATCATAATATATTTATTTTACTTTGTTTCCATTGTTTTGGGTGTAGTTAAAGTTTACGTTATGTGGGAATTGTAAATAAAATCATTGTGAAGCAGAATTGTATACTTAAGCAGTTAATAGGAATGTCTTATACCTATATTCTTTGGTTGACTGCATATATACGTGTCTAAAGTTGTCTATGTGAAGCATGTATGCATCATACTCAGATTTCAGTCCCAGAATAAATAGCCATGTAGCCATCTGTATGTTATATTCGACCATGTTTGTACTTTTGAGTGAGCTAGCCTAATATCACATGCAATCATGTCGTATCTGTATGGATTTAGGCCTAGTCAAGTAGTCTCGTTGGCATTTCAGTCTAAGTTAAATGCATGTGAAGTCTTCCTGAATCTTATAGGAGTTCTCATAACATGAGATGTTCTCAAAGGTCATCCAACATGCGTGTGATTAATATGAAATGTTGCTGTAATCCCGTAGGATTGTTGGAACTGATTTTGATCATTTTTGGGCCACTGTTTTGGCTATTTTTTTTAGACCAATTTTTAGCATATGTCAGTCTGATTTTCAGCCCTGCTTAGACTGATTTTCAGCCCCTGTTTGGGTGGTTTTTCCATTTATTTGTTGATTTTGGATTATTTCGCTGCTGCATTTATTTATGAAAAAATGTGCTCTAGTGTTCCTATTGTCATTGTCCATCCATAAACTCATTTCCTTTTAAGTTTTGTCTCTTTAATCTGCATTGTGTGGCCTGTATGATCAAGTTATGTGTTGGTTAATTGTCTTATCTCAATTCAGTTATTGCTTAGGTCTGTCGACTGGTTTTAAAACAAGTTAAACGAATGTTAAATGTCATCGGAGTCTATTAAGATAATTATCATGTATGTTGGCTATGTTGTGACTGTTTCTGAATCCTCAAGTATACACATATTAATCCATAAGTTTACTGATGTTATTCTGCTGCTATCTCTTTTGGTATTGCTGTTGTAATTATTTACTGTAAAGAAAACCCGCAAAACTTTAAAACTAGTGGGCCTGCAATTCATTATTTTGGCTGATTACCAACCTGTCCTGTCCTTGCATTTCGGGTCTGCCTATTAAAATAAGTGATTAATATGTGTTTAGGTGCTGTGTCAACGGTTACTTATTTTTGATAAGCTTGGATGCATACTAATCTTTCTATTTTATCCTCTTGTCTTATTTTACATGACATGCATCGGGAGAATAATCAAGAGTCTCGGTACGAGACTCATCATGATTTTCATACCGCCGCCACACTCCTGTCGTAGGGCTTCCAAACAACAATGGGATACATGACGTCGTCATCCATTCTAAATTCCCAATCTCACTCCTCCCTTGCTTATTTATGTATTTATTTATTTGTTTATTTATTATTGTCATATTTGTTAACTTTGTAATTAATAGGATAATTAACTCTATTAGTCTTTGAATACATTGGAGGGGTAGTTTAAAAGATAAATTCATCCCTTATTTATTCTAGGTCCATCATATAAATCTAAATCCAATAATTAATCCTAGCTATGCTTTAGTCGTGTAGTTAATATATTCCTCCATATTTAATTCTTAAGAAATAAACTTTCTCATAAACTCTTCATAAATATCATAGGGAGTAATTTCCGCATACACGTATAAAAAAAAAATCATAACTAACTTTATATATAAGAGTCCTAACCTTACATATACTAATAGGAGTAATTTATCATGTTCTTGCTTTTGTCAAATAAAATAATTGCATGTCTTATAAATGCATAATCAACTTTGTATATTTTGTGAGTCTTATAAGACCATTTTAGTTATCAACAGATATTCTTTAGATATTTTGTCACATCCCTTTTTTACTTAAATAATCTTTCCTAAAACATACATCCCTTAGCCAAATAAATTAACCCATGTTTGAACGGACAACCGCAAGTTAGCGGATCCTTTAGGGTTCCTAATCCCTTCCCTTTAGGATAATAAAGAACCCTTACTCAGAATCTTATTTAGTTTCACAGACCATTAAATGGAGTTAATGCTGACTTTAATCAGTTAGTATTTAGGTGTCCTAATTCACCCAAAATAATTAGGTGGCGACTCCTTAAAAACACATTTAGGAATCAACCATACGTAGTACTCCCGTTTTCGACTCCGGTTTAAAATGGGGTGTTACAATTAGATGAAGTGTTCTTTGGCAAAAAATGAACAAATCTCCCAAATCGGTAGAATATGAAATTGTGCAATATATAAGCTCTAATTATGAATAAGGGTTTGGGACCCCAAGGGATAATCCTTGAGTTTGGAAGGGAGAGGACCTAGGTGAGCTTGGGTTCGGGGCTAAGCCCCACACGCGCGTCGCCCGCCCGCTCGGTCCGGGCCTCTGGTTCTCGTGTCACGCAGGTCACGAGTCATGGGCTGTATTCTGTAATTATCTTTTTGGTACCCGAATTGTTTCATTTTATATTTTGGTCCATGAAATTTTCGGAACCGATAGTTTAGTCCCTGAAGTTTTCGAAACTGTTGCAAACGATTCCGAAAGTTTGTGACTATTCTGACATGTCTCCTCTTTATTGTATAAATTGAACAATATTGTTCAATTGGAATTACAACACAACTTATACAATACATAATATAATCTGCAATTCAAACACTCCAAAAACTCTTCTCTTCTTCTGTATACCGAAACAGAAAATAAATACTATTTTCTTCAGTTCTTCGAAATACAAAAAATAGCAATCTGTTATATATTCATTAACTTTACTGGGATCAACATAGTTTGCTTTGCTTTGTTGATTATTGTTATTTTATTTTGAAAGACTATTCTCTGTTACCGTAAAAGCATTTATACGGAAAAATTTGTATTTCTCGACTTAACAAACATTGATTCTTTTTAACCTTTCGTTACACTTATTTTTTACCAACACAAAGTTATTTAATTTTTTTAAAATTCATTTTTATGCCAATAAACTCAAATTTTTAATTTTTAATTACTCAGAGAAATGAAAAACAAAAAAATGTATTAATAGTAAAAAATGGGGCTCCATAAATTAATGAAAACAAAAAAGAAGAAACTGTCAATCCTTTTTTTATGCCAATAGCTTGAAATTTTTCTTTTAAAATACTCAAAATAAAAAAAAACTACACATAAAAATATTTATACAACTTATATAACTTAAAACTCAATTGAGAATTGGCCACAACCTAAAATCTAAATGACCCATATATTCTATTGTTTTCTCATGTGAAGACTGTGTAATCTTTAATTATTAATTAGATTTGCATTGACTTCTAATTAATGTCATTAACTACTTACTTTTATTTTCAAATGTATTCAAATCAGTAATCCAAAAAAAAAAAACAATTGTTGACCAAATGTGGTCCCATAAGATGAGATAATTTGATCTTGAAGTATGGTTACTAATTAATTAATCTTATTCTAATTAAATTATGTTAATCTCATGTGTGCTTTGCTTCTATTGCTGTACAACTATATATAATGCTAAACAAGACCTTTTTCCAAATCATTCCAAAGTTTATAATACTTTATTCTTTTAGAAAGTGCAGTAGTAAAAACAATATGGCCAAAATTGTGATGAAGTCTGCTTTGTTTGTTGCTTTGTTGCTGATCACAATGGGTTTGTTTCTCAATTATCATTAATCCCTTTATATGTTTTTTTTGTTTTTCATTTTTTATTAGAGCAACGATAAAATTATTTCCGTCTAATTTATATATAGGTTACACATTTCAAACTGATATTTGCGTCAACATAGACTGCATACATTCTATACACTCCCTTAGAGGGAGGGGTCTCTTATCCCTGGGAAGGGGATCTAAAATATCAGTTATGGGTTCTCTCTCTCACACACACATATACTTGTGAGCCGAACTTGAGTTTACTGTAGGAACTCATATATTTCAAATGTTTGATCCCCATTTGATAATAGACAGATGCAACGTTCTGACACTATGTTCAACTCATTATTTTTAATGTAGAACATAAATTTACGTGTAAAAATTCACTAAACTTGCAAAATAAACAGTAATTCGAACTCATAATTTTTTAAAAATACAATATATCCAATACTAAGAATCTTAATAGTTGAACAAATATAACTTAAATCTTGAATCCGACTCTTGTTTCTCATTCCCGAACCCTGTGTGATCTTCGCACGCCCCGCTACGTACTTACCCTTTTTGGTGTAATATATAGCTTGGAGCCAAAGAGAAAAATAATAATCTTATGTGAAGTTAATATATAATCATGAATTGTTTTTAATTTTTTATTTTATTTATATAGTTGCAGATATTCCATCCTTTAAGGTTGAAGCAATTCATGAATGTGATAATCCAAAGGATTGTGAAGCACATTGTCCTCGTACTCTAGCACCTGTTTGTGTACTTCATAGATGCATTTGTTGGGCCAAGAATAAGATGGAGGTGGCTACTACACAAGGAGTGATAAATCCCAAAAATTAGTGTATTTTATTGAATTATTGATATTTGGACTCTGAGATCTTGAGTAATATTATATACATCTTGCAATATCTATGATTTTGATAATTGTCTTAATTGGTTGATTAGACTATTTCTGATCAGTTTGCTACTCCCTTTTTCCCGGTTTATATTATAACATTGGAATTTCGAGATTCTAACTTTTAAATTTTAACGTAAATTCGGACATAGAAACTTTAAATTTTTGAAATAAAATTTATATATTTGAAAAGTACCTAAAAATTATTATAAATCACCATAGTTAACAACTTAAAATATTTTGGTACCTTTAACTAAGACGTGTCTTACCTTTAACCCTATGTGTCGCGAATGCGGATGAGTCGAGCCAAATGACCAATATTGAGTGCTTAATATCGGATCGTTAATCCAAAAAAATTAATATATGAAGGTAGATCTATATGTTGGGCGTGTGAACAAAATCTCACATGAAAAGTAAAAAATAAAAAAAAGTTATTTATAAGATGTTGAATATACTTCTAATGATATTGACTCAAGTGACAATATTAAGAATGTTTTTAAGTTGTTTTAGCCTAACATAGACTTCAAAAATTGTACTGCAATTAAAACATATATGGCTTTCTTGAATTTTATCTTGTTGCTAATGACAAAGGGACGCTACTCTTATTTTTTCCTCCACTCTCTACAATTTGAACCGTGACTATTACTATAAGAACACAAACATGAAATGTATGCCATTAATTGTAAAGTTAAAATAACCATATCTAAGTAAACTATTTTTTTTAATATTTCAACCAAAAAAATTACAATAATTAATCTGAACTCCTAGACGATGGAGTCCTGTATACTAGAATAGGACTCTTCACAACATGTTTAGAGTCATTCCACACAAGTGAACTACTAATGTAAAAGGCCTTTGTGTCTACAAATTTCCCACTCAAAGAAACTTGAAAAGATAGTTTCTCATTTTGCCTATTAAACGATAACGTACTCGGTTTCACGACGATCGAGACCCCCTCGGGTGACTTAACCGTCGAATTATAAACAGCTTTCCCAGGTCCAACGTTCGTGACAGTACGAAAAAATGTCACGGAAAAATTGGTCGAATTTTCAGGTATTTGGAGGTGCATTGAGGGGTAATTGAGACCATCTGTCCCCTTGGCTAATGGGAAATTTCTGCAATTGTAAGTTCCATTTCCTGCTAATTGTGCTATGTTTGAAGTGTTATAGCCTTCTTTGCAAAGGAAACTTATGTAGGAATTTATGTCAATGTCATATATTAGACCAGGGTCTAATGCACCTGTTGGATTTATTTGTCCGGAGCCTGAGGCTAGTTCTCTTTCCTTTGGTTGGATCTTCATAGGTTTGGCTAAAATGAAGAAAAAAAACAATATAATTTTGATCAGAATTTAAATGTGACTATCCGGAACTTAATGTTCCAGACCTACAGAACTTAAGGGTCCAGAGGTTGAAACAAGACGGAGCAAAAGGGCCAAAAATGACAAAACCTTTGGTCCAGATTTTCTAACATATACGGTTGAAAATGAACCAAGGACAATTAAGGAAGCATTGTCAACTCCAGAAGCACCGCCTTGGAAAGAAGCTATAGAAAGCGAAATATATTTCATCATGCAGAACCATACTTGAGAAATGGTAGATATTCCTCAGGGAAGCAAACTTTGGGATTCTCGCCAGCAAACAACAGAAACAAAAACCTAAAAAAACTATAGAGAAACCACAATCGCCGACTCACCCCATCGCACATGCCGGATTCTCGGAGAATCCGCGAATCACCTCCCATATCGATACTTCTATCTTACCATAAAGAAATCACTCCAAATCCCTACAAATCTTCCGCGAATCACCTTAGAATCGTCCAAAATCGATCGAATATTGTCCAAAATCGGTCTTAAAAACTTACCCCAAATGGAACCCAGTGGGACTATAAAAGGATTAAGCTTTCTACACATGAGCGATGGCGGAACCTTAGGAAGAATCCTTAGCATCACTAAAAGAATTCTGAAACCAGCAATTGGAAGAACACATAGCTGGGAGGACAAAACCAACGCATGCATCCTGGACTGAATCAGAAAATCAATCCAAACTAGTCTCAAACAAGTACTGGAAACTTTTCTTCGACGACTCAAAGGTAAACTCGCCGTCGTCTCAGATTCACCACAGATAAAAGGTAGTATGAACTATTCGGCTTTTATGATTGCGGATACTAATGAGCTTTACTAAGCTGTTGGTGTGCGGTTGAATGTAGTGTTTATCGTCCAGGTTATAGGGTCGACTGAGTAGTGTCGCTAATGTTTGCCATCTCTGGTCATTATTAGTACTATGATAATCGTTTTTTGCGCATATTGAATGTTCATCATATTGAAACCATTGAATGCATGAATCTGGGAAAGCATGGAACTAGCTGATTCATTATATTAAAAGCTAACTACATGTGCAAAATGGATAGCTGCAAATCTGTATGAAATTTCATCGCCTTATATGATTAGTTAAATCAAGGTGTTTGGCATATTACTTCAGGAAAGGTAGTAATCATGTATGAACTGTTTCTCGCAACTCACTCTATAAATAAATACTTCTCCTAGCAAATAGTTAGCGGGAAGTAAAAGGAATTACGAGGTCCAATCTCAAGTTTTCAAATTAAGTCAACGTGCTCTCGGAGATAACAACATCAAAATTTAACGGGATTATGTGTGTCTATGTGTATTTATGTGCCTAGGTTCAAACCTCTTACTTATTTCCGAAATATCGTAAGAGAGATTATGTGTATGTGACAACAACCATGTCTTAGAAAAGGTGATTATGTGATTATACATCTGTGTGACTACATTCAAAAATCAGAGTCTTTTATTCGTTTTTTTTCTAAAAAAAAAAACATTACTATTGTGTTTTAATAACTCAAGACCGACCTCCAATCAAATTGTTGCTAAGATCAAGGATACATGATTTACAATGTCGTGTTATCATCCCGATTAAGTAACAAACATTTTAATTGTAAAATAAACCCCCGCGTTCTCATCTCTTAAAAAATGGTAATGTATTTTACTTTAAGCTAACTATACAAGTATAACACCTATCATAATATATTTATTTTACTTTGTTTCCATTGTTTTGGGTGTAGTTAAAGTTTACGTTATGTGGGAATTGTAAATAAAATCATTGTGAAGCAGAATTGTATACTTAACGGTTAATAGGAATGTCTTATACCTATATTCTTTGGTTGACTGCATATATACGTGTCTAAAGTTGTCTATGTGAAGCATGTATGCATCATACTCAGATTTCAGTCCCAGAATAAATAGCCATGTAGCCATCTGTATGTTATATTCGACCATGTTTGTACTTTTGAGTGAGCTAGCCTAATATCACATGCAATCATGTCGTATCTGTATGGATTTAGGCCTAGTCAAGTAGTCTCGTTGGCATTTCAGTCTAAGTTAAATGCATGTGAAGTCTTCCTGAATCTTATAGGAGTTCTCATAACATGAGATGTTCTCAAAGGTCATCCAACATGCGTGTGATTAATATGAAATGTTGTTGTAATCCCGTAGGATTGTTGGAACTGATTTTGATCATTTTTGGGCCACTGTTTTGGCTATTTTTTAGACCAATTTTTAGCATATGTCAGTCTGATTTTCAGCCCTGCTTAGACTGATTTTCAGCCCCCCTGTTTGGACTGGTTTTTTCCATTTCGCTGTTGATTTTGGATTATTTCGCTGCTGCATTTATTTATGAAAAAATGTGCTCTAGTGTTCCTATTGTCATTGTCCATCCATAAACTCATTTCCTTTTAAGGTTTGTCTCTTTAATCTGCATTGTGTGGCCTGTATGATCAAGTTATGTGTTGGTTAATTGTCTTATCTCAATTCAGTTATTGCTTAGGTGCAATGTGGTTTTAAAACAAGTTAAACGAATGTTAAATGTCATCGGAGTCTATTAAGATAATTATCATGTATGTTGGCTATGTTGTGACTGTTTCTGAATCCTCAAGTATACACATATTAATCCATAAGTTTACTGATGTTATTCTGCTGCTATCTCTTTTGGTATTGCTGTTGTAATTATTTACTGTAAAGAAAACCCGCAAAACTTTAAAACTAGTGGGCCTGCAATTCATTATTTTGGCTGATTACCAACTGTCTGTCCTTGCATTTCGGTCCGCTATTAAAATAAGTGATTAATATGTGTTTAGGTCTTTGTGTCAATTACTTATTTTTGATAAGCTTGGATGCATACTAATCTTTCTATTTTATCCTCTTGTCTTATTTTACATGACATGCATCGGGAGAATAATCAAGAGTCTCGGTACGAGACTCATCATGATTTCCATACCGCCGCCACACTCCTGTCGTAGGGCTTCCAAACAACAATGGGATACATGACGTCGTCATCCATTCTAAATTCCCAATCTCACTCCTCCCTTGCTTATTTATGTATTTATTTATTTGTTTATTTATTATTGTCATATTTGTTAACTTTGTAATTAATAGGATAATTAACTCTACTAGTCTTTGAATACATTGGAGGGGTAGTTTAAAAGATAAATTCATCCCTTATTTATTCTAGGTCCATCATATAAATCTAAATCCAATAATTAATCCTAGCTATGCTTTAGTCGTGTAGTTAATATATTCCTCCATATTTAATTCTTAAGAAATAAACTTTCTCATAAACTCTTCATAAATATCATAGGGAGTAATTTCCGCATACACGTATAAAAAAAAAATCATAACTAACTTTATATATAAGAGTCCTAACCTTACATATACTAATAGGAGTAATTTATCATGTTCTTGCTTTTGTCAAATAAAATAATTGCATGTCTTATAAATGCATAATCAACTTTGTATATTTTGTGAGTCTTATAAGACCATTTTAGTTATCAACAGATATTCTTTAGATATTTTGTCACATCCCTTTTTTACTTAAATAATCTTTCCTAAAACATACATCCCTTAGCCAAATAAATTAACCCATGTTTGAACGGACAACCGCAAGTTAGCGGATCCTTTAGGGTTCCTAATCCCTTCCCTTTAGGATAATAAAGAACCCTTACTCAGAATCTTATTTAGTTTCACAGACCATTAAATGGAGTTAATGCTGACTTTAATCAGTTAGTATTTAGGTGTCCTAATTCACCCAAAATAATTAGGTGGCGACTCCTTAAAAACACATTTAGGAATCAACCATACGTAGTACTCCCGTTTTCGACTCCGGTTTAAAATGGGGTGTTACAATTAGATGAAGTGTTCTTTGGCAAAAAATGAACAAATCTCCCAAATCGGTAGAATATGAAATTGTGCAATATATAAGCTCTAATTATGAATAAGGGTTTGGGACCCCAAGGGATAATCCTTGAGTTTGGAAGGGAGAGGACCTAGGTGAGCTTGGGTTCGGGGCTAAGCCCCACACGCGCGTCGCCCGCCCGCTCGGTCCGGGCCTCTGGTTCTCGTGTCACGCAGGTCACGAGTCATGGGCTGTATTCTGTAATTATCTTTTTGGTACCCGAATTGTTTCATTTTATATTTTGGTCCATGAAATTTTCGGAACCGATAGTTTAGTCCCTGAAGTTTTCGAAACTGTTGCAAACGATTCCGAAAGTTTGTGACTATTCTGACATGTCTCCTCTTTATTGTATAAATTGAACAATATTGTTCAATTGGAATTACAACACAACTTATACAATACATAATATAATCTGCAATTCAAACACTCCAAAAACTCTTCTCTTCTTCTGTATACCGAAACAGAAAATAAATACTATTTTCTTCAGTTCTTCGAAATACAAAAAATAGCAATCTGTTATATATTCATTAACTTTACTGGGATCAACATAGTTTGCTTTGCTTTGTTGATTATTGTTATTTTATTTTGAAAGACTATTCTCTGTTACCGTAAAAGCATTTATACGGAAAAATTTGTATTTCTCGACTTAACAAACATTGATTCTTTTTAACCTTTCGTTACACTTATTTTTTACCAACACAAAGTTATTTAATTTTTTTAAAATTCATTTTTATGCCAATAAACTCAAATTTTTAATTTTTAATTACTCAGAGAAATGAAAAACAAAAAAATGTATTAATAGTAAAAAATGGGGCTCCATAAATTAATGAAAACAAAAAAGAAGAAACTGTCAATCCTTTTTTTATGCCAATAGCTTGAAATTTTTCTTTTAAAATACTCAAAATAAAAAAAAACTACACATAAAAATATTTATACAACTTATATAACTTAAAACTCAATTGAGAATTGGCCACAACCTAAAATCTAAATGACCCATATATTCTATTGTTTTCTCATGTGAAGACTGTGTAATCTTTAATTATTAATTAGATTTGCATTGACTTCTAATTAATGTCATTAACTACTTACTTTTATTTTCAAATGTATTCAAATCAGTAATCCAAAAAAAAAAAACAATTGTTGACCAAATGTGGTCCCATAAGATGAGATAATTTGATCTTGAAGTATGGTTACTAATTAATTAATCTTATTCTAATTAAATTATGTTAATCTCATGTGTGCTTTGCTTCTATTGCTGTACAACTATATATAATGCTAAACAAGACCTTTTTCCAAATCATTCCAAAGTTTATAATACTTTATTCTTTTAGAAAGTGCAGTAGTAAAAACAATATGGCCAAAATTGTGATGAAGTCTGCTTTGTTTGTTGCTTTGTTGCTGATCACAATGGGTTTGTTTCTCAATTATCATTAATCCCTTTATATGTTTTTTTTGTTTTTCATTTTTTATTAGAGCAACGATAAAATTATTTCCGTCTAATTTATATATAGGTTACACATTTCAAACTGATATTTGCGTCAACATAGACTGCATACATTCTATACACTCCCTTAGAGGGAGGGGTCTCTTATCCCTGGGAAGGGGATCTAAAATATCAGTTATGGGTTCTCTCTCTCACACACACATATACTTGTGAGCCGAACTTGAGTTTACTGTAGGAACTCATATATTTCAAATGTTTGATCCCCATTTGATAATAGACAGATGCAACGTTCTGACACTATGTTCAACTCATTATTTTTAATGTAGAACATAAATTTACGTGTAAAAATTCACTAAACTTGCAAAATAAACAGTAATTCGAACTCATAATTTTTTAAAAATACAATATATCCAATACTAAGAATCTTAATAGTTGAACAAATATAACTTAAATCTTGAATCCGACTCTTGTTTCTCATTCCCGAACCCTGTGTGATCTTCGCACGCCCCGCTACGTACTTACCCTTTTTGGTGTAATATATAGCTTGGAGCCAAAGAGAAAAATAATAATCTTATGTGAAGTTAATATATAATCATGAATTGTTTTTAATTTTTTATTTTATTTATATAGTTGCAGATATTCCATCCTTTAAGGTTGAAGCAATTCATGAATGTGATAATCCAAAGGATTGTGAAGCACATTGTCCTCGTACTCTAGCACCTGTTTGTGTACTTCATAGATGCATTTGTTGGGCCAAGAATAAGATGGAGGTGGCTACTACACAAGGAGTGATAAATCCCAAAAATTAGTGTATTTTATTGAATTATTGATATTTGGACTCTGAGATCTTGAGTAATATTATATACATCTTGCAATATCTATGATTTTGATAATTGTCTTAATTGGTTGATTAGACTATTTCTGATCAGTTTGCTACTCCCTTTTTCCCGGTTTATATTATAACATTGGAATTTCGAGATTCTAACTTTTAAATTTTAACGTAAATTCGGACATAGAAACTTTAAATTTTTGAAATAAAATTTATATATTTGAAAAGTACCTAAAAATTATTATAAATCACCATAGTTAACAACTTAAAATATTTTGGTACCTTTAACTAAGACGTGTCTTACCTTTAACCCTATGTGTCGCGAATGCGGATGAGTCGAGCCAAATGACCAATATTGAGTGCTTAATATCGGATCGTTAATCCAAAAAAATTAATATATGAAGGTAGATCTATATGTTGGGCGTGTGAACAAAATCTCACATGAAAAGTAAAAAATAAAAAAAAGTTATTTATAAGATGTTGAATATACTTCTAATGATATTGACTCAAGGCGGACAATATTAAGAATGTTTTTAAGTTGTTTTAGCCCTAACATAGACTTCAAAAATTGTACTGCAATTAAAACATATATGGCTTTCTTGAATTTTATCTTGTTGCTAATGACAAAGGGACGCTACTCTTATTTTTTCCTCCACTCTCTACAATTTGAACCGTGACTATTACTATAAGAACACAAACATGAAATGTATGCCATTAATTGTAAAGTTAAAATAACCATATCTAAGTAAACTATTTTTTTTAATATTTCAACCAAAAAAATTACAATAATTAATCTGAACTCCTAGACGATGGAGTCCTGTATACTAGAATAGGACTCTTCACAACATGTTTAGAGTCATTCCACACAAGTGAACTACTAATGTAAAAGGCCTTTGTGTCTACAAATTTCCCACTCAAAGAAACTTGAAAAGATAGTTTCTCATTTTGCCTATTAAACGATAACGTACTCGGTTTCACGACGATCGAGACCCCCTCGGGTGACTTAACCGTCGAATTATAAACAGCTTTCCCAGGTCCAACGTTCGTGACAGTACGAAAAAATGTCACGGAAAAATTGGTCGAATTTTCAGGTATTTGGAGGTGCATTGAGGGGTAATTGAGACCATCTGTCCCCTTGGCTAATGGGAAATTTCTGCAATTGTAAGTTCCATTTCCTGCTAATTGTGCTATGTTTGAAGTGTTATAGCCTTCTTTGCAAAGGAAACTTATGTAGGAATTTATGTCAATGTCATATATTAGACCAGGGTCTAATGCACCTGTTGGATTTATTTGTCCGGAGCCTGAGGCTAGTTCTCTTTCCTTTGGTTGGATCTTCATAGGTTTGGCTAAAATGAAGAAAAAAAAACAATATAATTTTGATCAGAATTTAAATGTGTCATATGAGTCAAAAGTATACATTTATGAACAATATATAGTACCTAAGAAAAAAATGGATTTAGCTACGAAGTTCATCGCGATTATGTCATTAAATAGCTTACAGAATCACCACGAACTTCGTAGCTAAATAGAATTAGCGATGGATTTTGCTGTATAGCTATCGAATTGATAATTAAGGAGGAAAATAATCTCACCAGTGGTCATTAAAGCAGATTTGATAGCAGCAGGTGACCAATCAGGATGAAAAGTCTTAACATAGGCAGCAGCACCAGCAGCATGAGGACAAGACATTGATGTTCCCAAAAGTATGTTATACTTTCTTAATTTTGAAAATGCAGCTAATATACTTAACCCTGGAGCAGCAAGGTCAGGCTACACAAAAAGAAAAAAAATTAGAGACGTATTAGATACTACAGAAAATTGCTAATTTCCAACGTATGCCGCATCGATAAAGGATATCGGTTATCGACGAGCCAAATTCCGTTGGAAATTAGTGATTTTCTGGTAAGGGGAGTAGAATAAGAACTTTTAAAATTCAAATTCATAGAATTGATGAATTAAATGTGTCATGGAATATGCACAAGTGGTCATCAAACTCAAGTGCAAATGAGTTAAGGACCAAATAATTACGAATAGGAGCTATTCAATTGACACCCTCTCGTTGAAAAATTACAGTCTATAATAGGATAAAATATTTCTTATGTATATATACGACATGTCGAATCTCTTTACAAAGTACTACTTTTTAGTGAAAAATCCAGGCTCCGCCATGAAAATAAATATGATAATGGAAGATCAAAGGTAAGAAGTAAACCTTAAGTATGTTGAGACTGATTATTTGGGGTCCTCTACTTGAAAATGAAGGTATAAATGGTGCAGTAATGTTAATGGTTCTTGATCTAAATATTGTTGCTGTTGGTGACCTGCAAATTAATTGTCACGAATAAATAAAAAATAAGTGTAAGAGCCAATAACAAAATGCTACACTAGCAGCATAATTTAACTTGTGATTACATTTTAATTATCAATTAATCACGCAACACATACATGCCTATTATAGAGAATTATCTATGATTATCTGATATCTGACTGTGTAAATACTTTTTCAATCTTATGCGAGGGAAAAGGAAAAAAACTCAGATGAAATAACATACTTAGTGGTGTTGATGTAGTGATTAATCTTGTCACCGTCAGCTATATGAACATATGTTGCTGGTATAACAGTGGACATTGCTGTGTCTGAAAAATCATTTGTTGACATAATAGCTCCAACACCTCCATATTTTTTTATGGTGATATCTTGATTTAAATTTTCAAGGCAAAATAATATCTTCCCTTTCACCTTGCTCCCATCTAAACTACCATCATCACAGAAACTGCATAATGATTCAAGAACAACATTAATTTTGAAATTCCAAACCAAGGCTATAGCTTGCTAAAATTATACTCTTTTGAATAAAAACAATTGTGCTCTTTCAGTTTCAATTGTGTAACTAATTTAACTCGACATGAAATTTAAAAAAAGAAACTTTGAAATTTATGTTTTAAACATGTCATGACGTTTGTGTGAATATAAGCATTTGAAACTTGTGATGTCATAATATTTGAGAAAAAAACATGGGGTAGTCATCCAAGTATTAGTTTA
Organism: Przewalskia tangutica; assembly: GCA_029844215.1. NCBI lineage: Eukaryota > Viridiplantae > Streptophyta > Magnoliopsida > Solanales > Solanaceae > Przewalskia > Przewalskia tangutica. Next base: position 1,166,735 of record CM056732.1, read on the forward strand.
TCGTCGAAAAGTCACTATTCTTTGTTTTGTCACATAAAAGTCACTCACCTATTCACCATTTCGTTTGAAAGTCAAAGTTGAAATATTTCGTGAATTTATTTTTGTTGACGAAGGCCGCGTGAATTCTTTCTTTAGTGCGCTTGAGATAAACGGTGTATGATAAGCGCGCAAACCACATCCGCCAGTTAAACCACACTTGTGGCAGTGTGTGCACTCCAGAGGCAGGCGGTCGGGCGTTACTGCAGAGTTTCGAACTTGACTGCCTTCTCACACCACGATGAAGATCTTATACTGCGTCAGGCAAGGCCAGTGCAGAGCGGATGAAATATTTCGTGAATTGGCGAATAGTCAAGTGGCTTTTATGTGACAAAACAAAGAATAGTATGTGTGACTATGGAAGTTTTTCATCAAGAGTAAAAAAGAAAGCTAACAGTATAATTTATTTCCAAATATATAAATATTTCATTCTTATTTTTTAAACAAATTAATAAAAAAATAATATAAAATAGAACGGGAGAGTACCTGGGATCTACATCACTTGGTGCACTGTTATTTTTGGCCAAGATTCCACTTGTCAAAGGTGACATTTGTCCTTTTGTGTCAAATAGGTTGAGAGAAATTCCCTAAACCAAATATACATGAGAGCAAAAAAAATTAATTTAATTTCGGTGGAATAGATTCAAGCGTCCGGGCCCGTAGATCCAAAGCATGTGTTAAGCATATAGCTTGTACTCTCTCTATTCGTTCTGCCCCCTTTCCCTCTATCAACGGGGAGCAACCTTATTCTCGAACGAACGATCACTTATCTTTGGTCTGCCTCAACAATATAAAAGAAATAATAATCGATAAGATAATAAAAACTTACCGACAATTTTTCGCCATTACCCAATTCAGCGGTAGTCTCAAATTGCCTGTCAATACTAGTAGCAGCCACAGTCATAATCCAAGGTGCTACATTTTCAACTTGTAACAAATCAGGCCCATCATTTCCAGCTGAACAAGAAGTCAAAATCCCATTTTTCATTGCATGAAATGATCCAATAGCAATTGAATCTTTGAAAAAAATCTTTGATGGGCCCCCAATTGACACCGATATAATGTCCACGCCATCGTGGATTGCAACATCGAAAGCTGCTAGGAGATTTATGTCCGAGCAGCCAGGACGCCAACATACTTTATATGCAGCGATTCGGGCCGATGGTACGGCCCCGCGGGCCGTACCACTAGCGAATCCGTCTAAGTTGGCACCAGGGACTGGGATTCCAGCAGCAGTGGAAGATGTGTGTGTGCCATGGCCTTCAAAATCTGCTGGACTCATTTCGTTAGGGGATGCTGATTCGTCCAAATTGAAAAATTGCGCTCCAATCACTTTGCTGTAATATAAAAATTAAAACAAATTGAGTATTTATATTCTGTGACGGACGCAGGAATATTTCTAACTGGGTGCACACATTTAATAAATAAGGGATAGATGAGTCACCATACACTATATATACATAAATTTAAAATTTTAGCCTAGCTAAACAGTGTAATTTTCTGACGAAATGGGTGTCACTTGACACCCCTTTGGTAAGGATAGGTCCGCCAGTGTTTGTATCCGATGAATTTAAACGAACAATACAATTTTATTTATAAATATCATATGAGTTTACCTTATATACACTGACAACATTAGACATTTTTACACTATCAAAACATCTAAAAAAAGGAAGATGAATACAGGTAATCATTGAGATTAGCTACTTAGAAAATAAAACAAGTATCTGCTACAATAGGTTATAGTACACTAACAGTGTAAAAGTTATATCAGAGTAAAACTCCAAACTCATATTTTCAAGAAGTGCAATAGGCTTAGTGATAAGAATTTTAGATATTGAACTCGTTAAGTTTAAATCGTGAATCCGCTTCTAAATGAATGTACATATTTGAACAATCATTTAGAAGCTTTTAAAAATGCTATTAGTAATAAATATTTACTTGTTACATCCAGTGAAATTGACCCCTTGGACACATTTGCCCTTCCATTTAGCAGGGGGAGGTCCAAAGCCTGTGTCATTGAAGCTTTGTGATCCCATCCATATACCTATTAACACCAAAATTAAGCATGAATTAATTATTTACATATATTTTCAAGTTACATATATAATTAATTAATTACCTGTATCAAAGACTGCAACAATTGTATTACTCTCAGCTTGGTGATTTCTTTGTACAGTCTTAGGCATTCCAATAAAATCCCAAGATCTTGTTGTTCGAAGCTTTCTCACTGTATTTGGAAATACAGACACAACCCCTTCTTTTTCTGTAGAATATATGGGAAAGATTCAGTTAGTATATAGAACGAAACAATTTTTAGTTTGACGTTGTTAAAGTCGATATACTACTCCCTTGATATGTTTCAATTTATATGACGTTATTTGACTCGACACAAAATTTACAAGAATAATTTTTGTGGTTTTAAAAGTTTCTCATAATTAATACTCTCCGTTCCATAAAAAATGATTTTTTAGCTCATGCATATCCCTTAAAAATTGCTTATTCCTAGAAAATTATAAGTATTTTCACTAACTTAACCCTAATCAAGGTTTACTATTTTCTAGAAAAAGAAAAGGTAGTTAATGAAACTTGATTATTTAAATAAGAATAATCTTGGAACAATCTGCCCAAAGTCCCCTTGAAATCCTAAAACACCACGTATTTTGAAAAAAATTGAAAAGCTTAAAAACCCACTTATTATGGAACGGATGGAGTAGTAAAATAAAAAGTCAAAATTTTAAATTGTTTTCAATATAGAAATATGTTTCTTAACATTTTTTTAAAAAAAAGAACGACCCGGTGAATGAAGCATCCCACGTTCAGGCAGAGTTCGAGGAGAGGTCGTATCCAAAGGGGGGGGGGGGGGGGGGGGAATGTGGACATTCTATATTCTGATGCAAGCAGAGGGAGAGCTAGGATATTGAGTTTATGGGTTCAAATTTTAGAAAACATAATTAATTGGTCCTTGATAAAAGCATATTTTCAAACACATATACAAAATTTGAGTCAAAACTCGTGATTTTGGTGAATCGTAGGCGAAGCTCAAGCTCCGCACCTAGATGCAAGCATCAATAATAGCAAATTCAACTAGCTATTTAAACCTGTGACTTATAAGTCACACGAACGAATACAACTTTAACTGTGCGCCAACCCTACTCATTTTTTAACAGATTGATGTCAAATAAACTCAGAACGAAGTAGTATTACGTACGTGATAATCTATCTGCTTCATCTGGTAATAGTCTTGCAGCAAATGCATTAAAGCTCCTTCCATAGCTATGTATCTTTGATTCTTTTGCTATTGCCTCACTGAAATGAAAGAATCAATGAATAAAAATATAACAATTAGAATTTTATTTTAATTGTTAAGGAAAACGAAATATATTTGGATTTAATTGAAGAAGGTTTTAATTATTATTATTACTCTCCAATAGCCTCTGAAAGCAAGCTATGATGATGATCATCCAACAAGAAGGTTGAATCTTCCGGCAAATCTCCCATATAAACTATGTATATCTGTTATACATAATCACAATATTGAGAAGAAGAAAAATGTTAAGTTAGTGATCCTTAATAATGCCATACAAAAAAGTTTATGATGCACCTTTAATGATCCATATATGTTTTACCACAATTGTGGTGCATCGTGATAACTTATTACTAAAATTTTAGTGTAAACACTCGATACATGTATGATTTTTACTGTAATTACGATGTATAAATGCGGTAAAAATCATACATGTATCGAGTGTTTACACTAAAATTCTAGTAATAAGTTATCATGGTTAAGTTAACTTATAAGTTAAGGTGAGAATGTATACTAATTGACTATAATCTAGTGATAAGTGTGTATATATGTAAATTATTTTCTTTTCAAAAAACAAAAACAAATTCGTAAAATAAGGGGAATATGCACTTTTCTTTCATCTGTATTTGATCCATTGCTTAGTGCAATAAGCAGACACAAATTGAATACAAGAAAACAAATGCACTTTGATACTTCCATTTGCTCTTTAATTTTCTCTACTATGATTGAATATGCAAGTGAGGAGAAGTATATATATATATATAATAAAAGTTTTATTTGAGTCAAAATGTAAAGAAGTAAATTAAACCATACAATAAAAGTTACTTTTAGAATTAATAGATTAATTAACTGTATACTGAGAAAATCATCTTTTTCGTTTTGATTTCCTAATTAGGCAGACTTAAGGAATCAGTGGTTTGACTTTGACTTTTTAAAATTGATATCCTAAGATGTTAAAATTATGGGAGTATATTCCCAAAGTAGATCCTATAATTAAAATTTTACTTTTTTTTTAATATCTCCATCTCTGTAACGATCAAGGACACGTTTGGTACGTTGTATTACGCTGGACTGTATTGGACAAAAAAATAATACAACGTTTGGTGAACGTTTTCAGCCGGACTGGACTGTACTATTTCTAAAAATAGTACACTCCAACTGTCATTTTTAGACTCATCTAGTAGATGGATCTCCCCTGGACTGTACTAAAAATAAAAAATAAAAATTACATTCCATTATATATTAATACTCTAATATCATCCATTATATATTAATACAGTTCAGTCCATTAGAATATAGTACAGTTCATGCAAAATTATACACTGCGACGTACAAAAGTGTTAGACATTATAAGCAATTATGTTTACCATGTATCTTCTGCATACTCTCATTTTACCTAACTATACATGGTTAACCAATGTGTTTTTTCACCTAAATTATTACTTAATCATGGTAAAGTATAGTGATTTGGTGTAAAATGTGGCGGGTATTAATGCCTTTGCTTCTATTTACTGTACGCATGGTTTTATAAAGAAATAAGACTTTTGAAATTTAAACGTGTTATGTATAATATTTGTGTAGCTATGAGACTTTAAAATTTGTGGTCTTTCATATTTTCATCGTCCTAATTTATATGACATTTTTCTTTTCGAGAGTCAATTTGACTAAATTTTAAAGCTAAATTAGAATAGATCAACTTAATATTTTAAGATTAAAATTTATATATTTGAAAACTAAATGAAAAGTACTATAAGTTGCATATTAATTTGGTGAAAAAAATACATCTTAAAATGTTGGTCGAAGTTCATACAGTTTCAATCTCAAAAAGTGAAAAGTGTCACATAAATTGAAACGGATGGAGTAACATTTATGTTGATAAATAAACTTGCAATTGAGGTTAAAGTGAAAAATTCAAGTTAAACATTATACACACTAAACTATATATAACCCCAAAAAGATAAAATAAAACCTAGTACTAAAAAGAGAAGCTTAGCGTGAACGATAGTATACAAAAAGAGTCCGTTTTCGATCCATGACCAATATAGACTCCAAAGCTTCCTTTGTAGGAGTAACTCTTTATCAGCAAAAGGGTTATATTTGTAAGTAATTAATTATTTGAATTGTTAATACTTAATATATTACTTTGAGTTACTTATGTTCTATCTCACATATATTTTCATGTCACCCCATCACAGAAAATATTCGGAAACGAAAGCAAATGTTTAATTGTTGGACTTAGTACGTGATGATTGATAAAATGATTTAGACCAAATAAGTGGCTGGACCAACTTATAAACATGAAATACTGATAGTTTTTATGACTAAGCCTTTGGCCTTTACAATTTGCTACATATATGCAGGTCTTTCATTGAATAGACTCAACCTTACATTGAGAGTAAAACTAGAAATTTAGCAAATAAGCAAGAGCATATTTGAGAGAATACTGACTAGCTATTGAAGTGATACATAATATAAAGGACCAGATTGAAGAACCTGTTTTATAGTCATATGATTTACAGTCTTCAAGTTTAAATATTTTGTATTAGGATTGTGACTGAGTTGTACATATTTTCAGCTTTCCTAGAAGCATTGTTTTAGGTAAAAACACCAATTAAAATTTAAGTCAAAGTTGTGGGTAACTCGAAGGGGACTCAACGTTGTGACAAATCCTACAAAGGTGTAGCTCGCGGTTTTACACCCTTGTGAGTCGGGTGTTTTTCACTTAAAAATATTGTATTATTACTTTGTTATTCTTTATTATTCTTCAAAAGTAAAGGAATATGTTTCTTGACTGTATTCATCAATAATGTATAATATATATAGTAGTACAAGAATAATTAAACTAGGTAACTAATCAACCTAATTACAATAGGAAATATAATTCTACCTAAAATAGGAGACCTAATTACAATAGGAATACAGTTCTACCTAAAATAAGAGATATACAATTAATGAAATAATATTCGAGAAATATTTTATTACATCCCCGCAGTCGAAGCGGGAGGTTCACGAACACTGATACTGACTTGAAAATCATCAAATAATATGCGTGGAAATCCTTTGGTGAAGATGTTGGCAATATGATATCTGGAAGGAACATGAAGGATACGAACCTGACCACGAGCCACTTTTTCGCGAACGAAATGAATGTTCATCTCAATGTATTTAGTGCGCTGATGTTGGATGAGATTGTCGGAAAGATATATAGCACTAATATTATCATAGTAGACCAATGTTGCCTTTTGAATCGGACAGTGAAGCTCAAGTAGAAGGTTACGGATCCAACAAGACTCAGAGACGACGTTAGCGACACCTCTGTACTCTGCTTTGACACTGGATCGGGATAGTGTAGGTTGCCTTTTGGAAGACCAAGACAATAGGTTATCTTTGAGGAAAATGTAGTAACCAGACGTGGAGCATCGGGTGTCATGACAGCATCAGAATAGGCAGTGAGATCAGTGAGCGAAGACATGTATAGATGTAATCCGAAGTGAAATGTACCTTGGACGTATTGTAAAATACGTTTGAGGGCATGCATGTGTGCTTCCATCATATTATACATGTGTATGCAGATTTATTGCACGACATAGGATATGTCAGGTCTCGTGAATCTGAGGTACTGCAGGGCCCCAACCAGGATACGATAATGAGTCAGGTCTGAATATAGGGGGCCAGAAACAGCGTTGAGCTTGGAATTGGTGTCTATTAGCGTGTGGGATAGTTTGCAAGACGACATTCCTGCACGGTCAAGGATCTCTTCGTCGTACTTTTTCTGACACAAAAATAGGCCGCCAAAATGTCGAATGACAGAGATGCCCAAGAAATAACTCAGAGGGGCCATCCATAAGTGATGAGGATGATGTCATCAACATATAATAATAGATAAGTCATGTATGTACCCTTGTTGTAAATGAACACGGAATGATCGGATCTGCTGTGTGAAAAATCGATAAGGGAGACATAATCGGCGAACCACTTGTACCATGCTCGAGGAGCATGTTTCAGTCTATAGAGCAATTTCTGCAACAGACACACATAATCTTGATGAATAGATGCCTAAAACTCATAGGCTGATGCAAATATATCATTTCATGAAGATCCTCATGTAAGAAGGCATTATTGACATCAAACTGATGAATGAGTCAAGACTTTGATAGAGTAATGCTGAGGACGGTCTAAATAATTGTGGGCTTTACAACTAGGCTGAACGTTTTATCGCAGTTCACTCCCACTTGTTTAGACTTGTCATCACCCACAAGACGAACATTGTACCTCTCAAAGAACTATCAGATTTTTTTTATGTCTAAAAATCACATAGAATGAATAATGTTAGCATCAGGTGAATGGGGTACTAGGTCCCATGTTTTATTATCAATAAGAGCATTATATTCGTCAATCTTTGCAGCTTTTCAATTAGGAATGTACAAGATATAGGGACAACTGAAACAGATAGGTTAAACATCCATTTATGTTTATGAATTCTGTGCATGACATGAGTTTCCATGGTCTGAGAGCGTGTCTCGAGATGCGATATAGAAAGAGGTGTACTGCGGTACTTTCGGGAAGAGAATGAAGGGCAGGGGTGGCGGGACCGGTTGGACGATGCTCAGTTTGCCGAGAATTGGCTGTGGGATCACCCTGAGGTGGGCTATTCCGGGCCACTGTCGGTAGAAATAGGTGGCCAGTGTGTCCCAAACTTTCTGAGGTGGGGGCGAGGGTCGGGGTCTGGGACGGCGGACTATGCAAATTGTTACACCCCGTAATTTTAGTGTATAAATTGAGAACGTAATTAAGGAAATAAGATTCGAGTGTTGAAAGAAAAATATGTTTACATAAGCTAATACGGAATAATTTAGGATACAACAAATGTGACGACGGAAATTAATACTAGTAGTTGAATTTTTCCAATGGGGTTATGGATTAGTATCGTGTTATTAAAATGTTTGACGTCGAGAATATGAGCATTTCGAAAATTTCAGGATTTAAGCTAAGTGTGGGATTAAATTTAGTAGAAAGGATGATAAGTGGAAAACAAGTGGCACCTTGTGCCCTCCAAGTGGCAAAAAGCCCCAACATGCATAGGCTGCTCATATACCCATACACCTCTCATTCTTTCCCTTGTTTCGAAAATCAGCCCTCTCAACATCCTCCATTCTCTTTCTCCCTCCAAACAGATTTTTCTCATCTCTCCATAGCTAAGTTAGAGACTAAAACACCTCCCTCTTCCAAGATTAACTTTTCCTACTAAGTTCTAAGCCATGGTAAACCCCTCACCAACAGTTTTTCGGCAGTGACTGAATCGAAACTGTTCCAGAAAAACGTTAGCTTTGAAGATGAGCTATTTGGAAGAAAAACATGTAAGTAAGATGGTTTTAAGCTTGTAAAGGATGCATGCATGTCATTGTAACTTGAAGAAATGATGCAAAAGTGAAGCAGTGGGTGCCAATGTTATAGGGACTGTTTTGGTTAAAGTTAAGGTAAGATTTCTTCTTCTTATATAGTAATTGGAGATTAAATGATGTTGTAGCTAAAAGATGAACTTGTGTTAAGAGAAATTGGAAGTAGGAAAATTGCATGTGATTGTATTGGTGTTGTAGTTGAGCCGATGGGAATTGTTGTTACCAATTTTGGGACTGTTTTACGTACATTGGGCTTGACTGTTGTTTTTGTTATCGTTGTCACTAATTGCATGTTAAAATTGAAGGAAATCTTGATATTTAAAGTTGTAGTTGTTTATATGAAAGTGTTGAAATATGAATTGGATTTTAAGGAATTATGAGAAGAGTTATGGTATTATGTTTGGTGAAGCCGTGACCCCCCATGAAATCGTGGGCATTGTTGTGTTGTATTTAGGGGCTGTTCTTGTTGGTTAGAATGCTGGAAATTTAGTTACAAATATGCATGTACATTGTGGTAATTGCTAATGTATGTCCTAAAGGAATAAAGGTATAGAAAGATGTTGAAAAACTTCACATTTCACTCTCGTTGTTGTTGAAGTATGAACTGTTTTTAAGGGTTGTTTTAATATGGATTAATGAGTTGGATTAACATGAGAAATAGGTGTAGTAATCACCTTGGTTGTTGTGGTTGTTGTATTACATGAATGTAAAGAAAAAGAATGTATAACGATGACGTATATGGAGTATATGAGACTGTTTTGGTTATATCCTTAAATTATGACTTATTATCGATGGTGTTGACCTTGTGTGTGAATTACGGATGCGAGTATAAACAAGGAAAGTGCTGTCCAAATTTCTACATAAAAAGAGAGTCATCATTCGATATATAACGTATACTAGTAATCATAGAGTTGATGGACATGTTATTATTGTTATAGGTTGAAGTGCTAATTGAGACGAATTCTAATTATCGAGTTGGTATAGACGATAAGGTATGTGAAACTATCTCTTCTTTCTTTTGACATGATGTTATATAAAATGAGTGTACGACGGACGTACATAATTCCTAGTGATATTTGATATGATAGTGCATTTGATTTTACAGTGATAGTTCATTTTATTTATTATATTGAGAGTCAAATGATGATTTAAATGGCATATTGTTTCTCATGATAATCTACTCGTGCTAATGTGTTTATATCATTTCACCGATTCCCTGGCCGGAAATGTATGTGCGCAGTTCCTTGCATTGTTCACCGAGTCCCTCACTAGAGGGCTGGGCATATATATATATATATATATATATATATATGATGATATATGTGGACAGGTATCCACGAATATGATGATTTTATGTGGACAGACATCCACGGATATGACTATGTGTACACATTATATGATTTCACCGAGTCCCAGAATGGGCCGGGTACGATATGTGGACAGGCATCCACATGTATATTATATGGACATGTATGACTCTCATTTCATAAGACATAGTTGTATTGATATCTTTGATTATTATACTTGTCTCATGTTATCTTTTGACCAGTTATGATCATATCTACAGTACTTCATGTTTTATATACTCAGTACATTATTTCGTACTGACCCCCCTTTCCTCGGGTGGCTACGTTTCATTCCCGCATGTACAGATACTCAGTTTGGTGATCCTACAGTCTAGGATTCTGCTCAGCTGTGTGGAGAGCTCCATTGTTCCGGAGCCTAGTCATTTTGGTACAGATCCTTCGATATAGACTTATGCATATTCGTGCTAGTCAGGGGTACGGCGGGGCCCTGTTCTGTCATGATTCACTGTTATACTATTAGAGGTCTGTGAACATGTATGGGTTGTAGACGTGTTTGGGTCAGCTATACAGCTACAATTCGTTTTGGATATTCTCGTGTATAGTGGCAGCCTTGTCGGCTTGCCTATTTTGATATGGTTTACTGTTTTCCACATTATCCTTGGTATTAGTTTGATTATATGTGACAGGTCAGTATAAGGGTGCCCAGCTAGGGCACCAGTCGCGGCCCGTCGGGTCGGGTCGTGACAAAGAGTGGTATCAGAGAAGTTCGTCCTCGGAATGTCTACAGACCGTGTCTAGTAGAGTCTTGCATATGGATATTTTGTGCACCATACTTTTACGCATGAGGCTGCCAGACATTTAGGATGTCATCTATTCTTTCATCTCGTAGATCGTGCGATAGAGTTATGTTATTAGGGTAATCCCTCACTAACGAATTATTGCGTTTTCAGTTATGCCCATAAACTCAGCCCTATTATCCCTCCATTCCTTAGCCGCATCAACATTCACCCGCGACTCATCGTTCGGACTCGTAAGCATCAAAATTATAATATGCTAATATATAACGTAGATTTGGATGATTGATGAAAGAAACACAAAATATTTCCCAAACTTCTCGGTAATAGAGTGACAAACGAAGTATGAAATTATGAGTTCAAATTTATTATTTATTGAAATTTTGTAGATGACAATAAGACCTAGTAAAACAAAAAGATAACCATTAAACAACAATAACATACCCTGTAATTCCATAAATGGTGTATGTATATAGGAAGGGTAGGATGCGCTCATGTCTTAACCCTACCTTCTGTGAGGTATAGAGACTATGACATCGGCTCAAAAGAAGTGAAATCAAAACACGATTGAAAAGAAAATAATGGCAACAAATAACAAAAGTAACAATTATATATAAACAATCTAATAAATCAAACCATAATACTTCAACAATATTTAAACAATCTAATAAACCAAACCATAATGCATGCAATTTGTCAAAACCCTAAACTTTTAATCATCACCGTATCAAAAGTTTTGATTCCCTTCAATTAATTTTAATATAAAAAAACATAAAAATACTTCTAAAACCCGAAAAATATTAAAATATATATATATATTTTCCTTTTGCATGCAACTCAAGTTTCCTCACAGCATCTCTTGTGACCTCCTCACACAACGTTTCACCTTCTTCACAAACTCAGCCCTATTATCCCTCCACTCCTTCGCCGCATCAACGTTCGCCGGCGACTCATCGTTTGGACTCGTAAGCATCGATATTATACTCAACATAATACTCTCCACCGTATGTACCGGCGTCCATCTCTCGCTCGCCAACTCATAAAAATTCGGATCGTCACCGGGCGGGTGAAGGATCGATATGCAAACCCTACCGTCTTCGTAAACGTTAGGATGCCATATCTCCGTCGTGAATTTGACGGTTGGAGGGTTGTTAGGGTAGTCTTGAGGGAATGACATGGTGGCATTGAAGAAGCCACCATCAAAGAGTGTTTCTGGTGGACCGATGATTGTTATGCTCCATTCGAAAAAGTTGTTTTCGTCGACTAAACCGGCAGAAAATCCGTCAACCGGATGCCGGTTTAGTTCTTTGAGTTGTTTTTGGAGGAGAAGAGCAGCTTGTGATGCCATTTTTTTTTGTTTTTTACAAAGAGAAAGAAGAGAAGAGTTCCTCTATTGGGAGAATTATTGTTTGTTTGCATCGTGTATATATAGAGGGTTGGGATTTTGTTTCTTGTTTTTAATTTATTTGAGTCCGTGAATAAGTGGGAGAGGAGAGGTTGAAAAAAAAGGAGGTATTATTGGTTGTGTTATATTTTCCTAGTTTGTGTTAAATTCCATTGATTGTGACCTTTTTGTTTTCCAAATTTGTGTTGAATTTTGTATCAAGTTTGATGGTGCATGCACGTAATTTCCAAAAGTAATTTTATATTTCATTTCTTCGAATTTATATGACAGTAATTTGATTCGACACAAAAATTTCAGAAATAAAGAAAGATTTTTAAAATTTGTGACTTGTGAACATGTCATAATAGTGATGTGTATACAAAGTACAAACTTTTAATTATTGATAAAATGAGTAGCTCAAAGTAAATTATTTTTAAATATAAAAATATATCTTTTTTTGAAACCGACTTATAAGAAAATAATGTCACATAAATATTGTAATTTGGGAAAATTTACCAAGTGTTGGCTTTGGAGTAGTAAGTAATAAGTATGTACTTTTGTAGTTACCGCGGAATCATGACGTCCTAATTCTTTTAATGAAAAAAGAAAGAATGAAAGGATCTTAACTCCTTGATACGAGGGTCGAATCTTTGGAGTAATATTTCTTCTCAATCAGACATTTGAATTTTTTTAGTCGGAATCTCAATACGAGTACAGAATATCGGATGACAACCAAAAATAACTCCTCAAAGGGTAATAATAATAGGAGTATTATATAAAGTAAAATCGAATTGAGTACAAAAAATCCATAGTGTAAAGTTGATGTCAATCTTAATACATATGAATCCACCCAATTAAGGATCCAATTATAACTTATTCATTGTCACAAACAAAGAGAAACATCAATGCTCCATCTTTTTTCTTTCCTCATAAAGCAGAGATATTATTTATTAAAAACTAAGCACTACACTAGGTAAAAACTAACCCGAGTGTTTACAATTACAAACACGGGAAGGTAAAACAAAAGTGGCTCATAACATATCCTAAAGCTCTCAAGGAGGGATAAATGAAAAATGCTCAATAAACCCCAATACCTCTCTTGAAATTGCTAATATACATACAACATACACTATTTCTAAGGGGATAACTTATAAATAGTGTATACATTACTGATTTAATACTAATACAAGCTTACGATCTACATCCTCCCCTCATAGGTGGTTACTCAAACAGTCTATAAATCAATCTGTTGACAGCGTACCAGCCCGGCAGTTCCTCCGTAGCATAGCCATCTCTCACTACCTTTGTTGATATTCCAACTTACTCGATTGATCGACAAATGTTTGGGAGGTAACACTTCAAATTTCTCCTTCAATCTTTTTGGCTCTTCTTCCTCAGCTTCCGTACTCTTGCTCGTGCTTTTTGATTTTGTTTTGGACATTTGATTACTCTTCTGAGCCACTAACTCGTCGTCTGATCCTCCTTCAACATTCGGATCATTGCCATAACATAGAGCTACAAGATGACAAGATGAACCATGCCCAGTATGGGTATCGTGGAGTTATAATTGAGGTAGCAAAATATGGGTAAAAGAAAATCAGTAGAGGAGTTCAAAATATTACCCAAGGGCTGTTGATCTGATTGCTCTATAGTTCGGTTGACACCGTGTGGAGATCTCGGGATGGCATCACGCCACTGTTTTCCTGAGTAGATCATTCGGAAGGGAATATTTGGCACTGGAGTAACGACGCTGATACCTGATTTAGCCTCGGAAAATGATCCACACAGAAAATGTGGGGTACGATTCCTCATAGCATCATTCTCCATTCTGCTAGTCATCTGAGTATAATAATGATACTATAAATAAGGTCTCCAATTGAACAAACATACAATTTACCTCTCAAGTAATATTACATATTTGAAGTCTTTCTTTACGTGCTAATATACAGAGAGACTAAAGCTCGCAAACACAAAATATGCTCAAAAGAAATCACGCCAAGCATCATCATGATTCAAGAAAAGTGCCATTGAATGAACGAGCTAACATTGAATACTCAGAGAGACCAGGCTGCCGAATGAGATACGTGGCTATTGCCTCTGTAAAGCTAACAGATTGTATCGGGAGTTAAATTCAGAGACAGTGAAGCCTTTGGATATTCTACACAAAACCTGAGTATAATGTTGGGCGTACACCATGCATTTTGAGACCGGTCAAGTGCTTTATTGACATTGTACTCTCGTTTCGGATTGTCTTCTTTAAATCCAGGAGCAGAGAAACTTGAAACAGCAACGTCTAAGATGTTTGGAGATGATACATCAAGGGTTCGAAAGTTGGAGTTAAAAAATACCCTTAGGGTCATTGAAGATGCCAAAAAGCTGTGCCATCAGAGAATATGAGCTGTAAATAATCAAAGTGATCTGTATAGAATAAACAGAGAAAGACATGTTGACTTTGTGAAAATGTTGAAAGGATTTATAACTAATCAGGTGGCTGATATAGAGAGCATTGAACGAGTGGTCAAAACTTTCAAAGGAGACAATTTATTATTCAAGAGAGAATGCATAAAGTGTACGCTATAGAATCAAATTTTACCTTTTCCTTCCATTTTCGTGTTTATTGATGCATGTATACAGTGGGAAATCAAAACATTAGAAGACATATCTACTCTTAAACATTTGCTGGAAAAAAAAAAGATAGAAAAAACTGAACATGGTTATACTGATACGAGATCTGCATCTTGTGCTAGAACTAAGGCGGCAAGGCTATTGAAACGGAGTCTTTACCAGACCTTTTACAGTATAACATAAATCATTTAGTTACTTTGTTAGTTTGTTCTCATATCAATGAGAACAAGGGATTGATTCTAGGGATAAAATTTAACTAAAAGGAAAGGAAAAGACAGATTACGGTACTACATCGAGAAATATTGTAGTTCCAGGCAAGTTTAATGAAAGCACAGATGTCAGTGTCAATGGACAATTTATCTTTAGAAATATCCTCCTCGGGTAATTGTAAAGGTTTCATTGTATGTTTTAACATATACTTCTTTAGTGTAACTTTTCTATCCCTTTTCCAGACATATACGACCACAGTAACAATGTCAACTCAAGCCTTCCGAATATTCGATATAAGAGAATATAGCAGGAAAAACCATAAAAAAACAGATGTAACAAAAAATCATCTTAACCAGTACACACCTGAAACCAAGCAGCTGTACCATCTGCCCCACAATATGCAACCATGCCTAGATCTCACAAAAAAATTGAGAAAAATATCAGACTGGATTACAAGAATATATGTTAAAATTCAAGGAAAATGTAACTTTATCTATTGATATCAAATATGCTTTTCAGAAGCACAACACTCCAACCCCCAACACCCTAGACCTTAGAATTAAGCTTCCTTCGTCTTCATCCAAGCTGTGCCACTATGCATAGAGAGTTAAGACTGCACTCCTTCTCTTTTACCCCTCATACACCCCCCTTAACAAAAACAAATGCAAGTTGTAGACAGGGGGCTCATGAAACAGTATACAACTCTCCTCCTCCCCCCCCCAAACAAAATTCAGTGTCATAATGCTAACGCTTGTTTGATCACTCACAAATATCTCATTTTGACACTACTTAAGTCTATGTAAGCTGCAAGATCTTTGCAGATGGAAAATATAACAGATCTTTGAAAAGTTGAAACCTGTTACTGGAGAAGCTTGCACACTCCATATCGCAAGTAGAGACCGAGTGATATTATGGAATCCCTGTTGTTTAGTCCCAACTAAAAGGTTTCCTGTGACAGGTACATCATATGCAGCCTTCGGCAAGCTAAGGATCTTTAGTGTCCCATCATCACATGATATTACGATAAATCTATGAACATTAACGAATGCAATTTGAGAGAAAGACGTCAAAAGTAGATATCTAAATCAAATTCGTTAGCGGAATATGCTCATACCTTGGCTCTGGCAACCAATCCACACCGCTTATATTCACTCCCTGGCCTACGTTATAATCCCGCAAAGGACGGAAGGGATCCCTGTAAGAAATACAAGGTAGGATATAAGAAAAATTAAAAAAATATATGTATGTATGTATGTATGTGTGTGTGTGTGTTTATATATAAAGGAAAATACAACAAGTAACTGATAGGGGCTTTGCAATTTAAATATTGCTTGAAAGTCCTGTAATAAAATAAATCGAACTGCCAACTGTAGTTATCATATAGCATGGTTGACCACTGTGTTCCAACCATGTTTCAAAAGAATGAGAAAGTACCCTCACAATCTGAGGATAAACAATTTCAAAATCGGCAGTCCATATCAATTATCAGCACATGAGCAGAGAACCAAATAAATGTTTTTCATTAGAAACTACAGCAAAGCAATATAAAAGAGGTCATATCCCATTATTGAATACTGCTTGAGCCTACAAAATGTATAGTTCACAAAAGTATGATGATCCCTAGGACTTAACATACAACATATAATGCAAAGTAAAGCTTAAATATATAATACACACTAATCAAAGCAAACATATATTTTTTTTAAATGTATTTTTTCAAGGTAAAAAGAACACATTAAATCACAGAAAAGGAAAAATTGCAATTAAAAAAAGGACAGCCCATGCACTAAGCTCCCGTTCTTTTATTTAAAAAGCATTGATGTTCAAGAGACTAAGAGGACCGAGAGTGGGAAGAAATACAGAAAAATGTGTATGGATTACTTTGTTTCATTATGCATCTCTTCTGCTTTTTGCTATTCTTTCACCAGGATGAAAGTAAAAGGATATAATTACCAAGGGAAAAAATCACAATTATAGAGACTATCAGAGCACGTAAAGCATATAGAAACAAGCTTACCTTAAGTCCCAAAATTTCAGCCCCTTGTGACCAGCTGTGATGATAATGTTTGCACTCCCGGAATCACTGCATACAACATTGTATCAAGTAAACCAATCAACAAACCAGACAAAATACAAGAGAAGCTTAGACAGTCAAATTCTTGTACCAATAAGAAAATAGTTGGCATTGAAAGATACACATCACAACAAACCCCTTCATCCTGATTAACCCTACAATTTTCATATTCCGACTTATGTTGAAACAAATTACAAGCCACAAAATAACTAAGTAGCCCCCAACTTTACCAGTTACAGGATAATGCAATTAATGCCAATTTACTAAAGATTAAAGGCAAGTATATGTAGACTGCACAAGACATGGTTAATTCAAATGATGGAACCAAAGCAACATGACCTTTGTGAACCGGAAGAGAAAATGAGAGGAACTCAGGGTTTAAATAGCTAAGTTTACATGTTCTAAAAAAGATAAGGAAATCAATACAAATCAATTCCTAATTACATAATATTCTATCCTAATTACATAATATTTTATCTACTATATTCTAGAATCTTCACATATTCGAACACTCCCCCTCAAGTTGGTGCATACAAATTATATGTATCAAGCTTGCTACATAAGTAACTCGTTTTGGGACTGGATAGGGACTTGGTGAACATTTCTGCAAGATGATTATTTGACCGCGAACCTTGTAATGATGTCTCCTGAGAGTACCTTCTCCCTAACAAAATGACAATCAATCTCTGTGTTTGGTCCTCTCGTGGAACACTGGATTTTATGCAATGTAAAGTGCAACTTCATTATCGCACACAAGTTCCATTTCTTTAATTTCTCCAAATTTCAACTCCTTCAGTAGTTGCTTGATCCATATGAGTTCATGCCGCTATTGTCATAGCCCGATATTCTGCTTATGCACTAGATCTAGCAACCATATGTTATTTCTTACTTTTCCAAGACGCTAAATTTCCCCAAACTAAAACACAATATTCAAAAGTGGATCGTCTGTCAGAGGGTGACCCTGCGTAGTCTGCATCTGAATAGCTAATAATTTTCTCATGTCCTCGATCTTCATAAAGTAGTCCTTTCCCTGGAGGAGATTTTATGTATCGAAGGATGCGAATAACTGCATTCCAATGACTTTCACAAGGAGAATTCAAGAACTGACTTACAATACTAACCGGGAAGGTAATATCAGATCGAGAGATCGAGTCACTGTGAGATAACTCAACTTTCCTACCAGCCTTCTATATCTTCCAGCATCGCTAAGAGGCTCCCCTACCTTGTAGGAGTTTAATATTTGGATCCATTGGAGAATCAATATGCCTACAATCTGACATCTCTGCCTCCTCTAAAATATCAAGTGCATATTTCCTCTATGAAATGACAATTCCTGTTTTGGATTGAGCAACTTCAATGCCCAAGAAGTACCTCAATCGACCAAGATCCTTAGTCTGAAAGTGCTGAAAATGTGATGTTTCAATTTAGTAATTCCCTCATCATCATTAACTGTGATGACTATGTCATCAACATACACCACCAAATACATGCACAAACCTGGAGAAGAATGACGATAAAACACATAATGATCAGCTTCACTTCGTATCATGCCAAATTCCTGAATAACCATGCTAAACTTTCCAAACCATGCTCGAGGAGACTGCTTCAGGCCATAAAGTGCTCGTCGTAATATGCACACCATATTACTAGACTCCCCTAAGCAACAAAACCAGGTGGTTGCTCCATATATACCTCATCTTCAAGATCCCCGTGAAGAAAGGCATTTTTGATATCCAGTTGGTAAAGAGGCCAATGGCGAACAACAGTCATAGATAAAAAGAGACGGACTGAAGCAATCTTAGCCACAGGAGAGAAGGTATCAACATAGTCAAGACCAAAAATATGTGTATAACCCTTGGCAACTAGTCGAGCCTTCAGACGATCAATCTATCCATCGGGGCCAACCTTCACTGTATATACCCAATGACAACCAACTGTAGACTTACCTGGAGGCAGAGGAACGAACTCCCAAGTACCACTATAGTGTAATACATACATCTCATCAATCATAGCTTGTTGCTAGCCTGGATGAGAAAGAGTTTCACCTATAGTCTTAGAAATACACATATGATAGTGATGATACAAAGGCAGAATGGACCGGTGACAAACGATGATAGCTCAAACAAGTATCGATAGGATAAGGGTTACGAGTAGAGTGATTACCTATGAGTCATCTGGACGCGAACGACGATGATAAGTCAATAGCGGTGGAGGTGCAGCTGAGAAATATGGAGTTGTACGAGATGATGTGGAAGGGTAGACTATGGTGGGATTCCCAAAGGATGGAACTGGTAGAACCTCAGAAATGCTTAATTGTTTAGTAGAAAAGGATGTAAAAGTAAGGTTGACCTTCAAAGAAAGTAACATCAGCAAACATAAGGTGTCTCTGGAGGTCAGGTGAGAAGCATCGATATCCCTTTTTAACCTTTGAATAACCGAAAAAACACATTTAAGAGCACGAGGAGCCAATTTATCTTTTCCTATAGTGAAAATGTGGACAAAACATATGCTCCCAAAGACACGTGGTGGAAAGGAAAATAGGTTGACCGGGGAAATAAAATAGTGTGCAGAACCTGATTTTGAATAGCATAAGAAGGCATACGGTTAATTAGATTGCAAGAGGTGAGCATTGTATCCCCCAAAACGCAATGGAACATTTGCTTGTATGAGAAGGGTGCGGGCAGTCTCAACAATATGCCTGTTTTTCCTCTCTGCGATCCCATTTTGTTGTGCAATGTAAGGACAAATGTCTGATGAAGAATTCCATGAGAAGACATAAATTGCTGAAATTGAGATGATAAATATTCACGTGCATTATCACTACGAAAAGTGCGAATAGAAACACCAAAATGATTTTGAATTTCAGCAAAAAAAAGTTTGAAATATGGAGAATAATTCAGAACGATCTTTCATTAAGAAAATTCAAGTACACCTTGAGTAATCATCAATGAAAGTAACAAAATAATTAAAATCCAATGTAGAACTAACTTTACTAGGACCCCAAATATCATAATGAACTAAATGAAAAAGAGACACGATTATTAGAACTACGTGGGAAGGTAGCTCAGGTGTTCTTCCCCAATTGACATGACTCACAATCTAACTTAGACAATTTGGACAAGCTAGGTATCATCTTTTGAAGTTTGAATAAACTATGGTGACCCAACCTTCTGTGGATTAAATCTGGAGAATCACAGACCAAACAAACTGTACTGGAGGTGGGAGAATTGAGATAATAAAGTCCATCTACCTCACGCCCTTCACCAATCTTCCTTCCCGTATTGAGGTCATGTATAATAAAGAAGTCACTAAGGAATGAGATGAAATAATTTAAAGCCTTAGCCAAATGACTGTTTGATAGAAGGCTAAAGGGACAACCAGGGACAAAAAGAACATTATTCAGAGTCAAAGATGGTAAAGGATTGGCTTGACCAACTCCAGTTGACATGGTCTGAAAACCATTAGCTAAGGTAACAATGGAAAGGGATCGAGAAAAAGTAATATTAGACAATAAAAATTTGTTACCAGAAATGTGGTCAAAAGCGCCCGAGTCTATGACCCAAGGGCCAAGTGTGGTGGACTGTGAGATACCAGCAATAGGATTACCAGCCTGAGCAACGAAATCTATTGATAAAGTTATTGATGAAGATGCCTGCTTACTCGCGTGATACTGAAGATAGTCATTGTATTGTTCCTCAGATAAAGAGAACATTTGATTGGTTGGATTACTAGTGGATTCCAACGGAAAAACATGAGCATTCTTTGTATTACCATGGAGAGTGTGGCACACATTATGAGTATGGCCCATTTTTTTACAATACCCACACCTTGGCCAAGATTTACAAGAGTGACCTCTGTGTCGATTTCCAGTCTGAGATGCTAGAACGGAAGAGTCTGCAAGTGTCACCAAATGACTAGAGGATATAGGTGGTGCAGACAGTCGTAATAATCGAGCGAATAGGTTATCCATAGCAGGAACAGTGGGGCTAGCCAAAATTTGATCACGCACAGAGTCAAGATCGGATGGAAGTCATACTTTAACGTTGGGGGTTACCCTCTGGAACTGAAATCAACAATCAAAAACATATTCTGACGTTGCTCCAATTGTTTTTCAACACTTGGAGTAGCGGGCATCAACTCATTGAATTCTTCCACAACTGCCTGAACCTGTCCAAGATAGGCAGACATATCCAAATCCTGCTTTTTAAGGTTAGTCAACCAAGAAATCACATAATAAAAGCGGGAGATGTCATTTGTGTATAGTCCACGAGCCTTTTCCTAAACTAAGAAGCAAGTTTAGAACGGTCGGAACAATGGCATCAACTTAGAGTCAATAGATTTCCACCAAAGACTACACAACTGAGAATCAATCCTTTCCCATTCGCCCCTATCTTTTCTAGCAACATCCTTAGCATGTTTAACTAAGTGGTCCCTTACACCAAAATTGAACAAAGGAAGACCAAGATAAGTAGTTCGCACTACTAATCAAGGGTTTAGTGGTGATGGAGTGGTTCATGTTGCTGGAAACCATAGGTTTAGAAAAGATATCTGATCCGAGTGACATTTTTCTCAAATACTAGGTTAAATAACTTCAAAGATAAGAGCAAAAGACTATTATCAAAAACTATGACAGATCTGAAGTGCGGAATAAACCAGATCTTGCCTGAAACAGTGAATAAAACGGATTGGGAATTATCCGAAAAGTGACGAATAGTGCAGAAAAGTCAGATCTGACCGCCGGAAACTCATCGGGATCGGGTGGAAATTGGGTGGATAGGGTCAAACAGTCAAGAAATTTTGCTTGAAAAAAAATGATCTGACAAGTGGAAAAAAATTCTGAGTTCAAAATTCTCTTTCTATGTCGCTGGGCTTAACCAGGCTCCGATACAATGTGAATCGGAAGAGAAAATGAGAAGAACTCAGCTTGATTATTCCCTCAAGCTATTGGGGTTTAAATAGCTAAGTTTACATGTTCTAAAAAAGGAAAAGGAAATCAATACAAATCAATTCCTAATTATATAATATTCTATCCTAATTACAGAATATTTTATCTACTATATTTACATATATGCTAGAATCTTCACAGATTCTAACAGCCTTTATTTTAGAAAAGTTCCATATAGATTGCTTTTGGAGATGACATAGAGAAATCATAGCATCAAATAAGTCTAGCACCACAAACCTTTCAAACGGTGCCCAGGAAAGTGCCCGAATAGGACCTGTATCTGCACTGAAGCAAAGCAAAGGCCTCGTGTCTGCAGGCAAAAAGACTGTAACATGAAATTACATTTGTACAAAAAGCACTAACCGAGGAGGCATAGTGATGATATGACTTGAGAAATGGGAAGGAAGAATGTGACTCAAACTTTAAACAAAACAGCATTCAAGTCATGTTGCACACATGACCTGAGCTAGAACAAGGAAAAGAGGAATAAGCTTAGAAAATAGCCACCTAATTTAGTTGAATCTTCTGAAACCAAAAAAAAAGTGCAATAGAAAAGTTAGTTAATACCTTTAGATGAATTATTGGCTGAAAACTTCCACAAGGCAACCTATCCAAAAGCATCTATCAGTTTCACAATGTAAATAATAGAAGTCCAGTCCTTATAAAAAAATAATAGAGTCCAGTCCTTATAAAAAAAATAATAGAGTCCAGTCCTTATAAAAAAAAAATAGAAGTCCAGTGGATTTGTCCCCAACTCACGACCTTTTGTGAGTGCTGAAAATGTATTTCACATGAACAAGATATTTGATTAGAGATAATGACGTTATTATACTTTGCAGCAGCATGTCTTCCGGTGTATGAAATAAGTGCAAGAATATTGGACAAACTGACTCCAACATTTAAAATTTGAAACAGGTACTTTGGTTTAGGGATGCAACAGGATATACCGTTGCCTATAGAACTATTTTGAAAAAGTAAAGGAAAACAAAAAGAAAATATCAGAACCAGTACCACTCCATCATGATATCCAACGAGAATCATATCATGCGGAGGCGAAGCAGACCACTCCACTGTTAACGGAATGCTACAAGAGAGATGGAAACAACGAGAGAGGTTAATATAAGAGAGATTAAAAGATCATGTAGAAAGAGAAAATGCTATAAGCTTACACTAAGGACAATGTTAAACTTGTATTACAGATAATTTAAAAGTTACGAAGCTTTCATACCCAATACCCAATACGGGGCTTTATAAGATGAATGTTGTGGGGGAATGGAAGACTACTAGCAGATATGGTTATGCACATGTCATACAATGTGACAAAGTTAATAATGCAGAAAGCTCAACCAATACAGAGAGATGCTGCTCGTCTACTGTGAAGTTGGAACCAATGTTCTAAAAAACGCTAGGCGGGACCAGGGCGGGGAGTGGCCGCCTAGCGCCTAGGCGGTTTTTTTTTGGTTTTTTTTATTTTTTAATATTTTACATCAATTGTATATATATCATATATGCATAAAATATATAAATCATAAAATCAATACATTCTTAAGTAGTTAATAAATTCATAAATCACTAAAGTACCTTTAAGACGAACAACATGAGCAAAAATCAAAATTACATCTCTTCGTTACCAAGATCTCCAATATCACGACTCTGTTGACACCCAATTTTGATCCGTCTTTTCGATTATTTGTTGCAATTTTAAGTATTTTTTGAATACTGCATTTTTTTCGCATTTTTTATATAATAATCATATTCCTAATATTTTATGTTTTACTTTCACAAAATGGCATCACATTTTTTATTTTATTAAGCATTAAGTATTTCTTAATATTATATTTTTATTATTATTACATTGTCATTATTTTATTTTGTTATTATCATTATTCGTATAATTTTTAATATCATAATCATATTTTTTCTAAATACTCTGTGAAAATAGGCATCACGTTTTAATTTAATTAAGAATTAAACATTCCACAAATATTATATATTTTTTATCACATTGTTATTTTTACAATTTACATTTTTTTCCTTCAAACATTTTCTAATAAACCCTTTTTTATATTTTAAAACCCATTTTCTATTTTCCTAAACATTCTACCCAATAAAAGCCCAAAACAAACCTCCCCTTTAAATTTTCAGACCACCCCCATCCCCTCTCTTTAACCTAAACCTACAAAAAAAAACACAAACATAAAAAACCTAGCCTCGCTAAAAGATCTCATACCCCTTCATCTTGACTGAGGAACATGAATTGGGTCTATCGTAGCTTAACTCTTTTGGGAAAGGTATCCAAGAAATGAATTTCGTGGAATAGGAATAGACTCTTTTCACTCTCAACTCCCCACACCCCCCACCCACCCACCTGCGCCGCACCCCCTTCCCCACATCCATCCCGTCACCCATACCCCCTGCAACCCCCAAAATCCGGCCCATACCCATTCCGTCACCCATACCCCCAAAATAGGGCAAAAAAATTGGGGGCTGGGCCGCCTAGCGCCTGAGGTAAAATCGGGACGGCCTGGGGGCGCCTAGGTGGCCGCCCAGGCCGTTTTTTAGAACACTGGTTGGAACACTTATCTAAGTGCCAACTTTGAAGTCTACAACCCCATATCCATTCACACTATGCTGAACCGTGAAATCTATTTGAATGGTAAGAATTTTCCTGATCTTAGTTCAGCATGTGACACATAATCCCAGCTTCATCAAGACAAAGAATGTTAACTACACTACAAGTCATAAAGTAAGGAATGCAAATGCATGCACAAAGTAAGACTTCTTGAGAAATCATATGTACAAATCATAATAAATATGCCACAGCAAAGTCATTTTGAATCGTCAAACAGAAAGAAAGAGCAATCGAACTCTGAGCTGTAAAATACCTTTTCCCATCACAGCACGTCATCCTTGAACATCTGAATACAGGTTGCAATTTCAGGAAACGAGGGTCAGTACCCTTCTTTTGAAGTGAAGGATAAATAGCTTTAATTGTATGAGGAAAAGGAACCTCCCACCTGCATTAGATAGTGAGGATTATGAGATTGCATAACCGTACAACATAGAAGACAAGGAATTCATGGTGGGAGAAAGATGGAATGTAAGCAGCTCTACAAAACTAAAAGAAGTACTTAATATTGAAGAAGAAGAACAACAACAACATACCCAGTATATTCCCAGAAGTGGGGTCTGGGAAAAAATCATGACTGACTATACAAGCTATGAAAACAATCATGACTAACTATACATCCTTTCCACATTTTTCTTTTGAAGTCCATCTAGAAAGCTTTTTTGCTTTCTCATGTCTAAGATATTCAGCAGTGCTCCATCTATGGGCCTTGTGGAGTGAAGGAAAGAAAAACTCTCATGTGTTACTTCTTCACCAGTTTCCATGACTTATTTAACAAAGGAAAGGAATCCTCGTTATCTTTTAGAATGTGAGGATAGAGACACCAAGGAAAGGATGAAAAAGGGGGCATGGAAATGGGTTTAGTTTAATTCATGTTCACAGTTCCATTGTGTCGCACTCTCGTCATTGAAGCTTCTAATAGGTTATAAAATTGGTGGTTCTATTCCTTTCCAATTTCAAAATTTAAGGTGTTACACACAAACTAATTTCATCAAGTGGATTCTATTCTAAATCCCACCAGGAATCCAGAACAAAATAAAGATTTTCCATGAAATTTTAATATAAGAGCAAAATGTTTAAAGGGAGAACTTACACTTCTAAAGCTCCATTTCCCAGTATCACAGCAAGATAACCCATTCTATGTCTGGAGACATCATGATGATTTAAAGGCCTCCATTTAACATCCCTTGCTATTTTTCCATTGTGAGCTAAACATAATACCATTCTAGGTAGAGAAACATCCGTTGGTATGTGCTGCATTACATGAGAACCATTCTCATCAAACTGTGAGGAAACAATGCCAGAGCTCTCAGGTATTTGGGACATGTTGGGAGATTCCTCATCCACATCTTGCGTTAGCAAGGGCAAGGTAGAATCATGGGTTTGGTTTTCCGTTCTTTGTTTTCCTTTTTTTCTTCTCTTTGCAGAGGAACCACTCTCATTGGACCCTGCTGAAACAAGACCATTGCTAGCATATGTCTGGAAACTCACAACTGGAGACTCTTCAGCAACATCTTGTGTTAACGGAGTCACACTAGAATTCTCAGTTTGACCTTTCGATCTTGCCTTGTTTCTCACCTCTCTCCTCTTTAAAGCAGTAAACTGAGAATCTAGAGATGCCGCATTAACAGATCTTTCTTGATTTTGCCCAAAATCTACTTGGGCTTTAATCATATTTCCACAAGACAAATCTACAGGAATTTCAGTTGATTGCTGCGGGTACTCTATGGCAAGAGGTTGTAAATTGTGGTCGTCACAATCTCTATCACCTAAAGATTCAGTTACAGGTTTCTTTCTCGGTCTGCCTCTTGGTTTTCGAGGTCCGGATGCCTCTACCTTAACTGCTTCATCAGGGTTCTTTCTCGGTCTTCCTCTAGGTTTTTTAGGTCCAGATGATCCCCCCTTAACTGCTTCATCAGGGTTCTTTCTCGGTCTTCCTTTAGGTTTTTGAGGTCCAGATGTTGCTCGCTTAGCTGCTTCACGTTTTGTCGGATCTTGATTTGTCTTTTTGTTTGCCTGAGCTAAATAATCTTCTTTCACAATTGAATCTTTTTGAATGAGATCTAACAGACACCATATCTGAATCACACCTCTGCCGGTAAGTGGGGCACCAATCTTGTGATGTGATGAATCAGGAGGATAAGGAGCAATTGCAACAAACTACAGAATCAATCGAAAAAGCAAGAAATCAGTATGGATATCTGAGTATGCGTCCTTGATATAGTTGAAAAAGAGCAGATAAAAGTATGACCTTTCTTGATAAAGTAAATCAACATGAGACATTCGGTAACAGAGTGAGTAAAAATTATAAACACCAAAGTAATTACATTTCACTGATTAAGTTGATTTAATTTCCTTCCCCCTCTCTATGATACTCCCTTGGAGCGCTAAGACTGCTCCAGACATAATAACTTCTGATGAGGAAGCCGTCATATTAAATGACACACCCGAAACAGCTGCATTTCCATAAAGCTTTTTAAAACAGTTAATGAGAGGAAGAATCAAATAGTTCCTGGACAAATGCCACAACTAAAGCGAAAAATTCCCTGTGCTACTGTAACTTGAAGATAGGATCTATCAGTTCATTGTTCCCTACTCTTTCACCAGATTTTCTCTTACATTGCTACCTTATCATGTTTCTGGACAAATCAAGATTAGCTTTCATTTTCTGCAGTAACCGATTGCTCTCAAATAAACAATAATGAATGTGGAATGTCTGCTTAGAATAGTCAAGTGTCATGACAGATCTTTTATTTTTATTTTTTCAAAACGTTCATTATACAGTTCAGTACTGGACATGGAAGTCATGTATGAGTAGAAGCAATTAGTATTCTCTCTAGAACAAAAGAGAAGATACCAGAGAAAGAATTGGAGATGAAACAGACTTGTCCATTTGACATCTCTGAATTTTTATTATTTTGAGGAAGATAAATAAACGATCAAAAAGTAGAATTATAAGAGAGGTACCTCACTTTTGATATGAGCATCCCTATTTTCATAAGCTTGGGGACACCAGTCCATCCCCCACACCAGACCTCCAACATACATTACAAAGTCTTTGCTGCAAAAGATACAATGTAGACACCAGTCTAAAATATTTTGCAAACCAATCTATAAATAAATTGAACAGTGTGTAACCAAAAACACAATGAAGTCTTGTCCAAAATATTCAAGAGATCACAAGCACAATCTGTAACAGAACAATCATGAGAAAATGAAAGCATGAAAGACAGTTACAAAAAGTCAATGTTCAGAAAATAGATTCAATAACCAACTCTAGTACTATGAAACAACAAGGAGAGAAGAAGACTTCTGAAACAGGTAATGGATGGATTAATTCTGCATTAAGAAGTTGTCTATCTCGCACATACTATATGCTGATGACGCATTGCTTTTATGTGAAGCAAGTAGCTGGAAAAATTCAGAAGATAGAGAAGAGCTTGAAGCCAACTTGAAAGGCCATTCCGCTGTGCATCATGTCGACTATTTGGTTGGAAACGAATAATAGCTGTTTTGAGGGGGAAAACAACAAATTTCTTTTGTGACTTATAGATACAGAACTTATATGTGTGGTGTAGGGGCAATGTTCTGGAAAATCCAGCTTTTCTTTTGAAATTGTTGGAAACCTTGATGCCATAAACTGTGGAGATTTTCTGGTTTGGATCTTTTGTACTTTAGCAGTACCTTCTTGGGACTCTTTATTAATAAAATCACATTACCTTATTAAAAAGGACTTCTAATACAGTAACTGCAAATTTGGTGGTCAAAAGAAGGGATTGTTTTGATTGAAAAGTCACAGGAACAATTGCTTTGCCGCCAAAATTGTCACCGGAACAGTTATGGCACCACCAATAGTGCTGTTGATGGTCACCGGGAAAAGGGACGGATTGTGAAACATAGAAAAGAAAGAAACCTATAGAGGGGCTGGATGCATAAGCCTACCTTCCATTAGATGGAAGCTATGTAAATACTTACCAAGGTCGAAACCTTTTTACTTTTTTGATAGGAAAAAGTAAAGATCTACTGAAAAGTACGGAGAAGGTACATAAAAAGTACATCAGAGAACAAGATCATAACTTTTTATTGACTGATGGAATGACAATGTACATAGTAGCTCCGCATTCTGAATTGTGAAACATAAAAATCCAAGTCAATTCTCTAACATAACTTGCTCTCCCACCAACTTAATATCCATATGTAAATTTCACCATTTTATAGATTATTCACATGAAAACAGGATGAAAAACATAACTAGCTCCAGTAAGATACAAAGCCAGGACATATGCAACAACAACTAAGCCTCAGCCCCTAGTAAGTTGGGATCGGCTATATGAATCATCACTAACCACGTTACACTATACAAAATAAAATAATAACTCGGCCTACCTCGATTCCTTTGGAACTGGCTGCTCGTTCACCAACTGCTTCTGCAAAAACAAAAAAAGATCAACTTTTACTTTGCTTAATACATAAACTAAACTTATTTCATTAAAACTAAGTCCAGGAAGAAATAATTAAACATTGAAATTTCAGCAAAATATCAAATAAATGTACCTTCGGAACCTCCGCCGAAGAGAATTGAGGCAAACTTACTTCACCAATCACATCTTTTCCTTTAGAATTCTCATTCTCACAAGCAAATTTAACTTCTCTTCTTTCATAATTCAGATATCTCCATTCTCTGCATGTTACGAGATTAAAAAAATATAAATATTTTTAAAATACAAAAGTTCAAAATTCATTGTATATGAGCAGGAAAACAAATTTTGCAACATACGTTAAGAATGTTATGGAGGAAGCTAAGCGATTAATCTCAGCTTTAAGAAATTACATGAAATTAACAAATTTTCACATCACAAATAATTCAAAATTTTATTTTTCGACTAATGTGATGGATGAAGCTAAGCGATTAATCTCAGCTAGGGCTATTACCGAGCCGAATCGAGCCGAATAATGCAGATATTCGATTCGGCTCAAAAATATTCGAACCTTAGGTTCGATTCGGCACGAACTCGTCGAACCTTAGAAATTAAGGCTCGATTCGGGTTCGACGGCAGTTAAGGTTCGATCCGATTCGGCAAATCGGATTGAATATTCGCAAATATTTGGCAATTCGGATCGGGCCGAATATTCGGCTCGATTTGGGCCGAATCTAATTTTAAGGTTCGGCCCTATATTTGATTTAACGAACCCGAACTCAAATCGAGCTTTTCCGAGCCGAATTTTGCGAATCGGATCGAATAGTTTGGCTCACTCACAGCCCTAATCTCAGCTCTAAAAATTACATGAAATTAACAATTTTCACTTCACAAAATAATTCAGAAATAAGATATAGCCATTCTCTGCATGTTACGAGATCAAAAAAATACATAAAATTCATCGTATTTGAGCAGAAAAAACTAATTTTTCGACTTACGTTAAGAATGTGATGCAGGAAGCTAAGCAATTAATCTCAAAATTACATGAAATTAACAAATTTTCACATCACAAATACTTTCAGAAGTAATTGTTTTCGACTTACTTTATGAATGTGACGGAGGAAGCTAAGCGATTAAGCTCAACTTTATCAGTATCGTCAATTTCTGGTACGCCGGTGAGCTTAGAAATTGTATCAACTTCTTTGAAGTGATTATCAACTGAATAATCGAACAATGACACTGAAATTCCCGATGGTGTCGGAGATTCGCCGCCGTGAACTTTTTCCGGCGCGGTGGCGGAAGCTTCAGGAACATTGTTTTGTGATTGTCTCTTTGTATTGCGACGCCTCAATTCCTCGTTGATTTCCATGACTTTGTTGGTCTTTTCTTTCACTTGTTATGCGCAGCAAAAGCGCGCCAGAAATCGGAAGGGATTTTTTGGGATTTTGCTGCTGGGAATCGAACCCTCGTTTTGTACATATGTAAGGGGATAACAAAGCATATAGTTGTGAGATCTATATGCCTTATTTGGTGGTGATCTTTTAATTTTTTCCCTTCATCTTTTTTTGGCACAATATAATTTAAATTTCGGATATAGTTTATGTGTAACTTTAGTCGTATATATCATAACATTTACATAAATTATGTCGGACAAGTTAAACTTGCAACATTCAACGTTATTTGAAAAATGATATAATTTGATATTTCACTTTCCATAATTTACGTAGCATCCACACAAATTATACCAAATAAGTCAAACTTTCAACAATCAACATAATCTGAAAAATGACATAATTCTTGATTTCGCTCTGCATAGTTTATGTTTAACTTCGGCATATGTATAATAACATTCACAAAAATTATGTCAGACAAAGAATAATTTTCAACACTCAACATAATCTGGAAAAAAAAAATATGAGGGGCAAAATTTAAACACCAGTAAGTTTAAAGGAGAATCCATGCGAGAAAATTGTATTTTACACATTTAGTTAAAAAATAATTACTAATAGGAACTGTTAGCGTACATAAATGGGCTAATATCTACAATTGGGCCCTCAGGATGTATTGGGCCCTCCGACGTATGAATTGCAGCCCGTTCCAGTTTCTATCCAGTTATTTAACGTATATGTAGTTTTTCCAAATATACTAATTTGTAGCTATTATTGCAAACTTAAGCATAAGTACTGCTCCTCTGCTTCTTTTTCTTCTTCTTGTATAATAATAATTGGCATAAAAATCGGATATTTCTACGGGTTCTTTTGTTGTAACTTTAAAATTATCTTTCATTTACATGTTGGACACAGTGACGGAGGCACCTTAAGCAAGGTGGTGCAATTGTACCACCAGTTTTTTGGAAATTTTCGATCAAAACGATGTCGGTTTGGATGGAACGGTGGGTGAAACGGTGCATTTTAATTTTCTTCGATCAAATTTTTTTTCTGCACCACTAAAATTTGCTTACTGGCTCCGTCGGTGGTTGGACAGGGGTTGCTTTTGGGTAAAGTCTCTAAAGCCTAGGTTTTGTGCCTCTCATTTTCTTGGGTCCTCACTTTCATCAATATAAATTATATATTTTTTTAAAAAAATAAATAAATTATAAAGTACTTTAAACTTTTTTTCATTAAATGGAATAGTTAACTCATTGGTAGAAAAGAAGATCTTTAAATAAGTAACGTATATATAGTACAAATGTTCAATCTATTTTTAGTATATTGATATAAAATATGGCTTCTGATTGGTTTATCTACGACACTTAATTAATTTTTATTTTTTCTCTAAATTTTAGTATACTTTTTACGCTTTTATATTTCTTTATTTTTTCACGAGAGTCTTTGACAATTGCTCTAAAAGACAAGAGAGCTACAGTGTATGAATTTTCTATTTTGTATTTTCTCGGGTATCAAATATTTCAAGAAGTGTGTTGAAGCACCAAACAAGTATTCTCAAATCAAGACATCCACTTCTTGAATCAAGTTCTCTTATTTCAACTGTTTAGTATTGTTTTCATCTAAAACTTACTTGTTTTTATATTTTACTAACTAATATATATTGTTATTTTAACTATTTATTAGAATATAAAACATGTCAATTAGAAAGAATGAATGTGGTGTTCAGAACTCAAAAAAAATAAGAGAAGAATTAAATCGTTGGTATAATCTCAAATAGAAGCTCTTGATGAAGTTAATGAGATATATATGTGACATAGATCCTCCAAAAAGTAGACTTCAAATGAAAAATATAAAAAAAAATTCATTTTTGTGACAAAAAAAAAGTTAAGGCCTCTCATTGAAATTTGACTTTAAGCCCCCAACACTATTGAGCCGCTCCTAATGTTAGAAAATCTGAAATAAAAAAGGATACAGTAGTTATCTTCGTGGACATGACCTACGTTTCGATACTAACATGATATCAAAGTAGGTAGAGATTCTGCTTTCGGGTCTCACCATCTCCCATAATTAGAAAGATTTTTAATGTGTTTGGCCTTGAGTGAATATATTGAAGAGAATTAAATAATGAAAGAATGATCCCTATAATATTTTAATTAAGTTATTGTTAAAACTAAGAAGGAAAAAGGCCCATGTATAATGTGTGTATACTGTGTATGTATTATTTCACTGACCTTTAATAGGTCTGGCCCAAATATAAAGGCCAGTCCATTAAAGGCCAGCCCAAGTAAACAAGTGGCTATTACTTTAGAGCCTTGATCGTCCTCTTAGGCAGAGCGAGCATTCGAGATATCTTCTTTTCTATCTTCAGAGAAGTCATCTAAATCTTCATGAACTTCTTCCTCGTAACTTTTCTTCCATTAATGAAGATAAATGGTACGAATCGATCTCTCTGTCTCGGTTGCATACCGTATCTTTGTAGAGTATTATATCTGGAACACCTGTAGAACTCAGTCTTGAGAAACAATAAAATGGAAGTCACCGACATCACCTTCTCGCATTAGTAGTTGCGTTAACTGGCGGTGTTGGTTTCCAACATGGTATCAAAGCGGGTTATTTACATCATTTAAATGCGTCAAGATCTGAGTAAATCATCAAGATCTGAGAAGATCATCAAGATCTGAGTTTGTCGATCTGAGGTATCTATGGTACTTTGAAATCTCTTCTTGTCTACTGATTCTTATCTACTGGTCTACCGACTGTGCATGTCTACTGAGTCTTTCCTATATTCTAGTAAATGTTGAAACTAGTGTTGTACTGTAACGATGGTAACAGATCCACCTATTGAGAGTAGTTCCTCCGAAGATGGAGTAACTATCCCTAAAAAGTCTGTGGCTAGTACCTCCAACTCCACTATTCTGGATCACAACCATCCTCTGTACTTACAAGCCTCGGATGTTAGTGGAGCCTCTTTAATATCTTTTCAGTTGCTTGGCTCTGAAAACTATACAGTCTGGAGCAAGTCAATAAGGATTGCTCTTCTTGGAAGAAATAAACTGGGGTTTGTAAATGGAAACTGTACCAAAAATCAATATGGGATGGAATGGTGGGACCAGTGGGGCCAGTCAATCTTTGTCAAATGCACGTGGCTAATGAATCTTGTTTGAGTAGCTTATTATGTGGGGTACTATATGCGAGAAGCTTGATATGAGATATGGGAAGACTTAAAAGAAAGATTTGACAAAATTGATGAATCTAGGACTATGACTTGCATAGGGAAATTGCTACACTCTCATGAGGAACACTAGTGTGGCGATTACACTAGACTTAAAAATCTCTGGGTAGAATATCAAGCCATTGTGCACCACCTCCAATTGTGGTTGTCCTACATCTAGGGATTTTACAAACTACTTACAGAGACAGAAACTGTATCAATTTCTTATGGGCTTAAATGAAAGCTACATGCAAGCTAGGAGCCAAATTCTCCTTATGTCACCTCTTCCAACAGTCAATAAAGTCTACTCTATGATAGTAAGTGATGAAAATCAAAAGGGGGTATCTGCCAAGACTGTAGGGATTCTTGAGTGGTCCTACCACCATCTGCTATGTACTCTAAGACTGAAACCAGAGGTCAAAAGGAACAATCTTGTTTGTGAAGAATGTAAGATGAGAGGCCACAAAGGAATCTGCTATAGACTAGTTGGATATCCTCACGGTTTCAAGTCAAAAAGAAAAGAATATCTTGCTCATAATGCCCATGTGGAGGATCCAATCCTCCTCTGAAGAATCTAAAACTAGCTGGGAAGTTGAGGGAGCACCAAAGTTCTCCAAAACACAGTATGAGCAGATAGTGAAACTGCTGAACTACAACCATACACAGACAGGAGCATGTCAGAACTCTCAAGGTAGTCAAAACTCTGCAAATGTGGCAGGTATTTCTAAACTCAAAGCCCTGCATGCCTTTAATACTAACAAATACAGGTGCTACAAATCATATGGTATCTGATCTAAGTATGCTAGATAAAATTACTGGTAATGATGAGTCTACCACATCAAAGAAGGTATTCTTACCCAATGGCCAATCTGCCCAAGTCACTCACATTGGTATCAGTACACTCCCAAACAGGAGTACATTGGAAAATGTTTTCTTTTTACCTCAATTCAAGTATAATCTACTCTCTGTTTCTCAACTAACAAAGGAGCTGAAATGTACAACTATCTTACCACGACACATCATTTCAGGATCTCTACAGTGGGAAGGTGAAGGAGATTGGTAGACTCCAGGATGGGCTGTATGTGTTAGCTAATCATGCACATGACTCAATAAAGACTGTCCTAAATGTACAAGCTACTAAGCCAAAGATTACCATGACAGAAAAAGATATTACTCTGTGGCACGTAAGGTGGGCACACTCCAAAGTACTCGATGAACTGATCAATGCTAGTAATGACAAAGTTGTTGAGGCAACTAAAAACTGTAATGTGTGCCCATGTGCAAAACAGAACAGATTACCCTTCACTAATAGCACTACTTATAGTAATAATGCCTTTGACATTATCCACATGGACTTATGGGGTCCTTATAAGACTGAAACATATAATGGGAAGAAATTTTTTCTAACTATTGTAGATGACCACACCAGAGTGACCTGGATATATCTACTCAGACTTAAATCTGAGGTTTGTGTTGTTATTAAAGACTTTCTTAAATACATTTCTACTCAGTTTAACCAAATTGTCAAAATTATCAGAACTGATAATGGAACTGAATTTGTCAATGATACTTGTCAAAGTCTCTTTCAGAACTTATGAATTATTCACCAAAGAAGCTGTGTTTACACCACGTGAGAATGGTGTTGCAGAAAGAAAACACAGACATATATTAGAAATAACTAGGGCAATAAGAATGCAGGCCAATATTCCTTTAAAATTTTGGGGCCTATGTGTACAGGCTGATGTCTACTTAATCAATAGACTACCTTCCTCAGTCACTCATATTACACCCTATGAGGGCCTCTATCACAAAAACCTTCCTAAGTCATCTAAGAACCATTGGATATGCATGCTTTGCTAATGACTTAATCATTCTTGACAAATTCTGATCTAAAGTCAAAAGGTGTGCTCTCATGGGTTATTCTGACACACAAAAGGGGTATATACTGTATGATCTGGAATCCATGTCTCTTGTGGTTAGTAGAGATGTCACCTTTAGAGAAACAGAGTATCCTTTTAAGGAAAATATATCTGAGAATCCTGTCTTCCAGAACTTGCTTGATAACAATGAAAATCAAAATATATCCCAAGAAAATCTTCAGAAGAACAATGACACAACAGAAAGGAGGTGTGTTGATACTACTAACATAGAATCTGTTGAGGATACCATTTCTGAACATAATAACTCAGTAGAAGAGAACACTGATACAGCACAGTCTCTTAGCAGCCCTATTTTAAATATTACTGATCACTCTATCAGGAAATCCAGCAGACACAAACAACCTCCTATATGGCTCAAAGATTTTGTCACTACCAATGCCAACAGTGTACTCTACCCTATTAGCAAGTATGTTTCCTATGATAACCTAAAACCTACATATCAAGCATTTTTAACCTCTGTGTCAGAACTGGTTGAACCAAAAGGTTACTTGGAAGCCTCAAAAGACCCTAGGTGGGTAAATGCTATGAAAGCTGAAATAGATGCCTTGCAAGAAAACAATACATGGGAAATTGTTACATTGCCAAAAGGAAAAAAACCTATAGGCTGTAAATGGATCTACAAGATCAAATATAAGGACACAGGAGAAATAGAAAGACTGAAAACTAGACTTGTTGCAAAAGGTTATAGTCAACAAGAAGGCATTGATTATCAAGAAACCTTCTCTCATGTGGTTAAAATGGTTATTATAAGAACTATTCTTTCTATTGCTGCTTCCAGAAGATGGTATATCCATCAAATGGATTTGTATAATGTCTTCCTTCAAGGGGATCTTTTTGATGAAATTTACATGTCTTTGGCCCAAGGCTTCAGTAGCCAGGGAGGCAGTAATCTTGCATGTAGACTTACTAAATCTCTGTATGGGCTCAAACAAGCTCCTAGACAGTGGAATTTCAAGCTTACAGAGGCTCTGGTTCAGATGGATTTTAGGCAGTCTGAATTTGATCATTCACTGTTTATTAAACAATGTGAGCAGGATATAATAATCATACTTATCTATGTGGATGACATGTTAATTACAGGGAACAATATAAGTCTCATAAAGGAGACTAAGCAGTCTCTTCATAATATCTTTAAAATGAAGGACCTGGGAGAACTCAGGTACTTTCTGGGAATAGAATTTGCTAGATCCATCAAGGGGATTGTTATGCATCAAAGGAAGTATGCCTTAGAACTTATTGCTGAACTAGGCCTTGCTGCTGCCAAACCTAGTAATACACCCATTGATGCTAATGTGAAACTTACCACAAAAGAGTATGATGAGTATGTGGAGAAGCAGAGTTTAGATACAGGAAAACCTGTCACTGCTGATGATTCAGTAAAAGATATCAGTTCTTATCAAAGGATAATTGGTAAGTTGTTATATCTTACCCTTACTAGACCAGATATTGCCTATAGTGTGCAAACACTTAGCCAATTCCTGCAAAATCCAAAGAAATCACACTATGATGCTGCACTCAGAATAGTAAGATATGTGAAAGGTAAACCAGGACAAGGACTGCTATTATCTAGTAATAACCAAGAAACTTTAACTAGTTTTTGTGATGCAGATTGGGCTTCATGCCCACATCTGAAAAGTCTATTACAGGTTATGTAATCAAGTTTGGAGACACTCATTTCACGAAATCAAAGAAAGCGAGCACAATTTCGCGATTCTGCGACGAGTATAGAAGCCTTGCCAACACTGCTGCTGAAATTACATGGCTTCTGGGGTTGCTGAAAGACATTGGTGTGAACATCAGGCATCCTGTAACTGTGTACACTGACAGTAAGTCAGCTATACAAATGGCAGCCAATCCTGTGTTCCATGAAAGGACTAAACACATCGAGATTGATCTTCACTTTATTAGAGAGAAGATTCGACAAGGGATGATTCAAACAGAGTATATACACACTACAGAGCAGCCGGCAGATATACTTACAAAAGGGTTAACAAGATTACAACATCTACATCTTTGTTCCAAGCTAGGCTTGCTAGATATATTCGAGCATCCACAGGAGGAGGTCATTAAAACTAAGAAGGAAAAGGCCCATGTATAATGTGTGATATCGTGTATGTATTATTTCATCGACCTTTAATAGTGCAGCCCAAATATAAAGGCCAGCCTATTAAAGGCCAGCCCAAGTAAACAAGTGGCTATTACTTTAGGGCAATGACTGTCCTCTTAGACAGAGAACAGAACATTCGAGATATCTTCTTTTTCTATCTTCTAAGAGAAGCCATCTATCTTCCTTGGCGAACTTCTTCCTGTAACTTTTTCTTCCATTAATGAAGATAAATGGTACGAACTGACTGTCTCTCTGTCTCGGTTGCCTTCTCATATGCTGTAGAGTATCATATCTGGAACATCAGTAGAACTCAGTCTTGAGAAACAATAAAATGGAAGTCACCGACATCACCTTCTCGCACTAGTAGTTGCGTTAACTGGCGGTGTTGGTTTCCAACAATTATAATTCGAAAATGTATTTGTAACATATTCTTTAGCCACACATATATGCACAAAATATTACTTAGACCTCCTCAAATAGTTGATAGTTACGTGGAGAACCACATAATGATCACAATAAGACAAAATTGAAATAATTAGATCAGATGGTTTGTCATTCTTTTAATCCAATGACTTAAAAGCAAGACAGATTGACCAATTAGTCATTACAACTATAACAACAACAAAATCCAGTGTGATCCCACAAGGTAAAGTCTGAAGAGGATAGGATATACACAGATCTTATCTTTATATTTATGAGGTAGAGAAGTTATTTTTGATAGACCTTCGGTTCAGAAGAAAAGTACATATCGTATAAATATATAAAAGGAGAGAGCAAATAAATAAGATATCAAATAAATGTGAAAACATATAGTAATAACCATCAATATAAAAAATGTAATATCACACAATTACTACTAAAAGAAAAAGAGGAGAGGAGGAAATCTCAACCTCTCTCTCCCACACTTACCTACCTACTACTAGTCTTCTACCCTAATTCTAGACCTCCATAGCACCCTATCTAAGGTCATGTCCTCAGTCAACTGAAATTGTGTCATATCTTGTCTAATCACCTCCCCCATTTATTCTTCGGTCTACCTCTACCTCTCCTAACTCCAGCTACAACCAACCTCTCGCACCTGTTCGCTGGTGCATCATCGCTCCTCCTCTTCACATTCCCGAAGCACCTTAGTTTTGCTTCCCTCATCTTGTCTGCCACTGAAGTCACTCTCACCTTGTCCTGTATAACTTCATTCCTAATCATATATCTCATCGCATGCCCATATATTCATCTGAGCATCCTCATCTACGCTACTTTCATCTTCTGAATGTGGGCATTCTTGACTGGCCAACAATCTGCATCATACAATAATATTTGTCTAACCACCACTTTGTAGAACTTTTCTTTAAGCCTTAGCGACACATTCTTATCGCATAGTACCCCGGAAGCAAGCCTCTATTTCACTCACCACGCGCCAATGCGATGAGTGATATCGTCGTCAATCTCCCCGTCTCATTGGATTACAGACCCAAGATACTTGAAGCTTTCTTTCTTAGGTATGACTTGCTCCTCTATATTTATTGTAACCTCCGTCTCATGCGCAACAACACTGAATTTGCACTTCAGTTACTCTGTCTTAGTCCTGCTTAACCTGAAATATTTAGACTCTGTGCCTTTCTCCAAACTTATAGACCCAGACAATTAGTCATTATAATGATTATTATCTTTGTATAAGAATTGTCTAGTCCATTCTCCAATAACTACTCAAAAAAATCTCCAATGACTATATATGTCATCTTGGCTATAGTGATTAGTGAAAGCACAATTTTATCAGTCCAAGTGGTCATCAATTGTGGAAAGTGGAAACACTAGTTAATATTCTTAAAAAGAATAATTAAGACGTCTTGATGCAGGTATTTTGTGTTAGAGAAATATTTCTTCCTCATATTTTAGGTTTTTAATCTCAACTCAGTCCATCGCGCTACTTTGAACTTCTTCTCTCTCAATTCAGTCCATCTATCTACAAACTTTCGAGTCTTAATTCAAATATGGACAGATCTTAATCATCTCGATCGGAATAGACGGGCCTACCTCGCTGTGATGAAAGCCCATTTCTTAGCCTTTCGAGTCTACTATTCTTTCAACATTAGGTTGAAGTCAAAATTTCTCTCTCAGTTCAGCCCATCGAGCCATAAACTTTGCTCCAACCCCATTTCTTAGCATGTTGAGTCTACTCTCCTTTCAACTTCAGAATCACTCTTCCGCCTGTTCATGTTAAATATATGTACAATTATGTATTATAGTAGAATTAGTCTTGTAGTCTTTTCATAATTGTATAGTTAGTATTCAAATATAATAGGGAATTAGATGTATAGTAGAAAAATGATTTTCTTATATGTAACTTGTATATATACCACATTCATTAATAAGAATAATCAATGAATTATTTCTTTCATGGTATCTAAAGTCTAGATTCTTCCCTTTGTTTCCACAAAATGTTCTCTTCTTCTTGATTTTTGCGCAAATCTGTACCCCCCTCGGTTTCTTCATACCCAAGACCCCCCCCCCTAAAATTTATTTTTCAAATTTTGTTCTCTTCACTATGACTGATAAGAAAATATTTCGCCCTGTCCTAACGATTTCTAATATCAAGAGCGTTCTTCCTATTGTTCTTGACCTAGAAAACGTACAATATGGGACGTGGGCGGAGTTGATTAAAATTGATGTGATGACACATCAAGTTCTTCACCACATAATTCCTCCGGCTTCTAAAACATAGGGTCCTTCGAATCCTATAAGGGGTGCCCACCAAAGAAGATGGTCCAAAATTATGGGTCACTCTTGACGCAAAAATTATCCAGTGGATTTATGCAACTATCTCCCTGGACTTCTTGCAGACGGTTATGAAACCTAACTCTTCCGCTATGGAGGCTTGGAATAGATTGCGTGATATATTTAGGATAACAGTCATTTCTGCATTGTCATCCTTGAACGGGATTTTTCTCAAGTCGCTATGAAGAATTTTACGAACGTTTCATCTTATTGTAAACGACTCAAGTATTTGGCGGATCAACTTCGCAATGTGGGTGCTCCTGTTAGCAATAGTCGTCTCATTCTATAGATGGTTGCAGGCATGTCCGAGGCCTATAACGGTGTTGCTTCGATCCTTCGTCAAAGTAACTCTTCCAGAATTCTATCAAGTCCGCTCCATGCTTACGTTGGAATAAGGCGGCTACCGGTACTAGCCATGTTATCATGATGACGTCCTCCATAAATTCTCCAAGTTTCGATGATCATTCAGACCAAAATCGTACCCATGGTGGCGGAAAAAATAATCGTAAAAACAACGAGAAAAATTGCAACGGCAAACGCGGCGGCAACGAGAACGGTAGCCAAAACAGTGGGCCCCCGACCCACTGGCCCTAGCAGCAGTGGGCCCTGTGGCAGTGGGGTTGGGGCAGTGGGTCGTGGTCCAACAACTCCTATTTTCCGGACCAGGCCGGCAAGATGGTGGACCCACTCCTTCCAGCCCAACTGCCACAGCCTTCTAGGCCCAGCGGTTACAAAGACTGGGTGGGCAAGCGGTGGAATTCTTGGGCCCCAACCCACACAAACATTCTCGACAGTAGGACCTACACAAACCGACATTGAAGTCGCGATGCACACACTTGGATTGACACAACCCGACCCGAATTGGTACATGGACACCGGCGCAACTACACACATGACCTCTGATCAAGGTACTCTCTCGTCTTATTCCATTTAGAGTAGTAATCATGGTATAATTATTGGTAATGATAATTCAATTTCAATTGGTTATTGTATGTTTCTTGGTGATAACTTGGTCTCATGGTCTGCCAAACGTCAAGCTACCTTATCCCGCTCTAGTGTAGAGGCCGAGTATCACGGAGTGACCAATGTGGTTTCTGAATCATGTTGGTTACATAATCTTCTTTTAGAGCTTCACTTTCCGATCCACAAAGTTACCTTGATTTATTGTGATAATGTTACTGTTGTATACCTCTCTGGCAATCCGGTTCAACATCAACGCACTAAACATATTGAGATATATATACATTTTATTTGAGAAAAGGTAGCCCGTGGACAAGTACGCGTCCTACATGTCCCTTTCAGGTATCAAATTGCAGACATTTTACTAAGGGTCTTCCATCGGTTCTATTTGAAGATTTTAGGGATAGTCTCAGCGTACGAAGACCGTCCGCTATGACTGTGGGCGTGTGATAAATACATGTGATATACACAGTATATTGGTCGTGTATATCACGGGTAGAATTGAAGTTTTGGGCTGTTAAAACTCGTGATATACACGGTATATGCATGTCGTGTATATCACAGTTTGGTAGTCTAATTTAGGTAATGATTTATTGTAAATAAATTAGAATTGTACACTTACCATAATTGTATAATTATTGTACACGTAGAATAAGATTTTGGGAGTAGACTAGGACCAGAATTTTTCTATTATAAAAATTGTAAATTGTATATATACTCTTTTATTAATGAAAATAATCAAGGAATT
Source organism: Przewalskia tangutica (assembly GCA_029844215.1). Classification (NCBI taxonomy): domain Eukaryota; kingdom Viridiplantae; phylum Streptophyta; class Magnoliopsida; order Solanales; family Solanaceae; genus Przewalskia; species Przewalskia tangutica. The sequence continues at coordinate 1,208,989 of CM056732.1, forward strand.
ATTTTCCCAGAAGATTTAGGTCAAACGTGCACCTTTGCACAGGGGCGAAGCCAGGATTCCGGGTCAGGGAGAGCCTATTTTGGTCAAGTTGTCCACACTTTAAAAGAAGAAGTGTAAAGAATTGAGAACTTTATTGTAATATCATGAATATTATTAGTAATATACTAGGAAAAATTTAAATTTGAGGGGGAGCCCGAACCCCTCGGTTACATGGTGGCTCCGCCAATGCCTGTGCACGAGATAAAAGAAGACATTTGAATTTCAAAAAAAAAAACATTTGGCTAAACGTGGAGAGCCCCACGTTTTGCAGTGAGAATCTTGCAATTCTTCGCCCTACACATTTTGCAATTAGTAACAAAATTATATAAAAAAATTCCTTTCCAAATCGTGGAGCTCCCCACGTTTTGCAAAAGAAAATTATAAATCATTTTGCAATAATCTATTAAAAAAAATTCTTTTGTAAAATGTGGGGAGCTCCACGATTTGCAAAAGGAAGCAAATCGTGGAGCTCCCCACGTTTTACAGAGAAAAATATATAAAAAAAAAAAGTTAATGATATTTAACAGACGGCAGAAGGAGCTGTTAACATTAGAGTAAATCGTGGGCTGCTTCACGTTAAATCCGTTTTGGTTTATTGTGTACTCCACGACCCCTTTTGATATTATGGCTTAGAAAAGGTGTCATTTAGGTGCCAAACTCAATTTTTTTATATACTGGTCTTTATTCATTTTTGGTACATCAACAGATTTTAATATTTTACATAATCGGTATCACGGCAGAATTAGTTATACATGTTTTTACAGTTTAAAAAATATTCCACTAATAAATTTTTGGAAGAGTGGAATTAATGAACAATGCATCCCACAAAGACGTAAGGAATTAAGTTTTTATTCTTAAAGAATCTATTAATAAATGTTATTCTCCACGTTTTAATTTGTTTGTCTTACATAATCAGTATCACGACAGAATTCTTAAAGAATCAAATAAAATTTTACTAGCAGATTTGATGTTTTACTTCAAATTAGCAATTAAACCTTAAGCGAAACAACAACAAAAATACCTTGAGACTATTAAGATGTTATCCTCACATGGTCGTTGTTGTCTTTATTATGTTTTTGGTACATCAACAGACCTTATATTCTTTACATATAGTAATTAGTACCACGGAAGATTAAATATTAACTTGTATTATTTGCATTGTTTTACCATTGAAGAAGATATGCAGTATTCAACTAACACAACTTTATGTTTTGCTTCTAGGGAATGAACAATGTATCCCACATCGCCACTGAGCGAGGAACTTTTCTTGTTATAATTGCGTATGATGCACCACTGCATGCCGAGCTCAATAACATGGGCTTGTAACCCAAGTGGGGGCATTAATGTGGTGGAATGGTTGGGCTATCTCAGATGGTTGGGCTTGGTAGGGCTTATTTCTGGCCTGTCCTGTCCAAGCGCAGAGTTGGATCACGTGGCCCATTCTAAAGGATGGGTTGTTGGATTCCTAAAGTGGGGCGCACTGCGTGAGGCTGGTTTCACAGAGCAACGAATAGCTTCCGCTCTGTGCAGTGGAAGGATAGCAGGCCGGTGTCGTCCAAGCCCAGTAAGCCTGATGGACAGCTCCAATTACACCACCACTTTTTTTTGCTATATTTAGGAGCGCGTTAGCTACGAGCAATACAAAAATGTTTAACGTGATAAATGGTTGATTGTGTGCAAGTGCGGCTGAGTTAAGGGCTAGAAACTTGACCAGGTCAAGTTCGTAGCTAATTTTAGTTCTTTTTTATCGTGGTTCACGCATGGTTTCCAAAAGAATGGTACCTCAAGGAGTGATGTAGGCTACTTGCCCCAACGCGTTAGCTACGAGCAATACAGAAATGTTTAACGTGGTAAATGGTTGATTGTGTGCAAGTGCGGCTGAGTTAAGGGCTAGGAAGTTGTGGTCAAGTTCGTAGCTAATTTTAGTTCCTTTTTATCGTGGTTCACGCATGGTTTCCAAAAGAATGGTACCTCAAGGAGTGATGTAGGCTATTTACCCCGACCTAAATATATATCTTCCGCTAATTTTACAACTCAAACCCATAATTAAGTTATATAGGGATAACTTAACCGTTGCTCGAAAATTCCCTCGATAAACAAGACAGAATCTATAGTTATCATTGAGAGTGTGTCTTGACAGGAAATTTTAGTCATGTCAATAATCTCAAAAAGTTGAAACATAAAATGATGCAAGTGTTGTCCATTGCATTGCCAAATAACTTACAAAATATTAAGTTATGATATATTATTTTCTCATAAGATTTTTAATACTCAAAGGAAATCTTTAGACTAGGAGCATTTACAAAAGAAAATAAGAAATGTATTAAAAAATGACAACTGATGAAAATTGACACTGTATTAAAAAATGACAACTGATGAAAATTGACACAAAATCAAGGATTTAAGATTGTCTTAGCAGCGCTATGAGTCTACGACCAACATATACAGCATTATCCAGTTTCATAATTAAAGTTAATGTAATACCAATTTCTTATTCATCATGATTTACCTCCTCTATCAGTCTCTGTCGGGTCGGGGGTGGGGGCCCTTTGGACGAGGGATTTCGCCGTTTGCCCCCAAGAAAAGAGTTTCCACTACTCAACAAAACTAATTATAACTTTCCTACTAATTTCTTGGCATTCAGCAATTTAAACCATCCTTTCTTAAGAAAATCCAATAGGAAAAAGAAAAAGAGTTCACACTGAACAAACAGAGAGACAATAAAATACTAGGTAATTTCTCCCTATATACCCAAATTTTGATGGGCAATATCTAGTGAAATTAGTCGAGATGTGCGCAAATTAACTAGCTAAAACATCACCGTCATAAAAGAAAATTACTACTACTAATATTATAAACAAGTCTTTCTTTACCCATTAAAATTAGTTAAGATGCGTGCAAATTAGCTGGAACGTCACTGTCATAAACTTGGAACTTCAATGCAATAGAAGCCATTCTTTTTTGGACTCCCAAGTACAAACACTCTAGGACTAATAAAACATAACAACAAGCATAAAAACAATTTTCTAAGCTAGAAATTACATTTTTTTTAAAACACTAGAGCACACAAATTAACACACCTACCAAAAAAAAAAAAGTTAAAAGATTTTTTGAGTGAGAGTTGATTCCAAAGCAGTATAAACAGCATGCCATCCAGCTTCAGTAGGGTGAACTCTGTCCCAGAAAAATGTAGATTTTGGATCATTGCACACTGTGTACATCTTTTCACCTTTCTCATTCATACTTCCACATCCATATTCATTGCTTATTCCCATGCAACATGGCTTCAATGGCGTCTCAAACCTCGTACTTCCTGCTTATAACAAAATTAATGAGTTTATCGATATGATAAATTCAGAGACGGATTCAGAATTTTAAATTTATGGATTCTAAATTCTAGGCAGGGTTGGAGCTACGGGAATAGAGTGTTCATTTGAACTCCCTTCATCGGAAAACTCCACTGTATTTACAAGATTATTATGTTTATATAATAGATATTGAACTCTTTTTTATTCTTCGTGTGTTTACTTCTTTATATTTGAATATCCCCTTTTAGTGAAGATCCTGATTCCGCCACCTATTCTATTGATAGAACAATTTACTAGATTCGCGATAGATTATTTATACATATTAAATGAAGTTTGTAATACAAATTGTGTAGATCCACTCTTGATGATAATATATGCAATTGCAGAGTTTCTAACTTTCACTTTTTAGTAAACAATAGGAGTAACATTTAAAGAAGCGAGCAAATGAATGATTCATTGTAACCAGATCATATTAAAAAGATACAATCTTAGACTATATTAGTAATAAAACACAATCTAGACTAGGAATTGCATAGTGTACGCTAGCGTCAATTTATGTCTATAAATTTTTTCTTATTTTTGCATAACGTATATTTAGTATAATTTTTCGACCAAGCAAATATCGCGTGACATACCTGGCACTTCTTTGAGATTCAACACACTGATGAAAGAGCTAAAAAGATCAAGAATCACAAAAGTTGAACCCATTGTCTCGTTTTTCAATTTTTCCACAGCTTGTTGCAATAGTGAATTGTGAAAATCCACAGCAATATTCTCAGTGGCATTGCATTGTTGGAATGAATTAAAAACAGTGCTTTGTGGAAGACATCCTAAAGGCTCCAATGCTGTTACTGCAACTTTGTTTGCACCCAATTCATTGACTCTTCTCATGTTTATAACTAGTTGATTTACCACACTAGTTATGAAGGCAGGAAGATCCTACAAAAAAAAATTGCATATTTATAACATCACTCCATAAAATTTGTGTTGTTCGGACTCTCGAAAAATGTTGCAGCATCCTCTAAAAATGTGCTACTTTTGAAGGATTCAACATGTGCACAACAATATTTTTGAAGAGTCTGAACAACGTAGAGTAAATGCATATTATAACATCACATGAACAGAAAATCTGTGTTGCTTGGACTCTCAAAAACTATTGTCGCACTCGTGTCAGATCCTCCCAAAATGCATTACATTTGGAGGATCCGACATACACACGACATTTTTTAAGAGTTCGAAGAACATAGCATATTATGCACATTATAACATCACATGTACACCAAATTTATATTCCTTGGACTCTTCAAAAGTGTTGAGACGCCATTTTCTTGCTATCACTCAAAATGAGTAACACACATTTACGGGAAGCTCTTACTTCAACAAAAAAAGTATGCAATAAGTTTCATAAAGTTTACAATCACATAAATATTATAACATGTTTAAAATCACCAACTTTAAAAGTTTTTCGTTCTTTTTTAAAGTTCATGTCGGGTTAAACTATGCCAAATAAATTGACAGAGAAGAGTGTAATATTTATGTGTTAGCCTTGTTAATTAATAGTTAGACATGTTTTAATGATGTTGTTAACGTGCAGGAACCAAAAAGGAAGCACACCAACTGACCAACATGATGGATGATTCAGAAGGGAGTATGGAAGATTCTCTCAATAAGAATCTCAAATCAAGGAATCAGGAAAAAACCAAGAAAAGGAAAAGGATGCACTCAGAAGGAAGGACGGAATGAGAATCTCAAATCAAGGAATCAGAAAAGAAAAACCTAGTTGGAAAATCATAAAGACCCAGACGTACAAAAATACGCAGAGTCAATAAATGAAGACCTCAAGTCATGAGCCAACTAAGGAAAGAAGACACCAAAAGACAAGCGGATTACGACAACTCAGAAAATAGAAAAGATTGATTCACCATTCGTCTCAAGATCTGAAGCAGCTAGCTATCAACATTATAAGAGAAGGTCTCACAAGCCTGAAAAACTCACATCTTCACTTGAGCAAATTCTTATTCACTCTAAATCTTGTAAAAGCACAATATTCACTTCTGTTTATTCGTGTAAGAAAAAAAGAGAGAATAGGTAGCTATATGGGTAGAGGTTATCAACTACAAGTATTGGAAGAAGTCATTGGTTCAAATCTGAACCACATCTATACACAAATCATTCAAGAGCTCTAAGGAAACTCTTGTAACTCAAGGGGACTGGATTAGGCACTATATTGGTGATCCGAACCAGTATAAAATTCTCGGTGTCATTTATTTACTGCATTACTTTCTTTAGATCTTTTTGTCTACAAATCTTGTTCTTAAGATCTGTAGTCGACTAACCAATCAAGCGGCCCCCTCTTGGTTTTCATTATGGTTAGCAATGGTTCACAAAAACCAATAAATGAATTCAGCTAGTCTATATATAGTGTAGTAGGTGTAGGCCCAATATGTAATTTGTTCCAAACGAAATTGTACATAAAAATCCAAGAAAAGTAGTTGGTCAACGTCTAAGTTCTTCTCCTACTGGTGTCAGCTGTCAGCATCTGTTAAAATATAAGAGGCCCTTCTATTCCAGATATCAACAATTCACTGAACAATTCAGAATTCAGACTACAATACTACTTTGACATTTTATCTCGATTCAAGAGTATAGGCTCAAATTTATTATCACTACAATATGGTCAAACTTGGTTTCGTAATTTATGAATATTGTAAGAAATATCTTGATTATTTCATTTCAAATGGGTAGTAAATATACTCATAATACAAGTATCATTCTAGGCTAGAATTAAAGTATTAAATGACTAAATATACACCTACCATATACAAAATATACAATGTACAAATCACAATTATGACTAAATATTCTATGATATGTTACTATCATATTTCAAAACTTGATGACACATAAAATTGGCACGGAGAGCATTTTCTAAAGTCAATGTTCTTAGGGCTTTAGTCCAAGAGTAAGATCACAACACACGGCATGTGTTACATATGTTTACGAGTTCGAGTGCTATTACAAATAAAAGTCTGATATTTAACAAAAAAGGGTAGAGGAAACTTTATAATTAGTTCAAAGTTATCTTATGAAAAAAAAATCAGGTCCTTAGGAAAGGCGTGTTGAAGACATAAAATATGTAAAAATCCACATCCACCCTTCTCACTTAACCATGTCCTCTACGCCCCTTAAATTATTAAAAAGTTGATATCTGTTAGGAAATTTACTCGTAATAATTAGGTGTTTGTAGATTTTGACCCTTTTGGTTTCTCTGTAAAGGATCTCACTACGAGGAGAATTCTTACGCGATGCAATAACGTGGGAGACCTCTACCCTTTCACAAACTCTTCCACTGTCAACTCAACAACCAGTCTTCTTTGATGCATTGTCTCCATCCACCTGACACAATAGGCTCGGACATCCAGGAGATCATGTTTTTTCTTTTCTTAGAAACAATCAACGTATTAAGTGTAATAATGGGAAACTTGCCCAAAACTGTTTTTCTTGCCCGCTTGGCAAGCATACTCGTCTTCTTTTTCTGTCTTCAATGAGTATTACAGTTTCACCATTTGACATTGTTCATGCTGACTTGTGGACCTCTCCTGTTGTTAGCTCTCTAGGTCACAAATTCTATCTTGTTTTATTAGATGATTTTTCACATTTTGTATGAATTTATCCACTCAAATTCAAATTTGAGTTTAATAATTCGACTTTCCATAATTTTTGCTCCCAACAAGGCATGGTGTTCCGATTCTCCTGTCCTCACACCTCCCCTCAAAATGGTAAAGCTGAACGAATTATTCGCACTGTTAATAACATGGTCCGTACTCTCCTCTTTCATGCATGTCTGCCATCATCTTTCTGGGACTATGCTGTCAAAATGGTAGAATACCTCCTAAATATTTTACCTACTAGCACCCTACAAAACAAGACTCCCACAGACATGTTATATCGTAGGACTCCATCTTATGACCACCTACGGATCTTCGGCTGTCTGTGCTATCCCAATCTTACCTCCACTACCCCTCATACGTTGGCTCCTCGAACTACACCATGTGTATTCCTCGGCTTCCCACCCAACCATAGGGGTTATCTGTGCTATGACTTGTCCACTCGTCAGATTCATATTTCTCGTCACGTCACGTTCAACGAGACGATATTTCCATTTTCAGACCCTCAGAAATACCGAAAACCTGACTACACATTTCTTGATGAACAAGTCATATCTCCTAACATTCTCAGTCAGCTCACTCATATCTCGCCTTGGTGCGCCGCAGGGATGCGCGGCGCCGATCTTCCAGTGAGCAAGTTGATCTTTCACCACCGTCAGTACCCTCTAGTCCTCTGACGAAAAATCATCCACCTTCCCCAACTCCAACGGTCTCGGACCCTACTACTCAACCAATGTAGCCACCTACTGTACCCAAAGTCCGTTTAACCTATCTGCCCAAACCATTTCTGTCACGCCCCAAATTTTCCTAAGTCTTTACTTAGGGCGTGATGGCACCTGGACAATTATTTTCCACCAGGAGCACCATTTAATTCTCTTTATTTAGAAATTTAAACTTATATTCAAATACGGAGCTATTAATAAAAATAACAATAAAGAAATTTGTTTATGATTTTATTGAAAATATAACGCGAGCCCATGCTCGTGCAAATATTGTTTCTACATAGACATACTGACAAATATTATTCTAAGTTGGAAGGGAGACCGTTCCACACGGGCATTTCGAGACATCGAACCGACATTCGAACTGACGCAGTACCAAGCGAAACAATGGACTTGGTATGACAAGAGGCATGGCGATCGCTAGCCTTGGCGTGGAGCCTTTCCTCTATCACGCTTTCACGAAACATGTTAAATAAAGAGTCATTACCATCCAAATTTGGTGAGAACCTTACCCTGCAATTCAAAGTAACATCACAATATTCCAAGCACAATCACTTATAACGTAATAAGCATATTGCAAAAACATATCAGGTTACAACATTTTTAAGTATGCAACAACTCCTCATAGGAAATTCTCGGTTTAACTAACACTTCATTTTATCTCGTATTATACGTTAAGACATTCCCCTGCATTTCCACATGTTTATTACATTTATATATTTGTGAACGCGTATTCACTTTTCATATTTATATATAGGTGAACATGTATTCATCTTTCATATTTGTTGCGGCGTGCAACCCGATCCATTATATTTACGTATTTGTGAACACGTATTCACTTTACGTTTTGTTGCGGCGTGCAACCCGATCCATTATGTTTACGTATTTGTGAATGTGTATTCACTTTACGTTTTGTTGCGGCGTGCAACCCGATCCATTATGTTTACGTATTTGTGAACGCGTATTCACTTTACGTTTTGTTGCGGCGTGCAACCCGATCCATTATATTTACGTATTTGTGAACATATATTCACTTTACGTTTTGTTGCGGCGTGCAACCCGATCCATTATGTTTACGTATTTGTGAACGCGTATTCACTTTACGTTTTGTTGCGGCTGCAACCCGATCCATTATATATTTATATATTTATGCGAACACATATTCACTTTTCATATTTTTCAGAAGATCAAATAAATACTATTCTCTTTTCTAACATTCTGTCATTCATACTTGTAACGATTATAACTTTTTAACCATAACTCCAACTAAGGTGTTTCTCAAGCGGAAACTAAGGTAAGACGGGGATCTTTCACTGTACCAAATTTCATTTACAACTACTTTGGGTAACTAACACAAATTTATCCTCAAAACAGCCACATGAAATTTATTTCGGCAGAATATTTATTAAACAACACCCAATCTTAGAATAGTCATAACTCCTAATCTGTAAACCCGTTCAAGCCCCATAAAATCTCAAAACGACGAGAACAACGAGCTACACGTCTCCATGTGAACCATCCTTTCATATTCTGTACCATTTGGTACAGTTTTACACTTTTATTCGCTGCCCTTCCTGGATCTCGATAGATCCGAGGCAGAAACTTTAAACAACGATAACTCTCAATCCGTAAGTCGGATAGACCCCCGTAAGGTCTCAAAATGTCCACAACAAAGAGATCTAGAACTTTCATTTATCAACAATTTTCATATTCCCCACAGATTAGTACAGTTTTACGTTTTAACGTCCTGCCCTTCTGGATTCCGATGAATCCGAGGCAACAACTTCAAACTACAATAACTCTCAACTCGTAAGTCCGTTTTAATAAATCTTTATATATATCTGTCCGTAACAGAGAGATTTACAACCATGTAAATTTTCATATAATTCTAAAAAGTAAAACTCAATAAAAACAGTCTGTAATTATGTCTTTCCGAATTTCGACCAAATCTAAGGCATGAACTTTGAACTATGATAACTTTCAAACCGTACGTCCATTTTACCTCATTTTTGGTTCTATATGATCATATTAGAGAGGTGTACAATTCCTCCGAATTTCATCAAATTCTAACGATTATAACTCAGTTAGAACAGTTCGTAAAGTTCATGACGCAACTAGTTGTCTAAACAATCAAAAGTTCAATATTTCTTTTCAACGCTCAATTTTTATTCTAACATGTATTGAACTAAAAATAAAGGATGTTACCAAGAATTTCTGAGTGAGAAAACTCACCTTGTAAGTGTGAAGATTATTGTTGTGTGGTTGCTAAAATTATCTTTACTCTCTAGTATTTTGCTTCTTGTTCTTCTTGCCCTCTTGGTATTTTTCCTCTTCTTTTCACTTATTTTTTTCTGATTTTCTAACCTTTATGTTATGTACTTTGTTTGTGTGTAAATACAATGTATAAGTGGAGAGTTTTCTATAACCTATGGGAGGTGAAATGACAAGAGTTGGAGGGGAAATGAAAAGGGGGGGAAGGGGTAAAGGGAAGGGAGTACGTGAATTTTCTGCATGTTTATGTTTTTTTTTTTTTTTTTTTTTTTTTCTTATTTTCATTTCATCCATCTATTTATCCAACTTTAACACTAACTATATCTCATGCAATTTATTCTTTGTTTTCTTATATATATATATATATATATTTTTATTAACCCAACCACAACTATATATATTTTTATTAACCCAACCACAACTATATATTATTATTATTTTTTTCTTTCCGGATTTTACAATTTCTCCACTTCCAAAGAACCCCAAATTGGCTAAACTTGACCCTAATTGGAGTGTGGTTATGTCTGAGGAATATAATGTTTTAACTAAGCAACATACTTGGGATCTAGTACCTAGATCAGAGGGGGTGAATGTGATCAGATGATTGTGGCTTTTTCATCACAAATTCAGAGACAGTGGTGTTTTGGAACGCTACAAGGCTAGACTCTTGGCAAATGACACTAATCAGCAGGAGGGCATTGACTGTGGTGATACTTTTAGCTCGGTTGTTAAACCGGCGACGATTCGTACTGTTCTTAGTATTGGTATGGGTAAAAACTGGTCGATTCATCAGCTGGATGTCAAGAACGCATTTCTTCATGGGGATTTGAAAGAAACTGTGTACATACATCAGCCACCTGGTTTTGTTCATCCTGTCGTTCCCCAGTATGTTTGTCATCTCAGAAAGTCACTTTATGGTCTAAAACAAGCACTTCGTGCTTGGTATGACCGTTTTGCCAGGTATATTATACAAATTGGGTTTATTTGCAGCAGATGTGACACCTCTCTGTTCATTTTTCATCATAGTAGTGACATTGCTTACTTGTTATTATATGTTCATGACATTGTTCTCACTGCCTCATTTGACAAGTTGAAAAATGACATTATTGCTCTTCTCAAAACTGAATTTGCTATGACTGATTTGGGCAAGCTGAGTTACTTCTTGGGTATATCAGTTACTAGATCTGCAGATACCATGTTCCTGAGTCAGCGTAAGTATGCAGAAGAAATTGGGTTCAGAGCTAAGATGTCGAATTGCAAGGCTGTGTCTACTCCTGTTGATTCAAAATCCAAGCTCAGTGCTTTTGAGGGTGATCCAGTGTCTGATCCTACTCTCTATCGAAGTCTTGTAGGTGCTCTTCAAGACTCACATTTACGAACGACATTGCATATGTCGCTCAAAGTGTGCTCGTTCACGCATGCCCGATGGAACCCCATTTTGCTGCTCTTAAGCGTATTATCAGATACATTAAGGGCACTCCTGACTATGGGTTGCATCTCTACCCCTACGCTCCGAACAGGTTGCTCTCTTACACAGATGTTGATTGGCCAGAGTGTCCGGACACGCGACGCTCTACTTCAGGCTATTGTGTGTTTTTAGGGGATAATCTCATCTCTTGGTCTGCCAAGCAACAAGCCACGTTATCCCGCTCCAGTGCCGAAACAGAGTATAGGGGTGTTACTAATGTAGTTGTCGAGATCTGTTGGCTCCGGAATTTTCTCTTGGGGCTCAGTTGTCCATTGCGTAAGGCATCTATAGTCTATTGTGATAACATATCTGCTATTTACATGTCTCATAATCCGGTCCAGCATCAGCGGACCAAACATATTGAGATAGATATTCATTTTGTCCGTGAGAAGGTCGCACGTTGTCTAGTCAAAATTCTACATGTACCCTCCTCCTATCAGTATGCAGACATCTTCACAAAGGGACTACCAGACAATTGTTCACAGACTTCAGATCCAGCCTGAGCATTCGGCCTCCTCCCGCTCCGTCTGAGGGGGAGTATTAGCGAATATTCTTCAAATATTCACAGTATATATTGTATTTATTAGTATCATGTATTTAAGAATACTGTATTAGAAATCACTTTTGTACAACTATATATATTGTGATTAATGAAAGAAATCCTTAAGGAGAAATTATTCCAACATCTTACCGTTAACAATGATCCACCGAATGCAGCAACGAATTCAGCTATTTTAGTGTGTAGTAGCTGCAAGGTCCAGTATAATTTGTTTCATATGAAAATTGTACATAAAAATCCAAGAGAAGTAGGTTGGTCAACATCTAATATCTTCTACTACTAGTGTCAGCACTCATTAATATATAAGATGCCTTTCTATTCCAAGGTTCAACAAATAGTGTACTACATAGTTTTTTTTCAATCTATAATTATTTAGTATTCGGAGTCACTGGTTCGATATATCTAAATTCCCACCACCTAAATATATTATAGGGAAAACTCTCCTTACTCAGGGATTTTTTTTCTAAGTACTAAGGATTTGAATGTGAAATCTCTAGTTAAGAATGTAGGGATCCATGGATAAGTGGCCACTTCATATTTTCATCCCACCGTACCCTTGGTAGTAATATAAGTTCGATCTCCTGCATAAACCTTCTTGGTTGAGTCTGTCACACATGGCTTGCCAAGTGTGGTTAATCGGCTGACGTAGTTTGCAGGCTATTGCGTCAGCCCGGGATTTACCCTGTGCGCATTTGAAAGAGTAGCGGCTGCGAGTTCCTTCGTCAACAAATATTGAGTTTAACTTATATACAATTTTAGTATAAAGATCTTATATAGTCACGTCATACAAAAGATATCTACACATAAATCTCCTTAAGAGAAATTTGTAATTTCAAAAAAAAAAATATAACCTGCTATAGACTATAGTAGATAAATATGACTTGATGATAAAAAAATTATTTACGCTAAAATTATATAACACATGGAGTAATTCATATTGAATATGATACACAGTGTCAGTCCTAAAGTTTGCCCATCTTATCTCGTTTCAAGAGTTATAGAAGCTCAGAACCAAACATTACAATCACATGGTCAAATTTATTACTGGATGATATTTTAAGAAGATAAAATAAAACGATGTCCACATAAATAAATGCAGATATATATAGTGTGTTTCTAAAGTTTGCTCAATGTTATATATATCAAATCTAGAACATATGTCATTTATTATTTATAACATATTGAATAGAACACGTGTTTACGATCAATACTATTAGCGAATATTCTTCAAATAATCACAATATATATAGTTGTACAAAGGTGATTTCTAATACAGTAAGAATCCTAATCAAATAAACATTTGTACAACTATATATATATATATTGTGATTAATGAAGAATATTCGCTAATAAATACTCTAAAACTTAGGATACTCCTACTATAAAACTAGTACTAGTAGTAATGTACTCTTTGTACACTATAGAACAACGACAAAATAAATGCTATGTTACTCGTTTCTTGTCAAGATTATATATCTTTACTTAAATTTAGTTGACACCTAACAAATTAACAAGCTCTACTTGCTATTTTTGTAATTATCTATCCACCAAAAAATTGTAGCTTAACAATCAATAAAGTAAGGTGAAAATTATAAAAATTGAAGATTCAAAATCCACCACACAAAAAAATACTAAATCATTTAATTTTTCATAAATATTTAAAATTTGATGGGCAAAGTTGCCCGATATATATATGTGAAATTAACAAAATATCTATATAGTGGAATTATCGAGGTAAGAACTAGTAGTGGAACCCGCATTTTCACTAAGGAGATTCAAAATATAAGAAATAAACACATAAATAAGAAGTCAAGAAAATTCAACATCCACTATATATACATGCAAAATAGTTTAACCTAGTATATACAGAGTTCAAGATAAACCTATTATGCCCTTAGCTTCACCCGTAATAAGTGCAAGCTGTCCAAACACCACCGTTATATATTTTTATAAAAATAGTTCTACTAGCTAGTGGATTGGAATCAGGGGCGAAGCCAGGATTCGGGGCTAGGGGAAGCCTATTTTGGTCTAGGGGAGCAAAAAATTGAGGACTTTTGGTCTAGAGAAAGCGAAAAATTGAGGATTCCATTGTAATATCATGAATATTACTAGTAGTATACTAGGAAAATTTTAAATTTGAGGGGAGCCCGAGCCCCCTGGCCACCACGTAGCTCCGCTCCTGATTGGAACACTAATTAGTATACTCTACACTCTACACATGTGCACTAATAATGATTGAATCTTAAGAAAGTACATTAAATTAAATATTAGGTGATTTGTTTCATCAGTCTAAGTTTTGGTAGATAAAATTATCTAATACTCATATCGATGGAAGGTATATATCCTGTCGAATTTATCGAGGTGCGTGCAAGCTGACCCGAATATAACCGTAGTAAGATAAAGTATAGTAAACTAATATTAAATTACCTGAGCAGTACCACCATTAGAAAGGTAAGCACCATAGTCATTTCCAGCAAGAGAGAGCAAGAACAGTGAAGATTGAGTATCTGCCTTTGTGTACACTGAATCAGCCATCAATTTTTGGAAAAAATCTATTTGAGTTGTCATGTTTGGCTCTGGAACTAAAGTATTAAATACACCAGTTCCTCCATAGGCAAAATTTATTCCATATCTTAGCCTGTTTGTTGCATATTTCATCCATCTATAAGGTACTGGTGACTTCACTCCCAAGAATTTTGCTGTTTTGTGCATGCCAAAAGTGAGAGTCAGTATATTAGTAATGCACTTAAAACACTAAAACAAATTACTCCTATTATTTATAAATTCAAAGTTTAATTCTATACGAAAAAGGCTTGCAGTAAGCTCGCCTCCTACTATGCATGGGGTCCGGAGAAGGGCCGAAACACAAGGGTATATTGTACACAGTCTTGCATTTCTGCAAGATGCTATTTTCACGACTCGAACTCGTAACAGATAGGGCAAAATATATTTTCGTATATAAACTTTTCAATCACTTTGAGAAAAGAGTAGTAGTGTAAAATTGTTATAAGTCGCATGTTTGAACTTTTTGAATCGCTTATTCAACAATTCATGGCTCTGCCACTGAAGATTACTAACAACATGTAATATAATGTAACTATATGTCCAATATCATCAATATCAATCTCATTAAGGTAAAACAAAAACATACGGGCTTGTGATCCAAGAACTTGTTGTCTTGTTAATATATAGTAGCATAAGGAAAGGAATATAATAGTTTGTCATTAGGTATTTTATCAAATAGGATCGTCCAATTGTTATAGAGTCTATCACTAAAATATCCTTAGAGGGGATAGACTAAGCTAAGCGAAAAGGATTTTCCATAAAAAACAATATCATGGAAAATAAGGTGGATTACATTACATACATCAATAGTGCAAAGATTCTTTATAGTATTAGTTTATAATGAATAAAATAAACATAATTTAGTACTAAATCTTTTCATAATATCACACTTTCACATTTAAAGCCACATGTTTATTAGTAATAAAAAAAGATAAGTACTTACAAGAACTATTTTATGAGTTAATGATAAAAACACATCTAAACTATTAACTTTTCGCGAGTTTTCATACTTATCTTATTTCTTTTACCTATTTAAACTATCACTCACTTTATATTAAACTACACATCAATAATGAGTTGGCCTCTACATGCCTGTTGTCTATGAATTTCAAATATTTGGCCAATTCATCGAGGTGTACTTTAATAGTTTAATTTAATAAAAAGAAAGTGATAGTTTAGATAGGTATCAGAAAGATGGGAGTGTGGTGGTCTGACAGAAAAAGAGAAAAAGAAACAAAAGTCTGAATAATGCAACATGTCCAGCCCAAACTGCATCCCACTATGAAAAAGAGGGGGGAAAACAGCAAAATGAAAATTGGAGTAATATAAAGTTATAAACCAAAGTTGAAAGAAGATAAAAAGATAAAGTGAACACAATGATGAAAAGAATAGCATGGGAAGAAGCAAAAAAGAGGCTATGCTTTGATGAGGGGAAAGTCCCGAAGGCGAAACCCCCCACCTGTACCAGAGGTCTCTTAGCCAGGTGAGATGTAAATCGAGGGATATGCTGGCAGTGGCGAACTGAGAGGACCAACGGGACACGAACCCAAAGAACAACCCTTGCAATATTTCAAGAAAGTATTGTTACCACACGAGTTCGAACTCCGCGACGTCGGTGGTTATACGTCCCAATCACTCGCCACTTACCACCCGTGCGCGGCAAAAAAAAAAAAGAGAAAAAAAAAGAGAGAAAAAAAAAAAAAAAGTAAATAATTTAATCAACTTTTTATAATGCCCTTATAATGGGAAATTATTAAAATTCTATTTTGTTTATCTCAATTAACGTGAGGAAATTTGATTAGAAAAAAAAACTTAAAAAAAATAAAACACTTTTAATTGCGTTTAAATAAAATAATTTTTTTAAATAACGTGCTCTTTTAGTCTAGACAAATATACCTTGCCCAAGGAGGTTTATTAATTACGAGACGTCAATTCATCAAATATTGGATATAATATAAACTTAACACCCTCTATCATTAAAATAATTTATTATGAGAACATTATCTTAAATAAGGGATTGTGGATAACACGAATTAGGATAGCAAGTAATCGAGTGTAGTCCTACTTACGCTTGCAAACTGATAGTTATAGTGTTTTTATTGTAGGTCCGCTTAGTCTATCATACTAATAAACATAATATTACTTTATAGTCTCCTGTAGTATGATTTCTGATGTTAGATGTTCTTTAGTGTACTTTGTTTAGCTTATTTATCTGCGCTAGTTACTGCTGCAAACTGATAGTTATAGTATTTTTATTGTAAGACCGCTTAGTCTATCATACTAATAAACACAATATTACTTTATAGTCCCATGTAGTATGATTTCTGATGTTAGATGTTCTTTAGTGTATTTTATTTAGCTTATTTATCTGCGCTAGTTACTGCTTACTTTTTCAGAATGCGCTATCATGACTTATTCGCTTTTGATATTAGCATTTTTATTTTTTTACTGAGTCTAACCGTTTCTCTTACTTTTTTTTTGTCTTGCTTTGATTTTGCTTTTGTTTTGTTTTGTTTGTGCTTATGTTTTGTCTTGACTCGAGAGTCTCTCGAAAACAACTGTTCTGCCTACTAAGGTAGAGTTAAGGTTTGCGTAAATTCTACCCTCCTCAAATCTAACGTTGTGAGATTTCACTGGATATGTTTTGTTATTGTATTCATTTGTCCCCCTCTTTAAATACTAATGACGCTAAAAAACCCTACATACGTCACTACTTCTAGTTACTTGTAACTTTTTGTCATTTTTAACTCCGGAGCTCTAAAATTACTCTTGTTATGTGTCAATTATTTTTTAAATTTCGTATTCAATCAAACATATATAATGAAATTTAGAAAATACTAGTAGTATGTACCGAGGTAATCGGTGAGAACACGGCCATCGGAAAACCTGCCGGAGGGCTTGCCGGGGAAAGTGACACCATAAGGTTGTTTCCAAGAATTAGCCATTGATTTCCTGTTGTTCCCTGTGTCAGCATATGAATCCCCAAATACAAACAGCTTTGTTGGTTTAAATCCATATATTTGGTGCTTCTTTTGGTCATTTTTGTAACTTTGCTGATTGTAGTTATGTTGATGATGACGGTGATGGTGGTGATGAATTGAACCTTCAACTTGAACACCCCATAAAAATCCTGTAATCGGTAGCGGAGCCACATAAATAAAAAGGTGATCAGTTGAACACCCTTTGTCTGAAAAATGTAATATAAAATTTAAGTTTTATGCACTATAGTAAAAAACAATATTCAAAAAGGTCATTTGTAAATGTAATTACACCTAAATCGTATGTTAAACTATACTGATAATCAGTGATGCAGCCACATAATCAGTGTTACACTGTATATATAGGCTAAAAATTATCTTTTATACATATGTATTAAATTTTAAACACTCTTGATGAAATCTCTAATTCTGTTGTTGTTGATAACCGAAAAAAATTATACTGTTAAGATATATAACTTAAGTTCAAAATATATAGCATTAAAATAAGAACTAATAACAAGTGAACTTCAGAAGAAATATGAAGTAAAAAATAAAATGAATACCTGTGAAGAAGAAGAAGAGGGAGAAAAGGAAGAAGTTAGAGAACTTCATGGAGATTTTGTTTGAATGGAATGGAGAAAATGGGGGAATAAGAATAGTGAGATTCTGTTTATAAAGCTATTTATAGAAATAATTTTAAAAAAAATAGAGGGGGGGGGGGGGGTGGGTATTGACTGGTGGTCGTGGAGATTCTGCTTCTGGTATATTTCTTTTTTATTTTTACAGCAAATAAATTTTGTGGTAGGCATTTTAGGTCTCTGTGTCTCGGGAGTTTATAAATGTTGTGTGAAGCTTTTGGATCGAGATAGATATTTTTGGATCTAAATAGATATATGTTAAATTCCTTACATTTTGTCTATGGCTTTTTGATTAACTGATACTTTACCTTCTGCAATTCCTCCCCTTCTGAGGTTTTGGAGTTTCATTTTAAAAAAATAAAACTTCCCTCTTAATAATATTAAAATATATTTTATTTAGATAATTATAAATATTCATTCATTATATACTAATCTATAATATACAGAACTAAAAAAAATTAATTTATAAACGGGTGGGTGGATGGATCGGGTGATGGGTTGGATGTATGTCCACCCGAATCCAATTCGATCCATCAGTCACCCGATTAAAATCCATATTTTGTTGGATTTTCGTCCATATAATCGGGTCGAGTGGATCGGATATCCATCGGGTCATGGTGAAATTGTCAGCCCTACTCCCTCCATCTCATTTTATACGAGTGTGTTTGACTATTACGAAATTTAAAAATTAAAGAAATATTTTTAAAATTTGTGGTCTAAAATAAATCATAAAAAGTTGTATGGCTAGAAATATGTCATTAAGGGTAAAAAAATAAACTGAAAACTGAATTGTTACTAAATATTAAAAAAATGTCATTCTTTTTTTGATGGACTAAATTGAATGAATTTCACATAAGCCGGAACAGATGAAGTACTATATTGCAAAAGATGACTTTTCTACGAGTTCTTTTTTAAAATGTTATTATTGAGAGAATTACATTTTTTTCTTTTCTCTATTTTTAAATTTATTGAATACATGTCAATTATTTAAAAAATAATACCTACTATCTTTTATCACTATAGGTAATGGGATTTAGATCACTGTGAATAAACTTGAAAGAATGTAAGAAATAATCTCTTGATTATTTTTATTAATGAAAGACATATATATACAAGTTACAATGGGAAAATCTTTTTCCCTTTCTACATCTAAATCTCTATTCTATAAGGAGACTAACTTTACAATTATGATAATACTACAATACCAATTATGGTAAAAGAATAATTACAAATATACAAAGGGGCTGCCGTGGGGCCCACTATCCATACGGTCCGTGTGGACTGTTTAACACACCCCCGCAATGATGCATCGAGATCGCTCTAAAATCTTCAAAAGGACCGGCGGAAGACCTTTTAAAGATGTCGCAATTTGGTATCTTGAATACGGCAGACGCCGCATTGTCCTTTTGCTACCTTCTCTCGAACAAAGTGAATATCCATCTCTACGTGTTTAGTACGCTTGGTCGAATCGATTACGTAAAGGTAGATGACACTTATATTATCACAATACACCAAGGTAGCTTTCTCAATAGACAACGGTTTCAACAAGAGATTTCAGAACAACACGACTCGTAAAACCACATCGCTACCCTCTATACTCTACCGCGACTTGAACGTGAAAGCGTTGATTGACGCCGATGCACTACGAGACCAAGTTATTACCTAAAAACATGCAATAGCCAGACGTAGACCGTCTGGTGTCAGGACAACCACCCCAATCATCATCTGTGTAAGAGACAAGTGTAGACGTTGACGAGGGATACAAATGCAAATCATACTCAAGTGTTCCCTGAATGTACCTCAGAATGCGTTTTAGCACATTCATATGTTCAACTCTGGGATCATGCAAAACAAACACACCTGTTGTACGACATATGTAATATCAGGTCGCGTGAACGTCAGATACTGAAGGGCACCTACAAGTTTGCGGTAGTGGGTCGGATCCTCATATGGAGAGTCAGCTGCAACACCTAACTTGGGTTTAGTATCAACTGGAGTGGAAGTGGAATTACAGGATGACATCTTATCCCTCTCAATGATCTCTGTTGCATACTTCTTCTGTGACAAGAACAATCCGCCCGCATGACGAGTGACTGCAATCCCTAAGAAATAACTCAATGGGTCCAAGTCCTTCATGGAAAAATCAGAACTGAGCATTGTCATAATCGACTTTCGCAAAGCATCAGAAAAGGCAGTCAAGATAATATCATCAACATACAATAATATATAAGCCATGGAAGACCCTCTACGATATATGAATCATGAATTATCAGATCTGTTATGCGAAAAACCCATAGTCAAAATAAAATCAGTAAACCTCTTATACTAAGTCCGTTGAGACTGCTTAAGCCCATACAAGGACTTCTTCAATAGACAAACATGATTAGGATATCTAGTATCCCGGAACCCCAAGGGCTGATGCATATACACTGTCTCCTGAAGATCACCATGTATGAAATCATTCTTCACATCTAGCTGATGAATGGGCCATGATTTCGAAAGAATCAAACTGAGCACAGAGCGAATGGTAGCCGGCTTGACCACCGGGCTAAATGTTTCACCGCAATACATACCAACCTGTTGAGTCTTACCATCACCTACAAGTTTAGCCTTATGCCTTGCAAATGAAGCATCAGAATTTTCCTTATGAACAAAAATTCATATAGACAGAATAATATTAACACCAGATGGACGGGGTACCAACTCCCACGTCTTGTTATCAATAAGAGCATTATATTCCTCGGTCATGTCAATTTTCCAATTAGGATCATTTAAGGCAGACACAGAATTACGGGTAAGGGGGATTTAAGAATATTAGAATTCAAATTAAAATGTGTCTTGGGTTTAAAATACCCCGTTGAGTACGAGTGACTGGACCATGACTCTGGACTGGATTGGGTGAATTTTGGGATTTTTTGGGATTTTCAAAATCAAAATGGAATCCAATGCGCTGTAAGAGCCGCAGACTCGGCCGATATTAGGCGCCGCGGCGCCTCTATGCAGGGCCGCGACACTTACTCGCAAGTATTTTGGCGCCGCGGCGCCTCAATGCAGGGTTGAGGCGCTGATGACGGGTTTAACTTATTTTCTGGGTTCAAAATATTTTCTGGCAAACTTGAAAAATGACGGAGAACATAGGGGGAGATAACATCATCCAAAAAATCGTAAGAACTAGGCACCGGTTTTTCTACTTTAGAAAAGGAAAATTGAGATTCATCAAAGAGAACATGACGACTAATGATGATTCGGTTAGAGGACAAATCAAAACATTTATAACCACGCTGATTTGACGGAAAATCCAAAAATACACAAGGAGTAGAACGTGCCTGGAATTTGTTGATTGTAGTGGATGGAAACAGTGGATTACATAAGCATCCGAAGACCCTAAGATGAGTGTATGACAGAGTCTTATTGTATAACACTTTTAGAGGGGATGAATATGTCAAACATTTAGAGGGAAGAATATTTAGGAGATCGGTAGCCATTTGTAGTGCATGATACCAAAATAATGGAGGAACTGAAGAATAAACCAATAAAGTGCGGACAATATTATTAATGGTACGAATTTTTCGCTCAGCTTTCCCATTTTGTGAAGACGTATGGTGACAAGAAAAATGAAAATTTATCCCATTTTGAGCACAAAACTCCCTAAATTTCTCATTATCATACTCTTTGTCATTATCACATTGAATGTTTTTGACTTCCCGTTCGAATTGTGTTCTTATGAAGACTCTAAATTTTATGAAGATGAAAAAAACTTGAGATTTTTTCGCTATTGGAAACGTCCATAAATATTTAGTATAGTCATCTAAGAATAGAACATAATAACGATGATCCATAGAACTGAGAACCGGAGATGTCCATCAATCACTATAAATAATTTCAAATGGCATAGAAGTATTCGAATTTGAAGCTACAAATGCTAATTTAATAATCTTTCCCAAAGCACAAGATTGACAAATTGGAGTACTACGCGTGCCCTTACAAGAAATAAACTTATGTCTATCTAACGAAGATAAAATAGACGACCCCGGATGACCTAGACGAGCATGCCACAAGGAAAGAGCAAGAGCTGCAAAGGTGGATGCCATAGTTTGAGGCGAGACGCTGGGACTTGATGTGATTGGATAGAGGTCCCCCCCACTGTTACACCTCATGAGATGACTCCCCGTCTTGAAATCCTTCACAGAAAATCCAAATGGATCAAAATTAATATTAACCCAGTTATCAGTTGTGAATTTTCTGACAGATACCAAATTTTTAATTAATTTTGGGGCAATGAAGGGTATTTTTCAGGACAAGTGGTGGATGAGGAGGAGACAAGGTTTTATGACCATAACCCTTAATTGGAATAAAATTGCCATTACCAACAGTTATACCACGATTAGTGCTCAAATTGGAATAAGACGAGAGAGTACCTTGATCGGATGTCATGTGGGTAGTGGCGCCGGTGTTCATGTACCAATTAGGGTCCGGTTGAGTTAAGCCAAGTGTGTGCATCGCTGCTTCAATGTCAGTCTGAGTGTGTCCCACTGCGTGGTGGGCCTGACGGAGGCGAGGCCCAAGTATACTAGATCACCGAGATCGCCAAACGCTGTCCAACTCGAGTCCGATCGGGAGGTTGGGCCGCGGCGCGTATACGGGCTGGTACTGAGGCGCCGCGGCGTTGTAAGGTGGCGCCGCGGCGCTGTAAGGCTGAGCCGCGGCGCTGTTAGGTGCTGGGACCCACTGCCACTGACCAGGGGGCCCCTGTGGGTTCCAGGATTGCTGTTGTTGCTGCTGCTGACGGTTGCCCCCGTTGTTGCCGCCACGATTTTTTCCATTATTCTTCCGATTTTGGCCTTTTTACCACCCCCGTTATTGTGATTTTGGGTCACATTGGCTGGATTGAAAGGAGAAAAATTGGAAGCAGTCATCATGCCGACAGGACTGGCCCCAAGTGCTACTTTCTTAGCCAAATCGACTTCTTCCAAAGTGAGCATAGAACGGGCTTGATAAAATCCTGACAGGGGGTTACTCTGACGAATAACTGAAGCAACACCGCTATAGGCCTCTGACAGGCCTGCAACCATATGAAGAACTAGACGACTATTAAAAATAGGAGAACCCACGTTGCTGAGTTGGTCTGCCAAGTCCTTGAGACGTTTGCAATAAGAAGAAACATTTTGAAAATTCACCATAGCCACTTGTGAAAATTCCTGCTCAAGGATAACAATCCGAGAATGACTGTTATCTTGGAATATATATCGATCTCACACCGACATAGCTGTGGAGTTGAGTTCCATAATCGTCTGCAAAAGGTCCAAGGAAATAGTGGCATAAACCCACTGAAGAACCTTGGAATCAAGCATGTCCCATAATTCTGGGTCTGCTTCTTTAGTGAGCACAGTAGATGTAGACGCCTTATCACTCTCCTTTGAAGGAGTTGAAAGAATGATATGGTGAAGAACTTTATGTGCTTTAACATGAATCCACGTCCCATATTGGACGTTTTCAAGATCAAGAACAATAGGGATGATGTTCTTGATGTTAGAAACTGAGAGGGCTGGATGAAAATTGTTCTTATCAGTCATAGGGAATGGAACATCAAGATTCGGAGAAGGAAATTTGAGAGAGAGGAATTTGGAGCGGAAGATACTCGGTTTTTGTTAAAAGGGAAACACAAAAAATCGAGAAATTTAGTGCCAAAAATCCGAAAACTAGAGAAGAAGTTTGAGGAGCGGAAGCGAGGTAAAGAGGACCTAGACTCTTGATACCATGAAAGAATGTAAGAAATAATCCCTTGATTATTCTTATTAATGAAAGACATATATATACAGGTTATAATTGGAAAATCCCTTTCCCTTTCTACATCTAAATTCCTATTCTATAAGGAGACTAACTCTACAATTATGGTAACACTACAATACCAATTATGGTAAAAGAATAATTACAAATATACAAAGGGGCTCCCGTGGCCCTCACTGTCCATACAGTCCGTGTGGACTGATGTTTTTTTCCTCATGTCGCAGACTAAGGGTCTAAACATAACATATGTATGTAACACCCCATTTTTAACCGGAGTCGAAAACGGGATTCTAGCGAACCCTGCTTGAATAAGAAATGTTAGAAAATAAATAGAAATGTTAAATGTTAAAAGAATACTAAAATTTAAAAGGGTTGCTAAAGTGTTAAAAAGGTGTTTTAAAAATGGTAAAAATGCTAAGGGGTTGCTAGGGAGTCGCCACCTAATTAATTTGGGTGAATTAGGACACCTAAATGTTTAACTAGTTTAAAGTAAAACATTAACTCCATTTTAATGGTCTGCTAAACTTAATGAGATTCCGGGTAAGGGTTCTTTATTAATCTAGAGGGAAGGGGTTAGGCACCTCAAGATCCGCTAACTTGCGGTTGTCCTGCCAAACCTAGGGTTAATTATTATACTAAGAAAAATGCATGTTTTGAAGGGTATTTAAGAAAAAGGATGCGTTCTCAATAAAAGAAAGTTGTAAAATTTATCTGCAAAACCAAGGTTAGTTTCAAATGAGAATATCTATTCATAAAATACTTTAATAAGGTGTATATATCGCATAGCATGATTATAGTGCAAAATATTGATTATGACGAAAGATACGTTTATGGAGTACCTAGAATGCAAGGGGTTTATTACTAATTCTCCTACGTGAATATTAATAAGAAAGTTAGTATAAAATAGGTTTCTTATGCTAGGATTTAGTAATAAGTATCGTGGCTACCTAAATAATTATAGGAGTGAAAATGATAAAACTTAACAACGTATGGCGAACTAAACTAATGCCAAGCTACTTGCTAATTTATTAATTCAGGATTTAATTGTTCTAACTGTTCTACTGATAGAGTAATGTTAGACAATAATTACAATAAATGAATAGGGGCGGGGAAGAAATCAAAAGAGGACTCGAAGGAGCGGCGATATCATTTCGCCTGTAGCTTTGGAATTTCTGATGCGGACACGGATGCGGGATACACGCAAATGTGGGTGCAGATCTTTGATGGAAGGCGCGATGGGTCTCGCAATGAAACCCTTCATAGGCTCCGGTGCATTTCATGTAAAGCAAAGAAATATAAGGATTAGTATATATTTGACAAATGGCTAGACAAAATAATCACGTACTCAAACATGCTTATGATTTAATTATGAAAGCCTATGAGAAAACAGATCTAAAGAAAACAGAGAGCCGAATTAAGTAAGCAGCAAATTCAGTATGAAATAAATAACACATATAGAAATATGCAATCACCTAATGATTAAAAGAAGGAAAAAGGGGACCAGAACCGAAACAGGGGCCCAAGAACAGTCAAGAACAATAGTTCACTTAATTGAGCTTCATATTTCGATGTACATGTGAGAAAAGTAGAATAGACCCAAGACTAGAGATATATATTTTGAAGTCACAAACATAACTAGAATCCTCAAGCAAAGCAGATAATTAACGAAATAGACTATGATATATATATGACCAAACCAATCTGTCGGATGTCTATCATAACACCTTTCATGATTCAAAACGGCTTTGCAGACAAACTCTCACATTTGAAAATATGTCAACGACAACATGTGTTGATCCTAAGACCTAGATGACACTTATCAAATTGATCACATACTTAAATAACATCGATTTGACATAATGATGCAATCATAGACAAATGAACTACACAAACCAAGAGGCTTACCACAGTGATCTAAAGGGAGCATTTTGACAAGATAAGGACTATACTTGGCCACTAGATGCATAGGAAAGGTAATACACACATATTTAACCTCTTCATAAGATCCGAATATACCCTAAGGACATCCTACGATTTAAAGCTAACCAGATTACACAAAGAGAATTCCTAGCAAGTTTTTAACACACTAAATTAACCTATGAATAACTTGAACTAATTCTATGCCTTCCAGATTTATACATGTTCTACGACAAATACTTAACCTATGCAAAACAATTACTAGAATATTTATAACGAGCATAAACGACATGATCCATGAATCTTGAGACGGTGACTACATCATTCGAGCGAATGACAAATGCTAGTAAAACTAACAATCACCGATGCAAACGGATAATCATTCATCGTATTGAATCGATCGCCTTCAAGCAAGCATACAAGACTCAGATATACATATTAACGGCTACAACACATAATTGTCACATGTATCACGAAATATCAATCGAAGGAGAAAATAAGAAAGAGGCGAGATTACCTTCTCCTGACGACCCGGCGCAGCGATCAAGTCGTCGGTCCGCTCGACGGGCTTTGGGTTTGCGATGCGAATGAAAGGCGAGTTCGTTTCGATTTCGCTGGAATTGAAAGGAAAGGATTCGAATTTCCTATTTTATGCGAAGCTAATTCTCTGGATGCTGAGCCCTAACTCCTTAGTTGTCGACTGCTGCTAAGGAGTGTCCTCGTCGATGCGATGGGTCTCCTGTCTGGCTCCTGCTCTGTCTCCTAAACTGCTGGTGGTTGCTAACTATTGCTAAGGTGTAAAATGATTGCTATCTCCCTGACTCTCGATGTCTTGCCCTAAATTGCTATGTAGTTGCCCCAGGCTCGCTCAGAATTGCCTCCCCTTCTCGATGCCTATTGCATGTCGTTTAAATAGCCTAACTCTAGGTTCTACAATTGGTAAGTAAATAAAGGCTGGGATTGGGCTAATATTTCATAAGAGATTTGTGCTGATTTGGTTCGATTCGAACGGGTTCTGATTTGAGGGGATTTGTGGAAGATTCGTTCGGTTATGGAAGGAAGAGCTGGCTAGGGTGCGTGGGTAAGGAAGGGCGGATTTTGGTGAGAAATCCGGGCTAGGGTAAGGGTGAGGTCTTTGGCGTGATTCTTTGTGCGCGTGAGTCTGCTAGGGTTTCTTAGTATAGGGTGTGTGGAAGGCAGCGGGAAGGGAAGTGAGGGTGGGGTGCAGGCAGTGATTAAGGAAAGAAGCGTGGGTAGGCGTGGTATTAATTTGGGTAGATATTAATTAGGGGGAGTTAAATAGGGAATGGGCTGGGTTAGTTAATAAGGTGTATTATTAAGTGTTAGTTGGGTATTTAATTTTAGGTGCTTAATTAATCTAATTGTTATAAAAATTATTACAAGAATAAAATGGGCGTGCTATTTAATTAGTGCTTGAGTTTGAATTAAAACTAACGACGGACATGCTATTTGATTAGTGCTTAATATTTTAGAACGTGTCGCTATTATTTTAAAATCTTATTATTATTGCGAAGTTAAATTAGAATTGAATTGAGTTTAGATTAAATTATTTAAATGCTAAATGCAAGTATGATATTTAAGAATTGTTTAAAGCTTCTATAAATGCGACGCCATTATTAAATGCATGTATTAGATTAAAATTGATTTTAAATTACAAATGATTATGAAATTATCTGGCGTATTAATAAATGCGGCTATGCTACTTGACACGACGTCATTGCTAAATTATTTATTTTATGTATTTATTATTTATTATTAGGAATTATGACGAGACTCTAAGTGCGTAACTTTCTAAGTAAGACGCGGTGCCATTATTAAATTACTTATTTATGCATGTATTAATGTTTTATTGCTGTATTTTATTATTATAAAATTGCTTTAAAATTAGTGTAATTGTATAGTTAATGACTGGATGGGAGGGTCAAAATTGGGTGTCAACAATGTACATAATCAAATTACCTAAAAAGTAATTACAGATATAACATCGATTGATAACATTACAAATAATCTCCTATTAATAGGGATGGCAAATGGGTACAAATTTGAGGATTTCTCACCGCACCCGCTATAACTTTGGCGGGTAGTAAGCGGGTATGGGTAGGTGGTGGATTTGCAGTTATACCCGCCTCATATCCGTCTACCCCGCCCCCCATCCAACCGCCCACCCATATCCACCCGCCTTATACCCGTCAACTATAATTTTATTTGTACAACTTTATATTTATATAAAACTCAAATAATTTGGCACACATAATTTTAGCAGCCCATAAGTCCAACTCATTGCTTCATGTATACTAGTAGTAGATAATTCTCATGTATTGACAGGTTGACAAAATGACAATTGAATTGATTACAAAATATTGTTGGCGGGTACAGACGGATATTGACGGGTGGCGGATATCCACTTGGGTGGTGAAGAGGGTGTGGATTTAGGAATATACCCGCTTAGGCGAATAGTCTGCCACAGGTGGCTGATATAAAATTTTCTAGCGGGTACGGGTGCGGGGGAGGGGTACCCGCACCCTCCCCGCCCAATTTCCATCCCTACTCCTATAATATATTAAATTACATTAATGATATAAAAAATCATCATATTGTCACCAATGACTGGGCCAATATGGGCTGGAAATAATTGCGCCCCCAATGGAAATTACCGTAGGCTAAAGTGCTTCAGGCCCAAATGACATACCAAAGTGGTCCGATAAAGATGTACATGGGTGCTATATTTCCTACCGTGTTTGTGACCTTTCATACATAATTTTCTTATTTATTATGACCAATATAGAAATGCAATTACAATTTAATCATTAGATACACCCATGCATTCAAATAAATTCAATCATTTCCCCCCTCAAAATCACTTATCAACAACATTGTTCATGAAAAGTCTTCTTAGCTTCTAAGGTAGCTTTAATTATGGTAATCCTATGTGACGGTCGTGACGGAGGGCGGATTGAAGAGAAGAACTGATAGGCTTTTAGAATGACAAACTTCTTAATATGCCTATTACACCTCAAGTGAATCCCACATGGAAGGAAAGTGAAAAGCCTTTGAACTCCGTGATGAGAATATTTTGTGTGACACTCCTGTGAGTTATAATGGATGTACGGAAACAGTATACAACTATTACTAGTTCTTTGAAATGGTAAACAATATGATTACAATAGCACAGTCTTGAAGTCTAACAAGAGTTGTTACAATAACAAGCTTTTGAGGTCTTGATCTTCGTTCTTGAATCAATCTTTGAGTCTTGGACCTTTGGATCTTCGTTCCAATTGCAGCAAGTTCCTTGATCTTGATAGCCTGAAATCAAGAGACACTAAATATGGTAGTGTTACAATGCACTGTTGAGTCGAGTGATATTCACTCTGTCCTTAAGACATTATTGCCCCGTATATATCCTTTTTCGATATGAGCAACTGTCTCCCAAGATAAAACAACAACTAAACAAATGAGCAAAGGAAACACAAGTGTTTCTCAAAAAGAACCTTTGAGTGTGATAATAGTATGCTAGAGAGGAAGAAGTTCAGAAAAAATTGAACTATACAAGTATATGGTGTATTTTTCAATTGAGCCAATGACCTTAATTTATAGTGTGTTGTAGATGACTTCCCATCTAGCCAAGTAATAACCTTCAATGACCATGTAATAGAACTTAATATAGGGTTATAATTCAGCCAAATAATTGTTGAATTCATGTGCCAAATTATGGAGGATTAATGCTCCAAAACCAGTCCAAGAGTCAGGACTTCTCATCTCTCGTCATGCTCACTGGTATCGAAGCGTCGCGGCCCTTCGGGGAGATGCCGCGGCACTTGATAGACAGTAGCTACTAGAATCGAAGCACCGTTCGAGTAATAAATAATAGGATTAACTTTCAATTCACGTTAATAAATTTCCAATAATCTCCTCTTGAAAGAGATTTTGGCGCACCCACATGTTGCATTTCTAGCAATCTTTCAGCGGATCGATGTTGCATCTGGATAGGTAACCGTGACTTTGAAGCTTCCATAGTAGAATACCATCGGACATACTTACTGCGCGGTCAACTTGATGTCTTGAATCGTCAGTGTTTAGTATATGTTAAGACAATGGTACCAACACAACAACTTTTCTTACTCTGTTCTTCTTAATGTTTTATCTGTTGTGGTCGTTGACACACTTGAATTCTTAAGTGCGTTCATTTGAGGCGGTCAG
The DNA here is from genome assembly GCA_029844215.1 of Przewalskia tangutica. Classification (NCBI taxonomy): domain Eukaryota; kingdom Viridiplantae; phylum Streptophyta; class Magnoliopsida; order Solanales; family Solanaceae; genus Przewalskia; species Przewalskia tangutica. The sequence goes on from CM056732.1 coordinate 1,239,127, forward strand.
TTCTCGCACTTAAACAAGTGGTCTCCTACAAGGCATCCTGCTATACCCCACTTTACAGGTGTTAGGCACCATTAAAAGTTTCCCCAAATCTAACCTCAATCATTGAGGATCATTAAAGGTTTTGGAAACTTAACATTTACCCACTCTGTAGGTAGCACTTAAAGTCTATCACGTGAACGACCTTGGATTCATGTTTCTATGAATAAATCATTATCTGAAGTGCCCTTGCTTCCACCGAAGCGCTCAACTGACCTTTACGATTTAATTTTCCCATTAAACCAAATTCTTAGGATCTACAGTCAGTATGGTTGGGTATCTACCGTATCAGTTCATATTGTTTGGGTTTTAAGCCCATTGGTCTTTGATTCATTCCTTGGCAGCTACCTTAACCCGAGGATCAAGCTTACCAACCTTTCTTCTGTAGAAGACTTCTTCCGAATGGCATAATTGTTCGACACTACGTTCCTCGATCTTCAAAGAAAACTGACTCCTCCTACTCATCGATCGGAGGTGGCTTTCATTTCGTTAGGAACCTATTTCCTCTGTGCAGATGCCCCTAGACCGGCAGAACTCTTGATCTTTGTATAATCCCTTAATTAAAGGTTTCGTTATATCTTTTGATTTAGTAATCAATGATGTGTCACCCGATCAACTGACATACGGTCTTATGCGGCGGATATGTCGGATGTCGTCATTCGTCGCGATTCGATGTATAAGCGATGAAGGCACAAGTTTCTCGATGAGGACATCCTACAGAGGTCGTGAAGTTACTCAACTTCTCATCATGCTTTGTACAAAGCGATAAACCCCGATTCCATCACGAATCGGCCGATGCAAATTTGCTTAGAGGATTTTCCAAAGACACACCATGCACATTCATTTGTGGCTTTGGTGTTCTTCAAGTATGATGTCCAGTTTGCATCCCTGTATTCTCCCAGAATCGCTGGACATCCAGAATACCATAATCCATAGATAAGAAAATAATTCAGATGTCGTCACATCTCATTTAAAGCCTTCCATCGATCATTTCCAGAATCACGAGTGAACCTTAGTTCAACTAATCTTCTTTATGAGCTGATACCAGGTCAGTTGTAGTGTGTAAAATACATTGAACTATATGTGGCATGCGTATATCGCTCCTGATATATGGATGCTCCATGATTCAAATCAATTCTATGATTCAAATCCAATGGTGACTTCAACGAGACTGTAAAAAATACATCACAAATTAGTTTGGTTTAGATCAGTTCGTTAGATGTCTTAGAAATCCCAATTCCCAAGATTTCAACTGCAATACCCATAACATTCATATCGAAACATTGTCCAATATACTCTTAGTCTCTAGGATCAACCTAGGACTTCTCACTGTGATCAACCTGTCGTCTAAGTAAAGACAAATCATGACGAACATGTCAGAATTGCCTTTCATGTAGACACATTTGTCACCTTCATTAATGGAGAAACCCTTCGATAGTAGAGTACTATCAAGGTCTTCGAGCCATTTCTTCGGGACCTGTTTCAGCCCGCACAAAGATTTGACAAGTCGAAAGACTTTATTCTCTTCCGTGGAACCACATACCCCTCGGGTTGTTCCATATCCCTTTCTTCTTCCACTTTCGGACTTTTGGTTTTCCAATTGTTGGCTTTCTAGCTTCAGAGTCAATGTTTCTATAGTCAGATTCATTATTTCTGTTTTATCTGAAACTTCCAGGACCAAAATGTAAACATTTTAGGGACCATAATGAAAGTTCTGGAAGAAGCCCAAATGTCCATCAAACTAACTCTCCGGTTAGAAAGACTGTCTCAACATCCATGTCATGCAAGACTGCAGTGACCCTGAATGTTAAGCTATTCATATAGGAGCCCATGTCCAAGTAGTCGAGGCCTTATACTCATCAGTAGATCCATCTAACTTTGTACTCAATTTGAGTATCCACTTTTTCAACCCAGAGGTTCGTTTTCCGGAGGAAGATCAAAAATTACATAAGTGTGGTTCTATCTGATGAAGTCTATTTCTCTCCTTTAGCTTCTTTCCAAAGCAGTGCTTGTGAAAATGACAATTCTTTCTTAATTGTCCATGGTTCTTACTCAACCATATAAGCTAGAAGACATGGAACAAGTCTTTGTCCCCTCTTTTTGCTCTGTCTCGGTTCAACATCTTGAATTTTTGAGTTTTGTAGATCTGGAACACTAAATTTCGGATAGTCAGCAACTTCCGAGTCCTATAGAACTGGAACATCTAGTTCCGTACAATCAGGCACTCGCGGGTTTTTTTCAACTTTGAGCAATTATTTTTTTTCCTTCTGAAGGAAAGTTATCTTCAAAGAATTCAGTATTCTTTGGCACCAATATGTGATACACACTACTGTTATTTGCAGATCTAGTGGATATGCAATCTACAGTCATAGGTCCAACTTGACCTGATTTGGCTTAGGTACTTCAACCTTTGCCACACTACCCCATATCACAACATTTGTATATGAGATTCTTTCCAAGTTTCACATGGAGGATTATCTTTATCCTTATGAAGAGTTCTATTGAGAATCGCATTAGCGGTAAGGATCGCCTTGCCTTAAATATCTTGGGCGTACGGATCTACGTTTGGCTAATACCGTTAGACTGAGGTGAGTAAGGAGCAGTCATTTGATGAACGATACTTCACATTCTCCCCCTCTAGCCCTACGAATTCCTTAATCTGTAGGCTTTCAACTTCTGCCTCCGAACGTCGCGATTCGACCCTTACTGAGAGGCGTCGTTGCCGCGACCCGACCTCGGGGCCGCGACTGGTGCCCTACCGGGGCACCCCGTCAGGTATACATCAGAGAATAGCAGCGGAACATACATAACACATAAACCTGTAGATAGTAAACATCACTGGCTAGCCGACAAGGCCGCCTTCCATAGAATATACTTAAACAAAAGTAAAACAGTACAACTTTGTTCTTACAGCCCAAACCAAAAACATGACTACAGACCTCTAGGAATAACAACTGTGGTGGTACAGGGCCCCGCCATACCCCTGAATGTACATAATACCTATAGCATCAGGGAAAAACCGTACCAACAAAACAAGCCTCCGGAGGAATGGAGCTTCTGACACCAGACCAGTGATCCTAAGAATGAGGATCCACCACCGCTCTTACCGCACGCATGCGGCGTGAGCGCGGCCAGGAAGGGTCGATCTGTGATATGTACTAAGTATGCGGCGAAAAATCTGAAAATACCTCGTAAGTCTAAAATAGCGGAGGCGTGTATGATAATCAATTACGATTACGTGCCTTACTAATAATGAGAATATCAAGCATATACTATCTGCGTGAAAATAGGAAGCTCATGATCAAAGCAAGGTCACCCACCGCAGATGTCATTAAACACTCTACTCGCGGGACTATTTCACCGCGTGGGTCGTGTGGACCGCGTGAGGTATTCTCGCATAGGCTATACCGCGCATGGGACTATTTCACCCGCATGAGCCCTACGGACTCGCATGAGGTATTCCTCGCATCGTGGGTAGCAAATCCACGGAATATGTAAATGCCACAACCCGGGTCCAAAGATCAACCACAATGGAAGCATAACCGTGGAATCCCACATCACCGTCGGTACGTCCAGGTAAACTCATACTGCATGCCTCAGGATCCCTCATCGTAAGCATGTCGAGTGCATACAGTGGAATCCCCTCACCGTCGCCACGTCGAAGTAAGCTCATACTACGACAATGGAAGCATACGTGGAATCCCGTCACCGTAGATGCGTCGAGTAAACTTCATACTAAGACAATGAAAGCATACGTGGAATCCACATCACCGTCGATGCGTCAAGTAAACTTCATACTAAGACAATGGAAGCATACCCGTGGAATCCCACATCACTGTCGGTACGTCCAAGTAAACTTCATAACTTCTTTAGACTTTCATTAATCTATAAAATGAATCTCATTTTTTACCTTAAGGCACCTTCTTATTGCTTAATCAAATCCGGAGAATTTAACCCGAAGTACCATGTACTTCTACTCTTTCAAAAGATCCCTTATTCACATAAAAATTCCCATTTTACACTCTAAGCAATTGATGCCTTTAAATCAAATTGCCCTACTTAATTTCGATTCTTTCATCTTTGTCTTACTCAAGAAGACCATTCCTTTAACCTTCCATAAAGTTATTATAACCAACTCCCTATAAAGCCGTTATACTAACTTTATGCTTTAGAAATTAAGACATTCTTATCCTTTCATAGGGCCGTTATAACTAACTTCCCATAAAGCCGTTATAACTCCTTATATCTCAAATAATTTCGTTCTTCTATTAACCAAGAGACTTATACTTCAAATCAGTTTACACAATTTTCAAAATACTTTTTCCTGTCAAGAAATCCTTGTCTACCTTATTAGAATAAACCATTCCTCAAGAACAAGTGAGTTAACTCTCTAACTCAACCAACTTAGACATTCTTTAAAGATAAGTTAAGTATACCAAAGGATTTGCTTTATTTAAATCACGTACGTCTATCGTACTATACAGTTATAACTACTCATGCTCAAGAGATAGGAAAGTTCCACATACCTCTTCGGGTCAATCCACTTGCAAGTCCAATATACCACACGTAGTACGTCAACCTATAATGACCATAACACGTTTATTAACCTCTAGCTTCAACGTAGAATATTCCAAGTGCAAAGTCACTAACTTCTATGGAAAATCGGACAGCATTTCCTTTGTTTCTAAATACTTTGCCACCCTTTTCAAGGCCGAATTCAACATCCAAACGCCACTTTTAAGGCCCAACAATCCAATCAATACAAAGGGGATTACACACCTAATCTTGGATGTGTAAAATTCTGCCCCACAATGCATATTAACTAAATCAATAAGTTAAAGGTAGTATCTTGACTATAACATGCTTACATATCATTCTTATCCAATCTTTTCATAGCCAAACCATATTTCCTACATGCAATGTATCTAAGAGCAATATTGACAACTACAAGTCCTTTCTTCTTCACATGCAACACAATAAACTAGCAAAAGAGAAATGATTGTTACCTTAGAGCTTACCCAAATTAATCCACCAAATTCACTAGCCTCCTTCCCACAATCACCACCACAAAACTCCTACAAGCTTGCCAACAAGTTTCCTTCTTGCCACCTTTTTCAGATTCGTCTCAAGCCTTGATTTCCTCTTGATTTTCTAGAGAGAAGGGAGAGCTTTTAATTTTTAGAGAGAGATGAGAGCTTGAAGAATGACCAAGTCTTCAAGACTTGGTCAATAAATAGGACATGCAAAATCAGATGGGGGGGGGGGGGGCCCTTGTCACCCTCCCATGGCCTTTTTTAAAACAAAACAGTTCAGATTTTTTCCCCCAGCCTTGCAGAACCCGCCTCGGCGCCGCGGCCATGCAGCCGGCGCCGCAGCGCTGAAACCTCCGCCACCTCATAGAACTTCGCGCGGCCACGCTTTCGGCCGCGCTGGCTCTGGCCGAAATATTTTTACGCACTGCGCGAACTTGTAACCTCCATAACTTTCTACTCCGATGTCCTATCGACGAACGATTGGTTGCGTTGGAAACTAGACTCAACGAACTACGTACTAGGCCTTTGAAACACCTAGGAACTCTCAATGTAACGGGACATAAACCGCCTCAACGTTGACCAACAACCCGTCCGAACATTCCGTCAACCCATCATTCCAAAATTTAAAACTTAATTCCTTTCGTACGTCCCCCTAAGCATGACCCGAACTACGGGGTGTAACAGTTGCGCCTGAACTACAGTAGCCAACCAGGCTTCAACAGTTTCATCCTTGTTTTTCAACAAACAAAGGAACCAATATGTTGTACCATCGACGATCAAGATCACAACGTTCTTGTCTCCCCCTCTATTTGTACAAGCGTCAAATCACCCACGTAGGCGTGACTATGTTATAGAGGAGCGGTGCTTCTTTCGCTATTCCTTTGATGGAATGGAAATGTGATTTTGCCTCTTCGTCTACCTCACATTCATTTGAGGGTTTTATGTCTACAGACAACAACAATCTCAACTTAATTAGTTTTGAATGACTTTCTATTTAACATGTTTTAATATATGAAGGCATAGATGCACTGATTACAAATATATCATCCATTTGGCTATAAATGTATTGTACCATTCTTAGTTATTACAGACCTATTGGACTAGACTCAACCAGTTTGACCAACAACGTCCTTAAAACCAAGGTTGGGACATGTATCACCTCTTGTGAGAGTGATCTCATTCCCTTAACTCATTTGAGGACAACCTCTTTAACTTCTTCTACTTTGAAGGTGGTGTTTCTTCACAAGAACAACCTATTGCCCGTGGTTATGGCGTAACTGGATCGTATGAGATCTAGATACACTGACCCACTCCAGTTGCCTTGGCATACTGAGTGTCCAATTTCTTTTCTGCCTTTCTTTAGGCTTCAGATCATTTAAGATCTGGAAACTCTGGACCACTCCAGTCGTCCGTAAGCTTTGTATGACTGAGTGTCCAATCCTATCATGTCAAAAGACGGATCTTACGCCGAAAGCGGTGGCGGGTATGCATTATACCCGTATTTCGGTATATGCGTGTGGGCGTAGAAAAGTTTGAGTGTAGGCAAAGTGGCGAAATTTGTGCACAACCCCCGTAAAGAATCGTTTTTCGACGAAACGTTTTACAGAACTTGCGAAGGGAAAATTCCGGCTATGTCATTTATATTTTTTTGCGGATTTTTCCGAGAGATGAAATATTTTGGACCAACGAGAGGGCGATACTTGTCACCCTCAAGTTGGGCGTTCTAGTGGCCGAGAATGGGGAGGGTTCTTGGCATGTTTTGTGGCCTAATATAAGGGTCAATGTTTGTGAGGGATTTGTGGAGTAGGGTTAGGGTGCACTTGGCTTGATCTTGACCCTCCACTTGCCCCACACTTGGCTTGATCTTGGCCCTTGGTTGTCCTATAAATACCCCTCCCATGTTGAAGACTTCTTCATCCACAAATGTGTTCTAAGTCCTAAAATCCTCCCCCCTCTTCTTGTGAGCTCTCGTCCAACTCCCCCCTCCCCCTTTGTGAGGCCTTGTGGCCGAGAGTCCCCCCTCCCTAGTAAAGGCCCCTTGGCCGAGAATATACCACCCCTCTTGAGTATTGTTCTCGTAAAATACCCCCTTTTTTGGTAGAGAAATACTCTCCAAGTATTGTTACTATTCCAAAATACCTTAGCCTTATACCTTGTAGTATTCCAAAAGTTACCTCTATACGTAGAGCCCGAAAATACTACCTTTTGTCCTTTTAGTCTCAAACCAAAACCCTAAGGAAAATCTTCATAGTTGGTTGAAGTGCTTAGTAGAAGTTGCGTAGAACTTCTAAGGGTTGTTTGGAGCGGGTTGGAGCGCCCAGAGTTGGAGCTAAACGTTGCTCAGGATCGACATTTAAACTTGGATAATTTTGGGCTTATCGAGGTAAATACGCTTGACCTTCTTTTGTAATTAGAGTTTACATACTGTTGAAGTATAAGAACTAAGTATAAGTTATATACAAGGAAGGTATATAAGAAGAGAATTGGTATGCTTACAAATTTGTATTCTGATGAGACTTATGAAGTTTGGCGGGTAGGGAAGTGCTGCCCAATTTTCCGTAAGAATCTTGTATCTAGATTTATTCTACCGAGTAGTCTAGACATTGATAGACTTGTATAACCGTTGTAGGTTGAAGTACTGCGAGTAGCGAATTCTACTCGAAAGGTGGAAAAGGCTAGCAGGACTACAGTACTTTGGAGCTTTTTGCTAATAGTCGATAATCGTCGCGAGGTATGTGATTCTTCCTATACTCTTGAGCATGATATTTTAAAGGAATATATATAGTACGGTAGACGTACGTGTGGCAATGTCTTTTGACTTAAGCCTGAATAATAAGAATCTTGATGTATTTCAAAAGATTAAGAACCGTTTTTGAAAGAAGAGTAATACTTGGTTTTGAAAGTTAAGAGTTATACTAGCTTTATGGGAAGTTAGGTATAACAGCTTAAGAAGGATAAAAGAATGGTTATTGATTTTAGAAGTTAAGAGACTTAATCTTAAAAGATAAGAGACTTGACTTATTTGAATTGATGTGAAAGTTGTTAAGAAGGGTGAAACCTCATTCGTGAGTAATGAGTACTTGGTTTTTAAAGAATAATGTTTTACTGATTTCGGAAATGAGAATAAGTAAGGAACTTGATTTCTAAAAGAGACTTGAGGAAATTAAAGAATTTTTGGTTTAAAAGAAAGGCATCGTTTTGTCTTAAAAATTGGTTTAAAATATAAAGTGTTATAACAGCTTTATGGGAAGTTAGTTATAACGATTTTATGAAAACGAAAGAATGGTTTTATCATTTGTTTTAAAATGGTAACTTGATTTTGGGAAAGAAAAGTAACTTGAGTTTAATGGTATAAGTAACTGTTTTCAAATATCGAACTTTTCTTGATGGAAAAGTATAAGTGGCTTGGTTTTAAAAGGTAGGAGTACCTTGATCTTAAAAGAGTTAGTTACTTGGGTTTTAAAAAGTATACTTGAAATTGTTTTAAAAGTGTAAGCCACTTGGTTTAAAAAGTGTAAAGTACTTGATTTAAACTGAACGTGTTTGGTACTACGGAAAATAGTATCGAGTTGTTTTTACGTAAAAAGAGATCTTTTTGAAAGGATTAATGTACGTAGTACTTTGGGGTTAAAACCTGGACTTTGTCATAAAATAAAAAGTACCTTGAGTTGTGTGTAACTTTCCTATGTTTGTGTGTGATAGCCTTATTGTGCAAGTGTTGTATTCTTATGTTACCGCGTCTCTCGAATGGAGGGCCGGTCGTGTTATCCTTGATCATTTTGGACATCGACCGCGATGGGTGGCCCACGGGTATGCTTCCACTATGATAGTCCACGGGCATACTGACTCGATGGATGGTCCAAGGGTATTCGGCCATTATGACGGTTCGATTCCCTGTTGGTAGTGGTATTCCATGGACTAGCTCTCAATGAGGTTTTACTGATCGGCCTTGGTATCTGGTGGTCGGCTTTCGAACTTGCCGTCTCGTGGCTGATTCGCCTTGGTACACGGTAGTTAGCCCTCGCGCTTGCCCGTTCGGTGTAGTAGCGAAGTCTCGTGACCGCACGGTACACAGTAGTTAGCCCTCGTACTTGCCCCGCCATTTCGTGACACGGCGCAGTATCGGTAGTCGGCTTTCGTACTGCCCCGTGTCGCCCGTGGTTTGGTTGTATAGTATTGTTAGTACGGCTTGGGCATCAGGTAGGACTTGGTGTTCATATGTACTACTTGGTGTTATTATATCATGCATCGCGGTGAGGAAGGTATTCCAGGCATGATTGATGTTGAGGGCGTGAGACCCATAGTTATATTTGAGTGATGACTCTGAGGGCGTGAGTCCCTGACTTACATGACTGCTTGTTTATTGTGGACTGTAGTTTGGTTATCATACATGTCTCCTGCTTTATATAGACTGCTATGATTTCATTCTGATATTTTGATTTCACATACTTAGTACTGTTGTCTCGACCTCGCCCGAGCTGCGTTCAATCTGCGCAGGTAGAGGTACACCAGTGTTGATCCTCGCTCATAGGATCACAGTTCAGCGTTGGGAAGCTCCGTTTCTCCGGAGGCTTATCTTTTGGTATGTTACCCTGAGTTGTAGGTTCTTGTACATTCAGGGGTATGGCGGGGCCCTGTCCCGTCATGTTGTATAAAAACTCTTAAGTGCAGTAAATCTTGTTGTGGCGGGGTTTGTAAAAAGGATTAAACTGTTCGGTTTGAAAGATTTGTATATATATTTTATTGGAAGGTAACCGTTTGGTTGACCTGTTTTTATTATCTTATCTCTTGTTCATGTTTAAGTTTTTATTTCCGCTGATTTTCTCTGATGTTGTATCACTAGGGTGCCCGGGGTAAGGCACCAGTCACGGGCCCCGGAACGGGTCGTGGCACTGTCTCTAGTCCTCTAGTCCTTGTCTTTAGTTCTCTTCTCTTGCTTAGGATTGTCCATAAATCTAGTTTATTACAATCTAAGTCCATTTCTTTTAGGTCGTTGTTTATAATAGTCCAATCTTTAAAGGGAAAGGTGAGTAGTCCAATTTCTGATTTTAGGGTGTAGGGAATATAAGTTTTTAATGAAATCACTTCATATTCCTAGCCTTGCTTTATTCCCTTTTATTCGGAAATTCTCTAAACATATTATGGACAAGAAAGACTAATTAACTCATACCTCTGGAATCTGGCTCACGTCAGTGACGTGTTCAAATTTTCCTTTCCATGAGATGTAGGCTTTCTGCTACAAGATGGAACATCATATTCAGCCTTCTCCTCATGTCTCAGTTGACATTCTCAACCTCTTATGGACGCTTGTTTCCACCTCTATCGAGAGCGGTGACAACAACTCTTCATTCTTCTTTAGCGTTGCCATGATGACTATCCGCAGTATCTTCAAGTTCAGGATCAGCAACAGAGATCTCCTCTTTGACAAAAATAAATCTGTAACTATTGTCAAAGAGATACCCAAACTAGAACCAGATTTGTTGACAGAGATAGTGTTTGAACTGTTTATAGAACTGTCAATAGAACTGGTTTCAATAAGAAAATCACAGCCAGATCTGGGATCATATCTACTGGCACACATCTTTCTAGCACTAGTACAATATTGTCTTAAGATTGTGAGTTACAATGGATGTACGGGAATAATATACAACTACTAATAGCGCTTTTAAAGGGTAAATAATATGATTACAATAGCACAGGCTTGAAGCCTAACAAGAGTTGTTACAATAACAAGCTTTTGAGGTCTTGATCTTCGTTCTTGAATCAATCTTTGAGTCTTGGACCTTTGGATCTTCGTTCCAATTGCAGCAAACTCCTTGATCTTGATAGCCTGAGATCAAGAGATACTAAATCTAATAGTGTTATAATGCACTGCTGAGTCGAGTGATATTCACTCTGTCCTTAAGACATTATTGCCCCGTATATATCCTTTTGCGATATGGGCAACTATCTCCCAAGATAAATCAGCAACTAAACAAATGAGCAAAGGAAACTCAAGTGTTTCTCAAGAAGAACCTTTGAGTGTGTGAGAGTATGCTAGAGAGGAAGAAGTTCAGAAAAATCTGAACTATACAAGTATATGGTGTGTTCTTCAATTGAGCCAATGGCCTCAATTTATAGTGTGTTGTAGATGACTTTCCATCTAGCCAAGTAATGACCTTCAATGGCCATGTAATGACACTTAATATGGGGTTACAATTCAGTCAAATAATGGTTGAATTCATGTGCCAAATAATGAAGGATTAATACTCCAAAATCAGCCCAAGAGTCAGGACTTTTCATCTCCCGTCGTGCTCACTAGACCCGAAGCGCCGCGACGCTTGATGGACAATAGCTACTGGAATTGAAGCGCCGCGGCGCCTAAACTCCAGTTAATTTTCACGTCACAGGCGCCGCGGCCCTTGGGAGGAGGCACCGCAGCCCTGACGGGGTCGCGCAACGGCCCTTCATAGCTCCGCGGCGATTTCTGACTCGTTTCATCTTTTACACATTATACACTTCTTCCTTCATTTACCAAAGTGAAACGCTTTGTCATTTGATCAATAACCGTCTATCATTTCATGTCTCAAACATTTCGTATACGTACCAATATCTCTTTCACTAAGAAAATTTATGATTCTTGATATAATGTGTGCACGTGTGTGAAAACAACGTTTTCGACGTGCGGGACTCCAATTGTTCGAGTTATAAATAATAGGATTAACTTTCAATTCACATTAATAAATTTCCAACAACTCCTAATGACACATGCATTGGGGAGCGGATACTGGGTACCATGAACATGGGTTGTGACATCTTGCTTTTTAGTTTTGATTCTCAATATCTCATAAAATCAAAATAAGATGGTGAAGGAAAATTGTAAAGACCTGTCAATATTTATGGTTCTACCACAGCTAAACCATTTGGAGTAAAATTTCTTGGATGCTCATAACTATAAATAATACAATAAAGACTTATTTTCAAAGTAAACTTTTATGTATAGCAACAATAATTTCACAACTTTCTACCAATTCTTGAAAGAAGTAATCTTGATAACCAAACGAGGGAAACATCATTACTAACTTAAAGTAAAATTCAATATATAGCAAGAGAGGTCTCAGTTTAGAGTTTTGTGAATGAAGAAATTTTTTATAGGGAGCACTTTCCCTTCTCTTTATTTCGTTTGATGTATTCTATACAGATAAATCTAAATTAGTCGGACCAGTAGATTCTAAACACCAGAAGGGCTATAGCAACACAATCGTACAACTTTCTACCGATTCTTGAAAGGAGTAATCTTAATAACCAAACCAGGGAAAACATCATCAGGATCATGGATATGAGGATTCTCTTCAACAATAAAAGGATCTCCACATCTTTCACTAATTGTTTGTAATGTTTCCCCTTCTCTTGCAACATAAATTTCATCACATAGTCTCTTTGCACTTATAATCATGTTCTGCTGTTGCATTTGCACTATGAACAATTCACTCTCATTTGATTCATACAAGCTCAAAACCAACATTATTGACAAGAACAAGGCACAATACCATGATAATGCAATCGATGAATCAAATCGGAACATGACTACAAGATTAATGTTATTGTTTGTTTGAGGGTTTTTTTGGAGACGCTTTTTAGGGTATTTGTAGGAAATTTGTAAGAGGATTAGGAGGGGAATTAAATTGCTTTAGTTGTAGTTGGAGTGGTTATGTTAAAAGAAGAGGAGTTGATAGGTATCAGAGGAAGATATTGAAAATGTATTATTTTGATGAGAGGGAAACTAAAGTTTGTTCAAATGTTTTTTTTCAATATAAGATGCAAAAAATTATAAGTCCTTATAAACCAAACAAAGTTAAAACAAATTAGCAACAAAACACTATTGTTTTGCTTTAGTTTTTTTTCTTTGGTTAATTACTTGTTTGATTTTAGTTTATGTGATTCTATTTTCATTTTAGTCTGTTTTAAAAAGAACAACTACTTTCTAAATCTGAAAATAAGTTAATTTAGAGTTTCATTTTACCTCTAAATCCTAATGGTAAGGATCTGACACAGGTCCTTGTTCCATCAAGGTGTGCCCAACGCAGATGCCCTGTGTCTCAACCCTTACGACGCCCTTCTTGAACGTGAAGAGTTCAGGCCGAACTAGTGCCACAAAACTAACAGGATCGTGTAGGAAAATTCCTGCAAAGAGGACGGGCAAATAATCATCAATTGTGCCAATTGATAAGAAAGGATCATGAGAGAAATGCAAGAGTAGTTTAAGCTATGTTGTTCAGACTAAAATGGTGATAAGTGTGTGTTGTACCTTCAATAGTAGTGCATTTTTGGAGGATTCGACACGTGTGCGGCAACATCTTTTTGGAGAGTACGAGTAACAGAGTGTCTAAGAAGCAGTGTACGTCATCCAAAAACTATATAAGAACATAAGTTACCATAGATACCATCTGATTTCACGTGCCAATCACGATAAAATTTGCACATGTCGCACAAAAAATTAATTTTCCTTCGGATTACTTTATTTCTTCAAGATCATCTAAAAGCAAGGAAGTGTACTCTTTATTGAGAAGTGAACAAAATTATACAATTAAAGGTGCAAAATTATAAGCGTTCGACATATTTAAGCAGTGAACATCCACCTTTCAATTTGACTTGTGTTGTAATGTTGATGCCTACAATATCAATATTTGCCCCTGAAGTAAAGATAACATCAGCAGCCTCGGGGTCCCCATATATCTGTTTCGTCAGAAAACTATGCAAATGAGAAGACAGTAACAAATTGGATGATTGAATACAACAGACTCTTCATTTTCCATAAAGAATGTGTGAACATGCAAAAAACGTCGATCTTATAGTTCGTAGTATATATTTTAAAGAGATCAGACAATCCAACAAGAATTTGTAGTATTTATGCTAACATAATGCCAAAAAGGACTCATATTATAATCAAATTTCAAGGAGAACTTACTGGCTACTAAACATTTCTACGTTATGCATGGTGAATATTAGAGTAAAGCATTTTTGCTCAGATATTATGGGGTGAAACAACTATTAAAGATGCTTCCACATTGTAAAACATCGTGAATATTATAGTATTTACAGTCAAACATCTCTATAAAGCGTTGTTTGTTTCGATATCTTTTGGCTATTATAGTAAAATGTTGTTATAGATAACATATAATATAACATAACATGAAATATCGGTTTCACAAAAAAATGTGGTTGTTATAGTGAAATGTTATTAAAGGGTCTAACTAGATATAAACCAATGAAAAGAAACACCCACATTTGCTTCCGCGGCAGGACTAACATTTCCTAAAGCGAAGAAGGAACCACAGAGTACAACCACTCTCTTCACCTTGCTTGCAAAGGTTGAGTCCCTCTTGACAACCTATAACCAACAGATAACGATGAAAATTTGTAAATGCAAGGCAAAATCGAAAACTTAAAAGTTCTGAAGTTTTTGAGATACGGCGTACCAAAGCCAAGTTTGTCAATGGCAGAGCCGTCCCTAGGGCGGTCGAGGCTGCGCCGCCACACCCGCAACGACTTTCGCGCTAGTGAGCCGTTGCTTGTTGCGCAACGACTTTCGCGTTACTGCGCTCATCCTTGTTGGGATTGGGCTTTTTCTTCGACAAATCCGAACATGTCTCCTCTGCTCTTCCGGGAAAAGTCGCTTCCTTTTTTCGGGGACTTTTCCGCCCCAGTTTTTTTTTTTTTTTTATTGGTTTCAAATATTAAGATATGTATTAACAATTTCTTCAATCTTATTAATGAGAGTCGTAGCCTAGCGGTTGAGGGCTCACTTCAAAAGTCCTTCTCTAGTGAGAGGACGCGTGTTTGAATCCAAGAGCAGTAGCGAAAGATTTTTTTTTTAAACACAAAATCTGATTTTGATCAATAGTTTTTTTTAATATTGATTAATTACTTAATTTTAATTTTTTATTTGAATAAAAATGGCCTATTTTTGTTTCTCGCATCGGGCCCTTAAAAGTATAGGAACAGTTCTGGTCAATGGTCCCAGTGCAAGTATAGACACTTCACCTGGATATTCAGAAACTTTTTCCACCAAGAAATTGGATGCAGATTTGACAATTTTCTCAGAGTTTGGAGAAGGTAAGAATAAGTTGCCTAATCCGTCGGAACCATGAACGTGGTTCCCCTCTCTATAGCAAAAAATAATACTAAAGTTAGGTGATAGTACATTGCGAAATTACAACAAGAGAAAGGAAACTAAGCATAAACTAAAAATAATTTTGAGTAAATGGCCAAGCAGACTGATTATACAAACCGTGGGTTCTGATTCTAGAAAATGCAGCTTACTGGGTTCTTGATACATTATTTATATATATGTGGATTTTAAAATAGAATACATGGTCTTAATATTACTGATATGTGTATGTAGATGCGCACAATATCAGTGTAATCACATTATTGTTGTACATAGAACTTTGTGCCCTTCCTAAATTCGATTGGCTGTCGCAGTGGATCATTATAGAAGGTGGTTTATCCTAACATGGGATATCCTCTAAGAAGTAATGAAGTCATTCAACTTCTTCTCTTGCTTTGTCTAAAGCGATAAACTCCGACTCCATCGTGGATTGGGCGATGCAAGTTTGCTTAAATGATTTCCAAGACACAACCCCACCACTAATTGTAAATATATATCCACTGGTGAACTTGGTGTTCTCTATATCAGATATCCAGTTTGCATCACTGTACTCCTCTAGTACAACTGGATATATCGAATAGTGTAACCCGTAGGTTTGTGTGTGTTTCAAGTATCTCAGTACCCGATTTAATACTTTCCAGTGATCATCACTTGAATTACGGGTGAACATAACCAACTTGTTGACTGCATAAGCGATATCAGGTTGAGTGCAGTTTGTGATGTACATCAAACTACCAATCATATGCGCATACCTCTCATGGCATACGGGTGCACCATGATGTTTATCAATCTTTTAATTTATATCCAATGGTGTCGTTATCGACGAACTGTCGAACATCTCAAACTTCTTCAACACATCCTCGATGTAGTGAGATTGAGATAAGACCAGTCCGTCAGATGTCTTAGAGATCTTGATCCCTGAGATGACATATGTATTACCCATATCTTTCATGTCAAAACACTGTTTCAACATATTCTTAGTCTCTAGGATCAATCTAGGACTGCTTCATGTTATCAACATGTCGTCTACGTAGAGACATATAATGACGAATGAATCGACATTTCCTTTCGTGTAAACACATTTGTCACACTCATTAATGGCGAACCCTTTCGATAGTAAAGTACTATCAAATTTCTCGTGTCATTGATTTGGGGTCTGTTTCAGCCCGTACAGAGATTTGACAAGCCGACAGACTTTCTTCTCTTGTCCTGAAACCACATACCCCTCGGGTTGGTTCATATAGATTTCTTATTCCAAATCACAATGTAGTAAGACTGTCTTGACATCCATTTGATATATTTCTACATCCCACAAAGCGACGATATCTATGAATATTCGTATGGATGTCATCCATGACACCGGAGAATAGGTGTCAAAGTAATCAAGACCCTCATTTTGTCGATAGCCCTTGACTACCACCCTGGCCTTGTACTTGTCTATAGATTCATCTGCTTTCAATTTTCGTTTGAGTATCCATTTACACCCTAACAATTTGTTTCACGGATGAAGATCAACCAACTCTCAGGTATGGTTGTGCAGGATGGACGCTATCTCACTCTCTATAGCTTCTTTCCAGAGCGGAGCTTCTGGAGTTGACAATGCTTCAGCAATTATCCGTGGTTCTTCATGAACTATATAAGCTGCAAAGTTCAGACCGTAGGACTTATCTATCCTGACCCTTTTGCTTCGTTTTGGTTCCATCTCTGGACCCTCAAAGTCCTGAGAATCTGGAATACTGAATTCCGGATAATCAGCCACTTCAAAGTTCACTAGATCTTAACCGTTTAGATCCGGGCAGTCAACGACTCCTAGATCCTGGGAGTTTTGTTCATAACTTCGTTTGCGAGAGGTTATGTTTCTTTCCTTTCTAGGAAACGACTCTTCAAAGAAAATAGTGTTCCTTGATTCTATGATTGTACCCACATGAATGTCTGGTACATCTGACTTATGTACTAAGAAGCGATAAGCATTACTGTTATTTGCATATCCGATGATATGCAATCTACAGTCTTAGGCCCAATTTTGACCTGATTTGGCTTAGGTACTTCTACCTTGGCCAGACAACCCCACACCTTCAAGTATTTATAAGTGGATTTCTTTTCTTTACATAGCTCATATGGAGTCTTGTCCTTAACCTTATGTGGGACTCTGTTAAGAATCTTACAAGTGGTAAGGACAACTTCTCCCCACATGGGTTGGGGAAGGCCTGAATTGATGAGCAAATCATTCATCATTTCCTTTAATGTACGGTTCTTGCGTTCAGTAACACCGTTTAATTGAGGCGAGTAAGGAGCCGTCATTTTATGAATAATGCTCGATTGAGCACAATATTCTTCAAAAGACGCTACATATTATTCCCCTCTATCGCTACAGATTGATTTAATCCGTCCGCTTAGTTGATTCTCAACTTCCGCTTTGTAGCGTTTGAATGCTTCAATGGCTTCATCTTTACTTTTTAGTAAGTAAATGTAACAATACATTGTGCTATCATCTATGAAAGTCACAAAGTACTTGTTCCCCCTCTAGTTTGTGCGAACTTCAAATCACATATATCGGTGTGTATGAGTTCTAGAGGAGCGGTTTCCCTTTCGACGGATCTAAAGAGACTCTTTGAAAGTTTTGTCTCTACGCACACCTCACACTTACGTTGAGGGTTTACGTCGATAGACGACAACAGCTCCAACTTTACCAATCTTTGGATAGATTGATAGTTTACATGTCCTAATCTATGATGTCATAAATTAGAAGACTCAAGCAAATAAGAAGAAGGCTCAATTTTATTAATAATAGGAGCATCGGTTACAGATGAAGAATTAACTTTGAAAAGACCATCACAGATGAAGCCCCTTCCTACAAATGTTCCATTTTTAGTGATTACAAATTTGTTGACCTCAAACACTAGCCTAAAACCAGCATTCACCAACAGAGGTTCAGAAATTAAAATTCTTCAAATTTCTGGGACGTGCATTACCTCCTTCAGAGTAAGCTCATTTTCGGAAGTCATCTTCAGGATTACCTTTTCTACCCCCAACACCTCTGAAGAAGCATTGTTGCCCATGAATAACTTCTTATTCGTGACTGGTGTATATGTGGAGAAGGCGTCTTTGTTGGAACAGATGTGACGGGTAGCACCCATGTCCATCCACCACTTCATAGGATTCTCAACGAGGTTGGCTTCAAGTACCACCGCCGAGAACTCCTCAATCATATCATATACGAGTGTGTCTTCGACGATGTTAGACTTAGCCTTGCCCTTGGCCTTATTCTCATTCTTGAAGCTCATGCAATCCTGACCACGTGACTGTGTTTACCACATTGATGGCTAGTCCCTTTAAACTTTTCAGTTGTTGGGCCCTTACCGTCCTTCTGGAATTTTCGCTTCTTGCTTGAACTCCATTTGGCTTCCGCCAGATTCGCCTTAGCCTCAGCGGGTAGTTTCCCCTTTGGCATGACCTTCTTATTATCCTCCTGAATCTAGAGTTTGATAATAAATTTCTCTAAGGTCATCTATTTCGTTTTGAGTTTTAGGTAACTCATAAACTCATTCCATGAAGGAGGTAACTTCTCAATTAACGAGGCAACCAATAATTGCTCGTTAGGCTTCAACCCTTCCAAATCTAGGTGATGTAGAATCATTTAAAATTCTTGGACTTGGGATGCCACAGTTTTGTTGTCCACTATTTGAAATTTCAGAAATTTTCCAATGATGAAATTCTTAGATCCCGCATCTTGTGCGTTGTATTTCTTCTGAAGTTTATCCTACAACTCTTTTGCAGTGTCAACGGTGCAGTATACCGTGTAAAGAGAATCGACAAATAATTCAGGATATAGTTCCGACAGAGGAACTCACTATGACTCCAACCATCTTGAGTCATCTTCATGCCATTAATGACATGGATATCTTGGCCCCCTCCCGCCGTTTCATTAGGCTGAGGGTCCACTTCATCTCCAACCTTTGAAGGGTCTTCGGTTAGGAAACGAGACATTTCCATAACCGTCAGAAAGAAAAACATCTTTTGTTGCCATCTTTTGAAATTTATGCCCATGAATTTCTCAGGGCGTTCATGATGAAAGTCAGCGGGTGGTGGAACGGGAGCGTCCCATGAGCAGTGGCAAAGGCGTTGTGAACGCCTTGAGCAATAGTGGGGTTGACACTAGTTGTGCCATGAGCAGTGGTGGTGAAGGCATTAGGATTGCCTTGAGCAGTAGCGGATGTTTCAGTGTTGAATCCAGTCATCTTGTTGTTGCTAACATCGAATATTGTCTTAAGATTGTGAGTTATAGTTCCGGTTACAAGGAAATGAGAAAGTAGCAACAACACCAAATGATTACAAATATGGAAAATAGAACAAAGAAAGAGGTTTGTTGAGTCGATTGATGTTCAATCTGTCCTTAAGACAATATTTCCCCGTATAAATCCCTTAACGGCTATTGACAACTTGTCTCCCAAGATAAAACATCAACAAACAATTGAGCAAGAGATAACCCAATTGTTTACTATAAAAGAAGAGCTTTTGAGTGTATGAAAGATAGCAAGAGAGGAAGAAGTATTCAGATTTCAAGTGTGTTCTTCAAATGAGCCAATGACATTAATTTATAGTGTGATGAAAATGTCTTCCCATCTAGCCAAGTAATGACCTTCAATGTCATGTAATGGCACTTAATATGGGGTTACAATTCAGCCAAATAATGGCTGAATTCATATGTCAAATAATGGAGGATTAACGCTCCAAAATCAGCCCAAGAGTCAGAACTTTTCGTCTCCCGTCGTGCTCACTAGACCCGTAGCG
Organism: Przewalskia tangutica; assembly: GCA_029844215.1. NCBI lineage: Eukaryota > Viridiplantae > Streptophyta > Magnoliopsida > Solanales > Solanaceae > Przewalskia > Przewalskia tangutica. The sequence continues at coordinate 1,259,137 of CM056732.1, forward strand.
TCGCGGCCCTTCGGGAAGCGCCGCGGCGCCTAAACTTCAATAGCTTCCTGTGAATTTTTCACGTCACAGGCGCCGGGGCTCCGACGGTAAGGCGCCGCGGCCTTCGAGGCTCCGCGGCATTTTTTGACTCATTTTATCTTTTACACATTGTACACTTTTTTCTCCATTTACCAACGTGAAACCATCATTATTTGGTCAATAACCGTCTATCATTTCATATCTCAAACATTTTGTATACGTATCAATATCTCTTTCACTAAGGAAATTTACGATCCTTGGTACAACGTGTGTGAAAACGAGGTTTCCGACGTGCGGGGCCCCAATTGTTCGAGTCATAAATAGGATTAACTTTATTTCACGTTAATAAATTTCCAACAATTTATACTTGTCACAAGGCTATGTCGCTCGGACTCTTAAAAAATGTCACTGGGAACATATCAAAATATACACTACTTTTGAAGGATCTAACACGTGCCCCACGACATCTTTTAAGAATCCGAGCAACATAATCACAATGTACTAGATAACTAAAATACAAGAAAAAAACATACCAAACAAAGTTTTTCTTTTTCATTCACCTGCACAATATAAATTAAAGATGTACTACGTAAACAATGTTTGCAAAACCAAAATTCTACTATAGTTGTTACCAAAGATACATAAAGGTCATAAATTAAAAGTAGGATGACAAAAAACAGTTTTATCCCCAGATTCTCTTCACTAGAACAAACTAAAAGAATCCCAAAATTCACAAATTCCAGAAAGAGAACATCTTCCATATAATAATGAAAAGATGGAAACAACGAAGTAAGTTGGACCCTTTTTCAGTTTTTCTATATCAGAATATGCCCTTCTTTTAGCACTTTTAAGTTTTAACAACAAAAAAAACAAGAATCTTGAAGTCTCATAAGATACACAAAAGCTGAAACCCAGAAAGAAGACACCACATTTCCATAAGAACTCCCAAAAACATACAAATTTCCCAAAGAGATCATGTATTTGTCTAAGAATCAAAACCCAGTTCCAATCAAATAAACTACTTAGCTGAAAAATTACTGAAAGTCTCAACTTTAAATTCATCCATGAAAAACAAAAGGACAGAGCCCGATGCACTAAGCTCCTGGTATGCGCCGGACAAAACAAACAACACCCAAAATCAAGAAACTGAAAATTTGCTGAAGTTCCCAACTTTAAACAAAAGGGTAGAAGATTTATACCAAATAATCATTTATTTGTCTAAGAAATCAAAACCCAATTCTAATCAAATAAACAATTGAGCTGAAAATAATATATTAAAAGTCTCAACATTAAACTCATTCATGAAAAACAAACAACACCAAAAATTCAAGAAACTAAAAAAAATGCTGAAATTTGCTAAAGTTCCCAACTTTAAGCAAAAGGGTATACGAATTTTACCAAAAAGTCATCTATATGTCTAGGAAACTCAAACCCCAATTCCAAACAAACAAACAATTAAGCTGAAAATTACTAAATTCTCAACTTTAAACAAAAGGGTATAAGATTTTACTAAAAAAATATCCATTTGTCTAAGTAAATCAAATACACAATTTAACTTAAAATTACTAAAAATCTTATTTGTGTTGAAAATATTATTGAAACTAAGCTAAATGTTAATAATCTCACATCGGATATGGAATGAGAACATGGATTCCTTGTATGGACATGAACAATCATCACCCTAAAAACTAGCTTTTGCGGTTGAGTTAGACCCAAGATCTATTCTTTACATGGTATCATAGTCAATTTTTTATTCACCGTTGTTGGGCTCCCAAATTATATTATACACGCTCCAGTTAACAAGGTCTAAACGTACGAGGAGTGTTAAAAGTCTCACATCAGATATGAAATGAGAACATAAACTTGTAAATTTGAGTATGAAAAACTTACTTTAGGAGCAAAGTACTCTATTAATTAATGGCAATTTCATTTCGTAAACAACGAATTTAAAATCCCTCATTAAGAATGAAAAAATACCATTTCAACACAACTTTTGATGGTAGCATTGTGATTAACGAATGTCGTTTACGCATGCACGAAAATTGCCTTCTGTGGACAAAAACTATCTTACTATTAAAAAGTTGGACATAAATTATTACACGTTATGGCACATGAATTTGACCTGGAATTAAATTGGAACCACCATCACTAAACCATTCAATAATTTCTCATGCACATGAATTGATGCAAGTGACTTTTCAACACCAACCAAAACTGAATATTAGAGGTGAATTTGCAGCTGAGGCATATTACATAAATTTTTAGTGGAATTTACCCTTCACTTATCTTACTAGATATAAAGATAAAATCTCTATCCTGACCCAGTGGCCATTAGTCAAATTTGTGGCCTTAGGGTCACAAGTTCGATTTTCGGCGGATACGTTCTCCGAGGATAGTTTAACCGCGCATGTATGTTGCAGTGTGGGTTTGATACTCCCTCAGACAATCCCTGTTGGGGGGTCGGACCTTGTAGCATTGATCCGTTGATGGCGATCAGACACTGAATGCGGGGCGCACATCCCGCGATTTACCTGGCGGTGGCGGTTAAGAACGGGTTCCATGCTCCTCCAGGAGCATAGTACCAGTACTTGTGCAAGTACTAGCGATATGGGGTACTAAGGCCACCCCGAGACCTGGATTATCAAAAAAAAAAAAATCTCTCATATGTTGATACATATTTAAGAGGAATCAACAAATAAATGAGCTATTATCTCCCTACATTCTCAAGATTCATGGCTATTCCTTTCCCACCGCTGGCAAATATTTACATGTGAGAAATATCACTATAAGACATGACAATCTAGAAAACCTTAAGTGATCTATCACTGCCACATTTTCCCCATTTGAAGCTCAAAAGTAAATACTAGTACATTTTCAATTTTTTTTATCAATACTCATTCTGAGTTGGGATATTTAACTTGAGATGGTAGTAAAAAGATTTAGTCTAAATTTTACTGTTCAGAGTCGGTAATAAAGTCATTAGATCAAATCTCCTGCTTTGTATTCACCACAGCTTTCATGTCTTGGCATTAGGAGGGGAACCCAAAATATTAGCTGCGCCCTTTGCCAAGTGGCTTTTCATATTCCCACCAACTTGTGCTGAGCCCTTTGCATTTGCCATCTCGGCCGCTAGAGCCGATTTCTTTATCTACCAAACGAGAACAAGCGATCAGCAAATAATAGAAACCAGAAACCACAACATTTAACAATCGACCTATATATGTCACTAGCAGCGGAAGTAGCCTTCAAAATACGGGTTCGGCAAAACCAGTAGCTTTGGAACAAATCATGCATATGTGTTAAGAAATTCATTAAGTATGTACAAACATTAAAATTTGAACTCCATGAAGTTCAAAACCTAGATTCATTCTTTGTATGTCACATTATCTTCTCACCTTTGAAATAGAAATGCAAAGACAACCAATCATGGCCAAACACCTCACTTCTATTTGGCGCTATGAACAAACCTAGAAACTTTTGTCGAACAAATACCAAGAAGTAAATAATTAACTTACCGCTGCAATTCTCTCCTTGTGGATGTCACTTGTAAACTGAGAAATCATAATCAAATAATCAGAAGGGATGTAAATAAAGATTACAATACAAGAAAGTACCTTTCTTAGTAAAATCTAAATATGTATTGATGCTTTTAGAATAAAGCAGTAGTTGAACTCACCGGCTTCTTGTAGGTCCTAATCTCGTCCCCACCAAAACCTGGGAGGGTCATGTTCCAATTCCTTTCTGAACCAAAGACACTAAAATAAGTTAGGTACTGTGTATCGTTGGACCAGCGAGGAATAGAAATGTAACATACCAAGATGCAGAAGGATGTCTTTTGCGTCTAGAGTATTGGATTTTCGATGCTTGGCCAACGAACAGCCAAATGTGGTAATCTGCTCAAGCACAAAGTACAAAGTAGTTAAGGTCTTAAGGACTAGTTCAAAAATGAGGAGCATGCTGTTAAAATAGTATTGTCATTTGCCTCGAGAATATACACATCCAAAGTGACATTGATATTAACAACTTAAATCACCCAAAAATTTAAAAACAAAATTTTGACCCGCCCAAAAACTACTTGAGCTGGGCTAAACTGGGCTAAAAAGTGGATCATAACCCAACCCGCCCACTTGTTACTAAGTCTTAATTTCTTTGTTTGTTCTTTTATAATTTTTTAAGTACCTAATAAACTATTTTTATTCTTTATAATGGTTATATATAACATATCTAATAAAAAAGTGTTTTTTAAAAAATATCTTGACAAGGTTTCTATGGGTCAATTGGGCTACATATCAGCCCAATTTGGGCTACATTTTGATGGGCTAAAATGGGTGGGTCAAACTTGAGCGGGTTGGCTGGTCGTGGTTTTTTATGGGCTAATTTTCCACCCCTAGAATTATCTATGGAAACGAACTAGCTAACTTTATCCTATCAAAGCAAGGCCAACACTCCAACTCCACTAGAGTACCTCTAAGAATAAGCTACAACACAGCAAGCCCCGGCCTATCAGATTATCAGGTGAGATTTCAGAGTGAAAGTAATGTTTCAGTGTGAAATAACTTAGAAGGATGAACTTACAGATTCCACAAATTCCTCTGCTATATCAACAAGAATGTCTTCAACTTCGGCATCCAATTTCTCTGATGGATCAATCTGTAGAAGAGAATAGACAGATACATGATACCAAAATCAAATAGCAGGAGAGACAAAGAGGACACAATGTTAAGTCTAGAAGTTACTGTAAATAGAGTTCCAATCCTGATCCAAATATCACCATTATAGATTGAGAGATGCAAAAATAAAATCATAGCTAGTAATTGCTGAAAAAGGCTGAAAGCAATAGCCTGACATCATATTACAGAGTGAACACACATAATTTTGGACGCATAAACAACTCATTAGAAGTTTAACTAAAAACCCAATTCTAGAAAGAAAAAAAGAACTTCTAGCCCTGACCAATGGTCTATGAGATACTACAAGCATGGATAGATTCAGTAATTACAGAGAACTAACAGAAAGCAAAAAGTGATTCCTGATTCTTAGTTGAACTATCATCTGGTTCATTCTTTTTTTATATATATTTGAATAATCTCTAGGGTCAGTGGCGCACGGTTCGAAACTCGGTGAGTGGATAATGGGCCCGGCCCTCTACCCTAACTATAAAGATAAGACTGTATCTGTTTTTTATTAGCTACATCATCTTGTTAATAGTTATAACTACTCAATTACTGACAACCTAGTATAGCTGCATTCTCAACATAATGCAAGCAGAAGTATTAAGCATCTCATACTATCCACTGACATGGAGTTTTTAATTAACTTACTTCAATAGAAATTTTAAAACCCCTTATCTCATGGAACTTCAAGATTAGTACTGATAAGAAAACCAACTACGCCTCAATCCAAGTCCCAAACACTGATAAGAAAACCAAACAAGAAAATGCAAATTTGTAATTTATGGTGTAAGGTCCTCATCCTTTGACAAGCAAGAAATATCATGCACGGAATTAACATCCCGAAGTAATCCGGCTATGAGTTAAATTCCAACGTAGTGAAGACAGTAAAAACCTGAACATATGTTCTCCTCTAAATTCCATCAATGTATACAGGAATAGTTGAATACTTATAGAAAATGGGACAAAATGACAAAAATGGTCTCTTATGTTTGAGAGTAGGTTCAAAATAGTCCCTTAAGTATGAATAAAACAGTTTTGGTCCTTTAAGTTTGCCAAAAGATAACATCTTTAGTCTCCGTCAAATATTTAATAATTTATGTTCATGAGATTTGACGGAAACAGTGGGGAAATCTAACTATAAACACCAAGTAAGTCTCATCAAATCTTAAATATGCAACACAAAAACCACTAGACACTAAAAAGTATTAAAAATAGCAGAAATTATACCTCAAACAGCTGCACCGTACTCTTGAAATAAATCAAAAATAGCAGAAACTACAAAAGTTGTACTTCTAAAATGTGAGTTCCTATGTAGCACGGACACGTGTGTCCGATAGGACACGGACACGTGAGAGGTGTCCGATAGGACACGGACACGCGGAAACGGCAATTTTGAAAAATAGGGGACACGACACGGCAGGGACACGGCTGTAAAAATAAATTAAAAAATATTTATATATATATATAATATTTAATATAATATATAAAATACTAAAATTAATATTATTAAAGCTAAATAAATTATAAATTTAATTCAAATTTGTTATATACCAAATAACCAAAATACCAAATTAAATATGTACCAAATTAAAAAGAAACATTCATAACAAATTGACAATCAATCAAATATTCAATACATAATTCATAAGACCATAGTTCATAAACTAATACATAAGTATGTCCCAAGACCCAAATTCAAATAAATATAAATTTACTTAAAATAAATCAAATAAAATTAAAACTAAACTTTTTCTAAAAAAAAAAAAAAAAAAAAATGTCCCTGCCGTGTCCCCCTTTGCCGTGTCCGCCGCGTGTCCCTGCCGTGTCCGATTTTTTTTTTTTTTTTTTTTGCTGGGAAACGTCCCGGACACGTGTCTGAGGCGTTTCGTGTCCGATGAGGTGTCCGACACGGACACCTCACCCTAAATGAGGTGTCCGTGCTTCATAGGTGAGTTCTCACCAAGTTCTTTTTTTCATAGTTCTCGCCAAATCTAACCGACATAGTTCAGTAAATATTTAACAGAGACTAAAAGTGTTAAATTTTTACCAAACTTAAAGGATCAAAACTGTTAATCATACTTAAAGGACCATTTTTGTCATTTTCTCTAAAAATGGGTATATATAGGAATAATTTCAAGAAAAAGGACTCTCTAAATCAGGTAGATCATGAAATATTCTTAACATGTGAAGACAACAAGTTTAGCATGTTCAATACTAACCTGGGTCATAATCTCCTGGATGCTTCTCTTGCTTAGAATTCTAGTACAAGGATCCCCGATCTCTAAAGTGGTAGCAGCCTTAATAGGAGGTCCTGGCTGGACAGCAGTGGATTGCATCAATGCATGAGATGAGGGTCTCTGGATTCCTAATCCCTGACCCCGAGCAAATGGTTGATTAGATAATGATTGTTGAATCCTGGATGGAGGCATCTGTGGGCCCAAATGATCTTGGGACTGACTTGAAGTTGAAGGCTGTGACTGTTGGGAAGAGGATGTGGTAGTAGTAACAGTATGCTGCTGATGTGGTGAAAGAATATGGGATCTTTGATGCAAAGACTGAGGTCTCAATGACGGTGTCGTCGGTAAAGGGGGCTTCCCTGGTCCTCCTGAAGATAACCATGGTTGATTCAGGGACCTCGGACTTTGAGAGGTAGTAGTATGTGGTGATTGGGACGAAGGAAATCCCACTGACTGAACTCTCAACATGCTATGGCCTTGAAAATTCTGCAAATAACCTCAATATTTACAACTAAAAACTGTGCAAATAATGATCTATAAGCACAACCTGAACCTAAACAACCAAATAATTAGTAAGAGGGAAGTACAAAGAAATGATTATCTCTCGTAAGGAATTCCTAACCTGTGTAGCAGAAGACTGACTACTGATGCTCGTTTGAGGTCTAAGAGAAGAGGGGACAGGTCTAAGCTGCTGAGGTGGGACCCCTGCGGGTCGCATTGGTGAAGTTGAGCCAAGCGATCCCATCATTCCCATCCCATGCATTCCTTGTATAGGCTGCCTCACCTACAGACAACAAGAATCAGTTAATATCCAATACACAATGTAAATCAAGAACCATACTCATAATTCAACAATAATAGACCCAACCATATAAACCAGAGTTATCAAGATCCAAAATCGCCTAACAATTCATGAATTGCGTTCCGCTGTTCTATATAAGATACAAAAGCGATTCAGAATAATAAACCAAGCAACCTGAATCATTATATGTCTGTCTTACTATCTAGTACTCTCTCTGGTCATTTCGTCTTTCGTTTGAAGTTTTGGCATACCCAGTAAGAAAATCATTTAATAGCACCAATTATTATGGGTATTTGACCAAATTACCCTTATTTCTTCCTTATATGAGAAATAATGACTATATGCCGTAGAGTAGTAAGGTGGAATTGAAGAAAACAATCTTAGTGTTCGAACATTACTTGCAAATATTGATTTGAACTAATTATTTGAGTGAAGTTTGATTTGGAGATGAACTTGTCTTTGGATATCATTGTTACAAAAGAAAATTTGAAATGAATGTGGGGAAAAACAAAAAGTTTTGGGCCAAGCTTTGAAACCTTGAGAGTTCCGCAACGGTTAAAATTTTACTAAAATAATGGTGATACCTACTTTTTCAACTTCAAATAGCCAACTTCAATTTGAAACTAAGAAACTATTACAATTTGTGAACCAAACACTTATTTGCAAATAGTGTTCAAATATATTAGACTCATTACCCCGCTACAGACTATGGAACTTTATATTGCATCTCCGAAATAAAAAGTAGGTGAACGACGGGGATTGAACCTTGCATGGTAGAATCATAATCCATTGCCTTGATTCAATTGGTCTACATCCACCCTTACACCCTACACATGTTAAAGTCAATTTTGATTCTATATTACCCAATAATTAGAAAATGTGGAACACACCCAACTATTACCCAATAATGTGAAACTATTAATACGGATTAAAGCAAATTGTTTGAATTCTAGCCATAGCACAGTACTCATCAAACTTTTCTTTCTAAATGGCAATATTCGAGCTAGTTTGCACACACCTCAACTATCCAACGAGCTTTTCTACCTTTACTGGGGATTCAGACCTTTATATTCAACGGTCTTGATTTCACACTTGGGTGTGTTTGGTATGGAGGGAAACATTTCCATAAAATATTTTCCAATTTTCCCATGTTAAGTTGGTCAAAATGTTTAGGAAATATTTTCTCTTAGAAAATAAGCTCCTTAAAAATGAGGAATATGACTTCCCTAATGAAACTAGGGAAAAGAAGTTCCATAAGTGACATTCCAAGTTCACTCTCCTACTCACCCACCCAATGCCCCCAACCCCCAACCCTTGGCCATCCCACCCACCACCACCCATGTACCCCCACTCCCCACCAATTTCCACCCTCATAGTATTTTGCTAGAAAAAGGGCAACCCGGTGCACTAAGTAGCGCGGGGTTCGGGGAAGGGCCGGACCACAAGGGTCTATTGTACGCAATCTTACCTCACATTTCTGCAAGAGGTTGTTTCCACGGCTTGAACCCATGACCTCCAGGACATGGCAACAACTTTACCAGTTACTCCAGGGCTAATATTCTTTTGCTAGATTGCATATAAATACTCTAGGGCTAATATTCTTTTGCTTACTTACTAAACACCAGAAAATAAGAAAATCACTTAGTTTACAAGATAACATTTTCCTTCAAACCCAACACACCCTTTATCTACCGCTAGGCCACTACCCTAGGTGCTCCTCTAACTTTTTTTCCAGTACTTTTACTGCTTATAAGCTTCTCTTGTTTAAATATTGAATGATGTTCATAACCTACCCCTAACAGATTATTATTTTATAAATTAGGCAAAATTGCAAACTTTTTACTTGTTCAATAACCAAAAACAATCTAGTAGGCAAGAATTACAACAGACAATTTCAATTTCATACATGTGAGGTAGTTGGGGTGGGTGTAGAATCAAGCCAATTGCGACCTAAACCACCAAATTGCTGCCCAAAATAATGCCAGTATAACTAATTAGTATAACTAATCCCAACATTACTAATACACCTTATCCAGTACTATTCTTATTACACCCTACCAAACGACCCCTAATGGTCTCTATTTCCACTTTATCTACCGCTAGGCCACTACCACGTGCTCCTCCAATCTTTTTTCAGTAAGTTCACTTCTTTTAAGCTTCTCTTGTTTAAATACTGAATGATCCTCAGAAACCTACCCCTAACAGATTGTTAGTTTATAAATTAGGCTAAAATTGCAAACTTTTTACTTGTTCAATAACCAAAACAATCTAATAGGCTAGAATTAGCAGAGACAAAACTGCAATTTAATACCTGTGAGGTAGTAGTTGAGGTGGGCCCAGAATCCGCCAAATTGCGACCTAAACCACCAAATTGCTGCCCAAAAGAAGGCGGCGTTAACGAGGAGAAAGAGCTAGAAGGATGATGAGCAGGTAGTCCCATAGCCATACCACCACCTCTAGGGCTTTGCATTGTAACCGAAGAAGAAGATGACGACGACGATGAGTGAGGTGGTGGCGGTGGTGGAGGTGGAGGTAATGAAAAGTGTTGAAATGGTGAAGGTTGTTGCCATGGCCGGTTATTAAAGGTTTGTTGTTGTCTTGTTTGAGGGTTTTGTGAAATGGGCCCCAAATGGTTTTGCTGTTGAGCTGACGTGGCGGTAGGGTTTAGGTTTACTGGTTGTGATGTAGTGGCGGAGGAAGAAGGTGGTGGAGCTGGAATTTGTTGTTCAGTGGATGTTGGCGTTGTCGGCGGTGGTTGACTCTGCTCCATTACTAGAAATGATTTATTGGGGGATGGAAGAATTACATATGGATGAGATATTACAAAAATTATCGTCTGCCCATCAAATTTTCAAATACAACTCGGGGTATGTGTTGTTAAAATTATGAATTTTTTTAATAGATTTAAAATTATTTAAAATATTCTTTTATATCATATATTTCTAAAAATTAGTATATCTTTATAATTTAATAATTTTTTTTAAAATTATTTAATTACAACACTTAATCAAAAAATAATATTATATTGTACATAAAAATGTAAGGACAATATGATAGGCAATGACTCAAATATGTATTTTTTTCTTACCCCCACCCCACCCCATTACCCTACCCCATCTTCAAATTTCTATTTCATATTTTTTGTTACTTTTTATATAAAAATATGTATTTTTTTCTTCCCGCCCTATATCCACCCTACCCCATTCCCAAATTTCTATTTTATATGGAAATATTATATTAGATTAAAAAAAAATTGTGAAAAGAAAAGGGTAAATAGGTCCAAGGCAAAAAGGGCATCTCGAGAAACACCAATTAGTGTTTCTGCTTCTCTTTCTATCTAAAAACACTTTTTGGCTTTTTTAAAAAATGTTTCTACTTCTGAAAAGTATCTGTTTGAACCTAAGAAATGTTTCTGAGAAACAGAAACACTTCCAAAAATTTGACCAAACAGGTACTCAATTTGAAAAACAACAAAAACATTGTTTTTCTCCTTTTTTCACAACAAAAAACTTTTTCTTTGTTTACTTTTCTTTGGCTGTGTCCTCTTCTCCTGAAATGAACACACTTTTCTTTTGAATAGTCAACAAAAGTACAATACAAGTTATCTATTTTCGGCCCCCAAAACACATGCGAGTTGGTAAGTGACAAGGTAATTGGGGTACAACTATCCTGACGTTGCGGGTTCGAATCCATGTGATAACAATCTTTGCTGAAATATTGCAAGGGTTGTTGTTGGGTTCGTGTTTTGTTGATCCTCTCCCTTGCAGAACTGCCACTCGCGCATATCCCTCAATTTACATTCCACCTGATCAAGGGGCCTCTGGTGCATGTGGGGGTTTCGCCTTCGGGACTTTTCCCTCATCAAAGATCTATTTTCGGCCAGTCAGCAAACGCAGTGCCTCCACTTGCCCTCTCTTCTGTTCTCTATCCGAGACACACCTTTCTGTCCTCTGTTTAAATTTTTTTTATCGAAAATAATTAAAATTTTGTCTTTTTCACGAGAACTAATCAATGGCTTCCTTGACTCGTCAACAGACAGATAACCGTAAAATTTCAGTTTGACGCTCACATGGGGCGTGTTAAAGACACTACTGAGTAATCAAAATTGTCCGAGAACAAAAGTGTAGTAACAATGAAATGAGAATGTAACAACAACAAATATGTTAGAAATCTGAAAATTAACAAATAAATTAGCTTGTTGAGTCGATTGAATTTTTAATCTATCCTTAAAATAATATTGCCCAGTATATTCCTTTCAACGGAGTAATGACAACTTATATATCAAGATAAAACAACAATCAAACTAATGAGCAAAGGAGACTCAAGAGTTCGCTTTAGGAAGAAAGATCTTAGAGTGTTTGGATATTGCAAGAGAGGAAGACTATTTTCAGAAATTGTTAATTGCAGTGTATTTTGCAAATGAGGCCAAGGCTCCATTTTATAGTGTGGAGAAAATGACCTTCCACATAGCCAAGTAATGATAAATAAAGACCATATAATGGCCTTGAATGTGGAGTTGTAATTCAGTCAAATAATGACTGAATTCATGAGCCAAATAATGAGAATTAATGCTCCAAAGTCAGCCTAAAAATCAGTTTCGTTCTTCTTCCAACGGTCTGAAACGTCCGCAGCGCCGCGGCCTTGCAGGGTGGCGCCGCGGCCTTGCAGGGTGGCGCCGCGGCCCTGCAGGGAGGCGCCACGACATTTTTCCAGACTTGTTTCATTTTTTACACATTGTACACTTCTTCCTTTCGTTTACCAACGTGAAACCATTGTCATTTGGCCAATAACCATCTATTGTCTTACGTCTCAAACAATTCGTATACGTACTAATATCTCTTTCATTAAGGAAATTATAATCCTTGGCACTTTTATGTGCACGTGTGTGGAAACCATATTTCCGACGTGCGGGGCCCCAATTGTTCGAGTCATAATTAATAGGATTAACTTTATTTCACGTTTAGTAAATTTCCAACAATCCCCTCTTGGAAGAGATTTTGGTTCACGCACATGGTGCCTTTCCAGCAATCATTCGGCGGATCGATGATGCATTTGGAGAGGTAGTCATAGCTTTGAACCTTCCATAGTAGAATACCATCGGACATATTTACTGCGCGGTGAACGTGATGTCTTGAACCGTCAGTGTTTAGTATATGCCAAGACAATGGTACCAACACAACACCTTTCCTACTCCATCCTTCTTTATATTTTTGTCCGTCGTAGGCCGTGGACACACTTGTATTCTTAAGTGCGTTCATTTGAGGCGGCCTGTCATCGCACTTAAATAGGTGGTCTCCTACAAGGTATCCTGCAATACCCGCTATTCAAACGTTATGAACCATTAAAAGTTTCCCAACCTAACCTCAATTGTTGAGGATCATTAAAGGTTTGGAAACTTATCCTTTACCCCTCTACAGGTTTCACTTTATGTCTATCCCGGGAACGACCTTGGATTATGTTTCTTAAAAAGAAATAATTATCCGAAGTGCTCTTGCTTCCACCGAAGCGCTCAACTGAACCTTTTATAGTTTAGTTTTCTCATTGAACCTTATTCTTGGGATCTCCAGTATGTAAGGTTGGGTGTACACTATATAGGTTCTTATTGATTGAGTTTTAAGCTCATTCCTGCATGTGCAGTAACATCCGATCTCGGGTATTCCTTCGCCGTCGAGGATGCGATATTTTTCTTAGATTTTACGTAATCAATGGAAATAATATCCGAGGTGATCATATGCCTAACGGACTCATGTCTCTGTCGAATATGACGAGACTTGCCGTTGTACATAGAACTTCGTGCCCTTTCTAGAGCCGACTGACTATCGCAGTGGATCGTTACAGAAGACACGAGTTTATCCCAACATGGAACATCCTCTAGAAAACCATGAAGTCACTCAACTTCTTCTCCCGCTTTGTCTAAAGCGATAAATTCCGACTCCATCGTGGATCGGGCAATAAGTGTTTGCCTAGAGGATTTCCAAGACACAGCTCCACCACCGATTGTAAAAATATATCCGCTGGTGGACTTGATGTCGTCGCTATCAGATATCCAGTTTGCATCACTGCACTTCTAGCATACTGATATCTCGAATAGTGTAACCCGAAATTTAGCGTGAACTTCAGGAACCGTAGTACCCTATTCAACGCTTTCCAGTGATCCTCACTTGGATTACGGGTGAACCTAACCAATTTATTGACTGCATGAGCGATATCAAGTCGAGTGCAGTTTGTGATATACATCAGACTACCGATCACCTGCGCATACCGCTCCTGACGTACGTGCACACCAAGATATTTGTCAATCTTTTGACTTATATCTAATGGTGTCATTACCGGTGAACTGTCGAACATCCCAAATTTCTTCAGTACATCTTCGATCCTTTTGATAATATTGCCCCGTATATTCATTTGAACGGAGTAATGACAACTTATCTCCAATATAAAACGGCAATCAAACTAATGAGCAAAGAAGACTCAAGAGTTCGCTTTAGGAAAAAAGATCTTAGAGTGTTTGGATATTGCAATAGAGGAAGACAATTTTCAGAAATTGTTAATTGCAGTGTATTTTGCAAATGAGCCCAAGGCTCCATTTTATAGTGTGGAGAAGATGACCTTCCACATAGCCAAGTAATGGCCAATAAAGACCATATAATGGCCATGAATGTGGAGTTATAATTCAGCCAAATAATGGTAAATTCATGAGCCAAATAATGGAGAATTAATGCTCCAAAGTCAGCCCAAAAATCAGTTTTCATTCTTCTTCCAACGGTCTGAAACGTCCGCAGCGCCGCGACCCTGAGAGTTTCGGGCATCGCCGGCGCTGCGGCCCTGCAGGGAGGAGCGCCACGACATTTTTCCAGACTCGTTGTAAAAGATGGCGCCGCGACATTTTTCTAGACTCGTTTCATCTTTACACATTGCACACGTCTTCCTTTCGTTTACCAACGTGAAACCATTGTCATTTGACCAATAACCATCTATTGTCTTACGTATCAAATAATTCGTATACGTACCAATATCTCTTCCATTAAGGAAATTACGATCCTTGACACTTTTATGTGCACGTGTGTGGAAATCATATTTCCGACGTGCGGGGCCCCAATTATTCAAGTCATAATTAATAAGATTAACTTTATTTCATGTTTAGTTAATTTCCAATAAATTATACTCTCTCTAATAGTTTAATTTTTTTAATGCGATGGTGGTTACATATTTCAATATTTCGGATCTCCCTATCACATATTATCTTGACCAATAAAAAAGAATCGGCCCACTCCTAAAAGAACGTATTGAAGGCATTATTTAGAGATTAAAAAAAAGAAGTTTTTTTTTCACATTTTAAACTTTAGTCCAGATTATCACACGTTTCAACAATTCCTCTTACACCCAAAAGAAAAAAGAAAAAAGAAAAGAAAAGGTCAACAATAATACTGATGCTCACCATGTGGTAATTGCTAGCTTTGAATGTAAAATAAAAGTAAACCACCAAACATCTGATTTTTTACTGTCTTTACAGTTTACACTCCCTATCTAGTAATAATATTTCATCATTTAAGAACCATAAAATAGCTAGAAAAAAATTATGTTACATGATGAAATCTGAAAATGTAGGACACCATCAACAATATTCTTTACTTAAAGCAGTTACTAATTATGCTGCACCAGCCATAACTATGGAGGAGGAAAAAGAATTAGTTGTAGCAAAAACCTTGTGTAGGATAGGTGGGAGGTGGTGACACACAACGACCAATTCTTAAAGACCACTCTTTCGTTTAAGGACTTTTGTTGGACGCTAGAGGTGATCGTAGAAAGAGAGAGGAAATAATATTTTTGTCACTGGTGCTACAGGGTTTCTTGCAAAAGGTACATGCACTTTCATTAATTTTAATTAACCTTGTGATAATAGTAATATATATCGTTAGTGTAAAAAGTTATTATTCCATATATTAGAAACTCCTGTATCGGTCGAGCTCGCTGTACGGAGCTTGTCTAGTTCGTTTACCTCTCCCGTTGTCACATTTCTTATCCTTATAGAGTTCTTGGTTGTCACGTTTTCTCTTCTTTTTTTTGCAGCATTGATTGAAAAGATATTGAGAACAACACCAAAGGTAAACAATATCTATTTGCTCATCAGGGAGGAAGCTGCATTTCACAGATTAAAGACTGAAGTATGTTTAATACTAATGCTTTCTTTTTTCTCTAAGTTTCTTTTTAAAAAATTGTCCCATGAATTTCACCAAGGATATTCAAATGTGTTCAAGATTTTACCAGACATGATATATATAAACTACTTACCGTCAAACCTCTATGTAACAATATCCTTATATAACAACACTTCACTATAACAATCATGTTTATGTTTTATGTGGAACGGATATTTCATATTATGTTGTATTATATATTCTTTATAACAACATTTCGCTATATTAGCGAAAAGTATCGAAACAAACGATTTACTATAGTATAATATTCAAACTTATATGAATAGTATAATTTTTCAGAAAAAGGTATTCAACTGACCACGTACTATTTGACAGTTGTGCATTGTTCCTAGCTCCGCCCTTGCTATAATGTGAATTGACTATTTTACACCTTGAATTTCTTTAAAAAATCAGATTATAGTCACAATTATTCAAATGCCTAGAAGAAATGCATGGTGAATCCTACCTTTATGGTCCATGTCAACTCATGATGTTTGCAAAGAAATGCAAGAAACTTAAACTTTTTATGCATTATTCAACTGGTATGTATTTGAATATTCTTCAATAAAAGAATTTTATTTTACTATATACAACAACAACAACAACAAACCCAGTAAAATCTCACAATGTGAGGTCTAGGGAGGATAGAGTGTACGTAGATCTTATCCCTACTTTGGAAGGACGGGAGACTGTTTTCGAAAGACCCTCGATTTATTTTACTGTATGTATAAAGGAATTAATACTGTACCTTTCTTTTCCCTTTGAAGCGTATGCAAATGGTGGAAGAAAAGGGTAAATTTTGGAGAAGCCATTTACAATGGGAGAAAGCATAACAAAGGAGATGATCACTTCGAATGTTCCAGCACCGCATGCTGCCCATGAAATGGACCTTGTTTCAAAATTGAAGATCACCATTAATAATAATGGATTTGAGCAAAATATGAAAGAATTAGGATTAGAGAGGTAATTTTGCTCTTTATTTTTTCGTTATATTTTCAACATGTTCCTTCACATGCGACGCTAATTTTTTAATGGTAGGCAAAAATATTTTTGATGATGATGAGACTCTGATTCGTCATCTCTTATCTGCTATATAGTACCTGAAGTATTGTCACGATCCAAACTCATAACATGTATTGTCACTTTAGCCAACAGCCCTCACTGATTTGTTCCTTGGGCATAGTTGAAGTCAACTTGGTCTGTATATCAAAAACAGAGGACTTGTGAGCAAAATACTACTGCTATTCTTACACATGGATCTAATATAATTAGTGTTGTAAGTTTAAACATATTACAAACAAGAATAAGAATTAGCGATGAATAAATTTTATAACTAAACATTAAATTTCGCCGCTAATCCAAAATTTGTTACACGCGAGCAATTTTGCCACGGATCAGCGATCATATTAGTAGTTAATTCATTTTTTTAGTATATAACCTAGTGCCATAAGGCCACTATCATGCAGAGAACATTTATAAAAGAGCATTATCCTGGATTTAATTATTATTATTTTTCAAAATCTTGATTATTCATAACATGTTGGTCACTAATTGTTGTGATAAACATGATCCAAATTCATGCTGTGCATCTTTAGTATCATAATGAGCTTTATATAATTAATGTAGTAATTAAGTAAATTACTTATTCTTAAATTTGAACGCACTTGTCTTTTTGTCTGCTCTTCTTTAAAGCCTTCACTTTCCTCATTCCGACATGAAATTCGGCGTAAGGCTTCATGTGAAACCTTAATTCTTCAGAAGCTTGCCAATCTAGAAGTCTATCAGTTCTTCTTTTTGATTTGCCCTCATTGGCTCGCCCTTTGTCATGGATGTCGCAAGTGTGTGATCATATCATTTAAGTTGTTAGAGAAAACACACTTTATTTATTTAATTATGTCTTTAACACACACTACACTTCTTTTATCCTAGCTTAATTTATGTATAACTTGAGTATATTAAAAATAACAAATATTATTGTTTTGTTTGTTAACTATATAGGGTAAAGTTTTATGGATGGCAAGATACATATTCATTCACAAAATCCATTGGTGAAATGATTATCAATAGCATGAGAGATAATATACCAATACTTATTCTTCGTCCCTCCATAATAACAAGTAGCTATAAAGAACCTTTCGCAGGCTGGATACAAGGATTGAGGTAATGATTTTTTTTATTCAGACTTATTCTTTTATCTTTTTGTTAATAATTTATAATTAGTTCATTTAAAATAATGTTTCTAATTAATTTTTTAAATTTTCTCCCTATTAATTAGGACAATCGACCCGTTAATCTTTTTGTATGGAAAGGGGGACCTTCCTTGTCTTCTTGGTGATCCAGACTGTCTTACTGATTTTGTAAGTATATATTTCAATAGTGTTTTAAGTTATATATATTATTAGTATAATGAATTGTTGGTTGATATGATAGTGTAAAAAATTTAATTTACAATTTCGCACTGATCTTATCAAGTTCAAGATCCTTCTTGGTAAAGGTAACCTCTAGTCGGGTTATTGTGCCTTTCAAACCTGCATTCTCAAGAGTTAAACTTTTTACCTTTGAGTCAAGTTGTTTGGATTCAACAATTAAGTCCTTGCAATTCTTTAATCATGTCGTCCTTCGAGTCGACTTGAGTCTCAGGGTCAGATTCACAATTAGAAATAAAACCACTAAAGCAATTAACATCGGGATAGTCAAAAAATTC
The DNA here is from genome assembly GCA_029844215.1 of Przewalskia tangutica. Taxonomy (NCBI): domain Eukaryota; kingdom Viridiplantae; phylum Streptophyta; class Magnoliopsida; order Solanales; family Solanaceae; genus Przewalskia; species Przewalskia tangutica. Next base: position 1,277,769 of record CM056732.1, read on the forward strand.
ATACCTGTCGGATGTTACTGAGTCTGCAGATGTCATCGCTGATGTTGCCAAAAATGTTGTGACATTCGGGACAACACGATCGTATTTTCATCATCCGATGGATCGCTCAAAACAGCGTCAAGATACCGTGACTCCATTTCTGGATCCTCTTCCTCTTCACCTTCATCGTCACTTAGAGAAATCCATAGACTTTTCCCAACTTTTCTTAGCGTGTTTGCGCATTCATTCGCATAATGGCCCCATCCCGAGAACGCATGACATTATACACTTTCGAGCTGCTTGGGATCAAACCTGGTTCGGTCTGAGCTGTTTCTCCTAAGTTGGTTTCCTTTCTGTGTTGTACGAAGGGTTTTAGTGAATCGTGGATTGAAGCCTTGATTTTGGTGCTCTTTGGTTTTAGATTTATTATTGTCACCGTTGATCCTTCTTAACATCGTATTGAATTTTCGAGTGAGAAGGGCAGCGTTAGCACCATCCTCAATCTCTTCAAGATTTTCGTCCTCTTCATTGACTTGCATCTCTAAGGATTTTTCTTGAACTGCAACATCTTTGCCTCTATACAATATCCTTTGGTTTTCCATATTCATCTCATATGTTGTGAGAATGCTCATTAGCGTATGGAGGTCCATTATAGCAAGGTTGTGGGCTTCTTCAATCGCACATATCTTAATATTGAACTTTTCAGGAAGAGAGCGGAGTGCCTTTTCCACAAGTTGATTGTTGGTCAATGAAGACCCAATCACTTGACATTCGTTAGAAATGTCAATCAAATTTTCAAAATAAGTTTTGATATCCTCCGACTCTTCCATGCTTAAACGTTCATATTTACTCATGAGCATGCGGAGCTTCGTTCTACGAACACATGAGCTACCTTCACAATGGGTTTGTAGGGTATCTCAAGCATCATTGGCAGTTGAGCAATTTTGGATGAGTTTGAATATATAAAGATCTACCCATCCAAAAATAGCATTAAGAGCCTTTTCATTGAAGCCTGCACTATTGGTTTCTTTCACACTCCATTCGGCCTCAGGCTTAGGTAATATGCCGTCTTCCTCGTCCGGTGGGAGCATAGGAACAGTATATCCATTTATAATAGATCTTCATGCTCTCACATCAATGGATTTGATATGAGAACGTATGCGAATTTTCCAATATTGATAATTTGATCCATCTAAAATAGAAAGTCTACCAATATTTGGATTAGCCGGATCCATAGTTAAAGTAAAAGGACCTTAGCACTTATTATGTTAAGTGTCGGATCTGATACTACTTGTTTGGTCTCGTGAATTATACTATGAATTAATTAAAATCAAACAAAGAAACAAATACACAAAAGATTATCAAATAAAGGTCGAATGTCAAGCAAAATGTAATTCGACACAAGTGGTGACACTAAGATAAAACTTAAGAAAAACCTTTGTAAGAGTTTAAAATGCAGCAGAATAAAATAAAGAACACAAATGTTTAATTTTCATAGGTTATATATTAATATAACCCATGATGGTCAATGACCAAAAGTATTGTATATATTTATATACAATTGAAATATTCCCTCTTTACAATGTTACAAGAAGATACAAAAGGAATAAAAAGGTTAAGTCGCAGATGACTTATGCCTGAAAAATCTATCTAAAATAGAAGTGATCAACACCTCATTACAATTGCTTCAATGAAAGAACAAATCTAAAATCTAGGCAACACTTGTAATGTCGTACAAAATGTCGTCACAAATACAGGAAACACTTGTTGATCCAGTTTTCGATCTTAAAATCTGGAGAGCTCTCTCGATCTTTTTTCTTCTAATTTTCTGGATATCGAATCTTTGAAGTGACCTCTCTATTTATAGTAGAGAGTTCCCTTAAAAGACTCCTCGATCAGTTGTGTAGGTTGAGCAGAATGTGGAGCACGTGAGCAGTAGCTTGAGGCTGAAAAATCTCCAACAGCGTGGACTGTTTCTTCCACGTCTTGCTCCTCAAGTTATGCAACTTCTTGGACTTGGTCTTCATCGATCCTGATCTGCTTGAAGACTCCTTGCTAAGTCAATTTGCCACGTTTAAAAAGATTACAGTTTCCCTGAAAAAACTGCCCGTGAAGATAGGAAAAATTGTTACCAGAATGTCGGCCAAAATGTCAAGACATTTGTTCCGACATTTTCTGTTTTGGACTTAGTACGAAAAATGATATGTTAGGGAAAATGTCACGACACAGAACCTAACATTAACAATTGCTACTCAAGAACATTTATTTCTTCCCCAAAACCTTGGTCAGATACCTTCATTTAACACTTTTTACTTTTAGTTTTTTTTTTACCAAACATGCTATTAATCAAATTATATTTATAATTAATAATTAACTTATTTTTTAACAAGTATGTCAAAATCTCAAACGACACTTATTTTGGAGCGGAGAAAATAATTTCTGTTTGTGGACCTACTCCTACTTTCATAAAGCCTTACTGGGGAGCAGTAGTCTTTGGGCCCGTCTGAATGTCAGATCTGCATGTGCCTCCTAAAATGAAAAATTTTAGGGACTCTATTTTTTCATTTTTTATTAAGTAGTATTAGCTAGAATTTACTATAAAGACACATAATTCGCAAGTTTTAGCCCAATCAAAGTAGGAGTTGATTAACTTGAAGTTGTATTGAGTTATTATTTACAATTTAAAATAATTTTTAATTATTAAAATCGTATATTTATTTATATTAAGGACCCACTTTTACGAATTAGAACAAGACTCCAAAATGTTTGAGACGTCGCTGTTGTGGAGGACCAAAACAGACACAACAACCTTGAGGAAGTATTAATTGATGTAAGGGAATTTATTACTGATATCTTTGAATTTTTAGTTATTGGCAGTTGAATTTACTACTGACGCCTATGGCCATTGGACAAAGAAAGCTGGAAATAAACTGTCACACTGTGTCAAAGGTTAATTAGGTATTCAATGTCCATGTACTCTAGTTGGTGAGATTAGTTTTCAACAATACAAGTTATGAAACACTTAATAATGTAGAAATTACTTATATAGGAATCAATAATACAATGATCGTTTCTCTTCTTGAGTGATTTTATGTTACAAAAAAAGAAAAAACTATTTTAGTTTCATAAAGTGAAAGTTGAGTGAGTTTTTTGGTACTCATGATGTTTGAGTCATTTATGTGCACACCTGCTAGTTCCACACCATCACATGTATTGAGTAAATTTATCCATTAAAACTTGGACAGATGGAAAGATAACACCTAACATTTTTGCCTCTGCAATCGCATGATTCTCAACTTATTTCATTGATGACTAAGCTATAACCTTAGATGTCACGTGGGGGACATTCGTACTTTTATATATTTGAGTTGCATCTTATCGATATGATATTGTTATTGCTATTTATCCATTTATGCATTAATTTAAATATAAACATCACTTACCCGAAATTGTGTGTACATCACTGCACCCCACGATTAGGAGCTTAATTTTATTAAATATTCATATATGATTTGTTTCAACCATGACCGTTGGTGTATCTTAGTTGGTCGTTTCTTTAGTTAGATAAAATAAATGCAACTTAATTCAAAGTACTATATTTATTATAACCTTACCTTCTAGTAGAATAAAACAAGAGGTGATTGAGACATCACCTGTAGATACGACGTTGTAACAGGTGAATAGGGAACTAAAATGACTTCACATCAATAAGGAAATGCATCGACGATGCAAAATGGAGCAGTTACAACTTTGCTTCCATATAGTACTTATCTCCAATTTTCACTAGAAGAAGCATTTTCTAATAGAAATAAAAATATTAAACATTCGCAAACAACCTGGGATTGTTTTGATGCCAACACGATGAAATACATAACAGTACTTTCTGAAAGAAACTGTTCTACAACAGTTTGGACACAAAACAATTTCGGAAAACAATGCCACGACTTCTCATGTTAAGGAACTTCTGTGCTCCCCAACCCCATAAAAGTGTAAAAAAAAAACTTATGGTAAAAGAAGGCGAGAAATTTATGTGTGTGATGGTTCAAATAAGTTGGAAATAAGCACCATTCAGAAGCTTACTGCAGAGAAGAAAACTGCTATAGATGTAGGATAAAGGAATACATACTATTAAGCCAATGACTTCGTTTTTGATCGGTAGTCTTCAGGGGATCATCAACATCTATGGAAAAGAAGTTTAAAATCATCAATTGTATAGCAAATGAGAGACTCTACTTTCTATGCCCATTGCTACAACAGATGCATTACAAGACTAAAACTTGAAACTATGAATTCAAGACAAGCAGATATATCAACAGGGTTGCAAAGATGATGTGTCACAAGTAACAACAAAGAGAGGATCCACACAAAGCACCTCAACATCCACCCCATGAAAACAAAACAACATCAGCAACATCAATTAACTACACTCAATCCCAAATTAGACTGAATTTATCACAACTATTTTCATGCTAGTTGTCAAACACTCAAACTACCATAACCTTTCTCCTTTATCTGAGTTCAGAACAAGCTAAGCTTCGAAGGGATTCCAAGGAAAATGTTATTCCACTAAAGAAAATGATAAAACAAATATACATTATCAGCAAAGACAAGCCAAAACTTGTGGACGCCAACATGATGCAGAACATGTAAGTTAAGAAACAATACATTTCCAGGACAGACCACCACTTGATAATAAAATTAGAATTTTCAGAAAAAGTTACATAAAACCGAAAGCAAATGCACTTTGAACTTTATAGAACTCCGAAAGACTGCTATGAGTAACTGTGTTACCTCTAAGGTGCTCCACAGCTTCATCCAAGACAAGATTAAGCAGCTGAACATAGCCTTTAAGTGTTCCTACCACTGTGAAGAGAGAATTGAGCAAAGAAAAAAGATCGTACTTTGTGCACAGAATTTCAATGCAGCCCATAAATGTCTAGATTTAAATGTATCTAAATAAAGAGACTGTATCTAAATAAAGAGACTGTATGACAAACCTTGTCTTCCACCAGTAAGCTTGACTTGCACACCCTTGTCAACAAATTTTGCCAAGTCTAAAACTGTTTCTTTTCTGCCAGACTGAACAATGTAACAAGAAAGTGTATGAGGCGAGTATAACAATTAAAATTCCATAATCAGAATTTACACATTTCCTCCACCTTGCTGTTGCATAAAAAATATGGCACTGCACCTTTACTAACATGTACTCCCTCCGTTCCAATTTATGTGACACTGTTTCGTTTTTAGCTATGTTGCTCGGACTCTTCACTTTCGGTGTCACACCAGTGTCGACACGACATGGGTGTGGGATCCGTACCCGATCTGGTCAATCGATTTTGGGTACTTTGACCAAAATCGACGGAGAAGTTCCGGACAGATTCAATGATTTCTTTAATCAACACAAAATCTAAGGTGAAATTGAAGAAAATGGAATACCTTGTATATAGAAATTTCTATGTCACTCCTTTTCCTTTTATTTCCTTACGGATTCTCCTCTTGATCAATATTTTCACACAATATCTCATAGTTTAGGTATTAGGTTGTACAACTCTATTTTTAGATATTTATATTTGAATTATTTTTACCCGAATTCCCGTACCCGTATCCATACCTGGATTCATATTTCCGAATCTTAAAATTTAGATCATGAAGGATCTGACCTCTAGATGCACACCAATATCAGACACCCGTCCGAGTCTGAGCAACTTAGGTTTGTAGTCGGTCCCTTCTGGAAAAAATGATACTACCTTTCTATAATTAGTAAGAATTTGAGTACAAATTTTTTATTTTACTCATTAACCTTAATGAGATGATTTATAGGCACACAAATATATGTAGCTTATTTTAGACCAAAAAAATCCTTTTTCTTCTTCTCTCTTTTTATCCCAACTTACGGAATCTATACAGTTTCCAACTATTTTTAGAAATATAAAGTAATAAACGTTCATGCTGATCCTTTCTTGTTTCACTTTTTTCCTCAAGAAATCAACTTAGGAAGAAGGAAACTGAGTAAAAAAGGGCAGCCCGGTGCACTAAGTTCCCGCTATGCGCGGGATCCGGGGAAGGGTCGAACGAAAAGGGTTTATTGTACGCAGTCTTACCCTGCATTTCTGCAAGAGTCTATTTCCACTGGTTAAACCCATAACCGGTCACATGACATCAACTTTAACAGTTAATCCAAGACTCCCTCCGAAGAAGGAAACTGAGTATGGTGAAAGTAATAACTTACCATTCTTTTGTATATCTAAAGAGTTTTCTTTTTCCAACTAATGGAACAAATTTTCTACAAGCAAGGTCGATATATCCTGCAATAGAAAAACATAAATTGTTCAAAAATAACAGAAACGAGCACATAGTTAAATAAACCAACCTCAAACAATTAAGAGTTAATATCGAGCAATAATAAAAAAGGACAGCCTGATGCACTAAGCTCCCGAGCAATTAAGAGTTACTATCGAGCAATAATAGTGCCATTGAAGCATACTAAGATCAGAAATCATAAGGAAAATTAAAACTTTAAAGGCAAACTAGAACAACTTGAAGAGTGAAGTCTAAATCATCTATTTAATCTCTAGAAAAATAGGAATAAATTACAAAAATAATTAAAATAATAATAAATAGAAAAATTACCTGGATAGGACGAGCAATCCAACGAACAATAACTGTTGGAGCACCACCAGTATCAATGGCGACAGAGAGAAACAACCCTAGTTTTCTATACAGAGTTTGTTGATCGGGTCGGGTATTTGATTTATTACATATGGTCTGTGGGACTGGGAATGGGAATTTGGGTTGATTTTCACAAATGTTCCTTTTAGGCAGGGATGTCAATGGGGGCGGGTAAGGGTATCCGTACCGTACTCGTCACCTAAAATACACCTCCATCCCTCATCAATCATCAATCATCACCCATGTAAATTCTCCACCCGTCTCCGCCCTACTTATTTTGCGGATACCCACTTACCAGGCGGGTATCCATCACCGGTAGTAAAAAAAATTATATAATAAAAAATGAGGTCAAGAAAATGGAAAAAATGAACTTTTTTCGCTATGATGTATCAAAGTCTGAAATTTTACCAAAATATTAGGAATATTAAAAAGTTAAAATAAAGCGTGAAATTTACATAGAAGAAAATAAGAAATTTTCTAGTCCTTTCAAATAATCACAATTATAAAAAAAGGAAAAAAATAGAAACTCCAATGTTATTATCAAAGTTGTCACATATGCACTGGTAGAGTTGTTGTATTCTACCATACATTTTCACACAAAAACATTAAAAAATTTGAAGGTTACCGTACACTTTATTTTAAATGAATAATAAAATAATAATAATAAGTTGATCACTTGACAAGAATAAAGAATTTCAAGTCTTTGTCTAGTTAAGAATACTAGAAAATCAGCATAATTAAATAATCCAACACAAATATGTACGGAGCTGTAGCGGGGCAGGTAGCGGGGTGGAGCGAGTGCGGGGCGTATCTTATATGAAATTCACCTCCGTCCCACTACCCATGACGGATAACATTTTTGATACTCATACCCGCTCCACCACCCACCAAATCATCTCCATACCCGCTCCAACTAGAATGGATACGGGGCGGTACCCGCATTTACCCTCCGACTGACATCCCTACTTTTAGGTAATTATTTCAATCATATCCCTATTTTTACAAGTTGTGAAAATATAACCTCGAAAAATTATTGTTATAAAATATTAATCTCGAATCTAATATTTATTCATGTGTTTCTCAATTTAAATTGTCGTCTAATGTTTAAATAATTTATAAATTTGTAGACCACATTTAATGTTTTCTTATCATAATCTAAAAAGTTCATACGTTATAAGAAAAATAAAAGAATATCATTTACTAGTAAATTATTATTAAAGTGATAACTGATAAAAATTTCTGGAGTATTTAAATATCAAATATATGTATCATGTTACATATATAACCTAAAATTAACTTGCTATTTAATTAGCGGAAATCAAACAGAACCCATAAGTATTATTTGCTAATAAAACAGAACCTAAAATAGTACCAGTGTCTTCCATTGAACCAAAATAACACTACTTACATATGTATTATTTGCTAATAAATCCGGCAAAGATGGATTCAACATTCACCGGCGACGCCGTTATTGGCGGCGGCGATGTGTCGAAATCGTTGGCGGTGATTGCGTGCACTGCAATGGCGATTTTATATGTTGCGATGTTATATGCTCCAACGTTGATTCTTCGATTATCGCCGTCAGATTCGTTTCAATCATATATGATCCGACGGTTCATATGCGCTGGCATTTCATCTGTGTTTTCACTCATTGCTTGCTCTCTTATCCTCACTGTAAGTTCTTTTATCTGATATTATCGAAATCGTTGGCGGTGATTGCGTGCACTGCAATGGTGGATTTTCTTGATCATATTTAGTCGAAAACAACCTCTCTATCTCTCGAGTTAGGGGTATGATCTGCGTACACACTACCCTCCCCAGACCCACTTACTTGTGGGACGGGGTATGTTGTTGTATGTAGAGGAAAATACTTTCCAAGTTCCCAACATTTTTAAATTTTAAGAGATAGGAACATTATACTAAGTGGAACTGCCACCTGCAGTAGAATTTTCTTCTGTAACTTCTATATCTATAAAAGGCTAAACAAGTGAGGAAGGAAGCTTCTTAATCCAAGTTAAGAGAAGCTCTATTTAAATTCTACACCTTTTTTGTGTTCATAATTTTCATATACATTAAGTCAACATAGTGTTCGTGTAGATATATCTAAGTACATTATTTGTCCATTGAAGGTCAAGTATGTTCATTTGGAGTGATGACTCTCATGCTACAATGAGTTGACAACTAATGTCACGGGTGTGGACGTATGGGTAATAATCCAGAGACTAAAAGGAATAAAGGGTGAGGTATAATTAGAGAATAAAAAAAAAGAAATTTTATCAACAAAACAACAGAAGGGGGCGCTGGCATTTGTACAAAAGCAGGACTATGCTCCCTACCTATTGTAAGGATCCAATGACTCAATATAGTTCAGCAAAGAATCAAAATAATTTACATCTTTCATCTTACACCAGAAAAACTAACAAAAATTGTAGAGATTTATTCTTTATACAATTGAAATGCAACAACTTTTCCTTCAAACATTTGGAATTCCTTTCAATCCATATTGTCCATATTAAGCAAAGAGGTTACTGTTCAATGTTACCTTGACACTTTGCTCTATCTTCTGGTTTCTCCAACGGGTAAATGTGTCCATCAGATTGCTAGGTGTCACCCATTTTATTCTGAATCTTTCCGCAGCATCTTCACAAAAAAAAAAAATCTGCACATGCTTATCACTCTCTACCGCAAATTTGTTTGGGTTAAACAGACACTACAGCAATGCAATCCAAGTGAAGCATACAACTTTTATGGTGCTTTGCGTTTCCATGTCCACGGATTGTCACTACCAATACATTTAGTATTGATTATCTCCACCAATAGTTTAGTATTATTTTACTTACAAGCTCCATCCTTTTCAGCCTTCTACCATTATGTCACTCTGTGTTGAGAGCTCTTTGGCACATTCTAGTTTCCAATTAGTTGTGCCACACTCTCGATATCCAATCAAAAAAAAAATCTTTTGTTTTTCAGGTTCCATCTATTTCCTTTTCTACACTCAGCTATAGTTGCTTTCTGATTAGATAATATGGCCTATAGGTTTGGATATATCTCAATTTGAGGTGATTCTACCAGCCATGCATCCTTATCCTGAGGTTGTACCAAATTCAAATGTTAAGATACCCCTTCTTGTTTAAAATAAAGTGGGAGCATGATGTCTCCTCTGATCCTTTTCATTCTCTTTGTATGTGTGAGTTTTTTCTGTCTGCTTGTGTATATGCCCATTCTAATTCTCAATTAGGCTATGTATCATCTCTTATGTAGCTCTTATACTAAATACTTATATTTTGCTGGAAGCCAGGACTTGCCTTGGTTTTACATAATCAGGGTCCATTCATCCATGAATGAATTATTGGTGTTGCAACTTTTGTGCAAAGCTTCTTTTACCAGCAACTTCCTCTTATATTCTCGATCTGATACAATTTCCAATCTTTCAGATTCAGTGGGGTAAATCTCACCTTTCCGGTGTTTATGGCATCAGATTGGATCATATCGTAAGTATCATATCTTCACTAGATTATTTATTTTGCATGAGACAATGCTTTGCATGTGGTTGTTATCAAGTTCTGCTCTTTTATGACTCGCAGATTGAGAAAGTGTGACTGATTGCTGAAATGCAATTTTATGTTTAAAACAGTGGCAAGCTGTCGTCTTTCCTCTTGCATTGACTTCCTTAATGTACGCTGGCACTTTGATCCTCAACCTGTTATTGTTGCTAGACTCGGGCCAAGAAGATCGGGAAAATGGAGGAAGCCTGTCACTTGACATTATTAAAAATGTTGTCCATGAATTTATTGAAGCGATCTCTTCAATGGCGTCCAATATTCAAGCATGGCGTAATTATCTTGTGGTCAGTTACTTTACTAGAATGCTAATCTGGTTACCTTCTCTGTTCACTATGTTAGTGCACTTGTCTATCTGATTTTCGTTTAAGGATCAGGATTTACTTGAATCCTTCTATTTCATGGTTGCGAGATCAATAATAAGCTTACCCTCAAACTTCTGTTATTACTAACTCACTTTTGAAATAGCTTTCATGCCACCATCTCCCAGCATATTTCGTATATATACTAACACATTTTCGTATTAAGGTAGAAGGGTAGTGGGTACCATTCCCGGAGTTTTAGCATTATTCTTGTATTCTCTTATTCTTAGATATCTATTACTATCAGTTGCTTTTTGTAGCATCGGTTATCTTATTATCTTGTTGTTTCCGCTTGTTGCTACTGCCTCTTTTTCTTCTTTCTTTGAGCCGTGGGTCTCTTGAAAACAACCTCTCTACCTTCTCAAGGTAGGGGTGAGGTCTGTGTACACACTACTCAAGGTAGGGGTTTGTTGTTGTATACTAACACATTTTCGTATTTTAAATTATAGATAACATCAAACTAGAATAATATAGTCTTCTACTTTTTTTTTTTCTCGGGGGGGGGGGGGGAGGTGTTAGGATTTGACGACCCAAATCCGAGATGTATAGTGGTTCACCACAGTATATGGGCCGTAATTCTCAAAATACCCTCCAGTAATTAACCTTATTTGATCGGCGTTCCGAACTTAGCCGATCAGGTCTTTATAGTGAACCTTAGCCGATCAAGTCTTCATAGAGTCGGTTGTCGGGAATGAATTAGGCTCCACACCTCAACAATCTCCCACTTGGAGACTAACTTCATTCATCTGTCTCCATCTGCAGCGGCAACTTCGATCCTCATCCACGGAGTCCACAACTTCAGTATCATTCGGTACGGCCTTCGTAAGCATGTCTGCTGGATTCTGACTTCCTGGGATCTTCTCAAGCACTAATACTCCATCTTCCAAAGCCGATCTGATGAAATGATACCGTAGTTGTATGTGCTTGGTTCGAGCATGGTAGACCGGGTTCTTTGCCAAATGAATGGCACTCGGGCTATCACAGTATATCACACTCCCCTTATGGTCCTGATCCAATTCCTGCAGAAAATATTGTAGCCACATCATTTCTTTCGTGGCCTCCGTCACGGCAACGTACTCAGCCTCATAGCTCAAGAGAGCTACTATTTTCTGCAACTTTGAAACCCAGCCGATCGCAGTACCTCCGAAAGTGTAAACATACCCGGACATGCTCTTTCGGCTGTCGACATCACCACCATTGTCAGCATCAACATATCCCTGCAATCATGTCTCTGACTTTCGAAAAAACAAAGTTAAACTTGAGTTGCCCTTCAGATACCTGAAAATCCACTTCACAACCTCCCAGTGTTGCTTTCCCGGATTGCTCATAAACCTGCTAACAACTCCCAGTGCATGTGGTCCTGATCCAATTCCTGCAGAAAAGATTGTAGCCACATCATCTCCATCAATTGTAGCCACATCATCTCCATCGTGGCCTCCGTCTCGGCAACATACTCAACCCCACAGCTCGAGAGAGCAACTATTTTCTGCAACTTTGACACCCAGAGTGTAAACATACCCGGACGTGTCGGCTGTCGACATCACCACCATTGTCAGCATCAACATATCCCTGCAATCCTGTCTTTGACTTTTGGAAACACAAAGCTAAACTTGAGATGCCCTTCAGATACCTGAAAATCCATGTTCATGACGATTTCAGTTTGACTAGCTTCTTGAATGGTTTATCATGCCATACTTGGAAATTCTTAAGGATCTCTCTGAAGAGCTTCCTTTTTGCTGCATCCTATTCAAATTCTTTTTGCTGCATCCTATTCAAATAAACTAAATACTGTATGTATTTGCTGAATACACATTTTTCAAGTCCTATCAAATGGGTGTGTGCTTGACATGAAGTCCAAGATATTTGGTATCAAGCTCCTTCAATGTATTATCTTGCAGATTCTCCTGTCGCATTAACAAATAGAAGATGACCTGTTTTACTGTAGGGCCAAAAGAATATCAAAAAGTGGTGTTGCATGATAAATTATGACAAGATACTTTGTTAGCGTTAAACCAATTTCAAACATTATAGATTTGCAATGGTATATAGTATTTACTAAAATAGCTTATATGTCCAAGTCTCCCGCTTCAATAGCTTTTATTGTGAGAGTTTAGCTTTAACTTTTTAGAGGATGTGTTAAGTAGTGCGGTTGTAATTTAATTGCAGGAATGGTGATAACTAAATATGTGTATTGGTTAGTCTTAGAAGATCTCCATTTCTTAGGTGCAACCAGATACTCCAACATGTTGTGAGAAATGTTTTAGCATGTGGTCTTTTTGAAGTTATTGATACATTGTGTGTACTTCACCTTATCTTTATTTCGAGAAAAAAACAAAATAAAAAGAAGAAATCACATGATGTGCATTTTCTCCTTATTCATGTCAGAGCAAAATCTCAAGGAGCTACCATCTATAAACGTGAGCATATATTTGGTACTTAATTCTTTTTTGGACGATGTTCATTTTAACAGGCCCCACTTACAGAAGAGCTGGTTTTTAGAGCTTGTATGATACCTTTGCTTCTTTGTGGAGGATTCAGCACCTATACAGTGGTGTTTCTTTGTCCTATATTTTTCAGTTTAGGTAAGTACGAGCTACAAGGATTTCATTTTCAGATAAAACTTTCAAGAAACGTGAGATTTACTTGCATATATTTTTAGGATTTAAGAGTTAAGGTATATGCCTTCCGGGAAGTAAGTTTTGCATTTTCTTGGTAAAATCACATGTCTGCTCAACTTTTATGCTTATAATAAGATTTCCTGCTAAGAAAGAAACTCGAAGTTTTCGCAATGTAGTTTTTATTCTCCTGTGTTCGAGATACGGATAATGCACCGCTAAGATACATTGGTCCTATGAAACAAAGCGACTATAAAATATTAGTTAAAGCCATGAAATTCATTCATTTAATGGAATTAAATAATGTCTTACTCAAAGAATTCATTTAGGTGAATTCTAACTGAAGCAAGTGCACATTGAGTATTCAGAACTAACAATGAAAGTACAATATACATGTCAATAGTTGTCAAGCAATGATTAAAAGATAGGTATCGTATTAAATATTATTGATCTTGACATCAAAGTATCTAAAATCCCCATAATGACTTTAGTTACTTTTGACTAATATAAATTCCAGTAAGTCAGGGGACACGTACACCAAAAACCTGAATGTGGTACTTTTGCAACTTTGTGCTTCAGCATTAGAAACACTATTATGGTTTGGAACATGCTGTCAATGAGCTGATGTAATATTGAAGCAAAAATGGTACGGAAACACCTGCTATGTAGGTATATATCCTAAAGCTTCTTTATTTTTGTATACACATCAGCAAAGAAAAAAGAATGTTATTTAAGTATGTATATCTGGCAAAAAGATTGGTCTCCCCATTCACAGGCATTGGCGTTCTCCAATATATTTATATACAATGAAATAAGTATTTGAATAGTCAAATAAAAAAGGAGATGTTATTCATTGTTTGTTTCATATTGGCTAACTATTAGACTTAAGGTGAAGTGTGCTAGTTTAATTGAAACTGTGGATAGTTTTTCATTACCTCATCAGGATCAACTATTGTGTTATCTGCTTGCAGCTCATTTAAATCATTTGGTAGAACAAGCTCAACGAAGCGGCAGCTGGCTTAAAGCTCTTACGATTGTAGGTGCGATCTTTGTCTCCACATGAAATGCTTATTTATCAGAAGTCTAATATGAATGGACCATTATATGATGCTTTCATTGGAAAGAGTATCGTGTGATTTAAGTTTGAGTTTCTATTAGAGTGACACTCCTGGAAGTAGTATATCCTAGTAGGATTAATTGCATCAAATCTTGAGCATGTATAAAGCCTGCCAGTTCTCTACATCTTCTTTCTCCGATATCTCGATGGATTAAGCAATTTTGCATTTGTTTAACCACATGGGCAAAGTGATATTCAGCTTGCGTGCATACATCATACATGTCACCCCTAAAAATCAGAATATATTGAATTAAGACCAACTGCATCAAAGTTTGAATGTTAATAGAGTCTGTCAGTTCACCAGGAAGACAGTCCAAATTTTGGGAGAATCATATGGAAGTGCTAGAGAGAAAAAATGCTCCCCTTTCTCTCTAACTCCCTGGAAATTCCGATTCATGCTCTCCTTTCCGTCTCGCCTTCTATCCCCTTTGATTAATCTTTCTTCTGCCTTCCCCGCCACTCATTCTCTTTCCTTCTCTCTTTTTAGTTTTCTATGGATCATCTTTATAGGCGATCAACGTAAAACTAAGCCACCTATCCAATCGACCGAAATACTTGTTGGAAATTTATTAACATGAAATAAAGTTAATCCTATTATTTATGACTCGAACAATTGGGGCCCCGCACGTCGGAAACGTCGTTTCCACACACGTGCACACATAGTACTATCGTAAATTTCCTTAGTGAAAGATATTGGTATGTATACAAAATGTTTGAGACATGAAATGATAGACGGTTATTGGCCAAATGACAAGTGTTTCACGTTGGTAAGTGAAGGGCCGCAGCGTCAGAGCGCCACGACGCCTCCAGCCAGCGCCGCGACGCTAACTGGGCAGAATACCACTGGAGTTCACTGGTTGTCAGGCCCCGCGGCGCCTCCAGGCAGGGCCGCAACGCTTTGATGGCAGAATGTTCGACGGTAGCTGAAAAGTTTATGACTTTTGGGCTGGTTTGGGGCATTGATTCCCCACGAATTTGCTCATGAATTCAATCATTATTTGGCTGAATTGTAACCCCATATTAAGTGATATTACATGGTCATTGAAGGCCATTACTTGGCTACATGGAAAGTCATCTTCTTGCACTATAAATTGAAGTCTTGGCTCTTTTGAAGAACACACCAAACTTCAGATTTTTCCAAGTTTTTCTTCTCCTCTAGCATACTACCACACACTCAAAGACTCTTCTTTTTAGTAAACACTTGAGTTATCCTTTGTTCAATTGTTTGTTGTTGTTTTATCTTGGGAGACAAGTTGTCAATAGCCGTTAAGGAATTTATACGGGGCAATATTGTCTTAAGGACAGATTAAACATCAATCGACTCAGCAAACCACTTTCTTTGTTCTTATTTCCAGATTTGTAATCAAAGTTGTTGTTGCTTACTTTTCCATTTTCCTTGTAACCGCAATTGTAACTCACAATCTTAAGACAATATTCGTTGTTAGCAACAACAAGATTACAAGATGACTGGATTCAACGCTGAAACTTCCGCTACTGCTCAAGGAAACTCTAATGCCTTCACCACCACTGCTCAGGGCACAACTAGTGCCAACCCCACTGCTTCTCAAGGCACTCACAACGCCTTTGTCA
The DNA here is from genome assembly GCA_029844215.1 of Przewalskia tangutica. Classification (NCBI taxonomy): domain Eukaryota; kingdom Viridiplantae; phylum Streptophyta; class Magnoliopsida; order Solanales; family Solanaceae; genus Przewalskia; species Przewalskia tangutica. The sequence goes on from CM056732.1 coordinate 1,293,661, forward strand.
CTGCTCCTGGGAACGCTCCCGTTCCACCACCCGCCGGTTTCCACCATGAACGCCCTGAGAAATTCATGGGCACAAATTTTAAAAGATGACAGCAAAAGATGTTCTTCCTGACGGTTATGGGAATGTCTCGTTTCCTAACCAAAGATCCTCCAAAAGTTGGAGATGAAGTGGACCCTCAGCCTAATGAAACGGCGGGAGGGGGTCAAGATATCCATGTCATTAATGGCATGAAGATGACTCAAGATACTTGGAGTCATAGTGAGTTCCTTTGTCGGAACTATATCCTGAATTGTTTGTCCGATCCTCTTTACACGGTATACTGCACCGTTGGCACTGCCAAAAAGTTGTGGGATAAACTTCAGAAGAAATACAACGCACAAGATGCGGGATCTAAGAAGTTCATTGTTGGGAAATTTCTGAAATTTCAAATGGTGGACAACAAAATTGTGGCATCCCAAGTCCAGGAATTTCAAATGATTTTACATCACCTGGATTTGGAAAGATTGAAGCCTAACGAGCAATTCTTGGTTGCCTCATTAATTGAGAAGTTACCTCCTTCATGGAATGAGTTACCTAAAACTCAAAACGAAAGAGATGACCTTAGAGGAACTTATTATCAAACTCCAGATTCAGGAGGATAATAAGAAGGTCATGCCAAAGTAGAAACTACCCGCTGAGGCTAAGGCAAACCTGGTGGAAGCCAAAGGGAGTTCAAGCAAGAAGCGAAAATTTCAGAAGGACGATAAGGGCCCAACTACTGAACAAGTTTAAAGGGACTTGCCATCACTGCGGTAAACCTGGTCACATGGTCAAGGATTGCCGCAAACTCAAGAATGAGAATAAGGCCAAAGGCAAGACTAAGTCTAACATCGTCGAAGACACGCTCGTAGACGATATGATTTAGGAGTTCTCGGCAGTGGTACTTGAAGTCAACTTCGTTGAGAATCCTATGGTGGTGGATGGACACGGGTGCTACCCGTCACATCTGTTCCAACAAAGACGCCTTCTTCACATATACACCAGTCACGGATAAGAAGTTGTTCATGGGAAACAATGCTTCTTCAGAGGTGCTCGGACTAGGAAAGGTAATCCTGAAGATGACTTCCGGAAATGAGCTTAATTTCTGGACCTTTGTTGGTGAATGCTTGTTTTAGGCTAGTGTTTGAGGCCAATAAATTTGTAATCACTAAAAATGGAACATTTGTAGGAAGGGGCTTCGTCTGTGAAGGCCTCTTTAAAGTTAATGCTTCATCTGTAATGATTGCTCCTATTATTAATAAAATTGAGCCTTCTACTTATTTGCTTGAGTCTTCTAATTTATGGCATTATGATTAGGACATGTAAACTATCAATTTATCCAAAGATTGCTAAAGTTAGAGTTGTTGCCGTCTATCAATGTAAACCCTCAACGTAAGTGTAAGGTGTGCGTAGAGGCAAAACTTTCAAAGAATCTCTTTAGATCCGTCGAAATGGAAACCGCTCCTCTAGAACTCATACACACCGATATATGTGATTTGAAGTTCGCTAAAACTAGGGGGAATAAGTACTTTGTGACTTTCATAGATGATAGCACAAGATATTGTTACCTTTACTTACTAAAAAATAAAGATTAATCCTTTGAAGCTTTCAAACACTACAAAGGAGAAGTTGAGAACCAACTAAGCGGACGGATTAAATCAATCTGTAGCGATAGAGGGGGAGAATATGTAGTGCCTTTTGAAGAAAATCGTGCCTAATCGGGCATTGTTCATTAAACGACGACTCCTTACTCACCCCAATCAAACGGTGTTGCTGAACGCAAGAATCATACGTTAAAGAAAATGATGAATGTTTTGCTCATCAATTCAGGCCTTTCCCAAAACATATGGGGAGAAGCTGTCCTTACCGCTTGTAAAGTTACTGATTACACTATTCGAGATATCCAGTTGTACTAGAGGGGTACGGTGATGCAAACTGGATATCTGATATATAGAGAACACCAAGTCCACCAGTGGGTATATATTTACAATTGGTGGTGGGGCTGTGTCTTGAAAATTCTCTAAGCAAACTTGCATCGCCCGATCCACGATGGAATCAGAGTTTATCGCTTTAGACAAAGCAGGAGAAGAAGCTGAGTGGCTTCATGACTTCTTAGAGGATATCCCATGTCGATAACCGCACTCTTCAGAATGATTCATCGCGATACCGATCGGCTCTAGGAAGGGCACGAAGTTCTATGTACAACGGCAAATCTCGTCATATCCGATGGAGACATAAGACCGTTAGACAGCTGATCACCACGGGTATTATTTCCATATTATATAAAGTCAAAGAAAATATAGCAGATCCCTTGACGAAGGGCATACCCAGACATCAGATATTCTTCCTGTCTAGGGGAATGGGCCTAAAACCCAATCACTAAGAACTGATACCGCGGACACCCAACCTTACAGACTGAAGATCGCAAGAATTAGGTTCAATGGGAAAATTAAGTCGTAAAAGTTCAGTGGAGCGCTTCGGTGGAAGCAAGAGCACTTCGGATAATTCTTTCTAATAGAAACATGAATCCAAGGTCGTTCCCGTAATAGACATTAAGTGCTACCTGCAGAGTGGGTAAAGGTTAAGTTTTCAAAACCTTTAATGATCCTCAACGATTGAGGTTAGGTTTGGGGAAACTTTTAATGGTTCCTAACACTCGTGGAGTGGGGTATAGAAGGATACGTTGTAGGAGACCACCTATTTAAGTGCGAGGACTGACCGCCTCAAATGAACGCACTTAAGAATCCAAGACGTGTCCATGGCCTCAACGGACAAAACCTTAAAGAAGAACAGAGTAAGGAAAGGTGTTTTGTTGGTACCATTGTCTTGACTTACACTAAACACTGACGGTTCAAGACATCGCGTTCACCGCGCAGTAAGTCTGATGGTATTCTACTATGGAAGGTTCAAAGCTACGACTACCTATCCAGATGCGACATCGATCCACCGGAAGATTGCTAGAAAGACACCATGTGTGTGCGCCAAAATCTCTTTCAAGAGGAGATTGTTGGAAATTTATTAACGTGAAATAAAGTTAATCCTATTATTTATAACTCGAACAATTGGGCCCTGCATGTCGAAACGACGTTTCCACACATAGTACCAATGATCGTAAATTTTCTTAGTGAAAGAGATATTGGTATGTATACAAAATGTTTGAGACATGAAACGATAGACGGTTATTGACTAAATGACAAGTGTTTCACGTTGGTAAGGGAAGGAAGAAGTGTACGATGGATAAAAGATGAAATGTGTCGGAAATCGCCGCGGAGCCGTGAAGGATCGCGGCGCAACACCATCGGAGCGCCACGACGCGTCCAGCCAGCGCCGCGTCGCTAATTGGGCAGAATACCACTGGAGCTCACTGGTCGTCAGGCGCCCCGCGACGCTTCTATGGCAGAATGTTCGACGGGAGCTGGCAAGTTTCCGACTTTTGGGCTGGTTTGGGGCATTTGATTCCCCACGAATTTGCTCATGAATTCAACCATTATTTGACTGAATTGTAACCCCATACTAAGTGCTATTACATGGCCATTGAAGGTCATTACTTGGCTATATGGGAAGTAATCTTCTTGCACTATAAATTGAAGCCTCGACTCTTTTGAAGAACACACCAAACTTCAGATTTTTCTAAGTTCTTCTCCTCTAGCATACTACCACACACTCAAAGACTCTTCTTTTTAGTAAACACTTGAGTTATCCTTTGCTCAATTGTTTGTTGCTGTTTTATCTTGGGAGACAAGTTGTCAATAGCCGTTGAGGGATTTATACGGGACAATATTGTCTTAAGGACAAATTAAACATCAATCGACTCAGCAAACCACTTTCTTTGTTCTTATTTCCAGATTTGTAATCAAAGTTGTTGTTGCTTACTTTCCCATTTTCCTTGTAACCGCAATTGTAACTCACAATACTTTGTTCGTTGTTGGTCACAAATCATTTGAAGTCAAGGAAAGGGCTACTGAATGTGACTGACGGTACATCACAAACCAGGCTCCGTCAGTTGCATATTCATCAACAAATCCACTTTGCTTTTGATTATGTCGGATTATGCTACGCACCTCGAATGTATGGGCAAAGTCCCAAGCAGACGGGTCACCAGAGAGAAGCTGGCCACATCTCATTTTTTTAAACCTTAAACCACTTGGGGAAATATCAAAGAATGTTACCTTTTTCAAGTAAAGAAGAAGAAGTATCATTATCTCTGAAGTCAGACATCTGATAAGCTTTTGGAGATTTGCAGAACCAACACTCCTTGAGCTACAGTAGCCCACCCCCCCCCCCCCCCACACACACACAAAAAAAAACACACACGTAGGATTGTTACCGGTCCGAAATATTAAAATTCCTGCTTTACATAATGAGTGAATTGCCAAAATAGTACTCTCTAATTTCCATTTTCTTTCCTACATATCTTGCGATATACAATAGATTTTAACGTACGAATTTCGTGGTAATGTTTCCGAGAATGTCAATTTCAGTATTGGAAATTCAATTTAAAAAAAAAATTGTTGGGCCCCGTCGACCCGATCCGACCCGAGAATAATATGATCAACGAAATTTTTTTTTTTTAACTTTTCTAATAGAATAAATGTACAATATAAACTTATAAATTTACATTCCTACAATATATGTGACATGTGGAATATTGATTAAATACTAACTAATATGTTATTATCCTTGTGGCAAAATTAGTAGTAAAATGGGAATTAATTTTTGGGAATAGTATTCTGGGAATAATTTTTCCAGAGAGAGTACTATTTTGGCAATTCGCTCTTACATAATATATATTAACAAACTTAAAGCAATATATAATAGCAATATTCCAAGGATTGATAAGATAGTTACCGGGTATCGGACCGGGACTGATAACATATAAGTTATCGGGTAATTAGACCGGGTTGCCAGACCGGATCCTTATCGGATCGGTACTCGTATCCGGACCGTTAACTTTTCGGTCCGGGTATTTCGGTCCGATTCTCGGGTGTATCCGGACCGATAACAGCCCTACACACACGCACTAAAAAAAGGCAATGCTGAAGCCATGAAAATTCACAAATGGCTCACTAATCCTCTATTTTTTAAAGAATCCACTAGCAAATCCGGAATCAGCATTAAGGATGACAACCTCAGATTATAGGCAAAATCAAGATTGGTGCATTCCATTTAGAAGGCTTCTTAATGACTGAGGAATCAAAGGTTACACACAGATGCTCCAACTCATTAACCACATCCCACCTTTTTGTGCTCACCAGATCTCTTTAAACGGAATTTACATTCCAAATGAGTCTCTCTGTGAAAAGCTGCTACTCCTCTCCTTTATTTGCTCTTCTTCTTCTCTCACTGATTGGCCCGGGAAAACAATATAGAAGAACAAGGCTCCTAATAAAGCCAATTGCTTCATTTGGATTGTGGCTAATGGAAAATGCCTCAGTTTGGACAAATGACAACCTGCAGAAGAGAGGTCACCACCTCTATAATAGATGCATACTTTGCAAGGAAGAAGAGGGAAAACATCCACCACATCTTTCTTCATTGCAAAGTTTCCTCACCTCTGAAATCTGGTGTTTAACATTTGGGTACCTGTTGGCTGTTGGTGCATGCCAAGATCTTTTTTAGGAATTTTTGCATGCTTGGCTCAGGAGAGGCATCATTAAACCCTTCTTTCCTACCTGAATAACATCGCTGCAGTAGAATGCAGGATCAAATGCTAGATTTCTTTAAGACGGGAATGACACTATACTTTAGCTCAAAATCAACAACATGGCTGTGGCAAATTGTTAGAGCCCGAAACCATGCTGGACTTTTTCTGTTCATTACATCCTCCGTGATGTTAATACTACTTTTTGGATGTAATCTTTTTTAGATTTTAGCTGGCTTACATCAATAAACTTAACTTCTTTACAAAAAAAGTAAAGCTCGTTACTTGTGTTTGGTTAACTACTTTACTGACTTGGGGTTCTTTCTCGTAAGTGGTATACCTACACCCCGCACGCACACTCACTATATCTGTTCACCACATCTTTCCTTCTCATGTTTGGATGGCGTAAGAAGTTTTGCATTTTCACCACATAGGGACAAAGTGATATTTAGTTTGCATTCAAACACGGCTTTTATGTTTTCAGGCTTCCAGGTAGGCTACACGGTCATCTTTGGATCATACGCTTCATTTCTCTTTGTTCGGACAGGTTAGTGATGCTTACACTGTTTTATTCATATGGAGAATGTCCGTTCATCTTTTATTCGATTTTTTTCTGTTGGAAATACAATGGATATACGGGAATAATATACAATTACTACTAGTGCTTAGAAAGGATAAACAATTACAATACAACAGGCTTGAAGCCTAACATGAGTTGTTACAACAACAATGATTGTTGAAGATCTTGATCTTCAGTCTTAAATCCGTCTTGGAGTCTTGGATCTTGAGGTTGGAACTGCAGCAATCCCCTTGATCTTTATAACCTGAAATCAAGAGAAACTAAATTTGGTAGTGTTATAGTTGTGTTGCTGAGTTCAGTGATATTCACTTAGTCCTTAAGATAATATTGTCCTGTATGAATCCTTTAACGGCTATTGGTAACTTGTCTCCCAAGATAAAACAACAACTAAACAAATGAGCAAATGATACTCAAGTGTTTCTCAAGAAGAACCTTTGAGTGTGTGAAAGATATGCTAGAGAGGAAGATGTTCAGAAAATCTGAACTATACAAGAATGAGGTGTGTTCTACAATTAAGCCAAGGGCCTCAATTTAAAGTGTGTGTAAGATGTCTTCTCAACTAGCCAAGTAATGGCTTCAATGCCATGTAATGACACTTATTTGGGGTTACAATTCAGCCAAATAATTGTTGAATTCATGAGCCAAATAATGGAGAATTAATGCTCCAAAGTCAGCCCAAAAGTCAGTTATTTTCGTCTCCAACGGTCATACTGCGTCCGAAGCGTCGCGGCGTCTCAGGGAGGCGCCGCGGCGCCTAAGCTCCAGTGACCGAACAAAGAATTAGCGTCGCGGTCCTACCCTTGGGGCGCCGCTGAGGCGCGGCTCTTGGGGTGGTGGCGCACCGGCGGCGTCGCGGCCCTTTTCTGACTCATTTCGATCTTACACTTCGTACACTTCTTCCATCATTTACCAACGTGGAACACGTGTCATTTAACCAACGATCATCTATCATTTCATGTCTCAAACGTTTATTCACGTACCAATATCTCTTTCACTAATGAAATTTACGATACTTGGCACTACGTGTGCACGTGTGTGGAAACGACGTTTCCTACGTGCGAGGCCTCAATTGTTCGAGTCATAAATAATGGATTAAAACTTAATTCCACATTAGTAAATTTCCAACATTTTGATCCCCTCTTTTTTCATGGGAGTTTGGGGCGTATATGTCTGTTTCTTTATTTTTTTTCTTTTTACTTTTAAGAATGAGGTCTAGTCACGACCCTCCCTGTGAAATTAACACAAAAGCAATAAGAAATCAACACATGAAGTTTTACAGTTGGTCCCTCTATTACAGTTCCAAAGATCTTCCCTACAGGCTCATGCTCCGCTAATGCGTCACTTTCCAAATCATTTGACTCTTCTTCAAACTGCACTGCCCCTCGATTATCACGTAAGCAGAAGATGATGGCGCCTTATTGAATTCCCCATGTGCATAATATAGCCTTTTGTGGTTTTTAAGTCAATTTCATTGCTCCTTGGTAATGTTTGAGTTTCATTGAAAGGTCAGTAGACTTCTTCAGTGTTAATTTGAATAGGTTGCTTCAACTTGGTATTGAAATGAAAATTTCAAGTTTTGCAGCAAAACCCAGAGATGGAAAACTAATTCGCAAATTTTCCCTTTATACCTCAATAGTTTTATCCTTTTAGAAAATGTTTGGAGATCCCTTTAAGATAGTTCTTCCCCCCAACCCCTCCCACAGAAAAAGTAACAACACATACCAGTTTACTACTTGATGGAGGATGTGAAGGGAGGTTTATGTGCTCAATCTGAAATTTTAGGGCTTAAAATTTGCTAAACAAAAAAAATGCACATCTTCCTTCCATTAAAGAGCTGCTAATGTTTGAAGAATTGTTTCATTAAAGTCTTTAAATCTAGTCTTACAAATTTTCTGGTTTGTTTCCTATTGAATATAAAATTTCCATATCATAACCATGTCTTAATTTGATTTCCAATGTACCAAGTTTGAAAGCATTTGAGTATCAATTTAGCATGTGAGGTGAATCCTCTAATTTGTCTCAATTACAGCCCTTGGTAATGATTTTCCTCTCTTTTTTCTATTGTTGGTCTATCTTTTAGATAATGTTCTAAACATTCGATGCTTTTGTTTAATGCACTATCATATGTTAACTGCAGGACATCTTACCGCTCCACTAGTTGCTCATATTTTTTGCAACTATTTGGGCTTACCTGTAATAATTTCACGGAGGACAGGTATGTCCTTCTCACTAGCTGAAATCAACTGTCTATAAAGCAATTTGAAAGGGGAAAAGGTGTTTGTGTAAATATAACGTGTGGTCTGTATAGTAGATGAAGTTAAAAACGTCGTTATACATCCCAATCAGTTAAGGGTTACCGCTAAGTTCCAATTCTTTTACTTCGTCCGAGTATGTTTGGCAAGGTTACGTTACAACTTCTAAATGAGGATTTCACTCATAATAGAGGAGATTGTATGATTAGGCATATGGCCTCAAGAAATCTTATGCAGGATTCAAGAAAATGTAATGGATTGTGACCCAATGGAAGAAGAATAATCTTCTGCAAGAACTTAAATAGATGAATATGCATAGATGCCACTTCATACCTAAAATTCCTTCTGTAGGTATTAGCAGTGGAGAAACCAGGAACTTGTGATGTTCAAGAATGTTAAGAATTTAGTATTTATGTTAAAAAATAATATTTGACCTATACACTATATAATTTTCTGGCGGCAAATAGTTGTTTGTGACCACCCTTCGACATACGTAGCTCCACACCTGGGTGGAAGAGCCTTCTAGGCCTCTGTCACCGAACCAAGCATGTTAAGTTACATATCAGTCCCTGTGCCCAAGGATGTGGTCTAGCGGTCAACAAAGTGCGTGACAACCATGGGAGATTGGAGTTTAAATCATAGTAGAGATTAAAAAGAACGATATGTGATTTCTTCCTATCTACCTAAGAATTGGTGGACAAAGTTACCTGATACTTGTGCTAGTGGGAGGTAGCAAGTACTTGATGGTAATTGAGGTGCTCATAAATTGACCTAGACACCATCATTATAAGAAAAAAAGTTGTGTATTAGTCCCTCAATTAGATAACCATTTTTACATTTTGGCCTACTTTCCTTTAACTTGGACATATGATAGTGTTCTTCCTAAACATACTAATGATAATTCTAATTTCCTCTTTTATGGTTGTTAGGGATGGTAACAGTGGCATCTGTAGCTGGGTTTCTAGGTTTCATCTGCCTTCTTTTTCCGCTCACCGGTCCTCATTTGTACAATGCCACAACAGATAATTGCATGTGCTGGCATAGATATTGTACTTGGAGCTAATATTCTCAAGTCCCAGAAAATTTGTCTAGGGTAAAAAAGAAAAACTCTTAAATCAAATGTAACATGAATAATATGGAAATTTATTTTCATTTTCTATTGCATTTGTATTCAATTTTCCTTTTTCAACTTTATTTGACAAGCATTGTCTTGTCTTCTGAAAATCTGAAGGGAAGTTTATCCTTAATTTACGTTTGAGACATTTGCTTGAAAACAGTTCCTTTTTTATTTAGCTAAAAGGGTAGATTTAAGCGAACCTGTGTTGGTGCGAGGTAATAGATATCCGGTGAAATGGTTATGATATGCAAAAGCTAGTTAGACACAACAATCATCAAAAATGAAAAAGGTAAAGTTATATCAAAAGGGAAAGAAGTTATACTCCCTCCGTCCTGCGTCTCATAATAAGTGTCACTTTAGCCAAAAACATTTGTCCCATAATAAGTGTTACTTTAGAAAATCCATAAATTGCCCAGCTTTTTTCAATTATACTCTTAGACAAAAACTTATAAGTTAAAGTAACATTTAAATGATGATTGAAAAAAGCCACATAGTAATTTGGTATTGTTGGATTCCTAATCAAAAGAAAAAAAAAATTATTTTTATTATATAGATGTAATTTGGTAAATTTTATATTATATTATTGATTTCTTAATATGAGTATTTTTATATGAAACGGAGGGAGTATAATCGAATTTTTGGGTAATTACTCGAGAATATGTAGATGGAAAGTATCTTATGCTTAGAATGATTATCCAAATTCCAAAATGACAAGAAAGAGCATTAGAGCAGGAATGGGACAAGCCAAAAAGAACAATGATTATATTAGAAAGTTTGCTTTAAAATTTAAATGCATTCTGTGTTTATACTAATCAATACAGTAATGGATCCACAATACAAGCTCGGGTTCGACAGAATTTAATATCTTTAGCATAAACTCTGTATTTATAGTAAAATATTATTTAATATAAATAAATAATACCAATAACAAAAAAAGAAGAAGTTATGGTCTCGAAACCATAAACATAAACTCACGAATCCTCCTCTGAGTAAATACAACATGACACATTTCTTTACATGCATTATACTATCATTAACTATAGTTAATTGATGTATATTCTCACCTCATTTTTTTCTTAATTATGATAAATTAATAAAGTATAATTTAATATAAATATCTGATGCAGATAAATTTTTACCTTAGGAATAGGAGAAGGACGACATATGTTGAAGTGATGGAGAAATACGTACTTAATTTCAAGCTTGACTTTTTAAAACCGTACCAATGAAAATTCATTCAACAAAATAATCAATGAGTACTCATAAATTGAAAGAAGAAGAAGAAATGTTTTCACCTCATTAATTATTACTCCTAGTTAATTATTATGTGTAAGAGTAAGACTCTTGGTTATAACTTATGAATGTATATTATATTATTATTATTTCATTTTCTTGATTGTTTGAAAAGATGGTTTTAGAAGAAAGAAATGATGCCTTTTAGACCATCTCCGGCAGGAGGACATTGTCTCCGATAATTACATACAACATGAGACAATTAGAATGACATGTTGACGTGGAAATAATTGAGAATTATTGAATATATATGAGATAATCTTGTCACGTGGAGACAATGTCTCCTGCCGCAGAAGATGCAGGAGACAATGTCTCCTGCAGTGTCATATGACAGCCTGCGATTGACTATCAGAAATTCATTTTCCACCAGTATTTTAATTGCTATTTTTGACGAATAATTTATCCGAAATTATAAATAAAAAAACACTAATTTTTTTAATTTTTCAAGATCTATAAATTGAGACTAAGTTTACTTCATTTGGACACCAAAATATTTTGGCTATTTTCCCCAAATTTATATCTTCTTCCAAAGTATTTGCTATTTTTTTTAATATGGATCCTAATCAAAATTTTAATCTTCCTCCAAATTTTATATTTTCTAACCAACTACAAAATCCTAATATTCAACGTCCACAAAATTCTCAAAATATGTCATCCAATTTTTAAATGTTATATATGATGCCAACTAATATATAGTATAATAATATTTAATAAGTATTAAAATTAAATGAATATAAGTAATTTATAATTTTATTATTATATGTGTAATAATCTGAATTACAAGAATAATATCATATACAAAATAAAAAATGAGATAAAATAAATATATATGGTAGGGTATATGTATTGATGTGGAGGAAATATAAAATGAATTATTTTTTGAAATATCTCCTGTTGTGAAGTGTATGTAATAAATGAAGATAATTAATGATGTGACAGATTATTCATCTGATGTGACAGTGAATTATCTTCTGGTCTTAGATATAGTTTATGATGACCAAGATCTTCTCAAGTAAACCATGACCTAAGTTCTTCACAACTATAAAAAAAATATTTTTTACAAAATATTAAAATAAGAAAAAATAATAGTAGAAATTGAAATTTGCCATCATTTCTGAATTCTGAGTGATGGGAATGGATAATTAATAATTTATTGGAAGATTTGGCCAATTTGTGTGTGTGCATCTATTGGTCCTCTTTATATAAAGAGGACATTTTTACAGTCATCATAGCCTATGTGCTTCTGTATTTATTAGCTTCCTAGTTTGACTTGTGTTGAGAAAAAAATTGTTACTACTAGTGATATATTTCAATTGAAGTGACCTGCAAAACCCTAGATATATTCAGAAAATGATGATGAAGAATAAGATCAACATAATTTTGAATCTGTTGGATAAGAAATGATATCAGTTGTCCGTTCTCAAACCTTGGTTATTGGAGTATATCCCGCGATTTACTGATAGTAATGTTGAGAGAGCGATACTATTACCTTCAGGACTAGTCTGACGCAAGTCGGAAACCTGCATTCTCCAAAGATATGTATACTTCCAAAAAAATCATTTCCTTTGGTTTCATATCGTAGTAATTATTTGTATGGGGAAATGGTGTTGTTATATTGTTTCTAATGCATTGTAGATTTGTATCACACAGTACTTAATTATTGTACTGTGCAGTGTATGCTAGAATAATCTCAACATTTCATTTTTTGAAGACATAGGCATGATTTTTGGAGATTTCGTGTCTGACAAACTTTCACCTATTCATTAAGGTGACAATCTTTATGAGTTGGAAGTTGGAACTAATACAAAATATTTTATTCGTTTCTACTTTAATGTCTTAGTTTGGCTAAATATAACATAAGATGAGCTTTGGAATTGATTTTAAACTAACCATTTGGTGATCTTAAACAAGTTGCGTAAAATGTTAGAATTAGAGAGTTATCAAATTTTAAAAATATGTTCTTTTTAAAATATATTTAAAAGGAAAAGTAACACATTTAAATTGAGACATATGAAGTATCAACGAAGTATTGGTCAGATGCTTATTAGTAATTTAATGTCTAAGGGGTCGTTTGATAGAGTGTAGGTGTACTAGAGAACAAAATAATGTATGTATTAGCTTTGTCTATTAACAATACCTTGTTTGGTACACTTTTTCATCCTATGTATAAATAATTAGTTATACACTAACAACAACAACATACCAGTGTAATCCCACATCGTGGGGTCTGGGGAGGGTAGAGTGTACACAGACCTTACTTCCAGCTTGATAGGTAGAGCGGTTGTTTCCGGGAGACCCTCGGCTCAAGACAAAGCATAATCACAAGTAGGGCAATCAAAACAAAGCAAGAGTAAAGAGTAAAGCAAGAAAAACTGTCAGACTCAGATAAGAAATTAAAGCAGTATAAAGTGCATTCGAACAAAAGCGAGCAGTAGCTAACACAACTAAATAAGCTAAACAAAATACTATAAAGAACACATAGCATCAGAAATCAGACTACAGTGAATTATATAACAATAATGTGTCTATAAGTGTGATAGGCTAATCGGGCCTACAGTAATAACCCTACAACTATCAATTTGTAACCATAAGTAGGACTACGCTTGATATTATGCTATGCATAACTAATATGTGTCCTCCTAATTAGTTATACACCCTATTTGATATTATGATATGCATAACTAATATATAATAAATCATGATATTAGCAGTGCAATGAATTTTAATACATGCATTAGCATGGTAAAAGACACAATTGCCCATGAAGTCCCTTACATAGTATAGTATGAAGGGTATTTTTGTAAACAACTAATTATTTTTACGAATTATGCAATTCATGTTATTTCTAATATATTAAATCAAATGGTGGATAAAAAATAATTCTTGCATAACTAATGTCAACATTACTAATATCAACATTACTAATACACCATATACAAAATTATTCTTATACACTCTACCAAACAACCCTTAAAAGTTTATTAATACTGACCATGTGTATAATTAAACTCATAAAGTAAATATGAAGATGTTGAGCTCAACAGATCTCTTTGCTTAATTCTTATTGCAATGTGAGCTTATGTTCAACTTAGCTTATCAATTTGCACTAGTTGCTATTATGTAAATACGTTTTCACTCGATTGGTGTTATGATTCGTCAAATTCAAATTCGTACTGAAAAGTTTTACTTTTGAGGTAAAATGGAACCGAACAATAAGTGTAAAATCCAAGAAAATTGGATCGACTAATTCGGATTTGAGCCAGAAAATTCTACTCTAGAGGTATATCGAGTAGAAACCCCCCAAAAAGGTTGGACTTAACTAATTTGGTTCACATCAAAAAGTCGCTCTAGAGGTAAACGCTCTATATCAAATATCACAAATAATACCTTGACCCTATAGTTGTTACTGAAAGACCTCTGCTTATTTTCATTAATGTAAAAAGTATATATATATATATGAGATATAATATTTAATTATGAAAATTAAATTTGTCTTTTCATAGTATAAGAGTCTACTACCTTTTTAATACAAGACTACTATCATATTTATAGAAGTACAAGGATTATACAAAATATATTCAATATACACGATAATGACGTGTATATTCTTTCACACCCCCGTAGTTATAGCGGGCGGTTGTCGTACGCTGAAGCTGTCCTTAAAATCTTCAAACAGAACTAAGGGAAAATTCTTAGTAAAGATGTCAGCAATTTGGTACAGTGAAGGGACATGCAAGACACGTACTTGTCCACGAGCTACCTTTTTTGCGAACAAAGTGAATATGCATCTCAATATGTTTAGTGTGCTGATGTTGGACCGGATTCCCATAGATATAGACCACACTAACATTATCGCAGTAGACCAAGATAACTTTCTGAATAGGAAAATGAAGCTCTAATAGGAGATTACGCATCCAACAGGACTCAGACACCACATTGGCTACCCTCGATACTCGGCCTCCGCATTGGATCACGATAAAGTAGTCTGGCATTTAGTCGATCAAGAGACCAAGTTATCACCAAGAAACATGCAATAACCTGATGTCAAACGTATGGTATCTGAACATCCACCAAATCAGCATATGTATAAGACGTGAGTGTAGATATGTAGGATGGATATAAGTGCAAACCGTAATCAAAAGTACCTTGAATGTAACACACAATTCGTTTGAGAGAGTGCATGTGTTCGTCCCTCAGATCATGCATAAATAAACACACATGTTGCACTGCATAAGTAATATCGGGCCTCATGAATGTAAGATATTGATGAGTCCCTGCAAGATTGCGATAGTGGGAGGGATCCCCGTAAGGTGTGCTAGAATTAGCACTCATCTTCGGTTTGGTGTCAACCGGCGTATAAGATGACTTACAGGATGACATGTCATCTCATTCAATAATCTCAGCTGCATACTTCATCTCAGATAGAAATAGACCACATGCATGACGATTTATAACTATACCCAAAAAATAACTCAAAGGCCCCAAGTTTTCATAGCAAATTCGGAACTGAGAAAACAGTTGATAGACTTGCGCAGTTTATTAGAAGAGGCAGTCAATATAATATATCCATATATAATAGAATGTATGCTATAGAAGCACCACGACGATAGATGAATAGAAATTGATCAGACCTGCTGTGAGAAAACTCAATAGTAGACACATAATTTGCAAATCTTTTGTACCAAGCCCGAGGGGCCTGTTTTAGCTCATACAAGGACTTCTTTAGTAAACAGAAATGGTTAGGATGATCAGGGTCCCTGAAACCCAATGGTTGATGCATGTATATTGTTTCCTTGAGATCACCGTGTAAGAAATTATTTTTCATATCGAGCTGATGAATGGGACATGCCTTTGAGAGAGCCATACTGAGAACAGTGTGAGGCTTTATGGATTTCGAGGTACGTCAGTCATCCGGGGTGGGTTGTATGTTGCGTTCGGGAAGGATGAATCGCTCCCGAATGGTTGTCGGTTTGACCACCAGACTAAATGTCTCTCCACAATCCATGTCAACCTTTTGAGTTTTGCCATCACCTACAAGACATGCATTGTGCCTCCCAAAACAACCATCAGATTTTTTCTTATGAGTAAAAATTCACATAGAACGAATAACATTGACACCAGGCGGACGGGGCACCAACTCTCACGTATTATTTTCAATAAGAGCATTATATTCATCATCCATGACCATTTTCAAATTCAGGTCATGAAGGACAGATATTGGGTTACGTGGTAGGGGTGATTTAGTGACATTAGAATTGAGATTAAAATATCGTTTTGGTTTAAAAATATCCCATTGACTACGAGTAACGGACCCTTGACTCGGAATAGAAGTGGACCGGACCTGGGCCGGTGTATGGACGCCTCGTGATTGGCCAGCAGACAGTGGGCCTACTAGCTGACGGACTAGACTAACGGAGGGGTGAGATGGGTCAATGGACTAGACCGAGGAGTTGGATGTTGACGTAGAAACTGGGCCAGCAGGTAGTGGGCCTATTGGCCGAGACACTCCAGGAGACAGTGGGCATGCTAGCGGAATAGTGGAAGAATTGTGTGCTGGGTCGGCAGGAAGTGGGCCTACTGATGTCTGTTGGGCCAAAAAATTATGTGTGGACCGAGCCAAATGATGGACCACATACGGTGAGAGCCCATCATCCAAAAAATTATAAGAATTAGATACAGAATTATACAATTTAGCAAACAGAAATTGGGTTTCATAAAAAATGACATGGCGACTAATTATGATTTTATTAGAGGATAAATAAAAACATTTGTAACCACGATGATTAGACGGACATCTCAAAAATACACAAGCGGTAGAAAGGGCTTAAAGTTTGTTAATCATAGTGGATGGGAAGAGACGATAGCATAAACACCCAAATACTCTAAAATGAGAATACGAATGATCCTTACGATAAAGAATTCGGAGTGGAGATTGTGTCACGACCCGATCCGACGGGCCGCGACCCGGTGTCCTAGTTGGACACCCTTATACTGACCTGTCACACATAATCCAACTGATGTCAAGAACAACATAAAAACCTCGTGAAAATAAACTGCTGACTCATGACGTCATATATCAAAATAAACCTGTCTCCTGAGGAGTCACATCTAATTCATTTACCAAAATAGGCAAGCCGACGAGGTAGTCGTTGTACATAGAGATGTCCAAAACGGCTCACAACCGTACACATATACAAAATACATCTACCACCCACAACTGTCTACATACCTCTAAGAATATGATAACGAAATATGACGGGACAGGCCCCCCTCGTGCCCCTAAATATGCATAAGTACGAAAATAAGGTTATGTACCAAAATGACTAACTCCAGAACAATGGAGCTCCCAAAGAAAACAGCTGAGCAGGAATCCTAAGCTGGAGGATCACCAAACTGAATATATGTACATGCGGGCATGAAAAGCAACCCCGAGAAAGGGGATCGATCTGAAATAATGTCGAGTATGTAAAACATGAAGTACTGTAAGAAAGATCATAACTGGCCAATAGATAACGGGAGACAAGTATAATAATCAGAATCCAAAACCAACTGTGCCATATACAAATGAGTCTTATATGTCCATATCATATACCGTACCCGGCCCATTATGGGTCTCGGTGAAAGAAGTCATATCCATATACATACCGTACCCGGCCTCCTAGTGAGGGCCTCGATCGTACCCGACCTCCTAGCGAGGGCCTCGGTGAAGTCATATAATGTGCACATACCGTACCCGGCCCATTCTGGGACTCGGTGAATGAAGTCATCTCTATATACATACCCGGCCCGTCATGGGACTCGGTAACATAATCATATCATATTAGGCACGAATAGAATATCATGAGTAACCATATATAACTTAAATTATCATTTGACTCTCAATGGAATAAGTGGAATAACTATCACTTAGAAAAATCAAGGCACTATCGAATCGTATCATTAAGAATTAGGATTCAATGGAAACACGTACGTCCGCCGTACATTCATTTTATATAAATTATGTCAAAAAGGAAGAAAGGATAGTTTCACATACCTTATTGACGAACTAACCAACTCAATAATCTAATTACGCCTTGACTAGCACTTCAACCTATAATAGTAGTAACATGTCCATTAACCTTATGATTACTATCATATGTCATAATCGAATGATAACTTGCTTTCTTTTCTATAAAAATCGGGCAAAGACTTCCTCTATTGATGTCGCTCACGCCATATAACTTGCCGGCATCGAGGCCTGGAAGGCTTCATCGCCATGACCCAGTTTGATGCCGCCTGTTTGGTCCAGTGGGCCTGTTTTAGCCAGCGGCCCAAGTAGATGAAGGAAAGGGGCAGGGGGGCGATATAGGCGATCGCCTGTGGCCAAGCGTGTTGCCACGCTCGAGTTGGCCCCATATCGCCCGCCATCGTCGCTTGGCCTGTCGCCACATTACCACCGCGGTCACCACCACATCAACCGCAATTTTTCCCACAGGTTTTACCCTTTTTCTACCCACGTTGTTACAGTTTTGATATTAATTTTTGCAGAATGATTAAGAGTCATCAATTTCGCGGGACGTGACCGTCATGGCAAAATTGGCTCTGATATCCATCTGCTTCTTCTAAGGTGAGCATGGAACGTGTTTGGTAGAACAACGGAAGAGGATTGATTTGACGAAGGAGAGTCCAAACGCCATTATACACCTCGAAGAGGTCTGCAGCCATCTGAAGAACAAGACGATCATTAGTGACAGACGCACCAACGTTTTTGAGTTGATCCGACAACTCCTTAAGCCGTTGACAATAGGCTGAGGCATTCGAAAAATCCTCCATATTTATGTGGGAGAATTCCTGCTCAAGGTTCACGCATGGAAATTTTTGTTGTCTTGGAATATATCACGCAACCTATTTCAGGCTTCAATTGTCGTAGCGTCGGGTTCAATAATTATCTGTAAGTGGTTCGTAGAGATGTCATAATAGCTCCATTGAAGGACTGTAACATCAAGAGTTGCCCACATCTCAATTTCATCATCTGTGGAAGACACCTTCTCCTTGCCTTTCTCTGGTGGGATGATGTGATTGAGGACTCTATTAGACCAGGCGTGAATTTTAAACAGTTCTGCCCACATCGCGTATTGGACGTTTTCCATCTCAAGATCAATAGGGATGTTGTTGATATTGGAGACTGCAAGAGCATGATGAAATGTGTTCTTTGTGATAGACATGATGAAAGAACAAGAGGAAAATTAGGGATCCGAAAATAATTTAAGCGTGGGGGTAGGTACGACGACGAAGTAGGGCGTACAAAGGTTTTGGAGAATTTTTTTCCTGATCGATATCAATAAAATAATCTCCTGCCTATTTTTATTAATGTAAAATGTATATATACATGAGATATAATATTTAATTATAAAAATTAAAACTACTTTTTCCTAATATAAGACTACTATTTTTTTCTAATACAAGATTACTACCATAATTATAAAAGTATAATAATTATACAAAATATATTCAATATACACGATAAGCAGCAAAGGCAAGATTTTGATAACCGAATTCAGTATTTACTACTCCATATAGCATTTAGGGTTGTTAGCGGTCTGGATACTCCCGGTAATTACCCGAGAACTGGATCGGTAAACCCGGACCGATACTCGGACCGAAACCTTAACGGTCCGGATACGACTTACGAGTATCAACAAAATATCCGACCGGAGCATGAGCGGACCGTAGTCTAAAATACCCTAGAACACCCTAACCCCGGTCCCTCCCGCCTCTAATTAGTTGTAAATTAATGAAACTTTAAATGGTCATAACTTTGCGCTCGAATGTCCGTTTGACCTAATGTTTTTTTGATTTCGCGTATTTTTTTGAGATAGGGCCGGACAAACAGCTAAAGCAGTTTGGAACAGTCAATTTCTCAAAAAACATCCGTCTTGCCAATCAATTTCACTTTTACCCCAAATTGTTACCAATTGTCCATTTTCAAATCTAAATATCTCGCGCTATACAATATATTTCAACGTAAAAATTTTGTGGTAATGTGTCCGAGAATGTCAATTTCAGTATTGGAAATACAAATTTTTTTTTTAAAAAAAAAAATTCGGCCCGACCCGGAAAATTCTTACCGGTCCGGACTGAGAACCGGACCGATAAGGTTTCGGTCCGGGACCGGATCTCGTTCCAGGACCGAAACCTTATCGGTCCGGGACCGGTCCGGACCGGTAAGCTTATCAGACCGGTTCCGGTAAGTGGATACCCGGACCGATCCGGAACGATAACAGCACTAAATTAGCATTACATATAAAGGAATTAATCTTATTTATAGCATAATTTTTATTAAAAGAAATTCAGTTAAACCTTCTTTCTCTTCTCCCCTCAAGAAACCCTCACTACGAAGTTATCGGTCTTGCTCTAACTATTGCTACGTAAAATATTTTAAATTCTTCTCGACTCTATGACAAAAAAAATAGTACTATTATTATTGATTTATTTCAATTCAATGTCCTATAGAGGTGTGTACTAGGGGAAGGATGGTCAACTTGACGTGGATAGCATCAGCAAATGACAAAACGCCATGTCATATCCAAAAGGGATTTGGTGGGGTCCACTCTGTCCTAGTTACTAATAGTAAGAAGGTACTAAAATCCTCATTGAATTTATAACATATACTCCTACATAAATCTTTTGTATGACGTTTCCTCTGATTTTATCCTTTTTCAACTCACAGAATCTCCTTGATTTGCCAACATTTTTTTTATTTTTTTACAAAAAAAAAAATTACCCTTAACATTCGAAAATTTGTAAAAATATCGACTATTTCAATATTCGTAGGCGGGGATATATTTGCAGGCCCAACTTTAGCTTGTCGAGAATATCACTTTAGATAGGTGAGAATGAAAGTAGGGTAGATGATTAATAGGAAGTTGACCGTTGATAGGATTTGGGTTGGTGGTAGTCTGGTGCATCGTGTTTGTCGTAGTATTAGCCTTATTTATGTAGTTTCTTGTTTTTGATGTTTATAACCATCTGTTGTTTAATGTGTTTTGGTTATTGCACTATTTCGGTATTGTTACTATGCTCTTAGCTAAATGCTCTGTTCTATTTTCCTTATTAGTTGTCTTGTCTTCTTCACTGTCAGATTTTATTCTCTTAGCTACTTTGATTTGCGATACTTGAGCCGATGGTCTTTCTGAAACAACCTCTCTACCTCCATGAGATAGGGGCAGAGATGGCAACAGATCCTCGACCCGGTCCGGATTCACCGGATTCAGATCCGTTTTATAGGATATGGATCTTCAAAATTTGGATCCGACGGATCAGGTTCGGACCCGGATCCATTTATGATGGATCAGATCTGAATATGGATCTTGTCTTTGAGATTTGTATCCGGTCCAGATCCGACCCGTGGATCCACTTTTTATTAAATACATTTATACATCCATAAGAGTTAAATTAATCATGTTCTCCATGGATCCTACGAAATTGTCACGACCCAACCCGATGGGCCGCGACTGGTGCCCTACTTGGACACCCGTATACGAACCTATTAAATATAATCAGACTGAATACCAAGGACAATGTAGAAATCTGTAAATCATATCAAAATAGGCAAGCCGACAAGGCTGTCATTATACACGGGAATATCCAAAATAAACCACAACTGTATAGATGACCAAAACACGTCTACAATCCACACATATCCAACCCACACATGTCCAAAACACATCTACCATCCACACTTGTCTACAGACCTCTAAGAGTATAACGATGAAATATGACGGGACAGGGCTCCGCCGTACCCCTGAATATGCATAAGTCTATAACAAAGGATTTGTACCAAAATGACTAGGCTCCGGAAGAATGGAGCTCTCCAAATAGCTGAACAGGAATCTTAGACTGAAGGATCACCAACCCGAGTGTCTGTGTTGACACCCAATTTTGACCCTCCCGTCCAGTCATTAACTATAAAATTACACTAATTTTGTAAAATAATTTTTTAGGATTTTTATAATAAAATGCAGCGAATAAAACATAAATACAGGCATAAATAAACATTTTAATAAAGGCATCGTGTCTTACGTAGAGTTTTAAGCACTTAGAGTCCCGCGCCCGCATAAATTAATTTTAAGCCCTGTCATTATTCTTAATTAATAATAAGTACATAAATAAATAATTTAGCAATGACGTCGTGTCAAGTAGCATAGCCGCATTTATTAATACGCAAGAGAATGTCATAATCATTTGTAATTTAAAATCAATTTTTTATTTAATAGCGTCGCATTTATAAAGCTTTAAACAATTCTTAAATATCGTACTTGCATTTAGCATTTAAGTAATTTAATCTAAACTCAATTCAATTTTAATTTAACTTCGCAATAATGCCTGATAATAAGATTCTTAAATAATAGCGCCGCGGTCTAAAGTATTGAGCATTAATTAAATAGCACGCCCGCATTTATTTTTTGATAATAATTAGACTAATTTAGCACCCAAATAATTTAACTAAATTCATTAATCTAAATTAATTAATTAAAAGCCTAAAACTAATAATTATAACACTAACCTAATTTAATACTACCCTTAATTCGCAGCCCACTAACGCAGCCCAACCCCCGACCCGTTGCCCCGGCCCACGCCTCTTTTCTTATCAGAGGCCCAACGCCCCAGCCTTTATTTTCCCTTCTCTTCAGTAGCCCTTTCGATCGTCCTCAACAAAACAAAACGAACGAACCCTAAACCTAAAAACCAGCAGCCTCCCTCGCCTCTTCCCCTCCCCATCGCAACACCAGCAACCCCGAGATTCTCGCCGGAGAATCCGGGAGCCTTCCCTTACCAACGCACCCTAGCCAGCTCTTCCTTCCATAACCAAACGATTTCTTACCATAGAATCAAAACCCGTTCGAATCACTTACCAATCAGCACAAATCTCTTACGAAATCTCAAATTAATCTCACTCTAATTGCCTACCAAACTTAGAATCCAAGGAGGGCTATAAGAAGCGTCTGATAGAACAATTAGAGGCATCGAATCGAGGAGTCAGGGGAGCAGAAAAGACAGGGACCCATAGCATCGACGGGAACACCCTTAGCATCAGTCGAGCACAGTTAAGAACCCCTAGCCGTAGTCAGCAACTCAGGAGAGCATCGACTCAGAGGGATAGGGCAGAAACAGGGACAACAGTTAAGAAACAGAAACGGGGGCACCAGTCGAACCCTTCTCTTAATTCCAGCCAATATCAGTGAGTAAACCTTCTCCCTTTTATTCGCATCGCAAAAACCAAAACGTCGATTGACCGACACTTGATACGCCGGTTCGCCGCCGGAGAAGGTAAAATCCCACTCCCTACTGATTTCGTCGCATTGCTGAATTTCTGCATTTTTTCGTGTGTCTCGTGCTAGTATAATGTTAGAATTTATTTGTTTAGTTCTGCTTGGATTACGATAAATGCAAGGTTATTTCGGCGAATAGTGAAGTCCCGGTTTGGTGAATATCTGTTTGTTTGATTGTGATGGCAGATACTTATTTGCGAAATGCTTTGTGATAGATGTTGTTCTAAGATTCAGTTTAGTTGTTCCAGTTTGTTAATCAGTTTAGTTGTCTCCATAATCGAAAGAATTCCACGCGAAATAGGATCCGCTTTAAGTAAATCCAAACTCCTCTCAGTTTTTTTTTTCTTTCTCTTTATAGGATTATGTTTTTAAATGCTTGATTATAGCCTGTTATTATGTCTCGAGCATGTTTAATTCAGTTTAGACAAATGTGGGAGTATTTTATTAAATAGTTGAAATCTGATTAGTTAATGCATATCTAAAGGTCACATGTTATATGGCGCTTGATCCCCAGTTTGGCTAACACATTTTTTTTTAGAATAACTTCTTGCTAGTTTAGATTGACATGTTTACTTGCTGAAATCAGTGTTAAAAGTGCTTTGTTGAATACCTGCAATGGATGGAAATTAAGCTAAACTATGTATGTTGACCTAAAGAGGTAGATAAAGGGGGTAATTTGGTTGTTTGCATCTAAGTAAAAATGATCATTTAGTTTGTTTAGTCTAAGTTTGAAATCATGTCTACCCTGCTATGATAAGTTCCAGCCATGTCCTTTAGGATTCTACATCTTTTTTATGTCATGATATCTTAAATGTTACTATGTTTGTAAAATGACTTGAGATTAAGCTTTAATTTGATTGTCCTTCAAGAATTGCCTTGTATGAACTTATTTTGTCAATATGATTAGACTTAGGCTATAACTATATAGTACATGCCCCGCCTGCCTGCTCTAATCGAAGTATGCGGAATAGTCGTATGAACCATGGCTTAAGTTTCGATGTCGGAGTACAAAGCAATAGCAAGGATTAGTATGTTGCCTCTTCTGCCTCTCCTGTTAAATACAATTGTGTCCAGCATCTGTTGATTACCCCTTCTCCTATGTGTTAAATTGCAACGTATGATCTAGACTCCCCGTGGCTAGTTGCGTCTGCATTTCTCCTTAAAATTTGGTAGTCACGTTATGGGCCTAACATATCCGGATAAACTTTTGCTTCTTTGCTTCTTCATAAGCTAAGACTGGCCCGCCCATTGCTTGCCTTTCCCCGCTTTTCTCCCTTTCTTGTGTGTTGCTTGTTTTGGGCCGACCGGACTTGCTGATTCGCGTAAGTTATCATTTAGCATGTATTATAGACATAGATATAGGTTTAGCGTTTAATTATCTATATCGAATATTATTGGGCATCTACTAATCCTTATCTTCCTTTGTTTTACATGGCACGCATTGGAGCAAAAATGAAGAGTCTCATGGCGAGACTCATCGCGAGCTATTTCAAATGGCAACCCGCATCTGCATCCGCATTCCCGTTCCCGCTTCAGGAATTCCTAGAAAAACAAATAGGACGTCGTCATCCGTCGTAAAGAGCATTCTTAAATCCCATTCTCTCTCTTTACTTGCTATCCATTTATTCATTTGTTTATTGTATTTAATAACTCTATTTCTGTAATATTTAGGATATCTAGAACAATTAAGTTTCAAACATATAAGGGAAAGTAATTCATAATTAGAAACGCACTTCCGACCTGCTTGTCTTTTATGCTTGTCATACATATCTAAACCTTACTAAATAATTTAACTCGCGACTAAAGTATTATTTCTTTATAAAATCCATGATAGAATAAATTAATTTTCTCATAAGCTCTTTCATTAGCATAATATAAATAATTTGTGTTGAACAACCTTATTATCGGAAAACTATAAAATAATCATCTTTTGCACTACGTCATATATATTTGATTCTAAAAGCTTGTCTTTGATCATAAATCAACATGGCATATATCTATAAACAGTATAAAAGCACACTTTAAAACTTTATTTTTTTATAGTATTAGTCTTGCAAACTTTTTATCAACATGCCCTTTCTATAAAACATTTTTGAAAGCACCCTTTATATTTTTAAAACATGCATTCTTTAAATATAATAATTACCCTAGGTTTGGCAGGACAACCGCAAGTTAGCGGATCTTAGAGGGTGCCTAACCCCTTCCCTCTAGATTAATAAAGAACCCTTACCCAGAATCTCACTAAGTTTAGCAGACCATAAAGAATGGAGTTAGTGTTGACTAAAACCTAAGTTGACATTTAGGTGTCCTAATTCACCCAATTAATTAGGTGGCGACTCCCGCGAACCCTTTAGCATTCTAGCAACCCCTTTCTAAACCTTAGCATTTTTGCACTTTTAGCATTTAGCATTTTGCACCCTTAGCACCTTTTACATTTTAGTACATTTTTTAGCATTTTATTTATTTTTATTTTCTAACCTTTTTGTTATTTAAGCAGGAGTTTAGAAAATAAAAATGTCATGAAAAAGTAGCGACAGTCTGTACTGCGAGCATGAAACACACCGAAGAAAGGTGGTCAGTACGAAAAAATATACCGAGTATATAAAACATGAAGTACTGCAAATAGGATCATACTGACAAGTATAATAATCAAAGATACCAATGCACCCGTGCCTTATGAAATGAGAGTCAAAACATGTGACGACCCGTTTGGTCGTTTAGCACTTTAAGACTACGAAAAATAGTATGAGACTATAGGGTATTAAATTAAAGGAGTTTAAAATATAAATTGTGCATGAAATTTAGTTGAGGGAGTAAAGTGGGCAAAGCCCACTTCCTTTACTGGTGGGGCGCGGGAGTTACATAAGAAAAGGAGGTGGGTGGGGGGGGGGGGGGGACGCAACATATAGAACTAAAAAGAGAAAAGAAAAAACCTTTCAACTAGAAGAGAGGGAAGGAACGTATACAGCAGCCAAGGAAAAGGAAGGAAACAAAAGAAAAATGACACGACGACCGGGCCAAGAATCGTGCCCTACCGGGAACCTGTCAGTATACATCGAGAATAGCAATGAACATACATAACACATAAACCTGTATATAGCAAACATCATTGGCTAGCCGACAAGGCCGCCTTTTATAGATTATACTTAAACAAAAGTAAAACTGTACGACTTTGTTATTACAGCCCAAACCACAAACGTGACTACAGACCTCTAGGAATAATAACTGTGGCGGGACAGGGCCCCGTCATACCCCTGAATGTACATAATACCCATAGCATCAGGGAAAAACCGTACCAACAAAACAAGCCTCCGGAGGAATGGAGCTTCTGACACCAGACCAATGATCCTAAGAATGAGGATCCAACACCTGCTTACCCTTACCTGCGGCATGAACGCAGCCCCCGAGGAAGGGGGTCAGTACACAATATGTACTAAGTATGCGAAACTGGAAAATACTGAAAATACCTCATAAGTCTAAAATAACTGAAGACATGTATGATAATCAATTTTACAGAACACTGTGCCTTACTAATAATGAGAATATCAAGCATATACTATACTGCATGAAAATAGGAAGCTCATGATCAAAGCAAGGTCATCCGCCCTGCAGTATCATTAAGCACTCCTACTCCTGGGACTATTTCACACGCATGGGTCATGTGGACTCGCATGAGGTATTCCTCGCATAGGCTGTACTCACCCGCATGGGACTATTTCACCCGCATAAGCCCTACGGACTCGCATGAGGTATTCCTCGCATCGTGGGTAGCAAATCCACGGAATATACAATGTCACAACCACAATGGAAGCATACCCGTGAAATCCCACATCACCGCTTGCAGACGTCCAGTAAACTTGCATCGCATGCCTGGAATCCTCATCGTAGCACGCCCGAGTGCATACCCGTGGAATCCCACCTCACTGTCGGTACGTCCAAGTAAGCTCATATCAAGACAATGGAAGCATACCCGTGGAATCCTCCATCACTGACGGTACGTCCAAATGAACTCATACTAAAACAATGGGAGCATACCCGTGGAATCCTCCATCACTGACGGTACGTCCAAGTAATTTCATAACTTCTTTAGACTTTCAGTAATACACAAATGGATCTCATTCTTTATGACTTTAAGGCACTTTCTTATTGCTTAATCAAACCCGGAGAATTTAACCCGAAGTACCATGCACTTCTACTCTTTCAAAAGACCCCTTTTTCACATAAAATCCCCGTTTTACACTCTAAGCAATTGATACCTTTAAATCAAATTGCCCTACTCAATTTCAATTCTTTCATCTTTGTTTACCTTACTCAAGAAGACCATTCCTTTAACCTTCCATAAAGTTATTATAACCAACTCCTCATAAAGCCGTTATACTAACTTTATACTTTAGAAATTAAGACATTTTTATCCTATCATAAGGCCGTTATAACTAACTTCTCATAAAGCCGTTATAACTCATTATATCTCAAACAATCTCGTTTTTTATTAACCAAGAGACTTATACTTTAAATCAGTTTACACAATTTTCAAAATACTTTTTCCTGTCAAGAAATCCTTGTCTACCTTATTAGATTAAACCATTCCTTAAGAACAAGTGAGTTAACTCTCTAACTCAACCAACTTAGACATTCTTTAAAATAAGTTAAGATACCAAATGGATTTACTTCATTTAAATCAAGTACGTCTACCGTACTATATAGTTATAACTACTCATGCTCAAGAGATAAGAAAGTTCCACATACCTCTCCGGTTAATCCACTTGCTAAGTCCAATATACCGCACGTAGTACGTCAACCTATAATGATCATAATACGTTTATTAACCTCTAGTTTCAACGTAAAAAATATTCTAAGTGCAAAGTCACTAAATTTTATGGAAAATCGGGCAGCATTTCCTTTGTTTCTACACAATCTTGGATGTGTAAAATTCTGTCCCACAATGCATAATAACTAAATCAATAAGTTAAATGTAGTATTTTGGCTACAACATGTTCACATCCTAACCTTATTCAATCCCTTCAAATCCAAATCATATTTCTTACATGCAATATATCTAAGAGCAATATTTACCACTACAAGTTCTTTCTTCTTCACATGCAACACCATAAACTAGCAAAAAGAGAAGGAATTGTTACCTTAGAGCTTAGCCAAATTAATCCAACAAATTCACTAGCCTCCTTTCCACAATCACCACCACAAAACTCCTACAAGCTTGCCAACAAGTTTCCTTCTTGCCACATTTTCCAGATTTTTCTCAAGCCTTGATTTCCTTTTGATTTTCTAGAGAGAATGGAGAGCTTTTATTTTTAGAGAGAGAGAAAAGCTTGAAGAATGACCAAGTCTTCAAGACTTGGTCAATAAATAGGACATGCAAAAATCAGATGGGGGGGGGGGACACTTGTCACCCTCCCATGGCCTTTTTTTAAAACAAAACAGTTCAGATTTTTCCACTCAACCTCGCAGAACCCGCCTCGGCGCCGCGGCCCTGCAGCCGGCGCCGCGGCGCTGAAACCTCTGCCACCTCACAGAACTTCCGCGCCGCCCTCGCTTTCGGCGCGCAGCGCTCTCGACCGAAATATTTTTCTCGCCGATCACAGACCGAACTTGTAACCTCCATAACTTTCTACTCCGATGTTCTATCGACGAACGGTTGGTTGCGTTGGAAACTAGACTCAACGAACTACATGCTAGGCCTTTGAGACACCTAGGAACTCATAATGCAACTGGACATAAACCGCCTCAAAGTTTACTAAAAACCCGTCCGAAACAATCCGTCAACCTATCTTTTAAAAAAATTAAATCTTAACTCCTGTCGTACGTTCTCATAGCATGACCTGGCTTACGGGGTGTAACAAAAACCTAACACTAACAGAGAATAAGAAGACAGGCACTTAGATTGTATGCTTAAGTGGTAAGCTTTTACAACCTCTTTTTTTTTCCACTATCATTATTCTTCATAATTCTAGGATTTCTCTGTTAAAAATAGTTACAACACGTTTAAATGAAGAACTTATTAATCAATTGCTTGTTTTTTTCCATAAACTAATTGAATTCAACTCGCTTAAGGGTTAGGTAAATAATAGCTGGCGACACAACATACAAAACGTGAAAACTGTATAAACCCGTAAAGAGTATAAAATAATGGGCTGAATGAAAGTTGTAGATTAATCTGTTCCCGTCAGTTTAAGATCTTACGGCGATAAATCCGACTTATGGTTTGAAAGTTATGACTGTTTAACGTTTCTGTCTCGTTTTACCTAAACCCAGGCGATACAGAATATAAAACGTAAAAACTGTACAAATCCGTAAGGAATATGAAAATATAGGCTGAATGAAAGTATTATATTACTCTGTGTCCGTCAGATTGATATCTTACGAAGATAAATCCAACTTATGGTTTGAAAGTTATGACTGTTTGAAGTTTCTGCCTTGTTTTATAAAACAATTCTGGCGACACAGATTTCAGAAGGTTGTTTCCTTCGTAAATTTTCACCATCTACACTAAGTATTATCAGGTGGGATTCGGCATAATAAGAGATCCCAGTGTTGCCTTCTATGTGGTACAATAAACACCTGATTTGGAGTTACAAATTTAATGTTATATCCTTTACAAGCGGGAGATACGGGAAAGTTAAAAGAAAGGAATATTATTTGTTTGTCCTGAATTTATGCTAATATTTTTAGAGGGGTATGAGTTTAGTCATACAATGGAAATGGTAAAGATCTTGTTAATATAAATATAGAAATATGGGTGTCCTTAGATCATATTATAATGTAGTTTACGTATTTTCTAGATTTTAATCGTCCACACGGGAGGATTAAGAATAATAACCTTAAATACTACGCAAGTATCGGGGTACTTTCGTCCACAATTTTAACCTATCTCTAATCAACTACAGCTTATTCAAATCTCACCTTTCAGACTTTTGATTCGATATCATATAAGTGATGACAACTAATAGCTAGTTAATTATCAAGCAATCATAACATTATTGAATAGATCTTAAGATGCTGAAGAATAAATCAATAACTAATGCATTAACTATATGAAAGAGCTTCAAGAAGATTTGATGGAAACCCTACTAAAGTATTTAGCTCCTAAACATTGTCATGTCAAGAACTAATACAAAATCCAACATAAACTGAAATAAAGTAAAGGGAAGAAAAATAACTTAAATAATAAGATGTCTCCAATTGTAGATTATAGTCGTCGTTCTCCTCTCCAAAGTAGAATATTTAATAATGACAGGGTTTAGGGTATTTATATCTAAGAAAACCTTGCTTCGGACCCTTTTACCCTTGTCAAAAATCGACTTGTATTCTGATTTTTATCCGTCGGCAGTGCTAATGGGCTGAAATCACTGGCAGCTTACTGGAAATATGGCACTCCGGTTCCTCTTGCCTGGACAGCGGTGCCTTCGACGGTGTTTCAATTTCGGACTTTCTAGAAATTTTACGCCTTGGTGCTAATTTTCTTGACCGCGGTGCTCTTTGGGCGAACCGCGTGCCTCTCGATTTACGTCGAGAATTTGCCGATTTCTTCTATTCTTTTGGCACTTCTTAAAGCCGTTCGTTTGAAATTTGTGCTTGTGCAATTTCATCCTCGAAAGTAGTATCTTCTCCTTTATGCCCGTTGTGACACAAACGAAAGAAAAACACACCTAACACTATACTAACACAAAATAAAAGAGTAGAATACTAACTAAAAGGACTCAAAAGTGTGTATAAATACACTCAACACATGTTAACTAATCTTTCATTATATTCTGGTTAGGACATACAAGAGCTCAACATTGTGCAGAAACCTTCTATATTTCTATGATAAGTTTTACCACACAGGAGGATTAAGAACAGTAACCTTAATTACTACACAAGTATCGAAGTACTTTCGTCCACAATTTTAACATATGTCTAGACAATTACAGCATATTCAAATCTCACCTTTCAGACTTTTGATTCGAAATCATATAAGTGATGACAATTATTAGCTAGTTAATTATCAAACAATCATAACAATATTGAATAGATCTTAATACGCTGAAGAAGAAATCAATAACTAATGCATTAAGTATATGAAAGAGCTTCAAGAAGATTCGATGGAATCCCTACTAAAGTATTTAGCTCCTAGACATTGTCATGTCAAGAACTAAATTATAATCCAACATAAACTGAAATAAAGTAAAGGAAAGAAAATAACTTGAACAACAAGATGTCTCCAATTGTAGCTTGTAGCCGTCATTCTCCTCTCCAAAGTATAATTTGTAATATGGTCTAAGGTATGGTGTAATGAGCAGGGGTTTTTTGGTTTTATACTAGAGAAAAATTGTCTTTCGGACCATAAAAACCATATCTAATTCGGCCCAGGAAATCTGGAAAAACTCGCGTCGGCACCGCGATGTTAATTGGCTGAAATCACTGGGCTGCTCACTGGAATTTTTACGCCTCAGTTCCATTTTTTGGGTCGCGGTGCTACTTGGCCAGGCACCGTGGTGCCTCTCTGAGTTTTGTCCAACTCCGCCTTATTTATTCTATTCTTCGTGACACTTCTTAGGCTTCATTTCTTGGAATGTGCTTGTTCAGATTTCATCTCAATTAAGCTTGTTTCATCCTTAAAAGTAGTATCTTCTCCTTTATAATCGATGTGATACCAAATGAAAGAAAACACACCTAACATTATACTAAACTCAAGATAAAAGAGTAAAATACTAACTAAATATGACTCAAAAGAGTGTATAAAATACACCCAACAAACACCTCCAAACTTACACTTTACTCGTCCTCGAGTAAAGCACTAAACAAAAACAAAATCAAATACAAGACTCAATGAAATGGATCAAGTAGCTATAGCAATGCTTCTTCAAAAGTATGGATGAAAGTTAGGATACTATGTTAGAACATACATAGCATGAATATTTAGCAATCTAGAATTTTAAGTTAGTTATTTCGCAAATTCACTTAGATCACAATCACTGGGAATACAAACATCTAACATATGCATGTCAATTTCATTTCATCTTTCCCAAAACGCTATAGACCTGTTTACTTGCAATTATCCACTAATCATAGACATACACATTAAAGATCTTCAGGACTTTCAAGGGTTGTAATGTAGGCTTAGGCTGGGGTAGATAAAAGTAGGCATTTAGGCTCAATTACGTACCATAAGCATTTTTCATTCAACTTTTTTTCTTCTTTTTGACTTATTTTTAATCTCATACCTATTTTTTCCTCTTTTATTTTGAGAGAATGAGATACATTATAAATAACAAGCACCCCAAACTTAGATTTTTGCATATTTTTCATTGGTGTGCATCAAATTTTCACTTTCTTCTTGTTTCTTTTTCAACACTTTTCATTCCAAGAGTTTTCAATTATTACTTATGGCACAAACCGGGAATTATAGGCTCAACAGGGCTGACTAGTGATTCAATTTATGTTAGGATAGATAATGAATGGTCAGAAGGGCTATCAAAGAAATGCTCGAATCATCTCCCTAAACATGTACATCTTAATTATTTCGCCTCAAATAACACGCAAACATATTTTCTAGACATTTTTCAACCTTTCTTTCCATAAATGACACACATAGGCTAAGCACAAATATCTCAAAAAATTAGATGTCATGAATTTTTGGCATATCCAAATTAAGCACACAAATTTTTGTTTTCAATTCCATTATATTATCTCACTTTATCCATTCAATATCGTTAACAACTGCAACATACATGATCCAAAAAAATATGACTCAAAAACACTCAAAACAACACAAAGACAATAAAAAAGACTCAAAATAAAACAAAATAAAAATAAGACACCCCTCCAAACTTAATCGACACATTGTCCCCAATGTGTGAAGACTAAAAATATAGGGACAACTTACTGACATAGCACAACGGTCTTACGGAGGTCTGGGAGGAAGGACAAATTACTGTGCACACAGCCAAAGGAGGAACCGCGATCCCTTGACCATGCACCGCGGTGCTAATTCCAGAAAAATTCCAGTGTCCTCTAGTTTTCTGCATTGTGAAGCCTTCGCCCTTCAGAGTGAGTCCCTGCATTTATCTGTCATCCAAAAATATTAACATACCAGATCGTGAGACTGTTCCAGACAAAATAAACAAACTAAAACAAAAATTGAAATAACATAATTAAAAATATTGGGTTGTCTCCCAAGTAGCGTTGTATTTAACATGTTTTAGCTGGACGCAGGTTACTTACTAGATCAAGGGGGTAGAGTGTCCCCTCCGCATATCCACTTTAGCACCATTTTCCTCCTCCTTCTCCTTTTCGTTTTTACATGGCTCATTTCAGGAGGGTTCATTCCCTTGTTCTCATCCACAACATCATTTACAGGTGTATAATTCTTACCATCAAGGGCATCAGTACCCTTTGGACTTTCATGATGAGCCTTTTTATCAACTACACCAACAGTAAATCATCTATCAGTGTCTTGAGGTTCAGACGATGGCTTGAACACTTTGAAGGTCATCTCTTTATCTTGCACTCTGAGCTTCAACTCTCTCTTTTCAATATCAATAAGTGTCCTCTCTGTGCCTAGAAATGGTATCCCAAGGATGATGGACATATTTTCATATTCATCCATGTCTAAAATGAGGAAATCAGCAGGAAAGATGAATTTACCTACTTGTACCAACACATCTTCAATTATTCCTTCGGGATGCACAACTGAGCGATCAATTAGTTGCAAGGTGAATGTGGTTGGCCTTGCCTCTCATAACCCAAGTCTTTTGAACACAGAGAGGGGCATCAGATTGACATTTGCCCCCAAATCACATAAAGCCCTTTTACATGTAACATTCCCTATGGTGCAAGGTAAGGTGAAACTCCCTGGATCATTCAATTTTGGGGGAAGTTTCTTTTGCAATATAGCACTGCACTCCTCTGTCAGCACCACTGTATCATAATCTGTCAGTTTCCTCTTCTTAAAAAGGATATCTTTCATGAACTTCACATACGCTGTCATTTGCTCCAAGGCTTCAATGAAAGAAATGTTAATGTGCAGTTTTTTAAATACCTCCAAAAATTTCGAAAACTACTAATCCACGGTCTTCTTCTGCAGTCTTTGAGGGTAAGAAATTTTGTCTGTGTACTCCCTTATCACTGCGGGTGGAGTCTTCTCTAAAGTAGGGTGGTCATCAGTAACCCCCTCATTTTCTACCTCAATTGTTTTCCCCACATCCTTTTGCTTTTTCAACCACTGGTCGGGGTGCCCTCTGCTCTAACTGCTTCCCACTCCTCAAGGTAATTGTCTGACACTGCTCCCTTGGGTTCATCACTATGTTGCTTGGGAGGTTTCCTTGCGGTCAACTGTTCAGTGTGTGTGTCAGCTGTCCCACCTGTATTTCCAAATTTCTGATAGAAGACCTAGTCTCTGTCATGAACTACTGGGTCTCTGTCATAAATTTTGTCTGAGTATTGGTCAATGATGAAATGAGGACCTGGTTTCTGTCATGAATTGAGCCTGAGAGTTGGCCAAGGTCAACAATGCTTCTTTTATGTCATCTGGCTTCTCTTGTGGGTCTGGTGGGCTGAACTGTTGTGAGGATAATACCTGAAATTGTGATTGCTGTCCTTGTTCATTCTTCTATGAAAAAATTGGGTGATTCTCCACCCCATATTATATGTGTTAGAGTAGGGGTTGTTGTAGGGCCTCGGAAAATTTCCCACTACTTGAACCTGCTCTATGGGCACATTATTCGGGTCCACTGTTGTACACCTATCAAAAGTATGGGGACCCCCACAAATTTCGCAACTCACAGGTGTCTGAACCGCTTTAACTGACATGGTATTATTATGCTGCATCTGCTTTATCAAAGTGACTACTTGTGCAGTCAATGCTGTGATAGCATCCAACTCATGAATTTCTGTCATCTTCCTACTATTCATTGCTCTCTCATCGGACCCCTGCTGATTGTTTGTGGCCATATCTTCTAGCAAATCATGTGTCTCATTGACACTCTTTCTCATGAATGTACCTCATGCTGCAACATCAATGATAGTACGAGTTGTACCACACAGCCCATTGTAAAATATGTGGACTAGCATCCACTTCTCAATCCCCATGATGTGGGCACTTTCTCTGCAAGTCTTTAAACCGCTCCCATGCATCATATAGTGATTCTCCCTCCAGGTGATAAAAGTTATTCAACTCACCTCTGAGCTTCGCTTCCTTAGCTGGCGGAAAGAACTTGGCAAGAAACTTCTGAGCCAAGTCTTGCCATGTAGTAATGGAGTTCGCCTGTTGTGTTCAGCCAGCACTTTGCTCTATCCCCGAGTGAGAATGGAAAGAGACTCGACCGAATGACATCATCAGTGACATCATTATATTTAAAGGTTGCACACAGCTCCAAAAAATTTGCTAGATGCAAATGAGGATCTTCAGATGGTAATCCCCCGAACTAAACTGAGCTTTGAACCATGTGCAATATGACTGGTTTGATTTCAAAATTATTGGCTTCAACAGCTGGAAGTCTGATGCAAGTCTGCACCCCTGTAATGGTTGACATCACATAGTCCCCCAAGCTCCTTTCTGCAGGGACTTGTCTTAAAACAGACAGTAACTAATCATTCTCCAAATTATTGTTTCGATGATCTCCCATTGCTAACAAATCAGCTGCTCTCTTTTCTTTCATGTTCTGTCTGCACAATCTCTCAATCTCAGGGTTCAGAGGGGTAGGAATGTCAGCTCCTCTCCTACTTCGCATAAACTAAGAACCTGAGATTAATAAAAAATAACAAATAGATCACGACAAACAGCACTAAAACAAAATAACAATAAAAAACTGAAAAATAAAACCAAATTAGAAATAAGAATAGATAAATCGATATTAACAGTACGTCAGTCCCCGACAACGGCGCCAAAAACTTGTTGCGATATTTCTGTATGCTTACGCAAGTGTACGTATCATTCAAGTAATAAAGATCTGTAAGACCGAGTTTATCGTCCACAGAGACTGATTTAGTAAGTACCGATTATTTATTCTATGGTATCTATTTGGTTGACGTTCTTTAGTTTGATTTATTATAACTAAGAATTATGATTAAGTTCAGAAATTAAACTAAAGGTTATAATACTTTGGCTTTATAACAGTTATGAAGGAAATAGGGCATTACAATCTCCTCAACTATCCACTCTTTCACGCGTTAATGCAATGCTAATGATTCTTCTTCTTATTAAGATAGCAGGTTAACTAATCTGTCATTATATTCCGGTTAGGACATACAAGAGCTCAACCTTGTGCAGAAATCTTCTATATTTCTATGATAAGTTTTACCACACAAGAGGATTAAGAACAGTAACCTTAATTACTGCACAAGTATCGGGGTACTTTCGTCCACGATTTTAACCTATGTCTAGACAATTACAACATATTCAAATCTCATCTTTCAGACTTTTGATTCGAAATCATATAAGTGATGACAATTAGTAGCTAGTTAATTATCAAACAATCATAACAATATTGAATAGATCTTAATACGCTGAAGAAGAAATCAATAACTAATGCATTAACTATATGAAAGAGCTTCAAGAAGATTCGATGAAAATCATACTAAAGTATTTAGCTCCTAGACATTGTCATGTCAAGAATTAAATTACGATCCAACATAAACTGAAATAAAGTAAAGGAAAGAAAATAACTTGAACAATAAGATGTCTCCAATTGTAGCTTGTAGCCGTCGTTCTCCTCTCTAAAGTATGATTTGTAATATGGTCTAAGGTATGGTGTAATGAGCAGGGTTTTTGGGGTTTTATAATATTGAAAAATTATCTTTCGGACCATAAAAACCCTGTCCAATTCGGCCCAGGAAATCTAGAAAAACTCGTGTCGGCACCGCGGTTCTGCTGCCAGGCACTGAGGTGCTAATTGGCTGAAATCACTGGGCTGCTCACT
Organism: Przewalskia tangutica; assembly: GCA_029844215.1. Lineage (NCBI taxonomy): Eukaryota > Viridiplantae > Streptophyta > Magnoliopsida > Solanales > Solanaceae > Przewalskia > Przewalskia tangutica. The sequence goes on from CM056732.1 coordinate 1,330,789, forward strand.
GGAATTTTTACACCTCGGTTCCACTTTTTGGGCCGCGGTTCCTATGGCACCGCGGTGCCTCTCTGAGTTTTGTCTGGCTCCTCCTGATTTGTTCTATTCTTCGTGACACTTCTTAGGCTTCATTCCTTGGGTTGTGCTTGTTCAAATTTCATCTCAATTAAGCTCATTTCATCCTTAAAAGTAGTATCTTCTCCTTTATAACCGCTGTGACACAAAATGAAATAAAAATACACCTAACACTATACTAAACGCAAGATAAAAGAGTATAATACTAACTAAATAGGACTCAAAAGAATGTATAAAATACACTCAACACCTTTACAAATTTGAGACAAATGTGAATAAATATGCTACTTATGGTAGGTGTGTTCTACATCAGCATAATGATGACTTAAATGTTTTGATAAAAGAAGATCATTTTGTTGAACACAATGAGTGTGATAAAGCATGCATTGACCAATTTGTGGAAGAAAGAAAGAACTTGTTTCATATTTATTGTAAAATTGAAGGACTTAGTGGTGCTATGATTATTTGTAACAAGAGTTCCATAAATATTGCAAGTTCAATCATGGTGAGCACTTAAAGTTGAATACGAGAAAACACCCTCAACCATATAGATTGTCATGGTCAAATAAAAAAGAAACTTTAGAGATCACAAAATAAGTTTTGATAAAGTTTCAAGTTCGCAAATTTCAAGATGAAGTACTATGTGATGTTATCACAATGAAAGCTTGTCATTTGTTACTTGGGAGGTTTTGAATAATTGAAAGAGAAGCTACATTTGATAAAAAGATTAACAAGTATTGTGTCAACCTAAGAGGTTAAGAATACTTCTTTTATGCCGTCTACACTTTTAAAGGTGAAAGAAAGGTACTTGAAGTTGCTAAAATTGACAAGAAGAAAGATAAAGTTTGAGAAAAAATATGTCATTGTTAAAAAGAAAATCATTAAGAGGAAAGTTGATAATTTTCAAAGTTCAAAGTTTTAAAGTTGAAGTGAAGAGTCATCATAATTCTTCAAAAGGAATTTTTGGGTCTTGTCCCATTGTAGATGATCTTGAGAGAGAAAAGATTTAGCGGTGTAAGAGAGTGATAAGTGGTGACTCAAGAATGGAAAAAGGAGAGCTTGAGTTGAGGGTAGTGAGTGAGTGCTACAAGAAAAGACAGAAGCATTTGAAAATAAAAAAAAATGAAAAGAAAGAGGGAAAGAAAATTGAGAGAAGTGAATAAAAAGAAAGTTTGGGAATTTTGCTTCTTGTTTTCACTTAATGTTAATCCTTCTTCTTCTCCTAGTTGCAAATCTCTCTTTTTTAGGTAAGTTTTAAAATGAAGGCATCAAAGAAGGAACAATAAAAAACCTTATACCTTTGAGGATTCAAGAGTTGGCTGAGACATCCACTACTTCTTCAAATGTTCAAGTGAGATTTAATGATAACAACAAAGATAAAAATGGAATTTAAGGAGAATATCAAGATAAAATGACTAACCCTAATATATTACCTAGATGAAAATTTTAATTTAGGTGAAAGTCATTTTTCTTTTGAGAAAAATGAATCTTTTCTTTGGGAAGAAAGTCATGTTGAATGTTGTAGTCAAACACTAGTTGAAGTTATTTGTGCAAATCATTGTTATGATGTTCTTGAGTTTAATGTGTTTGCGACTAGTGTCCACACTTATGATGAATTTGGAGGTCTAGAAAGAGATTCTTCGACTACATGTGATGTTGTGGATTGTGAATATTCTTTATGTCAAAAGAATGCTCTTATTATTCATAATGGTGTTGAGGAGTCACTTTTTGATAAGCTTGAATTTAAAGAATGTGATTCTCTTGAAATTATATGTGATAGCCAACGTGTTTGTGTTGATATGCCACTAGTTGAGGAAATTGTGAATTATTTAGTGAACCTCAAGTTAGTGTTAAAAATGTAGTTGATTATTTTGCAAAAAATAAAATTTTTGAGTATGACACTCGACCTTTATTTGATAAAGATGAAAATGAGCATTTTTATTCTACTTGATGTTGGTGGTAATGTGTGTCATAGTGAAGATAGTGATGGCTTATAGCATCTTGACTTTACTTCACTAGTTGAGTTTAAGTGTGAGATCAATTTTTATTTTTATTTTTGTGAGCTTAAATTATTGCCAACTAGTGATGTAAGAACTAATGAATTTGAAAGCCAAACAAGTGACTCTTTGAGTATACATAGTGTTTTTTATCCCATCTCTTGATCATATCATGGGCAATTATGTGAAAGAAGACATTTGTCTTTTTTAGAGTGAATTTATATGCTTTGATTCTTCATCGTACATTGATTTCTCTCTCTTTAAAGATAATATTTTATTTGAAGATAACATGATTATTTATAATGATGAGCATAGTGATATTTATTGTGAAGTTGTTGATGTAGCAACTTTTGAAGGCTACAAGGTATATAATAATTGTGTGCTAACGCAAGTGTACGTATCGCTAAAGTAATAAAGATTTGTAAGACTGAGTTATCGTCCACAGAGACTGGTTTGTCAAGTACTGAATATTTAATCTATGATATCTATTTGGTTAACGTTCTTTTGTTTGTTTTATGAACTAAAAATTAAAACTAAGCAAAGTGCATAAATTTAAACTAAGGATGATAATACTTTGGTTTAAAGACATTTATGAAGGGAATTATGTTCCAATCTCCTCAACTATCCACTCTTTCACTTGTTAATGCAAGACTAATGACTATTCTTCTTATTAAGATATCAGGTTAACGAACATGTTCTATATTTCGGTTAGAACATATAAAAACTCAACCTTATGCAAAAACCTTCTATATTTCTATGATAGATTTTACCACAGGAGGATTAAGAACAATAACCTTAAATACTACATAAGTATCTGGGTACTTTCTTCCGCGATTTTAACCTATGTCTACACAACTATAGCATATTCAAATCTTCATTTTCAGATCTCGATTCGAAATCGTATAAGTTATGACAATTAATGGTCAGTTAATTATCACACAATCAATAAAAATTGAATAGATATTAATATAGCTGAAGAAGAAATCAATAAATATGCATTAACTTATGAAAGAGTTTCAAGCGATTCAACGGGAAATTCTAATAAAGAAATTAACTCCTAGACATTGTCATGCTAAGAACTAATTTACAAATATCCAACATAAACTGTAATAAAATAAAGGGAAGAAAAAGAACTTGAACAAAAGTCTCCAATTGTGTAGCTTTGCCTCCTTTCTTGCCACCCCAAAGTATCATCAAGTATGTGAGGGTTTCAGGGTTTTATATCTTAGCAAAACCTCATTTCAGACCCTTTTACCCTTGTTAAAATTCGACTTCTTTTCTAAAAATTGCACGTCGGAGCCACGGTCCTAATTCAGCCTGAAAATCTGGGAGCTCACTGGAATTCCTGCGCCGCGGCGCTGTTGCCAAGCGCAGCGACGCTCACGACGGTAATTTTCTGATTTGTTCTCTGGAAATTTCACGACTCGCCCCTAATTCCTTCAGTCGCGGCTCATCAGCGCCGCGACCCTTCAGTGCCTTGCGCCGCGATTCTCCTCTACTTTTCATCCGAATTTCGCTAGTTTTTCTTCCATTCTTCCTGGGACTTCTTCGGTTGATTACTTGGGCTTTGCTTGTGCAATTTCATCCTCAATTCAGCTCATTTCATCATCATTTTGGTATTTCCTCCTTTAGGACCGCTGTGACTCAAAAAGAAAGAAAAACAACTCTAACATTATACTAAACACAAACGAAAAAAGTAAAATACTAACTAAAAATGAATTTATGAGCTTTTAAAATACCCACAGAGAGCTCAAAGTGCTATGGAAGATTCACTAAAAGAGCTTTTAAAGTTCATAACATGCTCAAATGAATTTATGAGGGAAATGATGACAATCACAGAGGTCATCAAAGAATTTAGAGCTTACTTTCAACAATCATGAGCTTTGAGAGTTAAAAGAAGCATGAAAGGAAGACTTCAAGGCCATAAATATGTTCAAGTGACTATTTTTTATAAATTGGTCATTTTTTATAATTTAGTTGTTTTTGTAAGTCTAGTTTAAATAATCCTTAAGTCTTCATTTTAGTGTTAGCTAACTTTGAAGATAGAAAATACTCTTTGTGTGAGTTTATGGGAGAATTTCCTTGTATCTCTTTAATGAACCTCTCTTGAATAATCTAAATAAGTATTTTCATGTAGATTTCATTTCTCTTCCCCTTGAATTGAATATAATGATTAATGCATTTTAATTGTTAGATTATCCCTTCTTTCTTTTAAAGTCTATTCTCCCTCCTTTCTATTTCTTAACCATATCCTCTTTATCTTATCTTGTTTGCTTGATTGTGGTTCATTTTATTATTTTTGCATCTTGAATTACATAAAAAGGAGTGTTCACTTAGTCTTTAGATTTTGAGTCAAAAAAAGAGTGTCCACTTACCAAATTAAGAAAGAATTAATCTTATTTTTTTATATTTAATTTTATTAAGTGTTAGGTGACCAAATTTCAATACCTATTTAATTAGGGAAATTTATATAACATCTCAGCCCGCTAGTGATATTGTCCACTTTGGTCCTAGGTTCGTACGACTTTAAAACACGTCACTAGGGTTTAAGGTTCGCTTACTTATATATCCAATATCTCTTGTGTTTTGCTGATGTGAGACACTTTTTCTAAGTTGGGTATCATATACACCCCCTCTTATGGACTCAGCGTCCTCGTTGAGGTTTGTGTCACGACCCAGCCTCGGGGCACGCAGTACCTATCGGGTACCACGTCAGTATATGTCGAGAGAATAGCGGAACATACATAACACATAACTTAGAGAAAAGGGTAAACATCACTGGCCAGCCGATAAGGCTGCCTTCTATAAAACATACTTAAACAAAGTATAGTAATACAACTGGTTCTTATAGCCCAAAACACATAGGTGACCACAGACCTCTAAAGATAACAACTGTGGCGGGACAGGGCCCCGCCATACCCCTGAATGTACAAAATACCTATAGCATCAGGGAATATCCGTACCAATAGACAAGCTTGGGAGGATGGAGCTCGACCTGAGTAGTGATCCTAAGCGAGGATCCTCAATCTGCTTACCCCTGCGGCGTGAACGCAGCCCCAGAAGGGGGTCGATCTGTGATATGTACCAAGTATGTAAAGCTGGAAAATACTATAATGATATCGTAAGTCTAAAAGTAAGCTGGAGTCATGGAAGTCAATAAAATACCTTTTTACTGTGCCTTACTAACAATGAGAGTGACAAGTATATATATATATACAATACTGCATAAAATAGGGGCCTTAGGATCAAAACGGGGTACCTCGCCCGTAGTATCAATAAGCACCCCTACCGCAGGACTATTTCACCGCATAGGTCCCGTGGACCCGCGTGAGGTATTCCTCGTATAGGTTGTACCCGCGTGGGACTATTCCACGCGTAAGCCCATAAGGACTCGCGTGAGGTATTCGCCGCGTCGTGGGTAGCAAATCCACGGGCAGGTGGTATAACGATCTTGGGGACTTACCCGCCGGATATACTCTTACCGGCGGATGGTATAACAATCTTGGGGACTTTCCTCGGATATACTCTTACCTGAAGCGGTGGTATAACGATCTTGGGGCTTGCCGCCGGATATACTCTCTTGCTGAAGAAGGTGGTATGGCGATCTTGGTGACCCGCCAAACATACTCTTACCACGGAGAATGTGGTATAACGATCTTGGGGCTTGCCCGCCGGATATACTCTTACCTAGCTCAAATCATCATATCATAATCATAAATAAGTTAAGAAAACTTATAACTACTTATTAGTCTTGTTCATATACCTCTCATTTTAGTTTACTTAAGGCACTTAATCATATCTTTAATAAAAGAAAAGCAGGGATTTAACCCAGTACTACATCTTGACTCTTTTAAAAATGACTCTTTATACATAAAACTCTTGGGCAATTGATGCCTTAAACCAATTTGCCTCTTCATATACTTATCTTACTTTTAGAGTAAATCTCTTCTCATTAACCTTTTATGAAGCTAATAAACCAACTTCCCATAAAGTTGTTATATTAACTCTATACTTTAGTAAAATCATACTTTTTCCTAACCAAGGGATTTATACATTCTTAAAGCGAAACAAGTCATTATATACTCAAACAAGTAAGAATACCAAATCTTGTCGTCTGGTACTACATAGTTTCATCTATTCATGCTCGAGAGATAGGAAAGCTTCACATACCTCGTTGGTCGATCCACTTGCTAAGTCCACACTCTGACAAGTAATATGTCAACCTAAAATAACCATGATCGTTTATTAACTTCTAATCTTAATGTAGAACAATCCAAGTTCAAAGTCACTAAATTCTATGGAAAATTGGGCGGCGTTTCCTTTGTTTCTACTCACTATTCCACCTTTCTCAAGGCGAATTTATCATCCAATTGCCACATTTAAGGCTCAATCAATCCAACAATTCAAAGGATTACACACCCAAAAGTCTGCCCCATAAGTTTACAACAATTCACTTAACAATTCTAAGGTAGTTTTTAGGCTACAACATGCTCATAATCTCTTCTTAACCCATTCTTCATATCCAAACCACATTTTCTAGCATGCGATGACTCTAAGAGCATTATTTTACTACCACAAGTTCTTTCTTCTAAGCATGCAACACTAGAACTAATTCTAAAAGAAGAAATGTTACCTTAAAGTTTTAGTCAAACTTATTCCAAAGATTTTGCTAGCTTCCTGCCAAGAACACCACCACAAGCTAGCCACAAGCTTCCTTTTCTTGTTCTTAATTTTTGATTTTCTTAGGCTTGGATTTCCTTTGGAATGTAGAGAGAAGGAGGAGCTTTTGCTTTAGAGAGAGAGAAATTGGAAGATGACCAAGTCTTCAAGACTTGGTCAATATATTGCATCTGAAATCGGATGGGAGGGACACTTGTCACCTCCCAAGGTCTTTTAAAAGAAAAATCTGACTTTTCTAAGTTTTTCCGCCCAAAAATCCGCCTCATACACATGTGTGCGCTGAAACCCATGACCTCTACGAATGTTGTGATCAATTTTGACCGTTTTTGTATATTTCGTGCAATTTTAAGTATTTTAGCACAGCATTTTAATCGTTATTTTGCATATTTTACATTATATTCTATGTTTATTTATTCACAAAATGACATTGCATCTTTTTTATTTTAATTTAAGCATTATGTTTTTGTTAATATTATGTTTCTATTATAATAATATTTTATATCTCTTTAAATAATTAATTGACATCCTGCTTTAATTTTAATCAGACATTAAACATGTCTTAAATATTGCATTTTTGCGTCGGCATTTGCATTTTAATAATTTTGCATCTTATTTATTAATTTTTCTTTAAATAATTAACCCGCTTTGCATTTTGTCAAACCAGTCCAGTACGGAACCCAATCCGAATCATTCCAATCCAACACCATTTTTATTTTCATCCAAACACCCCCTTTTATTTCCCCCTCATTTTTAAATTTCAAACCCCACTTTTCATTCCCCCCTAAAATACCAAACCCTAATTCTACCCCCTATTTATTAAACATCACATCTCATTAAAAGGGGGGCATCCAACGTTCAGAACAAAAAGAAGGGCTGAGCCCATTTTTTTCATTTCAGAGAGAGAGAGAAAGAGGGTGCCCTCCCTCTCTTGCCGCCGCCCTTCGCCGCCTTCCGCCGCCCTTCGCCGGAGTTCTAAAAACTGCGGCGAAACCCCCTTTAAACCAGCCGCACACAACCTCCATCTCCCACACCATTCTAACCCCTCACCCCTCTCCCGTCGCCGTCGACATCACTGGCGAACACCCTCTCTCGCGCTACGTCGTGCGTCGCCGACACTTCATCGCCCCACATCACCGGCGAACCTCACCACTGCATTCCGTCGATTGTACCATTGTTATGGCGGCGTCGCTCGTGACCGCCCGTGAAAGTAACGCCATTCGCCTCTCTCCGTTGGTAACGTTGAGCCTTGTCGGATTTAAACTCGTGACGGCGTTACGATTTGTTTCTTCATTTTTGTTGCTATTATTATTGTTTTCGGTTTGTTGTTTGTCCGATTTGCCATTGTTGTTGGGTATTGCGTCTTTATTATTTGTTGTTAGCGGTGATTTGATTTCTTTTAGTATCTGCGGAGTAAAACTCGTGAAGCTTTGAAATCTCGGCGATGTTAGTCACTGTTACTGTCATTTTGGGCCTGTTCGTCTGTTTTGGTTATCTTTTGTCGATTTTGATCAATGTTGCTCTTTGTTTGGCCATTTTACTAAGCGATTTTGAACCATTTTGGAATATCCAGTGATGTTGTTGGCCTTGTTTTTGCTCTTATGCGGTGTTTCTTTGGATTGATTTTATTTGGTCTCGGAAAATCATTTTGCGGTCATGATTTCATTAAGCGATTGTGAACAAAAACTACTGCTGTTGGTATTCTTGATTTTGAACAATGATACTATACTTTGGTATTCACGATTTTGAACTTGATGATCTGTGGCCAAGAAGGATTTATCCGTCGATCTGAGGCCTCGTAGTAGCGAGGCGGAATATGTGGGCGGAGGAAAGTGAAAAGAAGTGGCGAGAATGCATAGTATCGTTCACGGAGGCGAGTCGGCCGTAGTCGTAGCGATATTGGCTTCTCATGTCTTAGTATCTTTGGCATAACACTAATTTGAGCCAGCTATATAAAAATATATCTTTTACAATATCTTTTACATATATATATATACATACATTGTGTTTGTTTGGTAATTTATTTATTATTTACTAACTCTTCTACTAAGTGTCTTTTAAAGGTACCCGGAGGCGCACCCCAAAGTTAAATCATTCGCATAAAATAAAATAAAAGCGAAATGTTGCTAATTTCTCTTCATTGCATCTTTTTTATGATTATTTGCTTTTATTACTATCTTGTCAAATATATATCTATTTTAAATGTTTGCATGCTTAGTTTTAATATTTCTTAGTTAGTTTAATAATTAGAATACTTTTAGAATTATAGATTGCATGCTAGCACAATAATATTAAACCTAAGTTTGAACGGACAACCGCAAGTTAGCGGATCCTTTAGGATGCCTAACCCCTTCCCTTTAGGATAATAAAGAACTCTTACCTAGAATCTCACATAGTTTCACAGACCTTTAAAATGGAGATCATTCGTAGTATTTTATGCTACACTTTTAGTGTCCTAATTCACTATAATAATTAGGTGGCGACTCCTTTAAAATGCATTTAGGAATCCAACCATGCGTAGCGGTAATCCCGTTTCCGACTCCGGTCGAAATGGGGCGTTACAGATGGCGACTCCACTGGGGATATTTAGGTTCTTAACCATAACAAACATAGGTTAATTACTGTGCTTTATTTTTTTTTATCTGCTTAAAAATGCTTCTTCTGTGTTTTACATTCATTTGCTTTTATGTTTTGTCTAAATTATTCTACTTTACATATAAATATTTGCATATTGTATTAACTGCTATTTGTTACCGCTTTCCTTAAACTGACATTCCGCTCATATTTCTTCCACTCTGGAAAATTCACACAATCACACACTACATGCGAGGTGCGCTTGGTGCATCAGCAAAATTCTTTCTACAAAACCCAAATTTAGGAGAGTTGGTAATATACGTGGAGTGTCCGGTCTAGCAGGTGGCGCGTAGCCTTCTCGCTCGAGTTGTCGCTCGGGAACCTTGCGTCTAGTAAAGCCAAATCTTAGAAACTCAGGATAGAGCTATACCGCCCTTTATTTTAAGGCATGCATGCATTTATCTTAGGTGGGTTGATCCCTGGTATCGACGCCACAATTAGGAAGACACCAAACTTGTCGACGGGTTTCTCAACCCAACGACCAACCAGCATATTATGTGTAGCGTGACAATGATAGACAAATCCAAGCCGAAACATGTCATGCCGAAATTGGAAAAAGTGCACCGTCATTTGGTCGCCATTTTCAACAAAACATTGCAGTTTAACGACTTGGGCCTATTTATCATAATCTCGCGTATTTGGCGTTTAGGCCCACCTCTGGCATTAAAAGAGGTCTCAAACATGCTAGGACGCGCATTTGATATCTATATAGTCTGCTTGCTATTATAATGTTTGTTGCTTTCAGCTATGTGCACTTTACTACATTATTCTGCTACTTCAACTTTGTGCATTCGCTAAGTATTAATTACGAGCTATACTAGCTTGGTTTTTTGGGTCTGTGTTATTCCTTGCGTTATTAGCACGATACGCGAAAAACCCATATCTCAAACAACGATTTTCTCAAAATTTTGTCACAAATTGGAACTACGTTCGACCTGATTCCCTTGGCGGATACGTAGGCGGCCACATCGGCCTCGGTCCCACCTTTAGAATTTCACCCAATTTCGCTTGTAATGAACTACGTCATGACCTGATTCCTTCATGGGTATACGTAGGCGGCCTAAATCGGCTTCGGTCACACTATTAAGAAACCTTCCCTTACTTTTGAAAATAACGAAAAACACACATAATATACAAGCAACCCCATGGAGACCCACTTTAGGTCAAACGCCGCTGCGTATTGAGCGGGACAAGATAGAAAACGGCGGGGTTATGAGTCCAAACAAAGCGGACGTCAGAGCATCGAAGTCAAAACTACAAAGTCAGCGAATCAACGCCCCACGCCGAACTCACAAATTTTTCTTTGGCGCGGCCGCCCGTATTAGCAGAAGGTACAACAAAGTTCTTCATACTAGCAGAAGCTGAATATACAACAAAATTCTTGAAGCGAAAGAAGCGTGACGAGCGGACATCAACAATCAGAGTTCAAATCGCGCAACAAAGTCTAGCGCATCAGCTCAGGCCTAGAGTCAAATTGCAATCCATGCAGTGCACAAACGCACAACAAAGACATCATGACAATCCATTAGGTCGCAGAAGCATATATTCCATGGCGAGCAACAATCGTCTAGGCGATAGCGTCGGTAGCATTATGTCGAACAGCGACATCATCGGCGTGCGTCTACGCGGCGCCCGGCGTCGATATGTCGGCGGCGGCATCGTCGGCGTGCGTCTGCAGCGGCGCCCGGCAATACGTCCGAACGGCGGCGTTATCGGCGTGTGTCGAACAGCGACATCGTCGGCGTGCGTCTGCGCGGCGGCGCCGGCGAATATGTCGGCAGCGACATCATCGGCGTGCGTGCGCAGCGGCGCCCGGCGGCAATCGTCCGAGCGGCGGCGTTATCGGCGTGTGTCTGGCGGCGACATCGGCGTGCGTCTACGCAGCGACGCCGGCGCGGCCGTACGTCGGCGGCGGCGTCGTGGCGTCGTGTCGAACGGCGACATCGCCGGCGTTGCGTCTGCGCAGCGGCGCCGGCGGTATATGTCGAGCGGCGACATCGCCGACATTGCGTCTGCAGCGGCGCGGCGCCCGGCAATCGTCCGAGCGGCGGCGTTATCGGCGTGTGTCGGCGGCGACATCATCGGCGTGCGTCTACGCGGCGTTGCGGGAAGCGTCGTCCGACAGCGGCGTTATCGGCGTGTGTCGAGCGGCGACATCATCGGCGTCAGCGTACGCAGCGGCGCCCGGCAATACGTCCGAGCGGCGTTATCAGCATTATGTCGGCGGCAACGCCATCGCCGACGCCGGCGTCTGCAGCAGCGGCGCCCGGCCAATCGTCGAGCGGCGGCGTTATCGGCGTTATGTCGGCGGCGACATCGCCGGCGTGCGTCTGCAGCGGCGCCCGGCAACAATATGTCGGCGGCGACATCGTCGGCATTGCGTCTGCGCAGCGGCGCCCGGCGGCAATACGACCGAGCGGCGTTTCGGCGTATGTCGGCGGCGACGCCATCGGCGTGCGTCTGCGCGCGGCGTTAGCGGCGTTATGTCGAGCGGCGACATCGGCGTGCGTCTGCTGGCGGCGCCCGGCGGCAACACGTCCGGGCAATGGCGTTATCGGCCTGACAAGTCCGAAAATGGCGCTATCATCGCATATCACATCTAGCGGCGCCCGAAGAACAGCGCCAAAGTCGAAAATGACGCGATCATCGACATTTCATTTATGCAACGATGACCTCTGCGTTTCGTCCGTGCAGCGGCGACATCCGTATAACATTTATGCAGCGTTATTTCATTATGCCATGGAGCGACTCCATCAACATTTACCAAACACCACGTCTTTTCGGCCGCATCGCTGACCCGGTGTCGATCATACTTGGCCTTGGGATAAATTTCAATTTGTGTCGGCGTTGTCTTTAATTTTGCGGCATCACGGCGGCCGGTGTCATCGTAATTCGACCTTTGGGACATTTTAAAATCTGCGTCTGCTGCGCTTAATTCTCTAGCATTCGGCGGCCGGTGTCATCATGATTCGACACTGGGACATTTTTTAAATCAGCGTCAGTTTTGCTTTTTATTTTTCGCATCACAACGACCCAGGGTTATCATAATTCGACACTGGGACAATTCTGAGTCTGCATCAGCCCCACTTTTGAGTTCTAGTTTATAAAACAGGACAAAATTGGCTACGAGTCAACGTCTTTGTCCGAAGTCTCTTCCATCATCTCCGTACAAAGAGGGACGTCGTTGTGATCAATTTTGACCCGTTTTTTGTATATTTCGTGCAATTTTAAGTATTTTAGCACACCGCATTTTAATCGTTATTTTGCATATTTTTACATTATATTCTATGTTTATTTATTCACAAAATGACATTGCATCTTTTTTATTTTAATTTAAGCATTATGTTTTTGTTAATATTATGTTTCTATTATAATAATATTTTGCATCTCTTTAAATAATTAATTGACATCCTGCTTTAATTTTAATCAGACATTAAACATGTCTTAAATATTGCATTTTTGCGTCGGCATTTGCATTTTAATAATTTTGCATCTTATTTATTAATTTTTCTTTAAATAATTAACCCGCTTTGCATTTTGTCAAACCAGTCCAGTACGGAACCCAATCCGAATCATTCCAATCCAACACCATTTTTATTTTCATCCAAACACCCCCTTTTATTTCCTCGTTTTAAATTTCAAATCCCACTTTTCATTCCCCCCTAAAATACCAAACCCTAATTCTACCCCCTATTTATTAAACATCACCCCCCATTAAAAGGGGGGCATCCAACGTTCAGAACAAAAAGAAGGGCTGAGCCCATTTTTTTCATTTCAGAGAGAGAGAGAAAGAGGGTGCCCTCCCTCTCTTGCCGCCGCCGCGCGCCTTAGCCGCCGCCCGCCGCCAGCGGAGTTCTAAAACTCGTGAAACCCCTTTAAACCAGCCGCACACAACTGCCATCTCGCGCCATTCTAACCCTCACTCTCTCCGTCGCGTCGACATCACCGGCGAACACCTCTCACCTTCTGTCGCCGTCGCCGTCGACACCCCGCGTCCCACATCACGGCGAACCTCACCACTGTTCCAGTCGATTTTACCAGTGTTATGGCGGCGTCGCTCGGCGACCGGCCGTGAAAGTAACGCCATTGTTGCCTCTCTCCGTTAGTAACGTTGAGCCTTCGGATTTAAACTCGGCGACGTTACGATTTGTTTCTTCATTTTGTTGCTATTATTGTTGTTTTCGGTTTGTTGTTTGTCCGATTTGCCATTGTTGTTGGGTGATTGCGTCTTTATTATTTGTTGTTAGCGGTGATTTGATTTCTTTTAGTATCTGTGAGTAAAACTCGTGAAGCTTTGAAATCTCCGGCGATGTTAGTCATCGTTACGTCATTTTCGCCCTGCTCGTCTGTTTTGGTTATCTTTTGTCATCGCGATTTTCGATCAATGTTGCTCTTGTTTTGGCCATTTTACTAACTGATTTTGAACCATTTTGGAATATCCAGCGATGTTGTTGGCCACTGTTTTTGCTACTGTCTGGTGTTTGCTGGATTGATTTTCGCTGGTCTCGGAAAATCATTTTGCCGGTCATGATTTCATTAAACTGATTGTGAACAAAAACTACTGCTTGGTATTGCGATTTTGAACAATGATCCTAAACTTTGGTATTTCTTGATTTTGAACTTGATACTTCTGTTTGGCGAAGAAGGATTTATCAGTCGATCCGGAGGCCTCCAGTAAGCGAGACGGAATATGTGGGCGGAGGAAAGTGAAAAGATTAGACGAGAATGCATAGTATCGTTCACGGGAGGTAGTCGGCCGTAGTCGTAGCGATATTGGCTTCTCATGTCTTAGTATCTTTGGCATAACACTAGCTGAGCCCACACTATATAAAAATATATCTTTTACAATATCTTTTACATATATATATATATACATACATTGTGTTTGTTTGATAATTTATTTATTATTTACTAACTCTTCTACTAAGTGTCTTTTGCAGGTACCCGGAGGCGCACCCCAAAGTTAAATCATTCGCATAAAATAAAATAAAAGCGAAATGTTGCTAATTTCTCTTCATTGCATCTTTTTTATGATTATTTGCTTTTATTACTATCTTGTCAAATATATATCTATTTTAAATGTTTGCATGCTTAGTTTTAATATTTCTTAGTTAGTTTAATAATTAGAATACTTTTAGAATTATAGATTGCATGCTAGCACAATAATATTAAACCTAAGTTTGAACGGACAACCGCAAGTTAGCGGATCCTTTAGGATGCCTAACCCCTTCCCTTTAGGATAATAAAGAGCCCTTACCTAGAATCTCACACAGTTTCACAGTACCTTTAAAATGGAGATCATTCGTAGTATTTTATGCTACACTTTTAGTGTCCTAATTCACTATAATAATTAGGTGGCGACTCCTTTAAAATGCATTTAGGAATCCAACCATGCGTAGCGGTAATCCCGTTTCCGACTCCGGTCGAAATGGGGCGTTACACTGAACTTTTCGCGGCGCCTAACATCTGGCGCGCGCTGCAACCAGCGACCCCTCGGCACTTTCGGCGCGCGACCACGCATCGGCCGCGGCCATGCGCTTTGTCAGAAACATATTTACGTCCATTGCGCCGAACTTGTAACTCTCATATCTTCCTACTCCGACGTCCTATCGACGAATGGTTGGTTGCGTTGGAATCTAGACTCAACGAACTACGCCCTATGCCTTTGAACCACTAGGAACTCTCAATGTACCGGGTCATAATCCGCCTTAAAGTTGACTAAAACCCGTCCGGAATAATCCGTCAACCTATCCTTTGAAAATTTTAAGTCTTACATGTTTTCGTACGCTCTCATACGTAGGGTCAGAACTACGGGGTATAACAGTTTGCCCCACCAAATGAGATTTGCCTAGACTCAGCATTGATTTGCCCCGCCTATCTGAAATTTACCTAAACTCAGTTGAACTCTAGCCCACACCGACAAGGCGACACAGAAGTGGCTTTGATACTATTTGTAATAGCTCAACCCGCTAGTGATATTATCTGCTTTGGGACTAGGCCCGCACGACTTTAAAACGCGTCACTATGGTCTAAGATCTGCTTACTTATATACCCAACATCTCTCTTGTATTAGATTCTAGTGACGCATTTTAAAGCCGTGTGGGCCTAGTTTCAAGGCGGACAATATCACTAGCGGGTTGGGCTATTACAAATGGTATCATAGCCACTCATGTGTTGCCTTGTCGGTGTGGTCCATAGTTTAACTGAGTTTAGTGGGGCAAATCTCAATGCTGAGTCTGGGCAAATCTCATTCAGTGGAGCAAACCTCAGCGAGGACGCTGAGTCCATAAGAAGGGGTGTATGCAAAACACAAGAGAGATGTTGTGTATATAAGTAAGCAGGCATTAGATCCTAGTGACGTGTTTTAAAGCCGTGCGGGTTTAGGCTCAAAACGAACAATATCACTAGCGGGTTGGGCTGTTACATTTTAATTAAATCACTTATTTTTATTTAGAAATTAGTATTTTCTTAAGAAGTGTGCAAATGGCTAAGTGAACACTCTTTTTTATTTGATGGAGTAATTTATTTTAGTGAGAACTTACGAGCTTAAAATGGTAGATCCGGCTCTTCCTTAAGCTATCCAAGGTGAAGAGTATATCAAATACAAAGGTTTTCTATATTTAATTGCTATAACACGATTAGAGAGTTAAGAGGTCTTTTCAATGTTCTATAGGCCAAAATCTGTTATAACCACTTTAGAACTTTATTGGCTAAATATTAAAAAAAAAATCGTTTGGATCAATCTATTAGCTACATTATTTATATTATATGGAAACGAGTCGACAAATTATGAAATAATTTCATTAACTGCTAACAAATGGATTATTATCAAATATCACTCATGTTAATTGGTTTATAAAGATTGTTAGCATAATATATTTAAAGACAGCTAGCCAAGAAAGGCAAAATTCTTTGGTGACTCTGTTCTAATACTTGCTATATATAATCCATTATAATTCTATATCAAGTAAATAGGGGGGGGGGGGGGGGGAATATAGTAAGTACCAATTTTTCTGTCAACTCATGCTACATTGTTCAATCTAATTTCTTAAAAACCACTAAGAATTGCAGATATTAGGCCAGTGTCACTCTGTTGAGGATACCTAGTATATACACTAATATACACTAGTAATATACACTAGTAGTAGGCCTGTTATCTTGTTATGCTTTACGTTTGTTTCTTGGCCCACAATTGTTAGGCCCATTTATTATTTCTTCTTTGACTCTATATACTTGTAACAATCTGGCTTGCTTTCTTTTTTTAACAGAAATAAAGATTAGAAAAGCTTAGGCGACTCTCTCTTTTCTTCTCTCTGTGGCTTCTTCTCAAAACTTCCATGGCGAGCTAAGTATCTGAGCTCTGCATAGTTTTAACATGGTATCGAGCCTCTTGATTCGTAGGACCTTTGTATGCAATTGTTGAAATCAAAATCACGGTCGGGAGAAGGCGAAGAACGATTTCAATTGCGTTTTTGATTTTTAGAGTCGAGGCAATTGACGAAGATCACAGGCGTGATTATGGCGAGAACACTTATGGCGAAAGCGATTTGAGAGCGAAAAATTGGAATCGTGATTTTGAAATCGAAAATCGAGCGAAGATCGGAGAAATTGAAAATTGAAGAATGAAGTCATGATTGTGATTTTCTTTCGGAAAACAGAGAATCGAATTGAAGGAGATCGATTGAAGGAGTTCAATCGATCGAAAAACAGAGAAGTTCGAAAATCAGAAGATCGAACATTTTTTCTTCAGAAAAATCAGAAAAACGAAATCGAAGGAGACAAAATATTGAGGTAATCACTATAGTATATCGATCGATTTTGTTGTGAGTGACAACAGAATCGATAGAGAATCAAAGTCGATTCATTCTATTTTTACTTACTGTTCTTTCGATTATCGCATTTGTCGATTTAGTCGGATGGAGATATTGTCGTTTTATGCGGATACACTCCGCCTTTGGCTATCGTTGCGACGTCGAAGATCGCCGCGAATAGTCGATTTGATGGAAATTCAACTTCATTTACTTTGTGTTGGCGAATTGAGGAAATTGGAGAAAAGATATTGATAGTCGTTATGGTGTTGTCATCTGGTCTGTGTTGTCGCTCGTCGCTGTTGCTTTCTGTTTCAGATTCTAGAATTGTATCAACTGTTGTTCTATGTTGGCTTGCTGATTTTGATGCAGTCTGTTTCGTTACTGCTGGTGTTGTTGAAACTCCAGTGTTATTGTTGTTTTGAAATATGTTGGTGTTGTTATGTTAGCTTCTATATGGAGTGATTTTATTAAACAGCGTATTCTTGATGGTTTGGATGCATTGATGTGGTCGATCACCAGGAAGTAAGACTTCAGTTCAAGGAAAAACTGTAGTTCTGTTTTATTCCAGTAGATTGGAAAAAATTAGTTCCATTATTGTTGCGCTGCTTCTGTTTCTAGCATTGAAGCAGTTGGTGAAAGAAATAATGGAGTTACTGTTTTTGATAGTCGTTGCTGTTGCTTTACGAGAAATATTTCACTTGCCTTGTCGACTAAGAACAAGGCTAGAACAATAGATCGATAGAAGGATCAAGGAGTTTTCAGCGACAAATTGGTGAAGCAGAGATACTTCGTCGGAGACTAGTTATGGATTGAGTTGAAGCTCAATTCAAAGAATAGATTGCGTGATGAGAATCAAGAGATTCTCTAGTCCGAATGACTAGAGAACGAAGAGGTTCTTGCCGCTTATCAAATTCTGTTGGTCTTTGGTTGAAATTGTAGTCTGTGGTCTTTGGTTGAGAACAAATACATAGAGAGAATCGAGAGAATCTCTAGTCAGAAGAGACTAGAGAGCGAGGGTTCTCGTCAAGATGAATCGATGGTTTCGTCAAATTGAGAATAAGCGAGAGATTCGGTTTATAAAAGCATGTAGTTCTTTGAATTTGTTGGCTTGTCATTGTTGTTTATTTCTTTGGATATTTGGAATTGGAGTGGTTATCGAGAGGGCACAAAGTGTTGCTCCTATTCAATTTACTGAAAATAAACAAAAGGAATCAGCATCTTCTCTACTAACATTTGTTGCTGATTATTGATTACAGGACATATTCTGCTGCTACATTTAAGAAATCTGGAAAATATTGTGGAAATGGGAACAGATGTTTTCTGTTGTCACAATCTGTTAAAAGGATGTCATTTGCAAACTATGTTGAAATCTGAAATTCAGAGGCAAACTGGAAAATGTTGGCTGTTGCTGCTGCACCTACTGCATACAAAATTAAAAGCTGCTGGAAATGGCTGAGATAATGCAGTGTTTGAAACTATTGGTGTGTGCTGCTCACTGTGCTAAGGAAAGGTGTGCTGCTCACTGTGCTAAGGACTGGTTTTCGTGTGCATCTGCTGGAATTTTACATTCTTGTGGTATTTCTCTACCCAATTTCTTTGTTGGAGGCGATGAGTGTGGGTGATGTGTCTGCTGAGAATGCACGTGATCTGCGGTGGTTTTGATATTCTTCTTCTTTGTGTTTGTAGTGAGGTTGTAATGTTTGGTATCTTGGAGTTGCTAAGCCATCTGTTGTGGATCAGTGATAGCGAAGTCTTGATATTGTGCAGTCACATTGTGGGGACTTTTATGTGCCTCCTGCTGTTGATGAAGTGCAGGCTTTCACAATTTCAGGTCCAATTTTTTTTTTTAAGTTGAATCGTGGTACATGACATGTTGGGCCATTATTTACTGATGATAAGATGGACTTCTACAATATGGAGCTAAACAATACTAATGTGGTTGATCACACAACACATGACTTCATCGAGAAGACTGGTGTAGGCTGCTGGCTGTATGCAGTCTTCTTTATTATGCTCCTGCATTAAGTGTTAATGCTGAATGGCTGGCCGTGAGATACATGGTTAAGTTGTTCGACAGGGTTGCTACTTGGAAGGCACTGGAGGAAGGGCACAAACCAGATGAAGCTACATTTTCTGCCTTTGTGCATATTGTCGTATTTGTCTTTGCTCATAGAAATTACATTCTCTGATGTTCTTCTTCTTTGCTTGGTGCTATTGCCATTCATTGCATTTGTTATTGGTCACTGGTGTTATGTTGTTGGTCACTGCTGGAAAATGCAAGTTCCGGGACTAGGAACTTGTAAATGTTGTGTCTGATGGGTTGTAGTGAGTGTATTGAATGCTACTATGGGATGGGCTATTCTTTGCTATGGTATCTAGTTTGTACAGTTTCAAGGCACAAAAGAGTTAGTATCCTCAATCTCAAAGAGTTAAACAGACGTTCACCTCTATGCAGAGGAAATATATTTTTCAAATATTCATATTACTTAGGAGTTAGGACGATATATAGTTAGTGGTAAGAATCTCATTATTGATTCCTCATTCTTTGCATTTGAAGTAGAAGTTACATCAATGTGGAGTTTGCAAATAAGAAGAGCTTACGATTCAAACAATACTACAAAAGGCTTAACTCGATCTGTCGATTTCCTCAACAGTTCGGAAAATGATTCAAGGCCTTTACGATGTTTCCTCAACATTATTATGCAGAATTCATTGCGTCTAAAGCCATCTATTGCTTAAGATCAGTGGGTTCCTATGAGACTGTTGTGTTGCGACTGCTATCAGTGTTGTTGTAGATAAAAATGCTAAGGGAAAATAGAATATCAACAGACTAAAATGGTCGCTGTCGTTGCCTCTGCTGTTGAAGACGATCTGTGCAGATGCTTCTATCTGATTCATCACTGTAGAGAGGAGATGGTTTGTCAAACAATGACATCTTGGAGAAATCCAAAGTGCGAAGATTCATGGAGCCAAGTTATTGAATCTCTTTTATTTGGTACTTGACATCAATGATCTTGTTGATTAGCTTCGAGAACTTTTGAAGGAAAGGTTGCAGATGTTTTCATCCAAATCGCATCCGAGGAAAGAACGAGGGATAATACACGTATTCTTGGCACAGGGCTTGAGTGGGAATTGCACCTACTTCTAAATGCTGGAGTAAGTATTAACTTTCGTGATATTAGTGGTCGAACTACCTGCACTTTGGCTTTATGCTTACCGTATTCGAGCGGCCAGCTTCTTGTTATACGTGGCATTTCATATTGCGGGTGTTGTTCTCATGTTCTTTGCTCTGCTCTCGCCTCGAGTTCTTCTTTGGTAGAAAAAGGGTTGTGGTCTCTGGCGATGTTGTAGCGATTCTTTGCACCTATCTGTGTTGGACATAATCTCCAAGCTAGGACTGAAACCGATGTTTTCAGTGCCAAGCTTGAGGGGGCGTGTTGAGGATACCTAGTATATACACTAATATACACTAGTAATATACACCAGTAGTAGGCCTGTTATCTTGTTATGCTTTACGTTTGTTTCTTGGCCCACAATTGTTAGGCCCATTTATTATTTCTTCTTTGACTCTATATACTTGTAACAATCTGGCTTGCTTTCTTTTTTTAACAGAAATAAAGATTAGAAAAGCTTGGGCAGCTCTCTCTCTTTTCTTCTCTCTCTCGCGCTGCTTCTTCTCGAAACTTCCATGGCAGAGCTAAGTATACAGAGCTCTGCATAGTTTTAACACACTCTTTTATTAAGAAAAATGTCATAGTTAGTATATTTCATTAATAGTCCTTCAGTCCTTGTTTGTTACTAATTTGATTTTATAGTCTATTCCAAGTAATTTGTAGGTCACGGGTTGAAGACGTGAAAACAACCTCTTGCAGAAATACGGTAAGATTACGTACAATAACTCTTGTGATCCGGCTCTTCCCCGAACCCCGCATATATCGGAAATTTAGTGGAGCGGACTGCTTTTTATTCTATTCCAAGTAAATTTGGAGATTAAGTCTTTTAAGGGAAAAAGCAGATCCTGATTCTATATTTTAAGATTTTAAAATTTTGGTCTAAATCAAACACTAATATGTAAAAGAAAAGAAAGAAAAAAGGATGCAGAATATTTGGAGGACAGCTGAAATTAGGAAAATAAAAGAGAATATATTTTTATACAGTTCCTGGCAGGTTCTTTTGTGGCTCGGTTTTTCGATCAGACCCCCCTAAAAACCGTACGTGCGGGTCTCCCCGCATGCGGCTCACGCCATTCGAGGTGGGCAGGTAATTGCAGATCAGTTGGTCAAGTTGCTTCGCTCCTTTCCCTGCGGTCAAATTGCTTCGCCTCAATCTTCGATTTTTCTTTAGTTCCAATTCATGTAATACACTTTTCTTTTCAATTTGTCCAAAAAAAATAATATATTTCCTTATTTGACAACAATTTAAATTTAACTTTATATTTTACGCTTAACAAGATGATTTTATAGTCATACAAATATCTTTTACTTATTTTAGACCATAAGATTTTAAAAAATTCCTTTATTTCTTAAATTTTGTACTCAGTCAAATTATATCACATAAATTGGGACGGAAGAAATATAAATGATGCATATGTTATACTGTATTTCTTTGTAGCACGTAGATTTGAGTAATTCACCTTAATATCAATAATATAACCAAAATTCTTCTATTAAACATAATTCCTAAAATATCTGCTTAAATTGCATCCATGACAAATATTGGAGGAATTATCAATTACCATTAGCTCAAACATTATGTTAGTAGATTGAAAGACTTATTCTTTGGCTCTTCTGTTTTAATACTTAACTCTTATCATTCATTTGATTATAATTCTATTTCTAGTAAATTATACAAAAGATTATGCTATGAAACAGAAGATTCAATATTTTATTATATTTTATAATTCATTAATGATAATTCTACTTAGTTGTTAGCATAGTCTTTCTGGTTTGTTACTACTTAATTGGATTCAATATTTTATTGCAAGTAAATTAGGATATAAGTCTGTTAGGGACGTACCAGATTGTAAATTCAAAGTTCAAACACTAAATATGAAACAAAGAGATAAATATATATAAAGAAACCATATTTTATATTTCTTTGTAGCTTGATAGTTTTTATTACAACTTCTTAGCTCCAAAACAGAGCTAACCCCCCCCCCACCCCACCCCACCACCCTACTAAAACAAAAGATTAAAACAGAAAAACAAAACATATATTCCTTCCTCCTACCTCTTCTACTACCTTATAACTAAATAAAAACATCAACAACCATAACTTCCTACTATTTGACCCCACCCCCTCCTATTATAATACTAATAATATTTAACATCCCCCAAAATAAAAATAAAAAACCATTATACTAGTTCAATGACTAGGTGGTGGGACCCATGATTTTTTTCTTGATATATTTTTTTTTTTCACTTCTTGGATTTTGATATAACATTGTTGGAGGAAGAGCAATTGGAGAGATTGAGATCAGGAATTCCTTCATTGTTGTTGTTGCTAGGACCAGCTTGTGAAAGCCTATGTTTGAGCTCATTGAGAAGTTGTTGATTTTCTTGATTCAATAGCTCTGCTTTTTCCCTTAGCTTTTCATTTTCAGCCATTATGTAGAAGTTTTGCAAGTAGAGCTTTGAGTTGATTCTGTCCATTTCTTGTAAAAACAATTAAAAAAAACATGAGATTTAAGGTTTATACACTAAGGACATAAGAAACATTCACAAAATCATGCTACATAGCTTGGACTCTTGAAAAATATGTGTCATATCCTTAATAAATTATGCATTTCTAGAGAATCTAACACATCAATGTATGTCCGATCCTTCAGAAGAAGTGTATTTTTTTTAATTTACACTCATGCCGACAAGTGCATATGGAATCCTCCATTAGTAGTACATCTTTTAAAAATCTAACATGATTAAAACTACAATATCATTTTTGAAGAATCAAAACAATATAGAAATTATGTCACTTCTAAAATAACTAACATACTATTACATGTTAAACTATACAACACACCTATTGCTAGAACATATTAGGACCATAAAATGTGGAGAAGAGATGAAAATGAGGAAAGTTTTTTATAATAAAAAAAAAAGGAAAGGGAGGAGATGAAATGATGATATGCAGAGGGGTTGTTGAAGTGAAATTAATAAGAATAATTTGCCTAACCTTTGTTTGGTATAAGGGAAAGTAGTAGGGGAAATCATTACAATTCAGAGAAACAAATGATCAAGAATTGAGAAAACATTGATAGAAGCAAATATAATGCTAAAATTTTCTTGTTAAAGATAGAAAGCAAATAGAATAAGTTAAAATCTCCAAATCTTCACACTTTCAAGAATTGGTGCCTTTTTTCTTTTCTGTTTTTTTCATTTGGAAGACAAGAATAAAGTTCATAGCAAGAGACAAACTTCTTATTTACACACACAAAAAAAAGCAAAAAAAAAAAAGGGAATTTTATAATATTCCAAAGTTGAACATGCATGAATATTGTACAAAGAATTTTTTTTAAAATAGTTTCAACAAACAATATATAATGTTGGAGAAGAAAACAAGTGACAAGAACAACCTATGTATCCAAGACATACAAACATAGGAGTATCCAATGAGACACAAGGAATAAGAAAGTTGCAGAGTTGTAAACTTTAGAAGAATAAAAAAATGGAGCAATGCAAAAAGCTTTTTGTCTAACCTTTGTTAGTGACAAGGAAAGAAAAAAACAAGAGACAGACAGAGTGTACATTGGGGGAGGAGAGGGTAGGGGGGATTCTTGATCTTTTCAAAAAAGATTACCTTTTGGTTAGTGATAGAACAAGAAGTAGAAGAAGAAACAAGACTTTGTTTGGTGTGTGTTTTCTCTCTTACAACAACTAATACTTCTTGGGCAGTAAAAAAAGAGATATATATAGTGGGAAAAGTAGGAGAGTAAATCTTTGGTTTGAGGGGGGTGGGAGTGGGGGTGGGGGTGGGGGACATGGCTTTTTGTATCTCTCTTTCTATATCTGCCACAACAATCATGCATGTGTAAGCATATAAGGCGGCTTGTGTATAATTGTATTAGTTATAGCTTGTAGCCTTGTAGGCAAGGACTTAAACCTTTTCTTTATTTTTATTTTTATTTTTTGATAATCAAGATTTTCAGGTTTGGGTCTAACTACTTCACTGATATTACTCAGATGTCTTCAAGGTTTGGGTCTGACTACTTCACTGCCCATAATTAGAATATTTTCATATATTGTGTAAATATAATTATGGTAAGACTAGGATTCCTCTTTTGTATAGGTTTAGGATTCCTATTATATAAGGGATGAACATTGTACTATATATATACTTTGACATTAATGAAAGACTCCCCAAATGAGATTAATATCATCTTACATAGTATCAAGAGCCTAACACAAAACCCTAGATATTTTTTTGTGACACCGCCATGACCAGCCCCACAGGCGGTTCCTCCTCTCCTCCCAAAATTCTTGGTTTTCTTCTTTCTTTTCTCTCTAAATGGATACTCGGGAATAAGCTTACGATTCGACGCGTCTACCTCACAAATTCCACCGCGTCGTCATCCTCTTTTCATCCCACGGCTGTTATAAATATCAAGAATTATATTCTCATTCTTCGATCAAGAAAGCGATCGATATTCTCCTAGGTTGGCGTTATGTAATCATGCATGTCTCTATAACGTGCTTGACCACATCGACGACACTATTCCGCGCCTTCCTGAGGTTGGTGAGTCTATTTGGCGTCGTCTAGACGTCGGCGTCAAACAGTGAATTTATGATAGTATTTCTGAGGATCTTCTTCTTACTATCATGAAATATGGTGCCACAGCCCGTGATTTATGGAACCGCTTGGAGGAAATCTTTCAAGATAACAAGCACACTCGTGCGGTGTATTTGGAGGAATAATTTAACAATACACGCTTTGAAAATTTCTCTAACATGACTGAATATTGCAGACAGTTAAAACTACTGGCGGATCAACTCTCCAACGTCGACACGTCTGTCTCGGACTCTAAGATGGGGTTTCAATTGATTGCAGGCCTTCCCAAAAGCGACTATGATACATTAGCCGCCATAATTCAACAGGCAGATCTGTTTCCCAGTTTTAAAAAAACTCGTTCGCAGTTGTTGCTCGAAGAGACTCGCCGTGCTAAGCAGGATGAGCACACTCAGAAGGCGTTAGTTGTCGAAACATGCCCTCAAGATCCAACACCGCCAGAAAACTCTCAACTGCAGCAGGGACGCGGTGGCAAGGGTCGCGGTAGAGGAGGCCGTGGTTGTGGTAGGGGTCGCGGATAACAGAATCAGCAGCAACAACAACAGGGCCTACAAATTGATTGTAGCCGCCTTCCAGCGATACCGTCTGTCGCGGCGACGCACGCAGTTCAACACGGCGATCGCCGTCGGCGATGACACCCGAGTGCGAGTTGGGTCATGCCTTCAGCTATCTCAACATGAAACAGCCTGACAACAACTGGTACATGGACTCCGGAGTCACTTCTCACCTCACCCGGTCTACAGGTAATATTCCCAAATTGTTTGGTTTAAAGCATCCTCAATTTGTGACAGTTGGTAGTGGCCACCACATTCTAGTAAAGGGTTATGGTACATCCTACACACCACCTCTTCATCCATTCCCTCTTCAAAATATCCTATATGCCCTTGGCCCGGCCCACTGACCAGCCCTAGTTTTTATCGAGACTTGTTTTCGCATGTTTCTGTCGCTAGCTTTCAATTTTTGTCAGTTAAGTATGTCTTTCTTCATCAACATATTTCACTTGTAATAAAGAAGTCTCACAGTGAATTTCTATTTTAAAAAAAAAAATTGTTGGTGACATTGTACATGATTATTGTAACACCCCAATTTAACCGTAGTCGAAACGGGAGTACTACTTATGGTTGATTCCTAAATTTATTCAAGGAGTCGCCACCTAATTATTATAGTGAATTAGGACACTAAAAATGTAGCATACATATGATTAAGAATCTAATCTCTATCCGCAAATTCACTCGTAATAACTCTGTCTCCGTTGATTTTGACCCTTATGGTTTCACTATGAAGGATCTTCATACGGGGACACCTCTTACGAGATGCAATAGCACAGGGGATCTCTATCCATTCACTCCCACCTCTGTTGCCAGATCTAGCTCTCCCGTCTCTCTAGCGGCCATTTCTTCTTCCACATGGCATAATAGGCTTGGTCATCCAGGAGACCCAGTTTTTAATTTTCTTAGAGGTAATCATTTCATTACTTGTAATGGAAAGCTTGCCCAAGATTGTGTTTTTTGTTCTTTAGGCAAACATACTCGTCTTCCGTTTAAGTCATCCACTAGTATTACTTTTGCACCATTTGATATTATACATGTCGATTTATGGACATCACATATTGCTAGTTCTCTCGGTCATAAATACTATCTTATCCTACTAGATGACTTTTCTCACTTTGTTTGGTTGTATCCTATCAAATTTAAATCAGAAGTGTTTGTCAATTTTTTTTAGTTTTGAACATACATTCAAACACAATTTGAAAAAGGTATAAAATCTTTCAGTGCGATAATGGTCGTGAATTTAACAACTCTATGTTTCACTGTTTTTGTACTAATAATGGCATGGTTTTTTTTCGCTTCTCCTGCCCCCACACCTCCTCACAAAACGGTAAAGTTGAAAGAAACATCTGCATCATTAACAATATGATTCACACTCATTTGATTCATGTCTCCCTACCTCCATCTTTCTGGGTCTATGCTGCTAAAATGTTAGAATACGTTCTAAATATTCTCCCAACTAGTACCCTTCACAATATGACCCCTACCGAAATTCTCTATCATAGAGTACCCTCTTATGATCATCTTCGAATATTTGGTTGTCTATGTTATCCTAACCTTGCCTCTACTGCCCCTCACAAACTAGCCCCCCGATCCACTCCTTGTGTCTACATAGGCTTCCCGCCAAATCATAGGGGCTATCTATGCTATGACTTCTCCACTCGTTAGATCCACATCTCTCGTCACGTCACATTCGATGAGACCACATTCCCGTTTTCGAATCTTAAAAAGTTCTAAAAACCGAATTACTCTTTTCTTGACGAACCTGCCATCTCTCCCATCATCCTAAGTCAACTAGAGCATAACAATTCTTCTTCAGCGTCAGCGCCGCGGCCCCAAGGATCAGCATCGCGGGGGTCCAAAACTCTGCGACAGTCTCGATTCACCGTCGGCGACAGCCGCGGCCGGTCTTTGGCGCCACGGCACTAAAACATCGAGAGTGCATCGGTCCTCGGTAGCCGCGACATTTTATCACGGCGCCGCCGACAATTCCCTCCAGCGCCGCGGTGCCTACTCCGACGTCTGTCCCTCCTTCTCCGTATCTAACAAATTCCTCCGCCTTGAAACCTCCTACTATACCCACTCACCAAATGAAAACTCATGCAAAACATGGAATCTTCAAACCCAAAATCCAATTTAACTTGTCTGTCTAAACCATTTCACCAATTCCCAAGAACCCTATTACTCAAAGTAATTTGTTTAAAAGTCCTTCAGTTTCTAGTTTGCCAAGTGAAGTAAACCAGTGCCTTTTTGCATAATTCTTCTTTTGTCCTCTTTATAAAAATAATAATTCTTAGAACTTCTTTTTGTATTAACTAGACTTATTTACCCATGTGGGTAGGGCTGTTATCGATCTGAATACTGTTGACACCCAATTTTGACCCTCCCGTCCGGTCATTAACTATAGAATTACACTAATTTTCAACAATAATTCTAATAATTTTAAAATAATAAAATGCAGCAATTTTATAATAATAAAAACATTAATACAGACATAAATAAATAATTTAATAATGACACCGCGTCTTAAGCACTTAGAGTCTCGCGCCCGCATTTATTAATTGTAAGCTCTGTCGTAATTCTTAAATTCTTAATTAATAAGTACTTTAGCAATGACGTCGTATTAAATAGTACACCCGCATTTATTATTATAATAATTTAATATAAACTTAGGCTAATAAAACACCTAAATAATCTAATCACAATTTGAATAATTTAATTTATCACTAATTAACTAATTAAACACCTAGAATTAAATACCTAAAACTCACCACTAATTAATTAATTAACTAGCCTAAAACTAATTAAACTTAAATTAATACCATCATTGACTCCGACCATAAACATGACAACAAATTCCTGGCCCAAAATCGCGACCCGCGACCCGCTACCCGCCCATCTGCCCTTTATTTCCTTCATCGTGCTCCTTAGCCCCCCTAAAACAAACCAGAACAAAACGAACACCTCAAACATAACCCTAAAAGTTTCCATCGCCGCCTTCATCGGAAAACCCGATATTCTCGCCGGATTTTCGGCTGAGAATCCGGCGACCCTCTTCCTTACCCTTGTATACACAGCCAGCACACCCCTTACCATCTACAAGAACCGTGAATCTCCAGATTCCCTCAAATATCCCAAAATCGTTTTCAAACTTACCATAACAAGAACCACGAGAATCGACCCAAAAATAGCCCACAAATCCTTAACAAATCAGTACGAATCAGTCCAAAATCGTGATAAATACTTTCCCTAAATCGAACCACTTCAAATCGAACCAAATCGCATACCAATCAAGCACAAGTATCAACCTTTATTCATTTACCTAACTTGGAACCCAAATGGGGGCTATATAAGCACGTCTGGCAATCGAAGGTAACGAGGATAGCATCGATTCAGAGAGCAGCATACCCATAGCATAGAAAGCGAGGATCGAGGGGACACTCGCCAGCCGATCGAGCGATTAAGAACCGCTTAGCCGTAGTCGGAACTCGAAGGCATCGACGGTCGAGGAAGCAGAGAAACGAGCGGTAACGCAGGCGTCGGGAATTGGGGACTCGATACCTAGGCCACCAAAGATCTCAAGAATAGGTAATCCGAATCCGCCTCCCAATCTTAGCCAAAAAAATCCATGACCGCTTCTATTCGCATCGCAAACCTAAAGCTTTGTCGAGTGGATGACGACTTGATCTGACGCCTTGGTTCGCTGCGGAGAAGGTAAACTCATCACTTTCTCAATTTTCCATTGATTTATAGTCTGCGAAATGTATGATTGCTTGAGAAATACGTCGGTGTGATGTCGTTGTTATCTATGTGTGTTAACGCTTATAATGGCTTACTTGGTGTTCGCGATATAGGCAATAACTGCAATTAGAAATATGAACACTGCTTTCTTCATTTGCTTTCTATGGCTAGTTGACATAAATCCATGTGCAATATGTCTAATATCATTGAAATCTATCCTAAGTCGATCCTAAAAGCAAATAACAAAAGGCTAACTGGTTAGATAATATGGAATGTCATGTTATACATGTATTAATGCCTAAAGGATGTCTAAAAATTTGTTTAAACTTACCTGTGGTTTAAGTAATGTAAAACAGTAATCGATTGATGATTATTGAAGATAAGTGACCCGTCTAGGCCCGAATATATCATACTCGAGCCTAATGTTATTACAAGATATACATTGCATACTAAGGGAGTGGTCCGATTTGCATCGTTGCTGTAAGGGGTATACATGTTACTCTATACTAAGCTTAATATGAAGTTGCATTGTCCTAAAGGCTACGCTAATTGGCTCATATGTGTGTCCTGTGTTCATCTATTAGTCAATATAATGTCTGAAATTGTTTCCTTAGAACTGCTTTGGTACTGCGTCATGGGCTTTGTAGTCTATGTGCTCTGTCTGATATGTTATATCGAGTTCAGATCTGCTGTGGTGTCCATATTGATCCCTAAAATGCTAGTTATGATGAATTTATCCATCCTAGTATCTTTAAGTTAAATTCATGTTCATGAAACTGTTTACCATGCTAAATTTGATTATGTCTATGTATTGTGTCCCACGCACGCTAACCCAGATCATACTCGTATCTTGCTTTCATTCACATATGCTGGAAAACTGCTTAGTGTCTCATTAAATATGCTAGTCTGAGTTAATGTAAAATATGCAGCTGGCATCTTTCTTCTCCTCATAGGTGTGTTGTATTATGTTATTAATGAGCTTGTTTACCCCCCAAAGCCCATAAGAGGTCATTTGATACTAATTCAGCCAATTGTTGCTTCTGTAGGGTAGCTATTTGCTTGTCTATTCCCATATAATATGTTTAAGTCAAATTAAGAAAGGCTGGCGCATGGACTTGATAAATTAGTTGGGTATCTATCTGTCGGTCTAGTTAACTATCTGCTTTGTCTCTAAATGTGCCTCAAGCGGTCTTAAATGATTCTAATGCATGTTTGTGAAATTCTATTAGTCTGGGCCTGTTTGTGCTTCATAATAGTTTGTCCTAGGCCCATAAAGTATTCATTCTTGACTCTGCACTACCTATTGGGTCCGCGATTCGGTTCACGCCTCCCATATCCTGCGGCCCATTAATGACGATCACTTGTTTTGGGCCAGTATTCTGCTTTTGAATTACCGAGGATAAAATAATTTCATGTCAATGTTACTTGCATTATTAGTCCGGTTCCAAGTATATTCTAATTCCTTATTTTTTTATATATTTTGCATGAAACGTACCGGAGCCGAATGAAGAGTCTCATTGCGAGACTTATCGCGACTTTCGTCAAATGAAGACCTGCATCTATGTTCATTGTCGCATCCCGCATCAGAAAATTCCAAAAATCACCGGCGAAATAGCACAGCCATTCTTCGAGTCATCTTTATTTAATTTTTCTACCCCGCCCCCATTTATTATTTAATTGTCTAACGTTATACTAACATTAGTACACATAGTTAAACTTTGAGTGCCATTAGGAATTAGTTCGACGTTAGAAATATACCTCCTTTTAAGTTAATTATTATAGCTTGACACATTGCTTAAACTATAATTAAACCATTTAGTCGCATAATTATTTAGGTAATCAAGACATTATTTACCAAATCCTAACTTGAGGAAAATCATTTTTTGATAAATTCCTACTAGCATTCACATAAAATATATATTTATAAATCGTAGGATCGTTAACGTTCGCATGATATATTTTCACATCCTATTTGTTCATCATCACAGGTTTTGCATTTGTTACTTCTATATTATACTAAGTAACATATATACCCTATAGCATAATTTCATATGTTTTCTAACTACCTTTTAAATGCATGTCTTCAACTAAGATTAGCTTTATGTATTTTAAACCAATCTTGCATTTTGCACTTACGCTTATAAATATACTTTGCTTAAATACTTTAAAACATACATTTTCAATAGCATAATAATTAACCCTAGGTTTGGCAGGACAACCGCAAGTTAGCGGATCTTAGAGGGTGCCTAACCCATTCCCTCTAGATTAATAAAGAGCTCTTACCCAGAATCTCACTAAGTTTAGCAGACCATAAAATGGAGTTAATGTTTTACTTTAAACTAGTTAAACATTTAGGTGTCCTAATTCACCCAAATTAATTAGGTGGCGACTCCGCGAACCCTTTAGCATTTTTAAACACCTTTTTAACACCTTAGCAACCCTTTTAAATTTTTGCACATTTTAAACATTTTAACACTTTTATTTATTTTCTAACACTTTTATTCAAGCAGGGTTCGCTAGTAATCCCGTTTTCGACTCCGGTCGGAAAAGGGTGTTACAAATACTCCCGGTAATTACCCGAGAATCGAACCGATACTCGGACCGAATTCTGATCGGTCCGGATACGAGTACCAGAAAATTACCCAGACTGATAAGGATCCGGTCCGGTAAACCCGATAATTACCCGACAATTAATAACCCCCAGGCCCCTAATTATATTTAATTGCAATATTCTCTAATGTTGGACTATTTTACATGTTTTAAGAATATATATGATGTAGACTTTATGTTTTAATGTGAAGCATTGACATATAATATAGGGGGAGAGAAGAAAGTAGTTGTAAATTGATGCAACTTTAAATGGTCATAACTCTGCCCTCGGACGTCCGTTTCACCTAAAACAAATTGATTTCGCGTATTTTTTTGAGACGGGACCGAACTGCGGCAGTTTGGCGCAACCAATTTCTCCAAAAACGTTCATCTTGCTAATCAATTTCACTTTTTTGCCAAATCGTTACTAATTTCCCATTTTCTTTGCTAAATATCTCGCGATATACAATAGATTTTAACGTCCAAATTTCGTGATAATGTGCCCGAGAATGTCAATTTCAGTATTGAAAATTTAATTTTTTTTAAAATAAAATAAAAAACTCGTCCCGGACCCGACCCGGAAAAATCTTACCGGTCCGGACCAAGAAGGTTTTGGTCCGGTCCCAGATCTCGACTCATGACCGAAACCTTATCGGTCCGGTCCGAATCTGTCGATACCCGGACCGGACCGATAACAGCCCTACATGTGAGTGTTGTTGAAGTCTTTGTTATTTTCCTAACTTGACACTCTTTAAATTATTTTGTTTCTGATACGATATTCGGTAACTGCATTGAAGTTTGATTAAATTTGAATTCGCGCTGAGAAGTCTCACATGATAGGTAAAGCGCTCTCATCTGACTCGAAGTATAAATTTGAAATTTCTAATTAAGGATAAAGAAGTATTTATCATTACACGATAATCTTTGTTGGTTGAAATTCTTTTGTTTTTTAGATTATAGTTAGTGGTATTGCGGGGCAAATTTGGAATTTTAGAACCTTATTGTTGGAGCTAAAAAGAGATGGTTTGTCCATTCTTGATTTCTTATACGAGAAAAGGGTCATATTTGTCATCCAACTTTCGAAAAAGGGTCATATTTGCCTTCCGTTAAAGTATGGAGTCAAATATACCCTCCACGTTGGCAAGGTTATCACAGCCCTCAATTGACGGAATTTCCACGTGGACGCCACATGGGATCCACGTGGAGGGTGGGACCCACACCAAACCTCACCCCAATTCTTCTACTCCTTCCGTTCTCCGTCTGCCGCTGCTTCGGCGAGGAGCTCCAGCTCCGGTGACCGGAACAGCCACCCCTAATCTAACCATCGCCATTATCGATGAGTCACCGCCCTTCACCCCACTACCCAAACCACCGTTACCACACCACATCGCCACCTCACTGCTTCAACAACCAAACGACTCCCATTGCAACCACTCCGACCTCCAACAACCACCGCCAATTGCTTCGGTGGTGTCTTCCGATCCACTTTCACCAGAAGCAGCTTCGTAGATCTCTAAGACTCAATTATATGCTCCCTTCTCTCCTCTTCCACCTGTTTCTACTTACCTGACTGTTTTTTGTTCTAATAATCACCCGAATTTGGTAATCTAACCTATTTGTCCTCAGATTCCATGCCAAGAATATGTATGAACTGATATGAAACTATGAAAATATAAACCCTAATAATTGTACACGAAAAAAACTCGACGGAGAAAGGCGAAGTGCTCGTCGGACGGAGCAGCCACCCAACTATTTTATTTTTCATTTGAATGCATTAAAATCATGATCAAGTTTTAATTTCATTTTTATATATCAATCTGGATTACATTGAGAAATTGAAAGTGATGCTTTTGTGCGGCTAGAAAAATTTAAGGTTATTAATGAAAGAGATTAGGGCCAGGCGCAGTAAGTAGTAGCAATTGGGCGGCTATTTATGTTTTTCCCCTTATTCTTTATATTAAAACTCACCGGAGAAAGACGAATGATTCTGATGCATTCAAATGGTGGTGGTTGGCTGCTCCGGTCACCGAAGCTGGAGCTCGTCACCGGAGCAGCAACAGACGGAGAACGAAGGAAGTAGAAGAATTGGGGTGAGGTTTGGTGTGGATACCACCCTCCACGTGGAAATTCCGTCAATTGAGAGCATATGTGATAATTTTACTAATGTGGAGGACATATTTGACCTCATATTTTAACGGAATACAATTATCATCCTTTTTCGAAATTAAAACTTAATCATGATGGATCCGCCGATAAGATTGACCAGTGAATTTCATCGGACATACTTCCTAGTTTTAATTTCGATCCTACCTAGAGTGAATTGGATAAGATTGACCAGTGAGTTTCATATAACTAATGCCTAAAATAGGAAAAAATATATTCAATATTTTCATCAAATATTATATTAAGAGGACTAATTTAGTGAACATTTGTGAGCGAATGAATAATCCTCTTGGCCATATTGCCTTTTCAAATTCCAATTGGCTTACTGCTTGATAGTGTTTTGTTTTTTTACTTAGGTAATGCTAATAATAATCATAATTATTTCTGCCAAGTATCATAAGGTAAGCACTCTTTTGCCATAATAAGTGTGATTAATTTGAAATAATGATGAGAGGTTATATTTTACTGATGGACTTACCTCATGGGTTATGAGTGCATTTAAAATGAAAAATGATAGCCATATAGCAATAACAACATATCCAGTAAAATTCCATAATGTGGAGTCTGAGGAGGATAAAATGTACACATACCTCACCTTCATCTTGATAGGTAGAGCGACTGTTTCCGGGAGATCCTCGGCTCAAATGATAGACATATAGCATTGTCAATTAATGTTTTTTTTGGATGGAAGCATCATATTCTTTTTTATTTTAGCTCATTCATCTTAATAATGTTTTTGTTGAATATTTTGTAAAATCATAAGTTTTTTTCTCGTGAATTTGATGAAGGCCCTTTACTTTCGCTTTGGTTCATCATAGATTTGGATATTATCTATGATATTAAGCAATTTAAGTATCAAATGGACACTCTATTTGTCAAGAAATATTTTTATTTTTCAATGATACTTCACTTAGAAATTTTATATTAAAACAATGAATTTCTATATTAATAAATAGTATGAATCCCTAAAACTTGCATTATTCTAGTTTTAGTCGCTGTTAATTTTCAGTACTATAAATATTTATTTACACTATTTAAATAAATAAGGGAAAAAAGGAACATAAAAGAGTAATCACTAGTTAGCCAAAGAGTTGTGTGTGTGTGTTCTTATTTTTATTTTATTTTATAGTTCTGCCCTTATTTAATGCAAAGTGTATTTGTTCTGAAAATACTAATGATGGCAAAGCCTATATAGCTAAATTAAATAATAGTGGCATCTAGACTAGTGTTTATTCTTTTTTTTTTTTTTTTTGTTGACGGCGAACTGCACCGCTACTCTTTCAAGACGCACAGGTAAACCTGACCGACGCAGAGCACGCAAACCTCGTCACCATGTAAACCACACTTGGCAAGCCATGCGCATGTGCTCAACCAAAGAAGGTTTATGCAGGATCGAACTCGCGACCATGGCCCCGCGCTTCATCAAGCTAATCTGGCTACTCATGTTAGTGTTTATTCTTCTTAATAAATAAAACTTTTGCTTTTTGCAGCAATTGAAATTAATTTACTCCAATCTTTTATAATGATTTTGGTTTCATAAATGAATGGTAATGGCAGCAGTCATGGAAAAAAGATTTGCATTGCCAATAGATGTCAAAGGGCATTCATTCTAATTCAATTGAGTACCCATCCATATTCATCATCACCTTCCTACAATTATTCACTTAGCCCCTTCTTTTTACCCATTCAAGACCATTACACAAAAATAGTCTCCCCCACCATCTGGTGATGGGTAAGTACCTTTCTATTCTTAGTTAAAATATGAAGTTAGAGCCCCCCCAATGTAGTCGCTATTGGTAGGAAGCGCTTTACCTAGACATGGCAGTGAATTCTGGACCCGATCCGAATTTGGTGAATCCAGATCTATTTTATAGGATATGGATTTTCAAAATTTGGACCCGAAGGATCCGTATCGGACTCGGATCCATTTCTAACGGATCGGATCTGGATCTGGATTATGTATTTGAAATTCGTATCCGATTCAGATCGACCCGTAGATCCGTTTTTATTAATTATATTCATAACCTAAAATGTAATTTTATAAGTATTTTTAATAAAGATGCTATAGTTTCAGGGGAATTCACAAATTACCACTTGCTTCTTTCTCTGCGCCTCTAAATATGACCCTTACTCGACTCTATCCTTTTCATTTCTCTCAAAAGTAACCATGCTAAAACCAATTATTTTCATGCTCTCTTTTTCCCGTGGATATCAACTTAACTAGTATCATAAACCTTTTTTTTAAAGGACATTTTTTCATTTAAAAAATAAAATCAGTAGTGGTCAAAAGAGACCATCTATTTGGAGCCCCAACTCTTAGGATCATTTCTTTGTATGTGAAAGTAATTCATTTTTTTCATTGCACATGTTTGGGAATTAGGACAGAGGTTTATTATATCAGCAATAATTATTGTCAATTAATGAAAAGGTATCATCGGGATATTCTTAATGTCTAATTTTTGTTTAGTATATCAGCAATAATTATTGTCAATTAATGAGAAGGAAAAAATTGAAAATGCTTGTGTGGTAACAAAATATTGAGATCTCATGTAGCAATTTCAAAAGGTCTAAATCCATAAAAAAAAAGTTATATGTGGATTCAAATCCGATTCATGAATCCGGTGGATCCGATGGATTCAGATTTGGATCTGATTTTTATGGACCCGATGGATCTAGATCTGGACCCATGTATGAAAATGGATCTGGATATCCAGATCTAGATCCGATCCGTTGCCATCTCTAGTTTTACCCTCCAAAATAAAACTCTCCCTTTGAAAACTGGGATTAATCGGGTTCAAAATCAAATATCGAATATTGATACGAAAGCAACCAAGCAAGCACCCCTCTCTTCACTCTGATTAGAGTCAAATATTAAATTTTAATTTGGTGAGTTCAATATTTCGATTTTTATCACTGAGTTCTTTGTAATTATAAAAAAAATTATGTCAAAAATATTAAAAGTTCGACGGAACCCATCATTTACATGCTCCGTCCGTTCCCCAAAAAGAAGTAGATAATTATAATACTTTTAATCGAAGGTCTCGATTTTGAATTTTAAGAATGAAGATATTCCTTATAAGGAGTGTTCTCTTTTTTAACTATGTTTTCCTCAATACGAATTTAAAACTAATAGGGTCAAGTAATTCCGAATAATAGATGACTATGTGCATGTTTGGATTCAATTCTGGCAACCCTCTGGGTTGCTACTTTCGTGAAAATGAGCAAAATTATGGTGTTTGAATTTTCTCTCCAAAATCAATTATCTTCTTCAAAATTGATTCTGAAAGAAACTACAATTTCTAGCTTCTAAAGTTAGTAGAATCAATTCTATATTTATTTCAATTTGGATTTTTATCTTTTCCTTCATTACCCTCTTTAATTTAGTATTGTAATAATATTTAATAATATTGTAAATAGAATACTATATTTAATAAAAATAGAGTACATGCAAAATTAGTATTGTAATAATATTTAAATACTATATTGCACTTTAAATTAGTATTGTAATAATATTCTACTAATATTTAAGTACTATATTGCACTTTAAATTCTATTATCTATTTGTAATTTTTATTTACATACTTCATATTTCACTATTATTTTAGTAATTTTTATTTATATGTAGTTGACTAAATGTCTATTTTGATAATTCTACATTCAAAAAAAAAAATTGATCAAAACTATCCAAATATCATGAATTGATAACAATCATTTTTACATTATTGCATCCAAACATAAATCAATTATTATCAAAATCAATTCTATCAAAATTAATTCTTTCAAAATCAATTATATCTATCGCAGAACCAAACATACGCTATGAAATTCTGAAAAATTGTCGGGTTGTTTAAAGTCTCCTCTCTTTACTTTTTTCTGAGGTAATTCCTAATGATTTCACATAACACCATTACCCTGTGCAACTCTGATGATGGATTCTTTTGCCATCCTGTGGTGCATTGAACCTTACACGTGAGTGTTTATATTTGCCACTCATTTATTATTATTATTATTCTTCCTAAGCCATTGATTTTGTGGGACCTATCACTCTTATAATTTAGAGTTCTAATTTCTCGCATTAATATCGATCGAGTTACATTGCAAAGTCGTAAGATCATGTATGAGATTGACGTTTGTCCAGTATCGAACGTAAAAAAAGTTGGTGACTTCATGACAGTGGAAGCCGGCGGACATAAACTCAGTAAACGAAGGACGTAACAATAACAATTCGTAGCAAAATTCCTTGTCAAGTAAGTGTGAATCCACACGAAGGATATAATGATTGCCCACTGTTTTTAAAGAAGAGTTAGATGAAATAGATATGTCTGTAAATATATACGGTTCGACAATTTTAAAAGATAATCATATATAATTATTTATAATAGGTAAAATTAGTAATTTGTCCATTAACTTTTTGTATAGAAGTTAAATTATACTCGTAATAACACAATTTGTTTTTACATTATTAGCAAATATATGTTAACTCCAACTTGCATATGAGCTAGTGGCTCGTTTGGTACGCTATATTACAGTGTACTGGATTGCACAAAAAAAATAGTATAGCGTTTGATCGCAAATTTGTAAGGGATTGGACTGTACAAAAATTAAAAAATAATACACCCTTCCTTGCCATTTGAGACCCGCTCAATATACGGGTCTCAGCTGTACTGGACAAAAAATTCTCCTTTTTCCCTTCTTCTCTCCTCTCCCAAATTCTCTTTAGCTCCGGTAATAATGACTTCCACATTATCCACAATTACCCTTCGCTCTCCATCTCACATTTATCCTTCATCCACACACACTTCAATTTCTTTCCCCACCAAAACCCTAGAACTCCCTATCCGCACGCACAAACTCTACCACCGTCGAGCCACTTTCAGTTTCCGCTGCATCCTTCGCTCCCGCCACCGCCCCTGGTGGCGCAGTCGCCGATGCTCCGGCTACGGTGGAGGAGAAGACGGAATTTGACGTAATTAATGATGAAGTACCAAGTAATGCTAGTAATTTATTTTTATTAGTTTTTTAAAATCCATCTAGTTAATATATTTTTTAAAAATAGTCCAGTACAATATATACCCCAAACACAAGACATTTGATAAATAATATAGTTCATTGTATCACCAAATATTTTATTGGACATAGTATGTACAGTCCATTACAATACAATCTAGTCTGGTCCAGTGCGACGTACCAAACGAGCCCCGGTAGAACACACATCAGCCATCAATTCAAAACTAGATCTTTGATCTGATGGCTTAGATTGCAACATGGAGAGATCATAAAATTGCTTTTTTGTTCTTTTCTACTCATTTTTTCATTTATTTTTCAATTTTTAAAGGAAAAGGCTGAATTAAATTTGGTCCCTTGTAAAGAGAGTGATAATGATGATAAGAGATTCTCGAAGACTGCAAAAGTTGAAATTTGGTAGAAGACAGAATAAGATGTTGGTAATTATTTCGTTTCTAACAATGTAAGTAACACCATTTTCCTTTTATTCTGTTTCAAAAAAATATTATTTATTTATATTTAAAAATAATTTAACTTTATAAAATAATTTACAGTCACACATTTATAAAAAATTATTTTAAATCATATATTTTTAAAATATGCCTTTGTTTTTTAAATTGCATACCAAGTCAAATAATACCACATAAATTAGAACCGAGGGTATGTGAATATTTTGTAGTACTTGGTTTGTTAACGGTTCCACATAATTGCTCATCCTTTTTTTTGTTTTTCACATAATGTTTGATATTTGTATTGGGCCTAGGGATGACAACAGATCGGATCTGGATCGGATCCTATTATATCCAGATCGGATCTGGATCGGATCCTATTATATCCAGATCCAGATTCATTTTTATATCTGGATTCAGATTCGGATCCAGATCCATCGGGTCCATAAAAATCATATCCAACTCCAGATCCACGGATCGGATCTGGATCCACATGTAAAAAAAGATTCTTGATTCATAAAAATAATTTGTGTTTTTTCCCTTTCCGTTTTGATTCTTTATAAAATCAATTCATGTCCAAAATATACAAGCTTCCATATACGAGGGCTTCAAACATGTTATATCGGGGCAAAAAGTCAGAGAAAGGAGTAATCATTGAGTAAGAATCAAACATGAAATGCTTTGTCAATCAAATGAAGAGCCGATGATGACTGCTTTTATCTAGTAATATTCTAAAACTCCTTTGTTATATACGTATGTGTAGTATTTGCATAAATTATATATATGTTTCTTCCCCTAAGATGTAAACTACAATATTTAGCTTTAATTAGTTGCACATTTAATGTTTTATAAATTGCTGACTGATTTTCTATTAGAAATCGTCGCTTGTCCATTAATTTGTAGTTGCATGGAGGTTATTTCTTGTAGCGTATATTTGAGAAGTAGATGAAAATTACATTATAAGTTATGGATATATTTAATAAAGAAACAGATCTACGGGTCGGATCTGGACCGGATACAGATCTCAAATACAAGATTCAGATCCGATCCGTCAGAAATGGATCCGGGTCCGATCCGAATCCGTCGTGTCCAAATTTAAAAGATCCATATCCTATAAAACGGATCTGGATCCACCGGATCCGGGTCCAGTATCCATTGTCATCTCTAATTGGGCCTATTAAATTTGAATTTGCACCAAAAAAATTCACATTGAAGATAAACCGTTCCTTAGTAAAGGTGATTTGAACTCAAAACTCAAACCCGAAATTCAAAGTAAGAACGAAAGAGTACTTACCCCACCATAACAATCTTTATTGGTATTTGCCCAACTTTATTAGCATGAACGATATATCTTGTAACAAGCTTGTTTTTCTAATAAAGTATTACAGTAACTAATTAATCAATTAATTAACTAGATGGATACCAATCATATGCATTTTTCACTAAAATACTACTTTTTTTCACTAAAATACTACTTTCTTGTTTCCGCTCGATATCGATATTTGCATTCATATTCAAATTAATTTAAATTTGTATCACATAAGGCTCATTACAAGGGAAAACATTCCTTACAAGGGTTTTTAAATCAAACTTGAAATTTCTAATTAAGGGTAGAAAGATCTTGTCCATCCTACCATGACCCTTACTAATAATATACCCCTCTTCCTCCGTCATCAAAAAAAAAATATTCCTCTTAGTCATGCATATTCCAGTACGTTCAAAATTATTCATGTTTATCCCAAAAAAACTACAGTTGAATTTGTAAGTGGTTTTAAGGATACATGGACGGATTTGATATATAAATTGACAAGCGATTAGCAGTCAATAAGTAAATAAAAATAACAAGTAAGAAATATAGCCTGAATTGTCGTGAACCAAGACGAATTCCTTCATCAAAATTGATGTGGGCCTTAGCTTAACTACTACGGTTTCGAGCCAACAATGAGAACTTAAAGATCATGATCACAATGAACAAAATCGTGCAAATGCCAAATGAGAATGGGATGCCTTTCCAACATGAAGGTTGTGCTCTTTTATAGTGTTAAGAATGCAAGGTATTTATGCCCGAGAATCAGTCTCCAATTAAATGCAGTTAAATGAGAATAATAGTCACTTAATAAAAAAAAGTAACGGCCGTCGCCATATTCAGAATGGGTACGCGTTGAGCTTTCCCGGTCTTCCACCCGGTGTCACTTGGTCAGGTCACTATATGGTCTTGATTTAATACCTAAACTCATCCCGATGCAACCTTCATCTGGTGCAGAATTTCGTCGCTTCCTTCGATTCCCACAGCCAAACCATGCCACGTGTTGTGCAATTTTTCACCATATACAGATAGTCTCCACACTTTCCGGATCAAAGTTTATCGAAGTGATGGAAAGTGAAAATGATTTCTTCGTTGTCTTATCTTGCAAGCTTATTTTCAAATCACTCCAAAATAGGCGGAAAAATGAAATGTTTCCTCTTCTCCATGATCTGACTTACGTCTCATCACTCTACAATTACGGACACATGTCACCCTCTGATTAAACCGTCATTTTCGTTCACAAACCGAAACGTTTTCTAATGATGACTACGCCCCTATAAAACCCTTTTTTTTCTTTCACAATTTTTACTTTCTGCCAAATTTTCTTCAATCCACCGAACATTCAACCTTCAAATTTTCATATCTCCTTATCTTCATACCTTTAAATCTCCATAACGTCAAGCATTCAAATCTTCATAACTTCATTTCTTCATCACGATGGCCAAACTTTTCGTTCTTCTTCAAGAAAATCTTATATGGATCCTTCACCCCTGTGGGCCACCGATGACGCCACTGGCATT
Organism: Przewalskia tangutica; assembly: GCA_029844215.1. NCBI lineage: Eukaryota > Viridiplantae > Streptophyta > Magnoliopsida > Solanales > Solanaceae > Przewalskia > Przewalskia tangutica. Next base: position 1,373,076 of record CM056732.1, read on the forward strand.
GGTGAATCTCCTGAGGCTCAACCTGTCATTGAGCCCAGGACCTTTGACATGCTTCAGTCCTCTTTTCATTTTGACAATGAATTCTCTGTTCAGACTGTCTCTAAGAAATCTGACAAAGAGATGCTAAAAATTGTCATCATCTGTCAGTGCCTCTAAGCTCGACACAGTCCAAAATGACTACAGTTTGACCAATATCTCTAGAATTGTGGTACACGACCTGGACGAAGATATTACCACCTTCACATCCAGATACTCCAATGTATACACCTACCCCCTTCACCTTTAAACTTGTCTCTTCAATCGACAACGTGATTCTCGAGATATGCAGGACTTACAATTTGTGTCTTGCACAAATTGGTCCACCTGTCTGGAGGGTCGTAACCTGCCTCTGATTTCTGAACGGTCTGGTCAATGAAGTTTTTACTTTGGGACATTTGATCTGCTTATACGTACCAAGATTCTTCTGTGATAAGATCGTTCAGATCTCAAAACGAGACAAATTTCCCATTCTTTTTAGCGTCGATGAAAATTGACATCGAGGTTGGATAGAACTTTTGTTGCGGTTCCTACCGTAAGTACTGAAACACTTTCCTTTTCTTTTGTTTAACTTGTGATTTCAATGACCTGCCTTAAGATTTTTTTTGCTTTTTCAGTCGTCCGTTAGATTCCGACTCATGTAGACAACCTCCACACATGGCTTGAGAAAATCATTAGCACTTATCCGCATAGAAAGGGTACATGGAAAGTGCTCTCCAAAAATCGACGGGTTGCCCATAACCACGGTTAGTATATATCGCACCTTTCATTTTGTTTCGTTATTAATCTTGTTTTTATTTTCACTTCTTCTCTTTCAAACATCCAGGTTTACTGAAGGGCACTTCGATCCCAAGGACCAACCATTCGGATAGTCCAACTGTCCCCAATCCGATACTTGATCCAGATGTATCTGCCTGCCGTATCGCTGAGGTGCTGAAGAAATAGAAACCCATCTAATTCAAATCCTCAAAGCCTCTTAAGTCACCCATGGTTTCTTCAAAGAGGAAAAGAGCCTTGGAACAGGTGGCTCTTCTGGAGCTCAAGACACCGACATCTCTCCAAAAGATGTTTGGGTGAGAAATAATACCACCATTTCGGTAGGAGACATTCCTACCGGAGTTGTTGAAAATATTATTGCTGAAGTAGCTGTGCTATCATCCAGTATAACATCAACTTCTGTCACCACGCCACCGACCACCGAGCTAGTTCCTTTCATCATCGAGGATGACGATGAAGCTACGGATGAGGAACCATTAGCTAAAAAAACAAGAACTTTAACTCAACCTCCACCAACACAACTAACCTAACATTTTGGGCAAGAAGATTTTGACCTCCTCTTTAGTGAAGTTGAAACCTCTACACACCTGGTGCCACTGGCGAACACCTCCGGATTTGCTCATTTAACCATTCCTCAAAAATTCTCCAAATTATCGCTAACTCTAATGAACCAGCTCCTGATCCAAACTCGTGAGTGTCTTCTCGGCCTCGAGTCAGAATTTGAGGAGAGTAAGAATTGCCACTCTCTATTTCCCCGAGGACATGAACTTCCTGTCTCGATCAGTCGGGGTTGCGAGCTACCTTAGGCCTTTGATCTCAGAATCCGATAAGGAAAAGATGAAAAATGTCTCATGGCAATGCCTCTTTAGGAAAAGATGAAAAATGTCTCGTTGCTGTTTGCTATTCTGTATACTGTTTAAGGAAATTAAAATTTGTGTAGTTTTCTACTTCATATGAATATTAGTATTCTGACTCGAAGATATCAAAACTTCATCGGAATACCAAAGTTCATAATTATACTGCGATTTGAAGAAATAAAATCTTCATCGTTTAAGTTTGTGATTTAATTACTATTCTGGGTTTGAGAATTTGGATGCCAGCATAAACGGAAATCATGAGACGAGAAATACTAAGGGAGAAATTCTTTCTGGTGTATGTCTTCCACCCTCTGGGGATTCGCCTGATGAGACAGAAAATATCAAGGGTATATTTCTTCCACTCTCAGGGAAGTCACCAAAACACGATTCAGTCCTTCAGTCAGAAAAGAAAGAAATCAAAATTTACCGGAAGCATGTGAAATGCCAATGTGGTAAATAAAAGGAGTACATGTACAACCTCTGTCAATGCAGTATGCTTGTGTGACAAAGTCCATGTTCCTCACGTTTGATGTTGTCCCTTTCCACGTGATCAATAATTTGGAAGTCCAAAGTTGACTGTGTCTACTCTACCCTATATTTGATTAGTGAGGACTAAGGAGTACTATCTTTTTTAGAAATGGAGGGCTACATCCTTAGTGCTTTACATGTGAAGAGTCACGTTCACATTACAAGTGAAGAATCTCGTTCACATTACATGTGAAGAGTCACGTTCACATTACATGTGAAGAGTCTCGTTCACATTACATGTGAAGAGTCACGTTCACATTACACGTGAAGAGTCACATTCACATTACATGTGAAAAGTCACGTTTAATAAGAATTCAGCTTTATCTTACTTATCAGAGTCAAATGATTTACGACATGTTCGTTTAGGACATGTCAATTACAAAACCTTGCGAAAATTGATTAATTTAGAAGTATTGCCTTGATTTGAGTGTAATAAATCAAAGTGAAATCTGTGTTGAATCTAAGTTTGTTAAACATCCATATAAGTCTATTGATAGGAATTCAAATTCTTTAGACTTAATTCACACAGATATATGTGATATGAAGTCAATACCATCTCGCGGTGGAAAAACGTATTTTATAACTTTTATTGACGATTGCACTCGATACTGTTATGCGTCTTTGCTTAGTAGTAAGGATGAAGCAATCGATGCATTTAAGCAATACAAGAACGAAGTGGAGAATCAATTGAATAAAAAGATAAAAATGATTAGAAGTGATAGGGGTGGGAAATACAAATCTCATTTTGCAGAGATATGTTTAGAATATGGAATTATTCATCAAACTATTGCCCGTTACACACAACAATCAAATGGAATTGCGGAAAGAAAAAATCGAACATTAAAGGAAATGATGAATGTTTTATTAATAAGTTCCGGTTTACCGCAAAGCTTGTGGGAGGAAGCTATCCTTACAGCTAATCGAATACTCAATAGGGTGCCCCACAACAAAACACAATCTATTCCATATGAACTATGGAAAGGAAGAAAACCCAACTTGAAATATTTTAAAGTGTGGGGGTGTTTAGCAAAGGTCCAAGTTTCTTTGCCCAAAAGGATAAAAATCGGACAAAAAACTGTGGATTGTGTTTTTATTGGCTATGCTACAAACAACAAAGTTTGTCGGTTTTTGGTTCACAAATCGGACAATCCCGAAATTCATGTTAATATGGTAATTGAATCAGATAATGCTGAATTCTTTGAAAACATTTATCCATATAAAACTGAATGTGAGTCGTCAAGTGAAATATATAAATGACTGCGGGAAGAACCAAAGGAAAGTACACCAAGTAAAGTGGATCCAAGGCGTAGCAAACGTCAAAGGACATCTACTTTCTTTGAACCAGATTTTGTGACAATCTTGCTAGAAAATGAGTCTCAAACATTCAAAGCAGCGATGTCATCTTCTGATTCAACATTTTGGAAAGAGGCAGTCAATAGTGAGATTGAATCAATTTTGAACAACCATACATGAGAATTGATTGATCTTCCTCCTGGAAATAAACCTTTAGGATCCAAATGGATTTTTAAAAGGAAAATGAAAGCTGATGGCACTATTGACAAATATAAGACAAGACTTGTGGTCAAATGTTATATACAAAAAGAAGGTTTTGATTACTTTGACACATACTCGCTGGTAACAAGAATAACATCTATTCGGGTGTTAGTGGCACTGACGACTGTATATGGTCTTGAAATCCATCAAATGGATGTCAAGACAACTTTCTTAAATGGAGAATTGGAGGAAGAAATTTGCATGGAACAACCTGAGGGTTTTGTGGTTCCTGGTAAAGAAAGGAAGTGTGCAAACTTGTTAAGTCACTTTATGGACTTAAACAAGCACCTAAACAATGACATGCGAAATTTGACCAAATAATATTGACAAATGGATTTAAGATTAATGAGTGTGACAAATGTGTTTACATTAAAAATACTCCAAATCATGAAATAATTGTTTGTTTATATGTTGATGACATGTTGATAATGAGTAGAGATATTGCCGATGTAAATACTACGAAGCGTATGCTCGCTAGAAAATTTGATATGAAAGACTTAGGGGTTGCTGATTTAATCTTAGAAATTAGGATCCATAAAACTCCACAAGGTCTAGCATTATCACAGTCACATTATATTGAAAAGGTACTTGAAAAGTTCAAGTATTTAAATTTCAATTTTGCAAAGACTCCAATTGATGTAAGTTTTGCACTTCAAAAGAATGAAGGTGAAAGTGACTCACAATTGGACTATGCACGAGTCTTGGAAAGTTTGATGTATATTATGAATTATACACGGCCAGATATAGCATGAGCTATAAGCAAGATGAGTCGATTCACGAGTAATCCTAATCAAACTCATTGGATGTCAATGAAACGAGTCTTGGGATATTTAAAACACACTCAAAACTATGCTTTGCATTATAATAAATATCCCGCAGTACTTGAGGGATATAGTGATGCAAACTGGATCACCGGATCATTTGAAGTTAAATCCACGAGTGGATATGTTTTCACCGTTGGTGGAGGAGCAGTGTCTTGGAAATCATCAAAACAGATATGCATCGCCCGCTCGACAATGGAATCTGAATTTATAGCTTTAGACAAGGCCGGTGAAGAAGTTGAATGACTCCGAAATTTCATAGAAGATATTCCCTTCTGGCCCAAACCTTTGGCTCCTATATGTATACATTATGACAGTCAAGCAGCAATAGGTAGGGCATGTAGCGTATATGTATAACGAAAAATCTCGTCACATACGACGGAGACACAATACCGTTAGATAACTCCTCTCTAGTGGCGTTATCACGATTGACTATGTAAAGTCAAGAGATAACGTGGAGGATCCGCTTACAAAAGACTTATCTAGAGAGGGAGTTGGTAAATCATCAATGAGAATGAGGTTAAGGCCGATGACAAGTCATCATGGCGGTAACTCTACCTAGCAGACTGGAGATCCCAAGAGCTAGGTTCAAGGAGATCAAACAAAGTTGTGATTGACGGTTCAACATTGTCAAATAACTCAACCCATTCTCGGATGAAGACAATGTTAAGAAATAAGGATAAAACTTTATGTCTTGTTAATGAGTTAATAAAACATTAAGATTTTTAATGATTATCTAAATCTGACAGTGTATGACCAGATAATGTGGCTATAAGACAACATGTTTAGAAATCACCTATGTGAGTGTTAAGTGTAAGCCGATTTAAAGTGGAATGACAGTGAAGACCCATTCTCTATGCACTCATGAAACCAGGCGGTGTTCATGGCTGAAACGAACACAACCATGAGAACCATAAATGGTTCAGGGTTGATTGTGTGACTTATGTTGTCTAGGTATACAACAAAGTACGACGGTTCAAAGATATCAAATATACCGATTGATCGAGTATATCCGATATAAGTTCACTACGAAAAGTTCAAAGGGAAACCTACTTATCCAGATGCAGTCAATCCTCGCTTGTATATCACACTTGTCCGCACATTCTTTTATATTATGGCCATTCCCCATTCATGAGGGGGATTTTTGAGTTTTGATATTGGTGAATGAGAAATGATGAGATGAAAAGTGAAGGGAATGTAAAATGTCCCTTTTGCTTTGGTTGAAACAATTGTCCCACATCGGAAAAAGAAAGGAAAAAAGATGTGTATATATTACATTACACCTTCTCTAGTCACTAAAAGGGTTAAGGGGGCAAGGACCCCTCGCGTCGTCGTCGTCGTTCGCTCGGTTCGACTTCGGATTCGGATCTGATTGATTTATAATCTTTTTGGACCAATTTTTCTTTAATTTTAATTAATTAATTAATTAAAAGAAAATCATGCAGGATCATGTGCCATAAGTAATCGAGAGATGCAGATCTTTCTAAGACCATGCGTTATTCTCGCAAAGATCATGCCGATGCAAAAATTTCCAGTCCCAAAGTTAAATTAGTGATTCTTGGTTTTATTTTATTTCCCACCATTTTTGTGACTGTTCAGAAGGATTGCAAACCTTCAGAAACAGTACTTCTATGGCTATAAATTCGTTTGCTTCCTCAGAATTTTACTTACTAATTTTCTGAACGACAAAACTTCTTCTTCTTCTGCATGAATAAATTATGTGTGATACACTGCCGTTGAATGGTTCGCCGCTACCTGAATATGGAGTACTACTATTCGGGTAAGATAATCGTTCTATCATGAGAGGGGATATTCCATCAACCTCAAGTACTGTGAGGGGAATAATTTTCTTAAGGACACACTTTGAACTAAGTGGGCTCGATTATATTCTAAAATTTATTTTTTCCAACACTGATTCTGTTCATTTTCAGTTACTATTGTTTACTGTTTTTTTTGCAATACAGATTACTAACAAAATCTACACAACATCTAAGCAGAAGTTAGTAAGTTCATCTCAACCGATACCTATAATTGTAGTTCCACACCTTCATCCTACGTAAACCTTATTTATTAATGATGTTTACTTGAATAATATTCCACTAATATGCTTATTCTTCCCATCCAAGATAAAATGAGCATTGACCAAATCATTTTACAACGAAATTTCTTTTGTTTGTTTTAGTTTGTTGAAGTTATTCTACTCTTGATTATATGTTGCTTTCTTTCTATATATCATAATATAACCATAATCGCGTCTGTCATGAATGTCTAGTACTCTTTGTTTTAGATGTTCGCAGGTCCGTCTCAAATATTTTGAGGGCTCTATTCTAATTTATAAAAGTGGACCTTTAATTGGGCTAAGACCTGCGAGTTATGGGTCTTTACAGTAAATTTTGGTTAATAATACTTAATAAAAAAATGAAAAAGGAGCTCTAAAAGTTTTCTTTTTTCGGGGCCCTGTGCGATAACACACCTCGCACGGGTCCAAAGACGACCCCGGTGGTTTGCATGATGAAAATTTTCAATAATAAAAACTTCTTATACTTTTAATCACCTTGACTATGAATTTTCTCAAATTTAACGAATCACTAAGGGCTAAACGGCTCAATTATCTATGTGTTATAAGTTAACACTTTCAATTTTACTCGATATTTGAGGTGGTATAGCTCTAAAAATAGTCTTATATATTAAGTTACTTAAAAAATAGCTTCATGTAATAGAAAATAAATAGAACTAGTAAGTTAAAGAATAAGATAAACATTATATTATATCTAATACTTTTAGTATTTCATTGCCGTAAGCATATCCAAGAAATTTCAATGGACTTACTTCACGTCAATGCCATCTCAGTTTAACATGTTTTTATTCATTTTTTCAAATCTTGGATCCAGAACTTAAAATATTCCCTCATATTCTTCATATATACAATTTCCCTCTTTCTAAAAGCACGAGCATATGTTACGTACACATCAAAATGGCAAAATACTCCACACTTCTCTTCATCTTCCTCCTCCTTAACTCTCTCCTAAATTTCCATGCATCACCGGAATATTCCCGTCCTCGTCCCCGTCCCCGTCCCAACATCTTCACCGGTCTTACTCGGTCCAAATCCGAGCCCGAACAGGTATAATAAACAATTAACATTTTAATCACATAGGATCAAAATTTTATTTCACATTTTTTTGGGTATTTGAAACTCACTAGTTCGACTAATTCGAATTTTTGCCCAGGCCCGCTAAGAGGTCGTTAAAGGGTAAAGCGCTCCATAAAAAGTCTATGCGAAAATATTGTCCACTGGCCACTTTTCGACCCTTTTTTTGAAAAAATAATCGTTATCATAGAGTTTTAAATTTCACAAATAAAAATTCAAAATGTATTGAAGTTTCACCTGTGAAATTTAAAATTCCGTGTTAATGGATAGTTTTCAATTATAAAGGCTGATAAGTGGTTATTTTATAAAATTTATCCAAGTTCTCCATTTCCAAGGCTCGCATTGGAAAAATCTCAGATTAAGGGTGACGGAATTCCAGCCATCCTGCTAGACCTTGGTGACGGTTCCTGAATATTATAGCATGTTAAATCTCTTTTTGTTTTTTTGCAGGTACATATTTCTTTACTAGGGAAAGATCACATGAGAGTAACATATATAACATCTCATAAACATACAAAATCCATCGTGGAGTACGGTACATCGCCGGGAAACTACGATAAGTCATCGGTGACCGGAGAACGTACGTCGTACCGTTATTTTTTCTACAAATCCGGCGAGATTCATCATGTCACAATTGGGCCATTGGGCCCAAATACAACGTATTACTATAAATGTGGTGGAAGTGGGCCGGAGTTTAGCTTTAAAACGCCACCTTCAACTTTTCCCATTGAGTTTGCCGTCGTTGGTGAGTTTGTTGATACATTTTGCTTGTATATACGCTTTCTTTTTCATGCACTTTTTGAACTTCCTTTAGTTTGTTAAAAGAAGTAAACAAATAGTAAAGAATGAATTTTGGGCCTAACTCAACCTCAAAAGTTAGCTTGTAGAGTGAGGATTGTCCAAGTCCATATAAGGAGTTCATGTTCTCATTTCATATTCGATGTGGGACTCTTAACACTCACTGCACGACCAAACCTTATTAAATGAAGCATTGATAATATAATTTGGGGGCCCAACATCGGTGAACAAAGAATGAATCTTTGGCCTAACTCAACCCCAAAATCTAGTTTGTAGAGTGAGGATTGTCCAAGTCCATATAAGAAGTCCATGTTCCCATTTCATATCCGATGTGGGACTCTTAACACAAATAATGGTAGTTAACTTTAGGAGGATAAAAGAAAAAAATGATTTCTATTAGGTGTCCGATAATCACTTTAGGGTCTCAATTAATTTGAATCTGAGCCACGTAAGACCCATTAAAGGTAAAGTACTATCTACTAGGATTTTTGTTATTCCAAAGGCTCGAACCCAAAACCTGATGAAAGAATTTTATTCATCCCATCATTATCCATATTAGTAAAAAGAAGTTATTTTTGTGCGGAGAGGCTGATCTAAATTTTAGTATGATAGTTTAATCTTTAAACTTTTAGTAATAAACTCACTATACTTTCAAAATTAATTATGGATTTAGAATTTAATATTTATTAAAATTTTATCCTTTTTTTTTTATATATATATTTCTATATTGACTACGATATTAAGTTCCATTGAACCCGTTACCTTAAGGTTACAACCTACATACGTCATGGTGCCTAGCAACTATAGAATGAGAAAATTTTGAAGTTAAAAGGGTTACTATATATAAATCATCTTCCTTTCTTTTCAACCAAACATTTTGATTCACTTCAACGTTTACTTTTCTTTTCCTTCCTACACAAACAACGGCTTTGAATAATATTTTTTTTAATTGCTGAATCTGAAATTTTTAGGAGAAAGTTTGGTCCAAGTTGCAACTTAATTGACAATTAGTATTAGAATATTCTACAATAATATCATAGTATCATTAATATAATATTGTGTGGATTTAAATTTTCTCTCCAAAATTTCGACCTAGGCTTCTCCTTGGCCGAATTGTTTTTTGATTTTTTCTAAGTTTTTTTGCTTTATCCCTCCATTGTTGAACAACCTTCATCTCAACCAAAATATGTCTGAATCTAAATCCTCTTTTCATCCCGCTTTAGCCATCTCAAATATTAAGACACATGTTTCTGTGAAACTGGAGATGGTGTGAAGTTCTAGATTCCCATGAAAAGATGACAAGAAGTTGAAGAAAGAAGAAGAAGAAGAGGAGGAAAGAAGAAGGAAGGAAAGGAAGAAAATGGAGTTAGTGGCTTGATGAAGAAGACGAGGGTTCAGACGAGAGGATTCTAGAAGAAGAGGAAGACGATTGTATTAAAAATGAATCAATTGAATTGTACACAATTGAGTTACAATATATTTATAAAGGCCCACTATACTCATTAGCCCATTATACTAGTTAGCCCAATATACTAACCCAATATACATTTACAATTATACTTTTACACCCCCCTCAAGCTAGGATGTATGAAAATGTTCTTCAAGTCTAGCTTGGATAATAAGGAAGTATGTTGCTGTCGATTCAATGCATTTGTTAGTATATCAGCCGGTTGTTCCTTTGTCGATATAAACTGAGCATTGATCAATCCACTTTGAATCTTTTCTCTAATAAAATGACAGTCGATTTCTATATGTTTTGTTCTCTCGTGGAAAATCGATTCCCAAAGAATCTGCATTTACGATTTGCTATCCGTGAATACTCCCATCGGTCCGGATATATCGACCCAACTCTTGAAACAATCCTCGCCACCAAACAACTTCAAAGAATCGCAGCCATATCCTCGCATTTCATCACTGAACTCTGAGATATTATGTCTTGCTTCTTCGATTTCCAGGAAACAGGTGATGATCCATACATTGTCAGATAACCAGTAACTGATCTCCTGGTGTTGACGCAGCTTCCCCAATCTGCATCACAATACATTTTGAGCTGAGGAACACAATTAACAGAACTAGACATAAGTATACCCATTCCTGGTGTCTGTTTAATGTATCTGACTAATCGAAGGCCAGCTTCCATGTGAGAGTCCTTTGGTATTTTCAAGAATTGGCTGAGTGAGTTCACTACAAAAGTGATATCTGGTCTTGTAGTGGTTAAATATAACAACCTTCCAATCAGTCTTCTATATACGCATGGGTTAGTCAACAGCTTATCAGCACCATAAGATGATTCAGAACTGACTTCAATGACTTTGTCCAATTCTACTGTAGTGAGTTTCTGATTTGTCTTCATAGGGAAAGCCACTGGTTTGGCTCCTGCCAATCCTATGTCTGATATAAGTTCAAGAGCATACTTCATTTGATGCATTAGAATACCTTGTGAATTCCTTGCAAACTCAATTCCCAGAAAATACTTCAACTCCCCCAAGTCTTTTATCTTAAAAGCTGATTGTAGTGCTTATTTTGTGGACTGTATGAGAGTTGCATCATTCCCAGTTAACAGGAGATCATCCACATATACCAACACCACCACAATCTTTTCTTCTTCTCTCCTTGTGAAAAGAGAGTAGTCCCTATGGCTTTGTGTGAAACCTGATGACAGTAAAACTGTAGTTAACTTTATATTCCATTGCCTAGAGGCCTGTTTCAAGCCATATAAAGACTTCTTTAACCTGAATACATGTGTATTCCTGTGTGTAGCATTGAATCCCTCTGGAACTGTCATGAACACTTCTTCAGATAAATCCCCTTGAAGAAATGCATTGTGTACATCCATTTGATGTATCTTCCAATGATGCACTGCTGCAATAGACACCATAGTCCTGACTGTGGCCATCTTAACCACAAGTGAGAATGTCTCTTGGTAATCTATCCCTTCCTTCTGGTTGTATCCCTTGGCTACAAGTCTGGCCTTGAACCTCTCCACCTCCCCTGATGCTTTGTATTTAATCGTGTAGACCCATCTACAACTAATTGCCTTCTTCCCTTTAGGCAGCTTGACTAGCTCCCATGTTCCATTGTCCTCTAGTGTCTGGATTTCAGATTCCATGGTTGCAACCCATCTGGGATCCTTTGCAGCTGCTGAGTATCCTGATGGCTCAGTGTCTACAGATACATGTGCAACAAAGTGTTGATAGACAGCAGATAGACCTGCATATGTGATGTTGTCAGAAATTGAATCTAAGCAGTTGTGAGATCCTTTTGTAGTGATATAGTCCTTGTGCCATATAGGAGGTTCTGCCATGTCTTCCTGATCTCCTTATTGTATTTGTAGTGACTGACTCCATCTGATTGTTCTCATGATGTTCTGTCTCATCTGCACAACTACTGGTGTTATGATCTCTGTCTGCACTACCACCATTGATATTTGAATCTGCAGTAGGACCTGAACATGCTGGTTCTTCTCCTGCAAAAATTTGTCTCACTCACAGGATTACCATTAGTAATAGTGACAGGATTACCATTCATCAACTCCTCATAACAGAATTGTCCATGATCCTTTATGTTCAGTGACTCTTCATTCTGCCCATTTTTAAAGGGAAAAATGTCTTCCCTGAATATTACATCCCTACTAACAAAAATAATCATATTTTCTAAGTCATAGAGTTTGTATCCCTTTTGTGTAGGTGCATACCCAAGTAGGACACATCTAACTGCTCTTGGACTAAACTTATCATGTGTATGAAGTATGGTTGCAAAACATAAACAACCTATGACTCTCAAATGATTATGTTGTGGTGTTTTGTTGTATAGTTTATGGAAAGGAGACTCATCTTACAGTAATCGCACTTAGCATTAGGATTATATGGTTTTCTTTGTGTGTGTCTTCCTCCATGTCCTCCTCCCTTGTTACTTCCATTCTTGGATGTGAATAATGCTGATGGTTCAATATGATCAGATATTGACCTGCTGGTTCCTGCCAAAGCTCTTTGACTTTCCTCTTGATTAACCAAAGCATATGCCTGATTCAGATTTGGAACTTGTGGCATCATTAGAACTTGGCTCCTTGTATTATGATAGCTTTCATTCAGTCCCATTAGAAACTGCAACAACTTCTGATATTGTATGTGATTGATGAACTCCTTAGCCTTGGGACAGCACGACGGTGTAGGTATAATCGAGTCGTACTCATCCCAAAAGTCCTTCAGTCTTGAATAATATCCCGATATTGACATAGTCCCTTGTCGCAAAGTAAATATCTCCTTGTGAATCTGAAAGGCTCTAGAACTATTTACCTTGTCGAATCTCTCCTTCAACTCCTCCCAGATGATGTGGGAATCAGCATTGAATAGCATCCCCGCTGCCAGACTTCATCGACATTTCCCATAAACCATGACACTACAATAGCCAGATCTGTCCTGCACTGTGCTACCTCTTCATCACTGTAATGTTCTCTCCTAATCGTTCCATCAATAAACCCTATCTTGTTCTTCCCCAACAGAGCCAACTTCATGGCCATACTCCACAGCGCATAGTTGTCCATTCCATTCAAGACAACTCCAACAAACAGGGAACCAGGTGCATCCGATGGAAATAAGAATATGGGATTGTTATGATCTATATTGTTCCTTGAACTTGTTGTATCTCCAACTTCATTCACTCCACCATCTCCGATAGTTTCTGATGTCGGCATGTCGTATATCTTTCCTTAGAAGTATCAATTTCTCCAACTGATTCAATAAACACCAACAAAACAGTAAAAAAAACTTTACCAACAGAGACTCGATTCCTGAAATCAATTAAGATTTCGAGTCGACTATAACAGAAAAGTAATTCCTACTTTTTCAGATTCGTCCACTGGAGTAATCACTTGTTTCCCCTTCGATCTGTTTTGCGATCTGAAACTGTCTCCATTTCTTTGATATTTCTCTTGCATGTACCCCAATCTATTTGGATCTACAATTTTCCTGTGCTGATCCTTTGTTCGATTCTTCTGTTTCGAACATCCTAGGATCTACAGGATTTGATACCATGTGAAGTTCTAGATTCCCATGAAAAGATGACAAGAAGTTGAAGAAAGAAGAAGATGACGAGGAAAGAAGAAGGAAGGAAGGAAAGGAAGAAAATGGAGTCAGTGGCTTGATGAAGAAGACGAGGGTTCAGAAGAGAGGATTCTAGAAGAAGAGAAAAACGGTTGTATTAAAAATGAATCAATTGAATTGTACACAATTGAGTTACAATATATTTATAAAGGCCCACTATACTCATTATCCCATTATACTAGTTAGCCCAATAAACTAACCCAATATACATTTACAATTATACTTTTACAGATGGAAACCGTGCATTATGCTTCATGATTAGAATTGTTTAAAATATGTTGTAGGGCTCACAAAGCCCTTCATAATATCATTCCATCAAAATATGGGAAGGGAAAGGAACCAACGGATGCAGACAAGGACTTGTGGGATACGCTTGATGTCACAGTCCTCGGTTGAATTTATGCAACAATTTCCACGAACTTGTTGCACACCATAATGGAGCCGGATTCAACATGGCGGTGTGGGATCGATTGAGAGATATCTTTCAAGAAAATCAAAACTCTCACGCTGTGACACTGGAACATGAATTCTCTACCATTGAAATGGCGGTTTTTTCCAATGTTTCGGCATATTGTCAACGCCTCAAAGTGTTGGCAGAAACGTCGGTTCACCAGTTACTAATAACCGGTTAGTCTTGCAATTGGTCGCTGGTCTCACTGATGCATATAGCGGAGTGAGAACTCTAATCCGTCAAAGCAACCCTTTACCACAATTCTATCAAGCAAGGTCCATGCTTGTACTTGAAGAGTCGGGCTTGATAAAAAAGGCCTCAACTACTTCAAATTCCGCCTTCATTGCCACTCCTTCAAATGATGGTACTTCTTTTGATCCTTCTCACCAAAATAAGGGACAAAAAGGACGTAATAATAAAAATAAGGATGGAAATCACGGAAATAACAAAGGTAGAGTACACCGGAAAAAGTCTTACAAGCTTCAGGTACACTCAAATTAAGCTAATCTTTTGTTGAGAAAAAAATACTACGTACATCTAGGTTATAAGCAGATCTAGATTTGTTAAACGAAAGTCAACTCCAAAATTCAAATCATTTATAACAAGATCAAGGAAAAACTATAAAACCCCAATTTTAATAGACAAATTCCATTTATTATCTGTCTCATCAATTAAAAAAAACTAAGTTTACCCTTATTCTAATCTCTTAGTTTTAACTATAGTAATGATATTGTCAGACAAATTTTCTTCATATCTCATGAAATTCCTATCAATTTTTTTCGTGTTTCCTTTATTCTACTTACGAGTATTAATCTAACTATGGGTTTAAGTTATATATATAATAATACATACGCGCGCACACACATTCCTTGTATAAACTATATGAGCGCATAACACTTATACTGATGTAAATATAGAAGATAACTTATGGGTTCATCCGTACTTGTAGCTTTAGCTCGTACCATTTGTATGTGTTAAAAATCTCCTAAATAAGTATAAATAATAGATTTTGAATCTAGTAAATTAAACAGCTATGGTAAAAGAGTCCTCTCCAAATCATACCGGAGATAATTACCGCCTATCATACAACTCACCAACTTCACTTTCCTCTCTGGGAGGCTCGCTCTGGGCAGGTTCAGATCAATTATTATGTACGGACTCTACAAATGAAGGGGTTGGGTTAGGAGCATTTTTAATATGATTTTTTTCTTGTATTTGATCGAAGAGAATGGGAGTCTATTTTGTCTTTATTGCCCCACCTCCACCCCCCGCTCCCGCCCAACCAAATATGATCAAAGAGAAAGACGAGCTTAATTGCTTCTTATTCCGTGTGTACTCAAACCCTTAGGGCTCGTTTGGTATGAAAGATAAGGATAAGTAATTTCGGAATTAAATTTGAGATGAATTTCTATCATGTTTGGTTGGGATAAAATCGTGGTATAACTAATCTTGAGATTAGTTATCCTGTGATTATAGTGTTATTTTTAACCATGTGATGGAATAACTAATCCTGAAATAACTTGTTTCAGACCAAGAATAGTTAATGTTCAAATCTTAAATTTGTTTGTATAATTTACATGTGCTTGTGATGCTTTAAATAGGAGATCTGGGTCAAACAGAGTGGACAACTTCAACTTTAGCACATGTTGGTGCAAAAGACTATGATGTACTTTTGTTGCCTGGGGATTTATCCTATGCTGATACTCAACAGCCACTATGGGACTCATTTGGTAGATTGGTTGAGCCTTATGCAAGCAAGAGGCCTTGGATGGTGACAAATGGCAATCACGAAATCGAAAATTTCCCAATAATTCATCGTTTTGGTTTCAAAGCTTACAATGCTAGATGGTTAATGCCTTACCAACAAAGTGGTTCCACGTCAAACCTATACTACTCATTCGACGTGGCGGGGTGCCACATTGTCATGTTGGGCTCGTATGCGGATTTCGATGTCCAGTCTGATCAATACACGTGGCTACAAGCTGACTTGGCGAAGGTCGATAGGGCAGTAACACCGTGGATTTTCGCGCTCATCCACGCGCCGTGGTACAACTCTAATTTAGCTCATAAAGGGGAAGGTGAAAGTATGAGGAAATCAATGGAGGAATTGTTGTACAAGGCTCGAGTAGATGTTGTCTTTGCAGGACATGTCCATTCTTACGAACGTTTTGTAAGTAGTAAGCTACCTTTTTCTTTGTAATGATATTATTTCGCGAATGCCGCAAGACTGCTCGCATGCTACGTCCCGAGGGTCACTGACCAAGCGATTTGTCAGACGCAAATTTACTGCATTTCTGTCAGAGGCTATTTTCACAACTTGAACCCATGACCTCCTGGTTACATGACATCAATTTTACCAGTTATTCTAAGACTTTTCTTCTAGGATATATATATAACTGGTTAAATACTTTTTTTAATTATTATTATTATTTTAATTAAATTTATGTCCAAACGCCTACTAATGTAACGGTCACTAATTCCACTTTTTTATGAATGATTACATGTAGTTATCTTCTAAGAAATTAAACTAAACTCTCTTCTTCTAAAAGTAATTAGAATTATAAACAATTATACAAATTGTTTGGTATATCATTGTTTTGTTTTGGTATATTGCAGACAAGGATTTATGATAACAAGGTAGATCCATGTGGTCCAATTTATGTGACAATTGGAGATGGAGGAAACAGGGAAGGGCTTGCTATGATGTAAGTTCCTTCATCCTTTTTATGTTATTCAAAATATTACTTATTAATTACTACATAGATTTTACAACTTTTGAAGCCATAAATTTTTTAAAAGTTTTATCAGGTACATAAATCATTTAATATTTACTTTTTTAGGATAGAAGATGACTACCCTAATATTTACATTTAATTTTACTTTTTCAAATTAATAAGATATGACTAAAATATTATTATTTTCATAATTGTTTACTTAACCAAAATAATAAAGATTCACCAAAAAAAATTCAAGTTGACTATGTTGAAGTGTGTCTATCTCATCTAAAATCTTAATATGTTAGAGAGAGCACACTTTCTTTAATTTTGTCTTCAACACCACCGCCTCATGTACGTTTGCAGAAAAAATTAAATCGACACGTGAGAGGGCATGTTGAAGACGAAGTCAACTAAATAAAATTGTCTTTTCAACACCACCATTTCAAGTTCCCAAAAGAGAATAAAACCATCACATGTGGGGGCATACTGAAGACAAAATTAGGTAAATGAAAATTTGTGTTCTTTTAGTTTATGGACCTCTGCCTGTTTCGATATCATACTGAAGTGTGTAACAATTTTATTTAAAAGTTTAAATAGTTAACTGTTAGATAAAATCATAAAACACACTTTTATTTATTTAGTTTTATCTTCGACGACATGCTAACCTGCTTTTTTTTTGTTACATTTTGAAGCTTTGAAAACCCTAGCCCATCAATCTCAACGTTTAGAGAGGCAAGCTTCGGACATGGTAGATTGAAGGTATACAATGAGACACATGCACATTGGTCCTGGCACAGAAACAATGAAACTAACACAGCCATGGCTGATGAATTGTGGCTTCAAAGTTTTGCTTCCTCTAAATCATGCTTGCCAGAGACTACTAAGTTTCAAGAAATGAAGACTCATCAAAAGGATGAACTCTAGCAAAATGACAAACAAAGTTATTTTAATTTTCCAATTTATATAGCTCATTTTGATGTTTGTAGACTAGCATAAAATTCTATAAAGCATCAATATCAGAATGTAGCACATGCATAACTTAACCGTTCATTACAATTGAATATTTTAACTTTGGCTCAGATATTATATATACGTTAAGAAATATACAGAATATGTATTATCAATTAATATAATAAAGTGAAATAATATTCACTTGGGAAAAATCCTAATGTCCAACACTAGTGTCCAACCGTACAAATATGAAATTGATATATTTTGGTTAATTCCAAATGTTTCATAAAAGGAGATGACATTGATTTTTCCCAAATGAACGTTATCCCCTTTTATTATCATCACACTTTTTAAATTGATATATTTGATCACAAAACATATTGAATAATTAACCGAAATATGCTCATAAATTACTTGTGCAAGACACTACCATGGTAATATATTACCATTTATTCGTTGCAAATTCAGAACTGAGAAGTGACATGATAGATTTGCGCAGAATATCAGATGAAGCAGTCAATATAATATCATATACGTACAATAAAATGTATACCATAGAAGTACCACGACAATAAATAAATAGAGAATGATCAGACCAGCTGTGAGAAAACTCATTAGTAGATACATAATCTGCAAACCTCTTATGTCAAGCCCGCGGGGCCTGCTTAAGCTCATACAAGGACTTCTTCAGCAAACAAACATGATGAGGATGACTGGGATCTCGAAAATCCAAAGGCTGATGCATATAAACTGTCTCCTTAAGATCACCGTATAAGAAATCATTCTGTACATCCAACTGATGAATAGGCCATGCTTTTGACAGAGCCAAACATAGAACAATGTGAATGGTAGCCGGTTTGACCACCAGACTAAACATCTAACCATAATCCACGCCAACCTGTTGAGTTTTACCATCACCTACAAGACGAGCCTTATGCCTCTCAAAAGAACCATAAAAAATTTCTTTATGAGTAAAAATCCACATAGACCGAAAAATATTAACACCAAATGGACGGGGTACTAACTCCCACGTCTTATTTTTAATAAGATCATTATATTCGTCAGACACAAGGTTACGTGTTAGTGGGGACTTAGAGACATTAGAATTGAGATTAAAATGTCGTTTTGATTTAAAAATACCCATTTGACTACGTGTTGTGGGTGGGCTATTGCCTGCTGGCCCAACATGTGCAACAAGAACTGAAATTGTATCGCGAGTGGATTGTATCGACGGAACAATATCGAGATCGCAGACAGGGTCATGATATCGCCCATCGACATACTTGTAGGACCCGATGCACGGAATTTGTGGGCCAACAGGTAGTGGGCTTACTGGCAGATTTAGGTCATGGGACAAGTTGGATAAATGGTGTATATTATACGGTGAGACCCCTTCATCCAAAAAATTATACGAACTAGGCAGGGAACTACACAATTTAGCAAACAGAAATTGAGTTTCATCAAAAATCACATGGCGACTAATTATGATTTTATTAGAGGATAAATCAAAACACTTGTAACCATGATGATTAGATTGGTAACCCAAAAACACACAAGGGGAAGAACGGGCTTGAAATTTGTTAATTGTAGTGGAGGAAAAAGAGGATATCATTTAAACACACAAACACCCTAAGATGAGAATACGAAAGATCTTTATTGTGGAGAAGTTTAAGTGGGGAATTATATGCTAGATTTTTGTTAGGAAGTACGTTAAGGGGGTAAGAAGCCATTTGTAAGGCTTGATGCCAAAAATAAGGGGGTACAGAAGCATGAGCTAATAAAGTCCAGACAATATTATTAATGATATAAATTTTTCGTTCGACTTTCCCATTTTATGAGGACGTATGAGGACAAGAAAAATGAAATACTATGTCATTAACATCACAAAATTTCCGAAACAACTCATTATCATATTCTTTGCCATTATCACATTGAATATTTTTAATTTTCCGTTCAAATTGTGTACGGATAAATTTTCTAAATTTTAAGAATACGAAAAAAACCTCGAGATTTTTCGCTAAAGGAAAGGTCCACAAAAAATAAGAATAATCATCCAAAAATATAACATAATAACGATGGCCCAAAGAACTTAGAACAGAAGATGCCCATAAATCATTATGAATAATGTCAAAAGGCATCAAAGTACGAGAAGTAGAGGCTACAAATGGTAATCTAACATGTTTTCCTAACGAACAAGAAGGACAAAGTGGAGTAATACGCGTACCCTTACAAGAAATAAAATTATTTTTATGTAAAGAAGAAATAATAGACGACCCCGGATGATCCAAACGTGCATGACACAAGGAAGGAGCTAGGGCGGAAAAGGTAGACGGTATGGCTTGACTCGTGGACGTGGTGGTGGTTGTGAGTGGATAAAGCTCTCCCCTACTATTGCATCACATTAGAGGTGTCCCGTCTTGCAATTCTTCACAGAAAATTCAAATGGATCAAAATTAACAGAACCCAATTATTAGTGGTAAATTTTCGGACATACACTAAATTTTTAATTAGGTTAGGGGCATGAAGAGTATTTTTCAAAATTAGAGGTGGATGTGGGGGAGACAAAGTAGTATGTCTATAACCTCGAATTGGAATTGTGTTGTCATTACCAACAATAATACCACGATTGTTGCTCAAATTGAAATAAGATGAGAGAGTACCTTGATCGGACATCATATGAGAAGTGGCGAATGTGTCCATGTACCAATTCGAATCCGGAGGAGTTAATCCAAGTGTATTCATTGCTACCTCAATATTTGTAGGTGTCGGGATCTGATTTGGGCCCGCAATATGAAAAGCCTGCGTAGGCCGGGCCCAAGCAAGTCTGCCTGCTACCCCTGCCCAGAAAAGTACATGCCGCCACTGTTTGGACCCGAGAAGTTGGTCTGGACTGTTGCTGAAACTGTGCCCAATTACCCGGATATGGACTAGCGAAAAATAGGGGTTGTTAAGACAATGGCCACTGGCCCAGATCCACGACCAGGGAGCCCACGGCTGGGACCAGTTGGCCTGCGACCCACTACCTCGAGGCCCACTATTGCTGACACCACCGTTTCGTCCGCCGTCGTTGCCACCGCGGTTTTTGTCATTATTTTATGATTTTGACCATTTTTGTTCCCACTGTTGCTGTGATTTTGGCTTGAATTTTTAGAGAATGAGTGAGGGTCGTCTGACGTTGTCATCATCACGATGGAATTTGCTCTGGTAGATGCCCTTTTAGCCAAGCCGACCTCTTCAATGTGAACATGAAACGAGCCTAATAAAATGGCGGTAGAGGATTACTTTGAGGAAGCAATGTGTCAACGCCATTATAGGCCTCAGATAGGCCGCCAACCATCTGGAGAACAAGATGATAATTGGTAACAGGCGGACCAGCGTTGCGGAGTTGGTCTGCCAATTTCTTGAGTCATTTACAATAGGCTGAAACGCTAAGAGAATCTTCCATGTTGACATATGAAAATTCCTGCTCAAGAGTGACATCTCAATAATTTTTGTTATCCTGGAATATATCACGCACTCTATTGCAGTTAGCCATTGCCGTAGCGTTAGGTTGAAGTATCGTCTGTAAGAGGTCTGTAGAGATAGTGGAGTAAATCCACTGGAGAACGGTAGCATCAAGTTGTTCATCCTTCTCCACGCCAGGGACCGAGGGGATTATGTGATGGAGGACTTGATGCGAGCATGCGTGAACTTTGAATAATTTCGCTCACGTCGCGTATTGGACTTTTTTTCATTTCAAGAACAATGAAGATGTGGTTCCTGATGTTGGAAACTGTAAGGGCTGGATGAAATATGTTCTTTGACATAGACGAAAGAACAATAAGAGAATTAGAGACGTGGAAGAAAATTTGGGAAGGGAGGAGGAAGAAACGACTCGTAAACTGAGAAGGGTTCTAAGGATAAGAATTATTAAAAAAAATCAAAGTGGGTTACAACAATTTTACATATAAATATCGAATATACAATGAGGTCACTTATAAGAAATTAATTACGTATGAATCTCTTGATTAACATCACCTGAATTATCATAAGAATTGTAACTAGGTTGATATAACAGGTTGATTAAATGCACATGTTGTGTAACAAAATATCTCTACAATGTGAATACATATGACTTGAATTCGTACTCAAAAACATGGGCTGAGCTAGGGACGCAGGGGGGGATTCATCCGAATCCGTTTCTAACATAAAATTACAGTGTATATATAGAACATTAATATTTATTTTTTCTGTGTGCGTATTTTTTTATATTTTGAATCCCGTTAATGAAAATCAGCATGCCATCACTGAGTCAAAAAGCTAGATAAATTAATGAAACTACATGTACCTTTTGCAAGAAACCCTGTAGCACCAGTAACAAGAATATTCTTCTCGTCGATACCATATTAAAGTCTGTAATAATTATCTTATCTAGATGTTTAAATCTTTATAGATAACATATATTTAATTATTAATTATGTATTCTGTCAATCCTTTGAGACCGTGTCTAAGACTTAATTCCCAGTCCAAAAAGTGGTTAATTATCGATTTCTCTTTCAATTTTTTTCCTAATTGTGTTGTGTTCTGGAAGAATTAATCTAAATAGTCGCTTACTCAACTGCTTAAATTAAAAATAGCCGACAAATATATGATAGGTAAAATTTATATATAATCTATATATCCCAGATGGTAAAAGTAAATATTGAATTTGGCTGGCTATTTGCGTAAACATTCCGTTTGCTTTGGTAGCTAAGTGGGCCAAAAACCCTTTTCATATATAAACTGTCTTATGGGCTCAAAGTAAAAGTCATTTGGAGTTGGGTTATAACGTCGATCCGATCAAAGTCTGATATTGGATCACTATCTGATAATCAATAGTGTCCCACCTCCCAATTACTTTGACAGTTTAAAATAGCTACAAGTCCCAATTACTCCAATTACTTTGGAGTTGGGTAGTGTCTGATTGGTCAGACGACGATTACTTTACTTATTATTTTAATATTAGCCGCCTATCCCAGAATGGAATGGGATGGAATAGAAATAACGTGATATACCCATGTTCGGTAATTTTGTAGCAGGTAGTTTCAGACGTTTTCAAGGAAAAAAAGAAACCGCTTTAATAACCACGACGTGCGTTTCATTCTCTTCGATCTTCTCTTTGATTGCTATTCATGAAGTCGCACCGGGAGCTAATGTTTGCTATCTAAGAATTGATTTATGAATCTCATCAAAAATATTTAATGCTTGCTCTCTTTCTCTTTCTCTTTCTCTCTCTCTCTCTCTCTATATATATATATATATATAAACCTCGATCTTATCATAAATATTTTCTAGAAATTAGTTGATTAAAAAATTTTCATTCAAAAATAGTTTTATTATTAGTGAATATTTCTTTTATGGGTGATTTAGAGGATGAAATCTTTTTTCTCTCTATTAGACATCTCCATAATTAATTAAAGGTACAAAAAGGAATTTCATATGATTGAATACTATAATTACTGCATGAAACTTTTTGACGTAGTGTAAAGTCATATCAGTGTGCCATAGGGACTTGTCATTCCAAATTCAATTCATTTAAGTAAGCTGCTATATATTCTTTGGGTTATTTTTAAATCAATAATAACGATGTCACTAATATTTTAATTGATAGAAGATGATATACACCGTCTATAGGGCCGGTTTTTTATATTAATTTATTATATTTGTAAAATTCTTATACAAGTGTAATTATGGTATTAGTTTTGTATTAGTAAAAGCTATTAGAATTATAGTAGAAAAAGCTAGAGTTATTTTCCATATTTAAGAATTGTATATTTGTATATATACTTCTTTAGTAATGAAAATAATCAAGAGATTATTTCTTTCATGGTATCAGAAGTCTAGGGCAAATATTTTCCTTCTCCAAACCGACAATTTCGCAGTCGTCTCTCTCTCGATTTCCGAGACACGGACGGTGGCCAGTTCTTTTTCCTTCCGATTTCTTTCTAAATTCCTAATTCTCCTCTTGGTCTTTCATTATCTACCTCAAAGAACACGTTTCATTTTGCCCTTACATCTCCAACATCAAGAACCACATCCCTATTGTTCTTGAGATGAAAAATGTCTCATACGCGACGTGAGCGGAATTATTTAAGGTTCACGCACGCTCGTATCAAGTCCTTCATCACATCATCCCCTCGGTAACAGTCAAGGATAATGTGCTTACCCCCGAGGATGACCCTGCGTTATGGACGACTCTTGATGATATTGTTCTCCAGTGGATTTATTCCACTATCTCTACGAACCTCTTGCAGACGATATATTGAAGTTGATGTCACAACGATGGAAACTTGGAATAGGGTGTATGGATATTTCAAGATAACAAAAATTTTCGTGCTGTCACTTTTGGACAGAAATTTTCCCATGTCAGCATGGAGGATTTTCCGAATGTCTCGGCCTATTGTAAAAGGCTGAAGGACTTGACGAATCAACTCAAGAACATTGGTGTGTCCGTCACCAATGATCATTTTGTTCTTCAGATGGTTGGAGACCTATTCGTGGCCTATAAACAAAAATATCTTTATTTTGAAAGTCTAAATTATTCATGTAGTTGAAGTTAAGAAAAAAATCAATTAATTATAGGAGCTAATGTCCCTTTTAGGGGTTCTACATGTGATCAAATATCGTATTATGGAGGTTATTTAAGATGGAAATGTACAAGAAATTTGTTGTTTTACTATTTATATTTTGGGATAATAACAATTTTGGTCCCTCAATTATCAGTTATTTTGATTTGATTCTTATGATATCTGATTAAGCACATTAAACCTTCAATTAATTGAAGTGACACACTTTTCATCCTTTTGCTGCAACTTTTTCCAAATTTACTGAATTATCAATAATTACACTATTCAATTGATTATATAATTTTAAGTATATATTATTACTCAATATTTGAAGGTAAAGTAGTTCTAAATGTAATCTAAATACAGTAAAAACTCCATTAATTAATACTCAATTATTTAATAAACTCTCTTAGATAATATTTTTGGTCGGTCCCGACTCGGGGATAACGTGCTAAATTAATAATTCACTAAAATTATAAGATAATACATTTTTTATTACTCATATAGACCCCATGTAAAATATAAATTAATATTTCCTTATATACTACATAATACATGAGTGATTTATGAAGACTTCTTAAAAAATTATTCAATTGTCTTTTGTTTTTTTGTTGAAATCAATGTCACATTCAATCTCATCTCTAATTTTTTTTATCATTGTAAGAACTTCTGGTGTTATTTTTCATAGCTCAACAAGAAATTATTCAACGTGATTGCTGCTTTAATAGCCTCGTTTTACGAAGTGGGCTCTACTATAGAACTTTCATCATCATCTTCATCACCTTTATCAGTTCCCATAATGCTATCAATTATTTCTTCATCAGTCAACAACTATGCAACTACATTTTCTTCTGGATAGTTCAGGACATGTTCGATATCTATTGCATTGCGATAATCCAATTTTTTTATCAAATTTTGCAGTTCTTGAGTGCTTTCACCATGTAACTGTTCATCTGAGTTCTCAAACGCCATATTATCTGTTGATCGAAGTTTACAATGACAAAAACAATTCGCAATTGTATTTGCACGTACATCCACAGTCCATGCTGAAATTGTAAGATTCATTGCATCTAACACATTTATTTTCTCTGAATTTGGTGCCCCTAATTCATAACCCTGCAAAAGACTTCTATAAAATCGACGACGATAATGCATCTTAAAAGCTCGTATAATCCCCGCGTCACAAAATTACATTTTTGAAGTTGTGTTTGGTGGCAAAAAAATAATTCAACATTTTGTAATCCTTCAATAATTTTTGGATGAGCAGGGCAATTATCCACAATCATGAGAATTTTTCTTGCAACCATTTTTTTTATCGAGTTGGCGAACATATTCTTCAAATAACGCCCCAGTCATCAAGGCTCATTTGTTAGCACGATACTCACAGTTTAAACTGTTCAAGTTTACATTCTTGAAACACCTTGGTTTAGCATATTTTTCAATAATCCATCAAGGAATTTTCTCTGAACCATCCTCATTATAACAAACAACGACAATTAGTCTTTTCTTGTCTTGTTTTTTCCCTTCAAGCTGTTTTGTTGCAAGTGAATGATCCGGTTGAAGTCTAAAAAATAAACTTATTTAAGATTAACACATGTAAATAATTACATCACTAAAGTACAAAAGAAACAAATAAAAAATAATAAAAAACAAACATGTTTCATCCATATTAAAGATGTTTCATTTCAAACTGATCCACTTTGTCTCTTATGGATTTTAATTTGTCCTCCATGCCCTCCATTTCAATTGATCCACTCTCTCCGAAACACCGATTTTTTTTTTAATTTCGTATCTTGATTTGAACTTTCCAAGCCAACCTATAGAAAAATTAAAGTCTGGAGTATTCGTAGGACATGTTGTGTGTATGATTTGTTTGTGTTAGCATGATTTGATCTTGTGTTTATATAGGAAATATTTTTTAATATCCATAAAGTAGTACATTTAACACAAGAAGCATAGTAAAATGGGAGATTGAAGGGTGCTTTTAAATTGGTACATACTTCATTTGATATAGTACAATAATGAAGTGGAAGATTGAAGGGTGTTTGTAAATTGGGTATTTCATTATAAATTTATCTATAAATTGATAAAAATCTTAATATATAAATTAATAATGATTAATTTATCAATTAATTAATATCTCTTTTAATTAATAAATTTTGGTGGTTCCAAGAGCATTAATTTATAGAGTTTCTATTGTATAACATATTTCCTACCTAAGAGAACAACACATATTTTTGTTAATTGATGGTTCAATGTGCTTGATTATATATCATATCTATAAAAATAAGAATTTACTAATAACTGTTGTTTCATTTCTTTTTCTCATTTTTAGAGCCAGTTTGGGTTAGTGATTGTTAGCTAATAAGCTATGAAAAGTGTTTTAGGTGTTAGATTAATTTTATAAATAAACAGTTACGTATTTGGATAGTACAAGTATTGAAACTGATAATAAGCAATTGGTATGTTTAGCATACGACATATAAAAACTTCACACCTTTTTTATCTCTAAAGCTAAGGTAGGGTGTCTTAACCATCCAAGTAGTTATTCCAATTTAGTTGTCGATTGAGCCCTCTAGATCTGAATAATCCTACTTTTATCGAATTATTAGCAATGTAATCATAAAAAGCTATTTATTCATGAATTTTGAAGCAAACTTCTGATTAAATTTGATTATCTACTAGCTCAAAACTAACTCTTTGATATATTTCTTGAAGGAAGCAGCAACAACAACAACACCATAGTTAGTGTAATTCCACAAGTGGGGTTTGAAGGGAGTAGAGTGTACGCAAATCTTACCCCTATCATGAAGATAGAAAGTTGTTTTCGATATTTCTTGTGGAAGGAAGAGAAACCATTGAGAGGCCAGATCAGTGTGTCCGGACATGACTAGACCAGTTAGGCTGGTCATGACGATGGTGGAATCCTATTCTAAGTCTTATAGTTCTATTTTATTTTTTGGTAAATTGTAATTATAGTAAATTATAGTTTTATTAGAATAGGATTTTCTTATTACGCTAGGAAAGGGAGGACCTTACTTGTATATAAGGAGGTCATTATGATTAATACAAAGAAGAAAGAATTCTCCATTATTTGTCTATCTAAATTCTTGTTCCTATCGCATTTTACATGGTATCAGAGCCACGTTAGAAAGAACACAAAACCCTAAAACAATGGTAGGTGATGGAGAAACCTGTTGGAAATTTAACTATGTGAAATTGAGTTTCTCCCAACTTTAGTGACTTAAACACGCGGGCCCCGCATGGCGAAAACATCATTTCTTCGCACATACCTAATCTACTAAATGAGTAGATGATATTAGTGCCAATTATCGTCAAATTTCGTTAAGAAATAAAAGAGATATTGGTACACAAAGTAAGGTGTTTGAGACATGAATAGATGAATTATTTTGGCCAAAAAAACAAATCTCCAACATAGGTAGAAGATAGAAGGATTAAGCACTATATAAACTCTAGTTTTGAATAAGGGTTTAGCACCCCAAGGGGTAACCCATGTGTTAAGAAGATGGAGGACCTAGGTGAGCGTGGGTTCGGGGCTAAGCCCAGACGCGCGCCGCCGTCGTCCGTCCGGTCCGGCTGCGGGCCATGAACCGTGGACCGTCTTCCAGAATTTTCTTTTTGGTCCCTGAAATGGTTCTTATTTACATTTTGGACCTAAAAGTTTCGGAGATAACCAAATGTTGAGACTAATCTGACTTCAACAGTCAGAAACACCCCCTCTTTCCTATATATTAAACCCTTCTTTTCAGTTCTAAAATACGAGTTTAAAGAGTATACATAAACACACACATATTCTCACCTCTTTAACAGTCTATTCTATATTTATTTTCTTCGCTAGAATCAACCTTACTTGCTTTGTATTGTTGATTGTTGTTGTTTTATCTTGGGAGAATATTGTCCATTATCGTAAAAGCATATATATAGGGCAATTTTGTCTTAAAGCCAGAGAACCACCTCTCGACTCAGCTTTTGTTCTATTTAACCTTTCTGACACTATTAATACCTACAAAACTGGCGATAAAAGTAAAAGAATCATTGGTGAAGAAAACAAAACCCAAAAAAATTATCCTTATGACATTACGTCGAATGATAACCCTGAAATTGTGGTGACAAACGTTCAATTGAAGGGTAAAAATTATGAAGAATGGGCTAGATCTATGAGAAGCAAGGAAGAAATTCAACTTTATTGATAGTACGATCAAAAAGTCAGATGAAGAGTCACTAGACTTGGAAGATTGGTGGACTATAAACTCACCGTTGGTGTCGTATTCGCAAAACCATAGAATCAATGCTTCACTCAATGTTTTCACATAAAGAGGAAGCATGGACAAGCATCCGAGAGTGGTTCACCGTTATCAAGAGGCCTCAGATGCAAAAACTGAAGGAGGAACTGTGGGAGTGCAAGCAGGAGGGAAGGACCATAGTAGATTACTATGGAAAACTCACTAAGTTATGAGAGGAATTAATAAATTACGAACAGATACCAACTTACAAGTGCGAAAAATGCACGTGCAATCTGGGTACGACCCTAGAAACCAAAATAGAAGAAGTAAAAGTGCATATTTTCCTCAGAGGACCGGATGAGGAAATCTATGAAATGGTGATGTCGAACATATTGGCCCAGAAATCATTGTCATCATTAAACAAGGTATATTCAAAGCTGGTGCAAGAAGAGCATGTGAGAGGAACGGAAGGCCGGAGTGAAACCATGAATTTTGCTATACAAGGGAGAAACCCTCAACGTGACCAAGGTGAAAGAAAGATGATGGTGCATTCTGCACATATTGCAAGGGATCCAGACTCGTTGTGGAAGGATGTTTTTGACTCATTGGTTATCCGAAATGGTGGCCGCGAAATAAAAAAGAGACAAAAAATCGGAGGAAAAGGATGAGGATAGCAACAACAGTAGAGGGGTGGATGGGGATCCGGTCGTGGAAGAGGCAACTACCGGGCTAACGTCGTGGTTGCTAAGAGGAACTCAGGCGGAGACAGGGGCGAGAATTTACAGAGACGAGAATAATGAGAGAATTTTTTCTGCTTTGTATCTATC
Organism: Przewalskia tangutica; assembly: GCA_029844215.1. Classification (NCBI taxonomy): domain Eukaryota; kingdom Viridiplantae; phylum Streptophyta; class Magnoliopsida; order Solanales; family Solanaceae; genus Przewalskia; species Przewalskia tangutica. The sequence continues at coordinate 1,402,474 of CM056732.1, forward strand.
ATAATGACATCCTTATATACAAGTAAGGTACTCCTTTCCCTAGTCTAATAAGGAAACCACATTCTAATAAAACTACAATTTACCATAATTACAATTTGCTAAAAAAATAAAATAGAACTATTAGACTTAGAATAGGATTTAACCACGGCCGTGACCGGACACACTGGTCTGGTCTCTCACTAAAAACATTAGTTCATTTAACTCCCCTCCTATTTTTGTATTACCTACTCCATATGGTTAGACAAAATAGGAATCGCAGTTCCAAAAACTACCACTACTACTAGTTGTAATATTTTGGCTAGTCTTGGACAATTCATATGTCATGAACAGCATCACAACATTTACTTAGATAATTATTTATAAAATTATTGCGTTTTTTAATGCAAATAAAGTTGAATAAGTAATTTATGTTGCTTAGACTCTTTAAAAATTTGCCGTATTAGTATCGGATCTTTTAAAAATATATGATTGGAGCCTACTCACTTCTTAAAACCATGAAGCAGACTTATTAAATAATGACTTTTAAAATTTTGATTTAAGAAAGGTAGATTTTGAAAACTGTTCTAGGTGCAAGAATATAATAAAGAGCCCATTTATAATGCAGGTGGTTTTAAATAATTGTATGTTGTTTGAAGTGCATTAACAGTGTACTTTGGTTTCTAATTATGGTAATACCACTACCTATGCAATTTCCAAAACAGGTATTATGGGCAAATCATCTTTGCATTCGAAATGACTTGTCAGTTTTATTTTTTATATATGTATATATATGGTGGAGTTCCCTTTATACTCTGCCCATACTTTGATGATCAAGAATCTTACTTGAAAAGAATTACTAACTTTTTTCCAGATTAAGGACAGTCTTTTTCTTATGTAATTAATTAGGGAAAGGTTCTACAAATAAGATGACAAGTCTCATTACTCTAAATGAAAAAGCAAGGGATTCCTTTTAGCATTAATAGAATGCTTCCAAGTAGAAACCCTAGCTTGAAGTGTTCTTGATCGTATTAGTTATTCTCCGTTTTAATTTATGTGAATCGATTTGGGTAGAATTATAATATAAGTAGATAACAAAGAAAATTCACTCAATTCCAACAAATTTCAGATGAATTCCATCGGAAATTGGCTCGTCACTAACGTTTTCGACAGATTTTTCAAAGGAAACCCCTTACCAACGAGCAAAATTCGCACAGGACGTCAATAGGGAATTAGGATTTTCCGGTAGTGAAAAACTCACACTATGATAAAAATGAATCTTGGACCTAACTCAACTCCAAAAGTTAATTCACGATGTGAGGAATAATTGTCCAATTTCATATAAGGAGACCAATAAACTCACACCACACCGATTGAATATTTGAATCATGGACAATATAAGATGACGACTCAACATCGGATAAACAAGGAATTTAGCTAGTTATTGAATCTAGGACAATTTTAGGATTCACTTTTAGAATTAGGATAACTGTAAATACATAGGAAATAAAATTCTAGTCGAACAAGAAGATGAGTCCCAGGTCATGGAGGTCTTTGCAGTTAGGTTTGTCCTTAATTTTCTATCTTATTTAAATTTTATCATAATTATATTTTACTTTAAAAATAATTTTTTAGTGGAAATGTTTTATTTGTGGAACAGTATTCTACCATATTTTTTTTCTTGAAGAAGATTTTTTGAATTTCTATAAATAGGAGATCATATCTTCTCATAAATAACACTGTAACATCCATAATATAATTGTTTAAATAGTTTTGTTTGGGGAGAGTATTTTCTCAATAGATTTTTATATTTTTATATTATTTTTCATATGAAGATCAATTGATCAAATCATATTAGAATAATGTCTTTTAAGTATCTTTTTTCTTGTCTTCTGATTTATCGTTGTTTTAGATTTGCAATTACAAATTTCTGCAGTCTGATTTTTTCGATCCCAACAAGTGGTATCAGTGCCAACGATTCAATGAGTTGAAAAAAGGCTTAAAGCGGCTGCAAATCAAGCTGCAACTAATAGCATGATAATGAAAATTTTATCCAGCGTACTACACATGGAGATGAATTTTCAATCATATTTTCAACATCTCTGCTGCTGCATCTTTAAAAATAAAATAAAATATTTTAAAACCAATTTTTAACAATAATATTTTTAATCATGACAAACAGCAGTGATGAAGGTTATGTGAAGAGAAAGAATCAAGATTAATTTGCCAGAAAATTCAGGCCAATGGAAGATTTCTTAGGTTTGTCTTTAATTTCCTACCTTATTTGAATTTACCATAATTGTGTTTTACTTCAAAAATGATTTTTTGGTGAAAAAGTTTTTTTGTGGAACATGATTCTACCATATATATATATATATTGTAGGAGAAGTTTTGAACTTCTATAAATAAGAGATTTTTTTTCTTATAAATAACACATTAGCATTTACAATGTAGTCGTTTAGAGAGTTTTGTTTGGGAGAAGAGTTTTGTCTCAATAATTTTTTATATTTTTATATTAGTTTTCATATGAAGATCAATTGATCAAATCATATTAGAATAATATCTATTAAGTATCTTTTTCTTGCCTTTTGATTTATCATTGTTTTAGATTTGCAATTACAAACTTCCGTATGACGGCCTGATTTTTTCGATCCCAACACTTAGATGCTCTGATAATTATTAAATATAAAATAAGAAATTTTAATTAAACTAGCTTTGAATTTTAAAAGTGTAATTTCTTCTGAAATAGAATAAAAAGGAAATAAGGTCACATAATTTAATCTGAAATAGTATTAAAGTTTAATGTGACAACTTGATCAATAGTTGGGACCACATGCTAAAAACTAATTTAAGGGATTTCATCTGACATTTATATATGGGAGAGAATAAAGTATAGCTTAATTTATTATTATTAAGTTGTACAACAAATCAAGAACCAATTCCTCGAATCCCATTCAGGTGTGATAGAATACTGACATAAAAAAAAATCATCCGTTTCAATTTATGGATATTATTTTTTTGGTCTGTCTAAAAAAGAATGTCATGTTTTTATATTTGAAAATAATTTAACTTTATGATATAATTTACAACACATATTTATATAAGATTTGTTTTAGACCACACGTTTTAAAAGTCTCTTTCTTAAATTTTATGTTAAATCAAATGATGTCACATAAATTTAGACGAACGGAGTAATTAAAAGAAAAATCACTATTTTTTTCTTTGAGGGAATGGATAGAAGATATGTGAATGGAGTTTTATAGTACTTGGATGTGTGTAAGGAACTTATAAAAGTTGGCTTTCTAGGTACTAACAATTGTCAAATTTGTAAGTCATATGGTACATGTGCCCCCCTCGAAGAGATTAGCTAGATGGGAAAATACTATAGTTAACATAAAAGCATGAAAAATAAATTAATGATGAGGTGGGTTCTATAGAAATTTCGACTGACTCCGTCTCAAATTATTTGTCGTGGTTATTAAAAATAGTTATTTTAAATTATTTATCATTTTGGAAGTTCAAGTCATATTATTATTATTATTATTATTTTTTCTCTATTTTACTATTTGTCATTAATGAAGATGACACATAAATAGAGTAAACATGTAATGAAGAGAGATTATAACTTAAACATAAGTAGTGATGTAATGTAGGTCAAATATCTCTCCTAATTAATATTTCTTAAAGGACGTGTAAATTAAATACAATTGTTGACTTCTTAATTTACCAAAAAAACTTAAACTAAAAAAATTATTTATTGTGATAATTGCGTGTTGGTTTTGGAAGATATATATCTAGCAGTTTCTTCTTTGTTGCTATTACGACAGACAAACTAGGAATTACTTTTGTTATTATGATGCTTATTAGTTAGTATAATATATAATTATCGTCTTAAAAAAAGTTTTGGACCTTTTTTTGGACTAGTTATTTGGGGGCAAAAAGGCGAAATCCCTCGCCACGCGCCCTAATCCCGCCAGACAGTGGATGATGTAAATCATGACGACTCAAGAAATACCAGCTGGAGAGACAGTCGCATGCACGCTTGTCATCCCCACAAAGCATGAATGAAACTCCCACATCGCTACCGGTCGTGGCTCGAACTCGCATTTCAAGCAATCTACCACCTGAATCAATCAGCCTACGCTCATGAACTAGTTATTGGATGGGGTGGGGTGGGGTGTCTTGAGGGATGGGTTGGAGTAGGACCTCAAAAGCAAAGAATTTTGTAATTAATACTTTTGAAGTCTCCTAAGGTCCCATGTTTTATACCTTCAAATTTGTATTCTCCTTCACTATGATGGCTATAACTTAGTACACACACATATATATAAAGGTGGCCCTCTAATCTATTCGTCCCATACAAACCATATATTCTTTTTAAGTCTTTCTTCACAAACATATCTTTGAAAATCTCTCCTTTATTTTCCCATTTATCAATATGGCAAGAAATGTAGAGACTCTAAGTGTTGGAAGAGTAGTAGGAGATGTTCTAGATTCATTCAATCCTACAATAAAAATGACAATCACTTTTAACAACAAATTAGTGTGCAATGGCCATGAACTTTTCCCTTCTGCTGTTTCTGCTAGACCTAAGGTTGAAGTTCAAGAAGGAGATTTAAGAACTTTCTTCACACTGGTACCCTCTTCTTCCCATTACTTTGTAATATGAGTTTTAATTTATATACATCGTAAGTGTAAGTCAGTATAAACAAATTTAATACTATCATGTTATGTTGTTGTTGGAGGTAAGATCTGTGTACACTCTACCCTCCTCAGACCCCACAGTGTGGAATTTAACTAGATATGTTGTTGTTGTTATGTTGCTCGAATTTTTCAAAATTATTGCCACACATGTTTTGTCCTCGGTAACTCGCCTTATTTTTAATATTACAAACTCACTTCTTTTTTAGCCTTATTATAGATATTCATTCAGTGATTTGGTAGTGTAAAAATTTCTTACGTGACGATGTATATAAGTTCTATCTCTTTTAATATACATCCATAGAGTACTGCTAAAACAATTATATGTTGGTATTTTCTTTTTCCATATGTAGGTCATGACAGATCCTGATGTTCCTGGCCCTAGTGATCCTTATCTAAGAGAGCATCTTCACTGGTATGCTCTAAATCTAATGAAAACAAGAGAAGAGGAATTTAACTTACATATATTGACGGCGTAATTGTTTTACTCTATCACAGTTTTTTTTTTTTTACTCTATCAGAATATTCAAAAGATATCTATAGGTCATTTTTCATAAGTAGAATTTGTAATCTTAAAAGTAAGTCCGGTTATAATTTGCTACAATGGGTGGAGAGATCTCTCACTTAATAAGGTATGAAGAATCAGTATAACTCTACATATATAAGATGGACATGTTTATTTGGAACTATTTTTATACTACTAAAATTGACAGTATTCTACTGATGGTTTTAACAGGATAGTTACTGACATTCCAGGTACCACTGATGCTACTTTTGGTAAGTTCAGTATACTTCTACAAAATTTGGGAAGATTATAAACTAGTATAAAGATTATTTTCTAGTACTTATTAATATTTCCAGTTAGTTCCATAGAAAAAATACATTGTAAGACCAATAACTCATTGAGCAGGATCTATCGAAAACAATTTCTCTACCCGTCACAAGATAGGGGTAAGAACTGTGTATACTCTACCCTCTTCAGATTCCACCTAGTGAGATTATACTAGGTACGTTGTTGTTGTAAGACCAATAATGTTATATTTCTAAAGTCAAACATGTGCATAGGATGAGTGTCACGAAATGCAAATGCTAAGATGATTGTGAAGTCATACAAAATTAGACACCATATTTGTTAGAAGGTGTAAGTAGCAGATATAGATGATAAAATGATCAGAGGTCACTTGAGATGATTTTGTCATGTCATACGTGAATCTCCAGATGCATTGCTCCATCAGTGTAAAATCATGGCGAGTAAATGTATTAATAAAGAAGTAGACCTAAAATCATATTGAATGAAATTGTCCTAAAAAAACTACAATCTTCTTGGAATCCATGCAGTACTAAGTAATTAGCTAGTTGGGGTTAAGTTTTGGCTATGGTAATTAGTTTATTTTAGTCTTAATTTTTGCTAGGAGTCTTTTAATTAATACAAATTTATACAACAGTCAAAATGTAGAAAATTCTAGTGCTAGAAATTAAAAATAATAATTTTGGACTAGGACGGATCCAAATAAACAGCATGAACAACGAGAATTCATATAGTCGATTTCAACTCTATTTATTGGTATACTCCTTTGTTAGAACTCATTCTTAGGCTGAGTAATTAACTTAATCTTTATGTACAATCAAAACAGGAAAAGAATTGGTGAGTTATGAGATCCCAAGGCCAAATATTGGGATCCATAGGTTTGTGTTTGTTCTCTTCCAGCAGAAATGCAGAAATTCAGTTAGCCAACCAACTTCGAGGGATCACTTCAATACTCGAAATTTTGCCGAAGAAAACGATCTTGGACAACCTGTTGCTGCCGTCTTCTTCAATGCACAGCGAGAAACCGCCGCGAGGAGACGTTAACTAAAGATTTATTGATATTTCGCCAGTCATTTTCCTTCACAATTATCCGATCCAATCTTATCGGATTGGACTATCATTTCAAAACAAAACAAAAAAGTGTCAAATGTTTTTTTTAATCCGTGAATGTTGTTCTGTATTTCAGTATCTATGATCAGAAAGTTTTTGCACTATATTGGTCTCTGAAATACTCGGATCCAATTTATGGGTTTGTTTGACTAAGTTTTTTTAAAACATTTTCTGTTTTTTAAGTACTTTTTTGTTTGAGTGTTTGACCTTTAATGATAGAAGTACTTCTGATAAACAGAAACAATTCCATGTTTGACCCACATTTATGCAAAGAAACTAGAATTTTTTTTAATAGTTTTAAAACTATTTAAAATATTCTTTTCTATCCTATGTTTCTAAAAATAGTATATCTTTACAATTTAATAATTAAAAAAAAATTATTTAATTGCAATATTTAATAAAAAATAATATTATATTGTACATAAGAAATGTAACGACAATATGATAGTCAATTACTCAATATGTCCAAACGTTGAATATATTACATCATTACACAACTAATAAACTAGAATATAGAAATATTATCACGACCCGCGATTAATTAAGGAAGTGACAATGTTGTGGCGAACAGATTCCGTACTAACATCATCCATCGATCCATCATGATCATCTCTCAAAGTCATTGATGTTCCTCTAATATCTTCATCTCCTTTAACTTCAGGAACATAATTAGGGTCTGCATCACATTTATCAAATTTCAAATCTTCAAGTGCATGCATTCTAATGTAGTTATGCATAGCCATAGTTGCCGCAACAATTTTTTTTTGTATGTCTAATGAAAAAATTGGCATTATTGATAATATCCTCCATAGTTTTTTCCACACACCAAATGTTCGCTCAATTACATTTCTCAATGAGGAATGGACAAAATAAATTAATACTTAAAATATGGGGAAAATAAACTCATATAAACTACATCCATGGTTTGTATATATGGCAAAGAGAAAATCTATTTTTAATACTGCTACATCTGTTTTTTAACAATTACGCCACAGTCCCAACAATTTTTTTTTGAAAAAAAAAAACAGAAAACATATCGAGTAGTTATCAAAACCCCATAGAGATTTAAACTCAATTGAATTAAGCGTTTCAAAATAGATAACATATCAACTAATTATTAAAAATTCATTGAATAATTATGTCACGACCCGAACCCGGGCCCGTGACTGGTGCCTTACCCCGGGCACCCTAGTGATACAACATCAGAGTAATCAGCGGAACATAAAACACATACATGAAATCAATGTAAGACAAAGTTGAAATAAGAAGACAAAGCAACCAAAAACGACACACAAGATATATATAAATAACAACTCTTTCCAAATGAGCAGTTTAATCCTTTTTACAAACCCCGCCACAACAAGATTACTGCACTTACGAATGATATGACAACAACGACGACGGGCCCGCCATACCTCGAATGTAAGCACCTACAACAACAGGGGACTATACCAAGATAAGCCTCCGGAGGAACGGAGCTTCCCACCGCTGAACTGTGACCCTAAGAGCGAGGATCAACGACTGGTGTACCTTTACCTGCGGCATGAACGCAGCCCGGCGAGGTCGATAACAGTGCCGAGTATGTGAAATCAAAATATCAGAATGAAATCATAGTAGTCTATATAAAGCATGAGACATGTATGATAACCAAACTACGATTCACAATAAATAAGCGATCATATCAAGTCGTGGACTCACGCCTCAAGTCATCACTTCAATATAACAATGGGTCTCACGCCACGACATCAATCATGCCCGTGGAATACCTTCCTCACCGCCGTGATCAATGATAGAAAAGCACCAAGGAATACACATGAACAATGTGTCCCACTGTGTCAAATAAAGCAAGACGGTAAGCACGAAGGCATAGCCGACTACTAACACCTACGCACTAACAAGGTCATAAAATGTATCATGATATCTGCCTGCACCGTCACATGATCAAAGCCGTCGCCGCTCGCAATATCAAATGTGCGTCTGCAGCCTCGAACTCCCGCACTCGCATAGGCGCCTCATAGGCCCGCATGAGGTATAACCCCGCATCGGCGTAGCTACTCCGGCATCGCCCCGACTCGCATCCGCACGGCCACATGCATCGCATGACCATAAAGGCCGCACACTAACTCGAACTCGTAGCTCGCATAGGCCCCGGGACCCGCATGAAGTATTCTCGAATCACGGTCCTGCATCACCGAAGTCTACCCCGCGACGGAGGCGCCTTAACCCGGAAACACGGTGAGTGGTATAATACCAACATAACAGCTTTATCGCTTAAACAACCTAAGCATAATCGGAAAACCCTTTACACAAACATCACGTAATACTAACACACGTAACATCCTAATATGATTACTTATCAAATCAACACGAAGGTATTACAAGGCTATCACAAACCAACACAATCCAGCTATACACACAAGGTACATTCTATTATATGATTAACAAGATCGAGTATCTATTCCCAACGTACTTCATACATTATCTTTTAAAAGATACGTTACGTTTACAAAAGTCACACAATACGTAGTATATGAAAACTAGAGTGATTATCTTTTGAAGTAAAGCAAAACACTTCTCTTTGTAAAATCAAGTAACAACATTATTTCTCAAACGTCCAAGTTTGCCTAATTTCAAATGTTCACGTTTCTTACTTTAGAAAGGTTTCGTAGTTCATAGTCTTATTCATTTAAGAATATAATTCTCATTTAAACTATCTGAGAAACATAAGCCTTATATGTGAGTAGAATATTCTTGTTTATAACAATCTTATTCCAGCAGCCATGATCTAGGAAATATCATTTTGTCTCAGCTTAGCTCCCCTCACGATGGAAGTTTCTACTGGTTTTAATAATACTTAATCTGTCAAAACATTTCCTTTTATTAACGCTGCAGTGGTTTGTCGATACACATTCTGATTTCCGAAATCAGTAAAACATTCTTAAGCCGTTATTACCTAACTTCCCACAAAGCTAGTATAACTCTTAAGTTTTCAAAAAACCAAGTATTACTTCTTCTTTCGAAATGATTCAAAAATCTTTTGAAATACTTCAAGTTTTTTATTAACACATAATAAGCCAGTTATAGTTCAAATCAGTTACCTTAAAAACCACAAGTATTTTCTTACCAACATAAAGCTGTTATAACCAACTTCCCATAAAGCCGTTATAACACTTTATGTTTTAAACCAATCAAATACATTTAGCACACGTACCGCATCCGTACTACATAGTTCACACATATCATGCTAGAAGAGATAGGAAGAGGTTCACATACCTCGCGACGAATATCGACTAATAGCAAAACGCTCCAAGTACTTCCAACCGTCGGCTACTCCTTAAGCCAAGTAGATCGCGCCACACGTAGTACTTCAACCTATAAGGCCAAGGCGCGCTTTATTAATATTTAGATCCCTTCGTAGAACATTCTACGAAAATTCAAAGACTCTCCCCGCAACAAACAGAAATCTCCTCTCTATCGGGCTACCAAGCCAACCAGTGGGTTATAAGTCTAAACCGGACGTGCACAATTCTACCTCACGTAAAGGCTACACAAGTCATCAGAATACGATCTTATGTAAATACAACAAGATTTTCTTTCGAAAAGGTTTCTTATTATTCAAGCTTAAGTCAAAAGACATCACGATAACTACGTTCATTCTATATATAGTATACTTCAACTATATAATCATACAACATGTAATTTCCAATTACAATAGAGGGACAAGATATTTACCTCGATAAGCCCATAATTATCCGAGTTTAAATGTCGGTCCTGAGCAAGGTTTAGCTCCTACTCCGTGCGCTCCAACCCTCTCCAAACAACCCTTAGAAGTTCTAACCAACTTCTACTTATTACTCCAACTAACCATGGAGATTCTCCAGGGTTTCGGTTTTGTGACTAAGGAAGTATAATAGTATTTCCGGGCTTTCAGATATAAGATAACCTTAGAATCCAACAAGGTATACGGCTAAGGTAATTTGGGCATTATAACAATACTTTTGAGCGTATTTCTAACCACCGGGGAGGTATTTATATCAAAACTACTAGGCAGTGTACCCCACTGGCTAGCACCCTAGAGGGGGTGTCTACCCTCGGCCTACCCCACTGTGGGGACTCTCGGCCAGGGGGGAGAGGGCTCTCGGCGAAGCCCGCACAAGCGGGGACAAAGAGAGCTTTCAAGACTTAGGCAAATTTAAGGATGAAGAAGTCTTCAAAGGGAGAGGTATTTATAGAGATGCCAAGGCCAACCAATGGCCAAGATCTTGCCAAGTGCAAGGCAAGTGTAGGGCCAAGATCTTGCCAAGTGCACACTAGCCAACTACCACAAAAATATCCTACCAACCCTTGACCACAAAGGCCACACTTTCGGCCACCACAAATTCCGCCCAAGGTGTTCCAATGAGAGGGTGACAAGTGTCGCCCTCTTGTTGGTCCAAAATGTTTCGTCTCTCGGAAAAATCCGCAAAAATTAAAAATGACATAGCCGGAAATTCCCATACGAAAGTCGTGGAAAACGCTTTCAAAAAACGACTCTAACCGGGTGTTGTGCACAAATAAATTTCGGCCAAGCCACTTTCTCAAGTTCAAATTTTCTACGTACGTCCTTACGTACATACTCTGGAAATACGGGGTATAACATTCTCCCCTCCTTAGAAACATTCGTCCCGAATGTTCCTTCTAAGTCTCAAAACAAACGTGCGCCAGTATAGTCTTCACTACCATACTTACGAAACAATCCTGCCACAATGGCCACATAAACAATCACAAGAAAATACTTACATCCAAGTCCACGAGGAATCACCTCTAACATCACCACAAACACCTCTCTCCGGGGTCTAAAATGTACCTCCTCCATACTTTTTCCAAACAAAAGAAATGGTCACATCTATGCTCGCCATACATGCTCGCTTCTTCCCGATACCACTTTTGTCACTTTGCCGCGAGGTTCTAGTGTCACTCCGGCGACCCAACAAATGGTACCGGACTACATGCGATCCTCGAGGCTGTCAGACACTCGAACTCTTACTACATTTCGAGCATCGTCTCCAAAACTCGGGTTACTATCTCTAACGTGGTCATCATTAATCGGGAACACTGGATGGATCTCCGATACTTTCCCGATCATAACAATACGAAAGACCGGACGTACTGCCTCCTAAGTCGGACGGCAAAAGCTAACATATAGGCAACCTGGCCTACTCTTCACATGAACTCAAAGGCCCAAAGTAACTCGGGCTAAGTTCCCTCTGTATTCCAAAACTCGTCACACCCAACCCGGGGTGGTATTTTCAAGACCGACCGTCAACTTGAACTCTAAGCGTCGCCGCCGATTATTCGCACGATTTCTCCGAGTGCCGTAACCTCTTCTAGACAAGCTTTACTCATCCATCTGCTGGAACAAGCTCGAACCAACTATCTCGAATCCCGCCAACATCGAACCAATCGACCGGCGACTCACACATCCGCCCCTACAAGGCTTCATAAGGCGACATCCGAACACTGAAATGGTAGCTTAAACACTCCTTCAACAGGAGACAACAATTCTCGCAACTATCCCTGAAATCCAAACACTGGCCCGAGGGCGAATGTGATTCTGAGACTTACTTGAGTTTCTAACCTTGCCTGGTAAAACCTCCAGAAAAGAAACAGCCGCAACCTGGGCTCCACTGTCTGCCATAAGGTGAAGGTAGGCATCTCGTGCAGCCTTACAACCTTTCTGATATATCATCTCGCATAACCCTCTGCCGAGTAAACGGTCTTTGCTAGAAGACAAGACGCCGACTTCTCGGCCGATCATCGGTCGAATGCATCCACGAATTCATACGTTGGTTAACTAAACTCGGGCCTAACACCCTCGTGACCCTATCACAAGGCGGGACCACCACAAACTGACCCCACCACCAAACAGGCCGCGGGTTGACCCGCAACGTGGCCTCAACCCGACCCGGCAACGCGCTAAACGCTAGCTCTCCGAAGGAAAACTCTCACTAATCACGTTACGAAAACCTAGCGGTCTTCTTAGCTCAACTACCCTATTTCATTCCACACTACTCAGGGACTAATCCCACAAACATAACTCACGTGCACTATGCACTCCTATAAGGGTCAAACATAAACAATACATCTTTTACTCGAGATGGCCTTACCTCTAAGGTCTCTACGTATAAAACTCTAAGGCTCACACCTTCTCTATCCCCCAAAATCTTACTCGGTTAACCCACCATGATTTCTAATCACAACTAACACACTGCTATCAGAACATAGCACTTAAGGTATACTCACCTTATCACATAAACAAAACTCTAGAGGGTTAAAGATATATCTATATCATCGCTTCACTCCCTTAGTCGTTCTAATCAAACTCGCCTGCAGGCATAGCTGGAAGATGACAAACTACCCACCGATCTGAAGGCTAAGTCCTCCCGCAAGGACACTCTTTCGACATCGGACCACGACGGTCATAGTACAACAAGTACCAACTAAAAGACGACATTCTCGAGATGACGCCGCCACATCGCGAACACGAGAAAATCAATCGGATGGCCGAACCTTCGTGTGGATCGTGAACCGGAAGCTCGAGCTCACCAACTCCTCGCATACCCCGAACGCCCCGAACCCCGTGGAGGACCTTTCGCACCGTGGATGTGCATAATCTAATCTGGCGAGGTGACTCGACTCGAAAGTTACTAAAGGACTCGCTACTCGCCCTCTTCTCGCCCTCGTTAACCCGCCGATCTCTACGCTTTCTCGGCTGCGTGCATAAGCCCGCATACGTGCCATGCTCAAGCCTAATCAAGAACTTACTTTGCACAACCTTCTCGCTGATAGTCATCAAGACTCGCGATACATCGGTACACTCTCCGTAGCCAAATCCATAGCTAGTAACAGGTTGTCTTTTCGCAATCTATATTCTCTTTCCGGCCGTGGGCGAACCGGTCCAAACATCGTGGCCGCAGAGGAACCGCCGCCGTGCTAAACTCTGGGCTAGTGACGCCGCAAAACTCCCGAATGAAGCACCTCAGTGATGATTGGGCCTGTGCTCACGTAACCCTCTCAGACTCTACTCGCAGCCTCCTACGCTGCCCTCCGGTCGGGGTTGCACGCGAGGCTTAACGGTAAGGGAAAGAAATACGTTAGAGGTCCAACTTACAACACGCCTCTAAGGCACGATCTCGAGTGAGAAGAATAGAAACCAATCCTAAATATCCTATAGCCTCACGATTATTGGTGTGGTGCACAACACACCGATAATCAAGACTTCATCGGATACGGCTCAGACACTTTCCGAGATTAATCGCTCGATACCACTTTTGTCACGACCAACCGGCCCGTGATCGGTGCCTTACCGGGCACCCTAGTGATACAACATCGAGTAATCTGAACATAAAACACATACATGAAATCAATGTAAGACGGTGAAATAAGACAAAGCAACTAAAACGACATCACAAGATATATATAAATAACAACTCTTTCCAAATGAACAGCTTTAATCTTTTTACAAACCCCGCCACAACAAGATTACTGCACTTACGAATGATATGATAACAACGACGGATGTGGTTCGTACCATTCGAATGTAAACACCTACAACAACAGTGGACTATACCAAGATAAGCCTCCGAGGAACGAGCTTCCAACGCCGAATCGTGACCCTAAGAGCGAGGATCAACGATCGGTGTACCTTTACCGCGGCATGAACGCAGCCCGGGCGAGGTCGATAACAGTACCGAGTATGTGAAATCAAAATATCAGAAATGAAATCATAGTAGTCTATATAAAGCATGAGACATGTATGATAACCAAACTACAGTTCACAATAAATAAGCAGTCATATCAAGTCAGGGACTCACGCCCTCGAAGTCATCACTTCAATATAACAATGGGTCTCACACCCACGACATCAATCATGCCCGTGGAATACCTTCTCACCGCCGCAATAATGATAGAAAAGCACCAAGGAATACACATGAACAACAGGTCCCACCTGTATCCAAATAAAACAGTACAGGGTAAGTACAAAGGCATAGCCGACTACTAACACCTACAGACTAACAAGGTCATAAAATGTATCATGATATCTGTCTGCATCACATGATCAAAGCCGGTCGCCGCTCGCAATATCAAATGCGCGTCTAGCCCCGAACTCCCCGCACTCCGCATAGGCCGCCTCATAGGCCCGCATGATGTATAACCCCGCATCGGGTAGCTACTCCGCATCGCCCCGACTCGCATCCGCATGGCCACATAGACCGCATGACCATAAAGGCCGCACACTAACTGGAACTCTCGTAGCTCCGCATAGGCCCCGGGACCCGCATGAGGTATTCTCGAATCACGGTCCTGCATCGCTCGAGTCTACCTCGCAGACGGAGGCGCTTAACCCCGGAAACACGGTGAGTGGTATAATACCAACATAATGCTTTATCGCTTAAACAACCTAAGCATAATCAAGGAAAACCCTTTACACAAACATCACGTATCACTAACACACGTAGCATCCTAATATGATTACTTATCAAATCAACACGAAGGTATTACAAGGCTATCACAAACCAACACAATCCAGCTTATACACACAAGGTACATTCTATTATATGATTAACAAGATCGAGTATCTATTCCCAAAGTACTTCATACATTATCTTTTAAAAAGATACGCTACGCTTTACAAAAGTCACACAATACCCGTAGTATATGAAAACTAGAGTGATTATCTTTTCAAGTAAAGCAAAACACTTCTCTTGTAAAATCAAGTAACAACATTATTTCTCAAACGCCCAAGTTTGCCTAATTTCAAATGTTCACGCTTTACTTTAGAAAGGTTTCGTAGTTCATAGTCTTATTCATTTAAGAATATAATTCTCATTTAAACTATCCGAGAAACATAAGCCTTATATGTGAGTAGATATTCTTGTTTATAACAATCTTATTACAAAGAAATTATGATCTAGGAAATATCATTTTGTCTCATCTTAGCTTCTATGCAGATGGAAGTTTCTATCGGTTTTAATAATACTTAATTTGTCAAAACATTTCCTTTTATTAACGCCGCAGTGGTTTGTCGATACACATTCGATTTCAAATCAAGAAACATTCTTAAGCCGTTATTACCTAACTTCCCACAAAGCTAGTATAACTCTTAAGTTTTCAAAACCAAGTATTACTTCTTCTTTCAAATGATTCAAAATCTTTGAAATACTTCAACTTTTTTATTAACACATAATAAGCCAGTTATAGTTCAAATCAGTTACCTTAAAAACCACAAGTATTTTCTTACCAACATAAAGCTGTTATAACCAACTTCCCATAAAACCGTTATAACACTTTATGTTTTCAACCAATCAAATACATTTAGCACACGTACGCTCACCGCACTACATAGTTCACACATATCATGCTAGAAGAGATAGGAAGAGGTTCACATACCTCGCGACGAATATCGACTAATAGCAAAACGCCCAAGTACTTCCAACCGTCGGCTACTCCTAAGCCAAGTAGATCGCGCCACACGTAGTACTTCAACCTATAAGGCCACAAGGCGCTTATTAATATTTAGATCCCTTCGTAGAACATTCTACGTAAAATTCGCAAAGACTCTCCCGCAACAACAGAAATCTCCTCTCTATCTGGGGCCACTACCAAGCCAACCGGGGTTATAAGTCTAAACCGACGTACAATTCTACCTCACGTAAAGGCTACACAAGTCTCATCAGAATACGCCTTATGTAAATACGATCAAGACTTTCTTTCGAAAAGGTTTCTTATTATTCATCTTAAGTCAAAAGACATCACGATAACTACGTTCGATTCTATATATAGTATACTTCAACTATATAATCATACAACATGTAATTTCCAATTACAATATGGCAAGATATTTACCTCGATAAGCCCATAATTATCCGAGTTTAAATGCTTCCCCGAGCAAGGTTTAGCTCCTACTCCGTGCGCCCAACCCGCTCCAGCAACCCTTAGAAGTTCTAACCAACTTCTACTTATTACTCCAACTAACCATGGAGATTCTCCTGTGGTTTCGGTTTTGTGACTAAGGGAAGTATAATAGTATTTCGGGCTTTTCAGATAAGTATAACCTTAGAATACTACAAGGTATACGGCTAAGGTAATTTGGGCATTATAACAATACTTTTGAGAGTATTTCTAACAAGAGGGGGTATTTATATGAAAACTACTAGGCAGTAGTGGTACCCCACTGGCTAGCACCCTAAGGAGTGGAGGTCTACCTCTACCCCACTGTGGGGACTCTCGCATGGGGAGAGGGCTCTCGCTAAGGCCTCACAAGGGGAGAAAGAGAGCTTTCAAGACTTAGGCAAATTTAAGGATGAAGAAGTCTTCAAAGGGAGAGGGTATTTATAGGACAAGCTGCCAACCAATGGCCAAGATCTTGCCAAGTGCAAGGCAAGTGTAGGCCAAGATCTTGCCAAGTGCACACTAGCCAACTACCACAAAAATATCCTACCAACCTCGACCACAAAGGCCACACTTTCGCCACCACAAATTCCGCCAGTGTTCCAATGAGAGGTGACAAGTGTCGCCTCTTGTTAGTCCAAAATGTTTCGCCTCTAAAAATCCGCAAAAATTAAAAATGACATAGCCGGAAATTCCCATACGAAAGCTGTGAAAACGTTTCGTCGAAAAACGACTCTAACCGGGTGTTGTGCACAAATAAATTTCGGCCAAGCCACTTTCTCAAGTTCAAATTTTCTACGTACGTCCTTACGTACATACTCTGGAAATACGGGGTATAACAAATTAAACCCAGTCGAATTAAGTCTATAAAAAAAATTGAAACAAAAAACAGACAACATATCAACTAATTATAAAAAATCCAGTAAATAATTAAACCCAATTGAATAATAAAATAATGAATAATTAAACTCAATTGAAATAAGTCTATAAAAAATTAACATATCAACTAGTTATCAAAAACACATTAAATAATTAAATCCAACTGAATTTAAAAAAAAAAGAATAATTAAACAAAATTGAAAAAAGTCGATCAACAATTATTATTTTTTTTAAAATAATAATTGGAGAAGCACTTTGAAGAAGCACCAAATTGATGTTTCTCCTTCTCTTTCATTGTAGAAACACTTTTTGCTTTTTTAAAAATGTTTCTACTTCTTGATAAGTATGTGTTCGGACCAAAAAAATGTTTCTCAAGTTAAGAAATACTTGTAAAAGCTTGGTCAAACACATACTTATGCAATATAACTGCCTTTTTAGTTTTTTTACTGCTTTTCTAGTATGTTTTAAAAGGAATGATATATTTTAATATTTAAAAATAATTTAATTTTAAATTTCTCAATTAAATTTTAATGAGATACTTTAATTATGTATGTCCACAGAAATATGTCCATAACATGTTTTAGACTTTCAAGTTTTAAAGTTTACCTTTCAATCTTTATAAATACCTCACATACTCCCTTCATCCCATTTTTTGCGTAGTCTTAACTAGTCACAGAATTTAATAAAAAAAAATACAAGTATGGTCTAACACGAGCTAGCCATAGACATTTGTCTTTCATGCGCGCAAAGGTTTTGCTTTCCTTCAAGTAGACTACTCCCTCCAAATTTTATGTCTGTACGTATTTTTGTTTTCGCTTAAAAATGACATGTTTAAGACGGCAGGTTTTAAAGATTTACAACTAGCCATACAAGTATTAACATGCTTATGATCACATGCGATCTCAAAAGTTATTTTTTTTAATTTTGTCCGGTTAAATTATATCACAATAAATTAAAACTAACGGAGTACTACTCCGTATTATGCAAGATCAGTTTGGTAAAAAACATCTTATTTGACCACCAAAGAAGAGGTCTCGAGTTCGAGTCCGAGTTTTCGTTGAATGTGCCCTATGTGGCGCCAATCTGGATTAGTCAAACTCTAATGCGGATATCGGACATTGGATGGAAAGAAAAAAAACGTCCTACTTGATCATGCTTCTCGACTTTTTTTTCAAGTACGGTTTGAGTCTGCCTAGGTAGGGCTGCACAAAAAAAGATCGGACCGGATCGATATATTCGATCCGGTCTACGGTCCTTTTAATTTGTATTTTCGGGTTTCGATCCGGTTCGTTCCTCAGTCATTTTAATGTATATTTTTGGGTTTCGGACAGGACCGGACTTGGATCGGACCGACAAATTCGATCCGGTCTTCTATCTGACTTTTCTGAAATTTCGATCCTAGGTTCGGGCCGATCCGGGTAAGTTCAATCCGATCCGATTTTAAGGTTTTGTGCAGCCCTATCCCTAGGTCTTTTTCCTTTTTGGGCTTTATATAAAATAATCAACTAGTTGGATACGTCATACGTAGCAGCAAATACTGGTGCCGGCAAACTACATCACATTCAAAATGCTATAGAATTTGTTGTTTTCTACCATTCACGTGATTGTCGGAAGATATTTAACCATTTATAGACAATTTACCAAGTACAGGAATATGGTTATTTGTGGACATTATTGAATATTTAAAACCCCTAAAAGACGTCAAAATCAGTTCATCAAAAGAAGCGCATTTCCCAGTTGTGCGTGGAGAATAATTATTACAGCTTTTGAAATTGATTAATATTGACATTTAACACCACACGTGTTCTTTTATGTGCCTACCTTTTCAACACCCTATGGGAAAGAGCCAAATTTACCCTTTTGTTATGCAAAAAAATTCGTGGGGCCCACACGCCAATTGACCATGCATGCATGGCATCTTGCAAATCATCCCACACGCCAGTTGACACCAATTCCAAGCTCAGCGCTGATTTCGGTCCTTCATATTCAGACTCGACTCACTATTGTAGCCTAGTTGGGGCACTGCAGTACCTCATATTTACGAGATCTGACATATTATATGTCGTGCAACAAATCTGCTTACACATGCACAATCTGACGGAAGCACACATGAATGCCCTCAAACGTATTTTACGATACGTCAAGGTACACTTCGCTTCAGATTACATCTATACAGATCATCGCTCACTGGTCTCACTGCTTATTCTGATGCTGACTAGGGTGGATGTCCTGACACCCGACGCTCTACGTCTGGTTACTGTATTTTCCTCGGAGATAAACTATTATCTTGGTCTTCCAAAAGGCAACCTACACTATTCTGATCCAGTGTTGAAGCAGAGTACAGAGGTGTCGCCAACATCGTCTCTGAGTCTTGTTGGATCTGTAACCTTCTACTTGAGTTTCACTGCCCGATTCAAAAGGCAACACTGATCTACTACGATAATATTAGTGCGATATATCTTTCAGGAAATCCCGTCCAATATCAGCGCACTAAACACATTGAGATAGACATTCATTTCGTTCGCGAAAAAGTGGCTCGTGGTCAAGTTCATGTCCTTCATGTTCCTTTCAGATATCAGATTGCCGACATCTTCACCAAAAGATTTATGTGCTTACTATTTGATGATTTTCGAGCCAGTCTTAGTGTTCGTGAACCTCCCACTTCGAATGCGGGGGTGTAATAGAATATTTTCCGAATATTCTTTCATTAA
This sequence comes from Przewalskia tangutica, assembly GCA_029844215.1. Taxonomy (NCBI): domain Eukaryota; kingdom Viridiplantae; phylum Streptophyta; class Magnoliopsida; order Solanales; family Solanaceae; genus Przewalskia; species Przewalskia tangutica. The sequence continues at coordinate 1,422,589 of CM056732.1, forward strand.
TTGTATATCTCTTATTTTAGGTAGAATTGTATTCTTATTGCAATTAGATCTCCTATTTTAGGTAGAATTATATTTCCTATTGTAATTAGATTGACTAGTTACCTAGTTTAGATATTCTTGTACTACTATATATATTGTACACTTAAAACCATACTGTTTCAAACTTCAAAATTATGTGAGCAAAATGTTGCCTAAAATGTTGTCCAACATTCCAGATAACAATCGAAGCAACATTTCTGAGCCAAAAGGTAAAAAATGTTTTAAGAGAGTTTGGGTTCCTTAAAAGGATGTAACATGTAATGTTGCTATAACTGCATTAAGAACTAACATTTCATGTTCTTGGTACTTTGATAGTGGATGTTCTCGCCACATGACAGATATAAAAGGTTTTCTAAAAAACTATGAGTCATTCAATGGAGGAAACGTGACTTATGGAGGTGGCAGTAAAAGAAAAATAATTGGAAAAGGGATCTTAGAAGTTCCTGCATTTCCAGCCTTAAGAAATGTCTTACACGTTGAGGGCTTAATGGCTAATTTGATTAGTATTAGTCAACTGTGTGATGACGATCTTGAAGTAAAATTTAATAAGAATATTTTTAAAGTTACGACTGAAGCAAATATATGTGTCATGACAGGTACAAGAACATGTGACAATTGCTATCTTGATGTAAGACAAGAAACATGCAATAATGCTAAGGTCAATGATACACCACTATGACATCAAAAGTTGGGGAATGTCAACTACCGCAATTTTGAAAATTGATCTCATATAAAGGGGTTAGAGGCATACCCAAACTTAGCCATAAAGGTAAAACTGTCGGTGAAGATTGTTTGAAAGGTTAGCAAACACGTGTCTCTCATAATATTGTCAACCACGACGGGCAAAATTCAGGTACGTCTCTCTGTTTTCAATTGCTACTTATAGATATAATTGGTCCAATTGAAATAGACAGTCTAGGAGGCATGAGGTTTGTGATAGTAGATAATTTTTCTAGATATTCTTGGATATATTTTTTGAAAGAAAAATCACAAGCATTTGACATGTTTAAAATCTTGCACTCGAAATTTATTTTATTCTCCTATTTTTGGATTAGATCTGACCATGGAAAAGAATTTGAAAATAGTTATTCACAATTTTTTGTGAGAAAAATGAAATGTTCCATGAGTTTACTATCCCCAAAAATCCTCAACTGAATGGAGTTTCAGATCGGAAGAATAGAACATTGCAAGAAATGGCTAGAGTGATGCTTAGTTCTAAACATTTGTCAAAATGTTTATGGGCAGAAGCCTTGAATACTACTAATCACATCATTAATAGAGTCTATTTAAGGTCAGGAACAAAGATGACGCCCTATGAGATTATAAATGGAAAGAAATCAAACTTGCGTTACTTTCATGTTTTTGGATGTATTTGTTATATTTTAAATGACATGGATCATTTGGCAAAATTTGACTCTAAAAGTGATAAAGAAATTTTTGTTAGATATTCACAAAATAGTCATGTTTATCGAGTATACAATCTGAGATTCAGAACTGTACAAGATTCTGTAAATATTATCTTTGATGCTCTTTCTGATGTTTCAGGAAAAACTATTAAAAATAAAATTATAGATACAGTGGAAAGTCCATAGAGTGGAGAATCTGATGTTTTCACAAATGTTTCCACACCAGAAACAACATCCGAAACAACAACAGAGACCACAGAGGCCGCAGACGGGGAGTTAAGTGCTGAATTGTTAGATCAAGTTCGTAAGGACCCCTCATAAAGGATTAGGAAGAATCATCCAGCGGGCCAAGTGATAGAGGGTTCTTTGAAGGAATTAGAACAAGAGGCAAATAACCACTCAACTATAGAGAATTGTAAGGTATGTGTGTATGTCAATCATATACTAAGAGGTTAGTATTTCTTGTTTTATATCTACATTAGAACCAAAGAATGTTGTAGAAGCACTTAAAGATAATTTCTGGATACAAGCAATGCAAGAAGAACTTGAAATTTCTCGAAATTAAGTCTGGGACTTAGTTTCATGTCCAAATAATACAAATGTAATTGGAACTAAGTGAATTTTAAAAAATAAATTAGACGAATCAGGAACAGTTGTTAGAAATAAAGCCCGTCTAGTTGCACAATGTTATACTCATGTTGAAAGAATTGATTTTGATGAAACCTTCGCACATGTAGCTAGAATCGAGTCGATTATAATTTTACTTGGTATTGCTTGTTGTCTAAAAATTACTTTACGCCAAATGGATGTAAAATGTGGTACCTTAAATTGTTATCTAGACTAGGAGGTATATGTTGAACAACCAAAATGATTTAAAGATCCTTACCTTCCACACTATGTGTACAAGCTTGAAAAGGCTTTGTATGGGTTGAAACAAGCCTCTCGTGCATGGTATGGTCGTTTAACTAACTTTCTTCTTGAATTTAGTTTTAACCGTGGCAAAGCTGATCGTACTTTATTTATTAAACGACAATGTGTACATATATTATAATTACTCAAATCTACGTGGATGATAGTCTTTGGATCGACTTCACTGTCGTACCTAAATTCATTTTTTGAAGCTATGTCATCGACATTTGAACTAAACATGATTGGGGAATTAATTTTTTGTAAGCTTGAAAATAAAGAAAAGTGAAGATGGACTTTTCATCTCACAGAGTAAATATGCCAAGAATCTAGTTAAAAGATTTGATTTGGAGAACGCCAATGGGTTCATCGCAGAAGGTATGTAAGGATAATGTTGGTGAAAATATCAACCCAATATTATATTGATCTATGATAGGTAGCCTTCTTTATCTTACTGCTAGTCGCCCAGATATTATATTTAGTGTTTGTGTTTGTGCACATTTTCAAATATGTCCCAAAATGTCCCACTTAAATGTCGTGAAACGTATTATTCGATATCTTGCTGGCACATGTGAGTTGAGAATCTGGTATTCAAAAGACACTAGTCCTAACTTAATAGGATTTAGTGACATGGATTAGGCTGGAGATGTGGATGATAGAAAAAGTACAAATGTAGGATGTTTTTATATTGGAAGTAACCTTGTTTCATGGTATAGTCGTAAATATATTGTGTTTCACTTTCAACTGCTGAATCTAAATTTATAGCAGCTGGAAGTTGTTGCTCTCAATTAATATGACTACGACGCATGTTAGATGACTATGGATTTACTAGCAATATTTTGATTTTGTACTGTGATAATTTGAGTGCTATAAATATTTCTAAAAATCCAGTTCAGCACTCACGTACAAAACATATTGTTATCTCTAAAAAGGAATTTTTGGTGAATGTCGGCTGAAATGTTGTCTAATATTTACCTATGTTATATCACTAACTGATTATTGTTGTTGTATGGTGCATAACTTTTGATCACACAAGCATGCTCCTTAAATAAGAATATGTTATAAAAGTGATATCGTTCTCTCCGTGATATAATATATATATATATATATATATATATATATATATATATATATATATATATATATATATATATATATATATCATAAAAAGAGAGTATCAAAATAAGGTAAAACCTTTATAAATATTTGGCAACTATGAAAAATGGGCAAAATCCATGAAAAGATATTGTTCCTATTCTATAGGAGTATCGAGTGCTTCAAAAGAGATTTGAGAATACCATAAAAGTATTTTTATTTTTGACACGCAAAATTCTTTTATATGTGTTATATGATTAGACCAAGGACACGATGGAAAAATATTACATTGATACAGTGGTCAAACTCATAAACTGCATATAAAACGTGTCTTGGTTTGTTGCCAAATCTGAAAATTCTCATGGGATCAAAATACTTGTGTCGTCCAAAATGTTGATAACATTGTTGTTGACATTTTCAGAATGTGATGTGTGTTGAGATGTTGTTCTTATCTGATTTTTGAAATATCAAATTTTACTCCCTATTATATGTCTTGTTTAATAGAATTTCAGAATTTAAAATAATAAGATTAAATTTTATTCATATCGTGATATTTATTTTATCCCAATATTTTAGGTGTAAGTTATTGTGTAAAATTGAAACACCTAAAAATAAGGAATTTTTGTTGCTAAGAAAAAGTTTGTCATGTATATAAATATTCCTCTCATTTGCTATTATTTTATCATTTATGATTTTTCCATAAAAATAAAAAAATGAGGAAAAATCATATCGGGTATACATCTGCCTACCTAACCGATGGAATCACCAAATCAAACTCCAATCTCTATCAGAAACCCTAACTTCTCAAAACCCTCTCCCAAATTTTCACTAATGGAAACATCACCAATGTTCGAATAAATGTCATCCAACATCCACTCCAACACTCCAATGAGCACAAGCATCCCTAGATATCCAACCTCCAAACTAACAACCTTGTTTTCAACCCTCCACAAAATTGCTATTCACAATTGGCTTCCTTCTATAAATAAGTCAATTGTGATATCTGAACAATCCACCCTGTTGTATAAATTTGGGAAATGTTTGAAAGTTGATTTGGAAAAAATGATATTTCATCAAATTCCCAACTTGGATGAGAAAGAATCAACTTCAATCCTTCATTTTTCCTCTTTGATCTACAAAGTATTAACTATCCAAGGCTTTGAGCCTAAGAGATAAGACACTTTAGGGAAGACTCCTAAGCTTTACATTGTAAACAAAGTAATTTTGAAGAGCAAGGACAGAGTCATCGACTTACCCTAGAAGAAGGAAGCTGAAAGTGAAAATGTTGCCAAAAATGTTACCAACATTCTGAGAAACACTGGTCCACGACAGTCCACACTGTCTACAAAATGTCTTATGGATCAAATTGGAAAAATCAACCAACAAATTTCTGAGGTTGATGCTGCAAGAAGTGCCCTAATACAAGCTAGAGACCATTTCATGATGCTACTTTCTTCACACAAAAAAGGAAGATGATATTGATGCTGGGAGAGGAAACTAAAGGCTGAAGGAAGCTAAAAGTTGTTATGCAGAGGAAGTTGAAGCTATTATGCAGAGGTAGAAGACTGATGAAAGCTGTTGTTGTTGTATGATGAGCAATGAGGGAGTTGTTGTTGTTGTCGATGTTGTATGAGGATTTTTAGTGGATTGATATTGATATTTGTTGATAATGAATATTTCTATTTGTGGTTTGTATATATTGGATGATATGTGCTCATATTTTTTTCTTTTATATTCCTATAAATCGGTATACACATATTTGTTTGTATGACATCACAGGTTAAGGGGGAGTATGACCTTGAAATTATTGATCACATATGTCGGACAACATCTGTGACAACATACTAAGTCAACGTTACATTTTAATAAGTTTTGTGAAGAAAGACAAAAAGGAAGAGATTGTTAATGTTAGATTTGGTGTTGTGACATTTGACCAAACATATATCCTCAAGTATTGATATGATTGTGTAAGTATGTTGGGACAAATGTTTCACAATATTCAGACCAATATTTTCGGAACAAATTTTGTCTTACTTTACGCGATGCAGTAATATTTGTGTAAATATTACTATGAGGTAAAAATGACTTGACAAGGTAAAAATGAGCTGGTAAAAAATGAATAATAACTAAGTCAAAATTCGTTGCTTGTCGTGAGGATCAAGCCAAAGCTGTTGAGATTATTACTCCCCGATCTTCTCCAACCAATCCCACCATCAGTCCACCTTTCCCTCAACTTTCACAACCGACCGATGATCAATTCAAGGAAGATTTTCTACTATAAATTGAGAGACTACTGCAGAGAATCGATATTCAGAACCAGAAAGTAAAAATATCAAGAGAGCTCTTGGGATTTCATCTCAGAAATCTGGATCATCAGTGTTGCCTGAGTGTGTTGACAACATTCTGTCCAACATTACAATTGTTGTTTAGATTATAGATTAGTTTTGTATGGAGCGATTGTAATGAGAGATTGTCTATGTCTACTTAGTTAGATTTTTCAGACAGAAGTCATCTGCGACTTCAACTTTTAATTCCTTTTCGTTTTATCTTGTAAATCTGTAAAGAAAGGAATTTGTATATAATATATACAATACATTTGGTCATTATCTTGAGCCGAGGGTCTCTCGAAAACATCCTTTCTACCTACTAAGGTAGATGTAAGGTCTGCGTACACTCTACCCTCCCCAGACCCCACATTGTGGGATTTCACTGGGTATGTTGTTGTTGTTACATTTGGTCATTGACCATCATAAGTTATATTATATATATAATTTATTAAAATTTAAAACTTTTGTGTTCTTTAAATTTCCGCTGCATTTATTCTTCAAAATTTTTTGTTTTTGCTAAAATATTGTTACTAGTGTCGGGCGACATAATTTCCGACATTCGGAAACAAAATTGACATTCGAATTTATTTCATTTTGTTTTTATTGTTCCATAGCCCCATTCAGTTTTAAACATACAATTTATTTTGCTTATTGGGTTCTAAAATAAATATAAATTTTGAGCCAAAATTATTGTCGAATACATAGTTTGCATTATGGCTATGCCACCACAAATACACATGATTTAGATCAAAATTACTGAGTTGTGTAGGGATCTAGTAGCTCAGTTGACTATCTCTTATTGATGATAATTCGAATTTCATATTGTAATTTTCTCCTCATTTTCCATTCCTCTACTCTTGTGTAATAAGGAAAAAAAAATTAGTGAGTTATGCCGAACGTGACTAGAGTTTTCTTGTGTGAGTTGTTATTATGTTCCTTCTTTATGTCTGGTAGAATGTTATAAAATTGAAAAAAAGAACAATCTTATAATCAATAAATAAGATCACAATTATTGTTTCATCTCAAGCACCAGTCACAAGGAGATGGCAAATTTATATGCTACTTCAGGTTTTTCTCCTCTTTTCTCTCTCTTTTTTTTCTTTTTTTTTGAAGATTAAATTGCTATCATTTTCTTGAAAACTGCTAAATTTGAGTGCAAAAAAAGACGTAGAGAAATTGATGTATTCACTTAATTTGTTGATCTAAGCAGGGCCGTCTCAAATATTTCGGGTTCATGTTCTAATTCGTAAAAGTGGACTCTTAATTGGGCTAAAACCTGCAAATTACGTGCCTTTACAGTAAATTCTGGCTAATACTACTTAATAAAAAAAAAAACCTAAATTTTTTCATTTTTCGAGGGGTCCTGTGCGGTAGCACACCTCGCACGGATCCAAAGACGATCCTGGATCTAAGCATTTTAATGAATGTGAAAGTTGATAACTTATTATTGATTTGTGGAATGTTGTAATTTTTACTTCTAGTTTTGCTTTTTGAAGAGATGTTAAAATAAATTTGAGCACTCTGTTATATGTTACTTACTCCATCCTAATTTATGTGCCACCGAGTTTAAGAAATAAGAAAAAATTTAATTATATTTATCAAATTGTACTTAATTTAGTACCTATTTTGATTGACTGTTCTTCACAATCAATACATCTTTAAAAGTTAGTAGGACCCAACAAAGATAAAATAGAGATAGCGTCGTTAAATAGTTGTCAAATAAGAAAAGGTAACATTTATTTTGGGATGAACTAAAAAGAAAATGATGTCACGTAAATTAGGAGGTAGGAGGAAGTACTCTGATATGTTTTCTGTTTTGCCATCATTTCCCTTGGGCTTGATTCCATACCATCACGAAAGAAGCAGTCCTTTTTTACCAGGGTTCCCTCTCCCTGTAGGTCTGAGTTTTTCTTCCAATCTCCCAATAATGAAGCTAATCTTCAACCTTTAAATTCTCTCAAACAAATTCCATGTTAATGAAATTTTGATACATGTAGAAAACAGATGGAAGTGACAGATGCTGGTAACAATCCTGATAATGTGTTTTCGCTTATGTTGCTCTCCCCAAAAATGTTGTCAAACCTGTATCGAACAAAATTACACTACTTTTGGACTATCCGAAACGCACAGAGATTTTTAAAGAGTCCGAACAACATATGTTTTGGCATGAAAATGAGATACATAGATTGTAGTTTTCGAATAATTAGTTAGAGGTAAGTTGTCAAGGTCTTGAAGGAACTGATATACATAACCTCCAAATTTCTGCAAATGGTAGAATAGTTCTATTGCAATTGTGTTATTAGGTAGATGGAAAGCTACGTTGCTCGGACTCTTCAAAAATATCGTCGGGTGAATTGTCGGAATCTTCAAAAGTAGTGCATTTTTGTAGAATCTGACACGGGCACAACAACATTTTGGACAGTCCAAGCAACACAAATGAAATGCAAATAAGCTTAGAAATGACTTGCACTTGTTGCAACTTGGAACTGTTTTGGTGTAACAAACAATTTGTCTCTTACTTAGTTTAGTCATGCATAGTTCATGGTCTATCCTTTTTCTTGAGTTTTAGTTCTTAATTAGTGACAATATGTGAAACATTTCAGGAATGACTGGGAAAATACTTGTAATGCTCTTCATTGGATTCTTGGCATTTGCTTATCAGTCAATTCACCCACCTCCTCCGAGAATTTGTGGATCACCAAACGGCCCTCCAATCACTGCACCTAGAATAAAACTCTTCGATGGAAGGCACTTGGCTTATAAAGAACAAGGTGTTCCCAAAGATCGAGCAAAGTACAAGATTGTATTTATACACGGATTCGACTGTTGTAGGCATGATGTTGCTTTCGCCAGAACCCTTTCTCTTGTAGTCTTGTAATCCCTTTTACCTTCTCTTTTTTCTTAAGTTTGTTGCCAGGGGCGGAGCTAGGTAGGAATAAGGGGTTCTGTTTAACTTTCTTGGTTGAAAAATTATACTGTGTAGATAGAGAAAAAACATGTTTTTCCCCATTATATATAAACCGTTGAGTCACGATGATATAAGAAAAAGTTTTTGCATAGTGGCAAAGGGGTCTGATCCAAAATTTGATTTGGGTCACAAAGATGTGACATAGTAGTTTCTTTCACCTTACATAAATTCCTGATTCCGACGCTACAGTTATAGGTCACTACAGAATTTGTCTGAAAATAATTTCTATCTGTTTATTAGGATCTTGTAATTCTATATAATAATGACTGCAATGAAATATTCTTGTACAGGATGTTATTGAGAATTTGGGAATATACATTGTTTCGTTTGATCGACCTGGTTATGGAGAAAGTGATCCTCATCCACAACGAACGCCACTGAGCTTAGCTCTTGATGTTGAGGAATTAGCAGATCAATTGAAATTGGGATCCAAATTCTATGTAACAGGTTTTTCCATGGGTGGACAAGCAGTTTGGGGCTGTCTCAAATATATTCCTCATAGGTACTGTTCAAATTTTTTATCCATTAGCTGCTATTTAGGCTATTTTTTGCCTGCAAATTGTCACTTAATAAATGTGTAACAGATTGGCCGGAGCAGTGCTACTAACGCCCGTGGCTAACTTATGGTGGCCCGGTTTTCCTGCAAATTTGACCGGAAAATCATACTGCGATATGCCAGCCCCGGATCTGTGGACAATTCGTGTTGCTCACTATCTTCCGTAGCTGACTTACTGGTGGAACACTCAAAAGTTTTTTCCTTCTTCTAGTGTTGCAGCTCATAGCCCGGATATCTTTTCAACTCAGGACAAACAATTGACACCGAGGTTTGATGCCTCGCAAGAACCATATCGGGTGAGAACTTGGTTGTCAATCTTTTCAAGATATTGTTACTAGCAGCAGTATGTATGCTAATATGAAGTACTCTAATAACTTTGGAGAAAAAATAGACCATGTATGAAGTAATAGCCATTGCATAGCAGTAATGTCACCTTCTAACTAGAATGCTCGAGTATCACGTTCCCTTCTCTCCTGCCCTCATTTTCCTTCGCTCGTGCATTTGAGAAACAACAACAACATACCCAGTGAAATCCCACAACGTGGGGTCTGAAGAGGGTAGAGTGTACACAGACCTTACCTCCACCTTATAGGTAGAGCGGTTGTTTCCGGACTTTGAGAAAAAAGAACATAATAAAAGAAAAGGGAGAGCTTGATGTTAAGTGACCTTTCTTAAACAACTACCAAAAGTGCGATGTGAACTGTGCTCCTGTGTATGAATTTAACAGATACAGGCATCCCATGCAGTCTAACTATTTCCTTTAAGTACATCTTTGCATAATGTTCCGCGGTGTTAGTAGTTTATTTATTTATTTTGAGAGAGAGATAATTGCCAATACTAAAAAGCTATTTATAGTGCTCTATATTTGCTTGATGTACATTCTGTTATTTATACATTTTCGGTATAAAACTGTATATATTTAGTATATTACAAGTTCGAGTATCAAAACATGTTCATTCATTGCCTTAGGCACAAATTAGACAACAAGGTGAGTTCGAGTCCATTCACCGCGACATGATAATTGGAATTAAAACATGGGAATTCGACCCCATGGAGCTCGAGGACCCATTCCCTAACAATGAAGGCTCTGTTCACATATGGCAAGGCGATGAGGACGGGCTTGTACCTGTCGTTCTGCAACGATATGTTGCAAAACGACTACCATGGATTCGATATCATGAAATTAAAGGTGGTGGTCACTTGTTTCCTTATGCAGATGGAATGGGAGATAAGATATTGAAGACGTTCTTACTTGGAGAGACCTTTGTTATATAAAAGTATATTAAGGTCTAAGTTCTCTGATTTTTTTAAAATATCTCCGAGTGTGTATCGGGTCCTTCAAAAATTATGTATTTTAGAGGATCCAATATGAATACGACAATATTTTAAGGGCCGAGCAACGTGAAAATAGGTTCTCATAATAACTTTTATGTTCTATATTTAATTGTATTGAGATTTAGTTTCTAGACATCCTTAATTACCTCTAGACAGGGGCAGAGCAGAAGCACTTGTTACGAATTTAGTAGAATTCAATAATTTTGATTTGTATTATATATTTATATTTTAAAATTTATTTAATAGTACCAATAATGTATTTACAATTCAATAAACAAAAAATTGTGATTCATAAACTAAAAATTCCGCCTCCGTCTCTGCGTGTATTGACATATTTTGCATTTGATATTCTACTCAAAGTTATTTCATCTATTGAATTCAAAATTTAAGTTAAATACTAATTTAATAAATCAATTAGCATATGTACAAAGTCTAAATTAATAATGATCTAATATTCAAATTTAATGGTACGATTAATTCTGATTCATATCGCATATTATAAGAGAGAAAATACGGTTGCTTGGTTTTTAGTGTACATTGGGATTGAAAGACAAATTCATGATTTGAAATCTATATGTAATTTTAAGGTAAATATAAGAGATAATGGTCAAAAATATCTGAATTATCACTATTTCGCAAGTTTCACGTCTCAACTATCAGTTATTTCCTTTTTCTACATGAACTAACACTATCTGTATATTAAAATATATCTCAACTATCAGTTGTTTTATTTTTCAACCTGAAAGATGATGATAGTTCAGGTATGAAAGAGAACATGTGATAGTTAAGATGTGTTTTAATATATAGATGGTGATAGTTTATATAGAAAAGAGAAACAACTGATAGTTGCAGTGTGAAACTAACAAAAAAATAATAGTTCAAATGTGTTTTTAACCACTAACTTTAAATATGATAATATTTAAATTTATAATTAAATATTTATAAATATCATAAAATTATTGAATTCCGCGAGCTCATAACTAACACACTAGATCCGCCGCTTCTCAGGTAACGAACGACCAAGTGCACATGGGGTTACAAAAGAAGGGGATTCTTTGTTGAGTTCTCCCACATCGGTGGGATAAGTGATCATTGGTCTCCTTATATGGCTTAGGCAATTCTCATCCCTTCAAGCTAGATTTTGGGGTTGAGTTAGGCACAAGATTCATTCTTTACATGGCATCAGAGCCAGACCCGTCTCAATTCATTGTTTCCTATGTTGCTCCCCCCCCCCCTCCTTATATTGTCCACGGTCCAGATGTCCAGCCCTGGGTGTGAAGTAGGGTGTTGAGTTCTCCCACATCGGTGGGATAAGTGGTCTTTGGTCTCTTTATATAGCTTGGGCAATCCTCCTCCCTTCAAGCTAGCTTTTGGGGTTGAGTTAGGCCCAAGATCCATTCTTTACATTCTTGTCTACTAGTAGTCAAACCATGTAGCTTGTCACTTCTACCTATAACTAGAACCAAAAACTCTTCCGTCTCAATTAGAGGTAAGATCTGCGTACACTTTATCCTTCCTAGATCACACGTTGTGGGACTTTACTGGGTATGTTGTTGTTGTTGTTGTATCAGATATGAATTTTATTTTAAAAGAAAATGATCTAAATTAAAAATATACATAATATGTACAAATGTCGTTTAAATCTTATGATCTTAAATATGCTATTTTAGATGTAAGAATTAAAAAATTATTAATTAGATAATAAAAAGAAAGATATTCTTTGATAGACTTAAAAGAGTACAAAATATTTTTTATAATCCAATTAATTTGGATTTTTGCAACACATGGAACACGTTAAATGAAAAGATGCCCCATAACACGAGTTTAGCGATCTCCATCCAGATATATATATCTTACGTACGTTAAAAGCATAGAAATAATTCCATTTCCCCTACTAGCACATTCTTTACGTTGTGTGGTGGAAGCGAGGTTGAGATGATTCGGGCATGTACAGAGGAGAGACACAAATATTTCAGTGCGGAGGTGTGAGAGGTTGGCGATTGATGCGTTCAGGAGGGGTAGAGGTAGACCGAAGAAGTATTGTGGAGAGGTGATTAGGCGGGATATGACGCATGTGCAACTAATTGAAGATAAGGGGTTGTGAAGGACACGAATTAGGGTAGAAGGGTAGTAGGTAGTTGAGCGTAGTCCTACTTACACTTACGGTAGTTGTGGTGGTGTTATTATTGTAGGCCTGTTTAGCCTATCATACTATTAGGCGCATTATTGTTTTATATTCATCTGTCGCTTGACTTCTGCTGCTATGGAGTATGCTTTTTTATCGTATTTACCTGTGTTAGTTACTGCTTCCTTTTTTAGAAAGCGTTATCATGGTTTACTCGCTTTTGTTACCATCATTTTCATATTGCTCTAAATTTCATGTTCAGGTTTAACCGCTTCTCTTGCTTTGTTTGTGCTTATGCTTTGTCTTGAGCCGAAGGTATTTCGGAACCATCTACTCTACCTATCAAGGTAGGCAAGGTCTGCGTAAACTCTACCCTCTCCAGACCCCATGTTGTGAGATTTAACTGGGTATTTTGTTGTTGTTCTTTATAATAAAGCATGCTGATTTTTGTCCCAGTATTGTCATTCTCGATGAAGTCTTTGTGGAACTTAGGCTCCGTTTGGACATAAAGAATTTTTTACTTTTTGAAAAAAAGAAAAGTTATTTAGTTTCTTATTTGATTATATGTTGTATTAATTTTACTATCATTATAAGTAAAAAGTCATTTGTCAACAATATTTTTTATTGTCATATGTTGGATGTTGTTGTCAAAAGTATTTTTCGCAACAACAAAAATTGTTGCATGCCGTTACAATAACTTCTGATACGAAAAGTTTTCGCAACAGAATATGGTCCCCTTCTGAGAAGAGGGTAAAGTGTTGGATTGTTCACCCACCAATAGGGAACGTGAGCTGGGTTTAGACCGTCGTGAGACAGGTTAGTTTTACCCTACTGATGACAGTGTCGCAATAGTAATTCAACCTAGTACGAGAGGAACCGTTGATTCACACAATTGGTCATCGCGCTTGGTTGAAAAGCCAGTGGCGTGAAGCTATCATATCTCAATTATGACCAACGCCAAGTCGACCGGGCTAGAAGCCGACGACGCGCCCGCCGTCCGCTGCATCGAGCAGAATATAGTTTTTGATGAAAATTTTATGTTTAACCCTACTGTGAAGTATATTATTGGTGGCAGTATTGGGAAACAGGTGGAGCAGCAAGTCACTCCAGACGAGAGTGAACCATCATATGAAGTCCAACAGCCACGATGTAGAATCATCGTGATCTTCATTACACAAGAAGAATCAAAGACAATTTGGCTCTTGATCGATCAAAGAGAGCAAATTATGGAATACCTCCCAGAAGGTATGGTTTTGAAGACATAGTAGCTTATGCATTGCAGGTTGCTGAAGAAGTGGATCCTGACTCACATGAACCATCCACTTACAAAGAAGCAATTACATGTACTAAATCAGCTGAGGAGAAGGAGTACATGTCTCGAGTTCCCTATGCTAGTGCAGTAAGAAGCTTGATGTATGCAATGGTCTGCACTAGACCTGATCTTGCATACCGTTAAATGTTAAGAGGTTTATGAGTGAGCCCGCAAGAGCATTGGCAAGTTGTGAAGAAGATTTTTCTGCACCAAAGTGCACGTATGATATCGGTCTCATTTATGAGTGATACAGTGTTTGGTGTGACAGGGTTTTCGACCGACTACGCCGAGACGTTGTGATGAAGATCTATGAATGGTTATGTTTTCACTCTTAGTGGTTCAGTTATCAGTTGGAAAGCTATTCTGCAGCCTACAGTGACTTTGTCGACTACAGAAGCAGAGTACATGACATTAACAAAAGCAGTCAAAGAGGGAATCTGGTTGAAAGGATCGATCGATCCGGGTCTACATCGATCGTGCCAGTGTATTGTGCGATCTCGGGCAACTGTTTAACCAAGGATCAAGTCCATCATGAGAGGATTAAGCACATTGATGTGAGGTATCATTTTCTAAGAAGTGAGAAGAGAATCAAGGTGAACAAAGTGGGTACTGCTGATAACCTAGCTGATATGTTCACAAAGTTGGTTCCACACAGCAAGTTCCAACACTGTTTGGACTTGCTCAATGTTAGGAGTTGTTGATTGCCCCTCGAGGGAAAAATCTGGGGCAGAAGGAGTAGTACATATGGCACTATAATAGTGCATCTAGTACATCTGTTATTTGTGAGAGGATTCAAGTCAAGGTGGAGATTTGTTGAAATATGTCTTGAATCCGGGAATATTAGGTTTATACCATGTTTAGGAATCATTTTTCTTTTCTGTTTGGAAAACATTTTCCTTTTATGTTTGGAAAATCTTTCCTTAGTCTGTGTAAGGGGTACTCTATATAAACCTCATAAGTCATAATCTAATAAGCAATCTGAAATACAATCCAGAGAAATCCCAAAAATTGTATTCCTCAAGATCTATAAAGTTTTTCTTTCTTCTGCCCGTGGACGTAGCTAACACATTGTTGGTGAACCACGTTAAATCGTTTGTTGTCATTTACATTCATTATTATTCTTTTTTCTGTTTAATTGCTTCCGCTATAACACCATACGACACTTTCTGTACTATTTATCGATTTTATTTAGCTATACGTTAATTACATAAAAAGGTTGAGTGCAATTGAAGAGACCTTTTGAATATTGAAAAATGCAGTCATGTCAAACTATATTTTACTATTTGGGGTCAGAATTGTTCTTGAAGTTCCATGAAAGTGACAAGTGGCAAGAGAGATTAGAATTGGTTTAGTTTTTGAAAATTAGGTTCGAAATATTAAAGATAAAAGATAGACCATCAAAGGTTATGATGGTGATAACAATCCTTTATAGGCGTAGCGGATTTAAGCCCCGGAAATGGAGCTATCTTTGATAGGAATCGTTTTATCTCCCAAAATGAAACTTTCTAGCAAATTTCGAATTAGTCGGGCCCAAAGCAAGATATCAGACACGAGGATATGAAAGGTCTTTGAGCCTTAGATTGATTGTCATATTTTGTATGGGGTTTCTTAACCCTCAAAATAAGACTTCTCAGCTTGAATCCATATTAGTCTAGCCTCAAAACAGATATATGACACTAGATCTAGTAACCTTTGGTAGGAAGCCTTGTATACTCCAAAATGGAACTTTTCGGAGCTGATCAAAATTAATCGGGGCATAAAATGAATACCGAATATCAGTTAAACCACCTCCCCCCCCCCCCCCCAAAGAGCGGGGGAGGGGGGATAAATAGCAAAGGCTAAGGAAACCCAATCCCCACAGCCCACTTAGTTTCTTCTATCTCTCATTACCCAGCCCAAAACTAATTCCTAGCCCAGTATATGTACAGTAGCAGTTCAAAAGTGAACGAAATTCCTACGGCCAATTCGCACGAATGTTCTTATTTCGGGGTGGTCTTTAATTTTTGTCCATCAAATTTAAAATACTTCATTTTTCCGTTTGCCTAATACCCTGAGGCTTTGAGTTTGAACCCCTGCTCAGGCAAAATTTAAAAAGAATTTCACGAGACATAGGTTTGTAGCAAAAATATGTCTATTCGGGTAAAACTAGGCCTATTTGGGCAAAATTAAGCCTATTCGGCAAAGGGTTGCCATAAGACAAACTTTTACCCAAAATTAGGTCTTAAGGCAAACTTCTGCTCATATAGGCCTCATTTGTCTCAATAGACCTAATTTTGCTACAAAGCTCTATCTTGCAATTTTTTTAATTCTTGTCTGAGCGAATGTTCGAACCTAGAACCCGTGAGTTTTTAAGCAAAGAACAAAAATTAAAGATTTCAAATTTGAGGGACCAGTGCGCAATGCCTTCGAAGGCATTCCGCACAAAAAAAGAATTCCTACTCTTCCTTGGTGATTTTTTTTCTATCCCTAACAGAAAACTCTGTGGTCTCCTTCAATAAATGATCTTGAAAGAATAATAACACTATGTTTAATAGTGAACGAGATAAAATAAAGATTGGCACAGTAAATTAGACTCATAATAACTTGTGTGATTATGTAAAGTTAAGAATAAAAATAAATTATATATTAATCTGGTGCCTGTAAACTTGGGCCTAGTGGACCCATTTTTTAGCAAACTCAAGGGAGTCTGTAGAAGTCAACTAAGCCCAACTATTGGGCCCCAATATTGTTAGCCCAACCAAACCCTCAAACAGCAAAAACACCGTTAATCTTGACTGATTTATGCAAATATCCCTTCTTAGGTCCCATTTAGATTTTGTCCCCATTTGTAAGAAAATTTAGCCCTTAGAAAATTACACTTTCCGATAATGTTAGATTCGGGTCCAATCTTTCTTCATATATTTATCAATTTTACGGATAAAACATTAGATTATCGTCTAAACTCTAACATTTGCAATAACTTAGGTCTAACGTTTTCTCATAAGATTTTTAATTTGCTCAAAAGAGATCTTTAGACCGTGGTCTAAAAGGTCCATAAGTTGCAAAAGATACACTACAAGAAAATCACTAATTTTCAATGGACGTCAGAAAATGACTAGTCGATAAGGGAGTTCAGATGGCAAGTCCGTTGGAAACGTTACTGGCAAGCCAAATTTCAACGGATTACGTCAAATTTTATCGCTTTTTTTATAAGAAATAAAAAGGATCATTTACTAATTAGCGGTCCCAAAAAAGGATAAATGGTGAAAATGTCTAAAACAATAAACAATGTTATTCCAATTCCAAGTAATTCTTCTGAAAATAAAGTTGAATGATATTTTGATTTCTAAAAAATATTTAATGTCTTTTGTGATATTTAGGCAATATTGAATGACCTTTTAGTTACAAATCATAATTTAGTGACTTTTCATGACATTTATGTAAAATTGAATAATTTTTTCTAGTTTAATAATTTCTATGTAATAAAATGGAAATTGAGTGGTTATTAACCCATTCAAATGAATTATTAAATTTACACACTTGAGTTTTAGGAGAAAATTAGGTTTGACCTTAGATATTAAGGCATTCAGGCTATTAGAAGTATTGTTTTTTGTACTTCATAAATGTATAGTACAAGTGGATAAAAAAATCATCCATTATTGTTACAAAATATCTATGACTAAATCATGTGATATGGTGCCCAAATATTAAATATCAATGTGTATCAAGTCAATGATTATTTTGGAAGAATTTGTATTGTCTAACTGTCGATGTGTATCGACTCTGTTAAGAGTCTCATATCAAAAATAAAATAAAAATATAGATTATTTATATAGATTTGGACAATCTTCACGCGCTGTTTTAGTGACTGGGTTGCTAAATTGAAGATACTGCAAAAGATATTACATAGAA
Source organism: Przewalskia tangutica (assembly GCA_029844215.1). Classification (NCBI taxonomy): domain Eukaryota; kingdom Viridiplantae; phylum Streptophyta; class Magnoliopsida; order Solanales; family Solanaceae; genus Przewalskia; species Przewalskia tangutica. The sequence continues at coordinate 1,440,549 of CM056732.1, forward strand.
ACTGAAAAGATTCTTTTGCTATCTCGAATCAGAACTAAACCAAATGAAACTATAATTCCATAATACTAAAACTCTTAAATGTTAACACCTTAATCCTCTTCTTGATAATTAAGTTAATTGTCCTTTCAGTTTTACCAAAAACATATAGAATTACTAAAACTTATTAATAGTCTTACAAAGTAAACGCGCGAAAGCCAATTTTAGTTTTCTATCTATTTTTTAAAGGATTAATCCAATCACTAATACTGACGACATTAACCGTGAACTTGATAAACATCAAAGTTTAACTCAATTATTTCTAGAAACTTTCTTCATTGTTAGAATATATGAAAATATATTGTTAGTGATTTGGTAAATATTATTAGTGATCTTTAAATATTATTAGTGATCTTGGATATTAGTTAGGTGTATATTTCGTTTCCGTAATTATAGCCTAGAATCACTATTGTACCTCATGTATATAAGTCAATTTAAGTTAATGAAATCACCAGGAAATTATTCTCTTTCATGGTATCAATTAGTCTAGGGCAAATCTTTCTCTCTTGTCCTCCCTCCTCTCTTCCGTCGTGCCCTAGCTTCTTTTTTTCTCCTCCTCCGCCCAAAATCTCTTCCCGTCAGCCATGTCTGACACAAAGACTATCTTCCATCCCGCTCTTGCAGTCTCCAACATCAAGAACAACATTCTCATCGTCCTTGAAATGGAGAACATCCAATATGTGACATGAGCGGAACTTTTTAAAATTCACGCAAGGTCTCATAGAGTCCTTCATCACATCGTCAAATCGAAAAAAGGCAAGGAGAAGGTGACATCAATCGATGATGAAAAGGAGTTATGGGAAACCCTTGATGCTACGGTCCTACAGTGGATTTATTCCACCATCTCTACGGGCCTTTTGCATACTATTATCGAACCCGACGCAACGACAATGAAAGCTTAGAATTGGTTGAGTGATATATTCCAGGATAACAAAAATTCTCGTGTCGTAACACTTGAGCAAGAATTCTCTCACACAACGATGGAGGATTTTCCAAATGTCTCTGCATATTATCAAAGACTCAAGGAATTATCGGATCAACTAAAGAACGTCGGAGCACCAGTCACGAATGATCGTCTCGTTCTTCAAATGGTTGCGGGTCTCACCGAAGCTTATAATGGGATTGGAACTCTCCTTTGTCAAAGTAATCCTCTCCCCCCTTTCAACAAAGCTCGTTTCATGCTCACTCTTGAATAGGCGGGGTTGGTTAAAAAAGCCACAACCGGAGCGAATTCCGCTATAGTGGTTGTCACGTCCCGATAAACAGAAAACTCTCCCTCATTCTCTAAAAAAAATACTCAAAATTGTAACAGTGATAGAAAAAATGGTCAAAATCGAAATAATGGTGGCAAAAACCACGGCGGCAGCCGCGGTGGTGGTACGGGTGGCAACCGTGATAGCGGACGTGGAAACATTGGCGGATGTGGTGGAAGCCAACATGGGCCCGGGTAGAAGCAACCATGGCAGCAGACATGGGCCAGCCGACAGTAGTGGCCCAATTGGCATTGGTCGTGGCCCGCTCTCTGCGTGCACTCCACCGCTTCAAGCCCAATAACCGCAGAGTCAGAACCCGCTTTCGGGACTAGGCCACATCAGGCCTTCACGGTAGTAGCCCCACTGACTCCCACAAATATCGAGGTAGCGATGCATACTCTTGGGCTAAATTTTTTGAATGTAAATTGGTACATGGATATCGGTGCTACTTCTCATATGACATCCGTGCAAATTAATCTCTCATCTTATTTCAATTTGAGCAAAAACTATGGCATAATTATTGGTAATGATTATTCAAATCAAATTCGTGGTTATGGTCACACAAATTTATCTTTTCCGAACCCACCTTTAGCCTTAAAAATGTCATTCATGCTCCTCAACTGATTAAAAATTTGGTGTCCGTTAGGAAATTTATAACTGATAACTCGGTTTCTGTTGAATTTGATCAATTTGGATTTTTTGTGAAGGATTTCCAAACGGGGATGCGTCTAATGAGATGTGATATTCGGGACGAGCTTTATCCCATCACCACCGCCATCTCCACAAATCAAGTCACACCTTCAACTTTTGAACTTTAGCACCTTCTTTATGGCATGAATGTTTGGGTCATCCGAGAGCATCTGTTTTTTATTCCCTTAAATAAAATAAATTTATTGAGTGTAATCGAACTCGAAATTCAAATATTTTTCTCTCGTGTTCTCTTGGGAAACATGTTAAATTGCCTTTTGTTTCTTCTAATTCTAGTACTATGTTGCCATTTAATATTATTCATAGTGATCTTTGGACATCTCCCATTTTGAGCTCTTCGGACCACCGTTATTATGTTTTGTTGTTGGATGATTACTCTAATATTTCGTAGACATTTTTGTTATCCAAAAGTTTCAAGTTTATTCAACATTTCTATCATTTAGAGCATCCATCTATACTCAATTTGAACGGAAGGTTAAGAACATTCAATGTGATAATGAAGAGAATTTGATAATGAGCCATTTTAAGAATTTTGTAAGGTTAATGGTTTATCTCTCTGTCTCTCATGTCCACATATTTCATAACAAAATGGGAAAACCGAGAGAAAAAACTGAATCATTAATAACCTTGTTCGTACATTACTAACTCATGCATCATTACCACTTTCATTTTGGCATCATGCATTACAATGGCAACGTACCTTCTCACATCCTTCTGAGTAAAGGATTATCCTACCAATCTTCACTCAAAAAGACCTCTCTTATTCTCATCTTCGGGTATTTAGGTATTTATGTTATCTTCTATTTCCCTCCACTACCATAAACAAACTTCAAGTACGATCTAACTCATTTATCTTTTTGGGTTGCCCATCTAATTATCGTGGTTACAAATACTATAATCAATCATCTAATAAAATTATCATTAGTCGACATGTTATTTTTAGGAAACCCAATTTATGTTCGCTAAGTTGCATAGTCCAACATCACATTCTTATGGTTTTTTAGATGATGGACTTTCACCATATGTAGTCCACCATTTGGCCCAGATAGAACCGCAACAACTGGCCCAGAAGGTGCATGTTGGGCCACTGCCTGCTACTAGTCCAGGCCCAGCCACCCCACTGCTTTGTCCAGCCCAACCCAACAGCAAACCCACCCGACAACCCAGAATCACTGCCCACATCGCAAAGTTCAGTGAGTGGCATCCAGTGCCCTGCCAGCCTATTTCCTCATTATTGTCTAGTAGGTCACGTCAGTCCATCCCAGAACCGGACCAGTCCACTGCTCCAACCCCAATCTAACCCACTTCTATTCGGGCTCTAAGATCGGTTACTCGCAATTAACATGGATTTTTTAGACCAAAACGACAATTTAATCTCAACTCTAATAGTACTAAATCCCCTCTACTATGTAACCTTGTGTCTGATCTTTATGGCCCGAATTGAAAAATGACTTTGGATGATGAATATAATGCTCTTATTGAAAATAATATGTGGGAGTTGGCTCCCCGCCCACCTGATGTTAATGTGTTTCGTTCAATGTTTATTTCTACACATAAAGAGAAATATGATGGTCTTTTTGAGAGGCATAAGGTCGTCTAATATGTGATGACAAAGCTCAACAAGTTGGAGTAGATTGTGGAGAGACTTTTAGTTCGGTGGTCAAACCCGCAACTATTCGTACTATAGCTCTCTAAAAACATGGTCCATTCATCAACTTGACGTGAAAAATGCTTTCTTACATGGAGAACTCAAGGAGACGGTATACATGCATCATCCCTTGATTTCAGGGACACATATCATCTTAAAAAGTGTGCTTGCTAAAGAAAACTTTGTATGGGCAAAAACATGCTCCTCGGGCTTGGTACAAGAGATTTACAAATAATGTTTCTATTCATGGATTTTCTCACAGCAAGTCTGATCATTTTCTATTCATATACAGTCAAGGTACTTCTATGGCACACATTCTTCTGTATGTGGATGATATTATCTTGACGACTTCCCCTGCTGCTCTTCGCAAGTCTATCATATCCCTTCTCAGCTCAGAATTTGCTATGAAATACTTGGGGCCATTGAGTTATTGGGTATAACTGTCACTCGTCATGCATGTGGTCTATTCCTATCTCAGAAGAAGTATGCAACAAAGATTATTGAACGGGCTGACATGTCAGCTTGTAAGTCATCTCCTACTCCGATTGATACTAAACCGAAGATGGGTGCTACTTCTAGTACACCATATGAGGATCTTTCTCACTATCGTAGTCTTGTAGGGGCTCTGCTGTTAGGCATATTTTATATACACTTTTTGAGTCATTTTTAGTTAGTATTTTTCTCATTTTCTTTGAAATTAGTGTCGTGTTAGGGTCGTTTTTCTTTCTTTTGAGTCACAAGGTCCTAAAGGGGGGGAAACCCAAATTGAGGATGAAATGAGAATAATTGAGATGGAATTGCACAATAAAAGGCCAAGAAATGAAGTCTAAGAAGTCTCGGGAAGCATATAAGAAATCTGACGAAGTCCGTACGAGAAAAATGACGAAAAACCGAAAAACGGGCAAAAGGAAGTCGCTGGCGCTGAATGTACTGCGTGCTCTGATTTATTCTCAGGTTTTTTGCAGCCGAGGCGGAAAATTTCTGATTCTGGGCCGATTTTGACATGATTTTTAGGGTCCATAATGCAATTTTTTCCAACTATATAATCCCTAAAACACTGACCTTAAGGAGAGCTGGTACATAATTCGATCATACTTTGGGGAGGCCAGAAAGAAGGCAACAACACAAGATTGGAGACAACTTTTGTCCAACACAAGATTGGAGACAACTTATGCCAGAAAGAAGGCAACAACACAAAATTAGTTCTTGACATGACAATGTTTAGGAGCTAATTACTTTATTAGGGTTTTCCATTCGAATCTTCTTGAAACTCTTTCATATAGTTAATGCATAGTTATTGATTTCTTCTTCATCAAATTAAGATCTATTCAATGTTGTTTTGGTTGCTTGATAATTAACTGGTCATTAATTGTCATCACTTATATGATTTCGAATCGAGATCCGAGAGGGGAGATTTGAATATGCTGTAGTTGTGTAGACATAGGTTAAAATCGTGGACGAAATTACCCTGATACTTGTGTAGTATTTAAGATTATTGTTCTTAATCCTCATGTGTGGTAAAATTTATCATATAAATATAGAAGGTTTCTGCACAAGGTTGAGCTCTTGTATGTGTTAACCAGAATATGATGACAGATTAGTTAACATGTTATCTTAATAAGAAGAAAAATCATTAGCATTGCATTAACATGTGAAAGAGTGGATAGTTGAGGAGATTGAAAGCCCTAATTCTCCACATAACTGTTTTAAACCCTAAGTATCATCACCTTAGTTTAAATTACTGCACTTTACTTTAATTATAGTTCTTAGTTATAAACCATACAAAATAACGTTAACCAAATAGATACCATATAATAGATAATTGGTAATTGATAACCAGTCTCTGAGGACGATATTCGGTCTTACAGACTATATTACTTGAGCGATACGTACACTTGCGTGAGCATCAGTAAAATCGCTAACATCTGTAATACCTCACTTTCACGAGGCCCAATATTACTTATGTTGTGCAACAAGTGTTTATTCATGCATGATCCGATGAAAGAACACATGCACGCTCTAAAGCACATTGAGCGCTACATTCAGGGTACTCTTAATCATGGCTTGCATCTATACCCATCATCGATATCCACTATAATCTCTTATATGAATACTGATTGGGGTGGATGTTCAGATACCAGACATTCGACATCTTGTTATTGTGTATTTTTCGATGATAAATTGGTCTCTTGGTGTCACGACCCGAACTCCGAGCCCGCGACTGGTGCCCTACTTGGGCACCCCATCTTATACCCTTACATCCCTTTCAAGACATAGGCCAAATAATAAATGAAAACTGTATATGTAGCAACAAGGCAAGTCGATGAGGCTGTCGCTATATATATATAAACGGGAACATCCCTATAACACAGTAGTACATCTGGATACAATATAATACAATTCCCGCAAGTTCTGCCCACATATGAATACAAACCTCTAAGAGTTTGGACAATAACCTATGACGGGACTGGACCCCGCCCTACCCCTGAATGTATATAAGCCTACAATACCAGGGTCCGTACCAACATGACAAGCTTCCGAAATAATGGAGATTTTCCCAAAACTAAGTAGAGATCCTAAGAGCGAGGATCACCAAATCAATACCTAAACTGCAAGATGAAACGCACCAAGGAGGTCGATAACAAGTACTAAGTATGTAAACATAAAGTACAGTAAATAAACCATAACTGTCCAAAAGATGACAGAGACAAGTATGAAAAACCTTACCAGCTCCAACCATGCCATATATAATAAAAGTCAATTGTACTTTGTACCACTGTACCACTGTACTTTGTATAAACAAATGAGAGTCAACTGATCATTTTTAAAAGTAAGATCCAACGTGTCATTTCAAATTATGAAATAAATATCATTTCAAAATATGAAATCAACCGTACCCCTTTCAAATATGAAATCATTACCATTTCAAAATATGAAAGTCATGTCAGGGTCATCCGCCCTCAGAATCATTATGCAATCATATTCATGAGAATTGAACCCGCATGGGAATTGAACCCGCAACATAGAGAGCTAGTCCATGAAATAATATAATGTCATGGGACTCGAACCCACATACATCTATATATAATGTCGCCGGGAGAATAATATAATATCATGGGACTCTAACCCACATACATATATGATGTCGTCGGGAGAATGATATAATGTCATGGGACTCTAACCCACATACATCTATATATAATGTCGCTGGGAGAATAATATAATGTCATGAGACTCTAACCCACATACATATATGATGTCGCCGGGAGAATAATATAATGTCATGGGACTCTAACCCACATACATATATGATTTCACCGGGAGAATGATATAATGTCATAGGACTCTAACCCACATACATCTATATATAATGTCGCCGGGAGAATAATATAATGTCATGGGACTCTAACTCACATACATATATGATGTCGTCGGGAGAATAATATAATGTCATGAGACTCTAACCCACATACATATATGATGTCGCCGGGAGAATGATATAATGTCATGGGACTCTAACCCACATACATCTATACCTAAACTGCCCATCCAAGATATACTGCCCGGCCCATTCTGGGACGCGGTTCCAATATAAAGGATTGTACACATATAACTAACAACTTCATTTTTAGAAAAGACCAAGACAATACTATGCATTCCTTTTAAACAAACCAAGACAATACTATGTCTTCCTTTTTAGAATCATTAAAATGAACTTTCTTTTTAGAAATCCCAAAGCACTATCAAGTCAAGTAATTTATATTTTTCAAATCAAGTAACCCCTTTCAAATACTACAATGAATCCGATTTGCCAAATTAATCTATTTTATGAGCCTTTAACAGGCTATATATTAATAATGATTTTATCTAATCAGCTGTGAACCTAGAAAGTGTAAAACGAACTGGTTATATCTTACCTTCTATGCAGATGGGAATTCTACTCATTTCAATATAATAGATTGTTGATTCCTTTTTCATTAACGCTGGAGTGGCTTGTTCGATACCTTTTCTCATTAGTGCTATTACTTAGCAAGATCAATTCGACTCCAATGCTTCCTAAAAAATCTTACCAACATCTCTCATAAGACTTGGTAAGGACTGTTAGGAACAACTTAGACATGCCTTAAGCATAGAATCAACAACATGACTACCCTTAACTTCTAAGAGTAGAATAACTTCCCTTTTTATAAAACTCGAAGTACTATTAATGAAATAGATAGAACCACTTCCTTTCTAGACAAACCAACTAGAACCATGTACGTCCGCCGCACATCTTTTTCATTTATAAACTCCAAGACACTAACACCCGTAGTATCAAGACACTTTCCACCTTTACAATCAAGTCAAGTATACTTTTAAACTCAAGTAACCTATTCTTTCCAAATCAAGGAAACACCACAATGAAATCCGAATTCATTTAAAATCCTCATTTGGAAATTCAAGAGTATAATATCAAGTATCATTTTATAAGGTTCATGCTCAAAGAAGATGGGAAGAGTTCACATACCTCTTCGGTTACTCCACACGCCAAGTAGAATACGTCGTAAGTAGTACTTCAACCTATAACGATAATAATACTTCTATCAACTTCATGATACTAGTATACATTTATATTACTCAATGAATCTCCTTTCTTTTATAAAAATTTGGGCAGCACTTCCCCCGTTTATACGTACTTTTCCACCTTTAAAGAAGACTAATTTCATCAATAACCAAGGCACCAATTAAGGTCACAACCAAACATCAACCAAGGTGATTCACACACCTATTTCTCACATAAACACAGTCCCTTAATTACGTAAAACAGTCCACTAATACAATTCATTAGTACAGTCCACTAATACAGTCCATTAGTACAGTCCACTAATACAGTCCATTTAGTACAGTCCGCTAATACAGTCCATTAGTACAGTCCAGTAATACATTTTTATAGTATTCTCGGCCAACTACTATAACCAAAACTGTTTTCCATAACTTCTTATCATCCACTTATATTCCAATACTTTTATATAAGTTATATCAACTTGTTAACAACAACATTCCTTCATGTTTTAACATGTAATAGGTGATGATAACAACCACCATAACCAATGAATCTGACAACACCAAAACTGTCCACAATCGGCTAACATGTCAAGATTGTGACATGTACTTCTTATTCTTCATTCTTTTTAATCACAAGTTCATCCATTAATTACTACAACATGTAATATCCAATTACTTCAAGAGGAGGAATAATCCTTACTTTAAATATGCCCAAAATAATCCACTTAAAGTCGGTCCATAGTTTAGTCTTAGTTCCTTATTCTTCAAGTTTCAATCACACACATGAATCTACTACAAGCTTGTAACCATCCTTCCTTCTTGTTTTACTTCCAAAAAATTGAAGAACACACTAGGGTCTCTGATCGGTGTATTTTATATACACCTTTTGAGTCTGTTTCAGTTAGTCTTTTGTCCCATTTTGCACATATAAGTGTCGTATTAGGATAGTTTTTCTTTCTATTGAGTCAAAGTGGTTGAAATGGCCAAATGGCGGAAAAGGAGCAAAAAGAGGGCAAAAGAGGAGATGCGGTGAGCAGAAAGTGGTGAGCGAGGCTAAAATCCAGACACATGGCCTCCTGCAGCAGCGAGGGCGCGCGCTATTATTCAGAAGCTGCAGAAGATTCAGTACGCGCCTCGAAGACTGAAAGCAGCGCGGCGCTAAACATCCGAGAAGCCACGGGAGTTGCAGGCCGCGCTCTCGAGCAGCGAATATCGGCGCGGCGCCAAAACACCCGGTATTGCAGAACTTTAGCGCCGACAGCCGCGCCGGCGCGGAAAAAATTAGGTCTTTTGACGGATTTTTGGGCCAGGCCTGCAGGGAAAAGAAGGGAGACGTTTTAAACCTATAAAAGGAGAACCCTAGACAGTTTTCAAGGGTTCCCTTTCTTGCCAAACACAAGGTTTTCTTGCCTAGGAGATTGGAGACCCAAACATTAGTAATTTCTTTTCTTTTTCTTTTCTTTAATTCAGTTTTTGCATGATGAACTTTGAATTAGTTCTTGTCATATTCATGGCTAGAACTAATTCTCTTATAGGCTTTCTATGTTGAATTCTTGAACCTTATGTTATAAAGTAATGCATGCTTATGGTTATTATTCTTATTGAGAGATCTATCCAATAATTGAGTTGAATTCTTGGTAGCTAATTGACAACTAGTTATCACTATATGATTTCTAATCGATTCGAAAAGGAGGATTGTGAATATCTTGTAAGTTGGGTAGACGGTCTTGAATTGGGGATGAAAATACCTCAATTAGATTTGTAAGCGTTGATGAGAGGCTTAACAACCCTAATTTTGCGCATTGTGCGTGACGGCCAACTAGGTTTTGTGCTTAATCCTCCTATAGAGTTACCCTTATCGTGAAAGTTAGGTAAGGAACAATCTTGGGGTTGAGTGTTTATATAACCACTAACGGGAGTATAAAAGATTTCGTAAACTGCTTTCTCCAAAGAAGAACACCATAAGTAATGCATTAGTAAGTAACATAAAGCGGATAGTAAGGATACATAGAAGCCCTATTCTCATCACATCTGAATTAAATCGTTATAATTAATTAGCTTTTATAATTCTTAGTCATAAACAACCAATCACTCATTAATTCACCAAATAGATACTAGAAAATAGACAATTGGTACTTGAACCCTAATCCCAGAGGACGATATTCGGTCTTATCTAAGACTATACTACTTGATACGATAACGTGCACTTGCGTTTAAAAGTGTGTGCATATTACGCGCATCAAGTTTTTGGCGCCGTTGCCGGGGATTAGGCAATAGTTCAATATCAAATTTATCTATTTTTAATTTCTAATTTGGTTTTATGTATAGTTTTTTTAATTTTGTTTATTTTATGTATTTATTGTGTGAAAACAAGGGTGCCGTGATTCTTTGTTGGTTTTGATGCATCTCAGGGATCCTGAAGATATGGATTTCTACTGTCAATATGATCGAGCTCCAACCATAGAGGAAGAGAGGGAGGAATTACGAGAAACTCTACTCAGTCTCACGAGGTCCCAAACTCGGTTCATGGACGAAATGAGGTTGGGTATAAAGAAGTTGGAAACGCAAATAGCAGAACTCGCGATCATATTCAACAGCGAACAGCAAATTGAGGAGCCTGAATCACACCCAACTATTGAGGAATTTGGTGAGATAGCTGGTGTAGAGAAGGAAAAGATTGCAGAAATCCAATTATTCACCTTCTTGGATTCTGTGGAAATTCTTTTTCATGCACCTATCACAGAAGAAACACCACTAGCTATCACGAATGACTCCCAATTAGGAATTGCATACCATCAAGGGCAACCCCCAGAGTCAAGAGATGTAGAGAATTTCACGGTTTCCTACAAAATAAGAAGCCTAAAAGACAAACTCATCTTGTGTGCTTGGGGGATACTTGTATGTTTAAGGCCCCTGTTTGAACAAATAGTTATAGGGAAATTGAGACCTATAGCAATAAAGCCGTGGATTGCAAGCGTTCGCGAAGTATCCAACGGGCACTCGAAAGGTTAATTGCGTCCGCTAAAAGAGCGTAAAAAGACTTGTTGGGAGGCAACCCAACGTTTTCAATTATGTTATTTTAATTTGATCTTTAGTTTATTTTATTTTGTCTAGAACAATCTCACGGTCATGGGGTCTTGTGTTTGAGCTGTGATTGATAGGTCTGAGGAATGAATCAAGGCGAAAAATCGAAAGAAAGTCGATTTCGAGAAGCGGGTAGCGCCGCGCGCTGAGGCAGTGCGCGCCAAAAGAGTGAACAGCGCAGAATTTAGGCTGCGCTCAGAGCAGGCGCGCGGTAGAATTCGAAAGTTGGCGATTTAGCCGCGCTTCAGGAGCAGCATGGCGCAGAAGTCCCGGGCGAGCGCAGATGTTTAGCCGCGCGCGCTAAAAGCGCGGCGCCGGCGGGAATCGAAATTTATAACGCCTAAAACTGCACCGCCCCAGCATGACGAGAGCACCACCGCAGCAGAGGCCGTGGATGAAGATGAGCACGAAATAGGGGCTCACATGAGGCGAGACCTAGCCACCGCCAACCACAAGAGCAGAACCTTGAGCCCACATAGGCAATTGTACCAACACCATAATGAGATGATGCATACCTAGCAAACATTAGTACAAGGACAGCAAGAAACAAGGCAACAAATCGACGAGCTGAGTGCCTTGTTCAACCAATGGTCGATGCATTATCCACCGCCACCACCACCATTTTAGCCAAAGTTTGTAAGTGTCGTTTTCTTTTACTGTCTTTGAGTCTACACACATTGGGGGCAATGTGTGATTTAAGTTTGGGGGTGTGTTTTTGTGTTTTAGTTTTTATTTGTGTGTCATGTTATGTTTTATTTAAATTTTTCTATTTGTTTTATGTTTATTTTGAGTCACCAAAATTTTTTCTTTCTTGAGTCATAATTGCTGTCACAAAGATCATGTATGCTGTAGTTGCTAGAAACACCTAATGAAGTAAGGTGGAATAATGTAAAGGAATTGAAGCAACTATCTAAACACTTAGGTTAGATATGCCAAAAGCTCACATAATCTGTCTATTTGGAGTTTCTTGCTTAAGTTATGCATGCTAAATGATAAATGCTTATGTGTTATGAGTGCTTGCTATTTGAGTCTAAATAGTTAGGATATGCATGTTAGGGAGATGACTCAGGCATTTCTTTGATAGCCAATTCTTACCATTCTTTTCTATCCCGTACTTTAAAAATATCCCTAGTCAGCCCCATTGAGCCTAAATTTGAAACTTCTTCTTTGACACCCCATATTCCCACAAAATTGTGCCATAAGTGAAAATATGAAATTGTGGAGTACATTGTGTTAAAAAGAAGAAACAAAAAGAGTGAACAAGTTTGAGGCACCCTAATGGAAAAGTAATAAGAAAGAGGCAAAAGCCTAAGTTTGGGGGTGCCTATTTGTATAATACACTTCACTCTCCCAAAACAAAAGAGGGGAATGATAGAATTGAAGTGAAGGAAAGAATCAAAAGAAAAAGGGAAAAATTGAAAAGCCAAAGAGCTTATGGTACAGAAAAATGAGTCTAAATGCATATCTATACCAACACCTACCTAAGCCTAAATTACAACCTCAAAGTCTGAAGATCTCTTTTATGCATATCCGAATTAGTGGAGAATAGCAAGTAAGCATGCCGTGGGAATTCTTGAATTTATATGCATGATTTAGTTGATTGTGTTCCATTTAGCATTATGAATATGTGTTTGCGTTTTATTTATATTCATGTGTTTAGTGTTCTGAAAATTTCATATTATATGTTCCTGCATATTATTCTGCTAACCTTCATGTTTTTTTCTCGTTAACATTTATGCAGCAAAAGTGATTAATGACAGAGAGTCCTTTATTTTTCATTCTTTTGAGTCTTTTATTGTATTTCTTTCTATCTTTGCTCGAGGCGAGCAAAGGTTAAGTTGAGTATTTGATCGGTGTATTTTATATACACCTTTGAGTCTGTTTGATTAGTCTTTTGTCCCATTTTGCACATATAAGTGTCGTATTAGGATAGTTTTTCTTTCTATTGAGTCAAAGTGGTTGAAATGGCCAAATGGCGGAAAAGGAGCAAAAAGAGGGCAAAGAGGAGATGCGGTAGCAGAGAAAGTGGCGAACGAGGCTAAAATCTAGACCAGCGCCGCGGCGCCTCCTGCAGCCAAAAGCAGGGGCCGCGGCGCCTATTATTCAGAGAAGCTGCAGAAGATTCAGCGCCGCGGCTCTCGAAGACGAAAAGCGAGCGCGCGCTAAACATCAGAAGCCACAGAGTTGCAGGCGCCTCGCATGCCAGCGAATATCGGGCGCGCGCCAAAACACCCGTATTGCAGAACTTTAGCCGCGCTGGCCGACAGCATGGCGCACGCGGAAAAATTAGGTCTTTTGACGGATTTTTGGGCCAGGCCTGGACGGAAAAGAAGGAGACGTTTTAAACCTATAAAAGGAGAACCCAGGCGGTTTCAAGGGTTCCCTTTCTTGCAAACACAAGGTTTTCTTGCACAGGAGATTGGAGACCCAAACATTAGTAATTTCTTTTCTTTTTCTTTTCTTTAATTCAGTTTTGCATGATGAACTTTGAATTAGTTCTTGTCATATTCATGGCTAGGAACTAATTCTCTTATAGGCTTTCTATGTTGAATTCTTGAACCTTATGTTATAAAGTAATGCATGCTTATGGTTATTATTCTTATTGAGAGATCTATCCAATAATTGAGTTGAATTCTTGGTAGCTAATTGACAACTAGTTATCACTATATGATTTCTAATCAGTTACGAAAAGGAGGATTGTGAATATCTTGTAAGTTGGGTGAAGCGGTCTTGAATTGGGGATGAAAATACCTCAATTAGATTTGTAAGCGTTGATGAGAGGCTTAACAACCCTAATTTTGCGCATTGTGCGTGACGGTCAACTAGGTTTTGTGCTTAATCCTCCTATAGAGTTACCCTTATCGTGAAAGTTAGGTAAGGAACAATCTTGGGGTTGAGTGTTTATATAACCTAACGGGAGTATAAAGCGATTTCAGTAAACCGCTTTCTCCAAAGAAGAACACCATAAGTAATGCATTAGTAAGTAACATAAGCGGATAGTAAGGATACATAGAAGCCCTATTCTCATCACATCTGAATTAAATCGTTATAATTAATTAGCTTTTATAATTCTTAGTCATAAACAACCAATCACTCATTAATTCACCAAATAGATACTAGAAAATAGACAATTGGTACTTGAACCCTAATCCCAGAGGACGATATTCGGTCTTATCTAAGACTATACTACTTGATACGATAACGTGCACTTGCGTTTAAAAGTGTGTGCATATTACGCGCATCAGTCTCAAGATCACTACACACGGCCCAAATGATTTTGGAAGGCTTAGAAAGTTTATCTTGGCTCAACACTTGATTAGTGTTTTTAATCTAGGAGAATAATCAACTCTTGTTCTTCCCTTGGCTATTGGTGTTCTCGAAAATAATAGGGAGAAGAGAGGTTTTGGATGATGAAGATTATTATGCGAAGTCTCTAAGTCTTGCTATCACCTCTCTTATATAGATGAAATCTTACAAGTGGAGGGGGACCTAAGTGGTCCACTTATCTTGATGAAAATATCTTCCACACTTGTCCACTTGGATGAAAAATATCTCCATTTCTAGTCATTCTTGCAATAGATGTACATATACATAAACATGTATATAATTAGAGCTTTGCTACACAAGTGGGGAGAGACACATGTCACCCTCTTATTCGCCCATAATTTTCTTCACAAAATATTAATCCAACACTTAGCCAAAATACTTACAATTTTCGAACCCCCCACCCCCCCAAATTGTGAAATTTTGACGGGCCTCATATTATCAATTCCATTACTTCATAATCCAATACTAATCCCATAAATCCATATTAGGGAATCTAACTCCGAGTTAATAAATTTTTCGTCTTCATATTTTTTCGAATTTTTTCCATAAGAAAATGTACTCATACTATCCTTCCAATATTCAAACCTTAGTTTCCTAAGTACGTTCTCATATTAATGCCTTGGAAATACGGGGTGTAACACTTGATCCGCTAAACGACAAGCTACTTTGTCGCGATCTAGTGCGGATGCCGAATAATGTGGGTCGCCAATATGGTTTCTGAGTCATGTTGGTTGCGAAACCTCCTTTTAGAGCTTCATTGTCCTATTGGGAAAGCTATATTGGTCTACTGCGATAATGTTAGTGCGATATCTCTATCGGGGAATCCTATTCAACATCAACGCACTAAGTGCATGTTTGTATTAGCTTTTGGGTACCCAGAATCAATTCTGGGTACCTACTTTCGTGAAAATCAGAAAATTGACATGTTTGGCTAGCCAAAAATTAATTCTGCTCCAGAATTGATTCTGGCAGAAGCTAAAATTTGTAGCTTCTGCCAGAATCAATTTTGCCATTTATTTCAATTTGAATTTTACCCTTTCCCTTATTACCCTCTTTAATTTTCATCAACAACTCTATCCACTTTCATTACTCTCTTTACCTATCTAGAAATAATTACTAAAGAAAATTTAAATATACAACTTTCATTACCCTCTTTAAATATCTATAAATAATTACTAAAAAAAATAAAATATAACCCATTCGGAATTGCAATTACCTCGCCGAGGTTTGGGACAATGAATCATAGAATTAGCGCCACAATTCATTATTAGGAATTAATCGTCATCAAGGGAAAAAAATCGGGACATGGCTCTTGAAGGTGGTCCGTGGTGGTGGAAAACTAAATAATTCTCCTTAATCTACTTCCCTCATTTGGTAATACACCTTCTTTTTAATAAAATATAACTTATCTTCATTTTAATAAAATATAATTGCAGGAATCAATATTAAATTATTAAATATCAACTTTTATATAAGTTATACTTTAAATAATGAAAAAATATTGTAATTAATGAATCAACATTAATTCATATATATTAAAATGTTAATATTAATTCATTTCTTTTATTTATAACTGAGAAATAATATAGTTGATCCCTATTTATTTAGAATTGAGGGGTAGTTTTTATTGTTATGTTACATTTAGCATGTTAATAATGAATTATTATGAGTTTCAAAATAATTATGTATTCTAATATTTAATATTTAATATTTAGATTTAAGTACTATATTACACTTCAAATTCTATTATCTATTTGTAATTTTATTTACATACTTCCATTTTTTAGTAATTTTTATTTATATATATTGATTAAATGTCCATTTTGGTAATTCTACATTCAAAAGCAATTTTGATCAAAACTATTCAAACATAAATCAATTATAACAATCACTTTTACATTGTTGAATCCAAACATAAATCAATTCTACCAGAATCAATTCTGCCCACCACTAATCCAAACACACCCTAAGCATATCGAGATGTATATTTACTTTGTTCGCGAAAATATTGCTCATGGACAATTACGTGTCTTACATGTCCCTTCACGTTATCAAATTGCAGATATCTTTACTAAGGGTCTTCCCTTGGTTCTGTTCGAAGATTTTCAGAACATTCTCAGTGTACGACAACCTCCCGCTTTGATTGCGGGGGTGTTAGAATATATGAAAATATATTGTTAGTGATTTGATAAATATTGTTAGTAATCTTTAAATATTATTAGTTAGATGTATATTTAGTTTCCGTAATTGTAATCTAAAATTGCTATTATACCTTCCGTATATAAGCCAATTAAGCTAATGAAATCATCAAGAAACTATCCTCTTTCATTCATAAACAACAAAATAAAAAAACAATTATCAGAAAACTTTTTAAAAACAATTGTAAAAATTATCCAACCGCCACTAAAGTCAGTTGATTAGCTTACTTTAGGACGATAACTAATTTTCCCTTAAACAAATATTTTAGGTTTAAGCTTTGAAAATGAAAAAAGTTTTTGAAGCATTTTCAATAATAGAATCAGAACTATCATTAAGTATATATATAATTTTAAAAATACTTCACTGTATGTGGCTACGGCTTACACCACTGACCACACGTTTTCCATTATTAGGGTAAATGCAATGCAAATTTAAGTTAATCTGAATTATAACTTTCGAACATAAGAAATGAATATGTAAAGAATGGATCTTGGACCTAATTTAACCCTAAAAGTTAAGTTATAGGGTGAGGATTGTCCAAGTCCATATAAGGAATCCGCGTTTCCATTCTATATTCGATGTGAGACTCTTAACATTCCTCTTCATGCCCAGATCTTGTGATCTTGTTAACTGAAGCGTGAATAATATAATTTGGGGGCCAACATCGGTAACAAATAATTGAAAAAGGTTTGGCTCTGATACAATGTAAAGAATGGATCTTGGGTCTAACTCAACTCAAAAACTAGCTTATAGGGTAAGAATTGTCCAAATCTATATAAGGAGTCTATATTTCTATTCTATATCCGATGTGAGACTCTTAACAGAATATTTACCCTTTCAAATTCAAAGTATTATTTAATTAGATTCCATGAATTATTTTTTGTCCAATAGAAAAAGATTCCATGATTAATCACTTTCTCCACTCCAACAAGTAATTTGTACACATCATTTTCATCTTCACATCAATGGTTCCAATATTGTACCTTATTTTAATGCCACACATTATTGCTAAGCAATCAACTTGATTGAATAAATCCGAAAAATATTATTTTCTCTTACCCAAAGTCCAAAAATAATAGTTCTATTTAATTTGTGGATAAAAAAGTTAAATAATCGTGCTATTAAGGATAAAAACAAGTTCTATTTGTTTAAGATTTTGTAATATGTTGAAATATAAAAGCTTTACTATCACGGTATTTTCTTCTATAAATTGTTATTAACCTAAGTGAAAAGGGTATACATCCGATATTTACATCAAATATAATAATTTAACCTTATTAATTTAAAATGAAAGTGAAAGAATCTCATGGGAGGTTTGGTGAATTACTCATGCATAGGGACGGAGCTAGGTTGGGCTGAGGGGTTCATTTCGAATCCTTTTCGGCGAAAAATTACATTATATATACAAGATTAAAATTATTTTTATGTATATATAGTGGATGTTGTACCTCTTGACTTCTTCTTGTGTTTACTTCTTTCTATTTTTGAACCCCCTTAATAAAATCATGACTCCGCTACTGCTCATGTAGGTTGGACGAGAAGTGGTGTTTTAGTGACGAAGTTGTGAGTAGTGCGTAAAAACATGTTTACTAGTACTATTGCAAATTTGAATTGAAAACCTTTTATTGTCCTTAAATTATGTTTTTTTAAAATTAAGGTCACAAAATCTTTATTGTGCACATCAAGTATAGTATGTACACTAAATCAAGATTCTCTTTTGTTTTCATGCGAGCAGATTTTGTTGACTATATTAAACAATTGAATTGATTAATAATAAAATATATATAAAATTGCATGTTTTATTAACGTAATAATTAAGCCTGAAGATGCAAACTCACAAAGTAAAGCATGTTTATCAATTATCATGAACATTACTTGGAATTCACGATTACTAGCTATATATATAAAAAAAATCACTTTATCCTCCTCAGACCCTACATTATGAAATTTCACTGGGTATGTTGTTGTTGTTGAGTTTATGTTAGGGTTGTCCAGTGGGTCGAGTCGGTCCGATCCCGACCCCCTTTAAAACGGAATGGAAAATAATTGTGTCGAGGTTCAAACTAGGGATAATACAAGGGCTCGTCCTGCCCGTCCCGATTTCGCCCCATCCCGACCCGCCTGGCTCGCCTCGTCACACCCCGTCCCCCTCTCCCTTTGCAGAAATAGTCGTTGCACAACGACCCAAATTTCAATTTTAACCGTTGGCAACGTCTATAATGACCATTTTGGCCCCCACCCCATAAACGATCCTACCTCTTTAATATTTAGTTTTAACCCCTAAGTTAGTATATTTACATTTTAACCCTATTTCTCAACTATAAATACCTCATTTTTTCTTTATTTTTCTCACAAATCTTCCTACCATCTCTCTCTACAAGTCTACATTGTCTACTAAATATTATATTTTATTTGCTAATTTCTATCAAAGTTCAAAAATTGGTAGTGAAGTTGACAACTAGCTTGAGGATCATCGAGCAAAGTTTCACTTTTCAACCTCAATTACACGTTGGCGTTTGGTACACTCGTTCCTTCTTTAAATTATTATTATTACTTAATTTTAATTATTGTACTTAATTTCATTATCTTTAATTATTTATTTGCATAATTATAATGAAACGAAGTGGACATTTTTCTGGTAGAGGTACTAGGGGTGACAGGGATAAGAGTGCATCGTCTAGTAATCCTAATTACGATGATTTCACCCATATAGATGAAACTGACTTTTTAATGTTAATATTAATACATCATTAGATCATGAGGTATATTTTGCATCTGAACTAGACTTTAATTTAGAAAATGAATTAGAAGATAATTTAGATAACACGCCCACTAGTGCACACTCAACGTGCGTTATACCTTGAAAACCAATTCAAGGACGTTCATCGGGACGATTTCCCAAACATATCTAAATATTGTCAAGAACTCAAGATGATTGCCGGCCAACTCTTCAACATTAGTGCATCAATCACTAATCAACGATTGGGCATGCAACTTATTTGCAGGCTTGAACGAATCCTATGACGGTGTTGCTACTATCCTTTAGCAATACATGCCGTTACCACAATTTTATGAGATCCGTTCGAAGCTAATTCTTGACGAAACTCGGAAAATCAAATGCAGCACCACTCAAGCCAGCATTGCCGACGTTGCCCTCACCACCACCGTTGGGCCCTCCGCTGATGGCAAGGCCTCCAATTCCGACAGCCAACACCGCCGATCCGAGGACCCATAGCAGGCATGATCGACCTGCAACAACCGCCGAAGGCGACAGTCCGGCAAAATCCACGGCGGAATGAATTCCGGAATAACGGCGGTGACAAGGGACAATCCCTGCCGGCAGGGAATAACAAACAGTTACCGCGACAATGGCAGCAGCCTCCGTCGTGGGCTGTCTACCCGACATGGGTCGCATAGGACCCGCCATCATGGGTCTCCCTTCCTTGTCCGTATCTGACATCCTCATAGACTCCACCACAGAACCGACAGACCCAACTTGACATATTTGGCCCACGTCCACAAAAGGCCTACATAATACAAGCCCCTCCACCATCGACTTATGTACTGACTGACATTGTGGCAGCTATCAGCACAATGTCACTCAACACTCAAAAAGAAAATTGATATATGGACACAGGCTCCACATCTCACATGACGGCATCATAAGGTACCCTCTCGTCTTATTTCAATTTGAGTAATTTAAATCAGAATATTATTGTTGGTAGTGGACAAGACATTTTCATATGTGGTTATGGTCATTTCTCCCTATCCCCACAACATCCATCACTAATCTTAAAAATGTCCTCCATACCCCTAAACTCATTAAGAATCTAATCTCCGTGCGACAATTCACAACTGACAGTTGGGTTTCCCTTGACTTTGATCCTTTTGGTTTTACTGTAAAGAATTTTATGATATGGAGACGAATAATGAGATGTGACAGCACCAGATATATCTACCCTATTTCAAATGCCATCAACAATCCAGACTCAGTTCCATCAACATTTACTGCTCTTTCATCTTTCTTATTGCATTCTAGATTAGGACATCCAGAATATTTTGTTTTATGCTCCCTTAAGAATAATAATTTACTCAATGCAACCGTATTTCTAAGACTCCTATATGTGAATCTTGCTTTTTTTGGAAAATATGTTAAATTATCATTTATGCATCCACAAATTGTACTATAATGCCTCTCGATATAACACATAATGATTTGTGGACTTCCCTATTTAAGTACGATTGACCATCGATATTATGTATTATTTTTGGACGATCATTCCAACTTTCTATGGACTTTTTCAATTGGTAATAAATCTCAAGTCTACTTCATTTTTTCCTCATTTAGTGCTTTCGTAAAAACATAATTTGAAAAGAGTATTAAATGTTTTCAATGTGACAGTGGCAGAGAATTCGATAATAACCAATTCAAACAGTTTTGCTCCAAGAATGGTCTTACATTCATTTTTTCTACCCTCACACCTCCTCCCAAAATAGTAAAACAGAATGGAAAATTCAAACCATAAACAACCTAATTAGGCCCTACTTGCCCACGCCTCAATTTCTCTTTAATTCTGGTATTACGCACTCTCCATGGCCTCCTATCTCCTAAACATAATCCCAAACAAGTCTCTAGCTCCGGTCACTCACTTAAGTCATGTTTTGTACGAACCCCTCCTACCAACACTTGCGTATTTTTGGATATCTATATTATCATCTCCGCCAATCATCGTGGTTACTCTTGCTATGACTTATCAAGTCATAAAATAATTATTTCATGTCATGTCCTATTTGATGAGTCTCAATTCCCTTTTGCCTCACTAAACTCACCAGCTCGGCATTCCTACGACTTCATAAATGATATCCTGAACCCCCTTCGAATTCATCATTTACATAATTTAAAGTCCCAGTCTCCGACACCTGAACCCATCACGGTTAGTTCAGGACACGCTGCCCACCCGATTCCACCGACACTGTCTCGGAACAGCCCATCCCAAGGTGATTCTCTAGCTACCCTGGCAAATCGAGTCTGGACCAGCCGATCCTGCCACCCTTTGTCACGACCCGACCCGACGGGCCGTGACTAACATCCTAATTGGACGTCATTACTAACCTGTCACTCTTAATCCATCTAATACAGAGATCTATAGAAATTTCAGCAGCACAACGCTGCTTTTACAACATCTCCCTAAAATGGACAAGCCGACAAGGCTACCAAATCAACAACAAAACAACAATCATAATGGGCTAGCCGATTAGGCTGTCACCAACCAACATTATGTACACAGAGGAATAATCAAAATAAGCAAGCCGACAAGGTTGTCACTAGATAACAACAAGTATAACCAGGAGCGCCCCAACATAGGGTATAACAACATCAAAACCAAAACAAGGTACAAACGTCCAACCCACAACTGTCTACAGACCTCTAAGAGTGTAATACTGACATATGACGGGATAGGACCCCGTCGTGCCGAAAATATGCATAAGTCTGAAAGATAAAGGTCTGTACCAAAATAGCTGGCTCCGGAACAAAGGAGTTCTCCAACTGCTGTACAGAAATCCTAGACTGGAGGGTCAACTATCTGAACACCTGAACTTGCGGGCATGAACGCAACCCCCCCGGGAAAAGGGGGTCAGTACGATAGATGTACCAAGTATATGGAACTGGAAAATATTGTACTAGAAATCATAACAGTTCAACGTAAAACAGTAGACAAGTAAGAATTCAACTTAACTGTATAACTGTACTCCATCAAATGAGAGTAATGCAAATCAATTCTTCCCTTTTCAAAATATGCAAGTCAGGCCAAAATCATGAACTTATATCCTCAGGATATAATAGCACGGAACTCGAACCCGTCTAGGTACATTTATATTACACCCCGTAGTTTAGGTCATGCTTATGAGAACGTACGAAAGGAATTAAGATTTAAATTTTGGAAAGATAGGTTGACAGAATGTTTCGGACGGATTTTAGTCAACTTTGGGGCGGTTTATGCCCAGATACCTTAGGAGTTCCTAGGAGTTTCAAAGTCCTAGTGTGTAGTTCGTTGAGTCTAGTTTCCAACGCAACAAACCGTTCGTCGATAGGATATCGGTGTAGAAAGTTATGGAAGTTACAAGTTCGTAGTCGGCGAGAAAGAATTTTGGTCGGTCGCAGTGGCCTTGCGGCCGATGGTCATGCGCGCCGGTTATGCTGAGAATTCTCTGAAGTTGCAGCGCCGCGGCGCCGGAATGCAGGGCCGCGGCGCCGAAAGTACTGAAAATTCTCGGGGGTTTCAGCGCCGCGGCGCCGAGGCGGAATCTGGGGGGAAAATCAGATATTTTTCTTTTAAAAGGCCATGGGAGGGTGACAAGTGTTCCTCCCATCTGAGTTAGTGGAAATGCTATTTATTTGATCAAGTCTTGAAGACTTGGTCATTCTTCAAAGCTCCTTCTTTCAAAAAAATCTCTCTTCCTTCTCTCTAAAATTCCTCTCCCTTCTCTCTAGAAATTCAAGAAGAAACCAAGGCCTAGAGGAAAATTTCAGAAAAGGTGGCAAGATGGAAACATGTTGACAAGCTTGTAGGAGGTTTGTGGAGGTGATTGTGGAAATAAGGCAAGTGAAATTTGTTGGACTAATTTGGGTAAGCTCTAAGGTAACAATCCTTTCTCTTTTGCTAGTAAATTGTGTTGCATGTGTGGAAGAAATGACTTGTAGTTGTCAATATTGCTCTTAGATATATTGCATGTAGGAAATACAATTTGGATTTGAAAGGATTGGATAAGGGTGATATGTGAACATGTTATAGCCAAGATAATACCTTAAACTTATTGGATTGTTTATTTTGTATTGTGGGGCAGAATTTTACACGTCCAAATTAGGCGTGTAATCCCCTTGTATTGCTGAATTGTTGGGCCTTAAATGTGGCGTTTAGTAGTTGATATCGGACCTTGAAAAGGTGGAAAAGTATGTAGAAACAAAGGAAGTGTTGTCCAATTTTCCGTAGAATAAGGGGCTTTTCAATTAGAATGTTCTACGTTGAAGCTAGAAGCTAATGAACGTATTATGGTCATTATAGGTTAAACATACTACGTGCGGTATATTGGACTTGCGAGTGGATTGACCCGAAGAGGTATGTGAAACTTTCCTATCTCTTGAGCATGAATAATTGCACTTATATAGTACGGTAGACGTACAAGATTTTGATATCCCTTACTTGTTTTAAGAATGACCAAGTTGGGTGAGTAATGGGATTAACTCGCTTCTTTAAAAGTATTAAGGATGTCTTAAGTTTTCAAAGTTAAGGGACTTGAAGTGTTTTAAGTATATGATACTTGTTTCGTTTTAAAAGTATAAGTCCCTTGAATATAGGGAAATATATTTGACTAATGTATAAAGTTAATATAACGACTGTTGACAGTCAATTTTAACCCATTTTTTGTATATTTCGTGCAATTTTAAGTATTTTAGCACACCACATTTTAATCATTATTTTGCATATTTTTACATAATATTCTATGTTTATTTCTTCACAAAAATGACATTGCATCTTTTTATGTTAAATTAAGCATTATGTCTTTGTTAATATTATGTTTTTATTATTATTACACCGTCGTTTTATTTTAATAATATTTGCATCTTTTTAAATAATTAATTGACATCCCATTTTTTACTTTTAATCAGGCATTAAACACGTTTTAAATATTGCATTTTTAGTATTATTGCGTCGACATTTGCATTTTTATAATTTTGCATCTTTTTAAATAATTTTTCTGTTAAATAATTAATCAGCCTTGCATTTTTGTCAAACCAGTCCAGTCCAAGACACAATTCGAATCAGTCCAAGCCAACACTATTTTTAATATCACCCAAACACCCTCTTTTATTTTCCCCCCTAAAATCAAATACCACTTTTTATTTTCCCCCCTAAAATTAAAACCCACTTTTCATTTCCCCCCCAAATACCAAACCCTAAACCTACTCTATAAAATAAAACACCCCCCCTCATTTCATTTTGAACCCCAGCCGCAATTTTTTTTTCAGCCCACCAGCCCTCACTTTCTCCCGTCGCCGACGCCGCCGCCCTTCGCCGGAGTTCTATCTCCGGCGGACTACCCAGCAGTCCACAACATTTTTAGCCCACCAGCCCCCACTCTCTCCTCACCAACGCCTCACCCTCTCATTCCCTAACCCGTCGCCGCCGCCGCCGCCGCCGCCGCCTCATCCTATCATTCTCTACCCTCCCAGCCGACAACACATAACCCCAGCCCACTTCCACTTCAGCCCTCACCCTTCCTCACTCCCTGACCCTTAAGCCCCTGCTTCCTGTCGCCGCTCAGTCGGCGAACCACCCACACGCCATCACCGGTGAACCCCGTTCCCTTCACCCTCTGCCCATCGAAACACCAGCACTGTGAACTCCGGCGAACTCCATTCCTACCATCTTTCGCCGACCAACATCCACCATCCACCTCGATCCTTTCGCTCCATCGTCCGCATACCACGACCCCATTTACGTCTCGTCGGATTTGACCGACGATCAAGCGAGAAGATTTCGATCCATAGTCACTGCTATATATGGTAATATGTTTATGTATTGTGTTGCTCTCGCCGGTTTGAAAGTAGATCGTCGGAAAATGAACTCCGTCGACATTTGTCTTTCATTTGTTGTTTCATTTGTTACTATTGTTATTTGGTATTTTGCTTGGTGTGGTGTGATGTTTAAACAACCCTATTGTGTTGTGATTATATTGTTGTTGGTTTCAGTTGTTGGACTGATCTTCGTTTCCTTTTGTAACTGGCCGAAAATCTGGGTGACCTTGATTGCTTCATTTTTATGGTTGTTGTCGGTTATCTGGACTGATTTTGGATTGTTTTTCAGCCTTTGTTGTCACTGTTTTAGCCATTTTTGGCGGACTGATTTTAGGCTATTTTTGCTACTGATTTTAGGCTGGTTTTTACTGATTTTGAACAAGATACTACACTTGGTATTTTTACTGATTTTGAACAGATGCTACACTTGTTTGGCCGATGAAAAAGTTATCCGTCGATTTTTGAGGCCTCCACAGTTGCAAAGACGGAAAATAAAATAAATGAAGTTTTCTGGGCAAGGATGATTTCTTCCACTTACACCGGATAACCAACATGCGCTGGCATGGCGAATTCTCGCAGCCGCATTTGTTTAGGCTGTCCCACTTTATATATTTTTATATCTGAGCCCTCCGTGTTTAAAACTAATACTGTTTTGGCGCGGATATGAATGTTTTATTTATTTTATTGCTTTTAATAATATTGGCCGATGAAGGAATCTCCGTCTGATTTCCAAGGCCTCCTCTGTGCAAAAGACGGATTTATTTATTTTTTGCCTTACTTATTAAATTCCTGTCATTACTTTAAAATTATTTATTCTGATACTAACACTTTTACTAAGTGTTTATGCAGGTAGCCGGAGATCATCTTGTGCAGAAAGCCTAAAAAGGGCTAAAAGATGTCCCGGAATGTTATTTTATATCGCATTTAATTTAGTTTTATTATTGTGTAGTGCACTTTATTTTAATTATAAATGCTTAGAATAGGTAGAATAAAAAGAGTAATAAATAATTAACCTAGGTTTGAACGAACAACCGCAAGTTAGCGGATCTTAAAGGATGCCTAACCCCTTCCCTTTAGGATAATAAAGAACCCTGATTCAGAATCTCACTAATTTCGCAGACCATTAAATGGAAGTCAATTGCAGTATTTGTATTGCAATAAACTAAGTGTCCTAATTCACTATAATAATTAGGTGGCGACTCCTTAAAATACATTTAGGAATCAACCATACGTGGTACTCCCGTTTCGACTCCGGTTAAAATGGGGTGTTACAACGACTTTATGGGAAGTTGGTTATATTAGCTTTATGGAAGGTTAACAAAAGAAAGATTTACTCTAAGTAAAATAAGTAAGGATAAATGATTTGAATTTATGAAAGACAATTGATTTTTAAGGCATCAATTGCCTAAGGTTTTAAAAGAAAAGAAGTCACTTGATTTTGAAGCCTATTATATTTCTAAAAGAAAATGTGACTTGTCTTGAAAGATAGTCGTGACTTGATACTACGGTTATTAGTATCTTGGAAGTTTTATATAAAAATGAGTCATTCTTAAAAGGTTAGAGGTACGTGGTACTTGGGTTGAATTTCCGGATTTTTCTCTTAAATGACATGTTAGTGCCTTAAGTAAACTAAAATGAGAGGATATATTAATAATGTTATTAAGAAGTTAGGAGATTTCTTGACTCGCTTATGTTATGATAAGCCGGTAGCGCTTATGTTATGTATGATAGCCGATTGTGCTAAATTATGTATTATTACGGGGTAGACCCCGGGTTACTACTTATTCCATGGATTTGCTACCCATGATGCGAGTGCGGCGTTTGTACTCATTGCGGGTCCACCGGGCCCATGCGGGTGAAATAGTCCCATGCGGGTGAAATAGTCCCATGCGAGGCGGATGACCTCATGCGGGTCCACATGACCTATGCGGGTGAAATAGTCCCAGGAGTAGGATTGCTTAATGATACTACGGGCGAGTGACCCTGTTTTGATCATGAGCCTCCTATTTTTATGCTGTAAAGTTTATACTTGTTACTCTCATTGTTAGTAAGGCACAGTGCACTGTAATTTGATTATCATCCATGACTCCAGCTCTATTTAGACTTATGATATTATTACAGTATTTTCCAGTTTTACATACTAGGTACATATTGTGTCTCGACTTCTTCTGGGCTGCGTTACGCCTGCAGTAGGGGTAGCGGTGGTGGATCCTCATTCTTAGGATCTTTGATCAGTGTCGAAGCTCCATTTCTCGGAGGCTTGACTTTTAGTGCAGTTCTCACGATGTTGTAGATATTATGTACATTCAGGGGTACGACGGGGCCCCGTCCCGTCATAGTTGTTACAAACTCTTAGAGGCTTGTAGTCCTGTTATAAATTGGGTTGTAAAGGATGTAACTGTTCAGTTTTTGTTATATTTATATTTACGGAAAGGTAGCCATTTTGGGTTAGCCTGTTTCATATTTTATATGGTTTCTTGTTTATGAGTTTACTTCCGCTGGTTTTCTCTGACGTTGTATCACAAGGGTGCCCGGGGTAAGGCACCAGTCACGGGCCCGAGGTCGGGTCGTGATAATATATATCATAGGACTCGAACCCAAGTAAGTATGTATATATTATGTGACTCGAACCCAAGTAAGCATGTATATCGTGGGACTCGAACCCACGTAAATATATGGAATAATATAATGTCATGGGACTCGAACCCGCATCATGGAGAGCTAATCCATGGAATAATAATAAATCGGGAGTTGATCCCGCCTAGGACTCGAACCCAAGTAATATAATAATAATAGCCGGGACTCGAACCCGGAACATACTGTATAGTGTCAGCCCTCTATGTGAGAGACTCGGTGAATGTGTAATAGGACTCGGCACGAGTAGATATCATGAGCAACTATATGCAATTTGAAATCATCTTTGACTTTCGATAATATCATCATAATACACTTTTTACTGAAATCATAGGCACTTGTCATAACAATTTTCTTTTATAACTAACTCTGTAGAAAATCATGTACGTTCGCCGTACTTTTATTAAAATCAAGTCAAATGAAAGTTTTTCACAAGTCGTGCCAAAAATCGGGAAAAAGAATTTTCACAAAATCATGCCAAAGAAAGAATAGTCTCACATACCTTTTAAGCGAGCAAATCAACTAAATGCTAAGATATGCATCGTCTAGTATGTCAACCTATAACAATGACAATACGTTCGTCAATTCTACGGTCTCTAACGTAAGTTATTCAAATAACGACTTCTTATTTCTATAAAAATTTGGGCAACACTTCCTTTGTTTATGTGCGTATCCACAATTTACCAATATCCAAATCAACCAGCAATTCAAATCCAACCAACAATCCAAATCAAACCAACAATCCAAATCAACCCAATAATTCAAATTAAAGCAATAATCGCTATCATTTCCATATGTAGTCGGAATTATCTAAACATTCCATTAATCAACTTCAATAACCAAGAGAATTTATATACTTATTTCATGTCATTCCAAATTCTTAATCAGATAAAGAATAGTCCATGAGAACAACTCACACTTTAGTTGACAATGAGAGGGAAATGTGAAGCTTTTCTACACTTTCTTATACTTTAATTCCTTTAGGACTTACGTAAGCAATTACCATATTGTTCATGCATATTCTTAATGAAATTTCTAGCATTATTATACCACCAAATCAGCCCCTAAACAATCCCTAAGTCTCGACGATGAGGTCCGACAATTCCTTAAATGTTATGGACCAAAAACACATTACCTTAGCTCTTCTTTTAACTCTTTAACACCCAATTCGTATTTCACTAATTCCATATAACATGTACAACTTAAAACCATCAAGATTTCCTTTCGAGTTCATCATGAAATTAGTAAGCATATTACAATACAACAATCAAACTTAATGTATACAAAACAGTCCCAAACGGCGTATGTATCTCAATATAGTCACATACATTACCATATTTCCAATTCCATCTTAACACAAATTCATATCTTCACTTACAACACATGCAATTTCATTTAAACTATAAAAAGAAGAATTGTATACCTTGAATTCGTCCAAAACAGTCCCTAAAATCTGATCACTGCCCAACCCCCGATACCCGCGGTTTCGTCGGCTTTTCTTCGCCAAATGAACGTCGTTTCAACTCCAATCCAATATGCATGAATCCCACAATGTTAATCCATCATTTATGCATGTTTTCCTTCAAATTTTATCCCAATTTTTTCGAAAAATTGGGGTTGGAAATCGGCAGCAGTGGCGTTAATTGCCCACTGTTTTGCCAGATTTTTACCCCCCTATTTGTGTGCTTTAGGTTTGGAAATTTTGTGTGGGATGATTTAGTCTACTAAGATGGAGTAAGAACCTTTTTTTTCTTGCTAGGGAAGGGGGAGAATTCGAGCAAGGTAAGGGAGATAAGGGAGGGGGAAATCAGATTTGTTTTAAGTGAGAATGAGCTTAATAGGGCAATTTAAATTCCCATTTTTCAGATTTTTAATACTACAAACTAGTCCCCTTACAAATTACACTTTTCCCCTCTAAGTGTCTACTAACTAGATTAATTCCCCCAAGTAGTAAATAAAGCTTAAATTCCACTCCTTTAATCTTAAATCCCGTTTCCTTTAATTCCCGGAAATTTCCATAAAGTCTCGGCTTTCTCATGTCATAATTCTTATAATAAATAATAATCCTCAATAAACATATATATAACTTATTATTTTAGAGTTTAGACTCTCACCGACGTGCCTGTAACTTGTATAATTATATCTTGTTTCCATTATCCGAACATTAACCTTAATGACGTTCTTAATCTTTGTTTTAACTTACGAGGTGTAACACCCTTGCCCTTCATCTTCTTCCCGACAGTTCTGCGGCACCGTTCTCATCTCATCCCGCGTCCCGAGGCACGCTCTCGAATAATAGAAACCCTTGCAATGGATGGAATTTTCAAACCTAAATGACTATTTAACCTATCCGTTTCAATTGTCCCTTTCCCTGTCCCTCAACCCGCATGATGCCTTGTCCGACCCTAATTAGAAAGTGATGAATATAATTCTAATATTGATAATAAAATGTGGGACGTCGTACCCCATCCACCTAATGCTAACATTATTCGTTCTATGTAGATTTTTAGATATAAAAAGAAATTTGATAGTTCTTTTGAGAGGTACAAGACTTGTCTTGTAGGTGATGATAGGTCTCAACAGGTGGGAGTGGACTGTGATGATATATTCTGCACGCAACCATCTGTACCATCCTCAAACGTATTTTACGATACGTCCAAGGTACACTTCACTTCAGATTGCATCTATACAAGGCCACACTCACTAATCTCACTACTTATTCTGATGTTGAGTGGGGTGGATGTCCTGACAGCTGACACTCCACGTCTGGTTATTGTGTTTTCCTCAGAGATAACATATTGTCTCGATCTTCCAAAAGGCAACCTATAATATCCCAATTCAGTGCAGAAGCAGAGTACAGATGTGTAGCCAACATCGTCTCTGAGTCTTGTTGGATCTGTAATCTTCTACTTGAGCTTCACTACCCGATTCAAAATGCAACACTGGTCTACTGTGATAATATTAGTGCGATATATCTTTCCGGTAATCCCGTCCAACATCAGCACACAAAACATATTGATATGGACATTCATTCATTTGCGAAAAAGTGGCTCGTGGTCAAGTTCGTGTCCTTCCAGATATTAGATTGCCGACATCTTCACCAAAGGACTTCCGTGCATACTATGGGATGATTTTCGAGCTAGTCTCAGTGATCGTGAACCTCCCGCTTCGACTGCGGGGGTGTAATAGAATATTTCTCAATATTCTTTCCTTAATTGTATTAATTGTATATCTCCTATTTTATGTAGAATTATAATTCTTTTTATAATTAGCTTAATTAATTACTATAAAAGTAGATATTATTGTAACCTTTATATACATATTTATTGTAAATCATTCCATCTCCTCACACCAAAGAAGATACTAAAAGGTTTAATCCAAAATGCAGTATTTATATTATATAAAAAAAGATGACCTTAAGAGTTTCAAATTAAAGATTATATCTATAATTTAATAATAATTAAATAGCAAATGGTTATATGTAAAATAAATAGATCTTGCATTTTAATATATTTCATGATCCAAGCTTATCATTTGCAATTACTTTCATTGTTTTATACTTGGACCTTGCTAATACGTTTCGTCCATATTGATTGCAAGTATTTGAGAATCAAAATTTGGTAAGTTTTGGACCCTATTCATTAATTATCTAACACAATACTTTCTAAAACATCGCATATTATCTCCTACTTAAAACAAAAAAGAAAGATTATTTTTTTAAACATCGTTTTCATACTTAATTTAATATACCTGCCCGGACAAAAATTGTGATAGAACGGTAAGTACTTCTTCATTCTTGACTAGAGTTTTCGAATTTGAGTTTTTGATATAGGATTACTTTTATTAAAGAGCGATTTATCCCTCAATTGACGTTAATTCGAATTTAATCGAGCCTTAATATGAGCTCCGAATAACGAATGAAATATCAATAAAAAATAAAGATCCAAAATTTTGCCAAGTTAAATAGTACTTTTTATGTCCCAATTTATGTGTCATCATTTTCTTTTTAGTATGTTCCAAAAAGAATATCATTTTTTTATTTTTAAAAATAATTTAATTTTATAAGATAGTTTACAGTTATACAAATTTCTAAAATATATTTTAGACTTTTTATTTTTTTTTATTTTTTTCGTGTTCAAATAATATCACATAAGTTGAAACGGGGGAGTATAGATTTTTCTTTAAAAAAATAAGTACAAAGTGGTTATGATAACTGTCACTTGCTTTTGTCAGCACACAAAAATTAGTGGTCTTTCTTAGTTGATTTTCCTCAAAGCAAGAGAATTAGTGGCACATATATGTTCCTACCCCACATACCTCCGATTTTTTTTTTACTTATTCACTATATCAAAATAAATTTTCACTTTTATATGTCTATTTTGACATATAGATAATTTTTTTTTTAATTTTATTTTATCCTTAATATTTATTACTCATTTTCCAAGTCTATTAAGATAATAAATCAATTAATATGAATATCATGATAAAATACATACTTTATTTATAAGTAATTTTTAAGGAACATGCAAAACCAATAATAAACAAGTAAAAGTGAACGGAGAAAGTAATAATTAATATAAAACATAGTGCATTAAAAAATTTACCGCTAGATAAGGACACTATTGACCTCCCTTATTACTTGTGTGGTCTATCTAAAGTTAATTACCTACCTCAACTACTAACAACAATAGCATATCGAAGTGAAATTTCGCACATACCTACTGAAGTTAATCACCACACCTATCTTAAGGGGTGTACACCGGTCCAAAATCGGATCGGACCGGACCGAAAAATCGGAATCTTCAATAATAAAGGACCGGAGACTGGACCGGTTTTCCGATCCGAAAATGTACACAACTACTGAAAGTTCAATAATAGGACTTTTTATCTTTTACTTTTTGATAGTTTACAAATTATACAATTTTCTTTTTTTTTTCTTTTTAAAATCTTTCAATGTGGTAATAGGCCTATATATAACATGGTAAGTGAAGATAGTGGAAGAAGAACACTAAACTGAAATACTCTACACGCAGCAAGAATTGCATCATTCACTTCATATTTATTTGTGTTCTTGAATTGTCCACCTACCTTTTTTCTACGTTATATAAGGAGGAACTTTCTTCTCCAACTCAAAATATATCAACACTTTATCATCATTCTTATAGGGTAATTTTGGTTTTGAACTTATCAAAAAGAATTCTTGTTTTCTTGAACTATAATTTTTTTTGTTATTGTCCTTCATAAGTAAGTACTCCTCAGTCCCAATTCATGTAATTTCTAATTTGTTTCATATATTGTGAATAATTAAATATGTAGACTTATAATATATAGTGACTAATCTTGATTTTTTTTTAGGAATGATCAGAAAGATGATAGCCCTATTTGGAATTGTGATCTTGGGACTGATTTATAGGGCAATTATGCCACCACCTCCAAAGATGTGTGGTTCACCTAAAGGACCTCCAATTACAGCACCAAGAGTGAAGCTATCTGATGGGAGATATTTGGCCTATAAAGAAAATGGTGTACCTAGAGACCTAGCAAAACACAAATTTGTTTTCATCCATGGCTTTGATTGTGTTAGACATGATGTTGCTTTGCTCACCACTATTTCTCCTGTATGTATCATCTTACTTGTTTCTTTTTCTTTTTTCTTACATAAGTTTTAAGGTTGTTTATATTTTTTTTATTTTCACCTGGTATTGGGTATCCCTTTTGGGCCGACTAGTCAGGATTCGTATAAAGAAGTCCCGGGGCCTGATTAATCAAGATTCGTGTTGGAGAGTCCCACTTTGAGGCCAATTAATTATGATTCACATAGGAAAGTCCTATATTGGCGCCCTGACTAATCAGGATTCGAAAGTCTTACTTTGGGCCGACTAATGATAATTCGGGTCGGAAAGTCCCATTCTGGGACCAACTAATCAGGATTCGGGTCGAAAAGTCCCACTCTGAGCCCGACTATTCAGGATTTGTGTCAGGAAGTCCCACTTTGGGACTTGACTAATCAAGATTCGCATCCGGAAGTCCCATTTTGAAGCCTGACCGATCATGAGTCGGGTCGGAAAGTCCCACTCTGGCAGGATTCACGTCAAGAAGTCCCACTTTGGAGGTAAAGAGCTCCCGACTAAAGTCGACTCCATTTATAGGGATCGAACTGAAATTTCTGGTTAAGGACGGAGGGTACCCGACCACAAACTGGTGATTTTAAGGTTGGTTTTAGTTGTGATATGGATATAATTGTGGCTGCATGTGTGTTATGGTTGCAGGAGGTTATGCAGAGTTTGGGAATATATATTGTGTCAATTGATAGACCTGGTTATGGAGAAAGTGATCCTCATCCAAAAAGAACACCAAAGACCTTAGCTCTTGATATAGAGGAATTAGCTGATTATTTGGAGTTGGGATCTAAATTCTATGTTATTGGATTTTCCATGGGTGGACAAGCTGTTTGGGGCCTTCTCAAGTATATTCCTCACAGGTACTGTTAAATTTGTATTACTAGTATAAGTTGATATTTTATTTAGAGAAAGTAGGTCAATTATTGGGTGACAATTGGTTTCTATTTTTCAATATGGTGTTCCCGCCAATTTGCCCGTACCTCGATTATTTCACGCCTAAGAAAATGAGACGAAAATCTTCTGACTTGGCTTGATTCTTCCTTAGAGATGGCAATGGATCCTGGACCCGATCTGGATCCGGTGGATCCAAATCCGTTTTATAGGATATGAATATTCAAAGTTTGGACCCGACGGATCCGGATCGGACTCGGATCCGTTTATGATGGATCGGATCTGGATCTGGATCTTGTCTTTGAGATCCGTATCCGGTCCAGATCCGACCCGTGAATCCGTTTTTTATTAAATTAATTATACATTTATTATTTATATATCATGACACCGAATCCTTTGTAATCTTAATTTTATTTTATATTCAAAGGGCCGAAGGCCATTATTTTTTTAATTGAGACACGTTTTGCGTGTTATTCTTTAATCATTATGTTAATCATTTATGTGGTACTTATGTAGTAGCTTAGGTATTGAGAGGATTGTTTCTCACTACAGCAATAGCCAATAGGCATAACAATTGTCAACAATGTCATTTAGTCCTAATTTACGGATGCATTCCCATGATTCCGTTAAATTAAATTGACTCTTTTTCTAGAAAATTTGGACTGATTAGAAGGTATAACTTAATAATTAGTCACTTTGATTTGGATCCAGATTCGATCCGTGGATTCGGTGGATCCGATGGATCTGAATTTGGATATGATTTTATGGACCCTATGGATCTGGATCTGGATATGGATACATGTATGTAAAACGGATCTGGATCTGGATTTAGTAGGATCCGGTCCAGATCCTACCCGTTGCCATCTAGTAGAAATTGATTTTTCAGTGAAACTAGTTTAGTTCATTAGATTTAACTTATATACATATACACTGACAATACAAAGAAGTTTTACAATATTAGTCATGTTAATATGTTGTAATTTTATTTTAGGTGACCCTGTCAATGTATGTTAATTATATTTTAAGTTACCCGATCGATGCTTAGAAGTTAAACTCTAAATATTTTTGGCGGCGGATTGGGGCTCTTTTTTCAATACAATTATGCAATATTCAGCTGTTTATACTTTTGTTTCTATTTGTAAAATTATGATTCATCTGCATAGTGTTTTCATTTTTAACTGAGACATTTTTGGAAATGTGTAACAGATTGGCTGGAGCAATTCTGCTAACACCTCTGACTAACTACTGGTGGGGTAGTTTTCCTGCAAACTTGACTAAAGAATCATACTACGAACAACTTGTACAGGATCAATGGACGGTTCGGATTTCTCACTATCTTCCATGGCTGACTTACTGGTGGAACACTCAAACGTGGTTTCCTGCTTCCAGTGTTGCACAGTGTAGTGAAGATATTCTATTTGAGCAAGACAGAGTACTAATGCCTGTCTTTGATTCATATCAGAGTAAATATCGGGTGAGCACTCCTTTATCTTCTTAGCATATCCTCATTTTATTGCACGCAGCTTTTATTAGTGGTTGATCTAACAGTTGACTTGCGAGTTCAGTAGAATTCAGTGCTTCAACGTCGAACCTTATATATGTGTGAAAAAACAAGAATAGATAAAGTTAGATAGAATGTATAACTCACTCTTTTAACTCAGAACTCACACGTATAAATACTAGAATCAACATTGCTCAGGATTTTACAATAATAAGTCAATTTGGGCAGAAAATAGGTTAGCTATGAAAAGTGGTCATTGACAGTTTCATATCATTATTGTACTCCACTGCTCAATGACTTAAATCACTTGATATTTTCTTCACGTTATATGCACCGCCAGTGTATAGGTTTATTGCATCATTGGCGACACTAGTCAACGCTTATAGTAACCTGTAAGATAGAGTCATTAACTTGCTATAACTAGTTAAATTGCACTGATAATGTAAAATTTTCTTTACAATCTCATTGTAAGTAACTTAACTCCACAATGATACGTGCCGATTTTGATTAGCAAATTATTTTTGCCTAATGCATACTAGCAACTAACAAGGACTGAACTCTGAGTTCTGTTTTGTTCTATTCCTGATTGAGGTTAGGACCTGGTAAGACAGCAAGGCGAGTATGAGTCGATCCACCGCGACCTAATGATAGGTTTCGGGACATGGGAATTCGATCCGATGGAACTAGAAAATCCCTTCCCTAATGGCGAAGGATCCGTTCACATTTGGCAAGGCGATGAAGACGGTCATGTACCAGTCAAACTACAACGATTCGTCGCACAGAAACTACCGTGGGTTCACTATCATGAAATGAAAGGTGGAGGTCACATGTTTCCATGGGCTGAAGGAATGGGAGATAAAGTCATGAAGACTTTCTTACTTGGAGAGCCCTTTTACTATAAATGCAAATAAGTTGTATGATGCAAGTAATAGATAAAGTTCATGAAGGCTTTCTTACTTGTATAGCCCTTTGTTCTATAAAACTATACTATGGGGCTTATTTAGTATTGGTTTCAATGACTCTTATGTCATTGTACAAATTTGAATATTTGTTAATAATTAAGTACTAAGTACTAGCTCTGTCATTGTGTTCAGGTAGGGAGTGTTAGAAACTTAGAATAATAATGTGTAATATCAATGTCATTACTAGCTCTGCTTGCTCTCCGTGTAGTAGATATTGTAATGTTTTAGTCTAAATGATAGTACAATATTTATGTACCAACTTGATTAGCAAATACTTAAAGCTATTCCTTTTGGCCATTTTGACTTTTTGAACCGATGTGACTGAAAACGACTCTAACACTACACTTATTTAAACGAAAATGGGAAAAATAATAATTAAAAATGACTCAAAAAGCGTATACAAAATACGTCTAACAGTATCCATATACTACCCATTATCGGGTTGTCGAGAAGTCAATGTGACGAATGTCAGGCCCAAACTGGATTGGGAGAGGGCTGAAGCGGACTGCTGGGCTCCAGAAAGTCGGACGCTATGGCCCAATGATGGGCCTGAAACGGACTGGTAGGCTGCCATGAAAATATTTATTTATTATGATTTTTTTTTTCGGGTAGAAAGACAGAGAGGCTACAACTGTTTCTCGGACAGAAAAACAGAAAGATTGTTTCTCAGGCAGATAGACAAAGATCTCTGCTTTGGGAGAAAGGTTGTTTCTCGGGCATAGAGCAAGTTTGAAAGAAGAAAGGTTGTTTCTTGTAGGTTTAGAAGAAAGGATGGCTTTTCTTCTGACATGTTTTGCCGAACAAAGGGACAACTCTATTGTTCTGTTTGAGAAAAACAGAGAGGACATGTGCATCTTTCTGTTCTCGGGAAAGAAGAAACCGAGGGGAGGAAAAAAATTAAATAAGGTTTAGGTTTTCACTTTGATATCATTTAAGTTTGTATTAATCTTTCTTTTTAGAAGACTTTCTCATTAATACAAATATATAGTGTATAATGTGAAATCTTAATATAATAAGGATTCTATAACTACCATAATTATACATAACTAAATATAACACAATATATGTAGTATAATATATTTGTACACTTTAATAGATGAAAATGCCAGCTACCTTTTTTCAAATATAATCATATGAAATCGGTACTTATTGGCTCGACTAATTCATACTCGTCGTGTGTAGGTGGTGCTCGTTAATTAAAGATGGAAGTGCTCTCTTCTAAGAGTTTCTCCATTTCAAGTTGAACTCGACAAAGGCGAATTCAAAATTCAAAATTTATGAATTTCTACAAGTTCTCAGCACAATATTTATTGATATTTAGTAAATTTCTTAATATATATTCAGAATCTGGACAAAAGTAACTGATTCACATGAATACGTAAACGGTGCTCTAGATCCGCTCTGAAACCTCTAATTAAGGGGCGAAAGAATATCATTCATCTACTAAACCCCTCAGTACTCTGGAAAGCAATTTTTTCCTGCAGTAATGAGAAGAAAAAATCAATTTATTCTGAAAAGTCCATTAAATCAATAAATACTGGAGGGCATCCCTTCAATGCATTTTCCTACTTGACACAAGATTAGAAGATAAGAGCTAGTTTGTTGTTAATACAAGAGCTAAAATAAATTCAAATAATTATGAGAATTTTGAGTTAGTTGTCATAAAATTGTAGTTTTTTATCCCTCTATTGTCGATACTATATGTTTTTTTTTATAATTACTGTTTAATTTTCAGAATGTTTTTTCCATAGATGTTAGAGTACTTTGCCTTGGTTTCTTTACTTTTATTTTTTTTCGAACTAATTTCATTTGTGTGCCTTGAGTCGATGGTTTATCGGAAACGACTTCTCTACCTCACGAAGTAGGCAGTGGTGAAGGTAGGATTCCGGGCTAGGGGGAGCCTATTTTGGTCTAGAAGGAGCCTATTTTGGGGAAGCCTATTTTGGTCAAGGGGAGCGAAAAATGGAGGACTTTTGGTCTAGAGGGAGCGAAAAATTAAGGACTATATTGTAATATCATAAATATTACTAGTAGTATACTAGAAAAATTTTAAATTTGAAGGGGAGCCCGGACCCCCCTGGCCACCATGTAGCTTCGCCCCTGGAAGTAGGGGTAAGATCTGCGTATAATCTACCTTCTCCAGATTTCATTGATGGAATAACACTGAATATGTTGTTGTAAAGTTCTAGGTGCGACAATTTAGTTTTACACTTTTTACAACCGCTCAAAAGTCAATTAATTGCAAGATTTGTCCTTCAAATGGGCTGGTCTTTAATTTTTTGCGCCTCAAATAGAACTTATGTCTATTAAGACATAAGTAATTTAAAGGACTGAACACAAATTGTGTCGAATTTCTTAACATATATAATATAGCGAAATGACGATATAAAAAATATATAATATAACATAAAAATATTGGCCTTTATAGAGAAACACAATTGTATTACAGTATGTATAGAGAGTTCATATTACCACCAAAGCTAAGATTGTGGTTGGGTAATAGATTCTCCTTCATCCTTAATTAGAGAACTCAAGTTTGAGTCTTAAAAATAGAATCTTCTTTGATAGAAAATGCTTTATCTTAAAGTGAATTTTTTTATACGAATTGAGATTAGTCGGGTCCAAAACTAAGTTTGAAATGGTTTTCCAATATATAAACAACCAAGGACTATTGGTGGAGGCCCTTTCAACATTTCATATATATCTCAAATCTGCTTCTGCTTGCTTTTGTTTGTTAAGGAAGAAGCATATTATTTTTTATTTTTTTTTGATGACCCAGGTATCGGGAACCCTCATTCCCCCCTATTGCTAGTACCTGTACACAAGCAGTCTTTGGACTCACAGGCGATGGGACCGCTCTTGAAGACCACCACTGGTAAATCGCGGGATGTGCGCGTGTCGATGTCTGCGTCCAGCGGATCAATCATACTGGTCGACCCTCGCGGACATATGCGGAGAATCAAACCCATGGCTGCAGCGTGTCCGCGGCTTTTAGCGCCCAGACTTAATCACAAGTATATCTGAGGCGATGTCACAGTGAGAATCGAACACGTGACCCTAGGCCACCCTGACCTTCGCCAAAGTTCGAACGATTCGGACAGGAAGAAGCATATTATTGTATGTATAGTTTATAGTTTGTTTGCTTTCTTTCATAAATTGAATAATGTACCATTGCCAAAGTACATTATTAAATTTGACATATACTTGACAAAGCACCTACTGCACTAGTGGGATTTATTTGAAATGGAAGTTTAAGGGTATTAAATGTGCGGATTAAACTAAATTTGACGAATTTAAACTCAAATGGACTAAATTAATAAATTAGTTAATTATTTATATCAAAATATAACTTACTTTGAGATGAGTTGAGTCAATGACTAAACAATGGATTATAGCCCAAATCGTCTAACTCTTACATAATTTTAATTCCTTTATTCATTTTTTTATATAATTTGCTTAATTACCTCATAACATGATAGGGCTAATTTTAGGATTGAAGCAATTGAATATTGATTGGATGTTTCTTCTGACAAGCAATTGAATATTAATTAAATGTTTCTTCTGACAATGAATTAATAATGCATTTGTGATATTATGAAATATTGAGAATATCAAATAAAGTGGTGGTTGGGTAGAACTTTCAATGTTGAAAACCGTTGTTCAACAACCCAAGTTGACTGAAATATGTCTCTAAATTCACACTAGAAAGTTAAATTGACAAAATGAGAAAGAAGAAAGATCCAGGGTATGTTTGAATTAGCGGTGAACGGAATTGATTCTGCCAGAATTTATTTATATTTGGATGCAACAATGTAAAAGTTATTCTTATAATTGATTTATATTTGAATAATTTTTATCAAAATGACTTTTGAATGTAGAATTACCAAAATGGACATACAGATAAATAAAAATTACTATATATATAAATAGATGGAAATATGTAAATAAAAATTACAAATAGTTAATAGAATTTAAAGTGCAATATAATACTTAAATATTAGTAGAATATTATTATAATACTAATTTAAAGTGCAAATAGTATTTAAATATTATTACAAAAATAATATTTAATATTTAACTTGTTGATACTTCAACTTGAGTATATTTATTTCTTGTTTGTTCAAAATATAATATATATTATTAATAATATTCGGAGTATTTGAAAGAAGACAATAGAAAAAGGAGAATGATACTCCTCGTATAATCGGACACCGTTAGGATGTTTGAATAATTTTTTTTATAACAATATCAATTAAAAAAAATAGTTGAAGCCAAATGAGTTGCACTAATCTCATTCCTAAGTACGAGAAATGTCATAAAATTAACAATAACATACTCAAAATAAAACATGAGTAATATATTTGATTTTTTTAGTAATTATTTCTAGATATTTAAAGATGGTAATGAAAGTTGTATATTTGATTTTTTTTATTAATTATTTTTAGATATTTAAAGAGAGTAATGAAAGTGGATAGAATTATTGATGAAAATTAAAGTGAGTAATAAAGGAAAAAATAAAATTCAAATTGAAATAAATGGCAAAATTTATTCTGCCAGAATGGCCAGCCAAACATCTTTAATTTCTGATTTTCACGAAAGTAGGTACCCAAAATATTTTGGGTACCCAAAAACCAATCTAAACATGCACTAATCTTGTATCTTTTTGAACAACTTTTGACTTTTTTCATGTTTTACTTTAGACATGTGTTTTAGGTTTTCTTTTTTGCTTTTGATACTATATAAATCTTTATTGAGACCTGACTAAATTTAAATTTATTCTGAAAAATTCTGCATTGGGACAATGAATGCAAGAAAGGTGTCTATTACTTCTTGTTTTCCCTATTCGATGCCTGACACCTTCATTAGAGTCCGATTAAACTCAAATTCGTGCTAGAAGTTCCGTCTTAAGGATAAGCGCTTCCTAACAAAGATCGTCTTTGAAAGAAAGTTAAATTGACTTAATATGTGTCGCAGAATTCACACTAGACAGTTAAATCGACAAACTGAGAAAGAAGAAAGATCTAAGTCTTACATCTTTTTTTCTCCTTTTTGATAGGAGTCTGATTAAATTTGAATTAATTATGAAAAATCCTACATTGGACGGATGAATGAATGCAAGATATGTGCCTTTTACTTTTCTTTTTTTTCTATTCGATGTCTGACAAATTCATTGAGACTCAATTAAATTCAGATTCGTACATAGAAGTTTCATATATGGATAAAACACTTCCTAACAAAGACGATTATATATCTAAAGTTCGAAACAAAAACCTCTAATTAAACATGTGTATTTTTAATTTTATATACATATTTACGATTAAAATAAAGTTAAATATATTTTTACCTTAATTTTAACTGTATTAGTTTGATGTAAATACGAGTAAGCTTTGACTAATTAAAAGCTGCCTTGCCAATTCATTTTGACAGGAAAGCACATGTCGAGAATAAAAACAACAGTTGTTTGAATATTGACAAAATCCTTAATTCTTTATTAATTTCTGGTGAATTATGAAACCAAATATAAATAAAATAGTGCTGAACACCAAACCAAAATGTGAAATGTCTGATAATGATTAGTTGATAACCTTACCAAATAGACCTTTGAAAGTTTCTTGATTATTGTGCTTTAAATTCTTTGAGGGAAGAAAACTATGGCAACAAAAATGAGCAAGAAAATTTCTGCAGCATCAGCAAGGTCTCATACTAGAAAGATTCAGCAGAAAAGTTCTATTCCTGTTCCTTCAGGTGCTCAATCTTTCATCTTATTTTTTATTTTTTTGTCATAGGAGATTTTGTTATTAGAATGCCATTTACTGTCTCGTGTTGTTCGCTTAGCCTACTGTATTGTTATAGTTACGGTTCTCTTTTTCTTTTTGACCTACTTTGAATTGCTTTATGTTGAGTTGAGGTCTATCGAAAATAACTTCTCTATCTTTCAAGATAGGAGTAAGGTCTACGTACGCTCTACTCTCTCGGAGAGACCACACTTATGGAATTACCCTGAGTATGTTGTTATTGATGATGACCAAATGATAAGTTTACCAGCAATTATTAGAAAGTTGTGATTTTTATTTGAATTTGTTCACATATTGAAGAAATGTTGTTGATGGGTTAATCTTGATATGTCTGTATAATTTGCTGATTAATGTAGAATATGATATTGGGTTCGAAGTTCCACATATTTCTCCTTTGAAGTATTCATATCTCATAATCTAAAGGCTTAAGCAGTTAGATATATATAACACACACTTTTATTTACTTAATTATAATATATTTTTTCACGTGCAAGCATGATTCTTTTTCATTGGTCAAATAGAGGCGGGGCTGAGATTTTAATTTTATGGTTCTTGATTAGAACATCGACTTTAAATGTTAATAACTGAGTTCTAAATTTAAAATATGTACATATTTAATGCATTTCTTAACAAAAAGACATTATTTAAGCAGAAGTTGTTGGGTCCGACCTAACGCGTATATAAGCTTCTACCTCCACTTCGGAGGCTGAAAAATCTTTAATAATGAGTGGCGGTGGAGCTTGATACTAAAACCTCATCTTGTTCTAACATGTGAAGTGTGTGACCATCACGTTTAAATGCTTAAGCGGTTTGAAAAATTACACTTTTATTTACTTAATTATAAATGACATCTTTATAGGAACTTGATGTGAAGAATTTAGCATATATTCTAATCTAGAGTTCACTAGAATTTTTGTAACAACTTGAAAGTGTGGTTAAAATTGTTTGAGTTGCTAATATACTAGCCTACAATCTTCTAAAAATCATAACAACTATGTTGCTCGGACCCTTTAAAAATATTATCGCACCCCTGTCGGATCCTTAAAAATGCATAGCTTTTGGAGGATCGACACACATTCTGTTGTATTTTTGAAGAGCCCGAGCAACATAGCATAAAAGTTGTTGTGGCAAAGCTAGTTAGATATGAAAGGCTTTCTAATGTTGTATTGAAAATAATCCGACCCGCAAAGACCATGATTGAGAATTGTTTGATCGTCTTTCTCCGAGGAAGAGTAGAAATATAATCAACTTGAATTCGGGAACATA
This sequence comes from Przewalskia tangutica, assembly GCA_029844215.1. Classification (NCBI taxonomy): domain Eukaryota; kingdom Viridiplantae; phylum Streptophyta; class Magnoliopsida; order Solanales; family Solanaceae; genus Przewalskia; species Przewalskia tangutica. The sequence continues at coordinate 1,484,597 of CM056732.1, forward strand.
TTTATACATACAGATCGCTAGCTAAGAGTCCTAGAATAACTTAAGTACAGAGAATAACAATCCTATGCAAACTAGGCCACAAGTAAACCAATTGGTAATATACAGCCGAACGTTATACTTATACTTCTTCAACATACTATTATTGTTCAAAGAGTGTTCTGTTTTCTGCATGTTTTCATGATTTTAAGATTTCATTGCAAGATGAAAAAGACAAAACTTTCAGGGATGTTTGGGAAAATTCTAGCGGTCCTCTTAGTCGGCTTCTTGGCATATGCTTATCGCGTAATGCAGCCTCTTCCACCAAAGATTTGTGGCACCCCCGATGGCCCTCCCATCACAGCACCTAGAATAAAACTAAGTGATGGGCGGCACTTAGCTTACAAAGAGCATGGCGTACCGAGAGATCAAGCAAAGCATAAGATCGTGTTCATCCACGGGTACGATTCTAACAGACACGACGCTGTTGTTGCAACTGGCCTCTCTCCGGTAACTCTCATCCGTCCACCTAAATTTTTTCTTCATTTGTTTTACTTATACAGTCAGACCTCTTTATAACAGTCATCCTCTATAATAACATTTCATAATAACGGCCAAGTTTCCTTTGAAACCGACTTTCATATCATGTTATATTATATATTCTCTATAACATCATCTCGATATAACAATAAAAAAGTATCCAGACAAACGACGTTGTTATAGAGAGGTTTGATAGTACACCCTTTTAAGGTCTTATATCTTTTTGTGCTAATAAAATTGTTGTTTTGACAGGAGGTTACTGAAAGCTTGGGAGTATACATTGTTTCAATTGATAGGCCTGGTTATGGAGAAAGTGATCCTAATCAGAAACGAACAGTAAAGAGCTTGGCTTTTGACGTACAGGACCTTGCTGATCAATTAGGACTCGGGTCCAAATTCTATGTTATTGGATTTTCGATGGGGGGACAAGCTGTTTGGACCTTGCTCAAATATATTCCTCACAGGTACTTATATTATTCCTTGTACAGAGAATTAGCCCAAATATAAACCTCTGTGTAATGTTGATTTTTTCGTAAAATAGCTAGTCTTAGATTCAATAACTAATAGATATTGGAACAGTTTCTCTTTTTTCTCCGGTAGTTATCAGTTTCATCCATCTTATATTAGACTATATGGATTCATTTTAAGGTTCTTAGCGTCGAATATATTGTATTTTTTAAAGTATGAGTTCAAATATACTATTTGTTGCAATTTTAGTGATTCTTCACACATAAATTTATGCTCCACGTTGAAAGTACCGGGTTCAGATACATTATTTTTGCAATTTTAGTGAACTTTTACACATAAATTTATGCTCCACGTCAAAAGTACTGGGTTCATATGAACTCGGTGTTGTAATGCTGCATCCGCTCTGTATAAGCTCACTTGTGTGATATGTGAATAGATTGGCTGGAGCAGCTCTTCTAGCACCGGTTACTAACTACTGGTGGCCTAACTTCCCCGCTAACTTGTCCAACGAAGCGTTCAGCCATCAGCTTACACAGGATCGATGGAATCTTCGCGTTGCTCACTACCTTCCGTGGCTTACAAACTGGTGGAACACTCAGAAATTTTTTCCTGCTTGTAGTGCTGCTTCTTACAACCCCGGTGTTCTTTCTTCCCAGGACCTAGAACTAATTCCCAAGTATCGCGCCAGAAGAGATCTTTATGTAAGTGCTTTTCTCTTGTGATCATACCTTCCGTCGCACTGCATGAACAGATAATGTGTTTGTTGAGTAATTAACATTTAGTTGTGGCTTGTTCGTCTCGTTATCTTATGACATACTAGCTGTAAACTATTAATGTCATCAGTGATAACCAAAATTTTCATGAGATTCACACAGGCATAAGCCAAAGGAATTCAACATTTACTATATTATATATACATAAAAATAATTATGACGTTATATATACCGTGCAATTTTCCTGTGTAGGGGTTCAGATGAACCCCTTGCACCCCCCTAACTCTGCCCTTGGATGTCATTAGTTATACCTGTTTAGAAATCCAATATGTTACTTATGTTTCTAACTTATTCACCTACATATTATCTATAAACAACTTTCCCTGGTAAATTTCCAAATCTAGGAATTAACGCGTGTTTATCTTCAAAATTTTCCAGCACTCAAGACAATATTTGCTTGATAGAACAAAGATTACTTCTCCAGTTTTACTACTGAAATCCATATTTCTGTTGAGTGTGCCTTTGAACAGTCACAGTACATGGAAGAATTTAAATATTTGGCATATGTTGATTTATTTTTTAGAGAGATCCCATCTTTTATCATTCCTATGTCAAAAGTTTGAGGTAAGTAGAATCAAAATATCCTTTAAGAGTGATAAAGTTTTAGCTGATCAGCTATGAAATCTTAGTTAGATGTGAGCACACGAGTGGTAGTAGTTTTCTCTGGATAAGGGGAGGCGAATGTATTGCTCGGACTCTTCACAAATGTCTACGGGTGTGCGTCGGATACTCCAAAAATGGTGTATTTTTTGTGGATCCGTCACAACTGCAATAACATTTTTGAAGATTCCGGTAATATAGCTTGTTAGTGCATGTTTGTTGTATCTTGTATCTTTGATATTCTAATCTTGTTAGCACCTGACAATTATTTCAATCGTCATGGAACCTCAGGCTCAGGTGAGACAACAAGGGCAACACGAGTCACTCCACCGTGACCTGATGATTGGTTTCGGGACATGGGAGTTCGACCCTGTGGATTTGGAAAATCCATTTCCTAACAACGAAGGTTCAGTTCACTTGTGGCAAGGGGACGAGGATAAGCTCGTACCTGTAACTCTACAACGATACATTGCACAACGACAACCATGGATTCAATATCATGAAATTCCAGGTGCTGGTCATATGTTTCCGATTCTTGATGGAATGGCAGACAAAATTGTGAAAGCTCTTTTGATCGGAGAGACAAATGTTTCGTAAGAGTTGCATTCACTAGCTCTTTTGAAGGCTCTTTTGTGGATGTTCATAATTCACGTCTTTTCATATCAATAAATTCTAGAATACTTTATTTCTATAACCCCTAATTATTAATACCCATGTTCATTTTTGATCTTTGGTGTCAGTCGGATACAAAATTTAAGTTTTATGAATTCAACTTTTAAGGTTCTTAGCACTATATGCATTGTATTTTAAAAGTTATGAGTTCATAATTTCATATATATTATTTATTATAGTTTTTCATAAATTTTTACAGATAAATTTATGCTCTATCGTCGAAATACTTGGTTCATATGAACTCGATAATATCAAGGTCCATCTGCCCATGTTCGTGTCTTCTATATAAAAAAAAAAATTGATTGGTTCTCCAAATAATATCACTTTCAAATAAAATAAGGAGGAGAAAGTAATTTCTTTTCAAATAAAAATATATTAATGAACTGAAATTAGATGCGGAATCAGAATTTGAACTTATGAGTTCTGGATTATAATCTTTATAAATTATTGCTTTATAAATTAATAATTTGTACATTGAGAAGACGAATGCAGGTTCGACCGAACTCCTACTCGACACTAGCTCCAACCCTGAATTGGATCTTTATTATGTAAAGTTGATAGCTTTGTTACATTGTGGTGGAAAGGGTTGATTTTGAATTGTTCCTGCATCTGAATGAGTTTGTTGGGGCATGGACACATATTACAGTACATATAGAGAAAAGTGGATCCTTTTGGTGAATCTTAGAATTGGATGTTACATTTTAGTGGGTGAGAATCATGAGGTATCGGATTCAAATTTCAGCGGATACAAAAATATTAGCTGATTTTTTATCATTTGTCCTAATTTTGGTGGACAAAATTACCTAGTACATGTTGATGGTGAGAGGTGGCAGGTACCTCGTGTAATTAGTTGAGGTGTGTGCAAGCTGGCTGAAACACCATGTTATTACAATAACATACCAGTGAAATCCCACAACGTGGAGTCTGGAGAGGGTAGACTGTACGCAGACCTTACCTCTACCTTGGCAGGTAGAATGGTTGTTTCCGAGACTCGGCTCAATACAAAGCACAAGCACAAGCAAAGTAAGACCAACAAAGTTAATAAGTCATGATAGCGCATTCTGAAAAAGAAGCAATAAGTAATGCAGGTAAATAAGACAAACAAAGTACACCAGAGAACACATAACAACATAAATCAAACGACATGTGACTATAAGGAAATAATGCGCCTACTAGTATGATAGGCTAAACGGGCCTACAATAATAACTTTACAACTACTAATTTGTAAGCCCGCTGGTCCAGAATTGGAAATCGGAATAGTGCGTGAAGCCGAGACTGGCCCAGTTTCCGTATTGAGCTGGGTAACTAGCCCAATTATGGAAACTGGGGCAGAAACCGACCTAGTTAATTCAGTAGAAACAATGGGCATCGACGACACAGTGGGTCCAGTGGGAAGTGGGCCCATTGGTGGATTTTGGGCGCGGGGCAAGTCCGAAAAATAATGGATAATATATGAGGAGATGGTGTAATCCAATAAATTATACAAACTAGGCACGGGACTACTCACATTAGCAAATGGAAATTGGGTTCCTTCAAAAATAACATGTTGACTAATGATGATTTTATTAGACAATAAATCAAAACATTTGTAACCACGATGATTAGACAGATAACCCAAAAACACAAAAGGGGTAGAACGAACCTAAAGTTAGTTAATTGTGGTGGATGGAAACAATGGATAACATAAGCACACAAAGACCCAAAGATGTGAATATGAATGAGTCTTATTATATAAAATTTGAAGAGGGGACGAATATGCCAAACTTTGGTAGGAAGAATGTTAAGAAGATATGTAGCCATTTGTAGAGCATGATGCCAAAACGAGGGGGTATAGAAGCATGAATCAATAAAGTACGGACAATGTTATTAATGGTACAAATTTTGCGTTATGCTTGTCACGACCCGATCCCGGGCCCGTGACCGGTGCCTTACCCCGGGCACCCTAGTGATACGACATCAGAGAAAACCAGCGGAAAATAAAATTTAAACAAGAAACAAGATATATGATCATAAACAAAGCAACCAAACAGCGATTTACCTTCGATAAAATATATATAACAGCTCTTTCAAAACGAGCAGTTTAATCCTTTTACAAACCACGCTTGTGATACTACAGGACCTCAGAGTTTTTATACAACATGGCGACGGACGGGGCCCGCCATACCACGGCGTACAGAACCTACAACTCGAGGTAACATACCAAAGATAAGCCTCGAGAAACGGAGCTTCCCAACGACTCGTGACCCTAAGGCGAGGATCAACATCGGTGTACCTCACTGCGGCATGAGCGACCCGCCGAAGGAGGTCGATAACAGTACCAAGTATGTGGCGAAAATATCGTAAATGAAATCATAACGATCATATAAAAACATGAGACATGTATGATAACAAAACTACAGTTCACAACATAAAAGCAGTCATGTCAAGTCAGGGACTCACGCCCTCAAGTCATCACTCAAATATAACCCGGGAATTTAACGCCTGCGACGCGTGCCGGCGTCTCACCTCGGTATAAGCATGGCCATGGAACCATCGATGGAAACATACCCGTGGGCCACCCATCGTGTCGGTATGTCGAAGGAAATATCCGGATAACAATCGAAATGGAAGCATACTCGTGGGCCACCCATCGTGTCAGTATGTCCAAAGCGAATAACAAGATAACATTCAAAATGGAAGCATACTCGTGGGCCACCCATCGTGTCAGTATGTCCAAGAAGGAAACAACAAGACAGCAATCCCATTGGAACCATACCCGTGCGCCACGCATCGTGTCGATGTCGAAAAGGAAACAACTAGACATCAATCAAAATGGAACCATACGTGCGCCACGCGTCGTGTCGGTATGTCCAGCGAATAACATAAATAACACTATCAGCGAGGCGTGCGTGGAATTCTGCATCGCTGTAGTGCGTCCAAGTAAGTTCTCAACGGATAGCGGCCTCCGGCGAGGCGCGGTAACAGAACCACAACACTTGCACAACAAAGGCTATCACAACAAGCATAGGCAAGTTCAACAATTTCATAGACTTATATTTTATTACAACAAATCCGGTTTTAACCCCAAAGTACTACATACATTAACTCTTTTTAAAGGATCCGTTCCTTTTACAAAAGTCACATAATACCGTAGTATAAAAATAGAGTGACTATCTTTTAAGTAAACCAAAATACTTCCTTTGTAAAATCAAGTAACAACATTATTTTCCAAACGTTCAAGTTTGCCTAATTTCAAATGCTCAAGTTCCTCATTTTAGAAAGGTTTCATAACTCATAGTCTTAATCTCTTTTAAAACAATTGAGTAACATATGTCTTATACGTGAGCCGTTTATTCTTGTTTACAACAATCTTATTACAATGACCATGATCTAGGAAATGTAATACAATTTTGTCTTATCTTAGCTTCATGCGGATGGAGGTTTCTCTTGGTTTTAATAACAATTTGTTATTTGTCAATACACTTTCCTTTATTAAGCTACTTGTGGTTTGTTCGACACTTATTCTCATTTCCGAAAGCAGTAAAACATTATTCTTTTTAAAACCAAGTACTCATTACTCGCGAATGAGGTTTCACAACCCTTTTAACAAAATGTTAATTACGAGTAAAACAAGTTAAGTCTCTTATCTTTCAAGATCAAGTCTCTTAACTTCTACAATCAATAAACCAATCTTTTACCTACATAGAGTCGTTATAACTAACTTCCCATAAAGCTATTATAACACCCATGTTTTAAACCAACCAACTCATTTAGCACGTATGCGTCTACCGCACTACATAGTTTACAAAGCATCATGCTAGAAGGATAAGAAGAGGTTCACCTCGCGGCGATTATCGACAATAAGCAAAACGCTCCACAGAACTGTAACCCGGCTAGCCTTTTCCACTCTTCAAGTAGAATACGCTACTCGTAGTACTTCCACCTATAAGGCCACAAACGTCTATTAACTTCTAACCGCACGGTTCCCATATTCTACGTAAAATTCGAAGACTCCCGCACCGCGTAAATCTCCTCCTCTATCGAGGCTACCAAGCCAACCGGGGGTTATACGTCTAACGGACATATACAATTCTACTAAACAGTAATACCACAAGTCTCTTATACATCCTATGTAATTACAATTGATTCTCTTTATATTGGGCTTAAGTCAAAAGACATTGCGCAAAGCTATGTTCGATTCTATATATAGTATACCTCAACTATATAATCTTACAACATGTAATTTCCAATTACAATAAGGGACAAGAATATTTACCTCGATAAGCCCAAAATTATCCAAGTTATAATGTCGATCTGAGCAAGGTTTTGCTCTCTACTCCGCGCTCCAATCCGCTCCAAACAACCCTTAGAAGTTCTAACCAACTTCTACTTAAATACTTCAACCAACTGAAGATTTCCTTAGGGTTTCGGTTTGAGACTAAAGGACAAAAGGTAGTATTTCGGGCTCTACGTATAGAGGTAACTTTTGGAATACTACAAGGTAAAGGCTAAGGTATTTTGGGCATTATAACAATACTTGAGAGTATTTCTACCAAGAGGGGGTGTATTATACGAAACAACTAGGCTAGGGAGGGTACCCTCGGCTAGACACTACAAAGGGAGGGGAGGCCTGCCAAAGCTTCTCAAAGGGGAGAGACCTCTTGGGCGAGAACACAACACAAGAGGGGAGGGAGGATTTCAAGACTTAGTGAAATTTAGGATGAAGAAGTCTTCCATAAGGGAGGGGTATTTATAGGGAAACCAATGGCCTTGATCAAGCCAAGTGCAAGGCAAGTGTAAGGCCAAGATCAAGCCAAGTGCACCCTAACCCTACACCCCAAAACAAGGCACAAAACAAGGCACCAAACATGGCACAAAGTAAGGCACAAAACAAGGCCAAAACAAGGCACCAATCGGCGAGGCCAAACCGCCCTTAGCGTCGGCGAGGTGACAAGTGTCACCCTCTCGTTGGTCCAAAATATTTTGTCTCCCGGAAAAATCCGTAAAAATCGCAAATGACATAGCCGGAATTTTCCCCTCGCAAGTTCTGTAAAACGTTTCGTCGAAAAACGATTCTAATCGGGTGTTGTGCACAAATATTTCGAAACTTGCCTAACTTTAAGGCTCAAACTTTCTACGCCCATACGTACATACTACGAAAATACGGTATAACATTCTCCTCGCTAGAAACATTCGTCCGAATGTTCCTTCTCAAGACGGATAACGATAAAGTCCCTACAACAAGTTGCCAACGCCACACATGGCCACGAAATAACACACGTTCTCTTCTTTCCTTACTCGTCGTAGTCACTTGAACTCTCCTGAATCGTACCATACTTGGTCATTACTTGGTTCCCAAAAATCTGCGAGTCACTACCTCCAAACTTGGTCATCTTACTAACCTCAATCTTCTTTAAGGCCATTCCGGCCTTCACGAACCGCTCGGTCGAACCTATCCACGAACTCATACGATGGTCACCTAAACCGGGCCTAGCACCTCGTGACCCTACCATCTGGCGGGACCACCCATAATCGACCCACCTAAACCGGCTCTGGGTTGACCGGAATACGCCTCAACCCGACCTCCGCGGCAACTCTTGCTCCTCGATACGGAACAATCTTACTAATTCACATCATGAAAGCCACCACTTTCATTTACACAACCCATGGACTTATCACACAATATCTCCCACGTATACTACGCACTCTAATAAAGGTCAAACATAAAATAAATCTTTTACTCAAGACGACCTTACCTCTAAGGTCTCAATCGTGAAATATTCTAAGGTTCACACCTACCATGCCCCCATACTTATCCTTCCAACTAACCATGTTTTCTAACTCACAAATAACACAACGCTATCCGTACATATCACACAATAATAAGATCATAATATCAAGCATACCAAAACTCTAGAGGGTTAAGGATATACATGTATCCACCGCTTTACTCTAATCATAGGCACATCTGCGGCGCATGCTATGAAGGTGATGAACCAGCCATAGATCACGAAGGCGAGTCTCTACATCGCGCTACCTGCGGTCGGACAATTTCTGCAAAATGGCCTGCTGTCGCATGTAAAACAAACTCCCAAATTAGCACGACACTCCCAAAATGGAACCTACCAGCGGTCCAACGAGGTAGGGGTGGCTTCGGTGGCTAACACCCGCTCACGAAAATCTGAACCCGGAGCCACGACCGCTCACGAAGGCGGTGAAGGACCACTCATCTTGGCGGGGTACATAACTAGCTTTGCGTGGCGGTCCGCCTAGAAAGTCGCCAAAGACCACGATGTCACGGCCTCTTACGTTGATCCAGTCGTCCGTCGACCTCTCGTGCCTCACATCCTAGTGCATGAGCTGCGTGCGGGCAATGTCCATGCGGTGAAGAGCTACACGAACAAGCCTCTGTCAGTAATCATCTAGCGGTGGCGTGGCGGTGCACTCTATCCTCCATGGTTGCCACTAAAGCGGGGACATACCGAGCCAACGAGTCAAACTCCACGTTGTACTCCCAACCGTCGCCTCTCTGTCTAAGCATCATAAATCGCCGGCGGCGTGCCTCGCCATGCGGAGGCAAGAAGTGAGTGAGGAATGCCTCGAGAACTCGTCCATCTTCTTTGAGCGCATGCTCTCCGGGACAACTCGCGAATCAAACGATCATGCGGTATCACGCAGCCGATGCGAACCTAAGACCACCGACTCGGTCTCCGAAGCCTTGATCACTCTCATAACCCGCTGTAACTGCCGGATAAACTCCTGCGGATCATCCTCAGGCCTCGACCCATAAAACTCTGGCGGGCTCTGACTCGAGAAAGTCCGTAGCCTCAAACTATCGCTCGGGGTGAACGGCTGGTGCATCTGGGCTGAGGCTGCTGCATCGGCCTATCCTCGTGTCGGCCACGATCACGGCGGCAAGCGGGCCATCTCTTGTACTGACTCCTGCCCGGTGTGGGGTGGAGGCTCAGTGCTGTGGTCTCAGTGACGGCTGCTGCTGACTCTAAACTCTGCTTTGAAATTTGGCGGCGTCAAAACTCGCCGTCTGAAGCACAATCTCAGTCTTGGCGGCTGCGCCTCGTACTCCTCTGTATCTCACTAGACTCCCTCATTTCTTTGTGAAATCCGGAAAAATATATATATAGTTGTGGTTGAGTCAATAAAAAAAAAAATATATATATAAATTGCATGGAATAGAATTAGTGTTAAAGTTGGATAAATAGATAAATAAAAAATGAAATAAGAAAACAAAAGAAAACAAAACAAAAGAAAAACAAAAAAAAAACAAAACAAAACAAAAAAACAAAAAAAAAACATGCAGTGGACGTGCATTACCTTTACCCCTTCCTTTCCCCCTTTTCAATTCCCTTCCACCCTTGGTCTTCTATCTCCCATAAGTTATACAACCATCTCCACTTATACATTATACTTATACACAAACAAAGTGCATACCACAAAGATTAGAAAATCAGGAAAATATTCAAGTGAACAAGAAGGAAAAAAATCAAGAAAATATCAAGGGAGGAAGGAGAACAAGAAAATTAGGGAACACTAAGAAGCAAGGACCACTTATAGCAACCGATAATTTTTTTTCCACACTTACAAGGTGAGTTTTCTCACTCAAAAATTCTTGGTAACATCCTTTATTTTTAGTTCAATACATGTTAGAATAAGAATTGAGTGTTGAAAAGAAATATTGAACTTTTGATTGTTTAGACAACTAGTTGCGTCATGAACTTTACGAACTGTTCTCACTGAGTTATAATTGTTAGAATTTGATGAAATTCGGAGGAATTGTACACCTCTCTAATATGATCATATAGAACCAAAAATGAGGTAAAATGGACGTACGGTTTGAAAGTTATCATAGTTCAAAGTTCCTGCCTTAGATTTGGTCGAAATTCGGAAAGGCATAATTACGGACTGTTTTTATTGAGTTTTACTTATTAGAATTATATGAAAATTTACATGGTTGTAAATCTCTCTGTTACGGACAGATATATATAAAGATTTATTAAAACGGACTTACGAGTTGAGAGTTATTGTAGTTTGAAGTTGCTGCCTCGGATTCGTCGGAATCCAGAAGGGCAGGACGTTGAAACGTACAACTGTACTAATCTGTGGGGAATATGAAAATTGTTGCTAAATGAAAGTTCTAGATCTCTTTGTTTTGGACATTTTGAGACCTTACGGGGGTCTATCCGACTTACGGATTGAGAGTTATCGCTGTTTAAAGTTTCTGCCTCGGATCTATCGAGATCCAGGAAGGGCAGCGAATAAAAGTGTAAAACTGTACCAAATGGTACAGAATATGAAAGGATGGTTCACATGGAGACGTGTATATCTCTGTTCTCGTCGTTTTGAGATTTTATGGGGCTTGAACGGGTTTACAGATTAGGAGTTATGACTATTCTAAGATTGGGTGTTGTTTAATAAATATTCTGCCGAAATAAATTTCATGTGGCTGTTTTGAGGATAAATTTGTGTTAGTTACCCAAAGTAGTTTTAAATGAAATTTGGTACAGTGAAAGATCTCCGTCTTACCTTAGTTTCCGCTTGAGAAACACCTTAGTTGGAGTTATGGTTAAAAAGTTATAATCGTTACAAGTATGAATGACAGAATGTTAGAAAAGAGAATAGTATTTATTTGATCTTCTGAAAAATATGAAAAGTGAATACGTGTTCACATAAATATATAAATATATAATGGATCGGGTTGCGCGCAACAAAACGTAAAGTGAATACGCGTTCACAAATACGTAAACATAATGGATCGGGTTGCGCGCAACAAAGCGTAAAGTGAATATATGTTCACAAATACGTAAATATAATGGATCGGGTTGCGCGCAACAAAGCGTAAAGTGAATACACATTCACAAATACGTAAACATAATGGATCGGGTTGCACGCAACAAAACGTAAAGTGAATACGTGTTCACAAATACGTAAATATAATGGATCGGGTTGCACGCAACAAATATGAAAGATGAATACATGTTCACCTATATATAAATATGAAAAGTGAATACACGTTCACAAATATATAAATGTAATAAACATGTGGAAATGCGGGAATGTCTTAACGATAATACGAGATAAAATGAAGTGTTAGTTAAACCAAGAATTTCCTATGAGAGTTGTTGCATATTTAAAGATGTTGTAACTTTGATATGTTTTTGCAATATGCTTATTACGTTATAATGTGATTGCACTTGGAATATTGTGGTGTTACTTTGAATTGCAGGTAAGTTCTCACTCATTTGGATGGTAGAGTGACTCTTTATTTAACATGTTTCAGGAAAGGGTGATAGAGGAAAGGCTCCACGTCAAGGCTAGCGATCGTCCCGCAGCCTCTTTTCATACCAAGTCCATTGTTTCGGGCTTGGTACTCGTCAGGTTCAGAATGTCAGTTCCAATGTCTCGGGATATGCCCGTGTGGAATGATCTCCCTTCCAACTTAGAATAATCTTTGTCAGTATGTCTATGTAGAAACAATATTTGCACGAGCATGGGCTCGCGTTATGTTTTTTTCATATAAAGTCATAAACATATTTCTTTATTGTTATTTTTATTAATCGCTCCGTATTTGAATATAAGTTTAAATTTCTAAATAAAGAGAATTAAATGGTGCTCCTGGTGGAAAATAATTGTCCAGGTGCCATCACGCCCTAGGTAAAGACTTAGGAAAATTTGGGGCGTGACAAGTTGGTATCAAAGCTAAACCAGGTTAAAAGATTCTAGGAAGTTTTCTTCGAGTTGGATGTTTGAACGGTTACTTATTGCGACGGTGTGCGCGCCACCTTAGTAATAAGTGAACGGAATAACATCCTAAAGTTTCCCTTCTTTCGTACTTTTCTCGTGCCTATCTTGAGTCTTTTCAAAGATTTGGTTCTCGTACTTCCTCCTTCAAATGATTGTGGAAGGGGATGTGCAACGATAAACTATGGACAATACGGGGGTGTGGTGGAGAAACTTTAGAAGAAATCGTTCCCCGATGTCACCACCGATGACGTGGGGAGTTGAGCGCGTTCATTAAAAAGTACATGCCTAACACCCGAAAAGATGCGCTCAGGCGTGAGTTTGAACAATTGAAACAAGAAGACCGCAATGTGAAAGAATATAATACCTAATTCATGCGATCTTCAGCATACAACGTGCATATTATTCCTACGAAAGGGAGAAGGTCAAAAGATTTGTGAGGGTTTAAACCCGAACTTGGTAGAGAAGGTAGTGACATTAGCCTATGATCGGACGTACCTTCAGATCGTCAACATGACAATGAGGGTAGAAGGTTTTGCCAAATCAAAAAGAGAGTATTCACGAAAGAGGCATTTATGTGACTCGACCTTTTTCAACTATCCGATTGGAGTCATACTATAGAAAATAGTCAACTCCATCCAGAGAGAGTTCCACTCATCGTTTAGAAGATCAATAAAGGTATGTGGAACTTTCCTATCTCTTGAGCATGAATAGTTGTACTTATATAGTACGGTAGACGTACAATACTTTGATATCCTTTACTTATTTAAGAATGGCCAAGTTGGGCGAGTTAGGAGGTTAACCCACTTCTTTAAAACTATTAAGGATGTCTTAAGTTTTCAAAGTTAAGGGACTTGAAGTGTTTTGAGTATATGATACTTGTTTTGTTTTAAAAGTTTAAGTCCCTTGGAAATAGGAAAATGTAATTGACTAAGGTATAAGATTAATATAACGACTTTATGGGAAGTTGGTTATATTCGCTTTATGGAAAGTTAAAAGGAGAGATTTACTTTAAGTAAGATAAGTAAGGACAAGTGACTTGATGCTATGGTTATTAGTATCTTGGAAGTTTTATATAAAAAAAAAGAGTCATTCGTTTTAAAAGAGTAGAAGTATGTAGTACTTGGGATTAAATTTCCGGATTTTTTATTTAGACATGTTAGTGCCTTAAGTGAACTAAAATGAGAGGATATATTAATAATGTCAATAAGAAGTTAGGGGATTTCTTGACTTACTTATGTTATGTAGGATAGCCGGTTGAGCTAGGGTAAGAGTATAAATGAGGGGTAAACCCCCAAGACGTTATACCACCTTCTCCAGGGTAAGAGTATAAATGAGGGGTAAACCCCCAAGACGTTATACCACCTGCTTCAGGGTAAGAGTATAAATGAGGGGTAAACCCCAAGACGTTATACCACTTTCTCTAGGGTAAGAGTATAAATGAGGGGCAAGCCCCAAGACGTTATACCACCTTCTCCAGGGTAAGAGTATGAATGAGGGGCAAGCCCCAAGACGTCATACCACCTTCTCCAGGGTAAGAGTATGAATGAGGGGAAAGCCCCAAGACGTCATACCACCTGCTTCAGGGTAAGAGTATAAATGAGGGGAAAACCCCCAAGACGTTATACCACCTGTTCCGTGGATTTGCTACCCATGATGCGAGGAATATCCTCACGTCAGCTTATTTCCTACCTTATGTCTCAAAAGTTATTAAGGAGTCACAAAGTGGAGTACGCATATCTGGCTAATATAGTAGATACCAAAAAAAGAGGCCCCAGCGGTGCATGATGTCCCTATTGTTTGAAAAAAATTCGAAGGTTTTTTTTTTCCTGAAGATCTCCCAGGCCTTCCTCCGGATAGAGAAGTGGAGTTCGCTATAGAGTTAATTCTGGGTACAAGACCTATTTCTATTTCCTCCATATCGAATGGTTCCAGCTGAATTGAGAGAGTTAAAAGAACAATTGAAGGATCTTCTGGATAAAGGTTTTATAAGACCTAGTGTTTCCCCTTAGGGTGCACCAGTCCTGTTTGTGAAAAAGAAAGACGGATCGCTCCGAATGTGCATCGATTATCGGCAGCTCAATAAGGTCACGATCAAGAACCGATACCCATTACCAAGAATCGATGATCTTTTTGACCAACTTCAGGGAGCTAGCTATTTTTCCAAGATTGATCTCCGTTCGGGATATCACCAGCTGAAAATAAATCCAGATGATATATCCAAAACAACCTTTAGAACCCGATACGACCATTATGAGTTCTTGGTCATGTCTTTTGGGTTAACGATGCCCCAAAGACTTTTATGGATTTAATGAGCAGAATCTTCAAACAATTCCTAGATTTGTTCGTGATTGTGTTCATAGATGATATCCTAATCTCTGATAAGAGTGTTGAAGAACATGAAGAGCATCTGAGGGTAGTGCTTCAAGTCTTGAAACAGGAGAAACTATATGCTAAATTTTCAAAGTGTGAATTTTGGTTGGAAAAGGTAGCCTTTTTGGGCCATGTTGTGTCAAGGGATGGAATTATGGTAGACCCCAGAAGATAGAAGCGAAAGAAGCGGCCAAACCGACCACTCAAGCGAGAGGTTAGAAGTTTCTTGGGTTTGGTGGGTATTATAGAAGATTCGTAAAGGTTTTCTAGTCTTCACGCTCCTTTGACCGGTTGACTCAAAAGCGGTTAAGTACAGTGGTCGAAACATGAGGCAAGTTTTGAGACTAAAGGAATTGTTGACTCTGCGCGATCTTAACCTTACCATCCGGACGGGGAAGGGTTCACGATCACATTGCGATGCCTCCAGAGTTGGGTTAGGATGTGTCTTGATGCAGTTTGGAAAGGTTATTGCGTATGCATCTAGACAGTTGAAGATACATGAGAAGAATTATCCAACTCATAACTTGGAATTAGCAGCGGTGGTGTTTGCCTTACGAATATGGAGACATTATTTGTATGGTGTGCATGTGGACATATTTACATATCATAAGAGTTTGCGATTACATAACCACACGTAAGGATCTGAATCTCAGGCAAAGAAGATGGTTAGAGTTGCTTAAGGATTATGACCTTAGTATTCTTACCATCACAGGAAAGCCAACGCGTGGTGGTGATGCACTCGATGAAGATCAATGGGCAGCTTGTCCCGTTTGGCAATACAAAGAGGGTATTGTTCGTGAGGTACAAAGGTTGGGAAACCTCGGGGTTAGCTTAAGCGAGATCGGTGAAGGTAGGGTGGTGGTACATGATACCTCGCGATGCGCCTTAGCTCGTAAATAAAAGAAAGTCGGTTTGAGGATACGAGTTTGTTGGATTTCGAGAGAAGATCCAACGGGAAGACCTTCACGATTTACATTGGGAGATAATGGCGGAACCGCCCGGTATAAGGGTAGGTTATGTGTTCCTAAGGTAAAGGATCTAAGGAGGAAGATCTTAGATGAGGGTCACAACACAAGATATTCCATTCATCCAGTCAACAAAATGTATCAGGACCTCAAGGCAAATTGCGGTGGGGCGGGATGAAGAAAGACGTTGCGGAGTTTGTCGGAGGTGTCTTATATGTCGGGTGAAAGTGAACATCAAAACTGGCGGATTACTTCAGGACATTGGAGTCCCCATGTGGAAGTGGGAGGCGATTCATATGGATTTAGAATGGCCCAGTCTACAGAAAACTCGAGAAGGGTATGATTCTATTTGGGTGATTGTTGATCGGCACAAAGTCAGCCCATTTCTACCGTCAAGACTACGTATCGCGCACCACAGTACACAGATTTATTTGAGGAGATTGTGCGGTTACACGGATTCCCTTACAAATTATTTCGAGATAGGGGTTCCTGATTCACCTCACACTTTTGGCAAAGTTTCCAGCAGGTCTCGGGACAAAAGTTAAGTTAATACGGCTTTCCACCATGAAACAGATGGGCAAGGTGAACGAACAATTCAAACACTCGAGGACATGTTGCGATCTTGTGTGTTAGATTTTCGGGAAAGCTGGTTGGACCATCTATGTCTAATTGAGTTCGCCACAACAATAGTTTTCACTCTAGCATACAAATGACCCGTTTGAAGCATTATATGGACGAAAATGTAGGTCTCACTTGGATGGTTCGAGGTGGGTGACGCCTTGTTTGTTCGGACTGAAGTCATTCAAGAAACAAATGATAAGGCAGATGATTGGGAGCGGATCAAACACTCATAGCCGTCATAAGTCTATGCGGATCATCGGAAAGAGATCTTGAATTCGAGGGGAGAAAGTATTTTTAAAAGTGTCCCCAATGAAGGAGTGATGCGTTTTGGTAAGAAAGGGAAATTGAGCCAAAGGTTTATTGGGCCATATGAGATCTTGCGAAGAGTGGGAATGTGGCTTACGAATTAGCACTTCCACAAATTTAGGCGGTGCATCCGGTATTTCATGTCGATGTTACGAAAATACTTGCACGATCCAAGTCACGTCATCCTTCCCGGAGATAATTCGTAATAAGGAGCTTGATATGAAGAAGTTAGGTGGAAATACTTGATAGGAAGGTTAGCGCCTTAGGAATAAAGATATTACTTAGTGAAAGTCCTATGGAAGAATCACTCCTGAGGAAGCCACCTGGGAAGCGGAAGAGGTGATGAAAGTCAAATATCCATTCCTATTTGACTAAGGTAAAAAAAAATGCATTACATAGTACTTCATATGTTTTCCATTGGCGTGTCTATATGCATTGTGTTACAACATTGTTCTCATTCGAGGACGAATGCTTCTTAAGGAAGGGAGAATGTGAAGCCCCAAATTAGTGTTACAATAACAATAAACATTATGTGTCTATGTGATTATGTTACGACCTTATTCACATTCGAGGACGAATGTTGCTTAAGGAGGAGAGAATGTGAAATCCGGAAAAAAATATATATAGTTGTGGTTGGGTCAATAAAAAAAAAAAAAAAATATATATATATATATATATATATGTATATATATATATAAGAAAACAAAGAATAAATTGCATGGAATAGAATTAGTGTTAAAGTTGGATAAATAGATAAATAAAAAATGAAATAAGAAAACAAAAGAAAACAAAACAAAAGAAAAACAAAAAAAAAAAAAAAAAAAAAAAAAAACATGCAGTGGACGTGCATTACCTTTACCCCTTCCTTTCCCCCTTTTCAATTCCCCTCCACCCTTGGTCTTCTATCTCCCATAAGTTATACAACCATCTCCACTTATACATTATACTTATACACAAACAAAGTGCATACCACAAAGATTAGAAAATCAGGAAAATATTCAAGTGAACAAGAAGGAAAAAAATCAAGAAAATATCAAGGGAGGAAGGAGAACAAGAAAATTAGGGAACACTAAGAAGCAAGGACCACTTATAGCAACCGATAATTTTTTTTTCCACACTTACAAGGTGAGTTTTCTCACTCAGAAATTCTTGGTAACATCCTTTATTTTTAGTTCAATACATGTTAGAATAAGAATTGAGTGTTGAAAAGAAATATTGAACTTTTGATTGTTTAGACAACTAGTTGCGTCATGAACTTTACGAACTGTTCTCACTGAGTTATAATTGTTAGAATTTGATGAAATTCGGAGGAATTGTACACCTCTCTAATATGATCATATAGAACCAAAAATGAGGTAAAATGGACGTACGGTTTGAAAGTTATCATAGTTCAAAGTTCCTGCCTTAGATTTGGTCGAAATTCGGAAAGGCATAATTACGGACTGTTTTTATTGAGTTTTACTTATTAGAATTATATGAAAATTTACATGGTTGTAAATCTCTCTGTTACGGACAGATATATATAAAGATTTATTAAAACGGACTTACGAGTTGAGAGTTATTGTAGTTTGAAGTTGCTGCCTCGGATTCGTCGGAATCCAGAAGGGCAGGACGTTGAAACGTAAAACTGTACTAATCTGTGGGGAATATGAAAATTGTTGCTAAATGAAAGTTCTATATCTCTTTGTTTTGGACATTTTGAGACCTTACGGGGGTCTATCCGACTTACGGATTGAGAGTTATCGCTGTTTAAAGTTTCTGCCTCGGATCTATCGAGATCCAGGAAGGGCAGCGAATAAAAGTGTAAAACTGTACCAAATGGTACAGAATATGAAAGGATGGTTCACATGGAGACGTGTAGATCTCTGTTCTCGTCGTTTTGAGATTTTATGGGGCTTGAACGGGTTTACAGATTAGGAGTTATGACTATTCTAAGATTGGGTGTTGTTTAATAAATATTCTGCCGAAATAAATTTCATGTGGCTGTTTTGAGGATAAATTTGTGTTAGTTACCCAAAGTAGTTTTAAATGAAATTTGGTACAGTGAAAGATCCCCGTCTTACCTTAGGTTCCGCTTGAGAAACACCTTAGTTGGAGTTATGGTTAAAAAGTTATAATCGTTACAAGTATGAATGAGAATGTTAGAAAAGAGAATAGTATTTATTTGATCTTACGAAAAATATGAAAAGTGAATACGTGTTCACATAAATATATAAATATATAATGGATCGGGTTGCACGCAACAAAGCGTAAAGTGAATCTGGCGTTCACAAATACGTAAACATAATGGATCGGGTTGCGCCGCAACAAAGCGTAAAGTGAATATATGTTCACAAATACGTAAATATAATGGATCGGGTTGCGCGCAACAAAGCGTAAAGTGAATACACATTCACAAATACGTAAACATAATGGATCGGGTTGCACGCCGCAACAAAACGTAAAGTGAATACGTGTTCACAAATACGTAAATATAATGGATCGGGTTGCACGCCGCAACAAATATGAAAGATGAATACATGTTCACCTATATATAAATATGAAAAGTGAATACGCGTTCACAAATATATAAATGTAATAAACATGTGGAAATGCAGGGGAATGTCTTAACGTATAATACGAGATAAAATGAAGTGTTAGTTAAACCAAGAATTTCCTATGAGGAGTTGTTGCATATTTAAAGATGTTGTAACCTGATATGTTTTTGCAATATGCTTATTACGTTATAATGTGATTGCACTTGGAATATTGTGGTGTTACTTTGAATTGCAGGGTAAGGTTCTCACTCAGCCCCAGATGGTAGGGCTGACTCTTTATTTAACATGTTTCAGGAAAGGGTGATAGAGGAAAGGCTCCACGTCAAGGCTAGCGATCGTCCCGCAGCCTCTTTTCATACCAAGTCCATTGTTTCGGGCTTGGTACTCGTCAGGTTCAGAATGTCAGTTCCAATGTCTCGGGATATGCCCGTGTGGAATGATCTCCCTTCCAACTTAGAATAATCTTTGTCAGTATGTCTATGTAGAAACAATATTTGCACGAGCATGGGCTCGCGTTATGTTTTTTTTCATATAAAGTCATAAACATATTTCTTTATTGTTATTTTTATTAATCGCTCCGTATTTGAATATAAGTTCAAATTTCTAAATAAAGAGAATTAAATGGTGCTCCTGGTGGAAAATAATTGTCCAGGTGCCATCACGCCCTAGGTAAAGACTTAGGAAAATTTGGGGCGTGACAGCTGCCTTGCCCTTCTGGGCTCTGGTTGCCTTGCGCGGAGGCATAACTGGTAAAATGAAATACGTCAGAGGGGTCCAACTTATAACACAGCTCTAAGGCACGATCTCAGAATGAGAAGAATGGAAACCAATCCTAAATGTCCTATAGCCTCCTGATTATAGATGTGGTGCACAACACACCGATAATCAAGACTCTACTAGACACGGTCTGTAGACACTTTTCGAGGACTAACTACTCTGATACCACTTTTGTCATGACCCGATCCCGGGCCCGTGACTGGTGCCTTACCCCGGGCACCCTAGTGATACAACATCAGAGAAAACCAGCGGAAAATAAAACTTAAACAAGAAACAAGATATATGATCATAAAACAGGCCAACCAAACGGTTACCTTCCAATAAAATATATATAAATGACTCTTTAAAACGAGCTTTAATCTTTTTACAAACCCCGCCACAACAAGCATTTCTGCACTTAAGAGTTTTTATACAACATGACGGACAGGGCCCCGCCATACTCGATCGCATGCAAGAACCTACAACTCGTGTAACATACCAAAGATAAGCCTCCGAGAAACGGAGCTTCCCAACGTGAATGTGACCCTAAGAGCGAGGATCAACATCGTGTACTTACTGCGGCATGAACGCACTTCGGGCGAGGTCAAGACAACAGTACCAAGTATGTGAAATGAAAATATCAGAAATGAAATCATAACATCTATATAAAACAGAGACATGTATGATAACAAAACTACGATTCACAACATAAGCGATCCATGTCAAGTCGTGACTCACGCCTCAAGGTCATCACTCAAATATAACCCGAATTTAACCCGCACAACGGCCGCATGCCGATCTCACCTCGGTATAAGCATGGCCATGGAACCATCCTAATGGAAACATACCCGGCCACCCATCGTGTCGGTATGTCCAAAGGAAATATCCAGATAACAATCGAATGGAAGATACTCGTGGCCACCCATCGTGTCGTATGTCCAAAGCGAATAACAAGATAATACCAAAATGGAAGCATACTCGTGGCCACCCATCGTGTCGTGATGTCCAAGAAGGAAACAACAAGACAAAGAATCCCATTGGAACCATACCCGCGCGCACGATCGTGTCGTGATGTCCAAAAGGAAACAACTAGACATCAATCAAATGGAACCATACCCGCGCGCCACGATCGCGGTCGTGATGTCCAAAGCGAATAACATAAATAACACTATCAGCGAGCGCATCTGCGGAATTCTCTCACATCGCCGCAGACGTCCAAGTAAGTTCTCAACCAGATAGCCGGCCCTCCAACGAGAGGCGCGGTAACACAGAGACACAACACTTGCACAACAAAGGCTATCACAACAAGCATAGGCAAGTTCAACAATTTCATAGACTTATATTTTATTACAACAAATCCGGGTTTTAACCCCAAAGTACTACATACATTAACTCTTTTTAAAGGATCCGTTCCTTTTACAAAAGTCACATAATACCCGTAGTATAAAAATAGAGTGACTATCTTTTTAAGTAAACCAAAATACTTCCCTTTGTAAAATCAAGTAACAACATTATTTTCCAAACGTTCAAGTTTGCCTAATTTCAAATGCTCAAGTTCCTCATTTTAGAAAGGTTTCATAACTCATAGTCTTAATCTCTTTTAAAACAATTGAGTAACATATGTCTTATACGTGAGCCGTTTATTCTTGTTTACAACAATCTTGTTACAGCAGCCATGATCTAGGAAATGTAATACAATTTTGTCTTATCTTAGCTTCTATGCAGATGGAGGTTTCTACTGGTTTTAATAACAATTTGTTATTTGTCAATACACTTTCCTTTATTAGCGTCACGTGGTTTGTTCGACACTTATTCTCATTTCCAAATCAAGAAACATTATTCTTTTAAAACCAAGTACTCATTACTCATGAATGAGGTTTCACAACCCTTTAACAAAATGTTAATTACTAAGTAAAACAAGTTAAGTCTCTTATCTTTCAAGATCAAGTCTCTTAACTTCTACAATCAATAAACCAATCTTTTACCTACATAGAGTCGTTATAACTAACTTCCCATAAAGCTATTATAACACCCTATGTTTTAAACCAACCAACTCATTTAGCACATGTACGTCTACCGTACTACATAGTTTACAAAGCATCATGCTAGAAGGATAAGAAGAGGTTCACATACCTCGCGACGATTATCGACAATAAGCAAAACGTTCCACAGTACTGTAACCCGGCTAGTCTTTTCCACTCTTCAAGTAGAATACGCTACTCGTAGTACTTCCACCTATAAGGCCACAAACGTCTATTAACTTCTAACCGCACGGTTCCATATTCTACAGAAAATTGGCAAAGATCTCCCCGCAAATCGCAGAAATCTCCTCTCTATCGAGGCCGCTACCAAGCCAACCAGGGGGGGGGGGTTATACGTCTAACAGGACGTATACAATTCGACTATACAATAATACACAAGTCTCATCAGAATACAATCATATGTAATTACAGTTCAGTTCTCTTCTTTATATTCAGGCTTAAGTCAAAAGACATTGCCGCAAAGCTATGTTCAGTTCTATATATAGTATACCTCAACTATATAATCTTACAACATGTAATTTCCAATTACAATAAGGGGACAAGAATATTTACCTCGATAAGCCCAAAATTATCCAAGTTATAATGTCGATCCTGAGCAAGGTTTTGCTCTACTCCGTGCGCCCAATCCGCTCCAAACAACCCTTAGAAGTTCTAACCAACTTCTACTTAAATACTTCAACCAACTATGAAGATTTCCTTAGGGTTTCGGTTTGAGACTAAAAGGACAAAGGTAGTATTTCCTGGCTCTACGATAGAGGTAACTTTTGGAATACTACAAGGTAAAGGCTAAGGTATTTTGGGCATTATAACAATACTGAGAGTATTTCTACCAAGAGGGTGTATTATACTAAACAACTAGTTAGGGAGTACTTCTGGCCTAGACACTACAAAGGGGAGGGGAGGTGTTATACCCAGATTTCCAGTATGTACGTGAGGCGCACGTATATAAATTTAAGCCTTAAGGTTTGGCTAGGTTCGAAATTTGGGCACAAGTGCCGAAAAGAATCGTTTTTCGACGAAACGTTTTACTAAACTTGCGAAGGGAAAATTCCGGCTATGTCATTTATAATTTTTGCGGATTTTTCCGAGAGACGAAACATTTTGGACCAACGGGAGGGTGACATGTGTCACCCTCACATTGGAGGAAGTTGTGGGCGGTTTGGACGAAAAGGGTCAAGGAGTTGGTAGGATATTTTGTGATATTTTGTGGGTAGATGGATAAGGTACACATGGTTGAATCCTAGCCCTACACTTGCCTAACACTTGGATGGATCTTGGCCATTGGTTGGCCTTTGCTTGACCTATAAATACCCCTCTAAGTTGATGAACTTCTTCATCCAAAAATCCTTTCCAAGTCTTGAAATCCTCCCCGCCTTGTAGTTTTCGGCCCACCATCCCCTCTTTGAGAAGCCTTGGCCGAGAGCCTCCCTCCCCTTTGTAGTGTCTAGCCAGGGTACCCCTAGCCTAGTTGTTTTCGTATAATACCCCCCTTTTGTGGTATAGAAATACTCTCCAAGTATTGTTATAATGCCCAAATACTTTAGCCCTTATACCTTGTAGTATTCCAAGGTTATACCTATACAAAGCCCAGAAATACTATTATACTTCCTTTAGCCACTAAACGAAACCCTAAGGAAATCTTCATTGATAGTTGAAGTAATTGAGTAGAAGTTGGTTAGAACTTCTAAGGGTTGTTTGGAGCGGGTTGGAGCGCACGGAGTAGGAGCTAAACCTTGCTCTGGATCGACATATAAACTTGGATAATTTTGGGCTTATCGAGGTTGAAGTACTACGTGTGGCGTGATCTGCTTGGCTTAAGGTGTAGCCGACGGTTTGAGGTACTTGGAGCGTTTTGCTATTAGTCAATAATCGTCGCGAGGTATGTGAACCTCTTCCTATCTTTTCTAGCATGATATGTGTATAACTATGTAGATGCAGACGCATACGTGTTAAATGTATTTGATTTGTTTAAAACATAAAGTGTTATAACGGCTTTATGAGAAGTTGGTTATAACAGTTTTATGTAAATAAGAAATGCTTTGTGGTTTTTAAAAGATAACTGACTTGATGTGTGATGATAAGAATCTTGAAGTATTTCAAAGAATTAAGAAACCTTTTTGAAAGAAGAGTAATACTTGGTTTTGAAAACATAAGAGTTATACTAGCTTTATGGGAAGTTAGGTATAACGTCTTAAGAGAGATAAAGAGAATGATTTACTGATTTTTTGAAGTTAAGAGACTTAATCTTAAAAGATAAGAGACTTGACTTGAATGAATTAAATATGAGTTTTGTGTGAAACCTCCTTCGTGAGTAATGAGTACTTGGTTTTTAAAAGGAATAATGTTTTACTGATTTTGGAAATCAGAATGAGTATCGACAAACCACTGCAGCGTTAATAAAAGGAAATATTTTGACTAATTAAGTATTATTAAAACCAAGAGAAACCTCCATCCGCATAAGCTAAGATGATACAAAATGATATTACATTTCCTAGATCATGGCTGCTTTAATAAGATTGATTATGAACAAGAAAAACCTACTCACATATAAGACATATGTTTCTCAAATTGTTTAAAAGAGGATTATATTCTTAAGTGATTAAGTCTATGGACTATGAAACCTTTCTAAAATAAGAGACTTAAGTATTTGAAATTAGGCAAACTTGAACTTTTGGAAAAGAATGTTGTTACTTGATGTTAAAAAGGAAAGTGTTTTGGTTTACCTAAAAATGTGAGTCACTCTATTTTAATACTACGGGTATCGGGTGACCTTTATAAAAGAAATGGATATTTTAAAAGAATTTAACGTCACGTAATACTTTGGGGTCGAACACGACTTTGGCCTAAAATAAACTTGAGTTGTGTGTAACTTGCCTATGTTTGTGTTTGATAGCCTTGTTGTGCAAATATCAGATTTATACCACCGCGTCTCTCGATGGAGGGCCGGCTGATTTGTTATGAACGATTCTTCACCGAGTCCCACGAGATGGGCCGGGACACGTATTTCATCTGATTCTCTACCGAGTCCCACGAGATGGGCCGGGACACGTATTTCATCTGATTCTCTACCGAGTCCCACGAGATGGGCCGGGACACGTATTCCATCTGATTATTCACCGAGTCCCACGAGATGGGCCGGGACACGTATTTCATCTGATTATTCACCGAGTCCCACGAGATGGGCCGGGACACGTATTCCATCTGATTATTCACCGAGTCCCACGAGATGGGCGGACACGATTTCATCCGATTCTCACCGAGTCCCGTAGGATGGGCCGACACGTATTCCACATGATTCTTTACCGAGTCCCACGGACGGGCCGACACGTATTCCACACGATTTATACCTAGATCGCCGGTGAGGAAGGAGTTCCACGCGTGAGGATGACTTGAGGCGTGAGTCACGACTTGACATGATCGCTTTTATGTTGTGAATCGTAGTTTGGTTATCATACATGTCTCCCGCTTTATATAGACTATTATGATTTCATTCTGATGTTTCTGTTTCCACATACTTGGTACTGTTATCGACCTCCTTCGGCCGCGTCACGCCGCAGTGTAGAAGTACATCGGTTGTGGATCCTCGCCATAGGATCACGATTCAGCGTGTCGGAATCCCATTTCTTGAGGCTTATCTTTTGGTATGTTACCTCGAGTCTGTAGATTTTTGTACATTCAGGGGTATGGCGGGGCCCTGTCCCGTCATAGCTGTTGTAAAAATCTTAGAGGTGCAGAGTAATCATGTTGTGGCGGGGTTTGTAAAGGATAACTGTTCGGGTATTTATGTATATATCTTGAAGGCAACTGCTTTTAGTTGCTGTTTATTTATCATGTCTCTTAATTCATGTTCATGTTTTTATTTCCGCTGATTTTCTCTGATGTTGTATCACTAGGGTGCCCGGGGTAAGGCACCAGTCACGGGCCCGGGTTCGGGTCGTGACAGAGGCCTATCGGCCAAAGCTTCTCAAAGGGGGGGGAGAGACCTCTTGGACGAGAACACAACACAAGAGGGGAGGGAGGATTTCAAGACTTAGTGAAATTTAGGATGAAGAAGTCTTCCATAAGGGAGGGGTATTTATAGGGAAACCAATGGCCTTGATCAAGCCAAGTGCAAGGCAAGTGTAAGGCCAAGATCAAGCCAAGTGCACCCTAACCCTACACCCCACAATAAGGCACAAAACAAGGCACCAAACATGGCACAAAGTAAGGCACAAAACAAGGCCAAAACAAGGCACCAATCGGCCAAGGCCAAACCGCCCCTTAGGCGTCCACTTGAGGGTGACAAGTGTCACCCTCTCGTTGGTCCAAAATGTTTCGTCTCCCGCAAAAATCCGCAAAAATCGCAAATGACATAGCCGGAATTTTCCCCTCGCAAGTTCTCAGAAACGCTTCATTTAAAAACGATTCTAATCAAAGGCCAGGTGCACAAATATTTCGAAACTTGCCTAACTTTAAGGCTCAAACTTTCTACGTACGCCCACACGTACATACTCTGGAAATACGGGGTATAACAATGCTTTCCCATTTTGTGAAGATGTATGAGGATACAAAAAATGAAAATTGATCCCATTATTAGCACAAAACTCCCGAAATACTTCATTATCATATTCTTTGCCATTATCACGTTGAATATTTTTTATTTTCCGTTCGAGTTAAGTTCTAATGAAGGATCTAAATTTTAGGAAAGTGGAAAAACTTGAGATTTTTTCGCTATCGGAAAGGTCCATAAAAATTATAATAATCATCCAAAAAAAACATAATAACGGTGACCCAAAAAACTAATAACAGGATATGTCCATAAATCGCTATGACTAATATCAAATGACATTAGAGTATGGAAATTAGAGTCTACAAATGACAATCTAACAATTTTTTCTAAAGAACAAGACTGACAATTCGAAGTACTATGTGTACCCTAACAAAAAATAACTTTATTTTTATCTAAGGATGACAAAATAGACGACCCTGGATGACCTAGACGGGCATGCCACAATGAAGGAGCAATGGAGACAAACGTAGATGGAAAGTCTTGACTTGAAAGACCAAAACTTGGTGTGATCGGATAAATATCTCCCCTATTATCACACCTCATGAGAGGAATTCCCGTCTTGAAATCCTTCACAGAAAACTCAAACGGATCAAATTCAATAGAAACATAATTATCTGTTGTGAATTTACGGATATACATTAAATTTTTAATCAATTTAAGGGAATGAAAGATATTTTTCAAGATAAGAGGTGGATGTGGTGGAGACAAAGTTTTATAACCATAAACACGAATCGGAATGGAATTACCATTACCAACAATTATGTCACGAGGGTCGTTCAAATTGGAATAAGATGAGAGAGTACCTTGATCGGACGTCATATGGGTAGTCGCACCGGTGTCCATGTACCAATTCGGGTCCGGTGGCGTTAAACCAAGTCTGTGCATAACAGCTTCAATGTCGATCGGGGTGGGGCCCATTGTGTGATGGGCCTGAGTAGGCCGGGACCCAAGAATACATGTATGCTGCCCCGACCCATTTCTGCTTCATGAACCACTGGACAATGGCTAAAACCTGTTATGAGTTTGGGCCGTAGGGCCACTGCCCATTGTTCCAAGTCCACGACCAAGGGGACCAAGGCTGAGACCAGTGGGTCGGTGGCCCACTGTATCCGAGATGGAGTCCACCACCACTGTTTTGGCAGTCGTTACCACTGTCGGAACCGCCGCATTCCCCCCGTGATTTTTATCATTATTTTTTTGACTATTTCTACCGCCCCGGGAGATTGATTGTAGTTCGAACGGTCACCAAAATTCTGAGAACTAGGGGAGGACGTCATAATGACCACGAAACTCGCACTCTTAGCCGTTTTTTTAGTCAAGTCGGCTTCTTCCAAAATAAGCATCGAGCGAGCTTAATAGAACTTCGGGAGAGGATTACTTTGACGAAGAATAATTCCCACACCACTATAGGCCTTGGATAGGTCGGCAACCATCTGTAGAACAAGATGATCCTCACTAAGGGGCGCACCAACGTTGCGGAGTTGATTCGCCAATTCTTTGATTATCTTTGAATATTTCACGTAGCCTATTCCATGTAGCCATTACCGTAGCGTCTGGCTCAATAATCGTCTGCAACAGGTCGGTAGAGATAGTGAAATAAATCCACTGAAGAACTGTAGCATCAAATGTCGTCCATAATTTAGGATCATCCTCGGGTTTCGGCACCCCAATTTCCGCAAGGGTTGCAGAGATAATATGATGGAGTACTTGATGCGATCGTGCGTGAACTTTGAACAACTTGGCCCACGTCGCGTAATGGACGTTTTCTATCTCAAGAATAATAGGGATATGATTCTTGATGTTAGAAACAGTAAGGGCATGGTGAAACGTGTTCTTAGCCATAATAGCAATGCAAGACGTGATGTAGGGATTTGGAATAAAAAATTGGGAAGGAAGAGAACACCGTCGGACACACAAAACCGAGAAGAGGCTCGGATTGTGAGAGAAACTCGATGGAATTTTTGAGAAATTTGAGAGAGGAGTTGAAGACCTAGACTTCTGACACCATGAAAGAAATAATTCCTTGATTATTTTTATTAATGAAAGAGAATATATACAATTTATAATTTCTATAATAGGAGAATCTTATTCCTATTCTAATCCCAAAATCATATTTTAGTAGTACAAGACTCCTATAATTATGGTAAGTGTACAATACTAATTAATACAATATTTACACTAAATATAATATAAAAATATACTCCATAAAATATACACTTACTAAGTAAGTGTATATCACGGACAGTAACACCATATTTAACAATAATCTCCCCTTTTTCCCATAAGTTTTATTAGATGCTTTTATGAGATTGCACTCTTCTATTTGTCTAAATAAATTATTTGAATTCACAATTATCTTGTCACTCAAGCGAGACCATTTCAGGGATATTTGTATAAAACTCGTGATATACGCAGTATATATGCCATGTATATCACGGGCTCCTTGTTGTAAATGGAATGTTAAAACCCGTGATATACACGGTATATGCATGCCGTGTATATCACGGTTTAGTGGTCCAAATTAGGTTATGTTTTGTTGTAATTAAATTAGAGTTGTACACTTAAAATAATTGTATAATTATTGTACAAGTAGAATAATAATTTGAGAGTAGAATATGAATTTACAATTTCCATAATAGGAAAATCATATTCCTATTCTACTCTCAAAACTTCATTCTACTTGTACAATAATTATACAATTATGATAAGTGTATAATTTAATTACAACAAAACATAACCTAATTTGGACCACTATATACCGTGTATATCACGGGTTTTAACGGTCCATTCGCAACAAGGATTCCGTGATATACACGGTATATATACCGTGTATATCACGGGTTTTATCAATTTGAGAAGATTCTTCTGGTTATTTTGACGGGGTTCTTGGCCTGGGGTTATCAGGCAACACGGCCGCCTCCACCAAAGACATGTGAGTCCCCAGGGTCAAACTTAATGATGGAAGACACTTGGCTTACAAGGAGATGGGCGTACCTAGAGAGAATGCGAAATATAAAATTGTGTATATCCATGGGTACGATGGTTGCAGCAATGATGTTCCAACTAGCATCCTCTCTCAAGTAACGTCACTTGATTCTTTCGCTCGTATAACTCTATTTTCTCATGGACCAACTTTGTATTTTGAAAATAATTTTTGGTTCTTTTGCAGGATGTTATTGAAAGTTTAGGAGTGTACATATTTTCTTTTGACAGACCTGGTTATGGACAAAGTGATCCTAATCCAAAACCAACAGTCAAGAGCTTAGCTTTCGATATACAGGAGCTTGCCGATCAATTAGGTCTGGGATCCAAATTCTATGTTATGGGAGTTTCAATGGGTGGACAGGCTGTTTGGACCTGTCTCAAATACATTCCTCACAGGTAATCTCATTTTCATTACATGTACAATTACGAGAGCGTTAATCCTCATATGCAATGGTAAAGTTAGGATTCTCACTAAAGGCATCAAAATATGAAGAAGTAAACATACCAAGAAGTCAATGAGATTCAACATCTAGTATATATACATAAAAACTAACTTTGACCTTGTCAATATAGTACTCCTTCCGTCTCAATTTTACGTGATACTCTTTCCTTTTTAGTCAATTCAAAAAAAAATGAATTTTGATCTTTAAACTTTTCATTTTACTTTAACAATTTAACTTTAAACCTCCTTCTGCATCCTAGCTCCGCCCATGCTCATATGGAATTTGTATAGATTCAGTAGTTTATAGAAGAGAAGCTTAAATTTTTTCTGGAAAAGCAGACTGTATAAAGCAATAGTCCCTTATTTTTCACAATTCCCATTGAATTTACTAATCAGAGTTTAGTAAATATGTTACGGAGACCAAAAGTGCTCACTTTTGGGTTTTGGCAAACTTAAAGGACGAAATTGCTCAAGTGATACTTAGTTAAGGGGTCTACTTTGAACCTACTATCAAAGATAAGGGGCCATCTTTGTCATTTTCTCCTCCTTTGTCAACAGCAGAAATTTAAGATATTTCTTATATGATTTTCTTGTAATATCGAGTAATTTGAAATGAATATCAAGATTCAAGAATCACGTTCATTACCTGTAATAGATTGGCAGGTGCAGCTCTTATTGCGCTGGTTGTCAACTATTGGTGGCCTAGTTTACCTGTGAATATGTCCCAAGAACCTACTATCAATGGACACTTCGCGTTGCTCATTACTTTCCGTGGCTTACCTATTGGTGGAACAGTCAGAAATTCTTTCCTGCATGCAGTGCTGCAGGTCGCAACCCTGCAGTTTTCTCTTCAAATGACCTAGAGATAATTTCCAAAAAAAGTTCGAGCCAGGACTATCTTGTAAGAGGTCTTTCCTTTAGTTCAGTATACTAAATCATTAATTGAATAAGGCAATAATACTTCGTATGATAAGCATTTACTGGTGTTCAATAAGGAGACACTGTACGTCATAATGAGTAATATAGTCACTTGAATTCGGACTTGATACTTTTCTGACCAAAGATGTCTAAGTAGGGGTCTGGAGAGGACCCCACATTTGTTGAAACCTACAAATCTCACTATTAAGTGTCGAGGTCTTTAACAAGAAACAGGGCCTAATAAGCTTGTTGTGTATGAAGAAGTGGGTGAAAACCTCGGGAGACCAGGCCTCGAATCCCATAGAGATTAAAAAAAATAAGGCTATGGGATTTCTTCACATCTGCTCTGGGTGTTTGTGTTGATAATAGGTATCAGATATCCGATGAAATAGTCAAGATGCACTCAAGTTAACCTGGAAACCATTATTATAGAAAGATGTTTGTTGTGTATGTAGATGTGGTGTTTAGGACGATGAGCCTTAGAATGATTCTTTCAATACTATGGGAAATCACGCCAAGGGATGATGACACTTCTATCAGTGAGAGAGAACACCCTTTTGGATGGTAACATTATTGGGATGCCAATTCATTAGCTTGGCCGCCTAAGGTCTATTGGAAACAATATCGATAAGGTTTATGTTATAATATATTAGTCATAATCATGGACATTCTCACATAATTTTCATATAATCCTCATATATGTATATGCAACGTGTCCCGGCCCGCCATGGACTCGGTGTATCCATGCAACCATATGACATTTTAAACCATCTTTTGACTTTCCATAAAATCGTTATAACAAATTTTCATTTTAGAAAAGTAATGCACTATCACATCTTTCCTTTTAGATTAACCAAGGCATTTATCATGTCATGTAACATTTAGGGAAATGAACCCAAAGTACTATGTACATCCATTCTTATAAAAAAAATCATATCATGCAATATAAGGGAGTTGAACCCAAAAGTACTACGTACCTTCATTCTTATAAAAAGAATCTTATCATGTAATAAACCCCAAGATACTAACACTTGTAGCATCAAGACACTTTCACTTTTAAGATCAAGTTACTTATTCTCTCCAAATCAAGTAACTTATACTTTCCAAATCAAGTGACCTATACTTTTCAAATCAAGTGACCTATACTTTCCAAATTAAGTAATCTATACTTTCCACACCAAGTAACCTATTTTCTTTAAATCAAGTCACTTATACATATAAAATCATATCAAGTAACTTACTTTATAAACCACAAGAAATCTGATTTGCGATAACAACTCATAATTGCCTAGTTAAACCATTACGAGTCGTTAGTAGTTTATATCTTTTATAACGATCTTATCAAATAAGCCGTGATGTAGAAATGTAAAACAATTTTGTCCTATCTTAGTTTCTATGCAGATGAAAGTCTAATCATTTCAATATAGTTGATTTTCGATACCTTTTTCATTAGTGCTGTAACTTAGCAAGATTAACTCGACTCCAATACTTACTAAAAACTCTTACCAACATCTCCCATAAGACTTGGTAAGGACTTAGGAATAATTTAGACATGCCTTTAGCATAGAATCAATAACATGAATACTCCAATAACAAGGCAAGTATACTTCAAGAAACAAGTCATGTATACTCCAATAACAAGGCAAGTATACCTCAAGAAACAAGTCATGTATACTCCAATAACAAGGCAAGTATACTTCAAGAAACAAGTCATGTATACTCTAATAACAAGGCAAGTATACTTCAATAAACAATCATGTCGATAGAAGGAAGAAGTTCACATACCTTATCGTTCTTCTACCAATCCGCTAAGTGGAATACGCCTCACGTAGCTCTTACCAATATGCTAAGCGGAATACACCTCACGTGCACTTCAACCTATAATGATAATAACATATCTATCAACTATATGCCTTTAAGGTTAGGTTATGGACCAAGTAAAGTTCCCATTTCTATGAAAAATTGGGCAGCACTTCCTTTGTTTCTACGTACTTTTCCACCTTTTCCAAGGCCCAAATTCAACAACCAACAAGCCAAAATTAAGGGCACAACCCACAGTTAACCAAAGGGGATTACACGTCTACTAGATGTATAAAATTCTGCCCCACAATCATATATAAAAAGTCCACAATTCTTGGCATAAAACAGTCCACAATTCTACAATAACGAGGGTAAAATGTGAGGCCTTTAAACGCTTTTCCACACCCATATTTCCTTAGGACTTTCATTAGCAATTACTACATTGAAACATGCATATTAGTGTCTGAATTTCCAGCATTCCAATGCCACAAAACAGTCCACAAAATGACACGACAACGTCTAACAGTTTTGGGCAGTTTTCGGCCAACAACAACTACAACAATCCAAAGTCCTTTTCCACAATTTCTTATAATCCAATTCACATTTCAACATGTTATATAAGTCATATAAACTATCAACAATAATGTTTCCTTCATTATACAACATGCGACAAGTGAAATTAACGACAAAAATGACCAACGAATTCCAATGGCCAAAACTGCCACTCTCGGCCTCAACAACCCAAACTAGTCCAAACCTTTTTTTCATATTCGTTCTTTTTAGTACAATCTCATCTATACATATCAACAATAAGTAATATCCAATTACTTTAAAAGAAGAAGAACTATTACCTTATTAACATGGCCAAAAACGCTAAAATTAGTCCATGGAAGATTGGCCCGCAATTTTCGTTTCGCTCCACTTCTTCAAGTTCCAATCACATATATGTAACCCCTATAAGCTTATGATCAACTTCCCTTCACGTTCCATCACCAAAAAGTCGACGGAAACCCCTAGGGTTTCACCCTCATTCTCGGCCAAGAGAGGTTTATTGGTTAATGGAGTGTTATCCTGGCTTAACACTTGGTTAGGGACCTTAATCTTGTATTAGTGAACTAATCTTGGAAGATTAAGGATTTTGTTCTTCAAAATGCCACTAGGGCCGAGAGTAACATGAAGAGGGAGATGGAAATATGTGAAATATGGCTAAGTGTTTTTGTCATCCAAGTCTCTCCATATAGATATATAAATATCTCCAAGTGTAGCAAGACAAGTGGAGTGGGACCCACTTGTCTCCAAAATATCTAAAAGTCCAAGTCAAAGTCTTCATGATGAGTGGAGGGGTGACACGTGTCACCCTCCTATTGGTCCAAATTTATTTCTTCACCTAAACATTCTATACTTGACCAAAATATCTCAAAATCTCGTGGGCCCCACAAAATCGTAAAATTTCCTGTGGGCCCCACATGACCAAATCCGAGACTTAAAAATCCAAAACTTCAATATACTATAATAATTCCATATACAAAACTTGAGAATCAAATTCCAAGTTATAAACTTTTGCCTTCACAAATGTTCCGGAATTTTTCCTTAAGAAAAAATAATTTTTCTTTCTTTTCAAAATTCGAATCTTATTTCCTTACGAACGTTCTCATATCATTGCCTTGGAAATACGGGGTGTAACAAAAGATATGGGCATTGCAAATGTCATCTTAGGAATCAAGATCTCTAAGACATCTGATGGACTGGACTTGTCTCAATCTCACTACATCGATGATGTACTAAAGAAATGTGGGATGTTCGACAGTTCACCGGTAACGACACCATTGGATATAAGTCAAAAGATTGACAAACATCGTGGTGAGCATGTACGCCAGGAGCGATATGCGCATGTGATTGGTAGTCTGATGTATATCACAAACTGCACTCGACCTGATATCACTCATGCAGTCAATAAATTGGCTAGGTTCACCCGAAATCCAAGTGAGGATCACTGAAAAGCATTGAATAAGGTACTACGGTTCCTGAAGTTCATGCTAAATTTCGGGTTACACCATTCGAGATATCCAGTTGTACTAGAGGGGTATAGTGATGCAAACTGGATATCTGATAGCGACGACATCAAGTCCACCAGCGAAAATATATTTTTACAATCGGTGGTGGAATTGTATCTTGGAAATCCTCTAGGCAAACTCTTATTGCCCGATCCACGATGGAGTCAGAATTTATCGTTTTAGATAAAGCGGGAGAGGAAGCTGAGTGGCTTCATGGTTTTCTAGAGGATGTCCTATATTGGGATAAAACTGTGTCTTCTGTAATGATCCACTGTGATAGTCAATCGGCTCTAGGAAGGGCACGAAGTTCTATATACAATGGTATGTCTCGTCATATTCGACGGAGACATGAGTCTGTTAGGCAGCTGATCATCTCGGGTGTTATTTCCATTGATTACGTAAAATCTAATGAAAATATTGTAGATCCCTTGACGAAGGGAATACCCAAAGATCAGATGTTCTGTCTGTCTAGGAGAATGGGCTTAAAACCCAAACAATAAGAACTGATATAGTGGACACCCAACCTTACAGACTGGAGATCCCATGAATAAGGTTCAATGGGAAAACACAACTGTAAAGGTTTCATGAGCGCTTCGGTGGAAGCAAGAGAACTTCAGATAATGTTTTCTTCTTAAGAAACATAATCCAAGGCCGTTCCCGTGAAGACAAAAAGTGTTACCTGTAAGAGGGTTAAATGATAAGTTTTCAAACCTTTAATGATCTTCAATAGTTGAGGTTAGGTTGGGAAAATTTTTAATGGTTCCTAACGCTAGTGTAGCGGGGTATTGCAGGATACCTTGTAGGAGACCACCTATTTAAGTGCGAGGAAAGACCGCTTCAAATGAACGCACTTAAGAATTCAAGGGTGTCCACGGCCCACGACGGACAAAAACATTAGAAAGATTGAGTAGGAAATGTGTTGTGTTGGTACCATTGTCTTGGCATATACTAAACACTGACGGTTCAAGACATCACGTTCACCGAGCAGTAAATATGTCCGATGGTATTCTACTATGGAAGGTTCAAAGCTACGGCTACCTCTCCAGATGCAACATCAATCCGCCGAGTGATTGCTCGAAAGGCACCATGTGTGTGCGTCAAAATCTCTTCCAAGAGGGGATTGTTGAAAATTTACTAAACGTGAAATAAAATTAATCCTATTAATTATGACTCGAACAATTAGGGCCCCGCACGTCGAAAACATGGTTTCCACGCACGTGCACATAAAGTATCAAGGATCGTAATTTCCTTAAATGGAAGAGATATTGGTACGTATACGAATTGTTTGAGACGTAAGAGAATAGACGGTTATTGGCTAAATGACAGATGGTTTCACATTGATAAATGGAAGGAAGAAATATGCAAAAGATGAAACGAATCAGAAACCGCCGCGAAGTCGAGAAGGGCCGCGACGCAACAAAGTCAGGGCCACTGTGCTTGGAGCGTCGCGGCGCCTCCTCCTAGAGCCCCCGTTCTAAATGTCGTTTCAATTCCAGTAGCTCACTAGAATTGAAGCGCCGCGGCGCCCTCCGGAAGGGCCGCGGTGCTTCCACTGTTTTTCAGTCTGTTGGAGGCGAATTAAAACTGATTCTTGGGCTGACTTTAGAGCATTTAATCTCCATTACTTGGCTATTGATTTCAGCCATTACTAGGCTGAATTAACCTCAATATCAATGATCATTACTTGACATTGATGGCCATTCATTTGGTTAATTGAGAAGACATAATCATCTACCTATAAATTGATGTCTTTGACACAATTGCAAAATACACGTCACACTTAACAATTCTCTGAAATTGTCTTCCTCTCTTGCAATCACAAAACACTCAAAGATCTTTCTTCCTAAGCGAACACTTGAGTTTCCTTTGCTCATTTGTTTGATTGTTGTTTTATCTTGGGAGATAAATTGTCATTACACCGTTGAAAGGATATACGGGACAATATTATCTTAAGAATATGTTGAGAATTCAGTCGCTCAGTAAGTCAATTATTTTGTTGATTTCCAGATTTCTAACTTAGTTGTTATTTTTGTTACATTCTCATTTCCTTATTACTACACAATATTTTCCACATAATTTGGAACTCAAATCCTAACAGTAATTTTGTGAACGATCATACACTATAATGCCATTATGATGTGAGAAATTAATCTATACAATTAAAGATAGTTATAAATGGTAAAAGAAATTCTTGAGTGAAAATGGCCGACCAACAATCACGTTAGTTTAAGAGTTGAGATTTGCAAGATTATTAAGTTATTCAAATGTTATTTTATGTATTTAAGATATGTGCAAAATATATGGTAATTAACTATGGTTAAAAATTAATAATTGTAGTTAAAGAATGTGACATGTATCACTTGTTTATTGATAGGGAGTTAACATCCGGTGCGGGTAAGTTATTTCCATGTATTTATCTGAAGTTAATAACTTCATTGACGATTTTTTTTCAATTTCAATCCTCAAAGTCTGGAGTTGATAGTTTTAACACCTAAACTTACAAAAATTTACATATTTCGGGCACAAATTATATAACTGTCCTCAAATCGCCTATCTATGCTCCTTGTCCCCAAAATTTGTGTGGCCTTATTCTAAAGAATGATTGTGGCTACAAGCACAAACTAGGAATGGATAGGCTAGTTGGGCTGGGTTATATAACCAGCACCAATTGGGAGATTTACACAAATGGATTGATTTGATGTAAGAAAATTTTGTAAAAATAGATGTGGCATTACACTATTGAAAGAATGAAATAATTAATGTTATTCAATTAGTCAACAATTTTACCGAATGGCCCTAATAATTTCTACAATTTCAATGTAATATTATCTATTGCAAAATTAGGTCAGTAAGTAATGACATGTTTGCTATCAGAGGTTATATGTAATTATTTAGTTTCCAAGTAACTTGATAATGTAAAAAAATATCAAATATATATATATTCTAAATTTCATATTTAGTTAAATTAAAATACATCAAATAAAATTACTATCACCTACTTAAATCACCTACTTAAAGTTAGGGACCCGAGAACCACCCGAGAATCGGATCGATACTCAGATCGAAAAGTTAACGATCCGGATACGAGTACCAGACATAAGGATCCGGACGATAAGGATCCGGTCCGGTAACCCGGTCTAATTACCCGATAACTTATATGTTATCAGTCTCGGTCTGATACCCGATAACTTATATGAAATATTGCTATTATATATTGCTTTAAGTTTGTTAATATGTACTATGTAAAGCAGTAAATGCAGTAAAACATGATTTTTTTATAAAAAACTATAAGTAAAGCGGAGAGTTTTAAGTAAAGCAAAAAATTTAATATTTCGGACCGAAAACGATATCCAGAACTCTTATTGGTCCGATCTCGGTCCGGACCGATAACCTTATCGATCCGATCCCGGATCTCTTTTCAGGATCGAATTCTTATCGGTCCGATCTCGGTCCAGACCGATAACCTTATAGGTCCGATTTCGATATATCAATACCCAGACTAAATCGGACCGGACCCACAACAACCCTACTTAAAGTACTACATCGATAGTTACAATCTTAATATCTATTATATTGTTCAATACATTTACGAATAGTGAATTATATGTTAGTGAGGAGTAGGTGGAGCATCATATAAATGTGAAACCAACTAAATTTTCAACAATGATTACGTCCGAACAAACTTTAAAAGTCGAACCAATCAAGTAAAAACTTTGAATTTGCTTAATGGTAGCTAAGCTTAAGGTCTTTTAATATTTTCCTTTTTTTACAGCTATTTGTATTCGAAATCCGCCGATTGAATTAAATCTATAAAAACTAACAATTCCACATCGCATAGGGCTATATTTTAAAATTTAAATTTAAAATCTTTAATAAATAATAAAAATATCTCAATAACCCTAATAAAGCATTTGGTGGGTCAAAATAGGAAGTAGTGAGTAGGTGAGAGCTATAGGATAAGGATCTTATAAGTGATAGGGAGGAAAGCATGCAAAAGTACTTTAATAGTACGACAGAAGAAGGTACACACTTTTTTTAGAGTATAAAACAACATTAATATACATTAAAGGAAATCATGATATACGAAGCTCTCGCTATGCACGTATACCTTTTTTTAGAGTATAAAACATTAATATACATTAAAGGAAATTATGATATATGAAGCTCTCGCTATGCGCGTAATTCGAAAAAGGATAGAATCACAAAAAAATTATTGTACGCATTTTATCTTATATTTTTGCAAGACGCTATTTTTACAGCTTGAACTTATAACCTCCTGATCACATGACATTAACTTTATCAATTACTTCAAAGCTCCCCTTAAAAAATAATATATATTGTAAGTATAAATATTTTGTAACTGTTATAATACTACAACAACGACAACATACACAATGTAATTCCACACCGTGAGATCTGGGGAGGATAGAGTGTACACAGACCTTATCTACCACCTTAGTAGGTAGAGTGATTATTTCCGGAAGAAACAAAGCATAATCACAAACAGGACAATCAAAACAAAATAAGAGAAACTGTCAAACTAACATAATAAAGAGTAATTGTTATAATAAGATTTCAAATTTACATTCGAAAGAATCTATATAAATTTATTTTTATAAATATTTTCTGAATGTCCTGATGGAAACTATTTATTTTGATCATTTAATTTTTTTGTGTCAAAATATCACATTTCTCCTCTCAAACGTCAATTTAAGTAATCTTCAGAACTAGTTACATTAGATTAATTTAATATTATAAAATTAAAATAAAATATTATAAGTTATATTTTTTTAATATTAAAATATAATCAATATAATTTTATAAGTAGGGTCCGTGGAGAATAGTGTCTATACATGCTTTATTCTTATCTTTTATAAGATAAAGAGTGTTATTTTCGGTAAATCTCCGATTCAAGAAAAGAGTAATCAAAGTAAAATAGAAAAAAATATTATATAATAAAAATATACATATTAAATGTCGATCAAGATTTATATATAATTTGTCTCTCAAAAAATTGATCGTGGCAAGTATTTGGACCGTCTAATATAACTTAAAACTCTTTTTTTTAACATTTCTAAAAACAAAACAAAAGAAACAAAAACAAGACAGGGACGCGTGGATAAGTAGGGAGAAAGAAGAGCCCAAAACAACGATTGCCAACACAACACCTGTCAAATACGTGTCATTCTCTCGAAGCATATCCCCCACCCCCACCCCAACTTTCCAATCTTAGTATTGGCTTTGTTTTATTTTAGACTTCCCATAATTTCTAGTTATATTTCCACCCTAATGCTTACATCTTCTAAAAGTGGACCCCACTTAACACCCCACCCCCATCCCCCACCCCGTGCAAAAATTCAGACATAAAACAAAAACCTCGTCTTTGAATAAATATGACTAAAAATGAAGTGAATGAACCTATCTTCTTCTTGGTTGTGTTCTTTGTTCTTTAGTTCTTCTTACACACAATATCTTGTGTTAATAAATATCTCTACGTATATGTATATAGTAATGGTTTCTATAAGTTTTAATCACAGTTCTTTCATATGACATCTTGAGAGTGAAATTAGCTTGGTGAAGCTGAAAAAACAATTAAGAATAAGGTAAGTACTTTTGCTTTCTTGATTTTATTGAGCTTTCAAGTTTTTTTTTGTTCGTTTTCCTCCCTTAGCTATGCTTCTTACAAGCCTAATGGATGGTAAAACTATGTTTGTAAACTATGTGTCATATGCGAATTCAGGATTTGAAATTTATGCATACAATACTCATTTACTTTCTTTAATACATATATGCGCTGTGAATCCAATAGTTACACCTTACATCCGATCCTAGTTTGTGTGAGGCCAATTCCTTTATTAGTTATTTCTCTAAAATTATAGATGTGCTTGACGTCAGGCCGTTTCAAACTTTTTGGAGATCTTTTCTAATTCGTAAAAGTGGATTTTAATATAAGTAAATATACGATTTCAATAATTTAAATTTGTGCCTCCACGCATCCACATGCGCGCCACTGGAACTAATTACTATATTTTGATTGGGCTAAAACCTGCGAATTATGTGTATTTACGGTAAATTCTGGTCAGTACTACTTAATAAAAACGGTTAAAAATTGGCCTTAAAATTTTTCGGTTTTCGGGTTCCTGTGCAGCACATC
Source organism: Przewalskia tangutica (assembly GCA_029844215.1). Taxonomy (NCBI): domain Eukaryota; kingdom Viridiplantae; phylum Streptophyta; class Magnoliopsida; order Solanales; family Solanaceae; genus Przewalskia; species Przewalskia tangutica. The sequence goes on from CM056732.1 coordinate 1,525,864, forward strand.
TCGCAACTTAGAAACTGTTTTTTTTCAAATGATATCGAAGCTAATTATTTTAAGGGGCGGGGGATGTTGAGCTTTATCATTAATAGAGTGTTAAGTTTCTTTTTCTTTTTATGTATTTGCATTTTTTCTTGGGTTTAATTTCACTTTTGTTGCAAGATTGTGAGCTAGTATCAAGCCTATGTCATTTTCATTGTAATATTAAAAATTCATTTCTATATATGTATTTTGTTTCTTTTTCCATTTTGGGTAAGGGAGATTATGTGTTTGTTTATCTGTCTTCCACTTTCTTTCATAATCTTACTAAATACATCTGGTTTATTACTCCCTTCGTCTCAATTTAGGTGTCGCTATTTGATTGACACAAAGTTTAAAAATGAAGGTTATTTTTTTGAAATATGTGGTCTAAAACAAATCTAAGACAATTTTAAAATTAAATTATTTTTAATATATAAAGTTTGATATTCTTTGGAGACGGACTAAAAATAAAATAGTCTCACATAAATCGGGATTTAATCTAAACAATTGGAGAACAACGTTGTGTTGTAGATCTCTGCTCAATAAAAAATTATTAAACAAAAGTGGAAAGTTCCCAAGGTATTTTAAGCCCACGTGCCAAAGAATATGTTCCTGTTTTAGTAGTCCACTTTGATTAGACCCACTAACTCCATTTGTTGCTTTTGAGTGTGACTATCCCCCCTTTTCTTCTAAGTTAGTGACTCTAAACTATTCTTCTAATAATCTTTGTTGAATTTTTGCTAAAACTTTGTGTTGTTGTTTCAATATGTGTTGTATTTTTCTTATGAGGTTAATTTTTATGCACGGGCGTAAAATTATTTATATTAATCCTATTTAATACTCCATATAAATATCGATTAATAACTTATCATAAATGATAAAGTTGTCCTCGTGTGACCTATAGCTCATGAGTTCGGGCCGTAAAAACAGTCACTAAATATTGCATTAAGGTAAGCTCTCTACATTACACCCTTTGGATGCAGCCTTTCCCCTGGACCCTGCTAATGTGGATGCTTGTACACCGGACTGTGTTTTTTTAAAAAAAAACTTGTTATAACTGAGTTAAACTATACTGATGGTGTAGTGTGTATAATTTAAGTCGATATCCTATTTGCTGCTGGATATAGAAGTTTAACTTGACTTTATTTACACTTTATTAACCTTTGGACCATGGCATAAATTCTGGGGAGGGAGTTGGTGGAGTAGGGGCCGGAAGTTCAAAACCTTGGATTTGTAAAGCTGAGGAAGAGAAATGATTATAAAATACATTTTGTTAGATGCTGATTCAAAATTTAAAGATTATAGGTTAGATTTCATAATAATACTATAAGTGAGTTTTTCTAAAATATTTGGAGGGTAGATGCTAGATTTAGTGTAAAATTTACCTTTCTCTAACTTTTTATTATTTGAGTTTGATATATTTATTCATGGCATATAAACTTCATTTGTAACTTCCCAATTTTACAAGTACCATCATTTCTTTTGTTTGAAAGTCTTGACACAAAGCACATTTCAGGTGAAAAAATCCAACTGTAATTAGGAAGAGAAGTCAACAAGATGGGAGTACCAGAATCAGGGATGGTGTCAAAAGGTGAGGTTCAATCACCATTGCAACCAGACCAAACCCAGCACAAGCACCACCTGTTCCCATCCCTCGGTCGACAAACATCAATCTACTCCCTCACGCTCGACGAATTCCAACACACTCTTTGTGAGAGCGGGAAAAAATTTGGGTCGATGAATATGGATGAATTCCTCAACAGCATTTGGACTGCCGAAGAAAACCTAGCCCATGCTCACGCCCACGGGCCCACACATTCTCATGCTCATAGCCAGGTGGCGAGTACAGGGGAAGCTACTACTGCGCCACATTTTGCATTAGGACCGAGCAATGTTTCATTGGAGAAAGCTATTGTCAAACAGCCAAGCGAGCCAAGACAGGGCTCACTTACGCTTCCTGCACAAACCGTAGATGAAGTTTGGTCGAAAATTCATAAGAGCCAACAAGAGAAGCAACAAAACAACAATGGAGACAGTGTACCGAGCACCAGTAATAATTCCGCTCAACGACAGGTTACGTTCGGTGAAATGACACTCGAAGATTTCTTGGTTAAAGCAGGGATCGTACGCGAACAGGGTAATAATTCTGCCCCTGCACCTCCTCAGCAGCAATCATATATGATGTATCAAAACAGCACCAATCCCGCTATGGCTACTATGGCCCGGCCCGTAATCGGCCTCGGTGGAGTCACGAGCGGTGTCGGCATTCCCAGTTATCCGCCACTTCAACTTGCACAAACTGGGGTGGTTGAACAACCGGTGTACCCGGTAAGCATGAAAAGGGGTGGAGGATTCCCGCAACAGACGACGCCCGTTTACAGTGGGAGAAAGGGAAACGGTAGCGGGGTCGGGTACGGGCAAGTACAAGGAGTGGCTGGGATGGCAGCGCCATTAAGTCCAGTGTCATCGGATGGATTATGTGTTAATCAAATCGATAGCGGGGGCCAATACGGGTTGGAAATGTCAATGAGAGGCAGTAGAAAACGCATAATAGACGGTCCAGTAGAGAAAGTTGTTGAAAGAAGGCAAAGGAGAATGATCAAGAACAGAGAATCAGCAGCAAGATCAAGAGCAAGGAAACAAGTAAGTTTGAGTTCACTCCCCCTTAATTTTTATGTTGCTTGGACCTTCCAAAAATGTTAGTCTCGCCCGTGTCGGATCCTCAAAAAAATGCACTACTTTTGGAGGATCCAGCACATTTTTAGAGCGACATAGCTTAATTTCACTCCGCTTTTTATTCATTGGCCTATTTGATGAACAATTTTTCTTGGTGCAGGCGTATACTGTGGAACTTGAAGCAGAACTGAACCAACTAAAAGAAGAAAATGCACATCTAAAACAGGCCCTGGTAGTAAATATATTAGCAGCATAAATGTCCTTGATTTTGGAGTATGGTTTTATTGTCCACTTTACATCATTGGTCTTACATAGAATCTTAACATTTTACATCATGAACTTAAAATGTTTTTTTGTTTTGTTTTTTTGTCTTGCAGGCAGAGCTTGAGAGGAAAAGGAAACAGCAGGTATATTACAACCTATGTTGCTCGGACTCATCCAAAATGTGTTGCACCCCTGTCGGATCCTCTACAAATCCACTACTTTTGGAAAATCCGTCACACCTGGTGACATTTTTTAAGTGTCTATGTGCAACTAATCACATGTTAGAACTGGTTATGGCACAATACATTGATGTTAGTTTTGGTTATTATATCAAATTTATTGACTTTAAACTGGTTTTGTGGTTACAGTACTTTGATGAAGTGAAAATGAAAGTGCAAACGAAGGCGCAAAGGGTGAACGACAAATTAAGAGGGATGAAGAGGAGCTTGAGTTGCCCTTGATGACAAAATGATCAAAGTCACACTGTGTGACTCTTGCAAAGAGCAAATGTTGCCTTTAACCGGGTAACTATACAGCGATGGAGTAGGCGAAAAGCTAAGCAGACGAATATGCACTTGAGCTTTTTAGCACAAGTTGGAGTCTTTTGAAGTGCAAATGTCTGCTTTGGAATATATATATAGTGTAGAAGAGTACTTAGCAACCTAAGGATCGAGTGAATTAGTGAGTTTTTATCTTTTCTTCTTGAGTTACAGACGGAGACGGATATAGTGTACAAGTTATAGGTTCAGCCGAACCTAATAACTTAGCCTCTGGTCTTTGCATGTGTGTTTACAGAAAGTAAATTCGAACTCAATAAGCATATTGGTAGAGGTAGAATTTCAAGTTCGAACTGTTAAGAGCTCAATCCTGAATCTATTTGCCTTCTGATTGCAAGATATATCCCACTAAACTAAGATAGTGAGATTTCGCAAATTCGAATTAGTTGAGTTCAATGAATTGTGAATACTAGATTGGGTTGGGAAGGGAAACCAAAGAGAGGATCTACAAAATGCGTCTTTTATGCTTGGCACAAGTTAAAAGACAGTGAAGGGGAGTCTTGGCGCTGCTGTGTCTAGAAGGTCAAGGGTTCATGTCGTAAAAACCTCTTGCTTTTCTAAGGTTGCGTATAATTAGATGTCCGAATTTTCCCAGACCCGCTATATATATATATATGAAAGTTAAAAGACAGTAATTTAAGTAGGTTGATGTTCGCATTGTAACTCATAGATTTGTCTCTGGTCAAGACAATCATAAATAATTTTCGAATTTTCTATCATAAAATTTAACTTCCGAAAATGCCTAAGGGAATATATTCTTTGATTATATTGATAAATGATTTACAATATATATAAGATTACAAAAATATTTACTTCGATACAAACTAGGTAACTAATTAACCTAATTACAAAAGGATTATAATCTACCTAAAATAGGAGATATACAATTAATGAAATAATATTGTGAAATATTCTATTACACCCCCACAGTCGAAGAGGGAAGTTCTCGAACACTGAGAGTGACTCGAAAATCATCAAATAGTATGCGCGGAATTCATTTGGTGAAGACGTCGGCAATTTGATATCTGGAATGAACATGAAGGATACAAATTTGACCACGAGCTACTTTTTCACGAACGAAAAGAATGTCCATCTCAATATGTTTAGTGCGCTGATATTGGACGGAATTGTCGGAAAGATATATCGCACTAATATTATCGCAGCAGATCAGTGTTGCCTTTTGAATCAGGTAGTGAAGCTCAAGTAGAAGGTTATGGATCCAACAAGGCTCACAGACGACGTTGGCAACACCTCTATATTCTGCTTCTGCACTGGATTAGTGTAGGTTGCCTTTTGGAAGACCAAGATAATAGGTTATCTCCGAGAAAAACGCAATAACCAGAAGTGTAGCGTCGTGTGTCAGGACATCCACCCCAGTCAGCATCAGAATAAACAGTGAGGCCAGTGAGCGAAGAACTGTATAGATGTAATCCGAAGTGAAGTGTACCTTAGACGTATCGTAAAATATGTTTGAGGGTATGCATGCGTGCTTCCTTCGGATTGTGCATGTGCAAGAAGATTTATTACACGACATAGGATATGTCTGATCTTGTGAATGTGAAGTACTGCAGGACCCCAACCAGACTATAATAATGAGTCACGTCTAAATATGAAGGGTCGAAATCAACGTTGAGCTTGGAATTGGTGTCTATAGGCATGTGAGATGGTTTGTAAGATGTCATGTATGCACGGTCAATGATCTCTTCGGCATACTTCTTCTAACATAGTAATAGGCCACCAGAATGTCGAGGGATAGAGATGTCCAATAAATAACTCAGAGGCCCCAGATTTTCATAGCAAACTCAGAGGAAAGGAGAGACATAATGGACCGGCAGAGAGAATCAGATGATGTGGTGAGGATGATGTCATCAACATAAAATAATAGGTAAGCCATGTATGTACCCTTGTTGTATATGAATAGGGAATGATCGGATCTGGTGTGTGAAAAAACGATAAGGAAAACATAATCGGTGAACTGCTAGTACCATTCTCGAGGAGCCTGTTTCAGTCCATAGAGCAATTTTCGCAACAGACACACATAATCTGGATGAATAGGATCCCTGAAACTCATAGGTTGATGCATATATACCGTTTCATAAAGATCCCCATGTAAGAAGGTATTTTTGACATCAAGCTGATGAATGAGCCAAGACTTGAATATGGCAATCTTGAGAACGGTCCGGATGGCTCCAGACTTTATGATCGGGCTGAACGTTTTATCACAGTCCACTCTCACCTGTTGAGACATGTCATCATCTACAAGACGAGTCTTGTACCTCTCAAAAGAACCATCAGATTTCTTTTTATGTTTAAAAATTAACATAGAACGAATATTGTTAGCATCAGGTGGACGGGGTACTAGGTCCCACGTCTTATTATCAATAAGAGCATTATATTCGTCAATCATTGTGACTTTCCAATTAGGGTCGGACAAGACATCATTCGGGTTACTGCCTCCTCATCTTCGGCCTCGGCCCAATGCATTTTTCGTGACTAGCAGGCCCACAATAGATAGCCCACTACTCCCTCAGTCGTGTCCTCAACCAGGCCAACAGGCCCATCTCCTTTAGCCCAAAATATTACCTCTCCCCTCTGCCCAGTTCACAAACCAAAAGCCCACTGCCCCAGCCTTCAGTCTCAGACCATTGAAACTCGTTCCATGCACGAAATTTTTAGTCCCAAGCGTCATTTTAACCTCACATCTTCGGTCCAATCATCTCCACTTCCAAAAATTCCAAAGTGGCCTTATCAGACCCGAATTGAAAACTTATCATGTTAGACGAAATTGAAGCTCTTATTAAAAATAAGACGTGGAAATTAGTTCCCCGTACATCTAATGTGAACATCATACGGTCTATGTGGTTTTTATGTCATAAAAAGAATTATGATTGTTCCTTTGCGAGACACAAAGCTCATCTTGTTAGTGATGACAGATCTCAGCAAGTTGGCATGGATTGCGGTGAAACATTCAGTCCAGTAGTTAAACCATCAACTATAAGGACTGTTCTTAGTCTGGCTCTGTCCAAATCAAGATCCATCCATCAACTAGATGTCAAGAATGCCTTTTTATATGGTCACACACAGGAAATAGTTTACATGCACCCGCCTTTGAGTTTCTGAGATCCTAATCATCCGGATTATATTTGCTTGTTGAAAAAATCATTATATGGTTTGAAATAGGTCCCCGGGGCATGGTATAACAAGTTTGTAGGGTTCGTATACACACTGGGGTTCTCACACAGTAAGTCCGATCAGGCTTTGTTCATTTACAATAAGGAAAATGACATGGCATATATTTTTCTCTGTGGATGACATCATTCTCACAGCGTCATCTGAGTCACTTTGCCAGTCTATTATAGCCTTTATTGCTTCAGAATATTCTATGAAGGATGTGGGCCCGTTAATCTATTTTTTGGGCATCGTTGTAATTCAATATGCATGTGGTCTATTTCTCTGTCAAACAAAATACGCTTATGAGATCATCGACAAAGTAGGTATGTCCTCGTGAAACCCGTCACATACGACGGTTGATACGAAGGCAAAATTGAGCAACTCTACAAGTACTCCATGCAGTGAACAAACACATTACCGCAACTTAGCAGGGGCATTGCAGTATCTTACCTTTACGAGACCTGATATATCTTATGCAGTTCAACAAGTTTGTTTACATATGGATGATCCGAGTGAAGAACATATGGGGGATGTTAAACGAATTATGCAGTATGTTAAGGGTACTTTTGATTTTATGTTGCATCTGTATAAGTCCACCATTTCTGGCCTCATATCTTATACAAATGTCGATTGGGGTGGCTGCGCAGACACACGACGTTCCACCTTTGGTTATTGTGTATTTTTAGGAGACAACCTCATTTCATGGTCGTCGAAATGCCAGTCGACACTATCTCGATCGAGTGTTGAAGCAGAATACCGAGGGGTAGCTAATGTGGTCTCTGAATCATATTGGTTTCGTAATATCTTTTTAGAACTTCATTGTCCGATCGAAAATGTAATTGTGGTTTATTGTTATAATGTGAGTGTGATATACTTATCAGGAAATCATGTCCAACATCAATGCACAAAACACATAGAAATAGATATCTTGTTTGTCCGTGAAAAGGTTGCACGAGGACAAGTCCGGGTTCTCCATGTCCCATCCCGTTATCATATTGTAGATATTTTCACGAAATGTCTTCCGCGTGTATTGTTTGATGATTTCAAGGACAGTCTCAACATACAAGAACCTCCCACTAAGAGTGCGGGGGACTAATATGCATAATTATCTCCATCATATCACCATATCCATTATAATATATAATTAAATCAAATTAATTATTATGTAATTAGATTTGTAAGATGATTAGAATATTCTTAGTATAAGTCTTCCTAAATAGTAGTCATAGATTGATCTTACATACTTATATATAAATTGTATTATTGGTATGAAATAAATGGATGAAATTAATTTCCTTCAAATTTGATGAAGGTGTTTTTGAATGAAAATTGGATTTTCAATTAAAACATACCAATTCTTGGAGACACGCTTGAGTTGTAGCAGAGATTTTATAGGCAATTTTGAGAAAATCTCCATCACTAAATCTTCTGGCAAGTCACTAAAATTTGTTTTTGTCACCATTTTTTGCTTCTTCCAAGTACCTTCAATCTTTCACTAAAATAAAGGAAGAAAGAAAAAAAGAAGAAATTATTATGATGGTATGTAAAGTTACTTTGGAGGGACATTTATGTATATGTGTGTGTATATACACAAATGGACACACAGTCAGTGTGTGTGAGAGTGAATGAATATCAACCATAAGTCTCCAAGGTAAACCCCTACCCTTTATATATAAATCAACCACAAAATTTAAAGCTTATGGGCTACGGATTTTATTCCTATTATGTTTTTAAATTAATAATAATTAGTATCTGATATTAAATGAAGTTTGTAAGATAAATACATTATTCGGATAAGAATTACTGAATTCTGACAAACTCGTACCTTCTACTCTATCTCCGCGTTTATATATAAATAAATTTAAAGTATATACACTGATAGTATATGTAAGATGATATTAATCTCCCTTGAGGAGTCTTTCTCGTTAATAGGAATCCTAGTCCTAATTACAATAAGAATTCTAGTCCTAATTACAAGAGGAATCCTAGTTTACCATAATTATATATCGCTCAATATTTTCACAATATATGAGATATATTCTAATTATGGGTAGGGATATATTTATACACGTTTATACACCCTCTTAGTCGGAGCGGGAGGAGGTCGGACGCTGAGACTGGATCTGAAGTCAAGAAATAACTGTTGGGGAAGTCATTTGGTAAATATATTTGCTGTCACGCCCGTTTTCGACCGCGACATTTAAAAGCGCACCCTGCTTAAGAATGAATGTTAGAAAATAAATAAAAGTGTTAAAGTAGTTTAAAAAGGGTGTTTAAAAGATGTTAGAATATTAAAGTGCCAAAAGGTGTTAAATGCTAAAGGGTTCGCGGAGTCGCCACCTAATTAGTTCGGGTGAATTAGGACACCTAAATGTTAAACTAGTTTAAAGTAGAACATTAACTCCATTTTAATGGTCTGCTAAACTTAATGAGATTCTGGGTAAGGGTTCTTTATTAATCTAGAGGGAAGGGGTTAGGCACCCTCTAAGATCCGCTAACTTGCGGTTGTCCTGCCAAACCTAGGGTAATTATTATATAAAATGCGTGTTTAAAAGCATTTAAGAAAAAGAGATTTGTAAGTATAAGATATATTCTTTAAAATACTTTGCAAGATTTGTGTATGAAAGACAAAGTCAGTTTTGAAAAATATGCGATTAAGGTACCTAAATACTATATTAGATAAAATATATATTGCATGGTATAGTGCGAAGGCAATAAATAAGCCTGGCATAATTTATAAGCATAGTATAAAGTTCAAAAATATGCATTCATGTTGTTTGTAAAATACTTTTTTGGGCAATGGGAAATAAAGGGAAAGTTAGTCACTTATGAATTTGCTTTGTTAATCATGCAAAAGTATAGTTTAGGTTTTAATTACTGTTGGTTTTGTGATGCAAGCTAGATTGTTTTTTTTGGCAAAATTAGACATGCATGACAATCCTAAAAGGCAAGTAAGTTAAGCGGTGAACTTTAAATTACCTTCTCCACTTATATGTTTAAAGGCTAATTGCTAGAAATTCTCCTATTAATTACAAAATCAAATAATAAAATTACAATAAACAAATAAAGGCATAAAATGAGATAAAGAGATTAAGAGAGTGAAGGGATTGGAGCGGATGACTCCGTCCTATTTGTTTTTCTAGGAGTTTCTGAAGCGGGGATGCGAACGCGGATGCAGGTTGCCATCTGAAATGGCTTGCAATGTGTCTCGCCGTGAGACTTTTTATTTTTTTGCTCCGATGCGTTTCATGTAAAAAAAAAAAGTGATAAGGATTAGTATATGTCCAAATTTTTCATACGAATAATAAATGAATATCAACATAGAATTTAACACATTTTTTGAGTAATCTCATTCGGCAATTCAGGAAAAAAAACGAGCCTGGAATAAACATGTCGACCCCAAACATGCAATTTCCAGATTTAAAGTAAGGACAAATCAACATGCAGGGAGGCCCAGTTAATTACTTATAGACCAAAACGAAACAGGTACCAGTTATCAGGGATTTAAAACTGATCACGAACACCAAGAAAAGCCAACTACAAGGGTAACATACATGGAGTATATTTGGATATAATCTTGCATGTATGTAATCAGTATACACCATTTTAGTATGAATTCCTTTAAACACACGGGGTGGGCGGGTTCGGGGCTAGATATTCAGGTGAACAGATTACAAAACAGGTTCGTTTCGACTGGGGATGCTCCTAGATACTGCAAATTCCAGCAGTTCTGACCCAACAAACAGTAAACAGTCCAATCAAATTGAGTCTAGCATGGTTTCTGTCTAAGACCATTGGTTTAGGGACTATCTATCATCGATTGGTTTTGCGTATAAGGCATGACAGAGAGAGGGAAGATACATTGACTATTTCTTTTATCCTATTGTCACAGGTCATGAGAACAAGCCAATGGGCCAAAGGAATAACAATCCAACTATTTCATAGGTATCCAGAATTACATATCTTTGACAGATAATCAACTTAAGGGGAATTTTAGCAATTAATAATTTAGACATACATTCAGTCATTAGCAAACTGATCCTAGATTAACTAAGCACATACTTTCTCATAATCAAACATTAGGAAAGTGCCCATTGACCTTGACAAAGTTTTAAGTAATTCCGCAATCAGACCCCTGTCGCGCCACAACTAACAGACATCCCAGGTTACAACTAAAGGCGAAGTCGTTAAGTATTATCCATTCAATTGGAAAAGACTAAACATGCTTGGTTGCACATAGAGTAATTCTGCATAAGCTACATATTTTACTAGGATGGATTCATACAAATGAGACCTAGGGTCATGATATATTCAGATGTACAGTGATATATTCAGATGTACAGTAGCATGTTTCAATATTTGTATATATCTCATATTTAAATATTAGCTAGTAAAACAGGTCGGCAAGCCATAAACATCAATGAGAGTATTTTACTATCCATTATCTTATCCAGTAAGCAAATAATTACAGTAACATCAGGCAGTTTTTTTTAGACATGAAGATCCAATTTGAATACATACAGAAAATCAGCCAGAATTCACATCGCCAATGGGATGCGAATACATTCATATATTGTGTTTTGACTGACCAAGAGTTATAATCTAAAGGAAACCATATCAAAACAGGACCATTACTTAGCAACCATTTTCAACATGAACAATTTTGCTTTGCGCGATGGCGATTTCTAGCAGACAACCTAATAACTAAACCAAGCAATTTCAGACCTTCATTCGACGAATGCTTAGAAGGCAGAATACCCACATATTGAGACAACAGATACGAATATACACGATACAACAGCAATCAGGATAAAACAAGCTTCACATAATTGAATACGAAATCAGAATTTCACAAAGAGGACAGGATTTACCTTCTCCGGACAGCGACCCAGAGCAACATATCAAGTCGTCGGTCCACTCGACGGGCTTTGGGTTTGCGATGCGAATAGAAGGGCAAGGTTTGGCTGTTGGTTTCTTTGCTGGAACCTGAATAGACTCTACTGTACTCTCCCCGTCTCTGCTCTCTCGTATATGCCCTGTGTTCGACTAATGCTAATTCCAAATGATTCTTGCCTGTCTTCTCTCTATTTCCGAATGCCTTTTCGAGTGCATGGAGATGGGTTTATATAGCCTCAATGTCGGTTCCCAATTAGGTAAGTAGTAAGGGCTGATTCTGTGCGATTTGGGTGCTGATTTTAGAGCGATTTTAAGGAGATTTGGTGTGATTAGGTGTTTATATGGTAAGGTATCGTTGGATGCGGGTGCATGGGTAAGGAAAGCTCCCGGATTCTCCGACGAGAATCTCGGGCTCTTTGGTGTTGCGATGGGGAGGGGAAGAGGCGAGGTGCGGCGATCGATTTCTAGGGTTAGGTTAAGGGGAGTGGGGGACGATGATGGGCTGAGGGTTTTTTCGTTTGTGGGGTTCTCGACTGAAGGAGGAAAGTTAAAGGGCTGAAGTTCTTTGGTAGGGCGCGGTTTGGGTGCGGTGTGAAATGCTAGATTGGGTATTAGTTTTAGGTTAGTTTTAATTAGGGGTTAATTAATTAGGTATCAGTTTTAATTGTTAATTATTTAATTAGTGTTAGTTTTAGGTGCTTTTTAATTATTGATAAATTAATTTAATAAATTGTGCTTAAATTATTTAGGTGTTCTATTAGCCTAAGTTTTTTTTTTTTTATAAATTATTATAATAATAAATGCGGGTGTGCTATTTAGTTAGTGCTTAATAATGTGATGTCGTTATTAAGACTTATTAAATAAAAATTAGGACTTATTTAATTCTTTTATGAATGCTATTATTAAAACGCGTGTGTTATATTATTATTTTATGTATTTATTATTTATTATTAAATTGTTTATTTATGTCTGTATTAATGTTTTATCGCTGCATTTTATTATTTTAAAATTATTAGAATTATTGTTGAAAATTAGTGTAATTCTATAGTTAATGATCGACGGAGGGTCAAAATCGTGTCAGATTGTCCCTCTTTGTATGGAGATGATGGAAGAATCTTCGGACAAAGACGTTGACTCATAACCAATTTTGTCTCGATCCTCAGAATTGAAAGGTTTGGGCAAATAGACAAGGCTGACGCAAAAAATCAAAATCTGTCCCAGTGTCGAGTTATGACGACACTGGGATACCATGGTCAAAACACCAAGGCGGGCTAACGCGGACTCAAAGCTGTCCCAGTGTCGAGTTATGACGACACTGGGCTACCATGGTCAAAACACCAAGGCGGGCTAACGCGGACTCAAAACTGTCCCAGTGTCGAGTTATGACGACACTGGGCTACCATGGTCAAAACACCAAGGCGGGCTAACGCGGACTTAAAGCTGTCCCAGTGTCGAGTTATGATGACACTGGGCTATGGTGCAAAAAGTAAAAAAATAAAAATAACTGGCTTGAACCTGGGGTGTACCGCTATGGCTTATGGTGCTGGGTTCTATGGTGATGTGGAACGAGTGGACCGACGCTTGAGGCCGCTTCTGCCATTCATTGGGAAGGTTGGCCCCCCAACAAATTGCCCCGGTTCGCTGTAAGAGAAAATCCACGTTGTGCTCCTGCTCCTGCATGCTAAGACTTCAAACAAACGGTTAGTGCATAACTGTTAAGGCAAAATGATGATGCATAATTTTAAAAGTAATGCAACTGTGAGTAGAAAGGGTTATCCTGCAAAAATGTGATGCCTGCCGTGTTGATGCGATGCTGCAAATGCTGTGATTTCGCCTTTGCACGGACGTGTTGCGATTGTGAACGCGGACATGTTGTCCTTGCTGCAATTGTCCCTGTAGACTAAAGCTCAAGAAAGAGTTAGTGCATAACTGTTAAGACAGCATAATAAAGCATGAATGAGAAAAATACAATTTTGAGAACAGAGAAAATCGTCCCTGTGTAGATGTGATATGCTGATGATGGCGTCGTTTTCGGACTTGTCGTCGTTTTCGGACTTGGCGTCGTTTTCGGACTTGGCGTCGTTTTCGGACTTGGCGTCGTTTTCGGACTTGGCGTCGTTTTCGGACTTGGCGTCGTTTTCGGACTTGACGTCGTTTTCGGACTTGACGTCGTTTTCGGACTTGGCGTCGTTTTCGGACTTGGCGTCGTTTTCGGACTTGGCGTCGTTTTCGGACTTGGCGTCGTTTTCGGACTTGGCGTCGTTTTTGGACTTGTTGTTGCTGCTCCTGTAGACTAAAGCTCAAGAAAGAGTTAGTGCATAACTGCTAAGACAGAATAATAAAGCATGAACGAGAAAAAATGCAATTTTGAGAACAGAGAGAGTCGTCCCTGTGTAGATGTGATATGCTGATGATGGCGCTGCCGGACTTCTTTGTCCGATAACGTCGTTACTGGACGTGTTCCGCTGGGCGTCATCGCGTAGTCTTCTTTGTCGATACCGCCGCCGTTCGACGTTGGCCGGGCGATGTTCTTCTTTGGCGTCGATCGTGAACTGTTGTCTCGACGCGTTGTTGCCGGGCGCTATCGCAGACTTCTGCGGCCGATAACGTCGTTGCTCGACGCGCCGCCGCTGCTCGTAGAATAAATGTTCCTGCAAGCTTCTTGAGAAAACGTTAGTGTATACCTGTTTAAACAAAAATGATAAATAAATATGAGAAGTGCAATTTTATGGGTAGAGATGTCGTCCCTGATACGCCCGATGAATCTCGAGAAGTTGCCGCTCGCGACATGCTAAATGCCGCAATCGACTTAATTGTCATGATGCCTTTCTTTGGGTGCGATCGTTGGTTGCAATTTGACTTTATGCCCACACCGATGTTACTGGGCTTTGTCGCGAACCTTGAATTTTCGATTGTCGATGCCTTTTACGCTTTCGCTTTCTGCTTTTCTTTGTATTTTTGCTTCGCTAATATGAAGAACTTTTGTTGTATCCTCCGCTAATATGAAGGACTGCGCCAAAGAAAGTTTTGTGAGTTTTGGGGCGGTTGATTCGCGTTGACCTTAGACTCTTGATGCTCGGATTCTGTCTTGCTTGGACTCATAAGACCGCACGGTTTCCTACCTTGTCCCGATTTGAATATGCAGCGGCGTTTGGCCTTAAAATGGGTCTCGATGGAGTTGCTTGATACTATGGGTATTCTTGTTATTTTCGTAACGGCGGAAAGTTTCCTAATGGTGTGACCGGCCGATTTAGGCCGCCACGTATCCCCACGTGAGGAATCAGTCATGACGTAGTTTATTACAAGTGAAATTGGATAAAATTAAAATTTCTAGATGTGGGACCGAAGCCGAGACGGCCGCCTACGTATCCACCAAGGGAATCAGGTCAAACGTAGTTCCAATTATAAAGGGCAAAATGCATTAAACTAACTATCTCAGGACTCGGCGGGCCGAGGCAGGGGCGCGAGTCCACTTCTTCTTGCTCTGTGTCTTCGATGGTTGAGTCTTCAGCAGGATCATCTCTGGCAGCACACAACTAGACGAATGACTTATTCAATAGTTAAACAATCTCCGGCAAGGAGCACCTCCTTTTCTCTGGCGGTTGGTTGATGATTCAACTTTCTTCCCTTTACGGTGGCGTAATAGTCCCTTCCGCATCGCCTTCTTCATTCTCGCCTATCATGCTCATGGGCATCTTCATAACCCTAAGAAAGTTATTGTTTGCATTGAGAGGACCATCTTTCAGCCGAATGACTCCCTCCTCGATTAACTCCTCTATTCTGTCCTTGAGGGTATAACAATTGTCGATGTCGTGTCCCTCTGCACCGGAGTGGTATGCACAATGTTTAGCTTTATCGTGCCCTCGGGAAGTAGGCCTGAGAGTATTTCTGGGAATTGGATGAAGTATTCCTGCGGCTTTCAACTTCTCATACACTTGGGCTATGGGTTCGGCTAAAGGTGTATAGGTTTTTGTTGGTTTTCTTTCGCATCTACGCGGGTGGGGTCCGTTCGAGTGCGAGTTCGTGATTGTGGTGAGTATTTTGGATATCCGTTTAGTATGGTAAGCAGGATATGGGTGGCGCGATCGATAATATGATCGTGGATTTTGAATGTTTTGGTAAGGGCGGTGGGCTTTGATATACCGGATGTTCCGCCTATGCTCCGAATGACCACGTGATAGAGGTGATGATCTCTTCTCCTCCGGGAGGTACCTCCGATGGAATTTGATCGCATCGCTCGCTAGTCGTAGGTTTGTCGGTTTGTAATCTGCTGTCTTAATGCCTTCTTCCACGGTCGCCATTCTACGACACGCAAAACTTCGCCCAATTACACTGATCATCCTTTCATAATATGTCGCGTCTTTTAATGAATGCACGAACAAGGTGGTCATTTCGCTCTCTGCCATCGGAGGTTGGACCTTTGCTGCTTCTGACCGCCACCTCAGTGCGTATTCTCTCAAAGTTTCAGTGGATTTCTTTTCAAGTTTCATAAGATAAAATCTGTCCGTGATGTCGATGTTGAACACGAATCTATCCATGAAATCTTGTGCCACGGCATTCCAACCGCCCCATTTTCGAGGTCTTGGCATGTGTACCAAATACCGCCTCGTCGGTTAGACTCCTGATGAATAGCTTCATGATGATTGCTTGATTTTTACCAACTCTAATCAATTTATCGCAATATGACCTTAGATGAGCTCGAGGATTCCCTTTTCCATCGAACATGTCAAATTTGGGCACCTTGTACCCTGCGTAATTCAACGTCGAGTGCATGCATAAGTTTTCATACTCTAAACCTTCCTCCCTTTGTTCATTTGAATGCTTTTGAATGCCTCTTTCAAGCTACGGATTTCTTTTGCCACATTTTCATCACTACAGCTCTAGTTCACGCTCCATTTCCTTGTATTGATGTGTCTCTTGAGAGGATGTATGCATAATAAATGGTTGACTTTCGATCGGATGTGCTAATCCTCATATTGTTTGTGTCATCCGCTCGTATTGGGTGGCTTGGCAATTTGGGTTGAGTGGGAGATATAAGTAGCGGAGGTTGAGATGTGTATGTAGTGAACGGATCATTGCGAGGTCGGTTTGCAAATTGACCGCAAGTGACGTTTTGGTGTGGTGGTATGTTGCGCCTTTGCGGGAGTTTTGGGGAAGTGGAGGCTCAAGGGCTTGTGACACGATTGCATTTGTCCCTTGCTCTGGGAGTGGTGCATTCAAGCTAATAGACAGGTTTGTGATATTTCGGAGCCTTTCTATTTCGGCTTGCATGATTTCCATTTGCTGTAATAGTGTGGCGAGGTTTTGATCATTGGTGTTTCTCCTTTCCAACGCCTCTGCATCCTCTACGGGAACGGGGACGAGTCCTAAGTTTTTTCGTTCTGGTGCCTCTGGATTAGTCATTTATTGGATGATTGTGCTTCTGCCAGTCAACGCGAATCAACCTTTTGGGGATAAGCTAGACAAAATAACCCTTTAACAAATGAAGCAAACCAAGTTAGTATAATATGCAAAAAGTTGCAGCCAATATATACTAATAAGCAAATTGCAAATCAAATGCGTGTTCTAACATGTTTGGGACCTCTTTATGCCAGAGGTAGGCCTAAACGTCAAATATGTGAGGTTATGATGGATTCGTCCAAGTCGCCCAACTGTAATGCTTTTGTTGGAAATGGCGACCAAATGACGGTGCACTTTTTTCCAATTTCAGCATGTCATGATTAGGTTTGGGTTCGTCTATCATTGCCACGCTACACATAATATGCTGGTTGGTCGTTGGGTTGAAAACCCGTCGACAGGTTTGGCGTCTTCCTAATTGTGGTGTCGATGCCAAGGTCCGACCCACCTAAGGTAAATGCATGCATGCCCTAAAATAAAGGGTGGTATAACTCTATCTTAAGTTTCTAAGATTTGGCTTTTCTGGACGCAAGATTCCCGACCGGACAACTCGAGTGAGAAGGCTACGCGGCTGATCAGACGAACCGATCTAACTCCGCGCAGGCGTCAACTCTCCTAAAATTTGGATATTTTTGAAAGAAATTTGCGGGTGCGCGAGGCACACCAGCGCGTGAGTGTGTGATAGTGTGAATTTTTCAGAATGGAAGAAATATGAGCGGAATGCCAGTTTAAGGAAAGCAGTAAAGCAAGTAGCAATTAAAAATAAATAAAACAAAACACAAAAATTAAATGCAAAAATAATTGTCAAATAATAACCCTAGGTCTGTTGTGGTAAAGAACCTAAAATCCCCAGTGGAGTCGCCATTTCTGTCACGCCCGTTTTCGACGGCGACATTTAAAAGCGCACCCTGCTTAAGAATGAATGTTAGAAAATAAATAAAAGTGCTAAAGTAGTTTAAAAAGGGTGTTTAAAAGATGTTAGAATATTAAAGTGCCAAAAGGTGTTAAATGCTAAAGGGTTCGCGGAGTCGCCACCTAATTAGTTCGGGTGAATTAGGATACCTAAATGTTAAACTAGTTTAAAGTAGAACATTAACTCCATTTTAATGGTCTGCTAAACTTAATGAGATTCTGGGTAAGGGTTCTTTATTAATCTAGAGGGAAGGGGTTAGACACCCTCTAAGATCCGCTAACTTGCGGTTGTCCTGCCAAACCTAGGGTAATTATTATATAAAATGCGTGTTTAAAAGCATTTAAGAAAAAGAGATTTGTAAGTATAAGATATATTCTTTAAAATACTTTGCAAGATTTGTGTATGAAAGACAAAGTCAGTTTTGAAAAATATGCGATTAAGGTACCTAAATACTATATTAGATAAAATATATATTGCATGGTATAGTGCGAAGGCAATAAATAGGCCTGGCATAATTTATAAGCATAGTATAAAGTTCAAAAATATGCATTCATGTTGTTTGTAAAATACTTTTTTGGGCAATGGGAAATAAAGGGAAAGTTAGTCACTTATGAATTTGCTTTGTTAATCATGCAAAAGTATAGTTTAGGTTTTAATTACTGTTGGTTTTGTGATGCAAGCTAGATTGTTTTTTTGGCAAAATTAGACATGCATGACAATCCTAAAAGGCAAGTAAGTTAAGCGGTGAACTTTAAATTACCTTCCCCACTTATATGTTTAAAGGCTAATTGCTAGAAATTCTCCTATTAATTACAAAATCAAATAATAAAATTACAATAAACAAATAAAGGCATAAAATGAGATAAAGAGATTAAGAGAGTGAAGGGATTGGAGCGGATGACTCCGTCCTATTTGTTTTTCTAGGAGTTTCTGAAGCGGGGATGCGAACGCGGATGCAGGTTGCCATCTGAAATGGCTTGCAATGTGTCTCGCCGTGAGACTTTTTATTTTTTTGCTCCGATGCGTTTCATGTAAAAAAGAAAGTGATAAGGATTAGTATATGTCCAAATTTTTCATACGAATAATAAATGAATATCAACATAGAATTTAACACATTTTTTGAGTAATCTCATTCGGCAATTCAGGAAAAAAAACGAGCCTGGAATAAACATGTCGACCCCAAACATGCAATTTCCAGATTTAAAGTAAGGACAAATCAACATGCAGGGAGGCCCAGTTAATTACTTATAGACCAAAACGAAACAGGTACCAGTTATCAGGGATTTAAAACTGATCACGAACACCAAGAAAAGCCAACTACAAGGGTAACATACATGGAGTATATTTGGATATACTCTTGCATGTATGTACACAGTATACACCATTTTAGAATGAATTCCTTTAAACACACAGGGGGTGGGGCAGGTTCGGGGCTAGATATTCAGGTGAACAGATTACAAAACAGGTTCGTTTCGACTGGGGATGCTCCTAGATACTGCAAATTCCAGCAGTTCTGACCCAACAAACAGTAAACAGTCCAATCAAATTGAGTCTAGCATGGTTTCTGTCTAAGACCATTGGTTTAGGGACTATCTATCATCGATTGGTTTTGCGTATAAGGCATGACAGAGAGAGGGAAGATACATTGACTATTTCTTTTATCCTATTGTCACAGGTCATGAGAACAAGTCAATGGGCCAAAGGAATAACAATCCAACTATTTCATAGTATCGTAATTACATATCTTTGTGATAATCAACTTAAGGGAATTTTAGCAATTAATAATTTAGACATACATTCATCATTAGCAAACTGATCCTAGATTAACTAAGCACATACTTTCTCATAATCAAACATTAGGAAAGTGCCCGTTGACCTTGACAAAGTTTTAAGTAATTCATGTCCGCACTGTCGCGCCACAACTAACAGACATCGAGTTACAACTAAAGCGAAGTCGTTAAGTATTATCCATTCAATTGGAAAAGACTAAACATGCTTGGTTGCACATAGAGTAATTCGCATAAGCTACATATTTTACTAGGATGGATTCATACAAATGAGACCTGTGGTCATGATATATTCGGATGTCTGATGATATATTCGGATATGCGATGGCGATGTTTCAATATTTGTATATATCTCATATTTAAATATTAGCTAGTAAAGCAATGTGCAAGCCATAAACATCAATGAGAGTATTTTACTATCCATTATCTTATCCATAAGCAAATAATTACGAACATCGTGCGCTTTTTTAGACATGAAGATCCAATTTGAATACATACAGAAAATCAGCCCAGGAATTCTGTCACTGCCAACAGGATGCAGAATACATTCATATATTGTGTTTTGACTGACCAAGAGTTATAATCTAAAGGAAACCATATCAAAACAGGACCATTACTTAGCAACCATTTTCAACATGAACAATTTTGCTTTGCACGATGGCGTACTTCTAGCAGACAGCCTAATAACTAAACCAAGCAATTTCAGACCTTCATTCGACGAATGCTTAGAAGGCAGAATACCCACATATTGAGACAACAGATACGAATACACACGATACAACAGCAATCAGGATAAAACAAGCTTCACATAATTGAATACGAAATCGTAATTTCACAAAGAGGGCAGATTTACCTTCTCCTGACAAATGACCGGAGCGGCAGATCAAGTCGTCGGTCCACTCGACGGACTTTGGGTTTGCGATGCGAATAGAAGGGCAAGGTTTGGCTGTTGGTTTCTTTGCTGGAACCTGAATAGACTCTCAGACTCTCCCGTCTCGCTTCTCTCATTATATGCCTGTGTTCGACTAATGCTAATTCCAAATGATTCTTCTCTCTATTTAGAATGCCTTTTCGAGTGCATGGAGATGGGTTTATATAGCCTCAATGTCGGTTCCCAATTAGGTAAGTAGTAAGGCTGATTATGCGATTTGAGTCTTGATTTTAGAGCGATTTTAAGGAGATTTGGTGTGATTAGGTGTTTATATGGTAAGGTATCGTTGGACGCGTGCATGGGTAAGAAAGCTCCGATTCTCGGCGAGAATCTCGGGCCTTGGTGTTGCGATGGGGAGGAAGAGGCGAGGCGCGATCGATTTCTAGTGGTTAGGTTAAGGAGTGGGACGATGATGGTGAGGTTTTTTCGTTTGTGGGGTTCTCGAAGGAGGAAAGTTAAAGGCTGAGTTCTTTGGTAGGCGGCGGTTTGAGGTGCGGGTGTCGCTAGATTGGGTATTAGTTTTAGGTTAGTTTTAATTAGGGGTTAATTAATTAGGTATCAGTTTTAATTGTTAATTATTTAATTAGTGTTAGTTTTATGTGCTTTTTAATTAGTGATAAATTAATTTAATAAATTGTGCTTAAATTATTTAGGTGTTCTATTAGCCTAAGTTTTTTTTTTATTATAAATTATTATAATAAATGCGGGTGTGCTATTTAGTTAGTGCTTAATAATGTGATGTCGTTATTAAGACTTATTAAATAAAAATTAGGACTTCTTTAATTCTTTTATGAATGCTATTATTAAAACGCGTGTGTTATATTATTATTTTATGTATTTATTATTTATTATTAAATTGTTTATTTATGCCTGTATTAATGTTTTATCGCTGCATTTTATTATTTTAAAATTATTAGAATTATTGTTGAAAATTAGTGTAATTCTATAGTTAATGACTGGATGGGAGGGTCAAAATTGGGTGTCAACATTTGCGTACTGATATGATGAGGGCACATGTAACACTCTGACATGTCCTAGCGTAACTTTCTCACGGACGAAATGTATGTCTATTTCAATGTTCTTGGTTCGCTGATGTTGAAACGAGTTGTGAGAAAGATAAATCGCAGATATGTTATCACAGTACACAATAGATGTCTGACGCAAATGACACTGGAGCTCTAACAGTAAATTTCTGAGCCAACAAATCTCTACTACCACATTTGCAACGCCTCTGTACTCGGCCTCGGTACTAGAATGGGATAGGGTGGCATATCGATTGGCAGATCATAAGACCAAATTATCCCCTAAAACAACACAATAGCCGGAGGTGGAGCGTCGCGTGTCCGGACACCCTGCTCAATCTGCATCCGTATAAGAGAGCACTACCCAGAGGATGTAGAAACAATCAAAGATCTTATTAAGTGCCTACCTATATTCCATACTTGGAATTGGGACCCAAAAGAAACTTGGGCATTTATTACTTGGATCGTATAACCTGTTTGGTGAAGAGGGGTATAGGTTCAAACCATAATCAATCGTGCCCTTAATGTATCCGATGATACATTTAAGGGTAGTGAAATGAGACTCCATGGGAGCATGCATAAAGAGGCATACCTGCTGAACAGCATAAGCAATATCTGGCCTGGTAAATGTGAGATACTGAAGTGCACCTGCAAGGCTCCTATAAAGAGTAGGATCGGAGACTGGAGCATCATCCATAGCACTGAGCTTGAATTTTGAATCAACCGGAGTGGGCATAATTTTGCAATTCGCCATCTTAGCCCCTGTACACAATCTCATCTGCATACTTACGATGACTCAAAAACATGTGATTTGACCGACCTGGTCACTGATATCCCCAAGAAGTAACTCAATTTGCTCAAATCAGTCATTGCAAATTTGGTCTTAAGTAAAACAATAATCTCATTTTTCAATCCATCAGATGAGGCAGTAAGGAAAATATCATCCACATAGAGTAGTAAGTAAGCAATACTACTACCTCGATGAAAGATGAAAAGGAAATTATCACACCTGCTGCATACAAACTCAATCTGCAAAATATATATGGCAAAGCGATCATACCACACACGGGGGCCCTATTTCAGGCCATACAGTGAGTTACGGAGATGACACACATAATGAGGGACTGTTGTATGGACGAACCCAGGCGGCTGATGCATATAAACTGTTTCTTTTAGGTCCCCGTGTAAAAATGCATTTTTCATATCACGTTAATGTATCGGCCAGTGTTTGCTCATGGCTATGCTCAGAATTGTGCGAATGGTAGCCGGTTTGACAACCGGGTTGAATGTCTCACCGCAATCAATGCACTTCTGCTGTTTGTGCCATTGGCCACAAGTCGTGCCTTATACCTCTCTGGATCTCAATTGTCCCTGAATTTGTGGCGAAATAGCCATATAAAACGGATCATATTCACCCCCTCCGATCTAGGTACTAGATCTCATGTGTGCTGATTAGTTAAAGCATTGAATTTCTAATACATAGCCACATTCCAATTAGGGTCTTCTTTGGCCAATTTGAAATTCTTGGGAATTGGATAGAGGTTTGGGCAGACAAGTTAAATTAGATTTTGGGTTTGAAAATCTCATGTTTGGCACGAGTTTCCATTTGGTGAGTGGAAATATTGGGTGGTTGCGGAGGTTGAGTGGCAGGATCCGAGACAGATGGTATGGTCGGATATGGGAGGGCGGTGGAAATTCTGTCGAAGGCACCGCGGCGTCGCGATCCAGGGCCGCGGTGCTTGATGTCCAGTGGCTACTAGAATTTAGACACCGAGGCGCCTCTCTAAAGGGTCGCGGATCGACGAAGTGGAATTGTTGTGGCCACTGGAAGGTAGGCGTCGCAGCGCTTCCCTGAGGGTCGCGGTGCTGGTGATGGTGATGACTGGAGAGGAGGAGACAAAACAATGGACACGGGTGGCATAGGGGATGTTTCGGTGATGCTAGGATCGAATTGACTGAGAATGATGAGAGAGATAACAGACTCGTCAAGGAAGAAGTAATCTGATTTTCAGAATTTCTCAGGATTTGAAAACGAGAATATGGTCTCATCGAACGTGACGTGACGAGAAATGTGTATCTGACGAGTGGACAAGTCATAGCACAAATAGCTCCTATGGTTCGGCGAAAAGCCTACAAAAACACATGGCGTAGTCTGGGGTGCTAGTTTGTGAGGGACGATAGAGGCAAGGTTGGGATAATAGAGGCAACCAAAAATCCATAAATGGTCGTAGGAAGGAATTCTACAGTAGAGGATTTTGGTGAGGGTCATATTGTGAAGGGTACTTTTCGGGAGAATATTTAGAATGCATTCTGATATTTTTGCGGCATATATCCAGAATGACGGAGGAAGAGATGCATAAATCAATAGAGTATGAATCATATTGTTAATGGTGCGAATGATTCGTTTAGCTTTATCGTTTTGTGGGGAGGTGTGAGGACAAGAGAATCGAAAAACCATGTCATTATTTGTACAAAATTGGTGAAAGGTGGAGTTATTAAATTCACGATCATTATCGCACTGAAAATATTTTATACCTTTTTCAAACTGTGTTTGGATAAAAGTTAGAAACTCAAGAAATTTGGCCAACACTTCTGATTTGAATTTAAGAGGATATACTCAAATGTAGTGAGAAAAATCATCTAGCAACACTATATAATATTTATGACCGAGGGAACTAGAGATAGAAAATGTCCATAAATCGGCATGTATAATATCAAACGGTGCAAAAGTAGCACTAGTAGATGATTTAAATGGAAGACGAGTATGTTTGCCTAAAGAATAAGAAACACAGTGTTGGGCTAGTTTTCTATTATTACATGGAATAAAATTATTGCTACTAAGAAAATTAAAAAGTGGGGCTCCTGGATGACCAAGCCTATTATGCCATGTGGATGGAGAAATAGCCGCTAGAGAGACGGGAGATCAAGATCTGACAGCGGGGTGAATGAGAATGAATAGAGATCCCCCGTGCTATTACATCTCGTAAGAGGTGTCCCCGTATGAAGATCATTCATAGTAAACCCAAAAGGGTCAAAGTCAACAGAGACAGAGTTATTACGAGTAAATTTGCGGACATAAATTAGTTCTTAATGATGTGTGGGGCATATAGGACATTTTTAAGGGAGAATGGTGGATGATGTGGTTGTGTAGGATGTACCATAGCCTTGTATTGGAATGTGGCGGTCATTGCCAACTGTAATATATTGAGGATGCTTTAAACTAAACAGTTTAGAAATATTACCTGCAGACTGGGTGAGGTGAGATGTGGCTCCCGAGTCCATGTATCAAGTGTTGTCCGGTGGGTGCAAGTTTAGGCTATTGAAGGCCTGACCCAAATTAGTAGCAGTCATACTGGGTGCGGGCTGCTGGATTTGGCCTTGCATAAAATGGGCTTGCTGCTGGTACTGGGATGGCCGGGGAGATGGAGCTGGGCCCAACAACCCTTGTTGAGCATATGGGTTGAAGGGATACTGCTAATCTTTGGCTGTTAGGCGTCGTGGCGCTCTGCTGGAAGCTGATGGCGCGCGCCAACCGGGGGCGGGCGGTGGTTGGTGCTCTCCAGTTCTGCTGGTCGCGACCCTTTCCACGACCGTGACCTCTTCTGCCATCGCGGCCCTTGCCACCCCCTGCCGTCACGGCCCTGTCGCGGTTGGAAATTTTTCGGCGGGGTTTGGCCGGCAGAAATCTAATTTTGAGGAGGCGTTTCGACGGTTAACGCCTTTTGATTATGTTTATCCTGTTTATCACGACGGGTTTCTTTGAGCAACAATTGCGAACGAGCTTTGTTGAAACTTGGTAACAGATTTGCCTGTTGAATCATGGTGGCTAAAGTATCGTGGACAAGTACGCGTCTGTCATGTCCCTTCCAGATATGAAATTGCAGACATCTTTACAAATGGTCTTCCCTCAGTCCTTTTTGAAGATTTTAGAGACAGTCTCAACGTACGAAGACCGCTCTCTATGACTGCGGGTGTGTGTTAAATATACACAAGATACACGTGTATATTCATGAATATTGGTTCTCGGCTATTTATAGTAAGCCCACGGTTTGGGCTGAATTATTTTGTATACAATGTATATTAGTCTTGTACAGTTACCATAATTGTATAGTTAGTCTCCAAATAAAATAAAATTTTAGGAGTAGAATAGAAATAGAATTTTCCTATTACGACAATTATAAATTGTATAAATACTCTTTCATTAATGAGAATAATCAAGCAATTATTTCTTTCCCATAGAAAAAACATACGAGGACTTCGAAGGAACATTCAGACTTTATAATATTCTTTTAGGGGTTTGATTAAGATATAAAGGATTACAATTGAAAAGCAATTAAATCGATTATTCCATGGTTTTTTTTTCTATTAATCGCTCCAAGTCAAATGATTTTTTATTTACAATGACTTTTGTACACGCTTCAAGCTCATATCTCCATATTGACGTTTTATACTTATTTTTTTGGAACTTAAAGTTCAAAGAAAAAAAAACTATATTTAATATATTTAATCGGATTATTGAGTTCTCCCACATCGGTGGGAGAAGTGGTCCTTTGTCTCCTTATATGGCTTAGGCAATCCTCCTCCATTTGAGCTAGCTTTTGGGGTTGAGTTAGACTCAAGATCAATTCTTTACATGATATCAGAGTCAGACACGTTCCAATTCATTGTTTTCGATGTTGGGCCCCCCTCTTATATTGTTCACGGGATAAGTGTTTTTTGATCTCCTTATATGGTTTGGGCAATCTTCCTCCCTTTGAGCTAGCTTTTGGGGTTGAGTTAGGCCCACGATCTATTCTTTTACACGGATAAAAAAATGGCATTCTTAAATGTATGTGTTCCCTATTAAATAATGTTAACAATTTCTTAATATAATTGTCTCCGCTAAAAGAAGCTTTAAAAATAGACTGATAAAAACTTATTTAAAATCAATTATGTCTCAAGTAAAATTAAATGAATTTTCTATATTATCAATTGAAAAATAGACTAATAAAAACTTATTTAAAATCAATTATGTCTCAAGTAAAATTAAATGAATTTTCTATATTATCAATTGAAAAATAGACTAATAAAAACTTATTTAAAATCAATTATATCTCAAGTAAAATTAAATGAATTTTCTATATTATCAATTGAAAAATAGACTAATAAAAACTTATTTAAAATTAATTATATCTCATAAAATTAAATGAATTTTCTATATTATCAATTAAAAAAGAAATTGATTGTAATAAAATAAACATCTTCATATCCCAAAGATCTAGAAGAATAAAATATTGTTTTTAAATAATCAAATTATGTGGTATTAATGGAGAAATTCTTAAATCCATGTGTTACATCAAGATTTTAATATAAAAATTAAAAGGTCTTTATATCAGTTGGCCACTTGTCCTATGTTAACCATAAGTAGTTGATTACCAATCCATTTTCAACTAATGTTGAAGACTACATCTTTCTTGTCACTACTATTCTTATTCTATGGTCCTATAATGCACCAAAGTTCCACGAGAATAAATTTTGGGTCTAACTCAACTATGAAAGTTAACTTGTAGATTGAGAATTGTTCAAGTCCATATAAGAAATTCATATTCTCATTTCATATTTGATGTGAGATTCTTAACACACTATTAATGGGGCCATATAATGTGCTCACCTAATCAAAGTTTGAGAGGGGGGGTGGGGGGGAGGTGAGTTTGAAGACTGAGAGTGAATATAAGGTGAGTTTGGTACCATGAAAAATGTTTTCTTATTAATTTTTTTATAATTGATAAGTAAATAAAAAAATATTATTAAAGTGTATTTATATATAATTTAAGCAAATAATGAGGTGTGTCGGGTGGGGATGAGGAGTGGAGTGTTGGGGATGAAAGGAGAAATTCAACATAAAATGTTACTTATGAAACTTATTTTTCTACTTCTACTAAAGAAAATATTTTCATGATTGTTAATAAACTTATTATTTCTAAATAAAATATTTTCAAAATTTGACCAATCAAATATGAAAAACAATGTGGGAAATAATGTGTAGTAACAAGGAAATGAGAATGTAATAACAACAACTAAGTTAGAAATCTGGAAATCAACAAAATAATTTGTTTGTTGAGTCGACTGAATTCTCAATCTATCCTTAAAATAATATTACCCCGTATATCCTTTCAACGGTGTAATGATAACTTTTCTCTCAAGATAAAACAACAATCAAACAAATGAGCAAAGGCAACTCAAGTGTTCGCTTAGGAAGAAAGATCTTTGAGTGTTTTGTGATTGCAAGAGAGGAAGACAATTTCATAGAATTGTTAAGTGTGAAGTGTATTTTGCAATTGTGTCAAAGACATCAATTTATAGGTAGATGATTATGTCTTCTCAATTAACCAAATGAATGGACATCAATGTCAAGTAATGATCATTGATATTGATGTTAATTCAGCCTAGTAATGGTTGAAATCAATAGCCAAGTAATGGAGATTAAATGCTCCAAAGTCAGCCCAAAAATCAGTTTTAATTCGCCTCAACGGATGAAAAAGCGATCGAGCGTCGCGGCCCCGGGAGGCGTCGGCGGCTGCATGTCGATAACTCGGTGGGCAAACGCCAATTAAGTCGCGGCCGCCGGGAAAGCTGCGGCGCCAATTTCGATGAGTTCACGGAATTGAAACAACATTTAGAGCCGGGGCTCTAGGAGGAGGCGCTGCGGCCCTGACTTTGTTGCGTCGTGGCCCGGCTCCGCGGCGATTTCTGATTCGTTTCATCTTTTAAACATTTCTTCCTTTCAATTACCAACGTGAAACCATTTGTCATTTGGCCACTAACAGTCTATTCTCTTACGTCTCAAACAATTTGTATACGTACCAATATCTCTTCCATTTAAGAAAATTACGATCATTGACAATTTATGTGCACGTGTGTGAAAACCATGTTTCCGACGTGCGGGGCCCCAATTATTCGAGTCATAATTAATAGGATTAATTTTATTTCACGTTTAGTAAATTTCCAACAATCTCCTCTTGGAAGAGATTTTGGCGCACGCACATGGTGTCTTTCGAGCAATCACTCGGCGGATTGATGTTGCATCTGGAGAGGTAGTCGTAGCTTTGAACCTTCCATAGTAAAATACCATCGGACATATTTACTGCGCGGTGAACGTGATGTCGTGAACCGTCAGTGTTTAGTATATGTCAAGACAAGGGTACCAACACAACACTTTTCCTACTCAATCTTTCTAATGTTTTTGTCCGTCGTGGGTCGTGGACGCCCTTGAATTCTTAAGTGCGTTCATTTGAGGCGGCCTGTCCTCGCACTTAAATAGGTGGTCTCCTACAAGGTATCTTGCAATACCCCGCTACATAAACGTTAGGAACCATTAAATTTCCCCAACCTAACCTCAACTATTGAGGATCATTAAAGGTTTGGAAATCTATCATTTACCCATCTTACAGGTAGCACTTTTTGCTTTCACGGGAACGGCCTTATATTATATTTATTGAGAAGAAAACATTATCCGAAGTGCTCTTGCTTCCACCGAAGCGCTCACGGAACCTTTACAGTTTAGTTTTCCCATTGAACCTTATTCCTGGGATCTCTAGTCTGTAAGATTGGGTGTCCACTATATCGGTTCCAATTGTTTGGGTTTTAAGTCCATTTCCCTAGACAGGCAGAACATTTGATCTTTGGGTATTACATTCGTCAAGGGATTTGCGATATTTTCCTTAGATTTTACGTAATTAATGGAAATAACACCCGAGGTGATCAGCTGCCTAACAGACTAATGTCTCCGTCGAATATGATGAGACTTACCGTTGTATATAGAACTTCGTGCCCTTCCTAGAGCCGACTGATATCGCAGTGGATCATTACAGAAGACACGTGTTTATCCCAACATGGGACATCCTCTAGAAAACCATGAAGTCACTCAGCTTCCTCTCCCGTTTATCTAAAGCGATAAATTCTGACTCTATCATGGATTACGGGTGAACCTAGACAATTTATTGACTGCATGAGCGATATCAGGTCGAGTGCAGTTTGCGATATACATCAGACTACCAATCACTTGTACATATTGCTCTTGGCGTATGGGCTCACCAAGATGTTTGTCAATCTTTTGACTTATATTCAATGATGTCGATACTTGTGAACTTTCGAACAGCCCAAATTTCTTCAGTACATCCTCGATGTAGTGAGATTGAGACAAGACCAGTCTATCAGATGTTTTAGAGATCTTGATCCCCAATGACATCTGCAATGCTCATATCTTTCATGTCAAAACACTGCTTTAAC
Source organism: Przewalskia tangutica (assembly GCA_029844215.1). Taxonomy (NCBI): domain Eukaryota; kingdom Viridiplantae; phylum Streptophyta; class Magnoliopsida; order Solanales; family Solanaceae; genus Przewalskia; species Przewalskia tangutica. The sequence continues at coordinate 1,555,761 of CM056732.1, forward strand.
AAGTTCTTAGTCTCTAGGATTATCCCAGGACTGCTTCCACTGATCAACAAGTCGTCTACATAAAGACATATCATGACGAAAGATTCGACATTTCCTTTCATGTAGACACATTTGTCACATTTATTAATGGCGAACCCTTTTGATAGTAGAGTACTATCAAATTTCTCGTGTCATTGTTTAGGGGACTGTTTCAGCCCGTACAATAATTTAACAAGCCGACACACTTTTGTCTCTTGTCCTGGAACCACATACCCCTCGGGTTGGTCCATATATATTTTTTCTTCCAAATCACCATTTAGGAAGGCTGTTTTAACATCCATTTGATGTATTTCAAGATCCCGCAAGACGACGATAGCTATGAACATACGTATGAATGTCATTCTAGATACCGAAGAGTAGGTGTCGAAGTAATCAAGGCCCTCCTTCTGGCGATAGCCCTTGACTACCAACCTAGCCTTGTACTTGTTGATAGATCCATCTGTCTTTAACTTCCGTTTAAGGATCCACTTACAACCCAAAGGTTTGTGTCCCGGGGGAAGTTCAGCTAACTCCCAGGTGTGGTTATGTAAGATGAATTCTATCTCACTTTTTAAAGCTTCCTTCCAGAGCGGTGCTTCTGGAGTTTAAAATGCTTCGGCGATTGTCCGTGGTTCATCCTGAACCAAATAAGCTTCAAAGTCTGAACTGGAGGACTTGTCCTTCCTGGCCCTTTTGCTTCTCCTTGGTTCCATCTCTGAATCTTCCAAGTCCTGAGAGTCTGGAATATTGGATTCCAGATAATCAACCCACTTCAGAATTCACTAGATCTGAATCGTTTGGATCTAGGTAGCATCGACTCCTTGATCCTCAGGGATTTGATCATAACTTCGTTTGCGAGAGGTTATGTGTCGCAGCCTTTTTTACCGCAACATTATTCAGCGAATTTTGCTAGTTAGAAAATAAAAATAAAAGTGCAAAAGGGGTTCGCGGAGTCGCCACCTAACTAATTTGAGTGAATTAGGACACCTAAATGTTAACTAATGAAAGCCAACACTAACTCTATTTAATGGTCTGCAAAACTAATGAGATTTTGGGCAAGTGTTCTTTATTATTCTAAAGGGAAGGGGTTAGGCATCCTTTAGAATCCGCTAACTCGCGGTTGTCCGGTCAAACCTAGGTCAATTATTATATTAAGGAAAAGTGCATGCTTGAAAAGTATTTAAGTAAAAGATATATGGAAGTATATAAAAGGCGCATTTTGATAAACATAAAGAGTTGTAAGACTAGTTTAAAATATATGCAAAATTAATTCCTAGATGCAAGTATGTATTTATAAGGCATTGTAAAATATATTGTATAGCATAGTATATAAAGTAATGCAAGAATCAGTTTCTTTGACAAAAATGCATTTTAGGCAAGTAGGTATGACATAATTTATAAAACATAGTATAAAGTTTCAAAATATGCGTTTATGTTGTTTATAAAAATACTCTTTTTGGAAAGTGTAGGGAAAGTTAGTTATTTATGAATTTGCTTTGTTAATTATGTAAAAATGTAGTTTAGTTTTTAATTGCTCTTTTTGCAATGATAAAAATATTCTGACATTTAAACATGCATGACAACCCTAAATAAACAACTAGGGGAAGGACCAAATTTTTAATACTCTATTACTTTCTAATTTATTGAGTCAAGGTCTAACTATTCTAAGTGTTCTGCTAATTAATGTAGCGTTAGGTAATAAATTTACAACAAATAAATAGAGGCGGGATAGGAATCAATAAGGATAACTTGAAGAATGGCGATGCTATTCTGCCTGTAGTTTGAAATTTCCGATGCGGATATGGCGATGAACATAGATGTGAGTCTTGATGAAAGTCATGATGAGTCTCATAATAAGACTCTTCATTTGCTCCGATGCATTTCATGTAAAAAAAAATATAAGAAAATATAAGGATTAGTAGATGTTCAAATTTATCCATAATGTAAGTAAACATTTACATGAAATTTAACTTTATTCTCAGTAATTCAGAGTAGAAACCCAACGGGCCCAAAACAATAAGCAGTCATCAACTAAAAAAAGAAGAAATTTGAAAGCTAAAACTGGAAATAGAAGTCCACATAAAATGTATATCTCTTCAGGTTGTAGCATTTAACTGAAGAATAAAATGCTAAGATAGAGAATAGACCCATTTGCAGATGTCGAAAATAGAGTATAAGTCTGATATACATAAGATATTCCAAATATTCATGGTCTATTAAAGACGTCCAGGGTGTATATGCAAACTTTTACTTTTAGGCAAACAGAGACAATATCCAGATTATGGTAATGGCTTTATTTTTTATTAACCGAACCATCAAATCTAATGTGATCCATCAAGTCAAAAATAAGGAAGTGATGATCCCCTAGTTCTAACAAAGCATCTCCAACAGCTACCAAGCATAACCAAGAAAATAAAGCTCATAGATTAGCACAAAACATCGACTTTCGAATTTCATTTAACAGATCCTTGCTATTGCAATTATAGTCGCGAATATCAATAGTGATTATCATTTAACTAAACAGATTCAACACCAAACATATAGACTTCAATCATACACAAATGACAAGTTAAATTGCATTAAACATATTTAACAAAAAAACATATAACCGTCGTACAGACCCGAAGTATAAATCACATAGAAATGGGAAAGGAGATGAATTTACCTTTTTTGGGTAGCGAACTGAGGCGGCGTTTCTAAGCGTCGACGTCACTCGGAGAATGCGATTGAGTGAAGCTTTTAACCGATTTTTACCTCTGAAACTATGCTTTGTGCTATAAAAACTAACGATGCGAAATAAAATGGTTTGAAAGTTTTTGCTTCTGAATTTATTTAAGGGTTCGAGAGTGTTCTTTTGTTCACTGGTCTTCGACCTTAAACTACACTGCCTATGAAGATCTGAAAAGGGTCATATTTATAGTCACGGTTTAGATTCTGATTTTGGTAAGACTTTAAGATTGATTTGGGTGATATTTGGTACTGGTTTTGGGCGATTTTTACCAAATCGAAAAGGGAGATTTTATGGTAAGTTCTTGCTATGGTAAGTTTTGGTACGATTTGAGGATGATTTTGGGGGATTTATTCTCTGGTAAGTTGCAATTTTGGGACAGATTTGGGATTTGATTCGGGGTAAGGATAAGGAAGGTGACAGAGGATTGATTTTGTGGTATTTGTTTTGGTAAGTGGAGATGGTAGACCGCCGGATTATCGATCGGAAAATCCGACGAGAATCTCGGCGGCATGAGGTGTATGGGGGCGCGACGGACTTGTTTGGTGATTTAGATTTATGGTGCATTTGGTTGGGGGTAATCAGGAAAGGAAAAGGGAATGGGGGAATGAAATTTCATTTGTTGTTGTTTGTTTGGCCTTATTTTTTCATTTCATTTACCCCATTTCCATTCCCATTCCCTTTCCTTGATTCCACCACCCCCCTAGGTATTTCGATTTCCTTTCCCCAACCCAGACCCCGGACCATCTGGACCACCCCGGACCCCCGAACACTCAGAACCAAACATGTAGGGACAATCAGGGTAATTCCTTTCCTTTTCATTTCATTTCTGGATTTCATTCTGTTTATCATGCGCGAACCAAACGCACCCTTAGGTCAATGTTTTCTTTTGTTTGGGAGTTTAGGGTGGTGTTTGAGATGAAGTAGGAAATGGGCTGAAGAGTTGGGCCGTGGGTCTTTTAGGGATTATTTCGGTTGGGCGTAGGGGTTATCCAAAAATGGGGATCAGAGATTGGGCCTTTGGGAATTTTATTTTGGGTAGAATTTTAGGTGTTGATTTTTATTTAGTGGGAAATAAATGGGGTTTAAGTTATTATTAAAATTATTTTGAATATTATTAAAATAATAAATGCTGATATGATATTTAAGGAGTGCTTAATGTTCTATAAAATGTGATGCCTTTATTAAATTCTTTATTTATGTATGTTGTCGCACCCGATTTTGAACTCTCAGGCTTGAATGCGCGACGGAATGATTATCCTCCCAAAAAATGTAAAAATAAATGTTTAAAAGGGAGTCGTCACCTAATTAATTGGGTGAATTAAGACACCTAAATACCAACTGATTAAAGTCAGTATTAACTCCGTTTAATGGTCTGTGAAACTAAATAAGATTCTGAGTAAGGATTCTTTATTATCCTAAAGGGAAGGGGTAAGGCACCCTAAAGGATCCGCTAACTTGCGGTTGTCCGCTCAAACGTAGGTTAATTTATTTGGCTAAGGGATGTATATTTTAAAAAAAAAAGATTATTTAAGTAAAAGGGATGTGATAAATACCTAAGGAATATATACATATATATTGATAACTAAAAGGGTCTTATAAGACTCACGGAAAAGTTGATTATACATTTATGAAATTATTTTACTTAACAAAAAAAATGATAAATTACTCCTATTAATATATGTAAGGTTAAGACTTTTATATAAAGTTAATTATGAAATTATTTTATATATATACATATATGCGAAAATTATTTCCTATGATATTTATGAAGAGTTTGGAAGAGGTTTATTTCTTAAGAATTAAATATGGAGGGATATGTTAACTACGTGACTAAAGCATAGCTAGAATTAATTATTTTAGATTTAGATTTATATGACGAGCCTAGACTAAGTGAAGGATGAATTTATCTTTAAAACTACCCTTTCCAAAATATTCAAAGACTAGTAGAGTTAACTATCCTATTAATTACAGGGTTAATAAATATGACAATAATAAATAAATAAATGCATAAATAAGCTAAGGGAGGAGTGAGTTTGGAATTGTTGTAACGTCTGGAACGGATGGTGACACCATCTATCTTATAATTGTTTGAAAACCCTGCGGCGGAAGTGTGGTTGGTGATATGGAGACCATGGTGAGTCTCATACCGAGACTCTTGATTATTTTCCCGATGCGGGTCATGTAAAAATAAGAAAGAAAAGGATTAACATCAACCCAAATAATACTCGATTAAAACGCTAAACGCACACATATATCCATAATTTAATTGTTGTTTAGTTATATTGCTATAAGCAATTGACAGTTTCAGGCAAAAATGTTATCAACTCAGGCAATGGGCTTTGGATGCAAACAATAAGCAAACAAGAAAATTCAACAGGCCCATTAAATTTTAAGTCTAACTGAAATCAGTCAGATCCATATATAATATAGGCCAACACTCAAACAGTTTTAATTAGAGGACTGGGCTTTAGAAAAAGCAGTTCAGGCCCAAAGAGTTAACAACATATTTTACTCGAAACTGGTTTTAAAATGTGCATAGGATAGGAGCATGTGACGTTACTTAACATGTTCAGCTTCTAAATTCAACAAGTAATGGTGCAATTTACTTCATGACCAGACAGTGTGCATGTCAAGGTAAATTGGAAGGCAATTCAAGCAAACGTACATGAACTGAGTAAAAATAGACATGTAAATATATTAGGGGAACTAACAGGGTGTACATATAACCATTTACCATGAATATTCAACAAAGGTCACAAAATGAAAGGGGTTGATTTTCTCATGCTCGGAATGTCATTTCTACTACTTTAAAAAAAATAACAAACTCTTATCTAAGCACATAAGTGGGCAAACCAACCTCTACATATATTTACATGGCTCACGTTATATCAGGAAGACTCAGGGATCTTACCCAACTTTATGCCAAGTTCATATTCAACGAAGATAGTCATAGATTAATCATGCATAGACATTGCGGGTTATAATATGGATGCAAATCTTTAGTGTCCTAAGGAGATCTTCCAACATATGACATGACTCTCATAGATAAGATCGGTTTGATAGGATTCGGAGCAAAACTTGTATAGTTGACTCGTGAGTAGATAAGAAAAGACAGAGCAGGGAGGTTTAAAATGCTACATGTTATGGACAAGAAAATTGAGTACCAACACCTTTGTATGCTCAGTTACACTTTATTCAACAGGGAAATTCTGCATATATTATGATGGATATTGAACTCATATAGTTAGCTTAAGAGTAAAATGCATTACCATTTTTTAGAGATGAGAACGTGGGGGTTTTATTTTACAATTAAAATGTTTGTTACTTTATCGGGATGATAACACGACATTGTAAATCGTGTATCCTTGATCTTAGTAACAATTTAATTGGAGGTCGGTCTTGAGTTGTTAAAAACACAACAGTAATTTTTTAGAAAGTAAGTAAAGATTTGAATCTTTGAACGTATACACACAAATATATATACATACAAACACATAATCACCTTTTGAAATTTGGGTCGTTATTACCTGTATGCGAACATATGATCTTTCTTATGATATTTTGAAAAATGAGTAAGTAGTTTGAATCTTTGAATATTGGCACATAAATGTACATATATACAAATACCCCATATTCCTTTGAATTTTGGTTGTTGTTATTTCCGGGAGCGCGTCGGCTTAGTTTTAAAATTCAGGATTAGACCTCGTAATCCTTTTTACTTCCCGCTAGCTATTTGTTAGGAGAAGTATTTATTTATAGAGAAAGTTACAAGAGACAACGTGTGTGGTGAATTTTGGTTTTAACAGTTCATACACGATTAATACTGATCTTGAATTAACATATCGAGCACTTTATTTAACTAATCATAAGAGGCAGTGAAATTTTAAATAAACGAAGACTCTGTAGGTTATTCAACAGTCCAAACAGGATCGAATGATTTAGACTTACACAAAGGCAATCGTAGCAGATGCGATTAATGGGTGAATCTTAGATTCATTTGATAACACAATGCCTGGAATTAGTCACTGTATATTCCTACTAAATATCAGGTTGCATACTAACGAGTTCAAGCGAGAAAAGACTCGCTCAGCGTGTTTCAAATTTATTCGATGCGAACCCTCTCGCACTAGGCACATTCAACAAAGCATACCATATAATGTAAAATCAAACAAAATTGAGGAAGGGGAATGAAGTTTTACCTTTTGCGTATGGCGAATCTGAGGCGACGACGAGCGTACCCTCGAATCGTTTAACGAAAGTTTCCAGTACCTGTTTGAGACTAGTTTAGACTGATTTTCTGATTGAGTTCTGCCTTGATGTATGCGCTGGTTTTGTCCTCCAAGCTATGTGTTCTTCCCGATGTTCTATTGCTCTGAATAAGCCCTGCCTTCTCTGCTCTTCCGATGCTCGCTCTTCGAATCCCTCAATCGATACCTATTGCATGCATATTGGTTCTATATTTATAGCTAGGATTTTGGGTTCTACGTTTGGTAAGTGTTTAAGGCTGAGATTTGTGCTTGATTCGTGCTTGATTTGGGTTGATTTTAGAACGATTTATGGTTATGTTAAACTCTGATTTACGCGATTTGGGTCACGATTCTGGAATGGTTCTCGCTATGGCAGGTTTTAGAAAAGGAAATATGGGATTTAGTGAGTACGAGGGTGAGCTGGCGAGGGCAAAAATGGAGGAGCGTTGGCGGCGATTGCGTTTTTAGGTTTAGGGTTCGTGGGTTTCGTTTTTTTTTTGTTCAGGACGATGGGGCTGATGGGCAAAGGTAAATGAGGACTGGACGTGTGGGCTTGCGGGTGATAAGGGGAAATAAGGGTAGGGCGGACTGGGCCTCGCGGGTTGGGCTGGATAATTGGGCTGGGTAGTTAGGTTAGTATTAAGTGTTAGGTTAGTTATTTAATTAGTGTTAGTTTTAGGTGCTAATTAATTAGTTTAGTGGTGAATTAAATTAGTAAATTGTGATTAAATTATTTAGGTGCTTTATTAATCCGATTGTTATAAATGCGGGCGTGCTATTTAATTAATGCTTAATATTTTAGAATGAGGCGCTATTATTTAAAATCTTATTATTGTGCATTATTGCGAAGTTAAATTAAAATTGAATTGAGTTTAGATTAAATTATTTAAATGTCAAATGCAAGTATGATATTTAAAAAATGTATTAGATGAAATTCTTTTGCGTATAAATGCAATTATGCTATTTGACACGACGTCATTGCTAAATTATTTATTTTATGTATTTATTATTAATTATTAAATTAGTTATTTATGCCTGTATTAATGTTTTATTGCTGCATTTTATTATTTTAAAAATTATTAGAATTATTGTGGAAAATTAGTGTAATTTTATAGTTAATGACTGGACGGGAGGGTCAAAATTGGGTGTCAACATATGTATGTATTATTATTATAAAGTTATTTTGCGATGTTAAAGAATTAGTTTAATTGTCGATAAATAATCGAAAGAGGGGGTCAAAATTGGGTGTCAACATTATGTTATTTTCCTTATATGGAAACGTGTCTTCAAAGAATCACGAGTACCTTGATTCCATGACCGTACCTTCATAAATGTCCGGTACACCCGACTTATGCACTATGAAGCGACAGGCACTATTGTTATTTGCATATCCGATGAATATGCAATCCACAGTCTTAGGTCCAATCTTGGCCTGCTTTGGCATAGGTACTTTTACCTTGGCTAGACAATCTCATACCTTCAAATATTTGTAGGTAGGTTTCTTTCCTTTCCATAACTCGTATGAAGTCTTGTCCTTAACTTTGTGTGGGACTATATTAAGAATCTTATTTGCGGTAAGGACAGTTTCTCCCCATATGTGTTGGAAAAGGTCTGAATTGATGAGTAAAGCATTCATTATTTCCTTCAGTGTTCGGTCCTTGCGTTCATCCACACCGTTTGATTGAGGTGAGTAAGGAGTCGTCGTTTGATGAACTATACCCGACTGGGTATAAAAAATTTCAAAAGGCGCTACATATTATTTCCATCTATCGCTACGGATTGTTTTAATCCGTTCGCTTAGTTGATTCTCAACTTCTGCTTTGTAGCGTTTGAATGCTTCAAAGGCTTCATCTTTACTTTTTAGGAATTAAAGGTAACAAAACTTTATGCCGTAAAATCTATGAAAGTCACAAAGTACTTGTTCCCCCCTCTTGTTTGAGCGAACTTCAAATCACATATATCAGTGTGTATAAGTTCTAGATGAGCGATTTCCCTTTCGACGGATCTAAAAGGACTCTTGGAAAGTTTTGCCTCTACGCACATATCACACTTACGTTGAGGGTTTATATCGATAGACGGCAACAATTCCAGCTTTACCAATCTTTTGATAAATTGATAGTTAGCATGTCATAATCTATGATGCCCTGAATTAGATGACTCAATCAAGTAGGTAGAAGGCGCAATTTTATTGATAGTTGAAACATAGGGTATTACATGTGCAGCATTAACATTAAAGAGGCATTCACAGACAAAGCCTCTTCCTACAAATGTTTCATTTTTAGTGATTACAAATTTGTTAGTTTCTAACACTAGCCTAAAACCAGCATTTACTAACACAGGTCCAGAAATTAAATTTCTTCGAATTTCTGGAACATGCATCACTTCCTTCAGAGCTATCTCCTTTTCGGACGTCATCTTTAGGATTACCTTTCCTACCCCCAGCACCTCTGAAGAAGAATTATTTCTCATGAACAACTTCTTGTATGTGACTAGTGTATAAGTGGAGAAGACTTCTTTATTGAAACATATGTGACGACTGACACCTGTGTCCAATCATCACTGCACTGGATTCTCAACGAGGTTTGCTTCAAGAACCACCGCTGAGAACTCCTCGATCATATCGTCTACGAGAGTGTCTTCAACGATGTTAGCCTTTCCTTTGGCCTTCTCTTTATTCTCACGTTTAAGCTTGCGACATTATTTAGCTATGTGACCAACTATACCACAGTGGTTACAATTTCCCTTGAACTTTTCAGTTGTTTGGGTCTTGCTTACCGTCTGGAACTTCCGCTTTTTGTTTGAGTTTCCTTTGACTTCCGTCAGATTCGTCATAGCCTCAGCGGGTTGTTTTCACTTTGACATGGCCTTCTTATTGTCCTCCTGAATCTGGAGTTTGACAATAAGTTTGTCTAAGGTCATCTCTTTCGTTTTGAGTTTCAAATAGTTCATAAACTCAGTCCACGAATGAGGCAGCTTCTCAATTAATGCCCCAACCAAGAATTACTCGTTGGGCTTCAATCCTTCCAAATCCAGGTGATGTAGAATCATTTGAAATTCCTGGACTTGGGATGACACACTTTTGTTGTCCACCATTTGAAATTTCAGGAACTTTCCAATTATGAACTTCTTACTACCCGCATCTTGGGTGTTGTATTTCTTCTGAAGTTTATCCCATAACTGCTTGGCAGTTCAACGATACAATATACCGTGTAGAGGGGATCAGACAAACTGTTTAGAATATAGTTCCTACACATGAAATCGCTATGTTTCCATGCTTCGCGAACCATCCTCATGTCGTCAGTGACATGGTTACCTTGGCCCCCTCCAGCCAAATAATTTGGCTGAGGATCCACGTCTTCTCCAACTAGTGGAGGGTCTTCGGTTAAGAAACGTGACATTTTCATAACCGTCAGGAAAAACAACATCTTTTGTTGTCATCGCTTAAAGTGAGCACCCATGAACTTTTTAGAACGCTCATGGTGAAAACCAGCGGGTGTAGGGGCAGTGACACCCCCTTGAGCAGTTGCAAAGGTGTCGGAAACACCTCTAACATGAGCATATGCGTTGTTGATACCTAGGACAGTGGCACAGGCATTATAAATGCCCGGAGCAGCAGTGGAGGCATTAGTTGTGCCAAAAATAGTGTTGACACTAGTTGTGTCAAAACTAGCAGTTTGGAAGACATTAGGAATTACATGATCAGTGGACACACTAGAACTGCCAAAAAACAGTGGAGTGGAAGGCAGTGGTACTGCCTTGAGCAGTGGGATTGAAGGTAGTGGGATTGCCTTGAGCATCGGTGGGATTTTCAACATTGAATTGGCTGAATTGATCTTGTCCAGTCATGTTGTTGTTGAAACAACAAGATATTATCTTAAGCTTGTGGGAAATAATGTGTAGTAACAAGGAAACAGAATGTAACAACAACAACAACTAAGTTAGAAATATGAAAATCAACAAAATAATTGGTTTGCTGAGTCGACTGAATTCTCAATCTATCCTTAAGATAATATTGTCCTGTATATCCTTTCAACGGTGTAATGACAACTTATCTCCCAAATAAAACAACAATCAAACAAATGAGCAAATGGAACTCAAGTGTTCGCTTAGGAAGAAAGTTCTTTGAGTGTTTTGTGATTGAAAGAGAGGAAGACAATTTAAGAGAATTGTTAAGTGTGAAGTGTGTCTTTTTTGCAATTGTGTCAAAGGCATCAATTTATAGGTAGATGATTATGTCTTCTCAATTAACCAAATGAATGGCCATCAATGTCATGTAATGACCATTGATATTGAGGTCAATTCAGCCTAGTAATGGTTGAAATCAATAGCCAAGTAATGGAGATTAAATGCTCCAAAATCAGCCCAGAAATCAGTTTATATTACTCAACGAATGAAAAAGCGATCGAGCGCGCGCGTACTGCGTATCGATAACCACCGAGGCGAAACTCCAATTAGAGCTGCGGCTCTTCAATTCCAGTGAGTTACTGGAATTGAAACGACATTTAGAGTCGGGGCTCTAGGAGGAGGCGTCGCGGCGCTCCAAGCACCGCGACCCTTCTTGGCTCCACGACGATTTCTGTTTCGTTTAATCTTTTACACATTTCTTCCTTTCATTTACCAACGTGAAATCATTTGTCATTTGGCCAATAACAGTCTATTCTCTTATGTCTCACACAATTCGTATACGTACCAATACCTCTTCCGATTAAGGAAATTACAATTCTTGGCACTTTATGTGCACGTGTGTGGAAATCATGTTTCCGACGTGCGGGGCCCCAATTGTTCAAGTCATAATTAATAGAATTGATTTTATTTCACGTTTAGTAAATTTCCAACAAAAAATTACATAATATATTCCAATCCATTCCAAACATCTGCACAAAGTGGAGCTTTTTTCTTTTGAATATAATTTAGAGATAAAATTTGAATAGAAGAAATGATTCTTATAGGGATATCTTGTGTATTATTTATTAATATGCTATATTGCATTTTATCATTTGCGGTAAAAGAAAGATCATATAATTAAAATAATATTTTTAATGAATTATAAGTCGAATTCCCCTGAATATTGAAAGATGAACCCTTTATAGAAATGGATCCATCGGAGAGACAAATATAAAAATCGCTAGTGGTCCCTTTTAAGACAATTGTTAGTAAATGGTTATTTTTTAAATTTTCCTTGCATGTATAGGCTTTTTAGATCACGGTCTAACGATCTATTTTAATTAAATTAAAATCTTATGAGAATATGGCAGATTATAGTCAAATTTGTAGAAGTTAGAAGACAACTTAATATTTCATCAATCCCAAGAGTTATATTTGCACGCTTTTAAAAATAGAAACAAAATCTAAATAGTACCCTAAAAGTGGTCATTTACGTACATTCGCATGAAAAAGGCTAGCATTTGCGAAATGTCAATAGGCTCTTAAAAGATGCCCAATGGGTTTTTATCTTCTGGACCAAACTCATTAATTTTGAGGCTTATTGTTTAAGGGGGTTAAGCCCAGTCTCCTTCCTTTTGTTGAATCTTGGACTCTTTTCAAGAAAGGAAGAGCCCAAAACATAACCCAACTTCTAGCCCAACAAATGATAGTTTGGGGCATGATTTGATTCCGGACATGTCCCTAACCGATTCAACCTGTTATTCTCTTCGTCTCATTTTATGTGATGCATGTAAGCTTAATCCAATGAGATCATAACAAAAGTGTTTATTAGATGTTTAATATTTACAGCTAGGTTCCTCTCTAACTCATATACGATGCATCCCTTTATATTATCGCGTGTATAACATACGTAAAACATAAAATTGCGACCTACAATAAGATTTTGGACCACCTTTGCAACTATACACCAGAAAATTATGTATGTTAAGGAACTACACTCATATATATAAAATAAGATTTATTCTTACTTTATTTATACGATTACTCTTTTTGTAACAGGAACTCAGTTGAATCTCTTTTTTTAAAATAAAATTATTTTGTGTCTTGTGCAACTGATACTAAGTTGTGTGAGTGTTGTTTTTGTTTGACAAGTAAAGTTTGTAACCCCAATAATTCAAGATTTTGAGTCCAGAAATTCTACTTGTCAAGTAAATATCTTACACAATTTCCGTCAGTTAGACCTGACAACTGACACATTTACGCCAATAATATATTGAGTGTGGTCCCAAAAGTGAAATTTAGGGAGGATGATGTGTACACATAGTTTACCCCTATTTTCGTGGGGTAGAAAGATTATTTATGAACCCTCGGCTCAATGAAAATAGTTTTCATATTTGAGAAAAAAATATATTGTGGGATATCTATGCATGTACATCCGGGAAATAGTTGACTAACTATTACAATTGATCTAAAGGCTAAACTAAGGAGATCATTACAACAAGATCATCTAGTTACAATCATTATGAATCTAGGTTCTTGAATCTCTATGTCAACAACCATCAAGTCTCGTGATGTGGTGTCTGTAGATTAAACAACTACATGTATCATTGGATTATCGTTGGCAACTTCAACTGCTACAAGATTTTGATCCTTTTATCTGAAATAAGGACTCAAATAATAAATTGGTTAGGTTTCACCACACGCTGAGTCAAGGGATGACTCTTCCTCTTTAAGACAATATTACTCTCGTATACATGTTTTTACGTTAGTAATGCATTTGTCTCCCAAGATAAAGCAGCGATTTATCTTCTTCGTAAAGCACAACGAGGAAGATCTATCGAAGAACACAAATATGGAATTGCTAAGAAAAGGATTGACTCAGAGATCTGTTTGAACTTTGTGGTGTAACAAGTTCATAACATCCTGAAGTAGCATATTTGATAAGTGTGTAAGACTTTCATCTGAAATGAAGTGCATGAGGCTTTCTTTATCTGAAGTGAAGTATGTTAGGCACTCTTAGACACCCCTTAAAACTAATCCACAAAGACATCAATTTATAGGACAAAGATGCATCTTCACTTGCGATGTGAATGTTTAAATAGAGGTTCATTAAGCCAAGTAAAGAATGTGTGAACATACTCAAACTAATGACTCACATAATGGGTGAATTAATGGAGGTTCATTCTTCCAAACCCAACACAAAATTCAAGAGAAACTCTTGAATTTCTGTCTCCAGATTCACTGTCCGGGAAGCGTCGCGGCCTTGCCTCACTGGAGTCGTGGCATCAAGCAGCCAGAACCATTCTGCCCATATGGCGTTGAGGTTCTCCAAGGAGGCGTCGCGGCGCTCTACCGCCGTGGCTCGGTCCGTCCGGCGTCGCGGCCCTATACGACTCCACGGTCTTTTCCGACCCGTTCCATCTTACACATCGCACAATTCTTTCTTCGTTAACCGGCGTGAAATATGGGATAATGTCGACAATAACTGTCCATCATTCTATGTATCAAACATGTTACTCTTACGAGTGTCAATATCTCTTTCACTAAGAAATTTATGATATTTAGCCCCTCGTGTGCACGTGTGTGGAAACAAGGTTTTCGACGTGCTGCGCGCCTTATGTTTGATTCATAAATGACGGGATAAACTTATTCCCCCGTTAGTAATATTTCCAACAATCCCCTCTTGAAATAGGTGTTAGTGCACATACATCGTGACACTTTTAGCAATCTTCCGGCGGAAAGATATTGCATCGGGAGAGGTAGCGCTTGGCCTTGAACCTTCTCTAGTCGAATACCATCAGACGTACTTACTACGCGGTGAATGTGATGTCTTGAACCGTCAGTGTTTAGTGTAAGCCAAGACAATGGTACTAACACAATACCTTACCTTATTTGTTTCTTATTATAGCTCTGTCTGTTTTGGTCGTGGACAACTTCTTGGATTCTTAAGTGCGTTCATTTGAGGCGGTCACACCTCGCACTTAAATAGGTGATCTCCTACAAGGTATCCTGCTATACCTCACTCCACGAGTGTTAGGAATCGTTAAAAGTTTCTCAAACCTTAACCTCAACTGCTGAGGATCATTAAAAGGTTTAGAAACTTAACATTTACCCAGTCTGCAGGTAGCACTTTAAAGTCTATCGCGGGAATGGCTGTTGGACTTATGTTTCTTAACATAAATCATTATCCGAAGTGATCTTGATTTCACTGAAGCGCTCTACTGAACCTTTTACAACTTAGTTTTCCCATTGAACTAAATTCTCGGGATCTCCAGTCAGTATGATTTGGTTACCACCGCAAAGTTTTGTATGAATTGGGTTTTTAGCACATTCCCCTTGACATGAAGTACATTGATCTTTGGGTAAGCCTTTATTTAGCGGGTCCGTTATATTCTCCTTTGATTTTTCGTAATCGATGGAAATGATACCCGTGGTGATCAACTTCCTAACGGTCTTATGTCTCTAACGAATATGTCGAGACGCCGTCATCCATGTCCTTCCAGAAGTCGACTGGCTAGCCATAGTGTGTAACTGCCGAAGGTACGGGTTCCTCCCGATAAGGGACTTCCTCTAAGATATAGTAAAGTTACTCAACTTCTTTTCACGCTTTGTATAAAGCAGAAGACTTTGATTCCCTCACGAATCGGCCGATGCAAGTTTACTTAGAGGATTTTTATAAGATACACCATACACATTCTCTTGTGGTTATGGCGTTCTTCATATCCGATATCTAGTTTGCATCAATGTGTTCTCCCAGAACGGCAGACATCTGGAATACCATAATCCGTAGGTTAGTGAACATCTCAGATATCGTCATATCTGTCTTAGTGACATCCAGTGATTTCCAAGATCACGAGTGAACCTGGTTTAACTGGTTGATTTGGCAAGCGATATCAGGTCGATTGTAGTGTGTAGTATACTATGAAATAACTTAGACCTGCGCATATCGCTTTTGGTATATATGTGCACCATTATTCTAGTCAATTTTTATGACTTTTATCCATTGGTGATTTCAACGAGACTGTCAATTTACAACATATGAGTTTGATTTAGACCAGTCCGTTTAGACGTCTTAGAAATTCCAATTCCTAAGATGTCATCTGCAATACCCATATCATTCATATCGAAACATCGTTTCAACATACTCTTAGTCTCTAGGATCAACCTAGGACTTCTCACTGTGATCAACATGTCATCTACGTAAAGGCACATCATGATGAATGAGTCAGAATTACCTTTCATGTAGACACATTTGTCACACTCATTAATGGAGAAACCATTCGATAGTAGAACACTATCACAGTTTTTGTACCATTGCCTCGGGGCCTGTTTTAGCCCGCACAGAGATTTGACAAGTCGACAAACTTTCTTCTCTTCCCTGGAACCACATACCCCTCGGGTTGTTCCGTATTACTTTCTTCTTCCACTTTCGGACTTTTAGTTTTCCCAAATGTTGGCTTTCTAGCTTTAGAGTCAATGTTTTTGTAGTCATATTTATTTTTTATTTTTTTATCTAAAACTTGCAGAACCAAAATGTAAACATTTCAGGGACCAGAATGGAAGTTCAGGAAGAAGTCCAACAGTCCACAAACACCAACTCTCCGGTTAGGAAGGATGTCTCAATATTCATGTCACGCAATACTGCGGTGACCCTGGAGGTTAAGCTATTCACATAGGAGCACATGTTCAAGTAGCCGAGGCCTTATACTTGTCAATAGATCCATCCACTTTGTACTCAATTTGAGTATCCACTTTTACAACCCAAGAGTTCTTTTCCCGGAGGAAGGTCAACCATCACACAAGTATGGTTCCATCGGATGGAAATTGTTTCTCTCTTTGTAGCTTCTTTCCAAAGCAGTGCTTTTGGAAATGACAATGTTTCTACACTTGTCCTTGGTTCATTCTCAACTGTATAAGCTACAAGGTCTGGAATAAATTCTTTGTCCCCTCTTTGCTTCGTCTCAGTTCAACATTTAGAGTCTCTGAGTTCTGTAGACCAGGAACATCAAGTTTCGGACAATCAACAACTTTCGAGTCCTGTAGATCTTGGAGCATCTAGTTCCGGACTACCAGACACTCGCGGGTTCTTGTTAACCTCGAGCAAATACTTCTTTTCCTTACCGAGGAAGATACCTTGAAAATTGAGTGCTTTGACACGGCGATAATCACTACTATTATTTGCAGATCCAGTGGATATGAAATTTACAGTCTTAGGTCCAACTTGAACTGTTTCGGTATTCCAACCTCTGTCAAACAACCCCACACCTCAATATTTCAGCGTGTGGTGAAACCTAACCAATTTATTATTTGAGTCCTTATTTCAGATAAAAGGATCAAAAGTTTGCAGCAGTTGAAGTTGCCAACGGTAATCCAATGATGCATGTAGTTGTTGAATCTACAAACACCACGTCACGAGACTTGATGGTTGTTGACACAGAGATTCAAGATCTTAGATTCATAATGATTGTAACTAGAAGATCTTGTTGTAATGATGTTGTAATGATCTCCTTAGTTTAGCCTTTAGATCACTTGTAATAGCTAGTTCAATTATTCCCCGGATGTACATGCATAGATATCCAACATATATAAGAGTAAAAAATAAACTTTTTCCTTTTTAATATGTCTCAATTTTAAATTAGTTAACAATGAAATGTGCATTCCTATTATTCCTTTTGCACTAATGTTACAAGTACCAAAAAAACAAAAACAAAAATGTAAAGGGGGGCCTTATAGTGAATTTTCGACAGGTAGGCCAAGTCGAGGTCCAATGCAGGCTGACCACAAAAAATGGTCATTGATTAAATGGAAGCACATCATTAAAAGTGATGATTGAAACTGCATTTAATAGAAAGAATTGTTAGCTGAAAATAAATTCTATTAAGAATCAGATGGAGATTAGTATTATAAGCTGTCCTTTTCAGTCACCATTAACAAGAAACTTGACAGTTTTAAGAAAAATTATACTTTTATCCTCTACAAACTTCAACATTTAAAAGGAAAATTAATTAGGACATCAAAATTATGGGAGCCTAAAACAAAAGCTTTAGCAGATTGGGCTTTGAGCCACCCATGATTGTAATACAAAGGTATTCACAAATACAATCAGACATATCTATAACATTCATCTTCTATAATAAAATTTCACTATAGCAGTCAAATTCTCTTTGAAACCGATTTTTAATCTTATGTGTGTATTATATATTTTCTATAATAATATTTTACTATAACAATCAAAAGTTTGTCGACAAACAACATTATAGAGTTTTGAGTGTACTCTTCTTAGTCTTCTATATGCATCCTGGCTCATTTTAATGTCTTTTCAGTCTTCTTGACAATTGCAATCAAAAATCATTTTAATTTTGGCAAGTTGGTACATATACAAATGTCAAAAGAGTATCAATAAGCATGTTTCTTGATTTTTTTTTTTTTTTGTTGTGAAGGCACGGCCATTGCTTCTTTCAGTCTTGAGTAACGGGTGTATGATAAGCGCCGCAAACCGCGTCAGTAGGTTAAGCCACACTTGTGGCCCAAGGTGTGAGCCTCCGAGAAGGCGAAGCGGTAGGCGTTCTGCAGGTTTGAGCTTGACTGGCTACCATGGCGCGTGAGATCCTCTGCGTGAATAAGTGATCAGAGCCGGATAGCATGTTTCTTGATTTTTGATAGTTGGCAAGATGGTGAATGGGATGTATCATGTATGAAATCGCTCCATATTTAATTAGAGATCTGGGATATAAAAAAAATACTATATGTCACATTTGGGATTTAACCTGTTGCATAAAGCAATTTTTGAACACCTTTTGCCAATGTATTAGAATCTTCCATCAAAGGGATTCAACGGTTCATCAGAAAAAACTTGTTGTTCGCCCTATTTGCATAGTATAAAGAGGATTCAATTGAACCTCATTGGCTCTATAGCTTCGCCACTGGCGGCATTGAGTGCTAAGCGCGCTACGACTTTTCTGTTCAAGAATTTTGATCTTCTCGTTACTTAGAATTTTCTTTTGACTTGGAATTTGGCCTCATAGAGCTGTTCATACGTTTCTTCCTAAAATTTGTTCACTACTAAAAAAACGAAAATTTTCGATGGTCGATGGAATCGGTCGGAAATGTTACCAACGAGCCCAATTTCGATGGTTTTCTGATCGGAAGTCCGTTAGAAATTCCCCTCTTTTAAGTTTTGTGTGGCGGGAATCTTAATTAGTCATACTAGTGAGATCCGAATACCAAATGTTTAAAAAAGAGGCCGGAAGA
The DNA here is from genome assembly GCA_029844215.1 of Przewalskia tangutica. Taxonomy (NCBI): domain Eukaryota; kingdom Viridiplantae; phylum Streptophyta; class Magnoliopsida; order Solanales; family Solanaceae; genus Przewalskia; species Przewalskia tangutica. The sequence continues at coordinate 1,574,892 of CM056732.1, forward strand.
GGGGGGGGGGGGGGGGGTGATTGCAACATATATAGAAGACTTTGAGCAAACTCTGCAACTGTGTGGTCATAATTAGGCAGTTCATTTTCCAATCAGAAACAAACATTTCTGCTGATTTCTTTGCAAATTAGCAGCAAACAAAATGGAGGCATCTAATTTTACAAGTTTTGATCAACTCCCAGAAGATATAATCATGGAAATATTCACAATTCTGCCTGTGAAATCTATCCTGAAACTCAAATCTGTCTGCAAATACTGGTACATACTAGGGCTGGCTAGTGGGCCGGGTCCATCGGGATTGGGATCGGGATATGCGGGGTCGGGACAGGGTCGGGACGGAGAGGAGGGGCGGGATCGGGCTGGGGCGGACCAGGTGGGACCGGTACTGGCGGGACGATACCGTGTCCCGTCTCAGTACCAGTCCCGGTGGGCAGTTAGTCGGAACGGGTCGGGTCGATGACTATTTTTGGCAAATGGCGGGACTGGGACGGGTCGGGTCTTAGCGGGACCGGGTCGGGCGGGACCATACCATGTCCCGTCCCGCTTCGAGCCCCGGACCCGCTAATTTTTTCTTTTTTAATTTAATCGGGCCCGGGTCGGGCCCGGCCCACTGGCCAGCCCTAGTACATACTCATTCAAACTCCAAATTTTATTATCAAACATTTTTGCCACAAAACAAATCATGCAATTCCATTTGTTCATCTCTATTTCTTTGACACCAATCAATTATATCTATCAAGTGATGAATACCCTTTACTCCAAGATTTTTACTTGCACAAATCCACTTCTTTAAAGCCAGTGACTGGCCCCTTGAATGGCCTTTTTTTTGTGCATAATCTTGATAAGAATGAAATGGCCTTGTGGAATCCTGCAACAGATGAAATCAAGAAAATAACATACCAACTCCACCGTTTTGGCTATGTTGTTTGGACTCTCCAGAAATGTCATCGTACTCGTGTCGGATCCTCCAGAAACACACTGCTTCTAGAGGGTCCGACACGCATCCGTCGATATTTTTGAAGAGTTCGAGCAACACAGATTTTAGCCTATGTTTCTCCAACTCACCAGAAATGTTGTCGGATTCGTGTCGGATACTCCAGGAATCCGCTACTTCTAAAGGTTCCGACATGCACCAATCGATATTTTTGAAGAGTCCGAGCAACACAGATTTTAGCCTATGTTGCTCGGACTCTCCAACAATGTCGCCGCACTCGGATTGGATCCTTCCGGAGGATCTAATACGCACATGTCGATATTTTTGAAGAGTCCGAGCAGAACAAATTTCAGGTCTTATGCTCATCATTTTGGATTTGGAAAGGACCCTTTAAGTAAAGATTACAAAGTTGTATGGATAAGGGATTATTTTTGGAAAGAAGAAACATTTACAAGAAGTGCATCAGCTGTTATTTCAGTGTATTCAATAGGTACTGATTCTTGGAGGCATTTTGAGGACAATACATTTTTGAGTAGTCATATAGTTATGTCATATTTTGAGTCATATCTTGATGGATTTTATTATTGGCAGAAAATTGATGGTGAACGCAACTGTGAAATTCTTGCATTTGATTTTAGCAATGAAAATTTTCAAGTGATACAAACTCCAGATGTGTTCAATACAAATTTAGGAACACTTGGTTTGTATGATGGTTGTGTTTCTATGTTCTTTCATTTTCTTATTGAGAGCAAGACATGTATTGAGATTTGGGTGATGGAAAAGTTAGGATTTTGGACCAAAAAAATGGTTTTTGAATCACCTTTGATTGTTAAGAGACCAATTGGATATGGTGTCAATGGTGAAATTTTTCTTGAAACTACAAGTTCAAATCTTTCAATGATTGATCCAAGAACACAAGAAATTGTTAAGTGCATTGGACCATTGGGAAATAATGGCTACTCTTTGCAAGTTCTTGGTTACAAGAAGAGTTTAGTTTCCATCAAGAAATTGACTAGTAGTAACTTAACCAAACGCTTCAGGTTCGAGTCCACAGAATGAAAAAATATTGGTAGCGAGCGCTTCCTCCTTTAATGAATCTCATACGGCGCGAATATGAATTAGTCAGAATACTAAAGTGATTGTGCCTTGGACCATGGGGAAGTGGTTACTCTTTGCAGGTTCTTGTTTACAAGGAGATCCTAGTTTCCGTGAAGAAATTGACTAGTAGTAACTTGAAGGAGCATATAATCTTCTCTATTTTTCTTGTAATGTACTTTGTTACCTTTCTAAATCTGGTTGTTTTATAGGTGTAACAATTGATCACTGATTATACTGGTTCTCAAAGCGTACATGATACAAAATACTAAAAGTGGCACTTGTGATGATATTTTTTGAATTACTCCTTTATTTTTTTGTAACTGAGAAATCTCCAAAGATCGTAGCGGATAATTTGAAATTGGATGGATAATATGCCCGCCTCTCTACCTTTCTCATACTTAAATACTAGACTTTTTGTTGCGGCAAAATTTTTAGGCTTAGCTTTAATCATCCGGCCTGGTCCAAATTTGAAATATTGCTAAAAATAGTTTGGATTAGTTAGTGAAGGAAAACATGTTATGCACTCTTTCTATAGCTACCCTAATAATTTATTTCATTGCAAGAAGGCTAAATTTTCATATATTTCTTTATATGTTGGAGCAATAGCATTTTTTTTATAACCTAGAAATTTTCTAGGGACAATGACATACAATTTTGTAATAGGCTTGCCTCTATCCGTCTTCATTTAAATACTAAAAAATTTATCTGCGATAAAATTCAAACCTGCAACTTGCGTCTAATCCACAGATCGCGATGCGTTATTACCTCTAAATGAAGATTTTTATCTGTAATAGAATTTGTCTTTTTGATATTATTTTTTATTACATAAAAGCACAAAAAAAGATTGATTCTTGTTTTGATTTTTGGGAATCATCGTAGAAAGGGGGGAAAATGGAGCAATGACAAATTTGCATTGATTTGTTGTCCTTTTCTCCATTAAGTTTATCTCCTAATTCTACCACATTTATTGGCCTAGGGCCTCAAAATTTTAAACAACTAAAGTATATGTGCTGTTTTCTGAATATCTGCCATCAAGTTGCATACCAACAAGTTGAAAACTTAGTCAACAAAAATCTTGGAAAAAGGTTATAGATATTATCTGATATTTGTAAAGTAACATTTGAAGATATAAACATGCCCTCAGAATTGATCTCACCTAGCTATGTGGGTGTGCACAAATAGGCATTTCAACTTGTTTGTCAGTTGAACACTTCAACTTACAAAAAAATTATCTAGATACTTCCAAAATTTATGTCAAAGGGCTTCATCTTGGGCAAGGATGCAGTTAACAAAGCTCTCATTTGATGAGAAACACCAGTACATAAGGTAAAATTGCAGAAGAAGTGCTTGACCGCGGGGCCAGTCGCGAGTTCGATCCCTGCATAAACCTTCTGGTTGGCGCATCACATGGCTTGCCAAGTAGTTTACATGGTGGCGTGGTTTGCGATTTCTGCGTCGGTCAGGGGTTTCGCACTTGAAAGAAAGAGTGCTGCGGCCTTCACAACAAAAAAAAAAAAAAAAAAGAGAAACACCAGTTCACATCAACTGCGTCAGCAAAAGTTGCTTCCTTGGACCAAAAAATTGGCCTTAGTGAGAAAATTAATTTGGGAGCAACTATTGTGAATGACAAAGTGAAAGAAATGGACCAGAAGTTCCAGGTTACTGAAAAGACAAAATCAGCTTTTGCAGCTGCTGAGCAGACAGTTAGCAATGCTGGATCTGCCATCATGAAGAACAGATATATTTTGACAGGTACATCTTGGGTTACTGGTGCTTTCAGTAAAGTCACCAAGGCTGCAGGGGAAGTGGGCCAGAAGACTAAGGAAAAGATGACAGAAGAGGAACAGGCAAGAAATACAGCTGCAGGTTATGTGCCTGTACATGCTTTTACAGAGTCCCCAAAAAGCCTCCAAGACCGAGGAACCTACCAAACCATCTTCACCTAAGGGCTTAATCCTCTAGCTTATGCAAAAATACATTATATAACTATTTGTTCGCTTGTCTGATCTTTTAGTTGGTCATTGCGTTATGGTTAGATACTTAGATATGCTAGTTTTACATAAAATTCCTGTAAGCTTGATGCATAGAACGATAGTTGCTGGACTATTGAATTCCTGTCAAATTCTCATCTTTGTCAAACATTTGCTTTTGGGTTGGTAATTTGGCTTTTGAAAGTAGGTAGCTACCTGAGTTTGTACTGCAACAATTTTACAATGGAATGAGCTTTGACCTCGCTGTTTGTCCCTGTTGTGGAGAACTGCTGAACACATATACTGTAGTAGATGAAGAAAATTTGTTACAGAAATAGGAAAGGGGATTGGAGGTGTCCAATCATCATCATTGTGAATTTTTGCGTTTGGATCTGATTTTAGTATTATTATATTTTGGAAAATTTTGAGTGGAAGTTTTTGAAAACATGTTTGGGGTGGGGGACTTTGTTTGGTTAGTAAAATGGTTTTTGAAAATGTTTCTTAACATAAAGATACAATGTGTCTGGATTGTTTACAGAAAACTTTCAAATCTTAAGATCTTCTTGATGACCAAACAAGAAGGCTGTTAGATCTTGGATAAGTTTTTCGACTTATACGAAAGAACAGTTTCTGGAGCAGAAATTTATTCAGACTGAAGGTAGTTTGTTGGAGATCTCTGTTTCGTCCTTCCAAATGCATTTCATTTCTGTAATGAAGAGTTATGCTACAAAAACTTACCTACCAAAAGAAAATAAACAATAAACAAAAACAAAAACAAAACAAAGAGATTGGCAAAATTGGAAAAACCAAGTTGATCTATGAACTCTTTTTGGAACATTTCCCATCCATTCCACCCCGTCAGCTTCGTTGATTGAAATGGGTTCTTGTTTTCACCTGCATGGTTAATGTTTTAAAAATTCAATTCAGCAATCATCTATCAACCATCATATATGAACATTTGATTAAGGAAAAGCTTGAAGATAACTAGTTTATTTAACTCTGAATAAGACTAGATGAAGAGTAAACAACTTTCGCGAACAGTTCCCCCCATATCATTGAAGTGCACGCAGAAAAGTGGACTGAGGAGTAAGGGGGCTCCTGCCTCCTACAAATAACAAAGATGGTAGACTTATTTTTGGGTAGGTTCAAACTTAATGGTGCTCCTTCAAATATATTCTTGAGTAGTTTTAGCCTCTAGGTTTGCCAACACTAAGCATTTTTGGTCCTCTTCTAAATATTCAACAAATACTGGCAGTTAGATTTAATGGGAAAGAGAAAAGCAAAAGTCATACTAGTTTTGTTAGTGAAATGATAAACAACAAACTTAAAATAACAAACACCTATTACAAGAACTAGGAAACTGAAGAACAAAAGATTACAACAAGAAAATAATCTTAACAAACAACTGGAAACTAGAACCAACACTTGATCTAAAATCTTGCTGAGTCGAGTGATGACACACTATCTTTAAGATAAGATTGCACTGTATATATCATTTTATGTTATTAGGCAACAGTCTCCCAAGATAAAACAACTATTAACACACTTGAGCAGAGAAAAATCAAGTGTTTCTTTTGAAGAACTTTTGAGTATTGAAAAAATGCTAGAGAGGAAGAAGTTTTTCTGAAGTACAAGTCTTGTAAGTGTTTAACAATTGAACCAAATGCCTCAATTTATAGTGTAAGAATTTGTCCATTCAAATGCCAAGTAATGACATTGAATCACTCATGTAATGACAATGAATTGCCCAAGTAATGACACTCATTTATCAGCCAAATAATGGCTGAATAATGTTGGAATGAATGTCATTGAGGGCAGCCCAAAAGCTTCAAAAATCAGATTTTTCGTTTCAGACTTTCTGCCTGGGTAGCGCCGCGGATCCAGTGCCTTAACACCGAATTAGCGTCGCGGCTCGCCTCGAAAGCACCGCGGCTCACCGGCGTCGCGGCCCTTCTCGGCTCCGCGACCCTTTCCGACCCGTTCCATCTTTACACTATGCACACTTCTTTCTTCATTTACCAACGTGGAACACACGACATTTGGCCAATGACCATCCATCATTCTATGTCTCAAACACTATACTTACGTACCAATATCTCTTTCACTAATGAAATTTACGATCATTGGTACAATGTGTGTACGTGTGTGGAAACGATGTTTCCGACGTACGGGGCCCAAATTATTCGAGTCATAAATAATGGGATAAACTTTATTCCACATTAATAAATTTCTAACAAGTTTTGTCCAAATTATTGTATGACCCCTGATAATGGGGTAAAAACTCATCTAATATTATACCATTTTTCATTGCCTGTATTATAACCTCCCACTAAGGGTGAGGATTCAATGTGTTCAAACTTCAAAGCACGATAAAAAGGAGGCATACTAGGAGTAGTAAGACTACTTGAGCTTGTCTCTGCACCCGAAGAAGATCCCAGCATTACCATTATCACTATCCGAAGAAGATCCAGTATCAATCATAAGTAATTGGAAGTCCTTACACAGCGTATAATCATCAAAATCCTATATATTTTATAATACTTGAAAAGGCCTAATCTATGCCAGTTTGAACCATGACATATATATAGTGTTACCAACAGTAAAAAATAATTTCTGAAATCAGAAAATAGAAACCGGACAGATTCTGAAAAAATCAATATAAAACGAAAAACAGAAACTGAAAAGTAAGAACAGTTTCTAAAAAATATTTAAGAATTAAAATCGAGCCCACTGAATGCACAGTATGCCCTTAAGGAAATTATTCCCCTCAAGTACCCGAGGTTAATGGAATATATCCTCCCGGATAGAACGATCTTACTCACCGGTGTATCGGTACCTAGAACAACGGTGTCAGCGAACCACTCAACGGCAGTAAACTACACTGGAATTTATTTGTGCAGAAGAAGAAGAAGTTTTGAAGTTCAGAAAATTTGTTAGTTAAATTCTGAGGAATCAAACGAATTTATAGTCATGGAAGTACTGTTTCTGAAGGTTTGCAACCCTTCTGAATAGTCACTTTAAAAATTGTGGAAAATTTAAATAAAATATGGGAAAAACCCGGGTCGCGGGTCCGGATAGGATTGGATAAGTTAATTAATTAATTAATTAAATAATTAAAATTAAAGAAAATTTGGTCCAAAAAGATTATCAATCAATCAGTTGACCAAATCCAAATCCAAATCCGAAGCAGAGCCGAGCGACGACGACGGTGCGAGGGTAGACCCTCTTCTTAACCCTTTAGCAACAAGAAGGAGTACTTCTACTTTTAAGAAGAACTTTTTTTTCCACTACCAATGAGGGACAAATGCTCATTTTATAAAGCAAGAGGGAACTCCATCCATTTCTCATTCAATCTATCATTTAAATCCAACAATCCCCCACATGAATGAGGAATGACTATAAGATAAAGGGATGCATGGACAAGTGTGTAATTTACAAGCAAAGATTAATTGCATCTGGATAAGTAGGTTTTCCTTTGAACTTTCGTAGTGAACATATGTCGGATATACTCGGTCAATCGATAGATTTAATATCTTTGAACCATCGAGCTTTGGTGTACACCTAGACAACCACATGTCACACAATCAATCATTTACCGTCTATGATTTTTACGGTTGTGTTCGTTTCAGTCATGAACACCTCCTAGTTTCATGAGTATATAGAGAATGGGCTTCTTACAATCATTCTCTTTGAAGCGGCTTACACTTCACACTCACATAGGTGATTCCTAAACGTGTTATCGCGTAGACACACTATTTGGTCAAACCTGCCAAACTTAGAAACCATTAAAAAAACTTAAGCTTTTATTAACTCGTTAAAAAAAATCTTAACGTTTTATCTTATTCCTGAACATTATCTTCATCATGAGAATGGATTTAGTTATTTGACAATGCCGAACCGTCAGTCACGACTTTGTTTGATCTCCTTGAACCTAGCTCTTGGGATCTCTAGTCTGCTAGGTAGAGTTACCGCCACGATGATTTGTCTTTAGCCTTAAACCCATTCCCTTAGATGATATTTCAACCACCTCTCTAGATAGGCCTTTTGGTAGCGGATCTGATACGTTATCTCTTGACTTTACGTAGTCAATCGTGATAACACCACTAGAGAATAGTTGTCTAACGGTATTGTGTCGCCGTCGAATGTGACGCGATTTTCCGTTATACATAACGCTCCATGTCCTACCTATTGTCGCTTGGCTATCACACTGTATATATATAGGTGCCAAAGGTTTGGGCCAAAATGGAACATCTTCTAAGAAATTTCGGAGCCATTCAGCTTCTTCACCGGCCTTGTCTAAAGCTATAAACTCAGATTTCATCGTAGACCGAGCGATGCACGTCTGTTTGGATGATATCCAAGACACTGATCCACCCCCAATTGTGAAAACATATCCACTCGTGGATTTAACTTCAGATGATCCGGTGATCCAATTTGCATCACTATATCCTACACGGCGGGATATTTGTTATAATGCAAAGCATAGTCTTGAGTATGTTTCAGATACCCCAAAACTCGTTTCATCGCCATCCAGTGAGTTTGATTGGGATTACTTGTAAACCGACTCAATTTACTAATAGCACATGCTATATCTGGTCGCGTACAATTCATGATATACATCAAACTTTCCAACACTCTTGCATAATCCAATTGTGAGTCACTTTAACCTTTATTCTTCTTAAATGTATAGCTCACGTCAATTGGAGTCTTGGCAACATTGAAATTCAAATACTTAAACTTGTCAAGTACTCTTTCAATATAATGAGACTGAGATAATACTAGACCTTGTGGAGTTTTATGAATTCTGATGCCTAAGATCAAATCAGCAACTCCTAAGTCCTTCATATCAAATTTGCTAGCCAACATGCGCTTAGTAGCATTTATATCGGCAATATATTTACTCATTTTCATCAACATATAAACAAACAATGACTTCATGATTTGGAGTATTTTTAATGTAAACACATTTGTCACACTCGTTGATTTTAAATTCATTTGCCAACATTGTTTGGTCAAATTTAGCATGCCATTGTTTGAGTGCTTGTTTTAGTCCATAAAGCGACTTAACAAGTTTGTACACTTTCCCTTCTTTACCAGGAACCACAAATCCCTCAGGTTGTTCCATGTAAATTTCTTCCTCCAACTCTCCATTTAAGAAAGCTGTCTTAACAACCATTTGATGGATTTCAAGACCATGTACGGCCGCCAGTGCCACTAACAACCGAATAGATGTTATCCTTGTTACTGACGAGTATGTGTCAAAGTAATCAAGGCCTTCTTTTTGTCTATAACCTTTGACCACAAGTCTTGCCTTATATTTGTCAATAGTGTCATCAACTTTCATTTTTCTTTTAAAAATATATTTTGATCCTAAAGATTTATTTTCAGGAGGAAGATCAGCCAATTCTCATGTATGATTGTTCAAAATTGATTCAATCTCACTATTGACTGTCTTTTTTCAAAATGTTGAATCAGAAGAAGACATCACTGCTTTAAATGTTTGAGGCTCATTTTCAAGCAAGAATGTCACAAAATCTGGTCCAAATGAAGTAGATGTCCTTTGACGTTTGCTACGCCTTGGATCCTCTTCACTTGGTGTACTTTCCATGGTCATTTAGATCTTTCACTTGAAGACTCACATTCAATTTTATACGAATAAATATTTTCAAAGAATTCAGTTATCTGATTCAATTACCATATTAACATGAATTTCAGGATTGTCGGATTTGTGAACCAAAAACCGACAAGTTTTGCTGTTCGTAGCATATCCAATAAAACCACAATCCACAATTTTTTGTCTGATTTTTACCCTTTTGGGTAAAAGAACTTGTACCTTTGCTAAACACCCCCACACTTTGAAATATTTCAAGTTAGGTTTTCTTCCTTTCCATAGTTCATATGGAATAAATTGTGTTTTGATGTGGGGCACCCTGTTGAGTATTCGGTTAGCTGTAAGGATAACTTCCCACACAAGCTCTGCAGAAACCTAACTTATTAGTAAAGCATTCATCATTTCCTTTAATGTTCGGTTTTTTCTTTCCGTAATTTCATTTGATTGTGGTACGTAAGGGGCAGTAGTTTGATGAATAATTTCATATCCTAAGCATATCTCTACAAAAGGAGATTCGTAGTCTCCACCCCTATCACTTCTACTCATTTTTATCTTTTTATTCAATTGATTTTCCACTTCGTTCTTGTATTACTTAAATGCATCAATTTCTTCATCCTTACTATTAAGCAAATACACATAACAATATTGAGTGCAATCGTCAATAAAAGTTATAAAATATTTTTCCCACCGCGAGATGGTATTGACTTCATATCACATATATCTGTGTGGATTAAGTCTAAAGGATTTGAACTCCTATCAATAGACTTATATGGATGTTTAACAAACTTAGATTCAACACAGATTTCACATTTTAATTTATTACACTCGAATCTAGGCAATACTTCTAAATTAATCAATTTTCGCAAGGTTTTGTAGTTGACATTGTTGACAGTCAATTTTGACCCGTTTTTTGTATATTTGTTGCAATTTTAAGTATTTTAGCACACCGCATTTTAATCAGCATTTTTTGCATTTTTATCTTTTTATGTTAAATTAAGCATTATGTTTTTGTTAATATTATGTTTTTATTATTGTTATACCGTCGTTTATTTCAATAATATTTGCATCTTTTTAAATAATTAATTGGCATCCCGTTTTTACTTTTAATCAGGCATTAAACATGTCTTTAAAATTGCATTTTAGTATTATTGCGTCGGCATTTGAATTTTAATAATCTTGCATCTTTTTAAATAATTTTGTTTTAAATAATTAACCAGCCTTGCATTTTTGTCAAACCAATCCAGCCCAAGACACAATTTGAACCAGTCCAATCCAACACAATTTCTTTTTAATTTCACCCAAACTTTCATCTTTTATTTTCCCCCCTAAAATTAAAACCCACTTTTCATTTCCCCCCAAAACTAAACCCAAACCCTAAAAAACCTACCCTATAAATAAAACATTATACTCCCACTTTCCCCCCGACACAAAAATCAGCCCCACATCACCAAGGTCAGCCGCACAAGACCTCAGCAACCCATTTATCATTATCTAACCTTCAGTAGCCCATTCCCCTAGGTCTCCCTCACCCTTTCTCTCTCACATTCCCGTCGTCGCCGCCCCTTTCGCCGGAGCTCCAAGCTCCGGCGAACATCCCCTCAACCGCACACTAACATCAGCCCTTAACCCCAGCAGCCCTCACCCTCTCTCTATTTAGCCTTCACCTACCATTTCCCCTTAGCTTTCCCGTCGCCGCCAGTCACCACCAGCGAACCTTCACCGCTGGCGAACCCCTACCCTAGCCACACACTACAGTCACAACCAGTCGCTGAACCCCACTACCGTCGAACCCACCATGGTGGCGTCGCTCCGGCGACCTCGCCGTGGAAGCGACACGCCACGCACGCTTTTCGTGTTGTTAACTCCGGCAATATCACCAAGCCAGTATCTCTTTTTGGGCTGATTTATTATTTTGAATGTCGCGGAGTTTTAACAAACTCCGCGACCTATGTTATGTTTCGTTTTGATCGATTCTGAATCGTTTGTTCGTTGGACCTGCTGGCTCGATTTTGATGTTTGTTTGTTTTTATTTCTTGAATCTGTTGTTGCGATCGCTTTTGATTTCTTGTTTTGTAATACGGAGTAAAACTCCGTGAAGTTCGAGTTCACGGACATTGATATTCGTTGCCGTTGCATTTTTGTTGGTATTGTTGGCTTATTATGTCACCGTGCGTTTTCGATTGGAATTATTGCATCGCTTTTTAGCCATTCATTGGGTGATTTTCGGCCATTTTTGCTCTGTTTGGCCATATTATCGAGTTTTGGCCATTTTGCTCTTGATATTCTCGGGCCCATTGTTCTTTGGTGGTTTTAGGCTCTTTGTCGGTTAATTGATAATAAACAAGATACTACACTTGATCCGATGAAAAAGTTATCCGTCGATTTTGAGGCCTCCACAATGCAAAGACTAAAATAAAATAAATGAAGCTTTACGGGCAATGATGATTTCTTCCACTTACAGGATAACCAACATGCTTGTGGCACTCGCAGCCGCACTTGTTTAGGCTGTCCCACTTTATATTTTTTACATATCTGAGCCCTCCGTGTTTAAAGTTATTACTGTTTTAGCGCGGATCCGAATGTTTTATTTATTTTATTATTTTTAGCAATATTGGCCGATGAAGGAATCTCCGTCTGATTTCCAAGGCCTCCTCTGTGCAAAAGACGGATTTATTTATTTTTTGCTTTACTTATTAAATTCCTGTCATTACTTTAAAATTATTTATTCTACTATTAATACTTTTACTAAGTGTTTATGCAGTAGTGAGATCATCTTGTGCGTAAAGCCTAAAAGGGCTAAAAGATGTCCCGGAATGTTATTTTATATCGCATTTAATTTAGTTTTATTATTGTGTAGTGCACTTTATTTTAATTATAAATGCTTAGAATAGGTAGAATAAAAAGAGCAATAAATAATTAACCTAGGTTTGAACGAACAACCGCAAGTTAGCGGATCTTAAAGGATGCCTAATCTCTTCCCTTTAGGATAATAAAGAACCCTGATCCAGAATCTCACTAATTTCGCAGACCATTAAATGGAAGTCAATTGCAGTATTTTTATTGCAATAAACCAAGTGTCTTAATTCACTATAATAATTAGGTGGCGACTCCTCAAAACAGCATTTATTGCGCCATCCAGGGAACCGCGCCAAAGAGCAACGTTGCGGACACCGTTCAGACCCCCGAGGTCGAAAACGGGCGCGACAGACATGTCCTAAATGAACATGTCATAAATCATTTGACTCCAATAAGTAAGACGAAGCTGAATTCTTATTAATACTGTCAACAACCATTACATTGAGTTTGAAAAGGCCCTCGGTGAGGTAGCCCTTTCCTATGACCATATCATTCTTACTTATTACAATTTTCTCACTAACCAGCATGCACTTAAACCCGTTTTTGACGAGTAGTCCGGCTGAGACTAAATTCTTCCTAATTGTTGGAACGTGCAGAACATTGTTGAGAGTCAGCACCTTGCCGGAAGTCATCTTCAGAAGTATCTTTCCATATCCTTCAACTCGTCGCAAGATTTCCATAAACGCTTCTTCTTCGGTCCAGCGGAGCGTAGGGTTGCAAATGCTTCTTTACAATAAGAAACATGTCGAGTGACACCAGAATCAAGCCACCACTCCTTTGGGTTTCCAACAAATTGCAATCCGATAGCATTGCACACAGATCATCCATATCATCATTCTTTTCCACCATATTGGTTTGTCCTTTTCCCTTGTCCTTTTTCGGGAGACGACAATCTGGGGCTTTGTGGCTAGCTTTCCCACAATTATAGCAGTTGCCCTTGAATTTTTTCTTGGTTTGCTCCTTTTGTCCAGTGGACTTCTTTCTTTTCTTACTTTTTGGGGAAGCCTCTTCAACAATATTTGCTCCCATAACCGTTGAATTTCCACGCGACCTCTTCTCGACCGTTTGTTATCTTTCTCAATCTTGAGACGAATCACAAGATCTTCCAACTTCATTTTCTTGCGCTTGTGCTTTAGATAATTTTGAAATCACTCCACGAAGGAGGCAACTTTTCAATCATTGCAACCACTTGAAATGTTTCGTTAACTACCATGCCTTCAGCAATAAGGTCATGAAAAATAAGTTGAAGCTCTTGAACTTGGGTTCCAACGGTTCTGTTGTCTATCATTTTATAGTCTAGAAACTTGGCAACCACAAATTTTTTCAAGCGCTGCCTTCGCCTTATACTTCTTCTCAAGTGCATCCCATAATTCTTTAGAAGTTTTCATAGCACTGTAGACATTGTACAAATCATCCTCCAAAGCACTTAGGATGTAGCCCTTGCATAGAAGATTCGTCTGTTTCCACGCCTCAACAATCATAAAATTTTCATTGTTCGACATATTAGCAGCAGGCACAGGATGGTCTTCGTTGGTGAACTTCTGCATACCAAGAGTGGTAAGCCAAAAGAACACCCTTTGCTGCCATCCTTTGAAGTTGGCTCCAGAAAATTTCCCCGATTTTTTCACGCGGCACAACGCTTCGGCTTGTCCGCAATGATCGTAGAAGTAATGCTTTCAGTTGTCATTTTTTTTCACTGTCAAGATAGACAAACTGTCTTAATACTTAGAATAGCAAACTTTTTACAACAGCAACGATAAAGTGTTTATGTTCTTCAAATCGTTGTACAAGTATGAACTTTAATATTCCAACGAAATTTTTATGTCTTCAAGTCAGAATACGAAATTTCATACGGAGTAGAAAACCACACAGGTTTTAGTCTCCAAAACAGAATACAGATTAATATATTAAAAAAAATTCCTTAAGATTGTTGCCAAACTGTATTGCAAAATCGTTGAAACAGTAAAAAATAATTTTTGAAATCAGAAAACAGAAACTTGACAGATTCTGGAAAAACCAATATAAAACGGAAACAGAAAAGTAAGAACAGTTTCTGAAAAATATTTAAGAATTAAAATCGAGCCCACTGAATGCACAGTGTGTTCTTAAGGAAATTATTCCCCTCAAGTACCCGAGGTTAATGGAATATATCCTTCCATGATAGAACGATCTTACTCACCGGTGTATCGGTACCTAGAACAACGGTGTCAGCGAACCACTCAACGACAGTAAACTACATGTCATTTTTAAAAACGGTGGGAAATTATCAATCAATCCGAAGCCGAGCCGAGCGACGACGACGGCACGAGGAGAGACCTCTTCTTAACCCTTTAGCAACAAGAAGTATTTCTACTTTTAAGTAGAAGAACTTTTCTTTCCACTACCAATGAGGGACAAATGCTCATTTTATAAAGCAAGAGAAAACTAACTTCATTTTCCATTCAATCTATCATTTAAACCCAACATATAGAATTCTGTCATTTGAATATATACCCTAGAAACAGTGTTTACCCAAAGCTCACCCGCGCCAAACCCGGTAGCTCTCCGCTATGAGAGAGCTAAATGGCCTAGGGAAATTTCATGGCAAGCAGGGTATATATTCCTATAGAGTAATAAAAAAGTAGGTACCATTTTTTAAAATACACATATGTCAAAATAAGCTATTATTATGTCATACAATATCATATATATTATGTCATGCAATATCATATATATTATGTCATGCAATATCATATATATGATATTGTATGACATAATAATAGCTTATTTTGACATAGGTGTATTTTACAATCGACTTGAACCAGCAGTAAAACCATAGGCTAAAATGATTAAAAAAATAGCACAAACCAGAAAGAAAAGGCATATTTTTCACGTCCATGAATTATCAAACGCAGCTGAAATCATAGCCTGAGCAAACTCCTCAAAACTAATACAACCATCACCATCCCTATCAGCTTCCTTTATCATCCCAGTCAACTCCTCTTGTGTTAGCGCATGCCCTAGCTTCGCCATAGAATGAGCCAACTCCGCCGCCGTAATCACACCATTGCCATCCCTATCAAACATCTGAAAAATCTTCTTCAACTGCTCCTCCGAATACGGACACTTCGCCGATATAAGCTCCGGCGCTACCAAAGCCACAAACTCCGAAAACTCAATTAATCCATTGCTATTCCTATCCGCTTTCTGGATTAAATCCTCTAATTGATCATTACTAGGATTTAACCCTAACGATCGGAGTAACGATCCGAGTTCAAGTTGTGTTAAGCTTCCGTCGTTGTTCCGATCAAATGACTGGAATATCTCACGAAGCTCCACAATTTGATCATCGTCAAGCTTCGCAGGTGCATCTCCGTTCATGATCTTTCGATAATCGATCGAGCCTTTCAAAATCGTGACATCAAATTATGAATCAACAAAGTGAACAATCCTAATAATATTATCCAATTGCTTTGAGAATTATTCACAATTATTGAGGAAAATTCGGACCTGTGAATTGATCAAATCATACAAGTATGAAGAACGTAACTGAAAGGTATGTAACGCGTGTATATTTTATTTCCTTTTTAATTTTTGATGGAAATCAATATTGTTTTCCGTGCCGTCACTCTCTGGTTTTGATGATTAGGAGTTTCAGATAAGGAAAGAGAAACCGTCAACTCATTCTTTGCCTCTGTTTTCAAATTTTCAAAAAGTTAGTTGCGCTTATCACGCGTCACTCCTTACCCGCCACCAGCCTTTTTTCCTTTTTTTTTAAAAAATTAAAGTGAAATTTTATACTCCCTCTGTCCCGCTTTAAGTTAGCGATTGGGCATAGATTTAGTTAGATTTACCTTTATAATAGAACTTCGAAAACGGAATGAATTGTTACTCGAAATTAATTTTCATTTTGAAAAAATAGCATGATTTTTGGACAATTCAAAATTAAAAGAAAGGCACATCACTTCATTTCAGCTATCGTTTTAGCTCAAAATAATTGTTCCAAAATGATTGCGATTTTAGGAATTCAAGATTAAACTTGACAATTATTTTCAACCATACCATTAACTGTAAAGAATGGATCTTGGGTCTAACTCAACCTCAAAAGTTAGCTTGTAGGGTGAGGATCATCCAAATTCATATAAGGAGTATGTTTTCATTCCATATCCGATATGAAACTCTTACACTCTTCTGCATGCCCAGACTTTGTTAACTGGAGCGTGAATAATATAATTTGGGGCCCAACATCAATGAATAAAGAATTGTAATGAGTCTGGCTCTGATACCATAAAAAATGGATATTGGGTCTAACTAAACCTCAATAGTTAGCTTGTAAGGTGAAGATTGTCTAAGTCCATATGTCCATGTTCCCATTTCATATCTGATGTGAGACTATTAACATTAACATTAAAAAAATACTTAATTTTTTAAATACCGCTCATTCGAAAAAGCATTCAACAAATAAAAATAATTTAATAAATTATACCCTATATTTATTTAGTAAATTAGATTTAATAAAACTTGATTTTGTTGCATGAGAAAAAGACAAAGGAATCGGAGGGGAAGAAAGATTAGAGAGCTTTGGATCAATAATTGATTTTGCAAGCTCAACAACATCCGTCGTATCGAGAGAAATGAGAGTGATTTAGGTGTTGTTAAAAAAGTAAATCGGGTTAGTTCAGGATTTAAAATGAGGTTGATTTTTTCATTCAATAAGAATATGACACGTGCTTTTTAAAGTTGAAAATGAAATTTTAAGAAGTGATGAATAAATATAACTAGTTTTAACGGATGACGGATAAATATAACAGCCGAAGACTTGGAAAAAAGAAGGGGGTGGGGGGGGGGGGGGAAGATGCGTAATTGGTCAAATCTAATGGTGAGATCGGATGTATTATTTCTATTTTAATAATTTTGTAAGGATTAAGTATTATTTTAAAAAAAATTGAAAAGTTAGTGTTATTATAGATAGAGATGTCAATTGGACAGAAGAAACTCTAATCAAGAAGTGCTTAGCCACAGAAGAAGAGGTCGGGCGACCGAGTAACGAGTTCGATCCTCGCATAAACCTTCTTTGGTTGAAATTCACACTGGGCCACTGCCAAGTGGCTATTACCGACGTGGTTTGCGCGCCATCGCTGATCGGTTTCTCTGGCGCACTTCGAAAGAAAGACCGCGGCCTTCACAACAAAAAAATGTAATATTTCGTTGATGAGTGGGTCGGGTCGGGTTATCCGTGTAACCGGGGGGCTCTCGGTATTGCCCAAATGGAAAGGTATAAATAGCCAACAACTGCAACGTTCTATCCATTTTTGAAATCTTCAAAGGGCGGTCAGATTTTTCTTGTTAACTTCTTCTTCTCTCTCTCCTCGCTTTGGAAATTCTACACATTTACGCAAGATGGTAATTTCTTCAGATTTTCTTACTTCTTTGTGTAAATTTCACTCTTTGATCAACTATCTTACCTCTCTAAATACACCAAGAAATCTTTGTATTTTCCCAAATTCTTGAATTTATCATTGTGTCTAGTTCCAACTTCCAATGTACGTTCACTTTTTCAAGAAATTTGTAAGAAAAAGTTATGGTTTTTAGATTTGAATTATGAAGTGTAGACTCTAAATATTTCTGGGTGGTTTACTTAATTGGCAAAAAAAAAATCCAACCATCTGTTTTCAGTTTTCTTATTTTATCCATTCAAAATTATGTGGTTTCGCCAATTTGAGTGTGTTTTTATTCATGTATTTAATATGACTTGATTTTCTTTCTTTTGATCAAGAATGATAAAGATTACTATACCCGTCACATTTTCAGAAAATTCATAGTAATAAGAGTCAAATTTTCCGCAGCATGCTAGAGTTAAATGCTTGATTTAAATGTTCAGACTTTTACTCTTTAGAAGACTTTTTTACAGGCTGAAGCAAGGGATGGTGTATCAAGTGAAAAAAGTGTGCCAGCAAAATATAAGGGTAAAGATGTTTTGAAAGTAACCAAAACAAAACCTGCAAGAAAAGCGAAGAAACCCTGTCTCCGTGGCCCTTCTCATGGAAAAGTTTCTCAAAAAAAGAAAGCCGGTCAGCTTAGCATGAATGAATTTGATTGGACTGATACGATCGAAGAATGCCCAGTATATCGTCCATCAAAGGAAGAGTTTGAGGATCCATTGGATTATGTGCAGAAAATTGCTCCTGAAGCATCAAAATTTGGTAACCTGATAATCGAAAACCTTCACTTGATGTTAGTATATTTATAGGCTACGTATGTGAAAAGATGTCAACGGGTTCTTGAATAGAACTTGCCATTTAACTACAGTATAATAAGGCTTTAGAGCAATATATATGTTATATACTACTCCCTCAATCCTACATTTGTCACTTTCCTATTTTTCGAGGGTCGAACTAAGTGAACTTTGACAAGAAAGATTGCTACGTAGGGTACTTCATTTCGGATTTTTTTCCTGTAAAAATAACTACTTTGTTCAAATTATCTATTATGAGGATTCCTTAAACTGACCATTAGTAAGCAAAAAATGCTTACGACTTGAAATGAAATGAGTATAAGGTTATGAGCTGCATATGTTTCCTACTTCTGATATCGACACTGCCAGATCACAACATTACAATGGTGTTTCACTGGGGATACCATATTCTTGCTTCCTCGCTGTTAAATCTTTTTGGGATGTTGTCATTATAGGATTTTATCGTTAACCTGATAACGGCTCTAGGAACAAGAAAAGTTAAATAAATCTCTTTTAATCCATTCACTATACTGTTCTTTTCTGATCATTCAATGGTTAAGTTGAACTCTTATTGCTTCTAGCATTGTGTTGTGGTAGTTGTCATACCTTTTTTCATCCATATTCTGCTAATTGACCAGCATTTTATTGAATTTCAGGCATTTGTAAGATTGTCTCTCCTCTCGGATCTTCTGTTCCAGCTGGAGTAGTGTTGATGAAAGAGCAAAAACATTTTAAGTTTACCACTAAGCTGCAACCTCTGCGACTTGCTGAATGGAATAACAATGATAAGATCACCTACTTCATGAGAGGAAGGTATTATATAATAAGTGATGTTCGCTATTAACTTTAGATTACGCAAATACTATCACAAATTGGTGGCCGTGTCTATTGCAGCACAAACTGCTGCTATCATACTGTATCTCATTATTGACATTGTCTTTCTGCTTACCTGTTGGATCTTATATATGGTCGTTTGCTTCATTTTTTTTTTGTGTTCCAGAAATTATACTATCCGTGATTTTGAGATAATGGCAAACAAGGCAACAGCTCGAAAATACTGTATATCTGGATGCCTTCCTCCTGCATATGTGGAAAAGGAGTTCTGGAAAGAAATGGTACATGCAAAGAAAGGAATGGTTGAGTATGGAATTAATATCGATGGTAGTGCCTTCTCAAGCACTTTCACTGATCCTCTTGGAAGGAGCAAATGGAATTTCAAGGTTCTACTTACTTTTGCTGCTAATTTTTTGTATGTTATTCTGTGTTCTTCTGTTATCATCTTTCTTCATTGTCTAAGATGCACTACATCCTAAACTTGTTGCTGCTTGTGGATGATTTGAAGTGAATGGGAGTTTATATTTTACTGTTTCTCGTGATAGTTTTCTGTGGCTCAAGCCCCATATATCACTATTGCCTTTTCTATGTTTTAGGAAATTTTTAGCAGTATTGCATAAACATTTTCTAATTTCATTGAGCTGCTTTTATGGTGAGGAATCAGATATGTAAATACCATAACTAGTACACCTTTTCCTATTCATCCAATATCCTACTGTTTTCTCTCTACAGATACTTCCTCGGCTGCGAAGATCCGCATTACGCTTTCTTGTTAACGAAATCCCGGTAGTGTATGATCGTTAATTCTGGGAGCAATGCAGCATTTCGGTAAATGCTTCAATGTTTGATATATTTATTTGTTTCAGGGAGTAACACAACCCATGATGTACATTGGGATGCTATTTAGTATGTTTGCGTGGCATGTGGAGGATCATTATCTCTATAGGCAAGTCATACTATCAACATTCTCTTAGATGTTTTATCCATTCAGTTTCTTTACGTTTTCCGTACTATTGCCTCTCAGCATTAACTATCATCACTGTGGGGCGCCCAAAACTTGGTATGGAGTTCCTGGTCATGCAGCTCTTCAGTTAGAGAATCTTATTCAGCGTCATGTCTACAATGAGGAAATCCTATCAGAAAATGGGGTCAACGGAGTCTTTAATTTTCTTCAAGAGAAAACAACTATGGTTTCTCCAAAGATTCTGCTGCAATATGATGTCCCAGTTTACAAGGCTGTGCAAATGCCAGGAGAGTTTGTTATTACCTTCCCTAGAGCATACCATTCAGGATTTAGTCATGGTTAGATCTTGATAAGTCACTTGCAATGACCATATACAATTTTGGAGGATATTGCTTTTCCCATACAACTAATTTTCCTTGTTCCTGCAGGCTTTAACTGTGGTGAGGCCGTGAATTTTGCAATTGGTGAATGGTTTCCATTTGGGGCTACAGCTAGTGAACGTTATGCGCTCCTTGGCAAGGTTCCAATTATTCCTTATGAAGAGCTCCTTTGTGCAGAAGCAATGCTTCTCTCAAAGTCTTTAGCTCACAGACCTTATTGCACGGCAGATTTAATAGATATTCGTGGTGTGATGACTTCATTTTCATGCCTATTGAGATCATACCACCGTGCCCGCTGGTTCTTGGAGAAGTTGAAAACTTCTCTTAGAATGTGCTCAAAACCTCGAGGGTCATTTACCTGCATCCTCTGCAAACGATTCTGTTATGTGGCATACATTGAGTGCAAATGTTACGCTGGTCCTATATGCCTTTTTCATGGTACTAGAGCCAAACACCTCGACATTTAGTACTTTTTCCAGTGAGCTTTTCTACTTTAAATTTTGCAATTTGATTTACAACAGTTTATGCAGCTTGATGGGCCATAGGACTAAACCTGTTGCACTTATTTGTGCACCATTTGATCATATCTTTTTCCGCTCCTCCAGTTCCGGTATCCTCTTTGTATAACAAAAACAAACTTATTCATGCAGATTTTCAAACTTTTAACTGTCTGTGTGGAAGTAGCTGCAGCCTCTTTGTTACAGAGGACATTTCAAAAATGGAAGGTGTTGCACAGACGTTTGAGGCTGAGGAAGGAATGCATTGTGAGGTTGAGCAAAAAATGACGTCTGAGCCTTACTTGGGGATGCAAACCTCATTTCCG
Source organism: Przewalskia tangutica (assembly GCA_029844215.1). Lineage (NCBI taxonomy): Eukaryota > Viridiplantae > Streptophyta > Magnoliopsida > Solanales > Solanaceae > Przewalskia > Przewalskia tangutica. Next base: position 1,596,576 of record CM056732.1, read on the forward strand.
TGCATACAAGGAAAATATCATCCGTATTGTGAGGTACCATTCTTGCCGGGCCCTTGGTGACTAACTTAGCGCATGTTTGGATTAGTTTTTGGGTATCCAGAATTAATTTCTACTTTCGTGAAAATCAGAAAATTGATATGTTTTGGCTGGCCAAAATCAATTTTGCCAGAAGCTACAATTTGTAGCTTCTGACAGAATTAATTTTGCCACTAATTTCAATTTGAATTTTACCCTTTCCTTTATTACCCGCTTTAATTTTCATCAACAACTCTATCCACTTTCATTACTCTCTTAAAATATCTATAAATAATTAATAAAAAAAATTCAAATATACAACTTTCATTATCCTCTTTAAATATCTAGAAATAATTACTAAAAAAACATTCAAATATACAACTTTCATTACCCTCTTTAAATATCTAGAAATAATTACTAAAAACAATTAAATATACTACGTATTTTCAATTTTGAGTATGCTATTGTTAATTTTAAGACCTTTCTCGTACTTAGGAATGAGAGTAGTGCAACTCATTTGGATTATCCTTCTCCTTTTTCTATTGTCTTCTTTCAAATACGGCGAATATTATTAATATTTTAAATGCGGGCAAAATGTGCTCTACAATTTTAACTGAAAACCGATTCCAATGTACTTTTTAAAATAACTATTAAGTATAATATTATTCCTTTTTCTATAATGTATTATTAATATAAATGAATCTAGTCCAAGAATTTTAAATGAAGCTAGTCCCGAGAAATGCGTCAAGATATGCTCTACAATTTTAATTGAAAATCGATTCCAATATACTTTTTAAAATAACTATTAAGTATAATATTATTCCTTTTTTTATAATGTATTATTAATATAATACATTAAAGAGTACATGTAAAATCAGTATTGTAATAATATTTAAATACTATTTGCACTTTAAATTAGTATTGTAATAATATTCTACTAATATTTAAGTATTATATTGCACTTTAAATTTTATTATCTATTTGTAATTTTTATTTACATACTTCTATCTATTTATATGTATATTTTTATTTATATGTATGTCTATTTTGGTAATTCTACATTCAAAATCAATTTTGAAAATTATCCAAACATAAATCAATTATAAGAATCATTTTTACATTGTTGCATCCAAACATAAATCACTTTTATCAAATCAATTATGTCCACCGCTAATCCAAACACACCCTTAATCAATCTTATAAAGGGGACGAATATTATAAAAGGGACGAATATTGTACACTATATATGCTTTGATTCATCTCACACATGACTTAACAGATAATGCCAAGTAATACTCAAAATAATGAGGCCACTACTATAAAGATGTCCAGTATTAGAAGATCTTCTGCTCAAGGCAAGAAAAAGAGGGATAAGAAGAAAGAGGTATACTTTTTTTCTTGGTGTCACCACAATCAATGCTTTATTTTATTTAGTGAACTAATATGCCCAGAAACTACACCTATGCATCCAGCATTATATTAATATTTGAGCATTTTAGCAGGCAGTAGTAAGTAACGCTTTGGATTCTGCTCTTTTATGTTTTCAAGTTCTGTTCTGATAACTGATAAGTTATTTACATGTCTCGCTGAATAATAATAACACGGGAATCCAGAAAATTTTAAAGTTCAGCTGTGAATTCGCAAAGAGGTTCAGGGTTCGTAATTTGAGTAAAGGATCTTTCACCTATCTAAATTCGGGCTCTTATGAACTCTCACCATCCCTATGGTACGCCCACTTAGAGCAGATGGAGATTCTCGGACTTCCCTTTTCTTCTCTCTCCTTTCCCTCATCTCCCGGGTGAGAAAGGTCTTGAAGAGCCTCTTTGAAGTGGAAATTCTCTCTTAAGACTATAAGGAAAGACTGATTAAAAGTTTGGGTACTTTGATGCTTTTGCACTCTTTGCAGGTTCATATTTGTTGGGCACTGCATAGTATTGCAGTTTTTGGCATGTCCTTAGTTTCATTTCAACAATATATCATCTTTTTGCTTTCTCCTGGTTCTTAGCTAGTGAGATTGAAGCATTGTAGTTGTTATTTCTTAGCTAGTTTGCTTCAGGCATTTGCTATTTTTTCAAGCAATTCTATAGACTTCTATATACCAAATGATTATGTGTCTATGCAGTGATTATACAGTCTATTTAGACAAGAAAAGTTCCCAATTAGAATATCACTGCTAGGATTCTCACCCTGTGTTTATGAACAATGTTACAGATAATCAACCGGACTTGCAAATCAAGGAATGTATCCGGGGAGCAGTATGCTTGTCAACCGCAAGAAATTGACACCATGGAAAAGAAAGTCTAAAAGACATTGCTCTAGTACTGTTGATGGCGGACCATCATTTTCTAAAGGTAGAATAAAACCTATACAAAGAAGTAGGTGTCCCAAATGAGAGCTGCCATCAAGTTCCACTAACATCAATGTAAAGTCGCTGTTTATATCAACCAACGAGCCTTTTCTGTTGGTCCAACCATGGAAGGCAAGATATTAGTATATTGTAACTCTAATTGTTGATTTGTTGTATAAATAAGGACTGTTCAAAATCACTACTTCATATTTTTTCTCCAGGCCCGTTCCGTAAATTTCTTGCTTCTCTTCGGTCCTTTTTAAATTGAACATCATCACGACTTCATAGTTGAACTATGGCAATAGTCAGCAGGGGTGGGATCCCTTGGTTTCTTCGTGTGCTTACTTATTTATATTTTGAATCACCTTAATAAAACTCCTAACCCCATTGTTGATAGTTGATTAATGGAATGTTCACCCTTAAATCATGGTATTTTCTCTATGATTAGCAAGAATATGCTATTTGCTGGAAGCACATTTATACTGTCCGATTTTCTAAATGACTGATGCAGTCCACGAATTAGTCTATCAAAATACAAAATGTCATGAAATGCGAAAGAATGGGAAGAAATGTGATACGTACTAGTTTCTTATTGGTTACAGGAATAAAACAAATCCGACCTTAGCTCAGTTGGTAGAGCGGAGGACTGTAGTCGGTAAAAACCGCAGTTAATCCTTAGGTCACTGGTTCGAATCCGGTAGGTCGGATGATCATTTTTTATTTTCTTTTAAGCCTCGCCCCCTCCCTTCCTTTTTAATAATTGAGAAATCTCTTAACACTTACAGGATTAATAGTTTCAAGAACTTATTTACTTTAATCTTCATTTTACTGAGATTAAAGAAAGATCGAAATATAGGAAATTATAACAGGAAATAAAATGCTAAATTGTTCCCTCAAGCTCTATCTGTATGTCAAGTAAAACTTCCCTTCCAGAAGCCAATGCAAGTCATGTTCTTTTTGAAATTTTGAACTAGTTTGATTGACGTCGAGGCTGGAATTGAATAAAAATGAAAGGAAAGTGTGCAGACTTGTTAAGTCACTTTATGAACTTAAACAAGCACCCAAACAATGGCATGCGAAATTTGACCAAACAATGTTGGCAAATAGATTTAAGATTAATGAGTGTGACAAATGTGTTTACATTAAAAATACTTCAAATCATGAAGTCATTTTTTGTTTATATGTTGATAACGTATTGATAATGAGTAGAGATGTTGCCGGTGTAAATACTACGAAGCGTATGCTCGCTAGCAAATTTGATATGAAAGACTTAGGAGTTGCTGATTTGATCTTAGGCATTAGGATCCATAAAACTCCGCAAGGTCTAACATTATCACAGTCACATTATATTGAAAAGGCACTTGACAAGTTCAAGTATTTAAATTTCAATGTTGCAAAAACTCTAATTGATGTAAGTTTTGCACTTCAAAAGAATGAAGGTGAAAATGACTCACAATTGGACTATGCGCGAGTTTTGAAAAGTTTGATGTATATTATGAATTGTACACGACCAGATATAGCGTGTGCTATAAGCAAGCTGAGTCGATTCACGAGTAATTTCAATCGAACTCATTGGATGGCAATGAAACGAGTCTTGGGGTATTTAAAACACATTCAAAACTATGCTTTGCATTATAGTAAATATCCCGCATTACTTGAGGGATATAGTGATGCAAACTGGATCACCGGATCATCTGAAGTTAAATCCACGAGTGGATATGTTTTCACCGTTGGTGGAGGAGCAGTGTCTTGAAAATCATCAAAACATACATGCATCGCCCGCTCTACAATGAAATCTGAATTTATAGCTTTAGACAAAGCCGGTGAAGAAGCTGAATGACTCCGGAATTTCTTAGAAGATATTCCATTCTAGCCCAAACCTTTGGCTCCTATATGTATACATTGTGACAGTCAAACAGCAATAGGTAGGGCAGAGAGTGTAATGTATAACGGAAAATCTCGTCACATACGACGGAGACACAATACCGTTAGACAACTCCTCTCTAGTGGCGTTATCACGATTGACTATGTAAAGTCAAGAGATAACGTGGCGGATCCGCTTACAAAAGGTTTATCTAGAGAGGGAGTTAATAGATCATCAATGGGAATGGGGTTAAGACCGAGGACAAGTCATCATGGTGGTAACTCTACCTAGCAGACTGGAGATCCCAAGAGTTAGGTTCAAGGAGATCAAACAAAGTTGTGACTGACGGTTCAACATTATCAAATAACTCAACTCATTCTCGGATGAAGACAATGTTCAGAAATAAGGACAAAACTTTATGGTTTGTTAATGAGTTAATAAAGCATTAAGGTTTTTTAATGATTATCTAAATCTGGCAATGTATGACCAGATAATGTGGCTATAGGACCACATGTTTAGAAATCACCTATGTGAGTGTTAAGTATAAGCTGTTTTAAAGGAGAATGACAGTGAAAGTCCATTCTATATGCACTCATGAAACCAGACGGTGTTCATGACTAAAACGAACACAACCGTGAGAATCATAAACGATTGAGGGTTGATTGTGTGACTTATGTTGTCTAGGTATACAAGAAAGTTCGACGGTTCAAAGATATCAAATCAACCGATTGATCGAGTATATCCGACATATGTTCACTACGGAAAGTTCAAAGGAAAACCTACTTATCCAGATGCAATTAATCTTTTCTTGTAAATTACACACTTGTCCATACATTCCTTTATCGTATAGCCATTCCACATTCATGTGGGGGATTGTTGGGTTTCAATGATATATTAAATGGGAAATGGAGGGAGGGAAAAAATGAGTTATTCCTTTTGCTTATTAAAATAAGCATTTGTCCCTAATCGGTAGTGGAAAGAAAAGTTCTTCTACTTAAAAGTAGAAGTACTCTTTCTTGTTGCTAAAGGGTTAAGAAGAGGGTCTCCCCTCGCACCGTCGTCGTCGCTCGGCTCGGCCTCGGCTTCGACTTCGGTCAAATGATCTGATTGATTGATAATCTTTTTGGATCAAATTGTCCTTAATTACTTAATTAATTATTATTTATTGACCCGAGGCAAGAACCATCGAAAACCACGTCGACGGCGCCGCGGCACCGGAAGTCCTGAAAGCTGCAGCACATTTGGCGTCGTGGCGCCAGCCATCAGGGCCGTGGCGCCGACGCGGAATTCTTTCCCAGAAATTTATTTTCCCACCAGTTTTAAAGTATCGCTCGTATGGTTGCAAACCTTCGTAAATGATTTCCAAGGCTATAAATTCGTTTGATTCCTCAGAATTTTAAAAGACTAACTTTCTGAAACTTCTTCTTCTTCTGCATAAACAAATTCCAGTATAATTTACTGTCGTTGAGTGGTTTGCCGCTACCTGAATTTGGAGTACTACTATTCTGATAAGATAATCGTTCTATCATGGGAGAGGATATTCCATTAACCTCGAGTACTGTGAGGGGAATAATTTCCTTAAGGACACACTTTGAACTAAGTGGGCTCGATTATATTCTGAAAAAATATTTTAATTATTTTTCCAAAACAGATTCTGTTTATTGTCAGTTTCGTGTACTGGTTTTAATTAAGTATTTTTTATACTGTGTAATCTGTTTTACTAAGTGTTTAACAGATTGTGTTGAAACGTTATTTAAACGTATACAGATTATTATATCCAACACTCGATACCTTGCTAGATCCGAGCATACCAAGAGTTAATCAGAAATTTAATATAGATTTAATCAATAAAATTTCAATGTCTACAGTACGTTTATCTCATGCATCTCATTCCGGAATAATGTGACCGGTCAAGATAAGCTTCATCTAGTAACCGGTTTTGGGAGATTGGGGATTTCAATTCAGCAGTTACGCATCCACATTACGGCTTCAAATGTGCATATCATGATCACTGTGAGGGACTTAATACACATAAGATATTATTTAGGGTTTAGACTATAAATATCACTTTTTTCTCACTTTTAACCCATATAACTTTCATCATTACAATTGTTATATAAGTATACTTTCTTTTTTGGAGAGATTGCAGGACATTTCTGAATAAGAATTCTATATCAATTGTCATTACAAGCAAGTCGTTTGCATCAGGAAACTAATATTTGATCACTATATTCTGCATGGCCATGACGTTCAAATATAAACTCAATTACTATCGAAGTTACATATTTAGGGGTAAATGCGAATGATGTGCATAATTTAAAAACACAGTAGCTCAAAATTTGTCTATAATTAATTCCTACATCTATTTATAATAACAAAAATATAATATTTTTAATTGATCCCTGACTCCGATTACCATGAATGGAAACTAATTGTAGTGCAAATTTTCATCTAAAAGAAACAAAAATGCAAGTACAAGATAGTTAATTGATAATGTGTATAAAAATAAATTATTTGCAGTAGTTGAGTTAGTCAGTCCTCAATATCAGAATTGTTGATATAAAAGAAGATCAAATGAGTTGTAAAAATAAAAAAGATACTTAAATGCACAAGCGGCATTTTATTCCAAAAATAATTACAGAAGAGTAAAACCGGAAGATCCATACAGCAGTGCCACACTAAAAAGAAACCATGACAAGTTTGGTACGTTGTATTACGCTGGACTGCACTGAACAAAAATATAATACAAAGTTTGGTGAGCGTTTTCAGCCGGACTGGACTATACTATTTCTAAAAATATTACACAAATAGTATACTCCAACTGCCATTTTTGAGACAATAGATGGATACTCATTGATGTATACTGATATTTTGGTATTAACTATAGTTAGAAGGTTATAACTAACTATAGTTAGTTATGGTTAGAATATTAGATATTTTGTATATATGATACACTCAGTGTAATCTCAATTTATTAATTCAATACAATAACTTTCTTTTCCTTCTACAATCGACTCTCTCTCTCTCACGCTCATTCTCCTTTCTTCTTCTCCACACAGTCTTCTTCTTCTTCATTCTTGCTATCTGATCTTCCATCTTCTCTCTTTTGCTTCTTCCGCATCATGTAGAATCTAATATGGTGTCAAAGCCGTGGTACACAGATCCAATTATGTATCACGCGAGACGCGAGATTCAATTAGAGATTTTTTTTTTGAAAAATCTGGATGAATCGCAAAGAGTTGGTGACATGCAATACAGTTTGATTGAGGAATTCGAATAACAAAAGTACAGATCTATGTGTATCGATTCTGTAGATTAAAATCCAGGAGATTGAAGGCGATATTGTAGGTTGTGCGAATTGGTGATTGAAGACTTCAAGGATTGAAGGTAATATTGATTACAAGTGACAGAATCGGAAGGATATGGAGAATTTCTATCATATTGAAGGTAATCAAGTTACATGCAATCGAATATCGCATATATGATCTTACATATAGTTAAGATCTAGGATTGTCTGTTTGTTTTGTTGAAATTTAGAGGATGATTTTACATCAGGATCTATTTTTCGTATCTAAAATCAGAATAGAATATGACTATCTCGGAAACTGTTGAGGATGGTGGAACAAATGTAGTAGGAGATACAATCAATCTAAGGAACAATGTGGATCATAATCATCCTTTGTATCTATTTCCGTCGTATGCACCTGGTTCATTGTCGATTGGGATCATTTTGAGTGGGATGAATAATTATACCCTGTGGAGTAGGGGTATGAAGTTAGCACTGCTAGGAAAAAACAAGATGAGATTTATTGACGGAACTGTCAAAAGAGAACACTATAATGACTATTTGGCAAGGGTGTGGGACAAGTGCAATGCTATCGTGGTATCTTGGCTAATGGAAAGTGTTAGCAAGAGTTTATTGACGGGAATGTTGTATAATGCTGATTCATACAACATATGGGAGGAACTAAAAGAAAGGTTCGACAAAGTAAATAGCTCGAGAGCATTTCAACTTCACAAAGAAATCTTCACCTTAAGGCAGGGAACAATGTCTGTCTCAGGATACTATTCAAACTGAAGGACCTTTGGGATGAGTATGACTCTATTATACCTCCACCACCATGTTGTCCCAGGTCGAAAGAGTTTGTTAATCACTTGCAATATCAGAGATTATTGCAGTTTCTTATGGGCCTGAATGAGAGTTATAATCATATAAGGAGCCAAGTTCTTATGATGCAGCAAGTTCCTAACCTCAATCAAACATATGCACTGGTAAATCAAGAAGAGAGCTAAAGAATTATAACATGTAGGAGCAAATCAGTACATGATAGTATTGAATCTTATGCAATGTTCACAGCAAGAAATTGAGGGAATAAAGGAGGAGGACATGAAGAAAATTACAAGCAAAAGAAGTCTTTCAATCCTAATGTCTTTTGTAATTTCTGCCACATGAAAGGACATTATAGGTTGGACTGCTTTAAACTAATGAAATGCAATCACTGTGGGAAAACAAGACACTTAGAAGAGGGATGTTATCAGTTGATTGGGTATCCGGAGGATTTCAAGCCAAAGCAGAAAAAGGCTTATGTAGTAACAGGTGGATTTGAAGGGCCATATCAGGTGGTTGGTGGAGCACAGTCTGGATCAAAGATGGCACAACAACAACAGGAATTATTCACTCTCAGTCAGAGACAGCAGATCCTCAATATGTTGGATGAAAATGATAAGACCAAAAACCATAGTGCAAATATGGCAGGTATAAGAACTGCTGAAGAATTATTGCAATGAATCATTGATTCGGGTGCAACTCATCATATGATAAGTGACCCTAGATACTTACATAATGATTTAATAACATAAGGGACAGGGAAGGTTCAACTGCCAACAGGAGATTCAGCCAAAATCTCACATGTTGGTGATTACAAATTAGGAAGAGGTGATATCCTCAGAAATGTCCTCTGTGTTTCAGAATTCAAATTTAATTTGATGTCGCTATCAAAGGTGACTAAAGAATTGAATTGTAGTGTCAATTTCTTTCCATCATGTTGTGTGTTTCAGGACCTGTCATCTGAGAAGGTGAGGGGGATTGGTAGTGAGAAAGATGGACTCTACATTCTATGCTTGGATGGCAAGGATCAGAAGATGGATATTGAAAGTTGCATGAATATTACCCAACAAATAGATGCAATGACATGGCACAAGAGGCTGTGTCATGTACCCATGGCAGTCTTGAGGAAGATCTCTTACTTCAAGAATAACACTGGTTTTCTTCTAAATAACTGTGATGTCTGTCCCTTAGCTAGGCAGACCAGGTCTTCATTTCCTGTTAGTGTTACTAGAGCAACAAAGTCTTTTCAATTGTTACACCTAGATGTTTGAGGACCATATAGAGTTGACACACACAATGGAATGAAGTATTTCTTGACCATTGTGGATGACTACTCTAGATGGACATGGATTTTTCTAATAAGACTGAAGTCTGATGTATGTATTGTGTTGAAGAAGAAATAAGTACACAGTTTGAGTGTAAAGTTCAGAGGATTAAGTCAGATAATGGGACTGAATTTTTTAATCATAACTGTAGGGAGTTATTCCAAACACTTGGTATTGTACATGAAAGCTCTTGTCCATATACACCACAACAAAATGGTGTAGTGGAGAGAAAACATAGACATATCCTTGAAACAGCTAGAGCCATTAAAATACAAGGTAGTCTACCAGATAGGTTCTGGGGTATGTGTGTGGAAGTTGCTGTCTATATTATCAATAGGATACCATCAACTGTTCTGAACAATAAATCTCCATACTACATGTTGTATAACAAGACACCACAACTTAGTCATTTGAGAGTCTTAGGTTGCTTGTGTTTTGCTACCATACTGTATACACAGGATAAGTTCAGTCCAAGAGCAGTCAAGTGTGTACTACTGGGGTATACACATATACAGAAGGGATACAAGCTATATGACTTGGAGAATAGGTCTATCTTTATCAGCAGGGATGTACTATTCAGGGAAGACATTTTTCCATTTAAGAATGGCAAACATGAAGAAACGTGTCACGACCCGACCTTGGACCCGTGACTGGTGCCTTACCCCGGGCACCCTTGTGATACAACATCAGAGAAAATCAGCGGAAGTAAACTCATAACAAGAAACCATAAAAAATATGAAACAGGCTAACCCAAAATGGTTACCTTTCCGTAAACATAAATATAACAACAACAAAAAACTAAACAGTTACATCTCAATTTATAACAGGACTACATACCTCTAAAAGTGTGTAACCACTATGACGGGACAGGGCCCCGTCATACCCCTAAATATACATAATATCTACAACATCAGGGAGAACCGTACCAAAAGTCAAGCCTCCAGAGAAATGGAGCTTCTGACACCTGAGCAAAGATCCTAAGAATGAGGATCCACCACCTGCTTACCCCTACCTGCGGCATGAACGCAGCCCCCGAGGAAGGGGGTCAGTACACAATATGTACCAAGTATGTAACACTGGAAAAATACTGTAATAATATCATAAGTCTAAAATAAGCTGGAGTCATGGATGAAAGTCAAATTATATTGCACTGTGCCTTACTAACAATGAGAGTAACAAGTATAAACTTTACTGCATAAAAATAGGAGGCTCATGATCAAAACAGGGTCCCTCGCCCGTAGTATCATTAAGTAATCCTACTCCTGAGACTATTTCACCCGCATAGGTCCTGTGGACCCGCATGAGGTCATCCGCCTCGCATGGGACTATTTCACCCGCATGGGACTATTTCATCCGCATGGAACTATTTCACCCGCATGGACCCGGTGGGCCCGCATGAGTACAAGCGTCGCACTCGCAACATGGATAGCAAATCCATGGCATAAGTAGTAACCCGGGGTCTACCCCGTAATAATAATAATACGTAACCTAGCACAACCGTCTATCATACATAACATAAGCGCTACCGTCTTATCATAACATAAGCAAGTTAAGAAAATCCCCTAACTTCTTATTAACATTATTAATATATCCTCTCATTTTAGTTTACTTAAGACACTAACATGTCATTTAAGAGAAAATCCGGGAATTCAACCCAAGTACCACGTACATCTAACCTTTTAAGAAATGACTCCTTTTTATATAAAACTTCCAAGATACTAATAACCGTAGTATCAAGCCACAACTACTTTTCAAGACAAGTCACATTTCCTTTTAGAAATATAATAGGCTTCTAAATCAAGTGACTTCATTTCTTTTAAAACCTTAGGCAATTAATGCCTTAAAATCAATTTGCCTTTCACAAATTCAAATCATTTATCCGTACTTATTTTACTTAGAGTAAATCTTTCTTTATTAACCTTCCATAAAGCTAATATAACCACTTCCCATAAAGTCGTTATATCAACTTTATACATTAGTCAAATACATTTCCCTATATCCAAGGGACTTATACTTTTAAAACGAAACAAGTATCATATACTTAAAACACTTCAAGTCCCTTAACTTTGAAAACTTAAGACATCCTTAATACTTTTTAAAGAAATGAGTTAATCCCCTTACTCACCAAACTTGGCCATCCTTAAAACAAGTAAGGGATATCAAAGCCTCAGACGCTCATCTGTACTACATAAGTGCAACTATTCATGCTCAAGAGATAGGAAAGTTCCACATACCTCTTCGGGTCAATCCACTCGCAAGTCCAATATACCACGCGTAGTATGTCAACCTATAATGACCATAATACGTCCATTAGCCTCTATCTTCAACGTAGAACATTCTAATTGAAAAGTCCCTTATTCCTACGGAAAATCGACAAAGACTTCATTTGTTTCTACATACTTTGCCACCTTTTTCAAGGTCGAATTCAATAACCAAACACGCCACCTTTAAGGCTCAACAATCCAATCAATACCAAGGGGATTACACGCCTAACTTTGACGTGTAAAATTCTGCCCCACAATACATAACAACTAACACAAACTACAAGGTCCAATTTGGCAATTTTGAGGTATAACAACATAACTTCTTATCCAATTCCTTTTTAATCCAAATTCTTATCCAATTTCTACATGCAATATATCTAAAGGCAATATTGACAACTACAAGTCCTTTCTTCCACACATGCAACACAATTTACTAGCAAAAGAGAAAGGATTGTTACCTTAGAGCTTACCCAAATTAGTCCAACAAATTTCACTTGTCTTCTTTCCACAATCACCTCCACAAACCTCCTATAAGCTTGTTAAAATGTTTCCTTCTTGCCACCTTTTCTGAAATTTCTCTAGGCCAATTTCTTCTTGAATTTCTAGAGAGAAGGGAGAGGAATTTTAGAGAGAAGGAAGAGATTTTTAGAGAGAGAAGGTTTTTCAAGAATGACCAAGTCTTCAAGACTTGGTCAATAAATAGGACATACACAAAATCAGATTGGGGGGGGGGGGACACTTGTCACCCTCCCATGGCCTCTTTTTTAAAAAAACAGTTCTGATTTTCCCCAGATTCGCAGAACTCCGCCTGGCCGCGCGAAACCTCTGCAACCTCTAAGACTTCCGCGCCATGCGCCTGCTTTCCGGCGCTGCAACTTCAGCGATTTTCCAGATTATCCGGCGCCGCGGCGCTGTGGCCCCTGACCGATGTTGCTTTTCTGCTCGATTGCGCATTGAACTTGTAACTCCCATAACTTTCTACTCCGATGTCCTATCGGCGAACGGTTGGTTGCGTTAGAAACTAGACTCAACGAACTACGTACTAGACCTTTGAAACACCTAGGAACTCTCAATGTAACGGGACGTAAACCGCCTCAAAGTCGATTAACAACCCGTCTGAAATATTCCGTCAACCCATCATTCTAAAATTTAAGTCTCAATTCCTTTCGTATGTTTTAAAAAACATGACCTGAACTACGGGGTGTAACATTCTCCCCCCCTTAGAAATATTCGTCCCGAATGTTCCTTCTAAGCTTACTCAAATCACAATATCGACATAGACCCTCTTAACTATCCTTCTTGCAAATAAAGACGCTCCACATGGCCACAACAATACTTATGCATAATTGCTAAATTTAAAAACTAATAATCAGGAAAGTAGGTTACCTGGAGGTGTAGGGAACAAGTGAGGATACTTCTTCATCATGTCTTCCTCTGCTTCCCATGTCATTTCCTCACTGTTCTCGTTCCGCCATAAGACCTTGACGGAAGCCACATCCTTTGTCCGTAGTCGCCTAACCTGACGATCGAGTATCGCTATGGGACTCTCCTCATATGATAGCCCCTCTGTCACCTGGACATCACAAATCGGATGCACTCTAGATGGATCTCCAATACACTTCCGCAACATAGACACATGAAAAACTGGATATACTGCCTCCAGGTCGGACGGCAGATCCAACTCATAGGCAACATTGCCTATCCTACGGACGATCTGGTAAGGCCCAATGTACCTTGGGCTAAGTTTTCCCTTCTTTCCAAATCTCATCACGCCCTTCATGGGTGATACCTTCAGGAAGACCCAATCATCCACCTCAAACTCCAAGTGTCGACGTCGATGATCTGCATACGACTTCTGTCGACTCTGAGCTGACAATAACCGCTCCTGGATAAGCTTCACCTTATCCACTGCCTGCTGAATCAAGTCTGGCCCGACTAACTGAACTTCTCCCACCTCGAACCAGCCTATCGGTGACCTGCACTTCCTCCCGTATAAGGCCTTAAGGCGCCATCTGGATACTAGAATGGTAGTTGTTGTTATATGCAAACTCCACAAGAGGTAAATGATCCTCCCAGCTACCCTTGAAATCGATAACACATGCCCGCAGCATATCCTTAAGTGTCTGGATAGTACGTTCGGCCTGTCCGTCGGTCTGAGGATGAAACGCAGTACTGAGACTCACTTGTGTCCCTAATCCCTTCTGGAAAGACCTCCAGAAGTTAGCCGTGAACTGGGCTCCTCTGTCTGAAATAATCGATATAGGAACTCCGTGCAGTCTCACAATCTCTCTAATATACAATCTAGCATAATCCTACTAAAAAGTCATCATCGGAAGAAAATGGGCTGATTTCACCAGCCGACAATAACCTGGATGGAATCACGCTCTCCGAGTGTGAGGTAACCTCGTAATAAAGTCCATATTGATCACCTCCCACTTCCATGTCGGAATCTCTATCATCCGCAATAACCCACGGTGCTCGTGCTCCACTGACTGCGACACCGACATCGCGCCACAAACTCCGCAACGTCCCTCTTCAGGCCATTCCACCAATATATACACCTGAGGTCATGGTACATCTTAGTCGACCCCGGAAGATTAGAGTAACGAGCACTATGTGCCTCCCGTAATCACTGAAGTCTCGCACGTCGTACACATAACTCGCACTTCAAATCTTAGCACCCCATCGTGCTACCAAATAGACTTTTCTTCCCAAGAGTCAGATTCGATACCGTACCATAATCGGATCCTCATGTTGTCGCCCCTTCACCTCCTCGACGATGGACGACTCGGCAATCTCTCGAACCCGAACTCCATTACTATCAGAACCAACCAAACGAACCCCAAGGCTCGCTAGCTGATGCAACTCGCGGGCCATGCCCCTCTTCTGCGGTCGCACATCCGATGCACTACCCATCGACCGCGACTGGGCATCCGCAACTACATCGCTTTCCCGGGTGGTATAGGATATCGACATCATAGTCCTTAAGTAGCTCTAACCACCGTCTCGCCGCAAGTTCACTCTCCTCTGGTGAAGATATACCGAGACTCTTGTGGTGCGTGTAAATATCCACATGAACTCCATACAAATAATGTCTTCGATCTTCAAGGTACGAATCATCGCCGCAACTCTAAGTCATGTGTGGGATAGTTCTTCTCATGCTTCCCGAGCCGAGACGTAGCTATAACTTTACCGCTACATCAAGACGCACTGAGCCCGACACGCGACGCATCACAATAAACCACATATCCGTCTAAACCTCCGTAAAGTAAGAATCGGGCGTCAATTTTTCCTTCGAATCGGAAACTCTCCTCACAAGCATCCGCCCACCTAACATACCGCTACGAGTCACCTAGTCAAAGGTCTTGAAATGGAAGCAAACTTCTCCACAAATCTCCGATAATAACCCGCAAGGCCCAAAAGCTTCGCACTCCGCTTGCAGCTGGTGCAGGCCAAGTCTTTACCGCCAATCTTTGTTGTATCAACCGAATACCATCGCCCGATAACATTGTTATACCTCGTGGTTCGGCTCGATCGCGATCGGGTCTCAGCGCCACGGGAGCGTGGCGCGCGCCAAGAGTGATTGTAGGCCGCGCGGCAAGGCGATTGTAGGCGGCGCGAAGTCGTGGCCGCTCCGGCATCTTGGTCGCTGAAGTTTCAGCCATGGCCGGAAGCAGGGCCGCGGCCGAAAAGATCCAGGGTCCGCAGGAGCGCGAGGCCGCCGGGAAGTGGCCGCGCCAAGGGAAATTGGGCGAAAAACTTAGAAAATCTGATTTTTGTTTTAAAAGAGGCCATGGGAGGGTGACAAGTGTCCCCCCCATCTGATTTTCAGAATGCATGCAATATAATTGACCAAGGCTTGGTCACTTTTTCCATCTTTCATCTTTACTCTCTCTCTCTCCAAGGCTTGAGCTCCCTCTTCTCTCTAAAACCTCAAGAGGTGTTCTAGCCTAAGAAAATCTGAAAAGTTAAAGGCGGAGGCTTGTGACTAGCTTAGAAGTGCTATTGTGGTGGTGTTCTTGGAGAAAAAGGCTAGCAAGGTGTTGGAATAAGTTTGGCTAAAACTTAAGGTAACATTTCTTCTCTTGTAGTTGGTATTGGGTGTTGCATGTTTAATAGGAAGAACTTGTAGTTGGAAAAATGCACTTAGAGTAGTTGCATGTAAGAAATGGGGTTTGGTTATGAAAGAATTGGTTAGGGGGATTTTATGAGCATGTTGTTGCCTAAATACTACATTAGACTTGTTGGGTTAGTTGTTGTAACTTGTGGGGCTGAATTTTATACACCAAAATTTAGGTGTGTAATCCCCTTGGTGTTGGTTGGTTGTTGAGCCTTAAACATGGCATTTGAGCGTTATAAATCGACCTTGGAAAATGTGGCAAAGTATGTAGAAACAAAGGAAACGCTGCCCAATTTTCCGTAGGAAATTGGTGACTTTAGCTTGGAAAAATTCTGCATTATAATTAGAGCTTGATAAACGTATTGTGTTCATTTTAGGTTGACATACTACGCATGTAAATCGACTTAGCTTGTGGATCGACCAAGAGGTATGTGGAGCTTTCCTATCTCTTGAGCATGATTAGTTGTACTATGTAGTACGTAGACGACAAGATTTGGAAATCTTCGTTTGATATAAGTATTTGATACTTGCTTCGCTTTAAAAGAAAAGTATAAAAATCCTCGACTTAGGGAATGTGTTTTACTATGGTTTAACTCTAGTATAACGGCTTTATGGGAGTTGGTTATATTAGTTTGTGAAAGTTTAATGGAGAAAGGTTTTGATGATTTGAACTTGGAAGGAAAATGGTTTTAAGGCATGAAGTGCCTAAGGTTTTACAAGAAATGAAGTCACTTAATTTAGAAGCTTGAGATAGTTTTAAAAGGAAATGTGACTTGTTTTGAAAAGAAATCGTAACTTGATACTATGGTGATTAGTATCTTGGAATTTTTGTATAAAAGAGTTATTTCTTAAAAGGTTAGAGGTACATGATACTGGGTTAAATTCTAATTTTTATTAAAAGACATGATCGTGCCTTAGGTATACTAAAATGAGAGGATGTATTAATACTATTAATAAGAAGTTAGGTGATTCTTAACTTGCTTAAGTTATGATAGGCCAGAGTGCTTATGTTGTGATGTGATAGGCGGTAGTGCTTATGTTATGTTTAATAGCGGATGAGCTATGTTATATATATTTATATCGTTACGTAAACCGGGTTATTATTTATGCCATGGATTTGCTACCCATGACGCGAGCGCGGCCAGACTACATGCGATCCGACCATAGGATCCACGCGGGTGAAATAGTCCCACGCGAGTACGCGATGGATTTCATGCGGATCCACGTGATCCATGCGGTGAAATAGTCCCACGCGGAGAAATAGTCCTATGACGAGGCGGATGACCTCACGCGGGTCCACAGGACCTATGCGGTGAAATAGTCCCGAGTAGTATTTCTTAATGATACTCCGGGCGAGGTACCATGTTTTGATCATGAGCCTCCTATTTTTATGCTATAAAATGTATACTTGTTACTCTCATTATTAGTAAGACACAGTGCAACATAATTTGGTTTTATCTATAACTTTAATGTATTTTGGACTTATGCTATTACTACGATTTTCCGCTTTACATACTTGGTACGTCAGGTAATCGACCCTTCCTGGGCCGCGTTCACGCCGCAGTAAGTGAAAGAGTGGTAGATCCTCGCTCCTGTGGATCTTGTACCAGTGTGTCGTGAGCTCCATTTCTTCTGAGGCTCGACTTTTGGTATGGTTCTCCTGAGTCGTTGTTATTTTGTACATTCAGGCATGACGGCCCCGTCCCGTCATAGTGTTATTCATTCTTAGAGGCTCGTAGTCTTGTCGTAACTTGGTTCGTTAAGGATGTAATCGCTCGGTTTATGTACTTTTGGGTTAGCCATTGGGCTAGACTATTCTATATCTTAATGGTTGTTTATCTTGAGTTTACATTCCGCTGGTTTTCTCTGATGTTGTGTCACTAGGGTGCCCGGGTTAAGGCACCGGTCACGGGTCCGGGTTCGGGTCGTGACAAACATGCCCTAAGAAAGCCACTGAAGCCAACCAAAACTCGCATTTCGAGAACTTGCATACAATCACGGCCCTCGAGGACTCCCAATACCGCCCTCAAATGATTTGCATGCTCCCTCGCCTGCGGCGAATAAACCAGATATCATCAATGAATACTATAACGAATATATCCAAAATGGCTTGAACACCCGCTCATCAAATCCATGAATATCTGGGCGTTGTCAACCCGAAAGACATCACCCCGAACTCATAGTGCTCATACCGGTCCCGAATGCGCTTTGGGATATCTCGCCTCTAACTCGCACTGATGATAACTGCACCACATGTCTATCTTGGAAAAACACTCGCCCGCAATCGTGGTCAAACAAATCATCAATCCCGGGAGAGGTATCTGCTTCGATAGTTACTTTATTCATTGGTTCAGTAATCAACACATATACGCAGCTGGCCCCATCCTTCTTTTTACAAATAAAATCGGGCGCTCCTGTGAGAAACACTAGGCTCGATAAAGCCTTTTTCCAAAGAAATCTTTCACTGGTCTTTCAATTCCTCAACTCAAGAAAGCCATCCTCAGATGGTGGAATAGATATCGGTCGAGTGTCCGCGACATATCAATGCAAAACTCAATCTCTCTCTCGGGAGGATACCCTAAGCTCGTCGGGAATACGTCAAAACTCTCTAACAACCGAATCGATCAAGGTCCGTATCTCGACCAATATCGAATACCCGAACCATATGGTAGATATACCCTTCCGCACCATCTTCCTAGCCTCGAGGTAAGAAATAAACCTACCGCCGACGCAAAGATTCCCTTCCACTCGATAACCGCCACCAGAAACCGAACCGCATCAATTTCTCTCTACATTCCACATTGGCATAGCAAGACGCCAGCCAATCCATACCCATAATCACATCGGCGTCATATCCAACTCTATCAAGTCGCCAGAGTCCGACGATCAGATATAGTCATCGGGCAAGCCTTATATACCCGCCACTACCACCGAATCACCATCGCGGAGCCACCTCAAAAGGTTTTATGGACTCGGGCTCTATCCCTATTCTACCAGCAATATGAGGAGATATATATGACAAGGTAGAACCTGGGTCTATCAAAGAATATACATCACAACATGAAACCAATAATGTACTTGTGACGACATCCGCGACGCCACCGTCCCGATTTACCGACATAGCATAAATGCGCTTACGAGGACCGCTAGAATCTGGACCCCACCACGACCCCTACCGCGCTCGCTGTCCGAACACCGCTTCCGGGCGCTCGACCACCAAGACGAAGATTCAAAGAATCGACCGCTTGGCCGAACCATAACACTCCCGCCGCTCGCCTGACAATCTTCTTCAAATGGCCCCGCCGCCACAAGAGTAACAAGCTCCCGGAGGCACACGACACTTCATGATGGTAATCACCACATCGACCACACAGAGGCACAGGTGGCCTCATTCGATCAAACTCGTTCCTTCCGGGAACTTGAAGCCTCGAGCCCCGCCCCGCCTCAATACCTCGACGCCGAAGACGGTGGAGAGCGCTCAACCTACCGAGGTGCAACCGGCTCGCTTGAGGTTGTCTACCTCGAAACTACCAGAGGACCTCGCTGTCCCGGCCTCTTCTCGCGATATCTATCAATTCGCTACCACGCTCTCACACCAAGTGCATAAGCTCGCACGCGGCAATGTCCATGCCCGGCCAAGAGCTACCCCGCAACTCTGCGCTAAGTAATCATCGAGCTCGTGACATAGCGGTGCACTCTGTCCTCCATGTCGCTACTAAAGCGGTACATACCGAGCCAACGAGTCAAACTTCACGTTGTACTCGACCGCCCGCCCACTCGCCTCAACGCCGAAATCTATCGCCCGAGCTCTCTCATCTGCGAGGCAAGAAATGGCTAAGAACGCTCGAGAACTCGTCCCACACAGTTGGAAGCGCATGCTCCCCCCGGGACAATTCCCATGAATCAAACTACCAATCGCAAAGATCACGCACCACGTGAACTCAATACTACCGACTGCTCTCCGAGGCCTTGATCACTCTCATGATCCGTCAGAATCGCTTGATAAATTCACGAGGATCATCCTCGTGCCTCACCCATAGAACTCGCGGGTCTGCAACTCAAAAGTCCCAAGTCTCGAGCTATCGACTGGGTGAACTACGGTACAACCGAACCGCTGTCTCCGTCCGCCCTCCCGCTTAGCTACGATCCCGCCAATAATCGCCATCTCTTGTAGCTTATATCCTCTCGCTTCCAGCCGTAATCGGAGGCTCGTACCGTGGTCTCACAGACGCATCGCCGCTTCAACCTCGCTGGGCCGGGCGACGTCGTGGAACTCGCCGTCCAAACATCACCTCCGGTGAAAGATCGGGCATGTGCCCTCGTAACCCTCTCGCGCCCCATCGCGCTCTCCGCCTTGCCGCTTTTCGGGCCGCTGCCTTCATGCGCGAGGCATACCGATATATAAAAATATGTCGAGGAGTTCAACCTATAACACACTTCATTGCACGATCTTAGAGTGAAAGAATGGAAACTAACTTAAATATCATGTAGCCTCCGATTATAGATGTGGTGCACAACACACCGATAATCAAGACTTACTAGATACTACTGTAGACCTTTTCGAGGATTAATCGCTCGATACCACTTTTGTCACGACCCGACTGGACTCGTGATCGTGCCTTACCCCGGGCACCCTTGTGATACAACATCAGAGAAAACCGGCGGAAGTAATCTCATAACAAGAAACCATATAAAATATGAAACAGGCTAACCCAAAATGGTTACCTTTCCGTAAACATAAATATAACAACAACAACAAAAACTAAACAGTTACATCCCAATTTATAACAGGACTACAGGCCTCTAAGAGTGTGTAACCACTATGACGGGACAGGGCCCCGTCATACCCCTGAATGTACATAATATCTACAACATCGTGAGAACTGCATCAAAAGTCAAGCCTCCGAGAAATGGAGCTTCGACACTGAGCAAAGATCCTAAGAATGAGGATCCACCACCGCTACTCCCTACCGCAGATTTAACGCACTTCGGCGAAGGGTCAAGACACACATGTACCAAGTATGTAAAACTGGAAAAATACTGTAATAATATCATAAGTCTAAAATAAGCTGGAGTCATGGTAGAAAGTCAAATTATATTGCAATGTGCCTTACTAACAATGAGAGTAACAAGTATAAACTTTACTGCATAAAAATAGGAGGCTCATGATCAAAACAGGGTCCCTCGCCCGTAGTATCATTAAGCAATCCTACTCCTGGGACTATTTCACCCGCATAGGTCATGTGGACCCGCATGAGGTCATCCGCCTCGCATGAGACTATTTCACCCGCATGGATCCGGTGGGCCCGCATGAGTACAAGCGCCGCACTCGCATCATGGATAGCAAATCCATGACATAAGTAGTAACCCGGGGTCTACCCCGTAATAATAATAATAATACGTAACCTAGCACAACCGACTATCATACATAACATAAGCGCTACCGTCTTATCATAACATAAGCAAGTTAAGAAAATCCCCTAACTTCTTATTAACATTATTAATATATCCTCTCATTTTAGTTTACTTAAGGCACTAACATGTCATTTAAGAGAAAATCTGGGAATTCAACCCAAGTACCACGTACCTCTAACCTTTTAAGAAATGACTCATTTTTATATAAAACTTCCAAGATACTAATAACCGTAGTATCAAACCACCACTACTTTTCAAGACAAGTCACATTTCCTTTTAGAAATATAATAGGCTTCTAAATCAAGTGACTTCATTTCTTTTAAAACCTTAGGCAATTAATGCCTTAAAATCAATTTGTCTTTCACAAATTCAAATCATTTATCCGTACTTATTTTACTTAGAGTAAATCTTTCTTTATTAACCTTCCATAAAGCTAATATAACCACTTCCCATAAAGTCGTTATATCAACTTTATACATTAGTCAAATACATTTCCCTATATCCAAGAGACTTATACTTTTAAAACGAAACAAGTATCATATACTTAAAACACTTCAAGTCCCTTAACTTTGAAAACTTAAGACAACCTTAATACTTTTCAAAGAAATGAGTTAATCCCCTTACTCACCAAACTTGGCCATCCTTAAAACAAGTAA
Organism: Przewalskia tangutica; assembly: GCA_029844215.1. Classification (NCBI taxonomy): domain Eukaryota; kingdom Viridiplantae; phylum Streptophyta; class Magnoliopsida; order Solanales; family Solanaceae; genus Przewalskia; species Przewalskia tangutica. The sequence continues at coordinate 1,618,690 of CM056732.1, forward strand.
GGGATATCAAAGCCTTGTACGTCTACCGTACTACATAAGTGCAACTATTCATGCTCAAGAAATAGGAAAGTTCCACATACCTCTTCGGGTCAATCCACTCGCAAGTCCAATATACCACGCGTAGTATGTCAACCTATAATGACCATAATACGTTCATTAGCCTCTATCTTCAACGTAGAACATTCTAATTGAAAAGTCTCTTATTCATACGGAAAATTGGACAGCACTTCCTTTGTTTCTACATACTTTGCCACCTTTTTCAAGGCCGAATTCAATAACCAAACACGCCACCTTTAAGGCTCAACAATCCAATCAATATCAAGGGGATTACACGCCTAACTTGGACGTGTAAAATTCTGCCCCACAATACATAACAACTAACACAAACTACAAGGTCCAATTTGGCAATTTTGAGGTATAACAACATAACTTCTTATCCAATTCCTTTTTAATCCAAATTCTTATCCAATTTCTACATGCAATATATCTAAAGGAAATATTGACAACTACAAGTCCTTTCTTCCACACATGCAACACAATTTACTAACAAAAGAGAAAGGATTGTTACCTTAGAGCTTACCCAAATTAGTCCAACAAATTTCACTTGTCTTCTTTCCACAATCACCTCCACAAACCTCCTATAAGCTTGTCAACATGTTTCCTTCTTGCCACCTTTTCTGAAATTTCTCTAGGCTTTGGTTTCTTCTTGAATTTCTAGAGAGAAGAGAGAGGAATTTTAGAGAGAAGAAAGAGATTTTTAGAGAGAGGAAGGTTTTTCAAGAATGACCAAGTCTTCAAGACTTGGTCAATAAATAAGACATGCACAAAATCAGATGGGGGGGGGGGGGGGACACTTGTCCCCCGCCCATGACCTCTTTTAAAAAAATTTGATTTTTCCAAATTCACAGAACGCCAGCGCCGTGGCGGCCGCATGCCGTGCGGCAAATCTCTGCAACCTCTCGGCACTTCCGCGCCGCCTCGCTTCGCCGCGGCCCTGCAACTTCAGCGATTTTCCAGATTATCCGGCACCGCTGCCTCAGATCCGCATCGCGCGGCCCTCGACCGATGTTGCTTTTACGCCGATTGCGACGAACTTGTAACTCCCATAACTTTCTACTCCGATGTCCTATCGACGAACGGTTGGTTGCGTTGAAAACTAGACTCAACGAACTACGTACTAGACCTTTGAAACACCTAGGAACTCTCAATGTAACGGGACGTAAACCGCCTCAAAGTCGACTAACAACCCGTCTGAAACATTCCGTCAACCCATCATTCTAAAATTTAAGTCTCAATTCCTTTCGTATGATCTCAAAAGCATGACCTGAACTACGGAGTGTAACAAAACAGTTCATATAAAAGCACATGAACAATTTTGTTATGAGGAATTGGTAAATGTTCCTGCCACTAATATGACTCCAGTGAATCTTGAAGTCTCTGCAGGAGTAGAACCTATTGATGCAGCTCAGGAGATACATGAAGCTGAGGATATGATCACTCACACCAGGAATGCATGTACATAAGAAGCTGAGGACATGGAGAATATACCACAGACAACAGGATCTGCAATCAGAAAATCATGAAGAAATAGTAAGCCCCCTATATGGCACAAGGATTATGTCACTAACAAAGGATCCTCCAGTTGTTTGTATTCCATTTCAGACAACATCACATATACATGGCTCACTTCCACCTATCAACAATTTGTTGCATACAAAACCTTCAGGATACTCAGATGCAGCCAAGGACCCTAGATGGGTTGAAGCTATGGAATCTGAGATAAAGGCATTGGAAGATAATGGTACTTGGGAATTGGTCAAGCTGCCTGATGGGAAGAAAGCAATTGGTTGTAGATGGGTCTATAAAATCAAGTACAAGGCATCAGGAGAAGTCGAAAGGTTCAAGGCGAGACTTGTAGCAAAAAGATATAACCAAAATGAGGGGATCGACTATCAGAAAACCTTTTCTCCGGTGGTAAAAATGGCTACAGTCAGAGCAGTGGTGTCCATTGCAGCAGTGAAACACTGGGTGATACATCAAATGGATGTGTACAATGCCTTCCTTCAAGGTGACCTATCTGAAAAAATGTTTATGACAAGTCCAGATGGTTTCAACACCAAGTGCAGACAAACACATGTTTGTAGATTGCTCAAATCTTTGTATGGTTTGAAACAAGCATTTAGGCAATGGAACATCAAGATGACTACAACATTATTGTCATCAGGATTCACACAGAGTCATAGGGATTATTCCCTTTTCACTAAACAACATGAGGAGAAGATTGTGGTGGTCTTAGTCTATGTGGATGATTTGTTGCTAACCTGTAATGATGCATTGTTTATACAGTCTACAAAGGAGTCATTGCAGTCAGCTTTCAAGATTAAAGATCTAGGGAAGTTAAAGTACTTCCTTGGAATTGAATTTGCAAGAAGCTCACAAGGAATATTGATGCACCAAAGAAAATATGCACTGAAACTTACTTCGGATATGGATTAGCAGGAGCAAAGCCCACTTCTTCTCCTATGAAGCCTAATATGAAACTCACCACCATCGAACTGGACAAACTTATAGCTGAGAAATCTGAGACACCACCTAATTTAGATGACCTATTGAGTGATCCAGGCACATACAAGAGATTAATTGGAAGGTTGCTGTATCTGACTACTACGAGACCAGATATTGCATTCGCAGTGAATTCACTTATGCAAACACCAAAGGTCTCACATATGGAGGCATGTCTCAGGCTCGTTAGATATGTCAAACTGTCACCAGGAATGGGCATCCTTATGTCCAGTTCCCCCGAATGTATTCCTCAGCTCAAGATGTATTGTGATGCAGATTGTGGAGGATGTGTCAATACCAGGAAATCAGTCACTGGATACTTAGCCATGTATGGTGCTTCTCCTCTATCGTGGAAATCAAAGAAACAAGATACGATTTCGAGAAGTTCAAAGCGGTTTAATATGTGGTCACGGCTTCGCCAGAAATGGCAAGTAGTGTGTTTGGTTGGACTGTTTCAAGAACTGGGAGCTGATATATCCCAACCTGTGAATGTGTTTACAGACAACAAATCTGCAATGCAGATTGCTGGTAACCCAGTATTCCACGAAAGAACTAAACACATCGATATCGATTGTCATTTTATTTGTCAAGGCCCGAACCCGGGCCCGTGACTGGTGCCTTACCCCGGGCACCCTAGTGATACAACATCAGAGAAAAACCAGCGGAAATAAAAAAACTTAAACATTTAAATAGACATGGATCAAGATGAAAGAAAATAGGCCAACCAAAACGGTTGCCTTTCAACATATATATATATATATAAACATTTGAACGATTCATAATCCTTACAACCCCGCCACAACAAAGGCATGCACTTCTAAGATTTATACAACAACTATGACGACAGTGGCCCCGCCATACCCCGAATGTACAAGAACTGCACTGTGGTAACATACCAAAAGATAAGCCTCCGATGGAACGGAGCTTCCCAATACGTGAAATGAGATCCTAAACGCGGATCGACGGTGATGATTTCTACTGCAGATGAACGCACTTCCGGCGAGGTCAAGACAACAGTACCAAGTATGTGAAATCAGAAAATATCAGAAATGAAATCATAATAGTCTATATAAAGCAGAGACATGATGATAACCAAACTACGATCACAACATAAAAGCGATTATGTCAAGTCGTGACTCACGCCTCAAAGTCATCCTCACGCCGTGGAACTTCTTCCTCACCGCCACAGCCTAGGTACAAATCATGTGATACGTATAACATGTCTCGGCCCATCTCATGGACCCAGTATAGAAACGTGTGGGATACATTCCCGGATGAACCGGTAGTCGAGTGAAATACATTCCCGGATGAACCGGTAGTCGAGTGAAATACATTCCGGATGAGCCAGAGTCGAGTGAAATACATTCGGATGAACCGTAGTCGAGTGAAATACATTCGGATGAACCTAGTCGAGTGAAATACATTCTGCTCATCCTACGAACCTAGTCGAGTAGAACACGATTGCACAACAAGGCTATCACACGTAACATGGTCAAGTTTCACAACAACAAGTATAGACAAGTTATACACAACTCAAGGTACTTTCATTTTATGTCAAAGTCCGGATTTTAACCCTAAAGTACTACGTACGTTAAATTCCTTTTAAGAGATTCATTCCTTTTATAAAAGTCACCCGATACCCGTAGTATAGAATGACCAACGTTTTTAAGTAAACCAGAACACATTCCTTTTCAAAATCAAGTAACAACATCCTTTTCCTAAAGTTCCAGTTTGCCTAGTTTCAATTACTCAAGTTCCTTATTTGAAAGATTTCATAGTTCATAATCTTGATCACTTAATTCCTTTTTAGAACAACTGAGTAATATATGTCTTACGTGCGAGGAGGTTATTCTTGTTTATAACATTCTTATTACAGCAGCCATGATCTAGAAAATGTAATATCATTTTGTCTTATCTTAGCTTCTATGCAGATGGAGGTTTCTACTGGTTTTACCAATAATTCATTAGTCAATACATTTTCCTTTATTAACGCTGCAGTGGTTTGTTCGATACTTGTTCTCATTTCCGAAATCCGCACACATTATTCCTTTTTACATTCTTAAGCCGTTATACCTAACTTCCCATAAAGCTAGTATAACTCTTAAGCTTTCAAACACAGTACTACTCATTCTTTCAAAACGATTCATAAATCTTTTGAAATACTTCAAGTTCTTTATTAACACATATCAAGCCAGTTATAATTCAAATCAGTTACCTTTTAAAAACCACAAAGTATTTGCTTATCCACATAAAGCTATTATAACCAACTTCCCATAAAGCCGTTATAACACTTTTATGTTTTAAACCAATCAAATACATTTAGCACGTGACGCTCACCGCACTACATAGTTCACATATCATGCTGAAGAGATAGGAAGAGGTTCACATACCTCGCGACGCAGTATCGACTAATAGCAAAACGCCCAAGTACTTCAAACCGTCGGCTACTCCTTAAGCCACGTAGATTGCACCACACGTAGTACTTCAACCTATAAGGCCACAAGGCGCTTATTAACTTCTAGATCTCATCATTCCATATTCTACAGAAAATTTGGCAAAGACTTCCCGCAACAAACAGAAATCTCCTCCTCTATCGAGGCCGGCTACCAAGCCAACCAGGGGTTATCACGCCTAACCTGACGTGTACAATTCTACTACACAAGAATGCTACATAAGTCCATCGAATGTGCCCCTATGTAATAACAGATTCGATTCCTCTCGTTATTATCCTTCATGTGATTACTGCTCAATTCTTATTCAGCTTAAGTCAAAAGACATTGCCGAAGAACTACGCTAGTTCTATTCAATATTCATTCTATATATAGTATACTTTAACTATATATTCTAATCATGTAATTTCCAATTACAATAGGGACAAGATATTTACCTCGATAAGCCCAAAATTATCCAAGTTATATGTCGCTTCCCGAGCAAGGTTTAGCTCCTACTCCGTGCGCTCCAATTCGCCTCCAAGAAACCCTTAAGTTCTACGCAACTTCTACTTATAACTTTAACCAACAATGAAGATTTTCCTTAGGGTTTCGTTTAGTGGCTAAAGGAAAGTATAATCGTATTCTCCTGATTTTTCAGATAAAGGTACTTTGGAAAGTACTACATGTATTTGGCTAAAGTATTTTGGGCATTATAACAATACTTGTAATACATTTCTACCAAGGGTAGTATTTCGACTAGCACAACTAGGCTGGGAGGGGTTCTCGCTGTAGAACCAGCAGTAAAGTGCTTTCCGAGGCCTTCAAGAGGGAGAGGGTGGTGTTTGACGAGAACAAGTTGAGGAGAGGAGGGATTTTTAACACTTAGAGAAATTTTGGATGAAGAAGTTCATCAACTTGAGGGTATTTATAGGTCAAGCAAAGGCCAACCAAGGGCCAAGATGAAGCCAAGTGCAAGGCAAGTGTAAGGCCAAGATTAAGCCACGTGCTACCTTATCCATCTACACAAAATATCCTACCTAACCCTCGACTAAAATTCCAACACAAAAACGCGTGGCCCTCACTTTGCCGTCCAAGTCCTTCCAATGTGAGGTGACACATGTCACCCTCCCGTTGGTCCAAAATGTTTCGTCTCTGAAAAATCCGCAAAAATTAAAAATGCCATAGCCTAATTTTCCTACGAAAGTCGTGGAAACGTTTCGTCGAAAACGACTTATCCAAAGTGTCAGGTACAAATTTCGAAACTTGCCTAACTTAAGGCTCAAATTATTATACGTACGCCCTCACGTACATACTCTGTAAATACGGGGTATAACATTATTAGAGAAAGAATACGTGATGGACTGATCAACACACATTTTATTTCTTCGAAGGAGCAACCAACAGACATTTTGACAAAAGCATTGAGTCGACATCAGCATAATCATTTAGTATCCAAGCTAGGATTGAAGAACATTTTCATACATCCTAGCTTGAGGGGGTGTAGAAACATATATATATACGCATTGATGTATACTGATATTTTGGTATTAACTATAGTTAGAAGGTTATAACTAACTATAGTTAGTTATGGTTAAAATATTAGATATTTTGTATATATGATACACTCAGTGTAATCTCAATTCATTAATTCAATACAATAACTTTCTCTTCCTTCTACAACTAACTCTCTCTCTCTCTCACGTTGGTCTCCCTGCACTGTACTAAAAATAAAATAAAATATAGTCCATTATATATTAATACTCTAATACCATCCATTATATATTAATACATTCCAGTCCATTACAATACATACAGTTCAATATAAAAATATACAGTCCACTGCGACGTAACAAACGAGCCCCAAGAAATCGTATTTAAAGCGTACATAGTTGATTGATATACTAATAAATACGAAATAGAATACGAAAATACAGTTAACAGCACAATAGCAATAGATCAGTAGGTATAAATGGTAAAGTAGATTACTTTAGTCGCCATAACCGAGGAACATCGGAAGACTCCTTCCATCGCAATCCAACAGTCTTAGGTCCTAAGTTTCTCAATTTCATGGTAATTTACTTTTAGTCCTTGCACGAATATTCTTTTTATTTTTGAAATTGTAGAATTTTATGCGATCTTGTTGCTGAATTTTGTTCCTTATATACTTTAAAGTTTATCTATTTAAGTAAACCCTAGCAATTGACCATTTAGGGTATTTGTGAAATTGCAGTATTTGTTAGGTTCAGCCATATGTATCATTTTTCAATCAATTAACAATCCTCAATCCTAAACTTGTTAGGTTCATCCATATGGATCACTTGTCAAATTTACTCTACTCTACTATCATCATGGAAAATTTTGAAGAATCTTAAGAACTACTCCCTCTCTCACAGTTTATGTCCGTCGCAATATGTGATGATGTTTGATTGTGTATGGAGTTTAAGACTTTTTAAACTCGTGGTCTAAAATAAGCCCCCCACAAAGGTATTGCGTACATCTTAACCTCTTAGACCCACTATGTGAGATTATACTGGGTATGTTGTTGGTCTAAATATGTCATAAATCTCAGCAGAGGCAAATACACTAGCTGATATATTCCCATCATCCGTCCTAGCCTTGGTGGACATAGTTACATGCTATCTGTTGTGGAGGTGGTAGGTATTCCGTTGAATTAGTCGACGTGAACGTAAGCTGGACACCACGGATATAAAAAAAAGTCTCATTCTTTTTTAGAGTTTCATATAGAGACGGTGGAAGTATTATTTCTTCTTCTTTTGATAAGAAGAGAACTTATATACTGTTGTTGAGGCTGGTCATTTCTGATTCCTTTTTTGATGAAGATCATTTCTGATTCTTTTGTTTTCCTTTTCAGGATAACTCTGAGCTTGTCTAGTGTAGAGTAAAAAATTTGAAAAATTTAAGCTAGGAAGTGTGGTAGGAGTGAGTTGCTGAAGGTTTAATCCAAAATGAGTGACAATAATTTGTTGGATAAAGTCAGTGCTTTGGGGGAGCGCTTGAAGATTGGAGGCACGGAGGTTGGGCAAAAGATCACTGCTGGAATGAGCTCGATGAGTTTCAAGATGAAGGAGCTTTTCCAAGGCCCAAATCAGGCCGATAAGCTTGTCGAGGAAGCCACTGCTGAAGCTCTGGATGAACCTGATTGGGCTATGAATCTTGAGCTTTGTGACATGATTAATCACGAAAGAATCAATAGTGTTGAACTGATACAGGGCGTGAAGAAAAGAATTATGTTGAAGAGCCCCAGGATTCAGTACTTAGGGTTGGTGTTACTTGAAACTATTGCGAAGAATTGCGAGAAGGCATTCTCAGAGATTGCAGCTGAGAGGGTTCTGGATGAAATGGTGAAGTTGATTGATGACCCCCAGACTGTTGTTAACAATCGAAACAAGGCCCTGGTGTTAATTGAAGCTTGGGGAGAACCATCGAGTGAGCTTCGATATTTACCAGTGTATGAAGAGACTTACAAGGTATCATTTACAGGTTCTCAGTCTCACATTCAGTTCATAAAATTTTAAGGAGACAAATGTGGGTTGTTTTTCTTGGACCATGATGAAACATGGGAATGCAAAATAATTTGGTCCCATACAATACTGGTTTTCTTTGATGATGTTTTTCGGTTCAGTCTTTATTTTTGGTAAAAGGGGATAGGGATGTAGGATATCAGGGGGAGGGGAGAATGGGCCCAAAGCAAACATGTCTATCAGTCTATACCAGTCGAATTTTTCAGTTGAGCCCGTTCTTAAAAGAACATTTATTTGCCTCATTTTCTTAGGCAAACACGTACATCACTAGTCTTTACCAATCTAGCTGGTCAGTTTAGCTAGTTTTGTAAAAGAATATTTATGTGCCTCATTTTTCTTCCTAAAAGTAAAACTTCAGTTGTTTCACTTCTTAATTGGTGTCTTGATAATTCTCCCTTTTGAATTATGGACAATGCTTTGGAGTCATTTATGTGACTTGCTTTGGGGTCATTTATTTGACTTGTCAGGTCCTTGAGAAATGGTCAAGAACTACGTAGTTGAATTTTTTTGTTGCGGATGTTAGTCAGAATGTAGAACTGTGTTTTGTTGACTTGGAAAATACATTATAGCTTCTACTATCCTCAAAAATACATCTCCGACATACAAACTACGACAATTTCGACAAGGGCATTCTAGCAAATACATGTATGATGTCAATGTGAATGATTCTTTCAGCAATTGGAAGATCAGATACGTACTTGCTGAATTCATTTTTCCACATTCCTGTGTCATACTTCTGTCTTTTGATTTTTTTTAGAGTTTGAGATCAAGAGGGGTACATTTTCCTGGCCATGACCATGGAAGTCTAGCTCCGATCTTCACTCCTCCAAGAACAGTGTCAGCTGCAGAACCAAGTGTTACTCTAGAGCAGCAAATGCAACATGAAGTTCCACGGGAGAAATTTTCAGCTGAACAGACAAAGGAGGCATTTGATGTGGCTAGAAATAGTGTAGAGCTTCTGACAACTGTTCTGTCCTCTTCACCCCAGCAGGATGCTCTGCAGGTACTTCTGTTTTATTATTGTCATCACATGTCAATCTCAGGATCTGAATTTATTGTCTTAATAAGTCCTCATGTTATAAGTGTGGATCATCAGGTTCTAGGATTGATAATAGTTGTGGTTGAATGTTGTTCCGTTAAGCTATTCATATGACAGTTTTCATTATCTTTACTTATCAAAAAAGAAGAAGCTATTCATATGACAGTTTTCATCTTGTAAAGTTATTAGGCTAGCTTTAACTGACCTGAGATTTGTGCGCCATAACTCAGCTTGTATTTTAGTTTATTCATGTAGTTATTAAAATGTAAATTGGTTAGTTAACGTTGGGGAAATTTGGGGTCTTTTGTTGACTTTTGTAGTTCCGTGAAATAGAATAGAGGAAATATTTGTATTGAGAGGAGAAAATACGCGCCTCCTAAAACTGTCATATTAGGACGTGGACACCAATTAAGGTTGATCACAGGAAGTAGGACTGTGTTATTGGAACTTATGGAGAATCATACAATTGTTTAAATCTTGAGTTGTATAGCATGAGTTATATAAGGGTTTTGAGAGAGGTTTATAAAGGTGATATGCTACTCAAACCATTACTTAGTTTTTATTTCCTATGGTATCAGACCGGCAGATTTAAACCTTCAATAAGTCATTCTCACACTCATAGTTCCGTATGAAAGTTCGCGTGTGAACTTAAAATTAGATCGTCCGACGTGGGTTTTCTGAGCTCTTCCAAAGAAGATTACAAATGTCTTGGGTTACTCCACCTATTGATTTAAGTTTTTTGTTGTGTGCTCATGTTCTTTTCTTTTCTTGATGTCTGAGAACCCTAAGGGAAGTGAATGTTGTGGTGGAATTTGTGAGAAGTTATGGGAGAAAATATTATTATTGAATTGTGTTTCTACATTATTACATTGAGCCCTATTTATAGACACTACATCCCAATTCTTTTCCATGTAGGATACTATATACAAATTCTATTCCTATTCTAACACTCCCCCTCAAGCTGGTGCATACAAGTCATATGTATCGAGCTTGTTACAGATGTATTTAATACGAGGACCACTGAGTACTTGGTGAAAATATCTGCAAGTTGATCACTCGACTTTACAAATTTAGTAACAATATCTCCGGAGTGTATCTTTTCCTTGACATAGTGACAATCAATCTTAATGTGCTTAGTCCTCTCATGAAATACCAGATTTGATGCAATGTGAAGAGCCACTTTGTTATCACACATATTTTATTTGACTGATTTCTCCAAAGTTTAGTTCCCTGAGCAACTACTTAATCCAAACTAGCTCACAAGTTGCTCAATATTCTAATTCAGCACTAGATCGAGCAACGCCACTCTGTTTCTTACTCTTCCAAGACACTAAATTATCTCCTATTAACACACAATATTCGAATGTAGAACGTCTATTGATCCTGCATAATCACCGTTTGTATATTCAACGATCTGCTCATGGCCTCGGTCTTCGAAAAACAATCATTTACCTAAAGTTGACTTAATATATTGTAGAAGGTGGACAACTGCATTCCAATGACTATCACAGGGAGAATCCACAAAATTGACTTACAACTCTCACATGAAATAAAATGATAGGTCTAGTCACTGTGAGATAATTCAACTTATCAACCAGTCGCCTATATCTTCTAGGATTACTTAGTGGCTCCCCCTGTCCTGTTAGGAGTTTAGCATTCAGATTCATAGGAGTGTCAATGAATCTACATCCCATCATTCGTGTCTCCTCAAGAATGTCTAAGGCATACTTGCGTTGCGAAATAATAATATCTGACGTGGATTGAAAAATCTCAATACCTAGAAAATACTTCAGTGTCGAGATCTTTAGTTTGAAAATACTGAAAGAGATGTTGCTTAAATTAGTGACACCATCTTGACCATTGCTAGTTATAACGATATCAACATAAACCACCAAATAAATACTAAAATTTGAAGCACAATATCGGTAAAATATAGAATGATCTGTTTCACTGCGAGTACCATAGAGAAAAACATTTTTATTGTCCAACTGATAAAGAAGTCGATGGCGGACAACAACCATGGATAGAAAAAGGCGGACAAATGTCATTTTAGCCACGGGAGAGAAAGTATCACTGTAATCCAGACCAAATATATGTGTATACCCCTTCGTAACAAGACGGGCCGATCAACTTGGCCGTTCGAACCAACTTTGATTGCATAAACCCAATGACAATAGATTTATCTGAAGGGAGAGGAACAAACTCCCAAGTACCACTCGTGTGTAGAGTAGACATCTCGTCAATCGTAGTCTGTGGCCATCTGGGATGAGAAAGGGCTTTACCTGTAGACTTAGGAATAGAGACAAAAGACAATGATGATACAAAGGCATAATGAGATAATAGACGATTATAACTTAAAAGGGTATAATGTGGGTTAGCATTACGAGTGGACCGTTTACTTTTTCGAAGTGCAATCGACTGATCAGGAGGAGACAATCCACAATAGGTGCAGGGTCCGACGCATGATATGAATCATCTGGACTTGGTGTTGGATCTGATGCTGGACGCGATCGATGAAGTGGTGGCACTGTGACTGGAGATGTAGAAGTAATTGTAGATTCCTCAAAGGTCAATGTAGATAAAATCTGAGGTATAGGTAAAACCTCAGAGATATCAGAATGATCAGAAGGACACATAAAGTAAGGTTGAGACGAAAAAAATGTAACATCAACAAACATAAGATATCGACAGAGATTAGGTGAGAAGCAACGATACCCCTTTTAAACCCGATAATAACCAAGAAAAACAAAATATGTGCTCTAAAAAACATAAGAGGAAGAGAATATAGAGATGACTGAGGATATATTGTGAATATGGAATCTGAATAGAAGATGAGGGCATTCGATTAATTAAATGACAAGACGTGAGGACTGCATCACCCCAAAAATGAAGCGGAACACGAGATTCAATGAAAAGAGTGCGAGCAGTCTCAATGTCCCCGTTTTGCTTAGGGGTGTAGGGACAAGATGTTTAATGAATAATTCCTTGGTGAGTCATAAACTGCTGAAATGAGAAGAATTTGTATTCTAAGTCATTATCACTATGAGAGGTACGAATAAAATTTTGTTTTTTTTAATTGGAGTAGTGTGACTATGTTACCATTTTTTTTATCATAAAACACCAAATTGATTTTGTATTTCAGTACAAAAACTCTGAAATATAGAGAATTACTCATAACTTTCATTAAGAATAGCCAAGTACATCTGAAAAAGGCATCAATGAAACTAACAAAATAACGAAATCCTAAAGGTGAACCGACTCTACTACTACCCTAAATATCAGAATGAACTATTAAAAAAATAGACTCGGCACGACTCTCAGCACTACGTGGAAAGGTAGTGCGAGTGTGTTTTTCAAGTTGCCACGACTCATAATTTAATTTGGACATACTATAAACTAGACACCATCTTTTGTAGCTTGAACAGACTCGGATGTCCCAATCGTTTATAGATCAAGTCCGGAGGATTTGTAACCAGACCTGTTATGGAAGAATTAAGAGTAGAGGTACGATAGTAGAAGTCTTGTTATTCATATCCTACGCCAATCGTCTATCCCGTACTGTGGTCCTGCATAATAAAAGAATCATCAAGAAATAGTATGACACAATTTAAGACACGAGTCAAACGAATGTCCTATGCAAGATTAAAAGGACAACCAGAGACGTAGAGAACATAATTTAGAGTGAAATGAATATGGGTTTAGCTTGTCCAACTTCTTTTGCTTTTGTTTAGATCACATTGGCTAAAGTAATAACGGGAAGAGACGGTGAATAATCAATATATGACAAAAGTAATTTATCACCAGAAATATGATCAGAAGCGCTAGAGTCTACAACCCATGATCCAGCGGTATTAGATTGTGCGACTGAGGCTACTTGTGGAGATGTCTGCTTACGTGCTCGATGCTGAAGATACTCATTATATTCTTCTTCGGATAAATAAACCCGCGGATTACCTGTAGTGGCAGTCTGAGCAACTTGAGCATTCTTGGGTGGTCGACCATGCAGAGAGTAACAAATTTCACGAGTGTGTCCAAACCTATTACAATAACTACACTTAGGTCGAGATTTGCATACTTTACGAGTGTGTTCAAATCTATTACAATAACTACACTTAGATCGAGATCGTCCAAAATGACCTCTTTGTGGATTTTTCGTAGACTGGGATATTCGAATTTCTGGTGTTCTTATCAAGGCTTTTGAGGTAATCATAGAACTTGAGTTTTCAACACTCATATTTTTAATATTTTTAAAATGGTTGGTGTCGGGACTGGTGGGCGACCTTTAATAGAGAAACACCTGACTCGAAACACGCCGGCAAACACAGATTTTGCGAGAAAATTGAATCTGACTATGATGAAAAACTGGTTGTAGTGGCTGGATTAGGGTTTCGGTGACCGGAATCTTCAGAAAAGTATCACAGGTGAATCGGAATTGTCGGGTGACCCTAAGGGAAAAAGATCGACGTCAGAATCTGGCCGGAATAGATCTCACGTGCCTGGCGCGTGGAACAAATGTGTCGCTGAAGACGGAGGTCTTACTGGCACGTGAGAGGGACTTTGACGGAGTGGTTTGCTGGTGTTCGTCGTGTGGACAAGATCTACTTTGTGGGTGGTGTCAGATTTTGCACAACACTTACCGGAAGAGAAGTGATGCAAAACAGTAGCTGGAATTGAGGCACGGGACTGTGATGGTATTTTCTCAATGTTTCTCACCAATGTTCTGATCTGATACCATGTGAGAAATTATGGGATAAAATATTATTATTGAATTGTGTTTCTACATTATTACATTGAGCCCTATTTATAGACATTACATTCCCATTTTTTTCCATGTAGGGTACTATAAACAAATCCTATTCATATTCTTAGTCTAACAGAATTATTGTTGCTTCTGAGTTTTTATGAGAAGCGAGCACTTGTTGTTGACAAGTGACACACAGGTGGTAGAGGACATGAATTCAAAGTTTCATGCTTTCATGTCAGGCAGGGATTCAGTTTGGGATTGGTATATAGGCCCACAGTTTTCTGGGTAATTTTGTTGGAGCTTAATCTTTTGGGTTGGAAATGTCAGAATCTCAGAACTCGGATACTAATACTTAGATTGAAAGATTTATCAAATGCTTCTGTAAGCTGGAAACTTGATCTGTATAAATTGTTTTGCTTGGTATTGGGAGACTTGGTCTATACTTGCATAATACTCCCTCACTCCCAATTTATGTGGCACTTTCCTTTTTAGTTTGTTCCAAAAAGAATATCATCTTTGAATAACTTAAAAAATTCCCCTTTTACCCTTAATAAAATGATTTATGGCCACACAAATGTTTAAGGTTTGTTTTAGACCACAAATTTCAAGTCTTCCTTTCTTTCTTAAACTTTGTTCCTAGTCAAATGGTGTCACATAAATTGTGATGGAGGGAGTATACCTTTGTGAGATTGACATCTACTTGGTGTCCATTTTCCAAAAAAAAGGGACATATACTTGCTGTAGCATTAAATACTTCTGATTTATCCTAAACAAGAAAGAGAACTCAATTACTTTAAATTCCTATGTATCCTTGTATATATGCTTGTAAAGGTATATTCTCTGTTAAGTCTGCTTATAGGGAATATAACATATCCAACAATCAGGTAGGGTGCTGGCCATGGAAGATGATTTGGAAAGTTAAGATCCCATTTTGCTTCTTTCACTTGTCTTTTAGCTAAAGAGGCAGTATTGACACATGATAACTTGGTAAAGAGGGGCTATCAGTTGTGTTCCAAATGGTACTTATTTGGAGAAAAGGCCGAGACGATAAACTCTCTTTTTACCTTGCAAATGGACATACCAGTTTTGGAAAATTTTCATTAACCTAAGGGGAATTTTGTGGGTGATGCCAGGGAGAATACTTGAGCTGTTAGAGATTTGGAGCAGAGATGGTACCTATCCAGTCAGAAGGAGGGATAAAGGATTGTCCCAACATGCATTTGGTGGACAATTTGGAGAGAGAAATCTGAGATACTTTGAAGACAAACACAGTACCGTACAAAAGATGAAATGTTTAGTTTTTTACTATTTTTGGTGTAAACAAGAATACTTAGAAGATGCGAATCTAATTTTGATGTCCTAGATTATCTGGCAACATTTAGGATCTTTTGTTTTTCTGTTCCTCTATGACTTGACAACACTTGTGTAGTACACCTTTTTATACATAAAAAAAGTTACCATTCTAAAAAATGACCACAAATTTCAAAAGTCATTTTTTCTTTCTTAAACTCTATCCCAACAAGGGAATGACCCGTGTAATCAATTGACTTAAATGAGTTGGGAACAAAGCAACTTCCGGTAGCTACCGAACATAGAGTTTAGCTTTTGGAAGCCCATAAACCGACTGAAGGAGGGGTTGAGTTTGTCCCCGGGCTTTGAGGAATGGGAGCAACTTTAAGATAAGCGTAAGTAGAAGTGGATCACCCCATCTAAGTAATATGGGAAAGTATGCAAGATATAACCAATAGTTTTCTTAAGATAGACTTTTGTATTGTAAAGCGGAATTTTCCTTTGATTTTTCAACTAGGTTCACATAAATTGGAATGGGGGAGTATATGTTTTCTTGTTTCATTGAGGTATTCGATTCCTTTCTTATTCTTATTGATTTTGTGTCCAGTCAACTAGATTCACATAAATTGGAATGAAGGGAGTATATGTTTCTTGTATCATTGAGGTATTCAATTCCTTTCTTATTCCCTCCACCCTAAGTTGATTGTCTGGTTTATTTTGCACTCTTGTCAGGGGAAGTATTGTCAATGTTGTTGAAGACTTTGGTTGTTTGTTAGGCGAATATGTGGGGCTAATATGTTATTTTGGTGTTTAAGGAATAGAATAAGAGAAAAGACCTTATTGAGAAAGAGTAAAAGTAGGCCGCTGTAGCTATTGGTGCAAACAATAGTGAGCCCAAGGCCTTTCTCTTATTATTGATGTTTACCAATTGTATGATTTGGATGAATGCCACTGTTGTCTGACAATCTGAAGTTCAGAGCGCCTTCCATCTCTTATGTGGCAATGTTTATGTTAGAGTGTGTCATTGGTAATGAGCTTTTCTTAAAGTGACGTAGACTTCTTAAAACTAAGTTCCCTAAAGTGCTATAGACTTGTGTGAATATTTCAAACAGCTAAATTCTAATTTAATGATATGAATAAATATTTAAGATTAATCATAGGAGCTGTCCTGCAAACCAGCAGACTCTAGTCATGCCTGCTCCATCAGCTTGAGCTGGGCTGTGGTCTTGAAGATTGTAGTAGGCTAGATTTTTGTCAAGTACATCATTATTGGAATTTTCTTTTTCTCGCCCCTTCTATTATTCTGTTTGGTCTACGTCAGCATGTACAGTTTTCTGTCTCCAATTCTGCTTTCACGTTTCTCACACCGCCCTTTAGGTATTGGGTGTTGACTTTTACCGTCTCTTTTAATAGTTTAAGCAAAATTTGTCAATTTTTTTGGATTACTTAACTGGCCAGCTCTGAAATATTTTTGGTATATGTTTATTAAAAGGGATTTTCTAAAAAAAAACTATTTTTTCTTCCCCACTGCAAAGTGGAAAATGATTTTCGTGCCATCCCTTGTCACATTGTTTGCTGCATGATAGAGCAATCTCCTTACAGAAATTCACAATTGTGGATTTAGTCCCTTGTCATATATTCCTCCAAACCTTTTCCTTTTTTCCTGAAGGAACTGGTCCAGTTCTCCTTGCAGCAGCATTACAGGCCCTTATAGTTTTCGTTTTTATCTTAATATTCTCTTCTCATTTCTTGCGTTCCTTCGAATTGTTTTTTGCAGGATGACTTGACAACTACGCTAGTACAGCAGTGTCGACAGTCCCTCAATACTGTTCAGAGAATCATTGATACTGCTGGAGATAATGAGGCCCTTCTTTTTGAAGCCCTGAATATAAATGATGAAGTCCAAAAGGGCCTTTCGAAGTACGACGAACTGAAGAAACCTGCAGTTGCTTCATCAGAGCCAGAACCTGCCATGATTCCAGTTGCAGTGGAGCCCGATGAGTCACCCCGTGCCGGAAAAGAAGATGCTCTGATCAGAAAACCAGCAGGCTGCCAATCTGCAGTCCAGGGAGGGAGTAACAATGACATGATGGATGATCTTGATGAGATGATTTTTGGTAAAAAAGTGGGTGGCTCATCTGAATCAGGACATGACACAAAGAAGCAGCAATCACCAAAAGATGATCTCATCTCATTTTGAATTCCTTACCAGTGTGCTGGACAAATACTGGAAATGAACACTGGCTTTGGTGATGTTAATATCAGGCCTTTTCACATTATATCCACTCTAGTGTTCATGATTGAACCTTCATAAATGAATGTAACTTCGTTGATTTGTTCTCCACCATATACCTGAATTACTTACAATTTTAATGTTAAAACTTTTGGGATTTAATTGCTTGAAAAAAATCCTGCATGTTTTTCATGGATATTGATGATATTTGTTCCTGATCTTGTGTCAGTGCTTTGAGACATGTCAGCAGTGGCTCCATTTCGGTTGTCTGCGTGCTGCTGTGTCATGTCTGTGATCTTACTGCTTAAATTTGGTTTGAGAATTTGGAGAATGTTGTAGTTATTATTATTAGTACTTCTTTGGTTGCAAAAGCTTACCTTCAGTTTATTGAATTTCAAAGAACATCTGGCTTGAGTTCGGAAATCACAATGTTTTTAGATCAGAAGCTTCCAGTTTTAGTTTCAACACACAACTAGTAATATCTCATCCTAAACAAATCAGGATTATTTTTCACTGATCATTTTACTCAAGCTAAAGGCTTCCAGTTGTGTTTGGAACAGCGCTTACATAGAGTCTGAGTCTGGAACCGCACTTTATACATAAGAGTGAGTCTGGAATAGCACTTTATACATAGGGAGTTCTGGATTTACAATCACGAACATTCTGTTTCTTCATAGCTCTTTTTTTGGGGGTACATTTTCTTTGTAGTTTCTTCTGCCATCTTAAGAACACTACTTTATTTTCAAGTTGTACATTTTAAATTAGAATTTTTTATTAAATTTTTTCTTAAGGATACCTGTCACAAATTCTATTGCTGATATTCGCGTAGTGAAATGTGAAAGGGACGGAGGTAGAGCGAAATTCTTAGGGTGTACTATGTCGAATGTGCTAATAGGGAAGATTTTCCAATTACAATCACTTTTTGGTCATGTCTCTAAACATTAACCACTATCATGAAATATCAAAATGCTAATAACATTAACCACTATCATAAAACTTCAAAATGCTAATAACAGTGAAGATTTTTCAATTATAAAGGTTAAAAATGATTATTTGTAAATTTTATTCGAATTAGATGGGCTAGAGATTTTTTTTCATTTTTCTTAGGAGCATAATAAGTCTCCATTTGTTTGCACTTAATGGAGATCTGAATAATTCAAACCTTAATTCATTAAGTACATTTGTTTACCTTAAGATCTAAACACTTAGTTAACTTGAATAGATTCTAATTATTAAAATCTTGAACAAAATCTTCATATCATTAAGAGGTACTTTTTGTAAAAATAAATTTTACCACCACTCTGTCCACAATCACCAGCTCCACCCCCACCCTCCCAACCACCACCTACCCTTCCAACCCCACCCCCACCACGACCCACCCACCGCCCTACCCACTCTCCACCCCACCACCACTAATCGCATTTGTCATCACAATCACTACCACCCTCCCTAAAACCATTCCTTCACCCCACCACCCACCCGACCTACTCTCTGCCCACCATGCCACCCCACCCATCACCATCCGCCTCTCACTTTGCCATAACTAGTCACCTCTACCATCACAACCACCACTGTCAACCACAACCACCATCAATCGCCTCTAGCATCACAATCACAAAAAATCGTCGCCAGTCATTACCACCAACCACCTCTGTCATCACAACTATCACTGTATTTGTCAGTGGGTACCACACTTATAACCTCTATCATTATAATTATATCAACATCCATCACCACCGTTGTTTCCGTCACCACTACCACTGCAATCAATCCTTACTACTAACCACTTCTACCATCATAACTAGCATCACCGTAATTATTAGCCACTAGCACCAACCATCACCATCACTACAAAGCCATAGCTAGAGAACATAAATATTTTATTTTTTATCAAATAATATTTTTATTTTATTAAATTAATATTTAATTACTTTTTAATTTGAATTATATTAGAAAAGGAAGAGGGGCATCCTTATTGCACAGTAGCATGTCTGTACTAACAGCAGAATGGTGAATGGATGGACTAACTAGTTCTGTAATTCAGCCTGCAATTCTCTTTTTTTCTGGTTCTAAGTTGTGACATATATCCCAAGCCTGTGATTGCACCTATCTTCTGTGTGGTGTTGAGCAATGAGCAGTGGATCAATCATGGCCGGAAGACATTACACAACCTTCAAACCCAGATCTCCAGCCTTACTTTTCCTCCTCGCCTTTCTCGCACTCACTCTCCTCTTCTACATCTTCTCCATCTCCTCCTCTTCCTTTCCCTCACCTCACTCCACCAGCCACGTCATCTCCTCTCGAAACCCTAGCTCCCATATCGATTACTCCTTCGTAGCTTCACTCGACAAATTCCTAACCAAATCTCCACGATACGCAACGGCCGGTGAGGATAAAGTTTCAGGAACAACGTCGGTGGAGTATGCTAGGAAACTTGATGATTCGATTTGGAAACATGAGAATCAAAGACTTTATGATGAGGCGTTTTACCCTGCCTTTTCGCCTCTCAAGGTTTATGTATATGAAATGCCGTCCAAATTCACTTATGATTTGCTTTGGTTGTTTCATAATACGTATAGAGAGACGTCGAATCTTACCTCTAATGGTAGTCCTGTTCACCGTTTGATTGAACAGGTAATATCCATAGTTTTTTTGTCAAGTGCCGTTTCTTTGTTTAGTTACATTATTTTAGCTCATTATGATGATATTGTTTTGAAAAAAATACGATCTATGTCTGCTGGGAGAAAATGTTTATGCCGCCTGGCCCATATTTTGTGTTTGTTACCCGGTTTAGCCCATATTTGTGTATAAACACCTATTATACAAGATTGATACATTATGTATAAATGCTTTCCCCCATGTATAATGTTGTAGTATAATATTATATACTGTTGTATAATATTGTATATTGGGCTACGTGGTGTAATGTTCTATGTTGGGCTGTATATTTTTGAAAATTTCCTTTTTTTTTTGTAGCATTCAATTGATTACTGGCTATGGGCGGACTTGATAGCACCAGAATCCGAGAGATTATTGAAGAATGTAGTTAGAGTACACAAGCAGGAGGAAGCTGACCTGTTCTACATACCGTTTTTCACCACCATTAGCTTCTTCTTGATGGAGAAACAGCAATGCAAGGCTCTTTATAGGGTGTGAGTGCGATTCTTCTATAACGTGTTTCCTTCTATTCCTAATGAACTTTTTACTAGTTCTGTTTGAGTCAAAACATTCTCTTGCTTTTCCATTTGTGCTTTGTTCATGATTTTCTCACTGAAATTTGTTTGATGTGATGCATAGGAGTAATTCAAGCTACATTTAATCATTATAACTTTTGCTTCTGGCTGAAGCACAATCCTGAATACATTTTGGGCAACTCTGGTTCGAACTTCTAGTAGCGCAATCAAAGCTGTACTTATTTCCGTGCTCTCATTTCTTAGGCATACTAATTCTTCTACTGCATTGGAGCTCTAAGTTCCATAACCTAGTTGTAGGCGTTTTTGTTGTGCTTGTTAATGGACTGGAATCCAATAATTATTATGATAAGAGTGAAGTTAGTTGTTTCTTTGGTAAAAATTTGGCATTCATTGTTATCCTTAAGGTTCTAAAATTTCTTTGAAGTTACAGTTGGCATGTATACAACCTTTTCTTATTTTATGGGGTCCCGTATCTTGTAGGAAGCACATATTTGAAGTGAATTTTTTTATTTGCTTGTTGTTAGTTGTCATGGGAAAGAAATACAGAAATAAGAAAGAGATTATTCCCCTAGAGCTTGTCCAATAAGCATTATCATCTCAATTAGGTACAACTTAGTAATAGACGTGCTCCTTTATTGACTCGGGGAAAAGGAAAGATAGTCCTCCCGTTGGAAGGAAAACTTGTAGAATTTGTTCCACGGTTGGTTAATTCTGAGTGGGGAAAACTAGTATCAAACTGTTTTTTAAAAGATTGTTTCTTTCTCCTTTCCAATTTACCACGCTTGAAACTTTTACCTACACATATTTTTTGATATAGCCTATCATGATCGAATTCAAAAGAGTAACTGGCAAGTTTCTAGTTTGCACTTCCTTATGGTTGAACATCTGAACAGATATCTTAAATTTTGATACTTTTTGGTAACTATTTTAAATAGAACTTTGGATTCCGCGACAGGATTGAAGACTTTGTTATGTTAGTGGAATATGATGTGAGACTTTGTGTAGCTGTGCTGTTGTCATAAGTCGATCTTCTTTATTACTCTTTTTTATTTAAATGTAGGAAGCTCTGAAATGGGTTATGGATCAACCAGCTTGGAATAGATCCGAGGGAAGAGATCACATACTTCCAGTTCATCATCCTTGGTCTTTAAAGTCTGTCCGCAAGTTTATGAAGAAAGCTATTTGGTTGCTCCCTGATATGGACTCAACAGGGAACTGGTTATTATCTTCACTGCTAATTTCTGCAACAATTGAATATTATTGCAGCTCTAACATCAACTTTTGTCGCTGCTTTGAACTTCAGGTACAAGCCTGGTCAAGTTTATCTCGAGAAAGATCTGATACTTCCTTATGTCGCCAACGTTGATCTATGTGATGCAAAATGTTTATCTGCATCGAAGAGAACTACACTTCTATTTTTCCGGGGAAGACTTAAAAGAAATGCTGTAAGATTCACCTGTATTTACCATCAAGTTTTATTCAGTTTGTGTACCACCTCAAACAAATTTCTTGTTACTGCTCGTGTATCGAGTTGGTTAAAAGATGATGTTTTGGAAATTTTGGGGCTCTCCTAGTGACAGTAAAGTGGGCTCGGCGCTACCATGTTGGCTTTAATACTTTTCCCAACATCTGCAGATTTTAAAATATTTGAGGACAGGACAATGGTGGAAAAAGAACTTTCAAGCTAGTGGATGACACAGTAAAATATCAACTTCTATGCAATTGTAAAATCCTAGGATAACAAGTTATTTATTTCTTTCCATATTAAGACAAAATCGCGGTAGGAACTAGTTTTTTTCCTTTTTTTTGCTAGTAAGAAACTAGTTGCTAAATTATACTAGGAACCGAGTTGCTTAATATTGCTAGGGAAGAACATGGGTACTAAATCTTGTAACATCTTCGCTCTTTTGATATTCCTGTTATAAAGTAAAGAACTGAAGTTTCTATGTAGTTGATGCTGCCTTGTAACCTTCAAAAGTTATATATACACAGTACAAGAAATTCTTGATGATAAATAAATGAGATGGTGAAAATAATTAGGTTTAATTTGTTAGTAGTTGCTATAGTTACAAATAGAAGCAATGGATTTCCTTTGAATCTGCTTTCCTTAAGTATTTCATGCACTGTGTTTATTGGTTTCTTCAGAATGAGAATATTTTTGCACAGATTGGTTAGAATTACAGTAGGTTGTGTCTATCAACAAATTATTATGGTAGGTGTAGGTTGTGGCTATCTGATATCTTCCTTTGCAGGGTGGTAAGATACGTGCCAAACTTGTGGAATTGCTCCGTGGTGCAGATGGAGTATCCATTGTGGAGGGGACTGCTGGAGAAGGAGGAAAAGCAGCAGCACAGGGTGGCATGCGCAAGTAAGATTTAGATTGATTGTCATCTTAAATTCTTGAAGTGAAGGTTGTTCATCAGTTCAAACAGTAACTTGAGTGCTTCATATTTATCTCCTTGGGTAAACAGGAGTATATTTTGCCTAAATCCAGCTGGTGACACCCCATCATCAGCCAGATTGTTTGATGCAATTGTCAGCGGCTGCATTCCTATCATAGTCAGTGACGAACTAGAGCTTCCTTTTGAGGGGATTCTTGATTATCAGAAGGTATTAGTTACTTTGGCATTCTTATTTCAATCTCTATCGATCTCTTGAAGAAGTGTTAAAAAGGTGATTATAATTATCAAGCCAAATTAGGATATGGTAATGGCTCTCTTTTTGGAACATATTTTTTGATCCAGGCTTTGTGGAAACCCCTTCCCCATACCCTGTGGGATTACACTGGGTATGTTGTTGTTGCTTAATGGGAAGCCCATAATCGGAGATGTCAGTCAAGAAAGCTGCAATATCAATTCAAGGCCAGTTGTAACGTTGATGGTCTAAGAGGAAGTTACATCTGTCAATGTATAGTAGTTTTTGGTTGTCTATGAGGAAGTTACACATAATCAAGTTATTAGTTTACTGGGGAACATCAAGTTTCAGTGGAAAAATTGATATGTGATTGTTACTCATCCTCATCACTTTTCTAGCAACTACCTATTCCTCAAGTGCTGTATGACACGGATTTCTGTTTTTATTGTAATTGCATTGAAGCTGGAATTCATCTCTCTTTTCAATCATTATTACCAATGCCTCTACCCAACAAATTTCCTCCCTTCTCCTTAAAGGCGAGTGAATGTGGAGGGAAGGGAAGAAGAAATGAAATTGCATACTCTGTATCTCTTACTCTTGTTTTTCTTTGGCAGATTGCTCTGTTTGTCTCTTCTAGTGAGGCTTTGCAGCCAGGATGGCTTTTGTCATTTCTAAAAAGTGTTAGTGCAGCTCAAATTAAAGAGATGCAAGCAAACTTAGCTGAGGTACGCAGATCTTCTTAGGTTGAGATTTTGAAGTAGCAGTATCGTCATTTCATAAAATGTCTGGGACATAATTGCTTCATTTCTGTTTTTTGTTCTGTTAGTGATGTTTTGGTAAATTGTTGTTTCAGTGAGTTATACAAAACCCAGTTGATCTAACTTTTGAATCTTTTACTTATGAATGCAGTACGCAAGGCACTTTCTTTATTCTCATCCAGCTCAGCCGCTAGGTCCTGAAGACTTGGTCTGGAGAATGGTTCGACATTTACTTCTCTTTAGTTGGCTGTTATTTTTCTCTCTGCTATTGTGAACTGCTGTTTTTTTTCAAATTTTTTTGTGACGGTTGGATTTTGTAGTTCTAATTAACTAAATTTTTTCACGTATTGGTTTCCATTCCTATCATTTCTTCTTTCATGTTCATAGCTGATACTTTAGTATCTCTTTTATGCTTTTTGACGAAGGGGAAATATCTGGAAGGGCAAGAGAATGTTTTATATCTTTGTAGTCACTCTTACCAAATACGAGTCTCTTGTTTCTCTTCCCTTTGGACGGGTTGATTCATCTACAAGAGGCGATTCTGTGAATAGAATCCCTATACCTCTATGGCTATTGCTGTTTGTAATGAGAAAACAATGCTGAGGTGATCTAGTAGAACTCTGTGTGACCCCCCCAAATTTTGCAAACCAAAACTTGTCATCTCTTTATGGATCAAAAGTCCACTTTCTTTGAGGTCATTGCAAGGAAGAAGCTTGACCCCACCCGTGGGATTACACTGGGTATGTTGTTCTTTTTGTTGCAAGAAAGCAAGTGAAATTGGAGAAACTCAAATGGATTAACTTTAGGCTGAAAGCGCCATAATTTTTTTGAAATTCTTCACATTCGTTGCAGTAATTTGTTTGTGTTAAGATTTGTAGTGTTGGTCAATTTTACTGCTCGTTTTATTTCTTATCCTATAATTTGATTCTCCCGTGATGCTTTATTGCTAAATATTTATCAGTGCAATTGGTGGTAGTCAGCATCTTGTGATGATAATTTGCTTCAGTAATGCTGGTTCATCTTGATGAAAAGGGGTTATTAAATAGTTAAGGTTCTTTTTCTTGGTGTGTGTGTTTTTTTTTTTTGGGGGGGGGGGGGGGTCTTCATCTGTTTTTAATATTCCATCTGTAAGTGCAGCATGAGGTAATAGAGGCCTGAAATTTTGCTTCCCTTCATTTTCTGGTGATTCAACAGATGGCAGGAAAGCTGGTCAACATCAAGCTTCATACTCGGAGGTCACAACGGGTGGTGAAAGGATCCAGAAGTATGTGCACTTGTGAGTGCATACGTCCCAATGTCACAAGCCCAGGTTCATTGTCTTGATTGTAGATCACATATGTTTCTCTTTTTTGTCACTTAACAAAAATAAGTTTCTCTTTTTGTCTTATATTATTTTGCACTTCAACGTTTGATGCAGTTTTTATGAGACTTGTAAAAATGTGATTGTGTAAGCAAGAATGGAGTAATTTGATTTGTTATTCAAACTCGTGTCTAATTTTGTCTAAAGAATATTTAGTTAACTTGATGACAGAAACTCATTAACACGCAATTTGTATACATACCTTTAGTGGATTTCTGAAGAATCTTCAGTTTGTGATGGCTCATACCTCGAGATGTTGAGGTTGTTTTGAATTTTGCAAGGCATTAAATTGTTTTTATAGGAGTGGTGACATCTTGTGCCAATTTTTGTCCCGGTTCCTTTTATTAGAAACTTGGACATGATCGAATACGCGG
The DNA here is from genome assembly GCA_029844215.1 of Przewalskia tangutica. Taxonomy (NCBI): domain Eukaryota; kingdom Viridiplantae; phylum Streptophyta; class Magnoliopsida; order Solanales; family Solanaceae; genus Przewalskia; species Przewalskia tangutica. Next base: position 1,644,852 of record CM056732.1, read on the forward strand.
TAGTAATCAATTTATTGGTTTCCTCAATTTAAGCACGGATATTTATGTTTGCTATTATTATCGTACAGATCTTGGTCTTCTATTGGGAAATGTCAGGTAATGGATACAACTACTGAAGCCTTAAGATATTGAACTACTTGGTTAAATGTAAACCCAGGAGGGAAAAAGAAAAAATAAGAACATGAGTTGTATTTCTTAAACAGTATAGACATGTGATGCGAGATGGAGTGCACATGCTTTTTTTATTCCCCTAAAGTGTGTAGCGTGGGATGGTAGTAGTAGCAAAGGTGATGGGTGCAATGACTGCTGCGCAAGGCTGGCTGGGTATGGGACGTGCGAAGCACATATGATGATAATTTGGTTAGTAATTGTTTATTCATGAAATCATGATGATCGTGCTCGTGTTTTTGGATTGTTGCCTTTCCCATGTTGCATGAGCTGTGTCACTGGCAATTCTGTAGTTTCGTAGCAACAAGTCACCTCCCTCCCTATGTTTCAAGATACCATCATATTATATGATTTCTTCGTCCCCCCTCAAAGGAATCTCGGCTTTGTATTTGGACATATTTGAAGTCGTGTTGACTAGTGGGAGCCAGGAATTTGACGAAGGGGGTACAAATTTTCTCACTTGTGTAAGGATGTGAAAAATTAAATATACAACATACCCAGTGAAATCTCACGTGGGGATGTGAAAAAATAAAAAATATATACTCATAATAATAATATTTAACCTATATACACCCGGTAATTTTTCGACCAAGGGTGTGCATCTGCCCACCCTTCACCTAAGGTGGCTCCGTCCATGGATTGCACGGTCTGGTGTCCCGCGTCGAAGGAATTAGTTATTACCTTCTTATATTATCTTGACAAATTCTTACTTCATGAGTTAGTTTTCGGGTTAGAGTTATATTCATCGTGTTTTGATGTTTCCTATGGGGGGAAATAATGTTCAATTTTTTCATATTTGGTTGGTCAAAATATTTTTTAAAAATTCTTTAGGAAAACAAGTTTCTTTAAAATGAGTAAAATGTCTTTTCTAATGGGGTAGGGAAAATAAGTTCATACCTTATGACCACCCCACCCCCTGCCACCACTGAGCTTACAAATCCGCAAAATATGAAGTGCTGCTTAATTATGCCAACCATTAGTAGTTATTGAACACAATTACAATCGTAGACTAGTGAGTGTGAGCAGAGCAAAGAAATCTGGTGCTAGTTATTATCTTTTTGTCTTAATAACTAGCATCACCTTTATAGTTTCAACTACCAGTCCTTCCTGGATTTTGAACAAAAAGTTAAATCCAAAATAATAGCCACATGTTATTGGTTAACGTAAGTGAAGTCTAGTGGGTTAACTGGTAAGTTAGATAAAGCGACATATATACTGAAAGTAATGAAGCCACGATGGGAATTGTCAAGAATTAACCAAAATTGCGTATGTATAGACAACTAGTGATAAGCTCGAGCAGGCGCGAGAGGTGTAATGAAAGTGATTGGTGAAGTACAACCACCCCGACGCGAGTTCAATCAGGTGTGGTGACTTTCTTTGAAATATTACAAGGATGTTCTTTGGTTCGTCCCGTTGGTCCTCTCATGCAGAGAATCACACGCATATCCCACGATTTACATCCCACCTGGTCAGGGGCGGAGCTACATGGTAGCCGGGGGGACCCGGGCTCCCCCTCAAATTTTAATTTTTTTTAGTATACTACTAGTAATATTCATGATATTACAATAGAGTCCTCAATTTTTTGCTCCCATAGACCAAAAATCCTCAATTTTTCACTCCCCCTAGACCAAAATAGGCTCCCCTAGCCCGAACTCCCCCAGCCCGGAATCCTGGCTTCGCCCCTGCACCTGGCCAAGGGCATCTGGTGCAGGTAGGAGTTTCGTCTTCGGACTTTCCCCTCATCAAACATAACTAGTGATAATAGTAGTGAAAGTGTAAGCATAGAAAAAAAAATGTGATGACGTTTAGAGTGGGTATAGAGTTGTTGCCAGTCATTTTTTTTCCGCGTTGAAACACAATTAGAATATCATAAAAATTGGGCGACCATCGTGAAAGTAGACAGACGGTGATCGTGAAGTCCTCATGCGCCCCGCTAATTACGCGCTTTATGGCACTTTTGCAATTATAGTAGAACCCTAGGGGTGTTTTGTTTAATAGGGGCTTTTCTTCTTTGACTACCATATTGATTAAAGTTGACATTTTTTCTTACCTTTTGTTCATAATCTATAGATTCATTACGGGTTCCTTTGGTTCGCTAATTTGTATGAGAAAAATTATAGTGTGGAAGTTGTTTAGGCGAAAGAAATTGTTATGCAGTGATTACTGGATAATTTCTGTTTTTAAATAATGTAATCTCCTCATTGCTAACACACTAATACTTAATTCACATTGATCTGTCAATTAAATGTTGCATTAATTACGTGGCGATTGTTTTTTCTTTGCAGCCAATAATATCCTAAAATCAATTCGAATTTGAATCTTGACATGTCGATGGTTTTAATCGTATGCAAGAAAGTGAGAGTAGTATTAGGACGATCGATTTTCAGGGTTATATCTATCTTATACAAAATTTGACGTAAGACTTTCATTGCTCAAATATCACAATAAAACTGGTACGTGAATGAAATTAATAAGGGGAAAATAAATATAGTTATAGTTTGGTAAAAGGAAGTTCCTGATTACTCAATTTCTCAAAATTAAAGTGCATTTTAAAAAAATCAGTTGCATAATCATCAAATTAAGTTTTGTAAATTTTGCTAGTAGTATATCGTAGTAGAAGAAGTAATGCTCATCTATCAACCTATGACATCCAAACTTAAAACTTTTATGATTTAATTGAACTAATCTCCATACGGAAAGGGAAATTTGTCAATTATCTCCTAGTGGATGGTTTACTCATGTAAACCAATAAAAAAACGAGAAAAGAAATAGAAAATCTGATTTGCCCTTTTCCCACACCCCATTCGAAAAAATAAATCAAAATAGACTAAATATTTGCTTCTTCTTCCTTACCTACAAAATATATTTAAAAAATAAAATAGGTCCCGCGACACAGTCCAATGGCAAATGAGGGGTTTAAGTCTTAAGACGTTCTAGACAATGCAGCGTGAAAGTGGGATCATATGTGCTATCAATTGTCCGTTATCAAACCCTGATTATTGGAGCATATCCTACTAATTGTTGGGTTTTGATATTGGTGAATGGAAAATGATGGGATGAAAATTAAAGGGAATAAAACGCTCTTTTGTCCCACATCGAAAAAAGAGAAGGAAAGAGATGTGTATATATTACATTACACCTTCTCAGTTCTTAAAAAGGGTTGAGAGGCGAGACTCGCCGTCGTCGCCGCTCGCCGCTTTGGATTTGGATTTGGATTTGGATTTGTCAAAAGATCGATTGATTGATTAATTATTTAATTAAAAATAAATCCAAACGGCAATCCAAAAAATAAATCCAACAGAGTGCCCCACAATAAAACACGACCAGATATAACATGTGCTATAAGCAAGCTGAGTCGATTCACGAGTAATCCCAATCAAACTCATTGGATGGCAATGAAACGAGTCTTGAGATATTTACAACACACCCAAAACTATGCTTTGCATTATAATAAATATCCCGCAGTACTTGAGGGATATAGTGATGCAAATTGGATCTGAATGGCTCCGGAAATTCTTAGAATATATTCCATTCTGGCCCAAACCTTTGGCTCCTATATGTATACATTGTGACAGTCAAGCAGCAATAGGTAGGGCAGGGAGCGTAATGTATAACGGAAAATCTCGTCACATACGACGGAGACACAATACCGTTAGAAAACTCCTCTCTAGTGGCGTTATCACAATTGATTATGTAAAGTCAAGAGATAACGTGACAGATCCACTTACAAAAGGCTTATCTAGAGAGGGAGTTAGTAGATCATCAATGAGAATGGGGTTAAGGCCAAGGACAAGTCATCATGACGGTAACTCTACCTAGCAGACCGGAGATCCCAAGAGCTAGGTTCAAGGAGATCAAACAAAGTTGTGACTGACGGTTCAACATTGTCAAATAACTCAACCCATTCTCGGATGAAGACAATGTTCAGAAATAAGGATAAGACTTTATGGCTTGTTAATGAGTTAATAAAGCATTAAGGTTTTTTAATGGTTATCTAAATCTGACAATGTATGACCAATAATGTGGCTATAGGACCACATGTTTAGAAATCACCTATGTGAGTGTTAAGTGTAAGCCGCTTTAAACGGGAACAACAGTAAAAGTCCATTCTCTATGCACTCATGAGACCAGGCGGTGTTCATGGCTGAAACGAACACAACCGTGAGAACCATAAACGGTTGAGGGTTGATTGTGTGTCTTATGTTGTCTAGGTATACAACAAAGTTCGACGGTTCAAAGATATCAAATCTACCGATTGATCGAGTATATCTGATATAAGTTCACTACGAAAAGTTCAAAGGGAAACCTACTTATCCAGATGCAGTCAATTCTCGCTTGTATATCACACTCGTCTGTACATTCTTTATCTTATAACCATTCCCCATTCATATGGGGGATTGTTGAGTTTTGATATTGGTGAATGAGAAATAATGAGATGAAAATTAAAGGGAATAAAATGCTCTTTTGTCCCACATCGAAAAAGAGAAGGAAAGAGAGGTGTATATATTACATTACACTTTCTCTAGTTGCTAAAAGGGTTGAGAGGGCAAGGAACACTCGCGCCGTCGTCGTCGCTCGCTCGGCTCGGCTTTGGAGGATTTGAATTTGGATTTGGATTTGTCAAAAGATCGATTGATTGATAATCTTTTTGGACAAACGTTTTTTTAATTAATTAATTATTTAATTAAAAATAAATCCAAACGGATCAACCCAAGACCCGCGACCGACCCGACCCGTCCGGCTCTCCATCTCTTTTCGAATTTCCCTCCAAAATTAGGTGACTATTCTGAATGGTTGCAAACATTCAGAATCAGTACGTCCAAACCTATAATTTCATTTTTTTTTCAATTCTGAATTTCATTTTCAACTCGAAAATTTCATTCTGTGTGATATACTGTCGTTGAGTGGTTCGCTGCTACCGGAATTTGGAGTATTACTATTCTGGTAAGATAATCGTTCTATCCTGGGAGGCGATATTCCGTTAACCTCGAGTACTGTGAGGGGAATAATTTCCTTAAGGACACACTTTGAACTAAGTGAGCTCGATTATATTCTGAAATTATTTTCCAAAACAGATTCTGTTTTCGTTTATTGTTTCATGATCAATTTACTATTAAGTAATGTTTATATCGTGTAATCTATTTCACTAAGTAATTAACAGATTGTGTTGAAACATTATTTAACCATATACAGATTATTATACCAACACTAACTTCACTGAGTCACAGGACTAGTCTGACGAACATGGATATAAAAAAAATTAATAATAATAAAAATAAAAAAAGACAAAAACACGCCATTACAGAACATCTTGCAGTAAGAAAGACAGTGAAACTTTTCCCTGTTCTTCTTATTCCTTCTATTTATTTAAATCTATACACAGCGAAATTGAAGTGAAAAGATAAGAAAAAAAAAGCTTTAAATTAAAAGTGAATAGCCACATTCGAACAACAAGTTCATTTAATATTTCAAGCTAAAGGGTACGAAACTCCATTGTTGGTTTCTTGAAAAAGCTTCGAGCTTTTGGGCTGATAAATCCTCTAGCTCTACTATAAGCATAAGACAGTTGAAATAATTCATTACCCATTTTGAAAACATTTCAGATATAGCATTGGATTTGAAAGATCCATAAGCAAATCTGTTTCAAGTCTCAAAATCATGGCTTAGCATACTCTCATTGATAGGTACATTCTGCTGTCTCTATGTACTGTTCAAGTCTTATAAAGGTCTTTAGATCATTACATTTTATTGCTTGTCTGAGAGTCTTGCTGTTATTTTTTTTCCTGTTCTTTAGTAGTGATCAATGGTTGATGTTGTTTTTGTATTTTAGTTGCTAATTGTTATTCATGAGGTGGTGTATGGAGAGATCATTCGGATCTGTTCATCTTGATCTCATTAATCTGTTTATATGGATGTGATTTTTGCTTGTTTCGTAGCTTCTTGTGTAGAATTGACTTGAAATTTGACTTCATTTGAACTTCATGTCCAAATTGTGCATCTTTCTTTAAGTTGCAAGCTTTTATATGATTTTCATTCAAGCCAAGTTTGTGGAGAAAAAAAGCCAAGTATTTGTAAACTAGTCTACCAATAATTCAAGGTCAAAGCTTTTTCTCATCATTAGCATAGTATTTCTTTTCAAGTATGCTTATTAAATTATGATCTCCAGATATATACATCTTACTATTTAGTTGTTTTCCCCTCAGACTAGAAGGACAATGATAGAAAATGTTGATAATGATATTTACATATGAATTTCAAACTTTGAACCGCGTAATGTTTTCTTTCTTCAGGATCTCGGTTTAAATCTGAATTAGTCTTTGGAAATGGCTTCAAAATCATTCAAAGCTAGTAGATCATCACTGTCGAATTCCTCGGATATGAATGATCCGCAGCACAGGAAACCTCCACTTCCTCCACATGTGACTTTCCAACGGCGGACTTCATCAGGGCGATATGTGAACTACTCAAGGGATGATCTTGATAGTGAACTTAGCAGCAGTGACTATATGAACTATATGGTACATCTCCCTCCGACGCCTGACAATCAGCCCATGGATTCTATTTCCCAGAAAGTTGAAGAGCAGTACGTGTCCAGTTCACTGTTCACGGGTGGTTTTAATTCTGTTACACGCGCTCATCTTATGGACAAGGTGATTGAATCAGAGGCAAATCATCCCCAAATGGCGGGTGCAAAAGGGTCGTCGTGTGCTATCCCTGGATGTGATGCTAAGGTGATGAGTGATGAAAGGGGAATTGATATTGTTCCATGTGAATGTGATTTCAAGATATGCAGAGACTGTTACCTGGATGCTGTCAAAACTGGTGATGGTATATGCCCGGGGTGTAAGGAGCAATATAGAGTCACTGACTGGGAGGAAGCGGCTAATGGAAACGGCGATCGTCCGCTTCCTCTCCCTGCACCAGCTGGGATGTCAAGGATGGGGAGAAGGTTGTCAATTATGAAATCAACTAAGTCGGTATTGGTTAGGAGCCATACTGCAGATTTTGATCACAACCGCTGGCTGTTTGAAACAAAGGGCACATATGGGTATGGAAACGCTATATGGCCAAAAGAAGGTGGATTTGCAAATGGAAAAGATAATGACGATATTATGGAGCCTACTGAACTGATGAACAAACCATGGAGGCCACTTACGCGCAAATTGAAAATTCCTGCTGCTATCCTAAGTCCTTATAGGTAAGACGTCCTCCCCCCTCCCTTTTACTCTTCAGATCATGTTTTAATTTTTATACTAATAACTGTAAGCTCTACTTAATCACCCTTTTCTGGGGTCTGAAGAATAACTAGCAGCTCGTTTGCTCTTCTGCTTTTGCTTCATTTGTCCCTGACACGTAGTTTTTCCATTGACCTCAGCTACCATTTACCTGATTATTTCCTTGTTTCTCCGCCAAATTTAAATGAATTTATTTTTCTCCTAACATATGCTATATGTGTTTCAGAACTATGTCAGTCTTGAATGAGAAAAAGCTAGAAAATTGGAAAAAGAATTCGTTTATTCGTTTGCTATTACTTGAACCATTCAAATGTTACATCTTTCAATGAACTATTACTTTACAAGGAAAATCTATCACTGCTATCTTTATATTTTTTTAGTTGTTGTAAGATATAAAATGAAAAAGGAAAATCTGAATACATTTCTTTTTCTCCTCACCTGAATAGTGCTATCACTATTGTTCTAGTGTTTACAGTGAAATCCCTGACATGCTCTTTCTTTTCTATTCAGACTTTTGGTTGTTGTTCGGTTTGTTGTACTTGGACTTTTCTTGGCATGGAGGATAAATCATCCGAACAATGATGCTGTTTGGTTGTGGGGGATGTCTGTGGTTTGTGAAATATGGTTTGCTTTCTCTTGGATTCTTGATCAATTGCCCAAGCTTTGCCCTATCAACCGTGCTACTGATCTTGGTGTGTTGAAAGAGAAATTTGAATCACCTAGCCCAGGCAATCCTACTGGGAGATCTGATCTCCCTGGTGTTGATATGTTTGTCTCTACGGCTGATCCAGAGAAGGAACCCCCTCTTGTGACTGCTAATACTATATTGTCCATTCTAGCTGCAGATTATCCCGTAGAAAAGCTTGCTTGCTATGTTTCTGATGATGGAGGGGCTCTTTTGACTTTTGAGGCAATGGCAGAAGCTGCAAGTTTTGCTAATATATGGGTACCCTTTTGTCGTAAACATAAGATTGAACCTAGAAATCCAGAAAGTTACTTCCATTTAAAGAAGGATCCTTACAAGAACAAGGTAAAGCAAGACTTTGTTAAGGATCGTAGGCGGGCAAAGCGTGAGTATGATGAGTTTAAGGTCCGTATTAATAGCTTGCCGGAATCCATTCGCCGTAGGTCTGACGCTTATCATGCAAGAGAAGAAATTAAGGCCATGAAGCAACAGAGGCAGAAGACTGATGATGAACCTGTAGAGAATGTTAAGATCCCTAAAGCTACTTGGATGGCAGATGGAACCCATTGGCCTGGGACATGGTTGAATCCTGGACCTGAGCATTCCAAGGGTGATCATGCTGGAATAATACAGGTAATATTCTTTGGGCTAATTACCTTTTTGGACCGCTCAAAAAAATAATAGCCGGCAAATGTATATATAATGTGTATCAAGTACAAAATATACATACTGTTTACACAAATATACATATAATATACATAATAAGTGTATAGGTTTTGGTATATTGGTCCGTAATTAATTTCACCAACGGGCCAATAATGAAAACAGACCTACTCTTTAAGTCTCTACTCTAAATTCCTTGGAATTTCACCTACAATCAAGTGAGATTTTTGTAGCTATTAATGTGATCAAATATGCAGGTGATGTTAAAACCGCCAAGTGATGATCCACTGCATGGTAACAGTGAGGATGGGGCTCTTGACCTGACTGATGTTGATATCCGTCTTCCCATGCTTGTTTATGTTTCCCGTGAAAAGCGCCCTGGCTATGATCACAACAAGAAAGCAGGCGCTATGAATGCCCTGGTTCGAGCATCTGCCATCATGTCCAATGGTGCATTCATTCTTAACCTTGATTGTGACCATTACATTTACAACTCCCAGGCTATCAGGGAAGGTATGTGTTTCATGATGGATAGGGGAGGGGATCGTCTTTGCTATGTTCAGTTCCCTCAGAGGTTTGAGGGCATTGACCCATCTGATAGGTATGCCAATCGCAATACTGTCTTTTTTGATGGCAACATGAGGGCCCTTGATGGGCTACAGGGTCCAATGTATGTCGGAACTGGATGTCTCTTTCGAAGGGTAGCCCTTTATGGTTTTGACCCTCCTCGCTCCAAGGAGCACCCGTCCGGTTGCTGTAACTGCTGCTTCGGTCGCAAAAAGAAGCATGTCAATATATCATCAGAAGAGCACCGGGCCTTGCAACGAGGTGATTCTGACGATGAAGAAATGAACAACCTCTCACTGGCTCCTAAGGCTTTTGGGAACTCAGCAGTTCTTATTGATTCAATCCCGGTAGCGGAGTTCCAAGGTCGTCCTTTGGCAGACCACCCAGCTGTGAAGAATGGACGCCCCCCTGGTGCTTTGACCATTCCTCGAGAGCATCTTGATGCATCAACTGTTGCAGAGGCCATCAGTGTCATCTCCTGCTGGTACGAGGAAAAGACAGAGTGGGGACAACGTGTCGGATGGATTTATGGTTCGGTTACTGAAGATGTTGTGACTGGATACAGGATGCATAACAGGGGTTGGAAGTCAGTTTATTGTGTTACCAAACGTGATGCATTCCGCGGGACTGCCCCTATTAATCTCACTGATAGGCTCCATCAGGTCCTTCGATGGGCTACTGGTTCAGTTGAAATCTTCTTCTCCCGCAACAATGCCCTTTTCTCAAGCTCAAAAATGAAATTCTTACAAAAAATTGCTTACCTCAATGTTGGAATCTATCCCTTCACATCAATCTTCTTAATCGTCTACTGCTTCCTTCCAGCACTATCCCTCTTCTCCGGTCAGTTCATTGTCCAAACACTCAATGTCACCTTCCTTGTGTACCTCCTGATTATTACAGTCACCCTCTGCATGCTTGCGGTTCTCGAGGTCAAGTGGTCAGGTATCGAGTTGGAGGAGTGGTGGAGAAATGAACAGTTCTGGCTGATTGGAGGGACGAGTGCTCACTTGGCTGCTGTTCTTCAGGGGCTCCTAAAAGTTGTTGCTGGGATTGAAATTTCTTTCACCTTGACGTCAAAATCAGCTGGTGATGAGGAAGACGATGACTTTGCTGATCTCTATATCGTTAAGTGGACATCCCTCATGATTCCACCAATTACAATCATGATGGTGAACTTGATAGCAATAGCAGTTGGTTTTAGCAGGACAATATATAGTGTTATACCACAATGGAGCCGTTTACTAGGGGGTGTATTCTTCAGTTTTTGGGTTTTGGCACATCTCTATCCCTTCGCAAAAGGGCTTATGGGAAGAAGAGGCAGGACACCCACCATTGTCTTTGTATGGTCCGGACTTATTGCCATCACCATATCCCTTCTTTGGGTGGCAATTAATCCTCCAGCAGGCAATACCCAAATTGGAGGATCATTCCAGTTCCCGTGATCAGCTTCCCTTCCTCGGAAGTTTTCTCCTTGTGGCAAAAAGTGCTGGTATGTTTGATTCATCGCATATAAAATGGAATTATATTTTTTCAGCTCACCAATGAAATTGGTGATTCACTAGCTGCTCAACTATTTTTAGCCTAGTGGAAGCAGAACTAAGCAAGTTTAGTTGAGTTGGACTTGGATAGAGGAAACACAGCATTTTTAATATCATCTCGGACTGGAATTATCATTCATTTAATTGTTTGATTTAAACCAATCATTGATGTTAAGGATTTGCAATAGACATTTTGGTCATTGAAGTGTCCTCTTCACTTCTTTCTTCTGTTAATCATGGAAACTGAATCTGTTTTTGTATCATATTGAGACTGGAGCAAAATTGACTCTAGATTCCAAAGTAATATCAGAAACTTTATTTTTTCTCGAAACTATGAAATCTTTTTCCATCTTTTTCTCCCCTTTGAGAGCTTGAATCATGTGATATTGTTCATTTATCTTATTTTGGATATGGTAGAAAGAACTTAAGTTCTTCAATTTCCTTAACTACCGAGAAATTAGGGAACAAAATGAATATATTAAACGATCTCAAAACCAAAAAGATTGTCATTCATGCAGGCGGACTGTGGTAAAGTTGTTGGAGCAGCAAATTGCTTGTTTTATCCAACTTCCCATCTAAAAAGTAACAACAACAACATCAACAGGGCAGTCCGGTGCACTAAGCTCCCGCTATGCGAGGGGTCTGGGGAAGAGCCGAACCACAATGGTCTATTATACAGCCTTACCTTGCATTTCTGCAAGAGGTTGTTTCCACGGCTTAAACCCGTGACCTCCTTCACGCCACGACAATAACTTTACCGGTTAATCCAAGGTTTCCCTTCAACAACAACATCAACAAACCCAATGTAATCCCACAAGTGGGGTCTAGGTAGAGTAGAGTGTACACAAACCTTACTCCTATCTTGGGAGATAGAGAGGTTGTTTCCACGTAACATCATCAAATTCTCCTCCTTAAAAAGTACAACACCTAATATTTTTATTATCCAGGACAAACATATCATCAAATTCTCCTCCTCAAAGAATCCAAAGTCATATCAACTCATTGACATACCATCTTCAAAACCTGACCTTGTATGTAAGGTGAATAATTCTGGTAGAAGACATTTCTTTCTCAACAATGCTAGAATAGTTAGTCCCAATATCTGTACTAGAGCCAGTTCTATCAAATGCCATGGCATTGATCATGTCCTGGAACCTACCACCTTGTCATCTGATCATCCTAACTGTACACCTTCCCCTGTTCCTTCTCGTTGTCCCAATGTCGCAATACCACCGTTTATGATGGCAGCTCCTCCACCTGTGATGTCACCACCATCCCCGGTGGGCCAGTAAGGAGTGGAACCTTGGACCCTCTGATGCTCTGTCCATACAGCTGTTAAGAAATGCAGCAAAATTGTGGTGATGTCTCTGTTGCTGCTGGTTGGCAGGGTCCATCTGTTGCGTTAATTTTGCTGCTGATGGTTACTAAATTTGTTCTTTGTAATATTAAAGTCACAAAACTAGTATTTGCAATATTAAAGTCACAAATTAGTTTTTTTAATAGTAAAGGTACTAAACTATGTGTTAAAAAGGACACTCGGACTAAGCTCCTGATGTGCTTGGGGTCCCCGGAAGGCCGGATCACAGGGTCTATACGCATTCTTACCCTGAACCCGTGACATACGAATCACATGACAACAATCGGAAAGTCAAACTCCCGGCCCCAAAAGATGACGTATCATTGAGGCGTCATTATTTTGCCACTGTGTACATGCCCATGTGAGAAAAATATCACAAAAATCTAGGGATGGCCAGTGGGCCGGGCCGACCCGGTCCCGTCCCGGCCCCGATTAAATTTAAAAAAAAAATATTAGCGGGTCCGGGACTCGAACCGGGACGGGACATGGTATGGTCCCGCCCGACCCGGTTCCGCTAGGACCCGTCCCGTCCCGGTCCCGACCCAGTCCCGTCCCGCCATTTGCCAAAAATAGTCGTCGACTCGTCGACTAATCGCCCATCGGGGCAGATCGGGGCGGGACACGGTATCGCCCGCCAAGACGGTCCCCACTCGCCCGCCCCTCCTCTCCGTCCCGACCCTGTCCCGACCCCGCCTATCCCGATTCCGGTGGGCCCGACCCGGCCCACTGGCCAGCCCTACAAAAATCCACCTTATCATAACTTATATAAACAATTATGTAAACATAAAATTTAAAAGAAAGAAAAAAGGAAAAAGGAGGGGAAGCAAATTATATATACAAAGTAGAATTTTTATTTGTTCAACTTCGTCGAGAATCAAAACTGTCAATGCCTTCGATTTGCCAAAGTACTATTAAAGCGCAGCTGGAATCTAATGCCATTGCCAAAAAAACTCTTAATGGAATTTCAGCAACAAAAAAAAAACGTGTGGCATGTATACAGTGGCAAAATGATGATGGGTCAGGGTCGTTTTTGGACCCGTGCGAGATGTCTCACCGACAGGCCTCGAAAAATAAAAAGTTTAGGTTCTTTTTTCATTTTTATTGAACAAGATTAGCTAATTTCATCAGAAAGTTTCATAATTCGAAGATCTTAGCCCAATTAAAGGCCCACTTTTACGAATTAAAACAAGACCCCAAAATTTTTGAGACGGTCCTGGATGAGGCGATGACATTTCATTTTCTTGCACTGTAAATTTGATTTTTCGATGATTTGTATTTTCCCACAATTTATATATATTTAATGGCTTTAGTGTACAAAACTAGCTTTGTGACTTTATTGTCACAAATAGTTAGTGTATGACTTTACTGTTATAAAAATTAAGTTTTGACTTTAGTGTTGCATAAATTTAGTGACCATCAATGAAATTAACCCTTCATCCGTTTGATGAGAAATTGGTCTGCTAACTGAAACTAAGAATGTGATTAAAGATGTGCTTGTGGGTTATTGCTAACAGTATTTGATTTCTGGTCTACAAGATTTGTTTGTTTAAACACACCTTGTTATTGTTAATCATGGTTAGTTATAATATATATATCAATATAGTATCGACCGTAAATAAAGTTCTTTTGCTATATAAAAGAGGGAAGATATCAATGAGAATTGGCTCATATTCGACTAGACTTGAATTTATATTCATCCGTGATAAAGTATACTGTGATATTACACGATATACACGACATATACAATGTCTTGTGTATATCGTGTATATCACAGAAACACAAGAAGAATATGACACGGTTTTGACCAACATGTTGTTGTATTTAATTAGCATTGTACACTTACCATAATTGAATAATTATTGTACAAGTAGAATAAGGTTTTGGGAGTAGAGTAGGAATATGATTTTCATATTATGAAAATTGTATATATATACTCATTCATTAATGAAAATAATGAAGAAATTATTTATTTCATGGTATCAGAAGTCTAGGTTTTACTTCTCAATTTTCCTCTCTTCTGATGCCTCGATTTCCGTGTCAATTCTCAGAATATGTGCACTTCTTCCTCCTCTCTTCCCAAATTTTCTTTCCAGTCCCTAAATCACCTATTGTTCTTTCATTATATCTGCATCAAAGAACACGTTTCATCCTGCCCTGACTACTTCCAACATCAAGAACCATATCCCTATTGTTCTTGAGATAGAAAATGTTCAGTATATGACGTGGGCAGAATTGTTCAAAATTCACGCACTCTCTCATCAAGTCCTCCATCACATAATTTCTCTGGAACCTGACATAACTAATGTACCTACCCCTGAGGAAAATCTTCAGTTATGGATAACCCTTGATGCTATTGTCCTTCAGTGAATTTACTCTACTATTTCTACCGACCTTTTACAGACGATCATTGAAACAAGACATTACGATTATGGCTACCTGGAATAGATTGTGTGATATATTTTAGGATAACAAATATTCTCGAGTTGTCACTCTTGAGCAAGAGTTTTCACAAGTCAGCATGGGCAATTTTCTGAATGTTTCGGCTTATTGTAAACGACTCAAGGAATTGGCAGATCAACTCCGTAACTTTGGAGCGCCTGTTACCAATAATTGTCTTGTTCTACAAATGGTTGCAGGCCTATCTGAGGCCCATATTGGCGTTGGGACTCTACTCCGTCAAAGTAATCAACTTCCACCTTTTTATCAAACACGTTCGATGCTCACGTTAGAAGAAGCCGACTTGGCTAAGAAGGCGGCTACCGGCGCGAGTTCCGTGGCAATTATGACTACGTCTGATAACTCTGATGATTTTGTTGACAATTCCTACAAATATTACAACAACGGTGGCAGCAAGAAGGGTCAAAACCATAAGAATAATGGCAAATCGTGGCGCGACAAGCGTGGGCGCATTTTAACAATAAGAACGCCAGCGGTGGCCTCGAGTGCGGGCCCCAACCCCGGTCTCGCCGCCGACATTGGGCCTGGACTAGTAGCCAATGGCCCAGTCCAGCCTACTGCCCGCCCAATTATTTTCGGAGAAATTGGGCCCCGGTCCAACCCAATAAGAGGCCCCATTTTTCAGGCCCTTACGGTTACACCCAGCAGCGCTCTGGGTCGGATCAACAAGCCGGTGTGCTCCGGACGTGAATTGGTACATGGACACCGGAGCCACTTCTCACATGACGTCCGATCAAGAGTATTCTCTCATCTTATTTCAATTTGAGCAAAAATCATGGCATTATTGATGGTAATGACAACTCAATTCCAATTTGTGGTTACGGTAGTACAACTTTGTATCCCTCACATCCACCTATTGTCTTGAAAAATACCCTTTCATGCCTCTAACTTAATTAAAAATTTGGTGTCTGTTCGCAAATTCACCACTGATAATTGGGGTTTTGTTAATTTTGATCCATTTGGATTTTCTGTGAAGAATTTCAAAACGGGGATACCTCTCATGAGATGCAACAGTATGGGCGATCTTTATCCTATAACAACCACCATCACCACTTCCTCGAGTCAAGCCATGTCATCGACATTTGCTACTCTAGCTCCTTCCTTGTGGCATGCACGTTTTGATCATCCTGAGTCGTCAATTATTTCTTCCTTGCATAAAAATAATTTTATTTCTAGTAAGGGTATGCGTAGTACTGCAATTTATCATTCATGTCTGTTAGGAAAATATGTTAGATTATCATTTGTAGCCTCTACTTTTCGTACTTTGATGCCTTTTGACATTATTCATAGCGATTTATGGACTTATCCAGTTCTAAATTCTTTGGGACATCGTTATTATGTTCTATTTTTAGATGACTATTCTAATTCTTATGGACTTTCCCGTTAGCGACAAAATCTCAAGTTTTTTCTACATTCTTAAAATTTAGAACATTCATCCGGACCTAATTCGAATGAGAAATAAAAAATATTTAATGTGATAATGGAAAAGAATATGATAATGGGCTGTTTCAGGAATTTTGTGATGCTAATGACATAATTTTTCGTTTCTTTTGTCCTCATACGTCCTCACAAAATGGGAAAGCCGAATAAAAAATTCGTACCATTAATAATATTGTCCGAACTTTATCGGCCGATGCATCTATACCTCCTTCATTTTGGCATCATGCTCTACAAATGACTACTTATCTCCTTAACATACTTCCTACTAAAGGATTAACATTTAAATCTCCCCTCAAAATTCTCTATAATAAAGATCCTTCATATTCTTACCTTAGGATCTTTGGGTGTTTATGTTATCCACTATTTCCGTCAACTACAATAAACAAACTTCAAGTCCGTTCTACCGCTTGTGTGCTTTTGAGTTATCCATCAAATCATCGTGGTTACAAGTATTTTGATTTATCATCTAATAAAATCATAATCAGTCATCGTGTTATTTTTTATGAAATTCAATTTCCGTTTACCAAAGTGTGTAGTCCTGTGCCTAGTTCGTATAATTTCTTAGATGACAGGGTCCCATCATATATTATACATCATTTGTTGGAGCAATACCATACATGACCCGCTGAGCAGCCATCTGGCGCCCACAATCGTCCCAACCCACTTCACACTGCCTTCTTTAGGATCGCCGGTGGGCCGATCGCCCATTCCCATCCACCAGTTCCTGTTTCTCGCGTTGGGCAGCCAGACTCCACTGGCGATCGTCACACCGATCAGAATTTTACACAAAATAAACCAATTTCTAACTCGAGTCAAGGGCATGTTACTCGTAGTCAAAATGAGGTGTTTTTGTTACACCTCCTAAGTTTAAGGCGATAATCAGAGAATGTAATTAAGGAAATAAAATTCGAATATTGGATATAAACTATATTTACATATTCTAATAAGGAAATTAGTATACAAAAGGATGTGATTCCGAATTTTTTTTTGTTACAACGAGCGTGACGATGGAAGTTGAAAACGATAGTTATATATATTCCCGTTATGGATTAGTAACGTATTATATAAGTTATGACAACAAGGATACGAGACCTTATGAAATTTTCGGGAGTTAAAAAGAAGTGGGACCTAAGATTAATAAATTGTGAGAATTGGACCAAATTGAACTTATAATTTTCAGATTTGCCCTTAAACTTTATAAACCTTTCAACTTCTAATCTCCCATTTCACTTTCAAATCCACACACTCCCTCACTTCTCTCTCCCTCACCCCAGCCGAAAACACCCATATTCCTTAGCCAAAATTGAAGCTCTCATCTCCTTCTCCTTAGATTAAGTTTTCTACAAATTTCTAAGCCAAGTTTAGCCTCCAAAACGGTGGGCATTATGCCACTGCTTGCCGAAAATATTAGCCCAGAAATTTCCAGATTTTTAGATGAAGTTTTGAAAGAGAAACATGTAAGAATGATGGATTAAATTTGTGGAATACATGCATGTCATTGGAGTTGAAGAAATGGTGAAAATGGTGTAAAAATGGGAGCAATTGGACCGAGAGCTTAAGGATTGTTTTGGCTTAAAACTTTAGGTAAGAATTCTTCTTTTCATAGAGTATTTGGAAAATTACGTGATGTTGTAGTTAAGGGATGTTAAATAGGAATTGGAAATAAGAGATTGCATGTGATTGTTGTTGATGTTGTTGAGCCAATTGGAATGGTAATTAACGATTTTGGGCTATGTTTGTATACATTGGCTTTGATTGTTGTGTTGTCATTATTATCACTAATTGCATGTTGAAAATTGGAAGAAAACCTTGATGTTTAAGTTATAATTGGTTATATGGAAGTGTTGAAACATGAATTGGACTTTAATGAATTAGAAGAAGAGTTTTGGGTATTGTTGGCCGAGACTTGTAGGAATTGTTGGACATCGTTGTGTTGTATTTTAGGGACTGTTTTGTTGATGTTATAATGCTGCAATTATAAGCTATGTATATGCATATACATTGGTGTAATTGTGGATATATGTTCTAAAGGAATTAAGGTATAAAAGGTGTAGAAAAGTTTCACATTCCACTCTCGTTATTGTTAAAGTGTGTGTTGTTTTAACATGATTAAGGGGTTGGGTTAACATGATAAATAGGTGTATTAGTCACATTGGTTGTTGTTTTGGTTATAATCCATGAATGAACAGAGAAAGAATGTATAAGGATGGTATATGTCGAGTATATGAAACTATTTTAGTATACCCTTGATTCGTGCTTGGTTATTGGTGTTGTTGGCTTTGTTTGTGGATTGTGGATGCGTGTATAGATAGGGGAAGTGCTGCCCGAATTTTTATAGAAAAGAGAGTTGTCATTCAATATAACTTACGTTAGAAATCATAGAGTTGACGGTCGTGTTATCATTGTTATAGGTTGACGTACTAGTTGAGACGAATCCTAATTATCAAGTCGGAATAGACGAGACGTATTCTAATATTGAGTTGGTTAGTTCGACTAAAAGGTATGTAAAACTATTCTTTCTTTCTTTTGGCATGATTTATATAAATGAGTGTACGATGGACGTACATAATTCTATTGAATCCAAATTTTTAAAGATATACGATATGAAAGTGCCTTGATTTTCTAAAGTAAAAGTTATTCTATTTTATTCCATCGAGAGTTAAATGATGATCTAATTCGCATAAAGTTACTCATGATATTCTATTCGTGAGGAGATGACTATATGATTTCACTGAGTCTCATGATGGGTCGGGATACGTTATATGTACATATATGATGATGATGAGCTCACCGAGTCCCGAAATGGGTCGGGATACGTTATACGGACAGGTATTCATGATTATAATGATTCCACCGAGTCCCTCACTAGAGGGCCGGAACACGTTATATTGATGATTACATCGAGTCCCTCACTAGAGGGCCGAGATACGTTATGTATACAGACATGATGATTCTATGGACATGCACACATGATTTTGATATGACTCTCATTTTTTATAAGGCACAATTGACTCTCATTTCTATATGGCACAGTTGTATTGGTATTTTGATTATTACACATGTCTCATGTTATCTTGGCCAGTTATGATCTCATTCTGATGCCATGTTTTACATACTCGACATTATTTTATCGACCCGCTTTTTCCGGTGGTTTGCGTTTACGTACGCAGTCTGAGTACCAGTTTGGTGATCCTCCATTCTAGAATTTCATGTTCAGTTGTTGAGAGAGCTCCATTGATCCGGAGCTTAGTCATTTCGGTACAGAACCTGATTTTTGACTTATGAATATTTAGGGTCTCGACGGGGCCCTGTCCCGTCGTATGTCATTATCGTACTCTTAGAGGTCTGTAGACATGTGTGGGTGTTAGACGTATTTTGGACTTAAGTGGATTGTATATATATATATATATATATATATATATATATGTCTTGGTCAGCTGTACTATTGTTATACTTTATTTTGGGATGTTCTCGTATATAGCGGCAGCCTTGTCGGCTCGCCTATTTTGTTACGTGAATTGTTGTGACTCCTCAGGAGACAGGTCTATTCTGATAAATATATACGGTGTTATGAGACATCAGCTTATTTTCACGAGATTTTTATATTGTTTGGTATCAGTCAGATTATACGTGACATGTCAGTTTAAAGGTGTCCAATTAGGGCATCGGGTCGCGGCCCGTCAGGTCGGGTCGTGACAATTTTAAACCAAAAATATATTTTAATCATAATTCTAATATTTTTAAATCCCCACTAACCCGTAATCCAGTGTCTGCATTAAATGATCTGAATTGGAAATTGGCAAGGAATGTCGAATATAATGTTCTTATTAAAAATAAGATGTGGGAGTTGGTGCCTCGTTCTTCTAGTGTTAATATTATTCAGTCTATGTGTATTTTTACTCATAAGATAATTCTGACAGTTCTTTTGTGAGACATAAGGTTCGTCTTGTAGGTGATGGTAAAACTCAACAGGTTGGCGTGGACTGTGGAAAGACATTCAGTCCGGTTATTAAACCAGCTACCATTCGCACTGTTCTCAGTTTAGCTCTCTCAAAATCTTGGCACAATCATGAGTTAGATGTGAATAATTCTTTCTTGCATTGTGATTCTAAGGAGACAATCTACATGCATCAGTCGTTGGGTTTTAAAGACCCCAATTATCCTAATCACGTCTATTTATTGAAAAAGTCCTTATATGAACTTAAGCAAACCCCACGAGCTTGGTATAAATAATTTGCAGACTATGTATCTACTACCTAATAAACCAAACCCATTATATAGCATTTTAAGGTCGTCTTCACATTTCAATAAAAAAACATCCACATTGACCATATAGAACAAAAAAAGTGCAAAAATTAAATAAGCAAAATTGCTCTCATAGAAATATATTAATTTTTCACCATAATATTATGGTTGACATTAAAATTAATAAGAAGTGAAATTTTTCTGTCTATATATCAAGACTTGCAGCAACAAGTGAATATCCCAGAGCTGTCTCTAACGCAAGAGCCATCATTAAACAGTCTTTGTATGCAAAATACCAAACACTCTTTGTTGAAAAATGTTTTCGTGCATTGATCATAGCAAAATGAACTCAATGTTTTTTTATCTGTCCATTCAAACACAAAAAACAAACAATTAATTTTTCTAAATCACTATTCAAAATACAATAAATCAGTAATAAAATGTTAGAAAAGGAGCAAGATGAATGGAAAAAGTATTACCAAAATTCCTTGCAACAACCAAACCAATAATAGCTAGAAATACCAAGAGAAGACATGAACATGACTTGTAGGAAGCCATGGGAGAGATTTTAATTTATATTTGCTTAATGTTAAATTCTGGTTAGTATTTATAGTTCTCTGTGACAGTTTTAAATGGAATATATATAGAGAATCCATCTTTAATAGGAAAATTATATATTACATATCTAAATTTATTAATTTATGTAATAAGTTTCCAAATAAAAGAGATCTCTACATTATTACAAACATATATACACCATCATACAGAGGTGGCAAATTGCAGTTATTAAGTCCCTGGAATTACTTGGGAGCGATCTGCCACCCTGGAACCAACTGAGCTACACCCATGCGGGTTAGTCCCTGGAATTAAATATATTTACAATAAATTAATTTCGCCGACCGCCCACTGCTCCTCGACAACAACGTCCTCCACACCGGCCGCTACTATTTCGCTGACGGCTTTTTCCGGCAGTCTCCACCGGCCTTCCCCTTTTCCCTTTTTTTCTTCTCTTGATTTGTTTTTGCAGGTACCACCAGATCTGTCACGACGTACATTCGGTTTCTATCTCTCCGTTCTTTCGCTTAGCATCCGGGTACAAAAGTTTTCCGGCAGCGAATAGTGGCTTCCGGCAGGGAACAATGATTTTAAGCAGTGAACAGTGTTTTCCGGTGTGTGAACAATAATTTTCGGCTTGTGAACATATTCTATCAGCATGGAGTTGGTACATCCAGTTGCCCGTACTCAATATTTGTTCTTATCCTTGTAATTAATTTATGCGTGTTGCGATTTATTGGATCTTGACTTTACATTATTTGTCCTTTGTTTTATTATTCTGGTCTGTAGTAGCCTGACTACCGCTAGATTCTTGCTAACTTGTGCTTTAGTATTGGTTTCTGTGTGTGTTAGCGTTAACCTTTGACTAATTTTTTTTTTGCTCTAGTGGTTTTGGTGAATGATGATAGACTAGGATCATATCTCGGTCGGGGACGGGCGAGGGCGAGGGTTAGGGGGTAAGTGGGGTAAGGGAGATGCTAGGCTGAGAATAGGGTTTTGAAACATTGAGATTTTAACGGGGAAGTATATAGAGCTAGTTAAGATTCTTAAGAAGAGGAGGATTAATATAGCCCGTGTCTAGCAGACCTAAGGCTAATGATGTGGATGGGTTTTTCCATTAATGAGTGTGATAAATGTGTTTACATGAAAGGTAATTTTGACTCGTTCGTCATAATATGTCTTTGCGTAGATAACATGTTGATCACATGAAGATCCTAGAGACTAAGGATATGGGTATTGCAGATGACTTCTTAGGAATTGAGATTTCTAAGACATCTAACGACTGGTCTAATTCCAAACTCATCTGTGAGGTGTTTGACAGTCTCGTTGAAGTCACCAATGGATATGAATCATAGAATTGATTGAAATCATGGTGCACCCATATACCAGGAGAGATATGTGTAGGTCACATGTAGTTCAATGTATTTTACACACTACAAATAACCTGGTGTCGGCTCATAAAAGTAGAACGAAGGTTCACTCGTGATTCTGGAAATGATCGATGGAAGGTGTTAAATCGGATATGACGATATTTGAAATGTTCGCTTATCTACGGATTATGGTATTCTGGATGTCCAGCGGTTCTGGGAGAACACAATGATGCAAACTAGAAATCAGACTTGAAGAACACCAAATCCACAAGTGGATGTGTGTGGTGTGTCCTTGAAAATCCTCTAAGCAAACTTGTGTCGGCCGATTCATGATGGAATCGGAGTTTATCGCTTTGGATAAAGCATGAAAAGAAGCTGAGTAACTTCACGACTTCTTAGAGGATGTCCCTTATTGGGAGAAACTCATGCCTTCGTCACTGTAGGGAACATATGACGACGTCTGGACATATCTGTCGGAGACGTATGACCGTATGACAGTTGATCATCATGGGTGTCACTTCCTTGATTACTAATCAAATGATATAGCAGACCTTTTAACTAAGGGACTACCCGAAGATCAATAATTTTGCCTTTCTAGGGGAATGTGCGTAAAACCCAAACAATAAAAACTGATACGGTGGATGCCCAACCTTACTGACTGGAGATCCCAGTAATTAAGTTCAATGGAAAAACTAAGTCGTAAAGGTTCAGTTGAGCGTTTATTTGAGGCGGCCTGTCCTCACACTTAAATAGGTGGTCTCCTACAAGTACCTGTCCAAAGCTCGGGTCGGGTCGGGCCAGGGTCGGGCAAGTAGGAAAAAAAAGTCACCCGACCCGAGCTTTGGATAGGTTTACTTGTAGGAGACCACCTATTTAAGTGTGAGGACAGACCACCTCAAATAAACGCACTTAAAAATCCAAGTGTGTCCACGACTACAACGGACAAAACATTTAGAAAAACAGAGTAAGGAAAGGTGTTGTGTTGGTACCGTTGTCTTGGCTTACACTAAACACTGACGGTTCAAGACATCACGTTCACCGCGCAGTAAGTAAGTTTGATGGTATTCAACTATGGAAAGTTCAAAGCTAAGGCTACCGATCCAGATGCAACATCGGTCCGTCGAAAGATTGATAGAAAGGCACCTTGTGAGTATGTCAAAATCTCTTTCAAGAGAGGATTGTTGGAAATTTACTAATGTGGAATTAAGTTTAATCAATTATTTATGACTCGAACAATTGGGGTCTCGCACGTCGGAAACGTCATTTCCACACACGTGCACTCGTAGTGCCAAGTATCGTAAATTTCATTAGTGAAGGAGATATTAATACGTAAGTAAATGTTTGAGACATAAAATGATGGGCGGTTGTTGGTTAAATGACGAGTGTTTCACGTTGGTAAATGAAGAAAGAAGTGTACGAAGTGTAAGATTGATACGGGTCGGAAAAAGGGCCGCGACGCCACCACCACAAGGTATGAGTCGCGACGCTAATTAGTCTTTTGGTCTACTGGAGCCGCGGCGCTACCCAGGCAGTGTTTGTGCGACGAAAATCCAAAAGTTTGGCTGATTATCGGGATGTTTTGGAGCATTGAAATGTCAGTTTTTCCTTCATAATTCAGCCATTATTTGGCTGCATTAGTTGATGGATTAAGTAGCCATTACATGTCTTACATTACTATAAATTGAGGCATTTGGCTCAATTGTTCATGACTTGAACTTACACAAACCATACTACACTCAGATTTTATGAACTTCTTCCTCTCTAAGCATACTTTCAAACAATCAAGGTTCTTCCTGAGAAACATTTGAGTTTTCTTTGCTCATTTGTTAGTTGTTGTTTTATCTTGGGAGACAATTGTCCATTAACGTAAAAGGATATATATACGGGACAATCTTGTCTTAAGGATAAAGTGAATATCACTCGACTCTGCAGCGCCGTAGTAACGCTACCCGATTTAGTGTCTCTTGGTTTCAGGTTATCAAGATCAAAAAATTTGCTGCAATTGGAACGAAGATTCAAGAAATCAAGAACCTGTTGTGGCCATAATTCTTGTTGGCTACAAGTTTGTTGCTTTTGTAACCTTATTGTTTACCCTTTCGAAACACTTGTAATAGTTGTTTACTATTTCCGTACATCGATTGTTTTCCAACAACTCATCTCATTTGCCAGAAAATTGCTGCTGGCTTAACAAACATAGGTATCAAAAAAGGAGATGTCATCATGACTTTTGTCCAGAACTGAACGGAATTCGTATTTACATTTCTCTCGGCCTCTTATGATTGGTGATGTTATCACTACGTTCTACACAAAAGCAGAGGTTTTTAAGCAGTTGAAAGCCTCTAATCCGAAGTTAATTGTTACTCAATCTCAGTAGGTGTATAAATTCCGTGATCCTGCTGAGAATGACCCGAAAATCGAGGAAGATTTTTTGGTTGTCACAATAGATGATCCGCCAGAGAATTGCTTGCATTTTAGTGTACTTTCTCAAGCTGAAGAAGAGGACATGCCAAAAGGGGTTGTTATACAACCTGACAACCCTGAGGCTCTCCCGTTTTCGTCAGGGACCACGGGGTTGCCAAAAGGCTTGATATTAACTCACAAAAGTTTGATCACTGGTGTAGCTCAATTAGTAGACAGACGGGGACAATCCTAATCTGTACTTAAAGCACGACGACGTGGTTCTATGTGTGCTTCCTTTGTTTCACATATTCGCGTTGAATTCAGTGCTTTTGGTCTCGCTAAGAGTCGGGGCTAGCGTTTTGTTGATGCAAAAGTTCGAGATTGCTCCCCTTCTGGAGCTGATACAAAGGCATCGGGTGTCAGTCGCGGCTGTAGTTCCTCCCCTGGTTCTTGCATTGGCTGAAAACCCGATGGTGGATTCGTTCGATTTGAGCTCGATACGGCTCGCGTTGTCAGGGGCCGCACCGCTAGGAAAAGAGCTGGAGGAAGCGTTACATCGAAGAGTCCCGCAAGCCAAATTCGGACAGGTAAGAAAAAACAGAGTCCCCTGTTTTTTGGTTTAGCTAAGACAAACCGACACTTCTTGATTTCTATCTTTTGGCCAACAAAACATAACCAATTTAACTTCATGTCATTTGAATGATTTATTTCTCAATTGAGTATTGTTTGGACCAATAACGACCAGCGGTAGAAAAAGGTGAAATTACATTTCTCAAATCATGAAAGGTACTTAAATAATTCATTACTATGAGTTTAACTTTTATACAATGTCGAGAAAAAAAATCTATACTATCAGTCACTTAAGTGATACTTCTAATAGGTAACCGTGTATAAAAAAGGTGGAATTAGTTCAGCACAATCATATAAAAATTAAGTGTTTCAAAGAAAAAAGTAGTTATCTATTGCAATAGTTGAGATATTATATAGTACTTAATGATATTAATGTTATGTACGTCAAATAGGTTATTTGAACGATGATGAGGCCACTGCACGAACCATTGATGTCGATGGATGGCTACACACCGGCGATATAGGATATGTAGATGACGATAATGATTTATACATCGTCGATAGAGTCAAAGAGCTCATCAAGTTCAAAGGCTTCCAGGTATACTTAGAATTTTAAGTTATATACATTGATAATACAATATTCTGTTATCGGTATGATTTAACATGTAGTAGCAAGTTATTAGTTACTATAAATTTACATAAAATTACCTTGTAAGTGACCTAATTCTACAAACATTTTGTAATACCTTAAATGTTTCTTAGGTGGCACCATCTGAGTTTGAGTCTCTTCTAGTAAGCCATCCAGATATTGCAGATGCTGCTGTTGTGCCGTAAGTGCATCACCAATAGTACTGATCATAGAAAAATAATTATGTGTTTAGTCATATATATAAAGTTGGTTAAATGTTAAACAATGTATGCATGCAAAAGGATGATGCTGCAGGGGAAGTCCCGGTTGCATTGGTAGTCCGTTCGGCCCAAGGTTTTGAACTTACTGAAGAAGCTGTAAAATAATTTATTGCCAAACAGGTATACTACATGTTTCTCAAAACTTCACAAAAAAGGTTAGGTTTTAAATAGCCGATTACATGTAATTATCTTTTATATGACCTATAATACATTCCTAAAATTCAAATAAGACATGCTAATTTGTAGGATTTACCAAGTATAATTTACATAAAATTATATACAGGTGATATTCTATAAAAGATTGCACAAGGTATATTTTATTCACGCGATTCCAAAATCTCCCTCCGAAAAGATACTGAGGAAAGAACTGAGAGCCAAACTAGCCACGACACCAACGTTCACCCAGTGATCGGAGACCTTTTTCGTTGAGACATAACTCCACCAAATATTGTCTAGCCAAGTTGTTAATTCAATGTTCTATCTGAAGTCTCATATTCAATGACTGATTCTCTGAATGTTGTTTTAATATTTTTTTCTTTTGATAACAGTAAATGATTAAGTTTTTTTTAAACAATTTCCGAACTCGCGGTCCGAGCAATTTTATATATATAAAAAAAGGAAATACAGGGGGGCCTCGGAGGGGAAGTACACTGCTCATCAGCAGGAATGCAAAACGAAAGAGGAAGCAAAAATCAAGTAAGCAATGATCATCACCGAGTTTATAACATACTCGATGATGATACTACAAATGCGGATACAAACAAAATGAAGATACAAAGTAAGCCTAAAGCTATAAACTACCTCCGGGCTCACAAAATCTTCAATCTGCAGTGTCTCATCTCTATCGTCCTCCAAATACTCTAAAAATCTGATCATCTAGGTCCTGGATCTGGATCTGGATCTGGATCTGATAGTAATGGATGAAGGTGCCCGAAGTGTAATCTTGGGCGACTCTGAATGAAACCAATGGGCCGGAGTGCAGGTGAGCGTGATCATCTGTCGTGCGAGAATCTGATCTAACTCCTCTGTACCAATCTCCATGTATTTGCCACCGCCTGACTGTCTCATATCTGCTATCATCTGCTGCTCTGACTGGTGATAAGTGTAAGCCTTATGTGCCTGCAATATGTCCATCTTCCTGTCAAGAGTCTCTTTAATGATATCCAAAGAAGGGTCGTAGTTGTTCGAGCCTATAAAACCTGCCTATCTCTGACGCCACAACTGTGCTGATCTCGCCTCCATAAAGGTCTTGATGAAATCTGTGCATTGCTCAGATAACTTCATTATCATTCTCAGACGAGGATCCTGAATATCCCTGTTCCTAACTGGGACATCCCCATCCGAACCTATCGGAATAGCTGGTGTAACCTGTGGAATCTCATTCTTCTGAAGCTCAATGTCACCCGTATAAGAAGCAGAACCCTCAGAAGTGCATTCTACTATGGTCTACGGCTGGTTTGTCAACCACTGTATCTCTATCCTCATCAAACAAGTCAACCATGTCAACAAAATTATCATCATTGTCAGCCACAACTTCCTCGTGGACATCAACCTCCACCTCAACATCAACATCAATAATAACAAGCTCATTACCACAAATCCTCCTCACACTACCAGAAGAGGGGATGCTAGTACAAGCTTGGTTCAAAGACAAAAAATTCTTGGCTAAAGAAGGTAGCTCAAGATTAATGTCAATCAAGAATGGGTCATGTTGTTGGGTACATTTTGGTGCAGTAGGGGAAGAGGGTGCGGAAGAAAAGATAGGGTGTTTAGCATTGGCTTTCCCAATATCCAGTGGGGATAATGTGTGAGTAAGGGTGAGTGAGGGGAGGGGTATAGTATATAGAGGGGGTAGGTTCAGGTGGAGGTGTGGGGTCGGAGGTGGGATGAGTTTTGGTGGAGATAGGGGTGTGATGTCGGGTAGGGATGGATGTAGTGTGGTCTCGGGTGGGTTTGGTTCAAGAGGAGGGGGAGGGTGAGTGGTCTCGGGTGGGGTGGGCAGTGTGGTAAGGGGCTGGGTTACGTTAGGAAGGGTGGGGATATGTAAGGTGGAGGAGGTGCTAGCAACGGTGGGGAGTGATTGTACCATGAATTGAAAAAGATTAGAGGGATTTTGTTGAGGGTTTGGAGTAGGTATGAGGGTAGGTAGTGGAGTAGGGGTGTGTGTTATTGCAGAGGATTGGGCTATAGTGCCTGGGTGTTGTTCTTTGAAGGTTGATTTTTGTTCTTTAGATTTTTGGGGCTGGTTTTGATTCCCATTATTTTGGACTTTGATTTTTGGACTTGGGGAGCATTTTTCTTGCGTTTTTTACTGACAACTGTTTGCCAATCATTTGGATTTTTGGGCGGTTGTATGGCTTGATTTGAATTTTTTGGTGGATTTTTTGTTTTGTTTGGATTATCCGGGGGATTTGGATTTTGTGGGTTGTCTTTTGGAGGAGGAGGAGCAGGTGTTTTCTTTGTCCTTCGAAGGTCTCATCGAAGGATTGAGTTTCCAGCACCCGTGCACATCATGTCCTTGAAGGGAACAATTAGTACAATACTTTGGGAAATAGTCAAATTGAATCTTGTAAGAGCTCGTTTGAATTCCTTCCTCAATAACAATTTGGATTTGGATATTTTTGGGATGTTGACGCAACAAATCTAATTCGACCTTTACCTTAGCACAACTAGGGCGGGTCATATTTTTGGTTGTTGCATCAACACAAATGGGTCTACCCACAGCAGAAGCAATAGACAATAGGATAGATTCATCAAAGTAAACAGGTGAGAGGGTAGGGAATGAAACCCAAGCCCAAGCGATACTAGTTTCTTTTGTAGGATCAAAGGAAACATCATATTTCATGGTTCGTAAAGAATAGGATTCCCTCTTGTCTTTTATATCAAAGCTAGAAGATATGGACATGAGCGTATCATAATCTTCTTCAATGGAGCATCGAATCAGAATATGACGGCTAAAGAGATAACCAATTCTAGCATGGGCTTTCAATTTCAGTTGTTTAGGTAATTCAGTCCTAAGAAAATCTAGGTGAGTCATACCATGACTAAATTTACCTATCACCGCCCATTTCAAATCTTGACGCGCAATCAGCACCTCAATTTCAGATTTTTGAAGCAAAGGTGTAGGTTCTCAGTGTAGATAATTTACCTGTTTAGGTGCTAACGGAGGTGGTATTTGTGATTACGAGTTGCGGTGGGACGGCTATTTATTTCTGGGTCGATGGCCGGATAGCGAGCATATTGAATTCGATTCTTTGGTGACGATTCACACTTGGGTAGTTGGACCGCCACTGCTTGGCGGCGATGTTTGATGGAAAATTCCATTTTGATCCAACGATAATGAATTGTTGCATTGAGGGAGCATTAGAGGAGGAAAATCTGAAGAAATGGACTGGACAACCTCGCCTGGAGGATGCCCAGTCGCCGGAGCTGCTATAGATGCCGCCCACTGGCCGAAAAACATGGAACGGAGATTCAGCAACTGTTGTGATGCGTGACTTAGTGAAAGTTGTAGAGCTTGTTGAGACGAACACAGTGGTATCACACTCCAGCCTCGTCGATATCAGAAACGACCGGAAAAATCAAATAACCAACCGGAAAAGTCGATTTGGTCGACCGGACGTTAGGGTAAGAACTGAAGGTCGAGGTTAGGTGCAAAATGTCGGCAATGTCACGTCGAAACTATTGGTACTAGTCTCGACCGTCGACTATAGTTGTGGTGACCGGAATCGCGATTGCGGCGGTTAGGGTTTCAGGGTTTGAGATTTGAGTGATTCGACGATTTAGAATGAATCGACGAACGTGATGGGTATAGAATTGACGGGGAGGAGATGGCAAATCTGTTGGTACCAGTCCCGTTCGTCGACTCTGCCTGAAGTCGCCGGAAAATTGAAAACAACGATCGAAAAACTGGGGTGTTTTTTTATCTGAAAATTCCGACAATTTAGGGTGAATAGACGTTCATGGTAGGTATGGAAGTGACGTGTTCGACGAGACGAAGCTATTGGTGGTGGTCCCGTTGGCAACAACCACCGGAGTCAGCCAGAAATGGCAAATCTTCGGCGGATTTATTGTTCACGACGGGAATCACCGAAAATAGGGAGCATTTTAAGATCCTTTGGATGGGTTTAATTTTTTTTCCAATTATCCCCCTTGAAAAGGTGGATCTCCCACCCCAGGAGCTCCCACACCCCGGTCTAACAGGATTGTAAAGGAGTTAATCATGGTAACTCAACTGGTTTCAAAGGTTAGACCACTACCACGCTGCGCACAAGGGGTCCTCCTTTATTTCAAGAAGTAACCCTCACTTTGTCGCTGGCGGGATTCGATCTTGGCCATTTTTCAAATTATTCTCTTTGAGAATCAGTTGAGCTGCCCATGCGGACTTTGGATGAGTTTAATGATTAAGTTTGTTGGGGTTTTCAGGTTTTTTTTCTTCGTTTTCTTCTCTTTTTCTGTGAAGTCTCAAGTCCATTCTTTGAAAGGATTTTTTTTTAATTCTATAAGATTCATGCATTCTGTGAGACGTGAGTATCAATATACTATTTGTTACTAGTATATCATAAAGGAACTTATATGTATTTCCCCAATTAATTAATGAGCAATCTCTCTCTAAAAAGTTCTCACGCCTCAAAAACTTTCCTCTTTTTCTTAAACATAAGTAAGATGTAGAAAACTAATCAATGTGAAAAAGGGCATTATCCTCCCTTGATTGCACTAATTAATTAACGTTTTCTTCTAATTAAGAAAACAGCAAATTATTGTTACGTACGTGTACACCAATTTAATCAAACAACATCACTTTATTCATTATTGCATCGATAGCACACCTCGCACTGGTCCAAAAACAATCCTGTATTTGCCATTTGACTGAAATTAATTGAGTATCAATACAACAAAAACTATGGCTCTACTTCAAATAATTCTGGGGTAAGCAATATGAGTTTTAATATTTGACCATATTTCTTCATATAAACTCATCTTAAAATTTGTATTGCAAGAACTTTTATGAAATTGATTAGTCTTATGCTGACGATCAATCTACCCTAACCCTCCTCATTCATCTGTACTTAAAAAATGAATTGTCATTAGAGAAAGCATTTTAAATTCAAATTTTTATTCTTTCGAAATGAATGAACGTGAAAAAAAATTATAAACCTAAAATATAACTTAAACATTAACACCAAAATCGGACATATGTGCGCTTTCCTGTGTATCTTAAGTTGACTGAAATGACCCAATAACAAGGAAAGGTTATAGAGGCGATTCGAGCCAGAAATTTAGGGCTTATAAGCGCTAGCGGCCGGCGTGTGTTCGATCCCCGACAAACACTCTGGACTTTGTATCCAGAGATTAAAGGGGGTCAATCTTGTGTTTGAGATCCGCAGACGCTCCCGCACACCCGCCACCTGAAAGACATCCCGCGATTTACCTAGTAATAGTCTTTGGCGACCTGCACTATTATTCCTGCGAGCCTAAGTCTAAGATTTAGCGATAGAGACGCAAGCCTCGAGACCTGAAAAAAAAGATAGAGTGAGCCCTTCAAGGCAATACGGGCCTCGACCTTTTCTGTTACGAACTCATTTGTGTGTCAATTTTTTTTTTTGGGTGGGGGTGGGGGTTGGGGAGGGGGATTTACTTAAATGCACGTTTTTTCCTTCAAATTTGAATGGTCTTTAATTTTTGCCCCTCACGTGGAACTTATGCCTATTGGGGCATAAGCTCTTTAAAAGATCCATCACAAACGGTGTTAGATTTATTAAAAAATATATGCCCCAATAAGCATAAGTTCCACTTAGGGAGCAAAAATAAAGACCAATACAAAAAAGTGCAAATGACCTGGGACATTGCGTAAATAAGATTTGTTGATACTATTATTTTGATAATTGACCTCATTAAGAAAAATATCGTAAAATAATTGTCCAGGAGCAAATTTTTGATGGGTCACTTGAATTTTTTATTTGATATTGTGCAAGACTTCTCTAATAATAAGTTAGGGTGATCGTCAGAATTTTAATCATAAATCCTGACGAATCATTAGATTTCATTCACAAAACTTGCCTTAACAATAATTATGTTGATCGTCGTATGACAAATAAAGAGCATAAGGAGGAAGAAGATTTACTAAATTGGAAAGAGATGGTCAAATATATGAAGTTTTTTCTCCTAATAGATTTAAGTCATGTAACTTATAGATGAGTTTAAACTTTTATAGTTCTTTCTAATGTAACAACAAAGATCAATTAATGAGAGACTCAATTGGTTCACAATAAAAATATTAAAATAATGAAGTATTGTGTTTTATTATGATGACACTTAAAATGCAACTCGTAAACAATAAAGTCATGTTTCTAAAATATTTGACCGTGTATTGTGTCTCAATTTGTCCACTTAGTGGGAGTAATATAAAACAGAGAAATAAATCGTAAGACTTTTAAAATAATTTCACTTCAGTCCATAAGGTAACAATATATACATACTATTCATTAATTAGGAAGAATAATTCTTGTCTAATGTCTCCGTACTCACAACTTAAACAAAATACACCAAACTATACAACCTCAGCAGATGTTTGCAACTATCAAACAAGTGCTGAATTTGCTGCAATAGGTAACCTCAGTTGTTGGAAAACATCAACAAAATTGCAAGTCTTTTTTTCGAAACAACAAAGAGAAGAACAAAAACAACACCAAAAACTATAATTTCACAACCACAACCACTATTTACAAACTCACAAACCCCAACAAGTGCAACAAATACACGAAACTACAACAAAACAAACAACATTCAAGAAAAAATCATGCTCTTATTCATCTTCTCTAACCAAAATCATCATTTTCACACTTTGATTTCAAAACCCTAATTTTTGAACCAAGTGAAAAAAAAAAAGTTTACCTGAGATTGAAATGAGGAGCAGCAGCAATGGAGAGAGAGAAATGAGCAGCAGCAACAATGGAGAGATAGGAACGAACAACAACAATGGTGGTAGCCGATTTTTTGCTGCAGCAACGGAGAGGAGAGGCAGAGACGACGAGGGAACTGTTTTTTTTTTTTTTTGAAATAAAATGAATTTTTGTATAATGTGTATGGTTTGGAAGAAATTTTTATATAATGTGTATGAACTTTTGTGTATTTTGTAAAATATTATAAGTTTTAAAAATTATAATTCAATCCCAATTTTAATTAATCACATTTTTTAAGACAAGTTTCACGATTTACTTTTTTGTAACCCTAAGTTAAATCTTCCAAGAAACAAATACATCTGAAACCCTACATAAACCCTTGTGCCTCTCTCTCTCTCAAGTCTCAAGTAAACTTATATTTCATGACATCCATCTTTTCTTCTCCTTCAAGTCACATCTCCTAATATTGTGAGCGAAAAAGATGGGGAAAACATATGCAGCAGGGCTATTTGCAGTAGCCCTAGCTTCAGCAGAAACTGCTTATGCCGACGGTAGTTTCAATTTCTCTCCGTTTTCCACGCCTTCTACTAATAAGGAGACACCGAGTGCTCCTGTTGATATTCCTCAGCAGACAGAGGAAGCTCCTGAAAAACCCAAAGTTCGAAATGATAATCCGAAAACTACTTCAGCTGGTTTTGATCCAGAGGCACTGGAGAGAGGTGCCAAGGCGTTGCGACAGATTGATAAGTCCAAAAGTGCCAAACAGGTCTTCAATCACACTTGATTTTCTACCTTTATTCTTAGGAATGTTTCAATTTCTTTGTCTACTCTGTAATCTTGTGCTCTTAAATTAAAGACATGCAATGTAACAAAATGTCCTTTAATCTTGTGGTCTTAAACTTGCTATGTGGCATTCTTTTGAAATGGTCCAAAAGGAAATGTAAGACAAACAAATTGAAACGGAGGGAGTACTTTTATGGGGAATCAATTAGTTGGAAAATGTTTAGCTATCATAATTAATGATTTGTTTATTGTTATGTAGTTTAAATTATATTTCAGCAAAATTAAGGAACTATTGTGGAGTTCACACTGAAAATAAGTCTCATGATTCACAGCCTTTACATATATTTTGTTTTTGGCGATGGAAGTGGGGAAAGCTCTGTTTGAAATTGAATTTTGTAACATGATATTCAATAGTGTTAACCTTTTGTTTTCATGAGATTTTTCATGGTTGAGTGAGTATTTTGTGGTATTCGTGTTAAACTTATCTTCTTCAAAGGTTTTGTCTTTTAGCTTTCCTTTTCCAAAATTCTGGTGTTAAACTTATGTCATGGAAAATATTAAATCTGCGTTATTTGTTTAGGTTTTTGATGTGATTAAAAAGCAAGAAGAGACGAAGCAAGTAGAGTTAACTGCGAAAGTGCAAGAGTTTAAAGCACTGCAAGCTCAAGCTGAGACGGTAAGATTAATTTTCTGTTACATTTTTTTATGTCAAAGGACTGTTTAAGTATGAACTTATTAAGAAGAAAGTTCCTTTTTTTGT
Organism: Przewalskia tangutica; assembly: GCA_029844215.1. Lineage (NCBI taxonomy): Eukaryota > Viridiplantae > Streptophyta > Magnoliopsida > Solanales > Solanaceae > Przewalskia > Przewalskia tangutica. The sequence goes on from CM056732.1 coordinate 1,679,456, forward strand.
TGGTAGATGACGGAATTTCCCTCAAGTAAGAAGAAAGTTTCCCTTTTAATGAAGCTGTAATAAGATGTAATTGCTGACAAATAATTGTTGTAACTTACACTATTATTTCTTTTCATAATTTCACGATTTGTGTTTGGTTTTGATCTCCGTTGTTTATGAGGATATTTCCTGTGTGATATCCCTTGTTTTTTGGTTTTATTTATGCTCTATATCTTTATTTAGGGTGAGTTTACTAGATGTAAGCATTAGTGGTTGGTATTAAAGTGAACTGCAAATTTCATTGGCTGCAGCGGAAATGATTATGTAATGCCATGTGCAAGCTAAACCATGTGCAAATGATCCAATTCTTTTACCTTAATAGTAACTTGTATTGGGGAAGTTCCTGAAGTCAATTAAGCCACACATTCCAACTTATCACTGTTCAAACTACAACAACAACATACCCAGTGTAATCCCACAAGTGGGGTCTGATCATTGTTCAAACTGCATCTAGAAATAGATATAAGAGTGTGGCCTGCTGAATACTTGTTTTTTCTGTCACTGAGTGTGTGCTTCGAGAAACAAAAGCATTTGTTTAAACCAAGTCAGGGAATTTGAACCTCAGTGTCTTTAATTAGATGTTCCACACTTTTTTCTCTTGTTGATAAATATTTGTTGTTCTATAGGGCTTATCCACTGAGTTTCGAACCACATGCTACTGGTCCTCAGGGATTTCTCAGTTATAGAAAATAATTATTTGCCTCTAAAAAAACAATTTGCTAGTTCACTAATCTGATCAGTGCAATGCATATCACCTTTCTTGTTTGTAAATATCAAAATATGAACTTTACTATTTATGTAACAATGAGGAAAAAAGATATGATTAACTTTCTTTCTTTTAACAGGAGAGACAAAGGGTTGTATACGATGAACAGAAAAAACTAGCTCAGCAACAGGCACAAATCAAGTCACAAATGGCTCGATATGAAGATGAATTAGCAAGGAAAAGGATGCAGGCATGACCTGTTTTTCATAATGTCATGGCTTGATAAAAAAATGTCATGGTTAAATTGGTATTACATTAACTGATAAAGCTGACTTCTGCTTGCATTCCGCAGGCAGAAAATGAGCATCACAGAGCTAGAAATCAGGAGTTGGTAAAAATGCAAGAGGAATCAGCTCTGAGACAAGAGGCAGCTAGACGAGCAACAGAAGAACAGATCCAAGCGCAGCGGCGGCAGACTGAGAGAGAAAAGGCAGAGATAGAACGTGAAACTATTAGAGTGCGAGCTATGGCAGAAGCTGAAGGGAGAGCACATGAAGCAAAGTTGGCTGAGGATGTTAACAGAAGAATACTAGTAGACCGTGCAAATGCTGAACGGGAGAAATGGATAGCCGCGATTAACACAACTTTTGATCATATTGGAGGTTCTTCTCTAACGACCATCTTAAAGCTTGACTTATATGGGTATCCATGTGTAGAGATGGATCATATCACTCTATTTTGTTCATGTTATTAGTATTGATGACTTGCGTAATACATACTTCTCTCACTTTTTTGTTGGTCTTTTTTCTTCTAAACTGCCTTTCATGCCCATGGGCCTTGCTTGCAATTTTTGCTGAAGAGACTATACAAGTCTTCTGTTTCTCCTGAAACAGAATCAGGAAGAGATTTGAATTTATAGTTGTTTTAAGTAGTGTGGACTAATATTTGTTTGCTCGTATCAGAAACAATTAATGAGTTTGTAAGTTAGACATTTTCCTTTTTAGCCCTTTCAATGGGTGTAGCAGAAAAAAAATTAAATACACCATACACATTTTCTGGACCTTGCATATTTATAAATGCTTCATTCTTCTGATTCTTGGCACGCCTGTAGCAACTACAGTTAGTGTTGATACTTGAGTTGGGAATTAGAACTTTGCGAAAGATAAATTGCAGTATGAAACATTTTTCTCTTTGAAATGCGATCAAGCATTACACATTTATACCAAATGCACACAATGTAGCTAGGCTGGCATTTCTGGCTGCATTGATGCAAAATGTGTTATGATCTTTCTGACGTGCAGATATCCATTTATGCAGGCGGTTTCCGTGCAATACTAACGGATCAAAATAAGCTTGTTGTGGCTGTTGGTGGTGTGACAGCTCTTGCAGCTGGAATATACACAACAAGGTAGTAAATGTATTTTCAAAATATCAATGTAAAATTGTTGCCATATGCGATTCTTTTGCAAGTCATGCTAAATATTGTATGTGCATTTTCTTATGTACATTACTTGTGGGATCTAGGCATTTTCTTTTCCTCTTTCAGAGACTACATGAACAGAGATCAGATACTTTGAGCATGCTTTATTGATTATTCTAAAGTTTCTAAGTTGGTCAAATATTCTGAAGGAGCTTTTTTGGGGTGGCTGGAGAAAGAGTGGTGGTGTTTTAATCAAATTGATCAGTCCTTTACATTTCCATCATTTTAGTCGCGGCTCATGATGCCCTAATGGGATCAACGTTTTCCCTGGCTGTTTGAACCCCTTGTGGTTATTAGCCTAATTATTCTTCGTTCATTCTTCTAGTTTTTGAGCATCATTATTATTCAACTCACCTTGTGCAGATAAAATTAAGATTCACTGGCGAGGAGAATCCTACTGTAATGGGATGCAAACTTTTAAACATTTCTATCATTTTAGCCATACTGAATTTATATGATAATTAGCTACTGGTATAATTGTCTTGTCTGACTGCTGTCTCTATCAATAATCTAGTTGTTTATATAAAATGGCTATTACCAACGAGGAATTTTGTTGATTTGGAATAGGTGTTAGGTAAACTATTAATGTTTTGGGAACCCTCTCGGATTCTGTGGTTGCTATTGAAGATACTTTTCCAGCACTACCTGTTTTGCCTAGTGTATTATGGTTGATGCAATTTTGCTATCTGGATTGCAGGGAAGGTGCAAGAGTTGTTTGGAGTTATGTGGACAGAATATTGGGACAGCCATCATTGATCAGAGAGTCATCTAGGGGTAAATATCCCTGGTCAGGCTTCTTCTCACGAGCCATGAGCACCCTCAAAGGTGCTAACGGAGGTTCTGCAATCAAATCTGAGAAAGGGTTCGGTGATGTTATTCTACATCCATCTCTTGAAAAAAGGATTCAGCAGTTGGCCAACGCAACTGCTAATACTAAATCTCATCAAGCCCCATTTCGCAACATGCTCTTTTATGGCTCTCCGGGAACAGGGAAAACAATGGTTGCTAGAGAGCTTGCTCGCAGATCCGTAAGATCTTTCTCCCCCTTTTTCCCCCTTTCAGCTTAAGTAATGATCTTTACATATTTACTTTTATGGTATGTGTTTCATTCAAACTTGTTGGAGAATTGCGAATGGGTTAGGAAGCGTGTTGATACAATTTATAGTACAGCATCGAGTTGCTATGGAAGCAGGCATATGTCTACCATCTTATAAAGTTGACACAATCTCTGATAAAAAAACACAAAAAAGTTGATGCAAAGTCTCTCAGTTTTGAAATTAAACACACTCATCAAGAAGTTCTATAAGGGCAGTCTCTCAAGAGACTGATGATTAGTGACTCCCTTCATGAAATATCCATAAATTGGTACTTTCTGATTTTGTTTTGGTGGTCAATAATATGCTTGAATCTGTTGTCAGGGACTTGACTATGCATTGATGACGGGTGGTGATGTTGCGCCGTTGGGATCACAGGCGGTCACCAAAATACATCAGTTATTTGACTGGTCCACAAAATCCAAAAAGGGTTTATTACTTTTTATTGACGAAGCAGATGCATTTTTGTGCGAGTAAGTTGACTTTTCCCTAACACTGTTGCATCCGGTTGATCTAGATCTTTAATATAAAATCTGGATAGGTTTATACTAATTAATTGGGTTGATGTACAAAGAGGTCTACTTCCTTAAATGCAGTACTCCATAATCTTGTTTCGAGGATCTCTGGAGTCTTTTTGTACTTTAAGATATATTGGAAGAATTTGTTTTAAATACTAGGAGTGCAAGACACTGGAAGTAAAATCAAGAGTGAAAGACATGCCTCAATGGTGATTTCATTACCAAGACCTTGTTCTCCCTTGAGGGAGAATATGCTGAAGTTAGTCCACTGGTTACCAAATAATTGCTTCTAGGGAAATGACTTTATAAAATAGATATTCTGCTGAAAATCCAATTGGATGTTTTTCTGAAGTCATGAAGTAACATATAGAACAGAACTAATGCCATTCTGACAAACTGTTTGTTAGCATGATGGCAGACCCATAGATGATCTTGGTGACCCACATTACATATGAAACTCTCTTCCCTGCCTGTAACTTGTTCTAGGAACTAGTCAGAGAGTAGGGTAAAGGGAAAATTCTGACCTCATGTGAACTCCCTAGATTAACCATTTCTATCATCTCAATTTTCTGATATTAAGGCGAGGTATATTTATATGGCTTGTCAGAATTGCACTTTATCATGTTTAGATGATTGTCACTTAGAATATGAGTGTACTGTTGTTTTGATCTCTGAGTTCGTACCATTTCATGTTAATTTCAGGCGAAATAGAACTTACATGAGTGAAGCTCAGAGGAGTGCCCTCAATGCACTCCTTTTCCGCACAGGTGATCAGTCAAAAGATATAGTCCTTGCCTTAGCTACAAATCGGCCCGGTGATCTCGATTCAGCTGTTGCAGACCGTATTGATGAAGTCATCGAATTCCCTTTGCCTGGTGAGGATGAGCGCTTTAAGCTGATCAAACTGTATATGGAGAAATATATAGCTCAAGCTGGGGAAAGGAAACCTGGCTTGTTTTCAAAAAATTTCAAGAACCAGCAGCAGGAAATAGAGATAAAAGGTTTGACGGATGATATTCTGAGAGAAGCTGCAGCCAGGACAGATGGATTTTCAGGCAGAGAGGTCGCAAAAATGATGGCTAGTGTTCAAGCTGCTGTATATGGGAGCGAGGACTGCGTGTTAGATGGTAACTTGTTCCGTGAAGTGGTAGATTACAAAGTTGCAGAACATCAGCAGAGGAGGAAATTAGCTGAGGGTGACAAGTGAAGAATTTTTTTGCTCCGATTATTTGACAAAGAAGTTGATCAAGGGCCGACTTCTGAGAATACTATTGCTGACGAAATCTTTTCAGTGAATGATTTTTTCTTTTCCCGTTATTTGGGAAATTTTGGTTTCTTACAAGTTAACAATTTCGTTGTATGATTACGCATAGCCTAGGACTGTTCTATGTTTTCTCACGGTTTTACCAGCCACTAGTGTATTCAGCGCATGGAAATAAAAGTGTTTTGACTATTAAATAATCAAATTCTGTACACTATGAACACTTGAAGGGCAACATTTAGGGTTAATAAACCGCTATTTCAAAAGAGAAAAATTGACAACTGAAGAGTGAAGACCTATTAAAATTTAACTGATACCAAAAACACAAATGAAACTAAAAATTTGAGAACATGAAGACTGACAGTTCGTTTGAAAATGGTTTCATCAAAGCTCACCACCCTCATTGTACACTCACGCCGAGAATATGCAATACTACGACTCTACCGTGGATTGTGATATTCACAAGCTTCTGGTTTGTGATAAATGAGAGTGCTATTGAGGAATCAAGATTTAGTTAAGGAAATTTGAGTGTTTGCAAGGCATGATTATACAAGAAATGTAGGGCGAGTCACGTGCATTAGGTACTGAGCACATTCGGAGCATACATCCGGATGCTTGAGGCATAAGGCCAAGACATTTTTTGAGCGTCTTGACTCAGGGCAAGTTCCAATTTTTAGTTTTAAACATTATATCTAGAGTAATAGTTGTGAATTATAATATGTCATGCTAAAACCTTGGCAGCTAACCTAAATTTAATTGGCAAAAACATGTGCTGTGTATGTGCAAAAGAGAAATGAACTTGTCAAAAGCATCTTCATGCCAGCTTTAAGAAAATGGATCACACGGACCCCTAAGCCTTATTTTTCCCCAATACCCCTAGTCATTATTACGGGGAAGCAAAATCCGCCCGCGCCAGTAGTACAAAGGAACACAGCTGCTTGCTTATAAAATGAAGACATATTTCTTAATTCAGGAATCCTCATAATGCAGCGTTAATGGTGATGATCTTGAACAAAGCGCAAACCACAGTACTTGCATACAGCTGGCTCGGGCAGATCAAGGCATATATACTCAATTGGATGTCCAAGAGCAGGATTAGTGTCTGTTTCAGAAGAAAAGAAGAGTACTTTCAGGCAGATTGATTCGTAATGGAAGCAGTATAATTCCTAAGTAGCTCACTAACACTTGCAAAAAAAATGGGAGCACGATATGTTATTCAAATTACCTCCTTCGCAGGCAGAAATCCTTCCCTCAACCTTGATTGGTGCAACTTCATTGATCAATTCCATGGGAGATTTCTTGGTAGTATCCTACCATTAAGCACCACACAAGAGCAAGGAAAAGAAACAGAGTACTTTATACGTAGAATTCTTGATGTAATTTTGGATTAAAAGTGGTATGGTAGAAACAACAGAAAAAACAAGGACATCATATCTTGGAACCATCTTGAAATCTTATTGTTCCTCTAGCTATTTCTGATCAAACTTATTGTTCCACTGGATTGACACTGACTAAAAGGGAGAAATTTCTTGATGTAGTTTTGGCTCAAAAAGGCATGGTAGAAACCACAGCTTAAAACAAGGACTTCATATCTTGGAACTTCCTTGATACCTTATTGTTCCACTGGCCTTTCTCTTCTTTTATCAAGCTTATTGTTACATTGGCTTGACATTTCTATAAAGTGGTCGCCCATTTATACGATTTCTGACAAGCTTATAGATATGATTTATGTGCAAAAATTGACCAAACAATGGATTTTCTACCAGGCAAATGATCACAAGACTCTGTGGTGCAGCATGTGATAAGAGACTACTAGAGCAGAATCCTTTGAAAAAGAGATTTTTTATTGATAAAGAATCCTTTGAAAAAGAGAAATAAAATTATGGATGGATGATGAAGGGGAAAATTGATTACTGCTTTTTTTTATGAACGAAAATTGATTACTACTCCGGCTGCAAGCATGCGAGGACAACTCACAAGCTGCTCAAGCATTCTAGAATTGCTTAGTTTGACTAGCATTCTGTTAAGCTCAATACCGCAGAAGCTTGTCTCCATGCTCATGAGCCCCTTTTAAATTCTTCTACCAGATAATTGTAGCTTAAAACATCTTGTCAATCAAAACCATTCTACATCTTTCTTTTTTTTTAAAAGGCACACACTACTACATCTACTTTTCAGTAGACGCATGTTTTACTTCTCCGCTCCATCCGTCTCGCTAGTCCTGTCAGTCCAATCTCTGATCATTCCTTTTGCCATCTACCCTATGTTCTCTCTGTCCTTATTCTCCGTCTCCAACCTTTCTTCTTTCATCTCTCCCACTCCATTTCCTATCTACCAATCTCATCTTTCTTTTCCCATGACTTCGACACTCACTGCCATTTCAACTTCCCCTTTTTGACATGCAAGCGATACAAAATTGAGGTTGCACACTCAGCCACATGAGAAATGTTGAAAGTTGAGTTTCAAAGGTACTCATTACAATGATTAAAATTGGAAATTGCTAATGTGATAACAAATCAAACTGTTCAATCTCAAGCCTCTCAGCTGCTACATTGTAGCAATCTCAAGCAACAAGATCTTAGGCTAGCCTATATCAAGCCTGGACCTGCCAAGCTTGCCTCAGATTTGTCTGGCACAACTTGCCGGCGTCCATGTATATCAAGGCGCACAGAATCTTGTGATCCTTTAGTGTATAGAAACTTGTGGTCCTTTGGGAAGTGTATGACACCAAACTTGTTCCTAGACTTTCATAATCTAAGTTAAAGATAAACAAAATGCATTAGATGTTAGCAACTTAAGACTCAAAAGAACTAATTAGGGCGAGAAATCTTTTAAGAGTTCATCCAACGATTACCTATTTAGCATCCAGCCCAGTTAATGTCTTATATTGTTCGGAAATTGTAAAGTGAGAGTAAAGTAGTTCGGCATTTAAATTGGCCTCTGGAAGAACATAGCAAAGAAGAGGGAAGGGTTTCACCAACACTGCAACTTTAAGGCAGGCAATGGGGTAAACATCAAGTTTTGGAAGGAAAAATGGCTAGGGAATTCAACACTGCGAACATCCCAACATCTTCCTAATCTCATGCAATCCAAACTCTACTATTTCTCAAAACAGAGCAGGGGATGTTTGGGATCCCCGCATCAGAAGAAATATCCAAGGCTGGGAGCTTGATGAACTCTTGGAAATGCTTGCAAGAATGGAAAGTTACACAATGAATGAACAGGTTGCAGACAGAATCAACTGGGGAGCTAAAACTGATGGCAAATATTCAGTGAAGGAATGGTACCCTTCCTTTCGTGCCCAAAATGAAATGGTGGACAGTTGACCCTGGAAACTAATCTGGAAAATTATAGCACCTCCAAAGGTGAATTGTTTCAGCTGGACAGCACTAAACGAAGCATGATTGACCCAGGACGATCTTAGTAGGAGCATACATACTGTCAACAGATGTTATATGTGCCAACAAAGATTAGAAACCAACATACACCTACTACTACATTAGTAGCTGCAGACATCTGGAACATGTTTATCTCAATTTTTGGTCTCAATTGGGTCATGCCTGAGAGTATTAAAGATGCCTATGTTCGCTGGAACACCTGGACAATTGATAGTTCCATCAGGAAGATCTGGAAAATGATTCCCACTTTATTTTTTGGTGTTTGGAAAAGGAATAGAAGATGTTTTGATGAAATATCAACTCCAAATCGCTCCCTTAAGGCTAGATGTCTCTTAGATTTATGTAGTTGCAGTAGTCAATCCCCTATGAATTCCCTCAACACCTTTTTGGACTTTCTTAACTCTTTATCTCTCGCATAGATCTCATTGTAATAGAGCTATCAGTCTACGTTTGTACTTAATATATTTTGTACTATCTGCATCTTGATGCCATTAATGATACTACTTCATCAAACAAAAACAAAAAGTAGTGCTACATTTAAAAGAAAAATGACCTAATACTGGAGAAAAAGTTGTAAAGAATAAGAAATGGTCCCAATATACCTTCATAAAAAGGTACCCACATATAAATAGAACAAAGAAGTACTCGAAAGTGAAGACAAAAAGTTTTCCTTTAAGAAAGTGGACACATTTATAACAGCCCAAAATAGAAAGTAGAAACGTTTCTCTCGACGGCTTCACTATTCTACTCTCTTTGTGCTTATGTTTTAAGGGCAGCACAGATTGGGTGGGGTGATATTTTAGTGCATGATCTCTACTTCATTGGCTCTTTAACCTTGATGTCTTATTTTTGTTCAGTTCTTATTTGTAGCATCTAATCCCAGTGTGCGTTTCTTTTTTGCACAAACTTGAAAGTACAAAAGGCAATACACAGACGATCTGATTTCAGCCGGCAAATATTCTGACTTAAGCTCTACACACACTCATATGCTTGCACTAACGTTTAATTATCTTTTAATCCCTTCAATCCTTCCATATCAACCAAAAGAAAAGATATTCTCTCGCTATATGAGCATGAATTGGTTTACATGTTGCTCTTGGAAAATGAGATTGACTTTTTGATAATTTTCTTCTTCAGTTCATCTATTTTCTTTTTATATGGTTAATTATATTCTTTTATTTGCTTTTATGATGCTACATTCATCGTGTATATACAGTTTACCTCATCAATGTCCCATGAAGTGCATTCTGAAAATAAACCATTTTCATTCTCATATATGACTATCCATGGTGAAAAGTATGCTCCTTTGTCAAGTTCAATCTCGAAAGAAAAGGAAATGAACGCTGAACCACACCTTGAACCAAGTTGTTAGTCCTAACTTGTCCACCATTTGAAGAAAGAAAATGATGACTGCTTTTAAATTTTAACTACTGATTGACATAAGACCTCTCCTGAAACTACCCCAAAAAGGTTGATGATATGCATGACAATCTGTTTCCTTTTTCCAGATTTGTATTGCCCAAAATCCATGTAAAAAAATAACTACAAGCACAGTATACCTTTCTTGAGCAATTTTAAAACATGATTCCAAATGCAATTTCTCCATGTGATATGAACAAATTGCATACTTACAGAGTAATCTGCAATACTCAGCATTCACTCCCTTCGCACAAGATATAAAGTCACCCTAAAAGGTTAGGAAAAATCCTAACCCCTCACTTTTAGAGATCAATTCTCACCTTCACATACATCTCCATCCTTTATGTTTGTGGCAAAAAAAACAGCTACGATTATAAAATTCTTCTATAACCAGACTTCCTAGGGTATCAAACAACATAAGTTTCCAAAACATTTTAAGTTCTTTTCTCCTAAATGTCTTCAAGTTCAGAAATTCCTTTTGAAACACTCTACTGGAGAAGAAAAGGACACGTCTTTAAGGAAGATGAATACAACAACAACATACCCAGTGTAATCCCCTTTTGTGGAGTCTTGAGAGGATAGAGTGTACGAGGTAGAGAAGATGTTTCCGAAAGACCCTCAGCTCAAGATGAGTAAATTATTAATAAGTAATAACGAAGACCGTTCGACAAAAAATAGGGCAGGGAAGAAAAATCATTTTAGATGATCCATAAGCTAGGGCATCACGAGTAGAATTCCAAAAGCAAATATATCATCCATGACGATTCTGTTTAGTGGAGTATTAAAAATTGATAGACAGATGGAGATTGAGAAGGGAGGAAACGAATTTGATACCTGCATCCATTTGTCTGTGTGAGAGGTGACGACCTCGCTGCCGCTCAGACTTGTGGTGTTCGACCGGAAATTGGAAGATTTCCCGGTTAGGGTTTTCAGCAGATTGTTGGCTATTGTCATGCCCGGTCTCGATGACATTGTTGTTCTGCCTCAACGTCGTTTATTCTTCTTTCCTTATACTACTTGTTTTCCTTTCACATAATGGTTAAAAATCCTTTTCCTTTTTATATGTAGGGACAAAAGGAAAGACCTAAGATGAGCAATAATCTAGAGAAATTTACAATTGATCTTTTAATGAAATAATAAAGACGAAATTATTAGTAGGAATATTGTTTGACCATGTAAAGAGGAGAGACACACATAACTCAGTGGGCATGTGTGAGAAAGGCTATGGACGGTTTTATAAGGGATATGGTAGATCAAAGAAGTATTAGAGAGATGTGGTTAGACAATACAGATTACTGAAAACATGATCTTAGATAGAAGGTTATGGAGGATTCGGATTAGGTTAGAAGGCTAGTCTCGCTTATTCTTTCATAGTTTAGTGTGTTTTGATTTCTGAAACTATCTTGTATTTCTTGTACTTCAATTATCCTATTTTATTTGTGGTAGCTGCTTTTCCTTTTTTCAAATTACTTTATCATGGCTTAGTCGCTTTCGTTAATTTTACTTTCATACTGCTTTAAATTTTATGTCTTTATCTTACCTCTTTTTATGTTTTTTCTTTAGTTAAGAGTCTTTCGGAAACAGTCTCCCTACCTTGGTAGGAGTACGGTCTGTGTACGCTCTATTCTCCTCAGACCTCACATTGTGAATTTCACTGGGTATGTTGTTGTTGTGGTAGGAGTATTATTTTCTCTACACTGTTAGGGGAAGAAAGAAATACAACTATGAAAAGTACCACCTAAGCCACTAGATTCAAGCACATAACACTAAGTTGGAAGATTTTGACTGAAGAATTCGCAAGACTTGTAATAGAAACTAATGTACAAAAGATTACTACTAACATTTAGTGTCAATTTCTGTACATAAAAGACACAAATGCTATTTACACTCGAACATCTGGCCTGTGCCTTCAAAATTGGTCTAACAGAATCCATCATATTCCAACTTGGGAAGTACCCCACCAGTAAGAAGATTATCAGCACGTCCGTGCTCAGATAATGCTCTCTGCAGTGCGGTAGACATCGCCAAACTCAAGGTTGCACGTTATTTCATGTAATCAACTCCTTCACATAATATTACCTTAGCTCCGGCCCTGCTGGTATGTGTCCTTTGCATTCATGATAGTCCAAGCACAGTTGGCCTACTTGATACGATGCAATTGTAATTTGGCATTCAGTCTTATACCACAAGAAATTCATTAGAAGGGACAATTGAATCAGTTAGCTTTCAACCTTGATCCAACTTCAAGATTTTCCAAGAAGGGAATCGTGAAACTGTTCATAGACCTCAAAACCCCTTCAGCTTTGAGTTCTAAGCCTGCTGATCTGTACAAATGCACAGCTGCACTCATTATAAACCGGTCAGGTTTTACGGACTTGGAGATTCGTTCGAAGAAGGAGAGCCTTCCTCCACATGACCATAGTCCATGTAAAATCTAAGCATAATACGATTAGACTCTAGGTCAGGTTGTAGTCCAGCATTCATGAGATTATTATAAATCCTTTCTACTTTTCCAATTAATCCTCCTTCTGAAGACCTGATAGCAACACGTTAAAATGAGCACAAGAAGGGGAAATTCCTTCTTTTTGCATAGAATTAATGGCGTTTTCAGCCACTGAGTACTCTGCTCCGCTTGTATATGCTCTAATAAGTGCAAGATAAGTTAAGGAGTCAGGTGAACAACCACTATTCTGCATGCTATGCATGAGAACTTGAACTTCTTGATGAAGTCCAGTAGCAGCATATATATTGATCATAATGTTGTAGCTCACCTGCAATGTGCAGCAAATCTTAGTACTTAAATGTGGGCAATCCACTTCTCAGCATTCTCCCACACAATATATGGCATTGCAGTATTGACAACCAAGAAATGTAAGTTTGTATTGAAAGGGTACCTGAAGGGGGTTCATCATTGAAAAATTGCACCGTATATATAAGGTTAAATTATTAATTTTTAAGTAAATATAGTGTTAAATCTCCTTGGCTTTTTTGTATGTTTATTTCTTTATATTTTAGATTCCCTTACAGTTTGTTTGGATGGTTGTTACCTATTGTATTGTGTTATTAGTTTAAATACAATGCTTGTTTTGATTGTTACTTTATTTTTTTGTATCGTACAGTTAAATCCATCACTACTACGTAATGGCAAAAAGTCCCATTTATGCAATGACCGATTTGGTGTGATTGTGTTGTTACCTTATTTTTTCTTCTCATTTTGTCTTTGCTTATTATTTAATAATCCTATTTAATTCTTTACCCTACCATTTTAATAGCTGATAAGTGACATTATGTAACGATGGGAAACGATACAATATATCATCAAAACAAAACAACACAATACAATACAATATAATATAATACAATACAATACAATACAATGTGATAAATACAATACAATATAATACAACACAATACGATATAATACGATACATTATGAAACGATATGTAACAACCATCCAAACAAAGTGTTAGTGAAACTGTATCTAGCTTAATGTAAGAGTTCAGCCTATATCCAATCCAAACACCGTTTTCAAGTAGGATTTAACTGGGGTTTATATAGCTTAATGTATAATTCAAATAAACCATTAACAAACTCACCTGTAATTTCATCCAAGCGAAAAAGTCTCTAACTTGTCGCCAACCCCTCTGTTCTTTAAGCACAACACACATCTCTCTATAAGTAAGCTTAGTAACAAACTCAATTTTTTTTTAACTAGTTTGGTTAAGTTTTTTAAGCACAACACACATTTCTTCAACTAGTTTGGTTAAGTTTTTAAGATATTGTGAGAAGATTTTGTCAAAATAATTTTTGAAATAGGAACTATTATTTGACACTCAATTTTTTTTAGTGCCTCATACTTGCTTTGATATCCGATTAATTCGGATTCGTGAGAACTCTGGCTTCCCTATCAGAGGTCGTACTTGAATTTGAGAACTCTAATCAAACAGATTTAATGTAGTTAGAATTCATCTGAACTTAATAATTTTGATTCAAATTTTAAATATGTATTTAAAAAAACTGCCGAAGACATACAATTAATAGATTTCTAACTAAGTAAATCAAATGAGTTATGGTATACTTCCAAAATTGAACTCATAATGATCAAATTCTGAATTGACATCTAATTAGGGTTAGAGGTTATTGTCATCTTACCATAACTTTTGTCAAATATGACCAAATCACTAGAATTACATTTGTCAGCATATAAAAGTTGTGTTTGATTCGTTTCCCAAAAGAGAGTTAGTAGGTGTCAAATTACGAGAAATGACATACGAGTATAAAAATATGTTCAGAATCAATTTGTAACATTCGTTTGAAAGAGGATAAGGTAACACTGATGTATAAAAGAAATAAATGGACATCGAGAGTTGCATACTACGCCCATAGTTTATGACTCTATGTAGAGAGAATTGCCTTGTTTTGAAGGCTCTTTGATTTTCTTTCTTTTCATGAGAAGCTTTAGCATTCTCTTCTATATGTAGGTTGATGGACATCATTCCGGGCTTTATTGAGGCAGGGCTGAATGATTTTAATAATAGAAATTTTCAAGAGCATGCAACTTGGAGCTCAATGAACAAAGTCTCAGGTGTTGTGTGTTCTGTTGATGGGAAATATCACTTTCACCTTGTCCTGTGATATGTTTAATAGAAATTGCCAAGACTTGCTAATGACTTGAAAAGCTCTGAAGACAAGATTTTACTGCAAAAAGAAAGATGTTACCATTGATATAGTATTAAACAGGAAAGCAATTTGACTCTGTTCCATGGCAAAACTCATTTCATGGTTCTTCGTGAGTTCTCGAGCTCTTGTTTCAGAACATCTTTAATCCCAGAAGATCCATCATATAATGCATGATAAGAAGAGCCATTAAGAACCCACACCTCCTTTTTTCAATAGCAGTTAATACAAAGTAGTAGATTACAAGACATTGCTAACTTTCCAGAAAGTAGGGATGGAACAAGAAAAAGAAGAAAGACAGCCCATCAACCTATCAACCAAATGATTCTAATGCCTTTCCTGCTATGCTTACTCCACCATTGCATCTCTGAAAGCTTCTGTAGCTTGCTTATCAGGCCTTTTGTTCTTTCCTGTTAACACAGGCATTTGTAATTGTTGGAAAACTTACCTAGTGGGATTGTGTTTATCCCGTCCTTAATGACTTGAACACATGGGGCCCCGCAAGCCGGAAATACAATTTCCACACACATGCATACGTCGTACAATGTCTAGCTAAATTTCACAAAGTGAAAGAGATGTTGGTACACATGTTATAAGTATTTGGCTTGTGATTGAGAAAGTACTGTCGTTTTATCTTGGGAGACTATTACCCATCTACCGTAAGCCACAATATATGGGGGTAATTTTGTCTTAAGGAAAGAATGCTAACACTCAACTCGACAACATCGCAATTATCTTTCTTTGTTCTTTCTTTCAGTTCTTCGTTCCCGTTCACACCCAAAAGTTTTTACAACAGTAATCAATAAGCAAAATCAACAAAGAATCCCTAATCCATCCAGGATGAGGAAGTTAAATAGGAACTTTCCTTTCTTCTTCATGGGAAATTTAACAGGAGTTTTATTAGCATCTCGAGTTTTCCATAAATTCATTAGGAAAATAGCAATCAGTTCGATAAGGAAAAGCAGATATAGCAACTACAAAAAACACAACTTTTAATATTTTCACATAGGAAGCAAAAAGTTGTACACGCAAGAAGTAAAGCAACAAAAACATAAAAGTTTTTCCTACTGAACCAACCATCTCAGGGCAACCCGGTGCATTAAGCTTCCGCTATGCGAGGGTCCGGGGAAGGGCACCACAAGGGTCTATGCCAGCTCAATCTAAATTGTGTTACCATCAAAATTATTGCACACTAGCTAAAACAGATCCAAGACATGGAATCACTAGGTTCTGAATTCTAATAGCTTGAGGAGCAATACCATTGCATCCACTGCTCTCTTGAAGCAGAGTGTGTGGTTCTTTAATTTATATCAATTCTACTAGATTTTGCACACAAACACACAAGATTATAGCCTTGCGGGTTCGAACCTAGTCTTCTATTCTCCATATGTAAGATGAGTTGCTATAATATTTGAAGAAGATATGTCTCAGATCGGATGGTGTGGGTGCCTGAATGAGTGCCATTTATAGTGCACAAAGGTACAGATGTCTAGAATGAGTAAGTAGAGCCAGCCTATGCCAAACTCTAATGAGTAAGAGAAAAGTAAGGAACGCCTTACAATATACTTTGTTGAAGGTAGAGTTTTAAATTACAATGCTGTAATATAAATTAATTTGTCTATCATATTATCAATGAATAAGTTTGTGATAGACATTAGAAGAGAAGTATTGAATATTGAAGAACACAGGAGAAAGAAGAAGAGATTAGTTTTAGAGAGAAGATTTTGTATCTTCATTCATTGATTCGAAGAATGTAATATGTTGAACATTTACTATGTATATTGACATATATATATATATTCAATACTTAGTCGACTAACTTAGCTTTTTTCTATCTAATCACTACCTAACAGTTTTATAACCAACTGTTCATAACTAACTTTAAGAATAGCTAGTAACTAACTTTAGGACTTTTCTAACTAACTTCCGGAAGGGTTGTAGTTACCCTTTTTCCTCTTGATCATTACTTAGTTTAACATTGCCCCTCAAGCTAGGACTAGTAGGAACTGAGAAGATATTGATCAGTCCTAGCCTGGTACACAAATTATAATGCTGCTGCAGTCTGTTTAATCCCTTATAGTTAGGATATCAGCTGGTTGATTTGAAGTGCTAATATACTCAGTCTTCACCTGCCCTTGTAAGTGTTACACCTCGTAAGTTTAAGACGATAATTAAGAACGTCATTAAGGAAGTAAGATTCGAATATTGAATATAAAGAATACTTACATATGCTAATATGGAAAATTAGTGTATAAACGGGTGCTATCCCGAGATTTTTTTTTAAGTACTATAAATGTGACGACGAGAATTAATCCTAGTAGTTGAATTTGTCCCAATGGAGTTATGGAATAGTATTGTATTATAAATTATGACATTGAGGATACAAGACCTTATGGAATTTCGGGAATTAGAAAAAGTGAACCTAAGCTTTAATTAATACTTGAGGGACTAAGTTAATTATAGAACTAGGGACCAAAGTGTATATTAAAGGACCAAAGTGTTGTTTTACATTTTCAAATTTTTTTCTCCTTAAAACCCTTTTTAAAACTCTTCATTTTGTCTTCCTCACTTAGAAATTCAAGAAGAAAACACTCCCTTTCCCTCAAACGAAAAACATACCATTCCTTTAGCAAACTTAAGGTTCAATCCACCTCCATTCCATGATTAATCATCCTAAAAATTAGAAGCAAAATTTAAGACCCAAACAGTGGGTGATCGACATCGAGCAGGGCCGATTTTAGGCCTGAAAATTTCAGATTTTTGGAAAGAAAAACATGTATCAATGATGGGTTAACATTGGGGGATTCATGCATGACGATTTGGAGTGAGGAAGGAGGAAGATTGGTGAAGAAAAATCAATAATCAGTGGGAAAATTCGGACTGGGCAGTGGGCAGATTTTCGGGACTGTTTTGGACAGATTTTTAGTCAAATTTGGAAGGGAATATATCCTAGCATATTAGGAGTTTTTGGGTTTTTCAAAAGCCTAAAATGAAGTTCGTCGAGTCTAGTTTCCAACGCAACAAACTGCTCGTCGATAGGACATCGGAGTGGAGAGTTATGGACGTTACAAGTTCAGCTGACAAAAACAGTGGGGGAAAATCGCTGCTACTGGGGCAGAATTTTAGCCCACGAAATTTCAAGTTTTGGACGAATTTTTGTGAAGGAAAATATGTATAAATGTTGGGTTATTATAGTAGAAGTGTTGCATGTCATTTTGGGTTGAAAGAAGAGAAGAATTTGGGCGAAAAATCGACGAAAAGAGGCTGAAAAATCGTTGGGGCAGCGGGCTGTCGACGAGACTGTTTTGAGCTAGAAAATTGGTAAAATTTTATCCCTTTCATTTGATATTGGATAGATTAATTGATATTATAGTTAGGAGAAGTATCTATGTTAAAGAAGAAATAGAAAGAGGACAATGTATGCGATTATTAGAGGTCGAAACCGAATTAGAACCCATTCTTGGCATACATTGAAATTGATTAAGTGTGTTGGTATGTTATGACTAATTGCATGTGAAAATTTGGATGGAACCTTGATGATTAAAATTATAGTCGTTATAAGAAGTATTGGAAGCTTAATTGAAAAGTAAGGAATTTTGGAAAAGCTTTGAAATTGAAATAGGTGTTGGCCGAAAGGTCGATGAAAATTATTGAACGTAATAGGGACGTATTACAGGCTGAATTTGGTGTTTAAAATAAGCTACAAACATGCATATGTATTGAAATAAGTTACTTATACATGCCTCGAAAGGATTAAGTGTAGAAAGGTGTTAATTTTATATTCTGGAATAAAGGGGAATTGTTGGTTTGAATTGGATTGTTGGTTTGAATTGGATTGTTGGTTTGATTGGATTGTAGTTGGAGTTGAATTGTTGGTTGATTTGGATTATTGAAAAATTGTGGATACGCACATAAACAAAGGAAATGCTGCCCAAATTTTTGTAGAAATAAGGGAGCCTTTAATCATATGACTTACATTAGGAATCATAGAATTGACGAGCATATTGTTCCCTATCATAGGTTGAAGTACTAGACGAGGAATACCTTAATACCAAGCTGATTAGTTCGCCTAAGAGGTATGTAAGACCTTTCCTTCTTTCTTTTGGCATGATTTTTTTTTTTTTGTGAAAGTACGGCGGACGTACTTAACTCCTACCAGTTCAGTTTTAAAAATGATTATTTACTAGTTATGGTTTCAGTAACAGAGTTTATGGTAGTAATTTTTATTGAGAGTCACATAATGATTCATGATAAGTTAGTGTCTTGACTTTCCAAAAGATGATATGTGATACGCTAAGCGCCTTGATTTTCTAAAAGATGACTTAAATGATATATGATATGATAATGCCTTTTTCTTATTCCATTGAGAGTCAAACGATAATCTAAGTTATATATGGTTGCTCATGATATTCTGCTCGTACCAAGTGTTATTACTCATTTCATCGAGTCCCTCACTACAGGGCCGATACATGTTATACATATATTGAGAATTCCATCGAGCCCCTCATTACAGGGCCGAGACATGTTATATTGATAATTCCATCGAGTCCCTCATTACAGGGCCGATACATGTTATATTGATAATTCCATCGAGTCCCTCATTCTGGCCGAGACATGTTATATTGATAATTCCATCGAGTCCTCATTCTGGTAGACATGTTATACATATATATCTTCATCGAGTCCTCATTCTGGTAGAGACACGCTATACATACATATATATATATATATAGATATCATCGAGTCCCTCCTTATAGGGCCGAGACACGTTGTACAGATTTACAGACAGGTATATGGACATGATGATTTTATGGTAGGCGTTCAGGTTACGACATGACTCTCATTTTTATAGACACGATTGACTCTATTTTACTTGGTACGATTATGGTCTCATTTTGATTTCATGTTTTACATACTCAAGACATTATTTCAGATCGACCCCCTTTCCTGGCCGCGTTAAATGCCCGCAGTACATGTGTGTTCGGGCCAGTGACCTCCGATCTAGGTTCCTACTCATTGTTGGGAAGCTCTCGACCCGAGCTTGTCGTTGGTACAGAATCTCTTTTAGACTTATGCGTATTTTGGGCACGACGGTCCCGTCGTCGTATGTCGATATTACACTCTTGAGGTGCATGAAGCGGTTGTGGGTTGGATGTTTGTACTTTGTTTTGGGTTTGATGTCGTTATCTAGTAGCAGCCTTGCCGGCTTGCGTGTTTTGATTTATGCCTTTGTGCGCGTGATGTGGTTGGTGGCACCCTAGTCGGCTAGCCTATTATGACTGTTGTTTTGTTGTTTTGCGCGCACTCGGCTCGCCGTTTTAGGGATATGTTGTAAGCGGTGTTGTCTTTGCGAAATTTATATAGACATCTGTATTAAATGGATTAAGAGTGACAGGTCAGTAATGACGTCCAATTAGGACGTTAATCGCGGCCCGTCGGGTCGGGTCGTGACAGTAAGATCTTTTCCCTTATAAAATGTAAATCTATTTCAATGTGTTTAGTCCTCTCATGGAACACAGGGTAGCAGCAATTTGCATAGCAGATTTGCTATCAGTATAGACAGTAACATGTACATTAATCTTGACATTAATTTCTTTCAATAGACCAAGGATCCATGTTAATTCAGCAACACTGTTCCTGCTAGGCTTCTATGCTCATATTCAGCAGAACTTCTAGAGATTGCAGATTGTTTCTTTGATTTCCATGAGATTAGAGAGTCTCCAAGTTTAACCAAATATCCAGCAGCTGATTTTCTTGTGTGAGGGCATGCAGCCAATCAGTATCACAGTATGTTGTTACTGTCTCTTGTGAGCTGCTAGGTAGTAGTATCCCTTGCCCTGGTTGACTCTTGATATATCTAACTATCTTGAGTGCAACATCATAGTGAGATTTATTTGGTTGTTGTAAGAATTGGCCAAGTGTTTGCACACTATAAGCTATGTCTGGTCTAGTGAATATAAACTGATATCTTGAATGACTTCATCACTTGTGGATTGTTTTTCCAATATATGATCATCATATTCTTTTGTAGTTAGCTTTAAGCTGCAATCCATAGGAGTGTTGAATGGCTTGTATAATTCAAGCTCGGATATTAATTCCAAAGCATATTTCTTTTGATGCATCAATATTCCTTTACTTGATCTTGCAAACTCAATCTCAGGAAGTATTTTAATTCTCCCAGATCCTTCATTTTAAAGGCTTGTTGCAGTGCTTGTTTGGTTTCATCTATCTGTGCTAGATGATCTCCGGTAATCAACATATCATCTATATACACCAGTACCAAAACTATTCCTTCAAACTGTAACTGGAGTAGAGCTTCTGTCAGCTTAGAATTCCATTGTCTTGGTGCTTGTTTGAGTTCATACAAGAATTTAATTAGCCTGCATAGAGGTCCCAGTTATTTTTATCTCTTTTTTGCTTGGAAAGACCGTTGATACTCTAGTGTCTAGATGTTGCTAGTGACAATATTGATCTCAGAAAAAGTTTCTTGATAGTCTATACCTTCTTTGTGACTATATTCCTTAGCCACTAGCCTGACTTTCAACCTCTCAATGTCACCTGATGCTTTGTATTTGACCTTATAGATCCACTTGCAGCCTAGAGGAGTCTTGCCTTCAGGTAGGCTTACAAGTTAAAATGTCCCAAGTGTGATTGTCTTGCAAGGCAGTAATTTCTGCTTTCATTGCTTCCATCCATCTAGGATCTTTAGAACCCTCAGCATAATTTTTCGGTTCAGTAACATTTGAAAAGGCTGTAAAAAAAAGCTTGATATTTAAGTGCAAGAGTTTCATAGGAAATGTAGTTGGCTATTGAATAGGGTGCATTTGAAGTAGTTGGGGTGATGAAATCTTTCATCCATATAGAGCCTGTTTAGCTCTACCTGATTTTCTGGTTTGTGCAGTTGCTACTTGGTTTTGATTTTCTGTGTGTTTCATGAGATATAATAGAGGGTACTGCTGGAGCATTAGTAGGAGTAGAATTGGATACTTCTGGTATATTATCAACACCAGAAGATGAAGGTGGTAGATTTGCTGAAGTATTTTGGATTTCATCATCTCTTCTTGAAGAATCAGAAGAGTTGTTTTGAGATGGTACATTACTGACATTCTGGTTTGCAGCATCTTCATCAACCTCATAAGTCATATCATGTAGAAAATGCGTCTGGTGTTTTCCATTTGAAAGGAAACTCAATTTCTCTAAAAGTTACATCTCTATTAACACAAAACACTTTGTTGTTTATATCATACAAAATGTATCCTTTTTGAACTTGAGTATCCCATCATGACACAGGCTTTTGCCCTCGACTGCAGTTTGTCAATCACAGTTAAGTCCTTAGCATAACATAGACATCCTAACACTTTAGATGAGATATTTAAGGTTTTTTCTAATATAGTTTCTCATAAGGTGTCATACCGATCACAGATGTAGGTAGTCTATTAATGAGATAAACAGCAGCTTGAACACATAGACCCCAAAACTTCAAAGGTATATTTGCTTGGAATCTAACTGCTCTAGTAATTTCTAGGATGTGCTTATGCTTCCTTTCAGAATCGAATTACAGAACTTTTAGAACTGTTTTGAAGATTGAACAACTTCTTGAATTGCTCCAGAATTAACAAAAGTAATTGCAGAACAGAAGGATCTGCAGAATCCGAAAAATTGCAGAAACAAGAAAGTGAACTGATTGATCTTGTAATTTGCGGGAGAAAAGAATCAATCAAACGAGCTTTAGATCCTGCTCTGATGCCATGAATAAGTTTGTGATAGACATTAGAAGAGAAGTATTGAATATAGAAGAACACAGGAGAAAGAAGAAGAGAGTAGTTTTAGAGAGAAGATTTTGTATCTTCATTCATTGATTAGAAGCATGTAATGTGTTGAACATTTACAATATATATATATATATATATATTCAATACTTAGTCGACTAACTTAGCTTTTTCTATCTAATCACTGGGTAACAGTTTTATAACCAACTGTTCATAACTAACTTTAGGAATAGCTAGTAACTAACTTTAGGACTTTTCTAACTTCCGGAAGGGTTGTAGTTATACCCTTTTTCTTCTTGATAATTACTTAGTTTAACACTCAACACTAGGGCAGCCCGGTGCACTAAGCTCCCGCTATGCTCGGGGTCCAGGGAAGGGCCGGATCACAAGGGTCTATTGTACGCAGTCTTACCTTGCATTTCTGCAAGAGGTTGTCTCAACTCATGACCTCCTAGTCACATGACAACAACTTTACCAGTTACTCCAACACGGCAAGAAACTATTCAATTCAAAGAAAAACGAAAAGATGTTGGCATTCCATTGCAGGTTGTAACCAATTGAGCTCTGTACCTTATGAATACCACCAAGATACATCAAATTAATGAACATGCAAGACCTTTCTCTAAACCTCAAATGTTCAAGATTGGCAAGCCTCCGCTCTATAAAAATTGAAAGCTGGGTTGTAAGACTTGTAAACAGCACATCTGCACTTCTAGTTCATCCATACAGGCATGTACATGGTTGCTATTATTGGAGACAGGATATTACCATATAAGGTTAAAGGAATGGATGTACTGCAGATGTTAAATTCAATCAAATCTAAATTTTGAATCACGCTTCGCACCTTCTGCTAACAAGAAGCAAAACACAGTCCAAACTCATCTGATGTGCCCAGACAGCATATACAAATGGCGAAGAGGGCAACAATAAATTAGCTGCAGCTGGATACTCCAGCAAATTTCGGAGCTAAGAGATTTTTTAAAGAAGCTGGTTATGACCTATCACAGGTGCAACAGATGGAAAAATACTCAATCAAAGCAATGTATATAAAGTTGAGAGCTGATTTCATGAAAGTACCATGGAGGAGGAGGACTTGCAATAACATCGGGGCACCCAAATGGATTTTCTTACTAATGTTGATCCTACATGGCAGACTATACACAAGGGACAGGCTCATGCAGTGGGGGATAATTGAGAGTAAATTATATCCCCTATGTTGTACCGAGGATGAAAGCATAGCTCACCTTTTCTTCCAATGTTCTTTCTCTAGCCCCATATGGAGAAAACTACTTCCGTGGCAAGGTTATAGGAGGTCTACAATGAAATGGCAAGAGGAGATCCAGCGGACTGTTTTGATGCCAACGGGAAGAATGCAAAAGCTACAGTGTACAGGGCAAGTATTGCTTCCTGTGCCTATTTCATTTGGCAGGAGAGGAACACAAGAGTTCTCCAACAGAAGCAGAGAAGTCATGAACAGATTACAAGGTTGATTATACAGGAAGTAGCACGTAGAAGTAGTTTAAGTCTAAAGCTAGCTAGTAGAATGAGAGAGCTGAATTTTTACCCTTAAAGCTTGATGTTAGATGGTTTTGGATATGATATGTTTTGTAGTTACTGGTTGTGCTGGGACTTGTAGTTGTTACCAAGTCTCCAGATGTGTACATATTTCCCTTGGTTAATAAAGTTCTTTTTTACCAAAAAAATTAGCTGCAGCCCCAAACATCAAACTATTGGCCAGCAATTAGAGGCTGCTTATTTCCTCTTATTAATAGTAGTAAACTAGTAATCATAATATACTATAACTTCGGCATAAAGTTTAAGAATAGAAAAACTTCTAAATTTATGATTTTAAAAATGTCATAACATTTGTGACTTTTCTCATTAAGGAAATATAGAAATGTGTTTATTCAATCGATAGGGAAGTGGGAACAGTGGCAAAACAACGTGGAACGGAGGGAATAGTATAATTCTAGTGAACAAGGATAACATCTTTAGAGACAAGATTCAGGGAGTGAATTGAACCACTATCAGCCAATTGGACAAAATATAAGAGCATGAAACAGCCAGTTTCCACTTTCGGGTCTATTCAGTACTACTAAGCTGATATTGCAACAAGGCATTTGGGATGGAAGTCCCTTAACAGAGAAGTGCCCAAATAAAAAAAAACCAATTACCATATTCAAACAGAATAAACTCTGGGGCAGATACGAGCTCGTAGTGGATTCTTCATCACAACGGTGAACTCTAGCTTCTCCGAGAGATCAACATCATTTCCTTCCACAGCATTCCACTGAAAATGCCAAACCAAATTAGCCACAAAGTATTCCAAGTGAAGCATAGCCAACACAAGGCCAGGACATATTCTCCTCCCTGCGCCGAATGGCATCATCTTGATCTCTCTACTTCCTGTTATATCAAACCCTTCCTTATCTAATCCTTCCATCAAGAACCTCTCTGGCCTAAACTCCAAGGGATCCTCCCACACATTTGGGTCCAAACCCATATCAGCAACCATGAAGTTGATGGTAGCATTCTTTGGGACGACGTAGCCGTCCAGTTCTACTTCTTCGGTCACAGTGTGTGGCAGCACAAAGTGACCAGGAGGGTGTCGTCTAAGACCCTCCAATATCACTGCTTTCAAGTAAGGCATCTTCTGCAAATCTTCCTCCTTCACCACCTCATCTGACAACTTACTCTGTTCATTTCCTCCCACCACACTTACGATTTCTTGATATAGTTTTTCCTGAATGGAAGGGTTCTTGACCAAGTTAGCCATAACCCATTGTAAAGCAGTTGACGTTGTATCAGTTCCAGCAGTTAGGAATTCACTACAAAGACTAACCATTTCTCCATGATTGAGTTTCCTGTTTTCCTCAGGCAACTCCAAATTCAACAACGTATCCACATAAGCCACCACTAATTGATCATCGTGCTCCTGATTTTGTTCTTTGGCCTTGCTTCGTGATTCAATCAAAGGAATCAATATATTCTCTTGCTCTTGCCTTAGTTCAATAAGTTCCTTCCAACGATTCCTAAATATTACTCTCCCAACTCTAGGAAATATATTAAGTATATTGAACCGTGAGAAACCAAGAAGCAACCTACGTTGTATATTTTCAATTTGTTTTATCTGAGTTTCATCAAGCTTATCTCCAAAACACATTAAAACAAGAAGACAAAACATAGCATACTGAAAATGATCAATTAACTTGACAGAATCATCTTGTGCGTTACGGAGCTGTTGAAGTAGGATACCAAGAACCCATGATCGGGCTTTCGAATATGACTTGACCCGAGAAGGATGAAGTATTTCTGACGTGAGGTTACGACGGAGGAGACGCCACGTGGGACCATAAGGAGCAGAGCTGATGTTGCGTTGGTTACTGTTGACTATTGAGCTTGTGGGGACAGGTTTTGGGCGGTTAGAGAAAATAGCGCCTTGTTGGACTAAAGCTTGGTAAGCCAAAGAGTGGCTAGCTACGAATATGGCTTTACGAGAACCAATATTGAGAGTTATGAGAGGACCATATTTAGTTTTGAGGTTACGAAGGAGTGGTTCTAAGTCGGCGAAGGACCTTCCTGTCCATAATAAGGTGCTGATTAACGGAAAACTGTAGGGTCCTGGTGGGTATTTTTTCTTGGTGGAGATGATAAGATTGAAGAGTGATTTGAGGAGAAACGAGATGCAAAGAGTGACCACGATCATAAACCAGCTTTCCATTATTGTATACTTTTCAACAAGAGATAAGCCTTCATGTACAGTATATATTGAGCACCAAACAAAGGAGATTTAAAATAATCTTTAGATGACATATGCAACGGAAGTCATCACTTGGATGGTTGTTTGGTACACACGATTAGGTGAATATCTCAATTTTAAATTTTAAATTTTAAATTAATGGAATTAAATTTTGAGATTAATTTAATATTTTATTTGGTAAAAGATATAAATCTATCTTTATTTCATCGAGCTTGAGATTATTTTATCTCACCTTTCAGATGAAATAAATTAATCTCAAAATTATAATTCCAAAATAATTTAATCTATATACCAAATGACCCTCATAACATTATATGTTACTTCCTCACTCTTTCACACAATACAAATAAAAAATTAAGCTTATGACATCATTATATAAAAAGTAGGATAAAGATAAAATAGAATTATCAAATAATATGCAAAAAAAAAAAAAAAAGAGAGAAAAAATAAGATATCGACATAATCACACCAAATTAATTATTACATAAAATAGGATTTTTCGAAGGCAATTACACAAACCAATGCTTACATAAAATAGAATATTTTCTTGAATTTAGCGATACGAAATAATAAAATTAAAATAATAATTAAAATAAATATTATATTTAAAATAACAATAGTTCAATATATTATGATAGGTAACAATCATCCAAACAAGTTGTAAGTGGCTCAATTTTATTAATTATACTCTATTTTCACAACTTTTTTTATAGTCCATTTTGAACTGCGCCACCGACTACTTCACCGGTATTACCTGCACGCCCGGAGGTAATAGCATCGGTCCTTCAACACTATTACCAGTAAATCGCGAGATGTGCTCCGGTGACCAGTTTCTGGGAGCGTACAACTGATACAAGGTCCAATTCCCCAACATGCAGAGTTTTTTCGTGTTTACGGGGAATCAAACCCATGTTGTCCATGCCAGAGCGCCTTATAGCGCCCAGACTTTGGGACTGGATTATGCCCCGGAGGACTTCACTACTCTTTTCTAACTGAACGAATTCCATGGGGCTCATTCATCATAAATAGAGAAGCAGTATTTGAGACGCTGTCATATCTGAAAAGAATTTCCAATCTTGAGTAGAGATGGCAATGGATCTGAGCCCGTCCGGTCGGTGGATCCATCCGTTTTGTTATACCGTGGTTGAGTGCGTGCGTGTGGGCCGTGCGAGAAATTAGAAAACACGTTCGGGGGCCTCGAGCCGCGGCGCGAGGCGAAGCGCGCGCGGCGAGTGAAGCGCGGTGGCGAAGTTCAGCCGCAGCAGCGGAAGCGGAAGCGCGGCCGAAGATCAGTCGCGGGAGTTGCGGCGCAGCCGAGGCGAAATTGGGCGGAAAAACTTAGAAAGTCCGATTGTTTTAAAAGAGGCCGTGGGAGGGTGACAAGTGTCCCCATCGATTCTGCTCATGCATTATATTGACCAAGACTTGGTCATTTCTTTCAACTTTTCATCTTTACACTCCATCTCTCTAAGTTAAAAGCTCATCCTTCTCTACAAATTCTCAAGAGGAATTCTAGCCTAAGGAAAAATCGAAAAGTGTAATAGGAAGGAAAGGTTATTACAAGCTTGTGAAGACTATTGTGGTGGTGTTCTTGGAGAAAAAGGCTAGAGGTGTTGGAATAAGTTTGGCTAAAATTTAAGGTAACATTTCTTCTCTTGTAGTTGGTATTGGGTGTTGCGTGTTTAATAGGAAGAACTTGTAGTTGGAAAAATGCACTTAGAGTAGTTGCGTGTAAGAAATGGGGTTGATTATGAAAGAATTGGTTAGGGGATATTATGAGCATGTTGTTGCCTAAATACTACATTAGACTTGTTGGGTTAGTTGTTGTAACTTGTGGGGCTGAATTTTACACACCAAAGTTTGGGTGTAATCCCTAGTGTTGGTTGGTTGTTGAGCCTTAAACATGACATTTGAGCGTTAAAAATCGACCTTGGAAAAGGTGGCAAAGTATGTAGAAACAAAGGAAACGCGCGATTTTCCGTAGGAAATTGGTGACTTTAACTTGGAAAAATTCTGCATTATAACTAGAGCTTGATAAACGTATTATGGTCATTTTAGGTTGACATACTACGTGCGGTAAAGTGGACTTAGCTTGTGGATCGACCAAGAGGTATGTGGAGCTTTCCTATCTCTTGAGCATGATTAGTTGTACATGTAGTGCGGTAGACGACAAGATTTGGAAATCTTCGTTTGTTATAAGTATTTGATACTTGTTTCGTTTTAAAAGAAAAGTATAAGAATCCTCGACTTAAGGGAATGTGTTTTACTATTGTTTAACTCTAATATAACGGCTTTATGGGGAGTTGGTTATATTAGTTTGTGAAAGTTTAATGGAGAAAGGTTTTGATGATTTGAACTTGTGGAAGGAAAATGGTTTTAAGGCATGAATTGCCTAAGGTTTTACAAGAAATGAAGTCACTTAATTTAGAAGCTTGAGATAGTTTTAAAAGGAAATGTGACTTGTTTTGAAAAGAAATCGTAACTTGATACTATGGTGATTAGTATCTTGGAATTTTTGTATAAAAGAGTTATTTCTTAAAAGGTTAAGTACATGATACTTGGGTTAAATTCCCGGATTTTTATTAAAAGACATGATCGTGCCTTAGGTATACTAAAATGAGAGGATGTATTAGTACTATTAATAAGAAGTTAGGTGATTCTTAACTTGCTTAAGTTATGATAGGCCGGTAGTGCTTATGTTGTGATGTGATAGGCCGGTAGTGCTTATGTTATGTTTATTAGCCGGATGAGCTATGTTATATATATTTATATTGTTACGGGTAAACCCCGGGTTATTATTTATGTCATGGATTTGCTACCCGTGACGCGAGTGTGGCGCCAGATTACGCGGATCCGGACCATGGATCCACGCGGGTGAAATAGTCTCACGCGAGTACGCGATGGTACTTCATGCGGATCCACGGATCCATGCGGTGAAATAGTCCCGTGCGGGTGAAATAGTCCTATGGCCAGGCGGATGACCTCACGCGGGTCCACGGGACCTATGCGGGTGAAATAGTCCCACGAGTAGGATCGCTTAATGATACTACGCGCGAGGTACCTGTTTTGATCATGAGCCTCCTATTTTTACGCTTATAAAATGTATACTTGTTACTCTCGTTATTAGTAAGGCACGGTCTGCAACATAATTTGGTTTTATCTATAACTTGATGTATTTTGGACTTATGATATTACTACGGATTTTCCGCTTTACATACTGCGTACGTTGTGTCGACCCCCTTCCTGGGAATTGCGTCACGCCGCAGAGCGGAAAGTGGTAGATCCTCATTCCTGGATCTTGTACTCAGTGTC
The DNA here is from genome assembly GCA_029844215.1 of Przewalskia tangutica. NCBI lineage: Eukaryota > Viridiplantae > Streptophyta > Magnoliopsida > Solanales > Solanaceae > Przewalskia > Przewalskia tangutica. The sequence continues at coordinate 1,708,890 of CM056732.1, forward strand.
GGGAGCTCCATTTCTTCTGAGGCTCGACTTTTGGTATGGTTCTCCGGAGTCGTTGATATTTTGTACATTCAGGGGGGCATGACGGGGCCTGTCCGTCATAGTGTTATTCATTCTTAGAGGCTGTAGTCTTGTCGAACTTGGTTCGTTAAGGATGTATTCGGTTTATGTACTTTTGGGTTAGCCATTTTGGGCTAGACTATTCTATATCTTAATGGTTGTTTATCTTGAGTTTACATTCATTGGTTTTCTCGATGTTGTGTCGATAGGGTGCGGGTTAAGGCAGGTCACGGAGTCCGGTTAGTCGTGTGATTTTATAGGATATGGATATTCAAAATTTGGGCGACGGATCGGATCGGACCGGATCCGTTTATGATGGATCGGATCCGGATCTGGATCTTGTCTTTGAGATCATGTCCGCATCCGACTCGTGAATCCGTTTTTATTAAATTAATTATACATTTATTATTTATACACCGTACGCAATCCTTTGTAATCTTAATTTTATTTTATATTCAAAGTAGAAGTCCATTATTTTTTTAATTGAGACACGTTTTGCGTGTTATTCTTTATCATTATATTAATCATTTATGTGGTACTTATGTAGTAGCTTAGGTATTGAGAGGATTGTTTCTCACTACAGCAATAGCCAATAGGCATAACAATTGTCAACAATGTCATTTAGTCCTAACTTACGGATGCATTCCCCATGATTCCGTTAAATTAAATTGACTCTTTTTCTAGAAAAATTGGACTAATTAGAAGGTATAACTTAATAATCAGTCACTTTGATTTGGATCCAGATCCGATCCATGGATCCGATGGATCTGGATTTGGATATGATTTTATGGACCCTATGAATCTGGATATGGATACATGTATGTAAAACGGATCTGAATTTGGATCTAGTAGGATCCGGTCCAGATCCTACCCGTTGTCATCTGTGTGTTTTTAGCAATAAGACTTGCAGTTCAAATTCCTAATTTAGTTCCGGCATTACTACGCTATATTTTGCACATTTGAGAACGATGCTTTTGTGATTTTTGATCCACAATACTCTAATTTTTAACAACCTTAGATTCCCATCGATTTTTATGGATTCAAAAGAACGATGTCACTAAACATGATATTTATGATTCTTTCGATCTGGAATGTGACATTTGTCGCTCGCATAAGATGACACATGTGACTTTATTGTTTGAGTGACTACTTTTTCATTTACATCGAAAAAAATTGACATTTCATTTAAAAAATCTGAAATTTCATAAATATAGGTGTCGTTTCAAATCATCTCATTAGGGGAGAAATGAGAAATTTAGATTAAAATTATTAATATTAAATTTAGGTACTTTAATTAATTGTAAAGATCGTTTAGTTCGTGGACAAAGTTATTCCGATATTATAATTCTGAGATTTTAATCCTGGAATTAATTTATTTCACTTTACTAAATATGAAATATAAATTTATTTTGAATTAGTTATACCTTCAACCAAACTCTAAGCAATTTGTTACTTACAAAAATGTAGAACGATAAGATGGCAGCTCCATAACACTCTTAATTAGAATAATTATCTGCATTTTGTTGGTATAATAATCTGTACTTGGCTAAATAATGATTCAAAACAATATGTTAATCACTTAGTGAAACATATAACATTAATGAAACAATAAGAAGCAGAACTGCTTTGGAAAAATAATTTAGAATGTAATCGAGCCCACTTAGTTCAAAGTGTGTCCTTAAGGAAATTATTCCTCACAAGACTCGAGGTTAACGGAATATCGCCTCTCAGGATAGAACGATTATCTTACCAGAATAGTAGTACTCCAAATTCCGGTAGCAACGAACCACTCAACGGCAGTATATCACACAGAATGAAATTTTCGATTTAAAGAGCAACTTCAGAATTTATTAGAATATGAATGAATAAATTCTTGGAATAATCAAGAATTTATAGGGTTGGAGGTACTGATTCTGAATGGTCGGGTCGGGTCGCGGGTCGATCCGTTTGGATTTGTTTTTAATTAAATAATTAATTTAATTAAAGAAACGTTTGTCCAAAAAGATTATCAATCAATCAATCGATCCAAAGCCGAGCGAAATAGCGACGGCATTGCGACAGGGTCTTGCCTCTCAACCCTTTTAGCAGCTAGAGAATGTGTAATGTAATATATACACCTCTATTTCCTTCTCTTTTTTCGATGTGGGACAAAAGAGTCTTTTACCCTCTTTAATTTTCATCCCATCATTTCCCATTCACCAATATCAAAACCCAACAATCCCCCACATGAATGGGGAATGGTTATAAGATAGAAGGATATGCGGACGAGTGTGATATCTGGCGAGAATTGATTGCGTCTGGATAAGTAGGTTTCCCTTTGAACTTTTCGTAGTGAACTTATATCGGATATACTCGATCAATCGGTAGATTTGATATCTTTGAACCGTCGAACTTTGTTGTATACCTAGACAACATAAGACACACAATCAACCCTCAACCGTTTATGGTTCTCACGGTTGTGTTCGTTTGACCATGAACACCGCCGTCTCTACGAGTGCGTAGAGAATGGGTCTTTCCGTCATTCCCTTTAAAGCGGCTTACACTTAACACTCACATAGGTGATTTCTAAACATGTGGTCCTATAGCCACATTATCCGGTCATACATCGCGATTTAGATAACCATTAAAAACCTTAATGCTTTATTAACTCATTAACAAGTCATAAAGTCTTATCCTTATTTACGAACATTGTCTTCATCCGAGAATGGGTTGAGTTATTTGACAATGTTGAACCGTCGATCAACTTTGTTTGATCCTCGAACCTAGCTCTTGGGATCTCCATCGCTAGGTAGATTTACCGCCATGATGACTTGTCGCGCCTTAACCCCATTCCGTTGATGATCTACCAAGTCCTCTCTAGATAAGCCTTTTGTAAGCGGATCCGCCACGCGTTATCTCTTGACTTTACATAATCAATTGTGATAACGCCACTAGAAGAGTTGTCTAACGGTATTGTGTCTCCGTCGTATGTGACGAGATTTTCCGTTATACATTACGCTCCCTGCCCTACCTATTGCTTCTTGACTATCACAGTGTATACATATAGGAGCCAAAGGTTTGGGCCAGAATGGAATATCTTCTAAGAAATTAGAGTCATTCGACCTTCTTCACGGCCTTGTCTAAAGCTATGAATTACGATTCCATTGTAGAGCGGGCGATCGTATGCATTTTGATGATTTCCAAGACATCGCTCCTCCAGCGGTGAAAACATATCCATCGTGGATTTAACTTCAACGATCCGGTGATCGATTTGCATCACTATATCCTCAATCTGCGGGATATTTATTATAATGCAAAGCATAGTTTTGGGTGTGTTGTAAATATCCCAAGACTCGTTTCATTGCCATCGATGAGTTTTATTGGGATTACTCGTGAATCGACTCGGCTTGCTTATAGCACATGCTATATCCGGTCGTGTACAATTCATAATGTACATCGACTTCCTAAAACTTCGTGCAAAGTCGATTGTGAGTCACTTTCACCTTCATTCTTTTGAAGTGCAAAACTTACATCAATTGGAGTCTTTGCAACATTGAAATTTAAATACTTGAACTTGTCAAATACTTTTTTAATATAATGTGACTGTGATAATGCTAGACCTTGTGGAGTTTTATGGATCCTAATTCCTAAGATCAAATCAGCAACCCCTAAGTCTTTCATGTCAAATTTGCTAGCGAGCATACGCTTCGTAGCATTTACATCGACAATATCTTTACTCATTATCAACATGTCATCAACATACAAACAAACAATGACTTCATGATTTGGAGTATTTTTAATGTAAACACATTTGTCACACTCATTAATCTTAAATCCATTTGCCAACATTATTTGGTCAAATTTTGCATGCCATTGTTTGAGTGCTTGTTTAAGTCCATAAAGTGACTTAACAAGTCTGCACACTTTCCTTTATTTACCAGGAACCACAAAACCCTCAGGTTGTTCCATGTAAATTTCTTCCTCCAATTCTTCATTTAAGAAAGCTGTCTTGACATCCATTTGATGGATTTCAAGACCATATCTGACGCCGATTACTAACACCCGAATAGATGTTATTCACATTGCGAGTATGTGTCAAAGTAATCAAGACCTTCTTTTTGTCTATAACCTTTGACCACAAGTCTTGCCTTATATTTGTCAATAGTACCATCAGCTTTCATTTTCCTTTTAAATATCCATTTTGATCCTAAATGTTTATTTCCAGGAGGAATATCAACTAACTCTCATGTATGGTTGTTTAAAATTGATTCAATCTCACTATTATCGCTTTTCCAAAATGTTGAATCGTAAGATGACATTCGCTTTAAATGTTTGAGGCTCATTTTCAAGCAAGAATGTTACAAAGTCAGTCGAAAGGCGGATGTCTTTTGGCGTTTGCTACGCCTTGGATCCTCTTTGTAGTATACTTTCCTTTGGTTCTTCCCGCGATCGTTTAGATCTTTCACTTGACGACTCGCATTCGGTTTTATACGGATAGATGTTTTCAAAGAATTGGCGTTATATTCGATTCTTGTATTAACATGAATTTGGGATTGTCCGATTGTGAACTAAAACCGACAAGCTTTGTTTGTAGCATAGCCAATAAAAACACAATCCACCGTTTTGGTCCAATTTTTACCCTTTTGGGCAAAGGAACTTGGACCTTTGCTAAACACCCCACACTTTGAAATATTTCAAGTTGGGTTTCTTCCTTTCCATAGATCATATGGAATAGATTGTGTTTTCTTTGTGGGTACTGTTGAGTATTCGATTAGTGTAAGGATAGCTTCCCATGAAGCTCTGCGATGAAACCTAACTAATTAGTAAGGCATTCATCATTTCCTTTAATGTTCGGTTTTTCCTTTCCGCAATTCCATTTGATTGTGGTGTGTAAGGGGCAGTAGTTTGATGAATAATTCCATATTCCAAACATGTCTCTGCAAAAGGAGATTCGTACTCTCCACCCCTATCACTTCTAATCATTTTGATCTTTTTATTCAATTGATTTTCCACTTCGTTCTTGTATTGCTTAAATGCATTAATTGCTTCATCCTTACTATTAAGCAAATACACATGATGCTCGAGTCTGATCGTCGATGAAGTTATAAAATACTTTTTCCCACCACGAGATGGTATTGACTTCATATCACATATATCTGTGTGAATTAAGTCTAAAGGATTTGAATTCCTATCAATAGACTTATATGGATGTTTAACAAACTTAGATTCAACACAAATTTCACATTTTGATTTGTTACACTCGAATTTAGGCAATACTTCTAAATTGATCAATTTTCGCAAGTTTTGTAATTGACGTGTCCTAAACGACATGCCATAAATCATTTGACTCGATAAGTAAGGCGAATTTGAATTTTTATTAATATTGTCAACAACCATTACATTGAGTTTGAAAAGGCCTCGGTGAGGTAGCCCTTTCCTATGAACATATCATTCTTACTTATTACAATTTTCTCTAACCAACACGCACTTAAACCCGTTATCGACGAGTAATCCAATTGAAACTAAATTCTTCCGAATTGTTGGGCGTCTGAGAACATTGTTGAGAGTCGGGACGCTGCCGGAAGTCATCTTGAAGTATCTTCCCATATCCTTCAACCTTAGCTATGCAGATTTCCCATAAACAATACCTCTTGGTCCAAGTGAGCATAGGTTGCAAATGCTTCTTTGCGGTATGAACATGTCGAGTGGCACGAGAATCCGATCACTCCTTTGGGTTTCCAACCAAATTGCACTCGACAAAGATTGCACACGATCATTTAGATCATCATTCATTTCCACCATATTGCTTGTCTTTTCCCTTGTCTTTTTGGAGACGGCAATGCTGGCTTTGTGGCGGCTTTCCCACAATTAAAGCGATTGTCCTTGAACTTTTTCTTGTTAGAACCGCCTTCTTTTCCGAAGGCCTCTTTCTTTTCTTGTTCATTTTGAGCAAGATCTTGGCGATGTTGACTTCAATTGGTGAACTCTTACGATACCTCTTTTCGGTGGTTTTGTTATCTTCGCCGATCTTGAGGCGAATCACAAGATCCTCCAACTTCATTTCCTTTCTTTTGTGCTTAAGATAATTCTTGAAATCTTTCCACGAAGGCGGCAATTTCTCAATCATTCGCCCACTTGGAATGCTTCATTCACTACCATACCTTCAAGAATAAGGTCATGGAAGATAAGTTGAAGCTCTTGAACTTGTGTTCCAACAGTTTTCCATCAACCATTTTATAGTCTAGGAATTTGGCAACCACAAACTTCTTCAAGCGATCTTACATCTTGTACTTCTTTCAAGTGCACTCATAGTTCTTTGGAAGTTTCATCACTGTAGACATTGTACAAGTCATCTTTTAAGGCACTTAAAATGTAGCCTTTGCACAAAAATCGATCTGTTTCCAAGCCTCGGTAACCATGAGCTGGTTGTCGGGCATATCGTACGGCGGGAGGTCTCATTTGGTGAACTTTTGCAAACCAAGAGTGGTAAGCCAAAAGAACATTCTTTCTTTGCCATCCTTTAAAGTTGGCCGTGAACTTCGCAGTTTCTCGGTAGGTGATGCTGCGATGCGGGTTGTAGTAATGTAGTTGGTGCGAGATTTGCAGGTAGTTCAATTTCAATTGTCATTGTTTGTCATCACATCAAATCGACAAACTGTTTTAATTAATAAAACCAAAATAGCAATTAATTCACAGACTTCAACGATGAAGATTTTATTTCTTCAAATCGCAGTCGAATTATAAACTTAAACGATGAAGATTTTATTTCTTCAAATCGTAGTATAATTATGAAACTTTAGTATTCCAACGAAGTTTTTATATCTTCGAGTCAGAATGCTAATATTCATATGGAGTAGAAAATTACACAAGTTTTAATCTCCTTAAACAGAACGATGAAGTTTTTATGTTCTTCAAATCGTTGCAACAAATATCATACACAACGGTGAAGATTTTATTTCTTCAAACCGAATCAATCTTGATAGCAACAAATATAATACACAACGGTGAAGATTTTATTTCTTCAAACCGAATCAAAATTGATAGAAACGAAGTGCACTAGATTGTATGTTGTATACTTGATGAAGTTTTTATATCTTCAAATCAAGTGTCCAAATGAGTAGAAAGTTATGAAAACTTTAATCTCAACCGGAGTAGAAAATCCGAAGATTTTAATCTCCAAACAACATACAAGAAAAACACTTTTTTTTCTTTTTCTTTCTGTGAAAAAACACTTTTTTTTTTCTTTTGGAAAACACTTTTTCCTGGACTTTAATATTCCAACGAAGTTTTTATATCTTCAAGTTAGAATATGAAATTACATACGGAGTAGAAAACCACACAGGTTTTAATCTCCAAACCATGATACAGATTAAAATAGAATAAACATAATTTCCTTAAGATTGTTGGTATAATAATCTGTACTTGGCTAAATAATGATTCAAAACAATATGTTAATCACTTAGTGAAACATATAACATTAATGAAACAATAAACGAAAACAGAATCTGTTTTGGAAAAATAATTTCAGAATGTAATCGAGCCCAATTAGTTCAAAGTGTGTCCTTAAGGAAATTATTCTCCTCACAGTACTCGAGGTTAACGGAATATCGCCTCCCAGGATAGAACGATTATCTTACCAGAATAGTAGTACTCCAAATTCCGGTAGCAACGAACCACTCAACGGCAGTATATCACACAGAATGAAATTTTCGATTTGAAGAGCAACTTCAGAATTTCAGAATTGATTAAAATATGAATGAATAAATTCTTGGAATAATCAAGAATTTATAGGGTTGGAGGTACTGATTCTGAATGGTTGCAACCATTCAGAATAGTCACCTAATTTTGGAGGGAAATTCGAAAAAGAGAGGGAGAGCCGGACGGGTCGGGTCGCGGGTCGATCCGTTTGGATTTGTTTTTAATTAAATAATTAATTTAATTAAAGAAACGTTTGTCCAAATCCAAATCCAAAATCCAAAATCCGAAGCCGAATCCGAAGCCGAGCCGAGCGACGACGGCGCGAGGGGTCCTTGCCCTCTCAACCCTTTTAGCAGCTAGAGAAGGTGTAATGTAATATATACACCTCTCTTTCCTTCTCTTTTTTCGATGTGGGACAAAAGAGCCTTTTACCCTCTTTAATTTTCATCCCATCATTTTCCATTCACCAATATCAAAACCCAACACATTTAACCTGCATATGAAAAAAAAAAGATCCCTGACTAGTAATTCAATGATTATTGGGCAAGTCACTTTGTAATCACTGAACTTTTCTGTTCCCTCTTCTTCTTTTAACCAAACCCACCCGTCCAAAAAGTATCAATGAATAAGAAAGCACATTAGATACAGAGTTAATTCTGTAAAATGTCATCCGAAGCCCTAGACCAGTTGGTCTTGAAGGCAGAGGGTATCCTCATTGGGTGGTGTGGGAGAGCTTGGTCACAAGTTCAAAACCCGAGTAACGTCGCTGCGCCGCTCTTGGGGGCACACACGCTGGCTTGCAGTGTGGTTTAAGCGGTGGCGTGGTTTGCAGCTATTGCGTCGATCGGGGTTTACCTCATGCGCACTCGAAGAAGCGGCAATGCGGGTTCGCCGTCAAAAAAAAAAAAAAAAAAAAAAAAGTTGCAATGGTCCAACTAATTTGAAAGCTAAAGTTGAAATAAATAGAGTAATTGTTGGTGTTTCAAGGTCAATCTATTCACTTGGATAATATTTTTCTTATTCACTAATAATCAATTTAATCCTTGATTGCATCAGGATCAAACGTCTATGAAAAGATTGCTTGAATTTATTTATTTAATTTATTCCTTATCCATAAAATACTCCCAACTTCTTTTCATTCAAAACTACTGTTAGAATAGAAATAAAATTTTCATATATAGTACCCTGCTAGAAAAAGGATTGTAATGTAGAATAAGAATATGATTTCATATATATTATCCTACTAAAAAAATGATTGTAATGAATTGTCTATAAATAGAGCTCAATGTAATCATATAGATACAACGATTCAATAATATATTTTTTCTCATAATTTCTCACATGATATCAGAGCTTCTACGATATTGGTAGAGAATCAAAGAGATTCCGCCGCCGTCGGGCTACACTAGAAAATGTGTCGTCCGTCTGGCCAAAGATAATGGTAGAGTGAAGATTGTAGAGAATTTTCAGATATTTATAAATAAAATATTCTCCTTCAGATTATAGAATATTATCACTAAAACAAAAAAAATCGACGTGAACAATGTCGCGTGAATAGTGCCGCATGAACAATATTTTCCCGTCGTGAACAGTTATAGATTTCTATCATCAGAGTTAGGGTTCGATGATTCCAGGCTATTTCTGGCCATTCTTTTAAGAATTGTTTTTAATGTCAGCATCGCGCAGAGATTCCGAGCGGACTCATACAACTTTCTTCGAGATTCGACAATTTTTCAGGCATAATTTCTTATCCCGTAGGGTTGTGCCATCATTTCGATCCTACCCACAAAATACCATCACAATCTCGTGCCTCAATTCCGACGACTGTTTTGTGTTCCCTAGGTGCCATCATTTCGATCCAACCCACAAAATACTATTACAGTCCTATGCCTCAATTCCGGCGACTGTTTTGCGTCCTTCTCTCCTAGAGTATTAGTAAAAATTATATGTTGTGCAATATTCTAGCGAAGATTCAAAAAATAAAACAAAAAAATCACCATTGCGCATAATTTTTTTAGTGGCTACTAGCGTCACATCTCTATTCAGTGGTGTTGTGCGGAATCCAACACCACCACAACATAGATCAGATTCAAGCTAGTGAGAAACTAATTGTTGTGCAAATTTCCAACAATTTTTGGGAAAACAAATAAAGTCACCGTGCAATATTTTCGATGACAACATAGTTTTCCGCTTCAAAATTACTTTCGAGTAGTGTTGCGCAAATTTCAACACCACCACGAGGTAGATCAGCCCCTTTCGATCAAAACCCAGTCAGAGTCTGATAAATACCCACTCACGCGCCACCACGTTCAAGCTCCGGCTAGTGCGTCAGATCCATGTGTCGCACATGCACCTTTTTCCGACCAGATTTCAGTGATTTTCTTCTTGGGTTGTGTTCGCAACATCTCTCGGCTTTGATATGTTTAACTCCAAAAACACGAGAATTGAAAGTTCAAGTCCTATGATTAATTCAAAATTCTTAAGGAGATCAAAAAATCGCACAATACAATCCATGAAAAAAGGACGAGGAGAAGATATCGACCTAGGTGTAGTTATTGTAATAGGCTTGGACACATTCATGAAGTATGTTATTCTCTCCATTGTGACATTAAGGAGGAAGTTTATATGGAGCAATCACCTGGTATGTCGATTGCGTCAATTACTTTATGGTCTGAAACAATCTCCTAGAGCTTGGTTTGAAAAATTCAACACAGTAATTCAGGAGTTTGGCATGACTCATACTAAAGATATCAGCAGACTAAAGTATTTTCTAGGTATTGTACTCTCCGGTGATATTATTACAAAATTTGTGAAGTCAAGTGATCAACCTGCATATATTTTCACCAAGTCCAAGTCCCTCACTGATACATCTGGAACAAGCACGATACATATGACTTGTATGTACCAGTTTGAGGGAGTGTTAGAATAGAAATAGGATTTCATATATAGTATTCTACTAAGAAAAAAATTGTAATGTAGAATAGAAATATGATTTCATATATAGTATCCTACTAAAAAAGGATTGTAATAGTGTATATAAATAGAACACAGTGTAATCATGTAGATACAACAATTTAATAATATATTCTCTCATAATTTCTCACAATTACTTTATAGATTGTTCAAGATCTCCAAGTAAAACTTCGAGGAAAAGCCATCCACAATCAGCCCACCCTCAATTATTTCAAACTTCATAAATCCTAAAGAATCGTTTGGTTGTTGGTTAGAGTTATGTAAGTATTGGTGTTGCAGAGACTAGTTATACATGATTTAATTATGCAAAATTTTATTATTGGTGTACATAATTTTATACCAATCAACCAAACATAATATTAACTTGTAGTTTTAATACATGAATAATTCACTTCCTAACCAGCAACCATACGACCCCTAAGTTCATTCTCATTAGGCTTCTCTTGTGCTGATATACTCTTGTTGAAGGAAATAAATACTGTCCAATCTAATGTATAAGCTAGACTTGGCCAAAATGCATACTTCAAAAGAAGTCAAACACCATCCCCAAAATAGAATCACTACACTTATCTGATCTTCCCATTGAGTCTTTGGAACTAAGTGATTACTAAAGCTTCATTTTTAAAACTTAGATTCTGACACAACATTCTAATGCAAATGCCAAAATCACAAAACATTGAAAAACCTAACTTCTATAAACCAATTCAAACTTGTTCTTCGTGAATTATCGAGCTCTTGTTTCAGAACATCTTTAACCCCAGAAGATCCATCCTCTATCCACAAAATTGCATGATACAAAACATATAATCATTTGCAAATAGAAACTATAAGAACCCATCTCTCCTTTTTTCTAGTAGCAAGATAATACAGAAGTAGATTTCAAGATCATTGTTAACTCTTACAGAAGTTGCGACAGAAGAAGAAAAAGAAGAAAGATAGGCATTGCCCATCAAGCAGTTAGCCAAATGATTCTAATGCTTACTTACTCCACCATTGCATCTGTGAAAGCTTCTGTCGAAGCTTGCTTATCAGATTTCTTTTTGTTCTTTCCTGTAACACATGGATATGTTAATCAATAAGAAAAGTCAACAAAGAATTAGACCCTAATTCATCCGGAATGAGGACCTATAATAGAAAATCTATAGGAACTTGCCTTTCTTCTTCAGTTTAAGTTTTGAGCTCTTCCTCATGGGAAATTTAACAGGAGGTCTTTTGCCATCTTGTGTTTTCCCTGAATCCATTAGGAAAATGTCAATCAGCGTGACACAGGACATATCTCCTTCCTTTCTAGGAGGGCAAAACAGAAAATAAAGCAGATAAAGCAACTACTAGAAACACCACAACTTTAGCATATCACATAGGAAGAAGCAACATATTCATAATAGGAAGCAATAACTCAACACTCGTTAACACAAGGAGTAAAGCAACAAAAAGATGAGCCTTTCCCTACTGAAGCAACCAGTGTAATCCCACAAGTGGGGTCTGGGGAGGGTGGTGTGTGTGAAGGTAGACAGCCCGATAGACACTCGGTTCAAGTAAAGCATATCAAAATCAAGGAAAGGAAATACAGTAGAGAAGGAATTGATTTGGATCGTTATACCACTCTAGCCTAGAGCATATCCAAGACATAGAATCACTAGGTTCTGAATTCTTACTAGCTCGAGCATGGGACGGAGCTAATAAAAGGGATTGAATCCCTTTCGTCAAAAGATTATAATGTGCAAATAGGATAAAAATAAAACTTTTTAGTTATATTTAAACTGTTGAATCCCCTAAACATAAGGGAAATTTCTAACGTAGTAATAACGGGGTACAAAAGTTGCTTTAGGTCACAAGTTCAATCCCAACTATGTCATTCTAGTATAAATTCCCGGTTAAGCCACTAGCTAGAGTAGCAAATGCCATTGCATCCAGTAACTCTAACGAAACAGCGGCTTCAATTCATTTAATTCTAATTGGATTTATCTAATACACACAAAATGTCATAAGCAAAATGCTATGGGTTTAACGTTCAAAGTTCTAACTTTTATCCTATTTGCAGACTAATTTTTTCGAATCAGCTACAGAAACAACTAACATACCATCAGCCACAGCCATCTCTACATCCTCCATTGTTATCACACCCTTTTCTATAGCCTCCTTTTGATCCTGTTTCACATCAATCACAAATTCGCACCTTTATACACGTAAAAGAATAATATAAAGAAGAAAAGGAACTAAATATTGATTAATGATTACATACTCTGCGCCATTTTTTGAAGAGCTTGCGCTTACGCTTTCCTGAGATGGTAATGGGTTGGGCCTTCTGCTTAAGTTTACGGGTATTCGGGTCACCGTGTCTTGCTCTCTTGCTCTCTGAGATTAATGCTCTCCTCTTCTTCTGTACCTCGTTAAATTTCGCCATTATCTCTATTCGCGTTACTTTTTCTTCTTATAAACCCTAGTTATTTTCCTTCTATCTGCCACTTTATACGTCTAGGCCGCCGCTTTGTGTTGAACCACCGGTTTAGTGTTGAATGTATCGAACCCGGTCCGAATGCCCTTTCTATTTTTTGGTCTTGTGTAGTGATCGGCACTTTTGATTGCACACTCGAAAATACTTTACTTGTCACGTCTAAATTGAATTAAATTAATTTAATTCTTTAAAAATTAAAATTTTGATATTTAAAATATATTAAAAAATATTATAAATTACAGTCTTTATCATATTAATATGATAAAATATATTTTAAAATATTTCAAAATCTATATAGTACAACTCTCGAGACATAAAATATAACAAATAAAAGTGAACATGGGGGGATTTTAATCCATAACAACATGGTTCACTTCTCCTGAGGTAAACTAAGTAAACTTGTATTATTTTGCGTCGGAAATTTCTCAATATTTAAATTTTAATAATTTAGGTTGAAACTAAATCTCGTTTAAAGAGTGAATCAAATTACATCACCACTTCTAGATGATATAAAACTCATACGAAGAAATTGCATCACCAATAGCCAACTTATTATGGAGCCACTTAAGAGATGTGTCTCCAAAGCAATCAATAATTTGGGTGCTACACCAAACTATCTAGTGCAATTATACATCGTATAGGAAATACCCTGTAATCTTTATCCATTACAGTTATAACCCTGCTTACATAAGGTGCCAACTATGTCCTTCTATTGGTCCCTCATACATCCTAGATGTTTTGAAGGAAAGAGCAGTTCAATTCAGAAGATCAAGAGTTCTTGCATTTCTCTTTTTTATTTTTGGTGTAAAGAACAGTTAGTAGATGATGCAGAATCATTATTTAGACTTTTTGGCCTCATTGTAAGTTCTCGTTAGGGGCTGTAATTGTAGATACGAATAATATTTGACTATTTTCACCCACTGCTGGTACATCACCCAGGTAAGTGCAATATGATCCCAGGAGGAAAAGTGACATTGCCTGCAGAAAATACATGATTAGTGGGAGCTTCAGTAAAATTAATATTGATTGTTATGAAGTTGCTTCTTTGGAAGTAAGTTATCTTAGGTTAAACATTTCAAATCCACCTTAAGTAGTCATTCTGAAATCATAAATTTGTAAAATTAATACTCACTCCAATTACATGACAGTTTTCATTTTGGGATGCTACAGAATGTTTGACAACACTCCATTGACAATATCAATTAACACAACTTTCATAACTTTCTAAATTTCAGATACATTTAACTATTTAAATTTTAAACACTAAAGTAATGTTTTCTCAATCTAGTTACCATGAAGGTAATACTTTTTACGACCACGATACACAAGTCAAATTAACATCTAAAACTCAATAGTCCAGTCAAACATTGTCATATAAAATGCAACATAAAGACTTACAATCCCAGACACACCTCCAAGAAGCAGAGGCCTCCTCCCAAGCTTATCAACAACTACAACTGCTACTCCAGTCATAATGAGCTGAAAATGGTGAAAAAGAGGGAACCTTAGGGTCATTCTCATGCTGTAGCAAAAGTTAACTGAAACTAGCAGCAATATCCCATAAAAGCAAACAGGATAACTAGCACCGAGCCACAGAGGAAGCAAGTTAAAAGGAAAATGTAAAGAATGGATCTTGGACAAGCTAGCTTGTAGGGTGAGGATTGTCAAAGTCCATATAAGGAGTCTATGTTTCCATTCCATTACTGATGTGGGACTCTTAACAGAAAAGCCAAGAAAAGCCAGACTATTATCATTAGTTCTATATCAATGAGTGTTACTGCCTCAACTTCGCAAAGATGTTGTGAACAAACCTCAAATGCAAGTATTGTATCCACATTTCCACAGGAAGTTATAAAAAATAATGTAGCATTATTAATACACTCTATTACCAGTACTATTCTTATACACCAGCCAAACGACCCCCTAAAAACAAAGTGTCCTTTACCACCCGAGTGGACATCTTTTCATTTTCATTGTTTTCCAGGTAAGAACAAGGTTAAAATAGAAAAGAGAGAAAAAACAATCTCCTTCCAGAAACCACCTTCAACAGTGCAAGGAAAATCGAAGCTCTTGTAGCATCAACTGCAGTAGAAAATCCCGCATTCTTTTTACAACGTTAGAGCCGTTTACCTAGACTTCCATCCCCTAGATTATAGGCTAAATTTAAGTCGATGGTTTTTTCTCAATCTTTTTTTTAAATTAAATATGGACACGAGAAATGGGGAGAAGATTACGATTGGGGATTCAAACACTCCCCAATAAGGTAAAAATTTATGTAGCCAAACAACTGAGCTACTAGATCCCTACAAGTCACTAGAGTAGTGCTAGCAATGTAACCTATGATATAAAAAAGTTGTTAATAAAATATTTAAATCTATTATTGTTTAGTTTATATTAGATAAAAAAAAATAGCCCGGTACCTCTAGTGAAGTATTCAACTATGGTAAATAAAAAAGTAAAATAATTAACAAATCGTTGGTTCTTCATGAGTTTATTGTTATCCGAAATGACAGGAAATATGCGCCCACTGGACTACTATTCATGACCGGGAAAGCAACACAAGTTACTGAGCTAGTAACAAATTTGGACAATTCGATACATACAGAGTATATTGGGCCGACAATATTTTAAATATATTCAAACTGATTTAGTGGGGTGCGCCAAGCCCAAGCAGTAGTGCAACGCTACGGCGACACGCGAAGGCCCAGGTTGCAAGCTACCTTAATGGACCTTCCCCCTTAAAAAAGTGAGTTAATATCGTGTGGGCCGATGACCCACATATCAGATATTAAACTGATAAGAACAGATACTACACTTGATCTTAGCCAAAAGGCCGAGAAAGGTATGAGTTGCTAGGAGCCTGTTTGGCCTTTTATAGCTTATAGCTTCCTTGTTTAATACACTTTGTCGATGTGGGAACTTAACAAACGCAAAGGCATATTTGTTTACTAGATATAATGCATGAATTGTCCATGCATCTTTGCACAATTGCTATAATTACGGAAACTTAAAACCTTGTCTATGCAACCAACAGAATCAAGTCAAAGACAAAGAAAATAATAAAACATCCACGTGAGAGTTTTAATTTTTCTTGTCCAATCTCAAATCAAACCAAGTACATGTCAGCCTTTTTAGTCAAATTTAATTCATTTTTGGTTTTCCATTATTATGTGCTTTGTGTTCCAAAAAATTATACAATATACACATGCGTTGAATTGCAGGAGACTAACATAAGTTGAACGTATATTTTCAAGTTCTATCAATCATTTTCTCATGAATCCGGAAACTAATCTTACCCATTCTAGAATCTATGTTCAAGTCGACCTTCGCATATAATTAAAATCACTAGACATATTGAAAGCACGTGTCCTATTTGATATGCTTGATATTACACTTCGAAAATGGTACATGAGCAAAAGAATTTCGTTAGAAAACACATATGTACATCGTCAAATATCTAATTCGTGCCTTTTGGGTTGATTTCATTCCAATAATTAAAATTAGTGATTCTAATACTAAATTATCTAAACATCGTACTAATTTGTATGATGGCAGAAAAATCTTCAACAAAATCAAATTTACATATTTTTAACCACTAACGAGCAACCGAGTTTGGTTGCTTTCCCCGCTTTCAAAAGTATCGGACAAACTTAAATAGTACTTGTGAGATCTTCTATTTGATGCAAATTCAACTATTGCTGAGCCCCATTGATAGCTATCCCATCCCTTTTGAAAATCATTTTATTAAAGTTTAAGGAATTGTAAAGCTAGGCCAGACATGGCACATTATAAGGAAAACAAAAACAAAATAAAATTTTGAAATGGCAGGGGAGACGTAGCGACTTCTCTGGAAAACAAAACAAACAAACAAAAAAAGAATTAAAGAAAAATACGTCTTATACGTCTTACGATTACTTCAGTGGGGCTTATCGCTGATTTTTTCTTAATCATTTTTTATTATTAAATAGGGACAGAAAAAATGGGGAGGAAATTACGATTTGGGGATTAAACCCTCCCCAATAAAGTGAAAGTAATGTATCGAGCTAGCGAGGGGCTAATTTTTTCCAATGTAACCTATTATATAGAAAAGTTGTTAATAAAATATTTAAATCTATTATTGTTTAGTTTATATCAGATAAAAAACAGCTCGGTAAATAAATATCCAGTCAATAATTCATCGAAAGGAACATTCTTATTTTCAACCACCTCCAGTGAATTAAATAAAATAAAATAATTAATGGACCTTTCCCCCTTAAAATTTAGTGCCCAGATATTAAACTACAGATACTACACTTGACCTTAGCCAAAAGGCCGAGAAAGGGGTGAATTCCAAAGTAGCCCGTTTGACATTTTATAGCTCATAGCTTCCTTGTTTCTTTAGTTGCTTTGTCGATGTGGGAAGGAACAAACGCAAAGGCATCTTTATTTATTACTGGTATAATGCCCAACTTTCCCATGCAGACTTTCACTTAATTAAATTTTGTCATCGAAAGTTGGGTGAATTACATTGGGATTCCTTTGAACTTGGTTATGTGAACAACTCAACAAAAAATTATTTTAATAATTAAGTCCAATTAAAAATATGATTACTGAAACCTAAGATGAATGCCGATTTTTAATTCTATCAATCATTTTCTCTTGAAATCGAAATTTATTCTTACCCATTCCAAAATTCTAAGTCAACTTTCACATACAATTCGAAACTTGAAAGCGCTTTGTCCTATTTGGTATGCTTAATGTATGTATACTTAGAAAATGGTACACTGAGCAAAAGAATTTTGCTAAGACTATTACAAACACAACACAATCTCAATCACAAATGTACAACGTCAAATGTCTAATTTTCTATATCTAATTCGTGTCATTGGGTTGATTTCATTCCAACATTTCATAAAATTAGTTACTTCTAATACAAAATTTTCTAGATATCATACTAATTTTCCTTTCCTTTACAGCTACTCACTTTTACTCTTCGACTGGCTGAAAGGGAAGGGGGAATAAACTGTACTAGATATTTACATTCAATGCATATGGTCGCCACCATCACCATTTGCTCTTCCCACCACGGTCCACCATTTTCAGTGTCAATGGGATAGCATATCACTGAATAGCTTAGTTTGAAAAAATAACCACCACACACTTTAAAGTTTAAACCGATAAAGGAATAAAATATGCATGACTACATCTTGGATCCAATTCAAAACCTGACACCATATCAAAGATAAGAGAATTGTACAGCAAGTGCATCAACCTGAGTAGTACACATGCGCTTATAACCACAGGTTCAATACAAGGATTTTTTATTAACGACACATGGCAGAATATCCATATAATTGTCCAGCAGCTGTAGAAATTACTTTTCGGAAGACCTTGGAACCTATTCCTTCTTGGTGGGCTGCCAAGTTTGGTACCTAGTCCAGTCTCTCTGTCCAGGATTTAAAGTATGTCCCTTGGAATGATATATGTACGCATCACCTTCACCAGAAAAGTTCTCCCTGTGCTCAAGCCCATACCTCTTTGGTTTCAGCAGTAGCAGCTGCATGGCATGTAATATAAGAATTTTGAAATGGTGTATTACGCATCAAAGAAAACTTGTCAGGACTTACTTCATCACCAGTGTGATCAGTGATGTGATGGAGCCAGCCATGCCATTCTGCTGGAACTTGTGATGCATTGTAGCGATCCTTCTGTGCATACTCCACCCACCGGTGTCTTCCTATTAATCATGTTAAAAAAAGATGTTTTTTACTTGAGCAATCAAAAAAATAAAAGTAACAAATAAATCACCGAGGTCAAAGGTCTCCCAAATTTGGTTTACAGGCATTATTCCCTGCATTCTCACTATACATGGGATTAAGGGCGATGAAACTACAAACTCTCACTCTTACGGTTATCCAGTTAGTGTCTTAAAACAAGATTTACATATATGTAGAATTTGAAAATTTAGTCAAGCTTCCCAATACCACCTAGAAAGCATGTTTAACTAGGTCAAAACCTATTATTTCACACACAAACAAGCCTCCTGTAAAGTTAAAATCCTCTACCAAGAGAGATCACTGGAGTACACATACTGAAGCAGATTGTTTGAACCGCACTAAGGTCTGTAACAATGAAATATAGTCTTGACAAAGTATCAACTCTTACTTGTGGATAATTCAAGCAAGCAGCAACAACTACCCAGAGAATAAAGTGCAAGAGGCCTTTGATTTTTTACGTAGAAGAAGGGGAATATAATCATTCTTATATGTGGCTACACAAAGCATTTCCTCTGATCACCTTAAGGGGAAACTACAGGAGCATAAGATTTTAGTATTTTACAATCCAATGATACAACCCTCAACTTTTAAGCGATATGCGAGGGAACCCGTAAACTTGAAGATACATTTTGTGGCACTCTTATTAAACAAGATAACAACAAATGAGATGTATGAGGATTAAGACACGGGAAAGCAGGAAGCAGCTGTACCGACCATATTGTGTATCGCCTAGCTTCTCATAGTATTTGTTACCAAATTTATCCACACCAACAAGTGTTGCACCTATGTTGTGGATCTTGGTTTGCCTGAAGCAACAAGAAACAAAAAACAAATCGCATCTTAGATGGACAAATTTAAGTAATCACTTTAACAAAAAACGGCCTCCATATCCGTCAAAGATAGAGGTAAGGGTACCCAGACCCCAGATGGTGGGATTATACTGTATGTTGTTGCTTTTTAACAAGAAAGATAGGTGGTATTGGGAAACTCATATCATCCTCATACCAAATAAAGTAAAAGTAAATAGTTTTACATAAATCTTCTTCTGAAGATATAAATGTTTATGAAGAGTGTCAAGTATTCTGACAAATGGAATGTATTACGGGAGACAATTAGACCCTACAGCAAACGTCTACTAAAAGGCTTCTCCTAAAATCAATTTAAAAAGGGGGTTGTCTATCCCTCCCAAGATAACCCACACTCAGTCCCGGATTATAAGATTATGCACCCAATAATAAAGAGAAAAAGATTTTACCTAACAAAAAAAGTAACCGCAATTTCTGCACAATTCTAACTGGTGTGGATTTTTCCTATGCCTCTAGCTCTATTTGAAATGAATATTCTGAATCTGAACCTGGGGTTTAGTTCCAATCTATTTACTGATATTGCAAGATTTCTTTAGCACGTCACCGCATAAGCTCCCGTATCCATTTGGAAGAATTTCAACTCAGGCCTAGTTGGTAGTTGCTGATACCAGTAGTTGGAGTGTCTGAGAGTAAAGACCTTGAGCAACTAGCCAAATTCAAATTTTCTGACAATTGCAAGAAAATGAGTTTCTTGTTCTATGATGAACTTATAAAGTTACAGCACGTTTCTGCCAAAGCAAATTTTCTTCAGGACTTGAAACCTTAGGAACTGACGAGAAGAATTAAGGTCGAGAAAGAGAGGATCATAATTGTTGATTATGAAAACAAAAGAATATATACTTTCCAACAGTTACATTTACAACACCAAAGGACTTCATAGGACTTCTGTCATAAAAGAGTTAGCTGTCCAAAAAAATTTAAGAGGACAAAATCAGCTTCAACAATGAAGTCAACCCCCTGACAGAAAGCTGGGAGAAATAACAAAAGAGACCTGCTTGACATGATCATGATTTTTTTTCAGATTGAATCAAGAGATCTTGATATAAGCAAGCTAAAGATAGAAAAAGGGGAGAACTATAAAACTCCGACAATAACTACAATGAGTTCATTCCCCTGGAGCTTGTCTTCTTTTCTAATAACCTTTAACCAAGTAACATCTCTAACTCCACCTCGTTTCATCCAAGAGTGGACCATCATCAAACTATTACATACTAAGGAGCGGCGTTATCAAAAGCGAAAAGCACAAAAAAGCTCTACGGTCAGCTGGGGCTTTTAAGAACAAATAAAGCGTGGGTTTTAATGAAAAAAGGTGCAATGGTGCAAAAATACAAATATATATATATGTGCTTAGTCCAAAACTAATAATAATAATAATAATAATAATAAGCATGAATTACAAATATATGGACAAAGAAATTGCAAAAATATTACAAAAAAAAGTGAAATATCACTTATCTAGACTCTAGAGTCATCTCTTCAAGAGAGGCTCGTTGGCAAGGAAAAGTATGTCTTAGAGCCTTGATGATGACACTGAAGCGGGAGGTGAAGCACTGGGGAGAGATGATTAGACGAGATATGGCGCAGGTGCAACTTACTGAGGACATAACCTTAGATAGGGGGTTGTGAAGGACACAGATTATGGTAGAAGGGTAGTAGTAGTTGAGAGTAGTTCTACTTACGCTTACAAACTGGTAGTTGTAGTGTTATTATTGGCCTACTTAGCCCATCATACTAGTAGGCGCAATATTGCTTTATAGGCCCCTGTCGTTTGATTTTTGTTGCTATGTGTTCTTTAGTGTACTTTGTTTATCTTATTTACCTGCGTTAGTTACTGCTTCTTTCTTCAGAATGTGCTATCATGGCTTATTCGCTTTTGCTACCATCATTTTCATACTGCTTTAAATTTCTTGTTCGGGGATGACTGTTTCTCTTACTTTGCTTTGTTTGTGCTTATGATTTGTCTTGAACCGAGGGTCTTTCGAAAACAACCGCTCTACCCACCAAGGTAGAGGTAAGATTTGCGTACACTCTACCCTCCCAGACCTCACGCTGTGGGATTTCATTGGGTATGTTGTTTGTTGTTGTTAGTACTAGCCAGATTAATAAATTTTATTTCCGCTTCTCAAAATAAAATAAAATAAAATAAAATAAAAAGAAGTTACTTTGCGCATTTTGAGACATGATCTTCAATTGTAGGAAAGCCAAGTAAAGACAAAACTTTGCCACCGAAAAGTCTAAATTCCCTATCAAGACTTCATGTCATAGTGCCCTTTAGGTGCAAGCACCTGGTCTACGTGCCTACAGGTACAGTATCAACAAAAGCCTTGACATTGTAATCTTGTAATTATCATACAGGGAGGTAAAAACTTAGGTATTGAAGTAGCAACAACAACATTCTCAGTGTAATCCACAATGTGAGGTCTGAGGAGGGTAGAATGTACGCAGACCTTACTTCTACCTTTGTGAGGTAGAGAGGTTGTTTCCGATACACCCTCGGCTCAAAAGAAAAGTAGTCGATGCAGGATTGCAAAAAAATAACACATCAAAATATCAATATACAAAACAAATGAAGCAACACATAGTAATACATACATAAAAAGTAAGGATCTGCGCAATACCTAATTAATACTACTAAGAAAAGGAGAGGATGAGATGAAGAGACTAGCCCCCTACCTCTCCCACACAATGCGACAAATACTCAACTACCCACTAACCTTCTACCCTAATTCTCGACCTCCAAAACTTCTATCTAAGGACATGTCCTCAGCTGAAGTTGTAGGTATTGAAGTAGTATTCAAATATAAAAAAACATCGCATTCTTCCTCATATCTACTACAGCCAATCGTTGACTATACTTTGAGGGCAGAGATTGAAAACTCAATGCATGGTGCCTATTAGGTTCAACTCAGCTGGTTGAAGTGCAAACAGATAATCAATTAGCAAAAGCATTGACATTGTTTTCTTGCATTTATCCTTTAGATAGGTAAACACTTATAGGTATTCAAGTAGCAAAAACATCACTTTCTTAAGTTTACTTTCTTCCTGAGTTCTACTACAGTCAGTCACGGACTATACTGACTTTTAGAGCCACAGACAAAAACTTAATGAGACTAGACAATCAAAAGAGCCAGAGTAATGCTCTTTGCCCATCATGGTTTAAAGTCTTGTGCATAAAAGTATTTGGCCATTGACTGGGGTGAATCTAGAGGGTCATTACTGGTTCGCGTGAATTCAATAGCTTTTGCTCAGATCTTGTATATATGTTAAAAAATCTATTAAATATCTACAAATAATTGATTGTGAACCCAATTATTATTGTAGTATTAACTTGAAGTCGTCGTAGGACCCCATAAAACTTCAAATCTCGGATCCACCTCTGGCCATTGAGCTCCTATTCTCCTTAACATACCACATTGCTAGGGGAAATGAAACAACAACCATCACTCATACATACGGGTGCCAATCTATCTATACGCATAAAAATCTGAACAAATCTAACTTTAAACTGTTATTAGTTACTAAACCACACCAAGATTTGTGTGGAAACCTCAATGAAGGTAACAGTAACATCACAGCCAAAGGAGGAGAAGTGTAGTATGTTTGTGTACTATGGAAAAGCTTGGCAACACTCTCTAGAGTATCTAAAAGTGCTAAACAACCCTACCAAAATAGAATATAGAAATAGGCCAAACAAAGAGGTCATGACGACCACAGATCTTAGAGAAAAAATCCAGTCCATATTTCATACTGTCATCTTCTTAGCTCAAATCAACCAGTATTTAGGCAACCAAAATCAAATAAACGGAATGAACAGTTTTTTCAATTGTTCAACCAGTAATCACTAGTCTAGAGGGTGACAAATGCAGCTAATCACAACATGTCACTGAATGGTTTTGGTACCTTATTTTAATAAAGTTCATTCTGTAACCTTGTACGGACCAGAACTCCAAGTATTGAACAATATCATAAAGATGAACAAGTCAACCCCCTATCTTACCCCCCATCGACAAATGAATGATTCAGTTATGCATTCATCATTTCAAGGGTGGTGTTTCCACCAAAAGTGGGTCAAAAAAAATTTCATTTTGAAGATGAAAAAGATAGTGGATCAATTTTTTTACAGCACTTAATTAGAAAGAGAGCTAAAATGGTACTTACAAAAGATTCCCATCCGCGAGACAACTCCTGGTAAAATGCAAAGATGGAAGATGTAATTAGCTGAAAGTTTGAGAATAATGAAACCATATAGAAACAAGAAATGTAAATGTTTTTAACTGATAATAACAGTGATTGAAGCACCAAGCAAGTTAATTTCCATAAATTACAATAGAGAGTATTTTAATAAACACTACTGAGAATACATAAAAAGTTAATGCCCCAGTATACTACAATCAGTCAAAATATCCAATTTACTTTGGTCACTTAAACAGCAGAACTAAGTCTGTTTAAGCTGGTTATAGTGACATTGCTCCTTAATCCGAAACTAGTTGGGATCAGTTCAAGTTGGTTTTTCACAACATAGGATAATAACTTTATCACATGTCATTATGCACAATAATAATGAATCAAAAACACCATAACGTTTTACCAGAAACATTTCAGGTTATGTAATCGTTCAGACATCAGACTATTTAATACAATAAGCCATTTTATTCCAATGTTAGGGGCCTGTTTGGACATGAACTTCTTTTTCCTTTTTCCAGGAAAAAAAAAATCAAAACAACATTTGGCTATAGATTACACTGTTTTTTTCTTTGAAGATGAGTTTCAAGTTTGAAAAAAAGTGGTTTTGATCAGTTTTTAAAATGAATTTTTTTTTCTATTCACAAAACTCGTACTTTTGTTCAGCTAAATGCATGTCCAAACAAAACTTCACTACCAAATACCCTTTTTATTTATTTATTTTTTCAAATGTCACATTTTTATATACAAACGCCTACTTATTTGTCTTGTTATTGCAAATTCAAAGAAATGATTTTCAACAAATTACTAAGGATAAACCAGACGATAGGGATTTCAAACCCTCTCATTCTCAACTTTGAGCTTATAACATGAGAGTAAATGGAAATAATCAGCACTAAAGATTTATTGAATCAAATTGATAAAGATGCAATTGTTAGATGAATAAAAGGTAGAGAACTAACAGGTATCCTTCTTCTCGTAGCTCCCTGGCGAAATTTCTGATGCCCTTTTCCTTGATGGACTTGAAAATGCCCCTCACCACCGACGCCATTCTCTTCTCTGAAAACTCTGAACACAGACGCCGAGATTCGCTTGCTGCGATGAAAAATAATATGGGCCCGAACTGAGTTGGTCTGGTTTACAGATCCAACATCCCAACCCACTACGAACGGGCAATTCGCACCATTGACCCCCTATTTTAGGTGGCCTTTAATTTTTTCCCTTAATCTAAAAAAATAATTAAAAATAGGCAAATTTGTGAGAGACAAACTTTTATATATCACATTGTGCGGGAGACAACCTTTTAAAAAAATTAGCAACGTCAGACCTTAAAAACAAAATTGTGAAAGACAACCTTATAACGGGATAAAATTTTCTGTTAAAAAACTACACCCCTTATTTTAAATTTCAGAAATACCCTTTCTATTCCTTTAATTTCAAATACCCAGCGCATTCCTTTCACAAAAAATTTTGCAGGCACTTCATCTCCCCAGCGACTTCATCCTTCAAGACCCATCCCCCATTTTGTTTTTCATCATCGTCTTCAACAATCCAAACCCAGAATAACTCATTTTGTTTTTTATCATCGTCTTCTACGACATCAACGATTTCTGCTTCTTCATCTTCTTCATCGATTCATTCAACTATATATTCAAGTAAGTTTTTTCATTGTTTTCGTTTTGCCATTGTTGAATTAGACCATTGCTTTCTCTGAAAATAACTTGCAATTCGAATTGGAAAAAAAAACTAGGGTTTTTTATCCAATATTCTAATCGCGTTCAAGAAGGTTAAAAATTTCTTAACTTTATGTGTTAATCGATAGTTATATGGTTTTAAGTCAATCGTCGACATAGATATTTCTAATCGACAATGAACTCAATCGTCGACATAGATTTTTTTTTTACCCGAGTGTAAGGTTCTAAGTATCGATTTTTTCCAATTTCTTTAAAAAAGAATTGCTCCATATATTTCGACGATGTCGACGACGATTGAGTTAGAAGGTTCTAAGTGACGACTTTGTTTGTTTTGTTGTTAGTTGTTGTTTGTTCTATTTGTTCGAATTTATATTTCGACGATGTCGACGACGATTGAGTTAGAGCATACTTCTAATCTATTTTGAAAAATTGTGTTTGTTATAATCGACAATCTTTTCTATGCTTGTATGCTAATCGACAGTGAACTCAATTGTTGACATAGAATTTATTTTTGACCCGAGTGTAAGGTTCTAAGTATCGATTTTTTCAATTTCTTAAAAAAAGAATCACCCCATTGCAAACCCAGAATTTCGATGATTGTGACGACTTTGTTTGTTTTGTTGTTAGTTGTTGTTTGTTCAATTTGTTCGAATTTATATTTCGACGATGTCGACGAAATATTCTATTATAATCGACAATGTTTGTTTTAGATTATAAGTTAATACAACTGAGTTTATGTTCAACAACTAAGAAATGTCTCAAGTGAGTTGTTCTTCACAAAGGAGGTGTCATTGTGGTATGGCTGCGAATCAATTTATTTCGACGACTACTTCAAATCCTGGAAGGAAATTCTTCAAATGCCCCGAGCCTAAGGTAAGTAATATTAATATAATACTTTGGCGATAGTCTTTGTTTGTTTATTTTTGTTTTTGATTCTTTCTTCATTTTTTTGCTTATAGAAAAGTTCTTGTGGATATTGGCAATGAGAGGATGAAGAATATATTGAAAGTTTCGCCGGCGAATTAGTGTCTTCATTGGATGTGTTTAAGAATGTAATGGCAGATTTGAAGAGTGAAAGAGATACGTTGAAAGCAGAAATTGGTGTGTTGAAGGGTATAAATGAAGTTGAAATGAACAAAGTTTTGAAGATGTGCGTGTTTATGATGATTTCATGGGCGTTATTTGTTGGATTTGTTGCGGCATCGATTATGAAATGATTATGTATTTGTAGATGAATAAGAATTTTTAATGTTATGTTTAGGAACTAGTAGTTATAGTGTTTCAAAGGACGTAATTGTTGTACTCAGTTAATGTAATGTAATTGATATACTTAGTTAATGTAATGTAATTGTTGTACTCAGTTAATGTAATGTAATTGATGTACTTAGTTAATGTAATGTAATTATTGTACTCAGTTATGTAACTTTTACTGTGTTGCAAAGGATGCCCATATTTTACTTTGTCCTGCTGTTGTTCTTGCTATTGTTGCATGAAAGTTGGTGTTCCAGAAGGAGAACAAGAAATTGCCCTTCAATGGCCAAAAAAACAGTAACAAAATGGCCAAAAAATCAGTCCAACAATGGCCAAAAACCATTAACAAAATGGGCTAAAAATCAGTTCAGAAATTAATCCCAAAACTGGTCAAAACCATTAGCCAAAATGGCCAAAAAAACCAGTCCAACAATGTCCAAAAACCAGTAACAAAATGGGCTAAAAATCAGTCCAGAAATCAGTCCCAAAACTGGTCAAAACCAGTAGCCAAAATGGCAAAAAAAAATCTGTCCAATAATGGCCAAAAACCAGTAACAAAATGGGCTAAAAATCAGTCCAGAAAAGGACCAGAAATCAGTCCCAAAACTGATCAAAACCAGTAGCCAAAATGGGCTAAAAATCAGTTCAGAAAATGAATTAACAAATACCATAATAGTTGAACATTACATATATCTTCCAAAAGGAATTACAACAACCTACTACTCGGACTACTAGTTTGATAACATCACCACAATCTAATAAAACTATCTAAACCATTCAAACAACTCAACTTAGCCAAAATAGTGTCCTCGTACTACATAAACTAATGGTCTAATACTACAATCTTAGCTTTGACTTGAATTCTGAGTTTGTGCCATTGGTGGTGGTGTATATGTTGATGTTGAAACTTGTGAAGCTTGAATAGAATTACTTAGAGGAAGAATGCATGATTCAGTTTCAGTCTTCTTTGTTTTGGATGAAGATTTCTTTTGTACAAGTTCAGACATCGGAGTATTAGAACACTTAGTTTTGTATGAAGTCTTCATAATTCAACCTCCTCAATTGGATGCATGCTAGTGCATGCCAACAAGAAATTCCAATCAGATTTCATTTATAACATCCGCAACTCTTTGTTTCCAAGTCCACAACAAATGTGTCATTGTCATGATCAACCTCAAACTGTTGAAGGTCATCTTGATTAACCCTCATGTTAGTTACTTCATCCAAACCCCTATTAACCATTTTCACCACTGATGGCATAATCAATCCATCAAATTTCTTTAATCTATTTCATGAGTTGCAGAATTAGTATTGTTCTTGCCTATCTCAACACATTATTGAAACATTCACAACAGTTGTTTAAAAGCATGCCATATTTGGATGAAGTACTTGTAACGACCCGTTAGTCGTTTAACACTTTAAAACTATGAAAAAAGTATGGGACGGTAGGGTATTTAATTATATGATTTATAATATAAGATATATGCATGATATTAGTGAATGATTAAGTGGTCCAAGCCCACTAATCTTGTGTAGAGCACGACAATGATAAAAAAAATAGAGGGGGGGGGGGGAATAACGTGGGCATAACAAACAAAAAATAAGGGAACGTGCAGCAAGACAAAGAGAAAAGAAAAATCAAGAAAAACGTATACAGGCAGCAAAAAAAAAGAAGGAACGAAAAAAAACCTAACACTAAGAAGAAAAGAAAAGGGACACGGTGAAAGCAAATCCTTTGCAAGCTTCAGGTATGATTTCTTTGGGGTATCCATAGCATATATTTTGTTCATTGATTATTAAGGGGTCACATGATTATAAATCTTAAGGAAATTGACTAGGCTAATGATTGGAGAAATCATTGGATAATGATTGTTAGTCAAGAGGTGCATGATTGTTAATCAATAGAATTTATTTCGGGTGCATCATTTTAAACGTGAAAATTGTACAAATCAGTAAAGAATAAGAAAATATATGCTGAATGAAAGTTGTAGATTACTCTGTTCCCGTCAGTTTAAGATCTTACAGAGATAAATCCGACTTATGTTTTGAGAGTTATGACTGTCTAAAGTTCCTACCTCGTTTTATCGAAACTCATGCGACACAGCATGTAAAATGTGAAAACTGTACAAATCAGTAAGGAATATGGAAATACGGGATGAATGAAAATTATATATTACTCTGTTTCCATCAGTTTGATATCTTACGAAGATAAATCCGACTTATGGTTTGAAAGTCATGACTGTTTGAAGTTTCTGCCTTGTTTTACAAAAATTCTGGCGACCCAGATTTCATAGGGTTGTTTCCTTCGTAAATTTTCACCATCTACACTAAGTATTATCAGGTGGGATTCGGCATAATAATAGATCCTAGTGTTACCTTCGATGTGGTATGATAAACACCTAATTTGGAGTTACGAATTTAATGTTATATCATTTACAAGTGGGAGATACGAGAACGTTAAAAGAAAGAAATATTATTTGTTTGTCCTGAATCTATGCTAATAATTTTATAGGGGTATGAGTTTAGTCATACAATGGGAATGATAAAGATCTTGTTAATATCAATATAGCAATATGGGTGTCCTTAGATTCGTATTATAATGTAGTTCACATATTTTCTAGATTTTAATCGTTCAGAGGCTCTACGCAAGGAAAAGACATTGGTTTGATTGTTCGTGGCACCCGCTCGACATTGAGGTAGGTTATGATTTACTTGAGTTAGACTCTGATTAGAGAATCATATGTAGTTGTAAGAAGTGACAGGGATAGCATGACAGGCCTCCGGGCATGAAGTTGAGATAAATTACATTTACGTTGGTTTCGTCAGCTGTTATGTGGGCTTGTCGCCATATGTGCTATTTACTGTGATCATCACATGATATGACTTGTACTTGTCAATTATATATTTGCGATACGTGTTGAGACTGATATCATGTCTGTCATACTTTTTATATTATTGTTGTGATGATATTGATGAACTCCGAGGTTTCTGCCGGAGATTGAGAGTGATTGATAAACTCTGAGGTTTCTGTCGGAGATTGAGAGTGATTGAGCAACTCCGAGGTCTTTGCCGGAGATTGCGAGTGATTGATAGCCTCCGAGGTTCTAGCCGGAGAGCACGAGTGGTACATGGACTTCGCGGGTCCCTCATGGGTCATGGCTTCGAGGCATTGCCCTTAGCATGTGTGTACGAGAGTGAAGTGATGGAGATGTGACTATTGTATTGCATTGCTTCCATCTACTCTTAGTTTTAACTGCTCAGTTGGTGAAATTATATATGTCTTGGTTGATTTCATAATTGCTTATATTTTGACTTGCATAGGACACGTAACCATACGCCATTACATGTGCTACTTGTTAGTTTCAACTCTCCGCGTTATCTAATCAATCACCGACTATGATCTTTACGATCTAGTGTTGTACTGATACTACTCTTGCTGCACTTTTGTTGAGTGCAAAGTACGGTCCAGGTTCTAGCTCTACGCCCCGTGGCTGATTCGCGAGGGTGATATCTTTCAGTCATTCAGGGTGAGCTACTTGATCATCTGTGGCCCCTGAAGGTCTTCCTAGTTATTTCCATTTACTTTGTTAGTTGACAAACAATATGTAGCCTTCGGGCCTTTTTCAGATCATGTTTAGTGTTCGTGTACCCGTTTTGACCAGATTTTGGGGAATTTCGTGTTTAAGACTTAATAACCTCTATCTTTATTTTATTTTTCGTTGATTAACTTGTTATTGAGAATGTGGTTCGCCTACTCGGGGGAATAGGGTAGGTGTCATCACGACTCGTGACTTTGGTCGTGATAGTACTGAAACCATGCCTTGACCAGTGACATATGAGTATGCCTTCCAAGTAGTTGTAGGAATGAACATTTAAAGCCTTTATAGCTTCCATATGAACCTTGAAATTATGTTGTCACAACATATAAAATAGCATTAGTTATTACTAGCCATTGCTATATAATTAACAATATATAGCCACACAATCACATTCAATAGACACTTCATATTACCTTTGTTGAAGATCTTGCAACCTTCCATAAATGCTCCTTGTATATTACACCAGGAAATTTATTCTTGAAATTACTCCATATGTGTCTACAACAGAACCTTGTCTCTGCATTTGACATGACTGTGTTAAAAGCATCAAGTAACCCCTGCAAGAAATAAGCCATACGAGTTATTATTTGAAATTATAAATCAAGTGCTCTTTCAACAACTAAGTGAATAAGGATAACAAGTGGCTTGATGCAGAACTACATAATCTCATACCTTCTGTCTATCATACATGTAGGTCAAGTCATCTTTCTCATGGAGCCAAGTCACAGACAGAACTACTTCTATGCATGTACCAAGTATAGATGGAATCACTCATATTTCTCAGGTCCAAGCAAAAAATCAGCAATCTCGGCATCACTATTATTTTTTTTCTACCATTATGCAAACTGTATCGACGTCTCCTATACCAGATTTCACCTACTTCATCATATCCTAACTCAGTTTTAATCCAATCAACAAACTCAAAATACATACCTCCTCAACATTAGGATGTAATGCAATACCTCATTTTTCATATGTTGTCTTGTTGTTTTTTTTTGTCATAAATTGACCCTCATGATACAACATAATGTTAATGAGTTTACTATTTTGACTCATAATTGCAGCAACAACAAACCTGAAAGCAATCGATTAGAAAATTAAATAAAAAACCCTAACTTTATGCAGCGAGTTGCAAGTTATTTTCAGAGAAAGCAATGACCTAATTTAACAATGGCAAAACGAAAACAATGTAAAAACTTACTTGAATGCAACCGTTTCCGGGGAAGATGAATAATCAGTCGCAGAAGCGAATTACAAGTTAAATGAAGAAAAAATGAAATGGGGGAAATGGGTCTTGAAGAGGATGAAGGAAAAACGAAATGGGGGAAATGAGTCTTGAAGAGTATGAAGAAAAAACGAAAATGGGGGAAATGAATTATTGAAGAAGATGATGAAGTGCGTGCAGAAGTTTTTGTGAAATGAATGCGCTGAGCATTTGAAATTAAAGGAATAGAATGAGTATTTCTGAAATTTAAAATAAGGGATGTTAGTTTTTTAACAGAAAATTTTATTTTCCGTTATAAGGTTGTCTTTCACATTTTTTTTAAGGTCTGACATTGCTAAAAAAAAAATGTTGTCTCTCGCAAAATGTGATATATAAAAGGTTGTCTCTGACAAATTTTCCTTAAAAATATTTTTTGAGTTTGTGTTTGAATTTCAGCAGTTAAAAAGAAAAGAAAAAACTATAAGGCAGTATTTCATTAGAAAATATATATTCGACCAAAATTATATCGAAATTATGACTTAAGGAGCATAATTTTTATATAATTATGCCTACGAAAATATCTCTAAGCCTGTGGTTCGAGTCCTATCAGAGTAAAAAAAACCGCAATACAAGATTTCATAGAAATTATGTGTATTTGATCAAAGTTGTATATAGATTATGTCTTAAGGGACATAATTTATATGTAAATATACCTAAAGGCAAAGTTTTGAAAATTAAGATTATGTCTTGTCCGACTAGTTACATGAAAACTATGTCCAAAGATAACTTTGGTCGAATAGACATAATTTCTATGAAAATTTTGACTTGCAAATATTTTTTCAAATTTTTCCATTGCTAGAATTCGAACCTAGAATCCCGGAATAAGTAGATCCGCGAATAATGGGTACTTTAACCCATAAATTTTCATTAAATGAGAAGTAGGGACAAAATTAAAAATCGGCAAATTGAGGGCCAAAAATTATAGACCAGCTCGTATGAAGGAAACCAACACAATTTTTTTGGCTACGAGGACAATTGGACTGGCCAGCTTTTGGGCCGATAATTAGTAGGGCAACTTACATGAATAACTACTTTTTAAGGGCCGTTAGCAATTAGTAGCTAGCTTATGATAAATTTCTTGTATTTGAATACATTATTCAGTTGTATCCAACCTTATCTGATGTCACATGTATTTGTGGAGAAATTGAAGGAAATCCCTACTCCAATGCGAGTAGAATTGGGAGAGAAACAGGGAGAAATAAGTCGTTTATTTCAATAGCTGGGCCATGATTTCTTGGGCCACATATTTGTAATATTTTTTATGGGCTATGAATATGTAATTTTCATTAATAAGTTGCTTATTAATGAAATGTTTAGTTCATCTATCAACACTATATATTTCTAATTGTTTGGTCCACATTAGGGATGACAAATGAGGCAGGGCAGGGCGGGGTAGGACAGGTCAAACGTTAAATGGGGCAGGGCAGGGCAATGCTTAAACGGGACAGGGCAAGGCAGGACATGTTAAAACATATTTTTAGAAAATTCTAAATAGGGCAGGACAGTTAATATGTTATAATTTTTAGAAAATTGTAACTAGTTTGGATTGTGAAATTATAATCTGTTACGATGAGTTGTACTTGTTAGAATTGGATAAAATTTTATAGAGTTGTACATCTTTCTGTTACGGTCATATTGAGACTTTATGGGGATTAATCCGACTTACGATTTGAAAGTTATCACTATTTAAAGTTTCTGCCTCGGATCAACCGAAATCTGGAAGGACATAATATATAACGTAAAAATTGTACAAATCGGTAAAGAATCTGAAAGTTTGTGCTGAATAAAAGTTTTAGATTACTCCGTTATCGACAGTTTGAGACTTACGGGGATAAATCCGACTTACAGTTTGAAAGTTATCACTGTTTAAAGTTTCTGTCTCGGATCAACCGAAATCTGGAAGAGCAAAATGTATAACGTAAAAATTGTACAAATCGGTAGAGAATGAAAGTTTGTGCTGAATAAAAGTTCTAGTTTTCTCTATTCTCGACAGTTTGATACTTTATGAGGATTAATCCGACTTACGATAAGAAGTTATGACTGCTTTAAGTTTGTGTCTTGTTTCATAAACATAAACAAGGCAGGGTAGGGCAGGGCAAGACAAGACAAATTTTTTAAAAATACTAAATGGGGCAGGACAAGACGGGTTAACATCTTAGTAGGTCAAGGCTTGACCTGTCCTAACCCGCCCCCTGGTCTACATAGATAAGCAAAATAAATAAAATTAAAAACCCGGTTGATACCCTTGCATAAAACCAATCGGTTTGTTTTCTGGGTCGGGTCAGGTTGTGCGTTGTGAATGCACACGTGGTGAATATCAATTGGATAAGCCTAGATGACGATTCTTCCTCCTATTTCACCTTCTCCCATGGCTATCACAGGTACTCATGTATGAAATCGTGAATAGCTAAGTATTCAGGATCTTTCGCGAGCATACATAAACTTGACAGGTACGCAGTAATAGGTTGTCGTAACACTTTCGATCTTCAATCAATCATATCCCTAACTAGTTGAGTCAGCTATATGTACGATTTTTGCTCTATTTAGGTCCAATTCATTCAAAACTTTTACTGAAATATAATGGCTTTGAGTTATAGAGGTTCGGTAAATCTCACAGTAATCCTTGAATTCCTTACATCTGGAACATTAGTATTTTTATTGTTCGATTAGGTTAGGATCCTAATATTTGGGAGGAATCGATATACGAACACACATAGTTTTGATATTTGGACTCTTGATGCTCTTTCACTTTTTAGATTATAAAACCAAATATCACCCCTTTAGCACATGTAATTTGTGGACATATGGTTATTCCTTTATTTGGAGCTCTTGATATTGACAGGAGATGACGAGGTTACAAACTTATGCGGGGCTTAGCCTAATCACTACACTCTCCGTTATTTATCATGCCTTTAATAGCAGAGGCCAATTTTACCCGGCGATGGTTTATTTGTCAACGTCCAAGATCAGTCTGGTGCTTCTTCTCAATATGGGTCTTGTTGTGATGTGCATTTTGTGGCAGTTGACAAAGAAAATTTTCCTTGGTCCCCTTCGGGAAGCCGAGGTGGAGAGGCTGAACGAGCAGTCTTGGCGGGAACTCATGGAAATACTTTTTGCCATCACTATTTTCCGTCAGGACTTCTCTGTTATGTTTCTTGCAATGGTAACTGCGCTGTTGCTTATCAAGGGTTTGCACTGGTTGGCTCAAAAGAGGGTTGAGTACATTGAAACAACTCCAACTGTTACTAAGTTGTCTCACATTCGCATAGTTTCCTTCTTGG
This sequence comes from Przewalskia tangutica, assembly GCA_029844215.1. Classification (NCBI taxonomy): domain Eukaryota; kingdom Viridiplantae; phylum Streptophyta; class Magnoliopsida; order Solanales; family Solanaceae; genus Przewalskia; species Przewalskia tangutica. The sequence goes on from CM056732.1 coordinate 1,743,945, forward strand.
GTTTTCTCCTCTTCATTGACAGTCTCTTTTTGTACGACTCTGTAAACTACTTGATACAGACAAGACAGGCATCTGTTTCACTCTTCTTTGCATTTGAGTAAGTCAAGTTCTTCTGACTCATTGTTGTTGCTCTCTTTTTGCTTAATATGTGCTCCTTGAGTTCCACTGTTAGTGGTGTTTTCCCTGCCGCTGTGAAACAAAAAGAAAAAGGAGGAAAAAGAAAAAATAACAAAAAATGCACACCCTTTTACTTTTTGTTGTTAGTCCTTTTCTTTTATAAACTAGATCCCTAAATATCAGTGACATTCCAAGAGAAACTAGGGATGTTAGTGATTAGATTAAGGGCTGTCGTAGCCGGTGTTTCATGCCTTGAAATATCACTTGGTTGGGGCGTCGGCAGGGGCGAATTTATAGGAAAATTATGGGGCACATGGACCCATGGTCTCTCCGTAAAACTAGGTATTTTATGTATATATTTTCTAAAATTGGTATAATATTATTTGATGGTACTCATGCTATAAGAAGGCTAAATCGTGCACTTGGTTGAATGTTGATTTATTTACCTAGAGGACTAGGGATCGATTCCCACTTAATACATTTTTACCTTCTGTTTTTTTAGTGGTGCACCCGTTATCTAGAAATCCTAGATTCGCCTCTGGGCGTGGGGATGTATCATGTTTAGGTGTATGCTGACACGTTGGCTAAGGTGACAGTAGGCTTTGGATCTATGAGTGCAATTTTCTTTTACGCAGTTCTTACTCCGCTTTTCTTCAAAGCTGATGCAAAATGCTGTGGTTTATTATAGTACTTACTATTACTGCGATGTTAAAGCTTGTACGGATTAGAAACCTGATTTGTCTATCATTACGGCTGGATGATGTCAAGTCTCTTGGAATAGAAGTCTTATCTCATGTAAAACTATGTTACAAATTTTAGTCAGGTAAATATGTTAGTACACCCAATTTTTTATTCTCTTAGAAATCTTTGGCTTTTTCATGCACGTGCTGACATTGTTATATCAATAAATTCTATTGACACATGCCTGATTCATGTATTGTATTTGTAATTGCTGGGTAATATGTTCCTGAACTTGATTATTTCACGTATTGTTTTCCCCAACTGGAGCTTGATCATGTTAACTGTATCCTATATCCGTCTCCCTAATGACGAGCAACTTCTTTTGTGTAATAATTCAGGTACATGATACTTGCAACTTCTTTTGTGTAATAATTCAGGTACATGATACTTGCAACAACAACTGTCTCAACTTTCGTAAAATATGTCTTCTACGTAAGTGACATGCTAATGGAAGGACAATGGGAGAAGAAGCCGGTCTATACTTTCTACTTAGAACTCATTCGAGACTTGGTCCATTTGTCTCTGTACTTGTGCTTCTTCATGGTGATTTTCATGTAAGTCAAATTTAAGTTTTGTAGTTTATTTTTCTCTACTCATAAGTAAGTGTATGGAGGTGTTTCTTCAGGAAAAAAAAGTGTATAGAGGTGTCTCTTCTGGATATAAAAGCTTTCATCCTTCTCTAACATTAGTTGATGTGATAAAAAGCAGCCATACTTGTTGTAGAAACTTCCATCCATCCATTTATTTGACTGTTTTCATCCCCGCCCCCTTTTTCTCCGTAAGGAAACATGTACTGATGATTAATTCCTTACCTAACTTTATCAGGAAATAATTCCTTATCTAGAAAGTTATTGATGATATCAGTAGCAGCCAACTTTGTTGCGACAAAGATGCCCTCGTCCTTATTATACTTAGGCTGACCAACACAAGATTTAGAACATAGTTCAAATTATACAGAATTCGGGATTATTGTATTGATGAACTGAGAGCTATTAATTTGGCGTTGCACCAGCATTGATATAATTGTTTGTCTTTGCTGTGAACCAAATGTGCCACATTTGACAATAAAAAACCAAATGTGCCACATTTATAGGTATCCATGAAAAAAAAATCTTCAGTCAAGTATATGGGCATATAGGCCCGGTTAGATATATGTCTGCATGTTATGTGGCCATTAGTTGTGGCATTGCCTATGTTTTGGAAGGAGTGCAGAGGATACCCAATTATTTGGCCACCCTAGTGGTAGTTACCATTCTTTTGTGATGATGAAATTGGTGACAGTGAAGCATCATGCTCTTTTCTTGATGTGCTTGGTACTTTTCTTTTAGTAAACTGGTACTAAAATGAACATGGTTGCGTTCGTCATTTCTCTGTTCTCCCTGGGGGTCTTTCCTTTTTACGTTAAGGTTTTGAAACACATTTTGATTCATGTACGGTTGGACTTACTTTTTGGTAGAGAAATAAACCTTGCAGCAGCCGGCAACTTACCATGTTCTTTTTTGGGGGGTGAGGGATGGGGGTGTAAAACATTCACAGCTCTCCTTTTTATCCTCTGTCTCCTTATGAGGGACATGCAGATATAGGGAAGCACAAAGTCCTAAAGCCTTACTAAGGTTCCTCAAATAGACTTCAGTTTTTTTTTTTAAAAAGGTTCCTCAAATAGACTTAGCTACACAGTCAAGTTGGTGTGTGGCATTTGTTGCTTGTTCTGCAGATCTGTATTTGATTTTTGATAGAAGAGCTCATTCTCGTTTATCCATGTTGATGTTACTTTCTATTTGTTGACCCAGGCTTGTATATCAAGCCTGTTCTTTTCCTTTCGCTCCTGTTATTATTACATTGAGACACCTCACTTTACTTATTTTCTTGTACATTTTAGGAACTATGGCGTGCCCCTGCATTTGATTCGAGAGCTGTATGAGACATTCCGCAACTTCAAGATCCGAGTTGCCGATTATATACGCTATCGGAAGATTACTTCAAATATGAATTACCGTTTTCCAGATGCTACACCAGAAGAGCTCAATGCGTAAGTTGCTCAATTATAAGTTTGTATATTTTTGTTTTTTCTCGGAACTGTCTTTGATCATTTAATCAATTACTTCTATGCTCATGCAGAAGTGATGCTACCTGCATCATTTGCCGTGAGGAGATGACCACTGCTAAGAAGCTTATTTGCGGGCATCTGTTTCATGTGCATTGCCTCCGTTCATGGCTAGAGCGACAACACACCTGTCCTACTTGCAGAGCCCTTGTTGTGCCAGCTGAAAATGGAACAAATGTGGTAGGATCACGAGCAGATGTGCAACAAGGTATAACTTATAGCTTGATAAATTCAGCAAATATACTTTTTGTGTCCAGTGGTGTAGCTAGGGATTTGAGTAAATGGATAAAACACCTAAGATATGATCTTATGTCGAGGGGATTCAACAGTTTATATATATATACTACTACAACATCATACCCAGTGTAGTCTCACAACGTGGGGTCTGTGGAGGAGTAGAGTGTACACAGACCTTACCTCGACCTTGGTAGGTAGAGCGACTGTTTCCGAGAGACCCTCGGCTCAGGACAAGCACAACAGAAAAAAGTAAGGCCATGTCAAAAAATTAAAGTTCACGTCGTGATAGTGCATCCTGAAAAAAAGCAGTAACTACGCAGATAAATGAGATAAATCAAGTACATTCAAGAACGCATAGTAGAAGAGATAAAACTACAGAAGATTATAGAGCGATACTACGCCTATTCGTATGATATGTTAAGCATGCCTACAGTAATAACACTACACCTACCAGTTTGTATGCGTAAGTAGGACTACGCTCGACTATCTATTACCTTTCTACCATAATATATGACCTCCACAACCCCCTATCTAAGGTCATGTCCTCATTAAGTCTCGCCTGCTTCATATCTCGTCTAATCACCCCTCCCCAATATTTCTTCGGCCTACCTCTACCCCTCATGAACCCGTCCATAGCCAACCTTTCACACCTCTGCATTGGGTCATTTGTGTCTCTCCTCCGCACATGTCCAAACCTTCTCCCTCGCTTTCCGCATCTTATCCTCCACCGAGACCACTCACTCTGCCCCGGATATCTTCATTTCTAATCATATCATGCTCACACATCCATCTCAGCATCTTCATCTCCGCCACTCGCATCCTTTGGGTGTGTGACGCCTTGACTGACCAACACTTCGCCCCATACAACATAGTCGGTCTAACCACCACCCTATAAAGCTTGCCTTTTAGCTTTGGTGGCATCTTTTTGTTGCACAAGACTCCATATGCAAGACTCTATTTCATCCACCCTGCCTCAATACGATGTGTGACGTCGTTATCAATCTCTCAATTCCATTGGATAATAGATCTGAGGTACTTGAAGCTTACTTGCTTCAGAATGACCTGGGTTCCAAGCCTCACCTCCATGTCTGTCTCACGGTCGCTCGGGTTGCTGAACTTGCACTCCATGTATGATGTTTTGGTCCTACTCAGCCTGACCCCTTTAGATTCCAGGGTCTGTCTCCAAACCTCCAGCTTAGCGTTCACCCCGCTGCGAGTATCATCAATCAGAACTATGTCATCTGCGAATAACAGACACCTCCCCTTGGATTTGTCGCGTCAGTCCATCCATCACCAAGACAAATAAGAATGGGCTAAGAGTTGATCTCTGGTGCAGCCCCATCGTCACGTGAAAGTGCTCCGAGTCTCATCCCATTGTCCGTACCCTGGTTTTGACTCCATCATACATATCTTTGATCGTCCTAGTGTACTTCACAGGTATACCTTTAGCCTCCAAACATTCCTCGATATATATATATATATATATATATATATATATATATATATATATATATATATATATATATTTCTAGGAGATCTCTCGAAAAGTATTTAGTGCACATTTCGGTCAACTCTCCATCATCTTTCTTTGGCTGAGCGGCATGTATTTCCACGGTGCTCGTTTTTCTAATTATGAAGCGTGGCTAAGTGATCCAACTCACATTAGGCCCAGTGCCGGGTGGTTTGGCCAATAGTGGGCCAAGAAATATTAAATGGTGACGTAGGCGGGGGTTTTCGAGGAATACAAATAACCTTTGTTTTTTTCTAGATTTGACGAGCATATGGAATAACTAGTGAATTACAACTCTATTGTACAACAATTGGGGCATTGGTCTTTGCAGCGTTAATGCTTTTGCTGGTTGGTTTCATTATCATAAAGCGGCGCCAAAATTGGCTTGGTTTCAAGCTCTACGTATATTCTACCCTCCCCAAACCCCACATTGTGGGATTTCACTGGATATGTTGTTGTATAATTATTTTTACCCTTTTTGCATAGTGTAATTTTCCGGCGAAGGGGATTTAATTGAACCCCCTTCGCGAAAGCTAGTTATGCCCTTATTTGTATCAACTAAAATAAGTCACATTCCTTCGAGTGACAGGGAATGGATTTTTATTTTCTGGAGTCTTAATCTACATGACTTTGCGAGCGCTATGATTTGGAGGCTAAGTCATCCATTTGTTGCTAATAATCTGTGCTGAGCATACATTGTAGCTAAGTGTTTACGTGTGAATCACGTAGATTACATGCGGCGGACCTCCTAAGACATTTGAGGATAGTTCTTATTTTTTTTTTTATAGATTTTTGAGGTTTATACTTTGTAGTTGCCACTGATTGTGGATTGTATTTCTAGCTTTTTCCTTTTTCCGGAAAGTGATTTTATGTCTAGCTTTTTTATCCCAAAGGATGACATTCATGTCGGAAAAGCTAATCCCGAGAAGGGACACTTTTATGTATTTTTTTTTATACAAACGGATGAATGTGGCACTTGTATATATTTACTGAACCCTTTGTTAATTTTCTCTCAGGCCCTGGATCAAGTGTGACAAGTGCATCTCAGAGTTCGCAAGCAGATACCGGGCCAAGCAATATTGTTAGCCAGCACCAAGCTAGAATCCAAGCTGCTGCTGCGGCAGCAGCAGTTTATCAGAAGTCTTTTGTTTATCCTTCTGCACCAACACTAGCGTGGTATTGATTTTCTTATCTTTTATGTACACACATTATTTTTCTTATCTTTTATGTACACACATTATTTTATTATTTGCTTTGCATATTTATTAGACCTCCCTATATTCCTTTTTCAGCCTAATAGTTAGCGATACGTGAATTTAGGAACTTTTTACAGGCTGGGTCGAAATTAGATAAGATTTCATTGTGGAAACCAGCAAGACGGAGTTTCATGTTTGTTATACATGCTTTGTACACGCTTGTTGCAATTATTTACTGTACTGCTCTTTTACGCAGGGCAGAGTTGTTTTGATTTTTGTTAAATTCTATGGATAAGTAAACTCCTGTTTTCTCTCTTCGTCGTTGTGTTACCATTCTTACTGGATGGGTACATTGAACCTTCATTTCTTGTGCCTCTCAAATAAGTATTCTTTCTTATAAAGGAAGATTTGTTAGCATATGACGGGACAGAAGTTGCAATCTATACCTCCACGCTTCTTTGTTCCTATTCAGAATTTTACGAAATTACAAAAATAACTTGTGCCTCTTACATACTCCTTAGTAAACATTTAAAATAGATCCATTTCAAGTGGCATCTTAGTATTTTGGAGATTCAAATGTAGATCTGCTTGAGATGAAGTGAGCATGAAATAGTGAATTTGCAAACAATGTCTCTCGTTAGCATGCCTTCAGGGATTGTGATGTAATCACTAGTCTGATTGTGGGCCATTTCCCATTCATTCATTTTGGGTCAGTTTCCTAGGAATTATTTAGTTGTCATGGACGTCCTATTAACAACTGCTCTTTTAGCTGTCCATGGCTGGCTAGGTGGTTGCCTCTGACTTGTAGTTCTTTGTTCTATGATATAAACTTGTGGTCGATGCAGAATGAGGTGGAAGTTGGCTGCTTCAAGTTTAACTTTTTGACAGTGCACCCCCTCCCTGTTTTCTTTCTTTCTTTTTTGGCAGTTGAAGAGGGAGTCTGCATTTCTTAGTAAGTTTCTCAACTACAACAGCAACATACCCATACCCAGTGAAATCCCACAAAGTCGGGGCCTGGGGAGGGTAGAGTGTACGCAGACCTTACCCCTACCTTGGGAGGTAGAGAGGCTGTTTCCGAAAGACCCTCGGCTCAAGATGAATAAATTATTAATAACGAAGACCGTTTGATAAAAAACAGGGCAGGGAAGAATAGAGTAGCTAAAATTTCCAATTTTGATGATCCATAAGCTAGGGCATTACGAGTAGAACTCCCACAAGAAACAGCAAAAGCAAATATATCATCCATCATGATTTCTGTTTAGTATTAAAATTGGGAAAATATGATAGACAGATGACGATTGAGAAGGGAGGAACGAGTTTGATACCTGCATCAATTTGTCTGTGTGAGAGGTGACGACCTCACTGCTACCAACGCCGCTGAGACTTCTGATGTTAGACGGGAAATTGGAAGATTTCTCGGTTAGGGTTTTCAGGAGATTGGTGGCTATTGTCATGCTCTGTTTACTTCCAAATGAAGCCATTGTTGTTTTCAGTAAGTTTCTCTACTGTTGGAAGGAAATTGAAACAATGGCTCTTGCTTGCAGGTCTCCTGGATATGCTCCCGTTCCTCCATCCTATAGTCCAGTGGACAGTTCTGTCAATGTGCACTCAGATGGTGAGTCGGCATCGAATGAACAATCACCGTACGATCAGTTAGCAAATATGCCCTTTGCTCAATATCCACAATGTGGTTTTCTCCCTTTTCAATATCCAGGTGCTAACAACCTTAGTATTCCAAAGGCTCAACTTGAGGCCCATAAGATACTTTTAGAGCAACAAATTGAGGTATTAAAGTTTCTCTACTTGATTGATATCTTTATCTATTATGCCTCTATTATACATTTGATATTATTCTGTAAAATAGTTGGTAAATTTTAATGCACAAATCAATTCTACATGCATGGAACTCGAAGGTGGTCTTTTTTTTCAGTTCTACTCACATATGTTTGTGTAAATTTTTCCTACTAATATTCTGGAAAAACCATTGGCAATCTTAGCGAACTGCAAATTAACTTTTTTTTTAGAGAATATCATGATTTAGGTTTAAGTTCTGGATTAAGGAACATCTGATAACATATTTGATCTTCTCAGATGAGTTGTACTCTATCTATTCTTGAGTATTTCCTTTATTCTCTCAAGTAATTTAGAGCTGACATGGCTCCTGATTGGTATTCACTATTATTTTGATCAATTTTACTTTGTTGTGGACAATGATCTCTAGGTAGAGTTCAATAACACAGATTGGAAATGTTGATCAGTTTTTTTTTCTTTCCATTTTTAGACAATTGCAGGCGTTGCTTTATTTGTTTAGTTATGTTATCATTATTTGGGGGGTTGGGGGATTACTTTTTAATGCTAATAGGTGGATGAGATGAGATATATGAAACATAGGCTCACTGCAATCTGATATATACCCTTCATCATGCATATGGCTTCTTTATATGTAGTGGTCTGGATTCTCATTTTGGAGGATTGCTTTTCCTTACCTTTTCTCTGTAATGCATTTGTTTAATCTCATTGTGAGGTTAATTCTCATTCAATTATCCCGATGCTGTACACTGAATTTATGATCAGGTTCTGCAAACCCAGCTCAAAATTTTAGAGAATCCAAACACACAAAAAAGCAGATGCTTTAGGAATTTCTGATAGCAAGGGAAAAGCAATTTCGTCAGAGAATTCTCAAGGACAAACCAAAGGTGCAGAAATTTGAAGCTAGCAAAACTGTATATTTATGGTAAGGGCAGGCTGAAGTTGACGTACAGTTAGAAATAGTAGCAATTGAACGATGGAATTTATAAGAGGTTATGTAAGTTGTACAATGCTCGAGTACTATGGAAAGTGTTGTATTTTAGTTCAGCAACTGATTATTTTTCTTTTTTGATAGGATCTCTTCTTGAGAATCTTAAAATCTTGTACGCCTCGTGAGTTTTAACTTCACTTATGATGTGTATACACAATTTTTCTTTAAATAAACTTCTATACTCAAGTTTCAGTAAAATATGGTATACCTCCTACGCCAAGCATTCATAGTATTCCTTTTTTACTCTAATTTTTAAGTGAGGCTAAATTGAACTCAGTAATTAGTATTACAAAGTTGAACCACTGACTATTATAGCTGTAAATTGAGCTTTTACGTTGTACCTAAATTTTGCGTCGAGATTTGATTGTCAGGTTTTAAGTATTGGAGTATATACACACAACCGGGAATATGTTGCAGATGATCCGCGGGAATTTCGATTAGCAGATTTTTACTCTTTCCCGAACAATCCAATGGGAAAGACACTGGGGGAGCTTTGGTTTGGGTTAGAGGTACCGCTGTTTAAAATCGAACTATAACCTATAACCTAAGCGCAAAATTGGTGTAATGGTATTGGATTATGAGAATAATAATTGGTGAAATGATTAAATTTTTATAGTTAATTGTTTATCAATGCGAGGGTGAATTCTTATCGGTCAAACTGTTAACCCGTTAAGATTTATCATATTTACATTTTTATGCTTAGGTATATAAAACATTTATGTTTTATCGTTGTCCGCATGGACAGTTCAACTGATTCTCAAGTGGGATAATTGGAAAAATCTATGTTTTATCGTTTCGTTGTTGCCCGTTATAAACGTTGCAAAAGTTTTCGTATTATAACTTGAAAAGTTGTGCCATTAAGACTCAGTTGGTTGCTTTTTTTATACAACATGCAAAGGTTTCCTTGTTTTATCTTTGCAAAAGCAGTTGTCTAAAAGAGCCGGAAGCTGAGATTTTAATTTCGTAAGTAAAAGCTGGATTTTTAATTTCATTGTCCTTTAGATTTAGCCGATACATCCCGCTAGCTCGATACTTAGCCAGCCGATATTTTATCTTATCGATTGACTAGTGGATTAATATAATTAGAAGTCGATAACCGATAAATCGAACTGTTAAGCGTCGTATAAGCAACCTTATTTAGAGGCGATTTAATTTCCATATAAAACACAGTACTAATTCATAATGCTCATTGTAAACATGTATATTCTAGAAACAATTGTATCTCTACCATAATTAGAATATTTTCATATATTGTGTAAATATAATTATGGTAAGACTAGGATTCCTCTTTTGTATAGGCTTAGGATTCCTATTGTATAAGAGATGAATATTGTACTCAATATATACTTTGATATTAATGAGAAGACTCCCTAAGGGAGATTAATATCATCTTACATGGTATCAAGAGCTTAAAACAAAAACCCTAGAATTTTCTCTTGTGTGCCGCCGCCGACCCCCCCCCCCCCTCTCGGGCAGTCCAGCGCCGCAACACCTCACCATCTCTTTCCAAAAAATTCTTGGTTTTTCTTCTTCTTTCCTCTCTTCTCTAAATGGATATTCAGGAGTCCTTCAATACTTCTGACGCTTCCACCTCCACAAATCTCATCACCACGTTGTCATCCTCCTTTCACCCAGCCCTAACTGTTACAAACATCAAGAACTTTATTCTCATTCTTCTTGATCAAAAAAACAATCAGTATTCTACATGGGTTGAACTATTTCGTAATCATGCATGTCTCTATAACGTGCTTGATCATATCGATGACACTATTCCGTGCCCTCCGGAGGTTGATGAGTCTACTTGGGGTCGTTTAGATGCCGACGTCAAACAATGGATTTATGGTAGTATTTCTCAGGATCTTCTTCTTACTATCATGAAATCTGGCGTCACAGCCCTACATTTATGGATCCGCTTGGAAGAAATCTTTCAAGATAACAAGCACACTCGTGCTGTGTATTTGGAGGAACAATTTAACAATACACGTCTTGAAAATTTCTCCAACATGACTGAGTACTGCAGACAGTTGAAACTCCTGGCGGATCAACTATCCAACGTCGACACGCCTGTCTCGGACACTAAAATGGTGTTGCAATTGATTGCAGGTCTTCCCAAAGGCGACTATGATACGTTAGCCACTATAATTCAGCAGGCAGATCCACTTCTCAGTTTTAACAAAGCTCGCTCACAGTTGTTGCTCGAAGAGACTCGACGCTAAGCGACGATGACAATCGTCGGCGTTAGGCCGAACACACCTCAAGATCCAACGCCACCAGAAAACTCTCAACCGCAATAGGGACGCGGTGACAAGGGTGGCAAAGGTCGCGGCATAGGAGGTTGTGGTTGTGGCAGGGGCGCGGTCAGCAGAATCAACAGCAACAACAACAACAGGGCCCACATAATCAGTTCAGCGCCGCGGCGCCCCAACAGTATCCCTACAGCGCCGCGCCGCCGCCGCAGTACCAGCAACCCTTCAACCATTACTCCCACCACGGGTTGTTGGGCCCTGCTCCAGCCCTTCGACAAGTCCGATACGCGGCAAGCCAGCTTCATGCCGCGGTTCAGCAAGCCTGCCCAAAGACCCACCGACTGGGTCATGCCTTCAGCAGTCTCAATATGCAACAGACAACAACTCTATAATTTTATGAATAATAGACCCAAAATACTTAAAATTAATCGCATCAACGTGGGTTGATATCAATATTAAATCATAAATTCAGTGTCGAAAAAATTATAAATCAGTTAAAATAATTATTGGTGTGAAATGATTGTGAAACATATTTTTTCTGTGAGAAAAGAAAACAAGATGACTCTTTTATATAACATCCAGGGTGTTGCAATGCATACTAGTTAATTAAGTGGGTTAAGGCAAGCAAGGCTTTATGTCAAATTTTAGAGGTAGAAACTCCGAGATCTCGTTTAGTTTGATGCGTGGAGTGAAAATCATGATATAAATTTGGTGTTGTTAAATCAAATATTTGAATCATACATAACTAATCTTGGTAGAATTTAATACACCAATTAATATATCGTTTTATACCCAAATCTAGGGGTGGGCAAAAAATGAAAAACTTAACCGGCGGTTCGACTCGGTTTTTACTCATTTTTTTTTAAATGATTTGGAAAAAACGAACCGAAAAAAAATCGATTTCGGTTCGGTTCTTTTTTTCGATATGAACCGAACCGAAAAAACTGGCATATTAGTAATTAATCTTATTTTTTATTTTATGCTACTACTATCTCTTAAATCATAACCATTGAAGCCAATCTATGAAGTTTTCATGAAAGTCGAATTTGATTAACATATCACGTAAGCATTAATTAAGTAGAGAAGAAAGTAGTTGTAAATTGGTGAAACTTTAAACGGTCATAACTATGCACTCGGACGTCCGTTTGACCCTCTTTTTTTTTCCGCGTATTTTTTCGAAGCGGGGCTTGCGGCAGTTTGGCAACGCCAATTTTTGAAAAAACGTACGTCTTTCCAATCGATTTGACGTTTCCCCCAAATCGATTTCTAATTTTCCCCTTTTTTAGTAGATATCTCACGATATACAATACATTTCAACGTTCAGATTTCGTGGTAATGTAGGTGTGAATGTCAATTTCAGTTTTCAAAATTCAATTTCAAAAAAAAAAAAAAAAAACGGCCCACTGAAAAAATCGAGAAAAACCCGATGTATCTGATACGTTCGGCGATATAAACCTAACGTATCATTTTTTTTAAATAGTTTGATTCGTTTTTTTTTTAAAACGATTTTTTTCGATTCGAAATTTTTCGATACAAAATCGGTATGAACCGATATATGCCCACCCCTATCCAAATCAATGCCATAGAACTACCATAATTATCATAAATAAGATGCTAAAAAAATACATATGTGGTCTGCTCAAACACCTCTTCTAATCATTCTCCAACTTTAAACCAAACACTAAGTCTAATTTATACACTATACCGTATATCTAACTTTTAATATAATGAATCAAACGCTTGATAAAAAATTATGTTTGCATTACAATTTCTGCATCATTAATTAATATACTATAATCTTTGCATATTCTGTTTGTAAATAAAACAGATATGATTTTTTCTCATCTGGCGAAACTTTGGTAACCAAAGCTACTATTCAAAAAAGATTACATAACTTTTAGTAATTAAATAACCATTTGAGCAATTTTTAACTTAATACTCATAAATGTTGGATATTGTAAGCACATGTACATCCGGGGAATAGTTAAACTAACTATTACAAGTGATCTAAAGACTATACTAAAGAGATAATTACAACATCATTACAATAATAACATCTAGTTACAAATATTATTAACTAGTTTCTTGAATCTATGTGTCTATAATCACCAAGTCTCTTGATGTGGTGTATGTACATCCAACATCTACATGCTTCATGGACTATCGGGCAACAACTTCAATTGCTGCAAGCTTTTGCTTCTTCTATCTGAAATAAGGACTCAAACAATAAATTGGTTAGATGTCACCACACGCTGAGTCAAGGGATGACCATTTCTCTTTAAGATAAGATTGCCCCCGTATACATGTTTTTACGTTAGCAGGGCAATAGTCTCCCAAGATAAAGCAGCGACTTATATTCTTCGTAAAGCACAACGAAGAAGATCTATCGAAGGACACAAATATGAAATTGCTAAGAAAATGATTGTCTCATAGATATGTATAAACTTTGTGGTGTAACAAGTTCATAATCTCCTGAGATAGTATGTTTGAGAAGTGTGTAAGACTTTCTTTGAAATGAAGTGAATGTTGGGCACGTAAAAATCTGTAAGTAAAGAGCATGTTTTTCACCTATAAAATTTGAACCACAAAGATGCCTCTTCACTTACAATGCGAATGCCTATTCACTTGCAATGTGAATGCCTTAATTGAGGTTCATTGAGTCAAGCAAAGAGTGTGTGAACACACTCAAAACAAGGACTCACATAATGTAGGTTCATCCTTCCAAAACCCAACAAAAAGTTCAAGAGAAATCATTGAACTTTCGTCTCCAAATTCACTGCCCGGGAAGCGTCGCGGCCCTGCCTTACTGGCGTCGCGGCGTAAATCTTCCAAAGACTTACTGCCAATAGGGTGCCGTGGCGCTCCACCGTCGTGGCTCGGTCCGTCCGGCGTTGTGGCCCTTTACGGCTCTGCGGTCCGACCCGTTCCATCTTACACTTCGCACAATCCTTTCTTCGTTAACTAACGTGGAAAATAGATTATTGTCGACGATAATCGTCCATCATTCTATGTCTCAAATACGTTACTCTTACGTGTGCCAATATCTATTTCACTAAGGAAATTTACGATATTAACCCTACGTGTACACGTGTGTGAAAATAAGATTCCCGACGTGTTGCGCACCTTATATTTGTTTCATAAATGACGGGATAAACTTATTCCTCCATTAGTAAAATTTCCAACAATTCTCTCTTGAAGGAGATGTTGGTGCACACACATCGTGCCACTTTTAGCAATCTCCGACGGAAAGATATTGCATCGGGAGAGGTAGCGCTTGGCCTTGAACCTTCCCTAGTCGAATAACATCGGACATATTTACTGGTGTATGCCAAGACAGTGATAAAGACACAATACCTTAACTTAGTTGTTTCTTCTTATAGCTCTGTCCGTTTTGGTCGTAGACAACTTCTTGGATTCTTAAGTGCGTTCATTTGAAGCGGCCACACCTCACACTTAAATAGGTGATCTCCTACAAGGTATCATGCTATACCCCACTCCACGAGTGTTAGGAATCATTAAAAGTTTCTCAAACCTTAACCTCAACTGATGAGGATTATTAAAAGGTTTAGAAACTTAACCTTTACTCAGTCTGCAGGTAGCACTTTAAAGTCTATCGCGAGAACGACTATTGGGCTTATGTTTCTTAACAGAAATCATTATTCGAAGTGCTCTTGCTTTCACCGAAGTGCTCTACTGAAATTGGTTACAACTTAGTTTTCCCATTGAACCAAATTCTTGGGATCTCCAGTCAGTATGGTTGGGTTACCACTATAAATGTTACACCCCGTAGTTCCAGGGTATGTATGTGAGGACGTACGTACGAGAATACGACAGTAATATTGGAAAGAAAGAAAGATGTGATTTTTCGACGGAAAAGTTTTCGGATTTTGTGAAGGAAAAAGGTTCGTTAATGGCAATTGGATTCTCATATTTGGTATTTGGACTTCCTGGATTATATTAGAATTATGGAATTTTATTTCCGGATTTGGTCACGTGGGGCCCACGGGAGAAATTTACGGTTTTGTGGGGCCCACTTTATTTTCGGATTTTTGGAATCACTACTGTCATTTGCAGATCCAGTGGATATGCAGTCTACAGTCTTAGGTCCAACTTTACTTGTTTCGGTCTTCTAACCTCAGCCAAACACCCGATCAAAGGTGCCTCTTTACTTGCATAGTGAACACGACTCTTCACTTGCAATGTGAACATGACTCTTCGCTTGCAATATGAACGTACCACTTCGCTTGCAATGTGAACGTACCACTTCGCTTGTAGTATGAACGTGACTCTTCACTTACAGTGTGAACAATCTCTTCACTTGCAGTGTGAACATGACTCTTCACTTGTAGTGTGAACATGCCACTTCACTTGTAGTATGAACATGACTCTTCACTTGCAGTGTGAACGAGTCTCTTCACTTGCAGTATGGACGTGACTCATCACTTGCAGTGTGAACGAGACTCTTCACCTGTAGTGTGAACGAGACTCTTCACTTGCAATATGAACGTGACTCTTCACTTACAGTGTGAACGAGACTCTTCACTTGCAATGTGAACGAGACTCTTCACTTGCAATGTGAACGTGACTGTTCACTTGCAGTGCGAACGAGACTCTTCACTTGCAGTGTGAATGTACATCTTCCCCTCTAGTGTGAACGAGACTCTTCACTTGCAATATGAATGTGATTCTTCACTTGCAGTGTGAACGTGACTCTTCACTTGCAATGTGAACGTGATTGTTCACTTGCAGTGTAAACGAGACTCTTCACTTGTAGTGTGAATGTACATCTTTCTCTATAGTGTGAACGAGACTCTTCACTTGCAATGTAAACGTGACTCTTCACTTGTAGTGTGAACGAAACTCTTCACTTGTGATGTGAACGTGACTCTTCACTTGCAGTGTGAACGAGACTCTTCACTTGCAGTGTGAACGAGACTATTCACTTGCAGTGTGAACGAGATTCTTCACTTGTAATGTGAATGTGTTTCTTCACTTACAATGTGAACGTACCGTTCATACTAAGGTAAGTATGGAGTGGTCGTTCACCGAACGATGCTCCATATTCTCCCCTTGTCTCTACGTATTCCTCAATCCATAGGCTTTTCAACTTTTGCTTTGTAGCGCTCATCCGCATCAACAACTTCATCTTTGTTTTTCAATAAACAAAGGAACCGACACTTTGTACCATCGTCAGTAAAGGTCACAAAATACTTGTCTCCCCCTCTATTTCGTACAAACTTTAATCACCCACATATGTGTGACTAAGTTCTAGAGGGGCGGTTTTTATTTCATTATTTCATTGACGAAATGGAAAGGTAATTTTGCCACTTCGACTACCTCATATTTATTTTGATGGTTTATGTGAACAGACGACAACAATCTCAATTTTTTGCACGTGAATAGGATGCAATCGAAGAATGCTTCCGGTTAATGAAGAATTAGTACTCCAATCTTTGGCTGTGTAATGGATATTGAATGTTGGTTCAACTCACCAGAAGCCATCTCAAAAGTCACAAGACTCTTGGATCTCAAAAACCGAAACTCTAGGTTCTGTCTACTAATTTTGGGATTCAACACCGCTTCTCCACACTGTCAGAGGCAGTGTCGCGGCTCTGCCACTATGGCTATGCGGTGCTAAAGTGGCAGTAGCTTCGGCTGCCCCTCTGGTCGGGGAGCGCTGCAGCCCTAATTCAGGCGCCGCGACCCCTTTACGATAATCATCTCATTTTTTAATTTTGGACGTTTTTGCATGTCGATGTATTGGATCCTTTTATCAACAACCTTGTTGTCAAGATCCGAATGTTTTACCATTGTCTTGCCCAACGATAGCCTTAACCTTCCGGTTATTCAAGACTTGAATATTCTGGCCCACTTCAGTCGCCCGTAGGTTTTGTATGACTAGTGTCTATTTTGGCCCACCTCATCGGGTGTCCAATTCTATCATGTGAAGGATCTTCTGCCCGATAGTGTGACAACTTCATCTTTTATCATTCTATCAAACGAAGGATCTTCTGTCGGAAATGATGACAGGTTTAACTTGTTTTTTATCTTCTTCCCCTTATACCATTATACCGGATCATATAAAATCGATTTCTATAATCCAATCACTAGATGAGAAGGGTGTGAATTTAAAAATTCTGATTTCAAACTTACGGAATATGACTTTTTAAGAAACCTTTTCATATTCCATTTCTTGCCTTTAATCAGAAACCCTTTAACTTCATAATTGACAAGGAAGACATGCTTACCTTAACGCATCATTGTTTCTTCCAACTCATCATAATCTCCCTGCGACATCTTTCTCGTCGTGTTTTGAACACACGTTTACGAGATCTTCTTTTGATCACTATTACAATATTGTCTTAAACTGTTGGATATTGTACACACATGTACATCCGGAGATTAGTTAAACTAACTATTACAAGTGATCTAAAGGTGTCACGACCGAGCCGACGGGCCACGACTGATGCTCTACCTGGGCACCCTTCTACCCACACATCACATATAATCAACAGAAGCTAAGAAAAACTCATAATCACATAATAAAGAGATTTTGTCCCCTGAACTGTAATAGCAACTCGTATAATAAAACATGCAAGCCGACAAGGCCGCCACTGTACATAAAAATATACAAACGAACTACAACTGTATATATGTCCAAATACATATTTACCACCCACACATGTCTACAGACCTCTAAGAGTATGATAATGAAATGTGACGGGACAAGGCTCCGACGTACCCCTAAATATACATAAGTCTATAATCAAAGATCTGTACCAAAATGACAAGCTCCGGAACAATGAAACTATCCCAAAAGATGAGCAAAGATCCTAAGCTCGCGGATCACCAAACTGAGTACCTATACCTGCGGGCATGAACGCAGCTCCCCGGAGAAGGGGGTCAGTACAATAAGGTACCAAGTATGTAAACATAAAGTACTGTAAATAAGATCATAACTGGCCAAAAGATGACATGGACAAGTAAGAAAATCAAATACCAGATCCAACCGTGCCATATAGAATAGAGAGTCAACTGTCCCTTATAAAAAAAATGAGAGTGAGAGAGTCATATCAAAATCATAAATGTCTGTCCATATAATCATATACTGTCATGGGTATATATACCCGCATCATGGATGCATGTCCATGAAATCATAAGTGACGATGACAACAACAATAATCAACGAATCCAATATAACAAAACTGTCCCACAAATCGGCTAACTTGCCAAAACTGTGACATGCACTTCTTATTCTCCATTTCTCTTAACACAAGTTCATCTCTTAACTATAACATCATGTAACTTCCAATTACTTCAGGAGGAAGAAGAAATCTTACCTTAACTCTTGCCAAAACAGTCCCTAAGTTCTCAGCCAAAACTGCTTCACTCACCCCAATTCTTCAAGTCACAACAACATGCATGTATCCTTTACAAACTTGTAACCATCTTAATTTCTTGTTTCTCTTCCAAAAAGTTCATCTCCAAGCTTAGGGTTTTTGTGTGCTATGTCTCGACCAACACGTGACCCACTGTTTTGGAGTAACAACTTTGCTTAAAACTTAATTAAGGAGCTTAATCTTGGAAAAAGAAGTTAACTTATTCTTCACTTGCTAAGGGTTTCGAAAACCTTGTAGGAGAAGGAAGGGATAAGAGTTTGGATGAGAAGATATTTATGAGCTAAAGGCAAAGAAGTCTTGCAAGCCTTATATATAATTGGTGTATGTGGCACAAGTGGAGGGGGACCCATGTAGACCCACTTGTCTTTCTCTTCACAAAATATCTCTCACAGTTAGCCAAATATTGTGAAATTTTCGATGGTCTCATATTCTTAATGCCAAGACTTAATAATTCAACACTAAATCCCTAACTCTATTGGAAATAATTCAACTACTAGTATTAATTCTCGTCGTCACATTTGTTGTATTCAAAATTATTCCATATAGAAAATGTAAATATACTTTCTTTCCAACATTCAAATTTTATATCATAACTTACGTTCTCATTTCATTGCCCTGAAATTACGGGGTGTAACAAAAGGCTATACTAAGGAGATCATTACAACATCATTACAATAATAACATCTAATTACAAATATTATTAACTAGTTTTTTGAATCTCTGTGTCCATAATCATCAAGTCTCTTGATGTGGTGTCTGTAGATCCAACATCTACATGTTTCATGGACTATCAGGCAACAACTTCAACTTCTGCAAGCTTTTGATCCTTCTATCTGAAATAAGGACTCAAGCAATAAATTGGTTAGATGTCACCACACGCTGAGTCAATGGATGTCTCTTTCTCTTTAAGACAAGATTGCCCCCGTATACATGTTTTTACGTTAGCAGGGCAATAGTCTCCCAAGACAAAGCAGTGACTTATCTTCTACTTAAAACACAACGAATAAGATCTATCGAAGAACACAAATATGAAATTGATAAGAAAAAGATTGTCTCAGAGATGTGTATAAACTTTGTGGTGTAACAAGTTCATAATCTCATGAGATAGTATGTTTGAGAAGTGTGTAAGACTTTTTTTGAAATGAAGTGAATGTTGGGCACATAAAAATCTGAAGTAAAGAACATGTTTTTCACCTATAAAATTTGAACCACAAAGGTGCCTATTCACTTGCAATGTGAATGTCTCTTCACTTGCAATGTGAATGCCTTAATTGAAGTTTATTGATCCAAGTAAAAAGTGTGTGAACACACTCAAAACAAGGACTCACATAATGTAGATTCATCCTTCCAAAACCCAACACAAAGTTCAAGAGAAACCCTTGAACTTTCGTCTTCAGATTCACTGCCCGAGAAGCGCCGCGGCCCTGCCTTGGCTCGGTCCGTCCGGCGTCGCGACCCTTTACGGCTTCGCGGTCCTACCCGTTCCATCTTACACTTCGCACAATACTGTCTTTGTTAACCAACGTGGAATATATATTATTGTCGACAATAACCGTCCATCATTCTATGTCTACTATTACGTGTGCCAATATCTCTTTCACTAAAGAAATTTACGATATTTAACCTCACGTGTGTGGATACAAGATTTCCGACGTGCTGCGCGCCTTATATTTGATTTATAAATAACGAGATAAACTTATTTCTCCATTAGTAAAATTTCCAACAAACAAAAATCAATGAAAAAGAATTCAAACAAAAAGGAAAAAGAAAATACGACGAAACAAAAATCCACTTTCGCTGTTCAGTGTTTACTCACTAACTATAGTATTGAGACAGTGAGTGGGCCAATTCCCCCCTTTCATATACCGAAAGCGAGGACATTGCAACACGCAAACCCCAAAAACTTTGCTTCCTTGTTTTTATATAAGTTACCTTAAAAATTAAAATTAAAATAAAAACAAAAAATACACGAAAACGCTCCTCTTAAATTTTATATAGAAAAAAGAGGGGAAAAACGCTTAAAAAATAATTTCTCGAAATCCCTCTTTATATATAAGTATAATATATTTTACTTATTATGTGTTATTTATAATATATTGTT
Source organism: Przewalskia tangutica (assembly GCA_029844215.1). Classification (NCBI taxonomy): domain Eukaryota; kingdom Viridiplantae; phylum Streptophyta; class Magnoliopsida; order Solanales; family Solanaceae; genus Przewalskia; species Przewalskia tangutica. The sequence goes on from CM056732.1 coordinate 1,764,397, forward strand.
ATGATCAGGTCCTTCTCCAAACTCGTGACTTAGTAGTCTAGTCTATTGTGCTTCAAATTGACGCTGTCTGTGTGTGTGTTTTTTCCCTTTTTGGCCTCCTCCTTTCAGTTGCTTCTAGAAAAACAAAACCATCTTTGAATAAAACTGAGCGCTCACTTTTTTCGCTAGGGTTTTCGTCTCCATTACGTTCTTTGCGTGCGTTTAGCGTTTCTAGGGTTTATCACCATGGCGGCGGAGAAGCTTAGGGATTTGAGTCAACCTATTGATGTTTCGTTACTCGATGCTACTGTTGCCGCTTTCTATGGCACTGGATCTAAAGAGGAGGTGAGAACATTTGCACTATCTCTTAATGTGCTGGTTAATTTCGCAAATTTTAGTTGAAATGAAATGGCTAGGTTTTAAATTGGAAATTAGGTTTCAGTGAAGATACATTTTGTTACTATTTGGACATTTGGTTTTGTAATTGGTTGCAAAGGAAGCGACATTTCATTTAAGGAATTTGATGAATTTCTATTGCTTTACACCAGGCATTCCTGTATTTTTGCTTTAACTCGTTGATTTTACCTAATTGACTAATGTTTCATCAATCCCTAAGGATTGTTAGTAGGCGTTTGGCCATATAAAGCAAACATTTTTTAAAACTTTTTTTGGAATTTTGAAGTTGGAGTTGTGTTTGGTTATAGTTTTTGCAAAAAAAGGAAAAAGAAGTGAAAACAGAGTTTTAGGTGTTTTCCAAATTCAAAATACAACTTCAAGTGAAAGGCCAAAAGCTGATTTACAAATAAAGGGAAAGAGTTTCCGGGAAAGTGAATAATTCTCATGGTCAAACGGGTTAGTTTTTAAAAAGGAAAATAATAAGAGAAAACTGCAGGAAAGGGGGGGAGGGGAGTCCCCACCTACATATGATGAAAAATGAAGGCTTTGGATGTAGATGGTTTTTGCTCCCTGGTATCCTGATTTTTTTCATTATCTTGAAGATAGGTAGATAGTGGCACATTAGAAGGTCTATTAACCCTGCTATGTGGATAAAGAAAAACGAAAGGGATCTAATTCACTCAGCAGTTCTCTAGTATGGCTAGTTATCCCGCTTGTGTATGATGCCAGGTTGCTGCTAGAACACTTAAAAAAGATGTCTATTATATTCTATAAGGCTCATTTGAATGCTTTATATAGCTGTAGATTCACCAATTGAATGATGGGGTCTATATTCTGTGAATTAGTAAGCATCATAATTTAAAAAATGGAAAATATCATTTACGAGTGTTTGGTGTGAATAACAATTCAGTAAAACCATGTTAATTGCCCGTCATTAGAACTAGTCTGTTCACCAGTAAAAGGGGTGTGTCAACGAGCCTTAAATATTGACTCTTCACTGAGGCAATTGTCTAGTTTCGACAAATTTCATGTCGCTTGAATTGTCTTAAGATTGTGACTGTTTCTCTCCTTGGGAAACATCACATTAGATGGATTTATGATTTACATGGAATTAACAAAGAAACAAGATGGGCAAAAGGGCATGCTAGGATTAGTTGATACACAAGGATTTTGTTTGAGGACCGGAACTCGCAAAACAAGATGGGCAAAAGGGCATGCTAGGATTAGTTGATACACAAGGATTTTGTTTGAGGACTGGAACTCACACAAGGATTTTGTTTGAGGACTGGAACTCACACAAGGATTTTGTTTGAGGACTGGAACTCGCAAAATCGTTGTTCTCATTGCTAGTCTTCAAAGACTAAATTACAATAATAATAGTGGTGAGCGATAGAAACTTCCATCTGGATTACAATAATAATAATAATGATAGTGTTGAGCGATAGAAACAACCATCTGGATTACAATAATAATGAAGATAGTGGTAAGCGGTAGAAACTTCCACCTGGCATTTAATGTGATTTTGCATCTGCTTTCTTTTTGGCTACCAGAATTTACGCGGACCCCTCAATTTCCTGCTAGGCTCGGAAGAAAAGAAACTGAAGTATTTGTTGTTCTACATTAAAATTGTAGATTATAGATTAAATGTTTGCGGATACAAGGGTAACTAAAGCGATGAACAACTATAGGGAATAAACAAAAGAAGATGGCTTAGCCCCAAATGATTTTTTCGAACTTTTCATTTCCATTTTTTTTATAAATGGGATCATATATATAGCTTGTCAATTGGTTTGCTATGTCATCACTACTGAGATTCCCTTTGAACAATTATTCTATTCCACCATTTTTTTACTATTTTCTCAAGTATATACATGTATTGCTTTGCAGAGAGCTGCAGCGGACCATATTTTGCGTGATTTGCAAAATAACCCAGATATGTGGCTTCAAGTGGTTCACATTCTATCGAGCACACAAAGCCTGAATACTAAGTTTTTTGCGTTGCAGGTCAGTTTTACAGTATTTTTGTGATATTGGACCTTGCAGCCATGACCTTTTTTTTAAATTCTTGGTTTCAATGATTAAATTGGGTTGAGATTGTTCAACTGTTATACTGTGATTAATGTTTTTATTTGTAGTGTCAGTATTAAATAGGATTGAGATTGTTTAACATAACTGTTATACTGTGATTAGTGTTTTCCTTGGTAAGTATGACTTTGACTAATGTTTAACTGGGGAGAGAAGTAATCCATGTATTAACTTGTCATGATTTATGATGATAGTTAAATTTAGGAATTATTCTTGGACATTGGAGATAAGGGAGGGCTGACTATCCAAATAGTAATTTTTTAAAAATTGGGAAGTTTGAATTGAGTTATTTAGTTTTGAGGGAAAATGTGGAACAGAATGCTAAACTTTCATGTCTTGGATATATGAAAAGATAGAGATGCTGGCAGGTGCCATTTATTGCGTAAAACCCCAAATAAAAGATCTGTTTCGGCTCACTTCTTTTTCTCTGTTTGTTTGACACTTTTAGTTTAGTTATATATGGCTGGATATTAACTGGCTTCACCCTACAGGTTCTAGAAGGTGTTATAAAGTACAGATGGAATGCATTGCCTGTCGAACAACGAGATGGAATGAAAAACTATATTTCTGAAGTTATTGTGAAGGTATAGCAACACAATTCTTGTCTTTTTGGACCTTGAATTGAATTTCTTATTCTTATTCCCATGGATTGTATTGGCTGTTCCATTTATGCTTCTCCCTATATTGAGCTCAGCTTTCCAGTGATGAAGCATCTCTTCGGCGGGAAAGGCTGTACATTAGCAAGCTAAACATAATATTGGTTCAGGTACTCTTAATACACACATCACCCGTTTTATCACGAAGAAACACACACACACACAACACTCATCTCACACACATATAAGCTAAACATAATATTGGTTCAGGTACTCTTAATACACACACCACTCGTTTTATCAAGAAGACAAACACATACACACACAGCACCCATTCTCTCTCTCTCTCTCTCTCTGTCTCACACACACACACACACACCCTTTTCTGTCTCTGTGATTGATTGCAAGTGATGAGACTGATTATGACTCAAGTTTACACATGAAGTTGAAAGGTCTTACATAATTTATTTTTTCTTGGCATTTATATTCAGATTTTGAAGCATGAGTGGCCAGCAAGATGGCGAAGCTTCATTCCTGACTTAGTTGCGGCTGCAAAGACAAGCGAAACTATATGTGAAAACTGCATGGCCATATTGAAGGTTTATCTACATCTCATTTCCATCTTCCAATGAATACATTAGAATGAAGTACACCTTGATGACTTGAAATGATAATCTTCAGCTTCTCAGCGAGGAGGTTTTTGATTTCTCGAGGGGTGAAATGACTCAACAAAAGATCAAGGAGCTCAAACAATCTCTAAACAGGTACAATTCCTGATCTGTACGAATTTTTCCCTTGTACATCTTTTTCATGTTTTTTTTTCTAGTTTAATTTCAACATTAGGATTGTTTGATTTATGGGATAACCTGAAGTATTAGCTTTGACATACGGATGTTAAGTGAAGTCTAGAAATCATTTGCCAGTGAGTCTGGCCTTGGTTAAAGTTTTGAAATTGGGGAATAGAAGAGAGGAATTAAGTAGAAATAGGAAAATGCCAGAGATATCTGAAACTTAAAAATTTCCTTTTCGTTGGTTGCTAGAGAAAATATGAAGCAAAGAGTTCTCTATAGAAAAAAAAGAGAAACAAAAAATAGGATGTAAAGAGTTATCACTGTTTTGGTGAGAGTATATGTGGTCACAGGAGAAAATATTTCTCCATTCTATGTTTTCCCCTTAAATGGAGGAAAGATCATGTACATAAGTTTATTCTTTTCTCCTCCTTTTTGATGAATGCACAAGCTTGTTGTATTTTTCCCCCGATTAGATAATATTTTGTTCCTTTGTTTTGTACTGGTCAATTATTTTACTATTGTTTTTTGTTTTTCAAATATTGAATGTGAGCTCCTTTTATAATTTGAAGAAGAGGGTCATTGATATAAGCATTACATACATATTAATTATGGCAAGATATCTTTTTTCCATTTATAAATTTAAACATATCTTTTTAAGACGCTGGTTCCTTTGTTTACAGCGAGTTTCAACTCATCCACGAGCTATGCATGTATGTGCTATCAGTATCCCAAAGAACTGAGCTCATCAGGGCTACCCTTGCTACCCTACATGCTTTCCTTTCATGGATTCCACTTGGCTATATTTTTGAATCAACACTGGTTTGTATTTCTCAGCCGCTTATTATTTATCTTTTTAATTGAAGCATGCTCTACAATTTGTTGTTTCAATGTGCTTGAGAAGTGCTGCCTGACTTGTGTCTCTTCATATTACAGCTGGAAACCCTGCTTAAATTTTTCCCCGTGCCAGCTTATCGCAACCTCACTCTTCAGTGTCTAACAGAGGTATATTATGATGAGATCTTTACTAGAGTTTCTTTTAACAACTGAATTGATCCACAGCTATTCAGTATACTTCATGGTTTCTGTGTAATTTGACAGGTTGCTGCCCTTACTTTTGGGGATTTTTATAACGACCAGTATGTCAAGATGTACACCATATTCATGGTGCAGTTGCAGGTGAGCGTAATTGATCATTAACGATGCTTTATGCTTCTTTTAATTGGTTCAAGTGTACCCTAGATGAAGTCTGTCTATGGTTCTTAATTATGTCTTTGTATTGCTGAATCTAGTTTCTCTGTCAACTTTGTAACATTTGAAAGTGATTTTGTATTTTTGAGCATGGTAAGGCTATTTGGTTTTACTCTGAAGCTAGGCTACCTTCTCTTTGTTTTTCATTTGAGCCTTTAGAGAGTTTTTCCTAGAATTGGTTGCTTGGTCTACATATTGTTAAGAATTGTTAGAGGAAACCTTCTCTATGTATCAAATTTTGAATTGTTGTGTGAATTGATAAAGAAATTTGTGCCCTTTTTTCCTGATCTGTGTAACAACCAAGCCCTTTGTGATTACAATCTATTTTCTTTAGCAGTTGCCAAATATATCTATTGTTTAACTTTCCCTATGGGTTTGTGGGGTACCAGTTGACCTTGTGTCAAATGAATGGAAATTTTCTTTACAAATTTATTCTAAAGGTGAATGTTAGTCTTGTGAAAACCTTTTTGAAGAACAAACATTCAATCACTGACATACTGCCAAGAAGAAATGTTGATCTGATAATAGTGCGGACAATATTGATGGATTACATGGGGAAGTTGAATAATTTGGTGTCGTCCATGGCCAACCATATTTCTTACTAATTTTTATACCACTTTTCGGAAACCGCCTCTCTATCTGTCAAAATGTAGGGGTAAGGTCTGCCTACACTCTATCCTCCCTCGATCCTACCTGGTGGGATTATACCGGTTATGTTGTTGTTGTTGTATACTGGGCTGCGTCAGAAAATATGGAACCCATTATTTATCAAAAAAAGATATACAATTTGAGTAGGAGATACGGGAAACTTCTAAATCTTCTCTAGGACAATGGTTGAAGCAAAGGTGGTATGACTCATTAGACTAGGTTGTTGTTCTCTTGTTGACAGAATGTGGGCCCTCTTTAAATTGCTCATTCTGGTCTTGTCTAGATACTTTTGTGTCTGCTTTGTCCTTTAGCAGATGCTATGATGAGTTTGAGTTTGCCTTTCAATATAGATTTTGTAAAACATCACGTTCAACTTGCTGAAGGACACAGTTTGTTGCTTTGAGACACAGTTTGTTGCTTTGATATCTGAGTTGGAATGTCGCTGTAGACTCAGTTGCTTGAAGCAAAATGTCCAAACTTGCATTTGTAACTTGATTCATCTGCCTCCCTAGGTGTTAATGTTGTTGATATAGCTTATTAGTTATACCTTATTTTTTTTGGGCTAATTATGTTTGTGCTATTGTGCTCATTATCTGATGTCTTTTTTTATCCATCTAGAATGTTCTTCCTCCCAACACAAACATTCCCGAGGCCTATGCTAATGGAAGCAACGAAGAGCAGGTTTGTTTGAGATAATGAATGGTTAGTTTATTGTTGTATTCACTTGTAAACTTACGCTTCACTTTCCTTTATTCAGGCATTCATTCAAAATCTGGCATTGTTTTTTACGTCATTTTTTAAGGTAAGCTTCTTTACTTTGTGTTTACGATATGAGAACTTTCATTTTGAAGTTGCGTATTGACAATATGATTTTGGCGTGTAGTAGTTAACATTGTCTCTTACAAGCTACTTTGTATACAGTCTCATATACGTGTGCTAGAATCATCACAAGAGAGTATAAATGCCCTCCTGATGGGACTTGAGTATCTTATTAACATATCGTATGTTGATGATACAGAGGTTTTCAAGGTATTGTTCCACTGTTTGTTCGTGATTCATACTCTTTCTTGGAAGAGTTTGATTGCTAAGGTGTGGTTTGACAGGTTTGCTTGGACTACTGGAATTCCTTAGTTCTTGAGCTGTTTGAACAAACACATCATAATCTAGATAATCCTGCAATGACTGCAAATATGATGGGGCTTCAGGTATGACAAGTTACCTGGATCCTTTTGCCTAGAACTCTCCAAAAAACAAACTGCTCATATGCAAGTTTTTGTGTTAATTAAGCAGATGCCCTTGCTTTCCGGCATGGCTGATGGTCTTGGAGCGCAACTTATGCAGAGGAGACAACTTTATTCTGGTCCAATGTCCAAGTTGAGGTTACTTATGATATCTCGCATGGCAAAACCTGAAGAAGTTCTCATTGTTGAAGATGAAAATGGGAACATTGTCCGTGAAACAATGAAGGACAATGACGTCCTTGTGCAATACAAGGTATCTATCTTTTTATAGACTAACCTGTTCAATTTGATTGACATTCTTTTGCTCCTCTTGTTGGGTTGGAGTAAATTAAGAGATGCATGTTATATCTGGAGAAATGCATTTTGCCTGATTCTTGTTTTGCAATGTCGAGTCCTTTTTTTTACGTGTTTAATAATGTTTAATGTTGCAGATCATGAGGGAAACTTTGATCTACTTGTCACATCTTGATCATGACGATACTGAAAAGCAGGTGAGCTTCCTTTAAAGCCATCAACTTTGATGTGCCTTAAATAAATGTAGGTGAAGCAGCATGCTGAATGTTCCGTAAGTTAGTACCAGTTCTCTATTTTCATATCGTACTATTTTGGATGGTTAATTGGCATCCGAGAATTCTACTTTGGAAATAGGTGGTTTGGATGTGCTATTATTAGTTTTCTCGATTATGGTGAGTGTCTAGGTAATTGCTGGAGAGCTCTTAAATGCATGACTTCCCTATCAGTTGTAGAATTAGTCGAGATAATGACCCTATCAGTTGTAGAATTAGTCGAGATAATGATACTATCCTTATTTGCGAACTACTGGAAGAATGTCTGGGCAATTTCAATTGTTGTCTGGCTAATTGCAATTTGTTTTGTACTTCAGCGACCTAGTTATAGTTGAGGTGTTCATTTGTTTATCTTCAATATACTTTCAAGTGCTGTTGCTAATTGCTTCTGGCTTGATGAACCTTTATCTGTGATTGTATGTCGTTGGCTTACGTGTTTAGGGGAAAATGTGTCATGGTGCACAGTCGCTATTTTTTTAGATTCATAATTATTCCATATTCGTGTATCACTCCAGATGCTCAAGAAACTAAGCAAACAACTCAATGGCGAGGACTGGTCGTGGAACAATCTAAATACATTATGTTGGGCAATTGGTTCCATATCTGGGTCGATGGCAGAGGAGCAGGTATGCTTATAGTATGTTTTATACTAGTTTGTTTTGTGTAGGTATCTACCAAATTGCAGCTCAAGGTGTATTTTGGTTGTGCAACTTTCTTGCTTTCCCTCATTCAAGAGAACGTCCTAAATGCTGTTTCATGCTGTCAATTACTAAAGTTTTGCTGTGTCATCGTCTATGTGCATCTTCATTTTCTTGCATCAACCGAGCAATACGACTAAATCTCTTTTGTATCATTTGAATGCTAAGATCTTGATTTCTCACAATTTTTCCCTGTGTTCACTTTGGCAGGAGAACAGATTCCTTGTCATGGTGATACGCGATCTGCTGAACCTATGTGAAATCACCAAAGGAAAAGACAACAAAGCTGTAATTGCAAGTAATATAATGTATGGATGTGATGTCATTGTGCCCTGCCAGTTGTTATTCGCTTTGCCAGATGTTTCAATTACAGTGCATATTGATTACAAGTCTAATTCAATGTTATTCATTGTTTTACAATTACTTTTCTCTCAAAAAATCTCAAATCTATTCTTCTCCAGAATGTTGCTTATACTATTTTTTAAGATGGTGTATTGCCTACAGGTGCACTTTATCCTTTCAATTAAGAATTGTAGTCATGCCGTTTTTTTATCAACTGCCAGGTATGTGGTTGGGCAATATCCTAGATTTTTGAGAGCTCATTGGAAGTTCTTGAAGACTGTTGTGAACAAATTGTTCGAGTTCATGCATGAAACACATCCTGGAGTGCAGGTTACTATTTCTTAATGATTTAACTTTTAGCTGCTGTTTTATTGTTTATCCCTGTCGGAATTTCCTTTGCCCTCTAATTACGAGTGGTTTGTTCACATATCACCAACTGTTGTGCTGGCGCATACAACTGGTGATCATTTGGTCATTTTTGTGTAGTCCTATGGAATGTATTCCACGTGGTATCAGGAATCAGGTCTCTCTTTGTTATTGACATTGGGTCTCCAAATAAGTGATGAAATGAATTGCACACTGAGTTGAGTTGCACCACCCTCTTTTGGTCTGGGAGTGTGGTTGGGTATGGGTTAGATTGCAGGGTACTTGCTTCACTTTATGGCCTAGGGCACTGTATTGCAATCAACTATTTACTTGTGCTTATATGCTATGTTTCATTGCGGTGGTAACATTCCTGTTCCTGAGGACCTTATGTCTCTTTTCTCTAGGATATGGCCTGTGATACATTTTTGAAAATCGTTCAGAAATGCAAGCGCAAGTTCGTTATAGTCCAGGTAATAGAATTGTTTGTCAATATCATCATTTTTTTCAAGATACAAGGGTGAAAAAATGATCGAACACTGATCCTGTACTGGTGACTATCCTCGATCCCAGGTTGGAGAAAACGAACCATTTGTCTCAGAACTCTTAACCACTCTTCCCACAACTATTGCAGATTTAGAACCTCATCAGATTCATACCTTCTACGAATCTGTAAGAGCTTTTTATTCCAATGAATAAATTTCTTTTCTTTTCACTTGTTCCTTTAGATGTATTTTATTCTTCCGCCTTTTTCTATACGGTGTTTGACTGGCACCGAATTAAAAAATAAGAGACTTTGGCACATACTAAAAGTCATTAATGGTAAAATGGCAAGTTTAAAGTTAAAAGGCTTTCCAAAAATATAGAAAGGTGATCCTTTTCGAGGCAAACTAAAAAAGTAGAGTGGTACAAAATAGAAGCTGGGGAGTAAATACTTAATCTTTTATACTGAAAAGGGTTATGTGTCATGTTACTAGGTTGCTCAAATGATTCAAGCAGAACCTGATCCCCAAAAAAGAGAAGAGTATCTCCAGAGGTTGATGGAGCTTCCAAATCAGGTGAGCTGCTACTGACATGGTCTAGGTTAGATTATTTGGATGCTACTCTTTATTTTCTTATTTGTCTGTTTTTGCGAACTAATATCTATCTTTGCGTCCATTGAAGGTGCCCCATAACAATTCTCATGGGGTTTGCACTACATATTATTGTGGCTTATGAACATTTAATTTTGCAGAGATGGGCTGAAATTATAGGACAGGCACGACAAAGTGTGGACTACCTGAAAGATCAAGATGTTATTCGAGCTGTTCTGAATATATTGCAGGTTACCTTTTATATCCAATACCGCTTCGTTAAATAATTTCATTAAATGTAGATAGATAAATAATATACTATGAAGATAAACATAGTATAATATCGAATATCATCAACTGTCGGACATACACTCTTGGTCCAGCGGTCAAGCTGTTCCTTTAATTTGAAGAGAGGTTACATGATCACAGTTTTAACAATTGGGTTTAGCAATTGGTGTAGACTATTAGATGTTAATACAGTAGATAGAACATTAGATTTCCGATGTAAAGGAACTGATTTGTGTGTAACCTGGCACAAACTCTGTGCTTTCTTTCTGTCACATCTTACCATTCTAAAAAAGGCCGATGTTCTTATTTCCTTTTATATATTGAGTTTAAAAACATCATGTCAAGGCTCTTTTACCAGTTTAAAATAACAATGTCTCTAGGCTCATTTGGTAAATAATATACAAATTAATATAAAGGTAGATTTGTCCATCAATAGTTTCGAACATCACCTTTGTAATACACCGACGTCACCACACTGTATAAAAAGAAATACACCAACCTCACCACTTGCATTAAGAACTTTTTGTAAGATTGTCATCAAGGACAATTATGTTAATGTAAATGAAGTGTGTTTTAGTAATATGATCATGTTACAATAATTGTTCATTTCATCAAATGTTGACACCACTTACGAAAAATTCTGCGTATGCCACCTAATCAGAATTCCCTCATGGTTTTTTAAGTTTCCCCCCCACCTTTTTTCAGAATTCCCTCATGATAGCTTCTTCACAAATACCTGCTAGAGTATGGAAGAAGCCAGACAACGGGGGACAATGACCCTACCCGAGTGCTCTTCTTCCAATAGGTCATGAACTAGATCCGATCATTCTCAACGAGCCCATAAGAAGTGGTCGCAGACTGTAGTATTTTTGTCATGTCATTATGACCGTTGCCAGGGATTAACTGGGATTTATTAGCATAAGCTAGCTGCAGTATATCTGGGATTCTTGATGCAGGCCTCTCATTACACACTATATGTTCCTTTGTTATATTCCTTTTTACTAAACTTAGTAGGCGTTTGGACATGCATGTTATTTGCAAATAATGAAATATTATTTGCAAATCAAAATTTATTTCACAATTTTGTTTATTATTTTAAACGTCAGCCAAATATTCTCCAATAGGGCCCTGAATTATGCTGTGATTCCCAAATCATGTGGCTACATCTGTGTTTGGGATCAGGGAGCTTTGACAATGAGTCTTCATATCCTATTTTGTTTAAAATGTTATCCTACTCAGCAATGTCTTTTGCATTAAAATTTTCCCATTCTGAACATGAGGTTTATCTCCCTTTTGTGCCTTGCAGACAAATACAAGTGCTGCTAGCTCACTAGGAACTTATTTCTTACCTCAAATTACTCGCATCTTTTTGGACATGCTCAATGTTTATAGGTATGGGTATCATATTTTCTTTATTTGATTTTATTTTCTAAATATTTAGATGGCTCATTATTATAATAACTTATGATTGCACGTATTTGGTGTTTAGGTTGTCACCAATGCCATTATGTTCCCACTTTTCAAACAATATTGGGCTTTTGTGAATTTTAAGTTTGAACCTTTTCTGTTGCAGAATGTACAGCGAGCTTATATCTACAAGCATAGCACAAGGAGGGCCCTTTGCCTCAAGGACATCCATTGTGAAACTCTTGCGGTAGGTTCTAGTTTTGATTTTTTTCTCTTCTTGCCAACTTTAAGACGCATCTACTTACACGTGTGATGTGTGGCAGCTCGGTAAAAAGGGAAACATTAAAGCTTATTGAAACATTTTTGGACAAGGCAGAAGATCAACCACACATTGGGAAGCAATTTGTGCCGCCAATGATGGACCCAGTTTTAGGTGACTATGCAAGGAATGTGCCTGATGCTAGGGAATCTGAAGTTCTCTCTCTTTTCGCTACAATTATAAACAAGTAAGCTAATTGCCCCAACCACCAGCTGACACTCAGCAAGACTGAAATCATAAGTCTGGTCCATAGTGATGCACATGAATTTCTGTTATGCACCATTTTGTCCATATTCTCATGGGACATCTACTTCTATATCTAACATTTTTCTTGGTAGGTACAAGGGGGCTATGATCGAGGATGTCCCTCGAATATTTGAAGCTGTTTTCGGTTGTACTCTGGAGGTTAGGTTTTTTCCTCTTTCCGAGTTGATTAGTTCTATGCTATAGGTTAGTTGTGTAGTAACTTATATGTAGTCACTCTTCTGCATTAAGTCATCCCAAAATTACAACAACTACGCCTCAGTCTCAAGCGTCACCCTCAATGTTATGTAATTAAGATATATACTCCTTGTAAAGTGCTTGTTTGATAAAGGGTGTTCCTATTTCAATAATGCTGCATTTTTGCTTCTTCTCACGAATGTTATAGATGTATTTGTGTCAGGCATTAATTTTGGTGATACTATTCATCCTCATTTATTTGATTACAGATTCTTTGTTCTGTTGCTTCATAGATGCATCTGTATCTGTTTCTTGGAGTCTTTTCTGCTTTTAGTATTGTGGTTTTCATAGATGCAACCTCACTTTGCCTTGAGCAATTTTAACAGGTAGTAAGGTTGTTGATATGCTCTGTCCAAGGTGACACAGCAACGAACTGTTATATGCTTTAGAGATAATTTGGTTATTTTAATAAACATTTGGGAAGTTAAGCACCGTGATCGCCCATGATCTGTTTTGATGAATTTGTTTATGTACAACAGATGATCACAAAAAACTTTGAAGATTATCCAGAGCACCGGCTCAAGTTCTTTTCGTTACTTCGTGCAATTGCTACACATTGTTTTCCTGCTTTAATACGGCTGTCGAGCGAGGTATGTATTTTCTTCCTGCTCCTTGGTATAACGTTATGGACCACCAATTCTAGTTTGTGAAGCTTGCAATCCTTCAGATTATTTATATGGCTGTCATCTTTATTTTGAATGTCTGGATGAGGTATGTTAGATTTTCATATTCTCCTGTTTTTTTATCAGCAATTAAAACTTGTCATGGATTCTATAATATGGGCGTTTCGGCACACAGAGAGGAACATTGCTGAAACTGGGCTTAATCTCTTGCTGGAAATGCTGAAAAATTTTCAGGTGCTTCTTTATTGTTGGCCATCATATTGATTGTCTAATATATGTGTTTGGAAGTTCAACAGTTTCTTCTCTCGTGGCAGGTTCCTGAGTTTGCTAACCAGTTTTATAGGACTTACTATTTGACGATCGAGCAAGAAATTTTTGCTGTTCTAACAGACACGTTTCATAAGCCTGGGTTTAAATTGCATGTATTGGTGCTACAGCATTTATTTTGCCTGGTATGTGTCTACTTAACAGATTAGTCTTCCTATTTGTACTAGCATTTTTGTAACATAGTGCTGTGATTTCAGGTGGAGTCTGGCATGTTGACTGAGCCTCTATGGGATGCATCGTCAGTGACTTATCCCTATCCAAATAATGCAACATTTATTCGTGAATACACCATTAAGCTTCTCAGTACATCCTTCCCCAACATGACATCAGCTGAAGTATGGGCATAAATTTTACATGATATTTTTCAGGTCAATTTGTATATACTTTTGCCTTTGATGTTAGTAATGGTTTGCTCCTTTTTCAGGTAACTCAATTTGTCAGTGGGCTATTTGAGTCAACAAATGACCTTCCCACATTCAAGAATCACATAAGGGACTTCCTTGTGCAATCGAAAGAATTCTCTGCTCAGGTCGGTGTTACTAAGTAGACCATTTGTTCCAAGCTTTCTTGGTTTGTTTGGGGGTGGGGGTTGTGTAGGTTTTCTATTTCTCTATCCTCTTCACGTATGCACATGCTTCGGCAGACCCTAATAGATTGTCACACCTTTGTTTTGGTTATAATGGTCCCCACTTTCCTGAATTTTTATAATTAGATGTAGGACCCTACTTTTAATCTATTTACTAATAATTACCTATTTTTTCTCAAAAAAAACTTTTAAGTGTAATGTACTAATGTTATTAACTAGCTTATTCATTTTTTCTTCTTTAGCTGATTTTTTGAACCACTTAACTCTGTTCAAAATAAAGATCTTCCCGTTTCTTTTCTGGACTTCTGATGTCCTCACCTGTCTGTTCAAAATAAAGATCTTCCCGTTTCTTTTCTGGACTTCTGATGTCCTCACCTGGATTCTTCCTTTCTCCTGCAGGACAATAAGGACCTTTATGCTGAGGAAGCAGCTGCTCAGAGAGAGAGGGAACAACAGCGAATGCGTTCTATTCCTGGTCTAATTGCGCCTAATGAGATACAGGATGAAATGGTGGATTCATAAGATACATAATGTTCACATATATCCTTCTCCTGGAGTTGGTGTGGGTGCTTGGAGTGTGTTATCACGAATAGTAGTGGCCAGCATATCCTATTTTTAAAAAAATTCTATCATGTCGCGAAAATTTTCTCAGTAGTACTGAAAGTGGTTTCTTGGCCTTATGGCATTAGTTCAAAGGAAAGGATTGGCTGTGGGTGTAGCCGTGTAGGTAGTTAGATCCTAATCTAGGAATACAACATGTGTATGGACATTCATGGTTTCATTTTGATACTTTAGTTGGCTAGAGGAATTGATGGATTGTTGAATTGGCCTCGATATTTCTGCCATTGAGAGTAGGTTTATTAATGTATACAGGCATTGGCCGGCTGTGCAGTAATCATTTTTGTTTTTTGGGTTGAAACAGTAGTGTTTTTGCACAATATGCATTCGTGTGATTTTTAGTTATTGCGTTATTGGTACATGTGGCTTTTTGCCAACTGTGTTGAAAATGTATTAATGAAGCGCATCTATGAATTGTCATCAAAGCTCAGGGACAATGATCACTGTTTCATTACGGGAACCTTATTGTTGGTTCGAGCTAATAAGAGATTGAAATGAATAAACAGTAAGAGAGGAATATAGATACATGTTTTATTTAATTTGCTTCGTTCTTGCTGGAAATTCTTTCTCCAAATAAGAACAAATGGAATATTATCCTTGACGGCTTGAACATCTGCGTCTGAGGATAACTATTTTTTGGGTTCTTTTTCTCTGTCTCCTATGGACGTAGACTGATTCAAATAATATTGAATGCCTAATAAATTAGAACGGAAGAAAGAAATCTAGGACCAACGTGAAAAGTAAACTCGAAATGCATAGCCCATAGGGTGGTTTCTGATAGTATCACTTGAATTACGTGAAATCATTAATTATGTGTTTGGCTAAGCTTTTACAAGTGTTTGTCAAGTTAAGAAATATTTTTTGGATCAAACACATACTTATCAAGAAATGCAAACACTTTTTTAAAAAGTCAAAAAATGTTTAAGGAGAAACACCAATTTAGTGCTTTTTAAGAAGCTTTTTTTGCCCATTAAATAAAAAAATATCACTTTTTTTTTTTAAATTTATAAAAGTAACAAAAAATATGAAATAGAAATTTGAAGATGAGGTAGAACAATGGGGTGGAGGGGGTAGGGCGGGGGATAAGAAAAAAATTCATATTTTTTTATAAAAGTAAGAAAAAGATAAAATAGAAATTTGAGAATGGGGTAGACGGGCAGGGGTAGGGATGTAAGAAAAAATATCATTTTTTTTTTATAAAAGTAACAAAAATATGAAAATTGGGTGGGGGTAGAGAGGGTAGGTGTGGGTAGGGCGGGGGTAAAAAAAGTTCATATTTTTTATAAATTGTTTATAAAAGTAAAAAAAATATAAAATAGAAATTTAAGAATGAGTAGGCGGGCAGGGGTAGGGGATGTAAGAAAAAAATTCATATTTTAATATTTTTTTTGTAAAAGTAACAAAAAATATGAAATAGAAATTTGAGGATGAGGTGGGGTATGTGGGGGTTAGGGTGGTGGGTAGGGGGGTAAAAATATTTTTTATAAAAGTAAAAAAAGTATGAAATAGAAATTTGAGCATGAGGGTGGAAGGGTAGGTGTGGGTAGGGCAGGGGATACGTTTGGACATATTTGTCATAAAAATATTTTCTATGTCATATTTTTTTTACTTTTATAAAAAATATTATTTTTTTCTTCCCCTTAACCCCCCCGCCCACCCCAACTTCACCCCATCCTCAAATTTCTATTTCATATTTTTTGTTACTTTTATAAAAAATGATTGAAAATATGAAATTTTTTGTTACCCCTCCGCCCTACCTCTATTCCCAAATTTCTATTTTATATGAGGATATTATATGAGATTAAAAGGAATTTTGTGAAAAGAAAATGGAAATGAGTCCAAAAAAAATTCAATGAAGGAGCAAAAAGGCTTCTACAGAAGCACCAAATTGATGTTTCTGCAAAAGTGTTTCTACTTCTGAAAAGAGGGTGTTTAGCCAAAGAAGTGTTTCAGAGAAACAGAAACACTTCCATAAGCTTGGCCAAACACCACCTTAAGTAGACAAGGTAACCAATTTAAATTCAGGGAGGCTAAAAAGACTTCATAAATTTATAGTTACCTTCACCATGTCATTGATGACTCATGATGAGCAATAACACCAATGGAAGTATGTGAAGGCCTTGGTCTCTATGAGCTTAAAACCGAAAATGGCATATACAAGGTACACGTGCTCTTAGAGGGGATGGCCTAAATGAGGGATTGGATTGGTTAGCCAGCACTTTGAAAAAACACAAGGCCGCCGGATACTCTTCAATAGGCCCTTCATCCTTCTGAGTGATCAGGTTTAGATCTAACCTGGATGATCTTACACAGTTACAGGTACTATCCATAACATGCTGATCTAACTTCTAATGATCTTTTGCAGACTTACTAAAGAACTTCAATATCTTTTTGAGGAGCATACCCGTCTGTTTATAAATTGGAGGTGTTGGGACGGCATTCCAAATTCGAGTGAGGAATGAAAACTCTTCAAAATTATGTAAATAAAGTACGCAATATTTTTGGCCAAACTAAAGATGATCCTTTTCATTTATAACACACACCTATTTACATACATAATTAAGAGCTTTCCACTACTACCACTACTCTCTAAATGAAAGACTACCATCCCAGGATCTCCTAATCTGCCTACTACTTATCAACTACTACACCCACTAATACAATTACTGAAAATGCTGAAATAATACTAAAATGCTGAACTAAAATATTGCAACTACTACTTGTTAATGCCTAATTAAAGAGGTCCATTAAAATTGAAGGTCCTTGACCCAACTTGGGGCTTGTATCTTGCATTTGGGTCTGCTGCTGATATTTCCTATTGGCCTTGTCTGTGGAGCTGGCCACTAGCCCATAACAATTCCCTCCCCTTCACAATTCAAGGCCCATAGAGTTGCCATCCAATGTTTTGCTTGAACTGGTATTCGATGTAGCTCCCTCGATGTAATCGAATAATTGAGGGTGGTTGACTTCCAGAAGCTCCTTCGATTCCCATGTCCGATCGACTACTGTAGAGTGTTCCCAATGAACCAAGACTTGAGTTTCTTTTCTTCCATCCTTCCGATGTGTTTGTTCTTTATCTACAACTGCTTCAGGATACATAAACCACTGGTATGTGCTTAGCCGTCTCCTTTCAGGACTTTAACAATTAAATCCCCATAACTTGTGAAAATTTAATTGATCCTTATTTCTTTTGACTAGTAGTTGAAACGAGAGAAACACCAAGAGAATAATGAAACTCTGGCCACTGCTTGCACCATTTGTTTTCAGTATATCATTGACTTGTATTACCTCTGGAAACTTCCCCAATAGCAATGGCAGCTTTTGAGATAAAATAAAATTGTGCACTGCATCTGTGTAATCAACTGTAGATACTATGGAAACTTCTTCATTTATTTCACTGAGTGCCTGATAAGAGCAGGAACAACGGTTGTCCTTGCGGAAATAATAATCAAGCAAGCACCACATAGCTTTTCCATCAACCAATAATGAAAAAATTTCAACCTTGAGATCATAACTTCCACAAATTGCCTGGATCCAATTCAGGAGCATGTCCCAGTGAGTACAACCATTAGAGTTTTGCTCAACAACTCCGCGGATTTTAGGATTCTCCTTTGACAAAAGTGCTTTGCTGATTAGAAGTGGCAACTGCAAGTGCACAAACATGTTCCAGAGCAATAAAATGGTGATCTCCTTGTCTCGATCAACAATGTCCTCTACCAGAACAATTGTCTCAAACCTCGGGACTGAATATGATAAGTTTTTAATAGAAAGAGTTGTCTCCCTTCCATCGAAATCCAAGTCTGGCAGAAATTTTAATTGCACGAAGGATTCGAGCGCAATCCTCTATGAATGAGGAACTAGCAGGACCGGTTGTTTGTACTTTAGCTTTCCTGATATCATCCACTCCTCCCATGTAATCATAGACGAGTTTTGAATAAGGGTCAAACATCAACCCGTTTATTGTAAAATCTCTACGCAAATAATTTCTCCATCGAACGTGGTCCTTCTCATCACAGTCACTTGGCTTCTCAAAAGATAAACCCAAGTCCCTCACAGGCATTATTCCCGAGGTCTGAAAGCTTGAAACCTCCACAACTTCATCATCAACATGCACATGGCAGATTGGGAACCGCCTTCCAACAATCTCACAATGTGAAAATGTTCTCCTCACCT
This sequence comes from Przewalskia tangutica, assembly GCA_029844215.1. Lineage (NCBI taxonomy): Eukaryota > Viridiplantae > Streptophyta > Magnoliopsida > Solanales > Solanaceae > Przewalskia > Przewalskia tangutica. Next base: position 1,783,265 of record CM056732.1, read on the forward strand.
CTGTAAGTTCAGTTGTAGTTAAAATGTCAAATCTTTGGGTGTTCGTTTTAAAACAAGATCCCGAACACAGCCCCCACAAGGTAAACTTCAAATCCTTTACTTTTGAGACCATTAAGAACAACTTTTGTAGGCTTTGCGATCATTGAACTGCTAATTCCTAGTTCCTTTGAATTGAACCTCTTAATTTCAAACAGGAAATTAAGACACATAGTTCGCGACTTGGCGAGTGATTTCAACGATCTCTCTTTGTAATTCACGCGTTTCGTGCTGATTTCGATTGGTCGAGCTCGAACGCTTTTAATCTTCGAGCAACACTCGACTTTACGCTTCCACAACGGTGTATCGAGGAGGATACCGGTTTGAATTTCGAGGCGGTGAAGAATTCTGGTGAAGGAGAAGTAGAAGTGAAGGTTGTTTTTCGTGAATGCTTTGGTAATTTGGGTGTCTTTCTGGTAGGGTATTGGTTCTGATAGTTACGGTCATTGGGGTCAATGTCGTCGATCCGGACTGCCACAGACTCTTTTAGTGCGTTGACTTCTTCCATGGTAGGATTTTTGTTTTGTTTGGGAGGCCTGATACTCTGGATGAAAGCACCAAATTGTTGGGACCGATGTTTCAATTTCGAGTGAGGAACGTGTACTCCTAAATTACGTAAATGGAATACGCAATGTTTTTGGCCAAACTAAAGATGATCCTTTTCATTTATAACACACACCTATTTATATACATAATTAAGAGCTTCCCACTATTATCACTACTCTCTAAATGAAAGACTACCATCCCATGATCTCCTAATCTGCTCACTACTTATCAACTACTACACCCACTAATACAATTACTGTAAATGCTGAAATAATACTAAAATGGTGAATTAAAATATTGCAACTACTATTTGTTAATGTCTAATTAAAGGAGTCCATTAAAATTGAAGGTCCTTGACACAATTTGGGGCTTGTATCTTGCATTTGGGCCTGCTGATATTTCCTGTTGGCCTTGTCTGTGGAGCTGGCCACTCGCCCATAACAGGAGGATTATGAGATCACTACGATAGTTTTACCCTTCTCATCTTAGGGCTGTGTTTTTATGCTAGTGGAGTATATAAGGCACTTGTTTCCTGGTCTAGTGTGATTCTTGATCTTTGATTATGTTGTATATGAAACCTGGGCCTTACAGTTGATGTTAACCAGACACTACGAATGCTTCTGTTGATACATACTGCAGTATGCTTCCATGTGAATATGGTGACTAATCATCTAGTCTACCGATGCCCAACACGAGATTAGCGCAAATTGTTTCATACTATTGTTATTGAGGCGGGGTCTCTAAGGCAAGTCAACAGTAAGTTCAGGAAAAATAAAAGTAGTGTCCCGAGATCTGAATTATCAAAAAAAAAAAAGAATCACTCTTTTATTTTTTTTGTTTTGGATAAGACGACCACCTACCCTGTTCTATTCTGCTGGATCCAATTTGACTTCTAAATGACGTGGACATGACCTTCACTATAATCATTGTTTTTTTTATATCCATTTTCACGGCGTCAGACTATTCATGGAGATAGTAGTATCGGTCCCTCCAGAGTTTGAGAACAGAGCAATTAATATCACCTACAAGGTCCTATTCACAATGCAGACCTTCAGCTGGATTTTAAATTCACCTCTTTTGTCATCCAGCTATGCCGATCCTATTTACAATGCAGACCTCTAACTGGATTTTAAATTTATCTCTTTTGTCATCCAGCTATGCCCGGAGACTGTTTTTTCTTTCTTTCTACAATGTAAAAGAGAATTGAAGTTTGTTTTTGTGTATGTCGTAAGGAATGAAATGGTAAAACAATTTGCTTAAGAAAAAACTATGGCATGATTAGTAGAAAAAGAGGGTTTTGATCAATTACGATGCTTCAAAAGATTGAATACTAATGAATACGAGACAACAGTACATGACCTTATCTCAATTAAAAAATTAACGAATATCATACAACAACAACATGCTCAGTGAAATCTTATAATGTGGGGTTTGAGGAGGGTATAATATACACATACTTTATATCTACCTTGGTACGTAGAGCGACTGTTTTCGAGAGATCCTCGGCTCAAGACAAAACATAATCACAATCAAGTAAGCATTACAAAGTAAGATAAACGGTCAGAGATAAAAAATTAAAGTTGTATGAACATGATGTTGATAACAAAATCGAATATGACATGTGCTTCATGTGCCATTTTTAGCTTAACAATATTTAAACTATATGAACTTTGATCAATATTTTAAGATGTATTTTATCATCAAATTAATATGAGAAAAGTTATCACTTATAGTATTGTCCACGTGGTTTTCAAATATATAAATTTTGATCTTAAAATATTAAATTAATCTAATTTAATTTAGCTTTAAAGTTTATTTAATTTCACTGTCACACATAAATAATATTATTTTTGCTATGCGAACCGTAACTGATTAACTGTCACTGTCACTGTCACTGTCTTTCTCTCACAATCAATAGAATAAAAAAGAAATTACAACCACCGATACCCCAAAAAAAGGCCTCTCGCACTTTGTACCACACATTACCTACTGTTAAATCACACAAATCTCATGTTCTACTCCAATTTACACGGACCAACCTTTTGGTGTTTAGATTTTAGTCCATTACTGAGATGCGTTCATGTCAAAACTCAACTATGTTTTACCACAAACGCGCCTTAATTTTGCGTACTAGTCCGTTATTGCTCTTTTTCCCTTGTCAAGGTCTTCGTAGAAATGCAAAATTCCGATGTGTTCTCGATCAGATTGTGCCGAGATTTACGGTTTCGTCGTCGCTAAGCTCCGTTTTGACTTCCGGCAACGCGATAGCTGCGGCGGCGGCGGTCAGCGGCGGTTCCGTTCACGGAGCGGTTACGTCGGCGATTACACAGGTTGCCGTCACGGCGGTGGCGATCGCATCCGGAGCTTGCCTTTCTACTAAGGTTGATTTTTTGTGGCCCAAAGTTGATGAACAGCCTGGTGAGCTCCTACTTTTTAGTTTTTTTTTTATATATATATTTTTAATAAGCAGTACAAGTATATGTTCCGTTAGAAGTAAGTGATGGTGTTATTAGAGTTAACATTGTAAACGTGTAAATATAGGAAACAATATATTCTCTACCCATAATTAGAATATTTTTATATAGTGTGTAAATATAATTATGGTAAGACTAGGATTCCTCTTTTGTATAGGCTTAGGATTCCTATTGTATAAGGGATGAATATTGTACTCTATATATACTTGATATTAATGAAAGAATCCCCAAAGGAGATTAATATCATCTTACATGGTATCAAGAGCCTAAAACAAAAATCCTAGCTTTTTTGTTGAGCTACCGTCGGCCCCCCCTCCCTCAGTTGCCGTGGCGCCTCCCCCTCCTCCCTCCAAAATTTTTAGGTTTTTCTTTTTCTTTCCCCGGTTCTCTAAATGACTATCCCTGAATCTTCCACACTTTCTGAATCTTCTACCTCCACAAATCCCACCATCACGTTGTCATCCTCTTTTCATCCAGCCCTAACTGTTACAAACATCAAGAACTCTATTCCCATTCTTCTTGATCAAGAAAGCGATCGATTCTCCCTGGGTTGAACTGTTTCGTAATCATGCATGTCTCTATAACGTGCTTGATCACATCGATGACACCATTCCGCGCCCTCCGGAGATTGATGAGTCTACTTGGCGTCGTCTAGACGCCAACGTCAAACTGTGAATTTATGGTACCAAAGACAGAGAAAGAAATAAGGGCTTCGGGGCATTGAATTCTCATCAATGTTTGCGTTACTCAAGCCGATATTCTATTTCCTACCGATCCATGCCATTCTTTGTTTCGTAGTATACCTGACTTATGGTAGTATTTCTCAGGACCTCCTTCTTACTATCATGAAATCTGACGTCACAGCCCTTGAGTTATGGAATCGTTTGGAGGATTTTTTTTAGGACAATAAGCACACCCGTGTTGTGTATTTAGAGGAGCAATTTAACAATACACGTCTTGAAAACTTTTCCAATGTGATCGGATCGCAAGCGATTAAAGCTCTCGACGGATCAACTTGCTTTGCCGACGAGCTCACATCGACACCAAACTGGTGTTACAATTGATTGATGGTCTTCCTAAAGGCGAATATGATACTTTGGCCACCATGATTCAACAGGCAGATCCGTTACCCAGCTTTAACAAAGCTCGCTCGCAGTTGTTGCTCGAAGAGACTCGACGTGCTAAGCAGGATGAGCACGATCGAGGCATTAGCGGTCGAACGCGCCTCAAAATCCAACACCGCCAGAAAACTATCAACCGCAGCAGGGACGCGGTGGAAAGGGTGGCGGCGCGCAGGAGACCGCGGTCTTGGCGGGTCGCGGTCAGCCAGAACAGAAGCAGCAAAGAATAAGGATCGCAGAACAAGCGGGCGCGGCTCGCCGGCCAATTCGCACCGGCCGCGGCTCAAGATCTGAGGCGACGCCCCTCGTAGTCGCAGACCGAGTCCATTCTAGTACCAGCAGCCCTACAATCTGTATTCTTACCCTGGTTTGTTGGGCCCTGCTCCAGCCTCGCAGCAGGTCCACTTCATGCAAGGTCAGGTTTTGCAGCCCTCATCCGGCATGACACCCACTGAGTTGGGACAGACATTCAGCACCCTCTCCATGCAACAGCCTGACAATACTTGATACATGGACTCAGGCGCCACATCTCACGTCACCCAATCTGCAGGTACTATCCTTAAACTGTTTAGTTTAAATCATCCTCTATATGTTACAGTTGGTAGTGGACAACGCATTCCAGTTAAAGGGTATGGTACCTCATACACATAACCTCCTCATCCACCCTTCTCCCTCAAAAACACCCTATATGCCCCACACATGATTAAGAACCTCATATTTGTCCGCCAATTTACTCGTAATAATTCTGTCTCCGTGGATTTTGACCATTTTCGTTTTACTGTGAAGGATCTCCATACGGGGACACCTCTTACGAGATGCAATACACGGGGGATCTCTATCCATTCACTTCCACCTCCGCTGCCAGATCTTGCTCTCCCGTCACTCTAGCGGTTGTTTCTTCTTTAACTTGGCATAATAGGCTTGGTCATCTAGGAGTCTCAGTTTTAAATTTTCTTAAAGGCAACAATTTCATTGCTTGTAAAGGGAAACTTGCCCAAAATTGTGTTTCTTGCTCTTTAGGCAAACATATTCGTCTTCCGTTTAAATCATCTACTAGTGTTATACTTGCTCCTTTTGATATTATACATGCCGATTTATGGACATCTCCTATCTCTAGTTCTCTCGGTCATAAATACTATCTTGTGTTGCTTGATGATTTTTCACACTATGTTTGGTTATATCCTCTTAAATTTAAATCGGAAGTGTTTGCCAAATTTCTTGAGTTTCGCAAGTTTATCCACACAATTTGGAAAAAGCATAAAATCATTTCAGTGCGATAATAGTCGTGAATTCAATAACTCTATGTTTCACCGGTTTTGTACAAATAATGGCATGGTTTTTCGCTTCTCCTGCCCTCACACCTCACCACAAAACGGTAAAGCTGAAAGAATCATACGTACCATTAACAATATGATTCGCACCCTATTGATTCATGCCTCCATCCTTCCTTCTGGGTATATGCTGCTAAAATGTCAGAATACATTCTAAATATTCTTCCTACTAGCACTCTTCACAATATGACCCCTACCGAAATCCTCTACCATAGAGTCCCCTCCTATGATCATCTACAGATTTTCATTGCATTCTCGATTCTACCGCCCCTCACAAGCTTGCTCCTAGGTCTACTTCCTGTGTCTTCCTAGGATTCCCGCCAAACCATAGGGGCTATCTATGCTATGACTTGTCGACTCGTCAAATCCACATATCTCGTCACGTCACATTCGACGAGACCACATTCCCGTTTTCGAATCTTCCAAAATTCTAAAAACCGAACTACTCATTTCTTGATGAGCCTGCCATCTCTCCCCTCATCCTCGAACAACTCACGCCCTGCTCTGTTGCCGTCGAGCCGCGACACGCGAGAGGCGCCGCGACACGAGGAGAGCCGCGGCTACCGATTTCGATGAGCAATCCAGAATCATCGACATCGCCGCGCTGTCTTTGGCGCCGCGGCGCTCGATCCAGGAGCCGCGGCTCCTCCGACGGCTTCACCCCCACCTTCTCCCTATCCGACTTTACCCACCGTCTCAAACACCACTCCGCCACCCACTGTCCTTACTCATCCAATGGAAACTCGTTCAAAGCATGGAATCTTCAAACCCAAAGTCCATTTCAACTTGTCTGCCCAAACCATCTCTCCACTTTCAAAGAACCCAAAATTGGCCAAACAAGACCCTAATTGGAATGCGGTCATGTATGATGAATTCAATGCTTTAACTAAACAACACACGTGGGATCTAGTACCTAGACCTGAGGGGGTGAATGTAATTCGATGTATGTGGCTTTTTCGTCACAAGTTCAGAGATAATGGGGATCTTGAGAGGTATAAGACTCGTCTTGTGGCTAATGACACAAATCAGCAGGAGGGCATTGATTGTGGAGAGACCTTCAGCCCGGTTGTCAAACCGGCTACTATTCGCACAGTTTTGAGCATTGCCATGGGCAAACACTGGCCGATCCATCAACTTGATGTGAAGAATGCATTCTTACATGGGGACCTGAGAGAAACAATGTACATGCATCAGCCGTCTGGGTTCACCCATCCAGCAGTCCCTCACTATGTGTGTCGTCTCCGTAAGTCACTATATGACACAAACGGGCTCCGTGCGTGGTATGATCGCTTTGCGGTATATCTTGCAGATTGGGTTTGTATCTTTGCAAAGAGTGATACATCACTCTTCATTTTTCATCGAGGTAGTACTTGTGCTTATGCGTGGATGATATTGTTACATTGCCTCGCCGGATAGATTGAAAAATGAGATTATTGTCTTGCTTAAGTCCGAATTTGCAATGACTGATTTGGGAAAGTTGAGTTATTTCTTGGGGATATCAGTGACCAGGTCTGCCAATCACATGTTCTTGTGTCAGCGTAAGTATGCAGAGGAGATAGCGTACAGGGCTAAGATGGCGAATTGCAAAGTTATGCCTACTCCAGTCGATTCGAAATCTAAGCTCAGTGCTATGGATGGTGCTCCAGTCTCCGATCCTACTCTGTATAGGAGCCTTGCAGGTGCACTTCAGTATCTCACATTTACCACAGACATAGCTTATGTTGTTCAAAGGTGTGCTTATTTACGTACGCGCCTGAGTCTCATTTCATCACTTAAGCGTATCATTCGATACATTGCGGTACTCTTGATTATGGTTTGCATCTATACCCTGCGCGCCAAACATGTTGCTCTCATATACTGAGACGCAGATTGGCGTGTCGGACACGCGACGCTCCACCTCAGGCTTTTGCGTTTTCTTAGGGATAATCTGATTTCTTGGTCTGCCAAGCGACAGACTACCCTATCTAGATCCAGTGTCGAGGCTGAGTACAGAGGCGTTGCAAATGTAGTAGCTGAGATTTGTTAGCTCGAAACTTCATTAGAACTTCGTGTCCTTTCGCTGCATCTATTGTGTACTGTGATAACATCTCTGCCATCTATTTGTCTCATAATCCGGTTCAGCATCAGCGAACCAAACACATTGAGATAGACCTACACTTTGTTCGTGAGAAAGTTGCTCTAGGCCATGTCAGAGTGTTACATGTTTCATCATCCTATCAGTATGCAGAAGGACTTCCCAGACAGTTGTTTCTTGACTTCATATCCAGTCTCAGCATCCGGCCTCCTCCCGCTCCGACTGAGGGGGTGTGTAAACGTGTAAATATAGGAAACAATATATTCCCTACCCATAATTAGAATATTTCCATATAGTGTGTAAATATAATTATGGTAAGACTAGGATTCCTCTTTTGTATAGGCTTAGGATTCTATTGTATAAGGGATGAATATTGTACTCTATATATACCTTGATATTAATGAAAGACTCCCCAAGGGAGATTAATATCATCTTACAAACATGAATGTTTGTGACTATGCCGGCAGTTTTTATTTGGCATAGTACACATATAGACACCTTAAGTTGGCCTCAACTGGCAACTAAATACTCTATTGAGAATGCACATCTAGACACCTCAACTTGTCTCAATGTCCCGTGGACACTCAATGCCGACGTAGCACATAAATTTGAAAGTGTCTAGATGATTGTTTTGTAAGTTAGAGTGTTTAACTGACACAGTGGTGACATGTTGATGTGTCTAGATGATCATTTTGTAAGTTGGACTGTTCAAATGACACAGTGGTGACGAGTTGAGGTGTCTAGATGATCATTTTGTAAGTTTGTAAGTTGGAGTGTTTAATTGACATTAGAGACCAAGTTTAAGTGTCTATCCATGTATTATGCCTTTTATTTTCAGGGAAGCAACTTTGATTGCAGTTGGATTTTAGAAGAATTGCTGGGTAGTATAGCGATATACTCCTTCAGTTCACTTTTACTTATCAAGTTTGGACTTTGCACATCCATATTAATTGATGTTTAGTCTTTGGTCTTGGAAAATGAATTGAGGTATGCTAAGGGTAAAACATGAAAAAGACTGTTTTTTTCTTTGATATGACAAAAGTGACAAGTAAAAGTGAAAATGTATTTTTAGTATAGTGGATAAGTAAATGTGAACGGAGGGAGTACATTACACCTTTTAAGTTCAGGGATCCTAGTTACACTAGCGGAGGTCTGTAAGTTAGTTATTATTTCTACCTTTTGTAGTGGATACCTTTTGCCGTGCCTATGGAGCTTTCTCCTTTCAGAAGTTTTTAATGGGAGGTTGCCTCTAACCTTTGCATGTGTTGTGGTTTGTAAACTACGACTGCCTTTAGAACTATTGCCAGGGAAATTCTTAGATTTTATGCAATTTCTTACATGTTCAACTACGTAAATAAGCAGTTCTCACTTTTTTCTTTCCGTTGTTTCTTATAATGTGTACGTTCTGCGCTTTTTCCCTCTATAGAATTCATTTAAGTGTATGATTTATAGCATATGCAAAAGTCTTATATAGCGTTTGGCCATAGATTTTGAAAATTATCTTCAAATATCGGTTTGGCCATAGACTTTGAATTAGATTTTGAAGATTTGTCTTCAAAAAAAATTCAAGTTCCAACTTCCACTCACAAAACTTCAATTTTTTTTCCAAGTGCATGTCCAAACACAACTTTAAGTTCCAAAAATCACAACTTCAAAAACTCAAATTTTCAAGTTTCAAGTTTCAACTTCAAAATTTATGGCCAAATGGGAGACATGTGCCTGAGATGTATAGAAAGGAGATGAGGAAGCTTCTTTAGTTATCTGTTTTTCTTTTTTTGTGCAGGATTGAACTTGATAGTATACTAGCTTTTGCTTAGTTAAACATTTACTTGTTTTTAACTGATAAAGATTATACATCAGAAGGGCTAGTTGGTAAGTGTAATTCTTCTGCAGGATCACTCTTATTGGATGGAGTAGATGTCACCGGATACCCCATCTTCAATGATGATAAGGTTTACCATCTCAACTTGCACTTGTTGATGTCGATATAAACATTTGTCAATAGCGCCACTAAATTCTGAATCTGTGAAGACAGGTGCAGAAGGCTATTGCATTTGCACGGAAAGCTCACCATGGACAGCTACGCAGAACTGGAGAGCCGTATTTAACACACTGTATTCACACCGGAAAAATTGTAGCTGTCTTGGTTCCGTCAACTGGGAAAAGGGTACAATTCTGTCCTTCTAATGACAGTAGTTTGTTGAACATCTCACATAACCTGAAAGTCTATGTGTCTCTCTACATATAGTTAGCTAGGTTCATTGTTCTCTTGTAATTTATGTTGGAAGTAATACACGAACTGCATTATGTAGGTCTCCTAAGTGAGTTTGCTTATTGTAACTGCTAAATTCTTGTAGGCCATTGATACGGTTGTTGCTGGAATTCTCCATGATGTGATTGATGATACAGGTGAAAGTTTGGACACTATAGAGAGAGAGTTTGATACTGATGTTGCAAATTTGGTAGCAGGTGTTTCTAGGTTAAGTTTCATCAATCAGGTACTGTATGCACTATGATCAGTAATGATGGATTTTAAGTTACAACTCTGGTTGCGGTCATAGCTTGAAATGGTGATATGAGTCTAACTTAGGACATTGTAAATACAAAACTTGATGAGTCAATGATATGCCTCAATTTAAATTCTGAAAATTGCGGTCCCTCGGAGCCATATTATCTAGAGTACTTTGACTGGGTACAGAACAAGAATTGAATATCTCTGTATATAAATGGAAGTTATCCAAAAGGAAAGTACTCCTCTTAAAAAATGTATTTATGAGGTAATACTTATGATCTTTGAAATAGACTACAGTATAAAAAAAAGTTTCTCTTTTAGACGAGTGGAATTATGGACACCCCCAAATGGCAACAGGATTGTTGATTTGGGTAGAGCAATTGGTTTCTCCTTCCTTGTCTTCTTTATAGTTCTCTGTTTTGTCCTGACTTTTAAGTAAAATTTTCCGTGCAGTTGTTAAGGAGGCATCGCAGGTTAAATGTGAATCAAGCTGCACTTAGCCATGGCGAGGTACTTGAATGGACGTTAAGATCATTTAAAATATCTAATATATAGACATCTTGCATATTTTAAGATAGTTCACCGTTGCATGGAATCTGGAATATGTGATGGCGTGTTTGGAAAATGTTGGTAATAAGAGCTCTAAATTTGTTCTTGTGTAAAAGGGCAGCCCGGTGCACTAAGCTCCCGCTATGCGCGGGGTCCGGGGAAGGGCCGGACCACAAGGGTCTATTGTATACATCCTTACCTCAAATTTATTCTTGTGTATTCTTTGATATTCTGAGAGTAGTCCTGCTACTTCCATCTTGCGATCATACTCTTCTTATTGTTTTCTTACTAAAACTGAATGTATGAATAGATGTGATGACATCCAAGTTTTTGGTAAGGCAGTAAGTAATGTTGTGTCCCTTATCTCATATTTTATATTTGTTCTCACTTTGAGCTCTTTATATAGCTGAAGTTATCAAACAAGTGTGACTTCTGAGTTCTGAGAGCAGCGGAAAAAAGGCTTTGAGCATTCCTTTTAGCATAGCTTTGTTTATTCCCTGACGTTAGTAGGTATGCACTATGCTTTATATTTTTATTTCGTATGTATAATATGTTTACAGGCAAATAATTTACGAGTGATGCTGCTGGGCATGGTTGATGATCCACGTGTGGTGCTTATCAAACTAGCAGACCGTCTTCACAACATGAGAACCATGTACAGTCTTCGAACCAATAGTTTTTGTCTCAGTTAGATTGATTTATGCATGTCCTTGTCCAATTGAATTTCGATAGTTAGGAAAATGTTGACTTTTTCATTGTAGTTTTAACTTTTTTGCTCTTTCATTGCAAATAATTCAACCTAAACACGAATCATGATACAAATATCGGTGTGATTGATTGTTTGTTCATGGAAATTCTTCTAGATATGCATTACCTCCAGCCAAGGCTCAAGCTGTTGCTCAGGAGACACTGGCTATTTGGTGTTCACTTGCTTCGAGATTGGGGCTTTGGGCATTAAAGGCTGAACTTGAAGATCTATGTTTTGCAGTGATTCAGGTGTGCTCATGTGTTAGTTATTTATAAAGAAAATGCCGTCGTGTTAGAACGCAAAATAATTTAGTAACAGCATGAATATATAATGCAGCCCCAAATATTTCTTCGCATGAGAGCTGACCTAGCATCCATGTGGAGCAATCCAAACAGGACAGGCAATGCAAGAAAAATATATGGCAAATCGATATCCCCTTTTCACCAGAGAATGAAAAGTGTGACTGCTGAGCACGAAGAATCCTCAGAAGCTGATGAGGAAAACATATCCATGAAGGTGAAGACCGTTCAAGATTTAGTTTCATCTCAATCCTTGAAATTTGTTATTGATGCATTGCAGTGATAATTAATTGAAAATTTGGGTTTGTTCTTTCTGTTATCGGACACTCTGCGAATGATCTTTATTCTGTTAAGAGAATCACCATATTATACAAGCTCATATACTTCTGCTTTGGTTGATATTGTGTTTGCCTTGTCCCTATCATTTTTGTGCATAACTTGTCAAAAGAAACTTCTTATTGGGATCTTCTAAAAGCATATCTGGTGCACAATACCATTTGCATTTCCAACTGACACCAAAGGTGGGCAATGAAGCATTACAGGAATTGTGTTATGCTAAAAGTACAAACTAATGGTCTTTTCTGAACTTGTAACTTCCGGTAGCAAATTCAGAATTTGACTTGAAGAAGAAGTTGATTGTTTTACCCAGAACCTTTTCCTTTGCCCCCTATATGGGCAGGGGATGCCAGTATTATTCTTTCCTCCAACAGTTTTCTCTCACTCTGTTTCTGTGGGTGGGTGGGGCAGGTAGTTCCTTTATCTGTGTTTATGTCCTCTTGTTGTATTAAACAACTAACAAATATGAGTCTAACTATCCTCAATCTTCAGGTTCTTTTGCAAGCTGTACTTCCTTTTGATCTTTTACTAGATAGAAAGAAGCGTATTGACTTTTTCAACAAGCTTGTGGCAAATTCAAATTTGGAGACAACACCAAAGGTCGTGAGAGATGCTGCTTTTGCCCTAGGATCTCTGGTAGTTTGCGAGGAGGCTTTGGAGTGTGAATTATTCATTTCTACCTCGTATGTTTTGCTCATAAATCATTGTAATACATCTGGAATAAAAGAAAAGGCCACATGACCGATCATAATGCTCTTTAACTTTGTGTATCTGTTTATGTTGCAGATATGTGCCGGGGATGGAAGTCACATTATCTGGACGCTTAAAAAGCTTGTTTAGTATTTACAGTAAGGTACTAGGATAAATTAATAAAGCACAATTACAAAAAGTTGTTGCTTGTTACAAATTATCAGAAAAGTGGAAAATCCATTGTGGTGCTAAGTGCTAACGATGCTTTAATTACCAACACTCTGAGGTCTTTGTTGATTATCTTTCTTCTTTTTGCTGCTTCATAGTTGGATATCTTCTCATGCATTGTTACTTTGTCATGTAGATTTTATGAAAAAACTGACAATTTACATTTTAATTTTACTTGGCACAGATGAAACGGAAAGAAATTGGCATAAATAAAGTGTATGATGCCCGTGCATTGAGGGTTATTATCGGAGATAAGAATGGGGCATTACACAGCCAGGCAGTTCAGTGTTGCTATAATCTTCTCAACATTGTCCACAGGTGTATAGATTGGATATTGTTTTGTCTAATATCACCTTTTACATGTAGTTGAATTACATCTGTGAGAAAAAAAAATTACATCTGTGAGCAGCAATGACACAAAAAGTAAGGAAATGATTTGTCCCCTTCGAAGAATCTGCACATTTATTAACAGCATACATATCATCTGCTTGTAATTTAATTTTCAGATATCCTATAAACTTTCTCAAGTTCAACTGAATATGTCAATACATGTGCTTATAGAGGTTCAAACTTGACCTATTCTGCTTTTCAAATGAATAGGCTATGGTCCCCTATTGATGGAGAGTTTGATGACTACATTGTTAACCCAAAACCAAGTGGCTACCAGGTTTGAACTTCTTATTTACTCAATGGGTTATTGTTTTCATTAAGTTAGATTTGCTATCTTTGTGGCATAAACACTGTTCTGACTGCTATCCAACCTTATATTCTCCTCCTGATCTCAGTCCCTACACACTGCAGTACAAGGTCCCGACAACTCACCTCTGGAAATTCAAATAAGAACCCAGGTATTACATCCTCAAATCTTTCAGTTGATCATTTATATTGATGCTCTCTACTTTTTGGTCTTTTCTTTTTTATTTACTTTTGTTAGTCGGTAGAGTGGTGATTATATCTAGCTCTAAAATGCTGATCTTGAATATTCAGAGGATGCATGAGTGTGCTGAACATGGACTTGCTGCGCATTGGCTTTATAAAGAAACTGAAGATAAGCTGCCCTTGGAGACCAGTGTCACTGGTTCTGGAACAACTACACCCTCATTCTTCTCAACTGATATTGAAGATCAAGGTTCTATTGAAGATGATGGATTTCATAAGTATAGCTCGTTAAAAGTGGGAGATCCTGTCCTCAGAGTGCAAGCAAGTCACCTGCTTGCTGCAGTTATTGTGAGGTAGATCATCACTGAATTCGTAATATGTATCTCGAATGCATTTAATTTACTTGTACGTGCATAATTTTCTTTTTCACCAGAGTGGACAAGGGTGCAAGAGAATTGCTTGTTGCTGTAAGCTTTGGGCTAGCAGCTTCTGAGGCAGTAGCTGACAGAAGATCTTCTTCTCAAACGAAAAGATGGGAAGCTTATGCAAGATTATATAAGAAGGTAATTTTTGGAAGTTTTATAACTTGTCATTTCAGAATAATATGGTTCTTTTAACTAGCAAGTCCTGTGCTGAATAGTTGGCTGATCACTGCATATCTGTTGGTCTATTCATGTTTTGGTGGAAGTTTCTGCCAATGAAATATAAGTCACATGTCTTAGTAAAATCTCAAGCTCTTCTCGTCATGTTCCATTTCGCTGACCTTAAAAAAGAAGAGATAGTTAGTTGACCTTGGCTGGATGAGAAGAAACTCTTACGTTCCATCTCTTGATATTGATAAGCTAGCTATTACCCGCACTAATCATGAAAGTGCCTCAAGTTTGTTACCTGGAACTTTTCCTCTTTCATAGTTTCATTGACCTTAAAAACAGATTGCTTGATAAATAATAGAATTGTGAAACCAATCTGGCCTCTTTAAATAACCTGATAGCTAGCCTACTCTGACATCTGTGGTGATAGCATAGATATTTCCATGGTGCCCATAGATTGAGATTATGGGGAGGCCATACGATCCATATGCAAACGCAGACAGAGCAGCAGATCAAAATCCGTAAGCAGGGGTAGGAGGAAGAAGCAAATCATTTAGAATTGAGACAAGGAGGAGAGATAAGATTGACAGAACGAGATACTTACCTTGGAGTATTGTTAAAAATATGTAATTGAGTCCAGTCAATCTGCAGCTGATATAGAAACACTTAGTGTTCCTAAGTAGCCCTTTGATTAAGAATTGATAAATCAGACTATATTTTAGGGATACAGGAAAAAATAATAAGTTCCTCTACTACTTATCATCATCATCAACAACAACAACAATAATAACAACAATGATGATGTGGTGATTCAAGTTCCAATCTCTTCAAATTTCTTTTTATTACATACATCTGTTTGACATATCAGCAAATTTGCAGGCAAATCCGGCATCTCTTAGTTTTTAAGATCGTCATATTTTAACTTCAGGGATTACAACATGATTTTTCAGGTGTCTGATGAATGGTGGTGCGAACCAGGACATGGGGATTGGTGCACTTGCCTAGAAAAGTATACACTTTGTCAAGATGGTATGTACCACAAGGTATGGGAAGCCTAAACGATGACGTGGGAGTTTAATAATAAGAATCCAAAGTTAAACCGTGATGTGATGTTTTTCCTTTGATATGTCCTGAAGTACTGCTTGAATGTGTTTTTATACTAGGATCAGCGAAATTTACAAGTCAATTTATTAATCCCGTGTGCAGTCAGTTTGTACCACATAAATTGGGATGTATGGAGTAGTTGGGGCTGAACAGTTAACTTGTCTTTTTATGTTGCTGGAATCCTGTAACAACTAGTACTTTGTTGATGCAGCAAGACCAGTTTGAGCGTCTTCTGCCAACTTTCATCCAAATCATTGAATTGACAGAGGAGGAAGAAAACCATTACTGGGCTATCATGTCTGCCGTCTTTGAGGGGAAACCTCTTGCTTCTGTTACTTCTAACCCAAGTTTTGAGAATAAGTTGGGCTATAACTCTTCCAATTCAACATTAAGGGACTCCGGCATCAACAATAAGGTATTTTGACTGGTAATATATTCCCAAAGTTTTGTAGCAATATGATGAACTTGTTATGCTCTTATCTTATACTCGAGAGACATAATAACGTCGTCAGTGATGATGAATGAAGTTAACCGTGAAATGGACATTAGGCGTGTTCTTCTGATCAATGTCCATCCAATGTATGGGAAGAGACTAACAGAAGGGCATCATTAGTTATCCATGAGTATTTATTCCTGGCACTGATCAGTGGTCACGACACCAAAAGTGTGGCATGTGTGGGAAATTCATTTGCTTTTCCTATTTTACCATTGTTTATGACTTTGATAGTAGATGTTGTCAAAGGATAGTGTTTTGCTTCACTGTCAGTGAACGGTGTGGTGGTTGAGTATTTGGCAAAAAAGAAAAGGAGGGGAAAGATAGAGAACAGATTGATTCATCAAAGTAGTAAATTAACTCGATGGATAAAACTTAAAAGCTGCTTTGTAAGGTGACTAAAGATTGTAGAACACGAACTTTTTTTTTAGTAAGAAAAAGAGACTGTAGACATGAAAACAGTAACTTAATAAGAAAGCATTTGCAGATCCTGTCTTTGTATTTCTTTTCAGCCTCCGGTGATCTATCAAAACCTATAGCCTTCAGTCTTCTTAGTGTTTGCACATAAAAATGCATTACATAAGTTAAACATGTCCCTCTTATGACCCTTAAAATGGTTCATTTAGCTGATGAATTCAGCTTGCAATTTTGAATACCTACAGGTATATCTGCTGAGGACTATGCTTCAATGGGAAAAACAACTGAGATCTGAAGCAAGTCTCCAGCGAGTGGAGTATGCTACAAAACCATACGAAGCTAGCTCCGGTTTGCTAGGTGAGGTGGTGATCGTATGCTGGCCCGATGGTGAGATAATGCGCCTGAGCAGTGGTAGCACCGCAGGTGATGCTGCTAGGAGAGCTGGGTTGGAGGGGAAGTTGGTTTCAGTAAATGGCCAGCTGGTAGTGCCTAATACAAAGTTAAAAGATGGTGATGTGGTTGAGATCAGAATGTAGATATGTTCGATCAAGTACATGATGTACAGCATGTATATATTCATTGCAATTCTGGGAAGGCGCTCGCGACAGATTGAAGTTCTATGTCCTGGGTCAGAGTAACTCAGTAACTAGCTGCTGAGCAAAGTCCAATTGTTGGGCCTTGAAATGGCTCTTCAAATTGTACATATTGTTGACTTTTAACTCTTTTAAGGCTCAAATGTAAAAAGCTCTTGACGCCGGACGAGCGTTGTACTGTTCTGGGAAAATGAAAAAAAAAAGGTTATTCTAAACACTCTTTTTGGTTCATTCCATCTGATTCCATAAAACTTCCTTTGTTTTTTATTTAAAGAAAAAGACGGAGGAAAATAAATATATTTGTGATAAATTACTTAAAGTTCATATATAAAACATGCTTTGTAAAGTAATTTTAAGTTTTTCCAATTATTTAATTTTTAAAATAATTTGGTTTCAAACAACACCCTAGTTTCGAATCTACAATTATACTTTTCTCGATCATTTGAAAATATAAATTCTTTTTGTAACTTTTGGCGGAAAGTATGAAAACTTTAAGCAGGATTACATATTTGAGAGGTTTATAAGGTTATCTTTTAGGTAGTTCTTTATATTTTGTTCTCGTTTTAAAATTTTGATCCATCGGCCGTCAAATGTTTTTTTTAGACCTTTACAATTTTTTTTAGTTTTATGACCTTTTGACAAGAGGTTTTTATTAGGGGTGGGCATATATCGGTTCATACCAGTTTTGAATCGAAAAATTTCGAACCGAAAAAAATCATTTTTTTTAAAAAACCGAATCAAACTATTTTTTTTTTTAAAAACCTGATATGTTCGGTTTATATCGCCGAACGTATTGGATACATCGATTTTTTCTCGAAATTGAAACCTAAAATTGACATTCACACCTACATTACCACAAAATTTGTACGTTAAAATCTATTATATATTGCGAGAGTTGTACTGAAAAAAAAGGAAAATTAGAAACCGGTTTGGGTTAACGTCAAATCGATTGGGAGACATATATTTTTCCAAAAATTGGCGTTTCCAAACCTCCATGCGACAGTTGTAACGGCCCTGTCTCGAAAAAATACACGAAATAAAAAAAATGGGTCAAACGGACGTCCGAACGCATAGTTCTGACCGTTTAAAGTTTCACCAATTTACAACTACTTTCTTCTCTCCTAATTAATGCTTCTGTGATATGTTAATCAAGTTCGATTTCCATAAAAGCTTCATAGATTGACTTCAATGGCTATGATTTGAGAGATAGTAGTAGCCTAAAATAAAAAATAAGATTAATTACTAATATGCCCGATTTTTTCGGTTCGGTTCATACCGAAAAAAAGAACCGAATCGAACCGAAATCGGTTTTCTTTTTTCAGTTCGGTTTTTTCCAAAATCGTTTTTTTTTAAAACGAGTAAAACCCGAGTCGAACCGCCGGTTCGGTTCTCCAGATTTTTTCCCACCCCTAGTTTTTATTTTTCAAAAAATTGCACGATTTGTTCTTCAACCCAACTGGTCTTTAATTTCTGCCCTTCAAATGGACTGATCTTTAATTTTTGTCATTCCTTACATTTAATGAATCTTTTAAGATTAAAATGCCGTCCAACCTAAAAACATAACTTCATTTTTTTCTTAATCCTGGGTTCTGTTGGTTTAGAATTCAGGAAGATATATGAAATTGGAATTGATGAACAATTTATATTGTGTTTGCATGCCTCAAGGTAGAGTTTGAATTCGCAAGATAGAATTTTGCTACAAACTCTACTTTATAAGACATAATTTGTTTTATGGCTGAAGACAAATTTTGATTAAGGTAGAGTTTGAATTCGCAATATAAATTTTTCTACAATTTGTATTGTGTTTGCATGCCTCAAGGTAGTTTGAGTCCGCTATAAAAAATACTCGAATGTGAAAACTACTCTAGCAAATTGAGTTCATGCGAGTTCTCAGTGAGATCAATCTATGAACAACACAGGTTCTTACATATGATAAATGTGTTGTCTGGGAGAAGATGATGGTGATATTTGAAATCCGGATACTTGGAACTCAAAGAGGAGGGAAAGATAAGATTGGGCAAGAAGATCGAATTGAAAAGAACATTAATCTATCTGTGATGAGAGTGTAGTTTTGTACTTAAAAATTATAAATGGCAAAATTTAAAATATTTAGATGTGAGGGATAAAAATTCAAGATCAGCTCAAAATAAGGATATTTATGTCAATTATATTTTATTTTTTACAAATAAGAGATCAAAAAATAAATAAGAGACTTTTGGAATTGTAAAAAAGGTCAACCGATCTCATTTTTCCAACAAAATCCGTCTTTGATAAATATTTTATATTGTCGCATTGTAACTTATGAGGATAATGTTGTAGCTCAGTTGGTCAGATTGCTTCCAAGAAAGCAGGTTTAAGCCTGACAGTCGCAGTGTGAGAATTTCATTCCTCTTTTATGGGATGAATACTTGTGAACATCAGATACTGTGTCTCCTACCTAGTGGGTCGTTGACTATCATAATTTACCTTTCTCTATCAATTTCTATCGCCATCAATTTCTATCGGGCCGGGGGTGAGGCCTTGTGGGGGGAGGGATAGGATAGTCCTTTAAATGAGAAAAAATCAGACGAGCGGGAAAAGGGACCATATTTCAAACCCAAATCCACCTCTCTCTCTCTCCATCTTCCCCTAAAGAAACAAAACTCTCCCCAAAATCCACTGTTCCCTTTTGGAATTTCACACATATATTCCCAGGCATTCATCAAATTCTTCACTGTAGAAATTGTAGATTAGTTTTACAGTTAAATATGAAGCTCACTTATCCCGTCAGTTCGATCTAAATTGTATCCAATAAGTAATCAACAGTATATTCCGGCAAAAGTAGTAGTAGCTTCTTGTCTGCGTGGATTTTGAAATTACTGCTCGAACTATACATGTTTGTATATTTGTGTCATTTTTCTCAATTTTTGTTTTGAAGATGGGTGTGGAGAACTATCATGTGATAGAGCTTGTGGGCGAGGGCTCTTTTGGGAAGGTGTACAAAGGGAGGCGGAAGTATACTGGGCAGGTACATATTCTTTTCAGGATAATGATGCTTAGTGCTTTTTTTGTCATTCTAGTGTTTGCTCTCACTTCAAAATTTGATTAATTTCAGACGGTTGCAATGAAATTTATCCCGAAACATGGGAAAACCGACAAGGATATTCACAACTTAAGGCAGGAAATTGAGGTATTCTTGGTGCTGCTGCCCTTTTGGGTGTTTCTGCTTGTGAACATTCATGTAAAAGAATGCTGCTAGGTCTACATAATGTGTTTCAAAAAAACATTTCCTTTTCTGGAACATAATGATTAGGCTTGCTCGTTGATCATAAGTTTTAATCTCTCTCAGTTGAGTTTGTGCTAGATATTTCTGTTTCTGTTGAAGCCCTGCTTGTGCTATCTCTATTTTCTAATGGAGGTTATTCAAATGGTGCAGATCCTAAGAAAGTTGAAGCATGAAAATATTATAGAGATGCTCGATTCTTTTGAAAGCCCACAGGAGTTTTGTGTCGTCACAGAATTTGCTCAAGTAATTGGTCTCCTCTATCTATTTTTTTCTATCCTCCAAATGTTAGGCTACAGTGTCATATGCATTTCCTCCATGTCTTCATGCATAGAGATGTATTGATTTTCT
The DNA here is from genome assembly GCA_029844215.1 of Przewalskia tangutica. Taxonomy (NCBI): domain Eukaryota; kingdom Viridiplantae; phylum Streptophyta; class Magnoliopsida; order Solanales; family Solanaceae; genus Przewalskia; species Przewalskia tangutica. Next base: position 1,803,898 of record CM056732.1, read on the forward strand.
ATCCGGAAGCATGGCTGACTAATGAAAATTATTATATCCAGGGTGAGCTGTTTGAAATTCTTGAAGATGACAAATGCCTCCCTGAAGAACAAGTCCAAGCAATTGCAAAGCAGTTGGTAATCTACACAAAATTTCAATATCTTTTAATATCTAAACATTACATTTCTTCCTTCAACTACTAATCTGCAGAGGAATTCCATCATTGTCCCATATTTGTATCTTTTTTATTGAATTAACTGTGTTTTCTGTTCATTTTCAGGTAAGAGCACTGCATTATTTACACTCAAATCGTATAATACACCGTGACATGAAACCACAGAATATTCTCATTGGTGCTGGATCTATTGTCAAGGTTAGTTAGACTGAATTTTATGACTAATTTATAGTATGAACCAATAGTTTCATGGAATTATGTTATTGGATATTACATAAAACACAATTCACACATTTTCTTTTCTCATGGATATTATTCTAGTTATGATCTCTTGGTTAGCCAAGTTCGTGTAATATGGTTTGCTCATTCAAAAAGTTATAATTTCATGTTAAACTGCAGTCTCAGTAGTTCCTTCTTTTTCTGTTTACGATTGTGTATGAGGTGATGTCTTTCCTAACATGCTTAAACACTGAGTTATAGTGGGATCAGCACAAAACTCGAACAAAGGAAAACAGTAGAGTTCTCTATTCGTTCTTTATTCACCATCAGTTCCTTTGTGAGCATATTTTGACATCGTTCAGTTCAACTGGAAGCAGTGGCAGAATGTGGAATTGAGGTTTGCACTTTGCATTATAGAAAGATTGTAAGACTGTCGATGCAATTTGGGTGTGGAAGTCCAACATATCCACAAGATGAGTGAGGCAAAAGTGTGTTTTTAAGATGGATAATCACATAATGTTGGAAATAATCACATTAGGCAAAAAGGTGCAAGTAGCACAGATAGATGATAAAATAAGAGGTCACTTGAAATTGTGTGGTCATGTCCTACGTATACCTTCAGATACATCAGTCTATAGGTGTGAAATTATGATAATTGAAAGTGCTAAAAGGGGATAGAGGTAGACCTAAATACATGGGAAGAGGTGTTCTTGAAAGACTTACAATTCTTGGGATCTACACAGGCTTAAAAAAAATAGGGCAAAATGGAAGAAAAAGATCCATTGAGGTGATACCAACAAGTTGGGATTAAGGTTTAGTCATGTTGATATCCTTACTCTAGGCTCCAATCTTCACTTGGAGTCTTCTAGAAATTTGTATGCTGGTGGAAAATGTTGAGAACTTCTACCGTTATAGAACTTCAATTATTGAATATTGCATCGAGACACGCCTAAATGGAGTGACATGGATAGTTAGGAGTTACATAGGTTATTATAACCGATCCCAATTGATTGAAGCATATTTGTTTTATTGTTGTATTGTCTTCATATATTCAACTACTTTTTTTTCTGCCAGGGATCTAGTCTCATTTTAATTCCTCGAGGGAACATAATTTAGCTTATTCATTGGTATGTTATGTGGATATATGACAACTAGCCTACTAAATTCGTCAAAGCATTATTACAGAATGAGAACTTGCGATGATACTGGAAATGTGTTAGGGCTAGTTTATTTTCATATTTTTGTGGATGATCTGCCAGTGTATAATGTGCTACTTGTGGTACTCTGTGTCCATCAGCAAAGATGTACCCTATTTTCTCATGTTTCTTCTCTTTTTCTATTTTATTTAACAGCTTTGTGACTTTGGTTTTGCACGAGCCATGTCCACAAACACAGTAGTTTTGCGATCCATAAAAGGTGAATTTCACTAAAGTCATAGTAGAATTTCTTTGTTTTCCTCAGTCAATAAATGAACATCAAGTGGTTGACGATTCTGCACCAGATGGTCCTGATCCTCAGTTCTCTTTCCATTTTCTTAGGTACACCATTGTATATGGCTCCAGAATTGGTACGAGAACAACCATACAACCACACTGCTGATTTGTGGTCTCTTGGTGTTATCTTGTATGTGACATCTACTTTAGGAATGTTTTCAGTGTTGTTGAATAACTTCATTAAGATTCTTTGTGATTATTGGAAACAAATAGCCTTCTAACTGGACGGAAACTTAACCTATTTGTTAGACGAAATGAGCTCCCCTGGTTTTAGGGAAAAAGAACAAACTTTACAGCTAAGAGGCATTAATAATTAGAACCTTTACAACTGCACACGAATCTCCTGTTATTAATAATTAATAATTGACCTTCTTCTGCAACTCTATTTCTCCTTATGAATTTGATCAGCCGATTTTATGCAGATATGAGCTGTTTGTTGGTCAGCCTCCATTTTACACTAATTCAGTATATGCTCTTGTTCGTCACATCATCAAGGTAACCAAGATTACGCTTGAATAGATTTTGGATCTAGAGCCGTGGTTGATTAGACCATTAACTTGTAAATGCACTCATGCTCAGGACCCAGTTAAGTATCCAGACAATATGAGCTCAACCTTCAAGAGTTTTCTGAAGGGCCTGCTTAACAAGGTTTCCCTCTATAAAAACAAAAGCCCTTACACTTCTATATTTTTAGCTTCCTACTTTTGATCTAGTGATCAATTCTCTGAATCAGGTACCACAGAATAGACTGACTTGGCCTGCACTTCTTGATCATCCATTTGTTCAAGAAACATTGGAGGATGTGGAAGCTAGGGTAATTATAGATATTGAAAAGCTAGCTACTAGTTTTGAATCTGCCATTTTGGTCTTTCATTAATGGAACAATTTATTAAATAACAGGAGATTCGTGCTGCAGCAGCTACTGCAAAGGGATCTGATGCAACTTGGAGGGGGAAAGGAGATATTCAATCAACTCAGCTGAATGTTGGAACTCCTGAAAGTAAGACTTCCATTCACATATCAGCATGCACGTCTAATTGTGCCTAATTCATCATCTCAAGGGATATCATTGCAGGTAAAAGTCATATTCAAGCTGTAAGTGGAAATGGAAACACTGGAAACCTTCATACTGAGGTTCATTTGAAGAGTCCGGACGCCACAGTCAATGCTTCACCAGAGGAGTTCCCTGGTTTCTCACAGCCTGATGATATTGTACAGTCAGGTTAGTTATGTTCTGATGTATAGAATAGGCTAAATTTTCTACTTATGTATCATGCAGCAAAATCTTGGGGTTTGTATGAGCTCACATACAATGCTGCTGATATAATTCTTTTCAGCATAGGCAACAAAGGAAGAACTTCGTTCTTTTATTTCCTCTTTGCCAAATGTAATATGAGTAAGATATAGGACCTTAGTATTAAATCCTGAACTTTGAAATAATTAGGTCAATATCACTTTAAAAAGTCAAACCACGACACATAAGGGGTGGAGTAAATGTAACTCTTGTCATCACTTTCATTTAACTTTCTTTTTAAATTGATTCAAAATCGGCTCTATAGTTGCTCTCTTTATTTCTGATCATGCAAGTAACTGTATTTTCTTCTTTCGCACCTCTATGAGACAAATGGCCACCAAGTGTGGTTTTGCTTGAGGTACAGTAGCTCCTATCAGTTACACTGTATCACACACTATACGAAGGACAAATGCAATGTTTTACTTTTTGAAGAATTGTCTGTAGATGTTGTAAACATGTAATACAATATTTGCAATACTATCAATTATCAGAATTTAGAAGCACAAGTAATAGCTCTTTTGCCCTCTGTCAGTTTCTCCAGCTCATCTTTCTTAGCTTCTTTTGACATTTGAATTTCATCACAAATTAGTTCTCGATCATGCTTCTAATTATGTAGTTACTTATGATATCCCATTCATATGTTTCTGTTCATCAATCTTGTGTTTCTTTTAGAGAGGTGAGGTCAAGTAATCTTTACCAATTTTCCTAAATCACATCCAGTATTTTATTATATATATCCCTGTGTGAGAATATATCTATGATACATGTTGTCTTTTCAGGCTGTCAGGTTTTGGACCGACTGGAAAGCAACTCTCGAACAGTTAAGGGTGCAAACGTTATTGGTCAAGATAATGATGCATTATCAGCTATTTTGGTTCCGTTAAGAAACTTGTGTGATGAATCAAAAATTCCTGGCAGGTAAATAGAGCTCTGTATAAGAGGTGTGTAGCATCTTATTTGATTAGACATGATATTGTATATTTTACCTGATATTTCTAAAATATATTTGTTCAACGAGTAGGTATTAAATTAATTACTTGGTAGTTTCTAGATTAATTGTTCACCTTGTTCTGTTACGTTCTTACTGTATATTTTGCCTCCAATTGATAGTCTTATCATAGTGAGGATTCCTCCATTCTGCTACAATAATGCTATGAGAGTGAATTCCATCTACATGTCTATAAATGCTTATTAATTTACTTTTTCAGAGGTTTTGCTATTATCTATCACATGTATTAGAAGATCAATTCAAAGAATATTGCTTACTCTTGTTTGACTTTTTGTATCATTTATCAAGCCAAAGTTGGTAACGTTTGATGGTTAAAGAACTGACCTCTGGTTGAAGTAAGTAGCCACAAAACTGTTACTTTTGATATTACTTACCTGCTTGCTTCTTGGACAGGGATCATGATTTTGTCATATTAAACCAATCACTTAGAATCCTTTCAAACTTAGTTGCAGCCGGTGCCATCAACTCAAGTGGGACACTTGATCAAATTATATGTGTACTTCTTGGTTTCACTTCTGCTGTTCTTAAAGTCAGGTCTTCTAATGGAGCTGAGTTGTTGATGAAGGTAATTTAGTGAGAACCATCCTCACTCACCAGGTCAAATTAAAAAAATGAAGTGGTTTTGCCCTGATATGAGTTTCTGTCCTTGTGAACTATAATTACACATCTTTTCCTTGGACTTCGATGAGATAGCTAAAATCTCTAACTTTCCAAACTGTAGTGTTATAATAAGAAGAAAGAAAGAGCTACGTTTCACTAGGACAAATATGCATTTTGAATAACATGTATCCTTCAATACAATTTTCAGTAATATTCCTGATGTTTTTTCGCTTACTTAAAAATTAGTGATTAAGTGGTCTGTCTGTAATGCAGAGTTTTTCAGTCACCAAAAAACTGTTAGATATCTGTGGAGGTGCTATTGGAAGCTCATGTTTAGGGCATTGGAAAACACTTCTTGAATTGTACTCACAGGTTAGGTTTTCTAATATGGAAAACTATGCACTTAGGTCAACTTCTATATTTGTTTTGAACTGTTATATACAAATGTACAGGTCATAAATAGTCTGGATGATGCTTCTGGCCGAGTTTTGTCTGAGTCAACTGGTTGCATCGCAGCTATGTTGTTTCGAGTGGCTCATGCTCTTAAAGTATCATCTTCTCCACCAACCCTAATAGGAACTCTGAAAGAGCTTCTAGACCATGCTAGCAGTTCTGGCATAGCGGAGCTCTTGATTTTGTGCTTAGCTACATCAGGGTCAGGTTCCTCAAATTTACTGAGAGCTGCTGCTGAAGGCTGCAGGGCTCTTTGGTTGCTGGTGGAAGCATTTGAACTTCTTTCTCTAAGAGAAAATAGATACCATTTTCCAATTAGCTGTTTGCGAAGTCCTTCTTTACATCGACTTGACATCAAGGACCATGAGCGAGGTCCATTACTTGGAAGAGATTCAACAAAAATTATTGATGCCATGACAAAAGCATTTCTAAGGTCCAAAGCCGTACAACTTGCTGTTTATTATTGTCTGCATCAGCGTCTTGAGGCTTCTATCTGTGGTGGAGTACAGGTGAATCTCTTTGCTGTCACTTACTATATTTTACTGGAACTTGTTTAATAAGTTTGCAGTTGTTGGATTTTTGTGGATAGGTACCATATGAAGCACAATAACTTGGATCTTTTATTTTCTCTGCTCTCTCGCTTTCAATTGTATTTATAGATCTACCAATGTCCATTTCTCAGCTAGCATTTACCATCTCTAGGCTAATAATTTCACCGCCAAAATGTTCTGGAACAATTATTAACTGACATTTGATTTAAGGTTCTGTGCTATTATAATTATATCTTTGAGCCAATGGCCAATAGATCAATTTGGTGGTTCTGGTCTTGCATAGTTGGTTGCTTAAGAGGATGCAGTAAAGTGATACTTCTCTCTCATTCATTTCTTCTAGACATGACGTCTAATAATGTAACGTAAAAGGGAAGAATAATGCATGTCAGCTCAAAGCAGCAGGACAAGGTCAGTTGAGTTTGAAGCAAAAATCGAGAAGTGAAGTGTGTGCTTCTTTGAAGTGAAGCACACAATTCATGACACTAAAGTACCAACATCTATTAATTTAGTACTATAGTATCAAACTGCAATTAAAATGACCGATATCAGTATCCAATATATTATAATGCTGATATAATCCAATTCTTCAAAGTTTGAGATTCAAAGAACAGACAGAGTCTCGTTAGGTTCATTTTGTGCATCATAGTTGGAAGTGCACACTTCTATAAAGCAACACCTCCTTGCTTCACCTCACTGTTTTGGTTTAAACGACGAAGCAATGGCTTTTTTTAACACTGGCGCATACTCTTTAAAGAAACATCTAATTGGCTTATTAATCTCATCATGAAAATTTATTTGTTTTCTGTTTTTCACATAATAGTGCACCGTGAAAAGTTAGATTTTGTGGACATTGAATAAACTATATAGTAGCTTATACTGTGCCTTATTCTGATCTCTAGTCTAGTCACATGCCAAAATCATTAACTTAAGCTTCTTTTTCAGCTTGTTCTGAGGTGTTGCTTGCATAGTGGAATAGTTGCCACTATCCTGTGTGGTCTACCTAGTTCTCTTCCTGTTACTACAGTTGTGAGTGGAGGAGGAGACGGCACTATTGTCTCAGAGCTTTTCTCTGTACTATCATCAGCTAAGAAATCACGTGGAGGAGAAGCAAACACATTGGTTCTGCACTTAAGCCTTCTTCTTGCCACCATTGCACAATGTCTAAAGTCATCAGGAAGGAATTCTGCCTTGTTCATTCTAACTACATCTTCAAGAAAGCAGCTCATTCGGCTCTCTGACCTTGCACATTATTTCTCTGCTGATGTGCAGTCATTATGCCAACCTCATTCTGCTTCTGCAATGCTAGCTCTAGCATCCATTCTGTCTCTCGAAACTGGCTGCACAGTTGAAACTGCCATTCTTGACATAGCTGTGCCAATGATCCCTAGGACTGCCAAGCTATGTGAATACCTCAGGAATCCTTTTAATGAACAAGATGGAATAAGTATGTTTAGTGGAATTCTTTCACATTGGCATGGCCTAAGAGATGGATCTATTGGGTTATTGGACATACGACTGAAGAAGGAAGGACCATTGGCTGTGCAACACTCCTGTGCAAGTGGTATTCCACAGCTTCTTATTGATTTATTAACAGACAACATTACAGAGGCCTCTTCTGAAGAATCCAATTTTTCAAAAGATCAAATTGGGCTATCACCAATCGGAGTTCCATGGAGCATTTCATTGCTATGCCAATGCCTTACTGGGGGAGTTTCCACTTTTCGCCATATATTGCTTAAGACGGAGCATGTCAAGGTCATATCAGATTTGATATTGGACATGCATCTTAAGCTAATCAAATCTTGGAGTGGACCTGGTGGTGGGGTGGATGGGGTCAGGGATACAATAAATACAATTATAGATCTTTTGGCATTTCCTTTTGTGGCTGTACAGAATGGTCTAGGTTTGCCATCTGCTACTGCTTCAGTGAATAGTGGATTTCTCCTTAATGTTGGTTCACCTGGTGGAAGAGTTTGTCCTGAAGACAAGGACATGGTGAAAGCAATTGAATCACATTTGGGAAAGTATACTCAAATCCTATTGGAGGTTTGGCTTTGCATCTTCCCTTCAAATAATTTTATTTGAAATATTATGTACTTCAAGGATTAGGCTTCTAAGTGTAGTTTACAGTTCGTTGGCCAAATTGTTTAAAGGATATTCATGGAAATGTAAGCATGAAAGATCACAAGTACAAGCCAAGCAAATTGCAAGTTGGCCATTTTGCTATCTAGGAGTCGTTATATGTGTCATCAGTATATGATTCTCCATATAGTTTTTAAGTTTTAAATAAGCAACTCTGTATAACGAGGCACACATTTCGTAGCATCGTTCTACTGCATGGATGGCACATAAGGTCCTCTGTACCTCACCTTTGTCCTCTCTATAGCAATATTAATGAGACAACACATCCTTGTATAACATGGATGGCAAGTGACTTTGGATTGGATAACCCATGATAGATATGCTTTGTGCTTGCAGGTAGGAGTTCCAGGCATCATCCTTCGGTGTTTGGAACACATGGAATCCAAAGATAAAGCCAGACCTGTTGCATTTCTTGCCAAAATGACAGCTCACCGACCTCTTGCTGTTCAACTATTGGGTAAAGGATTGTTGGATCCTAGAAGAATGAAGTCTCTACTGGATGGTTCATGCCCTGGAGAAGTTGTTCTGGATGTTCTTATGATTGTTTCAGATTTAGCTCGCATGGATAAGGTATTCTTAACTGCGCGTACTCTCTTAGTTGATCGATGGTGAACTTTAGTGACTTTTAATTCTTTATTAGTAGTGGAAGTCTAGGAATGGTGTACAGGAATTCTAAAGGTCAAAATGTCATTGGCTATCTTTTCTTCTCTCTAATTTTTACATATTACTACTGCCTGTTTAATTTCTTTTCTGATGTATCCTTGATTATTATTTAAACTTAATTGATACCTCTTATACTATTCGTGAAGTTTTCTTGGCAATGTGGAAAATAAGAAAGTTTGATCTTTAAAGTTGGGTTTGTATGGTCATAATTAACTAAATTTGTCAAACGTAAGTTTGAAGTTGGGTATTCCTTTTAAGTGATTTTAACTGTTAGGGCTTGTTTAATTTTTATGTTTAAATCTGTTATCTATATTGAACATGATATCATAGCCCAGTCAAGAATTTTACTCTTAAACCTTGCTCATGGGAAGCAGGTCATATGTTTGTTTTGGTATTAAGGGAGTACCTTGTAAATAGTGTGAAATATTAAAGCATAAGTTCTATGTTGTGGACTCATTTATTGATACTTATTTGACGCTGATGTGTAACCATTGAAGAGCTTGATTGTACCATAAGTTTCCTAACTATGCTGATGCTGGTTATAACTGTACATATGCATCCAGGCCTTCTATGAATACATTGATGGAGCAGCTATTTTGGAGTTTCTGAAGGGCTTCCTAACCGATAAAGATCCTAATGTGCGTGCCAAAACATGCAGTGCTATAGGAAATATGTGTCGTCACAGCTCCTATTTCTATGCATCGCTGGTAATCTTCCTGAATAACCTTGGTTTCATCTAAATCTAGTTTAAACCAAAATGATCTTTCTTTTGTAGTTTTTTATATTACTTTCTATTGAGGTTTTCCAGTTCTAGAATTTGTCCCTCTTCAATATAATTCTTTGTCTTCAAACTCTCAATTGGTTTATTTTTTCTGATCTTGTAGGCAAAACGTGGTATCATTAGTCTTCTCATTGACAAATGTGGTGATTCTGACAAAAGAACGCGGAAGTTTGCTTGCTTTGCTGTAAACCTTTTATTTGCTTTCAAGCTGTTTGATAGAATCAAATTGTCTTCTTAATCTCAATCAAACAATTGTTATAAATGGTTAGCTGAGGATGATTTTTCTCCATTTGCAGATCGGCAATGCTGCCTATCATAATGAGCTGTTGTATGATGAGCTCAGGAGATCCATTCCTCAGCTCTCATATCTGCTGCTTTCTGCGGAGGAAGACAAAACTAAGGCCAATGCTGCTGGGGCACTGAGTAACCTTGTCCGCAACTCCAACAAGCTTTGTGAAGATATTGTCTCTAAAGGAGCCATGCAGGTTTTTCATGCTTCTATCATGTTTTACCTTTCATCATTCCTTATTTGAATAGCAAACCAGACCTACCAATTCTTTTTATTTGCGAAGATGCTGTTTCCAAACCAATGTTTCCAGAGTCATCACTTTATACTAGTTTCGAGTGCCTGTATGGAAATGTCTTATGCCTTAACTGCGAGTTGTTTGAGTTATATCCTAATATAGTGCTGAATTTGTTCAGTAAACTCCCCTTACCGAAATTGATGGTGCTTTTTTTTCCCCAGGCGTTACTGAAACTGGTGACAGAATGTTCCGTTGTAGCTCTGAGCCCCAGTAGAAAAGATACAATAAATGAGTCACCTTTGAAGATAGCACTATTTTCCCTGGCGAAGATGTGTGCTCATCCACCTTGCAGACAATTCCTCCGCACATCCGAGCTATTTCCAGTAGTTAGGCAGCTTCAGCAGTCACCAGAATCAACAATAGCTAATTATGCCTCTGTAATCGTCAAGAAAGTTGCAGAAAATTAACTATTGATTTGCTCAAAATCTGCCAGCCACTGAAGTGAAGCACATTACTCATGAGCCGCTATGAAAAGGTTGATACCCACCCTCAGTCAGCTTACCATGCATTGCTCTTATTCAGTTGAAGCAACGTAAGGTCATAAATGGCTTGAGGTTGCAAGTATATATATGTAACTACTAGCTTTAAAAACTTGTCCAATGTGCCTCAAAGTATGTAAACACCCTTACAAGCTAGTAAATATTTTTTTGGCAGTTGCTCCATTCTGTCTTTCACAGTGATGTCTTCTTATGCGGTGTTATAATTCTGTCATCCACTTTTAACATGGATGCAAAGCTCTGCCTATCCTTTCTTTTGTTTACACTGGACTAAAGCTCATCCCTTTGTAGTAACTCGCATGAGAGACCAAAGAAAGCTTATTCCGTTGGGTTAAAGATACTCCATTCAACGGCTCCTCAATGCTTCAAGTTGATTGATGATGCAGAACTTGAAAAACAATATCATGTGTAAATTTGCGACTAATTGTCCAAAACTTTATCTCGGAAAAGAGTTCTTCAATTTGTGTCATTTAGGATAATGGTTTCACAATATATACGTGATAAATGCTCTCAAAATAACTTGGTAAAACTTTGCCTCCTTTTTATGATTTCATAGAACTTCATCATTTAGTGGAGAACCTAGAGTTAAATAACTTAAAACAATAGTAAACATATAGAACTTAGAACAGAAGGGCTTTGCCCCAAGCTATAAATACTGAACTGAGAATAGTAGGGTTTTACCCCGAGGGGAGCCCTTCCAGAAATTCTCAACGGCCAAGGCAGAAGCCAGGCCGAAGAGGGGGTTTGGAAATAGTTTTCAACCAGCAATAGACGCGCCTCGGTTAGTACCTCACTAGCTGCGTCATTGCCCCAAGCGCAAAGATAATTTCCATTGTCTATTGCCTTCGCATTTTATGGTCCTCGCTTAGATGCGCTTTCTCACCAACTTGCCGATGTGGGACTCTCTGACCAAACTTGACATTGACTAGTATAATCTTAGTTGAAAATGGACTTACCGTGATTGTTTAATTTCAAAGAAAGCACCATGTTTTACCATATATACACGAGTTTCATTTACTTTGAGGAGTTATAATCTCAAATCTCAATTAGGTGCCACTGATTTGAAAGTAACTTGTAACTAGTAAGTGCTTAAAAGCTTATTTTGCTGATGTATTTATGTGTTTGGTTACAAGTATTGAAATTGATAATAAACGCAGTTCGTAAAAGGGTTGATAATTTTTTTTTATTAAAATCACCATATGTATGTCCTTAAATTTATTTTCAAAAATTATAAATTTAAAAAGTACCTATAAAATGAGAAGAACCAATGACAGATATGGAATGAAGAACGATTTAATAGTTCTAAATTGATATTTTGAGAATAGAGAAAATATTAGCGATAAAATGGTAAAATACTTAGTAATAACAAATAATGTTAGTTATTATCGGTTGTTTCTTGTACTTCAGTTATTGTATTATTTTGTAGTAGTTAATGTTTTTCTTTTCAAAATATTTTGTCATAGTATTTTATCGTGGTTTCTTCACTTTCAATATTTTTTTCCGAACTGCTTTGATATGCTTTTTCTTGAGCAAAGGATCTATTGCAAATAATTTCTCTATTTCTCAAGGTGAGGATAAGATCTGTGTATATACTATTCTCTTCAAACCAACTTGTGGGATTACAATGTGTATATTGTTGTTGTAACAAATAATGTTTTGTAAGCTAAAAATTACAAAATTCGGAGTGACAAACTTATGATTGTCCGCTCATTTTGTCCTTATCGAGTAGATAAATTTAAAAAGTACTTATAAACTTATTCAAACACCCCTTTAGGGATCGTTTGATTCACAGACTAAATTATCCCGGAATTATTCCTGAGATTATAATTTTTGGACTAATTTATCCCTCCTGTAAGGTGAGATAAATTTATATCGTCAATCAAATGCAATATAAATTTAACCTAAAATTTTGATGCAAATGCCACGTGTTTCACTTCGCAAGTAGGAGTCGGATCCTTAACCAAGAAGCAACCTCCTCCCAGGCCTCTATGTTCAAACTGGACTGGGCCCAGTTGACAAAGTGGGCCTAACGGTACTGCAGAAACAACTCGTTGGGTTTACTTCTCCGAATTGTTAATCAGTGAGTCAAATACCCAGTAACTTGAAAGATTTAACTTATGGTGACAAAAAAGTCACGTAATTAGAAATGGTAACAAGTTTGACCAGCCAAGGTCAAACTTGTCTTAAAAATATGATTAACTAAAATTGGGACTGAATTAAAAATTTTAAAACTTATAATCTTTTATAAAATACACAAAGTCAATACACATTATACAAAAACTTCTTCCAACCCATACACATTATACAAAAATTCATTTTATTTAAAAAAAAACAGTTCCCCCATCGTCTCTGTCTCTCCTCTCCGTTGCTGCTGCAAAAAATCGGCGACCACCATTGTTGTTGCTCGTTCTTCTCTCTCCATTGATGCTGCTGCTCATTTCTCTCTCTCTCTTCATTGCTGTTGCTTCTCTATTCATTCTCAGGTAAACTTTTTTTTTCACTTGGTTCAAAAGTTAGAATTTTGAAATCAGAGTGTGAAAATGATGATTTTGGTTAGAGAAGATGAAGAATAGCATGAGTTTTTCTTGAATGTTGTTCGTTTTGTTGTAGTTTCATGTATTTGTTGCACTTATTGGGATTTGTGAGTTTGTAAACAGTGGTTGTGGTTGTGAAATTATGGTTTTTGGTGTTATTTTTGTTCTTCTCCTTGTTATTTCGGAAAAAAAACTTGCAATTTTGTTGATGTTTTTCAACAACTGAGGTTACCTGTTGCAGCAAATTTAGCACTTGTTTGACAGTTGCCAACATCTGCTGAGATTGTATGATTTGATGTATTTTATTTAAGTTGTGAGTGAGATTTGTGATGGTTGTGTGTTTGTAGTGAAATATAGATGTTTTGTAGTTAAATTTAGATGTTTTTGCTGTTGTTGTTGTTGTCATGCTATGGTTTAGGAAAAGTTTTGATTTTATCCAACAACTGTTGGATAAAATCAAAAGAATTGTTGAGGTTTTTGCAGCATCTGAAGCAGTTGTTGTAGCATATTAACAAGCTGTTGTAAAAATCAAAACAGTTGCTAAGTTGTTGCTACTGTTTTTCTACTTCCAACAGATTAAGATTCTGCTGCAAGAAGTAATCAGTTGTTGCAACATATTATTAATTTGTTGCAACAACTGATTACTTGTTGCAACATATTATTAATCTGTTGCAACAACTGATTACTTGTTGCAACATATTCATTTTCCCTTTTTACTTTGAATGTTGCACTAATCAATTAAAATTATTTTTCTATCTCCTGTGTGTAGATAAAATGACTTCAGTTAAAAGAAAATGAGAGAAACCAACTGAGGGAGAAAGTAGTAAAAGAGCTAAGGTGCAAACACAATTAGATAAACTTGTGACTACTATTTGTCAATTAACAGACGAGGAAAGAGTTAGTGAAACTGGGGCTTCAGAAAGAGATGAAACCCACGACACCTCTGTTGGGTATGAAGAAGAACGTGATAAAAATGAACAAAGTGAAGAAACTAGAGAAGAAAGTGAAAAAGATGATGAAAAATCTGCTGAAGGAGATGAAAAAAATGAAGAAAATGCTGAAGGAACTGAAGGAGGTGAAGAAGATGCAGAAACTGAAAATGGTAATGAAGAAGAAGAAGAATCAACAGATCAAACCTTGGTCGAGTTAAGAAGAAAAAGGAAACATAATGTGGATGTCAATCTTGTTGAGTCTTCTAGTATTGCCATAGATTCCAATAGACCTTCAATTGAGGAGGTCGTCAAGAGTTTCAGCATTGAAAAGTACGGCGTGACGATGCCGCTGAATGAAAATAAGGATTTGTTCGGTGATTTTGTGGTTAGATCAACCATGTGAAAGGGCTTTGACACCTTTAGAGGCATTCTCCGGCAGCAGGGGTTGGAGAATTTCTTTAGGGCTAGCTGCTTTGGGTTCTATTTAGATATACCTGAAGATACCAGTGCCTGATTTCAAATGACAATGGTTTCTGAGCTTTTGAAGCGTAAGATTATTTGTAATAGAAAGGATGAGATTTGATCAATTACTGTGGCATGCCGGTTTGCTTTGACATGAAGGAGTTTTCCATAGTTACCGGATTGAGATGTTATCCTTGTGAGCCTCTTCCTACTGTTGTATTAACCAAGTCAGCCCGGATGCCCAAGGCATCCAAGAAAGAAAAGGGTTCCAAAGCTAAGAATGATGTCTCTTTGGTAAACTTAGTGTGAAAAAGCTACATTCAAAAGAAATTGTTGGAAGACTTGGAGTCCAAAACTTTATCAAAAAAGCACAAGGAGGCACTGTGCTTAGTTTGGTTTGTCTTGATGTTCTGCAGGCGAACGTAAACAACAACATACCGCTTGGATTGATTAAACTTGATGAGGACTATGATGCCTTCAACAACTATGTCTGGGGTTTTCAAAGCTTTAGCTTGACTGTTGAATATTTGATGAAGGATTTGAAGCCAACGGGAAAGACACAAAACCTATATGGCTTCCCTTGGGCTTTTATGGTAAATTTTCTTTAATGTTTTACCTCTTTTTTTTATTTCAATCACTATTTTGATTTTTGATGACATCTTTTTTTCTAGGCTTGGGCATTTGAAGTCATTCCTCACCTCAAACATCAAGTCAAGGAATACTCCAAAGAAGTTACCTATTCAAGAATTCTTAGATGACTCACTGCCAGGAACAACACAAAATTGAGTGTTGACCTTTTCAACCCCCCTAAGGAAGCTTTAAGCATTAGAACACAACATATGACTAGGTGTTGCAACATCTTTTATAATATGTTGCAACAACACATGCAACTAGTTTTTTTTACAAAAGATGAGTAACCTGCTGCAACAAGTTACCCATCTGTTGAAAAATGTCCAACAGATGATAAACCTGTTGTAACAAGTTGATAATTTGTTGGACAATTTCCAACAAGTACCACAACTGTTGCAACATATCACTTTATTTGCTAATTTGATAATTTCTGAATCTGTTACAGTAAGTTTTTACAAAAAGTATAATAATCTGTTGTAATAAATTACTACTCTGTTGTACAATATTCAACAGATGAGCAACCTGCTGTAACAAATTACCCATATTTTCTAACAGATGAGATACCTGCTGCAACAAGTTACCCATCTATTGGAGATTGCCCAACAGATGATAAACATGCTGTAACAAATTGACAATCTGTTGGACAATTTCCAACAAGTACCACAGATGTTGCAACATATCAATTTATTTACTAATTTGATAACTTCTGAATCTGTTACAGTAAGTTTTTACAACAAGTACAATAATTTGTTGCAATAAATTACTAATCTGTTGTATAATATTCAACAGATGAGCAACCTGCTGCAACAAATTACCCATCTGTTGGAACTTTTCCAACAGATGAGATACCTGCTGCAACAAGTTACATATTTGTTGGACATTGCCCAACAGATGTGTAACCTTTTGCAACAACCTGATAACTTGTTTTAAAAAGGTTTTACTTTTTATGATTTAGTACCATTATGATATATCTACTTTTTTGTTGTAGGTTGTGAACCCATGGCTTTTCCCAACAATAAGAGAGTTGGAGATGTCATGCCTTGTCACCTTTGTGCCCATAAAATTTGTGTCTGACAGATTGATTGATGGGTTCAAAGGGGAATTGACTGGAGTAACAACCATCACTAGAGTTGATGATGTTGTAGCTGGTGGTGGTGGTTATGTTGTTGTTGGTGCTGGTGGTGATGTTGTTGTTTATGATGGTGGTGATGATGTTGTTGGTGGTGGTGTTCAGCATGTTGATGTTGGTGTTGGTGATGATGTCCCAGCAAGTATTGCTGGGGAAAAATTAAGATATGATGATGCTAATATTGGTGGATTTACTCCAGTTCCTGGATTGAGTGATTTTTCCGGGTTTGGTGGTAATTTTAGTGGTGGTGGATTGAGTGGTAGAAGATTTATTGATGTTGGTGCCAGTACTTCTAAGGTGCCCTCGTGTTCTTGTGAGTGCACCACTTGCAAAGATAAAATAGATAATTTGATTAGAAATGTGGAGGAATTGGCGTAGGCCCAAGAAGCCACAAACACTTCTATATAGAGGTTGATATCCAAGAGAGGTATCAAACCATCAAAGAATCTTTCCTCACCTTATACGCTTGTTCATGCTCGAAGAAGGGGCAAAGCAATTGCCAAGGCACTTGCATCAGTTAGATCAAGAAGATCTGTTGCTACTCCCAGTAAGTCAATTGAGACTCTTCTTCTTGATGTTGGGCCAAAAGTGCTAAAGAAGGTGGATATTTTCAAGCCTGTACATGCCCAAAGAAAGAAAAAGGTTGAGACTGCAATCAAGTCCAAAAAGAGTGGGAGAACCTTGTACTCAATGCATGAATTTGGAGCAACAGACTTCAAGGCTCTGACAAGCATGAAAGTTTGATGGGAGGATTGGGTAAGTTTCAACAATTGTATATATCTATCTAATTCAGTATTTTGTTGCAACAAGTAGATAATCTGTTGCAACAAGTTAACTAGCTGTTGCAACAAGTAGATAATCTGTTGAACCTGTTGCACCAAGTTACTAAATGTTTTACTACTTTTACTTTAGTGTGTAGATGAAGTCCTGCTTCTAATGCGTATGAGGCAAATCAATTTCCTTGAGTACTATGATTCCACTGACATAATCGTGGACCTCAACTTTTACAACAACATGTCCAAGAGGTACACAGAATTGACAAAAGAGATTACAATTCCAAATGTCATGCTCTGATGGTTAGACTTGCTGAATTCAAGTGGGATGATGATATGCTCGATTATTGTAGGGTGTCGGACCTGCAGGAGAGCTTTCGTGAATTTGGTGCAAAGAGGGTTTTAACAGTGATGAATATTAATGTCACACATTTTGTCACTCTCGAGTTTATAATTGAAGAGGGAGTGGTAAATGTGTATGACTGCAACACTCCTGTCTACGAAGAATCTGATTTTTTTTGTTTCATAGAGCCGGTAATGGAATTGTGGCCCAAGTTATTGCAACAGAGTGGAATGTTCGCACACTTGCCTGCAAAGTTACTCAATGAATCGTGGGAATTCAATAGGCTACAAAATCTCCCCCGCAATGTCACTAGTAGGTCATGTGGTTCGTGGTCAATTGCTTTTATGGAGGCTTTGCTTACCGGCACAACTGTGACAAAACCCGAAAGTCTAATCAGCGACAATCTGTAGGGATGATGCAATGGAGATGGGCATTAGGTGTCATTGAAAAGGTGTTGGAGCCCTAAGATGGGTTGATAAACAATTTATTAATTTTGCATTTTTTGGAGCCAAAATGTGACCTGTTGAACAATTTAAGTATATATTAGGAGTTTTTTTATGACATTATGTAATTTAAGTATATATTAGGTTTGGTTCAATACTTTTCTAAGACATTTTATTAAGTATATATTATGTGTTCATTATTTAAGTTGTGTTCAATACATTATGTTCAATGGTTTCAGTAGTTTTAAACAAGTCACAAAATCTAACAGCTGTTGAAGAAGTTGCAACAACTGAATCATCTGTTGCAACAGATCACAACCTACCCATCTATTGTAACAAGTTTATAATTTATTACAACAAATGGGTTAGTTGTTGCAACAAGTTAATAATATGTTGCAACAAGTGCATTATATGTTTCATCCAACAAGTGATATGACTTGTTCAACAACTATGTTACCTGCTGCAACAGATTATGTACTTGTTGCAACATGTTATACAACTGTTGCAACAGATTATGCAATTGTTGTAACAAATTATGTACTTGTTGCAACAAGTTATGCAACTGCTGCAACAAATTATGCAATTGCTGCAGCAGATTATGTAATTGCTGCAACAGATCATGAAATTGCTGCAACAACTATGATATAAGTCACATATGTTTAGTTATTAACAGAGGAAATCAATAATATTTAGTGTTAAACAAAGAGATTCAATGATATTTAGCGATCAATATATTTATCTACTAACGTCCTTAATGGATTAGACGGTAATTTTATTGCTTTGATGGAAAATTCTAAGCGTATACTTTTCAAATCTAGCGATCGTTGATGTAGTTTGATGAGAACTACTTGATTCACCCATATTTAGGTGTAAACAACGAAAACCAACGATATTTATTGTTTACTAAATGTTCCTAATCAATTTGATGGTATTCTGAGTCAGGACATATGATCAACTAAGCGTATACTTTCCAAATCGAGCGATCGTTGGTGTAATTTGATGAGAACTACTTGATTCACTCATATTTAGATGTAAACAACGAAAACCACTGATACTTATTGTTTACTAAATGTTCCTAACCAATTTGATGGTATTCTGAGTCAGGACATATGATCAACTAAGCGTATATTTCCAAAATCGAGCGATCGTTGGTGTAATTTGATGAGAACTACTTGATTCATCCATATTTAGGTGTAAACAACGAAAACCAATGATATTTATTGTTTACTAAATGTGAAGTTATTAGACAGGTTACTCATCCGTTATAACAGATAATACACTTGTTGCAACATATTATTAACTTGTTGCAACAAGTATGTGATCTATTGCAACAGATGGTTCAGTTATTGCAACTTCTTCAACAACTGTTAGATTTATCGCAACAACTAACCCATATGTTGCAACAACTGAACCATCTATTGCAACAAATTTACATCTTGTTGCAACAACTGACTCATCTGTTACAACAGATCACAAACTTATTGCAACAGATTATCAACTTGTTGCAACTTCTAAAACAACAGTTAGATTTATCGCAATAACTAACTCATATGTTGCAACAACTGAATCATCTGTTGCAACAAATTTACATCTTGTTGCAACAACTGACTCATCTGTTGGAAAATCAAGTTAAGTTAGTTGCTGCAACAAGTTCGATTACTGGTTGGCAAAATCCAACAAGTTACACAGCTGTTGTAACTGAATTTTTACTTGGTGAAAACTGTTCAGAAATTGCAAAACCACAGAACATACATTGGTGATTTGAGCAAGATCAACATATCATTTAAACCAATTTTACTAACAGAAACAACATAAAAATTTCATAAAATCCAATTTCACAAACACAAACAATAGTAATTATTATTACAAGACATTGTAAATTTAACAACTAGGGAATAATTCGGTTTGGACATGTAGTTTTTTTATGGTCACCTGTTTTGCATATGGAGCATTTGTTTTTCCTCGTTGCAAGTGATTCCCCGATTCCACGTCTCCTCTTTGTCCGTCTTCTTCCCGGTTTGCTCGGATCAACATGTGGATGAGATATTTCTCTCTCTAAAATCTCCATAGGAACTTCCCAAGATTCTTCAGAAGGCACGCGATTCATTTTCTCATCGTATGCAATTATGTAATTCTCCACCCTGTAATATGGAGATGAGTAGTCATAAATTCGCCTTCCAAAGTCTTCACCATATTGGACTCGAAGCGCTGCCATAACATGTGGGCAATGCATTTTGTCCAAGTTAAAAACTCTACAATCTGAATCTTCTTTGCGGATCATTATTGCAGTGACCGATGACGCTGAACTTGTAGTTGACAATTTGATGGGCCAATAACTTATTACCCAAGTTGACAAATTTTGATATTTTTTTTCCATTAATGGAACAAAGATGGTTGGTGAGTCGATGATCTCCATACGCCTCTCATGAAATTTCTCAGTAAACCTTCTGTTTATGGAATCAAATAGAGCAGTAATGGGAAATTCTCTTTCAACATTGAACATTGAGTTCACTGACTCAGCAGCGTTTGTCGTCATAAAATCATACTTAACAAAACAAACATATTAGTGTTGGAACATGTGGCTGAGACTCAGTTGTGTCAAAAATCACAAGTACAATATCTGTCACAACAAGTTACCTATTAGTTGCAGCAGATATGTTACTTGTTGGAAACAAAAATGTGAAAATATCTATTTCCGGGGCAGAATGCCCTGCTCCATCTGTGAAATTCAGCACGTTCAAGATGTTCGGCGGCCCCAGAAACCAAATCTCTGATTTGATTGAAATAGTCATTGAAGACATCAATATTGTACGCTTTTGTTGCTTTATAAAATTGAGATACGACCGCCCCATTGTGAAAGATGGTTCTCATATTTTCACCTAGGTGCCTCATGCAAAAACCATAATGACATGTAGGGAAGACAATTGAAATCGACTTTTTGATACTTGGATGTCTATCAGAAATTATGCACAACTCAGGGGTATCCTCTATATAGCTTCTCATTTGTTCAAAAAAATATTTGTTCAAAGTATCACACTCATGTCATTCTACAAAATGTCCTGGAAAAATATGATTCTCGCGTCTTGTGCAGCTCACGACAACACTCTTTCGTACTTGCTCCTCAAGAATGTCCCATCGACAGCTATGACTTTTTTCATTTGCGCAAAACCAAGCATCCAAGCCTTATAGGCTACAAAAAAGTACTTGAACTTCCCATTTTCATCAACCTTCAATGTCGTCTTACTTCCTGGATTTGCATAACGAAGCATATAACGGTACGCATCAAGCACCACCTACCCATGCTCATGTGTCCCCCTTGTCAAAGCCTTTGCAATCTCCATGCCCTTCCAGACCTTCCAATAACTTACCTTACAACCCAAATCTGTACGGATTGATTGACTCATATCTTTTGTAGATGGGCCTTTACCGTAAGAAAACTTATCTTTGAAGTATTCACGATGACTTTCGCGATGGCGTGTGGATTATGACTCGTAATGTGCTCGAACCACGTGTGTGATGCTTTATGTAGTTCTAATACAAAATCGCCGAACTTAAAAGCTTCACAACCTCACCACCACTTGCCGGATGTACACATCCGCAATACTGTAATCTGGCGAATTAATCACCTTCTTGATTCTAAAATCTTTCTTCAAGCAAACAAGTTTCAACCAAGTGGCTAGTTCTTTCTTGTTCTTGAATGACATTCCTTTATAAAAACTTGTTTCATCATCTTGAACATGGCTAGACTGTTTTGATTGTGTAGTGCCCAATGTATTGCTCGCAACTTCGGGTATATGAATCGGGTCAGCCCCACTTCCATTATCTGGGATATCCACATCCACCCCATCTAATTCATCATTTAACACATCTTGTTGGTCTTGAGATAAATTGTGGTTCTCTACCGGGCTTCCAACAACATATATCTTTAAAATGAGCCTAGTTCTATCATTCAAATAAGCACGCAAACGAACCTGATCAGTTATCTTAAATGGCAAGACCCTATGATTTTCAAAAAAGTTGTGCATGTAAGTGATGTCTAGATCTATTGGTTCACAAGTTAATTCGCAATAGGTGATGATTGGGTTCACAAAATCATCGAACATAACATCTCTTTGGACAGTCATCGCTATCATCTCTAACGTGTCACTACCCTTCCATCGCCAAATATATCGATTGTTCTTCTCGATCCATTTACCATAACAATCAACCCCTATTGTTATTGAGTCTCCATTAGTGGTGTTCGAGGTACATGAATATATTTTATTTAACAAAAAATTGGTCATGAGAGTACATATCAATCTATAACAAAATGAAACAGCTGCAGCAGTTGTTCCAACAGATTATTGACTTGTTGGAACAAGTGGACTACTTGTTGCAACAGATAATAAAATTGTTACAACAAGTCACTAATCTGTTGGAGTCAGCTTCATTTTTTTTTGGGTAATATTTCAGACTGTTGAAGATGTCTAACAGATTATCGAGTTGCTACAACAAATGTATTACTTGTTGCAAGAAGTAGTACACTTGTTGCAGCAAGTCAATAATCTGTTGAGCGCCTTCCGATTTTGGGTTACATTTGGACAAAAGCGTTCGACTCCAACAGATAGTTGAGTTGTTGCAACAAGTGGAACACCTGTTGCAACAACTATACAACTTGTTGCAGCAACTCAATAATCTGTTAGAAGCAGCTTTAGTTTTTTGGGTTACGTTTCAGACAAAAATTGAAGCCGACTCCAACAGATAGTTGAGTTGTTACAACAATTGGAACACATGTTGCTACAACTATACAACTTGTTGCAGCAAGTCAATAACTGTTTAAGCGGCGATTTTTGGGTTCTGTTTGACAAAAATCGGCCGACTCAACAGATCGTTGAGTTGTTGCAATGTGAAATCATTCGCCGCAACTCACTTAGTTGTTGCAGGTTATTTATTTAACAATTACAACAACTTCATAATCTGTTGTAGAAGTTGCAACAACCACATTATATGTTGCAACAACTACAACAGCTACTGTAAGTTGTTGAAAAATCAGTAGATTTATATCCAGGTGAAAAATTAAAATAAAACAGCATTGTTGTACTTACCAAATGAGCGGAAAACACTTATGAAGTAATTGCCAGTGCTACACCAACAAAATCCAGTAAAAAAATTGCAAAATCGGGTGGTCACATTTTTTTCTTTCTTGAGCAACAATGGCGGACGAAGAAGAAGAATAAAACAGAACAATGGAATGAGTTATGAAGTAATTTCCAGTGCTACACGAATGAAATTCAGTAAAAAAGTTGCAAAATCAGGTGGTCTTGTTTTTTTTCTTTCTTGAGCAAAATCCAATCAAGACGAAGAAGAAACGAACATCAGAATAAGAAGAAGAAACAAAAAGAAGCAGTAAGAAGAAGAAGAAACGAAGCAAAAAAGAAGAACAAAAAATGGTGAAAACGGCGCAGGCAAACAAAAAATTTGTCGCATTTTTTTTTACTCTGTATGGTTTATATGAGTTGGGTCAAAGTGTTAAAAATAAAACTTGGGGGCAAAGTGTAAAAAATAAAGCTTGAGGTCAAAGTGTTAAAAATAAAACTTGGATGTAAATTGTAAAAAATAAAGTTTGAGGTCAAAGTGTTAAGAATATAACTTTAGTGTGAGTCAAAATTCTCTAATCACTAATCCAAAGTTTATCACCCCTACTCAATTAAAAAAATTAAAGTTACCCAACTCAATTTGAAAAAACTATTTCACCTATAATTAAATGCCCCGTTAACCCATTCACTTAGACTTGACTCAACCCTCTTCCCTTCATCTAATAATCACAACCCCTAAATTACAAATTCGACCGATTAATTCTTCCGATTCTCCAATTCCTCGTTTCATCAATTTTTTCATAAGCTCATAAATATGAATTTCCCCCAATTTTGAATGGAAACCCTAACCCTAGATTTCAATCTATCTGTTAGATCTTTATCTTTTACCCTTCTTCAATTCCAGCTATCTCTTTTCTTTTCCGGTGGGTGACCGATCAAAGCCCCTTATAATTTTCGACTGATCGTTGGGTAGATGAGTTGGTGGCCCTAATTATTTATGATTTTCATTAATTTGAGACGTATTAATGTTATATTGATTTAGAATTTATAGTATAGAATTGGGTTTTGTTTAAAAATATGAAAGAAGGGAAAAATAATAGTTTTAGCAGTATATAGATTGTAAAGATACTTATTTTAAGGAATGGGAAGCTCAGAAACTGAAGGAGGGGTTTTGGAATGTGATACTGGAAGTATTGTTTGGGTTCGAAGGAGAAACGGGTCGTGGTGGCCCGGTAAAATATTGGGACCTAATGAGCTTTCAGCTTCTCATCTGATGTCGCCGCGATCTGGAACTCCAGTCAAGCTTCTTGGCAGGGAAGATGCTAGTGTGTAAGTCTCTTTTTTGCTGGCAATTATTTTATTCTGAAAGACTTAATTTTGTTGAAAAGTATGGCAACAGTGTTTACTAAACCTAACTACTTGCATGTTGTGTTGTTGAAATTGTGAAAGACTTGTAATAGAAATGACTTTAGTATTAGGATGGTTTTTATGACAAACGTGGAGTCTTTATTGCGGAGAAATATAAGTTTTACTCTAAAATTTGGACTTAATGCAGTTATAACTATGTTGGATAATTGATGATTAGAGGTTCTTACTTCATCAAGATAGATTGAGTAAATTCTGCCCCAGGTCATTGGTCCAATGACAAAGGTAGTACACCGTGGCATGTGTGGTAGGAGCACATCACGATTTGAATATTGTTGTGAGCTACATGTCTGGTATTTTAGTGAGAAAGGGTAGAGGCAAGATCATTATTCACCAAGTTTCAAAGCTCAAAAAACAATACGTTTCTCAATTTACCAGTAACACACTTATACTTTGCAGGGCTATGGCCCCCTTGAATTATTTTAAATAGGAATATTGACACCCTTACGTGATGATGTGCCACATCATGTGTGTTCACTTTCTTGCAGGCATGTGTGACGCAAAAAAAGTCAAATTTAACTAATGTGTACAAGTGTCATTTCTTAATTGGATACTATACAATTAATTATTTTTAATTAACTAATTACCCTCTCTCTCTCTGTAACTCATTTCCTCTTTAATTTACACCTCTGCAACTCAGCCATGACTTGCACATTCCGCCGTCATCCACTCCATCCATTTCTCCCTTCTCATTGTTCCATTTTTAAATCAAAATATTCTTTTCTCATTTTCAGCACCTCAAAAATCTTCCCCCAAAAACACGCAACACAAGCAGAAGAAATAAGAAGAAAACCATTCAATGTACACAAATTTATGATTCAAATGAGGTATTTAAAAAATAATGGGTTATCTCCCTTCATCCAACCATGACAACCGAGGAAGAAGACGACGGATGGGCTCGCTATTTAGTTGGATATTGTTTAAGATATCGATTTGTGTTTATTTTTTTCTTTTCCCTGTTGTATAGAAAAAAATGGGGCTTTGGTGGTTTGACCGTGTCTTTCAGTGCGTTGAAGGAGATGGGTAAAAGAAGATTGAATAGGGAAATAAAGAAAGAAAAAAAGAAGGATAAGTAATTATTAAAAAGTAGGCGTGTGTTTACACTATGCAATAAAGATCTGGGTGTGACATTTTAAGGGTGCCAATAACAAGCTACACACAGTTTAACAAGCTATCAGTAACAAGCTACACACTGGATGGATGGATTCGAATGCCAAATTTATTTATAATAATTGTTGAAGAAATTCCTTTTGCTTTGTGCAGACTGAAAGTAAATGTTATGCATAGATTTTGGTCGGGCAATGGCCTATGTTCATCTTCTGCTTAGATAACAAATGGATTGCATATTTCCACAGTTTATATTCATAATAGGCCTTTTTCTCATAATCCATGGTCGAGACTGAAGCATGCAAAGTTTTTCGATTGAGCCTAGCTTGAGTATTTAGAGTTGGGGAGAAGGTTATTATAATGAAACTGTGGGGCAAAGTCTGTACCTTGCTTGAAGTTTGGGAAATAGGAGTGGGCTTTACTACTGATAAAAAAAGTGAGGAATGGACTTCGCCTCAAACCTCTCAACTAAGCTTTGGTGATGATAGGTGGGAACAAAACATAAGTTGTTACAGGGTTTTAACTTCTGGATTAAATTTAATTTGTTCAATGCAGATTATTTTTTATATTGGAATACCCCTCAATTTATTTTTATGTGCAAGAATTTCTTACCCATGTAATAGGCCAGACATTTGGATTTAATCTCCTTTCTTTACTTGTTCCCTCTAAAGAAGAGTCTGCCTTTTGCATGAGTTACTGGTAAAGTTTTTTTATTGATGGAGAGGTTGTTTGCTTATCCTGGAAAGTGGGTTCATTGTGGTCCTTACCCCCTTTTTAATGAGTGATACCTTTGAAAGTAGCAAGTGTGATCATCAGAGGTAAAAGAACTATGCAATTTCACATGTCCAACAATAACAAACCCAGTGTAATCCCACAGGTGGGGAGGTGGGGTCTGGAGAAGGTAGAGTGTACGCAGACCTCACTCCTACTTCATGAAGGTAGAGAGGATGTTTTCGGTAGACCCTCGGCTCAAGAAAAATCATGTCCAAGCTAAAAAAAAGCAAGAATGAAGAAGCCAAAGATACCTACCCCCTTCGGTCCAAAATAATTGAGGTGTTAGCCTCTAAAAGTTGGTCCAAATAATTGGTGTTTCACAAAACCAAGAAAGTATTTAGTTCTCTTTTCGAAATTTGCCGTTGAGACATTCCCATAATAATTATGTCAATCTAAAAAGATAAGAAAATCATAATTAAGGGTATATACGGCAAAACACCTCTTAATTTTTAGGAGTTACTGAATTCCTTAATCCATATGCCCAAAGCTTAAAACCTCAATTATTTTGGACCGGAGGGAGTAATAATTTGATATTCTAATTGCTCCGTTCATTCTTAATTTCTGAAAATGCTTTTGGTAATTGGTCAAATACTGCATTTACATTCCCAATGCCTTCTATCTTTATTATTTTTTGGATAAAAGTTTCAAACAACTTATACTCTTAGTATGGTCTTGTCATGGTATTTCTCCGTCTTACCAGGGATTGGTATAACTTGGAGAAGTCAAAGCGTGTCAAAGCATTCCGTTGTGGTGAATTTGATGATTGTATTAAACGGGCTGAAGCTTCCCAAGGTATGCCTCCAAAGAAAAGAGAGAAATATGCGCGTCGAGAAGATGCAATACTTCATGCTCTTGAACTTGAGAGGCTATTGTTAGACAAAAAATACGGAGCAGGTTTTTCATCTACTGGTAAGAACAATAAATCTACTGCTGATGTTGGAAGAGAGCCTGTGACATCATCAGAATACCTGGAAAATGGGAATGGGAGATATATAGGACCTAAGTCCCATCAAGTTTCTACTAGATCTGGTGTCTCCCTTGAGGACAAGAGCGCATTAAATATTTTATCCGCAGAGGTACCCAAAGATCGAAATCGACTTAGTGAGGACATTGATAATTCTGGGGTACTCCCGAGAATGAGAGGTTTACAGGATATTGGTCTTAGTACTGCTCCTTCAGAACATAATTATTCTTCATCAATTGCTTTAAATGTTACTGACCAACCTATGCTTGATAGCAGTGTTCATGCTGTTCCCGATCGGAGTAATAATACAGAAGGCCTGGTTAATGTTGAGAAAAGAAGTATGTCGGAGAAAAGAAAACCATCAGAAGATGCATTGGTAGAAGATGTCCTTGTCAAGAGGCGCGATAGGCGCCGCCCTCTTGCTCATGTTTTGCAGAGTTCTGAAAATTTGCCAGTTTCTATTCCTCAGTCGGACTCGGTTTCAGTTTCCACCTCTGATACAGGAAAGGAACTGCCTCAAGTTGAATCGCTTACAAAGAATAGCAGATTTAGGTATCTGGCAGTTGAACCTAGCAACAGTTTGTGTGTTGGCGGGGGTCATCAATCCCAAATTGAATTTCCAACATTGAAGGCCGAAGATAACAATTGTTCTCGTCCTGTTGGCTTGTGTGAACAGAATGGTTTTGGATCAACAGAGTATACTGAAACGGATTCAACTGAGTCAGATTCTCTGGAATCAGATACCGATGATGAATTGGCTACACTCTCAGGTTGTCCATTTTTTCTCTTTACCCTTGACCCTTACATGTGCATCATATACTTGTTTTATTGTTTTCCAGTTGAAGATAAAAAGAAAATACAAGTTAAGTAAAGCAGAATTAAACTATTGAAATGTTTTGACCCAATAGCTCCAATAGTAAAATATTTGAAGTCTTTGAAGATTACTGGATTATCTGAACTATGTCATATTTCTTTTTAATGCCGAGTCACTTTTTTCATGTACTACTCTTTCTTTAGTAAAAAGTGCTGAATTTTTCTTAATGAACATTTCATGTTTGGTGTTCATCCCTTTCTATGCATCAAGTTATAGCTTATACTCCGGAAGTCCAAAAAAATTCTAACTTATACTCTATTTTCTGGTTCTTTCTATTAGTACACATGTTTTTCTATGACTACCTTGTCCATCCTTGTTGGCATATGAGTCAAAGGTTTGTACTAGGAATCCTTAGGGTAGTTTCTCCAACATTCTTAATAACCAGTGAGAATTAACTGTGAAGTTGTCTAAGCATGTCCAAGTTCAATTAAGGACTTCCATGTGCAGTGATAGAAAGATTTCACGTACCTGCTGAAGCGGGTGAAGTTTTTTGTCTCGACTAATTTTATGTGGCTGGAGTTGTGGTGTTATATATTCTGTTCTGTGGTACATTCTTTGGTGGAGTTTATTGAAAAGAGAGTCGGAAGCATCCAATAGAATAATTTAGGTCCCTTTCTTGAAGAATTCTTAGGAAGGGATTGCCAGAATGTATCCTACTTACTCTGGTTCATATTATCAGCTTGATCCTGGTGATTCCCTTGTATTTTGCACCTACGTAGTGGGTTGTTTAAGGTAATTGGTCAAACTTTCTATTAAGAATTAGTACGAAGAGGGTGCTTAGTACAACATATCTAAAAGACAAAAAGACTTGCAAAAAGGGTCTTACACAGAAGAACCTACCTTTTTTTTTTGAGAAAGAGAAGAACCTATTTGAAAGTTCACAGAATGCAATATGATCTTTCAACATACAAGGACTTAGCCTTTTAGGTGAGCACAAGTACACTGTGTCCAATTCTGGTTGACTCTTGTCGCTATGTGGGTAAGAGGGTTGATTCCTTCTTGTATTCAGGTTTTAAACTTGCAGTGATTTACCCTTCTCAATTTCACTTTTTCGGAAATAAATGTTTTATCCTTCTCAAAGAAAATATATGGGTTTAAAATATACGACAGATGATTGAAGTTAATTTGTTGAGCTCCCTTCCATGATACCTGGTCCATATTCTGTCGACTTATTTTAAGAATATGTAACGGTGTCTGCTGTGCGTAACTGTTGCACTTTGCTGCTTGCTCAATATCCTTTTCTTTAACCATAGAATGGTTTAATTGGTAATTTGCTTCATATTCATACTTGGAATTGACGTCTTGGTGAACTCACATTGTTACTAATGCTCGATATACAATGCTAGAAGTTAGGTATGTCGCATACAAGGTGCAGATCTTTTTGGTCAAATTTCTCGTGTAAAATGGATGGTATAATGCATTGGTGTGGTCATGAATTGCAAAAATGCCTTTTTTGACGTGCCTGGTTCCATGTTTTTACTACTCATTACCCTTGTATACATTGCACATCAGTTTATCAAGAAAATATAGCATACATCTATTCTTTCGCGCATATTGCTCCTTGAAATTCAGATGGCACTTAAATAAATGAGATCACCCATCTTGAGGTGGCCTTTTTTATCCCATTAAATAGAGAGGGCAAGTATAATCTGCTTAGGTAGGCTAATGTAGCTTGTTTGATATGCAGATGGTGCTGCATCTATAGAATTAGAGCCCAAATACTTTGGAAGATCTGAAGCACTACCTGAACATGGAAGCATGAGCAGCGAGGAGGTGGATGATTTTACACTCGCAGATGGCACTTCTCATCCTTCTTATCAGGAATCAGTCTCTGCTGGTTTTGGATCTAAATGGAAACTAAAAGGGAAAAGGAATAACCGAAGTCTTAACAAGAGGCTTGTTGATTCTTTTGATGGAGATCTTGCAAGGAGACCCAGTCATATGTCTGCTTTCAAGGAAAAGGGAGGTTATGCTTGTCTTCAGGATGACCTGGTTACAAAATCAAGGATGCAAATGGCTGGATATGGATCTAGAGCTCCAGGTAGAGCTAGCCGAAACATGTTCAGTTGGGGGGATTTGGCTTGGGATGATCAACCTTCAATTAGAGGATATTGGGAGGAGGCTAGTGAGTATTTTGATCCTACGAATAGCTACCGTCAAGTTGGTGGCAGGACCGTGCTGATAGATGTGGACCTGAAAGTCCAGTCAAGCTATCAGAGAGAACACGTGCCTATGATTTCGTTGATGAGTAAGATAAACGGGCAGGCAATTATAGGGCATCCTATCCAAGTTGAAACCCTTGCAAATGGTTCTACTGAAAGCTTCTTCGGGGATATTGATGATAATTGCCCAGAAACATTGGATTATGATACATCACTCCAACCTACATGGAGAACTGCTCGCAGGACTGCCAGTTTTCGTGTTGCACGGCCACATGTACCATCAGCATCAGATAACCCTGAAGGAATCAAGCATGTCCAGGGTTCTGATCATCACATAAATGTTCGAAAAGCTACTGTAGGAGGCTGCATTCAGAAGGCAAACATGACGAGGAAAACCACTTCCCGGCCTCCCGTAGAGAAAACATTTTCAAGAAAGCCGGGGAAAAAGGTTAGTTTATCTTCTAATCAAAAGATAAGGACACTTTCTTCGATAGCCTCACAGCAGAAACAAAGTAGTGATTGCAACAGTTA
This sequence comes from Przewalskia tangutica, assembly GCA_029844215.1. Classification (NCBI taxonomy): domain Eukaryota; kingdom Viridiplantae; phylum Streptophyta; class Magnoliopsida; order Solanales; family Solanaceae; genus Przewalskia; species Przewalskia tangutica. The sequence continues at coordinate 1,834,496 of CM056732.1, forward strand.
TCAAGTGGACGGGGCACTCAAACCAGAGACACTGCCAACTGTTGTAGCTTGTATTCCGGTAAAGTTAATCTTCAGTAGGTTAAATGAGGAGTTAGTGGGCCGTCGGCAGTATTAATTTTGTAGCAAGGGCTAAAGGAAGGCAATACAGACAATAATAATATACAGTAACATGTAAAATTTTACAAGAAATAATCTTATACTCCTACTTGCTAGTACATCCACCTCTTGCTAATCTTTTTGTCCAGGCAAATGCAGTCTCATGTATCCAATAATGTTACGGCAAAGCAGGCAGGCTCTGCATTGGGACTCTGTTTAGGATGTTAACTTAGTTGTATATCAGGTTTCCTTCTGTAATTTCTCTTTAGTTTATAAGGTGTGGCGCTCTGGGTCTGAGAGCTGGGTAGACAGATTTTAGGCGTTTGGTATATATGAGATTATGAATGTAAATTGTAAACAGAAATTATACTATGACTTGGTGCCACAAACTTGGTGGCTTTAACTCTGTAACTTGCCTGCTAAAAAACCACACCTTTCCTCTGCAATATCGGTCAGCGTGCTTTCGCATTGGAATAGTTACTCAAATTCAGCTATGTTGTGTGAAGAATTTGACTCAGTTGAAGGAAACTTTATTCATTACTTTCTTTTTGGTAAGTTTATTTATTACTACTCTGGAGTGCTTATGTACATGTGTGTGTTACCGACAAGGGGATGCATTATGTTTGTATAATTCGCCACTTCTTTGTTTAGGATAATGAACCAGTGGGAAAATCGCTCTCGGATCCCTTGATTTGTCCATTACATGCTTTTTGACGTGACATTGATTTAAAGGGTACCTTTTCTTTTCTTGAGAATAGTATTTGAACGCTAAACATTGTTAAGATTTGGTAAAAGTAGACCACAATTTCTAGCAACTTTTGGCTGATGGAAGTACACACATGAAGATCGGGGAAATTTCAGAAACACACGACTTCACTCACTTACATTATAAAAATATAGCCCAAAATTTACGTTACAAAAATATAACCCAAAAGCACTTTTATACAATATTATACACATATAAAATGATACAAGACAAATACATTAACGATGGCGCAACAACAGCCACCGACTATTATACAAACACCAACGACGACGGAGCAACAACAGCCACCATTGTCGGAGTTTTTTTTCCGGCGAACTCCAATACCACTAACAATGGCGCAGTCGCATCGGACCACCAGCCACACCAGATCTGAGAGAAAAGGAGGAATCGGTGGAGCAGCAGCAATGGATGAGCTCCAGTGTTCACCAGCCACACCATATATGAGATAGAGGAGGAGGAACTGACAAAAACCACCAGCCACACCAGAGAGTGGGTCGCTCACCACTACTAGATCTGAGAGAGCGAGAGAGAAATTTGTCACAGCACCGACGACGATAACTTGGATCTCTTCTCCAAAAATCGCCGGATTGTTTTGAGTGTGTGTGATTTCTCCGGCAGTAGCGGTGGGGGGAGCGGCGTGGAAGATAGAGAGCAAGAGAGAGGAGGTTGGGTTATTTTTTGTAAGATTTAAAAAAGTGAGTCTATTTTGATAGCATTGTTATCCTAATTAACATACAACATAATTAAATCCATGAAGCTAGGCACGAAAATGAAGCCTAATTAATTAACCATCATGTAACAAACATAGGTTCATACTAGCCTGTACAAGTGCAGAACATCAAGGGATAAATAATTGTCTTCATTACAAAATTTTAGAAGTAAAGAAAGGGAAAGAAGAACTTGGGATGTGGACGGATGGATTATGAAGACTTAATAAATCTTAAGCTAAAGTTACTTGTTTTGATATTTCCAGAACTGTAATTCTCCAAAAAACGTTTTCTCTATCCTATGCTAGGTCGACGATGGTTATATTTTTCTTCGTAAAAACTGAAACTAACAGTGCGACGAAGAAAAAGTATATACGTCCAACATACATTACAGGTACGAGAACATTTACAATCGACATTAGAAAGTCTGATGATAGATTTGCCAACTCAAATGTGTGATTAATTATAAAATATAGTCAATCGAAGCAGAGCCGGTTCCAGAATCGAACCTTTGTGACTTCAAATTTCAAAATTGTTAGCATTGAACATGTTGTATATAACACAACATCGGACTATATTTGTATAATTTTAATGGAGTTTTAGATAAATTTATGTGTCATGTCAAAAATGTGGATTCATGTGAACCCGATATCGCAATGCTGCATAAATTAGAGGGACAAAAATTTACTCTACTGATCCTAACACCAAACCAGTAAAATACAATACACACATCTTTAATACCCCAAAAAGAATTAGATATCGAGTTACCCCAAAATGCCCCTACAATATATACAGAGTCCCCTCTCCAATGGATAGGCAATTTAGTCCATTTTTTTACAACGGCTAATTAATGGCACATAGCCGTTGGAGAATGGGTTTTGCACGTATGCAAACCCTAAAATCCTCATAAACTTATATAAATCCATCAATGAACTGAGCACAACCACATCAATCAATCAATCTCTCTCTCTCTAAGCAATTAGCAAGCGATCTAATTCTCTTTATTTGAATTTCTCTGCTTTTATATTGCTTTATATATTTGTGTATTATAATAACTGTTTCATTTGAATTTGCTTTTCTATAGCCTGATTTTTATTTTGCAGGGTTTGTTAATCAAGTTTTCTGATTCTTTTGTTTGCTATATTTGTTATTGTCAATATATATCTATTGTTGTTGTTTTTTGTGGTAAACGTAATGGATGCAGGATCATATTCTGGGTCATCAAATAAGAAACAATCTCGATGCCCTCTCCAGGAACAACTTCTTCAACGTAAAAATTCTCGCGATAATGTATGATTACTCTAACCTCCAATTCATTCTCTCTATTAGTCATTAATTGTTCCAATTAGGGTAACTAGGTGGTACTCTCAAGAATTCATCTTAAAAAGGAATAAAACAACAACATACCCAGTATAATCTCACCAGGTGGGGTCGGGGGAGGATGGGGTGTACGCAGACCTTACCCCTACGTTGTGCCGGGTAGAAAGGTTGTTTCCGATAGACCCCCTGCTCAATGAAGATGAAAAAGTAGTAGTATGAGAGATGCAAAAGTAGTAGTAATAATAAGCATTAATAGCAGCAAGATAATATGATAACGAAGTGAACAATCAGGTAGTACTAGTATGAGAGATGCAAAAGTAGTAGTATGAGAGATGCAAAAGTAGTAGTAATAATAAGCATTAATAGCAGCAAGATAATATGATAACGAAGTGAACAATCAGGTAGTACTAGGGACCTAACAATAAGCAAACGTAATCTTTCCAATAAATTGAATTTTTTGTTACCAATTTTAGCTTGATTTATTTTCTTCTTTAGCTTGATTGTTGGTGCCCTCTGATCTATTTTGTTGTGTCAATTTCTTTGGGGTGGGGGTGTTTGATAGTTAGAAGCTCTTTTTCCCCCTTTTTGTTGAATGAAAATCTTACCAAATGTTTGATTGTTTGTCTTGTTACAGTTGGATAGGTTTATTCCAAATCGATCAGCGATGGATTTCGATTATGCACATTACATGCTGACAGAGGCAAGTAAAGGTAAGGAAAATCCAGCTGTCAATTCTCCCTCCAGAGAGGCATACAGGAAGCAGCTTGCAGAAACTTTCAACATGAATAGGACTCGCATTCTGGCGTTCAAGAACAAACCACCCACTCCTGTTGAGGCAATTCCTAATGAGTTTTCCTCTGTTCAACAGACCAAACCTGCAAAACCCCGTCGATACATTCCTCAGGTAGTTGTTTTATACAAAGAAAACACAATCAGCAGGAAAAGATCACATTTTTTATCCGTTTACTTCTTGTGTGACAAGTTTTTAAAGGTTTTATTTGATTTACATGCAGACCTCTGAGAGGACATTAGATGCTCCAGATATCATGGATGATTACTATTTGAATTTGTTAGACTGGGGCAGCAGCAATGTTCTTTCTGTTGCTCTTGGTGGAACTGTGTATCTATGGGATGCATCTGATGGTGCTACTTCAGAACTAGTCACTATTGATGAAGAAAATGGCCCAGTTACCAGTGTTAAATGGGCTCCTGACGGTCGACATATTGCTGTTGGTCTTAACAATTCTGAAGTTCAGCTTTGGGATACTACAGCAAATCGACTGGTATGTTTCTTTAACTCGTATGCTTCAATTATTGAAACCAAATGTTCATATGCTAATATGTTTTTCATTCTATGGTGCAGTTGAGAACTTTGAAAGGCGGTCACCGATCCCGAGTTGGTGCTCTAGATTGGAACAATCACATTTTGACAACTGGGGGAATGGATGGCCAAATCATAAACAATGATGTGAGAATAAGAAATCCCATTGTTGACACTTACCAAGGACACCATCAAGAAGTGTGTGGTCTAAAATGGTCAGCATCTGGCCAACAATTAGCTAGCGGCGGAAATGACAACCTTCTCCACATATGGGACCGATCAACGGCTTCTTCCAACTCTACAACACAGTGGCTTCACAGGCTAGAAGATCATACGGCTGCTGTTAAAGCTCTTGCTTGGTGCCCTTTCCAGGGTAACTTATTGGCCTCTGGTGGTGGTGGAAGCGACAGGTGTATCAAGTTCTGGAATACCCACACTGGTGCTTGCTTGAACTCGATTGATACAGGATCTCAGGTTTGTTCCCTGCTATGGAACAAGAATGAACGCGAGCTGCTAAGTTCTCATGGTTTCACTCAGAATCAGCTCTCTCTTTGGAGATACCCTTCTATGGTAAAGGTAGCTGAGCTTACTGGCCACACATCCAGAGTACTCTTCATGGCTCAGAGTCCAGATGGTTGCACAGTTGCATCTGCAGCTGGAGATGAAACTCTCAGATTCTGGAATGTATTTGGGACTCCTGAAGTAGCAAAACCTGCACCAAAGGCAAATCCTGAACCATTCGCTCACCTGAACCGTATTCGCTGAATGACAAGGGAAAGTTACATACTGAAGATTTCTGTGTAGTCTTGTTAATACATATACTGGAACAAAAGAATGCTGACTGAAGAAAACAATTGTAAATTAAGTTCTAATTTCTACAGAAAATATTCTTTTTTTCTTTATTTGATAGTCATATTCGTGTTATTTAGGGGGAGAGTCATTTGTTCTATTTAAGCTGCTGCCACAATTTGGACTTGGTCACACCAATTGTGACAAAAGGCTTGTCTAGAAATTATCCCATTGTACAGTTTCCTGATGATGATGTATTTCTCAATACATAAACATGATTTAGTTATTTCTCAATACCTCCAGAGTGGCCTTTGATAATATTTTTGTTCAGTAAGACTCCAAATTATAGCCTTGGGTAATATCTTTGTTTTGTTGAGTAAAAAGAAAAGGGCTTTGTTGCTTTTTTACAACTCTTTTTTCCAAAACACGGTTGTCAATCTTTCATCCAACTTGAAGTTGAATTTTCTAGTTTGGAGAGTTTGTTTTTTTTTTCTTCAAAAAACCGTTTGGTTTATACATTGTAGTCAACTTTTCACTCCAACTTGAAGTTGAGTTCTCAAGTTTGGAAAGTTGGCTCTACCACTTCTTTTTTTCAAAACTGTTTGGTTACATTGTATTTAATTTTTCACTCCAGCTTGAAGTCGAGTTTTAAGTTTAAAAATGATAGAATTGGAAAATTATATTTAGTCATAATTAATTATGTATATTTGGTATATGGTAGTTGTACATTGTATTTAATTTTTCACTCAAACTTGAAGTCGAGTTTTAAGTTTGAAAATGATAGAATTGGAAAATTATATTTAGTCATAATTATGTATATTCGGTATATGATAGTTGTATATTGTAGTTATTTCTTACCGTAATTGTAGCCTAGGATTAGATTTGTATTTTAGTATATTTTTTGGAATGAAATAATCAAGCAAGAATATTTCTCACATGGTATCACCAGTCTAGGGAAAATAACTAAAACCCCAACCCTACTTCCTTGTGACCGTCCCCCCTCTTCTTTTGCCGTTGACCGCCGCCCTTCTCCCCGCCAGCCATGTCTAACTCTAAATTCTCTTTTCATCCGGTCCTCACAGTTTCAAATATTAAATCCCATATTTTCATCACTCTTGAAATGGAAAACATTCATTATGCAACGTGGGAGGAGCTCTTCAAGATTCACTGCCGCTCCCATCAGGTTATTCATTACATAATTCCGCCGAAAACCGACGACGAAAGAGAATTATGGTTAACCCTCGAGAGAAAGTTCTTGAGTGGATTTATGTCAATATTTCTAGCGATTTGCTGCATACAATTATTGAACCTGACCCTACGACGATGGAGGCTTGGGATCTCTTACGTGACATATTCCAAGACATAAAAATTTCTCGTGTCGTTACTCTTGAGCAGAAATTTCACCACCGACATGGCGGATTTTTCCAATGCATCAACATATTGTCAACGACTCAAGGTGTTGTCGGACCAACTCAAGAACATCGGCGCGCCGGTAACTAACAATCATCTTGTCTTACAACTAGTTGTCGGCCTCACCGACGCATATAGTGGAGTGGGTACGCTCATCCGCCAAATCAATCCTCTTCCACTGTTTTACCAAGCCCGCTCTATGCTCATTCTCAAAGAAGCAAACTTTACCAAAAAGTCACCCACCATGTCGAATTTCGCCATGGTTGCCGCTCCATCAGAGGAGACTTCTACACAATTTGAAAATTCATACCGTGGCCAAAAGGGACGAAATCGCGGTAAAAACCGCAGCGGTGGTCGTGGTGGTGGAAAGGGTGGCGACCACCGCGGTGGCGGAGGAGGCGGTAGTGGCGGCGACCAACATCAACCGCCAACCCAGTGACAGTCGAAGGCACCATGGGGTAGTGTGCCGACACCATGGGCACGGCGGTGGCGCGGTCGTCTTTGCCTGCCTATCCGGCCGATGGTGGGCGGGCCCAAGTCACAACCAGCGATCGGCGGTAGCGAGGATTCGGGCGTGCGAACCGCAGACCCACTCGGCCGTGGCGACCCCGACATATATCGAGGCTGCGATGCATACTCATGGGCTTACTTCGCCCGACACAAATTGGTAGATGGACACCGGTGTAACGTCTCATATGATGTCCTCCCAAAGTAATCTCTCGTCCTATTTTAATTTGAGCAATAATCGTGGTATAATTATCGGATATGGTCATTCAATTCCAATTCGACGTTATGATACTAGAAACTTATCTCCCCCGAACCCACCGTTAATTTTAAAAAATGTTCTTCACGCTCCTCAATTAATTAAAAACTTGATTTCAGTTAGAAAATTTACTACTGCTAATTGGGTTTATGTTTAATTTGATCTTTTATTTTTATTTTCCGTGAAGGATTTTCAAACGGGGATGCATCTAATGAGATGTGATAGTCGAGGAGAGCTTTATCCAATCACCACAACCACACATCAAGCCACATTACCATTCTCTTTTGCAGCTTTAGCTCCTTTTTTATGGCATGAACGTTTGGGTCATCCGGGAGCACCTGTTTTTGCTCTCCTTAAACAAAATAAATTTATTGAGTGTACTAGAACTCGTAATTCTCATGTTTGTCGCTCTTGTTCTATTGGAAAACATGTTAAGTTACCTTTTGTTGCCTCTAATTCTCATATTGTTATGCCCTTTGATATTCTTCATAGTGATATTTGGACATCTCCCGTTTTGAGCTCATCGGGCCATATATATTATCTTCTTCTGTTGGATTATTACTCTATTTTTTTGTGAACATTTCCTTTGTCTAAAAAATCACATGTTTTTTCCACATTTCTATCCTTTAGAGCATACATCCGCACTCAATTTGAACGAGACATTAAAAATATTCAGTGTGATAATGATAGAGAATTTGATAATGGGCCATTTTGGGATTTTTGCAAAACTAATGATTTGTCGTTTCATCTCTCGTATCCACGTACATCATCTCAAAATGGAAAATCAGAAAGAAAAATTTGAACCATTAACAACATTGTTAGAACCTTACTTGCCCACTACTATCCTTTTGGTATCATGCGTTACAAATGACAACCTATCTTTTGAACATACTTCCGAGCAAATAAGTAGTCTACCAATCCTCACTCAAACTTTATACCTAAGGGACCATCATATTCTTATTAACGGGTTTTCGGGTGCTTATGATATCCTCTCTTTCCTTCTACTACCATCAATAAACTTCAACCCCGATTTACTCTGTATTTTTTTTTTTGGATATCCGTCGAATCATCGTGGTTACAAATGGTACAACTTATCCTCCAATAAAATCATCGTAAGTCGTCACGTATTTTTTGATGAAACAAATTTTCCTTTTGCCAAATTACATGGTTATGGGCCTCCTACATATGAATTTCTTGACGATAGCATACCCCCATATTTGATCCATAAATTGGCCTCCCAAACAGGGTCAATTTTTCTCGGTGTCTCGACCCAATTACCGAGCCCACTGGTTGTTGGCCCAATTGAGACTCTCGCTGGCAGTCCACTTCCAAGAGGCCCAGTGGCTGGCAATCCACTGGGTCTCGGCCCACCTTCAGGCTTGAGCAGCCCATCGTCTATTGGCCATCGCCCGACATTCCGATCCTGCTTGGCGATCCATCATTCTCGTCGGCCTAATTCCATTACGTCCCAACGTAAATGCGTAGTCAACATGAGATTTTTAAGCCAAACAAAAAATACGGTCTTCACACCCATGTTGCCAAGTCACCATTGCCCCATAATTCCGTGTCTTCCCTTAATGACCCGAATTAGAAAATGGCTATGGATGATGAATTTAATGCTCTTATTAATAATATGATGTGGGATTTGGTGTCCCGTCCCCCTGTTGTTAATGTGATTCGGTCTATGTGAGTTTTCAGCCATAAAGAAAAATATGATTGTACTTTTCAGAGGCACAAATCCTGTATCGTAGGTGATGGGAAGACTCAACATGTTGATGTGAATTGCTGTGAGACTTTCAGTCTGGTGGTCAAACCGGAAACTATCAGAACGGTCCTCAGTTGGGCCCTTTCGATGGCATTGCCACTTCATCAGCTTGATGTCAAAAATGTCTTTCTGGATAGAGACCTCAATGAAACAGTGTACATGTATCAGCCCATGGGGTACAAAGACCCTACTTATCCTAATCATGTGTGCCTGCTGAAGAAATCATTGTATGGGCTCAAACAAGCTCCTAGGGCCTAGCACAAGAAGTTTGCAGATTATGTTTCACATATTGAGTTTTCTAACAACATGTCTGATCATTCTCTATTTATATACCGTTAGGGTAATGATATCGCTTACATTCTTTTGTATGTGAATGATATTATATTAACTGCCTTATCTGATGATCTTCACAAGTCTATCATATCACTGCCTTTGAGTTTGCAATGAAAGATCTAGGGCCACTAAGTTATTTCTTGGGGATAGTTGTGACACGTCATGCATGTGGTTTATTTTTATCCCAAAAGAAGTATGCAATAGAGATTATTGAACGAGCTGATATGTCATCGTGTAGGCCGTCCGCCACTCCGGTTGATACTAAACCGAAGTTGAGTGCTTTCTTCCAACAAGCCATATGTCGATCCATCACATTACCGTAGCCTTGCAGGGCCCTGCAATATCTCACCTTCACGAGGCCCGACATCTCTTATGATGTACACCATCTTTGTCTATTCGTGCATAACCCGATGAAGGATCATATGCATGCTCTCAAACACATTGTGCGTTATATTCAAGGCACTCTCGATCATGGCTTGCATTTATATCCATCTTCGACAGCCACTTTTATTTCATACACAAATGCCGATTGGGATGGATGTCCAGATACCAGACGCTTCACGTCTGGTTATTGTGTATTTCTTGGTGATAATTTGGTATCTTGGTCCTCAAAATGACAAGCGACGTTGTCCAGATCCAGTGCCGAAGCAGAATACTGAGGAGTTGTCAATGTTGTGTCTGAATCTTGTTGGCTACGGAACCTTCTTTTAGAGTTCCACTGTCCGATTCCGAAGGCGACATTGGTTAATTATGATAATGTTAGTGCAATTTATCTCTCAAGAAATCTGGTTCACCACCAACGCACTAAACATATTGAGATGAATATTCACTTTGTTCGCGAAAAGATTGCTCGTGGACAAGTGCGTGTCTTACATGTCCCGTCACGTTATCAAAGTTCCGACATTTTTACAAAAGGTCTTCCGCTGGTTTTATTTGAAGACTTTCGAGACAGTCTCAACATACACCGACATCCCACTTCGACTGCGGGGGTGTGATAGAATAGAAAATATATATTTAGTCATGATTATGTATATTCTATATATGATAGTTGTATATTATAGTTATTTCTTTCCGTAATTATAGCCTAGGATTGAGTTTGTATTTCAATATATGTACTATAATTTTGAAATGAAATAATGAAGGAAGAATATTTCTTACACAAAAATTGATTGTAATCACTTTTTCAAGTAAAAAGTTTTTTTTTCACAAAACTTCAGCCTTTTTTCAAGAGAATGAAATTTAACACAACTTCAATTTTCAAAGGAACTGAAACCAAGGAAACGAAATATCTTCCCAACTTTTATTTACAGGTCCCCACTGAACTGAAACCAAACTAGCAAACATTTATTTTTAAGGTGGTTCCTTTTTCTTAGAAATACTTATGAATCTTTGCAAGCTAGCATTTTCCACACTTGGCCTTATCCAGCCTGTAGCATATGCTAAAGTTTTCATCCTCCATCCCGCCATCCAAAAAGATATTAGTATGAGATTCAATTATTGCTACACCACCAAGGAAACGAAGATGAAAAGTAAAAGCATTTTTGTCAAGATACGTACAAGCTAGTCCGATACTCAGACAATCAAGCAATTTGCTACACATGTTCTTATTAGCTAGCCTGTTTCTCGGCTATAAAGTGATTAAAAACTATTTTGATTAAAAGCACCTAAAATAAGTCAATCCAAACCGGCTCTATAACTCCTTTATGTACAGTATTCCTATTCTAGTTTTCTGCCACAGTAGGGTGAAATCATTGTATCTGCCAAAGACGAGTGGAATTCCATCTAAGCCCGCTATCAACTCGATATATGTAATAAGTCTTAAACAATCTACATAAATGATTTGTTCTATGACTTCTATCTAAGGTAGTTAAATGCATGTTGTGTAAAAAAGCATATAAAACATGTTTACGGGGCTTTTGCTTCAAACTGTACAATCAAGCTACATAGACAAGATATTGGCATTCTTTCCACATCTACAAAATCACATCCAGCATTTTGTATTTCTAAGAGTATTTCAATTCCCCCTAAACATAACTTCAATTGTCCAGATCAGATTTTGCTTGCCAAGCTTCATTCCATGTACCCCAGGGCAAGAAAATAAGGGGGTGTTTGGTTCGCGCATGGTAAACGGAATGAAATCCAGTAAGGGAATCAAGGAGAAAGGAAAAGAATGACCTTGATTCTCCCTACATGTTTGGGTCTGTTTCAGAAACGGAATCAACTGTTTGGTTAAAAGAAGGGAATCAACAATTTTCGGCGATGAACAGTGACCGCCGCGGTGTATAGTGACCGCCGCGACACATCACCATTTCCGGCCACCGCGGAGCTCCATTGACAACGAATCATATACCAATTCATTCGTCTCATCAAGACCGACATTTCTATACTACACATCACCCTCGATTCATCCTAAATCTCCCCATTTTCAGATCGAAAATTTGAACTTTTCCGATCTGTTTTTGCTAATTCCGGCAGGTTTCGACAACTGGAAGGTACGGGGGTGGTACCAAAAGGTTCGTCATAACCTCCCCGTCACTTCTACACCAAACTTGCGGTTCGATTCATCCTCTAAAGCTACAACCACCAGATCGAAACTCAGCAAACCCTAGACACCGCCATTTGATTTTCCGACCACCTGGGCCGTTCGAGGTAGGTTCCACTACACTCACCACACTCTCGCCGACACGCTACACCCAATTACTTTTTGTGACGGTTGTCGGATTGAAGACTTGATGGAGGTCGGCGGCGGCGGATGACAAGCAGAGAAATAGGGGTGTCTTTGAAAATGAAAACAGTGGAGTATGTTGAAAAGGGAGTGATGCGACTGAGTTAGAGAGGGGAGGGGTAATAAGTTGAGGAAAGAGAATGGAAATACCTAGGGGAGTGGGAAATCAATGTAGAAGACTCTGGGGTAAAGTTAAAAATAAAAGAGGGTAAAGGGAATGTTAAAATAGGCCCAACAAACAACTCCAAAGGGAATCAAGTCATTTCATTCCCTTACCCTTAGAGTACTACCCCGAACCAAACACCCCCTAATACTTTAACGAGGAAAACAATTTTGATGTTCAAGTAGGTGAAGTCAATAGTGACAACTTTCCTCACCGTAAAGAATGGATCTTGAGCCTAACTCAACCCCAAAAGCTAGCTTGTAGGGTGAATATTGTTGAAGTCCAGGAGTGTATGTTCTCATTTCATATCGCCCAGACCTTGTTAACTGAAGCGTGAATAATATAATTTGAGGGCTCAACATCGATGAACAAAGAATTGGAATGAGTCTGACTCTGATACCATAAAAAAAATGGATCTTGGGTCTAACTTGAAAAAAAAAAGGCTCATCTTCTGAATAGAGGAAAAAATAAAGTGGTAGGAGATGAAAGTATTGTTATCCGGTGGAGGGCGGCTCTCTATCTATCTCTGAGATGTTTGGATTTTTCAAAACTCCATGGACATGCAGAAGAGAAATAAACCCCAAAAGTTAGCTTGTAAAGTGAGGGTTGTCCAAGTCCATATAAAAAGTCCATGTTCCCATTTCATTTCCAATGTGAGACTCTTAGCATTCATACCTTCCTCACAGTCCAACCTTGTGAAAACTAGAGCAAGAAACATTACTAAAGGTAGTATCTGAAACTACAGAGTTCACAGAAGTATGTTGCATTGTTTGATTACATACACACATTACCTCCAGATACATGCTAGAAGTACAAATTTCCGACAAAATTAAGCTACCACTACCGTTGGAGCTCAAAAACAAAAAAAGTTGTATGATATAACTCACAAAGGAGAGCAAACTGTTTTCCACATATAGAAGACGATTCTTTCACCCTTCACACCTCCATTCCTTGTGTATATACAAGGTCTAGGGACAATCATGTAGATATGCGTCTCATATAAGTATCTTCATGCACAAAAACTGGATCCTGACTGGCATGTGAAGGAAATTGCGGGTGTCCCATTGCAACGCCACTTTGACTTGGAGCTGGTGGGTTCCATGGATCGTTAATGTTCTTTGCAGATGACAAGGAAATATAATAGATTATTCCGAGAGCAACACTGGCAAGGGACAAGACAGCAGCTCCAGCAAATACTCCAGGCTTCACAACATAGCAATAGTAGTTGCCGAAGTACAGGCTCTCTTCACCATGCTGATCGTTCAGCGCTGCGCCCGTTAACAATAATAGAAATGCTATAACAAATGTAAACCTGCATAAGCGGCAAGTAGAGCTTTATTAAGGCTCTTCAGATGGTATAACTTTCAATAGTATATTCAAATGCATATGAACAAAGATAAATGCAAAATTAAAAAAAAAAAACTTTGTTTTAAGGGGCAATGATACCTCAAGGTCCAGACTAAACAATGAGGTTCAACATCATCAACTAGACCTCATATATTGACTCACAGTAAGATATCTTGTGACCTAATACATACAGCTGAGGTTATTCTACAAGGATACATCCCCTTAAGTTTGAAGAGGTTGAGGATGAAGAAAAAAAAGGAGACAATAGAAAGGCTCCCGCGTCCGCCTTGCACATCACCACCTCACGCTGTGCACCGGAACTTGCATCTGTAGGACCGGCAAGGTACCATTGGTTGATGAACTAATAAGAACGATATGGTATATTTTTGTATCGCTTAAATAATGTCCTTTACAAGAGGAGTAAAAACGCCAATACTATTAAATACTCGTATCCACAAGATATGCTGAAGCCAATAATACTTCCAAAAAATTACTAAAGAAGTCTGCACATGCATTTGGTACATGTATGTGAGCCAGTATTACAGATGTAAGGCAAGTTTCTGGCTTCAAGAACGTCGATAGACATTTCATCATTCTTCTATACAAGACAAAATAGGTCCAACATTCATTCTTTGGTTGAGATATGAACATCGACACATCCTAAAGGAAAGCTCGGAAAAATATTAAATAGTGATTGGTTTAAATTAATAGTGATTTTTTTCTTTCTAGAAAAAGTAGTGATGTCAAAGGGAGTAAGGGACAACACCACAGAACAAGCTTGTCAAATTCTGAATGTGGGAATACAAAACATCTACTTTGCCTTGACTGCAGATATATAAGGTTTCTGATACTTCCCAACACATAAGGTAGGAAGTCCATAGAAACAACAGGACAACAATTATCTATAATTCGGGCCAGCCTCCATTTGATCCACTATATAATAATAAAAAAAGGGCAGTCCGGTGCACTAAGCTCCCGCTATGAGCGGGGTCCAGGAAAGGGCCGGACCACAAGGGTCTATTGTACGCAACCTTACCTCACATTTTTGCAAGAGGCTGTTTCCACGGCTTGAACCCATGACCTTCTGGTCACATGGCAGCAACTTTACCAGTTACTCCATAGCTCCCCTTCGAAATTGGTCCACTATATAATGAACAACTGAAATTGAATCTAATTAACAGTAAGCCAAATTACAAAGAAACAAATAACACCTTTTGATAAAAATGTATTGCAATAATAGGTTGAGGTCAAAATCTATTGCAATAATGATGAACTTGAAATTTATTTATTGCAATAACGATGAACTTGAAATTTATTCCAACTTACCAGGATACAACAAAACATATTAGTGCTAGTGACCAATTAGATCCTGGTTGATGTGGGCCTTTCCGGCAACAGACACATCCACTTGCTACATTGACAATTATTTGAGCAACCATAAGAGCCACAGCAGCAGTCAATCCAAGACCCAGTGCAGGACTCCTGGGATATACACATTCTGAAGGAGACGGAAACTGGACCTGAGAACCCTGAAGAATAAATTGGACTGTGAATTAGTCACTCCGGCCCTCTGAGAAAACGAGGAACGTAAACTCTCTTTACCCTTATAATTAAAGGAAACAAAATTCCCAACAGCAAACATGAACTGAAACCAACCTAAATTCTGTAACCATCCTTAGAAAATGAAAGTTAGCATGCAACCAAACTACCATCAAAGATATCTCTTTCTTAATCTGTTTGCGCTCTCTCAATGTACCAACCCCCACCTGTAAAACTCCTCCCATGTATTTATGAGTGGTAGCAGCGCAATGGGTGATATGATCTGGAAGCCAATATAGTTAGACAATTTCCTCCACTCTCCACCCCCTAAAACTATTCATTTCCTACGCCCTGCGATACCTCACCCGTAGGTAGGCCTGTTGTAGGGGACGGGGGAGAAATTCAGTAGGTTGTTATAAACTTGCAGTGTCCAATATAAGCTGAAATCCTCTCTCTATTGAAGTGAACGTTAACTATTTCCTGATTCAAGAAACCAAGAACAGCCGGGAGGAAACCAACTCATGGAGTGAGAGTGACACCAAGGTGCAAGCCTCTAATCTGAACATAGATCTATGTACCAGGTTTATCCAAAAATAGTATGTTGACACTCATATCGGAACATTCAGAAATCATGCAAATTCAGCTGAATACGCCAGACTGAGCCCAAAAAGTTTTCAAAAATGAGCAAATTTGATGATAAGAATCCAGGCCTTCCTTACATATGCGATCACATGAACGTTAAGTTTTACTAGGAGCAAGCATCTCAAGCAGTGGCGCACAAGCCAAGATTTTCACTAGGAAATCAAAAGACAAAGAAGTAACCATACAAAGAATTGTAGGAGATTCAATATATGACATATATATATACACATAAAAAAGAAACTTTTACCTTTCTAAATAGTGTATTTTTCCCGCGAAGGGGTGTCAATTTAATCAAGGTGACTCCGCCACTGAATTCTCAAGAGCCGAATGAAATTTCAGTGGCGGAGTCACTTTGATTAAACAACTTTTGGAATTCAGTGGCGGAGTCACCTTGATTAAATTGACACCCCTTCGCGGGAAAAATACACTATTTACTGGGAAAAATACACTATTTACCAAAACAACTTTTTTTTTGTGGGAGCAGCTAGGAATGATGTCTTTCCTGCTGATAACCAATAGGAAGATGAATAGAACTTATGGAAGGTGTTGTTCTTTGTTCTTAACCACAAAAGTAAAACAGCTGCTCTTCATCAAAATTCCTTTCTTTTTCCGGGCAGAGACCCAAATGACAAAGAGAATGGCAGAAAATTTCATTTAACCCTCCATCTATTAGGATTCTTTGTCTCAGATTGTAACAGTGGATTAATTGTTGTACTAGAAAACAACTGATGAAAGCATTTGCATAAGCAGTTCATTTGCAACAAAGATTTAACAATTATTAGAGAGCAGAGTATACCCATAACTGTTTTTCAGATTAAACCATTTCCAAGCACCCCATAAATTCAGACACATAAGCATAGATAGCTCAAGAAATTAAAAAATAGAGCTCCATATGAAACCAAAAAAAAAAAATCTTGGGTTTTTTCCTTTGAGGGGATTTTTTTTCTTACCTTAATCCTTGTGGCCTCAGCAGCAAAACCAGTAACAGCAGACAAGATCCCTAGAAATCCCACAACACCAGAAATTACTATCACCTTTCTCTCCATGCCCTCTTTCTCTCTTGTTTAAACTGTTGGTGTCTCAGTCAATAACTATTTGAATGGAACAAAAAAGTAGCAAATAGTTTGTTTCAGGAAGGAGGAGGAAAAAGGGAAGTGGTGTAGAGACGAAGCTTGTGATTTGTGAATACTATTAAAAAGTTGAGGAGCGTGGCACAAAAACTGGATGAGTTCGTCACACAGGGAGAGTGTTGCGTTGTCGTCTAGTTTGCCCACCTGACAAGTGAAAATATACGAGAAGCTTTTATTGCAGTACGCTTTATTAAGACATAGTTAAGAACTGACATGTAAAAAATGTTTGAAACCAACTCAAACCCAAAAATTAACTTATAAGATTACATTTGCTCATATTATCCTTTCATATTCGTGTGGGAAGGGGTTGTCAAATCAAACAAAACACTTTTCCAATATGAGATAGTAACAAGCTAGTGCTTACTTGTACTAGATTCAAAATAGCAGTGTAGTAAAACATTTTAAGATTATGCAAATGGTAAGAGTTTGGAATAATTTTTCTTAGGAATTTATTTCATTAATCACAATATATATAGTTATACAAATGTGATTCTTAATACAGTAAGAATCCTAAGTTAACTTAAATACATTATACTAATAAATACAACATATACTGTGAACATTTGAAGAATTTTCGCTAATACACCCCCTCAGACGGAGCGGGAGGAGGTCGAATGCTCAGGATGGATTTGAAGTCTGTGAACAGTTGTCTGGGTAGTCCCTTTGTGAAGATGTCTGCATACTGATAGGAGGAAGATACATGTAGAATTTTGACAAGAACACGTGCGACCTTCTCACGAACAAAATGAATATTCATCTCAATATGTTTGGTCCGCTGATGCTGGACCGGATTATGAGACATATAAATAGCAGATATGTTATCACAATAGACTATAGATGTCTTACGCAATGGACAACTTAGCTCCAAGAGAAGATTCTGGAGCCAACAGATCTCAGCAATTACATTAGCAACATCCCTATACTCTGCTTCGACACTGGAGCGGGATAACGTGGCTTGTCGCTTGACAGACCAAGAGATAAGATTATCCCCTAAGAACACACAATATCCTGAAGTAGAGCGTCTCGTGTCCGGGCACCCTGCCCAATCAACATATGTGTAAGAAAGTAACATGTTCAGAGCGGAGGGGTAGAGATGCAACCCATAGTCAGGAGTGCCCTTGATGAATCTGATAATACGTTTAAGAGCAGCAAAATGTGGTTCCATCGAGCACGTGAGCAGACACACCGCTTTGAGCGTCGTATGCAATGTCGGGCCTGGTAAATGTGAGGTACTGAAGAGCACCTGCAACACTTCGATAGAGAGTAGGATCGACATCGGATCACCTCAAATGCGAGCTTGGATTTCGAATCAACAGGAGTAGGCATAGCCTTGCAATTCGACATCTTAGCTCTGAACACAATTTCTTCTGCATACTTACGCTGACTCAGGACCATAGTATCTGCAGATCTAGTAACTGCAGATCTAGTAACTGATATACCCAAGAAGTAACTCAGCTTGCCCAAATCAGTCATAGCAAATTTAGTTTTGAAAAGAGCAATAATGTCATTTTTCAACTTGTCAGATGAGGCAGTGAGAACAATATCATCAACATATAATAACAAGTAAGCAATGTCACTACCATGATGAAAAATGAACAGAGATGTGTCACACCTGCTGCAAATAAACTCAATCTACAGAATATACCTGGCAAAGCGGTCATACCAAGCACGAGGTGCTGCTTTTATACGATGACTTCACGAGGCAGCAGACATCGAGAACATCAGGATGAACAAAACCAGGTGGCTGATGCATGTATATAGTTTATTTCAAATCCCTATGAAGAAATGCATTTTTGACATCCAGTTGATGAATCAACCACTTTTTACCCATAGTAATACTAAGAACAGTACGAATCGTAGACGATTTAACAATCGGGCTAAAAGCATCACCACAATCAATGTCCTCCTGTTGATTAGTGTCGTTTGCCACAAGTCTAGCCTTGTAGCATTTCAAAACACCACTATCTCTGAATTTGTGACAAAAAAACCCACAAACATCTGATCACATTCACCCCATCTGGTCTAGGAACAAGATCCCAAGTATGCTGCTTAGTTAAAACATTATATTCCTCAGACATGACCGCATTCCAATTAGGGTCAAGTTTAGCCAATTTGGGGTTCTTTGGGAGTGGAGAAATGGTTTGAACAGACAGGTTAAACTGGACTTTAGATTTGAAAATCCCGTGTTTGGCACGAGTTTCCATTTGGTGACCGGCGATATTGGGTGGTGGCATTGGTGAAGTGACAGGTTTCGAGGTTTGCTCACTGGAAGGGTGGCACCGCGGTGCATCCTCGAGGGATCGCGGTGCTAAAGACGATGCAGGAATAGGGAACTCACTGGAAGGCAGGCACTGCGGTGCATCCCTTAGTGACCGCAGTGTTAATTGTGAGGCAGAAGCAGGAGACTCACTGGAAGGATGGCACCACGGTGGTGCCAAAGTCGATATTTGAGTGAGCTAATTTAGAATGTTTGGGGATATGACTGGTTCATCAATAAATGAGTAGTCTGGTTTTCGGTATTTCTGAGGGTTCGAAAACGGAAATATCGTCTCGTCGAACGTGACGTGACGAGAGATGTGAATTTGACGAGTGGACAAGTCATATCACAGATAACCCCTATGGTTGGGTGGAAAACCGAGGAATACACAAGGTGTAGTTCGAGGAGCCAACTTATGAGGGGTGGTGGAGGTAAGATTGGGATAGCACAGACAGTCGAAGATCCGTAGGTGATCATAAGAAGGAGTCCTACGATATAGAATGTCTGTGGGGGTCCTGTTTTGTAGGGTGCTTGTAGGTAAAATATTTAGGATATATTCTACCATTTTGACAGCACAGACACAGAAAGATGATGGCATATATGCATGAAAAATGAGGGTACAGACCATCTTATTAATAGTACGAATGATTCGTTCAGCTTTACCATTTTGAGGTGAGGTGTAAGGACAAGAGAAGTGGAACACCATGCCTTGTTGGGAACAAAAATTATGGAAAACTGAATTATTAAACTCACGTCCGTTATCATATTGAAAGAATTTTATGGATTTTTCAAACTGAGTTTTAATAAATTTGTGAAACTCAAGGAATTTAGCAAAAACCTCAGATTTGAATTTCAGTGGATATTCATACAAAATGTGAAAAATCATCTAACAAAACAAGATAGAATTTGTGACCTAAAGAGCTAACAACAGGAGAGGTACACAAGTCAGCATGAACAATATCAAATGGTGAAACTGTAATACTCATAGAAGACAGAAAAGGAAGGAAGTATGCTTGTCAAGCGGGAAAGAAAAACAGTTTTGGGCAAGTTCCCATTATTACATTTAATACGCTGATTATTTCTAAGAAGAGAAAAACATGATCGCCTGAATGCCCGAGCCTATTGTGTCAGGTAGATGGAGACAATGTAGCAAGGGAGACTGGTTGTTGAGTTCTGACATCGGAAGAATTTGTGAAAGGGTAGAGGTCTCTCACACTATTGCATCGCGTAAAAAATTTCCCCGTATTGAGATCCTTCACAGAGAAACCAAAAGGTCAAAATCTACAGACACCCAATTATTACGAGTGAATTTCCTAACAGAGATCAACTTTTTAATAATTTGAGGGGCGTAGAGGACATGGTTGAGTGAAAAGGGTGGATGGGAATTTTTAATGTGTGTAACCTGCAATTGAAATGCGGTGACCATTGCCAACAGTAATGTATTGAGGATACTTTAACTAAAGCAGTTGGAAAAAATTACCTGAAGAGTTGGTCAGGTGTGATGTGGCTCCAGATCCATTTATCAATTATTGTCAGGCGGTTGCAGAGTGAGAGTGTTGAAAGCGTGGCCCAAATCAGTGGGTTGTATCTGCTGGGCTGACATCAGATGGGCCTGTTGGTGCTGGACCGAGAATGCTTGGCCTCCACTGTTCTTTGGCGGGCCCCTTTGCCGGAATGGGCAGCGGTGAGGCCCGAAGCGTGAATCGCTATCGCGCTGGAGTCTTCTTCGCCGCGACGCAGGTGCTTGTTTACCTTTGCCGCGCTTCTTTTTGTCCTTCCGCCGCTTCGCCGCCCACCGCTGCGCCGCGCTGCTGCTGGTTGTCCTGCGATGATGGAGCAATGGAGATAACCGATGATTGCAGATTTTCAACAGCTAATGTTTTTTTATTGTGCTCATCCTATTTAGCACGTCGTGTTTCTTCCAACAACAATTGTGAACACGCCTTGTTAAAAGATGGAAGTGGATCAGCCTGTTGAATCATTATTGCAAGAGTAGCATACTCCCCCTTTGGTAATCCTGCAACAAGTTGTAGTACCATCTTAGTCTCAGAAACAGATGTCCCAACATGATAAAGTTGGCCAACAACAAGCTTCAGTTATTTGCAGTATTCGGTCATGTTGTTAAAATTCTCAAGGCATGTGTTGTTGAACTGCTCCTCTAAATACACCGCGCTAGTATTTTTATTATCCTGAAAGATTTCCTCCAAGCGTACCCAAAGTTCGCGTGTCGATGCACCTGTTTTCAGGATAGTACACAACAAGTCCTTTGAGATGGTACTATAGATCCATTGTTTGACAATGACGTCAAAACGACGCCATGTTGAATCATCAACGTCAGAGGGGCGAGGGATTGACTCATCAATATGGCCGAGCACGTTGTACGCGCAAGCATGAATGTAAAATAGTTCTACCCACATAGAGTATTGACAGTGTTCTTGATCAAGAATAATAGAGATAAAATTCTTGATATTCGTGACAGCAAACACCGGGTGAAAAAAAGACTTTGAGGAAGGAGAGGGGGTGTCAACTAAGCCAGAGGTAGAACCAGTAGATTTAGGGGAGGTGGGAGGAGACATGATAGCCACATGATTAGAAATTCCAAAGAGAGGCACCGCGGCCGGGAGAAGAAGAGGGGAGGTGGGCGGTGGTTGTTGGTAGAATTTCTAGGGTTTTGGGAGTTTAGGCTATTGATACCATGTAAGAGTTTGGAATAATTTCCTTAGAGATTTTTTTCATTAATCACAATATATATAGTTGTACAAAGGTGATTCTTAATACAGTAAGAATACTAAGTTACCTTAAATACATGATACTAATAAATACAATATATACTGTGAATATTTGAAGAATATTCGCTAATATAAATAATGAATGTCCCAAAATAAAAGTCTATTTAAAGTCAAATTATATGAATTTTGATTAATATTTTAAAATATTTTTAACTACTCTTTTTATTTGTCTCACTTTCTTTTTTAGTTGGTTTAAAAAAATTACTCTTTCCTATTTTGACAACTCTTTCATTTCAACTTTTCACATGACATGTTTAATATCACAAGATTAAAATTCATTTTTGTACATTTAACACATTTTTAATTTAAGACCATAAAATTCAAAAGTCTTCTCTATTTTCTTAAACTTTGTGACAAGTTAAAATCAGATAATCTTTTTTAAACAGAAGAAGTATATTAATCTGAACAGAATTATAACTTATAATAATATTATATAATTTTTGAATATCTAAATTATAATTTTAAATATTGGATTACTTAATCCAATTTAGCTTGAAAAATAGTCAAATTGACTCTGACAACTAATATGTTCTAATGTTTTCAAATGGTAAAGATTCTACATATTTGTTGAATAAATGGACCTTTACTTTGGTATATATTATTATTATATGTAGTAGGTGTTTGGACATAAAAATATAATCGCTGGCCAAGAAACGTTCCTGCCAGACAATGACAACTTTTCCTTCAGTCTTCATGATGGAGTTCAGTAAAATGGGAGATTTAATAGAATTTATTTCTCTTGCGACCCGACTAGAAGTAAGTTTAAAGTTTAGCGAAAGAAGCCGGCGAAAGAGTCATCCTTACCTTAAGAGCCAAATTCGCCCCTCCACTTCTGGAATTGAAAAAGGAAGTTTTTCCAAGCCCAAACAAGATCAAAAGAACTAATCGCTTTGTACTAGAACAAAATAAGTAGTTATTTACTAGCCATGTTTTCTTTCTGTGATAATGTCGTAGCGTAGGACTCTAGGAATTTTGGAAAAACCTTATTTAGATTCTTAAACTTATTTATGAATTCCGCTTCGACATCACCTGGTAGAAACTCAATTTGAAAGTAAAATAAAGAACATTCAATGTGATAATGGCAAAGAGGAGTTTAGGGAGTTTTGTACTCAATATGAGATAAATTTTCGTTTTTCTTGTTCTCGTACGTCTTCACAAAATGAGAAAGCTGAACGCAAAATTCATACTCATCAATAACATTATCCGCACCTTATTGGTTCATTCTTCCGTTCCTCCGCTGTTTTGGCATCATGCACTGCAAATGACTACAGATCTACTTAATATTCTTCCCTCTAAAGGTTTGACATATTCTTCCCCTCTTCAGGTTTTATACAATAAGACTCCTTCGTATTCTCATCTTAGGGTTTTTGGATACTTATGTTATCCGTTGTTTTCATCCACCACAATCAACAAACTTCAGGCACGTTCTACCCCTTGTGTGTTTTTGGGTTATCCGTCAAATCACCGTGGTTATAAATGCTTTGATTTGTCATCTAAATGAATCATCATTAGTCGTCATGTTATCTTTCATGAGTCCCAATTTCCTTATTCTAAAGTAGAAAAACCCGTGCCTAGTTCTTATGATTTTTTGGATGATGCTATCTCCCCCTATGTTCTCCGTCATTTTTCAGATTTTTCACAAAATACGTCGACAGCGTCGCGACGCCTGCCTTCTAGTGAACATTCCAATTTGCCTCCTTCGTCAGCGCCGCGGCCCTTCAGGGAGGCGTCAGTCGTCCTGGTCCAACACTCGCAGTCAACGGGGTATTTTTAAATCAAAAAAATATTTTAATTTGAATTCTAATGTTCTTAAATCACCCTTACCCCGTAATCCTGTGTCTGTCTTAAATGACCCTAATTGGAAATTGTCATGACCGATGAATATAATGTTCTTATTGATAATAAGACGTGGGAGTTGGTACCCCGTCCATCTGGTGTTAATATTATTCGGTCTATGCAGATTTTTGCTCACAAGGAAAATTCTGATGGTTCATTTGCGAGACATAAGACTCGTCTTATAGGTGATGGTAAGACTCAGCAGGTTGGTGTGGATTGTGGTGAAACATTTAGCCCAGTGGTCAAACCGACTACCATTCGCACTGTGCTCATCTTGGCTCTTTCAAAATCATGGCCCATTCATCAGCTGGATGTGAAGAATGCTTTCCTATATGATGATCTTAAGAAAACAGTGTATATGCATCAGCCCTTGGGTTTTAGGGATACTAGATATCCTCATCATGTTTGTTTGTTGAAGAAGTCCTTGTATGGGCTTAAGCAATCTCCACGAGCTTGGTATCAGAGGTTTGTTGATTATGTTTCGACTATGAGTTTTTCTCACAGCAGATCTGATAATTCATTATTCATATATCGTCGCGGTTCTTCGATGACTTATATTCTATTATATGTGGATGATATTATCTTGACTGCCTCTTCTGATGCTTTGCGAAAGTCTATCATGACAATGCTTTTGAGTTGGCCATGAAGGACTTGAGTCCATTGAGTTATTTCTTGGGAGTTGTTACTCGTCATGCAGGTGGATTGTTCTTATCACAAAGGAAGTATGCAGCAGAGATCATTGAGAGGGCTGGGATGTCATCCTGTAAGTCCATTTCTACTCCAGTTGATACTAAATCCAAGTTGGGTGCTGCAGCTGGCTTTTCATATGAGGATCCGACCCGCTATCGTAGTCTTGCAGGCGCCCTTCAGTATCTTACGTTCACGCGACCTGATATTATATATGTTGTACAACAGGTGTGTTTGTTTATGCATGATCCCAGAGTTGAACACAAGAATGCGCTAGGTACATTCAGGGAACACTTGAGTATGGTTTGCATTTGTATCCTTCGTCGACGTCTACACTTGTCTCCTATCTGAATCTTTGATTGGGGTGGTTATCGACACGACGGTTATGCGTCTGTTATTGCATGTTTTAGGTAATAACTTGGTCTCATGGTGCATCAGCGTCAAACCACGCTTTCATGTTCAAGTGCGGTAGAGTATCGAGGGTAGCCATGTGTTTTAAGTCGTGTTGGTTCTGAAATCTACTTTTAGAGCCGTTGTCTATCGAAAGCTACCTTAGTGTATTGTGACAATATAAGTGTCATCTACCTTTCTGGTAATCCAGTTCAGCACCAGCGTACTAAACACATAGAGATGAATATTCACTTTGTTCGAGAGAAGGTAGCTAAAGGACAAGTGCGCGTCTGCCATGTCCCTTCCAGATATCAAATTGCAGACATCTTCACAAAGGGTCTTCCCTTAGTCCTTTTTGAAGATTTTAGAAACAGTCTCAGCATACGAAGACCGCCCGCTATGACTGTGGAGGTGTGTTAAAGCCCAAATCCAGTGGGCTCTCGTGCAGGCCATATTGCCGTGTCCAGCAGTGCACAGATTTGGTATCAATGTATAATTAGTATATATTAGACTTAGTCTTGTACCTTAATTAGTATTATATTATTATCATAATTGTATAGTTAGTTTCCTTATAGAATAGGGATTTAGATGTAGAATAGGAAAAAGATTTTCCTATTGTAACTTGTATATATTTGCATTTCATCAATAAGAATAATCAAGGGATTAATTCTTTCAAAAACTTGTGCAGACTTCTTGTGCATTGTTAATACAGCTTTAACCCATTACAGAAGATGGTAAACAAATTATTGACTTGGTATGCATAGGCATCTAAAACAGTTCTTAAAATTCAATCACAAACTACATACATATTAGTGCTTATATGTGGAAAAGACTAGTAGCAAAACAGCTCAAGTCTATAAAGATCATATTACCAAGTGATAACATCATCATTTATGCAATTTCTTAGAGCCTTTGACAGAAACATTGGCTTAAATAACCTCATACAAATGCACTAAGTGTTGTTGTTAGTTGATACAGGACATTTTCTTAAGGTACCTAAAAAATTCAGAAGCAAGTCGAGGAGTAGCTTTTCAGATATGTATTATTCTTTCACCCTTTAATGGTCAAATTTCACAAGAACAAAGTTATTAAAAATGTGTTGCTTGCTAACCTGCTAACGACGAAGTAGACAGAATCAGGCTTCGCCTGGATGACAGTTTTTGTGAATCCAAGCTTATCAGCTGGCCATAGTTCGTCACCGAAAAAGCTACTAGTGTAGACAACCTGGTCACCAACCTTAAGGCCTGCACTTGCAGCATTACCACCACCCTCTACACCCTAATTCATTCAGAAGATAAAAATAGAAAGCTCAACAATTCATTTTGAATTAGGCAGCTCTTCCTGTCTAATAGTCAATAACAGGTAACTATGTATGGAGTTTAATTAATACACATGCAGAAAATTAACACTATCAGGTAACTTAATAGCCAATTACAGCTAACTTTTACAGCAAGTATTTGCTTGGTAGCGTGTTTTACATGGTAAATGACCTGCACCATAGGTTTTTGTGCACTGATCGTGTAATTTTTTTTTTTACATTGTCAGTGCATAAAGTGTCATTAGTCAATTTAAAATCGAGAGTGGAGCCATGAATTCTAACAAGGGGACTCTAAAAACACAACAATACCACACTGATATAAAAGCAACCTTTGAACTACTTCACCACTACACTCGAATCTTTCCTTATGTTAAGGGATCCAATAATTTCTATATAAGCAAGCAAATTCCTTTGTGTGTGCGGAGTAATTGTTTTTCCGAAGGGATTCAATTGAACCCCTTCGTCCAACTAGCTCTCCTCTGTCTATGATATGGTTCAAGCAAAGACACAGGCTGGTTAAAACTAGTTACTACTCCATTACTTATGAGAATATTTTTAGTAATTGCCTCAGTTATAGACGATATAAAGCGACATGATGAGCAAGAAATTACTGACCGTAATGACAACTCCACCACCTTGCTTTGGACTGAGGGTGAGTCCCAATGGCTTATCAACTTCTACTTCTATATTCTTTGCAGCAGCAGCTTTTCTTGCAGTTATCTCAAGGCCTCTACTTCCAGTACCAATGCTAGCATTCCTCTTACTCTCAGCTCCTAAAAAGGAATTCTAAACACCCCTTTTGGCCTCTTGTAGTGATAGCCCTTGAAAACTAGTTTTCTGTCCAGCACAAGAGGAAACAAAATATTGACAAAAGATTCAGAACATACCATTGAAAATCAAAAAATAATTTTACATGTTTGACCAATGATAAAAAGAATCAAGTCCGCATCGCGAGGATACATATTGAGTCATAACATAATTAAATGTTAAAAGCACTTTTTGTCCGGCAAATATTGTTAAAATTCCGAGTTTCTGAGTTGGGAAACGTGCACTTTTGATCCCCTTTTCTAGTATATGTTCACAAATTTACCATGATTATTCGTTTAACTGCTTAATTAACCATGTGTTATGATAAGTTTGTATTGTTACCAGTGACGGATCCAAAAACAACAAAAGCTAAACATAAAAACTAACGTTGTCCCCTAGGAATTGAACCTGGGACAATAGAGACAATTTTGAACACCCTAGACCACTTGAGCTAACCTTTTGCATTTGTTCAGAATATTCAAAGGTTAATATATGTACGTAAACACAGAAAACATACCCTATATGTACACTATAATTTTTTGCCGTGAGCCCGTGATCACCCTCGACACCCTCTAAATCCGCCGCTGATTGTTACTTCATATTTGACGGTAATATAATTCTAAAATAGTCCAAAGATAACATACTTTCTACATAGATGGACTAAAAACACACATTTCAATTAATTAATAGTTACAAGTGCTTAGTCAAGTACCACTAGGACCAAAATCAGAATTTACCAATAACGGGAAGACTTAAAAGTGCTACTATTATACCTACTATACGTGTAAATGAGATGATCAACACTTTAACAACAACAAATATATGAATTATACCTGGGATGGAGTGGTGGACGATTTGAGGGATGTGATGGAAGCATTAGATTTGGTGATGCTAAGGTTTCTTGAGTAAGAAACAGAGCAGGAAGAGGAGGCCGCAGCACCAGCAACAACAGCGGACGACATGATTTTGGTGTTTTGGATGTGGTGTGTGCGTGCCTCTAAGTTGGGTTCGTGTCAGCAATGTGGTTGTTAGAGAAGTTATCTGTAGAGGATTGTAGCAGATGATAACAATCTAGTGGCAGTCACTGGCAGATAGCTTGGTCTTACAGGTAGCCACACGCCCCTCTACAGTGTACGTTCTATCTGTTTTAGGCAATTAAAAATAGTGTTCGAGAATAGACAAGTCCCTTTAGAATATGGCACAGTATTTGACTAATTTTTAAAGTTAGTTAAATTATTAATTATATATTTTTAAATTAAAATTTAGATATTAAAGAGTTATATCTAATTTTGTCCCTTGTTCTCTGCTGCCAAAATGGTATTCTTGATGGATTAGGTTGTATATTTTAACGCCAATACAGATTTGGCCTCAAGTGCATAAAAAGTGAAATACCAATAACTGATTCTTTGTCGAAGGTCACTATTTTCCTCAAATACATTTAGAATTAGTTTAGACGTCAGACCTGACTATATTAATTTCGTTGAATTTGGGTATCTTGTATCAGATTTGTATTAATATATAATGGACGGTATTAGAGTATTATTATATAATTTTTTTATTTTTTTTATTTTTAAGACAGTCGAGTCTTTAGATGAGTCTCAAAATTCTTTTGGGTATCTATTTCTAAAAATAAGATACAGTCACGGTTGAAATCGCCCACGTATTATTTTTTTGCGAAGATAATCCAAACAATCTGACTCAAACGTGCCCTAAGGATTAATCTTACCAGAAATGACCAAATCTTTATTTGATTTTGTAATGTGGGCTTGCTGCCTGATTTTGAAATGATCAATGTGTGATTCATTAGTATTAGTGTATTACCTCAGGTGTTGTTACTCCTAGAGTGAAAAAACAGTACACTAGTAATAGAAAAAAAATCCCCTCATTAAAGTTACTCTTTTATTACGCAAAGTGACCTTTCACAGGCATAAGGTTCAAAAGTGTCTTTCAATGGAGAGATGACAATTGACCAACTTGCTGTTAGTATCTCAAAGAATCATTTCTAGTTCAGTTCCCACGAGAACTGAACTAGTATTGGAATGCCAAATTAATGTGACAAGTCATTTTTTTTCTTACTCCTATTAATATCTGAATCATTCTTACTGGAATGTAATTTAAAATGGAAAAAGGCCTGGACATTGCAGTTGCACCAACTGCAAAAACAATTACCCTTTTTACATATAAATGAAAGCTTAAACTTTAGAGAACGACAGTGAAACTGAAACAGGGAATATATCACTCCTACTCTGAGTAAATAAAAATGTCATTTTGATACTGCTTAATTAACTCAGAGACCGATCCAGAATTTGAACCAAAGGATTTTCTTCCCATGCTAGCTCCGACCCCGAATTAACTGATCGATGAACTTTTGTATCGACATGCAACATTCTATCAAACTAGTCCCAACAAGTTTCTGTCCAGTGATTTCATCCAATTGTTGAGCCATCTATAGTGTCAAATAGTTTTTCCAATCTCCAACTTGACCTTTCCTCCAGAAATGCCTGTTCTCAACAGCAAATTGTGGACTGAAATGTTGCACTCCAGTCTGATTCACTTCCAAACTGCTCAAATTCTCAAACCTACAAAGCCTTGCAATATCCTGCACAACCCCTTCTCTCTTTTCTTCTAAGGAAAAAGGCTTGCCTAAGAACTTGGCCAATTTGGTAATACACACAATTGGATCTTTCTTCATGTCCTCAAATGTCAAGAAAAGGACACTTTCTGGATTTTCCAAGCTTTCCTTCCAATAACCTAGTATATGATCCCAAAAGGGTCCAAAATGTGATGCCCCTTTGCGGAACAGATCAAATGCATCTTCGATTGGAAAAGATGGTAGTTCGTTGAGTCTCAATTTTTTCATATAATGCCAGTTTGAAACAAAAACATCTTTGGTTTCGCGAAAGACATACACAATTTTGCAGTCAGAAGACATTACAGATGCTGGTAACAGAGAGCAAGGAATGTGGGTCGCACAACGTGGCAAACACGAAATCTGATAATCTTGGTAGGACATTTCATCTTGTATGATGTACTCAAAGAAGGGAATACAATCATGGGGGCCCTTGGTAAGCAAAGGGTGAGAAGAAAAATCGAATCGAATACGATTCATGATGGAGAAAATAAGGGCCTTGAACCATGTTGTTCCTGATTTTGGGAGTGTAGCTAGAAAAATATCAGTGGATTGAGCATTAAAGTATTGTTGTACTAACTTAACTCCTTTAACAAATGTGACTGATATTGGTATACAATTATACATATTCAGTTTTCCAACCTTTCTCTCTAGGAAGGTTTTTGAGCATATCGCTGTCATTTTGATCCGTTTTCTTGTATTCGTCATCAAGTTGATGATGTGATAAATGAGGAAGGGACATGGAATCTTAAGTCTGATGATACATGGACTTATTCAATCTCTCAAATAGCTATAATGACCACAGGGATGGGAATGACAAAGTAAACTTTCTAGGAATATTAATAATTTTTCTTTCTGAGTTTAGCAAGCAAAACTTAGTTGTGATTACCTGTGATCTGAGGAAACTTTACTTAATTCAAGATATGTGAGCCAGATGCACTTTACTATAATAGCACTTAAAATATTTCAACTTTGATTTAACAAAGATTGCAGATTTTAGACTGTTTCAGTGACCTGCTACACAAATTTGTTAGTAGTATGATAGTATCCTATTTTTTCTACTCTTTTCTTATATTTGAATGGAGATAGTTTCTTATCGATCGTTTAAAGATATTTGTCCTTTTTTTAATTGCACTCATCATTTTATTAGTCCTAATTAACCTTTTCCCCATCTCAGTCTTGCACAAAGTGAGCATTTACTGACCGGGCTTGCTATGAGATCTCCAAAGAATCCTTTCTGATTCATTTCCCCAGAAGGGATGAAGTTTTGATTTTTTGCCTTGTAGTTTGTGTACGATTAATACTTAGATGTGCATAAATAACAAGTTCATTAGCAAATGTAATGAACCACAACAGCAGCACAATAGTCAAATAACTAAGGTTCATGTATCAAAGTCTCATCAATGCATGACAACTTCTAAAATTTGGAAAAACAACTTCAAATCTCAGTGTTTTTACTGCTATTAATATGTGTGACGTCATTTTTTCCGGAATGAAAACATTCAATGGGATAAAGTCACTTGACCGTTGTATCAACTGCAGAACAACTATATTTGCAAATGAAAAAAGTTCAGATTTTAAAGAACGATGGTGAAACAAGTAGTTATCTTATGAACGTGAAGCAAATCATAATGTCATTTTGATACTGTTTATCCTGTTTGACTAACAATTCATTCCTCAGTAACAGAATATCACTAACCTACCCCTTGGTACTATAGGGTATTGTATCGACAAGCAAACTTCCTATCAAACTACTCCACCAAGTTTCTGCCTAGTGATTTCATCCAACTGTTCAGCCATCTCTAGCGCTAGATGATTTCTTCAATCTCCAACTTGACCTTTTCTCAAGAAATGCCGGTTCTCAACAGCAAATTCTGGACTGAAATGTTGCACCCCGGTCTGATTCACTTCCAAACTACTCAAATTGTCAAAGCTACAAAGCCTTACAATCTCCTGCACAACCTCTTCTCTCTCTTCTTCTAAGCAAAATGGCTTATCCAAGAACTTGGCCAGTTTGGTAAGACAGACAATAAGATATTTCTTCATGTCCTCATAAGTCAAAAAAAGTACCTTGTCTGGATATCCCAAGCTTGCCTTCCAATAACCCAAGATATGATCCCAAAAGGGTCCATAATGTGATGCCCCTTTGCAAAACAGATCAAACGCATCTTCGATTGGAAAAGATGGTAGTTCTTTCTGCCTTACTTTTGTCATATGATGCCAATTTGAAACGAGAACATCCTTGGTCTCGCGAAAAACATACACAATTTTGCAACAAGAAGACATCACAGATGCTGGTAACAAAGAGTAAGGAATATGGGTCACGAGAAGGCAACGTGGCAAACACGAATTTCGATAATCATGGTAAGAAGTTTCATCTTGTTAACAATACTTGTCCCGCATGGACAAACCTTCCTTTTGGTTTGTTATTTCCCCTTATATAAAGGGATGTAATTGTTTTTCTTTTACTTACCAATTTACTATCAATAATAGTCTTATTCTCTTTTCTTTACTCTTGTTATTGCCTTACAAGAATTCATAAATAATATGAATTCTAACATGATATCAAGAGCGCAAGTTGATATTTTTAGCTCGATCGCGGATCTAACTTCGCGGTGAGTTAATTGGGGGTTCGGATGCAGCACGCCCCTGTTATCAGTTAATTTTTTTCTCTCTTGGCTTGTTTTGGAAGCTCGTGCTCGTTTTGATTTGTTTTGGTGGCTCGTGCTCATTCTGATTTGGGTTTCGTCTTCTTCGCTTCCGCATCTGATTGTTGAGATATGTCTCTTATTATTTTGTTGCTTGTTATTTGTGATTGTTGCTTGTTTTGGAATTGTTGCTTGTCATTTCCATCACGAAGTAAGTAGGTTTTGTCTAAGGAGGTTGATATTTAAGTGATCCAGTTGTGACCCTCCAATCTTTCCTGGGAATCTTCTTACAGAGGTCGGATTTGTGATTTTTTTTTGTT
Source organism: Przewalskia tangutica (assembly GCA_029844215.1). Lineage (NCBI taxonomy): Eukaryota > Viridiplantae > Streptophyta > Magnoliopsida > Solanales > Solanaceae > Przewalskia > Przewalskia tangutica. Next base: position 1,866,993 of record CM056732.1, read on the forward strand.
TTAAATTGATAATGGTTGGAGGTGATGATTCTTTGCAATCTATTGGTGTTCGGTTAAATGGAAAAAATTATTCCTATTGGAGCTATGTCATGATAAATTTTTTGAAGAGAAAAGGGTTTTGTGATTATATGTCTGGAAAAGCCAAATGTCCTAAAGTTGGAGATGAAAAATTTGATGAAGTATTTAAGACTTGGGAGACCAATATTCAAAGATTATTACTTGGATTAATAACTCTGCTGAACAAAAAATTGGTGTTCAATTGTCTAAATTCAAAACGGCTAAAGAGATTTGAGACTATTTGTCAAGATTGTTTGTGCAGAATAATTTTGCTGTTAAATATCAGTTAACATCTGAAATTCGTGCACTAGTACAAAATGATTTGGGCATTCAAGATTATTTATGTGCAATGACCACTTTGTGGGATCAGTTAGCTATGACGGAATCTACTGAATTGCAAGCATGCGATGCTTATATTAAATGTAGAGATGAAGACCGTCTTGTTCAATTATTGATGGGTCTTCGGTCAGAATTTGAGAATTGTCGTTCAGGCTTGTTGCACCGCAAACCCTTACCATCTGTTGAAGATGTGGTAAATGAACTTATGGCTGAAGAAACATGTTTGAAGACTCTAAAAGGGGTACATAAAGCTTCTACTTCCGTATTGACAACTCCTTCATCGGCACCGGTCCTTGTAGCCCCTACACACATGAATAGAACATCTGTCATGGGTAATTGTAATTATTGCAAGAAACCAGGACACTGGAAGAATCAATGTCCTGATCTGCGAAAGACGTTAGGTTCTAAACCTTCATATTCGGGACAAGGACTAAGCCTTCTCAACAGAAGCCATTGTTATACCCCGTAGTTGCAGGGCATGTATGTGAGGACGTACGTACGAGAGTACGGCAGAAAATGTTGAAAAGAAAGAAAGATGTGAGTTTTCGACGGAAAAGTTTCCGGTTATTTGTGAAGAAAAAGGTTCGTTAATGGGAATTGGATTCCCAGATTTGGTATTTGGACTTCATAGATTATATTAGAATTTTGAGATTTTATTTTCGGAAATGGTCACGTGGGGCCCACGGGAGAAATTTACGGTTTTGTGGGGCCCGCTTTGTTTTTGAGATTTCCGGTATTTTGGATATTTTCGGAAGACGAAATATTCAGGCGAATCGGGCGACACGTGTCACCCCATGTGGCACCTGGCCGATTTTACAATTGTGCACAACACGGTTAGAGTCGTTTCGGCGAAACGTTTACGTAGCTGCGAAGGAAAATTCCGGCTATGTCGTTTTGTATTTTTGCGGATTTTTCCGAGAGACGAAACATTCGGACCAACGGGAGGTGACATGTGTCACCTCACAATGGAAGATGCGCGCACTGGGCCGAACTGGCGGGGCAAGTTGTGGTAGATATTTGTGTAGATATTTGTGAGGGTTTTAAGGAGTAGGTCTGTGGTGCACTTGGCTTGATCTTGGCCTTACACTTGCCTTGCACATGGCTCGATCTTGGCCATGGTTGGCTTTTGGTTTTGCTATAAATACCACCTGGCTCAAGACTTCATTCATCCAAAATGTTCCAAGTCTTGCTATCCTTCCCTCTCCTCTTGTTTGACTCTCGCCCAAGAGCCCTCCCTAGTTAAGGCCTTTGGTAGAGAGTCCCTCACAGCTGTGGTGCTAGCCATGGGTACCCCACTTTAGTTGTTTCGTATAATACCCTCCTCGTGGTATTGAAATACTCCTAGTATTGTTATAATGCCCAAAATACCTTAGCTCAGTACCTTGTAGTATTCCAAAGATACCTCTTTACGAGAGTCAGGAATACTACCTTTTGTCCTTTTTAGTCTCAAACCAAACCCAAGGAAATCTTCATAGTTGGTCAAGTATTTGAGTAGAAGTTGGTTAAAACTTCTGGGTTGTTTGGAGTGGTTTGAGCGCACGGAGTGAGCTAAACCTTGCTCAGGATCGACATTATAACTTGGATAATTTTGGGCTTGTCGAGGTAATTATCTTGTCCTCTATTGTAATTGGAAATTACATGTTTGTTAGAATATATAGTTGAAGATATCGTATATGGAACTATACTTAGTATTCGCAATGTCTTTTGACTTAAGCTGAAGAATAAAGAATCGAATCGAATCAGTATTTACATAGATTGTATTGCGTAGACTTGTGTAGTATCGAGTAGAATTGTACACGTCCGGTAGGCGTGTAAACCCCCTGGTTGGCTTCAAGCCAGCCTCGATAGAGAGAGATTTACGCTGCCATGAGGAGGTTGCTGAATTTTCTATAGAAAGATAGAAACTTGTGTTTTGGGGTTAATAGACGTTTTGACCTTTATAGGTGAAAGTACAAGAGTAGCGTATTCTACTCAAGGAGTGGAAAGGGCTAGTGCGTTGTAGTACTTGGAGCATTTTGCTTATTGTCGATAAATCGTCGCGAGGTATGTGAACCTCTTCCTATCTTTTCTAGCATGATTGTTGTGAACTATGTAGTACGGTAGACGTACATGTGCTAAGTGATTTGGTTGGTTTAAAACATAGGGTGTTATAAATAGCTTTATGGGAAGTTAGTTATAACGACCTTATGTAAGTGAAAATGGTTTACTGATGTTAGAAGTTAAGAGACTTGATCTTATAAGATAAGAGACTTAACTTATTTGTTTTAATGTGGATGTTGTGTGAAACCTCATTCGTGAGTAATGAGTACTTGGTTTTTAAAGGGATAATGTTTCCGATTTCGAATCGGAATGTGTATCGACAGCACTATCGCGTTAATAAAGGAAAATGTATTGAATAATGATGTGTTGTATTAAAACCAGTAGAAACCTCCATCTGCATAGAAGCTAAGATGAGACAAAATGATATTACATTTTCTAGATCATGGCTGCTGTCGCGCCCATTTTCGGCCGCGACTTTATTTTCTAAACTCCTGCTCAAATAACAAGTTAGAAAATAAAATAAAAGCTAATATGTTTTTAAAAGAATGCTAAAATGTTAAAAGGGGTGCTAACATATTAGAAGTGCTAAAAATGTTAAAATTGCAAAAGATGCTAAAGTTTAAAAGGGTTGCTACAATGCTAAGGGTTCGCGGAGTCGCCACCTAATTAATTGGGTGAATTAGGACACCTAAATGTTTAACTAGTTTAAAGTAAAACATTAACTCCATTTTAATGGTCTGCTAAACTTAATGAGATTCTGGGTAAGGGTTCTTTATTAACCTAGAGGGAAGGGGTTAGGCACCCTCTAAGATCCGCTAACTTGCGGTTGTCCTGCCAAACCTAGGGTTAATTATTATGTTAGAGAAATGCATGTTTTAGAAAATATTAAAAAGAAAGTATTTAAAACATATAAGATGTATTTTGATCAAAAGAAAATGTAAGGTTTTTAATATATATAAGGTTAGTTTTGATGGAAAACATGCATTCATAAGGTATTTATATGAATTTATTCGATTGTATAGCATAACATAGAAGTAGTAATGCAAATTCAATTATGGCAAAATATGCATTATAAAATAATCATAGCATGCAAGTGTCTATTTAGCAAAGAATAATTTTCATATATGAATGATAATGAATTTTGAAAATGGGTTAGGAGTTTGATCACAAATAATATCCTAACTACATGATTGATTATGCAAGTGAAGATTATTGAGTGGTTTATTATAAATGTTAAACAATGCATGGCGTGCCTAAAGTAATTAACTTAAGGGAAGCAAAATTAAATTAACTTCTATTTATTGATTCAAGGTTTGACTATTCTAAGTATTCTATTAATTACAATGTTAGACAATTAATCTACAATAAATGAATGGGCAAGATAGAGGAATGATTCAGAGGGACGGCGACAACATTAACCGGTGGCTTGGAGGATGAAGATGCACATAGATGTAGGTCCTTGTTATGGTAACTCATGAGGAGTCTCGCAATGAGACTCTTCGTTTAGCTCCGATGCGTGCCATGTAAATAAAGAAGAAGATAAAGATTAGTAAATATTCCAAACCTTGTGACGCAAATAGGTAAAACGTTCATATAAATTTAACATATATATATTTTAAATTTCATAACCGTAGCAACCCAAGATGAGATAACAAGTTCAAGCACAATGAATCCCAACATTGTTCAAACAAGTATTGGGCCTTGATAATGCAAATAAACACAAAGGGAAAACGGGCCCAAGTAACTGTTTTTCTAGACCAAAGTAGGATCAGATTACGGATCTGGGCCTCATTACAGTAACATGGAAAGAAAAGACATGCCGGATGTAACAATTATCAAGCTTTATGGAAAATAAATTGGCACCAAAGGCAGTGTAAACCCAACCAGTTATCTTTTCAGATTTTAAAAGGGGGGATGGGCAGGTATGCAACAACAAACAAAGAAGAGAAAAAATAACAGGCAGACCCAAACATATGTCATGATGCACTATGAATCAGATCAAATTACAAGTTAGACATAGGTTCATATATCAATAAGAGAAAGACACCATATATGGCCAGTTATGTCATGATTCAACCATTGGCCTCAAGATGCAACAAACACAACTTTGATTGATTAGCAGATAGGTGAGGACAGAGCAGAAAGGGTACAGAAATGGGCAAGCGAGAGGCAACATTCAGACAGGCAGTCCCATAATTACAGCTAATTTATCGGCATACACACAGATGGTAATTGCTAAGCCGAAACAGTCAGCAATATATCCAAAATAAGTACAACTTTCTCAGACTGGCCGCAGGTTCTCAAAATATGTTGTAAGCACTAGCTAGATGTAAGCAGTAGATAGAAATAAACTCCAAAGCGTAAAGTTTCAGTTTTTTGAAAGAAAGGCCAATTAATCCTACATGTGATAGGCCCGACACACAAATAAACCCGTATTTCAGTGAGTACACAAGGATGTCCAAATAGGCAAGTATAAAATAAGATACATCAAATATGGGACATAAAGCTAAATAGGTATATTCCTTTAGATTGACAGATATGACACAGTTTAGTATTCAAAATAGGCACGCATTAGCATTTAATATGAGCCTCAACAGATAGGCATATCAAACCTATATTGTCACATGATCAATCCAAATATATGCTACATAGACAGACATCCAACACTACATATACTCAGCTTCCCTGCTTTTAATTCCATATTTAACTGGGTGTTTTAGCGCTAACATATCCAACATAGATATTTCAGAGTATATCTCATGATAAAACAAGAGACACTAGGCTAAGCTTTCTTACTATTATGGGCACACATTTAGCATTTGACCTTCAAATAGATGATTAATCTAAGAGCAGAATGAGGATATGCCAAAGAGGTTTTTAGAATGAAGCCATCATAATAGCATCGTGATAGTTTAGGCAAATAAGGTATCCATCTTCATCTTGACGTAGAATTGCATACTATATGGTAGGTCACATCATATCTCATCAGATGGAATTGAATTGAGCATACAACATAGACAAGTAACTCAACATGGCATTTCAGATTATAATATTTGCAAATAGCCAAGGAACACTACAAGACTAAAAACACACCAAAACATGCTTCATATAGATTTAGCGCACATAAATAACAAGACCATTATACTCGCATATTGTAAAGTATACGAAGATATACAATTGCGATATACATCCAATGTATATGGAAAGCCAAATACCTTGTATACTTTTATTAGATTGTCATAGATTCAGCCAGCCAACTAGAAAACAGATAGTGGTTACCGATTCTCACATTACACCATTTAAAACACTTGAACTAATTTCTTTACTTCATCTATTTCATAACATACCAGACATACCATTAATCTTAATCAATCAAACTAACATATATTTAAGCGAACAACCATCACAATAGTTACACAGGAGAGGATGCTGTAATACAAATAAACACACAACTGAACAATTAAATCGGGAGTCGACTGAAAATCACACCTCGTAAAGATCCTAACTTTTAGATATTATGCATCCCTATTAATTAAAGCAAGCTTAGTCAATATCATATTCCTACATTAATGAATACGACAACATGAATGAACTAACACATGATTAACACAAATTCGCACGAAAAAATACAACATGAACAGAGGTCAAGAGGGAGTGAATTTTTACCTTCTCGGCGAACCAGCGGCAGTATCAGACGTCGGTCCACTCGACGGGTTTTGGGTTCATGGCGCGAATAGAAAGGCGATGTTTGTTGCTGATTTTTTGGTTGGAATTGAAATAAGGGGATTCGAACTGCCTATTCTCCTGAGTTGTCGACTGCTGCTAAAGGTTTCGATGCTATGTTTTCCCTATCCTTCGATTGCCCTTTCAGACGTGCTTATATAGCCCCATTTGGGTTCCAAGTTAGGTAAATAGTGAGGCTGATTCTAGGCTTGATATTGGTGCCGATTTTGAACCGATTTGAGTCATTCGATAAGGTACCATTTGAAGGATTTATGGTAAGTCGCGATTTTGGCGGATTTGTGGAAGATTCGTTTGGTTATGGAAGGAAGGGCTGGCTAGGGTACGTGGGTAGGGGAAAGGCCCGATTCTCGTAGAACCGGCCGAGAGCCTGGTGCCTCGCGCGATTTGAATTTTTTTTTGGGTTTCGCGTTTTTTTCTTTGGTTTGGCAGACGAGTGAGCGGTAAGGCGATAAGGGAGAGGGCTTATGGGTTTGGGCCAACGAGTTAGTCAGTCATGGTCGCGTCGTGAAACAAGGGAAAGGTTTTGGGTCGGGTAGTTAAGTTAGGGTATTAGTAATTAGATTAGTTATAATTAATATGCTATTTAATTAATAGTTTTAGGCTTTTAATTAGTGATAAATTAATTTAATAAATTGTGCTTAAATTATTTAGGTGCTCCATTAATCTAATTGTTATCAAAAATAAATGCGCGCATATTTAATTAATGTTTAATGCTTTAGAATGCGCGCTTATTAAAAATCTTATTATTATGCGTTATTATAAGTTAAATTAAAATTGAATTGAGTTTAGATTAAATTATTTAAATGCTAATCGCAAGTATGATATTTAGGAATTGTTTAAAGCTTTATAAATGCGTGCTATTAAATGCATATATCGATTAAAATTGATTTTAAATTACAAATGATTACTAATAAACGCGCTTATGCTACCCGACACGACGTTATCGCTAAATTATTTATTTTATGCATTTATTAATTACGACAAAGCTTAAAGTTAATGCGCGCGGACTCTAAGTGTTTAAAACTCTACGTAAGACGCGATGCCATTATTAAATTATTTATTTATGCATGTATTTATGTTTTATCGTATTTTATTATAAAAATTACTAAAAATTATTTTACCAAATTAACCTAATTTTATAGTTAATGATCGGATGGAGGGTCAAAATCGGGTGTCAACACCGCCCTTCAGATGGAGACGATGGAAGAATCTTCTGACAAAGACGTTGACTCAGCCAATTTTGTCTCGATCTCGGAATTGCAAAAAGTTCAAGTGTGACAAGGCCGACGCAAAAAATCAAAATTTGTCAAATCGAAGTTACGACGACACCGGGTTACCATGGTCGAAACACTGTAGCGGGCTAACGCGACTAAAGCCGCCAGTTGTCGAAGTTATGACGGAAACTAGGCTCTACTACGGTCAAAAAACCAAGACGACGCGGACGACTCAAAAAATTTGTCCTGTCAGTTATGAGCGACATGGGCTATGGCAAAAAGCAAAAATAAAACAATCGCTTGAACTCGCGTACCGCCATGGCTTAGGCTTGGGTTTTACGGTGATGCGAACGAGTGGACCGACGCTGAGGTCGTCGCCATTCATCGGGAAGGTCGCCCCAACAAATTGCCCTGTCAGAAGAGAAAATCCACGCCAGGCTCCCGCCCGCATGCTAAGACTTCAACAAACCTTAGTGGTTAGTGCATAATCATAAGGCAAATGATGATGCATAATTTTAAAAGTAATGCAACTGCAGTAGTAAAAGGCTATCCCGCAAAATGTGACGCCGCTGTGTTGACGCGGGCCGCAATGCCGTGATTTTCGCCCTGCCGACGTGTTGCGATGTGAACGCGATACGTTGTCCTTGCTGCAAATCGCCTCGAGACTAAAGCTCAAGAAAGAGTACAGAATCGCTAAGATAGGATAATAAAGCATGCGTAAATGCAATTTCGAGTACATAAATCGCCCCCGTGATACGCGATACGCGCTGCCGACTTGTTGTGTTGATAACGCCGCGTTCGACGCCTGCCCGGGTATTGCTGCGCAGACGCACGCCGACGGTGTCGCCGCCGACACACGCCGATAACGCCGCGTTCGACGTGCCGCCGGGCGCCGCTGCGACGCACGCCGACGGTGTCGCCGCCGACACACGCCGATAACGCCGCCGCTCGGACGTATTGCCGCCGCCGCTGTAGACGCACGCCGATGGTGTCGCCGCCGACACACGCCGATAACGCCGCCGCTCGGACGTGTCGCCGGGCGCCGCTGCAGACGCACGCCGACGGTGTCGCCGCTCGACACACGCCGATAACGCCGCTCGACGCGGTTGCCGGGCGCCGCTGCAGACGCACGCCGACGGTGTCGTTGCCGACACACGCCGATAACGCCGCCGCTCGACGTGTTGCCGCCGCCGCTGCGCAGACGCACGCCGACGGTGCCGCTGACACACGCCGATAACGCCGCGTTCGGACGTGCCGCCGGGCGCTGCCGCTGCAGACGCACGCCGGTGTCGCCGCTCGACACAACGCGATAATGTCGCCGCTCGACACGTGGCCGCCTCAGAGAATAAATGCTCTCGCAGCCGAGCCGAGAAAACGTTAGTGCATACCGCTTAAACAAAATGATAAGCATATGTGATGTGCACTTTCACGGGTAGAGATGTCGCCCCCGATACTCCGTATGAATATCGAGATATTGTCCTTGCGCGATACGCTAGATGTCGCAACGACGAATCGCTCGACGCCTTCGCTGCGCGATGCCTTAGTCGCAAATTTGACTTTATGCCCACGCCGTGCTATAGATTTTGTCATGCGTTTTGAACTTTGATTGTGTATCATTGTTGCTCTTTCGCCGCTTTGCCGCCCGCCAATATGAAGAAACTTTTCGCGTATTTTCGCTTTGGCTATTGCGCTTCGCTTCATAACATGAAAACTCGCGCCAAAGCAAATTTGTGAGTTTTGGGTCGATTCAGATTCGACTTTGCCGCTTTGTCCTCGATGTCCACGTTCGCTCGCTTGGGTTTGCAACCCCGCTCGACCTCTTTCGAGATGTTTAGTAGTGCCAAAAGCATTTTCCAAAAATGAAATGTTTTCATTAAGTATGCACAAAACATCTTTAGAAATAAACATTTATACGACATGCGTAAAATGTAAAAGCCTCGCCTAATTTGCCGAATATGACATGTATTTCACCAAGCTTAACATCTTTTGGAATCCTTGTTATCGCTTCCTCACAAAGGCGCAAACCGCCTCAATTTCAATGTGTGTCGCTGGCGAACTTAACTTCGTGATGAATTGCTCATATCCCTTTTGCCTCGTAGACGAACGGGAAGATTCCTAACTGCGACCGGCCGATTTAGGCCGCCACGATCCCCACGAGGAATCAGTCATGACGTAGTTCATTACAAGTCAAATTGGGTAAAATTCTAAAAGTGGACCGGCCGATATGGCCGCCACGATCCGCCAAGGGAATCGTGTCATAACGTAGTTCGACATAAGTAGCGGCTTTCTAATTTGCAATGGCGAGACCCTATATTGGCTCTATGATATCCCACCGAGGAATGCAGCTTTTTACAATATAGGGGATTACACGGAAACAAATACCCTAGACGTAATATCTCTTCATCAGATCTCGCTGATAGCCTCGGGGCCATACTCGCCATCCATCTCACCAAGATCGTGCCCTCCACTTAATACTCGATGGACTATGTAGGCCCTCGCCAATTGGGGCGAACTTTCCTTTAGCTTCAATTTGATTCGAAATACGCTTAAAACCAATTGTCCCGCTTGAATAACTCGCCTTACTCTTTGTTAAAAGCTCTAGCCATTCTCGCTTGATATAGCCGCCCATGACAGATCAGATTCAACCTTTTTCGCCAATCAACATCAATCGCCATAACGATCTCAGATCCACTCGCCGCCAACTCGCTTCGATGATTCTCAACGATGGTATTTCCACCTCGCCGGTAGCACGCTTCGCTCCATACACCAAAAGATACGGCCGTTTCCGGTAGGTTCGGATCAGGTGCGATAACCCAAAAGCGCAAAAGGCAAATTCTCGCCAATGTTTGTAGCTACGATCATCTTGCGCAATATCCTCTTGATGTTCTTGCTGGTCGCTTCATCGCCCATTCATCCGAGGCGGACGGAGTGGAATTACGCGAGTGATCTTGAAATTTCCACATATCTCACGATCAAATTATCGTTGAGATTGGTTCCGTTATCGCTACAATTGATTCGAACCCCAAATCGCAAATGATGTTGTTGCGAACGGTCGACCACCACCTTTTTCACATCGACCGCGTGATGACGCTTCTACCCATTTAGTGAAATAGTCAATTGCTACGAGGATTAACTGCGCTCATTCGAGGCAACGTTCGACGGGCCGATGACATCCATGCCCTGCCGCGAACGCCAAGGAGAACTTGTCACATTAAGCTCACTGAGGCACTCGAATCAAATCTCCATGACCGCATTGTCGACATTTCTCGCACAAAACGAATACAACTGCTTCCATCGCCATCCAAAAGTAACTCGCCGCAGTAATCTTTTTCGCCAAAGTGAAGCCGCTCATACGAGGTCCACACGCCCCTCCGTATCTCTTCTACTAGCTTGCTCGCTTCTCGAGCATCGACACATCTCAATAAGCCCAGATCCGAGTCCTTCTGCACACAATTTCCCATTCAAAAAGAAATGATTTGCTAGTCTTCGTTGTCTTCTTCCGACGCTGTTATGCCTTCGGATATTCTCCCGCTGAGGTACCTTTGACGCCACGGTACCACGGATTGCCGTCGCTTCTCGCCTATACGAGCAATAAGCCGGCCGCTTCAGCACACTCACCGTGATCGATCGATGTAATTCTTGTCCTGATGTCAATCACGAGGATAAGGTTGCCAACGCTACAATTCGCTCGATCCTGAACATGCCTAAATTCTACGTGGTCAACCTCTTCAGTAATTCCTTCACGCAAAATGTAGGGAAGTATCTTCATATTCTTGGTCGCCATTCGCCATGCACGTGATGGATCGCAGTCCAATCACCTATGACCAGCACTTCAGATGTCCATATCTACGCCATTCCGAGCCCCAATACGCAAGCTTCATATTCCGCCATATTGTTGCGCATGGAAACTGAGCCATGGAAATCGGATAACGCCGACTGCTTCAAACCAACACCGCCCAATGCCGACTTTGAAATTTGCCGCCCATCAAAAACATCCTCCAACCCGTAAACCTCCGAGATATCTTCTCCGACAAACAATACCTCTTCATCAGAAAATAGGTTCGGCGGGCTCGCATTCTCATCGATCGGTTCTCAAGAAGATGATCGCCTAATGCCGTCTTTTACGCCTCGCGTGACGTAGACGATGTCAAACTCGCCAACATAATTTGCCATTTCGCTAGTTTTCCGCTGGTACGGGCTTCAAGGATATACTTGCGGATCCATCCTCAAATGAGATAAGTAGTGACGCCGATAGATAGTGTTCAACTTCGGCGACCCAAGTTAACGCGCAACAAGACGCTCCAAACAGAGTATAACGAGCTTCATACGCCGTGAACTTCTTACTCAAATAGTATACGGCCTGCCTTTTCCTCGCTTTCATCGTCGCCTCAACACGCATCCGAAAGCATTTTCTAACACGCATAAATAGAGTAGCAAAGGTCTCCTGCTCGAGGCACTAGAATCGCGATTAGACAGTATTCTTTGATTCTCACAAAGCTCGCTGGCAACTGTTGTCCACTGTAGCCGTGATCCTTTTTCAATAATTTGAATATCGGCCGCATATCACTGCAGATCGGGCATGAACTCGCTGATGTAGTGAGGCGACCAAGGAAACTCATCACGCCCTTTTTGCTTTTCGAGAGGTAATTCGATGGCTTTTATTTTCGGCGGTCTAGCTCAATCCTCTCCCGCCACTATAAAACCCAACAGCCTTCGCGGAACGCCAAACGCGCACTTTGCAGATTCAACTTCGTTATACCGCCTTAGTCGTTGGAAAAATTTCTTCAAGTTTGCCAAACGGTCCTCCGCTTTCGCGATTTGACGACGACGCCGCCCACATAGACCTCAATTTCTTTATGAATCATGTCATGGAAGATGCGGTCATGGCTCATACGTAGTGGCGCCGCGTTTAAGACCGAACGCATAACTCGATAATAGTACACCACACGGGTAGTGAACGCCGCTTTTTCGCGCCCTCTTCGCCATAAGGATCTCACGATAGCAAAGAAAGCAATCGATTTAACGATCAGAGTTCATGCTTCGCACAATTATCGATGAGTATACGGATGTTTGGAAGAGGAAAGTCATCCTTCTGGGCCGCTCGCTGAGGTCTCGTAATCCACGCACTTCTGACCTTTCCATCTTTCTTCTTTACCAAGACGATATTTGCTAACCAAGTAGATACTTTGCAACTCGAATTACCTTTGCCTCAAACCGCTTAGACACCTCTTTCTTTGACCTTCAAACTCATGTCCGGTTTGATCTTTCTACTTTGTTTTACTGGGAAACAAGATGGTTCAATAGGTAGCTCAGGCGATTTAATGCGTTCAGACTCAAACCCGCATGTCCTCATATGACCAAGCAAACACATCTGCAATCGCTTCGTGAGCTCAATTAATTCTTTCTTCAGGCGACGCTTAGCGGCGCCGACTCTAGTCTCTTTCACTGCTCCTCATCGCCTAAGTTTATTAACTCGCTTTCTTCCAAATTCGTTTAGGCCTATTCTCAAAGTTTTCCACTTCGCTAAGTTCCGATCATGACATTCCTCTTGCTTCCTGGTTATGCTCGCTATTTGAACTTTGTTCGCTGGTCTCATTACATGTCATATTCAAGTTATCAATGTGTTTATTAATATGATCACGAAAGAAAAATGCTTAAAGAATTTAATTTTAACACAAACAAAATCTTTTAAAAGTCGCAAAAATGTCCTCGAATTTATGATGAAAGTAAATCGCGAGATTAAAAACATATTAAGAATCATAAATGCATGTCTGCTTTTCTTTCTAGATAAAAGGTCACAATCGCTGTAACTAATCATAAATTCTACCAAGCTTCTGACGGCCGTGATGCGGGTGCAAGTCCAATTATTCAGTCAGATCCACGCTCAGATCCCAAACGCGAGCTCCTCGTGATCTCCTCGCGATCACGCAACAATCCGCTTCATCATCACCTATGAACAAATTCTCGAACCCTACCGCAAGATCATCCGGTCATCTTCTCTCGTGATCCGACGGTGTAGCTTTGACGAACGATCGACTCAAGGGCGGAATGGGCGCAGTGCGGAACGATCCCTTCTTCCGAGGTTCGTGGTCACCAAATCCTTCGCTGGCCGTACCCCAAACCAAAAGTGTTCTCTTCCCAAATAATCGATAGGCTCGCGATCCTTCATATCGACTCCAAGACCTCACGCTCAGATTCATTTCTTAACATTTCTTGGCCACCATTTTGAGAGAACGTGGCACCGAATGGTCTGACTTACTTGCTTTCTCGATCTCATTAATATGAAAATCAACCATCCGATCGCTTCACGCCTTTCTATGACAGTGGATTGCATAATCGCATTGATGCTTCCCTTTATCTCCAAATACTACCACTTCACCGTGATTCCATATAAACTTTAGGCATCGACGCAAGCGTGGACGGATCGCACTCAAATTTCACGGATCCACTACTTCCTATCAACAAAGTTGTAACATGTAGCAATATCCAATATTTGAAATTCCACAACGACTTTCGCAGTCCGATCCGCAGTGCGAGGTCCATTACGCCTTCGACCCCTCTATGGACTCCGTCGAAACCTTTGATTCTGATATGACTTTCACGAATTTTCTTACGTCAGCCTCAATTTCAACAAAGGTCGCTACGGGACAAATGTCGATTACCGAGCTCCATCAATCAAAGATCGTTGAAACAATCTGTTCGCGACTGATGGTGATATTCAATGCAAGCGTCAGGTTCGACGCCACGGTAACTCATCATCGTGAAAGGTGATTCTCGCGCCTCTAGTACTGGCCGACCAAAGCCGCCAAGTTCCCGTCATTGCATTCTCCGAACGATGCATCCTTCAACACCTCCATCAATGCAGCCCGTGCGAGGCGTAACGCATTAACAATGAAAGTAGAGAAATACGCTACCGAGGTTTTCTTTAATCGCTTCTACGACTAATACTTTAGTGGGCATCTTCCTCCAAAATTCCTCGACTTCACCTCGCCACGCTTCTTTGCGTGCCTCCTCGCTGCCTCTATAGGTGTGTAATACCTCGACTGGTTATACCCGCAGGGTGACTTCTATGACCCGCTTCCCACTTTCTCCGCGATCCATCTTGACGGTGCCCTTCCCGCGCTCAATAATCGTGATTGAACCTTTATGTCTCGACGCGTTCTTTCCAACTCAAATACCGCTTTTCGGCGATTGGCAGGGCGACGTAAAGCGTATGTTCGACTCTTCCTCACTTCGAATCGACGGATGGTTCCTCCAAGTTGTATTCTCATCAAGGGCTATCATGCACATCGCGCCGCTGGGTTTGGCAAGGGATTATCATGCACGCCAGCGTGATCCTTCACCAATTACTCCTTCTTTGATCAACTCTTCGATTTTGTCCCCGAGGGTGTAAAGAACTTCCGTCACGCCTCGGGCTATCGAGTGATACGCACAACGCTTATTCTCATCATACCATCTTCGATAGGGGAATCCTCCCCGAATCGTCGATCAAACTCGCACCGCATTTTTCGTGATATCCGTACGGGTTCACCAAATGCGCGGTTCGATGGTTTTCCTTCAAAATTCGTGATTCGTCCGGGCGCATCGGTGCTCGGCGTTGGGCGGCTTGATGGGCGGGTTGACGCGGCCGATAAACGGGTGCTGGGAAGCGTTATATACGGGCCGCGTACCGCGGGGCGCGCGTATAGCGAGGTGTAAAGTTTTGGCCGCGTGGTAGTACGGGTTTGATAGCGGGTTCTCGTATGTTATGAATGCTTCGTTTATGCTTCAAACACGGAAGCGGGAAATCGCTCCTTCTTCCTCAAGTACTTCGATCGCCCCCGATCAATCGCTTTATCGTTGCTCGCAATGCCGCCGATTCGTAATCCCGCCGCTTTAATACCTTCTTCACGGTCACCCATTCTCGACGACCTTCGCAAAATTTCGCCCGACGACGCTTATCATCCGCTCATAATAGGTCAGATCCTTCAAAGATTGTACAAATAGCGTGGTCATCTCACTCTCCACCACGCGGTTGTACTTTGTCGCCTCTCAACGCCACCTCACGGCGTACTTCCCGAAAGTCTCCGTAGATTTCTTTTCCAACTTCATTAGATGTAACCCGCCCACACCGCTTCGTGGTTGAATCCAACCGCTTCCACAAAGTTCGGGCCAATGATTCCAACTACGCCATTTACGCGATCCGCAAGTGTATCACCTATCGCCTCGCCGCTAAACTTCGAATGAACAACTTCACGACGATCACTGGTTCTTCCCTACCCCGATTAACTTGTCGCAATATGATCTCAAGTGTGCACGAGGATTTCTTCCCATCAAATAAATCGAACTGCACCTTATATCCCACCGCGCTCCACATCCGACGCATGCAAAGATCTTCATAATCTAGTCCTTCGTGACCTTTATCCGATCGCATGCCACGAACCGCTTCTTTCAGTCGTGAATCTCTGCCACGCCATCGCCCATTTTGCTCTGACTTCCTTTCCATTTCTTCAGAATGATCCACTTCGCGGGGACGGTAAAAGCGTCGGGTTTCGCTGTAAGCTTAGCCGTTCGTGGTTCATTGGGCCGGTAGCTGGTATGCGCGCGGGCATTGGTTGGCTTTGGCGACATGCGGCTGAGTAGCGAGGCGAGGTACACGGGCGAGGAGGATCATTTTGGCGCGAGGTTGATGATCGTCGCGGCGGGCGATTGGGTCAGAATCGCGCCTCGGGAGTTTTGGGGGATATGCGCGAGGTCGATCCGGGGCGGTTCGAGATAGTGGCCTCTTTGCTCGCATAGGGTATTCAAATCGATGGATAGGTTGGTCGATTCCGTAGCCTCTCCATCTCAACTCGCATATCAAGAATTGGCTGCAGCTAAGCAATACATTCTTCCCGATCGTGATATTCCTCCTTCAAGTTTCGCTTACCGACAGAACAATTCCTAAACCATTCGGCCAGACGCCGAGCTACCATATCGCCATTTCTTGCCTCGATCTCGTGAAGTGGATGCCCGACATTGTTGAGTCAAATACGAACCGACCTTCGGGAAGATGATAAATCTTTCTAAAATGCAACAAACAAATAAGTAGCATAAGAACATAATTTGCAATTATGTAGCGTATATATCGCACACAACACATCCCAACGCTTCCTAATATGCAGTGGGGCTCTTTTGCCGCAGGTAGGCCTAAACGCCATATATGCGATAATGATGGATCGTCCGAGCCATCTGAGAAATGCTTTATCGGGACTAAAAATAATTAAATTGCAACAATGAAATGTTAAAACTAAAGATCTATTCCTAATGTTATATCAGGCCGCTTAACGAATGCGCGCCATAGGCCCCGCCTCCCGCATCTTCAAATATCATGATGTTTTGAAGTTGGTCCCACTCTCGTGGGAACGGTGTGTTCCCTAATCTGCACACTTTTACCCAATCGGTCATGTCGATATCCTCAAACCTTGCTTGCCTTCGGGCTGGATCGCTACAATCTTCCTTGAACCACGCATGATTCAGCGCACTCCCGCTGTTCAGATTTGACATCTATTTTCTCAACGTTGTTCCATTCTTCAAGGATTTGCTTCTTCTCGGGAAAGTGCAATTTGCCCCAAACGCGACCTCAATCCTTCATGTCCGATCGAGCGGATTACCGTTTCGACCAAATCAAGTGAGTACACGCAACGGAGCATATGGTCAAGTCCCTTAATCCGACGAGCTCGATGTAATAACGGCCTCGCTCCTTACATAGGCTTTGTTGATACGGATAGCAATGGTACCTCCATTGAACTTGGTTGCTAGTGCGGATGCCGTAAATTCATACCAATCCCTAGTACCGACGGTGAAACAAACCGCTTCATCCCGTCAGAAAACTTACAATCCTATAATCATTGCTAAAACAAATGTCCGCATATTCGATCGATAAAAGTGTTCCATGGCCCACATCCGTAAGATGAGATTGCATCCTCAAGAAATTGGTTTCCTTCGCTTGCATTTTCCTGTAGAGCTCGAAATATCTCACTAGAATCATGGGAACCAAAGTAAGTCGCGTGCCATTAATGCCTTCAAAACCATCCGGTCACAGAACATATGCAAGATCGATCCGCCCATGTTCGCGGAAACACTAGAGTGCCTAATAGAGCAACGGTGAACGCGGTATGTCGCCTAGTTTTCCATTGTCCCAAATCGCAAGAAAACTCCTTTCGAATGATCGATAGCTATCTTGGCGACCATATCTCTCGCATGACAGATAATCTAGGGAAACCTAATTGTTCTCAAGCAACGAGTTCCTTTGTGTTTTTAGGCCCATGTAATGCAAGAATCTCTTTCCGCATTGATTATAAGGGATGATTTGCCCTCCGCTCGTAAGCTAGGCTCGTGAAGTAGTTGATCTCTCCAACGCTGGGGTGAGTTCAAGTCTCAAACTCGAACACCGCTTTATCCGATCCTAATCGAATTAAGGCCCTAACTATATGTTGATCCGAGCGATGTCAAACAAAGCCGTGAGACAACCTAATTTGCTTCGATAATCATTTTATCGCCGCCGAAATTCTCCCACCAAACCTTTAGCTTTGTTTAACACCGCTACCATTCGACCTCCGGATTATTGAATATCGTCATCCTATACATAAATAAGTAAATGCAAAAATTTCCCAATGTTAGCATGTCACGTTGGGCTCGGATTCGCCCATTAATATCACGTAGCACATAATATGTTGTTGGTCGTTGGGTCGTGAGAAACCCTTCGACAATCGGGCCTCCTAATCAGGCGTCGATACCGCGACCGACCCACCTAAGGTAAATGCATGCATGACTTAGTATGAAGGGTGGTATAGCTCTATCCTAAGTTGCTAAGATTTGACTTTTCTAGACGCAAGGTTCCCGAGCGGACAACTCGAGTGAGAAGGTTACGCGGCCACCGGTTAGACCGGGCACTCCACGTATATTACCAACTCTCCAAAATTTGGATTTTGAAGAAAGAATTTTGCTGATGCACCCAGCGCACCTCGCATGTAGTGTGTGATTGTGTGAATTTTCCAGAGTGGAAGAGATATGAGCGGAATGCCAGTTTAAGGAAAGCAGTAAAGCAGGTAGCAATCAAAAAATAAATAAAACAAAATACAACACACAAAAATTAAATGCCAAAGTAATTGCCAAATAATTATCCTAGATCTGTTGTGGTTAAGAACCTAAAATCCCCAGCGGAGTCGCCATTTCTGTCGCGCCCATTTTCGGCCGCGACTTTATTTTCTAAACTCCTGCTCAAATAACAAGTTAGAAAATAAAATAAAAGCTAATATGTTTTTAAAAGAATGCTAAAATGTTAAAAGGGGTGCTAACATATTAGAAGTGCTAAAAATGTTAAAATTGCAAAAGATGCTAAAGTTTAAAAGGGTTGCTACAATGCTAAGGGTTCGCGGAGTCGCCACCTAATTAATTGGGTGAATTAGGACACCTAAATGTTTAACTAGTTTAAAGTAAAACATTAACTCCATTTTAATGGTCTGCTAAACTTAATGAGATTCTGGGTAAGGGTTATTTATTAACCTAGAGGGAAGGGGTTAGGCACCCTCTAAGATCCGCTAACTCATGCGTTGTCCCGCCAAACCTAGGGTTAATTATTATGTTAGAGAAATGCATGTTTTAGAAAATATTAAAAAGAAAGTATTTAAAACATATAAGATGTATTTTGATCAAAAGAAAATGTAAGGTTTTTAATATATATAAGGTTAGTTTTGATGGAAAACATGCATTCATAAGGTATTTATATGAATTTATTCGATTGTATAGCATAACATGTAAGTAGTAATGCAAATTCAATTATGGCAAAATATGCATTATAAAATAATCATAGCATGCAAGTGTCTATTTAGCAAAGAATAATTTTCATATATGAATGATAATGAATTTTGAAAATGGGTTAGGAGTTTGATCACAAATAATATCCTAACTACATGATTGATTATGCAAGTGAAGATTATTGAGTGGTTTATTATAAATGTTAAACAATGTATGGCGTGCCTAAAGTAATTAACTTAAGGGAAGCAAAATTAAATTAACTTCTATTTATTGATTCAAGGTTTGACTATTCTAAGTATTCTATTAATTACAATGTTAGACAATTAATCTACAATAAATGAATGGGCAAGATAGAGGAATGATTCAGAGGGACGGCGACAACATTAACCGGTGGCTTGGAGGATGAAGATGCACATAGATGTAGGTCCTTGTTATGGTAACTCATGAGGAGTCTCGCAATGAGACTCTTCGTTTAGCTCCGATGCGTGCCATGTAAATAAAGAAGAAGATAAAGATTAGTAAATATTCCAAACCTTGTGACGCAAATAGGTAAAACGTTCATATAAATTTAACATATATATATTTTAAATTTCATAACCGTAGCAACCCAAGATGAGATAACAAGTTCAAGCACAATGAATCCCAACATTGTTCAAACAAGTATTGGGCCTTGATAATGCAAATAAACACAAAGGGAAAACGGGCCCAAGTAACTGTTTTTCTAGACCAAAGTAGGATCAGATTACGGATCTGGGCCTCATTACAGTAACATGGAAAGAAAAGACATGCCGGATGTAACAATTATCAAGCTTTATGGAAAATAAATTGGCACCAAAGGCAGTGTAAACCCAACCAGTTATCTTTTCAGATTTTAAAAGGGGGGATGGGCAGGTATGCAACAACAAACAAAGAAGAGAAAAAATAACAGGCAGACCCAAACATATGTCATGATGCACTATGAATCAGATCAAATTACAAGTTAGACATAGGTTCATATATCAATAAGAGAAAGACACCATATATGGCCAGTTATGTCATGATTCAACCATTGGCCTCAAGATGCAACAAACACAACTTTGATTGATTAGCAGATAGGTGAGGACAGAGCAGAAAGGGTACAGAAATGGGCAAGCGAGAGGCAACATTCAGACAGGCAGTCCCATAATTACAAATTAATTTATCTAAGATACACACAGATGGTAATTGCTGTCAAACAACAAGAATATATCCAAAATAAGTACAACTTTCCTGCAGACCTGCTGCAGCAGGTTCTCAAAATATGTTGTAAGCACTAGCTAGATGTAAGCAGTAGATAGAAATAAACTCCAAAGCGTAAAGTTTCAGTTTTTTGAAAGAAAGGCCAATTAATCCTACATGTGATAGGCCCGACACACAAATAAACCCGTATTTCAGTGAGTACACAAGGATGTCCAAATAGGCAAGTATAAAATAAGATACATCAAATATGGGACATAAAGCTAAATAGGTATATTCCTTTAGATTGACAGATATGACACAGTTTAGTATTCAAAATAGGCACGCATTAGCATTTAATATGAGCCTCAACAGATAGGCATATCAAACCTATATTGTCACATGATCAATCCAAATATATGCTACATAGACAGACATCCAACACTACATATACTCAGCTTCCCTGCTTTTAATTCCATATTTAACTGGGTGTTTTAGCGCTAACATATCCAACATAGATACTTGTAGAGTATATCTCATGCATAAAACAAGAGACACTAGGCTAAGCTTTCTCTTACTATTATGGGCACACATTTAGCATTTGACCTTCAAATAGATGATTAATCTAAGAGCAGAAATGAGGATATGCCAGCAGGTTTTTAGAATGAAGCCATCATAATAGCATCAGTGATAGTTTAGGCAAATAAGGTATCCATCTTCATCTTGACGTAGAATTCTCGTGATACTATATGGTAGGTCACATCATATCTCATCAGATGGAATTGAATTGAGCATACAACATAGACAAGTAACTCAACATGGCATTTCCAGATTATAATATTTGCAAATAGCCAAGGAACACTACAGTACTAAAAAAAACACACCAAAACATGCTTCATATAGATTTAGCGCATAAATAATAAGACCATTATACTCGATATTGTAAAGTATACGAAGATATACAATTGCGATATACATCCAATGTATATGGAAAGCCAAATACCTTGTATACTTTTATTAGATTGTCATAGATTCAGCCAGCCAACTAGAAAACAGATAGGTGGTTACTGATTCTGTTACTACACCATTTAAAACACTTGAACTAATTTCTTTACTTCATCTATTTCATAACATACCGTATACCATTAATCTTAATCAATCAAACTAACATATATTTAAGCGAACAACCATCACAATAGTTACACAGACAGATGTCAGAATACAAATAAACACACAATCGAGCAATTAAATCGAGTCGATCAAAATCACACCTCGTAACAAAGATCCTAACTTTTAGATATTATGCATCCCTATTAATTAAAGCAAGCTTAGTCAATATCATATTCCTACATTAATGAATACGACAACATGAATGAACTAACACATGATTAACACAAATTCGCACGAAAAAATACAACATGAACAGAGGTCAAGAGGGAGTGAATTTTTACCTTCTCCGGCAACTGTGGCAGTAGATCGCCGCTTGGCCCACTCGACGGGTTTTGGGTTTGCGATGCGAATAGAAAGGCGATGTTTGTTGCTGATTTTTTGGTTGGAATTGAAATAAGGGGATTCGAACTGCCTATTCTCCTGAGTTGTCGACTGCTGCTAAAGGTTTCGATGCTATGTTTTTTCCCCCTTCGATTGCCCTTTGCATGTGCTTATATAGCCCCCATTTGGGTTCCAAGTTAGGTAAATAGTGAGGGCTGATTCTAGGCTTGATATTGGTGCTGATTTTGAACTGATTTCGTAGTCATTCGATAAGGTACCATTTGAAGGATTTATGGTAAGTTGCGATTTTAAGGGATTTGTGGAAGATTCGTTTGGTTATGGAAGGAAGGGCTGGCTAGGGTACGTGGGTAGGGGAAAGGCCCCGGATTCTCAGGCGAAATCCGGCCGAGGCCGTGCCTCGCGACGATTTGAATTTTTTTTTTTGTGGTTTCGCTGCTTTTTTTTTCTTTGGTTTGGCAGACGAGTGGCGGTGTGGCTGGCCGATAAGGGAGAGGCTTATGGGTTTGGGCCAACGAGTTAGTTGCGGTCGCGTCGTGAAACAAGGGGAAAGGTTTTGGGCTGGGTAGTTAAGTTAGGGTATTAGTAATTAGATTAGTTATAATTAATATGCTATTTAATTAATAGTTTTAGGCTTTTAATTAGTGATAAATTAATTTAATAAATTGTGCTTAAATTATTTAGGTGCTCCATTAATCTAATTGTTATCAAAAAATAAATGCGGGCGTGCTATTTAATTAATGTTTAATGCTTTAGAATGCGCTATTATTAAAAATCTTATTATTATGCTATTGCGAAGTTAAATTAAAATTGAATTGAGTTTAGATTAAATTATTTAAATGCTAACTGCAAGTATGATATTTAGGAATTGTTTAAAGCTTTATAAATGCGGTGCTATTAAATGCATATATCAGATTAAAATTGATTTTAAATTACAAATGATTACTAATAAATGCGGCTATGCTACCTGACACGACGTTATCGCTAAATTATTTATTTTATGCATTTATTAATTACGACAAAGCTTAAAGTTAATGCGGGCGCGGGACTCTAAGTGTTTAAAACTCTACGTAAGACGCGATGCCATTATTAAATTATTTATTTATGCATGTATTTATGTTTTATCGCTGTATTTTATTATAAAAAATTACTAAAAATTATTTTACCAAATTAACCTAATTTTATAGTTAATGACTGGACGGGAGGGTCAAAATTGGGTGTCAACAGCTGTCCCTCTTTGTATGGAGATGATGGAAGAATCTTCGGACAAAGACGTTGACTCATAGCCAATTTTGTCTCGATCTCCGGAATTGCAAAAAATGTTGGGCAGGTAGACAAGGCTGACGCAAAAAAAATCAAAATTTGTCCCAGTGTCGAGTTATGACGACACTGGGTTACCATGGTCGAAACACCAGGGCGGGCTAACGCGGACTCAAAGCTGTCCCAGTGTCGAGTTATGACGACACTGGGCTACCATGGTCAAAACACCAAGACGGGCTAATGCGGACTCAAAATTTGTCCCAGTGTCGAGTTATGATGACATCAAGCATGGTGCAAAAGCAAAAATAAAAACAATCGCTTGAACTCGGGTGTATCGCATGGCTTATGGTCCGGGTTTTATGGTGATGCGAACGAGTGGACCGACGCTGAGGTCGCTTACGCCATTCATTGGGAAGGTTGGCCCCAACAAATTGCCGATTGTCAGAAGAGAAAATCCACGCCAGTTTACGCCCGCATGCTAAGACTTCAAACAAACGGTTAGTGCATAATCATAAGGCAAAATGATGATGCATAATTTTAAAAGTAATGCAATCGTGAGTAGAAAAGGCTATCCCGCAAAATGTGACGCTGCGTGTTGATGCGGTCGCAAATGCCGTGTGATTTTCGCCTACCCGACGTGTTGCGATTGTGAACGCGGATATGTTGTCCTTGCCGCAATCGCCCTCAGAGACTAAAGCTCAAGAAAGAGTTAGTGCAGAATCGCTAAGACAGATAATAAAGCACGCGTCTAAATGCAATTTCGGAGTACATAAATCGCCCCGTGTGATATCACGATGGCGCTGCTTTCGGACTTGTTGTGTTGATAACGCCGCGTTCGACGCTGCGCTGCCGGGCATTGTTGCGTAGACGCAGTGCTGATGGTGTCGTTGCTGACACACGCCGATAACGCCGCGTTCGGACGTGTTCTGCCGGGCGTCGTTGCGTAGACGCACGCCGATGGTGTCGTTGCTGGACACACGCCGATAACGCCGTTCGGACGTATTCTTCTTGGCGTCGGGCGCTGCGTGACGCAATGTTGATGGTGTCGCGTTCGACACACGCCGATAACGCCGTTGCTCGACGTATTGCCGCCGGGCGCCGCTGCAGACGCACGCCGATGGTGTCGCCGCTCGACACACGCCGATAACGCCGTTCGGACGTGCCGCTAAGCGTCGTTGCGTAGACGCACGCCGATGGTGTCGTTGCTTGACACACGCCGATAACGCCGCCGTTCGGACGTGTTCGCCGGCGCCGCTGCGTAGACGCACGCCGATGGTGTCGTTGCTGACACACGCCGATAACGCCGCGTTACGGACGTATTGCTGCTGGCGTCGTTGCGTAGACGCAATGTTGATGGTGTCGTTGCCTGGACACAACGCGGATAATGTCGTTCGACATACGGCCGCCTCAGAGAATAAATGCTCCTGCAGCTGAGCTTGAGAAAACGTTAGTGCATACCTGTTTAAACAAAATGATAAGCATATAGGATAGGTGCACTTTTATGGGTAGAGATGTCGTCCCTGATACTCCAGATGAATACTGAGATATTGTCCTTGCACGGATATGCTAGATGTCGCAGTTGACGAATTGTCCTGATGCCTTCGTTGCGCGATGCCTTAGTCGCAAATTTGACTTTATGCCCACGCCGTGCTAGATTTTGTCGTGCTTTGAACTTTGGATTGTGTATTGTTGTTGCCCTTTCGCCGCCGCTGCTTACGCTCCGCCAATATGAAGAAACTTTTCGCGTATTTTACGCTTTGGCTATTGCGCTTCGCTTGGTAACATGAAAAACCTCGCCAAAGCAAATTTGTGAGTTTTTGGGGTCGATTCAGATTCGACTTTGCCGCTTGTCCTCGATGTCCACGCGTTCGCCTGTTTGGGTTTGCAACCCCGTCGACCTCTTTGAGATGTTTAGTAGTGCCTCAAAAGCATTTTCCAAAATGAAATGTTTTCATGAAAGTATGCACAAAACATCTTTAGAAATAAACATTTATATGACATGCGTAAAAATGTAAAAGCCTCGCCTAATTTGCCGAATATGACATGTATTTCGACCGCTTAACATCTTTTGGAATCCTTGTTATTGCCTTCCTCACAGTGCGCAAAACTGTCTCAATTTCAATGTGTGTCGCGTGGGCCGAACTTAACTTCGTGATGAATTGCTCATATCCCCTTTGTTGCCTGTAGACGAATGGGAAGATTCCTAACGGTGTGACCGAAGCCGATTTTGGCCGCCTACGTATCCCCATGAGGGAATCAGGTCATGACGTAGTTCATTACAAGCGAAATTTGGTAAAATTCTAAAAGTGGGACCGAGGCCGATATGGCCGCCACGATCCGCCAAGCGGAATCAGTCATAACGTAGTTCGACATACAAGTAGCGGCTTTCTAATTTGCGGCGAGACCCTATATGGGCTCTATGCATATCCCACCGAGGAATGCATTTTACAATATAAAGGGGATTACACGAAACAAATACCCTAGACGTAATATCTCTTCATCAGATTCGCGTTGATAGCCTTGGGCCATACCTCGCCATCCATCTCGGCCAAGATCGGGGCCCTCCACTTAATACTCGATGGACCATGTAGGCCCTCGCCAATCGGGTGCGAACTTTCCTTTAGCTTCAATTTGATTCGAAATATGCGTTTAAAACCAATTGTCCCGTTTGAATAACCTTGGCCTTACTCTCTTGTTAAAAGCTCTAGCCATTCTCGCTTTGATATAGCCGCCATGACAGATCAGATTCAACCTTTTTCGCCAATCAACATCAATCGCCATAACGATCTTGTATCCACTCGGCTTCGCCAACTCGCTTCGATGATTCTCAACGATGGTATTTCCACCTCTGCTGGTAGCACGCTTCGCTCCATACACCAAAAGATACGGCGCCGGTAGGTTCGGATTGTGGTGCGATAACCCAAAAGCGCAAAAGGCAAATTCTCGTGCCAATGTTTGTAGCCTTGATCATCTTGCGCAATATCCTCTTGATGTTCTTGGGTCGCTTCATCGCTCCATTCATCCGAGGTCAGACGAGTGGAATTACGCGAGTGATCTTGAAATTTCCACATATCTCACGATCAAATTATGTTGAGATTGGTTCCGTTATCGGTTACAATTGATTCGAACCCCAAATCGGCAAATGATGTTGTTGCGAACGAAGTCGACCACCACCTTTTCACATCGACCGTGTGATGACGCTTCTACCCATTTAGTGAAATAGTCAATTGCTACGAGGATGAATCTGCGCCCATTTGAGGCAACGTTCGACGGCCGATGACATCCATGCCCTGCCGTGAATGGCCAAGGAGAACTTGTCACATTAAGCTCACTGAGGCACTCGAATCAAATCTCCATGAATCGCATTGTCGACATTTCGCACAAAACGAATACAACTGTTTCCATCGTCATCCAAAAGTAACTCGCCGCAGAATCTTTTCGCCAAAGTGAAGCCGCTCATACGAGGTCCACACGCCCCTCCGTATCTCTTCTACTAGCTTGCTCGCCTCTTGAGCATCGACACATCTCAATAAGCCCAGATCCGAGTCCTTCGCACACAATTTCCCATTCAAAAGAAATGATTTGCTAGTCTTGAAGTGTCTTCTTACGGATGTTGGTTATGCCTTCGGATATTCTCCGCTTTGAGGTACCTTTTGATGTCATGGTACCATGGATTGCCGTCTGTTTCTCGCCTATATGGGAGCAATAAGCGTTTGCTCTCAGCACACTCACCGTGATTGGATCGATGTAATTCTTGTCGGATCTTTGAATCATGGAGGATAAGGTTGCCAATGCGTCGGCCAATTCGTTCGGATCCTCGGAACATGCCTAAATTCTATGTGGTGAACCTCTTACGTAATTCCTTCACGCAAAAGCGGTAGGGAAGTATCTTCATATTCTTGGTCGCCCGTTCGCCATGTACACGATGGATCGATAAGTCCGAATCACCTATGACCGCACTCTTGTATGTCCATATCTACGGCCCATTCGAGCCCCAATATGCAAGCTTCATATTCCGCCATATT
Source organism: Przewalskia tangutica (assembly GCA_029844215.1). Taxonomy (NCBI): domain Eukaryota; kingdom Viridiplantae; phylum Streptophyta; class Magnoliopsida; order Solanales; family Solanaceae; genus Przewalskia; species Przewalskia tangutica. The sequence goes on from CM056732.1 coordinate 1,894,153, forward strand.
GTTGGTGCATGGAAATCGAGCTTGCGGAAATCGGATAATCTTGACTGTTTACAAACCAACACCGCTCCAATGCCGACTTTTGAAATTTGCGCTCCATCGAAAAACATCCTCCAACGGGTAAACCTCGAGATATCTTCTCCGACAAACAATACCTCTTCATCAGAAAATAGGTTCGAAGGGCTCGTACTCTCATCGATCGGGTTCGGCAAGATGATCGGCTAATGCACGCCCTTTTACGGCTCTGCGTGGCGTGAAGCGATGTCAAACTCGCCAACATAATTTGCCATTTCGCTAGTTTTCCGGTGGGCATGGGCTTCTGAAGGATATACTTAAGCGGATCCATCCTCGAAATGAGATAAGTAGTGTATCTTGGATAGATAATTATGCGAACTTCGGCGACCCAGTTAATCGCGACAAATGCGTTCGGCAGAGTATAACGAGCTTCATATGCCGTGAACTTCTTACTCAAATAGTATATGGCACATTCCTTTTCCTGTTTCATCGTGTTGCCCCAACACGCATCCGAAAGCATTTTCTAACACAGACAAATAGAGTAGCAAAGGTCTCCCCGGTTCTGGAGGCACTAGAACTGGCGGATTAGACAGGTATTCTTTGATTCTGTCAAAAGCACATTGGCAACTGTTGTCCACTTGGTAGTGCATCCTTTTTCAATAATTTGAATATCGGCTCGCATATCACGGTGGCCCGGGCTATGAACCTGCTGATGTAGTTGAGGCGACCAAGGAAACTCATCACGTCCTTTTTGCTTTTCGGAGGAGGTAATTCTTGGATGGCTTTTATTTTCGAGGGGTCTAGCTCAATCCCTCTCCTGCTCACTATAAAACCCAACAGCTTCCCTGCGGGAACGCCAAATGCGCACTTTGCAGGATTCAACTTCAAGTTATACTGTCTTAGTCGTTGGAAAAATTTCTTCAAGTTTGCCAAATGGTCCTCCGCTCGCGATTTGATGATGGCGTCGTCGCATAGACCTCAATTTCTTTATGAATCATGTCATGGAAGATGGTGGTCATGGCTCTCATGTAGGTGGCGCTGCGTTCTTGAGACCGAGCGGCATAACTCGATAATAGTACACCACGCGGGGTAGTGAATCTTTGTCTTTTCTGCGTCTCTTACGCCATAAGGATCGATGATAGCAAAGCAATCGATTTAACGATCGTAGTTCATGCTTCGCACAATTATCGATGAGTATATGGATGTTTGGAAGAGGAAAGTCATCCCTGGGCCGGCTCTGTTGAGGTCTCTGTAATCCACGCATTCGGACCTTTCCATCTTTCTTCTTTCTGCACGATATTTGCTAACCAAGTAGGATACTTTGCAACTCGAATTACCTTTGCCTCAAACTGTTTAGACACCTCTTCTTTGACCTTCAAACTCATGTCTGGTTTGATCTTTCTCGGCCTTTGTTTTACGGGGAAACAAGATGGTTCAATAGGTAGCCTGTGTGCGACGATTTCTGTACTCAAACCTGGCATGTCCTCATATGACCACGCAAACACATCGATTATCTTGTTTCAGAGCTCAATTAATTCTTTCTTACGTGCGGCGTTTAGGTGGCGTGACTCTAGTCTCTTTCACGGTTCCCTCATCGCCTAAGTTTATTAACTCTGTTTCTTCCAAATTTGGTTTAGGCCTATTCTCAAAGTTTTCCAGCTCTTGGCTAAGTTCTGATTGCGGACATTCCTCTTGTTCCTCGGGGTTATGCTCGTCATTTGAACTTTGTTCGTTGGTCTCATTACATGTCATATTCGCGTTATCAACAGGTTTATTAATATGATCGCTGAAAGAAAAATGCTTAAAGAATTTAATTTTAACACAAACAAAATCTTTTAAAAAGCTGCAAAAATGTCCTGGAATTTATGATGAAAGTAAATTGCGAGATTAAAAACATATTAAGAATCATAAATGCATGTCTGTTTTCTTTCTAGATAAAAGGTCACACTGCTAGAACTAATCATAAATTCTACCAAGCTTCTCGGACGGTCAGGACAGGGGTGCAAGTCCAATTATTCAGGCTGTATCCATGCTCTGCATCCCAAATGGTGAGCTCTCCGTGATCTCTGCGATCATGCAACAATCGCCTCATCATCACCTATGAGCAGATTCGGAACCTACCGCAAGATCATCCGGTCATCTTCTCTCGGCATCCGGATGGTGTAGGCTTTGACGAATAGTCGACTCGAGGCGGAATGGGCGCGAGCGAGGAATGTATCCCTTCTTCGGAGGTTCGTGGTCACCAAATCCTTGAAGTGGTGGTACCCCAAACCAAAAGTGTCTCTCTTCCCAAATAAGCGATAGGCTCTGTGATCCCTTCATACCGACTCAAGACCTCTGTAGGGCTCGTATCCATTTCTTAACCTTTCCTTGGCCACCATTTGGAGAGAACGTGGCGGTGCGATGGTCGGACCCTACTTGCTCTCTTGATCTCATTAATATGAAAACCGAACCATCCGAAGCTTTCCGTCTTCTATGACAGGATTGCATAATCGGTGTTGATGCTCCTTTTATCTCCAAATACTACCACTTCACCGTGATTCCATATAAACTTTAGGCGATGCAAGGTGGGCGGATCGCACGGTCGTGGATCCACGGCCTTCCTATCAACAGGTTGTAACATGTAGCAATATCCAATATTTGAAATTCCACAACGAATTCTGCAGGTCCGATCCTAAGTGTGAGGTCCATTACGCCTGAGACCACTATATGGACTCCGTCGAAAACTTTGAGTCTGATATGACTTTCACGAATTTTCTTACGATGCGCTTTGATTTCAACGATGTCGTCGTGGGACAAATGTTGTGGTGAGCCTCCATCAATCAAAGATTGTTGAAACAATCTTGTCTGCGACTTGGATGGTGATATTCAATGCAAGGTTGTGTCTGACGCCCTCAGCGGGTAACTCATCATCGTGAAAGGTGATTCTGCGGGCCTCTAGTACCTGTCCGACCAAAGCTGCCAAGTTCCCGTCTGTTGTACCCTCCGGAACGTATGCATCCTTCAACACCTCCATCAATGCGATCTGTGTGAGGCGTAATGCATTAACAATGAAAGTAGAAATATCGCGAGGTTTTCTTTAATCGCTCTACGACGAAATACTCTTTAGTGGGCATCTTCCTCCAAAATTCCTCGACTTGACCTCATCACGGGCTTCTTTGCGGTGCCTCCTGGCTGCCTCTATAGGTGTGTAATACCTCACGACTGGTTATACCCGCGGTGACTTATGACCCGCTTCCCACTTTCTCCGCGATCCATCTTGATCGGTGGCCCCTTCCCGGGCGCCTGAATAACTGTGATTGAACCTTTATGTCTCGGCGGTGCCCTTTCCAACTCAAATACTGCTTTCTTTCGAGGATTGGTGGCAGGGGCGACGAAAGCAGAAGGTTCGACTCTTCCCTCACTTCGAACTGATCGGATGGTTCCCTCCAAGTTGTATTCCTCATCAAGGGCTATCAAGTGCACATTGGCGTTGCCGTGGTTTGGCAAGGGATTATCATGCACGTTTGGGGCAGGATCCTTCAGCTGAATTACTCCTTCTTTGATCAACTCTTCGATTTTGTCCCTGAGGGTGTAGCAACTTCTGGTGTCATGCCCTGCTATCAGTAATACGCACAACGCTTATTCTCATCATACCATCTTGGGATAGGTGGGAATCCTCCCCGAATTGGTTGGATCAAACTGCGGCTCATGATCTTTCGTATATCCGGGGTATGGGTTCGGCCGGTGGTGCGGGTTACGGATGGTTTTCCTTCAAAATTCGCATTTAGTGCAGGCGCGTTGGGTGCTCATGTTGTTAGCGGGCTTGATGGGCGGGTTGTGAAATTTGGATAAATGGGTGCTTAGGAGCGTTATATATGGGTGTGTGTGGTAGGCTGGGGTGTGGGGCGGTGTATAGTGAGGTGTAAAGTTTTGGTCTTTGGTGTGGTAGTATGGGGATTGATAGGGTGGGTTTTGGTATGTTTTGAATGCTTCGTGTTTGCTTTCTTGTACAACCATGGAAGGAAAGCGTCTCCTTCTTCCGAAGTACCGATCGTCCCCCGATGAATCGCCTTATTGGTTGCTGCAATGCCGCCCGGTCGTAATCTGCCGGTTTAATACCTTCCTGAAGTCACCCATTCGGACGACCTCTGCAAAATTCGCGACGACGCTTATCATCCGCTCATAATAGGTTGCATCCTTCAAAGATTGTACAAATAGTGTGGTCATCTCACTCTCCACCATGGGTGGTTGTACCTTTGCTGCCTCTGAACGCCACCTCATGGCGTACTCTCTGCAAGAAAACTCCTTTCGGAATGACTGATAGCTATCTTGGCGACCATATCTCTCGTACAGATAATCTAGGGAAACCCAATTGTTCTCGAAGCAACGGAGTTCCTTTGTGTTTTTTAGGCCCATGTAATGCAAGAATCTCTTTCCAGATTGATTATAAGGGATGATTTGCCCTCTGTCTTGGTAAGCTAGGCTCGTGAAGTAGTTGATCTCCTCCAACGTGGGGGTGAGTTCGAAGTCTCGAAACCTGAACACTGCCTTATCCGGATCAGGCCCGAATTAAGGCCCTAACTATATGTTGATCGGAGCGATGTCAAACAAAGCCGTGAGACAACCTAATTTGCTTCGATAATCATTTCTTCTTTGCGTGAAATTCTCCCACCAAACCTTTAGCTTTGTCGAACCGCTTACCATTCGACCTCGGGATTATTGAAATCTCGTCATCCTATACATAAATAGAAGTAAAATGCAAAAATTTCCCAATGTTAGCATGTCACGTTGGGCTCGGATTCGATCCATTAATATCACGTAGCACATAATATGTTGTTGGTCGTTGGGTCGTGAAACCGCCCGACAATTGGTGAACCTCCAATTGTGGTGTCGATACCAGGGACCACCCACCTAAGGTAAATGCATGCATGACTTAGTATGAAGGGTGGTATAGCTCTCATCCTAAGTTGCTAAGATTTGGCTTTTCTAGACGCTTGAGTTCCCGGCGGACAACTCGAGTGAGAAGGCTACGTGCCACCGGTTAGACCGGGCACTCCACGTATATTACCAACTCTCCAAAATTTGGATTTTGAAGAGAGAATTTTGCTGATGCACCCAGCGCACCTCGCATGTAGTGTGTGATTGTGTGAATTTTCCAGAGTGGAAGAGATATGAGCGGAATGCGGTTTAAGGAAAGCGATGGCAGTGCTTGATCAAAAAATAAATAAAACAAAATACAACACACAAAAATTAAATGCCAAAGTAATTGCCAAATAATTATCCTAGATCTGTTGTGGTTAAGAACCTAAAATCCCCAGCGGAGTCGCCATTTCTGTCGCGCCCATTTTCGGCCGCGACTTTATTTTCTAAACTCCTGCTCAAATAACAAGTTAGAAAATAAAATAAAAGCTAATATGTTTTTAAAAGAATGCTAAAATGTTAAAAGGGGTGCTAACATATTAGAAGTGCTAAAAATGTTAAAATTGCAAAAGATGCTAAAGTTTAAAAGGGTTGCTACAATGCTAAGGGTTCGCGGAGTCGCCACCTAATTAATTGGGTGAATTAGGACACCTAAATGTTTAACTAGTTTAAAGTAAAACATTAACTCCATTTTAATGGTCTGCTAAACTTAATGAGATTCTGGGTAAGGGTTCTTTATTAACCTAGAGGGAAGGGGTTAGGCACCCTCTAAGATCCGCTAACTTGCGGTTGTCCTGCCAAACCTAGGGTTAATTATTATGTTAGAGAAATGCATGTTTTAGAAAATATTAAAAAGAAAGTATTTAAAACATATAAGATGTATTTTGATCAAAAGAAAATGTAAGGTTTTTAATATATATAAGGTTAGTTTTGATGGAAAACATGCATTCATAAGGTATTTATATGAATTTATTCGATTGTATAGCATAACATAGAAGTAGTAATGCAAATTCAATTATGGCAAAATATGCATTATAAAATAATCATAGCATGCAAGTGTCTATTTAGCAAAGAATAGTTTTCATATATGAATGATAATGAATTTTGAAAATGGGTTAGGAGTTTGATCACAAATAATATCCTAACTACATGATTGATTATGCAAGTGAAGATTATTGAGTGGTTTATTATAAATGTTAAACAATGCATGGCGTGCCTAAAGTAATTAACTTAAGGGAAGCAAAATTAAATTAACTTCTATTTATTGATTCAAGGTTTGACTATTCTAAGTATTCTATTAATTACAATGTTAGACAATTAATCTACAATAAATGAATGGGCAAGATAGAGGAATGATTCAGAGGGACGGCGACAACATTAACCGGTGGCTTGGAGGATGAAGATGCACATAGATGTAGGTCCTTGTTATGGTAACTCATGAAGTCTCAATGAGACTCTTACGTTTAGCTCCGATCGTGCCATGTAAATAAAGAAGAAGATAAAGATTAGTAAATATTCCAAACCTTGTGCGCAAATAGGTAAACGTTCATATAAATTTAACATATGTATATTTTAAATTTCATAACCGTAGCAACCCAAGATGAGATAACAAGTTCAAGCACAATGAATCCCAACATTGTTCAAACAAGTATTGGGCCTTGATAATGCAAATAAACACAAGAGGAAAACGGGCCCAAGTAACTGTTTTTCTAGACCAAAGTAGGATCAGATTACGGATCTGGGCCTCATTACAGTAACATGGAAAGAAAAGACATGCCGGATGTAACAATTATCAAGCTTTATGGAAAATAAATTGGCACCAAAGGCAGTGTAAACCCAACCAGTTATCTTTTCAGATTTTAAAAGGGGGGATGGGCAGGTATGCAACAACAAACAAAGAAGAGAAAAAATAACAGGCAGACCCAAACATATGTCATGATGCACTATGAATCAGATCAAATTACAAGTTAGACATAGGTTCATATATCAATAAGAGAAAGACACCATATATGGCCAGTTATGTCATGATTCAACCATTGGCCTCAAGATGCAACAAACACAACTTTGATTGATTAGCAGATAGGTGAGGACAGAGCAGAAAGGGTACAGAAATGGGCAAGCGAGAGGCAACATTCAGACAGGCAGTCCCATAATTACAGCTAATTTATCGGCATACACACAGATGGTAATTGCTAAGCCGAAACAGTCAGCAATATATCCAAAATAAGTACAACTTTCCTGCAGACCTGCTGCAGCAGGTTCTCAAAATATGTTGTAAGCACTAGCTAGATGTAAGCAGTAGATAGAAATAAACTCCAAAGCGTAAAGTTTCAGTTTTTTGAAAGAAAGGCCAATTAATCCTACATGTGATAGGCCCGACACACAAATAAACCCGTATTTCAGTGAGTACACAAGGATGTCCAAATAGGCAAGTATAAAATAAGATACATCAAATATGGGACATAAAGCTAAATAGGTATATTCCTTTAGATTGACAGATATGACACAGTTTAGTATTCAAAATAGGCACGCATTAGCATTTAATATGAGCCTCAACAGATAGGCATATCAAACCTATATTGTCACATGATCAATCCAAATATATGCTACATAGACAGACATCCAACACTACATATACTCAGCTTCCCTGCTTTTAATTCCATATTTAACTGGGTGTTTTAGCGCTAACATATCCAACATAGATACTTGTAGAGTATATCTCATGCATAAAACAAGAGACACTAGGCTAAGCTTTCTCTTACTATTATGGGCACACATTTAGCATTTGACCTTCAAATAGATGATTAATCTAAGAGCAGAAATGAGGATATGCCAGCAGGTTTTTAGAATGAAGCCATCATAATAGCATCAGTGGATAGTTTAGGCAAATAAGGTATCCATCTTCATCTTGACGTAGGAATTCTGCATACTATATGGTAGATCACATCATATCTCATTGTATGGAATTGAATTGAGCATACAACATAGACAAGTAACTCAACATGGCATTTCCAGATTATAATATTTGCAAATAGCCAAGGAACACTACAGTACTAAAAAAACACACCAAAACATGCTTCATATAGATTTAGCGCACATAAATAACAAGACCATTATACTCGCATATTGTAAAGTATACGAAGATATACAATTGCGATATACATCCAATGTATATGGAAAGCCAAATACCTTGTATACTTTTATTAGATTGTCATAGATTCAGCCAGCCAACTAGAAAACAGATAGGTGGTTACTGATTCTGTTACTACACCATTTAAAACACTTGAACTAATTTCTTTACTTCATCTATTTCATAACATACCAGACATACCATTAATCTTAATCAATCAAACTAACATATATTTAAGCGAACAACCATCACAATAGTTACACAGGACAGGATGCTGTAATACAAATAAACACACAACTGAGCAATTAAATCGGGAGTCGACTGAAAATCACACCTCAGAACAGTATCCTAACTTTTAGATATTATGCATCCCTATTAATTAAAGCAAGCTTAGTCAATATCATATTCCTACATTAATGAATACGACAACATGAATGAACTAACACATGATTAACACAAATTCGCACGAAAAAATACAACATGAACAGAGGTCAAGAGGGAGTGAATTTTTACCTTCTCCGGGCAGCGAACCAGGGCAGCGTATCAAGCCGTCGGTCCACTCGACGGGTTTTGGGTTTGCGATGCGAATAGAAAGGCGATGTTTGTTGCTGATTTTTTGGTTGGAATTGAAATAAGGGGATTCGAACTGCCTATTCTCCTGAGTTGTCGACTGCTGCTAAAGGTTTCGATGCTATGTTTTCCCTGTCCTTCGATTGCCCTTTGCATGTGCTTATATAGCCCCCATTTGGGTTCCAAGTTAGGTAAATAGTGAGGGCTGATTCTAGGCTTGATATTGGTGCTGATTTTGAACTGATTTCGTAGTGATTCGATAAGGTACCATTTGAAGGATTTATGGTAAGTTGCGATTTTAAGGGATTTGTGGAAGATTCGTTTGGTTATGGAAGGAAGGGCTGGCTAGGGTACGTGGGTAGGGGAAAGGCCCCGGATTCTCAGGCGAGAAATCCGGGCTGAGGTGCTGGTGCCTTGGCGGCGATTTGAATTTTTTTTTTTTTAGGGTTTCGTCGTTTTTTTTTTCTTTGGTTTGGCAGAGACGAGTGAAGGGTAAGGGCTGCTGATAAGGGAGAGGGCTTGCGGGTTTGGGCCAACGAGTTAGTTGAAGTGCAGTCGTGGTCAGGGAAACAAGGGGAAAGGTTTTGGGCTGGGTAGTTAAGTTAGGGTATTAGTAATTAGATTAGTTATAATTAATATGCTATTTAATTAATAGTTTTAGGCTTTTAATTAGTGATAAATTAATTTAATAAATTGTGCTTAAATTATTTAGGTGCTCCATTAATCTAATTGTTATCAAAAAATAAATGCGGGCGTGCTATTTAATTAATGTTTAATGCTTTAGAATGCGGCGCTATTAAAAATCTTATTATTATGCGTTATTGCGAAGTTAAATTAAAATTGAATTGAGTTTAGATTAAATTATTTAAATGCTAACTGCAAGTATGATATTTAGGAATTGTTTAAAGCTTTATAAATGCGGTGCTATTAAATGCATATATCAGATTAAAATTGATTTTAAATTACAAATGATTACTAATAAATGCGGCTATGCTACCTGACACGACGTTATCGCTAAATTATTTATTTTATGCATTTATTAATTACGACAAAGCTTAAAGTTAATGCGGGCGCGGGACTCTAAGTGTTTAAAACTCTACGTAAGACGCGATGCCATTATTAAATTATTTATTTATGCATGTATTTATGTTTTATCGCTGTATTTTATTATAAAAAATTACTAAAAATTATTTTACCAAATTAACCTAATTTTATAGTTAATGACTGGATGGGAGGGTCAAAATTGGGTGTCAACAGCTGCTGTAATAAGATCGTTATAAACAAGAATAAACTACTCACATATATGACATATGTTACTCAATTGTTTTAAAAGAGATTAAGACTATGAGTTATGAAACCTTTCTAAAATAAGTGACTTGATCATTTGAAATTAGGCAAATTTGAACGTTTGGAAAATAATGTTGTTACTTGATTTTACAAAAGGGGAAGTGTCTTGTTTACTTAAAAAGATAGTCACGATTTTTATACTACGGGTATTGTGTGGCTTATGTGAAAGTACTTTGAGTTGTGTGAAACTTGCCTATGCTTGTGATGATAGCCTTTGTTGTACAAGTGTTGTATTTACGTATTCTGGCGTCTCTCGATAGAGTCGGTTGACTTGTTGAGAACTTACTTGGGCGTCTGCGATGATGGAGAAATTCCGCAGTGCGTTCGCATTGATTGTGTTACTTTTGCTAATCGCTTTGGACATCCGACACGATCGTAGCGCGCGGGTATGCTTCCATGTTGATCTTGCCTTATTGTTTCCCTTTGGGCATCTGACACGATCGTAGCGCTGCGGGTATGTTTCCATTTGGAATGTTGTCTATTGTTTCCTTTTGGACATACCGACACGATCGTAAGCGCGCGGGTATGCTTCCATTTGATTCTTGTCTTGTGGTTCCCTTTTGGACATACCGACACGATCGTAAGCGCGCGGGTATCTTCCATTTGAATTATTATCTGACTTTGGCATCGGTAGGACTTGGTGTCTGGTGTACTTCTTGGTGTTATCATATCATGCATCGGCGGTGAGGAAGGCATTCCACGGGCATGATTGATGTGGAGGCGTGAGACCACGACTTGATATAAGCGATATATGTGTGTCTTGTAGTTTGGTTATCATTCATGTCTCTGCTTTATATAGATGCTATGATTTCATTCTGATATTTCTGATTTCACATACTTGGTACTGTTATCGACCTCGCCCGAAGTGCGTTCATGCCGCATGGTAAATACATCGATCGTGGATCCGCTCTTAGGATCTCGATTCGGCGTTTTGGGAAGCTCCGTTTCTCGGAGGCTTATCTTTCGGTATGTGTTCCACGAGTTGTAGGTTCTTGTACATTCGGGGTATGGCGGGGCCTGTCGTCACGATTGTTGTAAATCTTAAGTGCAGTACTATTGTGGGCGGGGTTGTAAAAGGATTAAACGTATTCGTTTTGAAAGAAGTTGTATTTATTTATGTTATTGGAAGGTAACCGTTGGGTTGACTTTGTTTTATGTTCATATATCTTGTTTCTTGTTAAAGTTTTATTTTCCATGGTTTTCTCGATGATTGTATCACTAGGGTGCGGGATAAGGCACGATGCTTGGGCCGGGCAGTCGTTCTGACCCGTAATGCGATATTCGGTCAATTCCAGAACTCGTATCCACCGACTCAGGCTGTCTTTGTGCAATCTCTTGATCACCCAGCTTCAGGAGCCTCTATGAGACACAATCACGATTCATGGTGACCAATTTCAGCGGTTTCCAACAGTTTCAAAAGAATTCTCAGTCTTATGCTCTTTCTACTCATTCCGCCTCATCACTATCTATCGTTCGGTATCACCGTCTTGGATCTTAGACTCTGGAGCTGGAAATCATATGTCTCCTGATTCTTCTGTCTTTGTATCTATGTCTTCTGACCCCCTCTTCCACTTCTGTTGTGACTGCTGATGACACACCTATGCCATTGACAGGCATTGACACTATTCATACATCTACTATATCATTACCTGATGTTTATTGCATTCCAAAATTACATATGAATCTTGCTTCTGCTGGTCAAATATGTGACTCTGGATGCTTTATTGGACTTTTACCTAATTCTTGTTATATGCAGGATCTAAAATCCAAGAGAGTGATTGGGACCGGGCGTAGAAAGGGGAGAGATCTCTATGTTTTGGATGAGCTGCATCTTCCTACTCATGCAACAACTATGTCTGTTAATTTATCTTCTTTTCATTTAACACATTTCTCTTCAAAATTTTATTTGTGGCACTCTAGACTTGGTCATGTATCAAGCTCTCGTCTGCGTTTTATGTGTAGTACTGATGTTCTTGGTGATTTATAATCCAATGATATCTCTGACTATAGTGGATGTAAACTTGGAAAATTTTCTGCTTTGCCTTTTAATCTTAGTACTTCTACTTCTTCTGCACCATTTGATCTAGTTCATTCAGATGTTTGGGGGCCAACACATATCCCTACTAAGGGAGGCTCCAGATATTATGTTTCATTTATTGATGATTATACTCGTTATTGTTGAGTTTATTTGTTGAAAAAACGTTCTGATTTTGTTCATACTTATGTTGAGTTTCAAACCTATGTGAAAACTCAACATTCTGCCATTATTAAATGTTTTCGGGCTGATTTAGGAGGTGAATACACTAGTAGGGATCTTTCTGGTATTTTTTCAAAGCTGATGGTACAATATATCCGTCTTCTTGTACTGATACACCACAACAAAATGGGGTAGCCGAGAGAAAACATAGACATATTATTGAGACCGCTAGATCTATGCTTTTGTCCGCTAGAGTACCAAGTGAATTTTGGGGAGAAGCTGTCCTTACATATGTTTATCTTATTAATAGGATCCCTACCTCTCATAATTCTGGAATTTCTCCGTATGCTAGACTATTTGGTCATATCCCACTATATTCACATTTGAAAGTTGTTGGTTCTACATGTTTTGTTCTACGTCCACAAGCAGAGCATACTAAGTTATCTTCTCGTGCCGCCATATGTGTTTTTCTTGGATATGGGGTTGGGCAAAAAGGTTATCATTGTCATGATCCACTCTCTGAAAAATTATATGTGTCTCGTAATGTTTCTTTTATTGAGCATGTTCCTTTCTTTTCCATCTCACCTACCTCACATGACATGACAAAATCTGACCTTATTGATATTGATCCATTTGATGTTGATTGTCCATCTGATTATATGATGCGCGTTAAGATGCACACACTTTAAACGCAAGTGCACGTTATCGTGACAAGTAGTATAGTCTTGATAAGACCGAATATCGTCCTCTAGGATTAGGGTTCAAGTACCAACTATCTATTTTCTAGTATCTATTTGGTGAATTGCAAGCTATTTTAAATATAAAGTTTTACTTCAGTGATGATGAGAATAGGGCTTCCATGTATCCTTACTATCCGCTTATGCTACTTACCAATGCATTAACTTATGGTATTCTTCTTTAGGAGAAAACAGGTTTACGAAATCGTTTTATACTCCCGCTAGGGTTATATAAACACTCAACCTGATGTCGCGCCCTTACCTACCTCTCGGTGATAAGGATAACTTTATAGGAGGATTAAGAACAAAAACCTAGTTGACCGTCACGCACAATGCGCAAAATTAGGGTTGTTAAGCCTCTCATCAACGCTACATAAATAATTGAGGTATTTTCATCCCCAATCCAAGAATGTCTACCCAACTTACAAGATATTCACAATCCCCTTCTCAGTGCGATTAGAAATCATATAGTGATAATTAGTTGTCAATTAATTACCAAGAATTCAACTCAATTATTGGATAGATCTCACAATAAGAAAAATAACCATAAACATGCATTAATTTATAACATAAGTTTCTAGCAATTCAACATGGAAAGCCACATAAGAGAATTAGTTCCTAGCCATACATATGACAAGAACTAATTCAAAGTTCATCATAAAAGCGAAATAAAGTAAAGAAAAGGAAAAGAAATTACTAAACTAATGGTATCCAATCTCGAGCCAAAGTCTTGAGTTGTGCGAAGGGAACCTCAAAGCGCCTAGGGTTCTCCTTTTATAGGCGCAAACCGCCTCCTCTTTTCCTTGAGCTGGCCTGAATTTCGTCAAAGACCTAATTTTTCCACGTCGGCGCTTGGCCGCCGCATGAAGTTACGCAATCCGTCGGGTGTTTTGGCGCCGCCCGATATCTGCATGCGAGGCGCCGCGTGCTATCTTCTGTGGCTCCTCGGATGTTTAGGCGCGCGGCCAGTTTCTTTGTCGAGCGCGCGCGTGCTGAGTCTTCCGACCTCTACGGATAGTGGGCGCGCGGCCCTGCTGATGCGAGGCGCGCGGCTGCAGTCTGAATTTCACCTCGTTCGCCATTTTCTGTTTTCACTCTGGCATCTCTCTTTTGCCCTCTTTTTGCTCCTTTTCGCCATTTGGCCATTTTAACCACTTTGACTCAAAAGAAAGAAAAACTATCCTAATACGACACTTATATGTGCAAAATGGGACAAAAGACTAACTAAAACTGACTCAAAAGGTGTATATAAAATACACCGATCAAATACCCCCAAACTTAACCTTTGCTCGCCCTCGAGCAAAGATAGAAAGAAATAAAATAAAAGACTCAAAGAATAAAAATTAAAAAGACTCACTGCCATTGATCACTTTTGCTGCATGAGTGTTAACTAGAAAAACATGAAGGTTAGCGAAATAATATGCAGGAACATATAGCATGAAAGTTCAAGACACTAAGCACGTGAAAATTTGGATATTTCGCAAACTCATATTATCATGCTTAATAGACGTCAATATACTAAATCATGCATGTAAATTCAAGAATTCCTATGGCATGCTTACTTGCTATTCTCCACTAATTCTGGATATGCATAAAAGAGATCTTCAGGACTTTAAGGGTTGTAATGTAGGCTTAGGTAGGGGTTGGTAAAAATAGGCATTTAGGCTCATTTCGTGTACCATAAGCTCCTTAGCTTTTCAATATTTCTCTTTTTCTTTTTGTTCTTTTCTTCATTTCGATTCTATCTTTCCCTCTTTTGTTTTGGGAGAGTGAAGTATCTAATAATGACAAGCACCCCCAAACTTAGGCTTTTGCCTATTTCTTATTACTTTTGTATTGGGGTGCAACAGACTTATTCACTCTTTTTGTCTTTTTTTTAACACAATGTATTCCACTATTTCATATTTTCACTTATGGTACAAATTGTAGGAATATAGGGTGTCAAAGAAGAAGTTTCAAATTTAGGCTCAATGGGGCTGACTAGGGATATTTTTAAAGTACGGGATAGAAAAGAATGGTAAGAATTGGCTATCAAAGAAATGCCTGAGTCATCTCCCTAACATGCATATCCTAACTATTTCGCCTCAAATAGCAAGCAATCATAACACATAAGCATTTATCATTTAGTATGCGTAATTCAAGAAGCTCCAATAGACAGTTACATGAGTTTTTGGCATATCTAACTTAAGTGTTTAGATAGTTGCTTCAATTAGTTACATTATTTCACCTTACTTCACTAGGTGTTTCTAGCAACTACAAATGCATGATCTTTGTGAGACAATTATGACTCAAAAGGATTTTTTTGTGACTCAAAATAAACATAAAACAATCAAAAGACTTAAATAAAACATAACATGACACATAAAGAAAACACAAATAAACACCCCGAACTTAAAACACACATTGTCCCCAATGTGTGTAGACTCAAAGACGATAAAAGAAATGAAATGACACTTACAAACTTTGGTTAAAATGGTGGTGGTGGCGGTGGATAATCATCGACCGTTGGTTGAACCGGGAACTCATTTCGTTGATTTGTTGCCTTGTTTCTTGCCGTCCTTGTACTCATGTACAAGGTCCGCATCATCCTCATCCGATTACGATACAATTGCTCCATTGTGGGCATTGGAGGTTCTGCTCCTGTGGTTGGCCTGTGGCTAGGTCTTGCCTCATATTGAACCCCTATTTCAGGCTCATCTTCGTCCATGGCGGCCTCTGCTGCTGCTGCTTTCTGGTTGTACTCTTCGTCCGTTTGGGGGCTTGGAGTGCAGGAAAGAGTGCACTATCCCATAGGACATCGGCGGTTGGTTTCTTTCATGAGTGTCAGTGGGTAGGTTTACAACCGCGCTCATGTGACATAGCTTGGTGATGACTGAGCCATGTCTCAATCCGCCTGTTGTTACCAACCTGCTGATTTCTTCAATGCTCTGCACTATTTCTTTCCCATCAATCATCAACCCGCCATAATTCCATATATCGGTTTGATCTCATCCTGCGGCACTCTGGTGAAGTGCGTGGATGGAATCACGCGGTATTACGAAATATAGCCAACCTTTGGCTACTTTGTTAATGCACTGCTCGGTGCTCTTGACCCATTTCTTCCAATATCAAAACAGACTCGCAGTAGCTCGCGGTGTTTGCGACGATATCCCGCTTTATGTTGTCGGTGCTCTAGACCATGTTCTAAAATGGCTCCGATCACGATTCCTCCTTCAACATCAATTGTTTTCAATTGTATATTGATATCTTCACGTCACGAGCACATAGCGTCCCCACAAAGCATCCCTTTCCACTTCTCGGAAAATTGGCGTAAAATTCACTCACCATAGTTGTGTTTACTGGTGCTATCTTCTAAGGATTCACAAATATCAACCAATACCTTAAATCAATCATCCCCCGAATGGGCTCATAAACATCTTCTTCCCAATATGACTCCTCCTAGTCCATTCCCCTTCGGTATTATGGAGTGCAGTATCAAGTTTTTTGTATCTTTGGGAGGCTTCGTAGCTCACAAACCTATTTTCATCGTATTGTGGGGTTGGGGTGGATGTGGAGCCTCTTCTCTTCCTGGTGGCCATGGTTTAAAATAGTTTTATGGGGCTTACAATTTAGTGGCACAAATGTCTCCTACACAATCGACAACTAGCAGCGAACACAACACCCCCAAACTTCAACTTTTCTACCCAATACCCACACTCCTTTTCTACTCTTTCTTATCCAAACTTCACAATCAATTTTTCAGTACCCAAACTACTTCAACTACAACACTCCTTCGAACTACTACCTCCTGTGACTTTATTAAAGGAATCAAGAACAGAAAAAGATTACCTTTTTGTGAGAAGCTTCAAGCTTGTTCTTGTTTCTAATGGTGGGTTGAAATTTATGGAATGGAGCTTTGTTGGTTGAGATGGCTGAGGGTTTTTAGGAATTTAAGAGTTTTGATTGTGGTTGGGTTGGATTTATGGAGGATTTGTGGGTGATTTTTCGAAATTTCGTGGGTTTTTTGGAGAGGAAGGGTTAGGTTTTTGAATTTGGAATTGGGGAAAATCTGATTTTTAGGCGTTTTTAAGTTTCGATTCCCGGCTTGTGCGGCCATTTTTAGCGCTGGCTGAACTCTAACGCCCGGGATTTTCTGCGCGCGGCCTGCTCTGGCGCTTGTGCCAATTCTGCGCTGTTCGATTCTTTTGGCGCGCTTCTTGGCGCCATGGCCGTTACCCATTTTTCTCGAAATCTTGGCTTCGTTCAACTTTTCGCCCTTGGTTTACTTCCTGCGCTATCAATCACAAAGACAAACAGAACCCAAGACCGTGAGATTGTTCTAGACAAAATAAACTAAACTAAAGCGAGAAATTAAAATAACATAATTGAAAACGTTGGGTTGCCTCCCATGGCCATTGTCTTTAACGTCTTTTAGCGGACGCAAGTTCTTAGCCTTAATAACCACAGGGTGGATTAAGCCCCAACCTATCCATTTCCTCACATTTGGCGTTTCTTTTCTTTTCTTTTCTTTTTAGCATTATCGATGAGGAGTTCAGGAATACTTACCTCC
Organism: Przewalskia tangutica; assembly: GCA_029844215.1. NCBI lineage: Eukaryota > Viridiplantae > Streptophyta > Magnoliopsida > Solanales > Solanaceae > Przewalskia > Przewalskia tangutica. The sequence continues at coordinate 1,911,597 of CM056732.1, forward strand.
TTTAGTGGCATTTCACAAACCATGCACCTTTCTTGGGCTCATCGCTCTTTGGTTGACTTGTATTGGCTCGCATGGGGGCTTGATGGTCTTGATTACCGCACTCCTTGTTGGTGGCTCGATGGCGTGTTTAAAAACTTTAAACACCATTTCTTCCGACTCACCCTTAGTGTTAATTCTCCTCTTTCAACATCAATCAAAGCTCTCCCGTTGCTAGGAATGGCCTCCCGATATGATAGGTATTTCCGCATCTTCTTCCATATCAAGAATGAAATCTGCAGGAAAGAAGAATTTTCCTACTTTCACAATCACGTCTTCAATCTTGCCTCGTGGATGAACCACATCTGTCGGCGGTGTGTAGGCTTCTTGTGGTTGGTTTGGCCTCACTGACTCTAATCTTTTAAAAGCGATAAGGCATCGATTTATACTCGCCTCAAATCACACAATTTGTGTTGCAGTCACCCCTTGTTGTGCAAGGTAATGTGAAGCTTCCAGGATCCTTTAGCTTTGGTGGCAACTTTTTCTGCAAGATAGCACTACACTCTTCTGTTAGTGCTACTATTTCATACTCTGCCAGCTTTTTCTTCTTCCCCAAAATCTCCTTCATAAACTTGAAATAGGAGGGCATCTGCTCTAATGCCTCTATGAAAGGTATGTTGATATGCAACTTTCTGAATGTCTCCAAAAATTTGGAGAATTGTTTATCAACCGCCTTTCGCTGTAGTCTTTGGGGGAAAAGGATCTTCTCTGTATACTCATTCTCTGGAGTTTTCTCTAATGTTGGGCTAGGCTCAATCACCTTCTCTTTTTCTAACTCTGCTTTCTTCTAAACTACTGGCTGAGGTGACTGCTGCTCCAACTGTCTTCCACTTCTCAACTGCACTGCCTTACACTACTCCCTCGGATTTACCTCTGTATTGCTTGGCAATGTCCCTTGTGGCTCTTTGTTTACTGTTTTGCTAGTGACCACTGTGTCTCAAGTTTACGAGCGAGGATCTAGCACATCATGAAGCTGCGTTTGGGCGTTGACAAGTCTTGTCATGCATTCTTCGGCTCATCATCGGCTTTCTTTCTGCCGGTCGTTGAATTGGTGTGGGGCTTGAATGAAGGGTTCTTGATTCAGCTCACGATTACGGTATTGGCCCCTATCGGTCTGCGCCACGATCTTGGATTCTGCTGCCACGATATTGGTTACATTGCCGCGGTATTGGTTCTGCGGTTCGTGCTGATTCTGCGCCCGTCTCCTCTCCATGAGAAATTTGGGTGGTTCCTCCACCCTGGATTATAAGTGTTGGAGTAGGGGTTGTTCTGTTGCCTTTGATAATTACCTATGGCTTGACACTCTGCCTGCTCCATTGGTATATTGTTGGGATCCGCTGAAGGACACCTATCAAATGTATGTGGGCTACCACATATCTCACAACTTTTAGGCATCATCACGCATTCATCGTATGTTCTTTGAATTGTTTCGCTAGGAGGGCCACTTGGGCATTCAAGGCAGCAATGACATCTATTTCATGGACTCCCACTGTTCTTCTCCCATTTGTCGGCCTCTCTTCTGTGACATGGTTGTTAGTGGCCATGTCTTCTAATAACTCATGAGCGTCGTGGGCTGTTTTCCTCATGAATGCTCCACCCGCTGCTGCATCTATGATAGTTCTGGTTGTACTGCTCAGCCCGTTGTAGAAGATGTGGACCAAGTTCCACAACTCAATGCAATGGTGTGGGCACTTTCTCTGTAGATCTTTGAACCTTTCCCAAGCTTCATATAAGGACTCTCCATCTGCTTGGTAGAAGTTGTTCAACTCCCCTCTTAGTTTTGCTGCTTTACACGGAGGAAAGAACTTGGCTAAGAATTTCTGTGTCAGCTTGTGCCATGTGAAAATCGAATCGTACAGGAATTCAACCATACTTTTGCTCTATCCACGAGTGAGAAGGAAAGAGCCTCAATCTGCCGGCATCATCAGTAACGCCGGTATATCGAACAGTTGCACCGAGCTCCAAGAAATTAGCTATGTGCATATGTGGTTCCTCCGATGGCAGTCCTCCGAATTGCAACGTGTCTGTACCATGCTCGTAATCGCCGGTTTTTCGAAGTTGTTGGCTCTGTGCGGGGAGCCTAATGCATGTCTGTGCTCCATTCACTCTTGGTAGCACATAATCTCCCAAACTCCTTTCTGGCTGGATTTGGACTCTCTCTTCCACGTCTATGGGTGCTTGCCTAGGTATTCCTGGGTGGGGTTGATTCTCTCCTAACCCTTCTCCCATCCCGTTGTTGTTCTGAACGTCCTTCATCTCTAACAAGGTTGTAATCCGCTGATTCTTTCGCTACGTTTGCGAGTTTTCTCAATTTCTGGATTGAAGGGAACAAGAGTGTCTGCTCCTCTTCTCCTTCGCATAAACTGACTTCCTGGAATAGATCAAAAACAGACAACAAATCACGGCACCTCGAATTTTCAAAAGAAAAACGTAAAAATTAAAAATTGAAATAAAAACCAAATTAGAAATTAAAAATAGACAAATTTGATATTGAACTAATGCCTAATCCCCGGAAACGGCGCCAAAAACTTGATGCGCGTTAAGATGCACACACTTTAAACGCAAGTGCACGTTATCGTGACAAGTAGTATAGTCTTGATAAGACCGAATATCGTCCTCTAGGATTAGGGTTCAAGTACCAACAAGCTATTTTAAATATAAAGTTTTACTTCAGTGATGATGAGAATAGGGCTTCCATGTATCCTTACTATCCGCTTATGCTACTTACCAATGCATTAACTTATGGTATTCTTCTTTAGGAGAAAGCAGGTTTACGAAATCGTTTTATACTCCCGCTAGGGTTATATAAACACCCAACCCCAGTATCACACCTTACCTACCTCTCGGTGATAAGGATAACTTTATAGGAGGATTAAGAACAAAAACCTAGTTGATCGTCACGCACAATGCGCAAAATTAGGGTTGTTAAGCCTCTCATCAACGCTACATAAATAATTGAGGTATTTTCATCCCCAATCCAAGAATGTCTACCCAACTTACAGCATATTCACAATCCCCCCTTCTCAGAGTCTGATTAGAAATCATATAGTGATAATTAGTTGTCAATTAATTACCAAGAATTCAACTCAATTATTGGATAGATCTCACAATAAGAAAAATAACCATAAGCATGCATTAATTTATAACATAAGTTTCTAGCAATTCAATATGGAAAGCCTTATAAGAGAATTAGTTCCTAGCCATAAATATGACAAGAACTAATTCAAAGTTCATCATAAAACTGAAATAAAGTAAAGAAAAGGAAAAGAAATTACTAAACTAATGGTATCCAATCTCGAGCCAAAGTCTTGAGTTGTGCGAAGGGAACCTCAAAACCGCCTAGGGTTCTCCTTTTATAGCCGCAAACCGCCTCCTCTTTTCCTTGGGCTGGCGGAATTTCGTCAAAGACCTAATTTTTCCGCGTCGGCGCGCGGCCTGACGGCGCGCGGCCGGAAGTTCTGCAATCCATCGGTGTTTTAGCGCGCGGCCCGATATCTGGCTGCGAGAGCGCCCAGCTGTATCTTCTGTGGCTCCTCGGATGTTTAGGCGCGCGGCCGATTTTCTTTATGCGAGGCGCCGCGTGCAGAGTCTTCGACCTCTGGATAGTGGCGCGCGACCTCGCTGATGCAGGAGGTGCCGCGACTCTGGTCTGGATTTCACCCTCGTTCGCCATTTTCTCTGTTTTCAGCTCTGGCATCTCCTCTTTTGCCCTCTTTTTGCTCCTTTTCCGCCATTTGGCCATTTTAACCACTTTGACTCAAAAGAAAGAAAAACTATCCTAATACGACACTTATATGTGCAAAATGGGACAAAAGACTAACTAAAACTGACTCAAAAGGTGTATATAAAATACACCGATCATTATACATCTATATCATTTGTTCCTTCTCAGTCTTCTGGCAAGTCTCATGACATTGATACTCACCCCCCTTCTACGCCTATTTCAGAACCTCATGTGGTTGCAGATCCAGATTCACCTCGCTATCCTAAACGCACTCTGCGATCTACTCAGGTATCCGATTTTGATTATTCTTGATATGCTCCATCATTCGCTTCCTTTCTAGTTTCTATTAATTCTCTCTGTGAGCCTACCTCCTACTCTGAGGCAGCTCATGATCCTATTTGGCTAGAGGCTATGAATGAGGAACTGGTTACTTTGAACAAAACTGATACTTGAGATTTGATTTCTCTACCGACTGGTAAGAAAACTATTGGTTCTCGATGGGTGTACAAGATTAAGACCAAGTCTGATGGTTCTATTGAGCGATATAAAGCTCGTTTGGTTGCAAAGGGGTTTGCTAAAAAATATGGTATAAATTATGAAGAGACTTTTGCACCTGTTGTAAAGATGACATCTGTTCGGGTTCTTATTGCAGTAGCCTCTGTTCTTCATTGACATATTTCACAAATGGATATTAAAATGTCTTTTTGAATGGGGATCTTCAAGAAGAAGTCTACATGATCCCTCCACCCAGTGTTTCACATAGTCCAGGACAGGTGTGTAGGCTTAAGAAAGCTTTGTATGGTCTCAAACAAGCTCCAAGAGCTTGGTTCGACAAGTTCTCCACTGTAGTATCATCTCTTGGGTTTATTTGCAGCTTTCATGATTCATCGTTATTTGTTAAGTCATCCCCTGCAGGTTGTATTTTGCTTTTGTTGTACGTTGATGACATGATCATTACAGGTGATGACATTGATGGTATTGCAAACCTAAAATCTACTTTGTCTCGGCGCTTTGAGATGAAAGATTTAGGTCATTTACGTTACTTTTTAAGCATTGAGGTAGCTTATTCTGAGAAGGGATATCTTCTTTCTCAGTCTAAGTACACTGCAGATATTCTTGAGCGGACCCGTCTCACAGATACTCGTATAGTTGACTCTCCTCTTGAGGTTAATGCTCGATATACACCTACTGACGGAGATCCTCTTCCTGATACTACTTTATATCGTTCGATTGTAGAAGTGCGGTGTACCTCACATTACTCGCCGGATATTGCATATCTTGTTCACATTGTCGATCGATTCGTTTGCTCCTACATCCGTACATTGAAAGCGATTATGCGTATTCTTCGCTATCTTCGTTGAACGATTTATCAGAGTCTCTTGTTTTCATTGACCTCATCCTTGGAGCTTCGTGCATTTTCTGATGCAGATTGGGCTAGTAACCCGATTGATCGAAAATTCACTACTGGTTATTGTGTATTCTTAGGAGATTCACTCATTTCATGGAAAAGTAAGAAACAAAATGTTGTTTCTCGCTCTTCAACTGAGGCAGAGTATCGTGTTATGGCTTCTACTACGTGTGAGATTGTATGATTACGTTGGTTATTGGCTGATATGGGTGTCTCTATTTCTTCACCGACACTGATGTACTGCGATAATAAGAGTTCTATTCAGATTGCACACAACACATTCTTTCATAAACGTACCAAGCATATTGAGATTGGTTGTCATATTATTCGATATCATCTTCAACAAGGCACTCTATCCTTGTCATTTGTCTCATCTTAGATGCAACTTGCAGATTTCTTTACAAAGACACATACCTTAAAGCGTCACCGATTCTTTCTTGGCAAACTCTCGATATTTCTCTCTACATCATCGCGAGCTTGAGAGGGGATGTTAACAATACTTGTCCCACATCGGACAAACCTTCCTTTTGATTTGTTATTTTCTCTTATATAAAGGGATGTAGTTGTTTTTCTTTTACTTACCAATTCACTATCAATAATAGTCTTATTCTCTTTTCTTTACTCTTGTTATTGTTTTACAAGAATTCATAAATAATATGAATTCTAATGGCTTCCAAGAAGGGAATGCAATCATGGGGCCCTTGATAAGTAAAGGGTGGGAGGAAAAATGAAAGCGGTCACGATTCATGAGGGAAAAGATAAGGGCCTTGAACCATGTTGTTCCTGATTTTGGGAAAGTAGCTAAAAGTATATGAGTGGGTTGAGCTTTGAAGCGTTGTTGGGCCTTCTCAACTCCTCTAATAGCTGCTGGATTAAACCAAAAGGACTTGTATTGGTAAAAATACTCAGTTATCCAACATTTTTCTTTGGAAAGGGTTGTGAGCATATCACTGTCAGTTTGATCATCTTTCTTGTATTCATCATTGTGTTCACACTGAGAACAATGGGAACGCGACATGTCCGTAAAGGAGGTTCGAATTTGATAAACTGTAGACCAAATTCGTGTTCACCAGCTCGAGTTAGAGCTGAACCCACACACCAACAAAAGCATGTCCCCCTCTGTTGTAAGCAAACTGAAGGAATGATCAGAGTGGCTTAGTCTTTTATCTTCTTTCATTCTGACTTTTAGCAATCAAAACTCAGCTGTGATTTGTGATCTGAAGCAACATTTTCATAATAGAGATGATTTAAGAATGCACTTCACCATAATATATAATTTCCAATATTACTTAAACTTAGCTAGCTAGTATTAAACAATGTAGCACTGTACCATTATCCAATTCCCTTGCAGCATTTCCCCCCCTAACGGCTAACACGGCTAACACGGCATTAAGTTAATCATTCGGACAACTAAATTGTTAAAGTATATCGACCATATTGGCCCAGTCGAGAATGGCCCATCCGAGTGGGTCCATTTTCTTTGTATATTTAGTAAATATTAGACTTAGGTTTGTATCTTAATTAGTAGTGTAATATTACCATAATTGTAAATTTAGTATTCTTATAGAATAAGAAGAGGATCTTCCTTGTAACTTGTATATATATGTATTTCATTAATGAGAATAGTCAAGGAATTATTTCTTACATTCTTTCATGGTATCAAGAGTCTAGGTTCTCTTTACCTCGCTTCCGCTCCTCAAAATTTCTTCTCTTTTTCGGATTTGTGGATCCTCAAATTCTCGATTTTTGTGTTCTTTCTTTTTAACAAAACCAAGTATCTTCTCTTTCAAAATCCTCTCTCTCAAATTTCCCTCTCCGAATCTTGTTGTTCTATTCCCTATGACTGATAAGAACAATTTTCATCCTGCCCTCTCAGTTTCTAACATCAAGAGTGTCATCCCTATTGTTCTTGATCTTGAAAACGTCCAATATGAGACGTGGGCGGAGTTATTCAAGATTCATGTTAAAACACATAAAGTTCTTCACCACATCATCCCTCCTACTCCTTCAAAAGAGGGTGATAAGGCGTCTACATCTACTGTGCTCACTAAAGAAGCAGACCCAGAATTATGGGACATGCTTGATTCCAAGGTTCTTCAGTGGATTTATGCCACTATTTCCTTGGACCTTTTGCAGACGATTATGGAACCCAACTCCACATCTATGGCAGCGTGGGATCGATTGCGAGATATCTTCCAAGATAACAGTCATTCTCGGATTGTTATCCTTGAACATGATCACAGGTGGCCATGGTGAATTTTCAAAACGTTTCTTCTTATTGCAAACGCCTCAAGGACTTGGCAGACCAACTCAGCAACGTGAGTTCTCCTATCTCTAATAATCGTCTAGTTCTTCAGATTGTTGCAGAGGCCTGTCAGAGGCCTATAGCAGTGTTGCTTCAGTTATTCGTCAGAGTAACCCCCTGCCAGGATTTTATCAAACCCATTCTATGCTTACTTTGGAAGAAACCGGATTAGCTAAGAAAGTGGTGATTGGGGCCAGTCCTATCGGTATGATGACTGCTTCCAATTTTTCTTCTTTCAATCAAGCCAACGTGACTCAAAATCACAATAACGGGGTGGTAAGAAAGGCCAAAATCGGAAGAATAATGATAAGAATCGTAGCGACAACAAGGAGAAGCCGTCGGCAATCACGGAACCCACGGGGCCCCGATCGATGGCGATGGGTCCCAGCATAAGTCGCGCGGCTCAGCCTTACAGCGTCGCGGCACGCCTTCTGGCCACGGCGCCTCAATATCGGCCGTACGCGCCGCGGCCTTCTCTCCCGGTCGGACTGCAAGTGCAGATCAGCGTATGGGCAATCCCAGTAGTCCAGTATACTTGGGCCTCACCCCCATCAGGCCCACCACGCAGTGGGGCACACTCAGACCGACATTAAAGCAGCGATGCACACGATTGGCTTGACTCAACCGGACCCTAATTGGTACATGGACACCGACGCCACTACCCACATGACATCCGATCAAAATACTCTATCGTCTTATTCCAATATGAGCACTAATCATGGTATAACTGTTGGTAATGACAATTCTATTCCAATTAAGGGTTATGGTCATAAAACTTTGTCCCTTCCTCATCCACCACTTGTCCTGAAAAATACCCTTCATTCCCCAAAATTAATTTAATTTTTTGTATCTGTCCTTAAATTCACAACTGATAACTGGGTTTCTATTAATTTTGATCTATTTGGATTTTCTGTGAAGGATTTCATGGTTATCTAAAAAGGAAGACATGGTATTGCCTTGATTTTCCTAAAAAGGAAGGCACGGTATTGCCTTAGTTGTTCTAAAAAGAAAGGCATGGTATTGCCTTGGTTTTCCTAAAAAGGAAGGCATGGTTTTGCCTTGGTTGTTCTTAAAAGAAAGGCGTGGTATTGCCTTGAGTTTTCTAAAATGAAAGATGTGATAGTTGTTGACACCCAATTTTGACCCTCCCGTCCAGTCACTAACTATAAAATTAGGCTAATTTTGTAAAATAATTTTTTATGATTTTTTATAATAAAATGCAGCGATAAAACATAAATACATGCATAAATAAATAATTTAATAATGGCATCGCGTCTTACGTAGAGTTTTAAACACTTAGAGTCCCGCGCCCGCATTAACTAATTGTAAGCTCTGTCGTAATTCTTAATCATTAATAAATACATAGAATAAATAATTTAGCAATGACATCGTGTCAAGTAGCATAGTTGCATTTATTAATACGCAAGAGAATTTCTTCCAATATATGCATTTAATAGCGTCGCATTTATAAAAGCTTTAAACAATTCTTAAATATCATACTTGCATTTAGCATTTAAATAATTTAATCTAAACTCTATTCAATTTTAATCTAACTTCGCAGTAATGCATAATAATAAGATTAAATAAATAACGCCGCATTCTAAAATATTAAGCACTAATTAAATGACACACCCGCATTTATAACAATTAAATTAATAAAGCACCTAAATAATTTAATCACATTTGTTAATTTAATTTATCACTAATTAATTAACTAATTCCTAAATCTAATACCCACTAACTACCCAGCCCAACAAATACCTTGGCCCAAACCCGTGACCCGCAGCCCTTCTTCACCTTATCTCTCCCCCTGTCAATTAAACCCAATACCGCAGAAGCCCACGATCAGCCCAAAGCCCCTCAGCCTTTTTCTTTACCTTCGCCCATCTCCCTCAAACGCCCACTACGAACGAACCCTAAAAAAACCTAACAGCAATCGCTGCACCTCTCCCTCGCATTCCCCCGTCGTCCCAGCCTGGATTCTCGCCGGAGAATCCGGGGTTTCCCTTACCCACGCACCCCAGCTAGCTCGTCTTACCATAGCCGAACCAAATTCCTCAATCATCTCCTTACCATAACCTGTTCGAATCACTTACGAATCAAGCCCAAATCTCGTCCAAAATCAGCCCTAAAAGCTTACCAACATTAGAACCCAAACTCTGAGCTATAAATACAGAACATTTGAGCGCATGCAAGAGGGGGGACAAAACCAGTACAGGTATTAGAACAGAACTCAGAGGGGAGCTCAGTAGAGTCGGGGAAAATAGAACCCGACAGTAGAACTTATTAGAGAACACATCGGGGAAGAAGAGCAGGGGTGGACAACAATCCAGACCCCTTTTTCTTTTCGACTAAAGTAAGAACACCCTCAACACTAGTGTCGCACAGCCTCTAACCTTTAAGCAAACACTAGAATAGGCAGATCGAAAACCAATTGAAAACCGAATAGGTATTCAGAAATCAGAATTATCAGAAACTCACAAGAAACAACAATTGCTCTTGAAGCCTCATTTTTTTCATTCGCATAGCCATTCCCGAGTAAATCGACGACTTGATATGCTGCCCCGGTTCGCTGCCCGGAGAAGGTAACTCACTTTCCTATCGAATTTCAGCTCTTTATGTGAATTTATGTATTTTCTGTTCTGTTAATGTTGTTACGAAAGTGTTCAACATGCTTTAGCTTATCTTGGTAGATTCTGATTATCTAAGTTATTACTAGGTTCATATTTAATGTCATAGGCCGAGTATGCTTGTCTAATATCTGGTTGTGATATTGATTAATCGAGAGTTTCTATGGTGTCGACAAGTTCAGCCGATTGTTCTGTCCAGTATGTCAGTTTGAGATCGAGTATCTTGCTCTACCTAGCTAAAAGTGTCATGCCCGCTTAATTGTGGAAATTATTCCATGTCAATATTTTGCAATCCCCCAAATTATCTCGTACCTTGGTTATTGCTTGTTAAGCTGTTTCGCACTAAGCTTTTGCCCTTATTTGATTAGATCATATTACGTTAAGTTACATCCCTTTTAGGAATTCATATGTTGTTTTGAACCATAAATAATAATATGTTGTTCTTGTGTAAGATATTCATGTGTACCTCAAGTTATCCATTGGTAGTTTGAGTTAAATAATCACTTACATGCCTTGTTATAATCTTGCCCTGCTTATGTTTATCTTGCTTCATGTTCTACTCTCGTGGGTTAGCCTTAATACCATGCGCAGCTAAGTCATGTCTATACATATACAGATTTAATCTTTCCTGAGTGGTTCTGTTTGTATATTGGCCATATATAAAGTCACATTTAAGTCATAGGAGTTCATGTTGCCTGTTTTTTTACGACCGTCAATCGTTTGACTTCAAACTGAACAATTCTGTCCGTCTTTTCCAAGTTTTATAATGCTTACATAAATCGTATTACATGCTCTGAGATACTTGCTGACATATCAGTAATCTACAACCATGCTTCACTCTTGTAAGTCCCAAGACCCATTGAGTAACCCATTTGTGTTTGGACCTGAGTCAAACTTAGTAATTAAATACTATATTGTACTTATATACAAAATGAATGACTGATCTGGATGTTAAAAAATGTATGGCTGAATCTGTTCGGGTTTGGAGATTATAAAGTAATGCTGATAAATTTAGGTTCTCTTTTGTGAAGTATATTCTTGATATACACCAAAATGTGTCAGATGATTCTCGTTAAGTCAGTAGGTGTTTGGGGCCAACCCATCCTTTCTTTTAAAAAAAATCTGAAAATCACTGGTTGGGTTTAATACTGCCTTGTGGCCAATTTATTCTCCATAAAGTTTGATAACTGTTACATCCGGCATGTCTTTTCTTCTTCCATATTACTGGAATGAAGCCCAGAATCTGAAATGCATAATCTGATCCTACTTTGGTCTAAAAAAATAGTCATTTGGGTCTGTTTTCCTTCTGTGCTCATTTGCATTATCAAGGCTCAATACTTGTTTGAACAATGTTGGGATTCATTGTGCTTGAACTTGTCATCTCATTTTGGGCTGCTACGGTTATAAAATTTAAAATATATACATGTTAAATTTATATGAACATTTTATCTATTTGCGTCATAAGGTTTGGAATATTTACTAATCCTTATCTTTCTTTTGCTACATGAAATGCATCGGATCTAAACGAGGAGTCTCATGGCGAGACTCATCACAAGCTGCAACAAACAAGGACCTACATCTATGTGCATCTTCATCTCCGCCTCAAAATTCAAAGCCGCCGGCGAATGACATCGCAATTTCCTCAAGTCGTCTTTATTATTTTCTTATCCCGCCCCCATTTATTTGTTGTGAACTAATTGTCTAACATTGCATTATTAATGTTATGCTTAAGAGTAGTTAATCTTAACTCAATAAATTAGAAGGTAGTTGGACACCATAGCTTCATTTCCCCCAAGTTAATTATGCTTAGCTTGTAATACACCGCCTAAGTTATAGTAAAACCACTTCGTAACTTTCGCTAACATGACTATCCATCTAGTTATAATATTGTCTAACATGAAGAAGTCTTTTCTTATAAACTCCACTATTGCGTACATTATTTTAAAAAATCATACTTTTTATTTCCTCTTGCCTAATAGACATTTTTCTTTACAGGTTAAGCGTTTTTTTTATAAAAGGCATACTTTGTCACAACTAATTCTACATTACAATCCTTTATATTATGCTATGCAATATAAACATATCATTTTAGTATTTTTTTTTTACGAATGAATATGCTCCTTCAAAGTTAACCTTATTTTTTATAAACAAACATTATGATTTTCTCTTATCATCAAAAAAATGTAGTTCTCTTAGGGATATTTACAACATCTTTTACTCAAATATTTTTAACATACCTTTTTTTTAGCATAATAATAACCCAAGGTTTGAACGGACAACCGCAAGTTAGCGGATCCTTTAGGGTGCCTAACCCCTTCCCTTTAGGATAATAAAGAACCCTTACCCAGAATCTCATTAAGTTTAGCAGACCATTAAATGGAGTTAATGTTTACTTTAAACTAGTTAACATTTAGGTGTCCTAATTCACCCAAAATAATTAGGTGGCGACTCTGTGAACCCTAGCAACCCTTTAGCATTTTTTAGCACTCCTAGCAACCCTTTTAAATTTTAGTATTCTTTTAACATTTAACACTTTTATTTATTTTCTAACACTTTTTTTTTTATTCAAGCAGGGTTCGCTAGAATCCCGTTTTCGACTCCGGTTTAAAATGGGGTGTTACAGATGGCGACTCCGCTGGGGATTTTAGGTTCTTAACCACAACAGACCTAGGGTTATTATTTGGCAATTATTTTGCATTTAATTTTTGTGTATTGTATTTTGTTTGTTTTTTGCTACTTGCTTTACTGCTTTCCTTAAACTGGCATTCCGCTCATATTTCTTCCATTCTGGAAAATTCACACAATCACACACTCACGCGCTGGTGTGCTCCGCGCACCCGTAAATTTCTTCAAAAATATCCAAATTTTAGGAGAGTTGGCGCCTGCGCGGAGTTAGATCGGTTCGTCTGATCAGCCGCGTAGCCTTCTCACTCGAGTTGTCCGCTCGGGAACCTCGCGTCTAGTAAAACCAAATCTTAGAAACTTAAGATAGAGCTATACCACCCTTATTTTAGGGCATGCATGCATTTACCTTAGGTGAGTCAATCCTTGGCATTGACACCACAATTAGGAAGACACCAAACTTGTCGACGGGTTTCTGAACCCAACGACCAACCAGCATATTATGTGTAGCGTGGCAATGACAGACAAATCCAAGCCCAATCATGACATGCTAAAATTGGGAAAAGTGCACCGTCATTTGGTCGCCATTTCCAACAAAGGCATTATAGTTGGATGACTTGGACAAATCCGTCATAATCTCGCATAAGTGACGTTTAGGCTTACCTCTGGCATAAAGAGGTCCCCCTGCATGTTAGGAAACGTTTGAATATGCTATGTGCAATATATCTGCTACATACCTGCAAATTATGTGCTTTATGCTAACACCGTTTGTTGCATTTTTAGAAAGATTTATCATCTCCCCAAAAGGTCGATTTGTATTTGACTAAGCAATGACAGAGCAAAGAATATTTCGCAAAGATCAAAGGCACGCCCAACGACATGACCGATTCAAGGACATCTGAGCGGAACGAGTCGGAACCTGTCTTGGTTCCTATAGGCAAAGCAGGGGTCTCAGAAAAGAAAAGCAACATAGATCCAGCGGCTACGGTACCACAAAGAAATGGCAACCATGCAGGCCGAAATCAGAAGGCCCAGAAACATAGCATACAAGCAACTACATTAAGATCCATTTTAGGCCAGACACCCTTTTTCAAAACTGGGACCATGTAGGAAACCAGACAGGGGTTGCAAGTCCAAAACAGGCCAGGCACGCAGATATCAAGGGACAAGGCGGCGAAGTCAGATACGAATCGACCCCCCCCAAACTCACAAATTTTTCTTTGAGCGCAGGTCTTTTCGTATTAATGACGAAAGCACACAATAAGCGTAAAATACGCGAAAGGTTTCTTCAGATAGCGTAGGAAAAGCAGGAAAGGCAGAGGATGACAACAATCCAAAGTCCGCAGCAAAAGCAGCAGCAGCAGAAAGGGGCATCAACAATCAACAGTCAAAGTTCAGAGTTCCGCAACAAAACCTAGCGCATCAACTCGGGCATCAAGTCAAATTGGCAACCCACGCATCGCACACCACAAAGGCATCATGGCAATTCATCATTTGCAGCGTCTAGCACGTCCGTGCAAGGACAACACCTCGCACTATCTCGCATATCAGGGACGATATCTCTACCCATAAAATTGCACTTCTCATATGTATTTATCATTTTTAAACAGGTATACACTAACGTTTTTCTCAAGCTTAGCTTGCAGGAGCATTTATTCTACAGGAGCAGCAGCAATACGTCCATACAACGACGTGATCAGCAAGTCCACGCAACGACGCCAGCAGCAATACGTCCAGACAACGACGTTATCAGCACAGCAAGTCCACGCAACGACGCCAGCAGCAACACGTCCAGACAACGACGTGATCAGCAAGTCCACGCAACGACGCCAGCAGCAATACGTCCAGACAACGACGTTATCAGCACAGCAAGTCCACGCAACGACGCCATCAGCAATACGTCCAGACAACGACGTTATCAGCACAGCAAGTCTACGCAATGACGCCAGCAGCAACACGTCCAGGCAACGACGTTATCAGCACATCAAGTCCGAAAACGACGCCATCATCAGCACATCACATCTACACAAGGAAGATTTTCTCTGTTCTCAAAATTGCATTTTTATCATTCATGCTTTATTATTCTGTCTTAGCAGTTATGCACTAACTCTTCCTTGAGCTTTAGTCTACAGGAGCAGCAGCAACAAGTCCAAAAACGACGCCAAGTCTGAAAACGACGCCAAGTCCAAAAACGACGTCAAGTCCGAAAACGACGCCAAGTCCGAAAACGACGCCAAGTCCGAAAACGACGCCAAGTCCGAAAACGACGCCATGTCCGAAAACGACGCCAAGTCCGAAAACGACGCCAAGTCCGAAAACGACGCCAAGTCCGAAAACGACGCCAAGTCCGAAAACGACGCCAAGTCCAAACGACGCCAGTCCAAAACGACGCCAAGTCAAAACGACGCCAAGTCCGAAAATGGCGCCAAGTCCAAAACGACGACAAGTCCGAAAACGACAAGTCCGAAAACGACAAGTCAGCATATCACATCTACGCAGGGACGATTTCTCTGTTCTCAAAATTGCATTTTTCTCATATATTATTCTGTCTTAGCAGTTATGCACTAACTCTTTCTTGAGCTTTAGTCTACAGGGGCAATTGCAGCAAGGACAACGTATCCGCATTCACAATCGCAACACGTCCGTGCAAGGGCGAAATCACAACATTCGCAAAATCGCATCAACACAACAGGCATCACATTTTGCAGGATAACCTTTTCTACTCACAGTTGCATTACTTTTAAAATTATACATCATCATTTTTGCCTTAACAGTTATGCACTAACCGTTTGTTCAAGTCTTAGCATGCAGGAGCAGGAGCACAACGTGGATTTTCTCTTACAGCGAACCGGGGCAATTTGTTGGGGGGCCAACCTTCCCAATGAATGGCAGAAGCGGCCTCAAGCGTCGGTCCATTCGCTCCACATCACCATAGAACCCAGCACCACAAGCCCTAGCAGTACACCCCAGGTGCAAGCCCGTTTATCTTACTTTATTCTTTACATCACAGCCCAGTGTCATCATAACTCGACACTGGGACAGCTTTGAGTCCGCGTTAGCCCGCCTTGGTGTTTTGACCATGGTAACCCAGTGTCGTCATAACTCGACATCGACGCCTTTGAGTCGCGTTAGCCCGCCGGTGTTTTGACCATGGTAGCCCGGTCGTCATAACTCGACACCTGGGACGGCTGAGTCCGCGTTAGCGCGCTTAGTGTTTTGACCATGGTATCGGTGTCGCCATAACTCGACATCGGGACGCTTTTTATTTTGCGTCACTTTGTCTACTGCCAAAGATTTCGCAGTGAAGATCGAGACAAAATTGGCTATGAGTCAACGTCTTTGTCCGAAGATTCTTCCATCATCTCCATACAAAGAGGGACAGCTGTTGACACCCAATTTTGACCCTCCCGTCCAGTCACTAACTATAAAATTAGGCTAATTTTGTAAAATAATTTTTATGATTTTTTATAATAAAATGCAGCGATAAAACATAAATACATGCATAAATAAATAATTTAATAATGACATCGCGTCTTACGTAGAGTTTTAAACACTTAGAGTCCCGCGCCCGCATTAACTAATTGTAAGCTCTGTCGTAATTCTTAATCATTAATAAATACATAGAATAAATAATTTAGCAATGACATCGTGTCAAGTAGCATAGTTGCATTTATTAATACGCAAGAGAATTTCTTCCAATACATGCATTTAATAGCGTCGCATTTATAAAAGCTTTAAACAATTCTTAAATATCATACTTGCATTTAGCATTTAAATAATTTAATCTAAACTCTATTCAATTTTAATCTAACTTCGCAATAATGCATAATAATAAGATTAAATAAATAACGCCGCATTCTAAAATATTAAGCACTAATTAAATGGCACACCCGCATTTATAACAATTAAATTAATAAAGCACCTAAATAATTTAATCACATTTGTTAATTTAATTTATCACTAATTAATTAACTAATTCCTAAATCTAATACCCACTAACTACCCAGCCCAACAAATACCTTGGCCCAAACCCGTGACCCGCAGCCCTTCTTCACCTTATCTCTCCCCCTGTCAATTAAACCCAATACCGCAGAAGCCCACGATCAGCCCAAAGCCCTCAAATTTTTCTTTACCTTCGCCCATCTCCCTCAAACGCCCACTACGAACGAACCCTAAACAAACCTAACAATGAATCGCCAGACCTCCCTCGCATTCCCCCGTCGTCCCAGCCTGGATTCTCGCCGGAGAATCCGGGGTTTCCCTTACCCACGCACCCCAGCTAGCTCGTCTTACCATAGCCGAACCAAATTCCTCAATCATCTCCTTACCATAACCTGTTCGAATCACTTACGAATCAAGCCCAAATCTCGTCCAAAATCAGCCCTAAAAGCTTACCAACATTAGAACCCAAACTCTGAGCTATAAATACAGAACATTTGAGCGCATGCAAGAGGGGGGACAAAACCAGTACAGGTATTAGAACAGAACTCAGAGGGGAGCTCAGTAGAGTCGGGGAAAATAGAACCCGACAGTAGAACTTATTAGAGAACACATCGGGGAAGAAGAGTAGGGGTGGACAACAATCCAGACCCCTTTTTCTTTTCGACTAAAGTAAGCACACCCTCAACACTAGTGTCGCACAGCCTCTAACCTTTAAGCAAACACTAGAATAGGCAGATCGAAAACCAATTGAAAACCGAATAGGTATTCAGAAATCAGAATTATCAGAAACTCACAAGAAACAGCAATTGCTCTTGAAGCCTCATTTTTTTCATTCGCATAGCCATTCCCGAGTAAATCGACGACTTGATATGCTGCCCCGGTTCGCTGCCCGGAGAAGGTAACTCACTTTCCTATCAAATTTCAGCTCTTTATGTGAATTTATGTATTTTCTGTTCTGTTAATGTTGTTACGAAAGTGTTCAACATGCTTTAGCTTATCTTGGTAGATTCTGATTATCTAAGTTATTACTAGGTTCATATTTAATGTCATAGACCGAGTATGCTTGTCTAATATCTGGTTGTGATATTGATTAATCGAGAGTTTCTATGGTGTCGACAAGTTCAGCCGATTGTTCTGTCCAGTATGTCAGTTTGAGATCGAGTATCTTGCTCTACCTAGCTAAAAGTGTCATGCCCGCTTAATTGTGGAAATTATTCCATGTCAATATTTTGCAATCCCCCAAATTATCTCGTACCTTGGTTATTGCTTGTTAAGCTGTTTCGCACTAAGCTTTTGCCCTTATTTGATTAGATCATATTACGTTAAGTTACATCCCTTTTAGGAATCCATATGTTGTTTTGAACCATAAATAATAATATGTTGTTCTTGTGTAAGATATTCATGTGTACCTCAAGTTGTCCATTGGTAGTTTGAGTTAAATAATCACTTACATGCCTTGTTATAATCTTGCCCTGCTTATGTTTATCTTGCTTCATGTTCTACTCTCGTGGGTTAGCCTTAATACCATGCGCAGCTAAGTCATGTCTATACATATACAGATTTAATCTTTCCTGAGTGGTTCTGTTTGTATATTGGCCATATATAAAGTCACATTTAAGTCATAGGAGTTCATGTTGCCTGTTTTTTTTACGACCGTCAATCGTTTGACTTCAAACTGAACAATTCTGTCCGTCTTTTCCAAGTTTTATAATGCTTACATAAATCGTATTACATGCTCTGAGATACTTGCTGACATATCAGTAATCTACAACCATGCTTCACTCTTGTAAGTCCCAAGACCCATTGAGTAACCCATTTGTGTTTGGACCTGAGTCAAACTTAGTAATTAAATACTATATTGTACTTATATACAAAATGAATGACTGATCTGGATGTTAAAAAATGTATGGCTGAATCTGTTCGGGTTTGGAGATTATAAAGTAATGCTGATAAATTTAGGTTCTCTTTTGTGAAGTATATTCTTGATATACACCAAAATGTGTACTGTATGCATTCTGGGGTGCTGTAGGTGTTTGGGGCCAACCCATCCTTTCTTTTAAAAAAAATCTGAAAATCACTGGTTGGGTTTAATACTGCCTTGTGGCCAATTTATTCTCCATAAAGTTTGATAACTGTTACATCCGACATGTCTTTTCTTCTTCCATATTACTGGAATGAAGCCCAGAATCTGAAATGCATAATCTGATCCTACTTTGGTCTAAAAAAATAGTCATTTGGGTCTGTTTTCCTTCTGTGCTCATTTGCATTATCAAGGCTCAATACTTGTTTGAACAATGTTGGGATTCATTGTGCTTGAACTTGTCATCTCATTTTGGGCTGCTACGGTTATAAAATTTAAAATATATACATGTTAAATTTATATGAACATTTTATCTATTTGCGTCATAAGGTTTGGAATATTTACTAATCCTTATCTTTCTTTTGCTACATGAAATGCATCGGATCTAAACGAGGAGTCTCATGGCGAGACTCATCACAAGCTGCAACAAACAAGGACCTACATCTATGTGCATCTTCATCTCCGCCTCAAAATTCAAAGCCGCCGGCGAATGACATCGCAATTTCCTCAAGTCGTCTTTATTATTTTCTTATCCCGCCCCCATTTATTTGTTGTGAACTAATTGTCTAACATTGCATTATTAATGTTATGCTTAAGAGTAGTTAATCTTAACTCAATAAATTAGAAGGTAGTTGGACACCATAGCTTCATTTCCCCCAAGTTAATTATGCTTAGCTTGTAATACACCGCCTAAGTTATAGTAAAACCACTTCGTAACTTTCGCTAACATGACTATCCATCTAGTTATAATATTGTCTAACATGAAGAAGTCTTTTCTTATAAACTCCACTATTGCGTACATTATTTTAAAAATCATACTTTTTATTTCCTCTTGCCTAATAGACATTTTTCTTTACAGGTTAAGCGTTTTTTTTTATAAAAGGCATACTTTGTCACAACTAATTCTACATTACAATCCTTTATATTATGCTATGCAATATAAACATATCATTTTAGTATTTTTTTTTTTTACGAATGAATATGCTCCTTCAAAGTTAACCTTATTTTTTATAAACAAACATTATGATTTTCTCTTATCATCAAAAAATGTATTTCTCTTAGGGATATTTACAACATCTTTTACTCAAATATTTTTAACATACCTTTTTTTTTAGCATAATAATAACCCAAGGTTTGAACGGACAACCGCAAGTTAGCGGATCCTTTAGGGTGCCTAACCCCTTCCCCTTAGGATAATAAAGAACCCTTACCCAGAATCTCATTAAGTTTAGCAGACCATTAAATGGAGTTAATGTTTACTTTAAACTAGTTAACATTTAGGTGTCCTAATTCACCCAAAATAATTAGGTGGCGACTCTGTGAACCCTAGCAACCCTTTAGCATTTTTTAGCACTCCTAGCAACCCTTTAGAAACACAATCAGGGGAAGCAGAGCATAGGAGAGCATATAAGAGAGCTCAGATTCGAAAATCAGAGGAGTCGAATAAAGACAAGAAGACAAAGAGGGCATCGACGCAGGCCCGGTCGAGAGGATCAGCAGAGCCCGATGAGGCGAGGATCGGGGTATGCAAAAACCTTTACATATTCGAAATCTACGCCTCAAAATGGCATTTTGCAATCGAAATCAAGCAAAACCTTCCCTTCTATTCGCATCGCAAAACCCAAAGCCCGTCGAGTGGACCGACGACTTGATACGCTCCGGTCATTGTCAGAAGGTAAACACATTATCCTTTCGCTTTTGTTATTATTGTGTTTTTCCATGATTAATATTACTGAGTTTAGCTTGTTTGTGTTGCCACATTCATTAGTATTTTCAAGGTGATGTTTCGTAAAGTCCGCTTTCGGTCGATTTATATCCATTAAACCCGTGCTTAGGATTGGAATAAGTACAATGGTTGAATAATGCTGTTAATTAATGCCTGTTTTAAAAGGACTGAGATGTCGATTGGATTACTTCATGATGCTTACTGTTTATTAACAGCTGAGTAACTTCACTGGACTGCTTGGGGTTTATTAATGTTGAATATGATGTGTTGGTACTAATCATGTGCTATCCTAACATCATGGACAACCATACTATGATTGTATTCCTACGAATATGAACTCTATTAAGTGATCTTGTCCCTGTACTGGTTTGAAGTTATAGGTTGTGATGATGTGGTTCACTAAATTAGTCATAAATGAATAAAATAGCACATGCGATTTAGGATAATCAATATCAATCCTCTTGTATTATGTGAAATACTAATATCTAGAAACAACATATCTCTTGAGCTTTAAAATTGCAGAAGGTTTATGGAACTTGTTTGCAAAATGTCAAATTTGACTATACCGGTGTGTTGTAGTCCCTGCCAACATATTGGTAAAGCTGTGTCTGTAAATTTAGTAAAACAGGATAAGAGACTGGTATAGGTAAATGATAGTTCTGGATCTAATATTGAACTAAGATTAACCACCTGCTGTAGTATGTGCCTGCTTTGTCTATGAAAAATGCTCATTGATTATCAGTTTAGATCTGGGTCTCATGTCGAGTATGCATTTAAGCCCACATTTATCTTGATTTGGTTAAAGAATCTAGCAGATTGCCCATGAATATGCATGAACCTCATAAGGTCATAAGGCTGCTTGAGAACATACTGAATACTGGAATGCAAAGAATATCCCGCAGACCAGCCTGTCCAGTTCTGTCTTTGTGCCTTCGCCACCCCTTAATGATAGCCTAGTTTGAATAATCCTGCACCCTTAAAACACTTCCCTAAGTGTCACGTATTTATATTCTAGGTTCATATAGCTGATTATCTTTTTTTCTCATGTTTGTCTAAATGGCGGCAGTCAGTATGTAATTATCTCTTAAGTATATTTGATGCTCTATCCATCTATTGAATGACCTGAACGAAGTCTGTTTGGTTTAACATAGATATTGTCTGTTTGGGTATTTGAATATGTCCATTAGGCTCACTTCGGCTTGATGATTATTTGGACAGTGTTTCGGCCTTCACTGCTTTCATTCGTTATGTCTTTGATTTAATATAATGCAATTAAATCATATGCATGCTTGAATATGTGATTATTTGTCTATTTAATTGTTGAC
The DNA here is from genome assembly GCA_029844215.1 of Przewalskia tangutica. Taxonomy (NCBI): domain Eukaryota; kingdom Viridiplantae; phylum Streptophyta; class Magnoliopsida; order Solanales; family Solanaceae; genus Przewalskia; species Przewalskia tangutica. Next base: position 1,933,395 of record CM056732.1, read on the forward strand.
AAAGTTTGGAGTGCATACTAATCCTTATCTTTTCTTTATTTACATGGCACGCACCGGAGCAAAAATAAAGAGTCTCACGGCGAGACTCATCGCAAGCCATTTCAAATGGCAACCCGCACCTGCATCCATCGAGTTCCATCTTCAGCAACTCTTAGGAAAAACAAATAGGACAAGATGTCGTGGTCATCTGTCTCGACTCCTCTTACTCTCTAAAATTAATTGCCTAATTATGCCTTTATTTGTTGATTCCCAATTCTATTTATTTTGTAATAATAAGAGACATAGAACAATTATTGTCGAAATAAATAAATTGGGCGGGTAGTTTAAAATCGGCAAGGCACTTCTAATTATCTATTTTAGGTTTGTCACTTTATATCTAATCATTTGCCTGAATTATTAAAATTGCATATCTAAAACTAACGCCTCACTTCTTTAATTTCGCAGATAAATCTATGGCCCATAAAGCACCTTTAGCATCTTAGCATTTCTAGCACCTTTTAAGCACTCTTTAACATTTGGCATTCTTTTTGCACTTTTAGCACCATTTACTTTCAAAATTGATCTTTAGCACGCTTAAGCACTTTTAGCCCCTCTTAGCACTTCTAGCACCTTTAATATGCTAGCACTCCTTTTGCACCTCTGACACCTTTCTTTTTTAAGCTTTCTAAGCATTTTAAAACTTTAGCATTTTTCTTTAGCATTTCTAGCCCTTTTTAGCACTTTTAATCGCCCTTTAGCATTTAACACCTTTAGCACATTCTGTCCTTAATATTTTAGCACCTCCTAGCATTCTTTTGTACTTTAGCATATTAGCACTACTTTCAGCACTTTAGCATTTAGCATTTTTAAGCGCCCTTTAGCACCTTTAGCACCCTTTAGCTTTAGAATTAATCTTTTAGCACCTTTAAGCACCTTTTAACATTTTAGCATTCTTTTAAACATTTAGCATTTGGCTCTCTTATTTATTCATAACACTTTTGCCCTTTTTATACTTAAAGCACCTTTCAAACATTTTAACGTTTTAGCATTTCATTAAGCAGGAGGAACTTTTATTTTTGCATTTTTTAAACATAATAATTACCCTAGGTTTGGCAGGACAACCGCAAGTTAGCGGATCTTAGAGGGTGCCTAACCCCTTCCCTCTAGATTAATAAAGAACCCTTACCCAGAATCTCATTAAGTTTAGCAGACCATAAAAATGGAGTTAGTGTTGACTTTAACCTAGTTGACATTTAGGTGTCCTAATTCACCCAATTAATTAGGTGGCGACTCCGCGAACCCTTAGCATTCTAGCAACCCTTTAGCATTTTAGCACCCTTTTTAAATTTTAGCATCTTTTTGCAATTTTAGCATCCTTTTAGCATTTTTAAAACCTTTAAGCCTCTTAAACTATTTAGCATTTTTTATTTTATTTTTCTAACATTGCATTTTGAGCAGGGTTCGCTATAACAAATGCCGCGGCCGAAAAAGGGCGTGACAATAGTGCCTTGATTTTTCTAAAATGATTGTTCATTCTATTTGTTCTAATGAGAGTCAAAGATTATTTAACTTGCATATGATTGCTCATGATAGCTATTCGTGCAAGTGTTATATTTTCACATCACCGCGTCCCTCACTAGAGGGCCGACAACTTTATATATATATGTTCCATGGACATGCTTTCATGATGCGGGTATCGAGTATAGATACTCATTGCGGGTCTAAAAAGATCTATGCGGGTTCGAGTCTCATGCGGGTGAAACAGTCCCATGAATATTTCATGGACTAGTTCTCCATGATGCGAGTATATATATATATACGCATTGTGGGTCTAAATGATCCATGCGGGTTCGAGTTCCATGCGGGTGAAATAGTCCCATGAATAGGATATGCATAATGATCCTGAGGGCAGACGTCCCTGATTTTGACATGACTTTCATATTTTGAAAGGGTACACTTGATTTCATATTTTGAAATGGTACACTTGATTTCATATTTTGAAAAGATACAATTGACTCTCATTACTCTCATTTTTCATAAGGCACAGTTGTACTGGTAGGTTGATTATCATACTTGTCTCCTGTTATCTTTTGGACTGTTATGATCTCATTTACAGTACTTATTGTTTCACATACTTGGTACATCTTTCAGATCGACCCTCTTTTCTGGGAAGTGCGTTTCATCGCGAGTTTAGGTACGCCATTTGGTGATCCTCGCTCTAGGATCTCTACTCGCTGGGAAATCTCCATTATTTTGGAGGCTTGTCATTTTGCACGTACCATCAGATTGTAGGCTTATGCATATCTGTGGTGCAGCGAGCTGTCCCATCATAGTTTACTGTCCAAACTCTTAAAGGTTTGTATTCATATGTGGGCTGGACTTGCGGGAGTTGTATATATTGTTGGCAAGTTGTACTACTGTATTGTCGGGATGTTCCCTTATATATATATATATATATCGGCAGCCTCGTCGGCTTGCCTTGTTGCTACATATACAGTTTTTCATATGTTATCTGACCTATGTGTTATATGGGATGTGAGGGTATAAGAGGGGGTGCCCAGGTAGGGCACTAGTCGCAGACTCGGGGTTCGGGTCGTGACAAATGTGATGCATACCCTAATTATGTTCCTGAAGTTGAAGGAGGTGAATATATTGGAGGAACATCAAGGACTTTGAGAGATGATCATGATTAATGGATGAATGATGTTAGTATGAAATCTGTTCGCCACAACATTGTCACTTCCTTAATAAGTCGCGGGTCGTAATAATATTTATATATTCTAGTTTATTAGTTGTGTAACGATGTAATATATTCAACTTTTGAATATATTGATTCATTGACTATCATATTGTCGTTACATTTATTATGTACAATATAATATTATTTTTTTATTAAATGTTGCAATTAAATAAAAAAAATAAAATTATTAAATTGTAAAGATATACTAATTTTTAGAAACATGGGATATAAAATAATATTTTAAATAGTTTTAAATCTATTAAAAATAATATTCTAGTTTCTTTGCATAAGTGTAGGTCAAACAGTGAATTGTTTCTGTTTCTCAGAAGTACTTCTATAATTATAGACCAAACATCCTAACAGATTCTCTAGAAACAGGTTTTGCAAAACTACTTTTAAGATACATAAATTGTTTTAAAAGGGTTGGCTAAACAGACCCTTAGGGCACGTTTGGTACGATGTATTACGCTGGACTGTACTGGACAAAAAAATTAATACAACGTTTGGTTGACGTTTTCAGCCGGACTGGACTGTACTATTTCTAAAAATAGTACACTCCAACTGCTATTTTTAAGACTCATCTAGTAGATAGGTCTCTCCTGAATTATATTAAAAATAAAAAATAAAAAAATACAGTGCATTATATAGTTTTAACAAATCTGTCAAAATAGGTTAATATATTTGAGTAGTCAAAAGTGATCACTTTTGTACAAATTTAAAATTTTAAAATTACTCAAAAATATATTTAAGAGATTATTTTATACTACCCAAAACGTAAGGGACTATTTTTGTTATTTTTCTCTAAAGATTGTTGACAATTTTATCTTCTGCTATTAATTGAAGATAATGTTGACACTTGGCAACAAGAGGTTAGGTACCATTACCATCAAAGATAAGATAGTCATTTAAAAATATCATCTCCTGACAAAATGATGAATAAAATAAAATAACGTCGAAACGGTGTCGTTTTAGTACGTCGAAATCACTAAACAACTTAATTAATCAGACTATTTATAATAAAATACCTCGAAATCACTGTTTTAGATCCATAATTCCAATAAAATAAAAAAGATTAAAAAATTGGATATTCTGTTAACGTACAACTTGCCGTTAAATGACGGTCTAAAATTTAACGGAAGTGGTACGTTGTTGTTGTATTGTACTGGGTAGGTGCGAACCAAGTTGAGCAAAGAACAAAGAGAAACTCCTCATTTTTTTCACTATAAAAAGAGGGAAATAGGCAAAGGGTGTGATCATAACATTGGGACTTTGCTCTTTATCTTTTTGAGTTCAGATTCTTCTTCTTTTAGTGTGTATTGTATGGCAGCCAATTTGCAGAGCCGTGGACTCGTGAGCTTGGGGAAACGATTTGTCAACCAGATCAGCTACTCAAGTGCTCGAACTACTGCTAACTCACCTTCCCTCTCTGCCAGGTATAGCTCTAAGCCTCTAAATTAACTGTTTGTTTTATTTTATTTTTTATTTTCTAATGCATTTACTCGTAGAGACGAGCTTAATGCTCGATATTTTGCGATTTATGTTTAATTTATGAGAAAATTATGCTATTATTTGCTCTGTTGATACTTTATATTCCAACGACAACAACCATATACATACTGAAAATTGCATAATGTGGGGTTTGGGAAGTACGCACACCTTACCCCAAGGTCCAAGGTGGTAGATACTAGAGATTATGTTTCCTAAACACCTTCGATAAAAAGGTCAGATAAGGATGTAATGGATGACGACCCACTCGTCCTCTTTGCTAAGTTCTGTAATGGATGATTTTGTTGGTAAAAAATGTTCGGAGTCCACGATGCTCCTTTTTCTCTCTCTCTAGTCTCTCTCTCTTGCCTGGTTGTTGACTTGTTTCACGTGGCTTGGGTGATTTTTGTAAAAATGGATCTTGGCCTAACTTAATCTCAAAAAATGAGGATTGTCCAAGAGTCCAAGTACATATAAGGAATCTAGTTCTCATTCTATATTCGATGATGTGAGATCTTAACACTTCATGTACGCCCAGATCTCGTTAATTGAAGTGTGGATAATATAATTTGAGGGTCCAAAATAAATAATTGGAATGGGTCTTGACTCTAATTCCATATAAAGAATGAATTTTGAGCCTAACTCAACCCAAAAAAATAAACATTTCTGATTGAAGACTACTTAAATGTCCGCACGGTTTGCAAATCCTTACACTCTGTAGCCAGCAAAAATAATTTTAACAGTGACCTGCCTAGAAATCCATGACTGATGTTAGCTGAAGAGGAAGATGATGATGGCGGTTCCTGTCGAAAATTCTTCAATCTCTATATCGGCATGATTTTGAAGAAGAGGATCCCAGGCAGCAAAAAACGATGTATGGGAATCTATGGGATGGCTTATCACTGTTGGAAAAGACGAGGGTGAAGTTAGTCTGCTACATCCCTTCTCCGGTGTTCAGATTGATTTTGCCCCCATCAAGATACCACCGAAGACTATGAAGGTTGTTAAATGGGCGACCTGAATTTTGGATCTAACTCAATCTCAAAAGCTAATTTATAGGGTGAGAGTTGTCCAAATCCATATTTCTATTTCATCTCATCGCCGATGTAAGACTATTAACAATTTTGATCCTTGTTGAGGAAGCATTTTGGTGGTTCCACTGGGAAAAAGATTACTGAACCATATCATGAGGGATCTTATAAGGTTCAAGTATTACCGAATACGAGATCATATCAGCTAGATTTTACAACTTGTAGGAGCAAACTTTTGTGTTTACCAGTTTTAGTTTGTTTTTTCAGATCTAGCAACCATGGATACTATTAGCATTTATGTCGTCCGTCTTCTAGCTGAGATTTTGGTCCGATTTGTCATGGGATATCGAAAGTTTGTGGATTCGTCCCTCTGATGTGGCGATTTTCTATTCTCTGATTTATTTCCAAAGTTACGGATCATAAATTAGGATATTTATTCCCAAAATAAGTGTGTCTTGTGATTTCAAGATAAATTGATTATTTTTTTTAAATTGACAAACTCTATATTTCAGAAATAATATTTATTGACAAGTTATCTATTTAAGATATAAATGATTATTATTATGCATGTTTTAATCAAAAAGAAAAAGTAATCTATTTTTATTAAATAAAGTTAGTTTGGTAAACTTTTTACTCCATTAATGCAATTAATTGGAGAGATAATAATATAATAAAAATACTCTTCTTATTTATGATTTTTTAAATTGCACGTAAAAGAAAAAATGGTCAACTAATATCTCCAATTAATTGCATTAATCAATATTTGATTACTTTAAAATTAATTAATATTAAGGACAAAGTTAAAAAAAACTTAATTAATTCTATAGTAGCCAAGTAATTTGGAATGAATATTTTTAGTAATGTGGTCAAGTTATATGGGACCGAGGGAATATAACTTTGCCGTATAATTAAAGTTTGGTTGGTTTCAAATTCTTTATTAGGAGGTCTCATAATCACGTGAGTATCCCCGATATTTGAGCACAAAATATGTTGGGCATGTGTAGCAACAGTCACATCATACATCAATTTCAAACTAGATAATTACAAGGCCTACTATATTTATCTTGTCCTATACATACTTGAATTAAGTAGTTGATTTTTGTTGTACGCAGGAGGGGAGTGCAGACATCTGTGTACGACAAGAACCCGGAGGATCATGTGCGGGATTCAGTGGTGCCGGATGAAGAGATAGAGCCACATTCAGAAAAGTACTGGGCTCCTCATCCGCAAACTGGGGTGTTTGGGCCTGTAGCCACTGATAATTCTGGCGGCGAACGTGGCTTCCATTCCTCACCCGCCACTTCTGCTGCTGCTGCTGCATCTGTGTTGGAGGAGAAGACCTTCTTCCGCCCTCTCGAGGACTTGGACAAGCCTCCCCACGCTTAACTAATTTCACCTACTTAAGTAATTGCTCTATAACTATATATATTGGGTATTAGTAAAGCTGTTTGCTTGTGTTTATGCGAGTCTGTATTTTATCAAGTTTTAAGGTGCAGTATTATAGACTATAATAGAGTAAAGCTGCACAGCTTTTGAAGGTTCATATGGTAATGTAATATGGGTGTATTTTGCTACGGTTACGTAACTGCTGATCTACGCTATAATATCATTAACAATTGGAAAGAGAGTTGGTAGCTGTGTTGAAAGACGAACGGAAGGCGATAGGTTGTAATACATGCCATCATAAAGTTGCAAAGTTAAGAAAAAGATAAGAGAGAGAGAGAGATCTAGACGATAACTCAAAAATTGATTATTTTAGTCTTTCGTACATACCACGTAACCAAAGTTGTCCTTATTTGTTAAAATCTGGATCACTGACTTATTATGCAGCCATGAGCAAACAGAGAAGGAAAACAGAAGAATGAGAGAGATAAGAGAGGGAGGAGTGAAGAGAGATTATTTTTGTGGGAGTTTTTCCTTATTATTCTCTCTTAATAAGAATTACAGTTGTAATCTCTATTTATAGGCTAGAGTTTAACTCTTCTAATGAAAGCTAAGTAAATTAGTAAAACAACAAAGCTAGCTAACGATGTTAACTAACACCAATATTAACAGTGTTAACTGACAGACTAATGACTAACAATAACATCTAACAAACTAACCACGTATATATTGTGTATATATATGGTATATCTATACTTTCAACATTATTATATAAAAAGTAATAATTTTTGTCCTTGTACTCTTGTTCCCTCTGGGACCTAAGATAATGACTTTAGCATCGGAAAAGCAAGAAGACACTCAGGTTTTTACTTGATTTAGAATCTAATAGGAGTATATTGTTGTGTTTCACCATTATTATTTAAAGACATTACAAAATGTTAAAATTTACTAATTTAATAAGTTCATACATTTTAGTTATTGAAATCTAATTTGCGGAGTAAATGAATTCTATATGTGGTATTTCATAGTTACTTTTTAAGAGCCTTAATTGACTTGTTATATGTGTCTGAATTTCATATTTTCAATTATGAAAACGGCTAAGTAATTTATTTCTTTAACATAAAGAATCAAGGATAATCATGTTGGAACTTGTATGGAATGCGAAGAAACAAGTGATCAAAATAAGCATTACAATTTTTTGGCGTAGCGTCGCGGCGCCGGAACAGTAACAAAAAACCTGTGCTCAGCGCCACGGCGCCAAAACATCAGAGAAGTCTGACAGAGTTTTAGAGCCGCGACGCTTGAAGTCAGAGTCGCGGCGCCACGACGCTGTCAAACGGTAATTTTCTGAAAAGCCTGAAAAATTGTTTCTGTTTGGACCAGTCGCAACCTTTGGTATGAAATGTTGTAAATGGTCGAAAATGTTGCCTTTAAAGGAGCATGATCACTTGGTGGAAACACAGAAGAGAACACAATACAATCAATCATTCCATTAATGATATAAGATTGTTGCTTCTCTATCTTCTTCTTCTTACCAAAAAGATATTTCTGAAAATAGCATAAAGTAAATTCGTCAGGGTCTAGTTCTTGTGCAAGAACTCAAACCAGATAGTTGTATCCTCTAGATAGACATCCATAAAACTACTGCACAAGTGAGGGCGAATTTCTGTCTTAGGACACTGCTGAAGTAGGCCTTTATCGACATCAAGTTAGTGTTTGTTGTTTAGTATGAAGCATTTCTTATTGTTGATTCCAATTTCACTAGAGTTATTATTCTATTATTGTGCTTGTCCATTGATGATATTAGATTGACACTAACAATCTAAGACAAAAATTCAGAAAATTCATTTTTCTGATTGTTTGAAATTTTTTCAGAGAATCAATTTTTTGATTTGCAAAGATGGATCAATCTGGATCGTCGATGGTGAAAACCCATGTTGAGAAACCTGAGAAATTCAAAGGTTATTATTTTAAACGCTGACAACAAAAGGTGTTGTTCTATTTGACAACTCTTCATGTGGCAAACATGTTGACCGCTGAGGATTCTATGACATTGCCGGAAGGAGAAGGGGAGAATGATCATACTGAGGAAGCAAAGACTGAAAATCTCAAGGCTATTCAGACTTGGGAGAGTCAAGAATTTCATTGCAGAAATTATATTCTCAATGTCTTGGATGATTCTCTCTATGATATCTACTCCACGTTCAGAACAACACGGGAGTTGTGACAGTCATTGGAGAACAAGTACAAAACTGAGGTTGCTTGTTCCAAGAAGTTCGTCATCGGCAAGTTTGTGAACTTTAAGATGAGTGATGCCAAGCCTGTTGTCAAGCAAGTGTAGGAACTCCAAGTCATTGTTCATGAGTTAGAGGTTGAAGGTGTGGGCTTTAACCCGAATTTCCTTGTTGGTGCTATTATTGAGAAATTACCTCCTTCTTGGAAGGACTTTAAAGTTTATCTTAAGCATCTAACCGAGGAAATAAATTTTGAACAATTGGTTCTTAAAATTCGACAACCGGAAGAATGAAAAGGTTGATGATGTTTCCTTGGAGCCTAATGCTAATATGGTTGAAGGAAATCCATCCAAAGTCAAGTTTCAGAAAGGCAAGGGCAAGTTTGTTGGTGCCAAGCCATTTTTTGCAGCCGCGAAGAATGCACTCGCCCCACAAAAGACCAATGGGTTCAAGAAATCACATGTTGGTGTATGTTGGATGTACGAAAAACCTGAGCATAGAACAAACGATTGTCGCATTCGCAAGAGTCAATGTGGTGGTGTTGGAGGTTCGAGTAATGTCAACCAATCCAACCGTGCTGAAACTAAAAACCAATTCAATGGTGTTGTTGCTGCTCAAAAAAATCTGGTTACAAATTCAACCGATTGGTGGATGGATACGTGTGCCTCTATGCATGTATGTTCTGAAAAGGACATGTTTTCATCCTACTAGGCCATCAAGGATGGAGAACCATTGTTCATGGGTAATGCCGTTGCTGTAAAAGTTGAAGGGAAAGGGAATGTGATTTTGAAACTCACTTTCGAGAATGATCTTGTGTTCACTAATGTGTTGCACATGCTTAAAATTTGTAAGAATTTAATTTCTAGTCCTATTCTTAGTAACAAGGGCTTTAAGATTGTATTTGAATCTGACAAATTTATACTCACTAAGGGTGAAATGTATGTAGGGAAGGGTTACCTCAGTGAGAGGCTCTTCAAACTATCTGTTGTACCTACTAAGGCAATTGTCATTATTAATGAATATGCAGGCACTAACACTGCTTCTATGTATATGGTTGATTTCCATTCCTTATGACTTTCACGATTAGGCCATGTTAATTATCGCTTTACAAAGAATGATAAAGTTAGGCATGTTGTCAAAATGTTCTATGAACAAAATGACTAAGTGTGGGGTTTACATAGAATCAAAATATGCAAGTCATCCTCATAAATCTGTAGTGAAATCGAATGAAGTACTTGGTTTAATTCATAGTAATTTGTGTGATTACCAAGCAACTCATTCTCGTGGAGGAAAGAATTATTACATATCATTGATAGATGATTGCAGTAAATTTTGTTATGTATACTTAATACATACCAAAGACGAGGCTTTAAACATGTTCAAAACATATAAAACGAAAGTGGAAAACCAACTTGACAAAAGAATTACAATTCTAAGGTCTGATAGAGGTGGTGAATATCAATCAAATGAGTTCAAAGAATTTTGTTATACTCATGATATAATTCATCAAACCTGCACCATATATTCCAAAATAAAATGGAGTTGTCGAACGTAAGAACAGAACATTGAAGAATATGATAAACTCAATGTTGGTTAGTTCGGGTGCACCTCTTAGACTATGGGGAGAGGCGTTACTTACTGCAAATATGATACTAAACATCATTCCTCATTCGAAAATTGACAAATCTCCTTATGATTTATGAAAATGAAGATTGCCTACTTTTAAAAGGATGAAAGTGTGGGGTTGCCTAGCGAAAGTTCAAGTTCCCTTAACAAAGAGAACTAAACTTGGATAAAAAACGATGGATTGCATACATATTGGCCCTGCCAATAATAGTGCAGCATATAAGTTTTTGGTGTATAATTTTGATGTTGAGGGTATTCACATAAACACACTTATGAAATCTGCTGAAGCGAATTTTTTTGAGGAAATTTTTACTTACAAAGACAAGAATAAAAGTGTTTTTAATCATAAGAATAGGACACTGCCTCAAGATGTGTCAAATCAAAACACACAAAATGATGACAATCTTACTTCAAATGTTCAAGAAGAAACTTCTGAACCAAAGAAAAGTAAACATGTGAAAACTGCCAAAGATTTTGGACCAGATTTCATGACCTTTTCCGTTGAAGGAGAACCTCAAATATATAGGGCTGCTATGGAATCATCTGTAGCACCTTATTGGAAGGAGGCTATCCAAAGTGAGGTAGAATCCATTGTGCAAAACAATCAATGGAAATTGGTTGATCTCCATCCGGGACAAAAACCAATAGATCATAAATGGATTTTCAAACGGAAATTAAGGCCTGATGGTACTATAGAAAAATATAAAGCTCGTATAGTAGCCAAAGGATTTCGTAAAAAGAAGGCGTAAATTTCTTTGATACTTACTCACCAGTAATCAGAATTACGTCGATAAGGACGTTAATTGTTATAGCAGCGATTCACAATTTGGAAATACACCAAATGGATGTGAAAACCGCATTTTTGAATGGTGAATTAGATGAAGAAATTTACATAGAACAACTCGAAGGGTTTGTTGTGAAAGGTCAAGAAAAGAAGGTTTGTAAATTGATTAAGTCTTTATACGGACTTAAACAAGCTCCAAAGCAATGACATGAAAAGTTTGATAATACGTTATTATCAAATGGTTTTCAAATAAATGAATGTGACAAATGTGTCTACATCAAACAATATAAAGATGCATGTGTTGTTATATGCTTATATGTTGATGATATGCTAATTATGGGAACAAGTAAGAATGTAATTAACCAAACTAAGAAAATGGTGCATGCCGCTTTTGATATGAAAGATATGAGAATAACAGATGTGATTCTTGGTATTAGAATTCAGAAGAATTCTGATGGTTACATACTAACTCAATCCCATTATGTTGAGAAGGTTATAAGAGAGTTTGGACACTATGATGATTGACCGGATGTTACGCCATTTGATCCCACTACTCACCTTAAGAAGAATCAAGGTGAAAGTGTGTCTCAACTGCAATACACACAAGTTCTTGGAAGCTTGATGTACATAATAAATTGTACACGACCAGACTTAGCATATACAGTGAGTCGACTTAGTCGATACTCACATAATCATGAAAATGATAATTGGTTTGCACTAACTAGGGCACTCCGATATATAAAGTATACAATGAACTATGGGTTGCATTATACAAAATATCCTCCTATTTTAGAAGGATATTGTGATGCTAATTGGATTTTCAATCATTCGGAAAGTAAGTCCACAAGTGGTTATGTATTTACACTTGCTGGAGCGTCGGTATCTTGGAAATCATCAAAGCAAACGGTGAATACGCGATCAACTATGGAAGCAGAGTTTGTAGCCTTGGACAAAGCTGTCGAAGAGGCAGAATGACTCAGAAACTTCCTAGAAGGTATTCCGTTGTGGAAAAAGCCTGTGACGGCCATTTGCGCACATTGTGATAGTATGGCTGCCCTGACGAGGGCAAAGAATCAAATATACAATGGCAAATCGAGACATATAAAACGACGTTATTGTCACGCCCTTTTTTGACCGCGACATTATATTCTAGCAAATCCTGCTATATGTTAGGGTGAATTAGGATACCTAAATGTTAACTAAATCAAGTCAACACTAACTCCATTTAAATGGTCTGCTAAACTATGTGAGATTCTGAGCTAGTAACCTAAAGGGAAGGGGTTAGGTATCCTCTAAGATCTGCTAACTTGCGGTTGTCCGTTCAAACCTAGGTTGATTATTATGTTAAAAAATGCATGTTTAAAATAGGTCTAGCATGTAAAGTATATTTTCCTATATGAATGTTAATAAGAGTTTATAAAAGGTTAGGAATACTAACACAATTAATAATTATGCGAGTGAAGATTATTAAGGGGGTTTATTATAACTATTAAACAATGTATGACAAGCCTAAATACTTAATTCAGGGGGAAATCAAATGCTAATTAGCTACTTTCTAATCTATTGATTCAAAGCTTAATTGTTCTATATCTCCTATTAATTATAAGTTAGTGATAAAATTACAATAAATAAATAAAAGACACAAAATTTAAGCGGATGGGATCAAGAGAGTAAAAGGATTGGGCCGGATGACAATATCAATCCACCCTATTTGTTTTGGAATTCTTGAAGCGGGGATGCGGATGAACGCGGATGCGGGTCTTCATTTGAAGTAGCTCATGATGAGTCTCGCCGTGAGACTCTTCACTTTGCTCCGATGCATTTCATGCAATATATAAGAAAAGATAAAGATTAGTATATTTAAGTTTATCAAATAATGCAAATAATATGCTCCTACGAATTCAAACATGTTTATGATTCAATTTTAATTAAACTGTGGCAGCCCAATATAAACTGACAGGTATGCACAAATAAACTCCCCAACATTAAACCAACTAGCAGGTATTCCAAGGACAGAAAGGAACTGATCTATCATTTTAGTTACAGGGACTATGACACACAAAATAAGCTAAACATGTGACTGACATTTCAGACATACATGGTCATTTAGGCTAAAACATACACATATGGTCAGGTTGTTCATTAGGTCTATGACACTTCGTATAGGCATAACATGGCTAAAGTGACCAATGCGCAAATCACCAGTCGAGCAATTAGCGGACTACAACTAAAACCAAATTACCATCTGGGAGTAGAAACTAATTGAAAGAATCAACAGGAAAAACACACATGCTTCATTACCAGTTTCAAACTACAGATTACCAGCAGGTTATTGAGGTTCTAAATCAGATTCACACAGTTATATGACTTAGTTATTTTTAAACAGAACCCCTTTCCTTTATAACTAGGCACAAGCTCATATTAAGGGACACCAAAACACATTAACATACAGGCAATAGCCAAGAGACATGCTCATCTATACTGAGTATGAAACAAGTATAGGTATGCAGCGACTTAAACATACTCCCAATGATTATAAGCTATGCCAACTTATCATTTATCATTTTCATAGTAAAATACTAAAATGTGTCCATAGACATTTTCTGAAAGCTTCGTTTTTCACATAAGATTATCATACGAAGGCAGGGGTGTGAGGGCACATCTAATCGCAAAGCATAGCCAGGCGTTACACCACTCTAAAAAATAACAACATGCACCAAGTAGCATCACACCTCCTTTAATGTTTAGAAACAAAACCATATGACATACCCGACCTTTTCAGTTAATTAGTCAGGCTAACAAAATGTGTGTAACGTCATGAAATAATCAATCTATTCAGATCATAGCAACGTATGAACAACACTACTGTCAAATATGAATTTAATCGATAGCTTAATGAACTAAACCATACTAAATAGGCTTGTTAATGCACAAATACCACTGAACACACAATTAAATAAGAGGAAACAGGCAAAGGGATTTGATTTTACCTTCTCCGGACAGCGAACCGAGGCAGCGTATCAAGTCGTCGATCCACTCGGAGGGTTTATTACGATGCGATTAAAAGGGAATGAAACTTTTGCTTTGAGAATGCTCATTGGTTCGCGACTGATTCTTGCGAGGAAGATGAAAGGGTTTCGGATTTATGTTCTTCCCTTAAGACTTCTAATTTTCGGATGCTTACCCGTTTTTCACTGTTTAACCCCTATGGTATTTTGCTGGTTTTTAGATTGGACTCTTGACTGATTGTTGCTTGGTGTTCGACCTGCAAATCGATGCCTTTGCAAGTAAGGATTGCCTGGTTTATATAGTCTTGATTCTGGTATTTGAATTTGGTAAGATTGAGACAACTTTAGACTGAATTATTTTTTTGATTTTTCGTGCTAATTTTAGGACGATTCGGCAAGATATTTTGGTGCAAGATTTGATTAAGGTAAGTTTATATTTGGGCTAGTTTTGATTACGATTCTGGTTGATATTTACCAAAATGAAAAGGGGAGATTTGGAGTACTGATTTCGCGCGATTTGAGTATGGTTATGGTAAGGAAATATTCTGGTTATGTCTTCCCAACCGGAGAATCCGGCGGGGATCCCGTGAACGCGTTGGTGAAGAGGTGAGGATGCGGCGGCGATTTTGAAGGCTGCTAGGTTTTAGTGTTTGGACGTTTTTTTGTTTTTCTAGGTTTCGTTTGGTTTTTTGGACGACGGGGGGGGGGGGGGGGGGGGGTTTAAATAAAGGGGTGTAGTGGAATGGGCCGCGGGTTTGGGTAGGTTGGGCCAAGGGTAACTTGGCTTGCGGTTTAGGGATTTAAGGAAAGGTTTGGGCTAGGTAAAATTATTAATGGTTGGGGTATAGTTTAAGTGTATTTATTTTATGTATTTTATTAGTTTTAGCTTGAGTTTAAATTATACAGAATATCTATAAAAATTGTTTTGATTATTATGATATTTAAGGAGTGCTTAATGCTCTATATAAATGTAGCGCCATTATTAAATTACTTATTTATATATGTGTATGTTTATATATGCGTGCATTATTATTATTAAAATTATTTTGCGATGTAAAAAGAGGTCGAGAAAGGGAGAATTGTAAAAAACTCAAACTTCCTATTTGATTATAGTAAAATCTGTAGCGGCAAAGTGGACGTAGCTCTCGCATTGAGGATGAACAGCTATAAATTTGTGTGTTATTTGTTCTTCGCTTATTTATTGTTTTCTGATTAGGTGGGATTTGAGACTCAAATCCTAACATATGTGACCCCTAACTACTGGTTGCCAACCTGATATATCGAGCACATGAGAGCCTTGCCTGTGTTAAGCTTGAATTGGAGGAACTTTCGAAAGCCTTAACAGCATGAGCTCAAGGAGTCTCTGTTTGCTTGTAAGTTACTACCTGTCTACAGCACTGGAGTTGTCCGTGCAGAAACCTGTTCATGCTTTAAACGACTAAAACACGATGGTGGGAATGTGAAGTCCCTATGTTATTCTATGTAGCTGCAGCATGCAGGTTATTCTTGGCAAAAGTAGAATTAAATGTTAGGCAGGGAGGGAGAAAGTGCTAAATGTGACCGTTTTAACTAGTGTTGAGCCAACTTTTGTATATCGCTCATATGAAAAACTGTAACCTTTTATGTGGTCAAAGAGAGAAGTAAACCTTGAAAGGAAATGTTCATTGATTTCCTTCTCTTCTCATTTGCATTCATCTCAGGGAAAGTGCATCTCTTTTTCACTCTCGTGTCTAATAAGTTATTCTAGCTTATTCTACTTATAGTAGAGAAGGGGAATGACATCTCATGCCTTACCAAGGGGGACGTGTTAAGGGAATGGGTGTAGTAACACGCCCGCAAGTAATCATCCATCACACACATACACTTCACACGATCCATACCAGCTTTTGTGACAAGAAGAAAGTTGTTTAAGGTTGATCCATGCAATTTTCTCAACAAACCTCACCTGTTATTTGCAATATTATGCTTATTTAATTTTTTTTGTAACAATACTTCACCCTTTCTAATATAATCTTTTGTTTACTTAATTTTGCAAACATATTCTCTGAGAAAAAATCTCTAGAATAAAAACCTAATGCATAGGCGATATATTTCTATGGCAGGGACACTGAGGATGTCAAGTGCCAGGGAGATGCCCGTGATTTTTCTTCCTTCCACATGCCCACCGGACTTTGTTGTCCTGTTTTCAATTAAGGGTGTTAAATATTACACTCCTAATGATATTTGTAAATAATGGATCTTGGGCCTAACTCAACCCCAAAAGCTAGCTTGTAGGGTGAAGATTGTCCAAGTCCATATAAGGAGTCCATGTTCTCATTTCATTATCGATGTGGGACTCTTAACACTCCCCCGCACACCCAGACCTCGTTAACTGGAGCGTGAACAATATAATTTGGGGCCCAACATCGGTGAACAAATAATTGGAATGAATCTGGCTCTGATACCATGTAAATAATGGATCTTGGGCCTAACTCAACCCCAAAAGCTAGCTTGTAGGGTGAGGATTATTCAAGTCCATATAAGGAGTCCATGTTCTTATTCCATTACCGATGTGGGACTCTTAACAATATTAATCTCCCTTAGAAAGTCTTCTCATTAATATCAAAGTATATATATAGTACAATATTCATCCCTTATAAATAAGAATCCTAAGCCTATACAAAAGAGGAATCCTAGTCTTACCA
The DNA here is from genome assembly GCA_029844215.1 of Przewalskia tangutica. Lineage (NCBI taxonomy): Eukaryota > Viridiplantae > Streptophyta > Magnoliopsida > Solanales > Solanaceae > Przewalskia > Przewalskia tangutica. The sequence continues at coordinate 1,950,349 of CM056732.1, forward strand.
TAATTATATTTACACAATATATGAAAATATTCTAATTATGGGTAGAATACAATTATTTCTATAATATACATGTTTACACACCCCCTCAGTCGGAACGGGAGGAGGCTAGACGCTGAGACTGGATCTGAAGTCAAGAAATAACTGTCTGGAAGTCCTTTGGTAAATATGTCTGCATACTGATAGGATGATGGAACATGTAACACTCTGACATGGCCTAGCGCAACTTTCTCACGAACGAAATGTAGGTCTATCTCAATATGCTTGGTTCGCTGATGTTGAACCGGATTATGAGAAAGATAGATGACAGAGATGTTATCACAATACCTGATAGATGCACGCGCAGCGACATCAAGTTCTAACGAGAAATTTACGAGCCAACAAATCTCGGCTACCACATTTGCAATATACGTACTCGAACGGCCTTTGGATCGAGATAGGGTAGTCTGTCGCTTGGCAGACTAAGAAATCAGATTATCCCCTAAAAAACACAAAAGCCGGAGGTGGAGCGTCGCGTTTCCGGACTCAACTTGTTTGGTGTAGAGGGGTATAGGTGCAAGCCATAATCAAGAGAGCCCTTAATGTATCAAATGATACGCTTAAGAGCAGTGAAATGAGACTCCCTGGGGGCATGCATGAATAAGCACACCTGCTGAACAACATAAGCTATGTCTGCCTGGTGAAGGTGAGATACTGAAGTGCACCTGCAAGGCTCCTATATAGAGTAGGATCATATACTGGAGCACCATCCATGACACTGAGCTTAGATTTAGAATCAACTGGAGTAGGCACCTCTTTGCAGTTCGTCATCTTAGCCCTGTACACAATCTCTTCTGCATACTTACGCTGACACAAGAACATATGATTGACAGACCTGGTCACTGATATCCCCAAAAAGTAACTCAGCTTCCCCAAATCAGTCATTGCAAATTCGGACTTAAGCAAGACAATAATCTCATTTTTCAATCCGTCGTAGGAGGCAGTAAGAACAATAGCATCCACGTAAAGTAATAAGTAAGCACTGCTACTACCTCGATGAAAAATGAATAGTAATGTATCACTTTTGCTGCATACAAACCCAATCTGCAAGATATACCTGGAAAAGAGATCATACCACGCACGGGGGACTTGTTTCAGGCCATATAGTGACTTACGAAGACGTCACACATAGTGAGGAACTGCTGGATGAGTGAACCCTGGCGGCTGATGCATGTAGACTATTTCTCTCAGATCCCCATGTAAGAATGCATTCTTACATGAAGCTGATGGATCGGCCAGTGTTTGCCCATGGCAATGCTCAAATCTCTGCGAATGGTAGTCGGTTTGACAACCGGGATAAAGGTCTCACCACAATCAATGCCCTCCTGCTGATTTGTGTCATTAACCACAAGTCGTGCCTTATACCTCTCAAGATCTCCACTGTCTCTGAATTTGTGACGAAAAAAGTCACATACAACAAATCACATTCACCCCCTCAGGTCTAGGTACTAGATCTCATGTGTGTTGTTTAGTTAAAACATTAAATTCCTCAGACATAGCCGCATTCCAATTAGGGTCTTTGGGAATTGGAGAAATATTTTGGGCAGACAAGTTAAATTGGACTTTGGATTTGAATATTCCATGTTTGGCAGGAGTTTTCATTTGGTGAGTGGGAGACGGTGTTGGCTGAGTATAGAGGGCTGAGACTGATGGTAGGGTCGGAAAAGGAGAAGGTGCGGCGAAGCCGTCGGGCCTGACGCTGGATCTAGCCAGCGCCTATGCAGTGTGAGCCTCTGCGGAAATATGGCGCATTGCCGGCCCAGTTGGGAGAACAGACCTCTCTGGAAAGTTGGCACCGCGGCGCCTCAACATTGGGCAGCGGCGCTGTCGACGAGTCAGAAGAGATAAGCTGGTCAAAGATGATGGGAGAGATAGCAGGCTCGTCAAGGAATGAGTAATCCGAATTTTGGAATTTCTGAAGATTCGAAAACGGGAATGTGGTCTCGTCGAATGTGACGTGACGAGATATGTGGATTTGATGGGTGGATGATGCGCGGTAAGATGCACACACTTTAAACGCAAGTGCACGTTATCGTGACAAGTAGTATAGTCTTGATAAGACCGAATATCGTCCTCAAGGATTAGGGTTCAATTACCAACTATCTATTTTTTGGTATCTATTTGGTAAATTGATATTTGGATTTGTTGTTTTTAACTAAGGATTATAAAAGCTATTTAACTAAAAGGGTTTACTTCAGTGATGATGAGAATAGGGCTTCCACGTCTCCTCACTATCCGCTTATGTTACTTATTAATGCAATAACTTATGGTCTTCTTCTTTTGGAGAAAGCAGGTTCACTAAATCGTTTTATACTCCCGTTAGGATTATATAAACACTCAACCAAGATGTTGCACCTTACCTACCTTTCGGTGATAAGGATAACTCTATAGGAGGATTAAGAACAAGAACCTAGTTAATCGTCGCCTGATGCGCAAAATTAGGGTTTTTAAGCCTCTCATTAACGCTACATAAATAATTGAGGTATTTTCATCCTCAATCCAAGAATGTCTACCCAACTTACAGCATATTCACAATCCCCCCCTTTCGGAATCTGATTAGAAATCGTATAGTGATAATTAGTTGTCAATTAATTACCAAGAATTCAACTCAAATATTGGATAGATCTCAACAAGAAGAAGAATAACCATAAGCATGCATTAAATCATAACATAAGTTTCTAGAGATTCAACATGGAAAGCCCTATAGAGGAATTAGTTCCTAACCATTGACATGACAAGAACTAATCCCATGTTCATCATACAAAAACTGAAATAAATAAAAGAAAGAAAAGAAAATACTTAATAATGAGTCTCCAAGCCTTCTAGCATCCAAGGGTTGTGTTGTGGAATATTTACAAGATGGATTGGTGGAATGATGGATGTAGAATGGTGAATGGTGGAATGGAGAATGAATAATTCTTCTAATGATGTAGAGTATTTATAGCCAAAGAATCCTTTTGGTGAAGGGTTAGGGATTTTGTAGGTAGGAAAAGTTATTAGAATCCTTTTAGGTAAGGGTTTTAAGGTAGTGTTGACACCCAATTTTGACCCTCCCATCCAGTCATTAACTATAAAATTACACTAATTTTAAAACAATTTTGAAATAATAAAATGCAGCAATAAAACATAAATACAGGCATAAATAAACAATTTAATAATAACTTCGCATTTTTCTTACGTAGAGTATTAAGCACTTAGAGTCCCGCGCCTGCATTAATTAATTTCAAGCCCTGTCGTAATTCTTAATTAATAATAAATACATAAAATAAATAATTCAACATTAACGTCGTGTCAAGTAGCATAGTTGCATTTATTAATACGCAAGAGAATTTCATTCGTAATTTTAAAATCATTTTAAACTAATACATGCATTTAATAGCGCCGCATTCTAAAATATTAAGCATTAATTAAATAGCACGCCCATTTTTTTTCTTCTCGTAATAATTTTAATAAAGCACTTAAATAATTTGAGCACAATTTATTAATTTAAATACTTAATTAAATAACTAATACCTAGCTAATTAACTCCTAAACTAATAACCCACTTAAATTAAATACCCAATTTAACTAACCCATTGATCCCCACTTATTTTTTCGCGACATGAAAGCCCACTGCGCGCCCCAACTTCATTTTAGCCTCGGCCAATCGGTTCCTTCCTTATCAGCAGCCCTCACTCGCCTCTCCCTATCGTCCCTCACACAAAAAAACCTAAAGACCACCGCGCTTACCTGCGCTGCGCGGCCAAGACGCCCGAATTTCTCTTTGAGAATCCGGGGCCTTTCCTTAACCACGTACACCCAGCCAACATATCCTTACCATAACCTGCACAAATCGTCCAGATTCCCTCAAATATCCCAAAATCGTTTTCAAACTTACCATAACAAGAACTGTACGAGAATCGACCCAAAAATAGCCCACAAATCCTTGACAAATCAGTACGAATCAGTCCAGAATCGCGATAAAATACTTTCCCTAAATCGAACCGCTTCAAATCAAACCAAATCGCATACGATCAAGCACAGTATCACGCTATTCATTTACCTAACGGGGAACCGAATGGGGCTATATAAGCACATGAGGGCAATCGAAGGGAGGAATATCATCGATTACGAGATTACGAGATCAATTCGAGAGACTCGAAATCGATCGAGATACATCAACCGACCATCGGTCGATCATCGAACTATCGAAAATATCCACATTATCAGGTCTAGAACCCTTTTCATTTCTATTTGAACTTACTACTATCTTTTATTGCAAACCGTTTCTTTGTGAGTTTTCCTTCGACTATTCGGGAAAACCTTTGTCGTCGCCTCAGTTCGCCACACGCAAAAGGTCCGAAAATCTACTCATTTCTTGTTTAGTCATTGAAATGTATTGTGTGTTCTATGATAGGATTAATATGTTGTCATTGAATCTGTGTGACTTAATTAGTAGTTTGTTTTGGATAAACATGTTAGTTGTGGTTCTTCATTATTTGTGGTGTCGATTCTGTTTTCTTTTAAGCATGTGTGTGTCAGGTGTGTTTTCTATGGGTGCGGATAGGTTTATAACCTCTGCGTGAGAGTCCTAGATCTGTTTTGTGTCATTAGTTGATATTACGATTCTAATATATGTCATTAAGGTTACTTCAGCACGAAAAGGATGTAATACCTATCTGGTTATTCGCCGAATTCACGAAGATTGCCTAATACCTATGACTACTTTTGTGTGATTCAATCTCAGATTTTTACATGCTCTTGTTTCAGTATAACCTAGCATCCAGTACATAAAGTATATTGCCCCCTTTGGATTTTATAACCCCCTACACATACTACTGGACCTGAGATTTAGTGAAGTATAGAAGTTGTTATCTTATTTGGATTTCCAAGTTATTGCGTATCAAGATCTCGCTAATATACTAAAAAATATGTTTGGTGTATGAATCAATTCAGCTTGTTTTTTAGAAAACTACATCAAAGGTCATCTAACATGCGTTGATGTAATCCCATAGGATTGTTGGAAACTGATTTTGGTCATTTTGGGTCACTATCTTGATTATTTTTAGACCAATCTCTTCAACATATGACAGATTGATCTTCACCCCCCTGTTTAGACTGATTTAAAAAAAAAAAAAAAAAAACCCCTCCCTGTTTGGATTGGTTTCTGCCATGCTGCTACTGATTCTGGATCACCTCTCCCTGTCTAGGATGATTTTTGACCCTCTGTTTGGACTGTCTTCTAGCCACTTTGCTGCTGATTTTGGATCATTTCTTTCTTGCATTTTATCTGCGAAATATGCTCTAATATTCTGTTGTCACTTTATGCGCCTGTATCTTATTTCGACCGCCAATTCGATTGTATCGGGGTCATGTATCATATTAAATATAACTACACACTTATCCTCATACCGCTAAATGACCAATACTTACATTATCGATGTTACATTCACATCTCATTGGTATATATTTAGTGTATATGGGTGGCATACCTCATTATGGTTTATGTGTATATCACCCTTTGTGACTAGATATATTAGAGTGGGGTTTGTATATATGAACCTGTCTGGGTGATAACATTGATATTTCCCTTGAGATCTAAGAAACAAACCAATCACGTCTATTTGTATATCGAGGCCCCTTCGATTGACTAATTTCCAAAATGTTCTTTTACTGTGGGTGAGACTTGCCCTTGCCATAGATCAAACTGGCAGCATGTGTGTGTGTGTTTAATTTAACATTCTACTTATTTTTTCGTACATGATGGGGTTTGTATTATTTACTAATCCTTTTCTTTCTTATTTTTTACATGACCGGCATCGGGAGAATAATCAAGAGTCTCGGTACGAGACTCATCATGACTTCCGTATCGCCAACCACACTTCCGCCGCAGGGCTTCCAAGCGACTATAGGATAGATGGTGTCACCATCTATTCTAGGCGTCATGTCAACTACAATCTCACTCCGCCTTTGCCTATTTGTGTATTTATTTATTTAAACACTTATTATTGTTATATTTGTTAACCACGTAATTAATAGGGTAATTAACTCTAATAGTCTTTGAGTATATTGGAAGGGTAGTTTAAAGGATAAATTCACCCTTTATTTATTCTAGGTTCATCACGTAAGTCCAAATCTAAAATAATTAATCCTAACTATGCCTTAGCCATGTAGTTAATATATTCCTCCATGTTTAATTTTTAAACTTTTTCATAAACTCTTCATAAATATCATAGGAAGCAATTTTCGCATACACGTATAAAAAATAAATTCATAATTAACTTTTATATGAGAGTCTTAAACCTATTAATAGGAGTAACGTATCATTTTCTTACTTTTGTTAAATAAAATAATTTCATGTCTTATAATTGTATAATCAACTTTGTATATTTTTGTGAGTCTAATAAAACCTTTTTAGTTATCAATATATATATTCTTTAGATACTTACCATATCCCTTTACTTAAATAATCTTTTTTTTTTTTTAAAATATACATCCCTTAGCCAAATAAATTAACCTATTTTTGAACGGACAACATGAGTTAGCGGATCCTTTAGGGTGCCTTACCCCTTCCCTTTAGGATAATAAAGAATCCTTGCCCGGAATCTCACACAGTTTCACAGACCATTAAATGGAGTTAATGCTGACTTTAATCAGTTAGTATTTAGGTGTCCTAATTCACCCAATTAATTAGGTGGCGACTCCCTTAAACGTTTTAACATTTATTTTTTTTTACATTTTGGGGAGGATAACCATTCCGTCGCGCATTTAAGCCTGAGAGTTCAAAATCGGGTGCGACAGGATGGCGACTCCACTGGGGATAGACAGGTTCTTAACCATAACAAACATAGGTTAATTATTGTGCTTCTTTTTTCCTTTCTTTATTTATTTATTTGTTTTTTATTTATTTGCTTAACTTACTTAATTTGCTTATTTTGTGTTTCACACTTATTTGCTTTATATTTTGCCTAAACTATTTTGCTTTATATATATTTGCATATTGTTCTAACTGCTATTTGTTACCGCTTTCCTTGAACTGACATTCCGCTCATACTTCCTCCCTTATGGAAAATTCACACTATCACACACAACACGCGGGTGTGCTTTGCGCACCTGCAAATTTCTTTCAAACACCCAAATTTAAGAGAGTTGGTATTTTGCGCGGAGAATCCGGTCCAACCGGTGGTCGCGTAGCCTTCTCACTCGAGTAGTCCGCTCGGGAACCTTGCGTCTAGTAAGCCAAATCTTAGCAAACTTAAGATAGAGCTATACCACCCTTTATTTTAAGGCATGCATTTACCTTAGGTGGGTCGGTCCTTGGTATCGACACCACTATTAGGAAGACACCAAACTTGTCGATGGGTTTCTCAACCCAACGACCAACCAGCATATTATGTGTTGCACAGTCATGATAGATTTATCCGAGCCAAAAGACATGCCCAAAGTTGGAAATGTAAGTTTATTATTATTGTTTTTCAGCATTTGTAACATGGATCATATAAGAATGGTTAGCGGAGTTCCTAATAAGCTAAGAGTATGGTGGGAGGATTTCGACATCGTGATCGACGATGATTAGGAAGAAGTTGGGGTGTCTCATCTCACTATTTGGTATTTCGCGGATCCGCATTTGATCCGAGCTTTAATCCAATTTTGGGATCGGGCCAAGTCATTTTCAAATTCAAGGATTTTGAAATAACTCCTACATTGGAAGAAGTGCATTATTTCACCAGCCTAGTTTACCAAGGTAGAAGACAGATTATTCCCAACAGCCAATCAGGGAAGAAATTCCTCCGCTACATGGGTCTTAAGAATACTAAGGAGTTGCGTTGCTTGAGAACAACCGGGTGTCTCTTGACTATCTTTACGAGAGGTATGGACATAATAACGCTTACAAGACATGCAAAGCGAATTCTCATGCACTCTACGCCATTGGCAAAGCAGGCGTCTATTGCATTCATCGCCGCTCTACTTGGCACCTTGATTTTCCTCTTGAGTATGGCAAGATAAGTACTTGCATATGTTCGTGGCAGATCACTTTCGAGGGTGTGACATACAACCCACTTTGGTTCCTATGATTTTGGCAGAAATATTCCGAGCTCTTGGGAAATGCAAAAGAGGACAGACAAACTTCTTTGAAGGTTGCAATCTTATCTTACAAATGTGGGCCATGGAGCATTTTTACCAACGGTCAAATATGACAGACGTTTGTTTCAGCGCATCCTACAAGATCGACAGCTTCTATGATAGAACGAAACGGTTTGTGTCACCGGTCGGCATCAAAGATTGGTGCAAGTTTTTGACATCCCGCACCCAGGATCAGATCCAATGGAAATATCCTTTACTCCCTCACAAAAATGGAGCCTTTGTACGCGGTAAAGAATTATACTATATTGAGCTCATTGGTTTAAAGGGTCTGCAACCATACGCTCCCCTACGCGTACTTCGACAATTCGGCCAAGAACAAATAATCCCACTCAGATCGGACATGGGAGTTTCAGAAGTCACATTTGGACCAAACTTCATCGTGCCCCGAACTAGACAAATTTTGAGAGAATGGGACGACATCAACAAGGTAAACATCGGAGATGAACAGGCAGGATGCACATCTGAATATCAGACATGGTTGCAAGAGGATTACAGCGGCGCAACCTACAGCCCAAAAGGAGAGCAAGGTTTTAGGGCGTGGGCGCGGCGATAGGATGAAAAATGGTCTACTCAAAGAAAAGGTCATCACCCCAGACATGTGGGTCTTGATGCACGATGCAGTACAATATTTGGAACAGACAGGGGCTATACCAAAGAAGACCTAAGTTTCACTATCACATCGACGACACAGTTATTTAGTTTGGGATTTCCATTGTTTTCTTATAAAATGTCATTTCAATTAGCTTTATTCCCAATAAAGGCATTCCAATACAATGGCTTGGGTACATCTAACGTGACTTTGCATTTATGACGCTTAGGCCTACCTCTGGCATGATAGAGGCCCCTTGCATATTAGGACGCGCTTTAATCTACTTTATTGAAGCTTCATTATATGCCCATATGTTCTGCTATTACATTTATCTTCGACACGTGTTTTGAACTAAAGGACTTTTACTCCTCGTCGGTGATTTGTGTTGGCAAGCACCGGGTGAGCACCCATATTTCACGGATCAAAGCACGAGCAACAAAATGAATGATTCGGGGCAAGCGAACAGGATGGCTTGGGACTCATCGCCATTCAACGAGATGAACGAGAGCGTGAAAGGAAATGCTCCATATTAGATGAATACCTTGCTCAAATCGCAACAAATGGCGGTCATGCAGCGAGAAATGGATAGACTCAGGAAATTACTAAGCTATCTATAAGCCTCAACACACAACTACCCACACTTCCTAATTCACCGTCCTTTCGGCGCCATCCCCAACCTGACGGATAACCCACAACCTCGATCCACAATACAACAACACGCCTCATAACCCACGGCCCAAAGCCACAACACAACAACACACCTCCTCATAACCCGCGGACCTTAAATGACCTTAACGCGCACACCGGCCAAATAATACAAGCCACCTTACCCGCCCAAAACAACCAACCTACTCAACCGGCACCGATGACATACCATAATAAACAATACGGATCACCTGTATATGTGACCCATGCACCACATCTCACACCCGTACCTATACCCTCCCCGGAGTTTGCTCGATATGAAGAGACGGAGAAGAGGACAAGAGTTGGGATAGATGAAAACGTGGCCAGAGAAATTCACGACTTGAAGAAAGCTTTTAAGAACCTTCAGATGGACAAGGGTCATGAGGGATTGGAATACGAGGATTTATGCATGCATCCCGACGTCGAGCTGCCCGTTGGATACAAGGTACCAAAGTTTGACCTGTTTGACGGCAAAAGTAATCCTCGTGCGCACTTGAGATCCTATTGCGACAAATTAGTGGGTGTGGGAAGAGATCAATCAATCATCATGAAGTTGTTTATAAGGAGCTTGACTGGAGAAGCCTTGGATTGGTATACTAGCCAGATCGAGTGGCGTAGTTGGGGCGATGCCCGAGACTTTGTAGGTGTTCAGGTTTAATACGGACAACGTCCTGGACAGATTCTATCTTATGAAATTGGAGAAAAAGTCAATAGAAACCTTTAGGGAATATGCAATGAGGTGGAGATCTGAAGCAGCGAAGGTCCAGCCACCTATGGAAGAAAGTGAAATGACAACACTGTTTGTACAATCCCTGAAGGACCCCACGTACTATGAGAGGTTGATCAGCGTCATTGGACGCAATTTTTCTGAAGTAGTAAAAATGGGAGATTTTGTGGAAGAAGGACTCGAGCGGTAGGATCACGAACACGCCGCTTTGCAAGCAACAAGCAAAGCCATACAATCGATGGGAGGGATGAATAAGAAGAAGAAGGATGGAGCAGCCCCAATCATGACGGTGCAACAACACAAAACGAATCGGGCCCTGACATACCAACCCCAACCCCAAACATACCAACCCCAAACATACCAAACCCCCACATTCCAAAACCCTCCATATGATCAGTTTAGCCAAAATACTCCCACATACAATCAACCTTCACCCATCTACACCACCACCAATACTCTGACCGGGCGTTCGCCACACAAATCCTCACAAAACCGACCAAAGCATACCCCCCCCCAAAACAATCCCACGCACAAAACACACATAGACCCGAACCGACAGGCAGAGAGGCCCACAAACCATACACCCATTTGGGTGAACCATACTCCCAACTATATGAAGATCGAAGCCATTGGTTTTATACAACCAATCGAGGCGAAATCCTAATCCACTCCTACCATGGCATGATGAGAATAAGCATTGTGCATACCACTGGAGTGTCGGGGCACGATCTGAGATAGTTGTTATGCTTTGAAAAACAGAATTGAGGAGCTAATCAGAGAAGGAGCTATTCGATTGAAAGAGCCTTCCCCTAATGTCAACAACAATCCCCTGCCAAATCACGACAATGCTGGCGTGCACATGATCACCTTTGATGATGTGTACGATATGGAAGGGACTATCGTACCAATCAAGGAGAAAGAGACAGGGGGATCCTCAGCCCACGTTGCCCATGTGATTACCGCCAAGGTCAGAGCGCCGTTGGAAGTAGAGTTGAGTCGTCATAAGCCTCTGATGTCAGTCTTAGTACCAGGATGGAGTCATTTGATCAAACAACGTAATGAGGGTAAGCGTAAAGCAGTGGTAGAAGTCGTTATTCGGGTGACGAGGTCGGACAACGTTACTCATCCAGAAGTATCGCGAAAGACGCCTTAAAAAAGCGTGACCGAATCCGAAGTAGAGGAATTTTGGAGAAGGATGCCTACAGGAGACTATTCCATTGTAGAACAGTTGAGTAAAACACCAGCACAAATTTCTCTATTGTCATTGTTGATGAATTCCGTGAACCACCGAACCGCTTTGATGGAGGTTTTGAAAGAAGCGCATGTGCCAGCCGAGACCGCCGATGAGAACTTTTCAGCATTGATCGGGCAGATTAAAGAGGTGCAAAAGATAATCTTCCATGAGAATGAATTGCCTCCTGAAGGTCGGGGTCATAATAAGGCATTGAACATAACAGTCAAGTGTGCTAATAAGTTTATCTCTCGAGTCTTGATTGATGGGGGGTCAGCTGTTAATGTATGCCCTTTGAATACTCTTCGAACTTTAGGAGTCAACATTGGGAAACTCCGCGAAAGCTACACAAGGGTAAAAGGTTTCGATGGGACCCTGAGGAGCGTCGCAGGCGAGATTGATTTGACACTACAGATCGGGCCCGCAGAGTTCGAGATAGAATTCCAAGTATTGGACATATCCACATGCTACAATTTGTTACTCGGTAGGCCTTGGATCCACTTGGTCGGAGCCGTCCCTTCCACTTTGCATCAAGTCCTGAAATTCATCTGGAATCATCATGAAGTTGTGGTTGAAGGAGACAAGGACAATACTGCTAACACCAAAGGGGCAATTCCAGTCATTGAGAGTATGGAGAAGCTGGATGGATCTGTCTACCATATGAACCAGATCGTAGACGTTAGCAAGGCTAAAGGAATGCAACTACCTCGCACTCCCAAAATGGTGGCCCGAGAGATGCTGAGAAATGGTTTCGAGCCAGGCCGAGGACTTGGACCAAAACTAGGAGGAATCACAGAACCGATTCACCTGCCGGAGAAGAAGGACACTTTTGGCCTCGGATATCAGCCCACTGCCGAGGAGATGATGTTATTTGATCACAGAAGGAAGGGTGAGTCTCATCTGCCAAGACCTGTTCCACCCCTGAATCATTCATTCGTCAAAGCATGCCCGCCACTACCGTAAGAGGAGGATGCGATATTGCTGCGGATGGACTTCAAGGCCTTTTCATTTCTGAGGAAGAAGCAGAGTGTCATGCGGTTTTGGAAGACCACACAGATGACCAGACCATTTGGAGTGCAGAGCCAGGAGATGTCTTGAGCAACTGGACCTGTACCCCAACACTGTTTTTTCATGAGTCTGGGTAGAATTAATAATTAGACGTTTTTAAACAATTCAATTCGTATTTTTTCTGAATTATGGAACACATTTTTATGAGCTTATTTCCCTTCTGAAGTTTTAATAACAAGTTATGTTTTAATCAACGCTCTTTATTCCCTTTCTTTCAGCATACAAAATAATATACTTGTCGATAATGAAAATGTGACATGTCATGAAACAAGCGGACAAAGTCAGAATAATCCAACAGAACCCGAAGGAAATTTCCCATTGGGGGAATTAACGGAGGAGTTAGGAAAGTTCGAGGATAAGCCGAAACCTAATCTGGATGAAACAGAAACAGTGAACCTAGGAGATGATAAAGTCGTGAAGGAAACAAGGGTCAGCGTTCACTTGAATACCGCACAGAAAGAAGATTTGGTGGCCCTGTTGAAGCAGTATGTCGACATATTCGCTTGGTCTTATGATGATATGCCAGGTCTAAGCACAGACATCGTTTCTCATAAGCTGCCCATTGAACCATCATGCCTTCCAGTGAAGCAAAAACCAAGGAAAATCAAGCCGGATCAGAGTTTGAAAGTCAAGGAAGAGATCTCCAAACAACTGGACGCAAATGTCATTCGGGTAGCAAGGTACCCCACTTGGTTAGCCAATATTGTGCCAGTAACAAAGAAGGATGGCAAGATACGAGTTTGTGTCGATTACAGGGATCTCAACAAGGCAAGCCCTAAGGATGATTTTCCCCTTCCGAACATTCATTTACTCATTGACAATTGTGCGAAGCATGAGTTGCAGTCATTTGTCGATTGTTTCGCCGGGTACCATCAAATCTTAATGAACGAAGAGGATGCAGAGAAGACCGCATTCACCACCCCGTGGGGGGTATATTATTATCGAGTCATGCCATTTGGACTTAAAAACGCAGGTGCCACTTACATGAGAGCCATGACTACCATTTTTCATGATATGATCCATAAGGAAATTGAAGTCTACGTGGATGACGTCATTATCAAGTCGCGGAGGGCTACGGATCATCTGGTCCATCTGAAGAAGTTTTTCGAACGATTGAGGCAATACAACCTGAAGTTAAATCCGGCAAAGTGTGCCTTCGGCGTCCCAGCAGGAAAATTGTTGGGTTTCATTGTGAGCAGAAAGGGGATAGAGTTGGATCCTTCGAAGATAAAAGCCATTCGGATCGCCTCAGAAGAATCGCAAGGAAGTGATGAGTTTTCTCGGTCGTTTGAATTATATCAGCAGGTTCATAGCACAATCAACAGTGATATGCGAACCAATATTTAAGTTGTTAAAGAAGGACGCCGCCACTAAGTGGACATTGGAGTGCCAACAAGCCCTTGACAAAATCAAAGAGTATCTGTCAAATCCGCCGGTCTTGGTGCCTCCAGAACCCGGGAGGCCTTTGCTATTATACTTATCCGTATTGGAAAACGCATTCGGATGTGTGTTAGGACAACATGATGAGACAGGAAGGAAGGAACAAGCAATATACTACTTGAGTAAAAAGTTCACGCCTTATGAAACTCGTTACACAATCGCCGAACGCACGTGTTGTGCCTTGACTTGGGTTGCCCAAAAATTCAGACATTACCTGTCCGCATACACCACCTATCTCATCTCAAGGATGGACCCGCTCAAGTATATCTTTCAGAAGCCTATGCCTACTGGAAAACTTGCAAAGTGGCAGATTCTTTTAAGTGAATTCGACATCGTATATGTCACCCAAAAGGCAGTCAAAGGACAAGCATTAGCAGATCATCTCGCAGAGAATCCGGTAGACGAGGAATACATCCCCTTGCAGACCTACTTTCCAGATGAAGAAGTGATGTTTGTAGGAGAAGACATTTTGGAAGAATATCCAGGTTGGAGAATGTTCTTCGATGGCGCCGCGAATTTCAAAGGAGTAGGTATCGGAGCAGTTTTGGTATCAGAAACGGGACAACACTACCCAATATCAGCAAAGCTCAGATTCCCGTGCACCAATAATATGTCAGAATATGAGGCGTGCATACTAGGACTCCGAATGGCTATTGACATGAACATACAAGAGTTGCTGGTCGTAGGGGATTCAGACCTGTTGATTCACCAAGTACAAGGCGAATGGGCCACCAAGAACAGAAAGATACTTCCGTACCTACACTGCGTGAAGGAATTGCGCAAGAGGTTCGTTAAGATAGAATTCAGGCATACCCCGAGGGCTCAAAATGAGTTTGCAGACGCTCTAGCAACTTTGTCCTCCATGATTCAACATCCAGACAAGAACTATATTGACCCAATCAAAGTAGATGTGCTAGAACAGCCAGCCTATTGTTCTCAGATAGATGGAGAATCAGAAGGCAAACCTTGGTATGACGAGATCAAGAGGTATCTCGAGGCGGGTGAGTACCCGGAAGGCGCGACCAACATACAAAAGAAGACTCTTCGGAGGTTAGCAAACCATTTCTTCCTGAGCGGCGAGGTCCTTTATCGGAGAACTCCGGATCTGGGTTGTTGAGACGCGTTGACACTCGAAGAAGCAAACAAGTTATTAGAAGAGACGACGGAGGTATGCGGGACCCCATGAACGGTTTCATGCTAGCAAAGAAGATACTACGAGGAGGTTACTCGGATGACGATGGAAACAGATTGCATCGCCATGCGAAAGTGTCATCAATGTCAGGTCCATGGCGACTTGATTCACGTGCCACCAAATGAACTCAATATCACTAGTTCCCCATGGCCATTCGCAGCTTGGGGCATGGACGTCATCGGTCCTATTGAGCCGGCGGCGTCAAATGGACACAGGTTTATCCTAGTGGCGATTGATTACTTTACAAAATGGGTAGAAGCATCATCATACAAGTCTGTGACCAAGAAAGTAGTAGTGGATTTTGTTCATCACAACATCATTTGTCGGTTTGGAATCCCAGAATCAATCATAACCGACAACGGGTCCAATCTCAATAGTGGTCTGATGAAGGAGATGTGCGTGAAGTTCAGGATCACTCATCGCAACTCTACCCCATATCGACCACAAATGAATGGAGCAGTCGAAGCGGCCAACAAGAACATCAAGAGGATACTGAGGAAGATGATAGATAACTACAGGCATTGGCATGAAAATTTGCCTTTCGCCCTCTTGGGTTACCGTACTACAATCCGAACCTCCACAGGAACAACACCGTATCTCTTGGTTTATGGAACAGAAGCGATGCTGCCAGCTGAGGTGGAAATACCGTCTCTAAGAATCATCCAGGAAGCCGAACTAGATGAAGCCAAATGGATACAGAGTAGGTACGAACAATTGATGCTTATTGATGAGAAACGAATGAATGCAGTCTGCCACGGACAACTTTACCAGAACAGAATGGCCAGAGCTTTTAACAAAAAGGTACGACCAAGAAACTTCCAACCGGGACATCTGGTGCTGAAACGTATATTCCCTAACCAAAGTGAAGCGAAAGGGAAATTCGCGCCCAATTGGCAAGGGCCTTACATGGTTCACCGAGTGCTTACAGGAGGGGCCCTCATCTTAGCTGAAATGGACGGCGAAGTGTGGCCTAGAGCCATCAACGCAGATGCAGTGAAGAGATATTATATTTAGAGTGCTTTATTTTCATGTAATCACTTTGCTTGTAATTGAACTACGTTTGACCTGATTCCCTTTGCGGGATACGTAGGCGGCCATATCGGCTTCGGTCCCATTTTAAAAATACTCAATTACTTTGCAGAATCGAACTACGCGCACTGATTCCTTGGCGGATACGTAGGCGGCCACATCGGCCTCGGTCCCATTTTAATTTTAAAAAATCTTGTTTGTAACGAACTACGTTTGACCTGATTCCCCTAACGGATACGTAGGCGGCCTACATCGGCCTCGGTCACACCATAAGGAAATCCTCAGTTTTGTCATTTTGCACTTTTGTGGTTGGTACTCAGTTTTGCCGTACATACAAGACAAA
The DNA here is from genome assembly GCA_029844215.1 of Przewalskia tangutica. Taxonomy (NCBI): domain Eukaryota; kingdom Viridiplantae; phylum Streptophyta; class Magnoliopsida; order Solanales; family Solanaceae; genus Przewalskia; species Przewalskia tangutica. The sequence continues at coordinate 1,966,815 of CM056732.1, forward strand.
CCTACGACATATATCCGACCCAGTTGCCGCGATCCAAAGCGGACAATTTTTTAAGGATTGCGCCACGAAAGGACACCGACAAATACGATTCCATATGCTCGAAAGATCGACATAAACTAGGACAATTTTAAGGGTTTTACTACAAATGACGTCAATGGACATGGTTAAGTTATGCACAGGGTTTCATGTCCCAAAACTGGGACAAATTTTAAAAGAGAGCGGCAATGAGCATCGAGTATGGGAGAATCTGGCGATTTCGGATAAGAAAGTTCGTTTTGTTTCACAACATGTCACTATTCAAGTATCGACATAATTTCCTACTAGCATATATAAGTATATTTTCAAGATAGAATATTTTCAATAAATATTTTCGACCGAGACTCGAAATCAGATAGGGTTACGTGTCGGACAAGACAAACGGCGTGCAAGTATCAAGAGCGACACAAATCGGCCGCCCTCCCCGAACTCACAATTTTTCTTTGAGTGAATTTTGCAGGACAACAGGAACAGGGAGGACAACAACATCCCAATACAACAGATCCGCTCACGAAGTCTATCTGCAACAAGTCTACATCAAATACATCTCGCAAAAACCACATTTTTCGTTACTCAGGCTACATCATTTACACTTTAATTATTCCATTTAGCGTTGATTATGCATAATACAAATTTTGTCCATGCCCTAGGAGGCGTTATTTGCATTTCGTCCATCTGAGCGAGAACGCCCATACAAGGCGTCATACGTCTCGTCCATCTGAGCGATAACGCCCATCTGGCGTCATTTGCATTTCGTCCACGCGAGCGATAACGCCCATACAAGCGTCATTTGCATTTCGTCCATCTGAGCGATAACGCCCATACAAGGCGTCATTTGCATTTCGTCCGTACAAGACGATAACGCCCATACAAGGCGTCATTTGCATTTCGTCGCACAAGCGATAACGCCATACAAGGTGTCATTTGCATTTCGTCCATACTGAGCGAACGCCCATCTGGCGTCATTTGCATTTCGTCCATCTGAGCGATAACGCCCATACTGGCGTCATTTGCATTTCGTCCATACAAGCGAACGCCCATACTGGCGTCATTCGCATTTCGTCCATCTGAGCGATAACGCCCATACTGGCGTCACTGCATTTCGTCCATAAGCGATAACGCCCATCTGGCGGCATTTACATTTCGTTCATACAAGCGAATACGCCCATACAAGGCGTCATTTGCATTTCGTCCATCTGAGCGATAACGCCCATCTGGCGTCATATGCATCTCGCCCATCTGAGCGAGAACGCCCATCTGGCGTCATTTGCATCGTCCACATGAGCGAAAACGCCCATACTGGCGTCATTCGCATTTCGTCCATACAGCGATAACGCCCATACAAGCGTCACTGCATTTAAATCCATACAAGGCGATAACGCCCATACAAGGCGGCATTTACATTTCGTTCATCTGAGGCGAATACGCCCATCTGGCGTCATTTGCATTTCGTCCATCTGAGCGATAACGCCCATACTGGCGTCATATGCATCTCGTCCATACTGAAGCGAAACGCCATACAAGGCGTCATTGCATCTCGTCCACAAGAGCGAACGCCCATCTGGCGTCATTCGCATTTCGTCCATACTGAACAATAAGGCCCATACAAGGCGTCACTTGCGCCGTCCATACAAGCGAGAACGCCCATACAAGGCGTCATTTGCATTTCGTCCATCTGAGGCGATAACGCCCATACTGGCGTCACTTGCGTCTATACAAGGCGGCGTATCATCATACCATATACATTCGACTACAACCACAACACAAATTTACATCCTTGCATTGTCTTGGCGATTTATGCACTAATGCCTCTATCTCGCCTTGATCTACGAGAGCGTTAACAAGGCGCAAAGATGGAGCCTGGCGTGGACTACCTCTTCTACGGCGAGGTAATTTGTTGGGAAGCAAGGCCTCCCAACAAAGGCAAAAGTGGACGACGTCGACCTACTCTCTCGACATTCTAGCACCACAATATCTCATAGTCACCATAGCTTGACACCGGAATGATTTTAAATCGCGTTAGCGTCTTGGGGTTTTGGCGGTGGCGACCAGTGTCGTCGTAACGACATCGGGACAATTTTGAGTCGCGTCGGCCTAAATTGCCCAACATTCTAGTTCTGAGGATCGAGACAAAATTGGCTATGAGTCAACGTCTTTGTCCGAAGATTCTTCCATCATCTCCATACAAAGAGGGACAACTGTTGACACCCAATTTTGACCCTCCCATCCAGTCATTAACTATAAAATTACACTAATTTTAAAACAATTTTGAAATAATAAAATGCAGCAATAAAACATAAATACAGGCATAAATAAACAATTTAATAATAACTTCGCATTTTTCTTACGTAGAGTATTAAGCACTTAGAGTCCCGACTACATTAATTAATTTCAAGCCCTGTCGTAATTCTTAATTAATAATAAATACATAAAATAAATAATTTAACATTAACGTCGTGTCAAGTAGCATAGTTGCATTTATTAATACGCAAGAGAATTTCATTCGTAATTTTAAAATCATTTTAAACTAATACATGCATTTAATAGCGCCGCATTCTAAAATATTAAGCATTAATTAAATAGCACGCCCATTTTTTTTCTTCTCGTAATAATTTTAATAAAGCACTTAAATAATTTGAGCACAATTTATTAATTTAAATACTTAATTAAATAACTAATACCTAGCTAATTAACTCCTAAACTAATAACCCACTTAAATTAAATACCCAATTTAACTAACTTGATCCCCACTTATTTTTCGCGACGCAAAGCCCACCGCATACCCCCAACTTCATTTTAGCCTCAGCCCAATCCAGTTCCTTCCTTATCAGCAGCCCTCACTCGCCTCTCCCTATCGTCCCTCACACAAAAAAACCTAAAGACCACGCAGACTTACCTCGCACTGCAAGAAGACAAAGACACCCCGAATTTCTCGCCTGAGAATCCGGGGCCTTTCCTTAACCACGTACACCCAGCCAACATATCCTTACCATAACCTGCACAAATCGTCCAGATTCCCTCAAATATCCCAAAATCGTTTTCAAACTTACCATAACAAGAACTGTACGAGAATCGACCCAAAAATAGCCCACAAATCCTTGACAAATCAGTACGAATCAGTCCAGAATCGCGATAAAATACTTTCCCTAAATCGAACCGCTTCAAATCAAACCAAATCGCATACCAATCAAGCACAAGTATCAGCCTTTATTCATTTACCTAACGGGGAACCCGAATGGGGGCTATATAAGCACATGCAAAGGGCAATCGAAGGGAGGAATAGCATCGATTCAGAGATTCTGAGATCAATTCAGAGACTCAGAAATCGATCGAGATACATCAACCAGCCATCGGCAATCAGTCATCGAACTATCGAAAATATCCACAGTATCAGGTCTAGAACCCTTTTCTTTTCTATTTGAACTTACTACTATCTGTTCTTGCAAACCGTTTCTTTGTGAGTTTTCCTTCGACGATTCGGGAAAACCTTTGTCGTCGCCTCAGTTCGCCACACGCAAAAGGTCCGAAAATCTACTCCTTTTACTGTTTAGTCATTGAAATGTATTGTGTGTTCTATGATAGGATTAATATGTTGTCCCGCTGAATCTGTGTGACTTAATTAGTAGTTTGTTTTCAGATAAACATGTTAGTTGTGGTTCTTCATTATTTGTGGTGTCGATTCTGTTTTCTTTTAAGCATGTGTGTGTCCGATTGTGTTTTCTATGGGTGCGGATAGGTTTATAACCTCTGCATGAGAGTCCTAGATCTGTTTTGTGTCATTAGTTGATATTACGATTCTAATATATGTCTGTTAAGGTTACTTCAAACCTGAAAAGGATGTAATACCTATCTGGTTATTCGCCGAATTCACGAAGATTGCCTAATACCTATGACTACTTTTGTGTGATTCAATCTCAGATTTTTACATGCTCTTGTTTCAAAGATAACCTAGCATCCAGTACATAAAGTATATTGCCCCCTTTGGATTTTATAACCCCCTACACATACTACTGGACCTGAGATTTAGTGAAGTATAGAAGTTGTTATCTTATTTGGATTTCCAAGTTATTGCGTATCAAGATCTCGCTAATATACTAAAAAATATGTTTGGTGTATGAATCAATTCAGCTTGTTTTTTAGAAAACTACATCAAAGGTCATCTAACATGCGTTGATGTAATCCCATAGGATTGTTGGAAACTGATTTTGGTCATTTTGGGTCACTATCTTGATTATTTTTAGACCAATCTCTTCAACATATGACAGATTGATCTTCACCCCCCTGTTTAGACTGATTTAAAAAAAAAAAAAAAAAAACCCCTCCCTGTTTGGATTGGTTTCTGCCATGCGCATCGATTCGGATCACCTCTCCTGCAGGATGATTTTTGACCCTCTGTTTGGACTGTCTTCTAGCCACTTTGCTGCTGATTTTGGATCATTTTGCTGCTGCATTTTATCTGCGAAATATGCTCTAATATTCCTGTTGTCACTGTCTGCCCTGTATCTTCCTTTCGAATTCTGCCAATTCAGTGTATCAGGGGTCATGTATCATATTAAATATAACTACATACTTATCCTCATACCTGCTAAATGACCAATACTTCTGTTATCTGATGTTCTGTTCACATCTCATTGGTATATATTTAGTGTATATGGGTGGCATACCTCGTATGGTTTATGTGTATATCACCCTTTGTGACTAGATATATTAGAGTGGGGTTTGTGTATATATGAACCTGTCTGGGTGATAACATTGATATTTCCCTTGAGATCTAAGAAACAAACCAATCACGTCGGCTGTATATTGAGGCCCCTTCGATTGACTAATTTCCAAATGTTCTTTTACTGTGGGTGAGACTTGCCCTTGCCATAGATCAAACTGGCAGCATGTGTGTGTGTTTAATTTAACATTCTACTTATTTTTTCGTACATGATGGGGTTTGTATTATTTACTAATCCTTTTCTTTCTTATTTTTTACATGACCGGCATCGGGAGAATAATCAAGAGTCTCGGCATGAGACTCATCATGACTTCCATATCGCCAACCACATTTCCGCAGGCTTCCAAACGACTATAGGATAGATGGTGTCACCATCTATTCTAGGCGTCATGTCAACTACAATCTCACTCCCGCTTTTGCCTATTTGTGTATTTATTTATTTCACTTATTATTGTTATATTTGTTAACCACAGTAATTAATAGGATAATTAACTCTAATAGTCTTTGAGTATATTGGAAGGGTAGTTTAAAGGATAAATTCACCCTTTATTTATTCTAGGTTCATCACGTAAGTCCAAATCTAAAATAATTAATCCTAACTATGCCTTAGCCATGTAGTTAATATATTCCTCCATGTTTAATTTTTAAACTTTTTCATAAACTCTTCATAAATATCATAGGAAGCAATTTTCGCATACACGTATAAAAAATAAATTCATAATTAACTTTTATATGAGAGTCTTAAACCTATTAATAGGAGTAACGTATCATTTTCTTACTTTTGTTAAATAAAATAATTTCATGTCTTATAATTGTATAATCAACTTTGTATATTTTTGTGAGTCTAATAAAACCTTTTTAGTTATCAATATATATATTCTTTAGATACTTACCATATCCCTTTACTTAAATAATCTTTTTTTTTTTTTAAAATATACATCCCTTAGCCAAATAAATTAACCTATGTTTGAACGGACAACCGCAAGTTAGCGGATCCTTTAGGGTGTCTTACCCCTTCCCTTTAGGATAATAAAGAATCCTTGCCCGGAATCTCACACAGTTTCACAGACCATTAAATGGAGTTAATGTTGACTTTAATCAGTTAGTATTTAGGTGTCCTAATTCACCCAATTAATTAGGTGGCGACTCCCTTAAACGTTTTAACATTTATTTTTTTTTACATTTTGGGGAGGATAACCATTCCGTCGCGCATTTAAGCCTGAGAGTTCAAAATCGGGTGCGACAGGTAGGAAAAGTTATCCCTTTAGGTAGGAAAAGGTATCCCTTTAGGTAGGAAAATTTATCCCTTTAGGATTCTGAAAACATGTCAAATTCGGCCCAGCACTTCATAATTCCCGCGTCGCTGCGACCTGCAGATCAGCCGCGCGGCTGAAATTCAGCAACTCTCGGGACTTTCAGTACTATGGGCGTCGCGCGCTGCCAGCGCCGCGACTCGGTGGCGTTTTACAGCGATTTCGTCTCGTTGCCCTTTATTCGTCCGGACTTCGTCTGAACTCCTCTATAATTCCCGGAACTTCTTAGACTTTATTTCTTGGCCCTTTTTGTGTGCAATTCCATCTCAATTAAGCTCATTTTCTCTTCTTTTCGCATTTCTTCATTTTTTGACCGCTGTGACACAAAAGAAAGGAAAACGACCCTAATACTATACTAAACATATATAAAATGAGTAAAATACTAACTAAAAATGACTCAAAAAGTGTATATAAAATACACCGATCAGTGGACAGGTCGTAGCATAGATAGCCCCTATGGTTCGGTGGGAAGCCTAGAAAGACACATGGAGTGTACCTAGGAGCGAGCTTGTGAGAGGAGGTAGATGTCACGACCCGACCCGACGGGCCGCGACTAAACACCCTTATGACTCCATTCTACTAACCTGATACACGTAATCCAACTAATACTAGGGAAAGTATGAAATCCGTGACAACGTCAGAATAAAGAACATATGCCGAATAGCGAGCCGACAAGATCGCTTTACACAAGATCGCACTCGCGAGGAGTCACAAATAGTCAACATATTATAATAAGCAAGTCGATAAGGTTGCCACCAAATAATATCACGTATACACAGACACATCCCAACACAGAGTACAATGACATAACTGACCAAAATAGATTTACAAGTCTACATACGTACAACTCACAACTGTCTACAGACCTCTATGAGAAGGATAACTACATAAGACGGGACAGGGCCCCGTCGTGCCCCTAAATGTATGCATAAGTCTAAAAAGAGGTTCTGTACCAAAATGACCAAACTCTGAATCAAAGGAGCTTCCTCAACAGCTGAGTAGAAACCTAGACCGGAAGATCACCAAACTGAACACATGTACCTGCGGGCATGAACGCAGCCCCCCGAGGAAAGGGGGTCAGTACGAAATAATGTACTGAGTATGTAAAATATATAGAACTGTAGCAGATCATAACTGGTCAATAGATAACATGAGACATGTAAGATTATCAAATACAAATCCCAACTGTACCATAGAAAATAGAGAATCAATTGTGCCTTACCAAAATAAGAGTCAATTGTGCCTTATAAGGTGAGCGTCATGTATGTCCATATGAAATCCTCATATATACATAAATTGCCCGACCCTTTTTGGGACGCGATAAAGTCATATAAGGTATACTGCCGGGCCCATTTTGGGACGCGATAAATTCATAAAAGGTATACTGCCCGACCCATTCTGGGACGCGATAAAGTCATATAAGGTATACTGCCCGCCCCATTCTGGGACGCGATAAAGTCATATAAGGTATACTGCCCGGCCCATTCTGGGACGCGATAAAGTCATAAAAGGTATAATGTCCGGCCCATTCTGGGATGTGATAAAGTCATATAAGGTATATTGTCCGGTCATTCTGGGACGCAATAAAGTCATAAAATGTATACTGACCCGCCCATTCTGGGACGCGATAAAGTCATATAAGGTATACTGCCCGGCCCATTCTGGGGCGCGATAAAGTCATATAATCATCACTTGACTCTCAAGGGAACAAATGAATAAATAGAAGGCATTATCTTATCATATATCATTTGGAACTACTGTATAAAAATCATGTACGTCCGTCGTACGTTCATTTATGAAAATCATGTCAAAAGAAAGGAGGAAGAGCTTCATGTAGCGCTTGTTGTCTGTACCAACTCATATCATATCGTCTTGGGTAAAATATGAATGCATGAATGACATTAAACATTCCCTGAATTTATTGGATGACAATAATGTCTTTGCTCTTCTGGCTAACATTATGGAAATATCTGATTGGTGATAACAGATCCTAATTGCCTAATTAATTCATTATGTGAGCCGTTAGTAGGTTATATTTTTATAATGATCTTATCTAATCTGTTGTAAACTAGAAAATGTAAAACAAATTGGTTCTATCTTAGTTTCTATGCAGACGAAATTCTAATCATTTTTATATAATTGTTTGTCGATGACTTATTCACTTAACGCTGCAATGACTTATTTTAACATATCTTCTAAAAATATACCTTCTTATTTATTAAACCAGTTTCAACGCTTAATACTTATTAGTTACTTTAGATTAGCAGAGTCAAATTGGCTTCAGTGCTTACTAAAAACTCTCGTGAATACCAACATCTTTCCTATATGCCTCAATAAGGACTTAGGAACAACTTAGACATGCTTTTAGCATAGAATCAATAACATGGATATCCCTTAACTTCTAAGAGTAGAATAAATTATGGAGCAATACCACAATTATAGTTCATACATAGAACATGCCAAGAGAAAGAAGGATTTGTCTTAACATACATTTTAGTCGAACAAGCCAACTCAATATCAGAATATGTTTCGTCTAGTACTTCCACTTATAATCATAGTAGTATGTCAATTAACCTTACGATTACTAGCATATGTTATGACGAACGACGACTCCCTATTCTAGGAAAATTCGGACAACACTTCCTTTGTTTATATGTACATCCATAATTTCCAAACCAAGCCAGCAATACCAACAACAAGTTATAACTCAAAAATATAACCACAATAATCTCAGATATTTTATTTATGTCATCATAACGTATTCCTTCTCTTTTATATTTAAGACATAACACAACTACAGCAAATCAGGTGATTACTACACTTATTTCTCATGTTAATCCATATTAGGACAACTTAAAATAGTCCACAAATTCTAGCGACAATAACAAGTAATGCAAGTCCTACTATGTTCAACATAATATCCTTCTTACTCCTCAATTCTTTAAGACATCTATTAGTAATTACCACAACATATATACATGTTTATAATCAAATTTCCAATATTTTAACTTCACAAAATCAGCCCTTAATACCTTACAACAATGTCCATGTTTTCATACAAGTCTCGGCCAACAAGGCTTAATTTCCAAAGTTACTTTCTTAACTTCTTACAAACCAATTCATGTTCCAACACTTCCATTTAATCAATACAACTTATATATCAAAATTCTTCTCAATCTCAACATGCAAGTAATGACAAGAATAACAACAACAATAATCAAACCCAAGGTAATAAACCAACCCACAATCGGCCACTCCAACTTCAACAATACCAACAATAATCACATGCAACCTCTTAATTCCAAATTTCTCCTAATGCAAGTTCATTCCTTAAACTACAACAACATGTAACTCTAATTTTACCTTAAGAAGAAGGATTCTTACCTCAATTTAAGCCCAAAACAACCCTGAAATCGGTCCACTGTCCCAGCGAAAAATGCCCACTGTTTCGGTCCTTTTCTTGCCCAATTTTCCACTTTTCAACTCCAAATTGACATGCACGTGTTCTACAATGTTAACCCATCATCCTTACACGTTTTTCTTTTCAAGAACTTGTCCAAAAACTGAGATTTTCTTGCCCTAATTTTCGGCCAGCAATGGCACGTTTTTGCCACTGTTTTGTGGCCTCTAATTTCGGTGAATAATGTAGTCTAAGAAGAGGAGATAAAACTACAATTTTTGGTAGGAAAGAGGTGTGATTTCGGCTGGTGGAAGGGGACAGAATGGAGAATTTTGCTTAAGTTTGAAATGGGAGAAAATGAAGGCTTGTTAGGTTTAGAAAGCTTAATTAAAATATGAAAATCAAGTATTACCATTTGGTCCCTTAAATAGTACACTTTGGTTCCTCATTGTCTACTTAAATCAATCCCCAAGTAACAATTCTCAATCTCACTTCTTTTAATTCCCGAAAATTATATAAGACCTCGTATTCTCAATGTCACAACTCTTATAGAACGTTACTAATCCTTAATGGGAATAAATACAACTATAATTTTCCATTTCCATTGACACACTCGTAGTAACCAAAAAAAATTCCGAACTCACATCCTTTGAATACCAACTTCCGGATTAGCTTGTATAAATATACTTTATATCCAATATCCGAATGTTATTTTTTAATGACGTTCTTAATTATTATCTTAATCTTACGAGGTGTAACAGTAGAGCTAAGGTTGGGATAGCACAGCCAATTGAAAATCCGTAGATGATCATAGGAGGGGACTATATGGTAGAGGATTTCGGTAGGGGTCATGTTTTTAAGAGTGCTAGTAGGGAGAATATTGAGAATGTATTCTGAAATTTTAGCAGCATATACCCAGAAGGATGGATGGAGGGAGGGAGGCATGAATCAATAGGGTGTGAATAATATTGTTAATGTTGCAGATGATTCTTTCAGCTTTATCGTTTTGTGGTGAGGTGTGAGGACAAGAGAAGCGAAAAATCATGTCATTATTGGTACAAAAACGGTGAAGCATAGAGTTGTTGAATTCACGACCATTATCGCACTGAAATGATTTGATACCTTTTTCAAATTGTGTTTGGATGAATTGTCAAAACTCAAGAAATTTGATAAACACTTCCGATTTATATTTGAGAGGGTACAACCAGATATAGTGAGAAAAATCATCTAGCAAGACAAGATAATATTTTTGACCGAGAAAACTAGTAACAAGTGATGTCCATAAATCGGCATGTATTATATCAAATGGTGCAAAGGTAACACTAGTAGATGATTTAAACGGAAGACGAGTATGTTTGCCTAAAGAACAAGAAACACAATTTTGGGCAAACTTTCCATTACAAGTAATGAAATTATTGCATCTAAGAAAATTAAAGACTAAGAGTCCTGGGTGACCAATCCTATTATGCCATGTCGAAGAAGAAATAGTCGCTAGAGAGACGGGAGAGCAAGATATGACAGCAGAGGTGGATGTGAATAGATAGAGATCCCTCGTGCTATTTCATCTCGTAAGATGTGTCTCCGTACAAAGATCCTTTATAGTGAAACCAAAAGAGTCAAAGTCAACAGAAACATAATTATTACGAGTAAATTGACAGACATAGATTAGGTTCTTAATCATGTGGGGGGCATATACGGTATTTTTAAGGGATGGTGGATGGGGAGGTTGTGTGTATTATGTACCATAACCCTCTACTGGAATGCGTTGTCCACTACCAACTGTAACATATTGACGATGCTTTAAACTGCACAGTTTGGGAATAGTACATGCAGACTGGGTGATGTAAGATGTGGCTCCAGAGTCTATGTACCAATTGTTGTCAGGCTGTTGCATGTTGAGGGTGCTGAAAGCCTGACCCAACTCAGTGGGTGTCATGGCGGAGGAGGGCTGCTGGAACTGTCCCTGCATGAAGTGGGCTTGTTGTGGTGCTAGAGCTGGACCTAACAACCCGTAGTGGGAATAAGGGTTGAAAGCATCTTTGGAATGGGCAGCGATGCGGCTCAGTCTTGAGGCACCGCGGCTATCGATGTTGAGGAGCCGCGAGGCGTTGGTCTTGTTGTCCTCTGGCCGCTTAGCACGACGGGTTTCTTGAGCGAATCGCGTGGCGAGCTTTGTTAAAGCTGGGTAACGGATCCGCCTGTTGAATCATGGTGGCCAATGTATCATACTCCTTTAGGGAGGCCAACAATCAATTGTAACACCATTTTGGTGTCAGTAACAGGTAAGTCGACAACAGCAAGTTGATCGGTCAGGAGCTTTAACTGTTTGCAGTACTCAGTCACACTGAAAAAAAATTCAAGACGTGTATTGTTAAATTGCTCCTCTAAATACACAGCACGGGTGTGCTTATTGTCCTGAAAAAATTTCTCCAAACGATTCCACAAGTCACAGACTGTGGAGTCAGATTTCATGATAGTAAGAAGTAGATCTTGAGAAATACTACAATATATCCATTGTTTGACGCCGACGTCTAGACGACGCCAAGTAGAATCATCAACCTCCGAAGGGCGCGGAATGGTGTCATCAATATGATCAAGCACGTTATAGAGACATGCATGATTGTGAACAGATTCAACGAGGATAATCTTCGCTTTCTTGATCAAGACGGATGGAGATATGGTTCTTGATGTTGGAAACAGTGAGAGTGGGATGAAAAGAGGGTGACGACTTGGTGGTGAGATTTGTGGAGGTAGAAGCGTCAACAACAGTGGGAGAATCTGAGTATTCATTTAGAGAAGAGAGGAAGAAAAGAAAAATCAAGAAATTTCTTGAAGAGTAGAAGGGAGCCGCGGCGCCGTGGGAGGGGGGTGGTGCCGACGGCTGAGGAAGAAAATTTCTAGGGTTTTTGGAATTTAGGCTCTTGATACCATGTTAGATGATATTAATCTCCCTTAGGGAGTCTTTTCATTAATATCAAAGTATATATAGAGTACAATATTTATCTCTTATACAAAAGAAATCCTAAGTCTATACAAAAGATGAATCCTAGTCTTACCATAATTATATTTACACAATATATGAAAATATTCTAATTATGCATATGGATACAATTGTTTCTATAATATACATGTTTACACCTAACTCCCATGATCTTTCATTTTTCTTTCCTTCTTATTTTGTTGGGTACTATCGGATCTTCTTCGGTGAATATACTATTTGGATAGATAATATCATTTTCGGCATTATATAATTTCACCTATCAATGTTCTATAAAATAAATTTATAATATTATAACAAAAAGTAGGATACACGATAAAATTATTATAAAAAAGGTAGATAAATAATAAAATAAGATTATTAAATATCAAGCAAAATTAAAATGAGAAAAAGAAAAATAACGACACAACCACACCAAATTAATCATTACATAAAATAGGACTTCGTCATTACATAACAATAATTTTAATAATATAATATAATAAAATTTAAGTAACATTATATTTAAAATAACTATACGATATAATAGGTAACAACCACCCAAACAAGCTGTTAGTGGTGGAGCAACTTGTAAAAACATGTGGTCGAATTCCCCTTTTCTGGAAAGTCTCGTCATCAACTATCTAAATTATTACTCCTAGTTAGACCTGTCCATCGGGACCCAGCCTGACACGATCCGATCTGAAAAACCAGGGTCAACTATCTTTTGACCCAAGAGTCAATCGACTCGAAAAAGCGGTGACCCGAGCATATGTAGAATCGGGCCAGAGTCATAATCTTTTACCCTCCCGACCCTGGCCCGGCCCAACCTTCGGCCCAACGTCGACCCGCCACTTAATCTATTTAATATAATTTATATTATTTTTTCTTTATTAATATTTACATGTTTTAAGAATATATGTGATGTAGACTTTATCTTTTAATGTGAAACATAATATGAGGAGAGAAGAAAGTAGTTGTAAATTGGTGAAACTTTAAATGATCATAACTATGCACTCGGACGTCCGTTTCAACTAAATTATTTTTATTTCGCGTATTTTTTCGAGACGGGGATGGTCAAACTGCCATGAGGTAGTTTGGCGTAGCCGATTTCTCGAAAAACGTCCGTCTTGCCAATCAATTTTACTTTTCATCCAAATCGGTTACTAATTTTCTCTTTTCTTCACTAAAGATCTCGCAATATACAATAGATTTTAACGTTCGAATTTCATGGTAATGTTTTCGAGAATGTCAATTTCAGTATTGAACATTCATTTTTTTTTTTAAAAGAAATTTCCTGGTCACCAACCCGTCCAAAATTCTCCCATTTTTTGTTTTATAGGGCGGGTCAGGATCGAAATTATTTTTTTAAAAAATAGGATCAAGGCTGGGCAAGTAGAAAAAAAAAATCATCCGACTTGACTCTGGCTCGACCCGACCCGAGCTTTGAACATGTCTGCTCCTAATAGAAGTTTTTTTGGGGTATCAAAACTATACATACTGTTTCTTTTTATACAAAAAATATCATCAAGTTATTAATATTATAGATACCGAATGCGACGTGCAAGTTTGTAAAAGCAACCGTCCTATTTGGTTTTGAAATTTTGAATGATTGAATGGAATTAGAAGAGTTGACTAGTTAGATGATAAATAATATCATCATCATCATCACTCAATGAAAATCAATTACTTATCGTTAATGACGGTTGCTCATTGACTTACAAAACCTTATCATTATTTGTTATGTTAAAGTACTACTAATAATAGTTACTTCAAATCCATTTACTTCTAATTAATTATTCTATCAATTTTAATTTATAAAATGCCATGGTGCTAAATTCTTTTACATAATTAACAGGAGACTAAGACATTTATAATTGCGATAAATTCTATTATATTTTTATCTCGTTCGACATAACAGGAGACTAAGACATTACATAATATTTAGATTTGTCTCGTTCGACATAAATTCTATTATATTTTTATCTTCGGAAATTGAAATTTTGCCTTGCTCGATATAAGTTCGGTAGGAATTAAGTTTTACTCCATAAGTCGTGTAGTAGTACTTTTCAAATTATGTTGAGTATAGAAAATTTATATTTTTCGACATTACTTGTGTATATACGATGATACATATGTTGAGGCTAAATTCTAAATATGTCTGCTGAAATTTAAAGTTATGACTCTTTTCAAATTATGTCTTAGAATGTTATGAAATATGTGTCGAATCTAAAGACTAATTCTACCGGCTGAAATTAAAGTTATACCGCACTAAAAGTGTTGAAAAATAAAAATTAAAGATCACACGACATTTGTGTGAAAAATCCAAATAAAAAAGGAGGACAAAAAATGAAATCCTGTTTCAATAATTGTGAAAAATAAGAGACCAAAAACATCGAAAAAAGTTATGAATCTGGGGAACACTTCACTATATATTAATACGTTGGAATCCCTTTTTATTATTTAAAATAATATAATAATATAATAATATAATTTTTGATAAAGGGCGGCTTCTCCTATGTCGTGTCAAATTCGCATCGAAAAAAATATATTTGTCCTCTCCTATAAAGAAATTAAAAAAAAAATCGTAAAATCTCGCCTAATACTAATATCTAATCATTAACTAATCTAACAATCTAAAATCTAAACACCATTAAATTTCCTTACCAAAAACAAAAAGCATATAACATCCTCAAATTCTCTAACAATTGATCCCCCCAAAATGGCAACAGGCAATGCATATCTGGGCTCTTTGAAACAAAGCTTTCATGAACAAACAAATAAACAAAGATTACTATCCACTAAAAACTACTCCGAGTTAGGGGTAGGTGGTGCATCTTACACAGAAGAAAACGTGAATTTTCTTCAACGATTACGTTATCGAGTTTATGAGTACTGTAACAATGTTAAAGAAGCTGCAATTAAAGCACTTCAAATGGGTCGTAATGATCCAAGGAAAGTTATCTTTTCTGCTAAAGTGGGTTTTGCTTTAGCACTCGTTTCGATCCTCATTTTCTTTAAAGAACCAATCCCTTATATTGGTAAACACTCCATTTGGGCCATTCTTACAGTTGTCGTTGTCTTTGAATTCAGTATAGGTATGTAACAATTTTGTTCTTTTTTTTTGCATCAAATTTGCAGCTTTTATTCCCTTTGTCCGTCGGTTTATGTGTTACTTCTCGCTTATCGAGATTCAGATTATGTAAATTTTGACCAATATTTTAGAATATGAGTACTTAATTTTTATTATATTGACATGAGAAAGAATTGCAACTTATACTCAATTTATCCTAATTTATGTGGTACCGTTCAGATTTCGAGAGTCAAAGGAGAAATTTTTTTATCGCTATTTATTTGTATGCCCTTTAAATTATTAATTATTGTGACTTATAATACTTTTATAATACGTAAACTATTTCTCAAAAAACGAAAAGGTTGTATGTCCAAATTCGCGGTCAAAATAAAAAAGTTCGACTCTCGAAATCCGAACTGAATACATAAATTGGGACAGAGAGGCTTAGTATTTTTTGTATAGTTTTTTAATATCTAGATTTTAATTTTAAAATATTGAGTTGATCTAATCCAATTTAGCTTGAAAGATTTGACTCTTGAGAAATGAAAAGTGGCACATAATTGGGACGGAGGGACTATATGTTTTGTTCAAGGGAAGGGAAAGGGGTTATTGCTAATTTGAGATTATTATAAATTAAATGTGTAGGTGCGACGCTTAACAAAGGATTTAACAGGGCTTTGGGGACATTATCTGCTGGAGGATTAGCTTTGGGCATTGCTCAACTCTCTCTTATGGCTGGAGAATGTCAAGAGATTGTGATTGTGATCAGTGTATTTATTGCAGGTTCGGTTTCAATTTTAGTATTTATTTTACTTCAAGAATATCTTAGAAGTTTGATAATTGGTTTATTTATGAATCATGATGAAAAAAGTTATGCATTCATTTTGTTTCTAACTCTATCTTGTTTTCTCTGCTTATCTTTACTAGCTCAGGGAATGTAAAAGTGAAGTGAGAATCAATTTATCTGTTGATCTAGCTAGAAACTTTGTCAAAACAGTAAGTGATTGAATACGTCTGCAATATAAGTTCAATAAATTAAAGCAACAAAAGCCAACTTGGACAGAAAATGAAAGTTTGACAATATGTCAAGTTCTAGTTTTGATTCAACTTGAGCACATGATTCGTGTCCCTCTGTGAATTAGGCTTCTTCAACTGTTCAATGCAATGTGAACTGTTACGTAATTTTTGTTCTGAATAGATATCACAATATCAGAATATTGAAGGGGGGAAAGGCCAAAATATCATAATCATGGCCTGAGGATAGCAGCTTATGCAGAAAGGCAGGAACTTGCTTCTTCATATAATGTTTATTTTAGAAGTTGAATTTGCAGTTATTTCACTTTTCTGCTTGGGATAGAATTTCTCGGAATATTGAGTTAGAAGGATTTCAAAATATAGGTGATTAGGAGCACAAATGAAACACGGAAAGAAATATAGAGAGGATCTTCTTCCGGCCTGGCAACTGAGTGACATGAGCAGTAAACTGGAGAACAAAAGGAAGAAGTCTAAGAATCTGACCTAATATCTCCTCAAAATACACTCCTATATTAGGCGCAACTAAAGCTTCAACGATACATTAATGCCTTGAATTGAGTGAATCTCTTGATACATTAATGCCTCTCATAAAGGAAAAATCAATCACTCTAGTACTCTTGATAAAATGCTTAGGTTCAATAGCTTACTGAAGAACGTAGCATTAATTTAGGTTTCAAGAATATCACACATCTATTAAGTGGTTCAAATAATGGAAAGGTTTTTTCAGCTTTTCTTACCTCTGACGTACCTTACGCATCGACGTCACAGCCAGAATCACATTTTCTTCTTCTTGTTGTATCATGTATAAACTTAAATGGACCATTGAGAGGAAGAGTTTGCTTGATTACTACATGGGATAAAAGCTAATAAAGCCATTTACTATATATGTTCCAAGGCTGATCCTTACTATGATATCCTTCAACCTCTCACTCCTCATAATAAATAATACACTCTCCACGCTTGCTCTCTCTCTCTCTATTTCCTTGTACCTTTTGGTGACAATATGCCTGTATATATATCTCGGAGGAAATTCACTTCTATACTACTCTAATCTCTATATTTCTCTCTTTCATTTAGGATTTTCTGCGACTTATTTGAAACTGTATCCTGCACTGAAGCAATATGAATATGGATTCCGGGTCTTCTTATTGACATATTGTATAGTGCTAGTATCGGGGAATTCGGATTTTGTTCAGACAGCTGTTTCTCGTTTGTTGCTAATTGGGGTTGGAGCCGGTGTTTGTTTGGTTATAAATGTCTGCCTCTACCCCATTTGGGCTGGTGAAGATTTGCACAAGTTGGTGGTGAAAAATTTTAAGGGTGTCGCTACTTCTTTGGAAGGTGAAGATTCTTTCATCTCTTATCTTTAGGTTTGTCTTGGGACATAACATAAACATGATATGGTTGACTCATATCCGCCGTGCTTCTTTTTTAGGTTGTGTCAATGACTATTTGCAATGTCTTGAATACAATAGGATACCATCAAAAATTCTTCTTTACCAGGCATCCGATGATCCTGTCTACAGTGGTTACAGGGCTGCTGTAGAATCCACCAACCAAGAAGATTCTCTGGTAAATCTATGTTGCTATTGATGCTTAACTGTGAATATGTCGTATTTCCTCCATTCCAAGTTGAATGTCCCATTCTGGCACTATATTATGCTAAGTCTGAAAGTGTTCAACTTTAAACGGGTATCATGTGGATGCTGGTAAGTTTAGCGTGTTAAAAGAAATTGAAGAATAAAGGTAGTACACGTGTAACTTATTGTGTAGATTTACATTATTTTTTATGGAAAGAGAAAAAAGATGAATTTGGACATTCATATGGGATGGTGGAACAATACCTATTTGCTTGGGTTGCTAATTTTAGTATCCTGGTTCAGTTAGCTTTTGCTGTGTGGGAACCCCCTCATGGACGTTACAGGATGCTCAATTATCCTTGGGGTGAATATGTTAAAGTCAGTGGTGCACTAAGGCACTGTGCTTTCATGGTCATGGCAATGCATGGGTGTATTCTTTCGGAAATACAGGTATAGCTTTTTCTAATTTTTTTTACTTAGTGTAAAGCAATATGCAGCACAGATTTTTATTTTATATTATATTCCATAAATTTGAAGCCTAACTCATATCTGTGACTTCCTTTTTCGTTTTAGTCTGATATGGAATTAAGCAGCTTATGAATAATGAACAGGAATATTTTAGATGTATAGGAGAGAAGTACTTAAATTAATCAGCTTTTTAGGAGAGAAGTACTTAAATTAATCAGCATACTACCTGTGCAGTTCTACATAACTTTTTTTTATAACGGTGGTGTGCAGGTTAGCTTACGTGCACCTCGACTATTCCACCAGATACCTACCTCCAGTCCCCACTTGTGGGATTACACTGGGCATGTTGTTGTTGTCGTATACCTACTACCTCACACTAACATAGGTACCGGGTAACTTTGTCCACCAACATTTAGGCTGGTAGGAAAAAATCACCTAGAGTGTTTAATTTGAACCCTAGTCTCGAAGGTTTTCACCCACTTCATTGACCGCTAGACCACACCTTTGGGTGCAGTTACAAGTAACCATGATTAGGAAATGGTAGATACATAGGAACTGTGCTAAAGTTAGTACCTGTCAAGGGGTTTGAGCTCCCTCTATGGGTTAAACATAAAGGTGTGCGCAGAACTGTTTGTTAATTTTTTTATCAGATGAAAACTCAATTGATTCTTCAGTACTAATCTTGAGAATGTTGACATTTCTCATTAGTTAAGTATGTTGACAGGCCTCATTTATTTAACTAACCTATTTGGGGATAAGAACTCAACCATGGAACTGCAGTTCTGATGTTTCGTAAGGTATTCGGAGTAGCTCCTGTTTTTATAATTCTACAGAGTAGTCAAATATTGACTATATTCACAAAGATTAACACCATGCCACTGGATTGTTCAATAAATAAATTTTAAAATTACTTGCTGAAATGTAGATGCCCATCTCAGATCCAAAGATCACTTAAGGAGTGGTTAGACCTAAAGCTGTTTCAAGCTTAGGTTGAACATTTGGCCTTTAATACAAACACCAAGGCACTGAGGCTTTTCGCTTCTTGAGGGTGGCATGAAAAAAGAAACCTAAGCGAGGGTTAGAATCAATCACAGCCAGCTACACCAAATCCTTAATTTAAGGATATATTTTATGCTATTTATGGAATTAAATATATAGTAATACATAAGTTACTTTCTTTGGATCTTGGGCGGATAGCGAGAATCGTATCCGCATAGCGAAGTGATATATAAATTACTAATAGAGTTTGAATGATTGTTTTAATGATCAGGAATAATAAATTAGAAATTTTGCATAAGAAAACTAGTCACTCAAAACTTTGAAGTACATCTTGACATCTAAATTAGAAATTTGAACTGGTTGAACTTTTTTTCTTATATTACATGTGTGATTTTTCTTTTTTTCTTCATTAGCTCCTTTCTTCGCTAAGCCCATGCTTTAATTTCACTTTATACTTAATGCCCCACTTGGTGCTTTTCAGTGAAACTTTCACCTTTGATACCTCTGGCAGATATTACCAGTCGTGTATCATTTCTAAATGCCAGCTTAGCTGAACACCCTTGCATTTTGGCTGCAACTTTCCCTTCTTCTCTGTAGCAAATTTTCTTTTTGCAAATAAGTATCCTAAAATGTTGAGATGGCTTTATCCGTTAGTACCATCCTTTTCCACCTAAACAGTTTAAAGGAAGCTTCTAAGAAGGTATTTGTACAGAAAACCTCTTAATGTCAGCTTCAACTTAAGTAACATGACACAAAATTTTCATCTAGCACCATGGCAGTTCACCAAGCACCTTTAGAAATGCTTTGATCTCGAAGGAGTTTTGTCCAAAAATATGTCATCTCACAAATCAGATTATATTTGGCTATCGATTCAATGAGGAAGCTTCCATGTTTTGCATTATTAAATCTTACTTTAGACTAATAAAATGTTCTCTTCAAAGTTCTAGGATATGAAAGTGATCTTGTAAATACAATTTTCAGGTTCTCTACTTTGACATAATATATATATATATATATTTTAATATCTTTCCTATTTTTTTATTTGATCAAGTTAATATCTTTTCCTCTTCACAAACTAAAAATTCCAGAATTGTTGCCTATTCATCAGCGACAGCTAGCTGCATAAAATATATGAAACTGATTTTGGAGCTATATTTCCTGTTTGAACTTGTTATGGTCCTGTTCTTGATTTTAGATAAAAAGGATTTAAGAATTTATGCTATCTTCGTGCAATTTTTTTTCTTGTAGGCAGCATCTGAATTGAGGCAGACTTTTATGAAGGAGATTCAGAGAGTTGGGACTGAAGGAGCTAAAGTGATACTGCAACTTGCAGAGAAAGTAGAAAAGATGGAGAAACTAAGCCCTGGAGACCCTCTCAACGAAATTCATGAGGCTGCTGAGGATCTTCAATTGTTGATTGACCAAAAATCTTATCTTTTGGTTAATGCAGAGAATTGGGAAAGTGCAAAAAGACCTAAGAAATTTGAAGATCCTGAACGCCTTCAAGAGCTGAAGGACATTGAACCTAAACCCATGGTAATTAACTCCCTTAGTGAAGCAACTCTCCATCTAAGGTCTGCCCATACATTGAAACACATGGATACTCTTAATCCAAATGTAAGCGTCAACTTTTCTACTTCACAATGGGGTTCCTCAGCTGATGTGTTCGCGCAGCAGACAATGTGGCCTTCACGGCTTTCACTTATTGGAGATGTAATTTTAAACGAACGTGAAGTACGGACTTTTGAAAGTGCTAGTACGTTGTCACTGGCAACATTTACTTCCTTGTTGATTGAGTTTGTTGCAAGACTTCAGAATCTTGTAAATGCATTTCAAGAGCTCAGTGAAAAGGCAAAATTTATGGAACCTGTAGATGCAGCTGATACAAAAGAGGCAGCTACAATTTGAGGCAGTTTATGTAAGTGTTCCTGCTTTTAGGATCGAGGGAACCTTCTTTCTGCTGTTCAGTGTCACAATGCTTTATTTGCGCTACTGCCAGTCGCAAAGATGTTATCGACCAGAAACTTACATGTTAGGTTTTGGCTTGGAATGCAAACTATTCTTTTGAAGATGTTTTGAGATGATTATGTATACTATACTAAGAGTCGTAGAAATGTCAAGAAAAGGTTTCTGTTTTGCACAATTCTTTGAAGATGTTTTCAGAGACTGTATGAGCTGTGAATCCAAGAGATAAAGATTTCCTTGAACCAAAAAGTGTATTAGTCCGAAGAATACATGTATGTTTGTGTACTTTAATATTTGTACTTTTTTTTATGAATCTGTAGAGCAGTCAAGATATTTAAAGAACATTATCTGGATAACATGGTCTTGTCATGATGTGCAAATTGCATCCATAAAAGATGCTTTTAGAATGATGTGCTGTGTAATTTATTGGAAGTAATTTGTTTAGCATTCCCAAGTGTTGCTTGCTCCCATAGGTGGTGAAGACAAGATTTTCACCAAGGGGTTCAACATCTACTATATATACGTAAAAATAAATTGACCTTATATTTCGGCTAAGGGGTTCAAATGAACCTCCTTTCGCTCCTCTAGCTCCACCCCTACGTACTCAACAAACGTCTTGCTCCTACCAACAACCTTACCTTACCCAGATAAGCTTATTAACATCACCAAAGAAAGTTCTGACACTCAATATCATTACTTTCTCAGCTTGAAAACTAACAATGGGATCCTCAAGCATCTCGACATCAACCATTTCCACTGTCTTAAAGATGAAGAAAGTTCATGCGAAAAGAGTTCAAGTTTCTATTCACCACGTTGGAGAGTAATAGGTACAAGCATTAGTTGGGGTATCAAAATGAAAATTGATGCCAACTTTAATTTGCGCGTGTACTCGAGAATTAGTGTAATTCCTTTTCTTTTCTTTTTAAGAATGCAATTTATAACTATTCAATGATAAATCTAGCAACTCACAAAAGGTAGCTTTTTCAAAATTTAGAACTCGCAAAAGTATATTTAGTGAATGAAAACTTCCACTATTCAAGATACAATATAGAGTTCTTTTTGAAAGAGAATAACCCCTTTCATTATTTTCATTAATGATGAGGTATATATATATATGATATACAAAATTAATTAAAGAAATTAAATCTACTTTTTTCTAATACAAGTCTAATAGCTTTTCATAATAAAAGACTAATATCATAATTACACTTGTACAAGAATTATATAACTATGGTAATAAAATATACAAAACCTGGTCCAATGATATACACGGTTTTGACCATGTATTTCACCATCTTTCACACCCCCGCAGTCATAACGGGCGGTTGTCGTACGCTGAGACTGTCCTTAAAATCTTCAAACAGAACCAAGGGAAGACCCTTAATAAAGATGTCAGCAATTTGGTTTCGTGAAGGGACATGCACTTGTCTATGAGCTACCTTTTCACGAACAAAGTAAATATTCATCTCGATATGTTTAGTGCGCTGATGTTGGATCAGATTTTCAAAGAGATAGACTGCACTAACATTATCACGGTAGACTAAGATAGCTTTCTGAATAGGAAAGTAAAGCTCTAATAGAAGATTATGTAGTCAACATGACTCAGACACTACATTGACTACCCCTCGATACTCGGGCTCCGCACTTGATCGTGATAAAGTAGCCTGGCGTTTTGTCGACCAAGAGACCAAGTTATCACCAAGAAATATACAATAACTAGATGTCGAAGTATCTGGACATCCACCCCAATCAGCATATGTATAAGTGATGCGCGTAATATGCACACACTTTTAAACGCAAGTGCACGTTATCGTATCAAGTAGTATAGTCTTAGATAAGACCGAATATCGTCCTCTGGGATTAGGGTTCAAGTACCAACTATCTATTTTCTAGTATCTATTTGGCGAATTGATAATTGATTTTGGTTGTTTATAACTACGAATTATAAAAGCTATTTAAATATAAAGGTTTACTTCAGTTGTAATGAGAATAGGGCTTCTATGCATCCTCACTATCCGCTTATGCTACTCATTAATGCATTACTTATGGTATTCTTCTTTTGAAGAAAGCGGGTTCTGAAATCGTTTTATACTCCGTTAGGGTTATATAAACACTCAACCCGATGTCGTTCCTTACCTAACTTTCACGATAAGGGTAACTCTATAGGAGGATTAAGAACAAAAACCTAGTTGGCCATCGTCACGCAATGCGCAAAATTAGGGTTGTTAAGCCTCTCATCAACGCTACAAAACTAATTGAGGTATTTTCATCCCCAATTCAAGCCTGTCTACCCAACATACAAGATATTCACAATCCCCTTTCGTAACTGATTAGAAATCATATAGTGATAATTAGTTGTCAATTAATTACCAAGAATTCAGCTCAATTATTGGATAGATCTCTCAATAAGAAAAACAACCATAAGCGTGCATTAAATTATAGCATAAGTTTCAAGCAATTCAACATAGAAAGCCTATAAGAGAATTAGTTCCTAGCCATAAATATGACAAGAACTAATTCAAAGTTCATCATAAAATCGAAATAAAGTAAAGAAAAAGAAAAGAAAATTACTAAGAACGAGTCTCTGCCAAGCATCGAGGTTGTGTTGTAGAATATTTACAAGGTGGATTGGTGGAAGGATGGATGTAGAATGGTGAATGGTAGAATGGAGAATGAATAATTCTTCTCATGATGTAGAGTATTTATAGCCAAAGAATCCTTTAGGTGAAGGGTTAAGGATTTGTCTAGGTAGGAAAAGTTATTAGAATCCTTTTAGGTAAGGGTTTTAGGTAGGAAAAGGTTTCCTTTAGGTAGGAAAAGTTATCCCTTTAAGAAGGAAAAGTTATCCTTTAGGATTCTCAAACATGTCAAATTCGGCTCAAGACTTCACAATTCCGCGTCGTGCGCCATGGCACTGCCAGCGTGGCTGAATTCAGCAACTCTTGGGACTTTCAGCTCTTTGGGCGCATGGCTCTTCCGTTGCATGGCCGGTGACATTTTCAGCGAATTTCCGTTTTCGTCTTTTCTCGTCCGGACTTATCGATTTTCTCTATAATTCCGGAACTTCTTAGACTTCATTTCTTGGCCCTTTGTGTGCAATTTCATCTCTTTTATGCTCATTTCATCTCCTTTTCGTCATTTCTCCATTTTTGACCATTGTGACACAAAAGAAAGGAAAACGACCTAATATCAGTACTAAACATAAATGAAATGAGTAAAATACTAACTAAAAATGACTCAAAAAGTGTATATAAAATACACCGATCAAATACCCCCAAACTTAACCTTTGCTCGCCCTCGAGCAAAGATAGAAAGAAAGAAATAAAAGACTCAAGAAACGAAAAATAAAAGACTCACTGACATTGATCACTTTTGCTGCATTTAGTGTTATCTAGAAAAACATGAAGGTTAGCAGAATAATATGCAGGAACATGTAGCATGAAAATTTTCAGCACACTAAACACATTGAGCTAGATATTTCGCAAACTCATATTTATCATGCTTTAATGGAAGTCAATATACTAAATCATGCATATAAATTCAAAAATCCTATGGCATGCTTACTTGCTATTCTCCACTAATCTTGGGTATGCATAAAAGAGATCTTGAGATTTTAAGGGTTGTAATGTAATGTAGGCTTAGGTAGGGGTTGGTAAAAATAGGCATTTAGGCTCATTTTTGTGTACCATAAGCTCTTTTAGCTTTTCAGTTTTTCCCATTTCTTTTTGTTCTTTTCTTCACTTCAATTCTATCTTTTTCCCTCTTTTGTTTTGGGAGAATGAAGAGTATTATAATAACAAGCACCCCAAACTTAGGCTTTTGCCTCTTTCTTATTACTTTTTTTTTTATTGGGGTGCAACAAGCTCATTCACTCTTTTTGTCTCTTTTTTAACACAATTGATTCCACTACTTCACATTTTTACTTATGGCACAATCTGTGGGAATATAGGGTGTCAAAGAAGAAGTTTCAATTTTTGGGCTCAATGGGGCTGACTAGGGATACTTTTAAAGTTCGGGGTAGAAAAGAGTGGTAAAAATTGGCTATCAAAGAAATGCCTGAGTCATCTCCCTAACATGCATATCCTAACTATTTACCTCAAATAGCAAGCAATCATAACACATAGGTTTTCATAATTTAGCATGCACAATTTTAAGCACGAAACTCCAAATAGACAGATTTTTGTGAATTTTTGGCATATCTAACCCAGGTGTTTAGATAGTTGCTTCTAATTCCATTACATTATTCCACCTTCCTTCACTAGGTGTTTCTAGCAACTACAGCACATGATCTTTGTGATCAATTATGAAAAAGAAAGAAAGAAAAAATTGTGACTCAAAATAAACACAAAACAATAAAAAAAGACTTAATTGAAACATAACAAGACACAAATAAAACACCCCAACTTAAATCACACATTGTCCCCAATGTATGCAAGACTCAAAGAAAATAAAAGAAAAATGACAACTCATCGACACAACACACGGTCATAACGGAGGTCTAGGATGAAAAATTCGAATTTGCACGAAATATGGCTCTCGAAGTTCGGCGCTGCCTCAGATTCAGTGGCGCTACTAGTATCGTGGCTCTTACGGTTACTGGCGCATGCTTCGATTTTAGCGCGCCGACGATCGCTTTTCCTTTTTTTTGCTCCTTTTTCCTGCTTTTAGCTTTCACCCACCACATCCAACAACACAAAACAAGAACCCAAGACCGTGAGACTGTTCTAAGCAAAATAACATAAAATAAAGACAGAAATTAAAATAACATAATTAAAAACATTGGGTTGCCTCCCAACAAGCGCTGTCTTTAACGTCTTTTAGCCGGACGCAATTAACCTTTCCGAGTGCCCATTGGATCCTTCTGCGAACTGCTTGCAATCCGCATAGTTATTGTTGCAGGTCTCACTTCAACTACAACAATTGCTTCAAACAAGGGCATCAAATATACGATTATCCCCCAAGTATACAAGACATGCTTGTCTTTTAGGTTCTCTCTAATGTAGGGATCAGTGAGATTCCCTACATCTTTCAACTCTAGGGGTGCCCTTGATGGTATTGACTTCCTGTTTGGGAGTCAACTTTGACAGCTGGTGGTGTTTCTTCTGCAATAGGTACAAGAAAAAGATTTTCCAAGGAATCCAAGAAGGTGAATAATTGGATCTCTGCACTCTTCTCATTTTCTACACCAACTGTCTTGCCAGATTCCTCAATAGTTGGGTGTGATTCAGGCTCCTCAATTTGTTGTTCGCTGTTGAATATGATCGTGAGTTCTGCTATTTGCGTTTCCAACTTCTTTATACCCAACCTCATTTCGTCCATGAAGCCGAGCTTGAGACTGAGTAAAGTTTCTCGTAATTCCTCCCTCTCTTCCTCTATGGTTGGAGCTCGATCATATTGACAGTAGAAATCCATGTCTTAAGGGTCCCTGAGATAAATCAAAACCAACAACGAATCACGGCACCTCGATTTTTTTTTTTTTTTTTTTTTTTTTTAATAACGAAAAACGTAAAAATAAAAAATTAAAACCAAATTAGAAATTAAAAATAGATAATTTGATATTGAACTATTGCCTAATCCCCGGCAACGGCGCCAAAAACTTGATGCGCGTAATATGCACACACTTTTAAACGCAAGTGCACGTTATCGTATCAAGTAGTATAGTCTTAGATAAGACCGAATATCGTCCTCTGGGATTAGGGTTCAAGTACCAACTATCTATTTTCTAGTATCTATTTGGCGAATTGATAATTGATTTTGGTTGTTTATAACTACGAATTATAAAAGCTATTTAAATATAAAGGTTTACTTCAGTTGTAATGAGAATAGGGCTTCTATGCATCCTCACTATCCGCTTATGCTACTCATTAATGCATTACTTATGGTATTCTTCTTTTGAAGAAAGCAGGTTTACGAAATCGTTTTATACTCCCGTTAGGGTTATATAAACACTCAACCCCAGTATCGTTCCTTACCTAACTTTCGCTGATAAGGGTAACTCTATAGGAGGATTAAGTACAATATCCTAGTTGACCGTCAGGCAATTTGCGGAAAATTAGGGTTGTTAAGCCTCTCATCAACGCTACAAAACTAATTGAGGTATTTTCATCCCCAATTCAAGTCTGTCTACCCAACTTACAGCATATTCACAATCCCCCCTTTTCAGAATCTGATTAGAAATCATATAGTGATAATTAGTTGTCAATTAATTACCAAGAATTCAGCTCAATTATTGGATAGATCTCTCAATAAGAAAAACAACCATAAGCGTCATTAAATTATAGCATAAGTTTCAAGCAATTCAACATAGAAAGCCTATAAGAGAATTAGTTCTAGCCATAAATATGACAAGAACTAATTCAAAGTTCATCATAAAAAGCGAAATAAAGTAAAGAAAAGAAAAGAAAATTACTAAGAACGAGTCTCAAGCCAAGCATCCAGGTTGTGCTGTAGAATATTTACAAGGTGGATTGGTGGAAGGATGGATGTAGAATGGTGAATGGTAGAATGGAGAATGAATAATTCTTCTAATGATGTAGAGTATTTATAGCCAAAGAATCCTTTAGGTGAAGGGTTAAGGATTTGTGTAGGTAGGAAAAGTTATTAGAATCCTTTTAGGTAAGGGTTTTTAGGTAGGAAAAGGTTTCCCTTTAGGTAGGAAAAGTTATCCCTTTAAGAAGGAAAAGTTATCCCTTTAGGATTCTGAAACATGTCAAATTCGGCTCAAGACTTACAATTCAGCGTCGGCGCCTGTGACCAGCGGCTACGAAATTCAGCAACTCTTCGGGACTTTCAGCTCTTTGGGCGCCGCGGCTACTTCCCGTATGGCCGATATTTTTTTCGAATTTCCGTTTAAATCGTCTTTTCTCGTCCGGACTTAATCGATTTTCTCTATAATTCCGGAACTTCTTAGACTTCATTTCTTGGCCCTTTTGTGCAATTTCATCTCTTTTATGCTCATTTCATCTCCTTTTTCATTTCTCCATTTTTGACCGCTGGTACACAACAGAAAGGCAAACGACCCTCATACTGTACTAAACCTAAATGAAATGAGTCAAATACTAACTAAAAATGACTCAAAAAGTGTATATACAATACACCGATCAAATACCACAAACTTAACCATTGCTCGCCATCGAGCAAAGATAGAAAGAAAGAAAAAAAAGACTCAAGAAACGCACAATAAAATACTAACTGACATTGATCACTTTTGCTGCATTTAGTGTTATCTAGAAAAACATGAAGGTTAGCAGAATAATATGCAGGAACATGTAGCATGAAAATTTTCAGCACACTAAACACATTGAGCTAGATATTTCGCAAACTCATATTTATCATGCTTTAATGGAAGTCAATATACTAAATCATGCATATAAATTCAAAAATCCTATGGCATGCTTACTTGCTATTCTCCACTAATCTTGGATATGCATAAAAGAGATCTTCAGGACTTTAAGGGTTGTAATGTAGGCTTAGGTAGGGGTTGGTAAAAATAGGCATT
Organism: Przewalskia tangutica; assembly: GCA_029844215.1. NCBI lineage: Eukaryota > Viridiplantae > Streptophyta > Magnoliopsida > Solanales > Solanaceae > Przewalskia > Przewalskia tangutica. The sequence goes on from CM056732.1 coordinate 1,995,879, forward strand.
TAGGCTCATTTTTGTGTACCATAAGCTCTTTTAGCTTTTCAGTTTTTCCCATTTCTTTTTGTTCTTTTCTTCACTTCAATTCTATCTTTTTCCCTCTTTTGTTTTGGGAGAATGAAGAGTATTATAATAACAAGCACCCCCAAACTTAGGCTTTTGCCTCTTTCTTATTACTTTTTTTTTATTGGGGTGCTCATTCACTCTTTTTGTCTCTTTTTTAACACAATTGATTCCACTACTTCACATTTTTACTTATGGCACAATCTGTGGGAATATAGGGTGTCAAAGAAGAAGTTTCAATTTTTGGGCTCAATGGGGCTGACTAGGGATACTTTTAAAGTTCGGGGTAGAAAAGAGTGGTAAAAATTGGCTATCAAAGAAATGCCTGAGTCATCTCCCTAACATGCATATCCTAACTATTTCGCCTCAAATAGCAAGCAATCATAACACATAGGTTTTCATAATTTAGCATGCACAATTTTAAGCACGAAACTCCAAATAGACAGATTTTTGTGAATTTTTGGCATATCTAACCTAGGTGTTTAGATAGTTGCTTCTAATTCCATTACATTATTCCACCTTCCTTCACTAGGTGTTTCTAGCAACTACAGCATACATGATCTTTGACAGTCAATTATGAAAGAAGAAAAAAAAATTGTGACTCAAAAATAAACACAAAACAATAAAAAAAAAAGACTTAATTGAAACATAACAAGACACAAATAAAACACCCCCAAACTTAAATCACACATTGTCCCCAATGTGTGCAAGACTCAAAGAAAATAAAAGAAAATGACAACCATCGACACAACACACAATGTCATAACTGAGGTCTAGATGAAAAATTCGAATTTGCACGGAAATATGGCTCACGGTTCCGCGCCACGGCCCTCAGATTCGGCCGCTACTAGTATCTTGTGGCTCTTACGAGATTCTGCCGCTGCTCGATTTTAGCCGCGCGCCGACGATCGCTTTTTTTCGCTTTTTGCTCCTTTTTCCTGCTTTAGCTTTCACCACTGTCATCCAACAACACAAAACAAGAACCCAAGACCGTGAGATCGTTTCTAAGCAAAATAACATAAAATAAAGATGTAAATTAAAATAACATAATTAAAAACATTGGGTTGCCTCCCAACAATGTGTCTTTAACGTCTTTTAGCCGGACGCAATTAACCTTTCCGAGTGCCTATTGGATCCTTCTGCGAACTGCTTGCAATCCGCATAGTTATTGTTGCAGGTCTCACTTCAACTACAACAATTGCTTCAAACAAGGGCATCAAATATACGATTATCCCCAAGTATACAAGCATGCTTGTCTTTTAGGTTCTCTCTCTAATGTAGGGATCGGTGAGATTCCCTACATCTTTCAACTCTGTGGGTGCCCTTGATGGTATTGACTTCCTGTTTGGGAGTCAACTTTGACAGCTGGTGGTGTTTCTTCTGCAATAGGTACAAGAAAAAGATTTTCCAAGGAATCCAAGAAGGTGAATAATTGGATCTCTGCACTCTTCTCATTTTCTACACCAACTGTCTTGCCAGATTCTCAATAGTTGGGTGTGATTCGTGCTCCTCAATTTGTTGTTATTTGTTGAATATGATCGTGAGTTCGCTATTTGCGTTTCCAACTTCTTTATACCCAACCTCATTTCGCCCATGAATCGAGCTTGAGACCTCGTGAGATCGAGTAAAGTTTCTCGTAATTCCTCCTCTCTTCCTCTACGGTTGAGCTCGATCATATTGATGAGAAATCCATGTCTTAAGGGTCCCCGAGATAAATCAAAACCAACAACGAATCACGGCACTCGATTTTGTTTTTTTTTTTTTTTAATAACGAAAAACGTAAAAATAAAAATTAAAACCAAATTAGAAATTAAAAATAGATAATTTGATATTGAACTATTGCCTAATCCGACTAACGGCGCCAAAAACTTGATGCGCGTAATATGCACACACTTTTAAACGCAAGTGCACGTTATCGTATCAAGTAGTATAGTCTTAGATAAGACCGAATATCGTCCTCTGGGATTAGGGTTCAAGTACCAACTATCTATTTTCTAGTATCTATTTGGCGAATTGATAATTGATTTTGGTTGTTTATAACTACGAATTATAAAAGCTATTTAAATATAAAGGTTTACTTGGTTGTAATGAGAATAGGGCTTCATGCATCCTCACTATCCGCTTATGCTACTCATTAATGCATTACTTATGGTATTCTTCTTTTGAAAAGCAGTTTCTGAAAATCGCTTTATACTCCCGTTAGGGTTATATAAACACTCAACCCCAGTATCGTTCCTTACCTAACTTTCGCTGATAAGGGTAACTCTATAGGAGGATTAAGAACAAAAACCTAGTTGACCGTCACGCACAATGCGCAAAATTAGGGTTGTTAAGCCTCATCAACGCTTACAAAACTAATTGAGGTATTTTCATCCCCAATTCAAGCCTGTACCCAACTTACAACATATTCACAATCCCCTTTTCGAATCGATTAGAAATCATATAGTGATAATTAGTTGTCAATTAATTACCAAGAATTCAACTCAATTATTGGATAGATCTCTCAATAAGAAAAACAACCATAAGCATGCATTAAATTATAGCATAAGTTTCAAGCAATTCAACATAGAAAGCCCTATAAGAGAATTAGTTCCTAGCCATAAATATGACAAGAACTAATTCAAAGTTCATCATAAAAACTGAAATAAAGTAAAGAAAAAGAAAAGAAAATTACTAAGAACGAGTCTCCAAGCATCCAGGTTGTGTTGTAGAATATTTACAAGGTGGATTGGTGGAAGGATGGATGTAGAATGGTGAATGGTAGAATGGAGAATGAATAATTCTTCTAATGATGTAGAGTATTTATAGCCAAAGAATCCTTTAGGTGAAGGGTTAAGGATTTGTGTAGGTAGGAAAAGTTATTAGAATCCTTTTAGGTAAGGGTTTTTAGGTAGGAAAAGGTTTCCCTTTAGGTAGGAAAAGTTATCCCTTTAAGAAGGAAAAGTTATCCCTTTAGGATTCTGAAACATGTCAAATTCGGCCAAGACTTACAATTCCGCGTCGGGCGCCATGTTAGATCAGCCACTGAAATTCAGCAACTCTTCGACTTTCACTCTTTGGCGCATGGCTGCTTTCACGCTGTGGCGGTGATATTTTTCTGGCGAATTCGTTGCCGTCTTTTCTCGTCCGACTTTCTCGATTTTCTATAATTCGAACTTCTTAGACTTCATTTCTTGGCCCTTTTGTGTGCAATTTCATCTCTTTTATGCTCATTTCATCTCCTTTTCGTCATTTCTCCATTTTTGACCATTGTGACACAAAAGAAAGGAAAACGACCTAATCAGTACTAAACATAAATGAAATGAGTAAAATACTAACTAAAAATGACTCAAAAGTGTATATAAAATACACCGATCAAATACCCCCAAACTTAACCTTTGCTCGCCCTCGAGCAAAGATAGAAAGAAATAAAAGACTCAAGAAACGAAGAATAAAAGACTCACTGACATTGATCACTTTTTGCTGCATTTAGTGTTATCTAGAAAAACATGAAGGTTAGCGAGAATAATACGCAGGAACATGTAGCATGAAAATTTTCAAAGACACTAAACACATTGAGCTAGATATTTCGCAAACTCATATTTATCATGCTTTAATGGAAGTCAATATACTAAATCATGCATATAAATTCAAAAATCCTATGGCATGCTTACTTGCTATTCTCCACTAATCTTGGATATGCATAAAAGAGATCTTCAGGACTTTAAGGGTTGTAATGTAGGCTTAGGTAGGGGTTGGTAAAAATAGGCATTTAGGCTCATTTTTGTGTACCATAAGCTCTTTTAGCTTTTGCTTTTCCCATTTCTTTTGTTCTTTTCTTCACTTCAATTCTATCTTTTTCCCTCTTTTGTTTTGGGAGAATGAAGAGTATTATAATAACAAGCACCCCCAAACTTAGGCTTTTGCCTCTTTCTTATTACTTTTTTTATTGGGGTGCAACAAGCTCATTCACTCCTTTTGTCTCTTTTTTTAACACAATTGATTCCACTACTTCACATTTTTACTTATGGCACAATCTGTGGGAATATAGGGTGTCAAAGAAGAAGTTTCAATTTTGGGCTCAATGGGTGACTAGGATACTTTTAAAGTTCGGGGTAGAAAAGAGTGGTAAAATTGGCTATCAAAGAAATGCCAGTCATCTCCTAACATGCATATCCTAACTATTTCGCCTCAAATAGCAAGCAATCATAACACATAGGTTTTCATAATTTAGCATGCACAATTTTAAGCACGAAACTCCAAATAGATGATTTTTGTGAATTTTTGGCATATCTAACCTGTGTTTAGATAGTTGCTTCTAATTCCATTACATTATTCCACCTTCCTTCACTAGGTGTTTCTAGCAACTACAACAGCACATGATCTTTGTGGATAATTATGAAAAAGAAAGAGAAAAAAAATCGTGACTCAAAAATAAACACAAAACAATAAAAAAAGACTTAATTGAAACATAACAAGACACAAATAAAACACCCCAAACTTAAATCACACATTGTCCCCAATGTGTGCAAGACTCAAAGAAATTAAAAGAAAAATGACAACTTCATCGACACAACACACGGTCATAACGAGGTCTAGGATGAAAATTCGAATTTGCACGGAAATATGGCTCTCAAGTTCCGCGCATGCCCCGAGATTCAGCCGCGCTACTACTAAATCGTGGCTCTTACAGATTCTGGCGCTCGATTTTAGCCATGCCGACGATCGCTTTTCCTTTTTTTTTTTTTGCTCCTTTTTCCTCGGTTTTAGCTTTTCACCACTGTCATCCAACAACACAAAACAAGAACCCAAGACCGTGAGATCGTTTCTAAGCAAAATAACATAAAATAAAGAGAAATTAAAATAACATAATTAAAAACATTGGGTTGCCTCCCAAGCTGTCTTTAACGCCTTTTAGCCGGACGCAATTAACCTTCCGAGTGCCCATTGGATCCTTCGCGAATCGCTGTAATCCGCATAGTTATTGTTGCAGTCTCACTTCAACTACAACAATTGCTTCAAACAAGGGCATCAAATATACGATTATCCCCAAGTATACAAGACATGCTTGTCTTTTAGGTTCTCTAATGTAGGGATCGGTGAGATTCCTACATCTTTCAACTCTGTGGGTGCCCTTGATGGTATTGACTTCTGTTTGAGTCAACTTTGACACCGGTGGTGTTTCTTCCGCAATAGGTACAAGAAAAAGATTTTCCAAGGAATCGAAGGTGAATAATCGGATCTCTCGCACTCTTCTCATTTTCTACACCAACCGTCTTGCCGATTCTCAATAGTTGGGTGTGATTCAGGCTCCTCAATTTGTTGTTCATTGTTGAATATGATCGTGAGTTCTCGCTATTTGCGTTTCCAACTTCTTTTATACCCAACCTCATTTCGTCCCATGAATCGAGCTTGAGACCTCGTGAGACGAGTAAAGTTTCTCGTAATTCCTCCTCTCTTCCTACATGGTTGGAGCTCGATCATATTGATGAGAAATCCATGTCTTAAGGATCCCTGAGATAAATCAAAACCAACAACGAATCACGGCACCTCGATTTTTTTTTTTTTTTTTTTTTTTAAAAACAAAAACTTAAAAATAAAAAAAAATTAAAACCAAATTAGAAATTAAAAATAGATAATTTGATATTGAACTATTGCCTAATCCCCGGCAACGGCGCCAAAAACTTGATGCGCGTAATATGCACACACTTTTAAACGCAAGTGCACGTTATCGTATCAAGTAGTATAGTCTTAGATAAGACCGAATATCGTCCTCTGGGATTAGGGTTCAAGTACCAACTATCTATTTTCTAGTATCTATTTGGCGAATTGATAATTGATTTTGGTTGTTTATAACTACGAATTATAAAAGCTATTTAAATATAAAGGTTTACTTCAGTTGTAATGAGAATAGGGCTTACATGCATCCTCACTATCCGCTATGCTACTCATTAATGCATTACTTATGGTATTCTTCTTTGAAGAAAGCAGTTTCTGAAATCGTTTTATACTCCGTTAGGGTTATATAAACACTCAACCCCAGATCGCTCCTTACCTAACTTTCGATAAGGGTAACTCTATAGGAGGATTAAGAACAAAAACCTAGTTGGCCGTCACGCGATGCGCAAAATTAGGGTTGTTAAGCCTCATCAACGCTACAAAACTAATTGAGGTATTTTCATCCCCAATTCAAGCTGTCTACCCAACTTACAAGATATTCACAATCCCCTTTCGTAATCGATTAGAAATCATATAGTGATAATTAGTTGTCAATTAATTACCAAGAATTCAACTCAATTATTGGATAGATCTCACAATAAGAAAAATAACCATAAGCATGCATTAATTTATCTCATAAGTTTCTAGCAATTCAACATGGAAAGCCCTATAAGAGAATTAGTTCCTAGCCATAAATATGACAAGAACTAATTCAAAGTTCATCATAAAAACTGAAATAAAGTAAAGAAAGAAAAGAAAATTACTAAGAATGAGTCTCCAAGCCAAGCATCCAAGGGTTGTGTTGTAGAATATTTACAAGGTGGATTGGTGGAAGGATGGATGTAGAATGGTGAATGGTAGAATGGAGAATGAATAATTCTTCTAATGATGTAGAGTATTTATAGCCAAAGAATCCTTTAGGTGAAGGGTTAAGGATTTGTGTAGGTAGGAAAAGTTATTAGAATCCTTTTAGGTAAGGGTTTTTAGGTAGAAAAAGGTTTCCCTTTTGGTAGTAAAAGTTATCCATTAAGAAGGAAAAGTTATCCCTTTAGGATTCTGAAACATGTCAAATTCGGCCCAGCACTTCACAATTCCCGCGTCGGCGCCCAGCGACAGGCGGCATACTGAATTCAGCAACTCTTGGGACTTTCAGCTCTTTGGCGCGCGGCTACCTTCCGGCATGGCCGGTGACATTTTTCTGCGAATTCCGTTTAAATGCGTCTTTTCTCGTCCGGACTTCGTCTGATTTTCCCTATAATTCCCGGAACTTCTTAGACTTCATTTCTTGGCCCTTTTGTGTGCAATTTCATCTCTTTTATGCTCATTTCATATCCTTTTCGTCATTTCTCCATTTTTGACCGCTGTGACACAAAAGAAAGGAAAACGACCCTAATACTGTACTAAACATAAATGAAATGAGTAAAATACTAACTAAAAATGACTCAAAAAGTGTATATAAAATACACCGATCAATAAGACACAAGAGTAGAGCTGTAGGATGGATATAAATGCAAACCATAATCAAAAGTTCTCTGTATGTAACACATAATGCTTTTCAACGCATGCATGTGCTCGTCCCTCGGATCATGCATAAATAAACACACTTGCTGCACTGCATAAGTAATATCGGGCCTCGTGAAAGTAAGATACCGAAGAACCCCTACAAGACTGCGATAGTGGGTGGGGTCCTCGTAAGGTGTGCTAGAAGTAGCGCTCAGCTTCGGTTTGGTATCAATCGGAGTAGAAGAGGACTTACAAGATGACATGTCAGCTCTCTCAATAATCTCAGCCGCATACTTTCTCTGTGATAAAAATAGACCACCTGCATGACGTGTGACAACTATACCTAAAAAGTAACTCAAGACCCTCAAGTCTTTCATAGCAAATTCTGAACTGAGAAGAGACATGATAGACTTACACAGATTATAAGAAGAGGCAGTCAATATAATATCATCCACATATAACATAATGTATGTCAGAGAAGTACCACGATAATAGATGAATAGAGAATGATCAGACCTACTGTGAGAAAACCTAATAGTAGACATATAATCTGTAAACCCCTTATACCAAGCCCGTGGGGCCTGCTTAAGCCCATATAAGGACTTCATGATTAGGATAATTAGGGTTCCTAAAACTCAAGGGCTGATGCATGTATATTGTCTTCTTCAGATCATCGTGTAAGAAAGTATTTTTCACACCCAGTTGATGAATGAGTCATGCTTTCGAGAGAGCTAGACTGAGAACAGTGTGACTGGTAGTTGGTTTGACCACCGTACTAAATGTCTCACCATAATCCACAATAACCTGCTGAGTTTTGCCATCAGCTACAAGACGAGCCTTATGCCTCTCAAAACAACCGTCAGATTTTTCTTTATGAGTAAAAATCCACATAGAACGAATAACATTGACACCGGGGGACTGGTGCGCGAAAAGATGCACACACTTAAACGCAAGTGCACGTTATCGTGACAAGTAATATAGTCTTAGCAAGACCGAATATCGTCCACAAGGATTAGGGTTCAAGTACCAAATATCTATCTTTTGGTATCTATTTGGTAAATTGATACTTGATTTTGTGGTTTATAACTACGAATTATAAAGGTTAATTTAACTAATGAGTTTACTTCAGTTGTGATGAGAATAGAGCTTCCACGTCTCCTCACTATCCGCTTATGTTACTTATTAATGCAATAACTTATGGTCTTCTTCTTTTGGAAAAAGCAGGTTCACTAAATCGTTTTATACTCCCGTTAGGGTTATATAAACACTCAACCCCAGTATTGCACCTTACCTACCTTTCGGTGATAAGGATGACTCTATAGGAGGATTAAGACTAAGAACCTAGTTAACTGTCACGCCCAATGCGTAAAATTAGGATTGTTAAGCCTCTCGTTAACGCTACATAAATAATTGAGGTATTTTCATCCCCAATCCAAGAATGTCTACCCAACTTACAACATATTCACACTCCCCTCCTTTCGGAGTCTGATTAGAAATCATATAGTGATAATTAGTTGTCAATTAACTACCAAACATTCAATTTAATTATTGGATAGATCTCAACAAGAAGAAGAATAACCATAAACATGCATTAAATCATAACATAAGTTTCTAGAGATTCAACATGGAAAGCCCTATAGAGGAATTAGTTCCTAGCCATTGACATGACAAGAACTAATTCCATGTTCTTCATAAAACTGAAATAAAAACAAGAAAAGAAAAGAAAATACTTAAGAATGAGTCTCCAAGCCAAGCATCCAAGGGTTGTGTTGTGGAATATTTACAAGATGGATTGGTGGAAGGATGGATGTAGAATGGTGAATGGTGGAGTGGAGAATGAATAATTCTTCTAATGATGTAGATTATTTATAGCCAAAGAATCATTTTGGTGAAGGGTTAGGGATTTTGTAGGTAGGAAAAGTTATTAGAATCCTTTTAGGTAAGGGTTTTAAGGTAGGAAAAGTTATCCCTTTAGGAAGGAAAAGTTATCCCTTTAGGATTCTGAAAACATGTCAAATTCGCCCAGAACTTCATAAAATCCCGCGTCGGCGCCGCGGCCCTGCAGACTGGCGCCGCGGCGCCTGAAGATCAGCAACTTTCGGACTTCGCAGCACATTGGGCGCCGCGGCGCCGGTGACATTTTTCTGGCGAATTCTCGTTTCGTCGTCTTTTTCTCGTCCGGACTTCGTCTGATTTCCTCTATAATTCCCGGAACTTCTTAGACTTCATTTCTTGGCCCTTTTTGTGTGCAATTCCATCTCAATTAAGCTCTTTTTCTCTTCTTTTCGTCATTTCTCCATTTATGACCGTTGTGACACAAAAGAAAGGAAAACGACCCTAATACTATACTAAACATAAATAAAATGAGTAAAATACTAACTAAAAATGACTCAAAAAGTGTATATAAAATACACCGATCAGGGACGGGGCACCAACTCCCACATCTTATTTTCAATAAGAACATTAAATTCATCATCCATTGCCATTTTCCAATTCGGGTCATGAAGGGCAGACACTGGGTTACATGGCAAGGGTGATTTAGTGACATTAGAATTGAGATTAAAATATCTTTTAGGTTTAAATATACCCCATTGACTACGAGTAACAAGCCCTTGACTCGAAATAGAAGTGGACGAATTTTGGGTAGGTGTCGGGTTGGCTCAGGACTTGTCATCAAGCAGTGGGCCTGTCGGTCCAGTAGCAGGACGTATGGATGACAAATCTGGGCCAGCAGGCAATGGCCTGTTGGCTAAAAAACTGGACGTGGGAGAACGTTATTTGGGCTAGGTTGTGAGAAATTGGGCCAACAAGCAGTGGGCCTGCTGGCCGAGAAACTGACGCTGGATCGGTGACTATTAGGCTAGTAGGAAATGGGCCTACTGGCAGATATGGGTCACGGGACAACCCTGTTAAATGGTGGATAATATACGGTGAGAGCCCATCATCCAAAAAATTATAAGAACTAGACACAGAATTATACAATTTAGCAAACGGAAATTGGGTTTCATAAAAATAACATGGCGACTAATTATTATTTTATTAGAAGATAAATTAAAACATTTGTAACCACAATGATTAGACGGATAACTCAAAAACACACAAGCGGTAGAACGGGCTTGAATTTTAATAATTATAGTGGACAAAAAAAGTAGATAGAACACCCAAACACCCTAAGATAAGAATATGAAGGGTCTTTATGATAAAGATTTTTTAGGGGAGATTGATATGCTAACCCTTTGCTAGAAAGTATATTAAGGAGGTAAGTGACCATTTGTAATGCATGATGCCAAAAAAGAGGGGGGTAATGAAGCACGGGCGAGTAAAGTTCGGACAATATTATTAATGGTACAAATTTTTCGTTCGACTTTCCTATTTTGTGAGGACGTATGAGGACAAGAAAACTAAAAAACGATGGCATTAGTGTCACAAAATTCTAAAAATGGTCTATTATCAAATTCTCTACCATTATCATATTGAATGTTTTTAATTTTCCGTTCAAATTGAGTACGGATAAATGCTCTAAACTTTAGGAATGTGAAAAAAACTTGAGACTTTTTAGACAAAGGAAAGGTCCACAAAAAATTAGAATAATTATCCAAAAATAACACATAATAACGATGGCCTAACGAGCTCAAAATGAGAGATGTCCACAAATCACTATGAATAATATCAAAAGGCATCAAAGTACTAGAAGTAAAGGCTACAAACTGTAATCTAACATGTTTTCCTAGGGGACAAGAAGGACACATATGTGTACTACGCGTATTATTACAATCAATAAAATTATTATTCTTAAGAGAAGAAATAACATACGCCCCCGGATGACCCAACCGAACATGCCATAAGGAAGGTGCTAGAGCGACAAACGTTTATGGAGTGGCTTGACTCGAGGAAGTGATGGTGGTGGTGGTTGGATATAGCTCTCTCAAACTATTACATGTCATTAGAGGTATCCCCGTCGTGAAATTCTTCACAGAAAATCCAAAAGGGTCAAAGTTAACAGACACTCAATCATCAGTTGTGAATTTTCGGAAAGACACCAAATTTTTAATTAAGTGAGGGGCATGAAGGACGTTTTCAAGACTAGAGGTCGATGCGGGGGAAATATTTGTCTCTGTCCATTACCACGAATTGGAATTGAATTACCATCACCAATAATTATGCCATAATTTTCACTCAAATTGAAATAAGATGAGATTTTACCTGACGCAGATGTCATATAAGAAGTGGCACTGGTGTCCATGTATCAATTTGCGTCTGGGGAATTTAATCCAAGTGTATGCATCACATCCTCGATATTTGTGAAGCGTCAGGACTGCTGTTAGGCCTGCAGCAGCGAAGGCCTGCTGAGGTTGAGGCCCAAGCAGGCATCCTACTACCAAAGGCCCAGTAGGCTGCCTATTCTAAAACTGGGAAGTGGGCCATCGAATCGGTGGGAATACCGCCCAATTCACCGGGTTGTTCTTTGGAATCGGGTCATCGCCACCAGCTTGATCCCACGACCATCGTGCACCGAGTTGTGGCGATGGTGTTAGGCTAATCGCCACCACGACCTCCGTCCTTGCTATCGTTACTGCCACCGCCGCCGCCGCAGTTTTTGTGGCTATTTTTTCGATTTTGGCCTCTTTTGCCGCAACCATTATTACAATTTTGGCTATAATTGTCCGAGTATGAGTGATGGTCATCGGATGTGACCATCATCATGACGGAAGTGACTCCGGTAACCGCCTTTTTAGCCAAGCCGGCTTCTTCTAAGGTAAGCATGGAACGTGTTTGGTGGAACGGCGGGAGAGGATTACTTTGACAAAGAAGCGTCTCAACGACATTATAAGCCTCGGATAGGCCTGCAACCATCTAAAGAACAAGACGATCATTCGTGATGGGTGCACCAATGTTCTTAAGTTGATCCACCAATTCCTTGAGTCTTTTACAATAGGCGGAGACATTAAGAAAATCCTCCATGTTGATGTGAGAGAATTCCTTCTCAAGGGTTAGGGCACGAGAATTTTTGTTATCTTAGAATATATCATGCAGCCTATTTCAAGTGTCTATTGTTGTAGCGGCATGTTCAATAATAGTCTGCAACAGATCCATAGAAATAGTGGAATAAATTCACTGGAGTACCGTAGCATCAAGAGCTAACCATAATCCAGTGTCATCATCAATGGTAGGCACCTTCTCCTTGCCTGTTTTCGAGGGGATGATGTGATGAAGGACTCGATGAGAGCGTGCGTGAACTTTAAATAATTATGTCCATGTTGCATATTAGACGTTTTCCATCTCAAGAACGATAGGGATGTGGTTCTTAATGTCGGAGACTGCAAGGGCAGGATGAAACATGTTCTTTGAGAAAGACATGATCAAAGAACAAGAGGAGAATTAGGGATTAGAAATAAAATTTGGGAGAAATTAGTCGTCGGCCGGTGGCCGAAATCTCGGATTCCGGGAAGGGAAGTGGGTGGCGGAGGGTGTTTTTGGGAGAAGGAAATTTTATCTTAGACTTCTGATATCATGAAAGAAAATAAGCTCCTTCATTATTTTCATTAATGAAGAGGTATATATATACATGATATACAAAATTAATTAAGGAAATAAATCTACATTTTTCTAATACAAGTCTAATAGCTTTTCATAATACAAAACTAATATCATAATTACACTTATATAAAAATTCTACAACTATATAAATAGCATATTCTTTGACTCTGACTTTTATAAATATTACTATATAATAATATTCAGTAGCCCATCTGCCCAAGGACAAATATTAATTACAATTACGAATTTTAAGGAAGACGAAAAATCTCAGAGAACAACATAATAAATGAGCAATAATTGTGGATAACTGAGCAAATACAGGGTTGGTTTAGTCAGCAACGGTAGTGTTGATTCACGTTGGAAGGCAGCCCCCCTCGAATTTTCAAGGCCGCGTTTGTTTGAATTTTGCACCCATTTTCACACACCAATTTTCAAATATTTCAAAAACTCAATACACGATTTGGTTGTTTGTAAGAGTTATACGGTAATGGACTGTACGGTATTAGAGTATTAATATATAATTGACTGTATTTTTTTTAGTACAATCCTGGGGTCTAAAAAATAGCAGTTGAAATGTAATATTATTAGAAATAGTACAGTGTAGTCCGGCTGAAAACACTCACTAAACGCTGTATTATTTTTTTGTCCAGTACAGTCCAGCAACAGCGTACCAAACGTGCCCTACAGGTACTAATAATACTGAAATTAATTATGGAGAAAATAGTATTACAAGTATTAATAATACATGAATTATTTATGCATAGATTAATAATGAAGGGATTAGCTTTACGTGAATTGTCATGTATAAATTATTTTTCATTGAATACTAAAATTTGTTTTAATGATATAATGTATAATTTTTTTTTTTAAAAAAAATTTAAACAAAAAATAAAAGTTTGAATAGAGGGTATTCTTGATTCATGTCTCCCTACCTCCATCTTTCTGGGTCTATGCTGCTAAAATGTCAGAATAGGTTCTAAATATTCTCTCAACTAGCGCCCTTCACAATATGACCCCTACCGAAATTCTCTATCATAGAGTCCCATATTATGATCATCTTCGAATATTTGGTTGTCTATGCTATCCTAACCTTGCCTCTACTGCCCCTCACACACTAGCCCCCGGTCCACTCCTTGTGTCTACCTAGGCTTCCCGCCGAACCATAGGGGCTATCTATGTTATGACTTGTCCACTCGTCAGATCCACATCTCTCATCACGTCACATTCGACGAGACCACATTCCCGTTTTCAAATCTTAAAAAGTTCCAAAAACCGGATTACTCTTTTCTTGACGAGCCTGTCATCTCTCCCATCATCATAAGTCAACTAGAGCATAACAATTCTTCTTCAGAGTCAGCGCCGCGGCGCCAAAACTCTTGCCAACAGGTCCTTGATTCACCGTCGACAGCGCCGCGGCCCAGTGCTGAGGCGCTGTTAGGCGTATTTTGTATACGTTTTTTGAGTCATTTTTAGTTAGTATTTTATTTATTTTTGTTGTGTTTAGTATAGTATTAGGGTCGTTTTTCTTTCTTTTGAGTCACAGCGGTTCAAAAGGGCAAAATGACAAAAAGGAGCGAAAAGTGAGCATAAAAGTAGGTCCCGAGGCAGAAAAAGGTTGAAAATTGATAATTCAGACGAAGGTAAAGCAGCACCGCGGTGCCCAGCAGAAGAACCACGGTTGCAAAAGATCAGAGACCCCGCAGGACTTTCGACATCGCGGTGCCACTCTGCGGGACCGCGGTGCCGAGACGCGAATTTTCATATCCGAGTTAGAATTGGCCAAGGGCAGAAGGGTCCATAGGGCACGAAATTTGCAACATACTTAAGCCCTATGGATTATTTTAGTGAAGGGGTTGGACATTCTATCAAACAACACAACTCAGGGCAGATTTGAGGCCACAATTGGAGACTTTAGTTCACAGTATTTCTTTTTTTTCCCTTAGTTTATTTCAGTTATGTTGAATTGTAATTGGTTCTTGACATGACAATGTTTAGGAGCTAATTACTTTAGTAGGGTTTCCGTCGAATCTTCTTGCAGATCTTTCATATAATTAATGCATTAGTTAATTGATTTCTTCTTCAACTTTATTAAGATCTATTCAATATTGCTTTGGTTGCTTGATAAATAATTAGCTACTAATTATCATTACATATATGATTTCGAATCAAGAACCGAGATGAGAGATTTGAATATGCTGTAATTTTTTAGACATAGGTTAAAATCCTGGACGAAAGTACCCCGATACTTGTGTAGTGTTTAAGGTTACTGTTCTTAATCCTCTTGTGTGGTAAAATCTATCATAGAAATATAGAAAGTTTCTGCACAAGATTGAGCTCTCGTATATCCTAATCGGAATATGATGACAGACTAGTTAACCTGCTATCTTAATAAGAAGAAGACCCATTAGCATTGCATTAACAAGTGAAAGAGTGGATAGTTGAGGAGATTGGAAGCCCTATTCCCTTCATAACTGTTATAAACCCATAGTATTATCAACCTCAGTTTAATTTCCTGCACTTTGCTTTAATTATATTTCTCTCAACTAGCACCTTTCATAATATGATCCCTACCAAAATTCTCTATCATAGAGTCCCCTCTTATGATCATCTCCGAATATTTGGTTGTCTATGCTATCCTAACCTTGCCTCTACTGCCCCTCACAAACTAGCCCCCCGGTCCACTTCTTGTGTCTACCTAGGATTCCCGCCGAATCATAGGGGATATCTATGCTATGACTTGTCCACTCGTCAGATCCACATCTCTCGTCATGTGACATTCGACGAGATCACATTCCCGTTTTCGAATCTTAAAAAGTTCCAAAAACCGGTTTACTCTTTTCTTGACGAGTCTGTCATCTCTCCCATCATCCTAAGTCAACTAGACCATAGCAGTTCTTCTTCAGCGTCAGCGCCGCGACGCCAAAACTCCTGCGAACAGGTCCCTAATTCACCGTCGACAGCGCCGCGACCCATTGTTGAGGCGCCATGGCGCCAAAACATCAGAGAGGTCTGGCAGTCCTCCAGCGCCGCGAAACTTGATCACGGCGCCACCGACGGTTCCCTCCAGCGCCGCGGTGCCTACTCAGCGTCTGTCCCTCCTTCTTCGTATCCAACAAATCCCTCCGCCTTGGAACCTCCTACTATCCCCACTCACCAAATGAAAACTCGTGCAAAACATGAAATCTTCAAACCCAAAGTCCAATTTAACTTGTCTGCCCAAATCATTTTACCAATTCTCAAGAACCCTAAATTGGCCAAACAAGACCCTAATTAGAATACGGCTATGACTGAGGAATTCAATGTTTTAACTAAACAACACACATGAGATCTAGTACCTAGACCTGAGGGGGTGAATGTGATTCGTTGTCTGTGGCTATTTCGTCACAAATTCAGAGACAGTGGAGATCTTGAGAGGTATAAGGCAAGACTTGTGGCTAATGGCACAAATCAGCAGGAGGGCATTGATTGTGGTGAGACCTTCAGCCCCGTTGTCAAACCGGCTACCATCCGCACAGTTTTGAGTATTTCCATGGGCAAACATTAGCCGATCCATCAGCTTGATGTGAAGAATGCATTCTTACATGGGGATCTGAGAGAGCGATCTACGTCACCGCCAGATTCACTCATCCAAAGCTCACTACGCCGTGCCATCTCCGTAAGTCACTATATGGCCTGAAACAGGCCCCCGCGTGGTACGATCATTTTGCCAAATATATCTTGCAGATTGGATTTGTATGCAGCAAGAGTGATACATCACTTTTCATTTTTCATCGAGGTAGTAGCACTTTTTATTTATTACTTTACGTGGATGATATTGTTCTTACTGCCTCATCCGACGGATTAAAAAATGAGATTATTGTCTTGCTTAAGTCCGAATTCGCAATGACTGATTTGGGAAAGCTGAGTTATTTTTTGGGGATATCAGTGACCAGGTCTGCCAATCATATGTTCTTGTGTTAGCGTAAGTATGCAGGAGAGATTGTGTACAGGGCTAATATGACAAACTACAAAGATGTGCCTACTCCAGTTGATTCTAAATCTAAGCTCAGTGTCATGGATGTTGCTCCAGTCTCTGATCCTACTCTGTATAGGAGCCTTGCAGGTGCACTTCAGTATCTCACCTTCACCAGGCCAGACATAGATTATGTTGTTCAGTAGGTGTGTTTATTCATGCATGCCCCCAGGGAGACTCATTTCACTACTCTTAAGTGTATCCTTCGATACATTAAGGGCACTCTTGATTATGGTTTGCACCTATACCCCTCTGCTCCAAACAGGTTGCTTTCATATATACAGTTCAATTGGCGTGGTCTCCTGACACGCGACGCCCACCTCCGCTTTTGTATTTTTAGGGATAATCGATTTCTTGTCCGCGGCGACATGCTACCCTATCTCGCTCCAAAGGTCGAGAAATTTGAGTACAGAGGCGTTGCAAATGTAGTAGCTGAGATTTGTTGGCTCAAAAATTTACTGTTAGAACTTCAGTGTTTTGCGTCAGGCATCTATTGTGTATTGTGATAACATATCTGCCATCTATTTGTCTCATAATCCGGTTCAACATCAGCGAACCAAGCACATTGAGATAGACCTACACTTTGTTCGTGAGAAAGTTGCACTAGGTCATGTCAGAGTGTTACATGTTCCATCATCCTATCAGTATGCAGATATATTTACCAAAGGACTTCCCAGACAGTTATTTCTTGACTGCAGATCCAGTCTCAGCGTTCGGCCTCCTCCCGCTCCGACTGAAGAGGTGTGTAAATATGTATATTATAGAAACAATTGTATCCCTACTCATAATTAGAATATTTTCATATATTGTGTAAATATAATTATGGTAAGACTATGATTCCTCTTTTGTATAGGTTTAAGATTTCTATTGTATAAGGGATGAACATTGTACCATATATATACTTTAATATTAATGAAAGACTCCTCAAGAAAAATTAATATCATCTTACAATATCATTACCTTATCAAATAATTCAACATGATGTGATATTTTTAAGTTGCGCAACATAGTAAGTGAGTAACAATATGTCCACCCACATATGATGAGAATTATGTATTCGACATAATTGAGAACTCTTTCATAATTTAGATGAACATAAGTTGTCTAGTGATCAGCTGAAAACAACATATAATTTGCTCGACTTATGTGTTGGAAATTTATTAACGTGAAATAAAGTTAATCCTATTATTTATGACTTGAACAATTGGGGCTCCGCACGTCGAAAACGTCGTTTCACACACGTGCACACGTTGTACCAAGGATCGTAAATTTTCTTAGTAAAAGAGATATTGGTACATAAATAAAATGTTTGAGGCGTGAAATGATAGACGGTTATTGGCCAAATGATGAGTTTTTCACGTTGGTAAATGAAGGAAGAAGTGTACGATGTGTAAAAGATGAAAAGAGTCAAAAATCGCCGCGGAGAAAGTATGCATTGGAACTCATATCAGATATGGGACTAGCTAAGTCTGCTTCTTCACCTATGGAGATGCATCAAAAGTTCACTACTATGGAATTTGATCACTATGTTGCTTCCACATCCACATCATCCAATCCAGTCTCTGCTTCTTCATCAAGGCCAAACCTGTTTTTGTCAGATCCTGACACTTATAGGAGACTGATTGGTAGATTATTGTACCTCATAACTCCAGACAGATATTGCCTTTGTTGTGCAATGTTTGAGTCAGTTTATGCATGCTCCTAAAGCTTCACATATGGAAGCCGGACTTAGGCTTGTTAGATACATCAAACAAGCACCGGGATTGAGTATTCTTATGTCTAGTTTCAGTGTTTCTCAACTCAAAGTATTTTGTGATGCAGATTGTGATCTCTTGTGTCAATAGCAGAAGGTCAATTACTGATTACTTAGTGTTGTTTGGTTCTTCGCCTGTATCTTGGAAGTCTAATAAGCAAGTTACAATGTATAGGAGCTCAACAGAGGTTGAATATAGGCCATGACTTCTTCAGTAGCAGATGTATATGTCTTACTGGTTTGTATCAAGAACTTGGAGTTGATGTTCAGTTACCAGTTTCAGTGTTTACTGACAGTAAATTTGCCCTTCAAATTGTTGCTAATCCAGTTTTTCATGAGCGCATGAAACACATTGGTATAAACTATCATTTCATAAGGGAAATGATCCAAGATGGTCTCATATGTACTACATATTTGCCTTCTGTTGATCAGCCTGCAGATTTACTTACCGAGGCCCTCAATCGAGTACAACATATTCATTTGATGTCCAAGCTAGACATGAAGAACATCTTCATATCTCCTAATTTGAGGGTGTGCGTGAAAGAAATAGACAAGTGTACAACAGTACTAGCACATGAAACATTTTATTAATTAATTAATTAATTACAAATTTGTTGAGTGTAATTAATAGCTAATTAGAATAATTACTGATACGCGATTATGTTACGTGAATTGACACTTGTATATAACTAACAATGTACTCCTCTTGTTCATTAATTAGATATTTTTCATTTCACATATATATTATAATGTTGTATTAATATTCCACTATTTTCTCATAGATCCCGAATATTATTTTTCTAAAAAGTCATATTAAATATCATACTATTTGAATATCAAACCCTAACAGTACTCTCCTAATTTGGACCATATTGACATAATCTCCAATATTTTATGACACTTTAATATGTTCCCTATGAACGGTCTAGTTTGACAGCGTCATAATCATATTGATAATTGGTAGATTTTAGACCAAAATTACTCACCCAAGCATACCCAATTTCAAGCCTACCCTAAAATACACGTGTGACTACAGACGATAGTTGGTGAATTGAAATCTTCAAGTTGTTAGGAACTATTTTGCGGCCCAAAATAATTGTTCCCTCCGTCTTGAGTATATTTAGTTGAGTATATTTAGTTGGGTGGTGTGGAAGAGTTTGATCACAAGTTTGAAATTTCAGAGTAATACCTGATCTGTCTTCGCTTCTTGGGGAGCATGTCACACCTAGCTTGCCAAGTGTGGTTTAACTGGCTGACGGGATTTGCAGGCTATTACGTCAGTCCGTGGTTTATCCAGTGTGCATCTTCGGATAGCGACTGCGGGTTTCACGTTAAACAAAAAAAATAATGTCCCTAATTAATGTATAGAAAAGAAAAGATACATAATGATTCTTGATTATGTAAATAAGAGTAATTTTAGAAAAATAATGTCAATTTTTCATGAAATTTCAAAGCACCACTTATTTTGAAAAAAATAAAATTTTAAAACACCAATTATTATGAAACGAATGGAGTATTAGACTACTACTACTTCAATGAGTTTGAAAAATACATAGTTAATAATAATGATAAAATTGTAAAAATATTCTTAAAATGACAAGTAAAAGAAAACATTATTTTAGTATATTGTACTATTAAAAAATGCGGGGAGTAAATCGTTAACATTTATGATCTAAAATAGTATGTCATAAATTAGTAAATATAAATTAAAAAGAAATAATGTCACGACCATATAATTTGGAGGGGGGAAAAAATGTCCGCATGGGCATGTTAACTGATTATCACGGGATAATTGAAAAAAAATAGATAGTTTGCCTATTATATATGAATTAAATGCTCCTTTTTGGGGAAAACAAACCAAGGCTAACGCCAGCACGATTCCCTTTTTTCCTCCATCACGGTATCTATTTGTATTAACGGTGGATGTGAAAAATTAGTTTAATCAGAGAATTGGATCAAGATGGGCGATTCTACTACGGTGGAACGAGATTTTGTGGAAGAAGCTTCTAGAATCGTCGAACAAGCTAAGGAGTTGCAAGACGCAGCTTCTTCCTTGATCTCGCGTACCACTCGCGAAGAAGATTCGTTAAGGCAGAAAGCTAAGTCGCTTGATTCCACCGTTCAACAGCTTCGTTCATCCGTTCGTAAGACCAAATTGGGTTATAATCAAGCTGAAAAGGTAATCCATTTTCTTCAACTATTATTTTGTTGATTTTTCGTGCATTATACTACTGCAGAGATGTGATTTATGTGGTTACCTAATACTAATTGACGAATGAAAAGGCACGCAAAAAATATGCCAAAATTTTAAACTAAAAGTGTTTAATTGGAACACTTTATTAGGAGTTGAGGTGTTTAACAAGGCTTAGTTCGAGGGTCTAAATAGAGTGCATTATAATACTGCAAAGATGTGATTTATGTCAGTAACTTTAATACCTAATAGACGAATGAAAACACACTAACAAAGGAGTTGAGGTGTTCAATTGGAACGGGGCTTAGTTTGAGTGTCTAAATAGAATATCCTGGCAAGTTTAAGGGGCTACCTATGTATTAAAACTTTATGTTAACATTGTCTCATGCTCAGTTGGAAGAGGAGTTGTTCAAAGCTAGTTATGTACTGAGCGAGGGAGATGCTGCAGCTTTTCTTCCGAGCAAATCTCATGGTAAACTTCATTTTTTACCCTTTGTTAAATTGAAGATTTTATTGGTAGTTTATTTTTCTTGATGTGGTCAATTGCAGGAGGGTTCTTGAGGATGTTTTTGGGTCCAATCAACGTTCGTGCTAATAGAAAGGATGTGCAATTTAAAGTGAAAGAGGAATATAATAGTTTCAGGGTATGTGTTCCGAGCTTTAATTTTTACCGTTTAACTGTGTTTAACTTGCATTAGCCTGGGTGATTACTGGTTAGTTTCTCTTTGGATCATTTATAATTCAATCTAATGGTAATTGAACAAATTGGTACTCTTTTGAAGAAGTGGTATTACTGCTAAATAGTTTGATTTGCGTATACTATCTACTTGTCAGTTGAAAAAAAAAAGAGGATGGTGAGCACGATTTGCATGTACTATCTACTCGTCAAGAATTTTAAAAAGGCGCAAAAGAGAATATGGTGAACTGTATCATGTTCTAGTTACATCGCTTCGGCATGCGCAAGAACTTGAATATGTTTCAATGCGAGCCCAGCTTTAGAGAAATTTTCCATATTGTATTCATCACTTTTTCATGTATGCAGGAAATTTAAGAGTTCCATATTGGTAGATAAATTTAGCCTCTCCTGTAAACAGATCCTTGTATATCAAGTAGACCTTGAGGCCAGCGGCTTATGCCTTGACAAATCCTGGTTATTATAGGTCCTGGATAATAGTTGGGGGATAAGATACTGTTTTCAATGTTTTTGCTCCTTTCAACATAAGTATTTAAGGCTACTGTTAATATAAAGAATCATTCATTCAAGTTCTTTCTAACTGACGATCGACACTTTGTTATGATGGAAGAAAGCTAGCGGTGCTTCTATAACTTGTGCTTGAAATGATTCCTCATAAAATGCATAAATGACTTGGATACATGAAAAACGGCAGTTATGTGGAAACCTTTTGTTTGTAATTATTACATCCGATCTTCCCTTGACAGGACAGGACAGCATATCTATTCCTTCTTTTCCCATCGTTGCTACTAGGCTTGAGGTCTTGGATGTGGGATGGATGTTTACCAGCGTTGCCAGTCCAACTTTACCAGGTATTACATTTAAAAAGAAATTTTTCTCATTCAACTTCATATCAGTGGTGTTTTTTTTCCTATTTATTATAGTGAAAAATTTACATTTGACAAACAAGTATCCTGAGCTCCTCTATGTCTTTAGGCCTGGCTGCTTTACCTCTACACAGGTTTGGCTCTGCGAGAGAACATTTTGAGAGCCAATGGAAGTGATATTCGTCCATGGTAATTGAACATCATTCCCTATCGCCGTATGATTTTTTTCTTTACATCTGTCGTTTGTTTTATGTTTATCGAGTAAAAAATCATCTTTGTTGTTTATGTAACTAATCATCTTTGTTGTTTATGTAACTGAAGTAGCAGTGCAATTTTAATGATTCTAAAGTTCGTTACCAATATCATATATGTTGAACACAAAAGACAGCTAATTAGTAGAAACTATGGTTGTACTGTTGCAGGTGGATAAAACATCACTACTGCGCTATGGCCATGGCACTTATAAGTCTTACCTGGGAAATTGAAAGACAACCTGACTGTTCACAGAAGCAGGTTTTTATTCATTTAAAAACTACATGTATATTTATTTAGCTTTTCATCAACAAAAAATGTACTTCTCTATAAAGTTTAAGATTTATAATAATCCTCATTTTAATGTACTATCTATTGCAGAGGGGTGTGCAACTGTTCCTGAAATGGGCTATCATGCAAGGTGTTGCAATGCTCCTTCAGAATAGATATCAGAGGCAAAGACTGTACACTCGTATTGCACTAGGAAAGGTACACAAACAGCAGAATCATTAGTTTGACTGAGAAGCCTTTAAAGCTTCACTAATCCTGTGGAATAAACCATTCATTTCTATAAGGCAAATAAATTCTAATAATAAGCACCAAGATGGTGTACCACAGTTACAAAAATAAAAATTGTCTCCCCTGTGGGTTGGATAAATAACAAAGAACCTTGAGGATTGACTTCAAGGTCACTCTTTTCTCACCCTCCTGTTGAGGAATGAGCTTTGCCTTGTGGTTGAATAAAGAAAAATATATTTGTACTCCCTATCGTCCAATAAAATATCCTAATTGTGGAATTGTCTATTGAATTATGTTTCAGGCCAGGAGAATGGATGTTGTGTGGGGAGAGACTTCTGGAGTCGATGGTCAATTATTGTTGCTCTTCCCTGTACTGTTTGTCTTGCAGGTATACCGAGTTCAATTTGGATTTTTACTAAATGCACCTAGAAATTTTGCTCCTGTTGTTTCAGGAGACTGGGCCTTTAGATTTTACTAGTTGATTGTTTAATAGTACAAGAGCAGGAAATGCTAGAGTAACCTTGCATGATTTTGATGTACCTAGTGAAATGCATGTTAATAATCATAAATGGTCCCTCTTAGTGACTGTCAGGTTCAGAGATAACTAACGTCTGTCAAGGATCATTTTTCTCTTTAAATCTCGCCATGCATTCCCTTATGTGTTTTGGGTGAAGTTTCTGAATATTGGAGTGAAAACAGAAGTTCATCTGAGCTAATAGCCACTAGTTACATTACATGGGTGACAATCTGTAGCCTTTTATGACTTGGTATCAAGTTCTGTGGATGATACTTCTTTTCTAGATTTCCCATTCAACAATAGGTCAGTATCCTTATCAGGAAAAAAAGTTCAGTTTAATTGGTTATCCCTGTGTACACAGAGTGTTCCATGAATTTTTATCGGTGTAGTCCTATCTAGAGTGTTCCATGAATTTTTATCGGTGTAGTCCTATCTTTTGAACCTGGTCCCAAATGACTGTATGCCTTTTGTTCTTGGTGTCAGGGATTTGAAGCATATGTTGGAGTCTTGTTGCTTAAGACAGCATTTATTGGTGTTGTTTCTGAGTGGCAGGTTAGATAAAATTCCCTCTTTCCTTTACCTTGTTTTGTAACCAATTATGTTGTTGTGCTTGCTTGGAAATAAAGCAGTTGAGTACAGAAATCAATCATTATTATAAAAACTAAATTAGACCTTCGGTTCTGTAATATCCAAACATATATCGTGTAAGCTGCCATGCCAAAGAAATCCTGTTGCTGTGGCAGCCTCTCCAGTTTCTAAAATAATGTGATTATTCCAGGTAACAACCTGTGGGATCCTTCTGATTATCATGGCAGTTGGGAATTTTGCCAACACAGTGCAGACTCTTGTGACAAAGTCTCGGGTTAAAGCCAAAATGAAGAGAGGTAAAAGTAAACAAGATCTGAAATCTGAATCTGGCACCAAAAATTTGTGATCGGGCGTGGTTGGTCCAGTCTAGTATCCTGGATATGATGGACGAAGATGCTAAGTTATTCTTCATATACTGTTTTTCTCGTTCATATGAGTAGGCGACATAATGCTTCTCTGACACAGACTTTGGGCTTCAGAGGACAGTTGCAGGAAATAGTCGTGCATGCAGTCCCTCAAGGAATGATTTTGTTTGGTTCTTTATGTTTTAAGTGTTTTCTTGTCCCCGTGTTAAAGTTTTTGTGATGAAAAGGGATATGTCCACATTAAAAGAAACTTTGGCCGTCAATGATTTCAGTTTCTAAATTTTGGAACTACTTCTCAAGTATTAACGTCAATTGCAAGCAGCAGATGAGCCAATCCTAGCATGGTTTGTGCTTGAGAATTGCTCTGACGCGTGCTTCCGTATTTTTGGTATGTATCAGCTCTATTCATACTAATAATGCATGTTAAGAGTCTCTTTCCAGGAATGCCTCAGTTCAGTGATTTGCTTCCTACAATTTGATGACAATTAAAATTCACAGAACACTTGATCAGGGAAACATTGTCCACTGTTCGTATAGTCGATTCCAAATTGTTTAGACTGGGCTGTAGGTTGGCGCTTGATAAGGACACTTTGATGTATAACTATTTTTCTGTTCACCGTTTGTTATTCTCTTCCTCCTTATTCCTTTGGTCTTAATAAACAGGAGAATCATTGGGCCTTGTGTTTGTTTGGATGATGAGTTTTTTTCTGATTATTGAAATGAATTTGATGATTATGTATTGCTATTTGCACAAATAAGCACTTTCACTTGTTCTATTTAAAACATGGCCATTTGTCTACTCACATTCTTCAACTTCGTCACTACACCATAAACCCGGCTGGTTCCTTCCCAAAGCTAAAACGTTATTCCGCAATCAAAATTCCCTCACCATCCCGTTCTTTTGATTTCCTCTTGTCTGCTTTATTGCTTGTGCCAATTACAATTAAACCTGTGTAACGGTCCGGGTTGACTCGGAACCGGACCGGTTGACCCGGTAGGAAATCCGGTCCGGACCGGACCGTTAAGGGCTTACCGGGTTGGGGGTTGGGTTGGCACCCAACCCCAACCCGCACGGGTTATGTTAAAACCCGATAAGGCCCGAATTGGTTAGACCCGGTAACGGAAACCGGTTACATTACCGGTTAACCGGTAACACAATTTTTTTTTTTTTTAAAAAGGTAACGGTAATGTTATCGTTGGGGAGGGAGTGGGGACGTGGGGGTGGAAGTGCTGCGGTCATTTCAACCGTTTTTTTGTTTATTATTTTTTTTAATTACATTTTTACCCTTTAAAAAATTTATAAATTCTCTACATTTTTTTCATTTTTATCACACAACAATTCTCTCAATTCTCTAATTCTCAATTTCTCATACTCTTAATTATCTTTATTATCAATTTTCAAGTTATTATTATTATTAGTTTTCAAATTCAAAGTAGCAAGACTTCGAGCTTCGAGTTTCAATTGAATTCTGAATCCCGAAGTTTGGTACACTCGTTTCATTCTCTAATTATTTTATTAAATTGTCATATTTATTTGTTTATTATTTAAATATTTTATAATGTCTTCAATAAGAGCTAATTTATCGGGACTACACCGTAAATCTAGTTCAGGGGGTAAAAAATCTATAGGTTCTTCATCATCTAATCAAAATATAGATTATGATCAATTGCAAGAAGATTTTGGAATAGAAGATAATGAATATGATAACGTTCAATTAGATAATATTGTTGAACTTGAAGAAAATGAACCTCCTACACCTACTAGTGTTCCTTACATCGATGTTGAGTGCTAGTGGTAGTCGTAGTCGTAGACCTCCTTTACCAGAACCAGTAGCAAGAAAAAAAAGGAGTAAAGTGTGGCTCTTTTATGATAAAGTTGTGGGTACTGATAGAGTTAGATGTAATATTTGTGGGAGAACTTATAAACATAAGACAGGGGGTGGTGACGGGCACTATAGGTAGACATATAAAACACGATCATACGACCTGATGGAATGTTGTCTCTGATTTAGAACCCGGTCAACAACAGCTTAATCCATTAACTGGGGGGGTGGCTAAGTACGATCCAAAAAAGGATCGCATTGAATTAGCAAAATGATTGTCGGAGGTTGTTTACCTTTTTCTTTTGCTTCTTCTTCATATTTAATTACATATATTCAAAGAGTATATAATCCTTTTTTTTAAAGGTGTTCCTCGTAGTACTACTAGAGCCGATATTTTTAGACTTCATAATGATTATGTTATTTTCTTGCAATATTTGTTTGCTAACCTTCCATGTCTAGTTAGTTTTACTTGGACATTGGACATGCTTTAAACGGTTATGATTATTTAACAATTACTTGTCATTGGATTGATGAAAATTTTAGAATGGAAAAACGTATTATTGCTTTTGCGTATGACGAGGATCAAAGTCATACTGGAAAATATATAAGCGAAACTATTTGTTCTTATGCCCAAAAATATAATCTTTATAATAAAATATTTTGTGTATCATTCGATAATGCATCTAATAATACTGCTGTTGTAGATCTTTTAAAAGCGGAAGTACAACCACCACTTCCTCATATATTCCATGTTCGTTGTGATTGTCATATTTATAATTTAATTGTTAAAAGTGGTCTTGATTTATTTTCACCTGAAATAAAACTTGTCAAAAAAGCTGTTGGAGTTATTCATGGTAATAATAGGAAAAATAGAATTATAGAATTTAAAGAAAAATGTAAACAATTTAATTTGAGACCTAAATTCATGCCAGAAGAGATTATTACACGGTGGAATTGTACTTATTTATTGTTAAAAGAATGTTATAAGTATAAAGACCCCATAACACATGTTGCAAATGCGCATTGTACGAACGTGATGTATATGTTAACCGACGAACATTGGAAATCAATTGGTGAACTTTTAAAAAATTTACGTAAATTTTACACTGCTACTGTTGAATTTTCAGGTTCTTATTACCCAACAGTTTGTAATGTTTTAGCTCATATAGCTGAAATTTCATATTTACTTTATGGTTTAAAATCAAATGTGAAATATAAAGATGCAGTTACACTTATGTTTGAAAAAATTTAAAAATATTTTTTCCCTATTCCTGATATTTATTGTATTGATGCAGTCTTAAATCCTTCTATTAAAAAAGTAGATTGTCATAATTTAATATGTAGTTTATATACTTATATGGAAGTAGGTGCAACAGAAACTCCATCTTCATTTGATTGCATAAGTACACTTGATACTAATGTAACTACATTATATGAATATTATGCTACATTACATGATAACAACAACTCTGCTATTAATATTCCTTCTAGTTCTGCTTCTGTGTCTACACCTTCAGGATTCAATGAAGATGACGATGAAGAAGAATCTTTAGACATATGGAGCACTTTTATAACACAAGCAACCACAAGTCGATCTTGCGATAAGATGCAATTTTATTTGCAAAAGCAGTGAGCCAGAAGAAAAGTTTTGACCGCTTTACAATGGTGGCGGGATAACAAAAGGCAATTCCGTACTTGCGATGGCGAGATGTTCTTAATGTATGCATTAAAATAAATAATGTAATGGGTCATTAGTATTGGCCCATTAAAGGGCCAATCTGTGACCCAGGTACAAGATTCGACTATTTTGTATAAAGGCCCATAAGGCATAAGGCCTTTTTATTACATCGCTATAAGGTCAAATCTTCCATGACCTAATGATTCATTATTCGAATGCTTGTAAAACAATACTCTAGAAACACAGAAGTAATGAAAAGGGGTAGAAACCCTAAACTTCTTCTTCTTCTTTCCCACTGTCCTACCTTCCCTTACCTTGCATGTGTAGTCCAGTAGTCACACTACATTGATAAGCCTCTGAAGACTCGTTAATGCTCAGATTCAACATGGTATCAAAGCCAATGCTCGAAGGGGTAAAAGAGTCAGAATCACTTCACTGAAAGTAGGTGAAACACAGTAAGGAAAATCTTGTTTTCTTTGTTCTTTCTAATTGTGACTCTTTCATAGTTCATTATCGAAAAATCTGGGACTAATTGCTGAGTTGAAACCCTAAGTTTCTGGGTCAAGGCTGTTATCAAGGGTCAGAACCCTAGATTTTGAGTTGAAACCCTAAGTTTCTGGGTCAAGGTTGTTATCGAGGGTCAGAACCCTAGATTATCTTGAAAAATATCAAAAAAAAAAACCACTGAGTTCAGATCTGAAACTGGATCTGAAACTAAATACTCTGTGGTGTAAATAGTCCTACACTGTCTTGAAAACAATAAAGGGAATCTGAAAAAGCCCACTGCCTTCAGATCTGAAACTAGATCTGAAACTCAATAAAATGGGCACCGACTCCAGTTCAGGAGACAACTCTCCACAAAAAACTCGTCCTAAGGGCAACACACTGCCCACAACTTCCTCTGTCATCTCTATTTTTGACCATAACCATCCTCTCTTTCTCCAAGCCTCTGATGTAAGTGGAGCATCGTTAATATCTTTTCAACTTCTGGGATCTGATAATTACACAGTATGGAGCAAATCCATGAAAATAGCCCTGCTTGGTAGAAACAAACTGGGATTTGTAAATGGAAGATGTGTTAAGGACCAGTATGAAATGGAACTATGGGACCAATGGGACCGAGTCAATGCTATTGTCCAAGCATGGCTGATGAACTCAGTGTCCAGCAGTTTACTGAGTGGGGTTTTGTATGCAGAATCAGCCTTAGAGGTATGGGAAGACCTAAAGGAAAGGTTCGATAAGATAGATGAATCTAGAACCTATGACTTGCATAGGGAAATTGCCACTCTAACACAAGGAAACAATAGTGTTTCAGAATACTTCACCAAGTTGAAAACCCTGTGGGTAGAATACCAGGCCTTAGTGCCACCCCCTAACTGTGCATGCCCTACTTCCAAGGACTTCACCCTATACCTACAAAAACAAAAGCTGTATCAATTCCTCATGGGCCTAAATGAAAACTACATGCAGGCTAGATCTCAGATCTTACTCATGACACCACTCCCCACTGTTAACAAAGCCTACTCTATGATTGTTAGCGATGAAAATCAAAAGGGTATATGTATCAAGTCTGTAGGCCTGCTTGGGATTGGGCCCAGCAATATGGGACAGAATAACAGTTCTGGCATGTATTCCAAAATAGGAACTACTCCTAAAGAAAAATTCAAAAGAAATACTAATCTGTTTTGTGATGTGTGCAAAATGAGGGGGCACACAAAGGAGTTTTGCTATAGAATAGTGGGTTACCCACCAGGTTTCAGATCAAAAAGAAAGGAGCATGCTGTGAACAATGCCTGTGCTGAGGATGTTGAACCACACTCGTGGACCGCACTGGAAAAGACTGGAAATAACTTGAAAATTGGAGGAGCACCAGTGTTCTCACAGGACCAATATGAACAGATACTAAGGCTGCTAAATCAGAACAGAGGACAGACCACTAGTATGCACTCTGACTCTCAAGGTGACAATTCTTTAGCAAACACTGCAGGTATGACTAAACTCCAAGCCCTACATGTTGTTGATATAAATAAGAAATGGATAATAGATACAGTGCCTGAAACCATATGGTATCGATTTAGGCATGCTAGATAATGTGACCAATCGAGTGAAAACAATGTAAACACTAAGAATGTTTTTCTACCAAATAGTGAAGCGCCAAGGTCACTCAGCGGTACGATGTCTGTCTACGAAGCACTCGAGCGATGTTTTATATCTTCACGATTTTAAACACAACTTGCTATCGATATCCAACTCACTAGGAATTAAAATGTCTGCTATCTTTTATCACGACTTTTGCTGTTTGTGATTTCTACTGGGAGGGTGAAGGAGATTGGTAAACTTCATGATGGCCTCTACATACTAGCCAGAACGATCGGGATCGAAAGGAAGTCAAGACTAACACTAACTCATACAAACCGATAGCGGTCACGGTGATATAAACCTGTGGCATAGAAGGCTTGGCCACACCTCTAGTAAAGTACTAAGTCAATTGATTACTGCTAGTGTTGATAGTATAGCTAAAACAATAAAGACTTGTAATGTGTGCCCCTGTGCAAAGCAATATAGACAACCCTTTACTAATAGCAATTCTTGTAGTAACTCTATATTTGATATGGTACATATGGATGTTTGGGGTCCTTACAAGATAGAAACTCATAATGGCAAGAAATACTTCTTAACTATAGTGGATGACTATTCCAGAATGACTTGGGTTTACCTGCTGAAATTAAAATCAGAAACTTGTGTGGTTATTAAGCAATTTCTTAGTTATGTGTCTACTCAATTCAAACAAACCATTAAAGTTGTTAGGACTGACAATGGCACAGAGTTTGTTAATGATATCTGTAGCAGCCTCTTTCAGAGGCTAGGGATAATCCACCAAAGATCTTGTGCCTACACACCTCAACAAAATGGTATAGCTGAAAGAAAACATAGGCACATTCTAGAGGTAACTAGAGCTATAAGACTTCAAGCCAATATTCCTATCAAATTTTGGGGTCTATGTGTGCTAGCTGCAGTTTACTTGATAAATAGAATGCCTTCTTCCATTACAGGAAAGACACCCTATGAAAGCATGTACAGACAGAAACCTTTCATAGGTCACATCAGAACTATGGGCTGCCTGTGCTTTGCTAAAGATCTCACTGTAACTGATAAACTCCAATCTAGAGTTAAACTCTGTGTTCTGATGGGTTTTTCAGAGACTCAAAAAGGTTACATACTCTATGACATGAATGCTAAAGCATTTCTAGTTAGTAGGGATGTTACCTTTAGGGAAACAGAGTATCCCTTTAAGAAAGATATAGCCACTGTACCTGTTTTCACTAATCTGAAGGAGAACATCCACATAACTCAACCAGATGGTATACCACAACCTATTACTCTGAACACACCTATTGAATCTCAAAAAGAATCCACAAATACTACCATTCCTACTACAGCTAAAACTCCTTACTGCACTGAAAATAACACCAATAACTCTGAGTTGTCTGAGAATCAACAGCAACCAGAAAATACAGACAGTGTCAGAAAATCTAGTAGGCCCAGACAACCTCCTATATGGCTCAAGGACTTTGTCACTTCCAATGTTAACAATGTCCTCTATCCTATACAGAACTATATGCACTATGAACACTTAAGTAATAGATATCAGGCTTTTCTAACTGCCTTTTCTGAAATAACAGAACCACAAAACTACAATGAAGCTTCAAAAGATCCTAGATGGGTGGAAGCTATGAAAACTGAAATACAGGCCTTACAAGATAATCAAACTTGGGAGATTGTTCCCTTACCTGCAGGAAAGTACCCCATAGGATGTAAATGGATTTATAAAATAAAATACAAAGAATCTGGTGAGATAGAAAGATTAAAAGCTAGGTTAGTTGCTAAAGGTTACAACCAACAAGAAGGGATAGATTATCAGGAAACCTTATCTCCAGTAGTAAAAATGGTTACTGTAAGGGCTATACTAGCTACAGCTGCATCTAAAGGCTGGCATATTCATCAAATGGATGTGTATAATACATTTCTTCAAGGTGATCTCTATGATGAAATTTATATGGATCTCCCTCAAGGTTTCATTAGTCAAAGGGGGAAACATGTGTGTAGACTACATAAATCCTTGTATGGGCTCAAACAAGCTCCTAGACAATGGAACTCTAAATTAACAGCAGCCTTGATTCAAATGGAATTCAGGAAATCTCACTATGATCACTCCTTGTTCATAAAACAAACTAGTCAGAGTATTGTTATTATACTAGTCTATGTAGATGACATGTTAATTACAGGGAACAATGTGAAGCTAATTACAGAAACAAAGCAGTCTCTTCAAAATGTGTTTAAAATGAAAGACCTAGGAGAATTAAGATACTTCCTAGGAATTGAATTTACTAGATCAAATAAAGGAATTATAATGCATCAAAGGAAATATGCATTGGAGCTAATTTCAGAATCAGGACTTGCTGGGGCTAAGCCTATTAACACACCTACTGATTGTAATACCAAAATGACTACTAAAGAACTAGCTGTTAAGCAGCAGAATATTCAGGAAAACAATACTGCCACTTCTGATGAACTCTTAGATAATGTTAGGACCTACCAAAGACTGATTGGCAAATTACTATACCTTACTATTACAAGACCAGACATAGCATATAGTGTCCAAACTCTCAGTCAGTTTCTACAACAACCTAAACAGTCTCACCTAAATGCTGTTTTTAGAATTATAAGGTATCTAAAGAATCAACCAGGACAAGAGGTACTTATGTCTAGTAGTGAACATAATACACTAACTGCTTTCTGTGATGCAGACTGGGCTGCATGCCCAAACACAAGAAAATCCATTACAGGTTATCTAGTAAAACTGGGTGACTCCCTCATTTCCTGGAAGTCCAAAAAGCAGTCTACTATCTCCAGGAGTTCTGCGAGTGCGAATACTGAGCCTTGCGGTCTTTATTCTTTGAGATAACTGGATTATCGGGTGTTAAGAGACATTGACCTTACTATTATATAACCAGTTACAATCTTCACTGACAGCAAATCAGCAATTCAGATGGCAGCAAACCCAGTCTTTCATGAAAGG
This sequence comes from Przewalskia tangutica, assembly GCA_029844215.1. Lineage (NCBI taxonomy): Eukaryota > Viridiplantae > Streptophyta > Magnoliopsida > Solanales > Solanaceae > Przewalskia > Przewalskia tangutica. Next base: position 2,029,012 of record CM056732.1, read on the forward strand.
ACCAAACATATAGAAATTGATCTACACTTTATAAGGGAAAAAATTCAGAAAGGAGAAGTGAGAACAGAGTATATTCCTACTGCAGAACAGCCAGCAGATCTGCTCACAAAAGGGCTAAACAGATATCAGCATTGTCATCTTTGCTTCAAGCTTGGACTGCTGAACATCTTTCACCATCCAGCTTGAGGGAGCCTGTTAAAATAAATAATGTAATGGGCTGTTAGTATTGGCCCATTAAGGGAGCCCAATCTGGCATCGCCTTTGCAAGGATTCGACTATTTTGTATAAAGGCCCATAAGGCATAAGGCCTTTTTTATTCTGTAATGCTATAAGGTCAAATCTTCCATGACCTAATGATTCATTATTCTGAATGCTTGTAAAACAATACTCTCGAGAAGCTTCTCGAGAAGTAATGAAAAGGGGTAGAAACCCTAAACTTCTTCTTCTTCTTTCCCACTGTCCTACCTTCCCTTACCTTGCATGTGTAGTCCAGTAGTCACACTACATTGATAAGCCTCTGAAGACTCGTTAATGCTCAGATTCAACAGTGTCGATCTCAACAGTGGCTTCTGAAAGTGCATTTAGCCAAGCACGAGATCAAATAGGAGACACACATCACTCATTGGGTGGAAGCATATTAGAAGTGTTAGTCTGCTTAAGGGGTTGGATCAGATCAGAGAGAAGAAATCAAGGATGTGGAGACGTTAATTCTCCGGAAGATGAAAAAATAAGCAATATTTTGGAAGGCAGGAGCGGAGGCGGGACTAGAATTAATACTTCAGATTTAGAGGCTATGAAGCATAATCAATTCAATCAACCTATAGATTACGAAGAACTTGCAAGAATGATGCATAATATGTAAATAAAATTATTATTACTTCATTATGTACTCTTATTAACATTATGAAAGTTCAAAAGTTTACATCTTATCATTAGTTTTAATTTTACTATCTATTTAGTTGTTAATCTGTTATTACTTATTTGTTAACTTATATCTACTAATCTAATAAATTAATAAAAGTATAATTACAATATAAAGTTATAAACTATAAAGTATAACTATAACAGTACTATAAAGTAAACTATAAAATAAAGATAAAGTATAAAGTTATAAACTATAAACTATATAGTACAAAGTTATAAACTATAAAATAGAAAGTTAACTTTAAAGTTTCAATTTTAATATATAAAACTATATTATATATTATATTATTATATTACATATTTAAATTGAATTTAGTTTACATTATAGAAAATAAATACTAAAAATAAAAATAAAAATCGGGCCAGGTAGGCGGTTCGAACCACGCGGGCGACACGAAATCCGGTAATGAACGGACGGTTGGCAGATAGTCAGTGAGCGGACCGTGCCGTCCGGCCGATCATCCGTGAGGGTTACGGTCCACCCGCTCGGCCGTTTAGGCGGTATAATTCCAATCAACTATATATGTGTGAAAAAGGTGACTAGACCCCCTCAACTTTTAGTTATCTGTGACATTTTCCATCATATTTATGTCGCGTTGATGCATGAGTTCCAACATTATCCTCTTATCCATTTTCTCTTCGTCCGTCTACCATGAAAAATGGATCACGGTCCACGGAGGAGTCTCTCTCAACCACAACTCTTATTTTTCCAATGATAAAACAAGAGTACGGAGAAAACAAGAAACTTACAAGTTTTTAGCCCCCTATCTCTTTCCTACATCTATCCAATTACTAAAAGTTGAAGGGTCTACAGTTGTAGATAGGAAATGACAGCAATTCTGAAGCCGCAAGTGGCAAAAATATACCGTGTTTACAATCCCATTCCGACCTACCAAAGTGGAGGTAAGGTTTGTATACACTCTACCTTCCCCAGACTCCACATTGTGGAATTACACTGAATATGCTGTTGTAATTCCATCTCATAAGTAAAAAAAAGAAGATTCCAAGGGTAATAAAAAAAAGATTGCAAGGAAGGGCTTACAACCAATCTTAGTTTATCCGGGTAAATACTTACTTGCACTCCCTCTCTATGTTGATCAAATTATTCAAAATTACAGTAATGTGTGTGCCGAAATTGTAGAGATAAGCAAAAAATGGTTAGAGAGTTAGTTATAAAGTAGTTAGAAGTGGTAGTTGTGGAGAGGAGCCTATAGGAGCCTTTTTGTGATATAACCAACTACTTGTAATTAGACATGTATAAATAGACAAGTCTTCATTATGTAATTCAATTTTTTCATAAATTAATATACAAGAACACAATCTTCTTCCTTCATCTTTCCTTCTATTTCTTCTTCTTCTTTCTTTATTCTTGGACACATTCGATGTATACTGCGTATACAAAGAAATATATTCGATGAATATCACATCACAATTGAACAGATAGTCTCGGAATCTCAACATGGTATCAAAGTCAGCGATCGTGCGTCAAGTTATCACGTCGATTCCCACTGTTGCTACAAAGATCTTTAAGGAAATCACAATTTTAAATTGATTTCAGATTAACCTTGTTGGAAAATTTCTGATACTTCTCTATTTCTGAATAACTGTGTTCTTTTGAATATCTCTCTGAAATTCATCCATTTTTTAATCTTGTGATTCTAAGTATATCTGAAGTAAGGTCACAGTAAGTATGATATTGTATCATCATTCTGATATTGTATCATAAAACAATATCAAGAATCTGGAAAATACAGAAAAATCAGTAAGTCTAAGCTGCATGTTAAGTTCCTATCTTGTTCTTGAGTCTTAAAGATTCCACCAGTAAAATCAGCATTAACTCTTGTCTTTTGTGATCTAATGATTATAAATCTCTATCTACTGTCTTGATATTGTACCATAAAGCAATATCAAACTTATCTGGAATCAATCAGTAAACCATAAATTCTTGATCAGAACTTCTTTCTTGATATTTTACTTTCTTGGTTCTCCATTCTTTGTTTGTAAAATGGCAACAGACCTACCTTCTGATGGTAACAATACTCCTACACCATCTACACCATCTACACATTCACTACCAAGAGAAACTGCAGGAATTACCACTGTCACCACTGTGTTTGACAGTCTACTATGTAGAGTGATGTATGCAGAATCAGCTTATGAAGTGTGGGAAGATTTAAGGGAAAGGTTACAAAGTAGATGAATCAAGAACCTATTATTTACATAGGGAAATTGCTACTCTATCACGAGGGAATGCTAGTGTTGCTGAATACTTCACTAAGTTGAAGAAATTGTGGGTAGAGTTTCAGGCCTTAGTGCCACCTCCTAACTGTGCATGTCCTAAATACAAAGAGTTTGCAGACTATCTACAGAGACAGAAGTTGTATCAGTTTCTCATGGAGTTAAATGAAAGATATATGCAGGCTAGGAGTCAAATCTTACTCATGTCACCCCTTCCCACAGTAAACAAGGCTTATTCAATGATAGTCAGTGATGAAAATCAGAAAAGTATAATGCTAAATCTGCAGGCCTGCTTGGAGTTGGTCCAAGTATTGCTGGACACAATGATAGTATGAATTCTACAGCTCCATATTACAAGACAAGAACAACAGGAAATTCAAAGTTTAAAAGGAATACCAACTTATTTTGTGATACGTGTAAGATGAGGGGACACACAAAGGAGTTTTGCTATAGAATAGTTGGTTACCCTCCGGATTTCAAGTCAAAAAGAAAGGAACATGTTGCTCACAATGTTTACACAATGGGTACTGAACACATCTCTGGGAATAATGCTAATGGTCTTACCTCTGGAAACACTAGTGGAAACACTAGGACTAACTGGCAAGTTGAAGGAGCACCGATATTCTCTCAAGACCAATACGAACAGATTGTGAAGTTGCTGAACCAAAACAAAGGCCAGATAGAATGCCAGACAGAAGCACCTCAGAACACTGATCCTCAAGGTACTCAATCTTTTGCAAATACATCAGGTATATCAAAACTCAATGCTTTACATGTCTAATATAGTTAAGAAATGGATAATAGATACAGGTGCTACAAATCATATAGTTTCTAATTTAAATATGTTAGACAAAGTAACTAAGATAGGAGATACTGCTACATCAAAAAAGGTGTTTTTACCTAATGGAGAGTCTGTCAAAGTTACTCACACTGATACTAGTGATCTATCTAACAGAAGCACACTTAGGAATATTTTCTACTTATCTCAGTTCAGATATAATTTATTGTTTGTGTCTCAACTTACTAGAGAACTGAAGTGTGCAGCTACATTTTATCCCGGTTTCTGTCTGTTTCAGGATCTCTACAGTAGGAGGGTGAAGGATATTGGTAGGCTCCAAGATGGACTCTATGTGTTAGTTAGTCAGTCAAGTAATATACATGATCCAATGAAGATAGGATTAAATGTACAAGCTAAACAGAATGGTACATTTGCAGAAGAAGAAATTAATCTGTGGCATAGAAGATTTGGTCACACTTCTAGGAAAGTACTAAGCAATTAATTAGTGCTAGTGCTGATGTGATAGCTAGAAAATAAAGACTTGTAATGTGTGTTCTTGTGCAAAGCAATGTAGACTACCTTTTCCTAGTAGTAATACTTGCAGTAATTCAAAATTTGATATTGTCCTTATAAGGTTGAAACTTATAATGGCAAGAAATACTTCCTTACTATTGTGGATGATTACACTAGAATGACTTGGATATATTTGCTTAAACTAAAGTCAGAAGTATGTGTGGTTATTAATCAGTTTCTTACTTATGTGTCTACACAATTCAACCAAATAGTTAAGGTGGTTAGAACTGATAATGGGGCAGAATTTGTAAATGACATCTGCAATACCTTCTTTCAGAAATTAGGAATCATTCATCAAAGAAGTTGTGCCTATACACCACAACAAAATGGTGTGGCTGAAAGAAAACATAGGCACATACTAGAAATTACTAGAGCTATAAGACTACAGGCTAATATTCCTATTAAATTATGGGTTTGTGTGTTAGGTTGCAGTGTACTTAATAAATAGGCTACCATCTTCCATTACTGGCGTAACACCCTATGAAAGTTTATATCAACAAAAGTCTTCCATAAGTCATATAAGAACTATAGGATGTTTGTGTTTTGCTAATGATATAAGGCGCTGTGTTTTGATGGGCTACTCAGAAACACAAAAGAGATATATACTATATGATCTAAATTCTAAAGTTCTCCTAGTCAATAGAGATGTTAAGTTTCCTTTTAAGAAAAATGTGTCTAGTATGCCTGTATTTCATAATGTACAGACTACAGAGTAATAATAATCAAGTTCAATCTCAGATTATACCACAATTCATTACACAGAACAGATCAGTTGAGTCACAAAATGAATATATAGATACTACTACTACAAACACTGTTGAAGTTACTAATGCAAATGAAAATAACACGGATGAGGATGACTCAGGGGAATTACAGCCTTTAAGTTCCAACACTGATGTGGTTGACCAACCAGATGATACTCTAGCAGTTAGGAAATCTAGCAGGCCCAAACAACCTCCAATATGGCTTAAGGACTTTGTTACAACAAAAGCTAATAATGTACTTTATCCTATAGCCAACTATATGTCTTATGAACACATAAATACTAAATATCAAGCTTTCCTGAGTTCATTCTCAGAAATAACAGAACTAGAAGTTATAATGAGGCATCAAAAGATTCTAGGTGGGTAGAAGCAATGAAAGCAGAAATAAAGGCTTTACAAAAAAATCATACTTGGGAGATTGTTTCGTTACCAGAAGGAAAATATCCAATAGGTTGTAAGTGGATTTACAAAATCAAATACAAGGATACTGGTGAAATAGAAAGACTAAAGGCTAGATTAGTGGCAAAATGATACATTCAACAAGAAGGGATAGATTATCAAGAAACCTTCTCTCCAGTTGTCAAAATGGTAACTGTAAGGGCTATAATGTCTACTATTGCAGCTTCTAGAGGCTGGCATATCCATCAAATGGATGTATATAATGCTTTTCTTCAGGGGAATTTATATGATGAAATATATATGGATCTACCACGAGGATTCATTAGTCATGGGCAAACAAGTATGTAGACTAATTAAGTCCTTGTATGGGCTCAAGCAAGCACCTAGGCAGTGGAATTTCAAACTCACAGAGGCCCTAGTTCAGATGAAATTCAAACAGTCTCAGTATGATCACTCACTGTTTATAAAACAAACTGAACAATGTATGACTATTATACTAGTATATGTGGATGACATGTTAATTACATGAGACAATATAAGATTAATAAAAGAGACTAAACAATCACTACAAGATGCTTTTAAGATGAAGGATCTACGAGAACTAAGATTTTTTCTAGGAATAGAATCTGCTAGGTCCAGTAAGGGAATTCTAATGCATCAAAGAAAGTATGCATTGGAACTCATTTCTGAGCTAGGATTAGCTGCAGCTAGACCAATCAATACACCCACTGATTGTAATATGAAACTTACCACAAAAGAATATGATGAATATACAAAAAATCAGCAGCTAACAGGACAAAGAGAAACCAACCACAAAGGATGGACTAATAAGTGCATGTTTAGATTGGCTTCTGGGTACCCACTTTCGTGAAAATGACAAAATTGACATGTTTGGTTTGGCTTTTCAGAAGTGCTTCTGGAGACTTTATTTCAATTTGAATTTTACTATTTCCTTTATTACCCTCTTTAATTTTCATCAACAACTCTATCCGCCTTCATTACTCTCTTTAAATATCTAGAAATAATTACTAAAAAATTCAAATATACAACTTTCATTGCCCTATTTAAATAACTAGAAATAATTACTAAAAAAATCCAAATATACAACTTTCATTACCCTCTTTAAATATCTAGAAATAATTGCTAAAAAAAATCAAATATACTACTCATGTCGGTTTTAATTAAAAAAAATCAAATATACTACTAAAGTTGACATTTGTTCATGTGTAATTGCAGATTGTAACTTTAAACTCCTCAAACATCCTAACGTTGTCCGATTATACGAGGATTATCCTTCTCCTTTTTCTATTGTCTTCTTTCAAATACTCTGAATATTATTACTATAATATATTATATTTTGAACAAACAAGAAATAAATATACCCAAGTTGAAGTATCAATTTTTTTTATTGTAATAATATTTAAATTAGTATTGTAATAATATTTAAATATTATTTGCACTTTAAATTAGTATTGTAATAATATTCTACTAATATTTAAGTACTATATTGCACTTTAAATTCTATTATCTATTTGTAATTTTTATTTACATACTTCCTTCTATTTATATGTATAGTAATTTTTATTTATATATATGTCCATTTTGGTAATTCTACATTCAAAATCAATTTTGATCAAAACTATCCAAACATAAATCAATTATAAGAATCGCTTTTACATTGTTGCATCCAAACATAAATCACTTCTGCCAGAATCACTTCTAACAAAATCACTTCTGCCAGAAGCCAATCCAAACATAGCCTAAGTGATATTAGCACCTATCAGAGATTAATTGGTAAGTTGTTGTACCTCACTATTACCAGACCAGATATTGCCTATAGTGTACAAACACTTAGCCAGTTTTTACATCAACCAAAGAAGTCACATTTTAATGCAGCATTAAGAATAGTAATATATGTAAAAGTTCAGCCTGGACAAGGGGTACTTATGTCTAGTAATAAACAAGAGACATTAACAACTTATTGTGATGCAGACTGGGCTGCTTGCCCACATACAAGGAAATTCATTACAGGTTATTTGGTCAAATTTGGCGGTTCTCTCATAACTTGAAAATCAAAGAAGCAAAGCACAATCTCAAAGAGTTCTGTTGAATCAGAATATAAAAGTCTAGCTAGTACAATTGTTGAGCTCACTTGGTTGATAGGCCTACGAAGGACATTGGCATCAATATCAGACATCCAGTTATAGTATTTACAGATAGCAAGTCAGCAATACAAATTGCAGCAAATCCAGTTTTCCATGAAGGAACCAAACACATAGAGATTGATCTACATTTTATAAGAGAGAAGATCCAAAAAGGATGGTAAAGACAGTATATAAATATTGTAGAACAACCAGCAGATCTACTTACCAAAGGTCTAAGCAGAGTCCAGAATCTTCATCTTTGTTCCAAGCTTGGATTGCTGAACATTTTCCAGTATCCAGCTTGAGGGGGCCTGTTGAGATAAGCAAAAAGTGGTTAGAGAGTTAGTTATAAAGTAGTTAGAAGTGGTAGTTGTGGAGAGGAGCCTATAGGAGCCTTTTTGTGATATAACCAACTACTTGTAATTACACATGTATAAATAGACTTCAAGTCTTCATTATGTAATTCAGTTTTTTCAGAAACTAATATACAAGAACACAATCTTCTTCTTCCTTCATCTTTCCTTCAACTTCTTTTTCTTCTTCTTTCTTTATTCTTGAACGCAGTCGATATATACTGCGTATACAGAGAAGTATATTCGATGAATATTGTTAGTGATATTTCGAATGCTCACGCAAGCGCACGCATCGTTCACAAGTAATATAAGCTGGTAAGACCGAATATCGTCCTCAGAGGCTGGTTATCAAGTACCGATTATCTAAGCTATGATTTCTATTTGGTGAACGTTAATTGATTTGTATTTTTATCTAATAACTAAGGCTAAGTAATTGCAGAAAATAAACTAACTATGATAATACTTTGATTTAAATCAGTTATGAAGGAATTAGGGCTTCCAAAATCCTCGACTATCCACTCTATTCAATCCTTAATGCAACTAGAATGACTTCTTCTTCTACGTTAAGATAACGGTTAACTAAATTGTCTTATATTCCGGTTAGGACATATAATCACTCAACCCCAGTGCAGAACCCTTCTATATTTCTATGATAGGATTTACCACATAGGAGGATTAAGAACAGTAACATATAATGCTACACAAGTATCGGGGTACTTTCGTTCGCGATTTTAACCTATGTCTAGTCAATTACAGCATATCTAAATCTCTCCTCTCGGTTCTTGATTCGAAATCATATATATTATGATAATTTGTGATCAATTAATTATCAAACATTCATACCAATTATTGACTAAAACTTAATCAAGTGAAGAGAAATCAAACTACTGCATTAATTCATGAATAGAAGTTTCAAGCGAATCATAAGGAAATCCCTAATAAAGTGTTTAGCTCCTAGTCATAGTCACGCTAAGAACTAACACAAAATTCATACATAAACTGAATTAAAAACAAAGAAAAGAGAAAAGAAAATAACTTGAAAAGCCTCCAAAGTTGTCTTGCCTCCTTTTCTAGCCTCGTTAAAAACAAAGAAAAGAGAAAATAAAATAACTTGAAAAGCCTCCAAAGTTGTCTTGCCTCCTTTTCTAGCCTCCAAAGTAGAATTGTGGAATATGTACAAGATGCCTCAAAGTAGAATGAATAATATGACATAGGGTATATGGTTTTATACTTATAAACTATATTGCTTTGGACCTTATACCAGTCGATTTCGGCTCGGATCTGTAAAATTCGCATCGGCACCTGATCTGCTGATCCTGTAACCCGAACTTCGTGGATCTTTTGGCATGCGGTGCCGAAATCTTCACAAATATTTTCCGAAACCTTGTCCTTTTCTCGTCCGGACTTCGTCTGATTTCTTCTATACTTCCCGAGACTTCTTAGGCTTCATTTCTTGGCCCTTTTAGTGTGCAATTCCATCTCAAATAAACTCATTTCATCTTCTTTTTGACGTTTCTCCATTTATGACCGTTGTGACTCAAAAGAAAGAAAAACAACCACAATACTATACTAAACACAAATGAAATGAGTAAAATACTAACTAAAAATGACTCAAAAATGTATACAAAATACACCTAACAAATATCACATCACAACTGAACAGATAGTCTCGGAATCTCAACAGAAATCCTCCAAAAGTATGCATATTTGGAGGATTCGACAGGAATACAACATCTTTGAAGGTTCCGAGCAATATAGCTCCCGGTATTTACACCAAACTAATGAATTTAAGACATGTTCTATTTCAACGCACACGTACCACTAAATCATGGTTAAGTGATTGAACAGGGTTCTATATTTGTTAGGTGGGCTTCATAAGAAAATACACGAATCTATATTATATCAATCATTTGACAGAAACAAGTTATATAGATATTGTAATACATGCATAATTTACTAATGCAAGGATTGTAATGCAGTTATTATTTTATTGAAGTGTTTGGTCTAAGTAACTTAAATAACCACTGGAGAAACTAAAGCTAAACAAAAGTGCCAAAAAGGCAAATCACAAAGAACTAGCTAGATGATATTCTAAAGGTTACAAGTTTGTGGTTCATCATTCTGCTCTTCATAAGGATGCCCATGCTGATCCACTCCCCGGCATCTCCAGGAGCAGGTTTACTGTTGAACTTGGCTCGAAAAGACCGAGCTTTTCCATCAGTCTCTTGAATAGTATTCCTGCTGCATAAGATACACCCGAAACCGTGAAGGCTAAAATAACGTAAGCTGATATAGTTTTGAAGTAAGGTTTGGGTGCTCTCTGAACATAGGCCTTTCCAGTAGACAGCATTAAGATGCATACAAGTGAAGCTGCAGCAACTGCAACAATCTTGAGTTCCTTGTCATCGCTCTTGCGGAATGAGAAGCCATAGATTGCGGGAGGCACTAGTCCAAATATGATATATGATAATACAACAAGTACAGCATGAACTGTGAAGTTTTCTCTCCTGCCAAGCTGTTGTCGATAACGATCTACTACATGTTTTTCCATTATCTGATTGCTGGGTTGCTCGTAACGATCTCTTTTCAACTCCCAAAGCTGCAAGTTTATGAAATCAGCAAGTGATACGGTAAATTGAACTGAAAGCATAAGGAAGAAAAAATTGCCCCACAAATTGATTGATTTGCGTAAATTTAGGTAAGAAAGAAAACTAGACATCAAAATGTGATAAAGCACCTTTTAGTCCCTCAAAGAATAGGTTGGCTAAAGCTTTAGGTTATCATGTTTCTTGTGTGCCATAACTAAGTAAATAATTCGTCCTAAGAAATATGAGCGTAAAACACTAAAGCCAACTTACATTGTGGAAAATGATGAAAAGTCCACCAACCAGATTAGCCATCGCCAGAACAAAAATGTTCACTGCAGTAAGACATAAAGGTACCATCAAAACCAGCACAATGTTTAAAACACAGAGTAGGGAACCAGATCTTTTTATACAACAACATACCCAGTGTAATCCACAAGTGGGGTCTGGGGAGGGTAGTGTGTACGCATAGTGGGGTCTGGGGAGGGTAGTGTGTACGCATACTTTACCCCCCTACCTTGGGAGGTAGAGAGACTGTTTTCGATAAACCCTCGGGTTAAGGAAGAAGCCAGAGCTTTTTATAAAAGTGGTCTTTTTCTCATATAATTTAAGATATTCAAGAAGATGGAATACATCCTAGCAAAATCAAATTGTAACTGACCGAAAAAATCATTTATAAGTATATTAATTTGCCTAAAATCAAGTCGTACTATTAGTCTGTATAAACAAGATTTATTTCTTGGCTAAGTTTGTCAGAGGCACTATTGCTACACCAGTAAGCGTAAATGAATAAATACTTGCAAAAGTTCAGATAAATCATCAGTTGAGTTATTGAACTATCTTTTAAGGATGATTGAAACAAGATAAGACTTCTTATCTTGTCCAAAGATTATAGGATCTGAGCACATTTCTTACATGTAGTCGTGTCACCACCGGTTGCAGATGATACAACACTTAAGCTCGTAATTGACTCAGCTAACCCCCCAAATATAATGCTCTTAACAATCTCAATTTTGTATTCTTCTGCAGCATCAGTTCCTTGTCCTTCCTGGATTTGGGTATCTAGATTTGCTGAAGCTGTAGTTTCGGGCGCTGCTTCCACATTTATAATAGTATCGTTGCCTGCCATACAATTGGATCAAGAAATCTAAGCTACATAAAACTCCATTTTACAAAGTAGCAGTGCTGACAATATGCACTATCATCTTTATTCAAACTCTCTTCAGCATTATCGCATAAATTATTCAACATACAACACATAATCCTACTAGCCTAGTTCTTCTTTAAGCAAGGTACTGACAGTGAAGGTTCAACACTAGCCACTAATAGCCTGTTTTCCCTAGCTTCTAAAATCAGATTATTTTGAAAAGTGTTTTTCAAGTTTATGTTTGACTAATCATTTGAAAAGCACTTTTGAGCAGCAATTAGTGTTTGGCAAAACTTTTAAAAGTGTTTCTAAGTGTTTTTCTCAAAAGTGTTTTTCAAAAAAATACTTTCGGGGAGACGCTACTTTTTTTAGCTTCTCACTAACAACTTCTGCTTCTACTCAAAAGCACTTTTTCTTCCCCTAAAAGCTTGGCCAAACACCTCAACTTTGAGAAAAAATACTTTTTTTGAAAGAAAGAAAACACTTTGGGTCTTGGAGAAGCTTGGCGAAACAGGCTATAAGTATCATTTGGGTTGATAGGTCATAGGTGTTTGATATAAGATGATACCTTAAGTTATCAATTCTTCCATTTTAAAAAATGATCAACTTTATACATCAACTAGTAATGATATCATGCTTAATAGTGCTTCTACTATTTGGACATACTTTTTCATCAACTCACGGCTTTAGGAGAGAGCTTATTACGAAGCTTGCAAGTGTCGAGAAGGTAATGAAAAAGCCTTTTCCGAGAATATATGATCCCTAATTGCAACCAGATTTATTTATAGTCGTCATAAAGTATTTTAATGAGATATGTAAAGTTCTTACCTGCAATGCTATTTGCATCTGCTCCCACAGAGATGTTGGTGATGTTATCTGGTTTATCTTGAATTGATAAAGCATCCTTTACCGATGAAATTAAGGCACCTTGATCAACGTTTAAAGGCTGCTTTGAGTGGATCTCTATATTGGTCTTTGTGATGGTATGCTGAGAAACTTCATAATGATGGGTACCGTCTGTCAATGGAAGAGAGACAATTAATTGGCAGCAAAGCTATAAAATCAAACATTTAGTAAGGCAGCATAAAGGCAAAAAACACATGTTGATGAGAGCGCAACAAAAAAACTTGATTCAGAACCAATCTTTTGCAGATAAATGAGAGTGCTCTTTAAGCACGAATAATTACAAGAGTACAAAGGATTTAAGTACCTAAATTCCTACTGAGGTAAATTGGAAATTAAAGCTTCAGGTGACAGGGAAACACTCGTTCAAGAGGTAACCTATTTCAGGCAAACCAATCAGGATTTTGCTATACCTAACACTTTGCTGAAATGCATTAGAGGAAAATCTTTTGATGAAGGTGATTTTAGTTCATTAATGGAAAAAATTCCACTTCCTATCTAGGTTCGCATCTTACTACAATTTTTAGCTCAGTATTGATACATATCCAAGTAATTTTTACAAGTATATAAAAGTTTGGAATGAGCTTGCATTAACCAGAAAATCAAGAGGAGGTTTAGTGTACATACCGTTACTACTAAGTTGAAATTTATTGTCACTGTTTTCCACCAGAGATTGAAATTTATTGTCACCGTTTTCCATCAGAGATTCAAATTTATTGTCACTGTTCTCCACCAGAGATTGAAATTTATTGTCATTTCTTTCCACCAGAGCCTCAGAGGGAAGCATGGCTTCAATATGTTGCTCTTGTTCTTGAGGGATTTCAGTCAAAAAATCCGGTTTCCCATTTCCATCTAAGCCGTTTGCAAAAGTTGTGGTCACCGAAGACCGAAGAGACTCATTATCTGCATATTCTCATGAAGCCAATTAGGAGGTGAATCCAGTTGTGATTATTGGAGTATTATTATAATTGACAGGTAATTTGATTACATCCATGTTATAAAACACATATGATACTCATTTTCAACCTCTTGTACTGCCCCTATTCTTGATTTTCTTACGAGTCAACATAGAAAAAAGGAGCTTCTACTTTTTTCAATTATTAAACATTGAAAAGGCACTTTTTTCTTCGGGAGTGTAGGGCCAGGTGAAAATTGAATATTTCCTCTATATAAAATGCACCTTTTTGAATTAAGGAAATGCACCTCCAGTGAAAATAACATGTCCTTTTTTTTTATTAAAAAATGTAATAAAATTTTATTAAAGAATAGCACCTAAGATAGTGCAATGACTATTTGCCATATGCATCTCGGTACAACAGCTACATGTGAAGATAACATTTATCTTAAAGAACAATCGACTGGCCATGCAATAGTTGAGGCAAATCCTTTTTTTTTTCTTAAGGTTGAGATAGAAGGTTTAAAAGGGCATCGCGTTACATGTTCTCAGTTGAAATTACCATGAACAGACATTGTTTTTCACTAAACTTTTCTTAATAAAGTTAATTTCATACTACCTGGACCTTTATTTAGTATTGCCTCTTCAGATTTTGAGTGATTCTCTGATTTCTCAATAGTTAGAGACTCCTCCTTTGTTGAAGTTATCAGAAGATTTAGTTCATTTTGTTGAGATGGTGGCACACTGTCCTGCACAAGATTTCCATTAAGTTGAATTTTGCCACCGGTTTTTAATAGCTCATCCTTCCTATCATTAGATGCTGGCACACTTTCCTGCACAAGATTTCCATTACTAACTTGAATTCTGCCAGCAGTTCTTAACAGTTCATCATTCCTATCATTTCCTTGAACTTCCGTAGAAGAGGCTGAGGCGTTTGGCTGATTACGGGTCTCTACTTCAAAGATGTCAAGGACAGAACCTCCTGCACAAGAGAAAACAAAATCATAAAGAAAAAAGTGCAGGAACATGCACCAAGGAGCAGAAAGACCTTGATTCTTGAGGGTAAATAAGTAATTAGACATGGTGCAAAATTGGATCACTAGACTTATCTACTCATCCATGTTATGAATGCTTTTGATCACAAGAAAAGGCTATTTCTTTGACTATCTATGACAAGCAGAAGATTTAAATCCTTACACTCATTTAAGTACTGACAGACTCACAGTCCAGTCACAGTTTTACTTTACATCAGCTATTTCATTGAACCACTTGGTAAAGAAACACAAGAAGCATTTTTTGTTAATAACTTCTTTGTTTTATCAAATACTTCATTCCAATTTGGTGATGATGTTCACATAATCTTCAGAGGGCCTATGTCAAACCTGAATTGTGTAATTAGCTTACAGATTCTTCATTTAATTTTTTCTGGAAAATAATATAGAGCTAACACCAAAATACAGGCATGGGAATTTGGCATGCCCTTCAAAAGAAAGCCCTAGGAGCATGAGTAGTGATCTTCAATGTAGAAGCATAGGTGTATAAAACATGTACAATAATAACCCAAATGAACGCGTAGATGGATATGGCTCAAAGATTTTCAATTAGGTCACTACTTGACAGTAACAAGATAATACCCTTTGTTTGCCTTATCAAAACAAAGGTGAACATCTTTACTATACCTTCTTGACTCTTTGTTGCATTCCCTGATTTACCCACCCTATCAATCACCATTTTCCCCTTCATTTTTGCATCTTGGTTCTGTGAGCCTAAAATATTCCCTCCAGCTTCTCGACTGATTTCGCTGCTGGAATGTGCAGGTGGGGCAGAGTCTTTAATCACTAGTGACTTGGCACTCTGATCTTCGAGATTATCTGATGGCAAAAGTACTCCGGAATCATGTTTCATTGCATTCGCCCCGATACCATTTCCTGCATAAGAAAAGCCATCAGTTTGAACAGAATGAGATGACTTTAGATGTCTCTCTTCATTATACAGGTGTTGTTCCGATATTTTCTCCCTGCAAGCAATGACCAGAATTGACCACAAGTTCATCTTATTGTTTTATACTAAGCATGTTAACTGGAAACCTCTTTCTAGCTAGGATTTTTAGCTACTATGGGGTATGTGCAATATATTACCGAAATACAATTCAGCCTCATAACTTCTTCTTTTTTTAGAAATGGTAAGATAAGTTTCGAGTAAATACCAGCCTCATAACTATTTATGTCGATTGTAGATATTTATTTCAACAATCGCAGAAGTAGAGTTGCCAGCTCTAAAAATTTACCACACCTAGATGAAACTTCATCTTAATGGATTTGTGCAGTTCACACAATATCCATTTTTTAATGAATGACTGATAAATTGTGTGGATAGATTAAAAAAAGGAAGTGTAGGTAGATGTGATTCTGCAGAGTTATGATTAATAATGCTCGTTATGTAAACAAAATTGAAATGTAAAGATAGATATGGAAATGCAGTACCTTGCTCAACTGATGCTTTTCCTTTATTCAATGCAAAGATGGAGGTGAACCAATTTTTCCCTGAAAGTTTGGAAAAAGGATCATTTTCTTCATTGATCTCACGCACCTATAACAAAAGGCTCGCATGCAGTTTCGTCCAACTGTTATACTTGTTAGGGCTTATTTTCTGATTACCAACCACAGTGACAGTCTGTTGCCCAAAGATCACAACAAATTGAGACTAAGATAAAGCTCCCCTTTGAATGGTAATCCTTGAGAAGAATATCTCGAAAAAAAACATCTTTAATTCAACTTACAAAAAATTTATTGCACCAACTTCTCTATGTCATTCCAAGATATTGCAATTGGTAAAGTATCTGCGATTAGAACTCATGATCACAGGTTTCTGGAACTTTTTTTTTTGATAAGGTAAATAATATTATTATTTACAGTGGGAAAACTCCCGTATACAAGAGGTATACCAAAAAGTAGAGAACCTACAAAAAAACATGATTCTCTACGGAAGAAACTCAATCATCTATACAAGTAGGAATCTCAAGGATGCACAATCAAAGACAAAAGACTATTCCTCAAAAGCAAAAAATCATTCTCAATCCCCTCAAAAGCTTTCATATTTCTATCCCTCCAAACGACCCAAAAGTTTCTGGAACTTTTCAAGTAATAGAAGAGAACAATTCATTATAACAGCATATCAGCTAATCCAAGCCAAATATTGAATTTCAATTCTTTAATTTGTCCATTCTTCACTCCATCCCCAAAAAAAAAAAAGTTCTGGATTGTTTTCACGAGTCCTGAAGAATAAAAGATGCAAGTCATTTCCATTAAATAGCTATAAACAAAGGTAGTAACCTGTCGATTTATTTTAGCTGTGCTATTATGTCTGTAGATTACCAACCAAGGGATAACTCTGAAATGATAGTATAAACAGAAACTTTATCATAAAGAAATTTGGAGTAACGTATATATCACGTCACTGGGCATGAAACTGTTCGCGATAAATTGCATGGCAAGGAGAAAAAACAGATTTTATGTTGACATCAAGGTAATGCAAGGGTTTGTACCTGATGGAATAAAAAAGCTTAAGCATGATAAGCATCTGAATATCTCTGGCTCTCTATCAGGCTGGTAGTCGTCTGCTGCCAATGGTGGAGTACTATCAAGAGAACTGTTGGCTCCATCACGTACCTCATCATCAGTTGTCTGTGCATGTCTAGCATCCACTTTGGAGTCAGCTACAACTTCAAGTTTGTTACGTTTGACATCATCACCAGGCATCCGAATTTTACGTTTTCTTTTACTAAGAATAACCCTCCTAGTAATGCATGACTTGCAATTGGGGCAATAAAGATCATGAGTATTCTGCTTCTGAATTACATTCTCAACATCAAAACCTTTTACATCAGAGTCACTGTCATTTATCAGGTCAGTTTCTGCACCTTCTATTTCATCAATGGCTGTGGATTTTTTAACTATACTGTGATATTCTAAAAGATCTTTGGAAGGCTGAGCACTGGAACTTGACAAGTTGTCACTCTTCAAATACCCATTAAGTTTGATCTTCTCCTTTATGGAAGGTGTAGAAATGAAGTTACAATCTGCATTCATATGAGAGAATTCAACTCTTCACTTTAAATGACTTTTCCAACTCTCAAAATCTAGACAGAAGCACAACGGTGAATCTCAAACTCAACTCGAAAAACAAATTCAAACAATAAATCAGGAAGAGAACTTTTAGAATTCTGCCATTCACAAGAGAAAGCTAGTTATAACATCAAAGTTTTAACTGAAGTACACCAAATAAGCTGAAAACCAATATCACAATCAATCATTTAACTGGGAGTGTAAGACTATTCATTTAGGATAAATCATAGTACAGGAAACAGAATACATGGAAACCGAAGACCTTAGACTTTTATACTCCATGTTGATGTAGCAACTTAGAAGCTCTTGTGAAAAACATGGCTATCTCCAATTCCATGGTTCTACACTTTGCAGTGCAAAAATTACTAACGATGCAAATGTACAGGCCATTAAGGAGCAAGGAGAAAAAAGACTCCCTTATAACATTTGCTTGCAGGCTAATATGTAGCATTTGCAGATATTAGGACCATTCATCACATTGAAAGTAGATTCTGATATCCTGCTACTCCTTAAATTTCCATAGAAACCGTACAAGATCACTTTTCTAACAGTCATGGTTGTTTCCTTAAAATCAAAGTATCAACTGACCTTTACTTCCAAAACTGAATAAAAGTCCCCTTTGATCTAACATTGGGTAATTCATCCGCTTATCCAAGTGGTGGCCCCTAGGAATATTTGAGCAACCAATACCTAGGCTTTTGCCTTGTAAAGTCCAACTGCAGGTTCGACACTTCCATATTCCTTCAATCAAACAGAAAAAATGATTGCAAAAATTGCATGTTGTGCCTAATGCATGAGGAAAACAAGGTATTAGCCTATGCTCTTCTGGTCTCAACGGAACTCACCCAAATGAATTGTTATCAAACTTTCCCCAACATGGCTTAGCTAATTCTACTCATCAGTCACACCTAATCTATTTTTTCTTTATATAAAAAGTTTTGGTTGAGTCGAACATCCTGATCACAAAGGGATTAATTTTTCAGGTCTATCCATTCTAAAAAATAGTGAATTCTTCAAATTTCGCCAGAAAAGTTCGTCCTTTTTAAGGGATCCAGATGTGAGTTGATCTCAGAAAAGATTCCTCACCACAAATGTTGAAGATTAGACAATATATGGCAAAAAATAAAAAATCAAAAGAAACAACTGTCCCATAGAAGATTATCTGGAATTAAACCTAAAATTAGCAATAATTTTTTTTCAACTTCATAAACTTCAAAGGAAAGGCATGGTCCATCACCTCAAGTAAGAAGCAAGAAGAGAATCAAGAGACACATATCAAATTGCAAAGCAGACTTATCCTTGAAAAATTTCACCCCTTTACCATAAACTTCAGCACAGTGGCATAAATATGCAACACAAAAAACCTTTATGATGATGTATACATACACCCACAAACAAACAAACATCTATATCAAGGAAAAGGGGCCCTTTGCAGTAAAGAAGAAATAGTTTTAGACAGGTAGGGCAAGACATAGAAGGAGTGGGGTTCAGAAAAAAAAAATTAATCCCTCCCCTGAATACTGTATACATTACCCTACAAACCCAATGAAGAAGACATGTAGATTCACAGATCTTAAGAAACCAGAATCAGGAGAGAATTTCACAAAGATTTTAAGTATAAAAAAATGGTCAAACAGTTGATGTTATATATACCTTCATCGTTTTCATAATAGATAGAATGGCCTGATTTGAAGGGCCCTTTTCCAGCTTCTGTTTCCTCTTCAACCCCATCAGTAGAAGTCACAAGATGCTGTTTTGACTCTTTTCTAAATTCAGTTCCCTCTTCAACCCCATTATTTGAAGCAAGAATCTGTTCTTTTGACTCTTCTTCAGCTTTAGTTCCCTCTTCAACCCCATTAGTAGAAGTCACAAGCTGCTGTTTTGACTCATCTTTAGCTTCAATTCCCTCTTCAACCCCATTATTTGAAGCTAAAATCTGCTGAACTGACTCTTCTTTTTGTCCAGTTCCCTCTTCCACCCCATTATTTAAAGCTACAATGTGCTGAACTGACTCTTCTTTTTGTTTAGTTCCCTCTTCAACTTCAACCCCATTATTTGAAACTACAATCTGCTGAACTGACTCTTTTTTTGGTTCAGCTCCCTCTTCAGCCCCATTACTGGAAACTGAAATATGCTCTTCTGACCTTTCTTGTTCATCACCAAGATCAGATTTTTTTGTTACCTCTTCAATCCCATTATTGGAATCTGAAAGATGCTCCTCTGACTTTTCTTGTTCATCGCCAAGATACAATTTTTCTGTTCCCTCTTCAACTTCAACCCCATTATTTAAAACTACAATCTGCTCCTCTCCAACTTCAACCCCATTAGTGGAATCTGAAAGCTGCTCCTTTGACCTTTCTTGTTCATTACCAAGATCAGATTTTTCTGTTCCCTCTTCCACCCCATTATTTGAAGATACAATCTTCTGAAATGACACTTCTTTTTCTTCAGTTGCCTCTTCAACTTCAACACCATTATTGGAAGCTGAAAGCTGCTCCTCTGACCTTTCTTGTTCATCACCAAGATCAGATTTTTCTGTTCCCTCTTCAACCCCATTATTTAAAACTACAATCTGCTCCTCTCCAACTTCAACCCCATTATTGGAATCTGAAAGCTGCTCCTTTGACCTTTCTTGTTCATTACCAATATCAGATTTTTCTGTTCCCTCTTCCACCCCATTATTTGAAGATACAATCTTCTGAAATGACACTTCTTGTTGTTCAGTTGCCTCTTCAACTTCAACCCCATTATTGGAAGCTGAAAGCTGCTCCTCTGACCTTTCTTGTTCATCACCAAGATCAGATTTTTCTGTTCCCTCTTCAACCCCATTATTTGAAACTACAATTTGCTGAACTGGCACTTCTTTTTGTTCATTTCCCTCTTCAACTTCAACCTCATTATTAGAATCTGAGAGCTTCTCCTCTGACCTTTCTTGTTCATCACCAAGATCAGATTTTTCTGTTCCATTAGTGATTTTTGGGGAAGAATTTGCATGCCCATTTGTCTTAGTTTTCCTTTTGGTTCTTTTTTTATTAACTTTAGAGCTTCTTACTTGAAGACTCCCCTCTTCTTCTTCAACTTCCACCTCATTTTGCTCCCATTTCAAATCAACTTTCTCCATTGTTCACCCCCACTAGCCTTCACTTTCTCCTTTGTTTCTTGACCAATCCCTGCTATATTTATGGCCTTACTATAAATAGAAGATATTATTGAAATACAAGTATAAAGATAGAGGAGTAAATGAGGCACTGAATGCAGGTGGCAGATCACAAGATATAGTATTTTATTTATTTTCTTGGCCCAGTTGAGGCAGATGATGTTACAGTTACACAGAGAGTGACTTAATAAGAGATCCGTTTTTGTACAGCTTATTAAATTTTTGTACAGCTTATTAAAAGGAGTTTTTAGGAGTAAGTTTTTAGTAGAAATTTTTATTGTTAGGTGTTTAATTGTCAATAAAAAAAATGTTTTTGTATAAAAGATAAAAAAGTTATAAGTCAAAATTACCTCTACTCAAGAAGTCCAAATTTTGGCTTCTTTCAAAAGTGATTTTAAAACCCAAAAACACTTTTGAATTTATCAATCAAACACTCCAATTAAAGATCAGAAGTGCTTTTGGAAACGGACACTAAGTCTTTACCTACCCTCAACATTAGAGAAGTAACTAAGGAGTTACTATAAGAAAAGAAAAAAAGGACACCCTGTTAGCAGGTCCGGGAAGGATCACACCCAAAGAGTGTACATTATTAACTGCTTATACTGCGTCACACGAAAATAACTTTACTTTTGCTCCAATTCTCCCCTTCCATAATTACTACTTCCATAAGAAAGGAAAATATAAAAAAGACTAGTGCCATATTAAGTTAAAACTGAAATTTCTTGAAGCTAAGATTTGAAGGGACCTTAGCTTCTTACTTCTCAGCTCTCAACATCACAATTACCACTCATGAATCACGTGCTTATATTTCTACTTTGTTCCATCCTTCAAGACAGGAAGAAGGACATCATTAAATTTATAATGTTCTGGCATCTTCTTCACAACAATTGTGTGTGTTTTATGACTTTCCTTTTTTAATTAAAAAGAGTGTCTATTTATTAAATCAAGAAAAAATTAATCCTATTTTTTCAAATTTATTCTTATGCTATGTAATCAAATCTCAATATCTATTTAATTAGGGACAGTTTAGTCAAATTACCTATTTTTATCTAGAAATTAATATTTTTTGAAGGGGTGTGCAAATAGCTAAGTGAACATTTTTTTTATCCGGAGGGATTATTATGTTTCCTAACAACTATTCTCTCTGTCCCAATATATATGACACACTTTCTTTTTTAGTGAGTTACAAAAAGAATGACATATTGCAATAATTTAACTTTAAAATTTATTTTTTACACTTAACGAGATGATCTATAACCATACAAATATATTTGATTTGTTTTAGACCACAAAATTTTTTTTAAAAAAAATTATTTCTTAAACTTCATGTCTAGTCAAACTATATCATATAAATTGAGACGAATAGAGCATAAGAAATGCAAGCCATGTATGTCATATTTTCAACTAATCGCGTCTAAAATATTGTTCCTCATATACTTATCGCTCTATATATTATGATAAGCTAAAAATGTCAATCCCTATAAGTTTCAGCATCGAATGCTTCACATTTCAATATCGAAGTTGATCATTGTCAATGCCAGTTGTGTACGTAGTATGTTTTGTTAGGCTAGTTGACAACGTCCAACATCTCGTCGTCAATATTTTTTATTTTTTTTTATAATTCAGGTCTCGGGTGTTCTTAGTATCTCATATCGCTAGTACTTGCACAAGTACTGGTACTAGGCTCCTGGAGGCGAATGAAACCCTTTCGCACGCTCTCACACGTATGGCCAGAACTACGGGGTATAACATTCCCCCCCCCCCTTAGAAACATTCGTCCCGAATATTCCTTCTAGGCTTACTCAAATCACAATATCGACATAGACCCTCTTAGCTATTCTTTTTGCAATAAAAGATGCTCCACGAGCCACAATAATACTCAAGCAAAATTTCCAATTTAAAATATCAAGTAAGAAAGTAGGTTACCTGGAGGTATAGGAAATAAGTGAGGATACTTCTTCATCATGTCATCCTCTGCTTCCCACGTCATCTCCTCCCTGTTCTCGTTCCGCCATAATACTTTGTGGAAGCCACGCCCTTCGTCGAAGTCGCCTAACTTTGACGATCGAGTATCGCTTATGGGACTCTCCTCATACGATAACTCCTCTGTCACTGGACATCGTGAATCGGTGCACTCTAGATGGATCTCCAATACATTTCGCAACATAGACACGTGGAAAACCGGATGTACCGCCTCAAATCGGAAGGTAGATCTAACTCATAGGCGCTTGCCTACCCTACGACGATCGATAAGGCCCAATGTACCTTGGGCTAAGTTTCCTTCTTTCCAAATCTCATCACGCCTTCGTGGGCGATACGCTAGGAAAACCCAATCATCTATCTCAAATTCCAAGTGTCAACGCCGATGATCTGCATCGACTTCTGCGACTCAGCCGCCAACCGCTCTGGATAAGCTTCACCTTATCCATCGCTTTGAACCAAGTGCGGCGACTAAGCATCTCCCACTCGAACCGACTATCGGTGACTGCGCTTCTTCGTATAAGGCCTCATAAGCGCCATCGAATACTAAAGTGGTAGTTGTTGTTATAAGCAAACTCCACAAGAGGAAAATGATCCTCGGCTACCACGAAATCAATAACACTGCGCAACATATCCTCGAGTGTCGGATAGTGCGCTCGTCTGTCGATGCGAGGGTGAAATGTCGTACTGAGACTCACCTGCGTCCCTAATCCCTTCTGGAAAGACCTCCAGAAGTTAGCCGTGAACTGGGCTCCTCTTTCTGAAATAATCGATATAGGAACTCCGTGCAGCCTCACAATCTCACGATATCTGATCTAGCATAATCCTCGTGAAAAAGTCGTCCGATCGAAGAAAATGGGCTGATTTAAATCGACTGTCGATGATAACCCAAATGGAATCATGCTTCCTCTGAGTGGAAGGTAACCCTGTAATAAAATCCATATTTACCACCTCCCACTTCCAAGTCGGAATATCAATAACTGCAATGACCAGCGGGCCGGTGCTCAACTCGACTGCGCGATTAGGACATGCGCTACGAACTCCGCAACGTCCTCTTCGAGCCATCCCACCAATACACGCGTCGAGGTCATGATACATCTTAGTCGACCGGATGAATAGAATAACGAGCATGTGCCTCGCGAATCTGCGGCGAAGTCCTGTCACATCGGGAACACACAACCGGCCCTCAAATTTTAGCACCCCATCCGGCGCTACCTCAAATAGGCTCTTCTCTTTCTGACAAGCGGCATCTCGATACCATACCATAATCAGATCCTCATCGCCGCTCTTGCCTCGGCGATGGAAGACTCGGCAACCTCTCGAACCGAACTCCATCACTATCGAGAATCAACCAAACGAACCCCAGGCTCGCTGGCGATGTAACTCTCGGACCATATCCCTTTTCTCGGTTGTACATCGCACGGACTACCCATCGATCTGCGACTAAGGGCATCTGACTCATTGTCCTTCCGTGGGTGGTATAGAATATCAACATCGTAATCCTTAGCGGCTCAACCACCGTCTCGCCGCAAGTTCGGCTCATCTGGTGAAGATATCTTGGAGACTTTGTGGTCTGTGTAAATATCCACATGAACTCCATATAAATAATGTCTCGGATCTTCACGGCATGAATCACCGCCGTGACTCAAGTCATGTGTGGGATAGTTCTTCTCATGTTTCCTAATTGCCGAGATCGTAGCTATAACCTTGTCGTCTTTGCATCAAAGACGCACTCGACTGGCGGCGTCACAATAAACCACATATCCATCTAAACCCTGCGGAAGAGTAAGAAGCTGAGGCGATCGTCAATTTCTCCTTTAGCTGGAAACTTTCCTCACAAGTATCCGTCCACCGAACATAGCCGCCACGAGTCAACTTAGTCAAGGTCTTTGAAATAGAAGCAAACTTCTCCAAACCTCAGATAATAACTGCGAGGCCCAAAAGGCTGCATCAGTCGGTGTAGTGGAGTGCGGGCCAAGTCTTGATCGCTCGATCTTTTGTATCAACGAATACCATCGTGGCCCAGATAACATGCCCCAAGAAAGCCTGAAGCTAACCAAAACTCGCGTTCGAGAACTTGGCATACAATCGCGGTCGGGAGGACTCGATACCGTCGCCGAATGATCCGTATGCTCCTTCTCTGTGCGCGAATACACCAGGATATCATCAATGAAAACTATAACAAACATATCCAAGAATGGCCTGAACACCCTATTCATCAAATCCATGAATCCATTGGGCGTTGGTCAATCCGAAAGACATCACCTGAACTCATGGTGCCCATCTGGTCACGAATGCGATCTTTGGGATATCTGTCTCTAGCTCGCTTTGATGATAACCGGACCGCAGTCTATCTTGAAAAACACCTTGCACCTCAGTGGTCAAACAAAGCGTCAATCACGGGAGGGATATTTGTTCTTGATAGTTACCTTGTTTAGCTGCCTGTAATCAATACACATACGCAGCGTCCCGTCCTTCTTCTTTACAAATAACACTGGCGCTCCCCAAGGAGAAACACTTGGCCTGATAAAGCCCTTCTCCAGCAAGTCCTTCAGCTGGTCTTTCAATTCTTTCAACTCGGCAGGTGCCATCCTGTATGGCGGAATAGATATCGGTCGAGTATCTGGCGCCAAATCAATGCAAAACTCAACCTCCTTCTCAGGAGGGATACCCGGAAGCTCATCTGGGAACACGTCTGGAAAATCTCTAGTGACCGGAACTGACTGAAGGTCCGGTATCTCAGCCTCAGTATCGAATACCCGAACCATATGGTAGATATACCCTTTCCGCACCATCTTCCTAGCCTTGAGGTAAGAAATAAACTTACCGCCGGCGGCGATATTCCTTCACTCGATAACCTCGCCACCAGAAACTGGAATCGAACTAATCTCTCCCTACAGTCCACATTGGCATAGCAAGACGCTAGCCAATCCATACCCATAATCACATCAAAGTCGTCGTATCCAACTCTATCAAGTCGGCTGAGTCCGACGATCGCTGATCATTGGGAAAGCTCTATATATCCGCTCATTACCACCGAATCACCTACTGGCGTAGCCACCTCAAAAGGTCTTATGGACTCGGGCTCTATCCCTATTCTATCAGCAATATGGGGAGATATATAGGACAAGGTAGAACTTGGATCTATCAAAGCATATACATCACAGCAAGAAACCAACAATGTACCTGTGACGACATCTGGTGACGCCTCACCCGGACGGTGGGACATAACATAGATGCGTTACGAGGACCGCTAATCGGGACCCTACCACGACCTCTGCCGTGGCTCGGCCGTGAACACTCGCCTCGGGCGTCGACCATCGAAGCGAAGATTCAAAGCGACCGTCGGCTGAACCATAACGCTCCCGCCGCCTAAGGTCGGACAATCCTTCTTCAGATGACCATGCTGGCCACAAGAGTAACACGCTCCCGAACTCATACGACACTCGCCCGGATGAGACCTACCGCATCGAACGCACCGAGATGTGGGCGGTCTCGACTGGTGACGGTCTCTGCCTCCCTGAAACCCTGAAGTCACGGAGCCACGACTGCTCACGAATAACCCGGTGATCGGACCTCGCGAAATCGAGAAGGAGCACTCTGTCTTGGTGAAATGTGGACTAGTTTCTTCTTGAAAGGTCGCCTCAAAACCACGAGACCTGCCACGACCTCTTGGTGGCCTAAATCTAGGCGATTCGCCTCTCTCTCATCATCAATCCCGCATACGCTGCGTCACGCCAATATCCATCCTCGGCTAAAGAGCCACCCCACGTCGATGAATCATATGGGTCTAACCCATCACATATCGATGAACCACATGCGTCATGCTACAATGGTGTGCGCATATCTAGCCAAGGAGTCAAACTCAGGATGTACTCTAATAGTCCTCCCGCCTCGAGGTCAAGAATCTATCTCGCGGGCTCTCACCGCTTTCGGGAGGTAAGAAGTGATCCAGAAAGCCTCGTGAACTCCTCCCAAAGCGGTGGAAGAGCATCCTCACTCTCGACAACACCCATGACTCAAACTAGTTCAACGCAATATCGCGTAACGGTAGAAAGCTAGCATAACGCGGACTCGGTCTCGAGGCTCGAGCACTGCGTGGTCCAGAATCGCCGCGCAAACTCCTGCGGGTCTCGCCGAATCTCGAGCCATAGAACTTCGGGTGGATGACAACCTAGGAAATCTGAATCGGCCGCCGCCACTTATCTTTGGTCGATAAGCGGATCTGTTCCGTAATCTCTATACTCACCATTTGTGGGGCTGGAGGCTCGTACGCATGGTCTCGATGCCGCCATTGCCTCGAACTCCGGTGGCGGCGTCGTGGAACTTCGCCTCGAAACATCATCTCACGGTAAGGGCGGGCTGTGCCTCGTGACCCTCCGCGTCCACTAGCGGCACCGCCTTTGCCGCCTTCGGGCGCGGTTGCCTTGCGTGGAGGCATAAGCGATACATAAGGGAAAACATCGGAGGAGGCTCGACTATAACGCCTCTATTGCACGATCTTAGAGTGAAAGAATGGAAATCAATCCTAAATATCCTGCGACCTCACGATTATAGATGTGGTGCACAATACACCGATAATCAAGACTCTACTAGATACGGTCGTAGACACTTTCAGAAGACTAATCGCTCGATACCACTTTTGTCACGACCGACCGGGACGCGGCGGTACCTACCGGTACCGCCAGTATACATCGAGAATAGCGTGAACATACATAACACATAACTTATAAAAGGTAAACATCACCGGTACCGATAAAGCTTTGCCCATAAAAATATACTTAATCAAAAGTATAGCGGACAACTTGCTCTTCTGACCCAAAACGTGCGTGACCACGGACCTCTAAGGATAACAAGCGTGGCGGGGCGGGGCCCGCCATACCACGAATATACACAATGTCTATAACATCGTGGGAAAAACCGTGCTAACAAAACAAGCTTGGAGGAATGGAGCTTCGACAGGAGCGGTGATCCACAGAGCGAGGATCCACCACTGCTTACCTCTGCGGCATGAGCGGCCAGGAAGAGTCGATTGATATGTACCAAGTATGTAAAACTAGAAAAATATTGTAATAATGATATCATAAGTCTGAAAAATAAGCTGGAGTCATGGACGAAAATCAAAATACAGTACACTGTGCCTTACTAACAATGAGAGTAACAAGTATGTACTTTAATGCATAAAAATAGGAGGCTTGTGATCAAAACAGGGTCCCTCGCCCGTAGTATCAATAAGCAATCCTACTCCTGAGACTATTTCACCCGCATGGGTCTTGTGGACCCGCATGAGGTATTCCTCGCATAGGCTATATCTGCCCGCATGGGACTATTTCACCCGCATAAGCCCATAGGACTCGCATGAGGTATTCCTCGCATCGTGGGTAGCAAATCCACGGAACAGGTGGTATAACGATCTTGGGGCTTGCCCCTCAGATATACTCTTACCCTGAAGCAGGTGGTATAACGATCTAGGGGATGTACCCCTCAGATATACTCTTACCCTGAAGAAGGTGACCTCCAGTAGTTACATATGCAACAGTCCCCAGGGTAACCGCCACACCAAGTGCATCGTTCCTGCTCTTGATTCAGTAATTACAGGATATTCACCGGTTAAAAGTAGCAATAGTAACTACAATCACTACACTAGTAGCTTCACAAACAGTAATATAAGCTACTACACAAACAGTAATATAAGCTAGTTCATGAGCATTAGCCACTTCATCGACCTTTGATTCATTTCAACAAAAACGTCAAGATCAAAGCAATCCAGCAGTTGCAAGATCAAACAGTCCAGCAGCTGCAAGATCAAAGCAGTCTAGCAGCTGCATCATTAACACCCAATCAGCAGGAGCTTCAACTCCCACAACAACAATGAAGAACCCCTCGTTCTCTAGTCTCACTCGGACTAGAGAATCCCTCGATTCTCCTATATCAATGCTATGAAGATCCCCTCGTTCTCTAGTCTCGCTCGGACTAGAGAATCCCTCGATTCTCCTATAGCAAGCTACACATATGAAAATAGGCAATCTAATAAGTGATCAACCTGTCAAACACTCTTTGAATCCTTGAATTGAGCTTCAACTCAATCCATATCATCTTCGACGAAGTATCCCTCAATTCTTAGTCTATTTATCGCTAAGAACTCTTCGATCCTTCTATCGATAGACATTTCCTATTCTATGATCTTCTCAACCATAAAAATTCATTAATATCCCTAACATGAGCTGCAATAGCGACATCTACACCACAACAATAATATCTCTGTTACACCTAAGCATTAACAGTAATAGCAACACCAGTAACGAACCACAACTGGTGCAACAACATCAACTTCAGCAGAGCAATACTGCGCCTGCGATATCGACCCAACATAAAGCGATCGGTGTTCCCTGCATTTGCTATTGGCGGTGAAGGTTAGGATAATTGAGAACTACACGCCGCTCATCATCGGACAACTTCAAGAATACCAACGCAGCGGTGATCAAGTGGCGAACTTAAGCAATACTAACACACCAACACGACAACGACGAACTCGACAATTATCCTCCAATTTGTCAAGTCACCAACACACATACAATTCTAACAACACCGAACCAGTACTGAACAGAAAATAACATCAACAATAACACAACAACTACGAAAATGATTTTCAGAAATATTTTAGGCGAACTTCGATTTTCTGTCGATCATGTGTCACTCGCAACAGAATCGAACTATATCCTCTATATCCTACAGAGATTACCTCAATACTCTGTTGATTTCGATTGCGTCGCGATTCTGATCCTCGATCGCCGCGATCGCGATTTCTCCTCAATATGTTTCAGAAATCGATCGATCCAGAGAGATTCACTCTGTGTTGTCACTCTAATCTGGAAAACAACCTCTTCGATCTCTCAATCAATCTTCAATTCTGATTTTTTGTCGAAAATCGCGATTTCGAGTTTCAGATTTCGCATCGCGATTTCGAATTACATAAGGAACTCCTTCGATTCCAATCTCTTCCTTCGATTTGAATCGATCGCTTAATCACAATCGATTCACAACATTTACAGTTTCTTCGATTTCAATTTTCTGATTTTTAGTCGAAAATCGTGATTTAGATTTTCTGGAAATCGCGATTCTTTTTTCGTTTTTTTTTCTGATTTCGATTTCAATTGCAGACCCTACGAATCAGTAGGCTTTGATACCATGTTAATTTTCTAGATTGATACACTGTTTGCTGCCATGGATAAACAGAGAAGAAGAGAAAGGATAGAAAGGCATCATTTAGTGAACGAGAGAGCTGGAAGAGAAGGTTTGGGCTCAAATGAGAGCTTATGTGAACCTTTTCTTATTATGAAAAGATTAATCTAATTACAAGAGATATGTGGTCTATTTATAATAGTCACTAATAATGTCCAAACAAAATATCTAATCAAACTTAATCAAAATATCTAATTAGCAAAATATATCACAACAGTGGAACACGAGGAATATCTTTATCTAAATCGAGGTCATCTTCGTATGGACGTGTTGCTTTCATTTTTTCCATTGGCACATTGTTATGTGAAGGCGTTCTCTTCTTGTCTCATCCTTAAAGTCCCATCCCCCATGTGTCTGAAAATTATATTTGAGTGTTTATTTTTTCAAAGGGACGTTTGATCTCGAGTTTTCGATTTAACGAATTTTCAACTTAATTCAATCTCAAAAGTTCTCATGAACCACTCGAGAACATCACCTTCCAATAAATTATTAGTACTATATCTCTAACAAGATTGAGAGTAAATCTCTATAAGAAATGTAAACCCAACTAATCGAGTCTAAAATATTGGTCCTTGTCTACTTATTGTTCTCTATATTATGATGAGATAAAAATGTCAATATCCCTATAATTAGTTTCACCATCAATGCACTCACATTTCAATATCAAAGTATTAACACTACTTGCGTACGTATTATGTTTTGTTAGGCTAGTTCACAAAGTCCAACATTTCGTAGTCAATGTTGATCAACTAATTGAGCAATTTAAGCCATCATAGACGTCTTTATTTATACGAGTTATAAAAAAAATCACACAATAATTAAATATTTGTATCTCTTTAGGTACTATGTTTTACTCCTTTTCCCCAGATTAGCCATCATAAATCTTTATTAATGGTCAAATTTAGTTATGGGTGATATATCTAGAAAAATGCGGTAATAATCAAATTAATCGATAGTTTTAAATCGTAAAATAATAAACGCCTTTTTAATAAAAGATTCTAGGATTTAAATATAATGTCATACTTCCTCTGTCACATTTTATGTGACACAATTGAAATTTTGAGATTCAAACTTCTAAATTTTGACTGTAAATTCAGACATAATTTTTTTAAGTTTTTTGAAATAAAATTCATATATTTAAAAATTATATAAAAAATATTATAAATCACAATAATTATCAACTTAAAACATTTAAAAGACATATAAAGAAATTCCAATAAGGTAAATAGTATTTGATTGACTCTCGAAATTCTAACGTTGTCATATAAATTGGAACGAATAAAGTATTATTTATTTGCTAAAGTAGTCCTTCAAAGTTTTCTTTATAAGACAACAAGAGTGGGACGTGAGGAATATTTTTTTTTTCTAAATGAATGTCATCTTCGTATGGACGTATTTTTTTTATTTTTTTTTCATTGGCAAATTCTAACCCGTCTGGCCGTAACTCAGTTGGTTCCGGATGGTAGATTCTTGCAGTAAGCGAGTTCAGTCACGGCGGTAGAAGTGTAAAGTTTCATTCCTCACCTTTGTGGGATGACTCGCTGTGTCTGTAGACATTGTGTATCTTGCGATGGTACTGAGTCGCGTGATTTATCTCCTCTACCAATTTCTATCGGATCGGGGGATGGAGACCCTGTGGGCGAGGGATTTCGACTTTTGCATCCAAGATATTGCAAATTCTACCTTACACTATTCATGTGTTGACTTATAATCCTACATGAAATTAATGTTGGCAGTTTAGATATTGCAAATTATACCTTACATTATTCAGGTGTTGACTTATAATCCTACTAAAACTCTTTTTTCTTCTGCTCTCATTACATTTAAAATCTAACCTACTCCAAAAATTAGAAGAAGAAAAAAACAAAGAAAATAAATTATGCTCGTCTTTATATTTTTTTTCCTCTTAAGTTACACAAGATATCTTCATTTATTGAATTTTACCAAACACTGAAAAATGTAATCTGCAGTCTGCTAGTGAGCCCTAGAGCAAATTAAGAAGAGGGTGGAAAAGAAGAACATACTTGTTGTGCGGGCTCTAATAAAAAAGTTTTCCGTAATATGACAATCTTAAAAATACGTGTGTTATGTGTTTTATAGTTAATGCGTATTTTTACTTTAATTTATTATTTAAGTAAAAAAAAGAGCAATGAAATTCTCGTGATACGCGAGATTCGGGAAATGGCCGGATCACGCGAGGATCTATCATGCAGTCTTACCTGCATTCTGCAAGAGATTGTTTCACTTGAGCAGGCGGTGGCCTCTCGCAGTGCGTAACAACTTTCTGGATTCTTTCAAAGCTCTTTCATTATTTAAATATAATTAGTTAATATAATTTTATGTATATATCAAATAAGCTTTATTGATGTATTATATTTATGCAATCGAGGAACTAAACAAGTCTCGGTTTTCTTAGAATTTTTTTTATTTTGTGGCTCACGCAACTGACATTAATTGTGAGGCTTTTTGTCTCACAAATTAGTGTACCCAAATCTTAGGGTGTTTGACCGTGATTTCAAATTATGTTAGTGGTTTGAAATCAGATTGATTTGAAGTTTAAATTTTATTTGAACATGCAATTTGGATCTCAAGGTTATACTTTTAATTTCTTATAAACATGAAATCTCACAAATGGTAAAAACTATCAAACCGTCTCTGACTCTTATAGAATCTTACCAAATTAGCAAACTATAATTCATAAACAACATATAGAAATATCTTAAGGCGACGTATTAATAAATCACATATCTCCATGTTCCTTTTATAAATAAATTTGTATGATTACATGTTATAACATACTTTCAAATACAAATAATTTTTAAACATCTCAAGTTAATATTAAAATAATATATAAATTTATATTTAAATATTTATTTTTATCAATTACTCAATATATAGAGTATGCATAAAAATTATTAAATTTACGTGAACACTAACTATCACAGTAAATTCTCACCTGCACATGGTTGAACATTGAGAAACACAACAAATGAATTAATAGGGTTTGGTTTTGATATCTTTTGAAGAAATGAATCATATGAAGAGACCACAAGTCCTCAACTCATTCATTCCACTAATGAGGAATTTAACAACTTCTAATGAATTATTACTTCAATATAACTAAGAAATGCAACCCAGCTGATTGTGTCTACTTGTAGCTTTCTATATTATGATGAGATAAAATGTCACTCCCTATAAGTTTGCACTCACATTTCGTTATCAATGTTAATACCACTTGCGTATGTATTAGTCTATTATGTTTAGGCTGGTTGATAAGAAATGCAACCCAACAAACACCTTTTTCATCTTAACCTCCGAAACAAACACCCTAGAGGCATTTCAGGGAACAAACATCCTGTCTTCTGTCAGTACGAGAAATAAACACCTTTTGTATTTTGATCTCGGGAACAAACACCCTAGAGACATTTTAGGGAACAAACACCCCATCTTTTCAACATCCTATCACAACTGTAACCCAGTGTCATCAAGATTCGACACTGGAACAAAATTTTGAATCGGCATTAGTCCGTCTTTAATTTTTTAGCATCGCAGCAACCCAGTGTCATCATAATTTGACACTGGGATAAAATTTTAAATTTGCGTCAGCTTTGCTTTTATTTTGGCATCACAACGATCCAGTGTCATCATAACTCGACACTGAAACAAAATTTTTGAATCTGCATCAGCTTTGCCCATTCATTGCTTGATCTTTGTTCTAATTCTGACGATATAGACAAAATTAGCTATCAGTCAACATCTTTGTCCGAAAACTCTTTCATCATCTTCAGTCAAAGAGGGACAAGCTGTTGACATCCAATTTTGACCCATCTTTTGGTTATTTCTTGCAATTTTAAGTATTTTAGGACACCGCATTTTAATAATTATTTTTGCATATTTTTTACCTAATATTCTATGTTTATTTTTTATAAAATGACATCGCATTTTTATTTTAAATTAAGCATTATGTCTTTGTTAATATTATAATTTTGCATCTCTTTAAATAACAAAATAGCATCGCATTTTTTTTTTTAGTTAGGCATTAAACATTTCTTAAATATTATGTTTTATTATTACATCGGCACTTTCATTTTAATTTTTTTGTATCTTTTTAAATAATTTTTCTTTTAAATAATTAACCCATTTCTTAAATATTTTGCATTTCTTAATTACAGTATTTTTATTGCAATATAAGTGTTCTAATTCACTTAACTAATTAGGTGGCGACTCCTCAACATCAAGCATTTTTACTCCATCCAGAAAACTGCGCCAAAAGAGCAACGTTGCGGATACCGTTCAGACCCCGTGATAAAAAATGGGCCCAACAATGATTTGTGTTTCATCAGGTGAATGTGATGGCTTGTGCTTATGCTCGGGTGCTTCAGTAGGTGAATGTGGTGGTTTATGATTATGGTGTAGTACTTCAATAGGTGGATGTAATGGTTTAAGCTTATGGTGTGGTACTTCAGCAGGTGGATGTGATGACTTGTGCTTATGCTTCTATGTTTCAACAGGTGAATGTGATGGTTTGTGTTTATCCTCTATAGAAACGACTTCTATGGCTAGAGCGTACAACAATGATAACATAAACCAAATTGTGGTGGACAAAGTTTTCTTTTTTGTGTGTATGAAAAACTTCTTAATTGTGTCAAATGACATAATTGAGGGTCATTTTATATTATTGATAGTGTCTTATTTAAGAAAGAAATTTAGTGTTATACTCCTATTACATTATTGATTTTGTTACCAAAAAGGATTCAATATAAGATTACATTTTTTGTATTGTAGTATGCAAATTAAATAACATACTTTTAGTAAGAAGTCATGTAGTATCCTGAATTGTTTAAAATTGCTTCAGCACAATTAACGCCAAAAAAAATCTCCCTCTATCTAAAACAAGTATCATATTCTCTTTTTGAGGATCAGTTTGACTAATATACGAAGCTAAATCGGATTTGATCACCACAATTAATTTGACTATAAGTTGCGAACTTTTATTCTTGTTAATAAGATGAAAAATACATTTTAAGTTGAAAAATACATTTTAAGTAACATAGTCTTGCGAATTTCGTTGAGTTGTCAAAATGACATTTGAAGTTCACATTTAGAGGCGCAATTTACGAACATATGCATCTTCATATGGACGTATTGTTTTTATTTTCTTTCATTGGCACATCGCCAGTGACGGACGCAGGAATATTTCTAATTAGGTGAGTCACCATATATTATATATATGTAAATCTAAAATTTTAATCTAGCTAAACATTGTAATTTTCTGACGAAAGTGGGTGCACTTGCACCCATAATGGAGGCCGTGCGTCCGCCTCTGCACATCGCTACGTGAAAGGATTCTCTTCTTGTCTCATCTTTAGGGGTGACAAAATTACCTCAAACCTAAATGACCTGCTCAATCCACCCAATGTTTCATGGGTTTGTGCAAAAGTGATTTTGATGATGGGTTGGTTTGGACAAACCCAAGTTGACCCATCATAAATCAACATTTCAAATGAACTCATGATGATGCTCAAATTTAACCCACGAAAATGTTTAATTTTAACGATTAGAGCATCACTCTAGATAAATTTTTTATTTATATATAATTATTTAAAAAATTCCTTTATTATTTCGGAACAATAAAAGTACACCAACGCATCCCAACCACACTATTCATCCACCCTACCCCTCCCTACACCAACTCTCACTCAAGCATTGAACTACCCTCACATTTTTTCCCCCTTAGGCCCTTACCTTGCCTATTCCAGAAAGTTCGACATTTATAATTAAGCAAAGGATTTAAGTTATATCTGTTAGCGGTCCAACATACTTTTTACTTTATAGTTTAATTTACCTTTACTTATCATTTATTTGAGGGTATCAATTAATGCTATTAAATATGATTATCTATCATTTACTCTCTCAGTCACATATTATTTGGCTACTTTTCTTTTACACGCCTTTTAAAAAATTATAAATAAATAAAATATTTTTACTAAATTATCTTTATCTCTCTTCAATTAGTTACATTCTAATCAATATTGTTTACTTTAAAAAACAATTAATGTCAAGAACAAAGTAGGAAAAACTTAATTAATTCTATCTTATTTTTAAAAAGTGATCAAATAATTTGGTACGAATATTATTAGTAATGTGGTCAAGTAATATGAGACGGAGATATTTTAAAGTACATAGTTGGGAACGAAGTGTCATGTTGTAAAAGGGCAAACTGTTGATATTTTTTATTCATGAAAACAAAAACAAAATTTAGCATTGTATGCGAATGAGCTAAAAATAGTCCTACATAATATTACCATAACTGATTAATACTCGTCAACCTGGTCCATTTTCTGCTGCTATTAACACCACTTGAGAGGAATTTTTCAGAATTAATCCATGATTAGACTGTTTCCCAAAGTGTCACCACCGAGCCAATTACGGTGGATACAGTATACACTAGAAAATAGCAAAAATACAGAAAGCTCACGGCTTTTAATCATGTGGATTTATAATAAAAAATAATTTTTTATTTTATTTTTAAAAACAGCCTGTTAAGCAAGCTGCTTTTGGAAGAACCAAAGCTATTTTTTTCTGTTTTTATTCACATCCATCAATGTTTTTAAAATGTGTCATTCATGCAACTGTTTCAACTATGTTTGCGATTTTCCTCATCACATTATGTACAGAATGTGTTAGCCCTCCAAACTACAGGTTCCCCATAGAAAAGTTTGTTTATCAACATTAGGGAGAAATATCAATTATCTTCATCCATTCTGAGCTAACTTTTGTAAGTGGGATGTATCAGGTTAAACTCCACCCTCAGTGACTGAACGGGTTGCGCTCTTGGACAGCAGTAGATCTTTCAAATCTTTGTAAGTTTTGAGCTCTTCTAACGCATCTGATGCCTTCCTACTGATGAAAAACCCAGATGTAGTGCTATGTTCTCCCTCCAGTTCAGTCTTTATGCTATGCGAGGTATAACAGCTAGAATCTTGGCGCAAAGGAGGAGCAGTTCTCAGCAAGTGAACAAGGGCACCTACAGCTGCATCTTGGGATTTTCTGGTTGTTGCAGATGCCTGAGAAGAGATTTCTGAACCTTTTCCCCCATCAAGGTTCTCACTGCATAATAATGATATGAAAGTTGAGTTGAAAATCTAATGGCACGTAAGTAATGAAGACACAGCTATGACAAACTCAGTGACTGTGTTTGGCAATTACTGAAAGGTTCATTTTTATTCAATATCAGAACCAAGGGATATAAAGCAGCTATGTTGCTTGGATACGGGTGTGGGCACCGGCAAGGGTGCAGATCTAGACGTCAAATTCGTCATTACCTAAATCTTAAGATTCAAGGATGCGGATAGGAGTAGGGGTGTTCACCGGTCCAGAACCGGACCGGACCGGACCGGAACCGGAATCCAGAAAATTTCTGGACCGAGGACCGGACCGGAATATTCCGGTCCGGTCCCGGTCTGGACCGGAAAATTCCGGTCCGGTCCCGGTTTTGGACCGGTTGGACCGGTTTTTTTTTTTTTTTTGTTAAATGCAATTAAATTATAAATTTTTAAGAATGTGTTCGTTTATCAATCTCATTAAATATGTTTGTTTTTTTCCTTATCCTTCAATAAACTTTATTTCATTAATATAACTAACTTAAAGAAAATCACCAAATGTACTTGGTTCGTATACGAACTACTGAACTACTCATTAATTAAAGTTACACACCACATTTATATTTTCTATTTTCTATTTGGAATTTGGACATTCCTGAAACTAGGGGTGCACAAAAGGTTAAAACCGGACCGGACCGAAGACCGAAGACCGAAATTACAGATTACTCGGACCGAATGGACCGAATGATTTGCCCCCAGTCCCCCCCAGCCACCACCCCCCCTGCCAGCCCGGACGTATTGACATAAGAAATATAAGTTGTAAATTGATCAAACTTTATATGGTCATAACTTTGCGCTCGGACGTCCGTTTTACCTAATTTTTTTATTTCGCGTATTTTTCGATACGGGGTGGCCAATGCATAAGCGGTTTGATTCCTCGATTTCTCCAAAAACGTCCATCTTGCCTCTCAATTTCACTTTTCCCCCAAATCGTTACATTTTTCCCCTTTTCAAATCTAAATATCTCGCGATGTACAATTGATTTCAACGTAAAAATTGCGTGGCACCGCATCCGGGAATGTCAATTTCAATATTGAAAATTCAATTTATAAAAAAAAAAAAAAAAAAAAAATCCGGTCCATTCCGGTCCGGACCGGAAAATTCCGGTTTTTACCCGGACCGGACCGGAAAACCGGAATCGACCATTTTGACGGACCGAGGACCGGACCGGAATCCACCGATCCATTCCGGTCCGGTTCCGGTCCGGTTTTCCGGTCCGGTCCGGTTTTGTACACCCCTAGATAGGAGTATGGGTATGGGTGTTAGGATACATATGTTACAACATATATATGCACACATTTCGACAATTATTGATGTTATTAAATTAAAGCTAGTATGATTCACTTTCATATTTATTAAGTTGTCCTTGTATAATAGAAAAGTGTTCTATTCTATATATATATATATATATATATATATATATATATATATATATATATTAATATATTTTTGGCTTACATATATGACATAAGCCTAAAATCAAACTAAATACCCAATCAACCTATATCTTTTAGCCAATGGTGTAGTCAAAGCATCCATTAAAGGGCAGCCCGGTGCACTAAGCTCCCGCTATGCGCGGGGTCCGGGGAAGGGCCGGACCACAAGGGTCTATTGTACGCAACCTTACCTCACATTTCTGCAAGAGGCTGTTTCCACTAGAATCCTCCAAAATGACTAACAAAAACACAATAAAAAACTATTGTCACAATGGACAAGCAATTCCCACAAACCTTGGATATATGAGATCTCAAAGCTCCGGATAGAATCTGTGATAGTGAACATGTGGCCTTTTAAAGTCAAAATATCAAGTCTATACTTTGCTCTTGACAATGAAAGGGGCCAGATCGTGCACAATTATTTTTTGTGACAAGGTAAGCTAAACCAGACTTTGCACAAACTTTAAGGCTTATAACAGAGAAGGTCTCTCGAAAGTAATCAATGAGAGATGTGATTCATTTGTGGCGTATGTTTGTGTATAGTGTGTAATAAATAATGAATATGAGGAATAGGAATGGTGAGTATTGTGGCGTATGTTTGTGTATAGAAGCCTAGAAGGTCAATGGGGCATATATGTAATCATTTGAGGCAAATCCCCCATTTCTGAATAATCTGCACGATTATGTTCCACATCCCCATCTCAAACAATCTAGTTAAAATAGAGTATTAGAAACTTCAAACCAATGGAATCAACTCAAACACCAACATAAAGCTAGTTTTTCATAATAGGCCATCCACTCTCTAAGCCCTACAAATTTGAATGCGGGGTTCTTAGTTTCCTGGTTGAAAACCCACACTCGATTCTGACTCTCTTGGCCAAATGTAACACAGCACATATAAACAACAACAAAAAATGAAATAGAAAACAGAGACCACTTAAAAGGATGTTAAGAGCCAAATAAGTGGAGTAAAGAAAACTTAAGGACTTGCAATAAAGTCGGATAAACCGACTGGAAAGATTCATGTAAATCTCAATATACTGCATATCAAAGTATCAGGCCTAGTGGTCAATGAAGTGGGTCGAGAACCATGAGGTCTCATGTTCAAATCCCAGCAGAGACAAAAATACTTAGGTTTTGTCCTAGCCTTGGTGGACAGAGTTACCTGGTACTTGTTGTTGGTGGGAGGTGGCATGTATCCCGTGGAATTAGTCAAGGGGCGCGCAAGTTGGTGTGGACCCACGGTTATCAAAAAACAAAGAAAATATTTTTTTGAGTTATCACCAATAGTCACCTTCATACAATAATTTTGTTACAAATATATCCATCGTTCCACTACCTAAGTTTATGGCAGAAGCAAAAACTAATCTTAAATTGTGTCAGTTTATGATTAAGGAAAGTGATTGTTCTACATGATAGTGGTACCTGTGAAATAAATTTCTTTTCTTAATAAAAATCTAAGAGATAACTCCTTTATCTCAACGTAAATCTATAATAGGATGTTGGTGACTGGTAGGAACACTGAACAGTCTATCTGGGACGAGATCAGAAGGTTGGCTGACCTAAAACTCGATTTGTTGTCAATAATACACCAAATAGATGATCTTTATTATGATGAAATTTCCTCTCCGGCGTCTAAAATTGCTGGTTCTTATTTTTATGGCACCCGTGTTCTATTGGTCCCTTTGTTTTTTATAGGTGTTCTACTGGTTCACTTTATTAGTTGGACATAAAAAAAACATGAACTTGTTGACGAAATTTATATGAAACAACCACCAGCATTTGTTGCTAATGGGAGTTGTTTTAATGGTTTACAGGAAGGGGCTAATAGAATTTGGTGGAAGTGAATGCAGCCTATAAATTTTTTTATCAATCCAATCATCAGATTGAAGACCGGCCTTGGAAGCACATTTGGAAGGTTAAGATACCATATAAAGTTTCTTGTTTTGTTTGGCTTCTAGCAAAAGAAGTTATACTTACTCAGGATAATTTGATGAAGAGAGGGAATATTCTTTGTCCCATATGCTTTTTGTGTGGGGAAACAACAGAGACAATGAACCATCTCTTTCTTCATTGCAAGATCTCTGAAACCTTAGCAAGTTGGGAGGAAGCAAGATCTGAAGCAAAAGATAGAAGTAGATGGAGAATTGTCCCAGCTAGTATTTTGTGGACAATCTGGAAAGAAAGAAATTCCAGATGTCTTGAGAATAGGAGCAACTCTGTTCAAAAGATCAAATTGAACTGTATTTTGCTCTTTAGAGTGTAAACAATCCTACTCAGGAGTGTAGAAATTCTTGATGTGCTAGACTCCTTCTAGATGATCTAGATGGTCAGAATAGCTTCAGTGTCTTGGAGTCAAATTGTAAATACGGTCTTAGTACAACCTATGTACTGTTTTGCTCATTTATAAATATATACAAGGCAACAAGTAACTTCAAGAAACTTTGCAATTGACATGTCTCCCTTGCGATAATGGCAGCTAGGTGATGGACCTCCAATATGTAAAATTTTCCTAATTCAGTTGCATCAACTGCTCAACTTTATGTCCTACCACCGGCCAATATCTAAACAATACTCAGCATGCTATACAACAACCACAAAGCCAGTGCACTGGCTCATGGAGAACCAATTATTAAAAGACAGATGCACCATCCACAAGACTGCAAGATGAACTTTGTGCAACACGAATTTAACGATTTAAGGTTCCCAAGAAGAATTCTCAAAAAATACAGAAGAGTAGACAAGTTACCTGGCTTGCGAATCGGAAGTATCAACATCATCAACAATAAAAGGACAGGAAAAATCACAGACATCCAAGTCATCTTGAAAAGATAGCCTGCTAGAACTTCTAGAATATATACGTGGCGAACCACTTGAAGATAACAAACCAGAGAACCGTCCGGAATCATCTCTAGCATCTCTGGAAATCTGAAAAGGAAGTAAAAACAAAGGTTAGCAGAAGGCTGAAAATGGCTCAACTAAGCAACAATGTTAGGAATAAAAGTATGAACAACAAAGTTCACAAGCACGCCTAAGTCAAGAATAACAGCACAGATTTTCCCAGACTAGAAATTGCTCACCTTTTGTCCAGGACTGATAGTGCCGATATTTGACTCAAGAGTCCTCAGTGGATCCATTTTCCGGAATGACCTGATTCCTGAAGGGGATTCTTGGGATGATGAATCATGCTTTGTACTTCTGGGAGACATTGGAGGAAGAGAATGCCTGTTAGGATCAGAAAAATTAGGAGATAGGTATCTGGAACTTGCACCCATCATTGGATGAGGGATACTGACAGGGCCAGTTCCAGAACGCAAACGAGTCTGCCCAGGATTAGCACCTGACAGATAGGTTGGTGGAGATGGAGATGGAGATGGAGATGGTGAAAATGGAGGTGAAAGCTGGTACTCATCAAAGCTCGTTGCTTTGTGGTGAATGGGCAGTCTATTGTTAGGTGAAACCCTCTGTCCATGTACATCACTGGGTGAAGATGAAAGCTCATGTGGTGACCAGTATAAAGGTGGAGAGCCTACATATGGCTGCGTCCGAGGTAAAGAAGGTGACGTAAGGAAACCACTTGTCCAACTGTGTGGGCGCTGGAAAGGTGATGAAGAAGATGCATGTGTCCCTCTCGACGGAAATGATGTAGGGTGGACACACTTATCAGATGAGGAGGATGGAAATGACCTCATCGGGTCAGCAAGAGGACTGCCTACATAGTCTTTAATGATCGCAGGTGGAAAGGATGCAACAGTCTCCAGGTTAAAGTCCAACAAATCTTCACGATACGTCACAGATATACAAAGACGGCCCTGCTGGGCATCAACTGGAGTAAACGTATAATGCTTCATCAACTCCTCCTCTGCCCTGGAGAATGGAGCACTAAAAGAAGAGACCTTGTAAATGATATCAAAGTCGCAACTCTGACTTGATGAAAGTTTCCTGAAGGCCCTGAATACAGGAAGGAGTCTCATCATTGAATAAAGGGCACGGAGCAGTATAATTGATTTCTTGTATGTTTTCTTATAAGACGAATCACCAATTTGAGGAACCATTGTCCTCATATACTCATATTGTACAACCCACCTCTCTATAATGGTTTCTGTATATGCCCCTGCAATACCTGAACTATGCTCCGACAAAGAACTAGGTTTCTCTTGAACAAGTATTATGTCTATTATCATTGGTTCCATCAAATTTCTATGCCAAAAATTCAAATTATCAAGAACAGCAGGACGATCTCCCAGGACCAAATTGAACCATTTGTCACTCTTTTTCACTTCCCCACTACGACCATAAGGTCGAATCGAAGGAACTCTACAGTCTAAAACAATATGCAAGGTTTTCAGAAGAAATTGAGCAAGTATTTGCTCAAACCTTCCATATTCACCCTGTGGGTTACTCTGAAAATCCATTTTATACACCCCAAACAAATATCACCTCTATCTTCTCTCAACCATAGGCCACTTTAAACGGTACATGACAACTCACAAATAATGCACAGACGAGCAATTATCTGGTAAAGATATGATCTTCCCTTGGGCAATATGTGTGAATATATATACACCTGGATATATGTACAAATTTCAAACAATATTTAGAACATACACACCTCATAAAGGTCTAAGAGCCACGCAACTTATTATGCAAATAGTCAAATGAACATGCCTCAAATGCAGGTGTGAATTTAAGTCCAAAAATTGGGTCACGTGAACTCATAATCCGATTAAACTCGGTATATTATGTGTATAATTTTTAAATTAGGTCTAATATTATCCGAAGGAACCCATGGTCAAAAGAGATAGTGGTTCACTGCTTAAGAAGCTGGGTTTCATTCCTAAAGTTTAAGGGATCGAACCCAACTTGCTGCACTACAATTTTTTTTAATCTTATCTTAAAAGCAACGGTGCACCATCCTCTTGAAATTCTGGATTCGACTCTGCTCAAATGTAACTATTAAGTAGTAATACTACAGCTTCATTACCATACAACATGATATATG
This sequence comes from Przewalskia tangutica, assembly GCA_029844215.1. Taxonomy (NCBI): domain Eukaryota; kingdom Viridiplantae; phylum Streptophyta; class Magnoliopsida; order Solanales; family Solanaceae; genus Przewalskia; species Przewalskia tangutica. Next base: position 2,072,819 of record CM056732.1, read on the forward strand.
CAGGAGCATAACAAAAAGGCAAACACTTTCCAAAGTGATAACTACTTTGTGTGCTCAGATTATTAAAATAAACAAAACAAAAAATCAAGGACCTCAACGAGTATCAGTAATAGATATTAAAAAAAATTGCTGTAGAATAACTAATTAACTATCTAGATGCAGATCTTACTTAAAATCAGATAATGATAAATAGTAGGAGCAAAATTCAAACGAGTGCTAATTCGAGTAAATAAGCGATAAAAGTAAATCGAGTAGGAAATTGATTAATGAGCAGAGCTGTGATGATGAAATTGGAGATAATATAAAGTCAAAAAAGGGAAGATTAAACTTTATAAAATATAGGGATTAGCAAAGAAAAGAGAAAGAAAACTCAGACTTTGAAGCAAGCGGAAGAGAGAGATTGCGTAGAACGAAGAGAGTAGCCGTGCTCTAGAGTGAGAAACAAGAGAGAGAGCGGCCGTAACTATAACAGTGTAAGGTAGCGAAATTACTTGTATGTACCCGCATGAAAGGCCTAACGATGTAGCCATGTAGGCATTGAGATGGCTCGGTGATTCCCTAATGGAGTTTGGTCCAGCGGATAAAAGCCGGCTATAACCATAAGAAGGAGGTCAAGGTTGGACCCCTCCACCGTAAAAAAATTCTTAGAGAGAGTTTTTCGTAAACAGCGATCCGACGGAGTGGTAGTCACTCACTACCATTTTCTAACATATCTCATATCTGACAAGATGCAGACTACCTGGTCTATTCTTCTTTTCAATTTTTTAAATTTAATAGATTATATTACTCTCACTGTTTCAATTTAAATGTCTAACTTTTTTTTAGTATGTCCCAAAAAAAGTATCTCTTTCTATATTTTGTAAGTTTTTCAATTACAAAACAAATTTAAGACCACAAAATTTAAAAGACCACACACATCTTTAATTTAAGAGCACAAGATTCAAAAGTGTTCTTTTATTTCTTAATTTATGTGACAAGTCATACTAAGACACTTAAATTGGGACGTAGGAAGTATTACTCAGGTTGAATTTGTTTTTTTAAGAATAAATTTGCATATAATAATGATAAGACCCGCAAAATTTTGTTTTTTCCTGGCGAAGTTTTATTTGAAAATTTAGATTTTATCAGGCCATTGTGTAAACTATTTGTTATACAATTAAATCACTTAATATCGGCTGCAAAAAAATGTTTTCAATAAAAATGAGTAGAGAAATTGCTTTGGTTATAAGTATGGCATTCGGGTCAACTTATGCTCACATACAATCCAAAGCCCAGGTTAGTGAAGGCGAAGAGTATCGCCGTTGGATGGTGTGAGCAGTCAAGTTCGAAGCGCCGAGAAGTAACGCAGCGCTCGCCGCGCCTCAGGGAGAACGTCACACTGACTTCAGTGTGGTTTAACTGGCGGCGTGGTTTGCGGCTATTACGTCGGTCAGAGTTTCTGCGCTGTCTTGTATTTCGAAGAAGCGGCCAGATTCGCCGTCGACAAAAAAAAAAAAAAAAAACTCACATACAACTTCACCAACTCAAATATCAAATAATTCTGATCATCAACACTTGAACAAATGAAAAAAATCAACTAATATTTTTCTATCTGCTGAAATTTAAATCTGATATTACTTTATAACCTTGGCTTGCTTTATTGATCATTAATTCATATCCTTAAATACTAGATAATGAGTATGTTATAATTGGTTAAATTACATTTGTTGATATGTATATGAGCCTATAAAATTTGAACCGTCTTGACTGAATGCTCCAATTAAAAGAAGGTCAGACATTCAGCATTAAAGGAGTCGAAATCCGATAATGTATATCCTTGGTATAAAGCTTCTCAAATTGACAATCGAGGAGTTTGGGCAAAGACAACACAAGACACAAGGATGTCACGTTGACATCTAACTCGTATGAACTCCACCTAGGAGTTGTACTCATCTACTATATGCCACTTTTAATCTTCCCTCATAAGTAGACTAAAACAAATATTAAAAAAAAAAGATGAAAAGAAAAAACTTTTTCTCCATAACGCCAGACCATGTAGTGATACTTGACCTAGATTTGATTATTACATCAACTTTTTTTTTTTTTTTGTTGACGAAGGAACCCGCAGCCGCTGTTCTTTTCAGTACAAGACAGAACTGATCGACGCAATAGCCGCAAACCACGTCGATCGTTAAACCACACTTGGCAGTCCATGTGCGAGCGCTCCTCAAGAGGCGAAGGTAGGCCAGACGTTACCCTGGGGTTTCGAACTTGTGACCAAGCTCTCCCACACCACCCAATAAGGATACCCTCTGCCTTCAAGACCAACTGGTCTAGGGCTTCGGATGATTATTACATCAACTTGTTTTATTAACAAAGTGATTAAATTTCTTAGCCATTTGGATAGGCCTTCACCAAAGCACTACTAGCGTATTTTCTCAATTTTCAATTTAACTTCATAAAAAAAATAAGCCTACTTGACGAGATTAGATCAAATTCTCTTTCTAACATTTTTATATTGATATGAACCTTTCTTATATGATTCTATCTCGATTTTACTAGTAGCTTATGTGTCAATCTATACCTAGTTGATCTACCACTATTTTATTGTTCACGTTTTAAATAGGCGAACATTCTCATAAAATTTGGGGTTGAAAAGATCAATGAAAGACTAAAATACGGACAAATATGTAATTTATTCTAAAAAAATGAGTGTGTAATCACCTTTTTTCTATATAAATCGCTACAATAATTATAGAGAACCCTCCTAAATGACCTCCTAAACGAACATATGGAGTATGCTACTTCATGTTATAGGGACATAAGCAAATGGGAAGATTCAGACAAAACAAATTATGAAAATATATAAAGTGTATATATCTCTTTCATTAATGAAAATAATCTTTGACTACAATTTATTAGGGCACAAAATCTAATGCTTGTTTTTTATTACTTTGCCTGAAGTTGCATTCATGCCCATGCTAGGGACAATGTCAACCAAGAGGCGCAGCAAAGTCAGTTTCATACATAGTTTTAGCTACAAAGCGGAGCCAGAATTTGCGATAAGGATTCAAAATATGAAGAAATAAACACAGAATAAGTCTAAGGAGTTCAACATTTATTATTTATACATGAAAAATAATTTTAACTATGTAATTTTCCGCTGAAGGAGGTTCATGGCCATATGTGGCTCCGCCCGCCTAGATATTGGTATGTCCATAGTTATCTCAACAGTCAACACCTACACTAGTAAGTATGAAAAAGGATCTGAAATAAAGACACATAATTGCTAGTTTGTTAACTTAACCTAATTAACTCAGGAATGGATCAAAGAGAACCATCATAACAAATGTTCATCTCGTCTCAAAGCTCAGTTCTAGTCTGGATCATAAGGTGCGCAACTAAATCTGATCAAGGATTGGGTTTAAAGATTTTGATATAATTCAAGTACGAATTAAGAACTTTAGAGAATATTACAACTAACTTAAATTTTATAATAATAAAAAACATAGCAACATATTTTTTCCAACTTATTTGACATAGTTCGAATGAACACAAAATTTAAATAAATTTTTTTTTTATTACATAATTAGATATCAATAAAATATAAAAGATTGTATTGTTCCAAACCGTTTTTCGTTGTAACAAGTCATGTTAAAGTATCGACGCAATGAGGATGTGAAAATCAACTAGTTTCGAACAATAAAAATATGCATAATTCTTTTTGGAACAAAAAAGAAAGATAAATAAATTACTTATAACGGAAGGAATAAAAGATTATAATACTGAGCTAAGACTCCTTAGCCCTCAACATCATACTATGTCATGGAATTTTATATGTCGAATTTGCAACTTTACGACAATAATTATTTTTCAATTAAAGGGACTGAAAATGATATTTTGTAAATTTTACGACAACCTGTAGTAAAAGTAAGATTCAATTCAATTCATCGAGTGATGTTTGTTTCTATCTTATACTAACAAAGCCCATCAGTGTTGGGCTGACCTAGTTAGACCATAGTAAGTTAGTCCTGTGTTTGATGCCTGCAAATTGTAGACCCAGCCCAAATATCACACTGGATCTGCTCGTATTGAAGAATGAAAATTAAAGAAAACAAATAAATTGTTATACCCTCAGTTTCAGCTTATGTGTTTCACTATTATTTTTAGTTTGTTTGAGAAATAATGTAACATCTCCATATTCAGTAAATTTTTAGTTCCAATATTTTCATTTTATCCTTAACTACAATCGCTTATATGTTGGCATCAACAAGAATGACGAGTTTATTTTTTATGATTGACAAAGAGAATGCACAAGGTGAATGAATTCGGTATGTGAATTTGTTCTATCAAAGGCAGATGCAGTACAAAGCTGAACAAATCAGACTCAGAGCAGAGGTAGAATGAACCAGGTCTGAGAACATGTTCTGTCTCAGTCCTAGCAGCGAGACAAAGTTGACAGGAACAAATTTAAAAAACATGTCCAGGAACGTGTTCCTCCTCAGAGTCCTACCGCAAGTAGTATTTATGTTTTATGGTAAAGACTTGGCGTACAAGGCGACATGATTTCATGTTATACTTATCAAGATTTTATAGAGTCCTACAAGGAAATGAAAGATACGTGAAGATGTAAGAATCCTGAGCCAACACAAACTCTATTATACCATGATGGACCATATAATGTAGAGTTTCAGTCAGCCGCGTGATGAAGACAAATTGCTATGATGGGCCATTGCTATGTAAGGTATCGGTCAGCCGCTATGATGGACCATATGATGTAGGGGCCTGGGCCATAACATCGAGAAATGTAAGGCATTCAAATTTGAGTTGGAGCACCTTATCGGTAAGGGGGAGATTTGGGTAGTTCTCCCTCCCCATCACGAGTTAGTGTAGGCCAAGGGTCAGACGTGCGGTTTTAAGGGTGACAAACGTCAATTGCTTCAAAAGAAAATCATATTTTGGGTAGATCTAGGAACCCCTTAACAAATCAAATGTAATCCCCTCTCTTTTTTGTTGTAAAAGAATTGCGTCAGACCTGATGTTCCCTAGATGGGATACGTAGGAAGCCTATACGGGTCTGGTCCTAGGATTTTGGGTACGAAAAATTGGTTGGGTAGGGTTTAATAATCTACGAATGGGCCTGACTTCCCCCGACGAGATACGTAGGATTATATATAAGACTCGATCCTTAATATAAATAAATATTTGTTCCCTCTCCTCTTTCCCCTTTTATAATGCAGGTGGATCCAGTTGGCGGACCAATCGTTAGGGCTATCGTAAAAAGCAAATCAATCGACCCTAAAATTACCAAAATACCCTTACAAACCCTAAAATACCCGAAACGAAGAATCAATCGAATATTTGCATATGAATACGTGAACTTTTGTGTCTACTTGCAAACTCTGTGCTTATCTTGCATTTCATTTAGTCGTCTAACGTACTAATGTCATATGCCCTCGACTGATTTTTCTCTTAACAAATGAGGGTAGTTCATATCGTGATGTTGGCTTATTATACAAGATCAAAAGCAGCAACAACATCCTTGTCCGAACCAAATCACAAAGAAATGACTGGTAATTCAAACGAGGAAAGATGTGTTAGGAACTCCAGGTCTCGGTACGACGGGAGATAACTCATCGAGGACATAGTTAAAATGCTAAAGGATATCCAGGAGAAAACGGCCAAGATGAAAAATGTCCAAATTGCTCGGGAAAAGTAGACAGATGAAAGAAGGCCTCCACCGCCCTTCACATCTCTATCTTCTCCGGTTCATGAGTTTTCCCAAATTACCATGCGAGAACTGATCCTCAACACATGTGTACTTCATACCAAACTCCTCCAACCACAAATACTACTAAAATACATGTTACCACACACTTTGTTCAGGTCCATCTAACCACCAATACCACCACATATCCAAATGCCACCACTCACATTCCCGAAATAACTCAATGCGCCAAAATATTTTTTCCAAACCCTAGTCACTCAAAGCCACCTTTCACCAGAATGTGGCAAATTGGACCACTATGAGGAGATGGAGAGGGCTTGGAGGGCCGAACATGATAGGTTTGCTGAAAAGATGGAGGAAAATCTAGCTCGATGTGGAGCAAAAATTGAAGCAGATCGCTTTGGCTGCTCGAAAATCTCTCGAATTAAGTTATGATGACTTATGCGTTCACCCAGATTTGGATCTAACAGAGGGCTTTAAGGTGCTTAAATTTGAAATGTTTAACAAGTTGGGAAACCTGATGGCCTATCTGCGGTCATACTGTGATCAGTTAGTAGGAGTTCGGAACAACCTTACTTTAATCATGAGGCTATTCAGTTGGAGTTTGACTGGAGAGGCCTCCAAATGGTTTGATGTGCAAAACATGCGCCAATTGGTCACTTGGGAGGACATGACAGAGTCGTTCATGGAACGATATAAGTTCAACATAGAAGTCATGCCAGATCGATACTATTTGGAGAAGATCAGGCAGAAGTCCATCGAGACCTATAGAGAGTACGCAAGTAGATGTATAGTGGAAGCTGCTCGCGTACAACCATTTATGACAGAGAAAGAATTGGTCGCCGCTTTTGTCATAGCACAAGACTAGAATTGTTACTACAAAATGTTTGTCATGGCCGGAAGACCATTTCAAAGTTGATTGATACGGGTGAGGCCACATATCAAAATAGGAAAGATTACCAGCGTGACTGGTAGAAATTCTCAGTTAGGTACTTCGGGAGGCATGCAAAAGAAAAGAAATGGCGTGGTGAATGTGACCCGATCCTCCAGTCCCAAAACAAAGAAACGAGAAGAACCTCGTTCACCCATGGAAGTGTATCAATCGTCACCCCCAAGTGGTTATATGACTCCACATACATCCTAATGTCACTATGCCCAACCAAACTACCAAACTTCCCAAAACTATCAAACTCCCCAAAATTACCAAGTCCCTCAAAATTACCAAGTCCCTCAGAATCACCAAGCATCCCAAAACTATCAATTTTTTTTGATAGTTTAATAATGCGACACAAATCCATACTCTCACCGTCTCAAGATACCTATCACATTTTCATTTACATGCCTCTTAAGAAAGCATTTATAAGAGTTGCATTTTGATTATTTTTACCCTCTTAACACATTTCATCATATTATCTCTCTCCAATAAATATTTACTCCATTGAGAATCATTTTAATGTTGCTAATTAATACAAAGGTAAAATTAATATTTTGACTATTTTTTATATACCCTTTAACATATTTCATCATAATCTCTTCTCAATAAATATTTACTCCATTAAGGATAGACACATCTTAAATATTGTTACTTAATACAAGGTGAAATGAGAAAAAACTACTTAATTTTTTCTTGCGTAAATAAAAGGGAAATCTACATTGATGCCCCCCTAAAACCAAACTATTTACTCTTTTTGCATGTCCCCTTTTCTTTTCATACCCCCCAAAACTATTTACCCTTAAAACCCCTTACAGTTTTTGTATGTAATTGTCTCTTTTTTCTTTCTTTCTTGTTTATTTCTCTACTTCTTTTTATCTTTTGTCCTATTTTCTCTCATTTTTTTTCTCCTTTCTTCTTTTTTGTTTCAAATCATAGTATTCTTTATTTTCTTTTTTCACCATAATCTAATTCCATATTTAATTCTAACTACTTTTATTTTTTATTATTTTCTTTCTTTTTTAAATTTTTATTTCTTCTTTTCTATTTAATTATCTCGTTTTCTTCTTTCCTTTTTTATTTCTCTATTTCTTATATTCTTTTCTTTCTTTTATTCTTTTTTTTCATTTTTCTCCTTTTTGTTCATTTATTTTTTCATACTATATTTTATTTTATTTTTCACCATAATATGATTCTATATATAATTTTAATTTTTTTCTTTTTTATTTTTTCTTCTATTTTTTTATTACTTGTTTCTTTTTCGATTGCAATTTAATCATACTATTGCAGTATATTATGATACACACATGGTATCACACAGGACTGGCGGTTCATTCCTTGAAAAAGAAACTTAGTCCTCTATGATACGAACCTGATATATATCATATACTGATAGAGTATCATAGATGACTGATTCATTCCTTCAAGAAAAACACAACTCAGTTTTTTCTGATACTCACATGGTATATATCATCTACTGACAATGTATCATAGAAAAGTTGATTCATTTGTTAAAAAAATACTATGCAATCCTCTATAATACATATATGGTATATAATATACTCAGATGGTATCATGAAGGGTTGTTGAAGTCTTTGAATGCAATAGTCCACAATCCTCCATGATACCATCATGGTATAAAAATATACCGAGATTGTATCATGAAAGATTTATTGAGTCCTTCACATGTGTCAGTAGTTTTGTTTAATATCATCATGGTATATATCATATACTGGTATCATGAAGGACTTCATATACCATGATGGTATCATGAAGGACTTCTTCGGTCATTCAAAGAAATATTTCATGATATCATCATGATATATAAATATATGCAGTAACACAGATGATATCATGGAGGACAACTCCATTCCTTCAATGATATTTTTCAATCCTCCAAGATACCATTTGCGTAGATTTATATACCATGATGTTATCATGAAAGACTCTCTTTTAATAGAGGCTGATGATACCATAAAAGTATATGAAGGACTCTATTTGAATAGAGGCTGATGATAGTATGATTGTATCATGAATGACTGCATATACAATGATGATATAATGAAGTACTGCTTCTTTCATTCAAAGAGAGTCCTTCATGATACCATTTGCGTAGATTTATTGATATTTCTCAATCCTTCAAATAAATTCATAAGAATATATTTTCTATTAATTAAATTTTAATAAATAAATAAGTAATTTTAGCATTATCTTAAAAAAACAAATAACAAAATGTAAATTAAAAAAAACAAAACTAGAAAAGACTATATAAAAAAAAAAGGACAAAAAATAAATAAAAAGAAGACAAAGTAATTAAAAAGGGAAAAAGAAATTAAGAGAAAAATGATTAACTAATGTTTTGATTTTTGTATCTTATTTTATCTTCGGAAAGAAAAATAAAAAGATAAAAATGAAAGAGAAAGAACAAAATAAGGAAAAACAAAGAAAGAAAAAGAAAAAAAAAGTAGTACGAAGTGACATTCTATTAATTAGTTTTAGTGCCGTTTGGTTGAGCTTATGAGCACCTCATGAGTGCTTATTATTAAAAATAAATATTTATAATTTTTTTTTAGATGAGTTTGATTGAAAAAGGAGTAGAGCTTATAGGTGTCATAAACACTTATTCCATAAGTTCAAAATTTGGGCTTATGAGAGTACTGCTTCTTTTGATCTAACAATTTTTTTGTTTTTTATACAAAAATACTTTTTTTATTGACAATTAAACACCTAATAACTTTTTGATAAAAACTCTACTTGAAAAAATTCTACGCGGTACGAAACGGGTCTTTAGGCGACAAAGAAAAAGAAGGGTGAGAACAATTCGAGTAAATATTTTATTCCGAAGTAATATTTGGAGTAATTAATTTTAGTATATAAATAGATCCTCTTTTAGCATGTAAACCACAAATTAATCTCCTATCTTTTCTTTCGCTCAATTAAACTAATACAGCAAATTTGCTTCCACTAATTTCTCAACTATTTCTGTTTAACATGTTTTCGACCATTCCTGTGCCTTCCGGCAAAACAAATCTGCATCACCGTGATATCTCCGCTGTGCCGGAGAGTGAGGTGTTAAGGAGAAGAAACGAGGAGTTGGAGAAGGAATTGAAGAAGAGCATTGAGAGGGAAGAGAAAATGATGCAGGAATTGCAGAAGACATGGGAGAGGCTGAGGGTGGCGGAGGAGCGGCTTTGCTCTCAGCTCGGTGAACTTGAAGCCGAGGCTGTTGATCAGGCTCGGACCTACAGGACACGTGTTCTCCATTTGATGGATCAACTTTCTTTGGCCCAAAAACTTCTCGAATCAGCTTCCGTTATCGTTCCCAATTCAAAATAATTGTAGGGAAATTTTGGGTTTAGATTTTCATTTTTTTTTGTATAACCATAGTATTAAGAATTACTGGTTCGATTAACCTAAATTTGCACTACGTAGAAGTTAGAACCTATAAAGGGGAAAACGCTCTTATACAGGAGTTCGAGGGTGGAACTCGATAACTTTAGTTTGATAGTTGATACCGTCCATCGCCTATGTTCAAAATAGCTAAGCAGAGCTATCTTTCTTATCCACCTGCTCTGTAGGAAGGGTAATTACAGGTGCACGGTTTGGTAATTAGTTGACGGGTTTTATATGAATTTGATTATGGGAATCTTAAAAGATCTATAGACAAGTAGAACATGAAGCTATGCTGGATTTGGCATACTTAGGGGTGGAGATGAACTGTTTGGGCGGAAGTTGGACGGGTCAAGAAGGATTGAAGTTTTAAATGGTTCAATGTCCAATTCGTCCAAAACTTACATGAGCTAAGATGCACGGATCAAAATGGGCTAAATGATGGGTCATAATCCAAATTGTTCAACTTGACTCATTACATTTACAAATTCAAACTTACCTTTTATGATGTTATTTTATTTGGTATGATATTTGATTTTTTTCATATCTTTATTTTTAAAATAAAAATAATATTTTAAAGATTTTTTTCATTTTTATTAAAAAAATGAAATATAAATTTAAGGATGTGGTGGGGTGGAAGGGGTAGGTGTGGATAGGGGCAGAGTAAGAAAAAAAAATGATATTGTTTATTAATTATTTATAAGTAAAAAATATAAAATAAAAATTTAAAAATAGGGTGGGGTGATGTGTGTGTGTGTGTGGGGTTGTTTAGGGGAGAGGGGTAAGAAAAAATATCATATTTTTTATAAATTATTTATAAAAGTAAAAAAGTATAAAATAAAAATTTGAGAATGTGGTAGGGCGGGGGTAGTGGATGGGAGTGGTTAGGGCGGGGGTAGTGGGGTGGGATAGAGGGTAGGGGCGGAGGTGGAGTTAAGAAAAAAGTTCATATTTTTTATAATTTTTTATAAAAATAAAAAAATAAAAAATAAAAATTTGAGCATGTGGTAGGGCGGGGGTAGGTGGGGCGGGATGTGAGGGTAGGTAAGAAATTTTAGGATGGAGTACGACATGGAGTGGGGGGTAGGGGAGGAGGTAAGAAAAAAATTATATTTTTAATAATATTTTTATAAAAAAAAAATGAAATAGAAGATTTGGGTAAACAATAAAATAATAGATGAATGACTTTGAATTATTGTAATGAGTTGATTTGAATTGTTCATGATGAATGAGTTAAGTTGAATTAGCCCAAACATAATCCATTTAATAGTATGTCAATATCCAAACCCATTAAAATTTGAACGGATTGGATGGATCAATTGGGTTTAGGTCCTATTTGTCACCCAATAATTGGAGTTTATCTGGAGAATAATTCGGTGAAGTAATTGCTAAAGTTTTAAAATTATATTAAGGTTCATCATTTGAACCGTCCTATTATTTTCCTTCTTCCGTCTTAGAAGACTTCAATAAATTGCTGCAGGAGTAATAATATGAGGCATAATTCAACTTGAACAAAAACTTTTTAAGAAAGTTACTACTAACTTTAGGTACTCTTTATTTTGACTTCAACTCAAATATTGGCCAAACATACATGTGAACCAAGAGAAATGGCAGAAGAAGAAGTGATGACCGCAAGGCCAGTCGCGAGTTCGATCCTGCATAAACCTTCTTGGTTGAGCACACACACTGGCTTGAGTGTAGTTAATCTACGGCGTGGTTTGCAGGCTATTGCGTCAGCCCGGGGTTTACCCTGTGCGCACTCGAAAGAGTAGCGGCTGCAGGTTCCTTCGTAAAAAAAAACATACATAAGTGGCGATAGGATGAATTCTTGCTACTCCTCTACCTCAACTTGCACGACATTTTTTTTTTCGTCAGTATAAAAATATATATATATTTCTATATTTAATAACAATTCAGTTTTAAATTTCTTATTTTACAGTTAATGAAATAATTTATTGTTGTAAACGTTTGTGGGTATGAACGGGAACAGAAAAACTGAGAGGTTAGACACAAAGAAGTTTAGTGCAATATTTGACGAGTCGATTGTCTGACAATCTCTCCTTAAGATAAAATTATCACCGTATATAAAGGCTTACGATAGATGGATAATAGTCTCTCAAGATAAAACGACAATACTTTCTCAAGCACAAGTCAAATGCTTGAGAATTCTTGTAGAAGAAACTAGAACAAAAGATTGATATAATAGAAGAAAGGCTCTCACGAACTTTCAGATTTTTGTATTAACAATGGATGATTAAAATCTGATTTTAATGCCTCTATTTATAGGTGCAAAGTTGTGGATCACACGACATGTGAATGTCTTAAATTGGGTGCATAGATTTCTTCAAAAGGCACCTAGATCATGCCAAGAGTTGGCTGATCTTTGGCCCTTCAAATCAGTACATGAATCAGAAGATTCTGGACATTTTGCGATTCACTGTACCGTCGGCACCGCGGCCCTAAATCGATAGAATCGAAACTTCGAGCTACTGGACGAGAGGCACCGCGGTCCCTGCCAGAAGCACTGCGGTGCTTGGAGCACCGCGGCCCTTAGCCAGGTGGCACCGCAGTGCTGTCCATTCTTGGCTCGGTATCGCGGTCCTTTTCCTCGAGGCCCCGCGGCTCTTCCCCATTTTCTGTATTTTGCACATTTCTTCTTTTCTTATACCATTGTAGGAGATACATTAATTTGGCCAATTAATCGTCCATCCTTACCTAACTTAAGAACACTTTAACATGTGTACCAACATCTTTTTAACTACGTGAAATTTAGCTAGACGTTGTACGACGTATACATGTGTGTGGAAATCGTATTTTCGATATGCGGGGCCCCATGTGTTCAAGTCATTAAGGACGCGATAACTCAATCCCACTGAGCGCTGAACGTGATGTCTTGAACCGTCAGTGTTTAGTATATGTCAAGACAATGATAAAGACATAAATAACTGTCCAATTTCTTATTTTTTCTTATGTTTTGTCCGTTGTGATCGTGGACACACTTGGATTCTTAAGTACGTTCAATTGAGGCGGCCTGTCCTCGCACTTAAATAGGTGACATCCCACCAGGAGTCATTAAAAGTATCTTCATCTTAACCTCGACTCTCGAGTGTTGTGTTAAAACTTCGACACTTAATCTTGTGCCCATAATTCAGGCAACACTTTAATGTCTATCGCAGGAAGGCTTTGGATTAATGTTTCCATAAGGAACCAATATCCGAAGTGCTCTTACTTTTCTATAAGCGCCCAACTGGACCTTTACAACTTAGTTTTGCCATTGAACCAAATTTCTGGGATCTCCAATCAGTATGGATGGGTTACCTACCACCATATCGGTCCTTAGTGATTGGGGTTTAAGCCCATTTCCCTAGACATACAGTTCATCTGATCATTGGGTAATCCCTTAGTCAAAAGGTCAGCTATATTCTCCTTTGATTTTATGTAATCGATGGAGATAATACCCGTGGAGATCATTTGCCTAACGGACTTATGTCTCCGACGTATGTGTCGAGACTTGCCGTTGTATATGCTACTTCGTGCCTTTCCTAATGCCGACTGACTATCGCAGTGGGTCATTACCAAAGGTACAGGTTTATCCCAACAAAGGGATATCCTCCAAGAAGTCATGAAGCCACTCAGCTTCTTCACCTGCTTTGTCTAAAGCGATGAACTCCGATTCCATGGTGGATCGGGCGATGCAAGTTTGTTTGGAGGACTTCCAGGACACAGCCCCACCACCAATTGTAAACACATACCCACTGGTGGACTTGGTGTTTCGTATATCGGATATCCATTTTGCATCAGTGTACCCCTCTAGTACAACTGGATACCTCGAGTAATGCAATCTGTATGACATTGAATATTTTAAATATCGGAGTATTCGATTAAGCGCTTTCCAATGATCATCTCCGGGATTGCGTGTAAACCTCGCCAACTTATTGACGGCATAAGCGATATCAGGTCGGGTACAATTTGTTACATACATCAAACTGTCGATTATCTGCGTATATAGCTCCTGGAGCACAGGTGCACCATGATTCTTGTCAATGCTTTGACTCATATCCATTGGTGACCTTAATGTCGGACAGTCAAACATCTCAAACTTTATCAATACATTCTCTATGTAATGAGACTGAGATAGCACTAGTCCTTCCGGTGACTTAAAAATCTTAATTCCTAAGATGACATCTGCGATACCCATCTCCTTCATGTCAAAATATTGTTTCAACATATTCTTTGTTTCCAGGGTCAAGGCTCGACTACTGCCTGTGATCAACATGTCATCTACGTAGAGGCAGATCATGAAGAATGAGTCAGAGTCTCCTTTAGCATAGACACACTTGTCACACTCGTTAATGGAGAAACCTTTTGACAGTAGGGTACTATCAAAATTTTCATGCCATTGTTTTAGAGCTTGTTTCAGCCCATACAGAGACTTGATAAGTCTACAGACTTTCTTCTCTTGTCCTGAAACTACATACCCTTCGGGTTGTTCCATGTATATCTCTTCTTCCAAGTCACTATTTAGGAAGACTGTCTTAACATCCATTTGATGGATTTCAAGGTCATGCAGTGTTTCAATGACAATGAACACCCTTATGGAAGTCATTCTCGATACTAGGGAGTACGTGTCGAAGTAATCAAGACCATCAATTTGTCGGTACCCTTTGGCTACCAACCTAGCCTTGTACTTGTCTATAGATCTATCAGCTTTGTACTTACGTTTAAGTACCCACTTACAACCTAGTGGTTTGTTTCTCGGAGGAAGATCAACCAACTCTCAGGTATGATTGTGCATGATATACTCTATCTCACTTTCTATAGCTTTTTTCTATAGCGGTGCTTCTGAAGTTGACAATGCTTCTGTAATTGTCCGAGGTTCATTTTCAACCAAGTAAGCTAGAAAGTCCGGACCGAAAGATTTTTCTTTCCTGAGCCTTTTGCGTCGCCTAGGATCTGTATCAGGATCAGTTGGATTTTCATCCACACCTGTATCCGTTTGACTGATTCGTCGGATCGAGGAATCATGACTCCTTTTCGCGTCGCCGTTTCATTTTCCTTCTTAGGAAAGATTGTCTCAAAGAATTCAGCACTCTTTGACTCTATGATTGTACTCCCGTGGATATCTGATATATTTGACTTATGTACCAGAAAATGATAAGCACTACTGTTATTTGCGTATCCAATGAAGATGCAATCCACAATCTTAGGTCCTATCTTGACCTATTTTAGCTTAGGTACCTCGACCTTGGCCAAACAACCCCATACCCTTAGATAGTTGTAAGAGAGTGTCTTTCTTTTTCATACTTCATATGGTTTTCTACTTGCTTATGTGAGGGACTCTATTAAGTATCATGTTGGCAGTAAGGACTGGCTCTCCCCACATATTTTGCGCAAGGCCGGAATTGATAAGCAAGGCGTTCATCATTTCTTTTAGTGTACGGTTCTTGTGTTCCTCCACACCGTTTGACTGTGGAGAATATGGTGCAGTTGTTTTATGGATTATGTCAGACTGGGCACAGTATTCCTCAAACGGAGCTACATAATCTCCCCCTCAATCGCTACGAATCGCTTCAATTCATAGACTTAGTTGGTTTTCAACCTCGTCTTTATAGAGCTTAAAGGCATCGAACGCTTCGTCCTTACTTTTGAGTAAGTAAAGGTAGAAGTACCTTGTACTATCATCTATAAAAGTCACAAAGTACTTATTCCCCCCTCTAGATTGAGCGAACTTTAAATCACAGTTGTCCGTGTGTATAAGTTCTAGAGGGGCGGTATCTCGTTCTATGGAACGGAAAGCCAATTTGGTATGTTTTGCCTCTACACATACCTCACATTTGGATTGAGGGTTTACAGCGTCAGACGATAATAACTCTAACTTTACCAATCGTTTAATTGACTGATAGCACGTGTCCCAGTCTGTGATGCCATAGACTCGGTGACTCAAGCAAGTAAGAAGATGCATTTTCATTAATGTTTCGAATTACAAACATGGCGTTCAACTTGAAGAGGCCTTCACAGGCGAACCCCCTTTAACAAACACATCATTCTTAGTAATAACAAACTTACTGGATTCAAACACAACTCGAAATCTGGCCTGAACTAGAACATTAGCAGAAATTAAATTCTTCCGGATGTCCGGAACATGCATGCCGTTCTTCAAATTGAGGTCTTTACCAGATGACATCTTGAGTACTACAATGCCTTCCCCCAGCACATCTGAGGTAGCGTTGTTTCCCATGTATAGCTTCTTACCGTCAACAGTTGCATAGGTAGAGAAAGCATTTCGATCGGAGCATATGTGACGGATCGCACCCGTGTCCAACCACCATTATTTTAGATTTTCCACCAGATTTGCTTCTAGCACGACGGCTTTGAAGTCTTCACAGAGATCATTGAGGATCTTGTCTTCAACCATGTTGGCTTTGTCCTCCTTCTTACCTTTGGCCTTCTCCTCCTGCTCGTTGTTGAGTGTAATTTATACACTCTTTTGAGTCCTTTTTAGTTAGTATTCTACTATTTTATTTTGCATTTAGTATAGTGTTAGGTGTGTTTTTCTTTCGTTTGTGTCACAGCGGGCATAAAGGAGAAGATACTACTTTCGAGGATGAAATTGCACAAGCACAGCCCAGAGGAATGAAGCCTAAAGAATAGAAGAAATCTAGAAAATTCTGGACAGAAATCAGAGAGGCACCGCGGTGCCTGGCCCAGTAGCACCGCGGTCAAGAAAATTAGCACCGAGGCGTAAAAAATTTCAGAAAGTCCGAAATTGAAACACCGTCGAAGGCACCACGGTCCAGTAAAGAGGCACCGCGGTGCCATATTTCCAGTAAACTGCCAATGATTTCAGCCCATTAGCACCGCGGTGTCGGACATCGGAACCGCGGTGCCGACGCATAAAAATTAGAATCCGAGTCGATTTTGGACATGTTTTTATGGTCCGAAAGATAGTTTTTCTCAGATATAGATACCTTAAACCCTGTCATTATTAAGCATACTACTTTGGAGAGGAGAACGACGGCTACAAGCTACAATTGGAGACATCTTATTGTTCAAGTTGTTTTTCTTTCCTTTACTTTATTTCAGTTTATGTTGGATTTTGTATTAGTTCTTGACATAACAATGTTTAGGAGCTAATTACTTTAGTAGGGTTTCCATCGAATCTTCTTGAAACTCTTTCATATAGTTAATGCATTGATTATTGATTTCATCATATTAAAATATATTCAATAATGTTATGATTTCTTGATAATTAACTAGCGATTTATTGTCATTACTTATATGATTTCGAATCAAAAGTCTGAAAGGTGAGATTTGAATATGCTGTAATTGTCTAGACATAGGTTAAAATCATGGACGAAAGTACCCCGATACTTGTGTAGTATTCAAGGTTATTGTTCTTAATTCTCATGTGTGGTAAAACTTATCATAGAAATATAGAAGGTTTCTGCACAAGGTTGAGCTCTTGTATGTCCTAATCGGAATATAATGACAAATTAGTTAACCTGCTATCTTAATAAGAAGAAGGAGCATTTGCATTGCATTAACACATGAAAGAGTGGATAGTTGAGGAGATTGGAACTCTATTCCCTTCATAACTGTTATAAACCCAAAGTATTATAATCTTTAGTTTATTTCCCGCAATTAGTCATAATTCGTAGTTATAATTCTCATACTAAAGAACGTCAACCAGGTAGAAACCATAGAATAGATATTCGGTACTTAATAAACCAGTCTCTATGGACGATAAATCGGTCTTACATATCTTTATTACTTGAACGATACGTACACTTGCGTAAGCATCTAGAAATATCGCAATAAGTTTTTGGCGCCGTTGCCAGGGACTGGCGTACTGTTAATATCGATTTATCTATTCTTATTTATAATTTGGTTTTTTTATTTTCTATTTTTTTAGTATTTTTATTTTAGAACACTCTGCCGTGATCTGTTTTCTGTTTTTGATTAGTATTAGGTACTTAGTTTATGCGAAGTAGGAGAGGAGCAGACACTCCTATTCCTCTTAATCCTGAGATCAAGAGATTGTGCAAACAGAACATGAAAGAAAAGAGAGCAGTTGATTTGTTAGCAATGGGAGATCAGCGAAATAATAATTTGGAGAATGATGAGTTACCGCCTGTTTTAAGACAATTCCCTGCATAAAGGAGCTTTGGGGACTATGTGATGCCTACAATTGCAGGGGTACAGACTTGCATCAGGCTTCCAGCTGTTGAAGCCAACAATTTTGTAATCAAACCAGCCATATTGCACATGGTTCAAAGCTCAGTTCAGTTTGGGGGATTACCATCTGAAGATCCCCATTTGCATCTAGAAATTTTCTGGAGCTGTGTGCAACCTTCAAATACAATGGTGTTAATGATGATGTCATTCGGTTGAGACTCTTCTCATTCTCACTCAGGGATAGAGCAAAGTGCTGGCTGAACTCATTACAGGCGAACTCTATTACCATATGACAAGACTTAGCCCAGAAGTTTCTTGCCAAGTTCTTTCCTCCAGCAAAGGCAGCAAAGCTCAGAGGTGAGTTGAATAACTTCTATCAGCTAGAGGGAGAATCACTATATGATGTATGGGAGAGGTTTAAAGACTTGCAGAGAAAGTTCCCACATCATTGGATTGAGAAGTGAATGTTAGTCCACATATTTTACAATAGGATGTGTGGTACAACTCGTACCATTATTGATGCTGCAGCAGGGGGAACATTAAAGGAAAATGTATTGACAATAATAATTATATTAAAACCAGTAGAAACCTCCATCTGCATAGAAGCTAAGATAAGATAAAATTGTATTACATTTCCTAGATCATGGCTGCTTTAATAAGATTGTTATAAACAAGAATAACCTACTCACACATAAGGCATACGTTATTCAATTGTTTTAAAAAAAGATTACGTTATTTGATTAAGACTATGAACTATGAAATCTTTCGAAACTAAAAGACTTGAGTATTTGAAATTAGGCAACTTGAACTTTTGGAAAATAATGTTGTTACTTGACTTTAAAAAGGAAAGTGTTTTGGTTTAAAAAGGATGGCATAATATTGTCTTAGTTGATTTAAAAGGAAAGCATGCTATTATCTTAATCTGTCTTAAAAGAGCGTTTAAATGTTATGGTCGATTCTATGCCGCGTCCATGGGATGGACCGGGAATGTATTTCACTCGACACCGCGTTCATGGGATGAACCGGGAATGTATTCCACTCGACACCGCGTTCATGAGATGAACCGGGAATGTATTTCACTCGACACCGCGTTCATGGGATGAACCGGGAATGTATTTCACTCGACACCGCGTTCATGGGATGAACCGGGAATGTATTCCACTCGACACCGCGTTCATGGGATGAACCGGGAATGTATTTCACTCGACACCGCGTTCATGGGATGAACCGGGAATGTATTTCACACGACACCGCGTTCATGGGATGAACCGGGAATGTATTTCACACGATACCGAGTTCATGGGATGAACCGGAAATGTATTTCACACGATACCGAGTTCATGGGATGAACAGGGAATGTATTCCACACGATTCTATACCGAGTCCATGAGATGGGCCGGGAATGTATTCCATACGATCCGACACCGAGTCCATGAGATGGGCCGAGACACGTTATCGTATCATACGATTTATACCTAGGCTGGCGGTGAGGAAGGAGTTCCACGGGCATGAGGATGACTTTGAGGCGTGAGTCACGACTTGACATGACGCTTTTATGTTGTGAATCGTAGTTTTGTTATCATACATGTCTCTGTTTTATTTTAGAATTATGATTTCGTTCTGATATTTTGATTTCACATACTTGGTACTGTTATCGACCTCGTTCGGGTGCGTTCATGCCGCGGTAAGTACACCGGTTGTTGATCCTCGCTCATAGGATCACGATTCGTATTAGGAAGCTCCGTTTCTCGGAGGCTTATCTTTTGGTATGTTTCCACGAGTTGTAGGTTCTTGTACATTCGGGGTATGGCGGGCCACAATCGTCATAGTTGTTATAACATTCTTAGAAGTGCAGTAATCTTGTTGTGGGCGAGTTTGTAAAGGGATGTAGCTTGTTCAAACATATATATACATATCTTAGAAAGGCAACTTTTCTCGAATAAACTGCTTTTTCACTTCATATTGTTTCATGTCTTGTTTTATATTCATTGGTTACTCGATGTTGTATCACCAGGGTGCCCGGTAGGCACGATCACGGGCCGGATCGGGTCGTGACAAAAGTGGTATCGAGCGATTAATCCTCGGAAAGTGTCTACTGAGCAGTGTCTAGTAGAGTCTTGATTATCGATGTGTTGTGCACCACATCTATAATCGTGAGGCTGCGAGACATTTAGGATTGGTTTCCATTCTTCTCATTACGAGATCGTGCCTTAGAGTGTGTTATAAGTTGGACCCTCGGCGTATTTCGTTTTACGATTATGCCTCGCGCAAGGCAACCGGGCCCAGATGGGCAAAGCGGCGAAGCGCTAGTAGGATCTGAGGAGTACGAGGCGCGAGCGGTCATTACGAGATAGTGCTTGAGACGGCGAGTTTTGCGACGCCGCCCGGCCAGCGAGTTTAGAGCGCGGCGGTGGCTGCTGAGACCTGATACACGAGCCTCGGTCCGCGGCACAGGCGAGAGGAGTTGGAGTACAAAGAGATGGCCCAGTTACTGGCCAGGATCGTGGCCAGACATGAGGATAAGATGGATGCAGCAGTTCCAGTTCCAGTATTACCCATGGTTCACCCGAGATCGGATAGTTTGAGGCTACGGGACTTTCTGAGTTGTAGCTCGCCAGAGTTCTACGGTCGAGGCACGAGGATGATCGCGAGGAGTTCATCAAGCGATTCTGACGGATCGAGAGTGATCAAGGCTTGGAGACCGAGTCGGTGGTCTTAGGTTCGCGTCGGTGCGTGATCTGCGATCGGGTTTGATTCGTGGAGGCTGTTAGGGAGAGTATGCACTTCCGGCCGTATGGGGCGAGTTCTCGGGGCATTTCTTGCACATTTCTTGCCTCGCGGATGAGAAGGGCTCGGGCAGATTTTTGAGCGTTAAAGCGGCCGGGCATACGGTTCGGAGTACAATGTGGAGTTTGACTCATTAGCTCCAGACGCGTCCGCATTAGTAGCGACATGGAGGACGAGTGCACCGCCACGTCCACGGGCTCGATGACTACTTGGCGAGCTTGTTGTCACGACCGATCCGGGCGTGGATCGTGCCTTACCGGGCACCTAGTGATACAACATCGAGAAAATCAGTGAAATAAAAACTTAAACATGAACATGAGACAAGATAATGAAACGAGCCAACCAAACGGTTACCTTCCAATAAAATATATATAAACAACTCTTTTTAAAGCGAGCAGTTTAATCCTTTTTACAAAACCACCTTGCGGTGCTCTGAGACCTCTAAGAGTTTATCTGACAACTATGACGGGACGGGGCCCGCCATACCACGAATGTACAAGAACCTCTGCACTCGGGGTAACATACCAGCAACAAGCCTCGAAGGAACGGAGCTTCAAAAGCTGAAATGAGATCCTAAACGCGGGGATCGACGGTAGATGTACTCTACTGCGGCATGAACGGCCGAAGGAGGTCGATAACAGTACCAAGTATGTGAAAGCGTAAAATCACGTAAATGAAATCATAATAGTCTATAAAAGCGAGAGCGGTATGATAACCAAACTACGATACACATATGATTATATCAATTCGGTCTCACGCCCACAACATCAATCACGCGTGAGTACCTTCCTCCTGGCGATGCATGATATGATAACAACAAGACAATCCAAATGGGAGCATACGTGCGCTACGCATCGTGTCGGTATGTCCAAGGAACAAATAAGACAACATTCCAAATGGAAGCATACTGCGCTACGCATCGTGTCGGCGTGTCCAAGGAAACAATAAGACAAAGATTCCAAATGGAAGCATACCCGTGCGCTACGCATCGTGTCAGTATGTCCAAAGGGAACAAATAAGACAACATTCCAAATGGAAGCATACCCGTGCGCTACGCATCGTGTCAGTATGTCCAAAGGGAACAAATAAGACAACATTCCAAATGGAAGCATACCCGTGCGCTACGCATCGTGTCAGCATGTCCAAGGGAAACAATAAGACAACAAAGCGGTAATCAAAGTGGAAGCATACCCGTGCGCTACGCATCGTGTCAGTATGTCCAAAGCGATTAACAAAGTAACACTATCAGCGAGGCGTGCGGTGGAATTTATCGTCGGCTGCCGGTCACGTCCAAGTAAGTTCTCAACAAGTCAACCGACCCTCCATCGAGAGACGCGGTAGTATAGAAACACAATTCTTGCACAACAAAGGCTATCACAACAAGCATAGGCAAGTTTCATAACAACAAGCATAGGCAAGTTTCACAACAACAAGCATAGGCAAGTTTATACACAACTCGAAGTACTTCCATTTTATGCCCAAGTTCGGTTTTTAACCCTAAAGTACTACGTACGTTAAATTCCTTTTAAAGAGATTTATCCCTTTTATAAAAGTCACCCGATACCCGTAGTATAAAAATAGAGTGACTTATATCTTTTAAGTAACCAAAACAATTTCCATACTTTCTTTTTTAAAGTCAAGTTACCACGTTAAAACCAATGATAAAACCTTTCTTTTGTTTTCATAAGGTCGTTATAACCAACTTCCCATAAAGCTGTTATAACACCTTATGCTTTAAACCATTTTAAGACAACACAATGCCTTTCTTTTCCCTAAGGTTCCAGTTTGCCTAATTTTAATTACGCAAGTCTCTTTTTGAAAAGTTTCATAGTTCAATGTCTTAATCTCTTTTAAAACAATTGAGTAACATATGCCATAGGCGAGTAGGTTATTCTTGTTCATAATCAATCTTATTAAGCAGCCATGATCTAGAAAATGTAATATCATTTTGTCTCATCTTAGCTTCATGCGGATGGAAGTTTCTCTTGGTTTTTAATAATACTTAATTATTCAATACATTTTCCTTTATTAACGCCGCGATGGTTTGTCGATACACATTCTGATTTCCGAAATCAGTAAAACATTATTCCTTCCAAAACCAAGTACTCATTACTCACGAATGAGGTTTCACACAAACATCCATATTAAGTCAAGTCTCTTATCCTTTAAGAATAAGTCTCTTAACTTCTAAACCATTAAACCATTCTTTTTATCTCTCTTAAGGCGTTACACCTAACTTCTCATAAAGCTGGTATAACTCTTATGTTTTCAAACCAAGTACACTTCTTTCAAAAAGGTTTCTTAATCTTTTAGAATACTCGAGGTTCTTTTACATCCGATCGGTTATAAGTCAAATCGGTTATCTTTTAAAACCACAAAGCATTTCTCGTATACATGAAATTATAACCAACTTCCCATAAAGCGTTATAACACTTTATGTTTAAAGACAATCAAATACATTTAACACGTATGCGTCTACCGCATTTACATAGTTATACACATATCATGCTAGAACAGATAGGAAGAGGTTCACATACCTCGCGACAGTATCGACTAATAGCAAACGCTCCAAGTACCTCAAACCGTCTGCTACACTCTCGATCAGCGGATCACTCCACACGTAGTACTTGACCTATAAGGCCACAAGGCGCTTATTAACATCTAGATCTCATTGTTCCATATTCTACGAAAATTCGCGTGACATCCCCGCAACAGCGTAAATCTCTCCTCTATCGAGGCTACCAAGCCAACGGGGGTTTGCACGTCTAACCGGACGTGTACAATTCTACCCACAGTAATACTACACAATTCTACTGTACTACCGGCCTATGTAATTACAGTTCAGCTCACCTTTAAATTCCGGCTTAAGTCGCAAGACATTCTGTAAGTATTATTCAGCTTAAGTCAAAAGACATTGCCGCACAATTATAATGTTCAGTACTATATATAGTATACTTCAACTATATATTCCTACAACATGTAATTCCCAATTACAATAGAAGGTCAAGAGTGTTTACCTCGATAAGCCCAAAATTATCCGAGTATATAAGTCGATCCTGAGCAAGGTTTAGCTCTACTCAGGCGCTCCAATCCGCTCCAAACAACCCTTAGAAGTTCTGACCAACTTCTACTTAAATACTTCAACCAACTATGAAGATTTTCTTAGGGTTTCGGTTTGAGACTAAAAGGACAAAAGGTAGTATTTAAGACTCTACGTAGAGAGCTAACTTTGGGAATACTACACGGTATTTGGGCTACCGTATTTTGGGCCTCACAACCATACTAGGAGAGTATTTCGATACCACCAAGGGGGGGTAATTATACGAGACAACTAGGCTAGGGGTACCTCGGCCAAGGCTTCGAGGGGAGGGTGTGGTGGCTCTCGGCAAGCTCAACTAGGAGGGGAGAGGGACGAAAAGCTCAAGCTAAGGGAGTAGTTTGAGACTTAGATAGATTGCTCAAGTTTAGGATGAAGAATGTCTTCACTAGAGGGTATTTATAGGTCAGTGAAGGCCAACGATGGCCAAGATGGTGCCAAGTGCAAGGCAAGTGTAAGGCCAAGATTAAGCCATGTGCAACCTTATCCATCTACACAAAATATCCTACCTAACCCTTGACCAAGGGAAAGGCACAAAAAACGTGCTCACCATGCCATTTCGTCCGTCCACTCCTTCCAATTAGAGGGTGACAAGTGTCGCCCTCTCGTTGGTCCAAAATGTTTCGTCTCTCGGAAAAATCCGCAAAAATTATAAATGACATAGCCGGAATTTTCCCTACGAAAGCTGTGGAAACGTTTCGTCGGAAAACGACTCTTCTTGGCACTTGTGCACAAAATTTCGAAACTAGCCATCTTTAAGGCTCAAATTATAATACGTACGCGCTCACGTACATACTCTGGAAATACGGGGTATAACACTTGTTCGGGTGTAGCTCTTCAGCCGGGCATGGACATTGCCCGCATGCAGGCTTATGCACTTGGATGTGAGGATCGGAGAGGACAACGGAATGACCGAGATCAGCAGAAGAGGGCCAGGACAGCAGGGTCCTTTGGTAACTTTCGAGGCGAACCGCCAAAGTTAGTTATGTACCTCCGCCAAGATGCAGTGGTCCTCCGCGATCTTGACGTTCGGGTATTCGAGCTGGTCGAGCTCGGGGCTTCGGTTTACGAATATACATGGGTTCTAGCCGCAGATTCATGTCCCCTCGGTGTGCGCGATGTGGCGGCGTCATCGGGAATGTCGTCTTTTATCGGTACTTGTTTCACTGCGGACGTCGGGGCCATGTGACGAGGCGTGCTTATAGGAGAAGTGCAGGCGAGAATGACGCGACCTCTGGTCGATGGCGAGTTCATCGCCTTCTATAGCTATGCGCGACGAGCGTGATTAAGGTTAGAGCGCGGCGAAGGAAAATGAAGCGGTTGATCTGGTATATTCTTACCCTCAGAGACTAGTATGCGTTGATGTTATAATGAAGTGCTAAGTATTATGTTCAGATAGCATTATGTTAACTTGTGATTAGAAATCATGGTTAGTAAAAAGGGTAAGATTGGGGATAGGAAAAGTGTGAGCCTTAGAGTTTTATACGTAGAGACCTTAGACGCGAGGCCATCTTGGGTAAAAGATTTATGTTTATGTTGACCTTTATCGGAGTGCATAGTATGCGTGAAATATTTTTGTGTGATAAGTCCCTGAGTGGTATGAAATGAAAGAGGGTAGTTGAACTAAGAAGAACACTAGGTTTTCGTGACTTAATTAGTAAGATTGTTCCGGATCGGGGGAACAAGAGTTTGGCGCGATAGCGGGTCGGGTTGAGGACCGATTGCGGGTCAACCCGCGGCCTGTAATGTGGTGGGGTCAGTTCGAGGTGGTCCCGCCAGGTGGTAGGGTCACGAGGGCGCTAGGCCCAAGTTTAGATAACCACTGTATGAGTTCATGGACGTGTTCGACCAGAATCGGATCGTGAAGGCCGGGAATGACCTTGAAGGAATTCGAGGCTAGTAAGATGACCAAGTTTGGAGGTAGTGACTCCAAAGATTTTGGAAACTGTAGTGATGACTGAAGTATGGTACGTATACTAGAAAGAGTTCAAGAGTTCGAGAAGAGTACGACGAGTAAGGAAAGAAGTGAACATGTGCTGAGAAAATAGAAATGATCATTACTTTTGTGAAGTAAAGGTGCGAAGGGAATATCTTTTAGACCGTGGGTGGGAGCTTTTGTGATGCTAGAGGTGATTCCTTGTGGACTTGGATTTAAGTATTTGCGCGTGTTGTATTGTGGCCATGTGTGGCATTTGCAAACTGTTTAAGTTAAAGAGGAACTTTATCGTTATCTGTCTTGAGAAGGAACATTCGGGATGAATGTTTCTAAGGAGGGGAGAATGTTATACCCCGTATTTCCAGAGTATGTACGTGAGGGCGTACGTACAAAAGTTCAAGCCTTAAGTAGGCATAAGGGACGAAATTGTGCACAACTAGCGAAAATAATTGTTTTCCGACGAAAATTTTTCCGGACCTTGCGAAGGGAAAATTACGGTTGCGACATTTATAATTTTTACGGATTTTTCCGAGAGATGAAATATTTTGGACCAACGAGAGGGTGACACTTGTCACCCTCAAGTGGACGGCAATTGTGGGGAGTGGTTGGCACGTTTTTTTCATGGAAAATGCCATAAACCTTTGGTCAATGTTTGGCTAGATATTTTTGTAGTAGATGGATAAGGTGGGACCCACACACACTTGTCCAAATCTTCACCCTCCACTTGCTTTGATCTTGGCCATTGATTGGCCTATAAATACCTCTTAAGTTCAAGACTTATTCTTCATCCACACTTGTGAAATTCCAAGGCAAAATCCCTCCCTCCCTTTTAAGAAGCTCTCGTCCAACCTCCCCCTCCCCCTTTGTGAGGCCTCACGAAACCCCCTTCCTAGTTGTTCTCGTGAAATACCCCCCCCTTGGTAGAAAAGTATTCTCCAAGTGTTGTTACTATTCCAAAATACCTTGACCCAAATACCTTGTAGTATTCCCAAAGTTACCTCTATACTAAAAGCCCGGAAAATACTACTATACTTCCTTTAGTCACTAAACGAAACCCTAGGGAAAATCTTCATAGTTGGTTGAAGTATTAGGTAGAAGTTGTGTAGAACTTCTAAGGGGTTTCTTGGAGCAAATTGGAGCGTACAGAATAGGAGCTAAACCTTGCTCAGGATCGACTTTTAAACTTGGATAATTTTGGGCTTGTCGAGGTAAATATCTTTGTCCTTTTATTTGTAATTGGAAATTACATACTGTAGTAGTATAGAAATGAGTATAAGACGTATATAAGGATGGTATAAAAGAGAAGCTGAACTTACATGGGATTTGTATTCTGATGAGACTTGTGTAGTTTGACGTAGGGAAGTCTTGCCAATTTTCCATAGAATAAGGAATCTTGTATCTAGAATTATTCTACAGAGTAGTCTAGATGTTGATAGACTTATATGACCGTTATAGGTTGAAGTACTGCGAGTAGTGTATTCTACTCGAAGGGTGGAAAAGGCTAGCAGGATTACAGTACTTTGGAGCGTTTTGCTAATTGTCGTGTCGTCGCGAGGTATGTGATTCTTCCTATCCTATTGAGCATGATAATTTAAAAGAATATATATAGTACGGTAGACGTACGTGTGTTAACTGAACGTGGTTTTACTTCGATGTCTTTTGACTTGAGTTTTAAATAATAAGAATCTTGAAGTATTTCAAAGGAATTAAGAATCGTTTTTGAAAGAAGAGTAATACTTGGTTTTGAAAGCTTAAGAGTTATACTAGCTTTATGGGAAGTTAGGTATAACGACTTAAGAGAGATAAAAAGAATGGTTTATTGATTTTAGAAGTTAAGAGACTTGATCTTAAAAGATAAGAGACTTGACTTAATTGAATTGATATGAATTTTGTTAAAAAGTGTGAAACCTCATTCGTGAGTAATGAGTACTTGGTTTAAAAAGAATAATGTTTTACTGATTTCGGAAATGAGAATAAGTATCGAACGAACCACTGCAGCGTTAATAAAGGAAAATGTATTGACAATAATAATTATATTAAAACCAGTAGAAACCTCCATCTGCATAGAAGCTAAGATAAGACAAAATTGTATTACATTTCCTAGATCATGGCTGCTTTAATAAGATTGTTATAAACAAGAATAACCTACTCACACATAAGACATACGTTATTCAATTGTTTTAAAAAAAGATTACGTTATTTGATTAAGACTATGAACTATGAAATCTTTCGAAACTAAAAGACTTGAGTATTTGAAATTAGGCAACTTGAACTTTTGGAAAATAATGTTGTTACTTGACTTTAAAAAGGAAAGTGTTTTGGTTTAAAAAGGAGGGCATAATATTGCCTTAGTTGATTTAAAAGGAAAGCATGGTATTATATTAATCTGTCTTAAAAGAGCGTTTAAATGTTATGGTCGATTCTATGTCGCGTCCATGGGATGGACCGGGAATGTATTTCACTCGACACCGCGTTCATGGGATGAACCGGGAATGTATTCCACTCGACACCGCGTTCATGGGATGAACCGGGAATATATTTCACTCGACACCGCGTTCATGGGATGAACCGGGAATGTATTTCACTCGACACCGCGTTCGTGGATGAATCGGGAATGTATTCCACTCGACACGCGTTCACGGGATGAACCGGAATGTATTTCACTCGACACGCGTTCATGGATGAACCGGAATGTATTTCACACGACACCGCGTTCACGGGATGAACCGGAATGTATTTCACGATACCGAGTTCATGGGATGAACGGAAATGTATTCCACACGATTCTATACCGAGTCCATGAGATGGTAGGAATGTATTCCATACGATCCGACCGAGTCCACGAGATGGGTCGAGACACGTTATCGATCATACGATTTATACCTAGGCTGCCGGTGAGGAAAGAGTTCCACGGGCGTGAGGATGACTTTGAGGCGTGAGTCCTCGACTTGACACGATCGCTTTTATGTTGTGATCGTAGTTTTGTTATCATACATGTCTCTGTTTTATTTTAGGTCATTATGATTTCGTTCTGATATTTTGATTTCCACATACTTGGTACTGTTATCGACCTCGCCCGGGAGGCTGCGTTCACGCCACAGTAGAGGTACACGGTTGTTGATCCTCGCCATAGGATCACGATTCAGTATTAGGAAGCTCCGTTTCTCGGAGGCTTATCTTTTGGTATGTTTCCACGAGTTGTAGGTTCTTGTACATTCGTGGGTATGGCGAGGCCTGTCCGTCATAGTTGTTATAACATTCTTAAGTGCAGAAATCTTGTTGTGGGCAGGTTTGTAAAAGGGATGTAATTGTTCAAACATATATATATATATATGCCGAAAGACAAATTTTCTCAGATAAACTGTTTTTCACTTCATATTGTTTCATGTCTTATTTTATATTCCGCTGGTTACTCTGATGTTGTATCACTAGGGTGCCCGGGGTAAGACACCAGTCACGGGCCCGGGATCGGGTCGTGCAACCATAAAAATTTATATGACTTGTTATAAACTTCTACAAAATTTCAAAAGTTTCTATTTTCTCTTAAATTTCAAGTACAATCAAACACCTTCACATGCATTCCATTTGGGGTATATAGGAGGAAGCTTTTTGGCGACTTCAAAATATTCATGATTGCCGTGAAAGGCTAGGAATTGCTCATCTCCGTTATCGATATCAATTTTTTAATTTGTTGTTGTATGGTTTCAAATACAACATGTAATTAATGAGTATTGTCAATATATATATATATATTCGGTTCCGGCTTTTCGGTAGTGCACTTTACGTGTAGTGCACAATTTTAATGTGTTGTCTAATGGTTTCTAACAACGCAAACACATTAAAATTGTGCACTACAGAGGATCTCTATCCTATATATTCACATCATTTCAACATCAGCTCAACTATAGGCACAAATTAGCACGCATCATTCACATCATTTCAACATCAGCTCAACTATAGACACAAATTAGCACGCATCATTTCAACATCAGCTCAACTATAGACATAAATGAGCACACACCATTTCAACATCAGCTCAACTATAGGCACAAATTAGCACGCATCATTACTACGTACTTGAGGAACATTTTATTTTCACGTTGTGAAAGGTGGCTTGTTACTTTACTTTATTGGTCATTGCGTGTATTGTTGGTGCTAAAGAAGAAAGAAGTTATTTGGATTTTGGATCTTGTGACAGTAGAGACTTGCTTAATTAACCACTTCATCGTCGCTCAAACCGGGTTAATGTACTCCTCAAAAGGGTACGTCATGTAGCACAACGGCCACATAATATTTTACAGAGCTTAGCCACATGTGCATAAGACCATCTCCATCGGGGGACATTGTCCCCGATAATTACACACAGCAGGAGACAATTTGAATGACATGTTGACGTGGAAATAATTGAGAATTATTGAATATATATGAGATAATCTTTTCTTTTTTTTTGACGAAGGAACCCGCAGCCGCTACTCTTTCGAGTGCGCACAGGGTAAACCCCGGGCTGACGCAATAGCCTGCAAACCACGTCAGCCGATTAACCACATTTGGCAAGCCATATGTGACAGGCTCAACCAAGAAGGTTTATGCAGGGATCGAACTCGTGACCTTGCGGTCCCGCGCTCTACTGCTACACCAACTTGGCTACCCTTGCGGGTAGGGCTGCACAAATTTCGATCCGGACCGAACCAGACCGAATCGGACCGAGAAATTCGGTCCGGTCTTCGGTCCGTGTTTTTTAATAATTCGGTTTAGATTAAGTGCGATCCTAAAATATTTTTATTTTTTTATTTTTTATAATATATATATATATATATATATATATATATATATATATATATATATATATATAATTCCAAATATATATAATATATATAATTCCTAATTTTCTAAATTCCTAATATATAATATATATATATAATTTGGGTTGGGTTAGGGGCGTTTTTTTAAATTGAATTACCAATCTGAAATTGACATTCTCGGACGCGGTGCCACGAAATTTTTACGTTGAAATCTATTGTACATCGCAAGATATTTAGATTTGAAAATGGGAAAACGTAACGATTTGGGGAAAAGAGAAATTGAGGGGCAAGATGGACGTTTTTGGAGAAATCGGACGAATCAAACAACTTATGCGGTTTGGCTACCCCGTATCGAAAAAATACGCGAAATCAAAAAAATTAGGTAAAACGAACGTCCAGCGCAAAGTTATGGCCGTATAAAGTTTGATTAATTTACAACCTATATTTCATATGTCAATACGTCCGAGTGGCGGAGGCCCAGGGCAGAGTGGCGGTGAGTGGCTGGGGCACTGGGGTTGGTTCGTGGGAATCAAATTCAGTCAATCGGTCAAAACCGACCGGATGAAATTGACCGGACGGACCGGGCCAGAAATTCGGTCCGGTCTTGGTCCGGATAATCCGCCGATTCGGTCCTCGGTCCGTCCGGTTGGTCGGTCGATCGATCTGACCACTGTGCACCCTACTTGCGGGTATATATGAGATAATCTTGTCACGTGGAGAAAATGTCTCCTGCTGCAGAAGGTGCAGAAGACAATGTCTCCTGCAGTGCCATGTGGCAGCCTGCGATTGGCTGTCAGAAATTTATTTTCCACCACTATTTTAATTGCTATTTTTGACCGAATTAAAAAATATATCATTTTTTTTTATTTTTCTTGATCTATAAAAAGAGACTAGGTTTACTTCATTTGGACACCGAAGTATTTTGGTTATTTTCTCCAAATTTCTATCTTCTTTCAAATTATTTGTTTTTTTTAATATGGATTCTAATCAAAATTTTAATCTTCCTCCAAATTTTATATTTCCTAACCAACTACAAAATCCCAATATTCAACGTCCACAAAATTCTCAAAATATGTCATCCATTTTTCAAATGTCATATATGAGGTCAACTAATTTTGGCGTGCAATATCCATATAACCGAAAATTTTGAAGTTTGGCAAAAGTTTGGAACAACCGAAAATTAATTTTCAATTTATGATTTTAATATTATCAATGTTTCAGTGTGTTCTTGATAAATTGTACGATTAATTTATCTTCATTAATAAAATCATGCATTATTGTGTTTTAATATTATAATAATATTTGATAAGTGTCAAAATTAAATGAATATAAGTAATTTATAATTTTATTATTATATGTGTAATAATATGAATTACAAGAATACTTGATTCATGTAACAGGAGAAAAAAATTGCATTCCTTAGCCGGAAAGAGATGTTGTCATGAAAGAGGGATTAAGTAGAACATAATTGACTCTTTCCTTGCCCCAACTGCTTCTTGAGATATAATGAATATATATGGTGGGGTATATGTATTGATGTGGAGGAAAGAGAAAATGAATTATTTTCTGAAATATCTCCTGCAGAGGAGTGTATGATAATTGAAAAAATATTTGATGATGTGGCAGATGAATAATCTGATGTGGCAGAATATAAAGATGATTTCAATTATCTCCTGCTGGAGATGGTCTAATACCAGCTAGTTGCACAATTATATTGACAAATACGCAAGGAGTACTAATTTGCGAGTTTGCTGTTTTCCTTGAATGCAATAGCGATTTTTCAGAATTTATCTCTGAGGTTGGAACTCTAATTCTCGATTACACCCGTCATCTCGGATGGATTTACATACGTGATAACACGATAGCTTTTATCCATACTCCCCCTTATATATACAATTAAATTTGTAAGTGGTTTTAAGGATACGCGGATAAATTTGTAGATAAGCTTGATAAATAATTAATAATAAAAAAAAAAGGATAAGCGAGTAATTATAATTGGCCTGGAAAGTCGTGACTTGATTGAAATTGAATTGAGAGTTTGTTCAGTTCCTTAGATGAATTAATTCGGATCCGAGCCAATAACAAAAGCAAACAAGAGTACTTTTGAATGTAAATTTGCGAGTATCAACAATGAGAATGAGATCCTCTTCTAACATGAAGGTTGAACTCTTTTTATAGCTAACCATACAAGACATTTATGTCCAAAAATCACTTCCTCATTAAATGCAATTAACTAATAAAACAGTCACTTAATGAGCAAATAGTAACTGTTGGCGCCATATCCAGAACGGGTAGGCACTTAGCTCCTTCAATCTTCCACCCGATGTCACCAGGTCTGATCACTATTTGGTGTCACTTGGTTCGACCGTCAATCGGTATTGTTGTGACATCCGAAGTTACCACCGATCCAAATTGTTACTTTCTTCGATTTTCATTCCCAAATAATATCATGTGTCGTGCCGATTTTCACCGTATACAGATAGTCCCCACACCTCCTGAATCAAAATTTACATAAGATAAGGGAAGTGGAAATAATTCCTTCGATATCTTCTCTTGCAAGCTTCCTTTCAAATTACTTTGAAATAATGCTTCCAATTCTCAAAATCTGACTCATGTCTTATCACTCTGCGGCTTCGGACACGTCTCACCTAATGATTGATTCATCACTTTGGTTCATGAACTGAAACATTTCGTAATAATGACCACGTCCCTATATTTCTTTTCTCAAATTCTACCTTTTGATAAATTTTCTTTAATCCTTCGAGCAATCAACCCTCCAATCTTTAGAACTTTCTCAAATCTTCAAATCCTCAAACTTTCAAATATTCATATCTGCAAATCTTCAAACCTTTATATCTTCAAATCTTCAAACCTTCTTACCTTCAGACCTTCATATCTTCAAAACTTCATATTTTCAAAATAATGTCTCACACTACACGTTCCTCTTCAAAAAACTCCTCCCCGACTCTTTCACTGACGATATCATCAGCGCTGGTGAATCTTCCAATGCTTAGGCTGCTACTAAGCCCAGAGCCTTCGATATGATCCTATTAACTTTTCACTTTGACACTGAATTCACCGTTCAAATGAACTCAAAGAAATCTAACTGGGGGGAGGCTAGAAATTAGTTGTCTTCTATCAAAACCTTTAACCTCAATAGAGTCTGAGATGACTGTGGTTGGAAAGTTCTCTCTAGTATTATTGTTCCTGTCCGGGATGAAGACATCACCATTTTCAGATCCGGGTATTCCAACGTATACACCTACCCCTTCACTATCAAACTTGAGCCCCCAATTGACAATGTGATCCTTGAGATATGTATGACTTACAATCTGTGTCTTGCACAAATCGGTCTGTCTCGTAACCTACCTGCGTTTCTTGGCCAATTTGGTTAAAAAGTATTTCACTTTGGATTATTTTATCCGTTTATATGTGCCTCGATTCTTTTATGGTGAGATCATCCAACTGTCCAAACGGGGCAAATTTCCCATCTTCTCTAGTGTCAATGAGAATCGAAATTGAGGTTGGTTAGAGCACATTATTGCGGTTCTAATCTCTAAAATAATTCCGGCAAGGTACATGCCCTTCCCTGAGGAATGGAACATGCACCGTAAGTATTGAAACTTTTTCATCTTCTTGCAATTTAGATATCTTGTCTTTTAATCTTCCATTTACCTATCTTTTTAGCCATCAAATGGATTCCGGCTCACGTGGAAAATCTCTACACATGGGTCAAGAAAATAATTAGCACTTATCCGCATAAGAAGTGGATATGGAGAGAACTTTCTGATAAACGATGGGCAGCTCGAAACTACGGTTAATATTCGGCTAACTCCTTTCTTTGCTTTAATAACAACATTGTGTATTTTTTTTCACTTCTTTCATTTTTCAAACTCGCATGTCTACCGAAGGGCTCTTCAACCCTGAGGTCAAACCCTTCTGTTTTTCCAGTCATCCCTAATTCGGCGTTTGATCTGGCTGCATCAACTCAACTTATCACTAAAGTACCAAAGTAAAAGAAGTCCTCAAAACCCAAATCCTCGAAGCGTCCGAAATCACCTTCTGCTGGCTCAAAGAGAAAAGAGCTTCGGAAGCAGGTGACCCTTCCAGAAGTCAAGACACTGGCATCTCACCAGAAGATATTTGGGTGAGAAAGGTCATCACTACTACCACCACTCCGGTTGAGGATACTCATGCCGAAGTTAGAGAAGAAGATATTGCCACTGAAGCAATCAAACTGATTTTGTTATCAACCGATGACGCAGCTACACATGCCACCACGCCACCACACCACCGGTCACCGAGCCAGTCATCATTATGGATGTTGATGAAGTCATGATTGAGTTGAATGAGGGATGTTGGCTAAGAAATCCAAAACTTTCACTTCAACTCCTCATCCGTCATCACAACCATACCAAAGATTTGGGCAAGAAGACTTTAAGTGCTTCTTGGAGGAAGCCATAACCTCTGCTAACCTAATCGAGTGAGCGAACACCTCCAGGTTTTCTCACCTGGTCATATCTCAAAAATCGATCAAGTCCACCCGAACTTCAAAAACCATGCCAGTTTCCGGTTCAAACTCGTGGGCATCTTCTCGGCCCCAAGTACGAACTCAAGAAAAGTACGATTTGCTACTATTTCCTTCCCATAGGACACCAACTTCCTATCCTGGTCGGTTGGGGTTTCCAACTACTTAAGGCCTCTAATATTGGAGTTCGATAGGGGAAAATGAATAATGTTTCCTGGCAGTGCCTCTTTAATGAGGGTATGCACGCCTCCAACTGTGTATGCATCTTTCTTGCTTATTTAAACCTTACTTATTGTTATTTTTCATTTCTAACCTTCATCCGATTTCCAATTCTACATTCATCCACTGTAGTCGATGAGGGCTTCATTCGGTGCATGGATGAAAATGAGCACCTCAAAGGGCAACTAGACGCCCAAGATAAAGAGATCCAGCACCTCAAAGGGCTTTTGTAACAAAAAGAGGCTCAGCCTCAGCAAATCAATAAGTTGTATGCTATCAACGCAAAATTGGGTCGCGTCAAAAGTGACTACCTTAGACTTCGAGCTGTAAATGACATCGAGCTTGCCAATAAAGAGAAGAAGGTCATGGATGAGGAAAATGATGAACTCTACAACAACATCCAGACGTTAACCTTGGACCTCAAATATCGATAAGATTTCCTTAACTCTAAAATCGATCGCCTCAACATTGAGCTTATTGAGGTTAATGCAAAGCGAATTGTCGAACATGCTACTTTGAAGGTCGAGAGGCTAAAAATGACTCAAGGCCTCTGCTAAAAAGAATGTAGAAATTTCGGCCCAACTTGCTCAAGTCTCGACTGAACGAGACTAGGCTCTGGCCGATGTGGAGGATGAGGTGGCACAGACAGTGCTAAAGATCGAGCACGCCAAATGAAATATCTGAAGATTCGCCTTAGAGCATACTCGTGATGGGATCTCAAAGATTGATGACAAGATTAAGGAGGCAAAAGAGATCGAGCTCAGAGCCTACCGCAAGCTAAACGGTGACAGTTCCAAGGATAACCCGGAGGACTTCAGATTCGAGTCTGATTAAGATCTAGGCGTCCAAGCCTTTGTACTTATTTCTTTGTAAGTGGTTTTAAGGATACGCGGATAGATTTATAGATAAGTTTGATAAACAATTAATAATAAATAAATGAAAAGGATAAGCAAGTAATTAGCTTAGAAAGTCATGATCTTGATTGAAATTGAATTGAGAGTGTGGTCCGATTCTTAGCTAAATTTCTTCGGGTCCGAGCCAATAACAAGAGAAAACAAGAGTACTTTTGAATGTAAATTATGTGAATATCAACAATGAGAATGAGATACCTTCCAACATGAAGGTTGAAATCTTTTTATAGCTAACAATACAAGATATTTATTCCCAAGAATCACTCCCTCATGAAAGACACGGAATGTTAGAAAACGGTCACTACAAGCCTACAACAATATGCGTCGGCTCCACAGGCCCTTAACGAAACATTAAGGATATGTTTGGAAGCCACTTGGTAATCGAAATTGGTGTAACTACTAGGGTAGTAATTACACAATCTAGTAATTACACAATATTGTAATTATAATGATCTATTTATTTTATCACAACGTAATCACAGTGTAATTATAAGCGTATTATTTGATTGCACACATGTAATTACATCGTTAGTTCTATTTAAAAATAAAATTTAATTATAAAAACTTAAAAATTAATATTTAAAAAATATATGCCTTTATAAATGATATCAAATTAAGTCTTTACCAACACATTGTTTCTTGAAATATATTAATTATGAATCATACACTTGTTACTAATATTATAAAAAATAATTGACATATGAGTATGAGTATTAATTATCATCAAGAATACTATCTCAATCAATAAAAATATAATGGATTTGACAAAATTGAGGATAATTATATAGAAAGATTAGCAAATTTTTTAAGTAAAGATACAAAGAGAACGACCTTTAGCAAGAGGCACATTGTATGGCCATAACACAAAACTATTTTGTCCGTCTTATTTGGATTTCTTTATTAATTTATAAACTGTGACAGCCTAGTCAGTGTCTGCAATCAGGATCGTCTTTGAATTTGTGCGATATTTGCTACCGCACGGGATCCTTCGAAAAATGAAAAAAATTAAGTTTTTTTTTATTAAGTATATTAACCAGAATTTACTATAAATGTCCATAATTTGCAGATTTTAGTCCAATTAAAGGTCCACTTTTACGAATTAAAATAGGACCCCAAAATGTTTGAGACGGCACTGCCCGCAGCGAGAAAATTCCCCAAATTTGTCGGCAATTTTTTTATTAAACTAAGAAGAGTGATCTGAGGAAGATCACGTCTTAACCACAAGTTTTTTCTTACTTTCTCTTTCAACCCCAGTTTTTCTAAATACAATATAAATTCAATCCAGTGGAAAGAAAGTCGAAACTCACGTTTTCCTCTGTTTTTATGTCAATTTTCTTGGCCGATTAAGTTTATTTTTATATAAAATAATTTTTTAATTTAACGGGGGTTTGTGGGGGGGGGGGGGTTAATTTATATACGGCACTGTATATACTTTTTACACTAAGGGGTGTATTCAATTAGAATTTCAAAAGATTTTTTTGGGATAAAAAAGTCATGTGGTATTCAATCAAGACTATTATAATTTTTTAAACAGAGTGTTCAAATCTAGTGGTATTCAATTAAGATTTTAAAGATTAACAAAAAGTCTTTTGGTATTCAAAATTTTGAAATTTTGAAAGATTTTTTAAAAATATGGATTTTGAAGGACTTTTTAGTGGAAAGTATAACTAACAAATTCTATAAACAATCTCAGTCTAACCTATCAGACTTTTTCTCATTCTCAAATTTCTATTTATATTTTTTTTTACTTTTATAAAAATATGGATTTTTTTCTTACCTCCCCCTACCGCCTTAACCCCACCTAGCCCCGACCCCCCACCTCATCCTCAAATTTCTATTTCATATTTTTTGTTATTTTTATAAAAAAAAAATATTATTAAAAATATGAAATTTTATCTTACCTTTCCCCTGCCCCTTACCCCGCCCTACCCCCTCCCACGGCCCTACCCCAATCTCAATTTTTTTTTTACTTTATAAAAATATGATTTTTTTTACCCCCACCTACCCCTACCCTCCACCCTACCCACACTTACCCCCTCCACCCCCACCCTATCCTCAAATTTCTATTTCATTTTTTTTACTTTTATAAAAAATATGGATTTTTTCTTACTTCCCCCCTACCGTCCTAACCTCGCCTACCCCCACCCCCATCCCCACCCATCCTCAAATTTATATTTCATATTTTTGTTACTTTTATAAAAAAAAAAAAAAAATGAAGTTTTGGGTGGGTTGGGCATTAGCCCATCTACAACTTCAACCCATCTTGACCCGCCCAACTTCCGCCCAAACGGTCCATCTGTCACCCCTAGTTGTAGCCCTCAAGCCATGTGAACAATTCAACTGTAATAGGAGAAAGCATGAGATCTTTACATTTGTTTGTGCTATTTTATTTTACTTTGGTTTGAACTATTTGGTATTTTGGTTGAACTATTTGAGTTATAATTTTGTTGAACTATTGTTATTGTAATTTGGTTAAACTTTTTATTGTTATTTATAGAATTAAGTAATATTTTAGACAATTAATGAAAAAGAATAGTTAATGGAACTTGAAATACTATATATATTGTTATTTTAGAAGTACAATAAAGGCTTTTGATATATTTTACATTGAAAACTAGTGATGAAAAAATTATAAAAAAGTGGTGATGATGAGAGCAAAAGGATTTATCAAATCTTTATAAATCTTATGATAAATATTTTAAAATCTAAACATAAGAAATCTTGATTGTCAAAATAGTCTTTTAAAATTATAACAATCATAAATAGTCTTTTAAAATCCATAAGACTTATTTATCCCAAAAAAGTCTTTTAAAATTCTAATTGAATACACCCCGTAAGTTCGTTTAGTTTGCTAATAACTCCTCAATTTCAATCTTATGTGGCACGTTTAAGATCATAAATTCAAAAAATTACATTACATACTTTAAGAAGAAGAAATGAGGAATTGAGAGGGAAGAAAAAATGATGCATGAATTGCAGAAGACATGGGAGAGGCTGAGGGTAGCGCCTTTGTTCTCAGCTCGGAGAATTTGAAGTAGAAGTTGTTGATGAGGTTCGAATCTACCGAACCCGAATCCATATTGTTGATGTTGGAAGAATGTTGTGATAACATCTAAAAATACTCAGGACGACATCTCTCGTGTGGACAAGAATATTGCCTGCGATGTTGTGGCAACATTTCAGCCAACATCTAAGTAACAGTTTTGCCTATTCTTCCGACCTAAGCAGGAGAAGTTACTGCGAGTAAAAAATGACCCAGGTAAGCTCACAAAGTCTGCTGTGTTTAAAACATGGTGAAAAACTCAGTCAAAGCGTGTAGAGAAAGCAGAGGAAGACTCAGTCTGAAACGTGAAGATTTTCAGGAAGAAGTTGAGGATTTTCAGGAGGATGAATCGTCAATGCTGCTGCCACATTTTACTCAACCTCCACAACAAGCAGTGAGGATTTCAAGTGAAGTTCCACGCTATAAATAGAGGGGAACTTCAGCACATTCGATATCCAGATTTATAAAGACAACAAGTCAAGAGAGCTCTCAGATTTTACAAGAGAAAACTGGATCACCAATCAGCTTAAAGTTGTT
Source organism: Przewalskia tangutica (assembly GCA_029844215.1). Lineage (NCBI taxonomy): Eukaryota > Viridiplantae > Streptophyta > Magnoliopsida > Solanales > Solanaceae > Przewalskia > Przewalskia tangutica. The sequence goes on from CM056732.1 coordinate 2,112,882, forward strand.
TAACAACATCTTGACCCACATTGCAATCGTTATCTCTATTCTAGATTAAGCTCATTGTTCAAGCGAGTGTAATGAAGATGTTGTATTTTATCTTTTAGAATTTGTGACTTTAGGCGAAGTCATCTGCGACTTCATTTTGTTTGTAATTTCTTTTATATACTTTACGCTATATCTTGTAAAAGAAATTCATTTGTAATTGTGTATAATTTATACAATTTTTTTGGTCACCGACCATCAAGGGATATTAAAATATAAACCTTGTGTTCTTTTTACTTTTCCGCTGCATTTACTCTAACAATGCTTATCTTGATTTATCTCAATGTTGCCTCAAATGTTGACCCAACATTGAAAGGCAACGTCCAGGAATTGTTTCTAGTTTACTGAGCTGTCGATTTATTTTCTTACTTTAATCTTACTTATCCGTAGTCATGGACCTTACATGTGGTATCAGAGCCAACACTTGATACAATAAGTGTCTGATTCTGATTATTACGGATATGGACTCAACTAACCATAACGTTGGTCGTCTTCCAATTCTAAATGGGACAAATTACGCCTATTGGAAGATACGTCTTCGCTCTCATATCAAATCAATTGATGTTAGAGTATGGAGATCTGTTTCTGAGCGATATGTGGTCCCCAAATATCCAGCAGACGAGGATGATGATGTTCTTACAAAGCCCGAGTTTGAATGGACCCAGGAAGAAATCAACAGCGCAAGATATAATGAAAAGGCCCTAAATGCTATTTTTGGATGGGTGGATCTGTATATGTTTAAACTCATCCAGAATTGTTCAACGGCCAAGGATGCTTGGGAAACTTTGCAAACTCATTGTGAAGGTACATTAAGTGTCCGACGTACAAAGTTTCGCATGATATTAAGCCAATACGAACGCTTAAGGATGGAAGAGTCTGAGGACATAAAATCCTATTTTGAAAAGTTAATTGACATTGCTAATCAATGTCAAGTGCTTGGGTCTTCTCTGACCAACACACAACTTGTGGATAAAGCTCTCAGATCTCTTTCTGAAAGATATAATACTAAAATTTCTGCAATTGAAGAGGCTCATAATCTTGCTAATATGGATCTTCATGTCTTGATGAGCATCTTTCAAACCTATGAGATGAACATGAAAAGTCAACGAGATCTGTATCAAGACAAGACATTGGCACTACAAGGTCAAACCTCAAGAACTGTAGAAGTTGAGAGGAAAACCTGGAGGAAGTAGGGGATGGTGCTACTGTTGTCTTGCTCACTCGTCGATTCAATTCAATGATGAGGAAGATCAACAATGACTGCAACAAAGCAAAATACAAACAGCACCAAAACCACTCTTCAACAAACAGCCAAATAGACCACCTCCTGGAAACCGAAATAACAATTCACTGAGAAAATCCAACTCCGACAATACCAATTTCAATCTGAAACAACTCGAAGGTGTGCAATGTCATGTGTGCTCTAATTGAGGACACTATGCTAATGAGTGTGCAAACACCCTTAGGAAAATTGGTAAAGCCATGTGGGTTACTCTCGGTGACGATGAGGATGATGAGGAGGAAAAAAGTCAAGAAGAAGAACCACAAGCAATACTAGCAGCCATGTCCGAACACTCACTGTCCGACGATGAAGATGTTGTTGACAATGTTGTCTCAACATCAAATATTGCCTCAACATCAGGAATTACATCGGATGCTGGAAGAGCTGCATCATCAGAAAGGTATGTTTTCTTTAACTATTCTGATGTAAACTGTTTTAGTGGGTTTATTTCTTCATCTGAGGCTGTCTTGGATCTGGTTGACTCCAAAGAGGAAGTGATAAAAGAATTGCAAGATCTTTGTAAGGCTCTAATCACTGAATCGGAACAACTAGATTCAAAGGCACAATCACTGGCTCTTGAGAATAAAAGTCTTAAAGGCACAATCAACCGCTTGGAGGTAATGCTTACCAAGAAGGATTTTGAACTTGGTAAAATTCGTGCAAGACTGAACACAGCTGAGACCACTTTTCAAAGGCTCAACACGGGAATGTCCAAACTGGATGAAATCCTGAATCTCAATAATACTTCGAGAGCAGGTCTTGGGTTTAAAGCACCAAGTAAACTCAATACTTCTAGGATCCATAGAAAAACTGAGGGGATAAAATTCATCAAAGAAAATACCAATAGTGACTCTCATATCTCCATGATTGGATCAAAGTTTGTGTGCAGTTTCTGTAAAAAGACAGGACACTTAACGCCCTACTGCTACAAACTTTGAAATTCTGCTCTCAGACCCATGCCTCAAGTGTTGCCAGAAATGTTGCCCAACATCACTAGCAATATTCAAAGTAAAAAGTCTGGAAACAGAAAGAAGTATAGTTCTGAAAAGGTGTAGATACCTAAACTGAATCTGAAATGTAATGTGTGTATAACTACCTTACGAACTAACATTACAGGATCATGGTATTTTGATAGTGACTACTCACGTCACATGACAGGTACCAAAAGTTTATTGAAGGATTTTGGAGCATTCAATGAAGGATATGTGACCTTTGGAGGAGGAAGTAAGAGTAAGATTATCGAGAAAGGAACTCTCAATGTTCTGAATGTACCCACCTTGAAAGATATTCTTCTCGTGGAAGGCTTAGTTGCTAATCTCCTAAGCATAAGCCAACTGTGTGACGATGATCTCGAGGTGAAGTTCAACAAGCTTGGATGCAAGGTTACAGACTGTGAATAAATGTGTCATGTCAGGAACAAGGACTTGAGATAATTGCTTTCTAGTAGGTGGACTAGAGGTGTGCAATTCAGCGAAGATAAGTGACTTGGCACTTTGGCACAAAAAATTGGGACATGTCAACTACGACACCTTGAAAAAGCCGATATCGTTCGAGGCTGTAAGAGGGATCCCCAAACTGGATCCAAATAAGAAAATATTGTGCGAAGATTGTTTAAAAAGGAAGCAGACCCGAGTCTCTCACAATGTTGCCCAATATGATGGCCAACATTCTGGTATGTCTCATTGTTTTCAATTGTTACATATGGATCTTATGGGTCCAGTTGAAGTAGACAGCCTAGGTGGAATGAGATACTCGTATGTGATAGTTGATGATTTTTACAGGTTTACATGGATATATTTCTTAAAGGAAAAATCACAAGCCTTTGACATGTTTAAAACACTTCACTCTAGAATAAGAAACTTGTTTTGTTCTTCCATTTTCAGAATTCGTTCTGACCATGAAAAGGAATTTGAAAATCAAACCTTTGCAAAGTTTTGTGAAAAGAAAGGCATATTCCATGAGTTTTCGACACCAAAAACACCTCAACAAAATGGGATTGCGGAAAGGAAGAACAGAACCTTACAAGAAATGGCTAGAGTCATGTTAAGCTCTAAGCACTTGTTAAAAAATTTTGGGTTGAAGCCTTGAATACAACGTGTCACATATCAAATAGAGTATATCTTAGGTCAGGCACCAAGATGCCACCCTATGAACTACTAAATGAAAAGAAACCCACCCTGCGATACTTCCATGTCTTTGGGTGTGTATGCTATATTCTTAATGACAGGGATCAACTGGACAAGTTCGATTCAAAGAGCGACAAGGGTGTGTTCGTTGGCTACTCTCAGAATAGCCATGTCTACCGAGTATACAATCTTCGAACCAAAACCATACAGGAGTCTGTCAATGTTATTTTTGATGATATGCTGGATATATCTGGCAGATCGTCAGAAAATAACATTATAGTTGGAGTGGATGAGGAGCGACCCACTGAAGATGTATATGTTGTACCAAATATTGGCCCAACATCAAAAGACACATCTGACCCTCAAGAGGAGAACATCGGGAATGAAGTCGAGGAGGAATCTGACACTGAACTCAACGATCAAGTAAGAAAAGATCCTCCTTCGAGAATCAGAAGGAACCATCCGCCCACTGCCGAGCAGTGGTGTTTAAGAGAGGCGCACTGAGAGAAAGAACTACCAATTATCGAGATGGTAAGGTATGTGTGCATGTCCATCATATACCAATATGTTAGTCTTTCTTGCTTTACATCTACATTAGAACCTAAGAATATTGGGGAAACATTGAAAGTTAATTTTTGGATACAAGAGGAACTTGAACAATTCTCCTGAAATGAGGTTTGGGACTTGGTACCACGACCCAAAAATACTAATGTGATTGGGTCAAAGTGGATATTCAAAAACAAATCGGATGAGTTAGGGAAAATTGTGAGAAATAAAGCAAGACTTGTTGTTCAAGGATATACACAAGTTGAAGGGATCGACTATGACGAGACCTTCGCCCCTGTGGCTAGAATTGAGTCAATAAGACTACTACTTGACATTGCTTGCTATCTAGGGATTACCTTGCACCAAATGGACGTTAAAGGTGCCTTACACATACTTTAACGGATCAGCTTTCATTGTCCCAAAAGCTTATGCAAACAGCTTCAAATTTCAATTACCATTCCCAATTCTCAATGATGTTTGGGATGATTTGTTGTTTGACATTTTCATTGATATTTTTTCTTTGTTTTGATTGACATAAATAGATTTTCTTCTTCTTCTTCTTTTTCTTTTGATGTTTGATAGTATTTGGTTGTTGTGTGTTGGTGGCGGGGTTGGTTTTGTTTGCGCCATGTTAATGACGAGATGAGAGATTAAGTGTATGTTTGGATTAGCTTTTGGGTATCCAGAATCAATTCTGGGTATCTACTTTCGTGAAAATCAGAAAATTGACATGTTTGGCTGACCAAAATCAATTCTGCCAGAATCAATTAAGCCATTAATTTCAATTTGAATTTTACCCTTTCCTTTATTACCCTCTTTAATTTTCATCAACAACTCTATCCACTTTCATTACTCTCTTTAAATATCTAGAAATAATTAATAAAAAAAATCAAATATACAACTTTTATTATCCTCTTTAAATATCTAGAAATAATTACTAAAAAATCAAATATACTACTCATATTCTGTTTTGAGTATGCTATTATTAATTTTAGGACTTTTCTCCTACTTAAGAATGAGAATAATACAACTCATTTGGATTATCCTTCTCCTTTTTCTATTGTCTTCTTTCAAATACTCTGAATATTATAAATATTTTAAATGCGGCAAATGTGCTCTACAATTTTAACTGAAAATCGATTCCAATGTACTTTTCAAAATAACTATTAAGTATAATATTATTCTTTTTTCTATAATGTATTATTAATATAAATGAAGCTAGTCCAAGAATTTTAAATGAAGCTAGTCACGAGAATGCGGCAAAATGTGCTCTACAACTTTAACTGAAAATCGATTCCAATGTACTTTTAAAATAACTATTAAGTATAATATTATTCATTTTTCTATAATGTATTATTAATATAATACATTATAGAGTACATGCAAAATTAGAATTGTAATCATATTTAAATATTATTTGCACTTTAAATTAATATTGTAATAACATTCTACTAATATTTAAGTACTATATTGCACTTTAAATTCTATTATCTATTTGTAATTTTTATTTACATACTTCCATCTATTTATATGTATATTTTTATTTATATGTATGTCAATTTTGATAATTCTACATTCAAAAGCAATTTTGATCAAAACTATCCAAACATAAATCAATTATAAGAATCACTTTTATATTGTTGCATCCAAACATAAATCACTTCTGCCATAATCAATTTTGCCAGAATTAATTCTGTAGAATCAATTCTGTCAGAATCAATTCTGCCACAAGCTAATCAAAACACACCCTAATTAACTCAGAGTGGTGTGTGTATTGACCCTTTTTTAATCCCTTCTATTTGGAGGTGTAATGGAAAATTTGTGTGTACATTGACATAAATTTGTTTTGTCTTTGTCTATATTCTTCTGTTCTTTCTCAAATTTAACGTCTTAATTTGTCCAGATATCAGGCCATCTTTCAATCATAATGTTGGGTTAAAACTTAAAATGTGTTAATGACTAGGCAAGATTCAATTGAACAAATGACTAGGCAAGATTCAATCGATATTTTTTGCCTTTACATAACTTCTTTGTAAATACTATCACTCTGGCAAGATTCATTCGATCTTTACCCTTACAAAATTTCGACTAAAAATTCCAAAAACTTGCAACCTTCGAATTCGAATCAACTGCAAATTGCCTTCAACTTCCTTCACTTCTCATCTGAGGGTATGACATTCCCTAGTATTTGTGTTTGAAGTATGAGAAGTCAAATAATATGTTGGTCGCAAGTAATTTCCTTCAGTATTCTGAACCGGCATATGATATGGTCCCAAATGAAATCGGTGACTTCTTTTTCTCTAACCTTCTTGAGAGTCTTTACTTCAACCCACTTAGAAAAACAGTCAGTCTTAAATAAAATAAAGCATGCGTGGACTTATGTGTGATTTTAAGGATACTTGAACTGATTCGTAGCCTAAGATAATGAGCAATTAATAACAAGTAAGCACAAAATAATAAATGTTGACACCCAATTTTGACCCTCCCGTCCAGTCATTAACTATAAAATTAGGTTAATTTGGTAAAACAATTTTTAGTAATTTTTATAATAAAATACAGCGATAAAACATAAATACATGCATAAATAAATAATTTAATAATGGCATCGCGTCTTACGTAGAGTTTTAAACACTTAGAATCCCGCGCCCGCATTAACTTTAAGTTTTGTCGTAATTAATAAATGCATAAAATAAATAATTTAGCGATAACGTCGTGTCAGGTAGCATAGCCGCATTTATTAGTAATCATTTGTAATTTAAAATCAATTTTAATCTGATATATGCATCTAGTAGCGTCGCATTTATAAAAGCTTTAAACATCACACTTGCATTTAGCATTTAAATATTTTAATCTAAACTCAATTCAATTTTAATTTAACTTCGCAATAATGCAATAATAAGATAATAATAGCGTATGATCTAAAGTATTAAGCATTAATTAAATAGCACGCCGCCTTCATAACAATTAGATTAATAAAACACCTAAACAATTTGATCACATTTGTTAGTTTAATTAATTAATAATAACTTACCACTAATTAAATACCTAGTTAAATTAATTAAAAGCCTAATTAAAACTAACCTAATACACTTAATACCTAAACTCTACCCAACCCAAAACTAATACCTTAATTCGCCATTGACCAACCTTTTACCCAAGCCCACCCGCACCCAACCCACCTCAACATCCCTTATTTCATACCTTCGCCCCTCTCACTCTTTACCATTTTCACCTCTCGCCGACGAACCAAACAAAAAGAAGCCTAAAGAAAACCTAAGCCTTTCTCGCCTCCCTTACCCACACGCCCTAAATCCGCGGATCATGACCAAAATCCCACTTTCCTTTCCTAGAATTTGCCATAGCGAGAACCAAAGACCAAAAATCTCGCCAAAATCACCATTACATACTTACCATTTACATCATATAACAATATTACACCAAACCGCGTCCAAATTCGTACGAAAATCAGTCCCTAGATGGTAACAAATCTTCATCCTCAATCTCGCCAAGATTCGTACAAATCGCACAAAATCAGCCTTTATTACTTACCAAACTTAGACCCAAATCGTAGCTATAAATACAGAACCACTCTGCGCATAGGCATCTTGAGAGACTCGTAAATCGTGAGGCACCCAAAACCAATAGGCAGTCTAATTCTGAGAGAGCTCAAGAGGGAGTCAGAAAACAAGTGGTGAACACAAGTATAACACAGCATCCAGATCCGGGGATTCAATCAGAAAACAATAGTAAACACTAGGGTAACACAGCACCCAGCCCTTTAGTTTCACAAGAACAGGAGGTTTGAAACCCTTCTTCTTCCGATTTCAGAAAGGAAATCAGCAAATCAACCTTGCCCTCTATCTCGCATCGCAAAGCCAAAACCCGAGTGGGTCGACGACTTGATTTGCTGCCCTTGTTCGCTGCCCGGAGAAGGTAATATTTTATCCTTATAGTCTTGAATTTCGTTTAACGTTAATGTGTGCAGCATGTGTTTCGAACGAGTGTTAGGTGTGTGTTAAGCCGATGGTTGCGACTGTTTGTGTTCATTGGGTTGATTGCTGGACCTGTTTTAACTAATGTTGACTGTTCTTGACCACTCTTGATTGTACAGATTTGGTTATTGTTTGAGTCCAGGGCATTATTTATTGAAGCATTTTTAGTCGGGAATCTTAGGCTAATATACAGTCTCGTTTAGTCTAAATACATGTTTGATGGCTGTTATAGGACTGCATCTGCATTGGGTAATGTCTAAAATGCTTGGCCAACCATTAAGATGTCTCAAAATGGGTGTCGGTGTGTAAGTCACCTATTGCATTTGTTTGGGGCAAAAAGAGTTTGAGTAGGGGAAGATTTCTAAGGCCATGTAACTCGCAAATGGCTTCACATGTTTGAATGCATTCTTCACTGTTTTATGGACCAGGGTGTATGTTTAAGTCACGTAGGTATCATGCTAGGCCTATGGCAAGAAATCAGTCTAATCAGATGGTTTAAATATGGAACTGGCATGTTTTGTTCAAATCACATCTTAGAATTTTTTAAAGGACACACTCTAAATAGTTGTTCTTAGTGCTCCCTGTTCGATGTACACCGAATCTGATTACCAATTGGGTATATATTAAGTATGCTTCTTTTTTTATCGCACTGAATCATCCATTTGTGATTACTCCAGTATGCTTGTGTCATCCAAATCATATAAGATGTCTCTGAATCCCCCTTATCCCTGGTGGTATAGCATTGTTTGATTCGTTTGTATGCTTATTATGTCTTGTCTAGATACATAAGAACTTAATCTTTCTTTGCCTAATCCTATAGGTCGATTTAGTTGTACTAATAAAGTCTAATAGGCTATCTTGAGTAATGAAATGAGTCTTGTTAGGACTCGATGTTAGTATTCTATATCGGTTTGCAGACATGAATCTCAATGCCCTATACATTGTCAAGTACTCTTATCATTCTAAGAATCATGTTATATGTATCTGGGGTTTGTCCCATTTGATTTCCCCCTCTGTGTTGTCGTTTACCCTGAATGCAATCTAGAATTTGCCCTTTGAATCTACCTTCCGTCATCCTGATTACTTGTTGGCTTAATAATCTAATCCCTCATATATGCTTAGTTTCGAATCATGTGCTGAAGATAAAATGCTCATTTGTTACTTCTGATGAACTTTGAACGTATGCTAATCCTTTCCCTTCTTATTTTTACATGAAACGCACGGGGAGCAACGAAGAGTCTTATATGAGACTCACCATTTCGCCAAACGAAGACTCGCGTCTAGGTTCCTTGCATTCTCCTGCCTCAGGACTTCTAAACAAATAGGGCGGGATGATATCTTCATCCGTCCTAGTCACTTCTCTTAAACTCCTTACTCTTTTTTTATTTTATTTATTTCGTCATTTTATTCTTCTTATTATGAAATTGTATAACTCTATACAATTATGGAAATGCGTAGAAACGATTGGATTTAGTATACTGTAGTAATTAGACTTTAGTAGATTTGGAGGTTAGTTTAAGATGGAAATTCACCCTTAGTTTGGTTAGTTTAATGTTGTCAAACATGCCTAGATTAGATTTTTTTAAACTCATAACAAAGAATGATCTTTTCTCACAAATTCAAAGTAATCTCTTTCCTATAACAAGACCTGTATTTTTATAAACTATACCACGTCCACTTTGTGTTTGTCTAAATATACATTTTCTATCAAAAATCGATTCTTTCCTTAACTAATGCAACATATACGCGGGTTCATAAAGTATTTTTATGCAATTTCCGCAATGCCCTTATAAATGTATATTTTTATCCAAAAAAAAAAAATAATAACCTCACATGTATTTTATAATCAAGCCTTATTATTCTTTTATGCATTTCCCCACTTTTTAAAGCACCCCTTTACTTAAAGTATTTGCAAAAAAATAATAATAAGCGTTTCTTTAATATAATAATTATCCTAGGTTTGGCAGGACAACCGCGAGTTAGCGGATCTTAGAGGGTGCCTAACCCCTTCCCTCTAGATTAGTAAAGAACCCTTACCCAGAGTCTCATTAAGGTTTAACAGACCATTAAATGGAGTTAATGTTACTTTAAACCAGTTAACATTTAGGTGTCCTAATTCACCCAATTAATTAGGTGGCGACTCCGCGAACCCTTAGCATTGTAGCAACCCTTTTAAACTTTAGCATCTTTTGCAATTTTAACATTTTTAGCACTTCTAATATGTTAGCACCCCTTTTAACATTTTAGCATTCTTTTAAAAACATATTAGCTTTTATTTTATTTTCTAACTTGTTATTTGCAGCAGGAGTTTAGAAAATAAATGTCGCGGTCGAAAACGGGCGTGACAGAAATGGCGACTCCACTGGGGAATTTAGGTTCTTGACCATAACAAACCTAGGTTTATTATTGCTTAGCTTTATTTGTTTGTTTTAAATGCCTTAAAATTGCTCGCTTAATTTTGTATGTTTAACTGTTTAATTGCTACATGCTTTACTGCTTTCCTTAAACTGGCATTCCGCTCATATTTCTTCCACTCTGGAAAATTCACACAAACACACACTACATGCGAGGTGCGCTGGGTGCATCAGCAAAATTCTTTCTTCAAAATCCAAATTTAGGAGAGTTGGTAATATACGTGGAGTGCCCGGTCTAACCGGTGGCCGCGTAGCCTTCTCACTCGAGTTGTCCGCTCGGGAACCTTGCGTCTAGAAAAGCCAAATCTTAGCAACTTAGGATAGAGCTGTACCACCCTTCATACTAAGTCATGCATTTACCTTAGGTGGGTCGGTCCGGTATCGACACCACATTAGGAGCGCCCAATTGTCGAAGGGTTTCTCGACCCAACGACCAACAACATATTATGTGCTACGTGATATTAATGGGCGAATCCGAGCCCAACGTGACATGCTAACATTGGGAAATTTTGCATTTTGCTTACATTTATGTATAGGATGAGCGGTATTCCAATAATCCCGAGGTCGAGAATGGTAAGCGGTGTTAAACAAAGCTAAAGGTTTGGTGGGAGAATTTCGGCAGCGATAAAATGATTATCAGAAGCAAATTAGGTTGTCTCACGGCTTTGTTTGACATCGCTCCGGATCAACATATAGTTAGGGCCTTAATTCGGTTAGGATCGGATAAAGCGGTGTTCGTGTTTGAGACTTGAACTCACCCCACGTTGGAGGAGATCAACTACTTCACGAGCCTAGCTTACGAAGACAGAGGGCAAATCATCCCTTATAATCAACGGAAAGAGATTCTTGCATTAGATGGGCCTAAAAACACAAAGGAACTCCGTTGCTTGAGAACAATTGGGTTTCCTAGATTATCATGACGAGAGATATGGTCGCCAAGATAGTTATCATCATTCGAAAGGAGTTTTCTTGCGATTTGGGACAATGGAAAACTAGACGACATACCGCATTCACCGTTGCTCTATTAGGCACTCTAGTGTTTCCCTGAACATGGACGGATCGATCTTGCATATGTTACGTGACCGGATGGTTTTGAAGGCATTAATGGCACGCAACTTACTTTGGTTCCGTGATTCTAGCCGAGATATTTCGAGCTCTAGGAAAATGCAAGCGAAGGGAAACCAATTTCTTCGAGGGATGCAATCTCATCTTACAGATGTGGGCCATGGAACACTTTTATCAGCGATCGAATATGACAGACATTTGTTTTAGCAATGATTATAGGATTGTAAGTTTTTACGACAGGATGAAGCGGTTTGTTTCACCCGTCGGTACTAGGGATTGGTATGAATTTCTGGCATCCCGCACTAGCAACCAAGTGCAATGGAGGTACCCACTGCTATCCCGTATCAACAAAGCCTATGTAAGGAGCAAGGACCGTTATTACATCGAGCTCATCGGATTAAGGGGACTTCAGCCATATGCTCCGTTGCGTGTACTCGCCATTTGGTCAAGCAGTAATCCCGCTCAATCGGACATGAAGGATTGAGAGTCGCGTTTGGGGCAAATTGCACTTTCCCGAGAAGAAGCAAATCCTTGAAGAATGGAACAACGTTGAGAAAATAGATGTCAAATACGAACAAGCGGGAGTACGCTGAATCGTGCGTGGTTCAGGAAGATTGTAGCGATCCAAGCCCCAAAGGCAAGCAAGGTTTCGAGGATATCGACATGACCATTGGGTAAAAGTGTGCAGATTAGGGAACAACACCGTTCCCACGAGAGGTGGGACCAACTTCAAAACATCATGCAATATTTGAAAGATGCGGGAAGCGGGGCCTAGCAACACCACCGCCACGTCCGCCAACAAAGACAATATAGCATTAGGAATAGATCTTTAGTTTTAACATTTCATTGTTGCAATTTAATTATTTTTAGTCCCAATAAAAGCATTTCTCGATGGCTCGGACTAATCCATCATTATCGCATATATGACGTTTAGGCCTACCTATGGCATAAAGAGGTCCCCCTGCATGGTAGGAAACGTGGGAATGTGTTGGGTGCAATATTCTCGGCTACATAATTGGAAAGTATGGTCTGATGCTAACTTGTTTGTTGCATTTTTAGAAAGATTTATCATCTTCCCAAAGGTCGGTTCGTATTTGACTCAACAATGTCGAGCATCCACACTTCACCGATCCAAGGCAAGAAATGACGATATGATCGTTCGGCGTCGGCCGAATGGTTTGGGAATTGTTCCTGTCAGCGAGACAGAAACTTCAGAAGGGAGGAATATCCCCCGTCCGGAAGCATGTATTGCTCATTGCCGCAATGATTCTCGATATGCGAGTTGAGATGGAGAGGCTACGGAATCGACCAACCTATCCATCGGTTTGAATACCACATGCGAGCAACGGGCCACTATCTCGTGAACCACCCCAGATCGACCTCCACCACCACATATCCCCCAAAACTCCCCACAAAGGCCGCCAGTTACCGACCCAATCGCCCCTCGCCCAGCCAATCATCAACCTCACCTTCAAAATGATCCTCCTGCTGCCCATGTACCTCCGCCTCCGCCCACTCACTTCACCATCATCAGCCCTAATCGCCAAGCCAACCAATGCCCACGCACCATACCCACTACCAGCCCCAGCAGACCACCCAGACAGCTAACTTACACAACAGAAACCCAACCTTTTACCGTCCCCGCTTCGAGAAGTGGATCATTACGAAGAAATGGAAAGGGAAGTCCGAGCCAAAATGGACGATGACGTAGCCCGAGAGATTCACAGCCTGAAAGAAGCGGTTCGTGGCATGCGATCGGATAAAGGTCACGAAGGACTAGATTATGAAGATCTTTGCATGCATCCAGATGTGGAACTGCCAGTGGGATATAAGGTGCCGAAGTTCGATTTATTTGATGGGAAGGGAAATCCTCGTGCACACTTGAGATCATATTGCGACAAGTTAATCGGGGTAGGGAAGAACCCAGCGGTCATCATGAAGTTGTTCATTCGAAGCTTAACCGGCGAGGCAATAGATTGGTACACTAGCCAGGATCCGCGTAAATGGCATAGTTGGAATGCATTGGCCCAAGACTTTGTGGAGCGGTTCGGATTCAACACAGAAACCGGTGTGGTCAGGTTCTATCTATTTAAGTTGGAAAAGAATTCTACGGAGAATTTCAGGGTGTACGCCATGAGGTGGCGTTGAGAGGCAGCAAAGGTACAACCAACCTTGGTGGAGAGTGAGATGACCACTCTATTTGTAAAATCTTTGAAGGATGCAAACTATTATGAGCGGATGATAAGCGTCATGGGCGAAATTTTGCGAGGTCGTCGAGAATGGGTGACCGTAGAAGAAGGTATTAAACCGGCGGGATCACGAATCTAGCAAAGATTGCGAGTAACGATAAGGCGATTGATCGGGGACGATCGGGGTACTTCAGGAAGAAAGAGCGCTTTCCTTCCATGCTCATACAAGAACGCAAACCGAAACATTCATAACATACCAAAACCCATCCTACGGACCCCATACTACCACACAGCGGCCAAAACTTTACACCTCACTATACACCGCCACTTGCGCCTACCACGGCCCGTATATAACGCTTCCAAGCACCCATTTATCCGCCCGCATCAACCCGCCCATCAAGCCCGCCAACAAATAGAGCACCCAATGCGCCTGGACTAATCACAATTTTGAAGAAGACCATCCGAACCCGCACCCCACCGGTGAACCCATACCCCGGATATACGAAGGTCATGCGGTGCGAGCTTGATCCAACCAATTCGGGGAGGATCCTCAGCCTATCCCAAGATGGTACGATGAGAATAAGCGTTGTGCGTATCACTCTGACAGCCCAGGGCATGACACTGGAAGTTGCTACACCCTCAGAGATAAAATCGAAACGTTGATCAAAGAAGGAGTAATCCAGCTGAAGGATCCCGCCCCAAACGTGCATGATAATCCCTTGCCAAACCACGGCAACGCCAATGTGCATTTGATAACCCTAGATGAGGAATACAACTTGGAGGGAACCATTCGGTCAGTTCGAAGTGAAGGAAGAGTCGAACCTTCTGCTTTCGTCGCCCCTGTCACCGATCCTCGAAAGAAAGCAATATTTGAGTTGGAAAGGGCACCGCCAAGACATAAGGGTTCAATCACAGTCGTTCAGGCGCCCGGGAAGGAGCCGCCAATCAAAATGGATCACAGAGAAAGTGGGAAGCAGGTCATAGAAGTCACCGCTGCAGGTATAACCAGGTCAGGGAGGTATTACACACCTATAGAGGCAGCCAAGGAGGCACCGCAAAAGAAGCCCGTGACTGAGGCTGAAGTCGAGGAGTTTTGGAGAAAAATGCCCACTAAAGAGTATTCCGTCGTAGAGCAGTTAAAGAAAACCTCAGCGCATATTTCTCTACTTTCATTGTTAATGCATTCCGCCTCACATAGGGCTGCATTAATGGAGGTGTTGAAGGATGCATACGTTCCGGAGGGTACAACAGACGGGAACTTGGCAGCTTTGGTCGGACAGGTACTAGAGGCCCGCAGAATCACCTTTCACGATGATGAGTTACCCGCTGAAGGCGTCAGACACAACCTTGCATTGAATATCACCATCCAAGTCGCAGACAAGATTGTTTCAACGATCTTTGATTGATGGGGGCTCACCACAACATTTGTCCACATGACGACATTTGTTGAAATTGGGGCATCAGAAGAAAATTCGTGAAAGTCATATCAGAGTCAAAGGTTTCGACGGAGTCCATAGGGGAGTCGAAGGCGTAATGGACCTCACTCTGCGGATCGGACCTGCAGAATTCGTTGTGGAATTTCAAATATTGGATATTGCTACATGTTACAACCTGTTGATAGGAAGGCCGTGGATCCATGAGGCTGGTGCAGTCCCGTCCACCTTGCATCAGTGCCTAAAGTTTATATGGAATCACAGTGAAGTGGTAGTATTTGGAGATAAAAAGGGAAGCATCAACACTGATTATGCAATCCCTGTCATAGAAGACGTGAAGCAGTCGGATGGTTCGGTTTTTCATATTAATGAGATCAAGAGAGCAAGTATGGTCGGCCATTCATTGCGCCACGTTCTCTCTCAAAATGGTGGCCAAGGAAATGTTAAGAAACGGATACGAGCCCGGCAGAGGTCTTGGAGTCAGTATGAAGGGGATCACAGAGCCTATCCAGTTGTTTGGGAAGAGAGACACTTTTGGTTTGGGGTACCAGCCCACTTCGAAGGATTTGGTGACCACGAACCTCCGGAAGAAGGGATACATTCCCTTGCCTGCGCCCATTCCGCCCTTGAGTCAGTCATTCGTCAAAGCCTACACCATCCAGATGCCGAGAGAAGATGACCCAGATGATCTTGCAGTAGGGTTCCAGAATCTGTTCATAGGTGATGATGAGGCAGATTGTTGCATGATCGCAGGAGATCACGAGGAGGAGCTCACCATTTGGGATGCAGAGCATGGATACAGCCTGAATAATTGGACTTGCACCCCTGTCCTGACCGTCCGAGAAGCTTGGTAGAATTTATGATTAAGTTCTAGCAGTGTGACCTTTTATCTAGAAAGAAAACAGACATGCATTTATGATTCTTAATATGTTTTTAATCTCGCAATTTACTTTCATCATAAATTCCAGGACATTTTTTGCAGCTTTTTAAAAGATTTTGTTTGTGTTAAAATTAAATTCTTTAAGCATTTTTCTTTCAGCGATCATATTAATAAACCTGTTGATAACGCGAATATGACATGTAATGAGACCAACGAACAAAGTTCAAATGACGAGCATAACCCCGAGGAACAAGAGGAATGTCCGCAATCAGAACTTAGCCAAGAGCTGGAAAACTTTGAGAATAGGCCTAAACCAAATTTGGAAGAAAGCGAGTTAATAAACTTAGGCGATGAGGAACCGTGAAAGAGACTAGAGTCGGCGCCACCTAAACGTCGCCTGTAAGAAAGAATTAATTGAGCTCTCAAGCGATGCAGATGTGTTTGCTTGGTCATATGAGGACACGCCAGGTTTAGTCTGAGTACGCATCGCCGCACAAAGCTACCTATTGAACCATCTTGTTTCCCAGTAAAACAAAGGCGAGAAAGATCAAACCGATATGAGTTTGAAGGTCAAAGAAGAGGTGTCTAAACGGTTTGAGGCAAAGGTAATTCGAGTTGCAAAGTATCCTACTTGGTTAGCAAATATCGTGCCGGTAAAGAAGAAAGATGGAAAGGTCCGAGTCTGCGTGGATTACAGAGACCTCAACAGAGCCAGCCCGAAGGATGACTTTCCTCTTCCAAACATCCATATACTCATCGATAATTGTGCGAAGCATGAACTCTGATCGTTAAATCGATCGCTTTGCGCTATCATCAGATCCTTATGGCGTAAGAGGGCAGAAAGACAAAGATTCACTACCCGGGGTGTACTATTATCGAGTTATGCCGTTCGGTCTCAATAACGCAGGCGCCACCTACATGAGAGCCATGACCACCATCTTCCATGACATGATTCATAAAGATATTGAGGTCTATGTGGGCGACGCCATCATCAAGTCGCGGCAGAGGACCATTTGGCAAACTTGAAGAAATTTTTCCAACGACTAAGACGGTATAACTTGAAGTTGAATCTGCAAAGCGCGTTGGCGTTCCGCGGGAAGTTGGGTTTTATAGTGAGCGAGAGGGATTGAGCTAGACCTCGAAAATAAAAGCCATCCAAGAGTTACCTCCAAAAGCAAAAGGGCGTGATGAGCTTCTTGGCGCCTCAACTACATCAGCGAGTTCATAGCCCGATCCACCGTGATATGCGAGCCGATATTCAAATTATTGAAAAAGGATGCACTACCAAGTGGACAACAGTTGCCAACGGGCTTTTGTGAATCAAAGAATACCTTTCTAATCCGCGATTCTAGTACCTCGAACCAGGAGACCTTTGCTACTCTATTTGTGCGTGTTAGAAAATGCTTTCGGATGCGTGTTGGGCAACACGATGAAACAGGAAAAAGGAGCAGGCCATATACTATTTGAGTAAGAAGTTCACGGCGTACGGCTCGTTATACTCTGTGGAACGCATTTGTTGCGCATTAACTTGGGTCGCCAGAAGTTCGGGCATTATCTATCAAAGATACACTACTTATCTTATTTCGAGGATGGATCCGCAAGTATATCCTTGAAGCCCATGCCCACCGGAAAACTAGCGAAATGGCAAATTATGTTGGCGAGTTTGACATCGTCACGCCACGGAGAGAGCCGTAAAAGGACAGGCCTTAGCCGATCATCTTCTTGAGAACCCGATCGATGAGAATGCGAGCCCTTCGAACCTATTTTACTGATGAAGAGGTATTGTTTGTCGGAGAAGATATCTCAGAGGATTACCCAGGTTGGAGGATGTTTTTCGATGGAGCGGCAAACTTCAAGAGAGTCGGCATTGGAGCAGTTTTGGTTTCAGAAACAGGTCAGCATTATCCGATTTCCGCGAAGCTCAGATTTCCATGCACCAACAATATGGCGGAATATGAAGCTTGCATATTGGGGCTCAGAATGGCCGTAGATATGGACATACAAGAGTTGCTGGTCATAGGCGATTCAGACTTACTGATCCATCAGGTACAAGGTGAATGGGCAACCAAGAATATGAAGATACTTCCTACCTATTTTGCGTGAAGGAATTACGTAAGAGGTTCAACCACATAGAATTTAGGCATGTTCAGGATCGAGCGAATTCGCTGACGCATTGGCAACCTTATCCTCCATGATTCAGCATCCGGACAAGAATTACATCGATCCAATCACAGTAAGTGTGCTGGAGCAACCGGCTTATTGCTCCCATATAGGTGAAGAAACAGACGGTAATCCATGGTACCATGACATCAAAAGGTACCTCAAGGCAGGAGAATATCCAGAAGGCATAACCAACATCCAGAAGAAGACACTTCGAAGACTAGCAAATCATTTCTTTTTGAATGGGGAAATTGTGTACCGAAGGACTCCAGATCTGGGCTTATTGAGATGTGTCGATGCTCACGAGGCAGGCAAGCTAGTAGAAGAGATACACGGAGGGACGTGTGGACCTCATATGAACGGCTTCACTTTGGCGAAAAAGATTCTGCGAGCAGGTTATTTTTGGATGACGATGGAAGCAGATTGTATCCGCTTTGTACAGAAATGTCGGCAATGCCAGATTCATGGGGATTTGATTCGAGTGCCTGATGCGCGAAAAGATGCACACACTTTTAAACGCAAGTGCACGTTATCGTATCAAGTAGTATAGTCTTAGATAAGACCGAATATCGTCCTCTGGGATTAGGGTTCAAGTACCAATTGTCTATTTTCTAGTATCTATTTGGTGAATTAATGAGTGATTGGTTGTTTATGACTAAGATTTATAAAAGCTAATTAATTATAAAGATTTAATTCAGATGTGATGAGAATAGGGCTTCTATGTATCCTTACTATCCGCTTATGTTACTTACTAATGCATTACTTATGGTGTTCTTCTTTTGGAGAAAGCAGGTTTACGAAATCGTTTTATACTCCCGTTAGGGTTATATAAACACTCAACCCCAGTATTGTTCCTTACCTAACTTTCACGATAAGGGTAACTCTATAGGAGGATTAAGCACAAAACCTAGTTGGCCGTCACGCAATGCGCAAAATTAGGGTTGTTAAGCCTCATCAACGCTTACAAATCTAATTGAGGTATTTTCATCCCCAATTCAAGACCGTCTACCCAACTTACAGCATATTCACAATCCCTCCTTTTCAGAATCTGATTAGAAATCATATAGTGATAACTAGTTGTCAATTAGCTACCAAGAATTCAACTCAATTATTGGATAGATCTCTCAATAAGAATAATAACCATAAGCATGCATTACTTTATAACATAAGGTTCAAGAATTCAACATAGAAAGCCTATAATAGAATTAGTTCCTATCCATTAATATGACAAGAACTAATTCAAAGTTCATCATGCAAAACCTGAATTAAAGAAAAGAAAAAGAAAAGAAATTACTAATGTTTGGGTCTCCAATCTCCTAGGCAAGAAAACCTTGTGTTTGGCAAGAAAGGGAACCCTTGAAAACTGCCTAGGGTTCTCCTTTTATAGGTTTAAAACGTCTCCCTTCTTTTCCTTCCAGGCCTGGCCCAAAAATCCGTCAAAAGACCTAATTTTTCCGTCGGCGCGCATGCTGTCGGCGCATGGCTAAAGTTCTGCAATACCGGGTGTTTTGGCGCCGCCCCGATATCTGCTGTTCGAGGCGCGCGGCGCCTGGATCTTCTGACTTCTCAATAATAAGCGCGCGCCTTCGATTGCAGGAGGCGCGCACTGGTCTGATTTCACCTCGTTTGCCACTTTCTCCGTTTCGGCTCTAGTACCTCTCTTTTTCCCCGCACCGCTCCTTTTCCGCCTTTTGGCCACTTTAGCCACTTTGACTCAAAGAAAGAAAATCTATCCTAATACGACACTTTGTATGTACAAAGCGGGACAAAAGACTAACTAGATCGACTCAAAAGGTGTATATAAAATACACCGATCAAATACCCAACTTAACCTTTGCTCGCCTCGAGCAAAGATAGAAAGAAATACAATAAAATGACAGACTAATAAATAAGAAAATCAACAAAGAAAATAAACAGACTCGCCATTGATCACTTTTTTGCGCATGAATGTTAACTAGAAAAACATGAAGGTTAGCGAGAATAATACGAGGAACATATAGCATGGAATTTCAACACATTGAGCTAGATATTTCGCAAACTCATACTTATCATGCTTAAATGGAAGTCGTGTACTCAAGTATGCATATAAATTCAAAAATTCCTATGGCATGCTTACTTGCTATTCTCCACTAATTCGATATACATAGAAGAGATCTTGAGGACTTTGGGGTTGTAATGTAGGCTTAGGTAGGGGTTGGTAAAGATAGGCATTTAGGCTCATTTTTCTGCACTGGAAGCTCTTTGGCTTTTCAATTTTTCCCTTTTCTTTTGATTCTTTCCTTCACTTCAATTCTATCATTCCTCTTTTGTTTTGGGAGAGTGAAGTGTATTATACAAATAGGCACCCCCAAACTTAGGCTTTTGCCTCTTTCTTATTACTTTTCCATTAGGTGCCTCAAACTTGTTCACTCTTTTGTTTCTTCTTTTTAACACAATGTACTCCACTATTTCATATTTTCACTTATGGCACAATTTTGTGGGAATATGGGGTGTCAATGAAGAAGTTTCAAATTTAGGCAAATTTAGGCTCGATGGGGCTAACTAGAGATATTTTTAAAGTGCGGGATAGAAAAGAATGGTAAGAATTGGCTATCAAAGAAATGCTGAGTCATCTCTAACATGCATATCCTAACTATTTACTCAAATAGCAAGTCATAACACATAAGCATTTATCATTTAGCATACATAACTCAAGCAAGAGACTCCAAATAGGCAGGATTCTGAGTTTTGGCATATCTAACCTAAGTGTTTAGATAGTTGCTTCCATTCCTTTATATTATTCCACCTTACTTCACTAGGTGTTTCTAGCAACTACAGCATACATGATCTTTGACAGGCAATTATGACTCAAAAAAAATAAAAATTTCTGGTGACTCAAAATAAACATGAAACAAATAAAAAGACTTAAATAAAACATAACATGACACAAATAAAAACTAAAACACAAAAACACACCCCTAAACTTAAATCACACATTGCCCCACGTGTGTAGACTCAAAGACGAAAAGAAAACGACACTTACAAACTTTGGCTAAAATGGTGGTGGTGGCGGTGGATAACGATCGACCGTTGGTTGAACAAGGCACTCGGCTCGTCGATTTGTTGCCTTGTTTCTTCTTTGTCCTTGTACTCTTGTTTGCAAGTCTGCATCATCTCCTTCGGTGTTGGTACAATTGCCCTGTGTGGGCTCTGAAGGTTCTGCTCTTGTGGTTGGCGGTGGCTCGGTCTGCCTCATGTGAGCCCCTATTTCAGGCTCATCTTCATCCATGGTTGCCTCTCTGCTGTTGTTCTTCTTTGCGGGTTGTACTCTTCGTCACGCTGGGGGCTAGGGTGCGGAAAAGAGTGCACTATCCCATAGGACACCGGCGGTTGGTTTCTTTCATGAGTATCGTGGGTAGTTGTGGGATCGCACTCATGTGGCATAGGCGGTAATAAGTGAACCGTGTCCCAATCCACTGTTGTCACCAACTGCTGATTTCTTCGATGCTCTGCACTATCTCTTTTCCACATCAATTATCGGCCCTCATAATTCCATAAATCAACTTAATCCGTCTTACGCACTCTGGTGAAGTGCGTAGATGGAATCATGCGCATCGACGAAATCTGACCAAGCCTTGGTGCGCTTTGTTGATCGCACCGCCGGTGCTCTAGATCCATTCCTTCCGATCTCAAAAGCGGCCGGTAGCTCGCGTATCGCGATATTATTCGATCGAATGTTGTTCTTTGCTCCAGACCATGTTCTAAAATGGTTCCAATCGCTACTTTCTTCAACATCAATCGTTCTTAGCGTTGTATTTATTATACTGCGATCGCGAGCATATAATTTCCCTTACAAAGCACCCTTCTGTCTTCTCGGAAAGTTTGCATAAAATTCCGCACGTTGTTGTATTCGCGGTGTTATCTTCTCCGGATTGACAAATCTCTTCCACCCTTAGCTTCAATCATCGCGGATGGGCTCATAAACGCGTCTTCATCCCCATAGGATCCCCTTTGGTAATCCATTCCCTTCTCGGAATTACGGGTCTAGTATCAGTCTTTTGTATCTTTGGTAGGCACGGTAACTCACGAACCTATTTTCATCGTATTGGGGTGTTGGGGTGGATGTGGAGCCTCTTCTCTTCTGGTGGCCATGGTTAAAACAGTTTGGAGCTTTTAACTTAGTGGCAGCGTCTCCTACACACTCAACAACTAGCAAATAAAAACAACACCCCCAAACTTCAATCTTTCTACTCAATACCCACAACCTTCTTTTCTACTCCTTTCTCCAACTTCACAATCACTTTTCAGCCTCCGAACTACTCCAACTACAATACTTCTCCAAACTACTACCTCCTATGACTTTTAGTAAAAGGATTCAAGAACAAGGATAGGGATTACCTTTTGATGAGAAGACTCAAGCTTGTTCTTGTTTCAATTGGTGGGTTGAGGCTATGGAATGGAGCTTTGTTGTTTGAGATAGTTGGGGGGTTTTGGGAATTTAAGAGTTTAGGTTGTGGTTGGGTTGGATTTGTGGAGGATTTGTGGGGGAGTTTCTGAAATTTCGTGGGTTTTGGAGAGGGAAGGTTAGTTTTTTTTTTTGAAGTTGGAATTGGGAAAGATCTGATTTTTGGGCGTTTTAAGTTCTGGATTTTCCGCCTGGCGGCCACGCTTTTAGCGCCGCGGCTAATCATCTGCGCTTCCGGGATTTTCTGCGCGCCCTGCTCACGGAGCGCGCGCTAAACTTCGAACTGTTGAATCTTTTAGCGCCGCCTGCTCTGGCGCCGCGGCGCTTACCCGCTTCTCTGGAAATCCTTGCTTTTCTTCAGTTTATTTCGTCCCCCGGTTTAATTTCTTGTACCTGTCAATCACAAAACAACAAGATCCAATCTGGTGAGATTGTTCTTAGACAAACTAAAATAAAATAACGATAGAAATTAAAATAACATAATTAAAAAACGTTGGGTTGCCTCCCAACAAGCGCTGTCTTTAACGTCTTTTAGCCGGACGCAAGTTCCTTAGACTTACTAGCCCTGGGGTGGATTAAGTCCCCAACGATCCATTTCCGCCACATTTGGCGTTTCCTTTTTCTCCTTTTCTTTTTAGCATTATCGGTAGTAGGGAGTTCCGGAACAATTACCTCATTTAGTGTCATCTCAGCAAACCATGCTTGCTTTCTTGGGCTCATCATTCTTTGGTTGCATTGCAATGGCTCGCATGGGGGTTTGGTGGTGTTGATTGCAAAACACCCACTTACAGTTCTTGGCTCAATGACGTGTTTAAAGACTTTAAACACCATCTCTTCGTTCTCTACTCTTAGCGTTAGCTCTCCTCTTTCAACGTCAATCAAGGCTCTACCCGTTGCTAGGAATGGCCTCCCCAATATGATCGGGATTTCTGCATCTTCTTCCATATCCAGAATGAGGAAGTCTGCAGGAAAGAAAAATTTTCCTACGCCACAATCACATCCTCGATCTTCCTCGTGGATGAACCACCATCTGTCGGCTAGTTGCGGACTCACGGTGGTGGGTTTGGCTTCTCCTAACTCCATCTTTTGAAAAGCGATAGGCATCAAATTTATACTCGCCACCAGATCACACAAGGCTCTGTTGCAGTCACGCCCTTGTGTGCATGGTAGTGTAAAGCTTCGAGTCCTTTAGCTTTGGTGGCAATTTCTTTTGTAAGATAGCACTACACTCTTACATTAGTGCTACTATCTCATATTCGGCCGGTTTCTCTTTTCCCAGATTTCTTTCATGAACTTGAAGTAAGATGGCATCTGCTCCAAAGCCTCTATAAGCGGTATGTTGATGTGCAACTTCACGAATACCTCGAGAATTTGGAAAATTGTTTATCGACCGCCTTCCTTTGTAATCTCTGGGAAAGGAATCTTTCTGTATACTCTTCTCTCGGAGTTTTCTCTATCACCGGGCTAGGTTCGATCACCTTATCTTTTCTAACTCGCTTCTCTCAACTATTGGCGCTACATTGCTCAATTGTTTTCCAACTTCTCAACCATCGCCTTACATTGCTCCTCGGATTTACCTCGGTATTGCTTGGCAATGTCCCTGTGGCACGATGTTTGCTGCTTTGCTAGTATCTACTGTGTTTCCAAGTTTCGAGCGAGGATCTAGATCTGTTATAAAGCTGCGTCTGGCGTTGGCAAGTCTTTGCCATGGCCGCTAAGCTCATCTGGTTTTTCTTCTTGACGACAGTGCATTGGCCGTTGAGGCCGGGGCTTGAGTGAAGCGGTTGATTCTGCATCTTGGTTGCATCGCCCTATCGATTCTGCGCACGATATTGGTTTCTTGGCCTGATGCGATTTTCTTGTACGATCTCCTCTCATGAGAAGTTTGGGTGATTCCTCCACCGGATTATAAGTGTTTGAGTAGGGGTTGTTCTGTTGCCTCTGGTAGTTACCTCTTGCTTGACACTCTGCCCGCTCATTGGGATGTTGTTGGTATCCGTGAAGGACACCTATCAAATGTATGTGGCGCCACATATCTCATGATTTTCAGCGATTCGGCGACATTCACGCGTATGTTCTTTGCAATTGTTTCGCTAGAAGAGCCACTTGTGCGTTCAAAGCGGCGACAATAGCATCTACTTGGACCCCGCGATTCTTCTCCCGGCTGGTTGCCTCTCTTGATGACATGGTTGTTAGTGGCCATATCTTCTAATAACTCGTGGGCGTCGTGGGCTGTTTTCCTCATGAATGCCCGCCGCGGTGCATCTATGATGGTTACGGTTGTCTTGCTCGGCCGTTGTAGAAAATATGAACCAAGTTCCACAACTCAATGCAATGGTGTGGACACTTCCTCTGTAGATCCTTGAATCTCTCCATGCTTCATATAAGGACTCTCATCACTTGATAGAAGTTGTTCAACTCCTCTTAATTTTCTTTGCTTCTGGTGGAAAGAACTTGGCTAGGAATTTCTGTGCCAGCTCGTGCCATGTAAATATCGAATCAGCTGGCAGGGAATTCAACCATACTTTTGCTCTATCCCTGAGTGAGAAGGGAAAGAGCCTCAATCTGACGGCATCATCGATGCCGTTATATTCGAAAGTGGCACATAGCTCAAGAAATTTGCTATGTGCGTATGTGATCCTCAGATGGCGATCCTCCGGCGCATTTGTGTCTGCACCATGCTCAGAATCGCTGGTTTTATTTCGAAATTGTTGGCTCCTATTGTAGGGAGCCTAATGCAAGTCTGTGCTCCATTCACTCTTGGTAGCACATAATCTCCCAGACTTCTTTCTGGCTGGATTCGAACCCTGTCCTCCATATCTATTGGCACTTGCTGAGGATCTCCTGGGTTAAGTTGATTTTCACCTAACCCTTCTCTCATCCTGTTATTGTTGGGAGCAGTCATTTCTATCAACGTTGCAATTCCCGATTCTTTCATTACGTTTTGCGTGCTTTCTCAATTTCCGGATTGAAGGGAACAAGAGTGTCAGCTCCTCTTCTCCTTCGCATAAACTGATATCCTGAGAAAGATCAAAAACAAACAAAGAATCACGGCACCCTGATTTTCGTAGAAACTAAAAATAAATAAAAAAAAAAATGAAAATTAAATCCAAATTAGAAATTAAAAATAGCTAATTTGATATTGAACTATTGCCTAGTCCCCGGCAACGGCGCCAAAAACTTGATGCGCGAAAAGATGCACACACTTTTAAACGCAAGTGCACGTTATCGTATCAAGTAGTATAGTCTTAGATAAGACCGAATATCGTCCTCTGGGATTAGGGTTCAAGTACCAATTGTCTATTTTCTAGTATCTATTTGGTGAATTAATGAGTGATTGGTTGTTTATGACTAAGATTTATAAAAGCTAATTAATTATAAAGATTTAATTCAGATGTGATGAGAATAGGGCTTCTATGTATCCTTACTATCCGCTTATGTTACTTACTAATGCATTACTTATGGTGTTCTTCTTTTGGAGAAAGCGGGTTCTGAAATCGTTTTATACTCCGTTAGTTATATAAACACTCAACCCAGATTGTTCCTTACCTAACTTTCACGATAAGGGTAACTCTATAGGAGGATTAAGCACAAAACCTAGTTGATCACGCGCAATGCGCAAAATTAGGGTTGTTAAGCCTCTCATCAACGCTTACAAATCTAATTGAGGTATTTTCATCCCCAATTCAAGACCGTCACCCAACTTACAAAGATATTCACAATCCCTCCTTTTAATCGATTAGAAATCATATAGTGATAACTAGTTGTCAATTAGCTACCAAGAATTCAACTCAATTATTGGATAGATCTCTCAATAAGAATAATAACCATAAGCATGCATTACTTTATAACATAAGGTTCAAGAATTCAACATAGAAAGCCTTATAAGAGAATTAGTTCCTAGCCATGAATATGACAAGAACTAATTCAAAGTTCATCATGCAAAACCGAATTAAAGAAAAGAAAAAGAAAAGAAATTACTAATGTTTGGGTCTCCAATCTCTAGCAAGAAAACCTTGTGTTTGGCAAGAAAGGAACCCTGAAAAGCGCCTAGGGTTCTCCTTTTATAGGTTTAAACGTCTCCTTCTTTTCCTTCCGGGCTGGCCCAAAAATCCGTCAAAGACCTAATTTTTCCGCGTCGGCGCATGCCCCTGCTGTCGGCGCGCGCGCTAAAGTTCTGCAATACTTCGGGTGTTTTGGCGCCGCGGCCGATATCTGCTGCGAGGCGCGCGGCCGCTGAATCTTCTGCAGCTTCGAATAATAGCGCCGCGTCTCGCTTCGAGGCCTTGCGGCTGGTCTGGATTTCACCTCGTTTGCCACTTTCTCGTTTTGGCTCTAGTACTCCTCTTTTCCCCTTTCGCTCCTTTTCCGCCTTTTGGCCACTTTAGCCACTTTGACTCAAAAGAAAGAAAATCTATAATAATACGACACTTTGTATGTACATAACTGGACAAAAGACTAACTAGACTGACTCAGGTGTATATAAAATACACCGATCGGTCCCAGTGAGCTTAATGTGACAAGTTCTCTCGCCATTCGCGGCAGGGCATGGATGTCATCGGCCCCGTCGAACCCGTTGCCTCAAATGGGCACAGATTCATCCTCGTAGCAATTGACTATTTCACTAAATGGGTAGAAGCGTCATCACACAGATCAGTGACGAAAAAGGTGGTGGTCGACTTCGTTCGCAACAACATCATTTGCCGATTTGGGGTTCCCGAATCAATTGTAACCGATAACGGAACCAATCTCAACAGTAATTTGATGCGTGAGATATGTGGAAATTTCAAGATCACTCACCGTAATTCCACTCCGTACCGACCTCAGATGAATGGAGCAGTGGAAGCAGCCAATAAGAACATCAAGAGGATATTGCGCAAGATGATCAGCAACTACAAACATTGGCATGAGAATTTGCCTTTCGCGCTTTTGGGTTATCGCACCACAATCCGGACTTCTACTGGGGCAACGCCGTATCTTTTGGTGTATGGAACAGAAGCCGTGCTACCAGCAGAGGTGGAAATACCATCGTTGAGAATCATCCAAGAAGCCGAGTTGAGCGAAGCCGAGTGGATACAAGATCGTTATGAGCAGTTGATGTTGATTGACGAAAAAAGGTTGAATGCAATCTGTCATGGGCAGCTATATCAAAGCAGAATGGCTAGAGCTTTTAACAAGAGAGTAAGGCCAAGGTTATTCAAACCGGGACAATTGGTTTTGAAACGCATATTTCCGAATCAAAGTGAAGCTAAAGGAAAGTTCGCCCCTAATTGGCAAGGGCCCTACATGGTCCATCGAGTACTAAGTGGAGGGGCCCTAATCTTGGCTGAGATGGATGGCGAGGTATGGCCCAAGGCTATCAACGCAGATGCAGTGAAGAGATATTACGTCTAGGAGTATTTGTCTTCCGTGTAATCCCCTTTATATTGTAAAAGCTGCATTCCCTCGGTGGGATACGCATAGAGCCCATATAGGGTCTCGCCGCTGCAAATCAAAAGCCCTTTACTTGTAATCTGAACTACGTTATGACCTGATTCCCTTGGCGGATACGTAGGCGGCCATATCGGCTTCGGTCCCACTTTTAGAATTTTACCCAAATTCGCTTGTAATGAACTACGTCATGACCTGATTCCCTCATGGGGATACGTAGGCGGCCTGAATCGGCTTCGGTCACACCGTTAGGAATCTTCCCATTTGTCTACAGGCAACAAACATGTCTGAGTTATTCCAAAAGCGATATGAGCAATTCATCACGAAGTTAAGTTCCGCCCACGCGACACACATTGAAATTGAGACAGTTTTGCGCACTGTGAGGAAGGCAATAACAAAGACTCCAAAGGATGTTCGCTTGGTCGAAATACATGTCATATTCGACAAATTAGACGAGGCTTTTACATTTTTTACACATGTCATATAAATGTTTATTTCTAAAGATGTTTTGTGCATACTTCATGAAAACATTTCATTTTTGGAAAATGCTTTTGGGGCACTACTAAACATCTCAAAGAGGTCAGACAGGGGTTGCAAACCCAAACAGGCCAGGCACGCGGACATCAAGGGACAAGGCGGCAAAGTCGAATCTGAATCGACCCCCCCTCAAACTCACAAATTTTCTTTGAGCGCAGGTTCTTCATATTGACAGGAGCAGAAAGTGCCATAGCCGAAATAGGAAATACGGCGAAAGGTTTCTTCGTATTAGCAGAAGCAGCAAAAGCAACAAAGGCAGAGGATGACAGCAATCCAAAATCCGCAGCAAAAGCAGCAGCAGCAGAAAGGGGCATCAACAATCGGCTATCAAAGTTCAGATGTCCGCAACAAAACCTAGCGCATCAACTCGGGCATAAAGTCAAATTGGCAACTCGCGCATCACGCCCAACAAAGGCATCATGACAATTCGTCAGTTGCGACATTTAGCATGTCCGTGCAAGGACAACATCTCAGTATTCATCTGGCGTATCAGGGACGACATCTCGACCCATAAAATTGCACTTCTTATATACATTTATCATTTCGTTTAAACAGGTATACACTAACGTTTTTTCTCAAGCTTAGCTCGCAGGAGCATTTATTCTCTGAGGAAGCGGCGAATACGCCCAGCAACGACGTTATCGGCGTGTGTCGACGGCGACACCATCGGCATCGCGTCTACGCAACGACGCCAGCAGCAATACGTCCAGGCAACGACGTTATGAGCATTGTGTCCAGGCAACGACACCATCAGCATTGCGTCTACGCAACGACGCCGGCGGAACACGTCCGAACGACGGCGTTACGGCGTGTGTCGAGCGGCGACACCATCAACATTGCGTGCGCAACGACGCCCGGCAATACGTCCGGTAGCGTTATCGGCATGGTGTCGTGCAACGACACCATCAGCATTGCGTCTACGCAACGACGCCAGCGAATACGTCCGTAACGACGTTACGGCGTTGTGTCGGCGGCGACACCATCAACATGCGTCTGCGCAACGGCGCCCGGAAAGAATACGTCCAGCGGCGGCGTTATCGGCGTGTGTCCAAGCAACGACACCATCGCGATTGCGTCACGCAACGACGCCGGCAATACGTCCAGCAACGGCGTTATCGGCGTGTGTCCAAGCAACGACACCATCGCGATTGCGTCACGCAACGCCCGGCAGCGCACGTCGAGCGGCGGCGTTATCGGCGTGTGTCAGCAGCGACACCATCGGCGTGCGTACGCAACGACGCCCGGCGATAACATCGCCCGAACGACGGCGTTATCAACATTGTGTCCAAGCGGCGACACCATCGTGATCGCTGCGCAACGGCGCGCCAGCAACACGTCCAGCGGCGGCGTTATCGGCGTATGTCAAGGCGGCGACATCATCGGCGTGCGTCTACACAACGACGCCAAGAACATTATGTCCAGTAACGATCATCGCGATGGTGTCCAGCGGCGACACCATCGGCGTGCGCTTACGCAACGACGCCAAGAAGAACACGCGTCCAGCGGCGTTATCGGCCGACAAAGAAGTCCAAACGACGCCATCATCGCGATATCACATCTGCGCGGTCTACGGGGGCAATTGCGGCGACAACGTATCCGCGTTCACAATCGCAACACGTGCATGCGGCGAAATCACAGCATTTGCAGCATCGCATCAACACAGCAGGCATCATATTTTGCAGGATAACCTTTTCTACTCACAGTTGCATTACTTTAAAATTATGCATCATCATTTTGCCTTAACAGTTATGCACTAACCGTTTGTTCAAGTCTTAGCATGCAGGAGCAGGAGCACAACGTGGATTTTCTCTTACAGCGAACCGGGGCAATTTGTTGGGGGGCCAACCTTCCCAATGAATGGCAGAAGCGGCCTCAAGCGTCGGTCCATTCGCTCCACATCACCATAGAACCCAGCACCACAAGCCCTAGCGGTACACCCCAGGTTCAAGCCCGTTTATCTTACTTTATTCTTTACATCACAGCCCAGTGTCATCATAACTCGACACTGGGACATCTTTAAGCCCGCATTAGCCCGCCCTGGTGTTTCGACCGTGGTAACCCAGTGTCGTCATAACTCGACACTGGGACAGATTTTGATTTTTTGCGTCAGCCTTGTCTACCTGCCCAGCATTTTTTGCAATTCCGGAGATCGAGACAAAATTGGCTATGAGTCAACGTCTTTGTCCGAAGATTCTTCCATCATCTCCATACAAAGAGGGACAGCTGTTGACACCCAATTTTGACCCTCCCGTCCAGTCATTAACTATAAAATTAGGTTAATTTGGTAAAACAATTTTTAGTAATTTTTATAATAAAATACAGCGATAAAACATAAATACATGCATAAATAAATAATTTAATAATGGCATCGCGTCTTACGTAGAGTTTTAAACACTTAGAATCCCGCGCCCGCATTAACTTTAAGCTTTGTCGTAATTAATAAATGCATAAAATAAATAATTTAGCGATAACGTCGTGTCAGGTAGCATAGCCGCATTTATTAGTAATCATTTGTAATTTAAAATCAATTTTAATCTGATATATGCATCTAGTAGCGTCGCATTTATAAAAGCTTTAAACATCACACTTGCATTTAGCATTTAAATATTTTAATCTAAACTCAATTCAATTTTAATTTAACTTCGCAATAATGCAATAATAAGATAATAATAGCGCCGCAGTCTAAAGTATTAAGCATTAATTAAATAGCACGCCGCCTTCATAACAATTAGATTAATAAAACACCTAAACAATTTGATCACATTTGTTAGTTTAATTAATTAATAATAACTTACCACTAATTAAATACCTAGTTAAATTAATTAAAAGCCTAATTAAAACTAACCTAATACACTTAATACCTAAACTCTACCCAACCCAAAACTAATACCTTAATTCGCCCAGCCCAACCCTTTTACCCAAGCCCACCCATTGACCAACCCACCTCAACATCCCTTATTTCCTATACCTTCGCCCCTCTCACTTTACCATTTTCACTCTCTCGACGAACCAAACAAAAAAAAGCTAAAGAAAACCCTAAGCCTTTCTCGCCTCCCTTACCCACACGCCCAAATCCCGCGGATCATGACCAAAATCCCACTTTCCTTTCCTAGAATTTGCCATGCGAGAACCAGCGCAAAAATCTCTCCCAACTCACCATTACATACTTACCATTTACATCATATAACAATATTACACCAAACCGCGTCCAAATTCGTACGAAAATCAGTCCCTAGATGGTAACAAATCTTCATCCTCAATCTCGCCAAGATTCGTACAAATCGCACAAAATCAGCCTTTATTACTTACCAAACTTAGACCCAAATCGTAGCTATAAATACAGAACCACTATGCATCTGATAGGCATCGTGAGAGACTCGTAAATCGTGAGGCACCCAAAACCAATAGGCAGTCTAATTCTGAGAGAGCTCAAGAGGGAGTCAGAAAACAAGTGGCGAACACAAGTATAACACGGCGTCGGATCAGGGATTCAATCGGAAAACAATAGTAAACACTAGGGTAACACAAAGACCGCTTTAGTTTCACAAGAAGCGGAGGTTTGAAACCGCTTCTTCCGATTTGAGAAGGAAATCGGCAAATCAACCTTGCCTCTATCTCGCATCGCAAAGCCAAAACCGAGTGGGTCGACGACTTGATTTGCTGCCCTTGTTCGCTGCTCGGAGAAGGTAATATTTTATCCCTATAGTCTTGAATTTCGTTTAACATTAATGTGTGCAGCATGTGTTTCGAACGAGTGTTAGGTGTGTGTTAAGCCGATGGTTCTGCATTTGTTTGTGTTCATTGGGTTGATTCTTTGGACTGTTTTAACTAATGTTGATTCTTGACCACTCTTGATTATGCTGATTTGGTTATTGTTTGAGTCAGGCATTATTTATTGAAGCATTTTTAGTCGGGAATCTTAGGCTAATATACAGTCTCGTTTAGTCTAAATACATGTTTGATGGCTGTTATAGGACTGCATCTGCATTGGGTAATGTCTAAAATGCTTGGCCAACCATTAAGATGTCTCAAAATGGGTGTCGGTGTGTAAGTCACCTATTGCATTTGTTTGGGGCAAAAAGAGTTTGAGTAGGGGAAGATTTCTAAGGCCATGTAACTCGCAAATGGCTTCACATGTTTGAATGCATTCTTCACTGTTTTATGGACCAGGGTGTATGTTTAAGTCACGTAGGTATCATGCTAGGCCTATGGCAAGAAATCAGTCTAATCAGATGGTTTAAATATGGAACTGGCATGTTTTGTTCAAATCACATCTTGGAATCTTTTAAAGGACACACTCTAAATAGTTGTTCTTAGTGCTCCCTGTTGCCTGATGTACACACAGAATCTGATTACCCAATTGGGTATATATTAAGTATGCTTCTTTTTTTTTATTGCACCTGAATCTGTCCATTTGTGATCACTCCAGTATGCTTGTGTCATCCAAATCATATAAGATGTCTCTGAATCCCCCTTATCCCTGGTGGTATAGCATTGTTTGATTCGTTTGTATGCTTATTATGTCTTGTCTAGATACATAAGAACTTAATCTTTCTTTGCCTAATCCTATAGGTCGATTTAGTTGTACTAATAAAGTCTAATAGGCTATCTTGAGTAATGAAATGAGTCTTGTTAGGACTTGATGTTAGTATTCTATATCGGTTTGCAGACATGAATCTCAATGCCCTATACATTGTCAAGTACTCTTATCATTCTAAGAATCATGTTATATGTATCTGGGGTTTGTCCCATTTGATTTCCCCCTCTGTGTTGTCGTTTACCCTGAATGCAATCTAGAATTTGCCCTTTGAATCTACCTTCCGTCATCCTGATTACTTGTTGGCTTAATAATCTAATCCCTCATATATGCTTAGTTTCGAATCATGTGCTGAAGATAAAATGCTCATTTGTTACTTCTGATGAACTTTGAACGTATGCTAATCCTTTCCCTTCTTATTTTTACATGAAACGCACGGGGAGCAACGAAGAGTCTTATATGAGACTCACCACATTTCTCGCCAAACGAAGACTCGCGTCTAGGTTCCTTGCATTCTCCTGCCTCAGGACTTCTAAACAAATAGGGCGGGATGATATCTTCATCCGTCCTAGTCACTTCTCTTAAACTCCTTACTCTTTTTTTTTATTTTATTTATTTCGTCATTTTATTCTTCTTATTATGAAATTGTATAACTCTATACAATTATGGAAATGCGTAGAACAGTTGGATTTAGTATACCTGTAGTAATTAGACTTTAGTAGATTTGGAGGTTAGTTTAAGATGGAAATTCACCCTTAGTTTGGTTAGTTTAATGTTGTCAAACATGCCTAGATTCCGATTTTTTTTAAACTCATAACAAAGAATGATCTTTTCTCACAAATTCAAAGTAATCTCTTTCCTATAACAAGACCTGTATTTTTATAAACTATACCACGTCCACTTTGTGTTTGTCTAAATATACATTTTCTATCAAAAATCGATTCTTTCCTTAACTAATGCAACATATACGCGGGTTCATAAAGTATTTTTATGCAATTTCCGCAATGCCCTTATAAATGTATATTTTTATCCAAAAAAAAAAATAACCCCACATGTATTTTATAATCAAGCCTTATTATTCTTTTATGCATTTCCCCACTTTTTAAAGCACCCCTTTACTTAAAGTATTTGCAAAAAAAAAATAATAAGCGTTTCTTTAATATAATAATTATCCTAGGTTTGGCAGGACAACCGCGAGTTAGCGGATCTTAGAGGGTGCCTAACCCCTTCCCTCTAGATTAGTAAAGAACCCTTACCCAGAGTCTCATTAAGGTTTAACAGACCATTAAATGGAGTTAATGTTACTTTAAACCAGTTAACATTTAGGTGTCCTAATTCACCCAATTAATTAGGTGGCGACTCCGCGAACCCTTAGCATTGTAGCAACCCTTTTAAACTTTAGCATCTTTTGCAATTTTAACATTTTTAGCACTTCTAATATGTTAGCACCCCTTTTAACATTTTAGCATTCTTTTAAAAACATATTAGCTTTTATTTTATTTTCTAACTTGTTATTTGCAGCAGGAGTTTAGAAAATAAATGTCGCGGTCGAAAACGGGCGTGACAATAAACAAGAACTTATCCTGGATTGCCTTGAACTCGGATGAATCTACTGAGCAAGATTGATCTGGGCCGATAGTAATCCTAGAGAAATAGCTTCGGTTATAGACCAAGAATGAGGGAAAATGAGTATAATTTCTGTATGTTTGAGCTTAAGAATACAAGTTGTGAGAATAAGATGCTCTTCCAATGATGCGCGATTTATACACACGCTAAACGCAAGTGCACGTATCGTGACAAGTAATATAGTCTAGAAGACCGAGTTATCGTCCTCAGGTATTGGTGTCCAATTACCAACCTCTATTCTGTAGTATCTATTTGGTGACCGATAATTTGATGGTTTGTTTATAGCTATGATTATAGATGCTAACTAAACTATTTTACTTTACTTCAGATATAGTGGAAATAGGGCTTCCAAATCTCCTCGACTATCCGCTCGCTTTACTCGTTAATGCAAATAATTAAGGTTCTTCTTCTATGTTGAGATAGCAGGTTAACTAAGTCGTTTTATACTCATGTTAAGGTAATATAAACACTCAACCTCAATGTAGAACCTTCTATCTTTCGATGACAAGATTAACTACAAAGGAGGATTAAGAACAATAACATATAAGCTACACAAATATCGGGGTACTTTCGTCCACGATTTAAACCTATGTTTATTCAACTATAGCATATTCACAATCTCTCCTTTCGGATTTCGATTAGAAATCATATAAGTGATGATAATTAGTGATCATAATTACCAAGCAAGCAAAATAATTATTGAATAAATTCAACAATAATAAGAAGAAACCAAAATCTTGCATTAATTCATAAAACGAGGTTCAAGCGATTCGACATGGAAAACCCTAAATTAAGTTAGTTCCTAGCCATAGACATGCCAAGAACTAAAATAGTATCCAACATATACTAGAAAGAAATAAAGTAAAGAACAAGAAATTACTCAAAAATAAGTCTCCAATCTTGATCTAATGTTGTGATGAATGGTAAGGTGTGTGACTCCTCAAATCTGGCCTAAAAGATCCTTTTATATCCCCAAAAACGTGCAAAACCTTTTCCTCTTTGGCCTTAGCCCAATCCTATTCGGATCTGTCAAATTTCCCGCGTCGGCGCCACGGCCCTGCAATCGGCGCCGCGACGCCGAAACTTCTGCGGCTGGTCTGCTTCTTGGGCGTCGTGGCTCATGCTGGCCGATGATGCA
This sequence comes from Przewalskia tangutica, assembly GCA_029844215.1. Classification (NCBI taxonomy): domain Eukaryota; kingdom Viridiplantae; phylum Streptophyta; class Magnoliopsida; order Solanales; family Solanaceae; genus Przewalskia; species Przewalskia tangutica. The sequence continues at coordinate 2,148,717 of CM056732.1, forward strand.
GCGCCACGCGCCATTCGCCCGGGTTGCTAACTTTTCAGCTTTTTGAGCTCTGGAACCTCTTTCTGCCCTCTTTTCGCTCCTTCTCACCAATGTGCCACTTTAAACCACTGTGACTCAAAAGAAAGAAAATCTATCATAACACGACACATATTTGTACAAAAATGGGCAAAAAACTAACTAAAAATGACTCAAAAGGTGTATATAAAATACACCGATCATCCAACAAAAAGGTTGGGCTCCTTTTGTAGCTATGAAATAAAGGCATTAAAACCCAAGATTCCTCTCAAATTAAATGTCATCAATACTAATAATGGCCTCTTAATGACTAAAGAGTTAACAGCTGGCGCCATATCCGAAATGGATATACGTTGAATGACTCCAGAACTTCACCCAGTGTCAACTGATTCGGTTGCATCCGGAGTCCCGGACTCGTCTCAACTGTTGTCTCACCTCGATGTCAAATCGTATCCAGCTTTGAACTTATCCATCCACCTCGAACTTCTCATTCCAATCTTGTCATGTGTCATGACGGATTTCACCGTATGCAACTTGTAATTAAAAAAAAAAAACATCTCCATTGGTATGAACTTGTATAATCCTTAGTACATCTCCTTGCTACAGAATGAAGTCAAAATGGAAATTTCTATTATATTTCTTTTGCCAAATCAAACGAAGATCAAAGTAAAAAAGGTTGATCGATTTACAGCTTCCATGCCTTGATAACTTTATAAGTTTACCTCATCAGACTTTTAGCACATTACACAGATATACAATTATGCAGCCTAGTGTGCTTCTGTTTTTTTTTTAAGGTCAATGGTATCCGCATTAGCTCATACGCAGGTAAACTAATTGACTCAGTTATCTTTCGGCAGGCTCAGGATGTATGATATACATCAAATGGAATGGTGCTCCCGCGACTGTGAAGTCTTGAGTCCGTCTCTGTTGACAGTAATACAGTTTTAAAAAGTAGTCCAACTATAACATATATCCTACATAGTAGGATCAAATCACACATTATAAAAAGTTTAAACACGCTTTATCATATATATCACAAGGACCAAAATTATAATTCACTAATGACTAAGGGAACAAAGTGTTAATATCCTTTTCCGCTGCATCTATGCATTTGATAGGTTGTCAATGCTTCACTATCCGATTTCCTTAAATTTTGCTTTAGCTTAGTCGATAGGTCACTCTATCAGCATTGCCGTTTAACAATACGTTGTTGATTCGTAGGTCAATTTACGAAGAGCTTGGAAAGCTTTGTCTAATATCCAGAACACTAATCAGATGGAAATGATTTCTCCACCCTTTTGACATGAAAAGGCACGCAAATTTAAGCGCACTTCATGAGTAGTAGCAAAAATTGTCTGCACGCATGTATTAACTTCAATGCAATTTTGGCAAGTTTCAGCAGATATCTCATACTCACCTCGGTGGACTGCTCGGGAAAAGTTAAGTTTTATTCCCCTAAAGGCCCATTCAGCAAGGATGACATTCCAATTTTCTTTTTCTTTTCTTCAAATAGAGAACAAATCTGATGTTTCTAACTCAAAAACTCGATAACTAGTACGTCTGCCCTCTATCTGATGGCAAGCAGTTACATCTCAAAGAAGTTCAATAATACCTAGTTCACTGGAACATTACAAAGCATAACATGAAAGTGTCACTATTTCTCAAATACAGAATAAGGAAAACTTAATCTTTTGCAACTTGCAACTGTAATTGCAGTGAGTTCATCGCCGTCTCTTTCTGAGTTCCGGATCCCTAGAGGAAAAAATTCCAAAAAGCAATTTAAGGATTTATATCACTAAAGAGTTATAAACAGAAAGTTACTTCACATAAAACATTATTTCACCTCTGTATACAATCAAGAATGAGAAGCCTTGGACCAGGAGGGATCCTCACATCTCTAAGAGCACTGCAAAACAGGAGAATGAAATGAGATTTAACTATGATAGAAGCATAGGATTAATACAGTTATACGGTGCAAGAGATCTTGCCTATCAGTGAGTAAAGGCAAAGTGGTGTCTGTCAACAACCCTTTCTTAAAATTCTTTTCATAATTTTGCAGGCCAAGGCTTGACAAAAGTGATCTTGTTCTGACATAATGTGTATCTTCAGCAGGTGGTTGCGAAAACTTGCGTCCAAGCTGCATGAACCAACAAGAGAAGCTTTGAGAAATATGGAGATATCGAAGTTGGAAATTCAGTCTATTCAAGATCAATCAAAAACTAGGTGCCAGCAGGGAATGATAACTGCTACTTTTCCTACCGTCAGTCCTGTAAAGTTTCTTCATACCAGAATTCTCAATCTATCTTTGAAGCAGATGGACCTCAAAGCAACAATAGAGTAATACAAGGGCTATACATGTCTGATTGGTCCCTAAACTCTTTTGAGGACACAAGTGGAGGACTTAAATAATCTAAACCTGATTGAGATTAACTTGAACTTTTATTTGAAGTACTCCTTCAAAAATAGTTTCTGCTGAAGTACACCTGCCAACTGTAAATTTTCCATATTACTATACCTTCAAAAGAGAGAGGGGACGTAGAGAAAACTGAAAGATTATGATATTGGTGCTATGTTGTGAGGACTCTTCAAAAATATTGTTGGGTGTATGTCGTATCCTCCAAAAATTATGCAATTTTTGGAGGACCTGACGTGCGGCATCATTTTTGGAGGGTGTAAGCAACATAGTGTTGATGAACCAGATAGTGTAATCATCAAAAAGGAAGAAATCCATATTCTTATTGCACATTGTAGAAGTCCAATTCCAATGTGTTCATCGAATACATTGAAATCACAAATTTTAATTTTCAGTTCTGATGTACATCTATTAACTAAGAAGGGACTTAGAAATAAAAAACAAAGTAACCAAATATCAGACAGGCAAGTTAATGGCACGACCATACAGAGCACTATTCTGAAATGGAATTAATGTAGAAATATTCTGAAAGAAACCAAAATGAATACTTTTTTTTGGATTAAATAAAAAATCAAGTAAAAAATTGAGACGGATGACACACAACAAATCAAACTGACTAGGGGATTGACACAATATCAGACAGGCAAGTTTATGGCACGACAGTACAGAGTACTAGATTGAACCCAAATCCAACAGAAAAATAAAAAGAACTCAAAACAACTTCACCATAATTAGCATGCTCATATTTATTATAAGTAAGCACAGTCATATTATCACATTAATAGAAATAAACTGCCCTTTCACCACTGACAGTAAAAGAAGTTCAGAGATATATCTCTCATCTCTCCCTGTGTCGGGGGGGGGGGGGGGGGGGTTAGAGACATGAGTGCGTCATTATATACCATTTTTACTTCAATATTACCTCAAACAATCCACCTTGAACAAGGGCGAAGAAAATCCCAGATGTCAAAGCATTGGGTACTGGATTTGGGCCACCCATGCCACTAACCAGTGAAAACAGTGCTCCAGAACCAAAGGCAGCTGCCATACTGCAAAAAGTAATTTATTAATCTCCAACAGCTACAGGAAACAAAAAATGTAAAAGAGTTTGTGAAAGAGTGGACGGAGGCGGAAGTGGATCAAAAAGGAAAACTGAAAGTTTAAGGTTAAAAAAGAAAGCAGAATAACCAGTTTGGATATTTGTGATCATTGAAATCCAGGGCTTCCGCTCTGCTAAGTGTTTTTTAAATGAAAAGGTATAAAGGCAAAGGTGTATGAAAAGAGAGACAGCAAAGAAGACTTTGTAGGTTCCAGTGAAAGGCGTAAATTGAGACCTGGTTCGCTTAACCTAGTTTAGAAGGAAAACAAAATCTGCAACCGGAAATGGATGCAGGAATTTTAACAAGAGGAGTAAGTCTAGTGTAACACTTAAGTGAGCCAACTTGGGAAAGCATGTCCTCTATCTCAGGAGGGGGAGACAGTATCCCTATTCTTAAGCATAATTATACTACTATAGTAGTGTGTGCGGATCTGCTTCTGAATATCTAATCTATAGAAGAAGCGAAATGTGTAAAGAACAACTATGTTTCAGGGTGTGTTCGAAAAAAAATTCCATGAAAATAAGTGAGTTTCTTACTTATTTTCTTGTGTTCGGTATGTAAGCAAAAATATTATCCTCAACACATTTGTATGTAATCTAGACAAATACTTTGGGAGGTGGGGTAGGGGCTACAAGGATGGGTGAAGATGAGGTGTGTTGGAGGGTAGGGAGAACACAATCGATGTGGAATGCTACTTGTGGAACTTGTTTTCCTTACTTCCACAGAAAGTCATTTCTTCATTTTTAAGGAATTTGTTTTCCTAGAGAAAATATTCTCCAAAAATTTTTGACCGTCCGAACATGAGAAAATCCATACCACACACTCAATCCCAAACAAGTTGGAAATGCAGAAGTGTATAAACAAAAAATTAATGATTTCCCTGAAAAATCAACTTAAGATCGAAAAGGTCAACTACTTTAGAGGCTTGACTTAGTAAACAGGCCTGATTATAGAACTGACAGGCAAATTTTGTCTACCAGGAATCCAGTAAAAATAGGCTTACCTGGACTGCACATCCTCCTTGCCTCTAATTCTTTTCAAGACACAAGATATGCCAGCATTAGCACCGGTCATAACAGCAAAATTACGGGCCTGGATCAAGGGACCTCCTGCAAGAGCCTGAAACCAAACTTCAATTACATTGCTTCAACAACAACAACAACAATAACAACAACATACCCAATATAATCCCACCAGGTGGGGTTTGAGAAGTGTAGAGTGTACGCATACTTTACCCCTACCTTATGAAGGTTGAGAGGATGTTTCCGATAGACCATCGGGGCTCAAGAAAAAGATGCAAAGATCCATCATAAATTAGCTCTGTTAACTCTTAATGATTTCAACTTGAAGCACTAAACATTGACTTTCTGGCTTAACACAACACATTTATAAGTGATAAAATTAGACAAAATGATAATAGTGTTTTTCGTCCTTCAATTATTGGTTTCTAATTTTGGTCCTTGTGTTATATCCTAAGTTGCACGGACTCTTCACTACCGATGCCGCACCGTGTCGGATTCTCCAAAAATATACTACTCTTGGAGAATCCAACACATCCGTTGACATTTTTGAAGAGTTCGAGCAACATAGGTTATATCATATATGACTAAGTACATTTAACCTTCAATTAATTAAAGGTGTATTTTGGTCCCTTTATATAGGAAATATGTAATATTTAGACTGCTTGTTGAATTATATTTCCCTCAAATATGAAGTAACATCACAACCTTAAAATAAAATCAAGGTAATTAAATAGAGCAAATATTTAATGAGGAGAGATTATAACTTAGACATAAATAAGGGTAACATTAGTCAAATAAGGGTAACATTAGTCAAATACACCTCCTAATTTATACTATTTCTTAAGGGGCGTGTAAAAAAAAACGACAAATAATTTGAGACAGATGGAGCACCTTTTTCGTTTTACACGCCCATTAAGAAATATTAATTACAAGGGGCATTTGACTAACTTTACCCTTATTTATGTCTAAGTTATAATCTCTCCCCATTAATGATAAATTTCTACTAAGTTAAATGAGCAAAAATAATTACTCGTGCCTTGAACTTCTAAAAACACAATTTGAGACAACTATTTTTAATAAACACGACAGATAATTTGAGACAGAGGGAGTACTTATCTTGGAAAAGAACTTGCGGTAAATAATTTAGAAATATAAACATAACGCAACGAATGCAAGTAAATGCTAACTAAACCTGGACAAACACAGGAAATGAGCATATGATAACCCCTAAATTCTAGAGCAAAAACCTACTGCTACGAACACAGATAAATTAAAAGGCAGCTGGATGCGCTAAGCTCCCGCTATACAGGGAGCGGGAAGGGTGGTTGTTTCCAAGGTCACATGACAGTAACTTTAACAGCTCCCTTTCCGAGATAAATTCTCAGCAATAATTTTGACAAATTAATCCATAATAAGATAAAAACACCAAAAAGATTAAGAAAAGGACCTGAGCTTGTTGAAAAGAGGCCATAGCTTGGGGATTTAGATTAGGAGTAGGTAAAGAGGAAGACACATCCTGCGTTAGCGTTCCCATAAAGCCACCAATAGCAGCACCTTGTAACCCACTAGTTGCAGTAACCACAGCGGCTTCAACTGGAAGTGACTGTTTCGATAGCCAACCCTTGAAGTTAGTCTCTAATTCCTTGAACTTGTTTTGCAACTGAGTTATTGGATTTTGATTGCTGGTGTTAGGCATTTCTACTACCAATGCTCCTTGCTTTCCTTCACCCATAGGAATGGAGATATTTTAGCTGCACACAGCCGTTTTCGATTTTATTCCCATTTTCGCCCTTAAACCCTTATCTTAGCATAATGACAAAACTCTTTTAGTACCTGTTTGGCCAAGGTTACGTTCAGAAACAATTCTTACTTCTACTTTTCAGAACTAAAAACACTTTTTAATTTTTAGATAGGGAAAAAAGCAGAAACATCAATTTAGTGCTTCTCGAGAAGTTATTTTTGCCCATTAAATGGATTTTTTTTGGACTCATTTACCCTTTTCTTTTCACAAAATTCATTTTAATTTCATATAATATCTTCATATAAAATAGATATTTGGGAATGAGGTAAGAAAAAAATACATATTTTTATAAAAGTAAAAAATATGAAATAGAAATTTGAGGATGGGGTAGGGCAATGGGGTGGGCTGGGGTGGGAGTTAAGATTTTTTTTAATATTTTTTAATAATTTTTTTTATAAAAGTAATAAAAATATGAAATAGAAATTTGAGGATGGATGGGGTGGGGGTAGGGCGGGGGTAAGAAAAAAATCATATTTTTTATAAATTATTTATAAAAGTAAAAAATATATAAAATAGAAATTTGAGAATGTGGTAGGGGGTAGTAAGAAAAAAATTATTTTTTTAAATAATTTTTTATAAAAGTAAAAAAAAATATTAAATAGAAATTTGAGGATGAGACAATGGGGCAATGGGGTGGGGTGGGGTAGAGGCGGGGGTGTAAGAAAAAAATTATATTTTTTATAAATTGTTAATAAAAAAAAAATATATATATATATATATAATATAAATTTGAGAATGTGGTAGGTAGACAGAGGGAGGGGAGTTAAGAAAAATTTCGTATTTTCAATCATTTTTTATAAAAGTAACAAAAAATATGAAATAGAAATTTGAGGATGGGGTAGGGAAATGGGTTGGGGTTGGGGGTAGGGCGGGGGTAAGGGGAAGAAAAAAAATCATATTTTTTTATAAAAGTAAAAAAAATATGACATAGACATTTGAGGATGGGGTGGGGTAGGTGTGGGTAGAGCGGAGGTAGGTTTGAACATATTTGAGTCATTGACTATGATATTATCGTTACATTTTTATGTACAATATAATATTATTTTTTGATTAAATATTGCAATTAAATAATTTTAAAAAAATTATTAAATTGTAAAGATGTACTAATTTTTAGAAACGTATGATATAAAAGAATATTTTAAATAGTTTTAAATCTATTAAAAGAATATTCTAGTAAATTTGCATAAATGTGGTCAAACAGAAAACTGTTTTTGTTTCTCAGAATTACTTCTATAATTATAAGCCAAACACCCTAACAGATTATCTAGAAACAGTTTCTGCTGAACTACTTCTAATAAACAGAAACACGTTTTCAGAAGCTTGGCCAAACAGACCCTTACTCTTATATCTCATTTCACCACCCCATATTTGTTCTGTTTTTCCTTTTTCACCCAACTAGGTCTGTTATCGGCCGGATACTCACGATAATTATTCGAGAATCGGATTGAAAAATTCGGACCGATGCTCGGATCGAAAAGTTATCGGTCCGGATACGAGTACCAGAAAAATATCTGGACCGATAAGGAGTTGGTCCGGTAATCCGATAATATACCCTGTAATTATAACCCCGCCCTCACCACCCCACCCCATCCAAATTTCCCAAACAATTCTAATTATATTAATTGTAATATTCTTTAATGTTGGACTATTTTACATGTTTTAAGAATATATGTGATGTAGACTTTGTGTTTTAATGTGAATCATTGTCATAAAATACAGGGGAAGAGAAGAAAGTAGTTGCAAATTTGTGCAACTTTAAATGGTCATAACTCTGGCGCTCGGACGTCCGTTTCATCTATTTTTTTTTATTTCGCGTATTTTTTCGAGACGGGTCCAGTACAAAAACGTATGTCTTGCCAATCAATTTCACTTTCCCCCAAATCGGTTACTAATTTTCCCTTTTCTTCGCTAAATATCTCGCGATATACAATAGATTTCAACGTCCAAATTTCATGGTAATATGTCCGAGAATGTCAATTTCATTATTGTAAATTCAATTTAAAGAAAAAAATAAAAAATCGGACCACAGACCGACCCGAAAAAATCTTATCGGTCCGGGCCGAGAACCGGACCGATAAGGTTTTTCTGGGTAGGTCCAGAATCTCGACTCAGGATCGAAATCTTATCGGTCCGGTTCTCGGTCCGGACCGATAACAGCCCTACACCCAACACAAGTTTGCGTCTTTTTTGCTCCAATAATGCGGTTATAACCAAAATTTTGTTTTCTCAATTTTCATACGTTTTGGATGTTGGGTAAAAAAAGTAGTATGGTGCTTAGGCTTTGGCTATGTGCAGGATCAGTGATAGAGTTGAATTACAATAGTCTATTGTAAGCAGCATTATTTTATATTTCTGCAAGGTAATAATAATTAGAATCATATTTGGATGTTGGGTACTAATAATAAATTGCAGCACAAAAAATAAGATGGAGAATTACACCTTCTAATTCAATTTGAACCTATTTGATTATAAATGAATTGTTTAAAATAATATGATATTCTATGATATATATTTTGATTTCCACTCAATTTCAGATATAGAACGTTGATTAATCCGAATTTGTGTCGCATTTTTAAGAGAGGATCTCGTGTTAGGAATGGAGGTCATCTCACCATAACCTTTAATTGTACACTTGTGTTATTAAGGCATATCCTTTGTAATTATTATATTTTCTCATCAAGGTTTAAATTAAATTATTTAAATGTAAAAGTAATAATTCTTCTTAAACTTGACTAAGAATATGAGTTAACGTTATAAGAAGATATTGCATGTTTTTCCCTTCATATGAGCTGGTCTTTGAGGATGCGAGACATAACTTTGATAAAAGCTTCGTGACGTGCATTATTCGATTGCCCCATTTAATTGGTATATACTTTACGTTTTATTTTGCCCGAATACTCAATATTAAGTATACTTTAGACAAAAGGGATAGTTATTTCTTTTTATTAGTTGTTGTACAATAATATTTTTTGAATTTATAACAATTGAAACATAATGCTTCGAAGAAATTTTAAATATAAAAATAAGTTTAAATCAAATGAATTTTGGAAACAATGGCAAATCACTAATATTGCAAAATGAGTTTGTTAGATTTGTTGTTATGTTGACAAATTGATGATTGAGGTTTGATCTTTATGGTATATGAAACATTTGTTTCAGATTTGAATGTTGAATTGTTGAAATTTGAAGAATTTTTTTTTTTTTAAATTCAGATATATATGTCTGAAATTTTAGCCAATTTACATGTACTTCAGTCATGTATGAATGAAATTCAGTCATACATAAAACATTTAGACACACATGACTCAAGAGAAAATATTCGATGTTTAACTTTTACAAACCACACTTCAAGCGTGAATGTTTGTCAAATTCAAACACGACTATTTGAAGTTGTGTGCAAAGCGAGAAAACTGTAAAAAAATCAGGCAAACGTTAAATGGCGATCCAAAAGTATCCATTTGTGCATTTTTTCAATATTAAGACGCAAAAATATAAATTTATGTTGCTCAAAAAATGATGTGAACAAAAATTAAAGACTCGGTACAAAAAAGGGAAAAAGTGCAAATGACCCTAAAATTAACATTTACGTTTATACATAATATTACATCAGAATTGTATTTTCACTTGTTAATTTCCAGTGTCCCTGCTAGAAATTCCTCAGGTCAAACGGAATAGGACTGCATCGCAGTCCGGTCTAAAACCCGAATTGGTTCTAAAAAAAGTTTAATTTACTTTGCATTAGATTTGTTATAAATCTGATACGTTGAATTAATTTGACTAATTTAATTTCTTTTAAATTTAATCAAAATTCATGTATTGAAACTAAAGGTGTCTAACGGGCTGACCTTGGCCAGTGAGCCACTTACGATTTAACCTGATCGATCGGTCAGGTTCACGAACTCTGGCCCAGCCGGTCATTACGGATTCCGTCGGTCCGTGCGGTTCGGTCGAAGCAGGTCTCTAGTCCGATTTCTATTTTTTTTTTTTTAATTTCTAGTATTTATTTTCTATAATATAAACTAAATTCAATTTAAATATGTAATATAATAATATAATATATAATTTAGTTGTATATATTAAAATTGAAACTTTAAAGTTAACTTTTTATTTTATAATTATAACTTTATACTTTATACAGTTTATAGTTTATAACTTTATATTGTAAATTTGTAATTATACTTTTATTAATTTATTAGATTAGTAGATATAAGTTAACAAATAAGTAATAACAGATTAACAACTAAATAGATAGTAAAATTAAAATTAATGATAAGATGTAAACTTTTGAACTTTCATAACGTTAATAAGAGTACATAATGAAGTAATAATAATTTTATTTACATATTATGCATCCTTTTTGCAAGTTCTTCGTAATCTATAGGTTGATTGAATTGGTTATGCTCCATAGCCTCTAAATCGAGTATTAATTCGATCCGCCTCGCTCCCGCCTTCCAAAATATTGCCTATTTCTTCATCTTCCGGAGAATTAACGTCTCCACATCCTTGATTTCTTCTCTCTGATCTGATCCAATCCCTTAAGCAGACTAACACTTCTAATGTGCTTCCACCCAATGAGTGACGTGTGTCTCCTATTGTAACACCCCATTTTAAACCGAAGTCGAAAACGGGAGTGCCACGTATGGTTGATTCCTAAATGCATTTTAAGGAGTCGCCACCTAATTATTATAGTGAATTAGGACACTAAAAAATGTAGCATAAAATACTACGAATGATCTCCATTTTAAAGGTCTGCGAAAGCTATGTGAGATTCCGGGCAAGAGTTCTTTATTATCCTAAAGGGAAGGGGTTAGGCACCCTATAGGATCCGCTAACTTGCGGTTATCCGTTCAAACCTAACTAATTATATATTGGCTTTTATTCTATCTATTCTAAGCATTTTTACAATTAAAATAAAATGCAACACAAAATAATAAAACTAAAATTAAATGCGACACAAGATAAAAATTCGGGACATCTTTAGCCCTTTTTAGGCCTTCTGCACAAGATGATCTCCGGGTACCTGTATAGACACTTAGTAAAAGTGTTAGTAATAAAATAAACAAGTTTTAAAGTAATTGCAATAATTAATAAATAAAGCCAAAAATAAATCCGTCTTTGTACATGGAAGGCCTTGGAAATCAGACGGAGATTTCTTCATCGGCCAATATTGCTAAAAAATAATAAAATAAATAAAACCTTCGGATCCGCGCCAAAACAGTAATAGCTTTAGACACGGAGGGCTCAGATATGTAAAAATATAAAGTGGGACAGCCTAAACAAGTGCGGCTGCGAGCGTTCGCCTTGCCAGCGCATGTTGGTTATCCGGTGTAAGTAGAAGAAATCATCCTTGCCCAGAAAGCTTCATTTATTTTATTTTTCGTCTTTGCAACTGTGGAGGCCTCAAAAATCGACGGATAACTTTTTCATTGGCCATAGTGTAGTATCTTGTTCAAATCAATCAATATCAACAGTGTAGTATTTGTTCTAATCAGTTTAATAAAATAAAGGGGGCATAATTGTCAAAAAATCAGCCCAAACACAGCGGATCATCAGTGGCAAAAATGTGAACAAAATAGTCTGCGGAACAGTGGAAATAACATCACATATCAATCGAAATGGTCCAAAATCAGTCCGAAAATTGACAAAAAAAGAAAAGCGATGGCGATTCGATATAGTTCCCGAAAAGTTTTTCCACCAGATAACTCAAAAACGTCAGTAGAGCGATCCATCCAATCAGTGCAAAATTAATAAAAGCGGTAACAACAACATAACAAACAGAAGTGAATCGGCAAAACAGTTGGAACAAACGCAATATAGTCTCGCCGGAAATTTTGGTACGTCGCTGGAGTTTCCCAAAAATAGAAAATCAAGTCAGTCCACCAAAAGCAAATATACCCAACAAAATAAAGTCGACCAAGGGTCGCCGGAGTTCGCAAACTCCGGCGAGATGCCCCAAAACAAAAAATCAGATCAGTCAAGCAACCAACATAACCGTAAGAGAATCAGAAACACGGGCATCGCGGGAGTTCAAACTCCGAACGATTTTAACGACACATAAGGGAGTTCGGCGGCGTCACTTCTGCGTCTAACACAGGAGCGACGCCTCCAGTAGTTGTCCGACAGTGACAGTGATGGGCGACGGGAGTTCGACAGGAAATGGGGTGAGGATGGTGGTCGACGGGGTGTGGGTTTTCTGGTTCGAGGGTGTGGTGTTGCTCGTGGGATGTTGGCGTGGTTTGCCGGCGGGACAATGGTATTGGGGCAGCTGAGTGAGGTTCTGGGCAGCTGAGAGTGTGAGGGGAAGAGGGTGTGCGGGAAGGGTCGCGGATTCGGAATGGGCGACGGCGATGGGCGGCGGCGATGGGCAGTGGGTGGAGGTTGGAGAGGGGGTTAAGGAATGGGAGTGTGTGGCTGGTTATGTAGTAGGGGGGCTGAGGGTTTAAAGATGGGGGTAGATTTTAGGGTTATTAGAAGGCTGCGGCTGGGTCCTTTAGTTTAGGGTGGGTAAGGTTTTATTTATAGGGGTATTTAGGTTTAGGGTTTGGTTTAGTTTTGGGGGGGGGGGGGGGAAATGAAAAGTGGGTTTTTATTTTAGGGGGGAAAAATAAAAGATGAAAGTTTGGGTGAAATTAAAAAGAAATGGTATTGGATTAGACTGATTCAAATTGTGTCTTGGACTGGACTGGTTTGACAAAAATGCAAGGCTGGTTAATTATTTAAAAACGATGCAAGATTATTAAAATTCAAATGCCGACGCCATAATACTAAAATGCAATTTTTTTAGCAAATGTTTAATGCCTAATTACAAGAAAAATGCAGTGTCAATTAATTATTTAAAGAGATGCAGACACTATTAAAATCAAACGACGGCGTAATAATAATGGACACATAATATTAACAAAGACGTCATGCTTAATTTAAAATAAAAAATGGCATGTCCTTTTGTGAAGAAATAGACATAGAATATTATGTAAAAATGCAAAAAATGATGATTAAAATGCGGTTTCCTAAAATGCTTAAAATTGCAAGAAATGACTAAAAGATGGGTCAAAATTGGGTGTCAACACCTATTTGATCTCGTGCTTGGCTAAATGCACTTTCAGAAGCCACTGTTGAGATCGACTCATTAAGAACATCCCGGGCCATCGCTGCAAGTACCGGGAATTGCCTTTTGTTATCCTGCCACCATTGTAAAGGGTCAAAATTTTTCTTCGGCTCCGCTGGCTTTTGCAAATAAAATTGCATCTCATCGCAAGATCGGCTTGTGGTTGGTTGTGTTGTAAAAATGTTCCATATGTCTAAAGATTCTTCTTCATCGTCATCATCATTGAATCCTGCAGGTGTAGACACAGAACCAGAACTAGAAGGAATATTAGTAGCAGAGTTGGTGTTATCATGTAATGTAGCATAATATTCATATAATGTAGTTAAATTAGTATCAAGTTTACTTATGCAATCAAATGAAGATGGAGTTTTTGTTTGACCTATTTCCATATAAGTATATAAACTTAATATTAAATTATGACAATCTACTTTTTTAATAGAAGGATTTAAGACTGCACCAATACAATAAACATCAGGAATAGGAAAAAAAATATTTTTTAAACTTTTCAAACATAATCAGAATCGCATCTTTATATTTCACATTTGATTTTAAACCATAAAGTAAATATGAAATTTCAGCTATATGAGCTAAAGCATTACAAACTGTTGGGTAATAAGATCCTGAAAATTCAACAGTTGCAGTGTAAAATTTACGTAATTTTTTTAAAAGTTCACCAATTGATTTCCAATGTTCGTCGGTTAACATATACATCACGTTCTTACAATGCGCATTTGCAACATGTGTTATGGGGTCTTTATACTTATAACATTCTTTTAAAAATAAATAAGTATAATTCTACCGTGTAATAATCTCTTCTGGCATGAATTTAGGTCTCAAATTAAATTGTTTACATTTTTCTTTAAATTCTATAATTCTACTTTTCCTATTATTACCCTGAATAACTCCAACAGCTCTTTTGACAAGTTTTATTTCAGGTGAAAATAAATCAAGACCACTTTTAACAATTAAATTATAAATATGACAAGCACAACGAACATGAAATATATCAGGAAGTGGTGGTTGTACTTCCGCTTTTAAAAGATCTACAGCAGCAGTATTATTAGATGCATTATCGAATGATACACAAAGTATTTTATTATAAAGATTATATTTTTGGGCATAAAAACAAATAGTTTCACTTATATATTTTCCAGTATGACTTTGATCCTCGTCATACGCAAAAGCAATAATACGTTTTTCCATTCTAAAATTTTCATCAATCCAATGACAAGTAATTGTTAAATAATCATAACCGTTCAATGCATGTCCAATGTCTGAAGTAAAACTAACATGACATGGAAGGTTATCAAACAAATATTGCAAGAAAATAACATAATCATTATGAAGTCTAAAAATATTGGCTCTAGTAGTACTACGAGGAACACCTTTAAAAAAGGATTATATACTCTTTGAATATATGTAATTAAATATGAAGAAGAAGCAAAAGAAAAAGGCAAACAACCTCCTACAATCATTTTTGCTAATTCAATGCGATCTTTTTTTGGATCGTACTTAGCCAACCCCCCAGTTAATGGATTAAGTTGTTGTTGACCAGGTTCTAAATCAGGGACATCATTCCATTGTGTCGTATGATCGTATTTTATATGTCTAGCTATAGTGCCCGTCCCCCCGTCACCACCCCCTGTCTTATGTTTATAAGTTTTCCCACAAATATTACATTTAACTATATCAGTACCCACAACTTTATCATAAAAGAGCCACACTTTACTCCTTTTTTTTCTTGCTACTGGTTCTGGTAAAGGAGGTCTACGACTACCACTAGCAGTACCAACATTGACAGAAGGAACACTAGTAGGTGTAGGAGGTTCTTGTTCTTCAAGTTCAACAATATTATCTAATTGAACGTTATTGTTGACACCCAATTTTGACCCTCCCGTCCAGTCATTAACTAAAATTACACTAATTTTAAAACAATCTTGAAATAATAAAATGCAGCAATAAAACATAAATACAGGCACAAATAAACAATTTAATAATAACTTCGCATTTTCTTACGTAGAGTATTAAGCACTTAGAGTCCCGCGCCTGCATTAATTAATTTCAAGCCCTGTCGTAATTCTTAATTAATAATAAATACATAAAATAAATAATTTAACATTAACGTCGTGTCAAGTAGCATAGTTGCATTTATTAATACGCAAGAGAATTTCATAATCATTCGTAATTTTAAAATCATTTTAAACTAATACATGCATTCACTAGTCTCGCAGCATAAATATTAAGCACTAATTAATTAGCATGCCCGCATTTATTAGGATAATAATAACACCTTAAACTAATAAAACACCTAAGTAATTTAATCACAATTTAGATTTCATTCTTTTGTCTATCACTAATTAAATAATACACCTAAGGCTTTATCTATAACCCATAAATAACAAATACCTAAACTCTACCCAACCCAAAACTAATTAAAATACCCCAAGCCCAACCTATTTTCGTCGACCCGCGGCCCACAACACTCACCCCTTCAACCCACGACCCGCGGCCCATTGTTTCCTTTAACTCCCCCTCGACCGGCCCACTCTCCCAAAAGATTCCAGAACCTTCCTCGTCTCTCCCTCACAAAATCATCGCCCAAACCTAGAAACGAAATAGAACCCTAATCGCCGCCTCCATCACGCATAGAGCCAGCGTTTCCTTTCCAAGTTTACCATATCAATCTTTCACAGTGATAACCAAATCGTATCACATATGGTAAGCAAATCACATCAAATCAATACCGAAATCAGTAGTAAATATCACCTAAAATCGAACCAAATCAGCACCTGTTTTTGGTAGACAATCACTCGAAAAATCAATACAAATCATCCCTAAAACCGTCCTAGACTTACCATAAGATCGAAGCCTAAACAGGAGGCTATAAATACCAACGTCTTGAACATGCAAAGGGGCATTGGCAGCCATCAATCGATCGTTCATTCACCATCCATCAGCCATCGAGAACACAGACAGCATTGGGTCTAAACTACTCTCTTTCTATTCAAAACAACTACTACTACCAGTTCTTCACAAAATTTTCTTCGACGATTCGGGAAAACACTTGTCGTCGTCTCAGTTCGCTACCCACAAAAGGTCCGAAACCAACTCTTTTCTCACTGTTTAGTTCTTTAGCTGATAGTATGTGTTTTCTGTATGATAGGATTATATGTTAATTTTATCCAAGTCTATTTTAACTCAGTTTAGCCGCTGTTCCTTTTAGACGAATCTGTCAATTGTGGCTTTTCAATTTTGTGGTGTCGATTCTGTTCTTGAGCATGTGTATGTGTCCGATGTTATTTTCTGTAGGTACGGTTGAGTGTATAACGCTTGTATAAGGGTCGCAGATCCATTTGCTGGTTATTGCTGATGAAATGTTTGATTTGGATATTCTGTGTTATGTATTTTTTGGCCACTGGATTATGTGTTCATTAAGATGCACATTTAATATAGTGATTGTGGGGGCTTTCTGTCAGTCCCAGGGTATTTGTAATTAGTCAAGTGAATAATATGGTATTGATTCATCTCTAGGATCATAATCTGTGGCATGTGAACATCTATCTGTTAATGTAGTCAATTACATGAAATAGTTGGTCCTATTTCTATAGTTTATGTCTTAGTTCCATCGAATATAAAAAATGTATTGTTATCTGTTAATAGTCTAGATATTTTGAATCATTTTGGCACCACCCCCTGCTCAGTTCGACTCCCCTTAGACCATTCCTATATTATCATCTGAATCACTTTCAGAATAGATGAATATGTGTCAGTGTGCCTAAAATGTGTTCTTGGGGTGGTGTACTGATGGGTATACAGTACAAGGGTGGCCATATATGCTTCACAGACCATCAGTGTCATGCATGGTTTCTTTTGGGAGTCACTTAGCCACTTATGTATGTTGGTTATGTCTAATAAGCCATCATGCCTCATATGCCTCACCAATGAATTCCAAATCAACAGTTGTTAAGTTTATCCCATATACACCTAAACCATTGGTTTTAGAAATGTCCATCTTACATTTTCTTTTGAGTTTTTGCCAACCTAATGTATCAGTGACCATGCAATGCCATAAATAGAACTATAGCTTTGCTTCCATATCATGCTCTGTTGCCTAATGCCCCAGTACCCCATCCTTTGATATTGGTTAGCATACATCCGATATATATGAGTTGTATACCTCTCTTGGATTACATGTATATCTTGTGAGTATCAGCCCTTTATGTGACTCGATGCCTTAGAAGTAATATTGCATGAATGGGCCTGTTTGGGGTGATAATGTCGACATCCTGAAGCCTGGAAAAGTTAAAAGACATCTGATGTTATTGGGCCTGATTCACGTCGGCATACTGGGCCATCACTTAATTAATATCTCAAGTTGTCTACTTGCGGGTGGAGGCCTGTTATATGTACTGCAATAATCAGTATGGGCAGCATATGTACATGTGGATTTAGTTTAATATTTCATTTATTTTTATATATGACGGAAGTTTAGAATATCTACTAATCCTTTTCTTTCTTATTTTTCTTACATGACATGCATCGGGAGAATAACCAAGAGTCTCGGTATGAGACTCATCATGACTTCCATATCGCCAACCACACTTCCGCCGCAGGGCCTCCAAACAGCTATAGGATAGATGGTGTCGCCATCCGTTCTAGACATTACAACAACTCCAATCTCACTCCTCCTTTGCTTATTTATGCATTTATTTATTTGCTTATTTATATTGTTATATTTATTAACCTTGTAATTAATAGGATAATTAACTCTAATAGTCTTTGAATACTTTGGAAGGGGTAGTTTAAAGATAAATTCGTCTTTTACCTAGTCTAGGTTCATCATATAAATCTGATTCTAAAATAATTAATCCTAGCTATGCTTTAGCCATGTAGTTAATATATTCCTCCATATCCAATTCTTAAACTTTTTCATAAACTCGTCATAAATATCATAGGAAGTAATTTTCGCATACACGTATAAAAATAATTTCATAATTAACCGTTATATAAGAGTTTTTAAATATATCAATAGGAGTAACGTATCGTTTTCTTATTTTTGTTAAATAAAATAATTTCATGTCTTGTAATTGTATAATCAACTTTGAATATTTTCGTGAGTCTAATAAGGCCCTTTAGTTATCAATATATATTCCTTAGATACTTACCTTTTACTTAAAAATCTCTTTTCTGAAATATACATCCCTTAGCCAAATAAATTAACCTATGTTTGAATGGATAACCGCAAGTTAGCGGATCCTTTAGGGTGCCTTACACCTTCCCTTTGGGATAATAAAGAATCCTTACTCAGAATCTTATTTAGTTTTACAGACCATTAAATGGAGTTAATGCTGACTTTAATCAGTTAGTATTTAGGTGTCCTAATTCACCCAATTAATTAGGTGGCGACTCCCTTAAACATTTTTAACATTTATTTTACATTTTGGGGAGGATAACCATTCCGTCGCGCATTTAAGCCTGAGAGTTCAAAATCGGGTGCGACAGCATGGCGACTCCACTGGGGATAGACAGGTTCTTAACCATAACAAACATAGGTTAATTATTGTGCTTCTTTTTTCCTTTCTTTATTTATTTATTTGTTTTTTTTATTTATTTGTTTGACTTACTTAGTTTGCTTATTTTGTGTTTCACACTTATTTGCTTTATATTTTGCCTAAACTATTTTGCTTTATATATATTTGCATATTGTTTTAACTGCTATTTGTTACCGCTTTCCTTAAACTGGCATTCCGCTCATACTTCCTCCCTTATGGAAAATTCACACTATCACACACGACACGCGGGTGTGCTTTGCGCACCTGCAAATTTCTTTCAAACACCCAAATTTAAGAGAGTTGGTATTTTGCGCGGAGAATCCGGTCCAACCGGTGGTCGCGTAGCCTTCTCACTCGAGTAGTCCGCTCGGGAACCTTGCGTCTAGTAAGCCAAATCTTAGCAAACTTAAGATAGAGCTATACCACCCTTTATTTTAAGGCATGACGTCATTTACCTTAGGTGGGTCGGTCCTTGGTATCGACACCACTATTAGGAAGACACCAAACTTGTCGGTGGGTTTCTCAACCCCAACGACCAACCAGCATATTATGTGTTGCACAGTCATGATAGATTTATCCAAGCCAAAAGACATGCCCAAAATTGGAAATGTAAGTTTATTATTATTGTTTTTCAGCATTTGTAACATGGATCATATAAGAATGGTTAGCGGAGTTCCTAATAAGCTAAGAGTATGGTGGGAGGATTTCGACATCAATGATCGGTGATGATTAGGAAGAAGTTGGGGTGTCTCATTTCATTATTTGGTATTTCGCCAGATCCGCATTTGATCCGAGCTTTAATCCAATTTTGGGATCCAGACCGAGTCATTTTCAAATTCAAGGATTTTGAGATAACTCCTACATTGGAAGAAGTGCATTATTTCACCAGCCTAGTTTACCAAGGTAGAAATGATTATTCCCAATGACCAATCGGGAAGAAATTCCTCCGCTATATGGGTCTTAAGAATACTAAGGAGTTGCGTTGCTTGAGAACAACTGGGTGTCTCTTGACTATCTTTACGAGAGGTATGGACATAATAACGCTTACAAGACATGCAAGCAGAATTCATGCACTCTACGCCATTGGCAAAAGCAGGCCCTATTGCATTCATCGCTCTACTTGGCACCTTGATTTTTCCTGCGGAGTATGGCAAGATAAGTACTTGCATATGTTCGTGGCGGATCACTTTTCGAGGAATTGTGACAACCCACTTTGGTTCCTATGATTTTGGCGAGAAATATTCCGAGCTCTTGGGAAATGCAAAGAGGGCAGACAAACTTCTTTGAAGGTTGCAATCTTATCTTACAAATGTGGGCCATGGAGCATTTTTACCGACGGTCAGATATGACAGACGTTTGTTTCAGCGCATCCTACAAGATCGACGGTTTCTATGATAGAACGAAAGCGGTTTGTGTCACCGGCATCAAAGGTGGTGCAAGTTTTTGACATCCCGCACCGGATCGAGATCCAATGGAAATATCCTTTACTCCTCACAAAATGGAGCCTTCATGCGTGGTAAAGAATTGTACTATATTGAGCTTATTGGTCTAAAAGGTCTGCAACCATACGCTCCCCTACGCACACTCCGACAATTCGGCCAAGAACAGATAATCCCACTCCGATCGGACATGGGAGTTTCGGAAGTTACATTTGGACCAGACTTTATTGTGCCTCGAGCTAGACAAATTTTGAAAGAATGGGGCGACATTAACAAAATAGACATCGGAGATGAACAAGCGAGGCACACCTGAGTATCAGACATGGCTGCAAGAGGATCACATCAACACAACCTACAGCCCAAGAGGAGAGCAAGGTTTCGAGGACATGGACACAAGCAATAGAATGAAGAATAATCAACTCAAGGAGAGGGTCATCACCCGCATACGTGGCACTAATGCACGATGCAGTACAATACTTGGAACAGGCAGGGGCTATACCAAAGAAGACCTAAGTTCCACTATCACATCGACGACACAGTTATTTAGTTTTTCCATTGTTTTCTTATAAAATGTCATTTCAATTAGCTTTATTTCCAACAAAGGCATTCCAATACAATGGCTTGGGTACATCTAACGTGACTTTGCATTTTTATGACGCTTAGGCCTACCTCTGGCATGATAGAGGCCCCTTGCATATTAGGACGCGCTTTAATCTACTTTATTTGTTGAAGCTTCATTATATGCCCATATGTTCTGTTTAAAACTGACACATGTTTCGAACTAAAGGACTTTTTACTCCCCCTCGTCGGCTGATTTGTGTTGGCAAGCACTGGCTGAGCACCCATATTTCACCAGATCCAAAGCACGAGCAACAAAAATGAATGATTCAGGGGCAAACGAACAGGATGGCTTGGGACTCATCGCCATTCAACGAGATGAACGAGACATCGAAGGAAATGCTCCATATTAGATGAATACCTTGCTCAATCGCAACAAATGGCGGTCATGCAAGCGAAATGGATAGACTCGGAAATTACTAAGCTATCTATAAGCCTCAACACAACTACCCACACTTCCTAATTCACCGTCCTCGACGCGCCATCCCCATATCCAGCAGATAACCCACAACCTCCCAACCCACAACACAACAACACGCCTCAACCCATGCGGCCCAAAGCCACAACACAACAACACACCTCCTCGCCCATGCGGACGCCGTGACCCTAACGCGCACACACCTCACCCGGATAATACAAGCCACCTTACCCGCCCAAAACAACCAACCTACTCAACGGCGCGATGACATACCATAATAAACAATACGGATCACCGTATATGTGACCAGTGCACCATCTCACCCGTACCTATACCCTCCCCGGAGTTTGCTCGATATGAAGAGACGGAGAAGAGGACAAGAGTTGGGATAGATGAAAACGTGGCCAGAGAAATTCACGACTTGAAGAAAGCTTTTAAGAACCTGCAGATGGACAAGTGGAGGGATTGGAATACGAGGATTTACGACGCATCCCGACGTCGAACTGCCCGTTGTATACAAGGTACCAAAGTTTGACCTGTTTGACTGAAAAAGTAATCCTCGTGCACACCTTATATCATATTGAGAAAAATTAGTAGGAGTGGGAAGAGATCAATCAATCATCATGAAATTGTTCATAAGGAGCTTGATCGAGAAGCCTTGGATTGGTATACTAGCCAAGATCGAGGAAGTGGCGTAGTTGGGGCGATGGCCCGTGACTTTGTGCGAGTTCGGGTTTAATACGATAACGTCCCCGGAGATTCTATCTAATGAAATTGGAGAAAAGTCAATAGAAACCTTTAGGGAATATCTGATGAGGTGGAGATGCAAGCGTGAAGGTCCACCACCTATGGAAGAAAGTGAAATGACAACACTGTTTGTAATCCTGAAGGACCCACGTCTTACGAGAGGTTGATCGGCGTCGTTGACGCAATTTTTCTGAAGTAGTGAAAATGGGAGATTTTGTGGAAGAAGGACTTAGAACAGGTAGGATCACGAACCTGGCCGCTTTGCAAGCAACAAGCAAAGCCATACAATCAGAGTCAATGGGAGGGATGAATAAGAAGAAGAAGGATGGAGCAGCCCCAATCATGACGGTGCAACAACACAAAACGAATCGGGCCCTGACATACCAACCCCAACCCCAAACATACCAACCCCAAGCATACCAACCCCAAACATACCAAGCCCCCACATTCCAAAACCCTCCATATGATCAGTTTAGCCAAAATACTCCCACATACAATCAACCTTCACCCATCTATACCACCCAGCCAATATACAACCCACGAGCGTTCGCCCACACAAATCCCTCACGAATCGGGCCCTGACATACCCACCCCCACAACAATACCATGCACAAAACACACCTAGACCCCGAACCGACACCGAGAGGAGGCCCACAAAACCATACACCCCGTTGGCTGAACCATACTCCCAACTATATGAAAGGAAGCCGTGGTTTTATACAACCAATCCTGGTAAATCCTAATCCACTCCTACCATGGCATTATGAGAATAAGAATTGTGCATACCACTGGAGTGTCGGGCGCATCTGAGATAGTTGTTATGCTTTGAAAAACAAAATTGAGGAGCTAATCAGAGAAGGAGCTATTCGATTGAAAGAGCCTTCCCCTAATGTCAACAACAATCCCCTGCCAAATCACGACAATGCTGGCGTGCACATGATCACCTTTGATGATGTGTACGATATGGAAGGGACTATCGTACCAATCAAGGAGAAAGGGACAGGGGGATCCTCAGCCCACGTTGCCCATGTGATTACCGCCAAGGTCAGAGCGCCGTTGGAAGTAGAGTTGAGCCGTCATAAGCCTCTGATGTCAGTCTTAGTACCAGGATGGAGTCATTTGATCAAACAACGTAATGAGGGTAAACAGAAACAGGTGGTAGAAGCTGTTACAGCGGGGGTGACGAGGTCCGGACAACGTTACTCATCTGTAGAAGTATCGCGAAAGACGCCCCGGGAAAAGAGCGTGATCGAATCCAAGTAGAGGAATTTTGGAGAAGGATGCCTCAGGAGACTATTCCATTGTAGAAACGATTGAGTAAAACACCAAGACAAATTTCTATTGTCATTGTTGATGAATTCGTTGATCCACCGAACCGCTTTGATGGAGGTTTTGAAAGAAGCGCATGTGCCCAGAGGCCGATGAGAACTTTTCGGCATTGATCGGCAGATTAAAGAGGTGCAAAAGATAATCTTCCATGAGAATGAATTGCCTCAAGGTCGGGTCATAATAAGGCATTGAACATATGATCAAGTGTGCTAATAAGTTTATCTCTCGAGTCTTGATTGATGAAGTCATTTGTTAATGTATGCCACTTTGAATACTCTTGAACTTTAGGAGTCAACATTGGGAAACTCATGAAAGCTACGCAAGGGTAAAGGTTTGATGGGACCACGAGGAACGTCGCGGTAGATTGATTTGACACTACTGATCGGGCGCAGAGTTCGAGATAGAATTCAAGTATTGGACATATCCACGTCTTCTGCTACATTACTCGGTAGGCCTTGGATCCACTTGGTCGGAGCAGTCCCTTCCACTTTGCATCAAGTCCTGAAATTCATTTGGAATCATCATGAAGTTGTGGTTGAGGGAGACAAGGACAACACTGCTAAAGGGGCAATTCCAGTCATCGAGAGTATGGAGAATGGATGGATCTGTCTACCATATGAACAAGATCGTAGGCGTTAGCAAGGCTAAAGGGATGCGACTACCTCGCACTCCCAAAATGGTGGCAGAGATCTTTGAGAAATGGTTTCGAGCCGGCCGAGGACTTGGACCAAGACTAGGAGGAATCACGAGCCGATTCACTCACGGAGAAGAAGGACACTTTTGGTCTCGGATATCACCCAGCCGGGAGGTGATGTTATTTGATCTCGAAGGAAGGGTGAGTCTCATCCGCCAAGACTGTTCCACCTGAATCATTCATTCGTCAAAGCATGCCTGCTCGGCTACCGAAGAGGAGGATCTGACGCATTCTGCGGATGGACTTGAAGGCCTTTTCATTTACGAGGAAGAAGCGAGTGTCAATGCGGTTTTGGAAGACCACGAGATGACGGACCATTTGGAGTGCAGAGCCGAGGAGATGTCTTGAGCAATGGACTGTACCCAACACTGTTTTTTCATGAGTCTGGGTAGAATTAATAATTAGACGTTTTTAAACAATTCAATTCGTATTTTTTCTGAATTATGGAACACGTTTTTATGAGCTTATTTCCTTTCTGAAGTTTTAATAACAAGTTATGTTTTAATCAACGCTCTTTATTCCCTTTCTTTCAGCATACAAAATAATATACTTGTCGATAATGAAAATGTGACATGTCATGAAACAAGCGAACAAAGTCAGAATAATCCGACAGAACCCGAAGGGAATTTCCCGCTGGAGGAATTAACGGAGGAGTTAGGAAAATTCGAGGATAAGCCGAAACTTAATCTGGATGAAACAGAAACAGTAAACCTAGGAGATGATAAAGTCGTGAAGGAGACAAGGGTCAGCGTTCACTTGAATACCACACAGAAAGAAGATTTGGTGGCCCTATTGAAGCAGTATGTCGACATATTCGCTTGGTCTTATGATGATATGCCAGGTCTAAGCACAGACATCGTTTCTCATGTGCCCGTTGAACCATCATGTCTTCGGTGAAGCAAAACCAAGGAAAATCAAGCCGGATCGAGTTTGAAAGTCAAGGAGGAGATCTCAGCGGTTGGGCGCAAATGTCATTCGGGTAGCAAGGTACCCCACTTGTTAGCCAATATTGTGCGGTAACAAGAAGGATGGCAAAATACGAGTTTGTGTCGATTACAGGGGATCTCAACAAGGCAAGCCCTAAAGATGATTTTCCTTCCGAACATTCATTTACTCATTGACAATTGTGCGAAGCATGAGTTGCGATCCTTTGTCGATTGTTTCACGGGTACCATCAAATCTTAATGAGCGAAGAGGATGCGAGAAGGCGCGTTCACCACCCGCGGGGTATATTATTATCGAGTCATGCGTTTGGACTTAAAAACGCAGTGCCACTTACATGAGCCATGACTACCATTTTTCATGATATGATCCATAAGGAAATTGAAGTCTACGTGGATGACGTCATTATCAAGTCGCGGAGGGCTGCGGATCATCCGTCCATCCGAAGAAGTTTTGAACGATTGAGGCAATACAACTGAAGTTAAATCCGGCAAAGTGTGCGGCGTCAGGAAATTGTTGGGTTTCGTTGTGAGCGAAGGAATAGAGTTGGATCCTTCAAGATAAAAGCCATTCAAGGATCGCCTCCGAAGAATCGCAAGTGATGAGTTTTCTCGGTCGTTTGAATTATATCGCGAGTTCATACGATCAGCGGTGATATGCGAACCAATATTTAAGTTGTTAAAGAAGGACGCCGCCACTAAGTGGACATTGGAGTGCCAACAAGCCCTTGACAAAATCAAAGAGTATCCACAATCACGGTCTTGGTGCCTCGACCCGGGAGGCCTTTGCTATTATACTTATCCGTATTGGAAAATGCATTCGGATGTGTGTTAGCAACAACGTGATGAGGCGGAAGGAACAAGCAATATACTACTTGAGTAAAAGTTCACGCCTTATGAAGCTCGTTACACAATCTTTGGAACGCGTGTTGTGCCTTGACTCGGGTTGCCCAAAAATTCAGACATTACCGTCGCATACACCACCTATCTCATCTCGAGGATGGACCGCTCAAGTATATCTTTGAAGCCTATGCCACCGGAAAACTTGCAAAATGGCGATTCTTTTAAGTGAATTCGACATCGTATATGTCACCCAAAAGCGATAAAGGACAAGCATTAGCAGATCATCTCGCAGAGAATCCGATGACGAGAATACATCCTCGCGGACCTACTTTCCGGATGAAGAAGTGATGTTTGTAGGAGAAGACATTTTAGAAGAATATCGAGTTGGAGAATGTTCTTGATGGCGCGCGAATTTCAAAGGAGTAGGTATCGGAGCGGTTTGGTATCGAAGCGGGACAACACTACCCAATATCGCCAAAGCTCGATTCCGTGCACGATAATATGTCGAGAATATGGCGTGCATACTAGGACTCGAATGGCTATTGACATGAACATCTGAGAGTTCTTTGGTCGTAGGGGATTGACTGTTGATTCACGAAGTGCAAGGCGAATGGTCCACCAAGAATAGGAAGATACTTCGCATCTACACCTGCGTGAAAGAATTACGCAAGAGGTTCATTAAGATAGAGTTCGGGCATACTCGAGGCTCAAAATGAGTTTGCAGACGCTCTAGCAACTTTGTCCTCCATGATTCAAAGATCCAGACAAGAACTATATTGACCCAATCAAAGTAGATGTGCTAGAGCGACGACTATTGTTCTCGGATAGATGAAGAATCGAAGGCAAACCTTGGTATGGCGAGATCAAGAGGTATCTCAAGGCGGTGAGTACGGAAAGCGCGACATACAAAAGAAGACTCTTGGAGGTTAGCCAACCATTTCTTCCCGGCGGCGAGTCCTTTATCGGAGAACTCGGATTTAGGTTTGTTAAGATGTGTTGACACTCGAGAAGCAAACAAGTTATTAGAAGAGACACGCGGAGGTATATGCGGACCCAGCGTAGGCGGCTTCATGCTAGCAAGAAGATACTACGAGGAGGTTACTTACGGATGGCGATGAAGCAGTTGCATCGTTTAGTGCGAAAATGCCATCAATGTCGGATCCATGGCGACTTGATTCACGTGCCACCAAATGAACTCAACGTCACTAGTTCCCGTGGCGTTCGCGGCTTGGGGCATGGGCGTCATTGGTCTATTGAGCGGCGGCGTCAAATGGACACGAGTTTATCTAGTGGCGATCGATTACTTTACAAAATGGGTAGAAGCATCATCATACAAGTGCGTGACCAAGAAAGTAGTAGTGGATTTTGTTCATCACAACATCATTTGTCGGTTTGGAATCCCGAATCAATCATAACCGACAAGCGGGTCCAATCTGATAGTGGTGCGATGAAGGAGATGTGCGTGAAGTTCGGGATCACTCATCGCAACTACCCCATATCGACCACAAATGAATGGAGCGATCGAAGCGGCAAGAACATCGAGGATGCGAGGAAGATGATAGATAACTACGAGCGTTGGCATGAAAATTTGCCTTCGCCTCTTGGGTTCTGCGTACAATCCGGACCTCGCGGGAAGCAACACCGTATCTCTTGGTTTATGGAGCGAAGCGGTCTTTGCCGGTGAGGTGGAAATACCGTCTCTAAGAATCATCCGGAAGCCGAACTAGATGAAGCCAAATGGATACTGAGTAGGTACGAACAATTGATGCTTATTGATGAAAGCGAATGAATGCGATGCCGCGGACAACTTTACGAGCAGAATGGCGGAGCTTTTAACAAAAGTGCGACCAAGAAACTTCCAACCGACATGCAGTGCTTTGAACGTATATTCCTAACCAAAGTGAAGCGAAAGGGAAATTCGCCCAATTGGCAAGGGCCTTATGGTTCACCGAGTGCTTACGGAGGGCCTCATCTTATTGAAATGGGCGAAGTATGGCCAGAGCCATCAACGAATCTGATAAGAAGATATTATATTTAGAGTGCTTTATTTTCATGTAATCACTTTGCTTGTATTGAACTACGTTTGACCTGATTCCCTTTGCGGGATACGTAGGCGGCCATATCGGCTTCGGTCCCATTTCCAGAAAATACTCAATTACTTTGCTTGTCGGAACTACGTGCGACCTGATTCCTTGGCGGATCGTGGCGCCACATCGGCCTCGGTCCATTTTTAATTTTAAAATCTTGTTTGTAACGAACTACGTTTGACTGATTCCGCCGCGGATACGTGGCGGCTACATCGGCCTCGGTCACCATAGGAAACCTCGCTTTTGTCATTTTGCACTTTTGTGGTTGGTACTCGATCTTGCCGTACATACAAGACAAACCTCGACATATATCCGACCAGTTCGCCAAATCAGCGGGACAATTTTTAGGATTGCGCCACGAAAGGACACCGACAGATATGATTCCATATGCTCGAAAGATCGACATAAACTGGGACAATTTTAAGAGTTTTACTACAAATGACGTCAATGGGCATGGTTGAGTTACGCACAGGGTTCCGGGTCCCAAAACTGGGACAAATTTTAAAAGAGAGCCTGACGGCAGCAGAACACCAAGAGTATGGGAGAATATACCATGATTTGGATAGGAAGTTTTGCTTTGTTTCACGACATGTCACTATTCAAATATCGACATAATTTCCTACTAGCACATATAAGTATATTTTCTCAAGATAGAATATTTTTCAACAAATGTTTTGGCCGAGACCCGAAATCAGACAGGGGTTACATGTCCAGACAAGACAACGCGTGCAAGCATCAAGAGCCAACACAAATCGTAGGCCCGCTCCCGAACTCACAATTTTTCTTTGAGTGAATTTTGCGGGACAACAGAACAAGGAGGGCAACAATATCCCAATACAACAGATCCGCCACGAAGTCCATATGCAACAAGTCTACATCAAATACATCTCGCAAAACCACATCTTCGTTACTCGTGCTACATCATTTACACTTTAATTATTCGATTATGCGTAACACGATTTTTATCTATGCCACAGGGCGTCATTTGCATTTCGTCCATACAAACGATAACGCCCATCTGGCGTCATTTGCATTTCGTCCATACAAGGCGATAACGCCCATACTGGCGTCATTTGCATTTCGTCCATACTGGCGATAACGCCCATACAAGCGGCATTTACATTTCGTCCATACTGAGCGAATACGCCCATCTGGCGTCATTTGCATCTCGCCCACGAGCGAGAACGCCCAAACAAGGCGTCATTTGCATTTCTCCATCTGAAGCGATAACGCCATACTGGCGTCATTTGCATTTCGTCCATACTGGCGATAACGCCATACAAGCGGCATTTACATTTCGTCCATCTGAGCGATAACGCCCACACAAGGCGTCATAACGCCCATACTGGCGTCAGTGCATTCGTCCATCTGAGCGATAACGCCCATCTGGCGTCACTTGCATTTCGCCCATCTGGCGATAACGCCCATACAAGCGGCATTTACATTTCATCTATACAAGACGAATACGCCCATACTGGCGTCATTGCATCTAAATCGCACAAGCGAAACGCCCATACTGGCGTATGCATTCCGTCCATCTGAGCGATAACGCCCAACAAGGCGTCATTTGCATTTCGTCCATACAAGCGATAACGCCCATCTGGCGGCATTTACATCTCGCCCATACAAAGCGAATACGCCCATCTGGCGTCATTGCATCTCGTCCGCACAAGCGAACGCCCATCTGGCGTCATTTGCATTTCGTCCATCTGAGCGACGCGCCATACTGGCGTCATTTGCATCGTCCACAAGCGAACGCCCATACAAGCGTCGTATGCGTTAAATCCATCTGAGCGATAACGCCCAAACAAGTCATTTGCATTTCGTCCATACAAGCGATAACGCCCATCTGGCGGCATTTACATCTCGCCCATACAAGGCGAATACGCCCATACAAGCGTCATTGCATCTAAATCCCACAAGCGAAACGCCCATCTGGCGTCATTTGCATTTCGTCCATCTGAGCGATAACGCCTATACTGGCGTCATTGCATTCGTCCATACAAAGCGATAACGCCCATACTGGCGTCATTTGCATCTTCGCGCGAAGCGAACGCCATACTGGCGTCATTCGCATTTCGTCCATCAAGACAATAAGGCCCATACTGGCGTCACTTGCCCGTCGCCCATACTGGCGTCACTGCATCGTCTATACAAGCGACGTATCATCATACCATATACATTCGACTACAACCACAACACAAACTTACACCGCATTGTCTTGTGATTTATGCACTAATGCCTCTATCTCACATTTCGATCTGAGGCGTTAACAAGGCGCAAAGATGGAGCCTGGCGTGGACCTACCTCTTACGGCGAGGCAATTTGTTGGGAGCAAGGCTTCCAAAGGCAAAAGTGGACGACGTCGACCTACTCTCCCGACATTACAGCACCTGATATCTCATAGTCACCATAGCTTGACCGGGACAAATCTTAAATCCGCATTTAGCGCGCTTGGTGTTTTGACCATGGCGGCCCGATGTCGTCGTGACGACATCGGGACAATTTTGAGTCGCGTCGTACTGCTAAATTGCCCAACACCCTAGTTACGGTCGAGACAAAATTGGCATGAGTCAACGTCTTTGTCAGAAGATTCTTCCATCATCTCCATACAAAGAGGACAATTTGACACCCAATTTTGACCCTCGTCGATCATTAACTAAAATTACACTAATTTTAAAACAATCTTGAAATAATAAAATGCGTGATAAAACATAAATACAGTACAAATAAATAATTTAATAATAACTTCGCATTTTCTTACGTAGAGTATTAAGCACTTAGAGTCCGCTGCGTTAATTAATTTCAAGCCCTGTCGTAATTCTTAATTAATAATAAATACATAAAGTAAATAATTTAACATTAACGTCGTGTCAAGTAGCATAGTTGCATTTATTAATACGCAAGAGAATTTCATAATCATTCGTAATTTTAAAATCATTTTTAAACTAATACACGTTCACTAGTCTCATGACATAAATATTAAGCACTAATCAATTAGCATGCCCGCATTTATTAGGATAATAATAACAACTTAAACTAATAAAACACCTAAGTAATTTAATCGCAATTTGGATTTCATTTTTTTGTCCATCACTAATTAAATAATACACCTAAGGCTTTATCTATAACCCATAAATAACAAATACCTAAACTCTACCCAACCCAAAACTAATTAAAATACCCCAAGCCCAACCTATTTTCGCCAACCCGCGGCCCACAACACTCACCCCTTCAACCCACGACCCGCGGCCCATTGCTTCCTTTTAACTCCCCCTCGACCGGCCCACTCTCCCAAAAGACCCCAGAACCTTCCTCGTCTCTCCCTCACAAAATCATCGCCCAAACCTAGAAACGAAATAGAACCCTAATCGCCGCCTCCATCACGCATAGAGCCAGCGTTTCCTTTCCAAATTTACCATATCAATCTTTCACAGTGATAACCAAATCGTATCACATATGGTAAGCAAATCACATCAAATCAATACCGAATCGTTAGTAAATATCACCTAAAATCGAACCAAATCAAGACTGTTTTGGTAGACAATCACTCGAAAAATCAATACAAATCATCCCTAAACCGTCTAGACTTACCATAAGATCGAAGCCTAAGCGAGGCTATAAATACCAACGTCTTGAACATGCGAAGGCGTTGGCATCGTGCCAATCGATCGTTCATTCACCATCCATCAGCCATCGAGAACACAGACAGCATTGGGTCTAAACTACTCTCTTTCTATTCAAAACAACTACTACTACCAGTTCTTCACAAAATTTTCTTCGACGATTCGGGAAAACACTTGTCGTCGTCTCAGTTCGCTACCCACAAAAGGTCCGAAACCAACTCTTTTCTCACTGTTTAGTTCTTTAGCTGATAGTATGTGTTTTCTGTATGATAGGATTATATGTTAATTTTATCCAAGTCTATTTTAACTCAGTTTAGCCGCTGTTCCTTTTAGACGAATATGTCAATTGTGGCTTTTCAATTTTGTGGTGTCGATTCTGTTCTTGAGCATGTGTATGTGTCCGATGTTATTTTCTGTAGGTACGGTTGAGTGTATAACGCTTGTATAAGGGTCGCAGATCCATTTGCTGGTTATTGCTGATGAAATGTTTGATTTGGATATTCTGTGTTATGTATTTTTTGGCCACTGGATTATGTGTTCATTAAGATGCACATTTAATATAGTGATTGTGGGGGCTTTCTGTCAGTCCCAGGGTATTTGTAATTAGTCAAGTGAATAATATGGTATTGATTCATCTCTAGGATCATAATCTGTGGCATGTGAACATCTATCTGTTAATGTAGTCAATTACATGAAATAGTTGGTCCTATTTCTATAGTTTATGTCTTAGTTCCATCGAATATAAAAAATGTATTGTTATCTGTTAATAGTCTAGATATTTTGAATCATTTTGGCACCACTCCCTGCTCAGTTCGACTCCCCTTAGACCATTCCTATATTATCATCTGAATCACTTTCAGAATAGATGAATATGTGTCGATGTGCCTAAAATGTGTTCTTGGGGTGGTGTCTTGATGGGTATCTGATACAAGGGTGACCATATATGCTTCAGACCATCGATTGTGTCATGCATGGTTTCTTTTGGGAGTCACTTAGCCACTTATGTATGTTGGTTATGTCTAATAAGCCATCATGCCTCATATGCCTCACCAATGAATTCCAAATCAACAGTTGTTAAGTTTATCCCATATACACCTAAACCATTGGTTTTAGAAATGTCCATCTTACATTTTCTTTTGAGTTTTTGCCAACCTAATGTATCAGTGACCATGCAATGCCATAAATAGAACTATAGCTTTGCTTCCATATCATGCTCTGTTGCCTAATGCCCCAGTACCCCATCCTTTGATATTGGTTAGCATACATCCGATATATATGAGTTGTATACCTCTCTTGGATTACATGTATATCTTGTGAGTATCAGCCCTTTATGTGACTCGATGCCTTAGAAGTAATATTGCATGAATGGACCTGTTTGGGGTGATAATGTCGACATCCTGAAGCCTGGAAAAGTTAAAAGACATCTGATGTTATTGGGCCTGATTCACGTCGGCATACTGGGCCATCACTTAATTAATATCTCAAGTTGTCTACTTGCGGGTGGAGGCCTGTTATATGTATTGCAATAATCAGTATGGGCAGCATATGTACATGTGGATTTAGTTTAATATTTCATTTATTTTTATATATGACGGAAGTTTAGAATATCTACTAATCCTTTTCTTTCTTATTTTTCTTACATGACATGCATCGGGAGAATAACCAAGAGTCTCGGTATGAGACTCATCATGACTTCCATATCGCCAACCACACTTCCGCCGCAGGGCCTCCAAACAGCTATAGGATAGATGGTGTCGCCATCCGTTCTAGACATTACAACAACTCCAATCTCACTCCTCCTTTGCTTATTTATGCATTTATTTATTTGCTTATTTATTATTGTTATATTTATTAACCTTGTAATTAATAGGATAATTAACTCTAATAGTCTTTGAATACTTTGGAAGGGGTAGTTTAAAGATAAATTCGTCTTTTACCTAGTCTAGGTTCATCATATAAATCTGATTCTAAAATAATTAATCCTAGCTATGCTTTAGCCATGTAGTTAATATATTCCTCCATATCCAATTCTTAAACTTTTTCATAAACTCGTCATAAATATCATAGGAAGTAATTTTCGCATACACGTATAAAAATAATTTCATAATTAACCGTTATATAAGAGTTTTTAAATATATCAATAGGAGTAACGTATCGTTTTCTTATTTTTGTTAAATAAAATAATTTCATGTCTTGTAATTGTATAATCAACTTTGAATATTTTCGTGAGTCTAATAAGGCCCTTTAGTTATCAATATATATTCCTTAGATACTTACCTTTTACTTAAAAATCTCTTTTCTGAAATATACATCCCTTAGCCAAATAAATTAACCTATGTTTGAATGGATAACCGCAAGTTAGCGGATCCTTTAGGGTGCCTTACACCTTCCCTTTGGGATAATAAAGAATCCTTACTCAGAATCTTATTTAGTTTCTGGACCATTAAATGGAGTTAATGCTGACTTTAATCAGTTAGTATTTAGGTGTCCTAATTCACCCAATTAATTAGGTGGCGACTCCCTTAAACATTTTTAACATTTATTTTACATTTTGGGGAGGATAACCATTCCGTCGCGCATTTAAGCCTGAGAGTTCAAAATCGGGTGCGACAGTTATCACATTCATTATCTTATATTCCAAAATCTTCTTGCATTTGATCATAATCTATATTTTGATTAGATGATGAAGAACCTACAGATTTTTTACCCCTTGAACTAGATTTACGGCGCAGTCCCGACGCAATTCCCCTTAGTAAAGACATTATAAAATATTTAAATAATCAATAAATAAATATGACAATTTAATAAAATAATTAGAGAATGAAACGAGTGTACCAAACTTCGGGATTCAGAATTCAATAGAAACTCGAAGCTCGAAGTCTTGCGTCTTGCTACTTTGAATTTGAAAACTAATAATAATAATAACTTGAAAATTGATAATAAAGATGACTTTGAATTTGAAAACTAATAATAATAATAACTTGAAAATTGATAATAAAGATGATTAAGAGAGTATGAGAATAAGAGAATTGAGAGAAATGCTGTGTGATAAAAATGAAGAAAATGTAGAGAATTTATAGATTTTTTAAAGGGTAAAAATGGAATTAAAATAAATAAATAAATAAAAAAAAAAAAAACTGGCCGAAATGACCAGATTAGCAAGGCCCCGCCCCATTGTCCCATAAGCCCAGCGGTAACAATACCGTTTGGCAAAATTTAATTTATTTTTATTTTTTATTCGTCAAGTCAGGTTGCAGATAATGGAGCAGGTTTTAGTTCAGGGCCTAATCGGTCCGGCCTTATCGGGTTTTTTATAACGTGCGGGTTGGAGTTGAGGCGATCCACCCAACCCGTATGCCTTACGATCGGTAGTCCGGTTAAACTCACGGTCAACCGGTCTGATTCGTCAACCGGGCCAGGTTGTGGTATAATTGAAACTTGAAGTACTTAGATATTTATCATTACGGACGAATCATACAGATATGATTCATGGGCAGTAGAGATAAAACAAAGTAGAATTAAGGTATAAGAAAATAAGAAGAATTAAGTCACATATTATAACTAAAGAAAAAAATAATCTCAAAACTAAATTACTAGAAATATTGAATCTAACGCTATTAAAAAAATTTAAAATTCCTCAAATCTTGAACAATAACGATCAAATAAAATCCTTACACCATTAAGTATCAAAATCAATCTGCAACAAAAAGATTTTTTTTATTTTTTATAATCGGCTTCGGTCCGGTCCCGAGTCATTTTGGGTTTAGACCGGATTGGAATGCGGGAAAAAACTTCTCACTCGAAGACAGGACTGTTTGAACACCCTACTCCCTGTAACCAGAACTCCAGAAGTGGTCAAGTTTGTAAGCCGAGGTTTTAGCATCCATTGAAATTATTGTCCAAAATATGAGTGAGTCAAGAGAAGAATCTCCAGATTGGCTCCGCACTTTTCAGGTATCCCTGTTTTATTTACCTCACAATTCATACTTTTGCTCACTATGCAGTGCTCAAAATCGATTCTATGCAGTGAATCTCTGTTTAATTAATTGAACAATCCCTTGGCACTCGTGAATGCATGATTTGCCTTTTCAGAACATTTAATTTTAGATTGTTTTCACTCTTGCCGTACTAATGTAACACTGTTGTCAATTCGAAATATTATTCAAAGTGCTTCTTGATGGAGGCAGATTTAATTACATGGATGTAGTTTTAGAGCACATTTGTGTTAGGGTATGCGAATTTGGGGCAATTATTTATTTTAAAACTATATAGAGAGAGGTCAAAGCCGAAAGCAGTAGGTGGAGACCTACTTAATTACATCCCTTCCTTTCCTGTTTTTAGGATTGATGTTAGTTCCTGTCTATGTTGATACTTTCGGGTCATTATTGAAGTATAAGTTCTGCTGTTTTGATATTACTTCGTTCTCCATGTACTTTGTTTTATAATTGTGGTGTCTAAGCCAGCTTGCGCGCACCTCGACTAATTTCACAGGATACTTGCTACCTCCCACCAGAAATACGTACCAAGTAACTCTGTCCATTAAGGCTTGGACAAATGGTAATAAATCATAACAATACAGTTCATAATGCCACAACAACATATATAGTAAGCAAAATCATACGAAAAGAAAAAGGGGATATGAGATAACCATGACGGATGCATCACCTGGTGGCTTTTGCCTCTGCTGGGATTGAAACTGAGACCTCATGGTTCTTAACCCACTTCATTGACCACTAAGCCACACCCTTGGGTGCAATTTGTCTCCATGTATTTTAGTTGAAAGCATGGGCACTGTTTAGTTATTATTTGTACTGTCATTGTTTCATGTTCCTGTTAATGACCAAGAAAATCTAATGTTAAAATAAAACAGGCACCTGCAGCGATAACCTTATCATCTGGATCTGAATCTCCCTTAGATAAACACCATCTAAGTGATGATGAGGATAGTGTCAATCTGAGTAAACTGTTTCAGAAGGATAAAACATCACTTTCAGAGGCCAAAAGTAGTCAAGATGGGGATGAATCTCAACCCACAAAGATGTCTGAAGTAAATTCTCCAATTAAAAATGAAAAAGTAGCTCGTACACCTACTAGGAAGAGAAAGAAGGAAAATCAGAGTGAAAAAAAAGGTATGCAGCTAATCCATTCTACCGAGTGAATCAACTGCATTCGCTTGAAAGTGTGAAATTAAAGAACGAACTAGTAAAGATCTTCTCTTTCCCAATGATACAGGAAAAAGCACTGACAAGGTTTTCACGAAGAGAAGAGCGTTGGAGAAGTCGTTCACAGATGAAGTAAGTAGCTTCCTATTATCTGTCTTTATCTTTAATTTACTGAACTAACATGGGTCATGGAAGTTCAACTTTTATCATTGACGGAGAATATATGGATAGTGAGTTAAGTACTAAATACTCAAAGAATGGTAAAGAAGCCACTATATCGTTCAACTTGTACGATACCGGTTGATGCTATGTTTTTGCTCATATGCAGCTTAGATGCGACCCTTGATCTTTGCTTTTATATTTATTTGTGCCCTTATCTCTAGCTAGCTCTCTATCAGTCATACTTTGGAGATGGTGCAGTCAATGGTTGCTCTATTGATAAACTTCAATGCGCTGTGATCAAAGAAGCAGTAGCAAATATGCCCCTAGAAAGATCAGGCTTACTGCTTACAGCACGAGCCGAAGACAACATGCACCACCAGTGTCCGTGTTCCCAAAGG
This sequence comes from Przewalskia tangutica, assembly GCA_029844215.1. Classification (NCBI taxonomy): domain Eukaryota; kingdom Viridiplantae; phylum Streptophyta; class Magnoliopsida; order Solanales; family Solanaceae; genus Przewalskia; species Przewalskia tangutica. Next base: position 2,186,189 of record CM056732.1, read on the forward strand.
CACCCCTCTCTTTCAAGTGGATTTGTGGCAAGAAAATATATAGTGATTTCAATAGCCAATCAGTCAACTATTTAGTCATATTTCTGGTAAATGAAGAATAAATGGTTAAAAGAGGCTAGACATATCAGTACTATGACAGTGTTTTGATAGAACCGTTATTCTCCTAAATATTTTCTTGTAAGCACACTGGAAAATGACAGCAAAATTGCCTGAAAATGCACTTCTAACTTATCGTAATCAGTTTCTTGATAGTATTCCCTCCTTATGAAGCAAAAGACGTCCATTAGCTACCAGTTTAGTTTGGATGGAAATACTGTTCTAGGCTTCAGGAACAGCCGGGATAGTTCAAACGTCTTGGTGTGCCAGAATGATGCAGTTGTTTAACAAGGCAGTTTATAATGTTTTGAAATAGCTAACTCTACCCAGAATATGTTCTTGGACAATTGATTTTTCTTATTTTGATTAACTCGTCCAGAATCGTGCAGATTAAAACCTTTTGACGTATCTCTATCCTTACCCAATGTAATCTTTTAGAGTCACATGAACACTTCTCTCATTCTAGGTATCAGTAAAGGTACTCCCACTTTTTATCATTAGTTTTGGCAATTGCTACAGTGGTGATTTTACTTTTACCATCCTTATGAAAATTATCACAATATGGTGCAGGCATCTCGTTTCCTCCTTTGATCAGTTGCCTGATGGTCACGGACATTAGGCTCAATCCTCAGTCTTTGGATCTCCCATACACTTTATTCATAATTAATATGCAAATACTGTCAACCGTAGTGATCTTAATTCTATCTCAATCATATTTTTGGTTCACACAGGAACCTAGTCCTCCAGTCTGTACGTTGTCATCGGATTCTGAGTTTCTTCATGATGACAGTTCCATAAAAGTGGAGGAAGTCATTGACAAAGAGTTGCTTATGCACGATGCTAAGGCTACAAAAAAAGAAGAAAATAATGTACTGTCTAAGCAAAAATCTCCTAAGAAAAAAACGAAGAAAGAGGAACAGGAAAAGAAGATAAAACTAGAGAATCAGCTGAATGAAGGTAAGCAGGCAGTTTCTAGCTTCTGAATTCTAACCATATTGACTTAATATATTAGAGGTGAATGGATCTCAAAACTTTTGAAGCAAGTGCCTGTTTAACCTTAAATTATGGTTTTGCTCTCTTTATCTTGTAGAGTTGTTGATTTTCCTGACATTTTATTTATTTTTCTTTGTAATGTATTGTTTAAAATTGGTATAGAGAAGGAAGGCATGGATGTTGTGGAGGAAAATATTCCAGAGAAACAAAGCGGACCAAGTGTGAGAAACTTTAGTAATCCTTGATGGATCTTTGTATATGTTGACCGTTCCCTGATTCACTTTTATGATTATTGTGTGTAGTTGTCATCTTCAAGGCTGCCTTTGGTGCTTCCCGAGAAAGTACAAAGGACAAAGGTAAATTAAGCAGAGTGTAGTGACTATCTTGGTGTGGAGGTGATTACTATGGTTTGTCTGTTTGTCTCTTTATTCTTTTCCTTCCAGCAAATTTCCTTCTCAAATCAGCCAGTTAGTTCAGAGATTCCTAGTTTGCACCCACTTTCTTTTTTATTTTTTTGCAAACTGAGACTGAATATTTGGAGACGGACTCTGGAGTCTAAAGGATTCAAGTTGAGTAGGACCAAGACATAATATTTGGAGTGCAAGTTCATCAATGGGAGCGATCCTGAGACATGCGTAGAGGTGAGGCTTGGTACTCAGGTCATTTCGAAGAAAGGAAGCTTCAAATACCTAGGGTCTATTATCCAGGGGAATTGAGAGATTGATGAGGATGTCACACATCGTTTTGGGGCAGAGTGGATGAAATGGAGGCTCGCATCTGGAGTCTTGTGCGACAAAAATGTGCCAACTACACTTAAAGACAAGTTCTATAGGGCGGTGGTTAGACCAACTATGTTGTATGGGGTAGAGTGTTGGTCAGTCAAGACTTCACACATACAAAAGATGAGAGTTGCGGAGATGAGGATGCTGAGATGGATGTGTGGGCATACAAGGAGAGATAAGATTAGGAATGATGATATCCGGGATAAAGTGGGAGTGACCTCGGTGGAGGATAAGATGCGGGAAGCGAGGTTGAGATGGTTCGGGCATGTGCAGAGAAGAGACACAAATGCCCCAGTGCGGAGGTGTGAGAGGTAGGCCAAAGAAGTATTGGGGAGAGGTGATTAGACGGGATATGGCGCAGGTGCAACTTACTGAGGACATGACCTTAGATAGGGGGTTGTGGAGGATACGGATTAGGATAGAAGGGTAGTAGGTAGTCGAGCGTAGTCCTCTTTACGCTTACAAAATGATAGCGTGGTGTTATTACTATAGGTTCGATTAGCCTATCACACTTATAGGCGCATTATTGCTCTTTAGTACTCTGTAGTTTGATTCCTGCTGCTATGTGTTCTTTAGTGTAATTTATTTATCTTATTTAATTGTGTTAGCTACTTCCTGTTGATAGAATGCGCTACCATTGCGTATTTGATTTTTTCTATCTGCATGTCCACATTGCTTTAATTTATCGTCTGAGTCTGACCGTTTCTCATACTTTGTTTTGCTTTGCTTGCTTTGCCTGATTATGCTTTGTCTTGAGCCGAGGGTCTCCCGAAAATAGCCGCTCTACCTACCAAGATGGAGGTGAGATCTGTGTACATTTTACCCTCCCTAGATCCCACATTGTGGGATTTCACTGGGTATGTTGTTGTTGTTTGCAAATTGAGAACTATCTATCTAAATGTCAGAGAAAGAGGATATGGTGGCTTATTCCAACCTGGCATCTAAAAAGTTCACCATACTATGTTTTTCCAAAACAAAGTCGTTTAGGTGACACTAGTTGAATTCTTCCCATCTTCCTAAGCTTTTGGTGGGCAGAGTTACCTTATTTGTGTTGGTGAGAAATAGCACGTATCTGGTGGATTAGTTGAGGTGTGCGCCAATTAGCAATACTGTTGTAAAAAATAAATAAAAAAGCCGTGTTTAGGCATTAACAAGTTGGAACTTTTATGGATTTTTGATCAAGTTAGATGTTGCTACAACTAATGGATTGCTAATTTTGTACTTGTATTTGTTTTTGTTTCTTTTTTCCCCAATCCGTTCTGTTATTTTCTGCTAAACGTTGTCAAGCTTTGCATCACTTTGATATAGGCACTTGTGGAGTGTGAAGGTGATTCGGTAGATCTGAGTGGTGATGTGGGTGCTGTTGGGAGAATAATTATTTCAGATGGTCCATCAGGAAACCATGAAATGCTTCTCGATTTGAAAGGTATTCACATGTTTCTCAAACCTTTATTTACCAAATTCTTGCAAGTCCCTGTCGTGGTTGCTTTTAATATGTTTCTAACAATGAAATAGCTCATCTTTATCATTCTGGCATGAAAATAATTTGTTAACCTGAAACAATATGCTATCATATTACTTTAACCCATATGTTTACAGCACATAAAACACAATCACATGTTCTGCTTTTGGTTTGAGAATTGAGACTAGCAATTTCCAAAAAGTTATTGCAATCTTATTTACTATGGTTAAGATAAAAATTTATATGAAGGCTTTAATTATTTTGTATCTCAGGAACCATATATAAAACGACCATATTGCCTTCCAGGACGTTTTGTGTGGTATGACACTCTTGTCTCAAGCAATTACTTGTTGTCTTTACCTATCCCCCCTCCCGCTCACACACACCCACCTTCTCATATGTAGATCTAATATAATTTTACTCTTTTTTAGGTAAGCTTTGGACCATCAGAAGCAAAGGTTTGTTTCTGTCTTGTTTACTGATTAATCTGCTTTTTCTATCCATGGTGAAGAAATTGGAGAGATGATGTTTATCTTTAGACTTGCTATTCTGATGCCGGCTTACTGTCTTGTCTCTCATTTTACTTCCCAATTTATTGAAGTTTGTCATACAATTTTTATTAATTGATGATTATGTGCTCTCTGATCAGGTGGAGGCCATCATGAATGACTTCATACAACTGAAGTCACAATCAAATGTTTACGATGCTGAAACCATGGTTGAAGGTCGGCTTTCTATCTGATATATATATATATATATTTGTAGCAAGTAGATTTCAACTGTCTCTAGTGTTTCACTTTGGGAATGAAGCCATTTAATTATCCCGGGATTGTAGTGGTATTCTTATCCATGTGAGAGGGTGGAATAACTAATCCCGGGATAATTAGTCCCAGGATAACTTGTTTCCAGCCAAACGACCCCTTACAGTCCAATTTGAATCGACTACATTTGAGTCGATCCTTCTAATATTAATAGGGACTCTTGATGGTTTCACATTTGATTCGGATGAGGAGGCTGAAAATTTGCCACGACCAGCTTCTCAAGGTGACCAGAATGAGAATGTTGATCATCAGAATGGAAATGTCAAAGGAAAAGCTAAGAAATCATCGGTATGCTTTGTTCTTTTTGTTTACCACTATCAATTGCTTCACTTTCTAGATCATACATTGAGATTCAAGCTCGCTTTGCAGGCTATGGAACAAAAGAAGGGCAAGAAGGGAACAAAGATACCAAAGAAAGTAAAAAAAAAACCTCAAGTGCAGAAGAAAAGCAAGAGCAAAAAATAAGATATGACTGTACATATTTCATTTAATTCGTTATGTATTCTCATTATTTTCATTTCCCATTTCTTTCCTTTTTTTCTGTGCTTTGTCTACTTATACTGATCATAATTTTTTTAAAGCTAATGAAAGTAGTCATAGGAAACTAGATAATTGGTAGAGGCCACACAATGTGTATTATTTGCAAGATTTTTGCATGATTATCCTCCATATTACCATAAAAGTTTCCATCGTCGATGAGCTTTAATCTGAATGTGATTTGATTTTCCTTTGCATTTGTCCCGTTGGAGGTGAATTTAGAGATTTGTTGGTTTGATTCAACGAATCATCTGATTTCTGCACTTTTGTTAGTTTGCAGAATGTGATGCTAAATCAAATAAAGAGGCACAATGTTGTAGTACAAGATACTGTCTATATTATAAATAGGTTGCCATTTGTATTGGCTTTGGTATAAGTTTCCTCGGGAATGCCCAGCTATGTCTCGAGATAATATTCCTTACCTTTGTCATATGTCCAGTTAAATTCTGCTCTGTTCTCTTGTTATGCCAAAACATATCCCAATTTATGCTGTTTTGACTTATTTATAGAGATATAAATTGAAATAGCAGTGCAATCAGCATGGGGAAGGGAAGGAGAATGTTTGACGGTGAGACCGTCCCTGAGAACTTCTCCACTTTACTTTCTTCAATAGGTGGAGTTGTTTCTCCATCGTTGGGTCTCTTCACCCTGTTTCACAATCCAATAGTGGTAGATTGGGGGAAACGGAAAACATAAGATCTAGTGTATGGATAATGAGATATTTATACACATTACCCATTCATGGGGCAGAAGATGATTGCGTAATCGTTAGTCTTGCACGTAAAAGTGCTGGTGCCATCATCATACGCATAGCTATAAGCCCTTGGACAAGCTCTTTTGAAGATGCTTGAATAGAATGATGGACGACAAGGTGTTGGATTGGCAAACTCTCCAGCACAGCAATACTGGTCTAAACCAAAGGCCTCACATGCACTCTTGCATGCTACTACATTTCCTTGTCCTTCACCCACCACTTGAAGTTCTTTTGGACAGCCTGTTAGATTTTTGGAAAAATATTTGTTAGTCTTTTCTGCTAATGCTTCTAGGCATATTTGCATTGAGAGGTGTGGTCTAACAGCCAATGAACTGGGATAAACATCATGGAAGATAAAGGTTCAAATCCTAGTAGAGGCAAAAAAAAGCTAGGTGATTAGCCGTGATGGGCATAGTTATCGCCTTATTGGTACTTGTGCTTTGTGGTAGGTAGCAGGTACCCCATAGAATAGTCAAGGTGGGTGCAGGTTGGCTTGGATAGGACTGTCATAAAAAATAATGCTTCCAAGCATATTCCATCAACTACTACATAAGGACCTTACCCATGTTAAGATTGGAAATGCAGCCAGTGGCATTGCATCCACCATTAACTCCCTGTGGGGTTGCAACCATTGGCAGATTATAACCATCAACAATGCTGACATCGTAGAAATCTTTGGCGTCTCCCTTACCCAGAGTTATCTCTAAGAGGGAAGCAGGTGGTGTGGCACCAACGCCATCACATTCAAGCCTACCACCAGTCACCTGTTTGACAAGAGCCAACACCAGACGCATCAAAAGTGCAGCCAGTTCTTGCCCAAATGCGACCTGACCATCCAGGGGCACTTGGAATGCTAACGCTTTGGCCGGCATTCAATTGAAAGCCCGTTGTGGAAAGTCGGGGTGATGAGGAGCCAGACAATGTTCCAGGCCATATTGTGTAAGGGCAATTGTTAGTAATGGTGAAAGTGTAGACAAAAGAATGACAAAACAACGTGCATAAAAGCAATGAAAGTGAAAGCTCTTTCCAGGATGTTATGCTGAGATATTATTATGGTCCTTTAGTTTATGGCTAATGGATGTGTCCTATTTTCCCGAGAGATAGAGGTAGGGAAGGGGAAATGTAGTATTACAAAAATGAATCACCCTACCATAATACCTTATTTGTAGGTCGAAAGGAATTTGACATATTTGATACAAAATCCAAACTGTTGAGTTGCTTTGCTAATTCATCAGCCACAACACCTCCACTCTCGATTTAGCATCTCTTTGTATCTTGGATGGCCCCAATAAGAGGCAATTCCTTTCTTTAGAACTTCGAGGATGCATGTCTATAGAAACCATATATAATCATCAGATTGTCCCCACGACCTAGGTTTTTTATTTAACTTGGAAGAATCGGTTTTGTTTGTAGTGCTTAAAAAGGTTAGAATATATGAAAAGAGTATCTAGATTCCCATTAATAAATAAAAAAAGAACTAGTATTACCGACAACAGTAAAGGGTCATTTTGTTCCGCGATAAAGATAATATTCATCCATTCTAATTTATGTGATATAATTTGAATCGATATAAAATTTAAGAAAGAAATAAATCTTTGAAACTTGTGGTTTAATATCGTACTAGCATCCGTGTGATTATAAATCTTTCTCATTAAGAACAAAATGAAAAATATAAAGTTAATTATTTTCGAATTTAAAAGTGCCATTATTTTTTAAAGGGGCAAAAAAAGAAATTCTCACATAATTGAAATTGAGGTCTAATAGATAACCAGTCTTCATTACTGAGAGTGGTTCAAACTACAAAGCATCAATAGAAGTGGAATTCGACCCAGGATCCAATTGAAAAAGTAGGCAGATCGCACTGACATTCCACCTCTGTTCTATTTAGTAGAAATTTTGTTTCCACTGCAACTAAGTGGATGCCGTCAGATCGTACCAACTCCAATACGCTGTTCGAATAGAATAGTCAAGTTGCCAACACTCCTCTCCCTACGGTCGCTCTCTGCTGATGATCTTTTCTAAAAGAAGTAATGAAGGGAGCGCGAAAGCCGTTGCGCGTTTTGGAGGTAGTTTTGGACTGGGAACAAAGTCAATTTCATGACCCATTGAAAGATCTATACCCTGTATTCACCATAAAATAGAAACAAAAATAACATATTGCTAATTTGCTGAAAGAGAGCACGTTTGTCCTCAAGAGAAAATAGTTTACTTTGTGGTCTTTGGTGGCTATGACAAATGGGAACAAACTTAACAAATATCTTGGCCTGCTTGACCTTGTCAATAAGGGAAAAAAATAAGCAAGAGGGCTAATTTTACAATGCAATTCAGTACATAAAAATCAATATTGGAACAACTATAGTGGATGAACTGCCTCTATTCTTCTATCACTACAAAAAACAGCAAATACTACAATAGCCAACTAGAACAAAACACTGAAACAGTTGGCCAAGGAGAAACGCATATAAACATGAGAGCAGTCCAAGATCACCAGCCGATCAAGGGAACTTAGCTGATATCCATATAAAATGTATTCTCCTTTTTTTTGCTGTTGTAAGTATTGAGAATTTTTTTGCCAGTCTTACAAAGGATAATTACAGACTGCAAATCACCTATCAGATCAGTCATTGCATCTACATAATGTACAATGCTGAGTTTGCACCAAAAAGCTAATAAAGATTTGCATATATGCTTTAAGACCAAGTACGTTTCTAGTTTTGCCTTAAAAAATTATGTTGTTTCTTTCAATCAAATACAGTGTAACAGATGGTGATGGGTATGATATTCCAACAAGTCTTCACAGACTTTTTGCCAAGTCCCTCTCTTTTCCAGCAAAGCAGCAGCTCACAGGTGGATTTGGCGTTGTCCAAGTTATGCCAAGTACATTGCAAAAATCTTCAAACAAAATGGACCTAATGCGAAGCTGAAAGCTCTTTTTGTAGGTTAGATTGTGTGACGACATGCCTCCTTACCCAGTAACCAAGCAAAACAGTAAGCCTTCAAGGGAGCTCTGTTGCAACATTGCAACGAGATCTTCCATTGCCAAATACACAATCAACAAAGATGCCTTCTCCGAGTGGTCAATGTTGGATTTGAATGCTGATCATTCTCCGAGAGGACATTTCAGTGGGAAAAGCTGATATGATGACTCCTACATTCACCAAAGCCGATCCCACAGACATTGCTAAAATGAAGCTGTGAAACGCCCCAGTGAGAAAAGTGACTTTTTATGGTCACTGCCATTCACCTTGTAAATTTTCATCCTGAAACGTACCAAAATAGCAGGCAGCAGCATATATAAACAAATACTGCATTGATTGGAAGCGCCAATTTAGAATTCAAAGCACAAAGAAAAAGAAAACATACAGCAAGTGTAGCTTTTCTGATGACGTCGGAATGAGCAGCAGCTTATTGTCAGATCACAGAAAGTCCATTATTAGTGTTCAATGTCTGACACCTCTAGCACATCAAGCACTTTCAACCATAAAAGGATCCTTTCTTTGGAAATAACAGAGGAGCAAATTGAACAACAGGAGCAAACTTTAACATTGTTAGCAGACATCCCTTGATTTGGCTGCTAAAGATTCCTCTTCAGGTAGCACTATCAGAAAAAGCAGATACAAATCGGCGGAAATAAACACCAGACCGCTGGCTCAAAGCGATTTCAACTAAATAGGACATTGCTTTCACAAGTTCAGACATGATAATAGACTATATTTCTCACAGTGATACAGCAGGGCAGTCACACACTCACACTCGAACGTGATAACCAGACACCTTGATTTGGCAGTTGTTAGATTCCTCTACAGACCTGTCCCTGTTCAAGAGTTCAAGGCTTATAGCTGATTCTATTTGTTCAAAGTCTAGACCTCGTGGAAGATGACAGATCTGCTGAATAAGAAAAGAACATACTCAGTTAGAAACTCATGATTCTGCTGCTAATGAATAAGACAGATAATAAACATTAATATAACAAGCTATATCTCAACTCTCCTGACTGTAAATGTTTGAGTTCCTGCAAAAGGAAAACCATTTTAGGATGCCTTATATGAACAAATTCAAAAAGCAAATAAAAACTGAATTAAGATGAGACTAGTGACACATTATGAAATAAAACAGGGCTCTCTTCCAAAACCTGCCAAAAAATAGGAAGTTAAAGTCAGAAAAGTAGGTGAGCTTTAATGAGCTCACTGAAAAGAGCGTTCTTCATCTGATGGGGCAAGTTCCTGTAGGAAAGCAAACAAAGTATATACTCCCACTGACTGGATTCCAATAAACCTCACAAAATTAATCACATTGATAAGTAGGCTACCAAAGACGTGAAGCAAACCAATAAAGGGATAATAGTAACTACGTAGGTATAAAGTGACTAGACAGTAAAACCAAATAAGGTTATACGAAATGCTGCTCTATATATAGTTAAAGCCTTCAAGGGACATCAACTCGAGCGCATATTAGCGTTTGCAGACATATCATAGTTACTCCTAAACAGTTATAAAGCTACAGTCCCGTAGGAATGTCAAATATAAGTTCTCCTACATAATGGCAAACAATCAGGTCTGCCATGTGAATTATGAAATTGTTCCTAATACTGTCCCAAAAGACAGGAAAATTAAACAGACGAAAGGATTGAAATTTATTATATCTAGCTCATGTCCATGCCATCTCCAACTTGACTGCAAATGGGAGTGACAGCAGTGAAAGATCTCTCAAATGGTGATGGATGGAAATGTGCATCCCTTCTGCGCTTAAAGGCACAGCTATCAGAAGGGGAACTATCAGCATCAAACTTCCTCCGTACACCTTTCACAGCCTGAACCTCCACTTGTGTTAAAGGGAAAATCTGTTTGCTAACTCTGCAAAGAGAGTTAAGATTATCATACAATATTCGCTGGTTACAATTTTTGTCACAAATGTGTGTCATCCCAGTTAGATGGCAGCGGTACATGTTCCCACACACATGTTCATTTTGACAGTTCCAATCACACTTGTGAACAGGGTTTGGGCCATCTTGGCCAAGAATAGTTGACAGATATATAACATTTGTAGGCACTGCTACCATAGATTTTCCAAGTACCTCCATTGTTCAGTTAATCAGAAAACTTGAGTTTGACAAGATATCCACAGCCCACTCACCTTGACCCAGATGCTCTGCAGACTCGACAAACAAGATCCATGAAGATTGATGGGAGGATCATGGAATACAATGTTGCTTCAAAGGACTAAAACCATTTTAAATATTTTACTATGGAAACTGAAAAGCAATATACAGGTGTGACTAAGCAAACCTCAGTAAAAAACAAAATAATCAAAAAGCTTAGCTTATAATACTCGAGCAATTGCTAATGGAGATTCAAAAGAAGCTTCTTACCCTCCCCTTGTCCACCAGAAAGGCGTTAGAACTTCACAGGGAGAGGAAAAGGCATGTGTGTGTGTGTGTGTGTATATATATATATTCAACAGCATCAGGGAAATTAACTATTAGAGTAAATCTAATTACAGTATAACTAAGTGTAATATTGTTTATTTACACGTGTTTTACAAAACTGTTAGGAAATTGACTATTAACTGGCCACAATAAAAGCCTTTGATTAGTATCATCTTAGCTCTGTTAATTTATACATCTAGAGTAAATCTAACTACACTGTTATGTTATCACTAAGTATAATATTGTTTATTTACACATGTTATACACTAAACAATTTCTTTATCCGCTTAGGTTATACTACAAAATCCTTTCTCCACCTACAAAATTTCACGATAAATATCTAAATTGCACCTAAAAAAAGATCTTGTACAAAGTTGGCCAAGCAAGGCCTAAATTAACAGTAAAAAAATTTCAATTTCAGCTATAGCGTACAGATTTCAGACACAGTTCCCTAAAAATAAAGATCTTATACAAAATTGACCAAATAAGACCTAAATGAACTTCCAATTTCAGCTATAGCGTACAAATTTCAGACAAAATTCCCTAAAATAAAGATCTTATACAAAATTGACCAAATAAGACCTAAATAAACTTCCAATTTCAGCTATAGCGTACAAATTTCAGACAAAATTCCCTAAAAATAAAGATCTTATACAAAATTGACCAAACAAGACCTAAATGAACTTCCAATTTCAGCTATAGCGTACAAATTTCTCTAACTTGCACCTAAAATAAAGATCTTGCACAAATTGACCAAACAAGACCTAAATAAACAGTAAAAATTCCTAATTTCAGCTATAGCGTACAGTAACTACAGATTTTCCTCTCCCACAAGCACTCATAAGAGCATTATAACCAAATCTAAAGAACTACAAACATATTTATCAAAAGAAATAAATAAAAAAACATAACTACCAAATTATCAGGCAAAATCATACATTAATACACCAGAATATTTAAAACAAAACAGAAAATTGAAAATTTAAAAAAAAAAACTTACGTTGATCCAGAAATGAAGATCAGTACTCACTCACTTTCTCTCTCTCTCTCTCTCTCTATCTGACTTTTTCAGAGCTATTACCTATACTGCAGCAAAGAAATGGGGAGAGTATTTATAGAGAAATGTAGACACGGATAAAGTGTTGATCCGATTCTCATGTGGACGTAAATGTAAATTCAAATGAAATTTCGGTGAAATGAAAATTATTTTTTGTCCTTTTCTGCAATTTATCTAAGTTTAATACTATACCTGCCTAAGGGGCCGGATTGACCCAGAACCGGATCGGTCGACCCGGTACAAAATCCGGTTCGATCCGGGCCGGTAAAGCTTATCGGGTTGTGGGTTGGTTTGGCCCCGACCCCAACCCGCACGGGTTATACAAAAATTCGATAAGGACCGGTCCGGTAAGGAAATTTTTTTTTAAAAAAAAGTTGTTGGTACCCAATGGTAACATTACTGTTGGGGGAGGACTGGGGTGGGGCAACGGTATTAAGATCGTTTTTGGGCTTTTTTATTTGTTTGTTTTTTAATTTTTTGTTAATTACATTTTTATCCTTTAAAAAATCTATAAATACTCTACATTCTTCTCATTTTTATCACACATGAATTCTCAAAAAAAAAATATGGCGCTCCATCCCCGCAGGAACCAAGGGGTCTTTCTGAAGAAACCTCCACGAAAATGCGCGGCACCGAATTATCCTGCCCAACTATAATGGAATTTGTATGGGAGGTTAGGTTAGACCGCTTGGGTTTTTTTCGTCTACCGAAGGCAGTCAACGTGTCAGTCATTCTTCCCCCATTAGACTTGTCAATTCTTTGCTCTTTTTCCTTCTCTTTTCCAGTTCTCCCTCTCTACTTTATTTGACATGGACTTTACCAATGCAGAAAAGTTAAAATGGCTTTCACGCTTCTAAAGCGAGTGGGTCCGCAACTCAAATAAAAGCCATGGGAAGGGTAAGGCAATCAAAGGCAAATGATCTCATCCGAGGCAGCCACGATTGTTTTTTAACCAGCGCCCTCTCTTGGGTACGCGGGTACTAAGAGTCCTCTCACTATCAACCAACAGACATCATCTGACTGGGTCTTGCCGGTATCAACAACGCCAACAATTTGACTGACATTTTTCTATCATATCAGATGGCATAGCTTTGGCGGCCATCACAAGGGCGCGGAGCTTCTAGAATTGTCTCTACGTGTTTCAGATGAGAAAAATAAAATTCAATGAGGATTTGGTTCATCAGTCGAATATATCAAGTCAGAAGGAACCGAAGCCCGTAATATGAAGTGTGAAAAGTTTGACGCACGACCGGAAAAGAGCAAAGCGCCAATGACGCGCGAAGCGCATGCGGAACGGCTCAGCCGCCTCCAACTCTTTCTGTGGGTCAGACAACTTCCTTAAGTCAACAACCATCATATTGATCTCTACTGCTCCCGCAAACGATGATATCTCCAATTATTTCTACAATTCTCTCAATTCTCAATTCTCATACTCTCTTAATTCTCTATATTATCAATTCTCAAGTTATTATTATTATTATTATTAATTTTCAAAGTAGCAAGACTTCGAGCTTCGGTCTTCGAGTTTCAATTGAATTATGAATCCCGAAGTTTGGTACACTCGTTTCATTCTCTAATTATTTTATTAAATTGTCATATTTATTTGTTGATTATTTAAATATTTTATAATGTCTTTGCTAAAGGAAATTGGGTCAGGACTGCGCCGTAAATCTAGTTCAAGGGGTAAAAAATCTATAGGTTCTTCATCATCTAATCAAAATATAGATTATGATCAAATGCAAGAAGATTTTGGAATAGAAGATAATGATTATGATAACGTTCAATTAGATAATATTGTTGAACTTGAAGAAACTGAATCTCCTACACCTACTAGTGTTCCTTCTGTCAATGTTGGTACTGCTAGTGATAGTCGTAGATCTCCTTTACCAGAAATTACAGAGCCAGAAGTATGGAGAAAAATGAGTAAAGTGTGGCTCTTTTATGATAGAGTTGGGGACACTGATAGAGTTAGATGTATATTTGTGGGAAAATTTACAAACATAAGAGAGGGGTGGTGACGGGGGGACGGGCAGTATAGATAGACATTTATTGAAAGATCATCCGATACAACGAGGTGTTGCCACTGATTTAGAACCCGATCTACAACAACTTAATCCATTAACGGGGAGGGGGGGGGGTGTGTGGCTAAGTACGATCCAAAGAAGGATCGCATTGAATTCGCAAAAATGATTGTCGGATGTGTTTACCTTTTTCTTTTGCTTCTTCTTCATATTTAACTACATATATTCAAAGAGAATATAATCCTTGTTTTACATGTGTTCCTCGTAGTACTTGTACAGCCGATGTTTTTAGACTTTATAATGATTATGTTATTTTTTTTGCAATATTTGTTCACTAATCTTTCATGCCTAGTTAATTTTACTGCAGACATTGGGCATGCTTTAAACGATTATTGATTATTTAACAATTACTTGTCATTGGATTGATGAAAATTTTAAAATGGAAAAACGTATTATTGTTTTTGCATTTATTGAGGATCAAAGTCATACCGAAAATATATGTTTAAAACTATTTGTGCTTATGCCAAAAATTATAATCTTTATAAAAAAATACTTTGTATATCATTCGATAATGCATCTAATAATACTGTTGTTGTAGATCTTTTAAAAGCAGAATTAGAACCGCCACTTCCTGATATATTTCATGTTCGTTGTGCTTGTCATATTTATAATTTAATTATTAAAAGTGGTCTTGAGTTATTTGCAACTGAAATACAAATTGTCAAAAAAGCTGTTGGAGTTATTCAAGATAATAATAGAAAAATAGACTTATAGAATTTAAATAAAAATGTAAACAATTTGATTTGAGACCTAAATTCATGCCACAAGAGATTATTACACGGTGAAATTATACTTATTTATTTTAAAAGAATGTTATAAGTATAAAGACCCCATAACACATGTTTCAAATGCTCATTGTAAGAACGTGATTTATATGTTAACCGACGATGTTTGGAAATCAATTGCTGAACTTTTAAAAAAATTTCGTAAATTTTACACTGCTACTGTTGAATTTTTCGGGATCTTATTACCCAACAGTTTGTAATGTTTTAGCTCATATAGCTGAAATTTCATATTTACTTTATGGTTCAAAATCAAATATAAAATATAAAGCTGCAGTTACAGTTATGTTTGAAAATTTAAAAAAATATTTGTTCCTATTTCTGATATTTATTGTATTGGTGTAGTCTTAAATCCTTCTGTTAAAAAAGTAGATTGTCATAATTTAATATTTAGTTTATATACTTATATTGAAGTAGGTGAAACATAAACCCCATCTTCATTTGATTGCGTATGTAAATTTGATACTAATTTAGCTAAATTATATGAATATTATGCTACATTACATGACCACAACAACTCTGCTACTAATATTCCTTCTAGTTCTGCTTCTGTGTCTACATCTGCAGGATTCGATGAAAATGATGAAAATGAATCTTTATCTATATTGAGCACTTTTGCAACAACACAAGCAAGCACAACCTGAAATTGTGATGAGATGTAATTTTATTTGTAAAAGTCAACGGAGCCGAAGAAGAACTTTCTACCTTTACAATGGTGGCAGGATAACAAAAGACAATTTCCGATACTAGCAGCTATGGCACAGGATGTTCTTAATGTACCTATCTCAACAGTGGCTTCTGAAAGTGCATTCAGCCAAGCACGAGATCAAATAGGAGACACACGTCACTCATTGGGCGGAAGTACATTAGAAGTGTTAGTATGCTTAATAGATTGAATCAGATCAGAGATCAGAGAGAAGAAATCAAGGATATGAAGACGTTGACTCTCCGGAAGATGAAGAAATCGGCAATATTTTAAAAACCGGGAGTGCAAGCGGGACTGAAATTAATACTCCAAATTTAGAGACTATGGAGCATAACCAATTCAATCAACCTATAAATTACGAAGAACTTGCAAGAAGGATGCATAATATGTAAATAACAATCACTATTACTTCATTATGTACTCTTATTAACAATTAACATTATGAATAATGAAAGTTCGAAAGTTTACATCTTATCATTAGTTTTTATTTTATTATCTCTTTAGTTGTTATTTGTTAACTTATGTCTACTAATTTAATAAATTAATAAATTTTCGGAATAAAAAAATTAATATAGTTTATATAACTACAATATAAAGTATAAAGTTATAAAATATAAACTATATTATATTATTATATTACATATTTAATTTGAATTTAGTTAAATTTACAAAATTTACAAAAATCCGAACCCAGAGGTCTTGCTCAACCCGAACCCGCGACGGCCGAGAAAATCCAGAATGAACGAATCAGAGGCGGTGAAGCCGATGAATCGGCCCGAACCTGCTCAACCCAGAACTGCCACGGTCCGATCCGGGTCAATCCGTTAGACATGTATATTTGATACCGTTAGTGGAATTAATACGATGTCGTATTTGTCCTGTTACAATTACGACTGTAACGGGAGGTGCATCTTCCGTCACATGTTTCACGCTTTTTGGGCTTTCTCATAATTATTACTCAATGGTGTTTGAATTAATTTTTAAAAAATGACTTATAAGTTAAAATTTAAAAATCATAGAAAAGAGCTTAAAAGCAAAAAAAAAAATCTTAAAATAACCCAATTCAAATATCCGCTTTATGTGATATATTTTTTATTAATTAATTTAATTTTTTTTTTATATTAAATACTTATTTACTTTGAATTATACCTAGGGGTCATTTGGTTGGAAATAATTTATCGCAAGATAATTAATCTAGAACAAGTTATCATGAGATTAGTTATTCTATCATCTCATAGAGATAAAATAACATCTACAATTTCGGGATAACTAATTTCAATATTAGTTATATCATAATTTTATTTCAATCAAATATGAAATAAACATATTTTAAATTTAATTTTGAGATGAATTATTCCTTAATCTCATACCAAAAGAGCTCTTAATTAGATAGTGTTTTATCACATAAATGCTTATATCTTATTTTATTTCTTCTTTCTAATTCATACATAATCAAATATAATAATATTTTCCTTTTTTTCGTGGGAGCTTTTGGTCAAGGTCGTCCGTTACAGTAGACTTCCAAATAAAGAAAAAGTAGACTTCAAAGGCCTACCAGCCTTTGACACGTGTTGGGTGCAACGCTGCGTTTGGAGACGTGGCCTTCGTCTTACTTGTTCACCAACAACCCGTTTTTGTCGTGCTTATAGGTGGATTGGATCCGAGTATTGGGCTTCTACCCACTATTTTATGGGCCAATTCTAATTGTGACTCATCAGTCTTAATTTCGCGGGGCAACTAGTTTCTACAGCTTCATTTATGGCGCAATTATTTTATTTTTCTTATACTAGTAGTTAATGTCCCAGCTTCTACTTCTTATTTTACGTAGTTGTTATACCATAGTATTTTTTAATTCATAGCAGTTAAAATTTATAATGCTCAAGTAGGTCTAGAGTTTCGAATATGAAAAGTAGTTTAAATTAAGTGAGTATTATTAATTTTTTTAAAAAAATATTAACAAATCACTGTCGTTGCAAGTTTGAAGAAGTAGTCTTGAATTCCGAACAAGCAAATTAAGTTTAAATTTAGCGGGTCTTGTTGGAAAAGTTTGAAAATATAGGTAAATAAAAATTGGTAGTTCAATTTTTTTTTTTTAATTTCAAACATATATATCTCAAATATATATGTTTGAAGTTTGATCTTGAAAAGTCAAACTTTAGGCAAAAAATGTAGGTAGTTATACTTCTTATATAAATTTTTGCAACTTCAAACTGAAATTACTAAAATTTATAAAAAAAATTATAAATTTTAGTGATGACTTAAATCAAAATCAAAATCGGCTATATGTGCAGTTCACAACACCTTGTCGTGTGCTTTCGTAAAAAGCCCACGAACATTGTCCATAAAATGTAAAAAAAAAAAGTGTGTGCCCGCCAACAGCAGAGGAAAGCCGCCAAGGCCACAACCCTTTCACTCGAAACAAGAGTTCCGTGCCAAGCATAAAGATTGAATCAATAGGACCATATTCTAATCCTCGAAATGCCATAACTCTCTTTCTGAATGTCTAAACGTATTAAGAGGAAATATTTATGAAAGGTGATGATAGTTTTCTATTTACAAAACATAACATTAGAAACCTATACAAATAGTCTTTAATTTTTTTCATAATAATTTTTTAACTAATTGAATTTTTAATTTTTTTTAAAATAATTAATTAAAAAAATGGAACTTTTAAAAAATTGTTTTTAATTTTTTAAAAAGTATATTTTTATAAAATAATTTTTTTACTGCTTAAGCCTTAAAAATTCGCTCAATTTTGTGTATGAAATGTGAATATCTCGCTCAAGACTTAAAAAAATCGCTCAAAATTTAGTGTATGAAATGTGTATATCTCGTTCAAGGCTTAAAAAATCGCTCAATATTGTGTGTATGAAAATGATATGAAATTTGTATCTCACTCAAGGCTTAGAATTTCGCTCACATTTTCGTGTATAAAATTCATGTTGGTTCAAGTCAAACTTTTGACTTGCGGGCTCAGGGACTGCAGTCAGTTGCTTCCTTAGGTTTATGTAAAATAATACAACTACAATAATATTGTGAACAATTTTCATTCAAGACTTGAAATAATCGCTCAAATTTTTGTGTATAAAAATGTATGATGTGTATATCTTGCTAGAGGCTTAAAAAGTTCACTCAAATTTTGTGTATGAAAAATGTATGAAATGTGTATATCTTGTTCAAGGCTTAAAATTAAGCTCAAAATTGTATGTATGAATGATCTCACCCAAATTACACATTTAATGGCATAACGCGACCGTTGTCAAATATAGTAACCCAACATAGGTTGGAATCGAATCCACAAAAAATACGATGAGAAACTAGTATATTCGTGCACGTATTATGACTTTACTAATTACTCTACTTCTACGTTAACCAAGTTGTTTGTTTGTTTGTTTTATCTACTTCAAATTATCAACTTAAATGAGGTTTAAATTATCAAGTAATTGGAATATTAGGGTTGTGGCTCAATTTATTGAAATGGGGTTGGGTTTAGGCTTAAGTAGGTGTGTTAGTGTAATATGAATAATGGAGACTTGTGTCTAGGTGGAGATTTCTCAATTGACCCACATAATTTCACTTTAGGTTTTTTCAAACTCTAAAGTATGACATTTATGAACACTCATTATGTACCTTTAGTTGATTCCCTTCTAACTAAAGTTGAGAATCATTAAATGGGGTTTAAAGCATCAAGTCCTAATCAACATACTAATTTCCTAGATTTTAGTCTCCTTTCTCAAGTTTGACTAGAGACAATAGGCAAGAAAGAGATGTTTGCAACCAAATATGAAGGGTAATTGAATTCCACATGAATACACCTTTTTCATTATTTATCAAATACCTCAACTATCACATTCTATATCACAACCCCAACCTAAATCTAGCCACTCATTGCAAGTAATAAATACACAACACAATAATAAATGTAACAAGACATAATGAATATAAAAAGATGCTTATCTTTTTTTGGAATGATTAACTAAAAGATGAATAGTGAAAATGGGACAAGGAATATTAAAAAGTGGCTATGATATGTTGAAATCTATGTATCAAATCATATGTCCATACACAAAAACCTATGTACTATATACATGAATCCAATATTCAAACTACACAATATTACAAAAATACCACTGACTGACCACTCTGCGATCGTAGAACAGGTCTGCGGTCCGCAGAATCGACCTAGGGTTCACAGAGTGGTTCCTTGCTTGGACTGTCTTGAACGGTGACTGAAAGTTTCATCCTCAGAATTGAAACGCGACCCACAGAAGTGTCGTGTGTCTTTGCAATCTGAGTTGAAGTAGTGGTTCACTGTTTGATTCTACGACATAGCTAACATTCTACGGTCCGCTTTCTGGTTCTGCGGTCCGCATAAGTGGTCTTCTCAGCACTTCTTCTATTTTCAGCATTTTGGACCATGTTTCAGCACATTTCCTCATTCTTGGTGTCCCAATGTAAAATTTCTACAAAATCCAAAATAACATAAGAAAGACTACTACAAATGCAATAAGAACAACAATAATCCATGAAAATAGTATCAATTGTGTCATAGTTTCTAGGCACATCAATGAAAAATGTATATCTCGCTGAAGACTTAAAATTTTGTTCAAGACTTAAAATTTCCCTCACATTTCTCTCTATAAAGATTATTTCATAGAAAGAGTTTTTTATACATATATATATGAAAAACTTTAATTAAGTTTCATTTATTTACTTAAAAATTTAAAATACATATTGAAATTTTCAATTAATATAATACATAAGTAAACCATGGCTCTATGCTGGATTGAGTGAATTGTGGAAAAATTTCGTCGAAGGCGCCGCGGCGCCTGATGAACAGTGCTCTCTGGAATTTTGGCGTCGCGACGCATCCCCGAAGGGCCGCGGCGTTGATGACGACAAAAAATTATTTTGGTTACTGGAAGATTGGAGTCGTGGCGCCTCTCCCAAGGGTCGCGACGACAGCATGTGGTTCTCAAACTCGTTATCGCCGATAGCGTCGCGGTGCCTCCCTGGGCGCAGATCGAGACGAACTTTGTGACAGATCTGAAAAAATGACGGAGAATATAGGGGGAAATATCATCATCCAAAAAATCATACGAACTAGCCATGAGTTTTTCTACTTTAGAGAAAGGGAATTGAGATTAATCAAAGAGAATATGACGACTAATGATGATTCGTTTAGAAGACAAATCAAAGCATTTATAACCACGGTGATTTGACGGATAACCCAAAAATACACAAGGAGTATAACGTGCCTGAAGTTTGTTGATCGTGATGGATGAAAATAGTAGATAACATAAGCATCCGAAGACTCTATGATGAGAATACGAAGGAGTCTTATTGTATAATACTTGAAGAGGGGAAGAATATGTCAAACCTTTAGAGGGAAGAATATTAAGTAGATCTGTAGCCATTTGTAGCGCATGATGTCAAAACAACGGAGGAACGGAAGATTGAAGCAATAAGGTGCGGATAATGTTGTTAATGATACGAATTTTTCGTTCAGCTTTCCCATTTTGTGAAGACGTATGAGAACAAGAAAAATGAAAATTTATTCCATATTGAGCACAAACTCCCTAAACTCCTCATTGTCATATTCTGTACCATTATCACATTGAATGATTTTTTTTTACCATTCGAATTGAGTTCTTATGAAAACACTAAATTTTACGAACATGGAAAAAACTTGAGATTTTTTCGCAATTGAAAATGTCCATAAAAATTTAGAGTAATCATCCAAGAATAAAACATAATTTCGATGACCCATAGAACTAAGAACGGGAGATATTCATAAATCGCTATGAATAATATCAAATGGCATTGAAGTATGAGAATTCGAAGCTACAAACGACAACTTAATAATTTTTCTAAAGAACAAGATTGACAATTTGGAGTACTACGCGTACCTGTTAGGCGATTTCACAAATGCTCACGCAAGTGTACGTATCGTTACAAGTAATATAGTCTGGTAAAACCGAATATCGTCCTCAGAGACTGGTTATCAAGTACCGATTATCTAAGCTTTAGTTTCTATTTGGTGAACGTTAATTTGTTTGTATTTTTATCTAATAACTAAGACTAAGTAATTGCAGAAAATAAACTAACTATGATAATACTTTGGTTTAAATCAGTTATGAAGGAAATATGGCATTCCAATATCCTCAACTATCCACTCTTTTCAATCCATAATGCAATAGAATGATTTCTTCTTCTACGTTAAGATAGCGGTTAACTAGATTGTCTTATATTCCAGTTATGATATATAATCGCTCAACCCCAGTGCAGAACTCTTCTATATTTCTATGATAGGATTTACCACATAGGAGGATTAAGAACAATAACCTATAATGCTACACAAGTATATGAGTACTTTCGTCCGCGATTTTAACATATGTCTATTCAATTACAACATATCCAAATCTCTCCTCTCGGTTCTTGATTCGAAATCATATAGATTATGATAATTAATGGTCAGTTAACTATCAAACATTCATACCAAATATTGAATAAATCTTAATCAAGTGAAGAAGAAATCAACTAATGCATTAATTCATGAAATAGAGTTTCAAGCGATTCAACAAGAAAGCCCTAATTAAGTAATTAGCTTCTAAACATTGTCATGTCAATAACTAATACAAACCAACATAAACTGAAATAAAAACAAAGAAAAAAAAAACTTGAACCAAAGTTATCTCTAATCCTGTGTTGTAGCCTCCTTTCTTGCCTCCCCAAAGTATGATTTAGAATTATGTACAAGATGAATAATGAGGCTAGGGTTTAGGGATTTTATAGTTGAGAAAATATGGATTTCGGAACCTAAAAACCGTGACAAAATCGGCCCAGAACGTGATTTTTTCGCCTCCGCAAGCCACAGATCAGACCGCATGCGTCGTAAAGTATCGCAACATTTTTTTCTTTTTTTCCGAAACCTTGTCCTTTTCTCGTCTGGACTTTGTCTGATTTCTTCTATACTTTCCGGGACTTCTTAGGCTTCATTCCTTGACCCTTTTAGTATGCAATTCCATCTAAATCAAGCTCGTTTCATTCTCTTTTTGTCATTTCTCCATTTAGGATCGCTGTGACTCAAAAGAAAGAAAAATAGACCTAATACTATACTAAACACAAACGAAATGAGTAAAAATACTAACTAAAAATGACTCAAAAAGTGTATATAAAATATGCCTAACAGTACCCTTACAGGAAATATACTTATTTTTATATAAAACAGACAAAATAGACGACCCATTTGACCTAGACGAGCATGCCACAAGGAAGGAGCAAAAGCTGCAAAAGTGGATGGCATGGCTTGACGCGAGATGGTGAGACTTGGTGTGATTGGATAAAGATTCTCATACTATCACACTCCATGAGAGGACTCCATGTCTGAAAATTTTTCACAGAAAACCCAAACTGATCAAAATGAATAGAAACTCAATTATCAGTGATGAATTTACCACCAAAAATTTAATTAGTTTTGGAGCATGAAGGGTAATTTTCAAGACAAGTGGTGGATGAGGAGGGGACAAAGTGTTATTACCATAATCCTTAATTGGAATAGAATTGTCATTACCAACAATGATACCTGCTCAAATTGGAATAAGACGAGAGAGTACCTTGGTCGGATGTCATGTGAGTAGTGGCGTCTGTGTCCATGTACCAATTAGGGTCCGGTTGAGTCAAGCCAAGCGTGTGCATCGCGGCTTCAATGTCGGTCTGTGTGGGTCCTTGTTAGGGATGACAACGGATCTGGACCGAATCCAGATCCAAATTCGTTTTCATATTTGGATCTAAATTCGAATCCAGATCCACCGAGTGCATAAAAATCATATCTAAATTCGGATCCATCAGATCTACCGGTTCCACAGATCAGATCTGAATCCACATATAAAAAAAAATGGTCTCACCAACTGAAAAACACAATAGTAGTTATCCCAAATGAAAAATGTTCCAGGCAAAAAGAGTTTTTGGTCACCTAAATTGTCCCTAGATCCTAGAAGCTAAAATAAGCAGCAAAAATAATCATTCCTGAATAAACTGCCTGAATGAAACAAACTTGAAGTTGTATAAAAATTTTCACATTGATTTCTTTTTTCCCTGCTAAAAGTTGCAGTTTGCGAAATGACTTTAACTATTTAAGTAAGTGATATGAAACTGAAATGTATACATATCCCCACTCAAATAACGTAGCATATGGCAATTGGACATTCAAACAGATACTCCATTACTGTTTTCCACTAATTATCGGAGGATACCACGAAATTTCGTCTAGAATACTTCAAATATCTTAATTAGCAACTTTGATTACTTAAAGCCTTAAAGGGTCATTATCAAGGAATGAAAGATAACTGATACTTCTTTAACTAATCGGTCCTAATTTATGATATATGAAGCAACAAAGGTAGAAAGTACATGCAATTCCCCAAGTGCAAATAAAAAATGGATTCACGGGTCAGATCTAGATTGTATACGAATCTAAAATACAAGATTCAGATCAGATCTGTTAGAAATGGATCCGGGTCCGTCGGGTCCAAATTTTGAAGATCTATATTCTATAAAACAGATCTGGATCCACAGAATCCGGACCGGATCCAGAATCCACTGTCATCTCTAGTCCTTGTGCGTGATGAGCTTGAGGGGGATGAGGCCCGAGTACTCCGGACTGTTGCCCTGGCCCATAAGCCGTCTCAACCGAGCTCGATCCGAGAACCGCCGGAAAGAAGTGGCCGCGCTACGCCTGGCCGAGACGAAAGCACCGCGGTGTTGTACTATGCTGGGACCCACTGCCATAGTCCAGGGCCCACTGTGGGCCCCAGACCTATTGATGTTGTTGACTGCCCGCGGTGGCTGACCCGCCACCGCCACCGTTCCGGTTACCTCCGTTGTTCCCGCGACGATTCTTGTCATTATTTTTCCGATTTTGGCTCTTATTACCATCATCGTTGTTGTGATTTTGGGTCACGTTGACTGAATTGGAAGGGAAAAAATTTGAAACAATCATTCATAACGATGGGGCTAGCCCCGATAGACGTCTTTTTAGCCAAACCTGCTTCATCCAAAATGAGCATGGAGCGGGCTTGATAGAACTACGGCAGGGGGTTACTTTGACGAATAACCGAAGCAACCCCGTATAGGCTTCAGACAGACCGACAACCATCTGGAGGACGAGATGACTATTAGTAACAGGAGCACCCACGTTGCGAAGCTGATCTGTCAAGTCTTTGAGGCGTTTACAATAAGAAGAAACGTTGGGAAAATTCGCCATAGCAACTTGAGAAAATTTCTGCTCAAGAATAACAATTCGAGAATGACTGTTATCTTGGAAGATATCACGCAATCGATCTCACGACGCCATAGCTGTGGAGTTGGGTTCCATAATAGTCTGTAAAAGGTCTAAGGAAATAGTGGTATAAATCCACTGGAGAACCTTTGCATCAAACATGACCCATAAGTTTGGATCTGCTTCTTTGGTGGGCACAACCGTTGTAGACGTAGACGCTGCCGTATCACCCCCTTTGGAGGAGTTGGAGGGATGATATGGTGAAGAACTTGATGTGTCATAGCATGAATCTTGAATAATTCTGCCCATCTCCCATATTAGACGTTCTCTAGATCAAGAACAATAGGAAGAACGCTCTTAATGTTAAAAACTGTGAGGGCAGGATGAAACGTGTTTTTATCAGTTGATCAGTGTATTTTATATACACATTTTGAGTCATTTTTAGTTAGTATTTTACTCATTTCATTTATGTTTAGTATAGTATTAGGGTCGTTTTCCTTTCTTTTGTGTCACAGCGGTCAGAAATGAAGAAATGGCGAAAAGAAGAGGAAATGAGCTTAATTGAGATGGAATTGTACACTAAAAGGGGCCAATAAATGAAGTCTAAGAAGTCCCGGGAAGTATAAAAGAAATCGACAAGACGGATTTAAAAAGGACGACGAAATGAAAATCCGCCAGAAAACGCCTCAGCCGCATACCGAATGTTCGTAAAGATGATTTGATCGAGTTTTTCGCGCCGTGCCGCCTGACACAGTGCGCGCCGACGCGAGATTTCTGAGTTTTTGGGCCGAATTTGACACATTTTCAGAGTTCAAAAGGGATAAATTTTCCTACCTACATATTCCTTAACCCTTTTCCATAACTTTTCCTAAACCCTTTACCTAAAAGGATTCCAAACCTTTCCTACCTACATAATCCCTAACCCTTTACCTAAATAATTCTTGGGTTATAAATAGTCTCTACATCATTAGAAGAATTCATCCTCCATCCACCCATCTTTCATTCCACATTCCAATCCATCACCCATCCCATTCTCCATCCACCATTCCATTCCATCTTGTAAATATTCCACAACACAATCCTTGGATGCTATAAGGCTTGGAGACTTGTTCTTGAGTATTTTCTTGTCTTTCTTTTTTGCTTTGTTTATTTCAGTTCATGTTTGGAGATTATATTAGTTCTTAGCGTGACTATGACTAGGAGCTAATTACTTTATTAGGGATTTTCTTGTGATTCTCTTGAAACTCTTATTCATGAATTAATAAATTAGTTGATTTCTTCTTCACTTGATTAAGATTTATTCAATAGTTGTTTTGATTGCTTGGTAATTAATTAATCACTAATTATCATAACTTATATGATTTCTAATCGAAAGCCGAAAGGGGAGATTGTGAATATGCTATAGTCGAATAAACATATGTTTAAATCGTGGACGAAAGTACCCCGATACTTTTGTAGCTTAATAGGTTATTGCTCTTAATCCTCTTTTGTAGTCAATATTGTCACCGAAAGGTAGAAGGGTTCTCCATTGGGGTTGAGTGTTTATATTACCTTAACAGGAGTATAAAACGGTCTAGTTAACCTGCTATCTTAACGTAAAAGAAGAAGTCAGTCTAATTGTATTAATGATTGAATAGAATAGATAGTTGATGATCTTGGAAGCCCTAATTCTCCATCATAACTGATTTAATTCAAAGTATTTTTATAATTAGTTTATTTCCTGCATTATTAGTTTAGAATTTCAACTCAATTAACGTTAATCAAATAGAAACTAATGCATAGATAATCAGTACTTGAAAATCAGTCCTTGATGACGATATTCGGTCTTACCTAGACTATATTACTTGTCACGAAACGTGCACTTACGTTAGTGTGTGCATAAATCGCGCATCATCAGTCATGGTGAATAAAACACGAAGATTTGGAGAAGGGAATTTGTGAGGAAGAAAGAAGAGAGGCTCGGTTTTGGTGAGAAATCCGAGAGTGTTAGAGGGATTTTGAGGAGCGGGAGCAAGGTAAAGAGAACCTAGGCTCTGATACCATGAAAGAATCAATTCCTTGATTATTCTTATTGATGAAATGCATATATATACAAGTTACAATAGGAGAATCATATTCCTACTTTACATCTAAACCCTATTATATAAGGAGACTAACTATACAATTATGGTAATATTACAATAGTAATTAATGTACAAGACTAATTCTAATATATACCAAATATACATAATCCGGAACACTGTTGTCACGACCCGACCTCGGGCCCGCGACTGGTGTCTTACCCCGGGCACCCTAGTGATACAACATCAAAGAAAAACCAGCGGAAGTAAACTCATAAACATGAAACAATATAAAATACGAAACAAAGCAATCCAAAACGGTCCACCTTCCTCAGATATACGTGACAACAACTGAACAGTTACATCCTTTACCGAACCCAATTTACAACAGGACTACAGACCTCTAAGAGTTTGTAACAACTATGACGGGACAGGGCCCCGCCATACCCCTGAATGTACAAGAATCTACAATGACAAGGAATCATATCAAAAGATAAGCCTCCGGAGAAACGGCTTCCTAAAAGCGTAACGGTGATCCTACGAGCAGGATCAACCACCGATGATCTCTACCGCAGATTTAACGCAGCTTCGGCGAGGTCAAGATAACAGTACCAAGTATGTGAAACTGAAAGATCGAATCAAATCATAACATTTTAAAACCAATCCACAAACATGTACGAAACAAACCAATTAACATCACATAGTGCCACGTATAAGAGCAAATATGTAACCAAACCGTCTTTTCTAGACCGCCAATGATCGGTAGGCCATTCGCCTCAGTATCATTGTGCGAGTCTAACTCGACTCTCAGAGTCCGCATAGGTCCCGTGGACCCGCATGAGGTACTCCTCGCATCGGGGGTAGCTAACCCGCGGCATTTTCTGGACTACCGTAGTCCGCATGGCCACTTGAACCGCATGAGGAATTCCTCGCATCGGCGTAACACATCCGGAGTGATTCCTGGACTACCGTAGCCCGCATAGATCTTGTGGACCCGCATGAGGTACTCCTCGACGGTAGCTAACGCGACAACATAACAAGTCGTGGGGTAGTGATATACACAAGCACAACTGGCTTATCGTAAACGACATAAGCACAACGAGAGAACCCCCTTACCACAACAAATCTCAAGGCACTAACACCCATAGTAACATAACATGTTTACTTCTCAAACCAACTTACCACACATTCAGAAATCGTTACAAGGCTTCTACAAACAAGTAAGTAAACCATTCTTTTAATCTTCCTTAAGTCGTTATAACTAACTTCCCATAAAGCTAGTATAACACTTATATTTCTTTTATAATTCAAAACAATCACATTTGTTTAAAAAAAACCAAGAGGACTTATTCCTTTTAAAACCAAGTGTTAATTTCCTTCTAAAACCATCATGCTCAAGAGGATAGGAAGGATCACATACCTCCTCGGCTAAATCCACTTGCCAAGTCGAATATGCCGCGCGTAGAGTATCAACCTATAATAATCAAATACGCCTATTAACGTCTAGACTTCTTCGTCGAATATTCTAAGCATAAAGTTCCTTATTCTACGGAAAATTGGACAACACTTCCTTTGTTTCTACATACTTTTCCACCTTTTCAAGGTCCGATATCAATAGCCAACATGCCATAAACAAAGCCTAACAATTCAGTAATACAAGGGGATTACATGCCTAACCGGACGTGTAAATTCTGCCCCACAATACATATTAAATAATTCAATAAGTTTAAGGTAGTATCTTGGCTATAACATGCTCACATATCATCCTTATCCAATCCTTTCAAATCCAAATCGTTATTCCTACATGCAATATACCTAAAAGCAATATTGACAACTACAAGTCCTTTCTTCCTCACATGCAACACAATTTACTTAAAAAAAAAAGAGAATGGATTGTTACCTTAGAGTTCACCCAAAAACAGTCCAACAAATCTCACTTGCCCTCTTTCCACAATCACCTCCACAAACCTCCTACAAGCTTGTCAACATATTTTATTCTTGCCGCCTTTCCGAAATTTCTCTAGGCCTTGGTTTTTCCTTGAATTTTTAGAGAGAATGAAGAGGGATTTTTAGAGAGAAGGAAGAGGGATTTTTAGAGAGAAGGGGTTCTTGAAGAATGAAGACTTGGTCAATAAATAGGACTTCCTCACAATCAGATGGGAGGGACACTTGTCACCCTCCCATGGCCTTTACAAAAAAATATCTTCTGATTTTCCCCTAGTTTTCGCAAAATACCGCCGGCGCCACGACTGGCCACGCCACACAGAATCTCAGAGAACCCCAGTATATCTGGCGCCGCGTCCCTGCATCCGGCGCCGCGACGCTGTGGCCTAAAGCTGAGAATACTCCCCTCCTTGTCTGTGCACTGAACTTGTAACTTTCATAACTTTCTACTCCGATGCCCTATCGACGAGCGGTTTGTTGCGTTGGGAACTAGACTTAACGAACTACATACTAGGCTTTTGAAACACCTAGGAACTCCTAAGGTAACTGGGCATAAACCGCCCCAAAGTTGACTAAAACCCGTCCGAAAGATTCTGTCAACCTATCTTTCTAAAATTTAAATCTTAATTCCTTTCGTACGTTCTCATAAGCATGACCTGAATTTACGGGGTGTAACAACTGTTCACGGATAAGGGCCGCGACGCTATGGGCTTTGGACCGCGACGCTGGACACTGTTTAACAGAGATTTACATGAATAATACAAAGAACTGAAAAAGTAGGATTTGAAAATAATAAAAAATAACTAATAAGAGTTGAAAAGTGAAGACCTAACAAAGAATGAAAAAAATAGGAAGAAATAAAGATGGGTTTTACCTTGAATAGAAATAGATGAAGATGATATCAAGGATTCATGGCAGCGGGTATGAGCGGTGCGGGTACGGGCTGTGCTGATACGGTGCGGGTAGCGGGTACGATGCAAGTCTTATACGAAATTCACCCCCGCTCCACTACCCATGATGGGTAATACTTTTGATACACATACACGCCCTACCATCCACCAAACCATCCCCATGCCCGACTCAATTGGAGCGAATACGGGGCGGTGCACACATTTAACCATCCCACTGACATCCCTATATGAGAATCTTCAATTTTGCTTCAGATATTATCAATTTATTTGATTATTTAAACTTTAAAAAGTCCATTAGCCAAAAAAAAAACGAGCTATTTCTTGCAGCTACGATATTGTGAATTACGTAGAATATAGTGTTGACATCCAAAATTTGAAGGGTGATTCGACTGAAACAGTGTAGTTTTACATATTCAGTATCCAATGATGAATGCTTATATTGCAAGTGCCGAATGACACACCAACCAATGTTGGGTGTTTGTTTTGAAATAGCTTTCTGAGGATTCTTTTTGTTTACTTGTTTTAAATCACCTAAATGATGATTCCACCGTGTCCAAGCCCGTTCAGTATAGTTTCATCACGTTTAGACTATTTTACATGTACCGTTAAGATGCCATTACAGTGGGGTGGGTTATTTCGGAGAAATCACAACATCTTTCCGCAGCCTGAAACCCTCCATTTCCATTTCCATTTCCACTTGTAACTTCCTTCACCTATAGAGCCAAAATGGTGAGTTCGAGTACTTGATCTTGAAGTTCGAACAATTATTCCCTTAACTCTCATCACAATCTGGTAGTTTATGTTATTGATGATATTTATCTTTCCGTTTACGATAACTCCTCTTTGATTGATACTTTCAGTAGACCGGAGATTGTAACCGTGTGATCAAATGTGTAAAACAAGGAAATGGAAAATGTAACAACAACAACAATGTGGTAGAATCTGAAAATGAACAAAGTATACTCCATCTTTGATGGCTTGGTAGGATGAAAATATGTCTTTCTCTGAACATACATGTATAGTAGTACTTGTGTCCATCCACCAATCAGTTGAGTTTGTAACCATATTTTCTTGAGCAGTGACAACACCAATGAATTGGTTCTTAGTTTCAGCACGGTTGGACTGGTTGATATTACTCGAACCTCCACCATCACCACATTGGCTCTTGCGAAGGCGGAAGTCTTTTGCTCTATGCCCTGACTTTCCGCACACCCAACAAACACCAACTTGCTTCTTGAACGTGTTGACTTTTTATGGGGCTAGTGTGCTTCTTCCGGTAGCAAATGACGGCTTGGCACCATAGAACTTGCCTTTGCCTTTCTGAAACTTGGCTCTTGATGAATTTCCTTCAACCACATTTGCATTTGGCTCCAAGGAAACTGCATCTGCCTTGTCACTCTTCCGGCTATCTTCATCAACACGAAGTTTGAGAACCAGTTGCTCAAAACTCATTTCCTCCGTTAGATGCTTCAAATAAACCTTAAAATCCTTCCAAGAAGGAGGTAATTTTTCAATAATAGCACCAACAAGGAAAATATTGGTTAAGACCCATACCTTCAACCTCTAGTTCATGAATAATGACTTGGAGTTCCTCCACTTGCTTGACAACGGCTTTGGCATCGCTCATCTTAAAGTTTAGAAACTTGCTGATGATGAACGTCTTTGAACAAACAACCTCTGTTTTGTACTTGTTCTCAAGTGACTGCCACAACTCCCGTGCCGTGTTGAACGTGGAGTAGATGTCATAGAGACAATCATCCAAGGCATTGAGAATGTAATTCCTGCACAAAACTCTTGAGTTTCCCAGGTCTCAATGGCCTTCAAGTTCTCAGCCCTTGTTGCATCCGTAGGAGCATTCTCCCCTTCTCCGTTAGGTAGTACCGTTGGAGCCTCAGCAGTCAAGACGTTTGCCACATGAAGAGTTGTTAAATAGAACAACATCTTTTGTTGCCAGCGCTTGAAATCAGAACCCTTGAATTTCTCGGGTTTCTCCACATGGTTTTTCACCATTGATGATCCAGATTGATCAATTCTTTTGCAACTCAAGAAGATGTATTCTCTGAAATTTTTTGCAAGCTTCACACAGTCAGAAAATAAATTTTCTGAGAATTTTTGTCTTAGATTGTTAGTGTCAATCTAGACCTTCAATGTCTAAACCACAATACAATATATATAATTCAAAAAAATTGAATTCAACAACACTATTATATAGATACTTCAACTATATAGAGATTAACAACAATGGAAAGCAACAGTATGAACATCACATACTAACTTGTTGTAGATAGAGGCCTGCAAATGCAGTGACCTAAGACAAAAATTCGTCCCCGCTTGTGGTGCAGTTGATCGGACGTCTGCCTTGAGGATACAACTATATGAGTGATAGTTCAGCACAAGAACTTCACTCCTGGCGAATCTACTATATGTGTTCTTCAGAAATGGTTTTGAAGAAGAAGAAGAAGAAGCAACAAGAGAGATTCTTCAAATTGATTTAAATTCTCAAATCTGAAGATTGATCTTGTTAATTGTGTTGTTGTCTATGAAAACAAGTGATCAACATGCTATTTATAGCATACCAAACGTCCATAAGCAGCTATTAACCAAAGGTTGTGACTCTATGTGAAGAGTTGCAACTTTTCTTTCAAATTTGAAAATTCCCGTTATGCAGCGTCGCGACGCCGGAATTCCTGCGGCTTCTCCGCGGCTCTGTCCTTAAGCACCGCGACGCTGTGCCTTAAATTCACAACGCAATTTTTCGCGTATTTTTGATCACTTAATCTCTTCTTATTCTACAAGTTCCAACAGAAACAATCTTCTATTCCTTTCATTCCATATGCACCAAAAGAGGCACTGTGGTGAATGGTGATACTTCCCTGGCTGCCCTGCTATCACTGGAAATCCTCTGTAATATGACTAATATCCACCTCATGATTGCTTCCTTTGTAACACCCATGATATATTAGACAATAAGATCTATATGATTGTCTACAACTGAACAATTCTAGGTTTTCAGGCGGAAACTGTTTAGTTTTTTGGTTTTGGAAGAACTACTTTTGATATAGTTTGGTATAATAAGCTTGTACTTGTTCCCGGGGACTTTGTTGGTACTCCCTAAGCCTTCAAAACTCGAGATGGAAAAAAAATAAAAAAAAATACAAATATCATATATTTATTTATATTGAAGGCTTATTTTTATGAATTAGAACAGGACCCCCAAAATATTTGAGACGACTCTGGATGGATTAATGCGTAGACTCCAAGAATTGAACTTTGCGTCAAAAGTTGGTTTCATTAATAATTTTGCTGATATCTTGTTTTGGGATCACCTTCGACAGTCGTACAAAAGTGAGTGATTGTTTGATTAGTACTGTTCTCCTCGCATTCTATTTGAAATAGTAAAGTTGTATTTAACTATATGAATTAAAAGGACAAGGGATAGGGATGACAACAGATCGGATCCTACTAGATCTAAATTCAGATTCGTTTTTCATATTTGGATTCATATCCATCGGGTGCATAAAAATCAGATCCAAATTCGGATCCACATATCAGATTTGGATCCACATGTAAATGTATTTATGACATAATTGCTTAGCTAAGTTTAAATTTTCATAATACATACCGCTAAGGCGTTATATCTTTAATTACGGTAAGCTGAATTGCTACTACATTATTTCATCGTAAGTAGTTGTTGGCCTTCTGGCAAATTTATCTACCTGTAAGATTTTAAACAGACTTCATAACAAAAAAAAATGCTTCACGCATGCATACATGTAACATGGACAAATCCTATCTACAATGATGCACCACATACTGTAAAATCTTGCCTAATATATTAGGTAACAAAATACAATCAATTTTCAGCAGCTCTTTCTCCACTCCAAAAGCAATGAAAACACCACAAGATACATAAAGTAATGATTAAATTTTTTAAAATACATAAATTATAGGAAAAAAAAAAGAAAATACTTATAAAATTACATTCTAGGTTATGGATATATTTAATAAAAAATGGACCCACAGGTCGGATCTGGACCGAATATGGATCTCAAATACAAGATCCAGATCCGATCCGTCAGAAACGGATTCGGGTCCGATTCGGATCCGTCGGGTTCAAATTTTAAAAATTCATATCCTATAAAACGGATCTAGATCCACTGAATCCGGACCGGGTCCAGGATAATTGCCATCCCTACAAAGACAACCACTCGTAAAGATTGGCGTGCGGCACATATAATACCATAAAATTATATCAGTTTAGACCCGTGCTTAAATAAAGATCCACGAATATACTTTTTGTTCTTTCCCTCAACTTTCTCTTAGGCCTGCTTTGTAGATCCGACTTTTGTTTGGCAAGACTCAATATTTACAATATCCCTTCGTTCATTTTTTACTTCTTATGTACTTCGAAGATCATTTAAGAAATAATAACCTCTCCATTCATTTTTACATGCCCATTATTAAAAAAAATCGTTGTTACTTGTCCATTTTATGAAAGTATGTATGTCCTAGAAACAAATGTATGTCATAGAAACAATCATTATTAGGGACAAATGTACTAGAACACATTCGTATTATCAATAAGATTAATATATTTATGACATTTGCGATTATTGATTTATTATTTGATTATTTAGAATTATTCATTAATGTGCATTCCTTGAACTTACGTTGTCATTAATATAGTGAAATATTAATGATATAGCATAACTCTTAAAGTAGCATCGACTAATGATCACCGAGAATGAGATATCGATGATATGTTATAAGTCGACATGTGGTATGCATCACATTTTTGAAGAATGTAGTATGTCTCACTTGCTACTAGTAATGGTTACTAGTGATGGACACATGAATACTTTTGGAAAGTATTGGTATACCCTGTTGATAAACTATTTGTTATACATGTCTTGAGTGTATCAGCACGTGGGAGATAAATGTCCTTTGACTTGAGATCAATACGCACATTGTTTACAGAGTAATGTACTTCGACATTGTCCTAAGCTTAAATTTCTTATAGGATAAGATACGACTTGTGTTGAGTGCATTACGATGTAAACTAAGGTGGTAGTTGAATCAAGAATATGATTCATTCCTCGATTGGATATTCGAGAGAACGCTCAACTTCTCATTGATATTAGGTCGACCAAGTCATTGACCAATGCAAGAGACATATTTAGAATATGGTCTAGTTGTCGACTAATATAGATGAGATAAAGTGATCAAGTCATTTGGATAGAGACATGACAAATCCTAATCTTGATCGAGTGTGTCGTGAATGAAAGGAATTTATCATCTCACATAAAAGTTATGTTTGCTGGATTCATGTAAACATACTTCATATATTGAGTTCGTCATACAACGCAGTCTAGGAGTTCTGTATGGACCTTAATTGGATTAGTGTCGATATGTGAAGGCCTATTGGGTCACACTATGTCGATTGTCTTTTCGGTCTAAGAGTGTATTGAGAGAATGTTAAATATGCGATTTAGAATTGAGATATTTAAATTGATAATAACTATGAGATAATTTCTATTTGATGGAAATTATTTAATTAAATCAAAATTGGATTTTGGATTTAAAATTAAACGTGTTGAATATATACGGGAAAGGAGCCGCGGCGCATACCGTAGCCGTGACCACGACTCATCTGCGGCCATTAAGTCGTGTCGGCGCTGACCCGACAAGAGCAAGTCGGTGGCCCACTGCACATCTAAATTTGGGTAAGGCTTGGAGCCCAACCCTAATATGAAAATTAACCTAATCCTCCATATATAAACAACACTAAACCACATAAGTTAAACACACCAATTATTTATTAATTATAGACTCAGAGTTTAGAATAAAGTGCTCTCAAACCTCTGTCAAGATTTTCTGGCTTTCTTGACATTGGTAATATACCGTAGCATAGTGTTTGCAGTCGAAGGACAATCACGTGTAATCCCTAAGTAGTGATTCTATTTATTATAACATGTAAGTTATATTGTTTAAGTCTTTACAGGTTTGATTGTCACATAATCATACCATAATGTATTGTTGGGGTAAATAATCAAACAGAATTTTAAACATTCGTTGCGCATTATTTATGTGTTTTGAACCCAACAAAACCCTACACTTTAGGATATCAAGATTTTTTTTTCTTGTTTAACCTTTAACATTAGTTACTCATTTTTAAATTCATTTCCCAAGTCTATGGAGACGGTACACCAATTAATATGAATATTATAGTAAACTATATACTTTATTTATTAATATTTCTTAAGGGCATGCAATGAATAAGTGAAAGTGAACGGAGGGGTAATTGAAATGAGTATTTTATCACAATAATCATATTATGGGTAAAACTAAAACATGACTCGTGTCTATTTGCTTCATTTTAATTTTACCCGAATTACGAGACACCGGTTCACCTCTCAACTACTCAACCCGAGGAGTGACTCGTGTCACAATTGGACTCTCCTTCTTCCTGCATTTAAGGCATTCTAATCTAGTAGTAGAATCAGATTACACCAATTTACAGCACATTAAAAATAGTGGAGACCAGCAAAATACATTCACTCGACAAAGTCCTAGCTTCAAATTCATGGAGGAACAGGTTTTGGATTACGTGTTGGTACCAATAGGCCTCCTCTTCATGGTAGCTTATCACGTATGGCTTCTTCATCGCATCCTTAAACAGCCTCACCATACCGTCATCGG
This sequence comes from Przewalskia tangutica, assembly GCA_029844215.1. Classification (NCBI taxonomy): domain Eukaryota; kingdom Viridiplantae; phylum Streptophyta; class Magnoliopsida; order Solanales; family Solanaceae; genus Przewalskia; species Przewalskia tangutica. The sequence continues at coordinate 2,222,579 of CM056732.1, forward strand.
AATCAATTCCATCAATCGTCACTTCTGGGTTCGCGCTATGATGGAGGTTCGTCACTAAACAATAAAATTTTATTAATTACGGGCTTTTTAATGATTGATTTAATGAATTTCGTAGCTAATTTCTATTTTTTTTAACTAAATCCAATCTATCTATTTTTTTCTTGAGAAATAATTGTTGCATGCATGATGCAACCATATATACATGTTTAATTAGAATTTGTTGCACCAGCTACCAACTAATTTTATTAATAATCGATGAATGTTACAGGACCTGTCGAAAAATGGAGTTCTAGCGGTACAGACATTAAGGAACAACATAATGGCGTCAACACTTTTGGCATCTACGGCAATTATGCTCAGTTCTCTCATTGCCGTTTTAATGACCGGCGGAAGCAAGGGTGGCCGTTCGATCAGTTTTCATGTTTTCGGAGACAAAAGCGAGCTTTGCTTATCGATTAAGTTCTTCTCCATATTGGTATGTTTTATGTTGGCGTTTTTGTTTAATGTGCAGTCGATCAGGTATTACAGTCACGCTAGCATACTCATAAACGTGCCCTACAAAAAATTGGATACTTCGAGGCATTGTGTGACGGCGGCGTACGTAGGAAGGACAGTGAATAGAGGGAGCTATTTCTGGTCACTTGGGCTGCGTGCGTTTTATTTTTCGTTTCCCCTATTTTTGTGGATCTTTGGGCCAATTCCTATGTTTCTCTGCTGCATATTCCTGATTTTTATGCTTTATTTCCTGGATGGTAGTTCGGATATTGGGTGGGTTGCACCAACTGATTTGGAGGCTCAGGAGACTGCTTAGAGTGAGAGAGCAGTTTAGATTCAATTCAAATTGCATTGAACTGCTTGCGTAGCACCATGTAATGTTCCGTGACAATTCTTTGGGAGAATGGAATGTAAGACTGAATTTAAGTACTTTACAATGAGAATCGAACTTGGTTCATCTCTTTTCTCTCCTGTATGCCGGTTAACAAGGTTGCCATTATAAGTGACGTCTCAAATATTTTGGATTTGAAGGAGATTTTAATAATTAAAATTTTTATTTTAAATGGTAAGTAACAAATTAATATAACTTTAAGTTAATCAACCTCTATTTTGATTGAGTTAAGACCTACGAATTATGAGTCTTTACAGTAAATTATGACTAATATTATTTAATAAAAAATGAAAAAATGAGCTTTTAAAATTATTTATTTTTCGGAGGTCTTGTGCAATAGCACACCTCGTACGGATCTAAAAACGACCTTTGCAATTATTTTACTTTTTATTAAAGGTACTGATTATAATAATATTTTGATGTAAATTGACGGGAGAACCTCGAATAAACGTATGCTCCAAGTTTTAAGTCACGGACGGGGATCCAGGGCCCAGGGGCACACTTTCGGTCCTTAATTATTTTTTACTCTCTTAAGAATTTGGTTCAAAATACTTGTCAAAATTACAGTGGACATTCATTAACTTTTTTTAGTTCCGTCATCCGTGTACCTTATTACTTCATCAAGTAGGAAATAAGAATAATTTAATCAAATATTTTTATAATTAATACAGTTGAGATATTTTTTAGTTACAAGTGGATTTAAGACTTTGATGATACTTAAATAAAGTTAAGTGATTTCGTTACAAAAAGTAATTTGGTGTCTTTAGTTACATTTAGGGGTAACAAAATTAGCCCAAATCCAAAGAACCAATCAAATCCGTCCAAAGTTTCATGGATTTGGACAAAAGTGATTTTGATGATGGGTTGGTTTGGGTTTAGCCAAATTGACCCATCATAAATCAACAGCCCAAATGAGTCATGATGATGCTCAAACTTGACCCACGAAAATACTTAAGTTTAATGATTATAAATCCACTATAGATTAACATTTTTATTTATAAATAATTATTTAAAAATTCTTTTATTATTTCAGAACAATAAAAATACACCAACGCACCCCAACCACACTATCCATCCACCCAACCCCCTCCCTTACACCAACCCCCACTCAAGCACTGAACCACCCTCACATCTCTGCCCCTACCTTGCCTACTCCACCCCACCTCCTACCACCCCATCCCATTTCTACCCCCACATCCCATCTCTACCCCTTCCGCCCTACTCCATTCTCAAATTTTTATTTTATATTTTTCTTACTTTTATCTAACAATTTATAAAAAATATGAATTTTTCTTATCTCTCTGTTACACTCCGTAGTCCCAGGACACGTAAGTGAAAACGTAAGTAAGGGAATAAGATTCGAATGTTGGAAGGAAAGTTTATTTACATTTTCTGATATGGAAAAATTATGGATACAAAAATGTGAAGACGAAAATTTATTAACTTGGAGTTAATTTCCCTAATTTGGATTTATGGACTTAGTATTGGATTATGCAGTCTTGGCATTGATAATATGGGGTCCACCGAAAATTTCACAATTTTGTGGGACCCTTCAATTTTAAGATATTTTGGGCTAAGAATAGATATCTATGTGAAGAAAGATTATGTGACCAATAGGAGGGTGACATGTGTCCCTCATCCACTTGTATTGCAAGACAAATATCTATATAGAGATATGTAGCTTCATTTCACATTATCTTCATCAACCAAAAGTTGCTATTTTCTCTCCCTTAAGCCTAAGTTTCGAATTCTCTTGAAAGTGCAAGAATAAGAGTTGAATATTATCCAAGATTAAGCACCCTAATCAAGTTCTAAGCCAAGTTAACTCTCCAAGATCTTCAAAAACAGTTTTGGGCCGAGAATGGGGATGAAACCCTAGGCTTGTTTATGAACTTTTTTGGAAGTAAAACAAGAAGGAAAGATGGTTACAAGCTTGTAGTGGATACATGTGTGTGATTGGAACTTGAAGAAGTGGAGCTACGACAAAACTGTGGGTCGACTTTAAGTGGACTGTTTTGGGAAATATGAAAGGTAAAATTTCTTCCTCCTCTTGAGTAATTGGATATTACATGTTGTTATAGTTAATAGATAAACTTGTATTAAGAAGAATGAAGAATAAGAATGTAGGGGCAGTTTTGATTGGTTGGGCCGAAACTAGACAGTTTTGGGACTTTGGATTCGTGGTTATAATTGTTGTTGTTATCTTCACCTATTGCATGTTATAATGAAGGAATATTGTTGTTAATAAGTTTTTATAAATTGTATAAAGTGTTGAAACTTGAATTGGACTATAAGGCATTATGAAAAGGGTTTTGGATTGTTGTTGTTGTTGTTGGCCGAGAGGTGTACCAAACTGTTGGATAATTGTGGTGCAGTTTTAGGGACTGTTTTGTGGTGTTATAAAGCTGGAAATTCAGCCACCAATATGCATGTTTAAATATAGTAATTGCTAATGAAAGTCCTAAGGGAATAAGGGTGTAGAAGGGTGTTGAAAGGCCTCACATTTTATCCTTGTTGTTGTTGAATTGTGGACTGATTTTATGGAATGTTTGACGAGATTGTGGATTGTTTTTACATGAGAAATAGGTGTGTGAATAACCTTGGTTAACTGTTGGTTGTGCCCTTAATTGGTGCCTTGGTTATTGATGAAATTGGCCTTCTTGAAAGATGGAAAAGTACGTATAAGTAGAGGAAGTGTTGTCCAATTTTTTTATAATAAAAGAGGGTCATTACTTGGTATTGACCTACACTAGTAAGCATGGAGTTGATATACATGTTATTGTATTTATAGGTTGAAGTACTACTTGCGGCGGATTCTAGATTGTTGAGTTGGTTAGTTCGCTCGATAAGGTATGTGAGCCTCTTCCTTCTCTCTTTTGACATGTTCTACGTATGAGCCATAACTGTGGTATTGTTTCAAAAGTTATTCTACTCTTAGAAGTTAAGGAGTATTCATGTTATTAATTCTATGCTAAAGACATGTCTAAATTATTCCTAAGTCCTTACCAAGTCTTATGAGAGATGTTGGTAAGAGTTTTTAGTAAGCATTGAAGTCGAGTTGATCTTGCTAAGTTACAACACAAATGAGAAAAGGCATCGAACAAGCCATTGCAGCGTTAAATGAAAAAGATATCGACAATCAATTATATTGAAATGAGTAGAATTTCTATCTGCATAGAAGCTGAGATATAACCAGTTCGTTTTACATTTTCTAGGTTCACAGCTGATTAGATAAGATCATTATTAAATATATAACCTACTAACGGCTCATAAAATGAATTAATTTGGCAATTCGGATCGGTTATCACGATTCAAATGTTTCCATAATGTTAGCCAGAGGAGCGAGACGAATTTAGATTATCGAGTTGGTACAGACGACAAGTGTTAGTATGTGACTCTTCCTTTCTTCTTTGAGCATGAACTTTATAAAATGAGTGTACGGTGGACGTACGTGTTTTAAATGAATCTATATTTCATGTGGTACATGAGGTGATAGTAACTTGATTTTAAAAGTATACTTGACTTGATTTTAAAAGTATAAGTCACTTGGTTGCAAAAGTGTAAGTGTCTTGATTTTCCAAAAGAGGATTTAAAATGACACTTGATATGATAAGTGTCTTGATTTTCCAAATGAGGATTTAAAAATGAAAGGTATGAGAGTGTCTCGGTATTTCTAAAAAGGAAGACATGATATTGCCTTGGTTTTTCTAAAAAGGAAGACATGATATTGCCTTTGTATTTCTAAAAAGGAAGGCATGATATTGCCTTGGTTTTTCTAAAAAAGAAGGACATGGTATTGCCTTGGTGTTTCTAAAAGGAAAGGCATGATAGTGCCTTGAGTTTTCTAAAAGAAAGGTATGATAGTGCCTTGGTATTTTCTAAAATGAAAGATGTGATTGGTACATGATATGTTGGTACCACACATTTCTAAAAGGGAAAGTTTATTAAATGTGATTGATACATGATATATTGGTACCACACATTTCTAAAAGGAAAGTTCATTTTAATATTTGGTACACGAGATGTTGGTACCTAGGTTTGGTTAAAATGAAAGATTTTATATGTGTTTGGTACATGATATGTTGGTACCTTGGCATAGCTAAAATGAAAGATTTTATATGTGTTTGGTACATGATATGTTGGTACCTTGGCATAGCTAAAATGAATGATTTTATATGTGTTTGGTACATGATGTTGTGGTACCTTGGCATAGTTAAAATGAAAGATTTTATATGTATTTGGTACATGATATGTTGGTACCTTGGCATAGCTAAAATGAAATGCTTGTATATGTGATTTGTACATGAGATGTTGGTACCTTGGTTTTATTCCTTTGAGAGTCAAAAGATGAGTTAATTTGCACAAGGTTGTTTATGGTAGCTATTTGTGCAAGTGTTATTATTCCATTTCTCCGAGTCCCTCACTAAAGGGCCGGGATACGTTATAGTGAGTTCACCGAGTTCCTCCACTCCAAAAGGACCGGTATGCGTTATATGAAAACAGATACGACGACTCTCATTTCTATAAGGTACAGTGGTACAATGGTACAGCGATACAGTGATACAAGGTACAATTGACTATTCTTTTATATGGCACAGTATGATCTGGTATTTAATTTTCATACTTATCTCTGTCATTCTTTTGTAAGGTTATGATCTTGTTTATTGTAGCTCATATTTACATACTTGGTACCTTATTGTACTGACCCCCTTCGGGGGGCTGCGTTCATGACCGCAGGTGTAGGTACTCAGTTTGGTGATCCTCGAGCTTAGGATCTTTGCCCAGCTTTTTGAGATAGCTCCACTGTTCCGGAGCTTGTCATTTTAGTACATGTCTTCCATTATGACTTATGTATATTCAGGGTTACGGCGGGGCCTTGTCCCGTCACATATCTTTATCAAACTCTTAGAGCTATTGTAGACAGGTGTGGGTTGTATATGTATTTGGACATATGTGAGTTGTATCTATATACAGTGACGGCCTTGTCGGCTTGCCTGTTTTATAACATGAGTTTTCTTAGAGCTTCCGCTGGTTATATGTGATGTGTGGGTAGAAGGATGCCCAGATAGGGCACCAGTCGCGGGCCCGGGTCGTGACACTTCCCCTATCCCACCTACCCCACCCCCACCCCATCCTCAATTTTTTATAAAAAAATTATTAAAAATATGAAATTTCTTCTTACCTCCCGCTAACCCCGCCCTACCCCATTCTCAAATTTATATTTTATATTTTTGTTACTTTTATAAAAAAAATATTAAAAATATAAAAAAAAATCTTACCTCCCCCTCCCCCTCCCCTTACCCAACACCCCACTCCATTCTCAAATTTCTATTTCATATTTTTTGTTACTTTTATTAAAAAAAATTAAAAATATGATTTTTTTCTTAACCTCCCCCAGGCCTACCCCCTCCACCCACCCCATCCTCAAATTTATATTTCATATTTTTGTTACTTTTATAAAAAAATTATTAAAAATATGATTTTTTTCTTACCACCCCTATCCCTCCCCACCCCTCTACCCCCACCCCATTTTCAAATTCATATTTCATATTTTTGTTACTTTTATAAAAAAATTATTAAAAATATGAAAAAAATTCTTACCACTCCCTACCCCTCCCCCATCCCCATTTGCCCTACCCCACCCCATTTTCAAATTTATATTTCATATTTTGTTACTTTTATAAAAAAAAATTATTAAAAATGTGAATTTTTTTCTTACCTCCCCTCTCGCCTCCCTTCCACCCCACCCCACCCTATCCTCAAATTTATATTTCATATTTTTATTACTTTTATAAAAAAATATTAAAAATATGATTTTTTCTTATCTCCCTTACCCCTCCCCGTCCTACCCCCACCCATTGCCCCACACCATTTTCAAATTTATATTTCATATTTTTTGTTAATTTTATAAAAAAAATTATTAAAAATATGAATTTTTTTCTTATCTCCCCTACCCTCCACCCCCACCCCATTGCCTCACCCTATCCTAAAATTTATATTTCATATTTTTTGTTACTTTTATAAAAATATTATTCTTATTTTAAAAATAAAGATATGGAAAAATAAAATATCATACAAAATAAAATAACATTATAAAAGGTAAGTTTGAAATTTGTAAAAGTAATGAGTCAAGTTGGGCAAGTTGAGTTATGATCCATCATTTAACCCATATTGACCCGCCCATCTTAGTCCATATAAGTTTTGGACGAGTTAGACATTGACCCATCTATTGATTCGACCCACCTTGACCCGCCCAATTTCAGCCAAACGACCCATTTGACACCCCTAGTTACACCAAAGTGAAAAATTGAGCGACTCTGAATTTAATCCTGCATTCGTCAATCACTATATGCAAGAACATCGTAGAAAGCTAATGATGTTGGATTTTTGATTTACCCATTTTCAACCGTTTGTTATCCATTTTATAAGTGGGTGCACAGGTAGCCAATTTTAAGACCGCTATTTAAATTATAGTTGAAATTTCTAAATTTTTGTAATCATTTTAAATTAACTAGTAATTCATGATTAATTCACTGGTAATAAGTAGGTAACCCAAAATTAAAACATGTAATAGAACATTGAGAAATCTATTCCATTACATATAATAACAATTCGCCTTAATTCATTATAAGCCAAATACTCTATAAAAACTTGATCAGCTATTGAGTATAACCAGTGTTCGTTTGTTGAATATAGTTTCTCAATGTTTATGGTAATACTTATCAATGAAGGAGACGTAGCAATTTGTTTGAAGTTATTTATACTGGTTACCAGTTAAATATTTTAGAAAAACTGTATATAGGCTAAATGAGAGTGTCCAAATAGACTACTGGGTGCAATTACCAGCATAAATTTAAATACTTAGTTATTCAATCCGTTTTTAATTGAACCGGTACGTTGAACGAATACTCCTGTTTTTAATCCATTTTGCCAGCACTATTCATGAGTAACCTAGTCATGTTGAAGTAAAATCGATGCATTGCCAGTTCCCTCATTGCTGTCCTAATGACCGGCGGAAGCAAGGGCCGTTTGATCACCTTTTATGTTTACGGGAACTTGTCGAAATATGGACAAACGGAAGTTTAACTTCGAAAGAAGCACTTCATGAACCCGCAAGGGTAGTCAAGTTGGTGGAGTAGGAGAGCGCGAGACCGAAAGGTCACGAGTTCGATTCCCCCTGTCAACACCTTCTTGGTTGAGCCTGTCACACATGGCTTGCCAAGTGTGATTTACCTGACTGACGTGGTTTGCAGTCTATTGCGTCAGTCTGAGGGTTTACCCAGTGCGCACTTGTAATAAAATAGCGACTGCGGGTTTTCCGTCATAAAAAAAAAAGCACTTCATGAAGCATCCCGAAATTTAATTGATTTATTTATTCCCTTTTTACATATGGAGGAAGATAACTGTAAAATGATATTAATCTCCCTTGAGGAATCTTCTCATTAATATCAAAGTATATATAGAGTACAATATTCATCCCTTATACAATAGGAATTCTAAGCCTATACAAAAGAGGAATCTTAGTTTTACCATAATTATATTTACACAATATATGGAAATATTCTAATTATGGGTAGGGATACAATTATTTCTATAATATACATGTTTACACACCCCCTCAGTCGGAGCGGGAGGAGGCCGAACGCTGAGACTGGATCTGAAGTCAAGAAATAACTGTCTGGAAAGTCCTTTGGTAAATATGTCTGCATACTAATAGGATGCTGGAACATGTAACACTCTGACATGACCTAGCGCTACTTTCTCACGAACGAAGTGTAAGTCTATCTCAATATGCTTGGTTCGCTGATGTTGAACCGGATTATGAGAAAGATAGATGACAGAGATGTTATCACAATACACAATAGATGTCTGACGCAAAGAACACTGAAGTTCTAATGAAATTTCTCGAGCTAACAAATCTCGGCTACCACATTTGCAACGCCTCGTACTCGGCCTCGGCCTTTGGATCGAGATAGGGTAGTGCCGCCGACGGATCAAGAAATCAGATTATCCCCTAAAAATACACAAAAGCCGGAGGTGGAGCGTCGCGTGTCCGAACACCCAGCCCAATCTGCATCCGTATAAGAGAGCAACCTGTTTGGTGCATAGGGGTATATGTGCAAACCATAATCAAGTGTGCCCTTAATGTATCGAATGATACGCTTAAGAGCAGTGAAATGAGACTCCCTGGGGGCATGCATGAATAGACATACATGCTGAACAACATAAGCAATGTCTGGCCTTGTGAATGTGAGATACTGAAGTGCACCTGCAAGGCTTCTATACAGAGTAGGATCGGAGACTGGAGCACCATCCATAGCACTGAGCTTAGATTTCGAATCAACTGGAGTAGGTGAAACTTTGCAATTCGCCATCTTAGCACTGTACACAATCTTTTCTGCATACTTACGCTGACATAAGAACATGTGGTTGACAGACCTGGTCACTGATATCCCCAAAAAATAACTCAGCTTTCCCAAATCAGTCATTGCAAATTCGGACTTAAGCAAGACAATAATCTCATTTTTCAATCCGTCGAGGAGGCAGTAAGAACGATATCATCCACGTAAAGTAATGAGTAAGCAGTGTTACTACCTCGATAAAAAATGAAGAGTGATGTATCACTCTTGCTGCATACAAACTCAATCTGCAAGATATACCTGACAAAACGATCATACCACGCACGGGGGGCCTGTTTCAGGCCATATAGTGACTTACGGAGACGACACACATAGTGAGGAACTGCTGGATGGGTGAACCCTGGCGGCTGATGCATGTAGACTGTCTCTCAGATCCCCATGTAAGAATGCATTTTTCACATCAAGCTGATGGATCGACCAGTGTTTGCCCATGACAATGCTCAAAACTGTGCGGATGGTAGCCGGTTTGACAACCGGGCTGAAGGTCTCACCACAATCAATGCCCTCCTGCTGATTTGTGCCATTAGCCACAATTCGTGCCTTATACCTCTCAAGAACTCCAATGTCTCTGAATTTGTGACGAAATAGCCATAGACAACAAATCATATTCACCCCATCAGGTCTAGGTACTAGATCCCATGCGTGCTGTTTAGTTAAAGCATTGAATTCCTCAGACATAGCCGCATTCCAATTAGGGTCTTGTTTGACCAATATATGGTTCTTGGGGATTGGTGAAATGGTTTGGACATACATGTTAAATTGGACTTTGGGTTTGAAGATTCCATGCTTTGCACGAATTTCCATTTGGTGAGTGGGGATAGTGGGAGGCTCCAAGACGGAGGGATTTGTTGGATATGGAGAAGGGGGCTGACGCCGTAGGAGGCACCGCGAAGCTACGATCAAGGATCGCGGTGCTGGAAGGAGCCGTCGGCGGCGCCATGGCGCCGTGATCAAGGGCCGCGGTCTTTGGAGGGTGAGGACCTCTCGAAGTTTTGGCGCGGCCAAAGATCGGGCGGCTGATCGGCGTGAAGCGTAACTGTTCGCAGGATATTTGGCTCCGCGACGCTGACCCTTGGGGCCGCGGCGCTGACGCTGATTCTGCGGCAGTGCTATGCTCTTGACTGAGGATGATGGGAGATATGGCAGGCTCGTCAAGAAAAGAGTAATCCAGTTTTTGGAACTGTTAAAGATTCGAAAACGGGAATGTGGTCTCGTCGAATGTGACATGACGAGAGATGTGGATCTGACGAGTGGACAAGTCATAGAATAGATAGCCCCTATGGTTCCGCGGGAAGCCTAGGTAGACACACGGAGTGGACCGGGGGCTAGTTTGTGCGGGGCAGTAGAGGCAAGGTTAGGATAACATAGACAGCCGAATATTCGGAGATGATCATAAGAAGAGACTCTATGATAGAGAATTTCAGTAGAGGTCATATTGTGAAGGGTGCTAGTTGGGAGAATATTGAGAACATATTCTGACATTTTAGCAGCATAGATCCAGAAGGACGGAGGTAGGGAGGCATGAATCAATAGAGTGCGAATCATATTGTTAATGGTACGGATAATTCTTTCAGCTTTACCGTTTTGTGGGGAGGTGTGGGGGCAGGAGAAGCGAAATACCTGTTGACACCCAATTTTGACCCATCTTTTAGTTATTTCTTGCAATTTTAAGCATTTTAGGACACCGCATTTTATCACAATTCTTGACATTTTTGTATATTTTTTACCTAACATTCTATGTTATTTTATTTTTGTAAATTTGCATCATGTTTTTTACTTTTAATTAGGTATTAAACATTTTTTTTCAAATATTGTATTTTTATTACATCGACATTTGCATTTTAATAATTTTGCATCTTTTAAATAATTTTTCTGTTAAATAATTAACCCATTTTGCATTTTTGCCAAACCAGTCCAATCCGCAAAAAACCGAAGCCCAAACTGAGGCCCAATACACCTTTCATCTTTTTCCTCCAATACTCAATACCCAATACCCAATACCCAAAGCCCAATATCCAAAACCCTAAACCTAATCTCACCCTATAAAATAAACACTCTACTTCTACCCTACTTTATCATTTTAGCCGTCCCTCACCCTCTCACTTTAAACCCTACATAACCCTATTATTACCCTTACTACACCCTTCAGCCGCCCACAACTCTCCCTCTCCTCCTCACCTTTTTCTACCCTAGCCGCCTACCCTTCCCCTTACTAAAAGTCCAGCCGCACAAAAACAAAAAAAAGGAGCCCAACATTTATTATTCCTCAGCAGCCCTCACCCCTGTCAGCATCATCTCCCTCATCCCTGTTATCCCGTCGACCACCCCCTATCCTCTCACCCCTGCACTCTCCCGTCGACCCCCTCTCCCCCTCTCACCTCTCCCGTCGAACCCCCCTAGCATAACCCATCAGCCTCTTCATACCTCACTGCCACACACGTCACTCACATCGCTCAACCACCACAACCCCGGCCGAACCCCTCTCGCCCCGAACCCGCCATCGCTCATCAATCACTGGTGGTGTCGCTCCGGCGACCTCGCCGTGGAAGCGACGCCGCTGCTGCTCTCTCTATGTTGGTAACGTTGAACCTTGTCGGATTTAAACTCCGGCGACGCTACAGTTTGTTTCTTCATTTTTGTTGCTATTATTGTTGTTGGTTATGTTGGACTGATTTTCGGATTTCTCTGATTTTACCGGCGAAACTCCGGCGTTTCTCTTATTTTACCGGCGATATTGTGTTGCTGCTGAATTTAGTTTATTCGCTGATTTTCGATCTGAGTTTAGATCGTTTTCATTACTGGCTGTTGTAGTTCCCACTGTTTTCGCGAATTATTTTGCTTCACTGTTTAGCTTGTTGCTGTCTATTGTTCGTCGGATTTCGGATCCGGCGAATATTGCGACCCACTGTTTTTCTTCCATTGTTGGGATTATTTTCGTTGCTATGTTGTTGTATCCACTGTCTCACAGATATTTTTGTTCACTGGTTTTGCTATTGGTGTTACCTGTTCATCGGTTCTGAACTGGTTTTGACAATATTGCCCTCTATTTTTTATTAAGTTGGTAAAACAGATTCTAATTTTAGGCTGGTTTTTACTGATTTTGAACATGTTGCTACACTTGTTGGTATTACTGATTTAGAACAAATACTACACTGTTGGTATTTTACTGATTTGAACAAGATGCTACACTTGTTTGGCCAATGAAAAAGTTATCCGTCGATTTTTGAGGCCTCCACAGTTGCAAAGACGGAAAATAAAATAAATGAAGCTTTCTGGGCAATGATGATTTCTTCCACTTACACCGGATAACCAACATGTGCTGGCAAGGCGAATTCTCGCAGCCGCACTTGTTTAGGCTGTCCTACTTTATTTTTATATATATCTGAGCCCTCCGTGTTTAAAACTATTACTGTTTTGGCGCGGATCCGAAGGTTTTATTTATTTTATTATTTTTAGCAATACTGGCCGATGAAGGAATCTCCGTCTGATTTCCAAGGCCTTCCCTGTACAAAGACGGATTTATTTTTGGCTTTATTTATTAATTATTGCTATTACTTTAAAATTGTTTATTTATTTACTAACACTTTTATTAAGTGTTTATGCAGGTACCCGGAGATCATCTTGTGCAGAATGCCTAAAAGGGTTAAAAGGATGTCCTAGAATTTTATCTTATGTCTTATTTAATTTTAGTTTTATTATTCTGTATCGCATTTTATTTTAATTGTAAATTATGTAAAAATGCTTAGAATAGGTAGAATAAATGTCAATATATAATCAACCTAGGTTTGAACGGATAACCGCAAGTTAGCGGATCTTAGAGGATGCCTAACCCCTTCCCTTTAGGATAATAAAGAACCCTGATCCAGAATCTCATTAAATTCGCAGACCATTAAATGGAGATTAATTGCGGTATTTTTATTGCAATAAATCAAGTGTCCTAATTCACTATAATAATTAGGTGGCGACTCCTTAAATACATTCAAGGAATCAACCATACGTGGTACTCCCGTTTCGACTCCGGTTAAAATGGGGTGTTACAGATGGCGACTCTGCTGGGGACTCAGGTTCTTGACCATAACAAACCTAGGTTTATTATTGCTTAGCTTTATTTGCTTTTATTTGTTTTAAATTTCTTAAAATGGCTTGCTTAATTTTGTATGTTTAACTGTTTTAATTGCTATTTGTTTTACTGTTTTCCTTAAACTGGCATTCCGCTCATATTTATTCCACTCTGGAAAAATTCACACTATTACACACAACACGCGGGTGTGCTTTGCGCACCTGCAAATTTTTTTCAAACACCCAAATTTAAGAGAGTTGGCGTTTTGCGCGGAGAACCCGGTCCAACCGGTGGTCGCGTAGCCTTCTCACTCGAGTAGTCCGCTCGGAACTCGCCTAGTAAGCCAAATCTTAGAAACTTAGGATAGAGCTATACCACCCTTTTATATTAAGTCATGCATGCATAAACCTTATGTGGGTTAATCCTTGGTATTAACGCCACAATTAGAAATCCACCAAATTTGTCGACGGGTTTCGCAACGACCCATTAACATACTATGTGTAGCGTGACAATGATAGACGGATCCAAGCCTGGTCATGATACACCAAAATTGGAAAAAGTGCACCGTCATTTGATCGCCATTTCCAGCAAAACATTGCAGTTTAACAGCTTGGACCTATTTATCATAATCTCGCATATCCGCATTTAGCCGACCCGCATAAGAGAGGTCCCATGCATATTAGGCGCGCGCTTGATTTGCATGCTTTTGTTTACTATTGTTGTCGCTAGCAATTCTGTACATTTTATTTAATGCAATAATTACCCTTTTATCCCCTGTACATATCATGCTTATAATTCGTCATTAGCATTTGCGTTTTTGCACTTTTGTCATTACATTGCAATCGGGACTTCATCAGAAATCGCTCTTGAACAACACGATTTGGACTTTAAGCATCAACCACCATCGGTCGAACCAATCGTGAGTCTTTGACTATATCGTCACGCCCTTACATTTTACTATTTTGTGGCTTGCCTACTCTCACTCATTTGTCATATTTTTGCAGGAAGGCCGTCCTCGCAAATAGTCGAGGGCGGACAACAACAACAACAAAAAAAAAAAAAATCATCCCAAGAATGAGTTGAGTTATGTTGACGGAAAGATGTCAGCTTATACCAGATTCAACAAAGCATCGCTCTGGGTCTTATATTTTGCATTTTTATACATATTAGCAAGTCTAATTGATATGTCTAGTATTGATTACATAATTTTTTATCATGCATTTTACAACATAATTATTCCGAACTACGCACACCTGATTCTCGTCAAAGATGAGATACGTAGGCAGCCCTACTCGGGTTCGGTACCATTTATCCAAAAAAATACAAAACATTTTATTCAAAAAGCAAAAAAAAAAAAAAAGGGCTCTTTTAAGTGTCATTGTTTGATTTGGTTGATACCAACACAGTTAGGAGTGTGCAAAGAAAGACCGAGTAAATAGTATGGGTTGACTTCGTGGTAAACCATAGATTCTTTTGGTACCTCTCACGCACACCTGTAATGACATGCTTGCATGCTTTTAAGACAAGAGCGAAACCAACCTCATTGTTTCATGTGCATTGTGTAGTGAGTTTTAGAATCGCCTAATTGCATTGCATTGAGATCTAGAACTTGGCCCGAATGTTTGTTGAGGCGAAATCCTGAGTAACGTTTGGTGTAGGAAATGATCGTAGGCTTTCTTTGACCCGTTTGAGCCTTTTCAGCCTACCAAATAACATTATCCGTAGTACACCCCTTTTGAGCCTAAAGCCTATTCTTTTGACAATCGCATATTACACCTATACCCTTTCTGAGTGCGTACGCACTATCCCTCTTTTGGCCCGACCTCCTTGAGTGCTTTGTAAATGTGCAAGTGGCTGACAAAATTCTGCGTCAAAGGTTGCAAAGACAAAAATTGTCAAAGTCCCAAAAGGAAAAAGAAAACACAAATGATGACTCACAAAAGAAGAAATCAAAAGCCCCGAAGAAAAGAATGCAAGAATAAATTTGGAAAAAGCGGGCTCCAAACGAAAGATTCAATAGAAGTCAGTACAGAAAAACTGGGACAAAAAAAAAAGAGGAAGGGAAAAAGAAAGCAGGTCAGCATTAAAGCACACAAATATCAAGCACGGACGTAGTCCAACGCTCGAAGAGGAATTAGTCACTTTTTACCCAAATGATATCCATCCCTTCCACCAAACCTACATTACAAGCCCGTGACAAGCCCTACATGAACTTATACTGAGGGTTCTCACATTAGTGGATACTTACATGACGGCCAAGCCTATGGTATCACAATTGCATGCATTGAACATCCTTTTGAGTGTGAGCGTACTTCTCTAAACGTCCCAAAATTCAAAATACTGGAATATATGTGAGAAATGGGACTTTCTTTCAGTGAGGGCACTTGAAACGTGAGATTACGTGTAGTTCGAAACCTTGGTTGCAAGCAAGTGTGTCGATACTTCGGTGTCTGAGGTACCATTTGAAACTATAGGAATTACCCAGAAGTCAGTCTTGGTTAGACTGGAAGTGAATAACGGAATTCCTAAGCACAATACTAATTTTTGGTATCAACTGAAGTCAGAACGTGATGATGTCTTTCCACTTTTCAAAAAAAAATGCATATAAAACAATCATTTTGCATCATGAACTACGTCTTGACCTGATTCCCTCAGCGGGATACGTAGGCGGCCTCAATAGGCTTCGGTCATACCATTAGAAATATTCCCATTGGCTCGTGTGCGACAGAATTTCCGCCAGAGTTAAGTCCCGCCACGCACTCGTGATAACGAAAACTGGGACAATTTTGGGAAATGCACCATGAAGAGATCATAATAAGGATTCCAAAAGCAATCAGCAATCGCAGCATTCAGCAAGTCCGCACAGAGACTGCATCAACACTCGCAAAGATTCAAAGAAGCACACAACATTCAACACGCCCGCAAGGACGAAATCTCACCATCGCAAGATCACATCAATACAACCGCCACATTTTACAGTGATCTTCATATCGCAAAGTGGAGCACAACAATAAGCCCACGCGGTTACAAACGCACAACGCCTACGCAATGACGTTATCTCAACCCAAAGTAGTCACAAAGCAGTACGTCAAAACGACGCCATTTCATTGTAAGCTTCATGCAACAACTTCATTCATGTTTCGTTTATATAACGATTTAACATTTGCATCTCGCCCATACAAGACGACAACGCCATACAAGGCGCGCCATCCGTGATTTCGCCCATACAAGACGACAACGCCATATAAGGCGCCATCTCAGATTTCATCCATACAAGCATAACGCCTACACAAGACGCCATCCGTGATTTCGCCCATACAAGCATTTACAACGCCACACAAGGCGCCATCCGATTTCGCCCATACAAGACGACAACGCCCACAAGGCGCCATCCGCATTTCGCCCATACAAGCATTTACAACGCCACACAAGGCGTCATTTGCATTTCGCCCATAAGAGCGACAACGCCCATACAAGGCGCTATTTGCATTTCGGCCCATACAAGACGACAACGCCCATACAAGGCGCTATTTGCATTTCGGCCCATACAAGACGACAACGCCATACAAGGCGCCATTTGCATTTCGTCCATACAAGCATTTACAACGCCATACAAGGCGTCATCTGCATTTCGCCCATACAAGACGACAACGCCCATACAAGGCGCATTTGCATTTCGGCCCATACAAGCATTTACAACGCCCATACAAGACGCCATTTGCATTTCGCCCATACAGCATTTACAACGCCATACAAGGCGCTATTTGCATTTCGCCCATACAGCATTTACAACGCCCATACAAGGCGCGCTATTTGCATTTCGTCCATACAGCATTTACAACGCCACACAAGGCGCCATCTCATCTCGCTCCATACAAGACGATAACGCATATACAAGGCGCCATTCGCATCTCGCCCATACAAGCATTTACAATGCCATACAAGACGCCATCTCGCATTTCGCCCATACAATACGATAACGCCATACAAGGCGCGCCATTCGCATCTCGCCCATACAAGATTTACAACGCCCATACAAGGCGCCATCTGCATCTCGCCCATACAAGACGCATAACGCCATACAAGGCGCTATCGTGATCTCGCCCATACAAGCATTTACAACGCCATACAAGCGCGCCATCTCGATCTCGCCCATACAAGCATACAACGCCATACAAGGCGCCATCTCGTGATCTCGTACATAAGACGCATTTACAACGCCATACAAGGCGCCATCTCAGATCTCGCCCATACAAGACGATAACGCCTATATAAGACGCCATTCCGCATCTCGCCCATACAAGACGACAACGCCATACAAGGCGCGCTATTTGCATCTCGCCCATACAAGACGATAACGCCATACAAGGCGCCATCTCGCATGCCGCCCATAATCATCTCGTGATCTCGCCCATACAAGACGCATAACGCCATACAATGCGCCATGTATATCTCGGCCCATACAAGACGCATAACGCCCATACAACGCTATCCGTGATCTCGCCTATACAAGACGGCGTATCATCACATCACTTCATCAACATCTAAAAACACCATGTCTTTTCCAGCACCAAGTCACGTGCAACCCAGTGTCAATCATACTTCGACACTGGGACAAATTTTGAGTTTTGCGTCCGCCGATTTTTATTTTCTAGCATTGCAGCAACCCAGTGTCTCATAATTCGACACTGGGACAAATTTTAAATATGCAACAACTTTGTCTTTTACCTTGGCATCACAGCGATCCAGTGTCGGCTTTTGCCTATTATTTGCTTAATCCTTGTTTTAATTCTGACGATGGGACAAAATTGGTCACAAGTCAACGTCTTTGTCCGAAAACTCTTTCATTATCTCCGGTCAAAGAGGGACAATTGTTGACACCCAATTTTGACCAATCTTTTAGTTATTTCTTGCAATTTTAAGCATTTTAGGACACCGCATTTTATCACAATTCTTGACATTTTTGTATATTTTTTACCTAACATTCTATGTTATTTTATTTTTGTAAATTTGCATCATGTTTTTTACTTTTAATTAGGTATTAAATATTTTTTTCAAATATTGTATTTTTATTACATCGACATTTGCATTTTAATAATTTTGCATCATTTAAATAATTTTTCTGTTAAATAATTAACCCATTTTGCATTTTTGCCAAACCAGTCCAATTCGTAAAAAATCGAAGCCCAAACTGAGGCCCAATACACCTTTCATCTTTTTCCTCCAATACTCAATACCCAATACCCAATACCCAAAGCCCAATACCCAAAACCCTAAACCTAATCTCACCCTATAAAATAAACACTCTACTTCTACCCTACTTTATCATTTTAGCCGTCCATCACCCTCTCACTTTAAACCCTACATAACCCTATTATTACCCTTACTACACCCTTCAGCCGCCCACAACTCTCCCTCTCCTCCTCACCTTTTTCTACCCTAGCCGCCTACCCTTCCCCTTACTAAAAGTCCAGCCGCACAAAAACAAAAAAAAGGAGCCCAACATTTATTATTCCTCGCAGCCTCACCCTCACAAAGATCATCTCCTCATCCTCGTATCCCGTCGACCACCCCCTATCCTCTCACCCCGCACTCTCCCGTCGACCCTCTCCTCACCTCTCCCGCCGAACCCCCAAGATAACCCATCGCCTCTTCATACCTCACCGCCACACACGCCACTCGCCATCGCTCGAACCACCACAACCCCGTCGAACCCTCTCGCCCGCCAACCCGCCATCGTTCCCATCAATCATCGTGGTGTCGCTCGGCGACCTCGCCAGTCGACGCCGCCGCTTCTCTACATGTTGGTAACGTTGAACTCGCTTGATTTAAACTCCGGCGACGCTACAGTTTGTTTCTTCATTTTTGTTGCTATTATTGTTGTTGGTTATGTTGGACTGATTTTCGGATTTCTCTAATTTTACCGGCGAAACTCCGGCGTTTCTATGATTTTACCGGCGATATTGTGTTGCTGCTGAATTTAGTTTATTCGCTGATTTTTGATCTGAGTTTGGATCGTTTTCATTACTGGCTGCTGTAGTTCCCACTGTTTTCGCGAATTATTTTGCTTCACAGTTTAGCTTGTTCTTTGTCTATTGTTCGCTTGGATTTCGATCCGCGAATATCATTCCACTTTTTTTCTTTCATTGTTGGGATTATTTTCGTTGCTATGTTGTTGTATCCACTGTCTCACAGATATTTTTGTTCACTGGTTTTGCTATTGGTGTTACCTGTTCGTCGGTTCTGGACTGGTTTTGACAATATTGCCCTCTATTTTTTATTAAGTTGGTAAAACAAATTCTGATTTTAGGCTGGTTTTTACTGATTTTGAACATGTTGCTACACTTGTTGGTATTACTGATTTAGAACAAATACTACACTGTTGGTATTTTACTGATTTGAACAAGATGCTACACTTGTTTGGCCAATGAAAAAATTATCCGTTGATTTTTGAGGCCTCCACAGTTGCAAAGACGGAAAATAAAATAAATGAAGCTTTCTGGGCAATGATGATTTCTTCCACTTACACCGGATAACCAACATGTGCTGGCAAGGCGAATTCTCGCAGCCGCACTTGTTTAGGCTGTCCTACTTTATTTTTATATATATCTGAGCCCTCCGTGTTTAAAACTATTACTGTTTTTGCGCGGATCCGAAGGTTTTATTTATTTTATTATTTTTAGCAATACTGGCCGATGAAGGAATCTCCGTCTGATTTCCAAGGCCTTCCCTGTACAAAGACGGATTTATTTTTGGCTTTATTTATTAATTATTGCTATTACTTTAAAATTGTTTATTTATTTACTAACACTTTTATTAAGTGTTTATGCAGGTACCCGGATATCATCTTGTGCAGAATGCCTAAAAGAGTTAAAAGGATGTCCTAGAATTTTATCTTATGTCTTATTTAATTTTAGTTTTATTATTCTGTATCGCATTTTATTTTAATTGTAAATTATGTAAAAATGCTTAGAATAGGTAGAATAAATGTCAATATATAATCAACCTAGGTTTGAACGGATAACCGCAAGTTAGCGGATCTTAGAGGATGCCTAACCCCTTCCCTTTAGGATAATAAAGAACCCTGATCCAGAATCTCATTAAATTCGCAGACCATTAAATGGAGATTAATTGCGGTATTTTTATTGCAATAAATCAAGTGTCCTAATTCACTATAATAATTAGGTGGCGACTCCTTAAATACATTCAAGGAATCAACCATACGTGGTACTCCCGTTTCGACTCCGGTTAAAATGGGGTGTTACAATACCATGTCATTATTGGTACAAAAACGGTGAAACATAGAGTTATTGAATTCACGACCATTATCGCACTGAAAAGATTTTATACCTTTTTCAAACTGTGTTTGTATGAATGTTCGAAACTCAAGAAATTTGGCAAACACTTCTGATTTAAATTTGAGAGGATACAACCAAACAAAGTGAGAAAAATCATCTAGTAAGATAAGATAGTATTTATGACCGAGAGAACTAGCAACATGTGATGTCCATAGATCGACATGTATAATATCAAAAGGTGCAAAAGTGACACTAGTAGATGATTTAAATGGAAGACGAGTATGTTTGCCTAAAGAACAAGAAACACAGTTTTGGGCAAGCTTTCCATTACAAGTAATGAAATTATTGTCTATAAGAAAATGGAAAACTGGGGCTCCTGGTTGACCAAACCTATTATGCCATGTTGAAGAGGAAATGACCGCTAAAGAGACGGGAGAGCTAGATCTGGCAGCGGAGGAGGGAGTGAATGAATATAGACCCCCCGTGCTATTGCATCTCGTAAGAGGTGTCCCCGTATGAATATCCTTCACAGTGAAACCAAAAGGGTCACAATCAACAGAGACAGAATTATTACGAGTGAATTTGCGGATAGAGATTAGATTTTTAATCACATGTGGGGCATATATGATATTTTGAAGGGGGAATGAATTAAAAGGTGGTGTATAGGATGTTCTGATGTCATGTAAAATGATATTAATCTTCCTTGAGGAGTCTTCTCATTAATATCAAAGTATATATAGAGTACAATATTCATCCCTTATACAATAGGAATCCTAAACCTATACAAAAGAGAAATCCTAATCTTACCATAATTATATTTACACAATATATAAAAATATTCTAATTATGAGTATGAATACAATTGTTTCTATAATACACATGTTTACAATAACTTATATTTACATGACAATCAACACACAAAAGCGAGTTGTGCCTGTCGATTAAGTTCTTCTCCATATTGGTGTGTTTTATGATGACATTTTTGTTTAACGTGCAGTCAATCAGATATTACAGTCACGCTAGCATACTCATCAACGTGCCCTATAAGAAATTGGATTCTTCGAGACATTGTGTGACGACGGAGTACGTTGGAATGACAGTGAATAGAGCTAGGCAGCTATTTCTGGTCACTTGGGATGGGATGCATGCGTTTTATTTTGCGTTTTTTGTGGATCTTTGGGCTTATTCCTCTGCTGCATTTTCCTGATTTTTATGCTTTATTTCCATGGATACTAGCTCTGTCCATGGAGACTCAACAGAGTGCCTAGGGAGAGAGTGAGAGAGCAGTTCAGTTCAGATTCAATCAAAGTTGCATTGAATTGCTTGTGCACCGTGTAATTCTGTGCCTTCTAAAAGCAATTCTTGGGGAGGACTGAAATATAAGACTGAATAGCATTTATTTTTTTATATAACCAAAAAACATTAAAGAGGATCTTCTTTGTCAAGGTATTTAGTAGATAATTTTTTAAAGTTGGAGTTGAAGATAGTGTTGTGTTTGGTTATAGTTTTTGAAAAAAATATTTGGTTGTTTGAATGCGCTCAAAGTAAAAAAAATGAAAACATGGTTTTAAGTATTTTTCAAATTTCAAATAAAACTTCAAGTTATATTTGGAATTTGCAAAGCCAAACATTAATTTTCAAATAAAGTGAGAAAAATCTCCGAAAAATAGAATAATTCCATGGCCAAACGAGTCCTTAATTAACGTAAATTAGTAACAATATTTTTTACTTTCTAAAAATGGGTAATTTGATAAAAATACTTCGTACTTTCTAGAAATGGTAATTTTCTCAAGGGTCTGCGCAAGTTAGAACAAAATGGAGAAAGTAATAGAGAATCAAACTTGGTTCATGTGAAATTCACTGTTCTATCGACACATTGAAGCAATCGATCAAGTGCAGTGAGAATTGTTCACTGATAGAGAAATGAAGCAGAAAATCTTAAAATGCAGTGCAAGAGCAAAAAAAAGGGATCGAGAGAGTTGGGGAATTTTATGTTTTTCCTTATACACAATGAGTACACAATGGTGTATATATACAAACAATGTCTATTCTAGAAGCATCACTTCTAACCAACTATTAATTACTATTAACTAACTTATAACCAATTGTTAACAAACCCAACTAACTACAACAAACTAACTACTTAGTAGTTATTCAATGTGGTGTAGCTTCATGGTACCATGGTGCATCTCCCTAACTCTTTGACACCCTCCCTCAAGCTAGGATATATGAAGATGCTTTTTCATGCATAGCTTGGTCATTAAGTGCACATATTGTGATCTTTCAAGATCCTTGGTAAACATATCTGATGACTGATCTGCAAATGTCAAATATGTAGTGTGGACAAGCCCCTTAAGTATCTTTTCTCTAATGAAATGACAATCTATATCAATGTGTTTTGTGCGCTCATGGAAGATTGGATTGGCTGCAATCTGAATTGCAGATTTGCTGTCTGAAAACACTGAAACTGGAGTCTGAATTTCCACTCCAAGTTTTTTATACAGACTAACAAGCCATACCACTTCTGTTACTGAGACAGGCATGTCTTTGTACTCAGCTTCAGCTGAACTCCTGGACATAGTCTCATGCTTTTTGGACAACCATGAACTGGTGAGGAACCATACAACACTAAGTATCCTGTGATTGATCTTCTGCTGTTAACACAGGAACCCCAATCAACATCACAAAATACTCTGATTTGTGGATCACTGAATCTGAACATAATGATTCCCAACCATGGTGCTTGTTTGACATATCTAACAAGCCTAAGCCTTGCTTCCATATGTGATGTCTTGGGATTCTGCATGAACTTACTTAAACATTGCATAGCAAAAGAAATATCTGGTATGATAGTTGTCAAATATAACAATCGCCCAATCAATCTCCTATATACAGTGGGATCTGGTAGAGGCGCATCTGATTGTGTCACAACAGAATTTGAATTGACTAACACAACATGATCAAATTATGTAGTAGTGAGCTTTTGACTCATGTTCATGGGTGATCATGTTGGCTTAGCACCTCTAAGTTCCTATCTGATAGAAGTTCTAAGGCATATTTTCTCTGATGCATCAATATGACCTGAGAATTTCATGCAAATTCAATTCCAAAAAAGTATCTAAGATCTCCTAGATCTTTTATCTTAAAAGCTGCATTCAAATCTTCTTTTGTGGTTTGAATGAGTTCTGGATCATCAACATATACCAGCACCGCCACTATGATGCCATTCTTCAACTTTGTGAACAGATAATAGTCTTTATGACTCTGCTGAAATCCAGATGAAGTCATGGTAGTGGTGAGTTTGATATTCCATTGTCTTGATGCCTTCTTTAAGCCATACAATGACTTCAGTAGCTTGCAAACTTGTTTCTTCCCTCCTTTGGCATCAAATCCAAAACCTTTTGGAACAACCATGTACAATTCTTCATAAAAATCTCCTTGCAGAAAAGCATTATAGACATCCATTTGATGGATAGTCCACTGCTTGGTTGTTGCAACAGATATAACAGACCTTACAATGGACAACTTTACTACTGGTGAGAATGTCTCCAGGTAATCAAGCCCTTCATTTTGATAATAACCCTTTGCTACCAATTTGACTTTAAATCTTTCCACCTCTCCAGTTGCTTTGTATTTGATCTTGGATACCCACCTGCATCTTATGACCTTTTTTCCTTCTGGTAGTGTCACCAACTCCCATATTCCATTATCCTCCAAGGTTTTGATCTCAGCCTGCATTGCCTCAATCCATCTCTGGTCATGTGCAGCTGTTAAGTAGTTATGTGGCTCAATTTCAAGAGAGACATTAGCCACAAATTCTTGATACATATGTGATAATCCTGCATAATCAAAACTGTCAGATATAGAATACAAACAACTTGAGGAGCCATGTTTAGTGACATAATCTTTATGCCAAATATGAGGCCTTCTAGTTCTGGTAGACTTTATGGTTTCTGCCTCCATTTGCCTGTGATCTAAAACCTCTTCATGTTGTGCTTCTGTAGGAACACCTTAAAACATCTAGGTTTGGGCTCATGTGTTCATCAACATCCAACATCCTAATATCTATTGGTGAAACAGTAACATTTTGTGGATGAACCAAGTCATCAAAATAGAAATGTTCCTATGATCTTATAGAGCTGAGATTACCATCTGAACCATCTCTGAATGGAAATAATATTTTCATAAACATCACATCCTTGCTCATAAAGAATTTTTTATTCTCCATGTCATAGATCTTATACCCTTTTTGTGCAGAACCATATCCAAGCAGAACTCCTCTCACAGCCCTGGGTCCAAACTTATCCTGCATAGTTAGTGATGTTGCAAAATATAGACAACCTATCACTCTGAGATGGTCAAGTGATGGTGTCTTTCCGTATAACATATCATATAGTGACTTATTCCCTATAACTGTGGAAGGGATTCTATTCATGATGTACACAACTCACTCCACACAAAATTTCCAAAATCTATCAGGAAAATTTGCTTGAAATTTTATGGCCCTGGCTATTTCTAATATGTGTCTATGTTTCTTTCCACTACATCATTTTATTGTGGTGTGTGTGAACAAGAACTCTCATGCACTACACCATATTTCCTGAACAATTCTTTACAGGTGTGATTGAAAAATTCAGCACCATTATCAGATCTTACTCTCTGAATTCTCATTTCAAATTGAGTACTGACTTCAATGATTATTTTAAAGTATTGTAGACACATCCGGTTTCAACCTTTTTTCAAAAAATCCAAGTCCATCTAGAATAATCATCCACAATAGTCAAGAAATATCCCATTCCATTATGTGTACATTATAATTTTTTTAAAAAAGACTTAAAAATAATATTTAATTTTATATAATGTTATATGATTTTTCTAATTATCATAAATAAAACATTTAAAAAATATCAGTTTGGCTTGTTCAAATGAGTGAACAAATAAGATTAAGTTTCTATGTCTTATCAATTAGTACGTATACCTACTCTGTTGGATTTGATTTTTCCTCCTCGTACAATCGTTCTCGTTTTTTTTGTTTATGACGATTTTATATATTATTTTAAACTCCATTTTTCCTTAATCAATTGTTTTAATTTGTCCATGAAAAAAAATAGTTGAATGATTTAATCCTTAAAAGAATAACTTTATAATTTTGCATCTAAAAATGTTTAAAAGATGAATTCCAAAAAATAACTGATTGTATTGAGCTGCCCCGATTCCAAGTTGCAATTCTTTTATTGATGTAATGACAGAACCTTGAATACAAATGTGCTCCAAATCTTGGGAGCAAAAGGCGAAATCCGCACATTGGCCCCACTCAATGACCCGGCTGCAGACGCGAGGAAGTTAAATCACAGATTTAGGTGGGAGGCCCACTTGCATGCGTCACGCCATGAGACATCCTCACAGCGAGAACGAACTCCCACATCTGCGCACACTCGCTTCGAAAGAATCGCCACTGAAACTAATCGAATGCACACCTACGCAGAATGTGCTCCAAGTCTCATGTTATGGAAACGGGATGCAGGGCAGGGAGCCTACATATACTGTCTTTATTTTCTACTAATTTGTTTTGCATGCCGAGTAGGATTGGCAACTGGGGGGTTAAGGCAAATTTTTAATGGGTTAGGATAGAGTAAAATAATATTTTTAAACAATAGGGCAAAATTCAAATTTATATATGAGTCCGGTAAAAATAAGTGACCCCCTAATTTTCTCCGAGACTCCCAACCACAAATTCAGGGTTTTCCATCGCTTCTGCTTCTTTCTATTCCCAGTCCTCTACTCCTCTTCTTTCTCAGCTTCTGCTTCAAGCCTTCAGCCACTAATTCCTTCTCCTTTATTGCTTCACTTGTTTCATTTCTCAATTCAACACCCATCTTCTTAACAAAACCTCAAAATTAAGAATAAGCCTAATGAAGGGTTTTCAAGCTCTACTATAATAATCATCAGTTGATTTGAACACTCTGCAACGCTGCTCGTCTCCGGTAATACTCTTTTCTTCTCTTTCTCTAAATGGGTTTCTCCTATTTTTGAGTCTCAATATCTGGGGTGGGGGTGTATTGGTGAGTCGAGTAAGAATAGGAAATGGGTTTACCTGTATTAGTAAACGGTCTGTTATAATTTATTGGTTTGGTGTCAATTTAGCTAATTGATGATTGTTAATCTACCACAAGTAGTCAGTAGTTTTTTTTTCTGTTTTCTTTGTACACTTTACACCTTTTCCTCTGTTTTCTTTGTGCACTTTACATATACAAAATTGTAATGACATTTTTATGATTTTGTAATAGATAATCATGGCATCTCAAAATGTTGAGAATCTACCCGCTTCATCATCTAACACTATTTCCTTAGAGGCTGACAGTCCGAGGCTTTCACAAGATGACGTTGTTGAACTGGGAAAAAGGAAGAGATATTCCAAAGCATGGAATTATTTCAAGTTGGTGTCTATTAAAGGTGTTAAGTATGGTCAATGTAAGTATTGCAAGGCTCAATATAAAAATGCTGATAATTGTGGGACGAAAGCTATGTTGGACACATACCTAAGTGTCCTAAGAGGCCAAGAAGTGAGAGTGACACGGAGGGCGGTGATGGCAACACTATTTTGATCAAGATGTTTCACGTAAACAACTTGCACATGCCATTATTTTACATGAGTATCCACTCTCCATAGTTGATCATGTGGGATTTAGGAATTTTGTTGCGAGTCTCCAACCTATGTTAAGATGGTTTCAAGAAATATGATAAAAAATGACATAATGAAATTTTTTGACAATTTAAAATAAAAAACGTCGATCTTGTTGGAGAAAGTCACGAGTAGAATTGCAATAACAACTGATATGTGAACTTCGAATAGCAACAAAAAAGGATTCATGGCTATTACTGGACATTTTATTGATGATTCATGGAGGCTTCAAAGTCACATTTTGAGGTTTGTTTATATCCCCGCTCCACATGATAAAGATGCTTTGTGTAGTGCTTTGGTTAATTGTTTGTTTGACTGGAATCTTGAACGGAGAATATCAACTATCACAGTTGATAATTCTAGTACCAATAATGCAATGATGAAAATCTTATTGGATGAGAAACATAATAAAAGAGATTTGTTATTGTTTGGACGAGTGTTTCATATGCGTTGTGCGGCGTACATCTTAAATTTGATAGTGCAAGAAGGGTTAAAGGTTATAGGAGATGGTATTGGCAAAGTCCGTGATAGTGTCTTGTATTGGGGTGGATCAGCCGAAAGAATTGAGAGATTTGAAGAAGCCACACGTCTGCTACATTGTTTTTGTAACAAGAAGTTGGAATATGATTGTCCTACCCGTTGGAACTCTACATATCTAATGTTGAGAACGGCTTTGGAATACAAAGAAGTGTTTAAGAAGTTGAGTTAACTGAAACAAATTATAAGTGCTATCCAACTGAAGAGCAATGGAGTGATGCAAAAGATGTCTGTGATAAGCTCAAAGTCTTTTACCATATCACTGAACGATTTTCAGGAACTCAATATCCAACTTCCATTCAATACTTTGAAAAAGTTTGTGAAATTAAGATAGACTTGGAATATTGGGTGAAGAGCATTAATCCTTTAATTAACTCTATGGCTTCTGCGATGTTGAAATTTAGAAAATATTGGGATGATGTGCATGTTTTGATGGGTGTAGCTGCAATCTTTGATCCAAGATACAAGATGAAGTTGGTAGAGTATTTTCTTCCACAAATTTATGGTGAAGAAGCTTTCACTAAAATTCAAGAAATTCGATCTCATTGTTATGATCTCTTTCGAGATTATAAGAGTAGATTATCTTCTCCACGAGGGTCACTTGAAGCATCTAGTTCTAGTGAAGTCGCTAATCTTATAGAAGGTGATCGTCTGTCAAACTTTGATCTATTTGTTGCTTCGAGTAGAGCTACCGTGGAGACAAGATCCGAGTTGGATATATATTTAGAAGAAAGCTTGCTACCTCGGACTCCATCATTTGACAATTTGAGTTGGTGGAAGACAAATGGATTGAAATTTCCTATTTTGCAAAAGATGGCTCGTGACCTCTTAGCTATTCCTGTGTCTACCGTTGCTTCTGAATAAGCATTTAGCACTAGTGGAAGGTTGATTAGTCCACATCGAAGTAGACTACATCCTACTACTTTGGAAGCTTTAATGTGTGCTCGCACGTGGTTATGGAATGAAATAAATGGTATGTAATTTTCTCATTGTTATCTTAGTAGTTGTTTAATTTTAAATAGTATATCGATTCATCAACTATTATGTTTTTCTTTTTAGGTTTGACTTCAACAATCGATAAAGTTTCATGCCCAACGTTGATTGATGAAGAGGAAGAGCCGGAGCCAAATTTTATGCCAAACGTTGCTTGATGAAATAGAAGAACTGCTAAGAGTCGAGATTGCTCATATCGCGGAGTTGATTGGGTTACCAGCTTTTTGGTTCTTTTTTGGTTATAACAGACAGTACAATCATGGCATCCCTTTACTTGGGTTAGTTACAACTGTAATTTTGGTTATAACAGACAGTACAATCAAGCATAAGTGTACTTTTAATAGGATGCTTTTAATTTTATGGTTCATGAATAGTCTCTGTTTTGAGTTGAACTGCTCGACGATGGGCAGTTTGGCTGAAGTTAGTATTCTGTAATGTTTATGAATTCATAGTGTGAGATTTTATGACTGTTAATTCTTGAGATTGATATCTCTGAAAACTTTGCAATTGCTACTGAATCTCCATAGTGGAGACCTGCTTACTGAGTTACTGTAAACTTTGCTTACCCCAACTGAATTTCTATATTCTGAGGGACCTGCTAGCTGCTGTCTGCTTAGCTCAATTATATGTGGTCTCCATTGTCCTAATGCACACTCAGGTTTGTTCATTTTCTATAGTTGACATGGTATGTCTAATATATATGGCTGGATGTGGACCGTGAACTTTTGTAGACCTTTGGTAAATTATAAACAATCAATTATGGTTTATTCGCTTTTGATACCAGCATTTTCATACTGCTTTAAATTTTTTTGATCGGGTCCGACCGTTCTCTTGCTTTGCTCTTGTTGTGCTTTTGCTTTTGTTTTGCTCTATTGTAGTGAGCACGGCATATTGAAGCTGTATGGAACATTCAACTGCTTGATGCTTCTTTTTCTTTTGAATGATTAATGTACGTACTTGCATTGTTTTCTCTATCATAACCCGCTTCTGGGGTATTGTTTGGGGCAGAGGTCAGAAGCTCAGGTTTCTCTATCATGGCACATCACTGGATCATTTCAACTAGAAACAGTAGGCTGGAGAGCCTGGCTCAGGCATCATGAATAGAGAAATTATTGGTTCTTTGTAGTAGAATTAATCCTAAATAACTGATCATTGAACATCAAAAGTTATCCCTGTCATGCATGTACATGTAAATTTGGCTAATGAATCAGTGACGAGAAACTAGTCTTGATGTAAGATGAACAGTGGAACAGAAGTATGTAAGATGAACAGTGGAACAGAAGTATGTCGATCCTCCATGACCATAAAAAAGCTCGTCAGTTTGACGTAAGATGAACTGTGGAACAGATGTAAGATTCTGTTTCTGGCTTGCTGCTCTATTGAAATCTTGTGTCATCAAAGATTGTAGCCTTATCAAGAAATCTACAAGTAGAGTGGCAAAAATTTTAAAGGGGCATATTTTCTAAAAATTGCTAAATGGGGCGGGGCAGGGCAGGGCGGGTCAAATCCTTAGCAGGTCAAGACTTGTCCCGTCCTAACCTACCCAATTGCCATCCCTGATGCCGAGCGGCAACCTTAATATCAAAAGGGGGTTGCTCTGGTGGTAAACATCATTCACTTCAACTCGAAGGTTGTGAGTTCGAGTCACCAAGAAAGCAAAAGGAGGAGCTCTTGGGGGGAGGGTAAAAAAAAAATAGTGACACTTGTCCATCAGGCTTTTTAGTTTAGGACTTAGGTACATGAACACTTACCAAGTTGAAGTAAAACCGAAGGCACTGCATGTGAGGACTTCACGCTCTTCGGCTGCAGTTAGTTCGAATATTAAAGGTGGAAATAGGGAATAGCGACTAATCAATTGCGTAGATGTCAATTTCATTTAACGGAGTGTAAAGTATAATAGGGGTATTATGGTAAAATGTCTATATCAATCATTGTTTCTTAAGGGGCGTAAAAAATTCAAAAGTGACAAGTAAAAGCATCGAAAAAAAATGCAAGGTAAGACTGCGTACAATAGACCCTTATGGTTCGGCCCTTCCCCGGATCTCGCACATAGCGAGAACTTAGTGCACCGAGCTGCCCTTTTGATAAGTAAAAGTGAACGGAGGGAGAGGTTAAAATCAAGTTACTTCTCTTTTTCCGAAAACAAGTCGTTATAAGTCAAGTCTCTTATCTTTCAAGATCAAGTCTCTTAACTTTCAAAATCAAGTCGTTTATAAGTCAAGTCTCTTATCTTTGAAGATCAATAAACCATTCTTTTACCTACATAAAGTCGTTATAACAGCTTTATGGGAAGTTAGTTATAACGACTTTATGAAAACAAAGGAATGATTTTATCATTGGTTTTAAAATGGTAACTTGACTTTAAAGGAGAAGTGTTTTGGTCTAAAAAGAAGGCATGGTATTGTCTTAATTTGGTTTAAAAAGGAAAGTATGGAAGTTGTTTTGGTTTACTTAAAATGTTAGTCACTTTATTTTTATACTACGGGTATCGGGTGACTTTTTTAAAAGAAATGGATCTTCTAAAAAGAATTTAACGTACGTAGTACTTTGAGGATTAAAACCTGGACTTGTCATAAAATGAAAGTACCTTGAGTTGTGTGTAACGTGCCTATGTTTGCGTGTGATAGCCTTGTTGTGCAAGTGTTGTATTCTTATGTTACCGCGTCTCTCGATGGAGGGTCGGTCGTGTTATTCTTGATCATTTTGGACATACTGACACGATGGGTGGCCCACGGGTATGGTTCCATTAGGATTGTTGTTCCATGGACTAGCTCTCCATGAGGTCTTACTGATTCGGCCTTGGTATCTGGTGGTTGGCTTTCGTACTTGCCCCGTCTCGTGGCTGATTCGGCCTTGGTACCTGGTAGTTAGCCTTCGCACTTGCCCCGTTCAGTGTAGTGGCGAAGTCTCGTGATACGCGGTATCCGGTAGTTAGCCTTCGTGCTTGCCGACCACGTGACACGACCTTGGTACCGTAGTCGGCTTTCGTGCCCGTGTCGCCGTGGTTTGGTTGTATAGTATTGTTAGTACGGTTGTTATGACACAGGTGGGACCTAGTGTTCATGTGTACTTCTTGGTGTGATTATATCATAGACTGCCGGCAGTGAGGAAGGTATTCCACGGGCATGATTGATGTTGTGGGCGTGAGACCCATTGTTATATTTGAGTAATGACTTTGAGGGTGTGAGTCCCTGACTTGACATGACTGTTTATATATTGTGGACTGTAGTTTGGTTATCATACATGTCTCCTGCTTTATATAGACTATTATGATTTCATTTATAGTATTTCTGATTTCACATACTTAGTACTGTTGATCTTGACCTCCTTGGGCCGC
This sequence comes from Przewalskia tangutica, assembly GCA_029844215.1. Taxonomy (NCBI): domain Eukaryota; kingdom Viridiplantae; phylum Streptophyta; class Magnoliopsida; order Solanales; family Solanaceae; genus Przewalskia; species Przewalskia tangutica. The sequence goes on from CM056732.1 coordinate 2,254,792, forward strand.
GTTCATGCCGCAGTAGGTACATCGGTTGTTGATCCTCGCTCATAGGATCACGATTCAGATTAGGAAGCTCCGTTTCTCCGGAGGCTTATCTTTTGGTATGTTTCCCTGAGTTGTAGGTTCTTGTACATTCAGGGGTATGGCGGGGCCCTGTCCCGTCATAGTTGTGGTTACATTCTTAAAGGTCTGTAGTACTGTTGTGGGCAGGGTTTTGTAAACTTAAGTACACGCTATCCAAGGCAACTCGGCAAACTAGTCTCTAAGTAAACTAATAATAATGTCGTTCAGAATCTAGCAGTTGACTTAATCAGATCCAGCAAGCTCAAATATCAAATACATACAAGCACGTCTGAACGGGAGCAATCAAAAGTTCCCCATAACTTTAGCATTGCCCACAGAGCAACCACAAATAAGTCCCATATTTGGCCTGCCACTTGTTTGCTTGCTAACATTGGGCATATTTTATGATGGAACCTTCTCCCAAGGCCTCCCTTTAAAACGCCAAAACATCGTGAAAATGGCACAGCTGAAAACTGAGTACATTTCCTCATGTGCAAGCTAGATCTCACTTCTCAGTAGTAAAAGTATCTAGTCAAATAGCACGAGGCGCATCTCGGGTAAACGGATATATGCTCAGGCTATAATATATGTCCCGAGTCCATTGCACTAATTTATTATTAATACGTAACAGTAAGGAACTATACCCATCAACCATTCTTACTCCACATTTAGCAAGTTTAACTGTTCCATCATACCAATTGCAGGTGGGGAGAAGCTGAGTTTTCAATGCCAATCCCAGACTTCCAATGACACTTCTAACTGCTGCAGGATGGAGATATGAAAAACCTACCTGTCACAGGCACCTTTCAGGTCAACACATCTGTTAATTTAAGCTTAAGCTTCATGTTACCAGCTTGTACTAATAGCTCTTCTCTAGAAGCATCGACTTTCAGGATTAAAGCTTGTTTGTTAAGCGAAGGAACATGGACCGAATCCCCAACATTGGGAAGTTTCCTCCTCTCTGTTGCGTAGGCAAAACAGATCATTAACAACAGTAGTGGATATTTGATCCATGTAAAGTAAAGAAAATATAATACTCCTATATGCTAGCAAACCGTTGACAAGAAATCAATGATCACCACATAAAAGAAAAAAGAAGAAATTTTACCTGAAACAGGTAGCCTGGATGTACTGGCGGAGCACACAGCAGGAGTTGCTTCTGAAGTTTCACTTTTTTCCTTTTTGGCTTCACTCTTCATAGTTGACGTGTGTCCATTACTTTCCAATATTTTCTGGGATAGTTGACTAGAAATTGCACGATATTGTCGTGCTCTCCTTTGAATGGAAGACCGTGCTACTGCTGCTGCCTCAGATATTTCCTGTACCTTTCTGCTTCTTTGATTTATGTTGTGTTCTTTCACTTTTTTTCTGGCAGTAAGCAACTTGTGATGGAGACCTTTAGTGAGCCTAAACCAAATCAGCAGAGAACAAATATATGCAAGAAAGTTAATATCGATAGTCAGTTTACTGCAAAAAAAAGTGCAAAAGGCTGCCGAGGTAAAAACAATCCCTAAAGAAATGAAATGTGAAATCTTCTAAATCATCACAAGCTTCTCAAATTATAAATGATCAGCAGAGATCCCAATCAGATGAAGTTACTTCTTTTGTTTCAATTTGTATGACACTCTTTCCATTTTAGGAAATTTCAATTGTTTTTTTAAATTATATAAAGAGGAAGTTGCAAAACCTGAACTTGGATATGATATCTTTTCAATCAAACTAACTTTTCAGCCACAATTTAATATTGTTTTTCCACTATCACTAATGCAATGAGTCAAATTAAACATCTTAAGTGCTAACATTTATCCAATGGCACCGAGTGAGGTGTCAGTATGAACATGGAACTCCTTATTTCAATCGTGAAACCGGGGCTGACAAAAATAATTCATGCTTAAAGAATTAATACTGTCCCGGCTCCCAACTGTATTCTTCTGCAATCAAATACTGTCATATATAATAAGACGGTGATAAAGTGCAATGAAGAAGCAACTCCCTGTTAAACAAATTTCCTAGATGAAAATGGGTGTTCTCCATTTTCATCTACGCACATATAATTCAACTAGCAAGGGAACAGACAGATCCACTAAGTGCAAGTAAAGGGTCAAAGTGCGATCATCATCCCGCCCTTTCTCTTTCCCCCTTTCTGCCTCTGCCAAAAGGAATCCTAAAAAGGGAAAAGGGAAGGATGAGGAATGGAGGGGTTGATGGATTTTCCTCCCTTCTGGATGTATTTACCCTCTTTTTGTTGTTGGTATCTCAAATAAAAAGCAGAGGAGATTATTTTTCTTGTGGACACAATTTGAACGGATTCTACAATATTGACAGATGATAAACACCCTTATATTTACTTGCTAACAGTATCATGCAAGTACACAACCTCTTTCTATCTAATCCTCAATGGTCCGAAATAAGGATGCAATGGTATTAAGTTTACCCATCCATTGAAGCATTGAAGGATATGGAACTATGATTAATGAATCAAAGGCAACCTAACCTTCAAGCTTATAAGAGCCACTGGCACACAAAACGGACAGGAAAAAGCCATACTTGCCAACATCGGACACAATTCATTTACTTCTTGACTTTCTATATTTCTCTTTCCTTTACTCTGTCTTCGTTGTTTAATTTCGAGTTAGTGAAACTAATTGAATGTATAATGCAATAAAGCATTTCTGATAATTTTTTAGATGAAGAGCATTTCTGGTAATAGCATTGATTAGAACTGCTTTCACAAAATTTTCCAGCCACCATCAGCAAATCTTAACATAGACCATAAGTCAAGCTCAACCTGAAACCTTTTCCATGAAACGTCCACCAAATCTGCCACCGGTCTAAACATTCCAACGACTACTTCTCCCACTAACATAACTTTCATGATTTGCTCTCTGCTTCTACAGACCAAGCCAGACTTTTGTCACTATTTCCCTGCTTTTGCAGGTGAGAGTTACCGTATTTCAATTACCGTTTACTACCCCATATTTTTCCTTTTTTTCTCTATCCCATATCATTCCTTTTTTCTCACTCTAGATTCTCAGGTTAGGTAGAGGCAAACTAGTATTAGTCTATCTCAGTAACTGGGATGAGGTATCTGATAGCCATAGAGCACCGTTATTTATTTCTCTATTTAACTTGTTGCTTCTTGATTTGGTTGGATCAGATCCTTTTGCTAAACACCTATCAACACAGAGAAGATTGAGATATATATGGAACAAAATCAATTTTGAAACAGTTTCAACGACCAAAATACTGCGTAACGGAGGATAGATATATTTTGGTGATTTCTGAGGGTATGTGGAATCAACATTGAAGTTGAGGTTGCTTTTTGGATGAAATTTCATGCCAATTCAGCTAAGGTAAGCACAGGATCCTCACTTGAGAAGATGTTGTGATTCACGAACTTGCTCGTGAAAGTTCTGCTTAAATCTCTCCATGTCAAGTATAACCTGCATTACAATGTTAACAAAACGTCTGAGTAAAGAAACTGCTAGTCAATGCAAATTAAAGTGCTAAAGAAAAACAGTTTCGTGCATGTTCAGATGCATTCAATTAAATACTTATCTTGTGCATAATTCAAACACCGGAGTATATGATGAGAAAGGAACTTTTGATTTCCAGAACCAATTGAAATTACTAAAAAAAGGGCACCCCGGTGCACTAAGCTCCCGCTATGCGCGGAGTCCGGGAAAGGGCCGGACCACAAGGGTCTATTGTACGCAGCCTTACCAATTGAAATTACTAATGAAACTAAAATCAACAGAAGCTAGACAAAGGTCAGCAAAACTATTGACATGCCACATCTTTTATCAATTACAAGTATCAACATCCTAAATACGAAAGTTAATGGTATCATATGCAAGTACCTCATTGATTTCTGCACTAGCAGCACCATATAGTTCACGAGCCTTGTGCACAATGACATCAGGCATCCCGAGCCTTTCGGCTATATTGATTGCATTTGACCGTCCTGCAGTTGGAGAAGTCTGAAAATCAGAGATACTACCAAAAAATCAATGACACGATCACCTAATGATAATAAGACATCAAAGCATGGAAACAATCTATAGTAAGTTTTGAATTGTGCCATGACTGGAGAGAATATCCTCCGAAATCTGTCAATTAATATTCTACTCCAACCCCTTTCGCCCGGTCATGCAAAAAGGTAACTGGATACGGAGTACATCTGCTTAACCCAGTCCCGTTCAAATATTTATTAATTTGAATTCTGCAGATGTGGAAACTGCATAAGAAATTTTGAACACATGCTAGAGCCCAAAATACAAGAAACAATGAAAAAATCACGGTGAAACAAGAAAGTTCTCGACTCTGCAACTACTAAGTAGGTCCAGTTTTTGAAGACGGAGTGAGCATTTACATATCTGATAATGCAAGGTACACTCGAACCAGAATAAACAACTTATCATATACTGCCTGCATTTTATCTGTACAGAATGGTGCAATCCCAAAACTCATGGTGATTAAATTAATCATAGTGTACAAAATGATACAGAGTATACCATGGTTTTATTTGTGGTACTATTTATATGATGAGCTGAAAACAGGTTATCTGAGAATATCTGTTAATGATTGAAAGTGTATAAGTTTTGAGAAGTACAATAAATAGGAAAACTGCATTTCAAGAATACTCTGTGACAAAATATCTGTTAATGATTGAAAGTGTAAAGGTTTTGAGAAGTACAATAAATAGGAAAAATGCATTTCAAGACTACTTGTGACATTGAGATTGTGCCCTGCAATATTTGATCTGGGACCAAAGAGGCAACTGTTCTTTTTAAGCCCTAGCAAGAATTATCATTTCTTCTCTTCTTTTTGCCACAAGAAGTAACATGACATCCTATTATCAGTCATCAGGTAAGAAACTCCAAGCTAATCAAGAAACTAACACATGGATACAAGGACAACCTGGTATTCCCCAAAGAATCCTATAAGTTGGTTTCAACTTCATTTCATCAAACTCCATACAAGCATTTGCAAAGGCATGATTGCTGTCAAGTACATTGTAGCTCCATGATGTTAGAGGAGGTAAGTCTTTTGTCTCATAAAAGAGTTCCATCTTAGCATTGAGCACCTGTATTTAAGGGTTTTAAGTTCTCCATGATGTGTAGTAGCTATAGTCAACAGACTCCCAGATTCTGCAAAAGATTCCAGTAATGACATCCCAAGTGCTGCTCCTTCTAGAGGATTTGTCCCTGCCCCTACCTACAAGATGAAAAATACACACTATGGTCTTTATGAAGGAAAATGTCCTCATTCCATGCATAATTTCACTTGTTCATAGCAACAATAAGGCTGTCTCTGGAAGAACAAATGCACAACTGCTGAAGTCTACATACTTCATCCAATAGCACAAGTGACATGTCTGTTGAGTGAGACCGGATTTTCTGCAGATTTGGACAAAAAATCATATAAATTTTCTGCATTTGGATCTAAAAGGAACACGTTAAAACCATAGACATTAACTGTATCGGGAGAATAATTGTCAATTAAAGACACATTCAAGAGTTCAACTAATTGATAAATGAACTGAATTGGATTTGTCTTTGATCAAGAATGGTAACAATAAGTTTAAGCTTATGTTACATTTTACATATTCGAAATCAAAATTTCATAAGGTTTGTTTGAATATTGACCTTGGGAAAAGGAAGATCTTAGAAAGAAAAGCCAATAGAGCATTTGAAAAGGGAGTCTAACATTCCTGAAAATATTTGCAAAATCATCAAGCATCATGGACACCAAATAACCTAATACTGGACAAAGATCTAGCACCTCATAAAACTATTGAAGTACTAATGAGCCAAATTCCGCTGAATCAATACATCAAGGTAGCTGATAGCCTGGTACAACAGGCCTCATGTGCAGGATGCTAAAGAATTCATAGGAAGTAGAAACAATCTATTATAACATTATCTTATAACTATATCAACTGATTCAGTAAGTATACCCAGTCCAATACAAAATGCTTAGGCAATTCGAATCTGCATGGTTACAACTTAAATATCACATGCCAGTCAGCTAAGCATTATCCTCTCTATGGCGTCAACATATAATCTGTTTTCTCTGTCAGCTCTATCCAGGGATGTTCACTATTTAGCTGAAGTTATTATCTAATGTTTTCACCTTTTGTCCCAGTTCATTCAACCTAGATACCTTCCACAGACTAAATGGCCTCAAGTTATCAAACACCTTTCAATATTTTGAATTCTTTTTTTTTTAAATGGTAACAAGCTTGTATTGATTCAGAAAAAGGGCTGTTAAGCCATAATTACAGAGGGAAAGAAGCATAAAAACTAGTAAGCTAGAAAAAACTGTCTGCTCGTCTATAGAGACTCAATATTTTGAGTTCTGATACTGACAGTTTTATCATTTATATCTTTCTAAAGTGTTCTTTTCTTAAAAAGAGAAGTCTTTCAACCACCATCTTGGAAATGATGACAAGTGTAATCAACTTGAACCTCAAAATATTGAACTATGTATGTGAAATTCAGAACAGAAGGAGTATATATCTGTTGTAACTTTGGAGCCTCCTCTTTGGCTCTTCCTATTCATTTCTTGTAACATCCCATTTTTCAATAGGACTAATATACCTTCCTTGATTAAGCTCATACCATTTAAACTATGAGCTGCACTTCACATTGCGATAATGAATCTGCACTTCACATTGCATCGAATCTAGTGTTCCACGAGAGGACCAAACACATAGAGATTGATTGTCATTTTGTCAGAGAGAAGGTACTCTCAGGAGACATCGTCAAAAAGTTCATGCGATCAAATGATCAGCTTGCAGACATATTCACCAAGTCACTACCCCGGTCCCAGAACGAGTTACTTATGTAGCAAGTTTGGTACATATAATTTGTATGTACCAGCTTGAGGGGGAGTGTTGGAATCTGTGAAGATTCTAGCATATCTATAAATATAGTAGATAAAATATTTTGTAATTAGGAATTGATTTGTATTGATTTCCTTTCCTTTTTAGGACATGTAAACTTAGTTATTTAAACCTCAATAGCGTGAGGGAATAATCAAGTTGAGTTCCTCTCATTTTCTCTTTTGATTCATAGCTAGCAATATTTACTGTCCCTCTGTCATCATCAGTGATTGGACCGGAAGGCCTATTATGCAACTTCGTGGTACAATTTTTATATTCAATACCTAAAATGTCTTTATTCCCTTTTTCTTCGCTTGATAGCAACTTAGCCTCTCATTCTCTTTCATATAAGACCTAAGGTTGTCCAATGGGTCGGCCCGACCCTTCTTTAAAAAAAACAGTAGCGGGGTTCGAACTCGGGACGGGACTAGGGCTCGTCCCGATCCCGCCCCGCACCCCCCGCAAAAATAGTTGTTGCACGACGGGCCAATTTCGATTTTGGCAGTTGGCAACGGCTAATAACGGCCATTCCCCATAAACTCCCCTACGCCCTTAATATTTATTTTTAACTTATAAGTTAGTATATTTACACTTTAACTCTATTTCTCAACTATAAATAACTCATTTTTCTCATAAATATTCCTACCATCTATCTAATCTCTCTCTACAAGTTTACATTGCACACTAAATATTATATTTTATTTGCTAATTTCTATCAAAGTTCAAAAATTGGGAGTGACGTTGGCAACTAGCTTGAGGATCATCGAGCAAAGTTTCAATTTTCAACCTCGATTACGCGTTGACGTTACGTCGACGTTTTGCTACCTTCGTTCCTTCTTTAAATTATTATTACTTAATTTTAATTATCGTACTTAATTTCATTATCTATAATTATTTATTTGCATAATTATAATGGAACGAAGTGGACGTTTTTTTGGTAGAGGTACTAGGGGTAACAACTTCTAGTAATCCTAATTACGATGATTTCACTAATATAGATGAAACTTATTTTTTAATGTTAATATTAATATACCATTAGATCATGAGGTATATTTTACATCTGAACAAGACTTTAATTTAGAAAATAAATTAGAAGATAATTTAGATAACACACCCACTAGTGCACCTCCACCTCAGGCTCAGATTGAGTCTCAGGCTGAAACTGAAACTGGAATGACTCATATTTCCCCTAGTATGAGTCGAGGCCAAAAACAATGAAAATTAAAATCACCTGCATGTGATTTTTTTGATAGGGACATTCCTAATCAACTAGCTATTTGTAAAATTTGTCGCGAAGTTTATAAATTTAAAACTGAAAAAGGTCAAGATGGGACGGGAGGATTAATGAGACGTGTAAAAAACTCTCACAAAGCTAGGTATAACCAATACTTGGCTGAAAAAGCGGGTGTGCAAATGCCTTCTAAGTCGGTACAAGGTTCACATAGTGTCCCCGATCAAGTACAGGGTCGAATTAACCCGATGACGGGGGAAATTATAGGTCCTAAATATGATAAACACAAAGATAGGAAAACTTTAGCAAAATTAATTGATGTGGAGGGTTTGCATTTTTCATTTCCTTCATCTCCTGATTTTATTCATTACATTAGAGAAACGTATAATCCTGCTTTTAACGATTTTCCTAGATCAACGGTTAGAAGAGACATTTTTAACTTTGCATATGAATATCAACAGTTTTACGTTATGCATTATATCATTTTAATGGCAAAGTGACTATCACTTTGCTTTAGGCCGTAGTACTAACGGTAATGATTATTTAACCGTTACATGTCATTGAATAGATCAGACTTGGTCTATGCAAAAATGTATTTTAGAATATAGATATATTGATGATAGGCACACTGGATTATTTATTGCAAGAAATATTCATGAAATTTGTGAATATTATAGAATCACTGATAAAATTATGATTATTACATTAGATAATGCTTCTGCTGTAAACCTTTTAAAACTCTATTTACTCTATCATTTTCCGATATTTTTCATATTATATGTGCATGCCATATTTATAACTTAGTTGTAAAGGATGACCTAAAACTTTTTAAAAACATCCTTGATAAAGTACAATTTGCTATAAACTTTATTTTTAAAGGTATAAAATACAAAGACGCAAAGAGTATAAAACACGTCATGATTGTGGATTACCTTATAGAAAATTCCAGAAGAAGTTGTGACTAGGTGGAATTCTTTGTATGAACAATTACTTATTGCTCACGAGTATAACTTTATTATTTAACGTCCATAATCAAAATCCAACAGATATGCTTGTAGATGATGATTGGGATAAAATTTTGGAACTTATTGTATTTTTAGAGAATTTTTTCTAGCTACTAAGGAATTTTCTGGAATTTATTATGCTACTATTTCATCTATATTATTTTATATAGCTCTAATATTTTTGTTACTTAATAAATATATGCAAAAACCAACTTACGCGCCAGCTATTAAAAAATGTTTATAAAATTTAAAAAATACTTTTTTCCTATTCTCACTATTTATTTTATTGGTGTTGTATTAAATCCTACTATTAAAGTAGACGACTGTAAAACACTTGTTGAAACGATTTATGAAAGCTTAGAAATACTTCTAATAGACCCAACTGAAGAACCAACTAAAGAAGAAGTTATATCTAGCATACAATGCAAAAATATATATATGTATTACCAAGAGCAAAGTGCAAATAATCAACCGGCTTCTGTACCATCTTCTACTTCACTGCAACCTAATAAAAGATATGTTGTTTCTGCTTCTAGTATTCAAGGCCTTAGAAATAGAATGTATAGTGGTTCAACTTCTTCACAAATTAGCGAGTTCGATGTTTATATTTTGCAGTGTGTTGTACCGTACGAATCAATTAATAATAAAGATGGACGTGAAGACTTGCTGAAATACTGGAGGGAGAATAAGAAGACATTTCCAACACTATCAAAGATGGACCGAGATGTGTTGAATATTCAAGCGTCATCAACAACTTTTTTCTGTTGGAAAGTTCAAATAGGAGAGCACAGACACTTAATGGCGGGAGACAGCTTAGAGATTGCAGTTTTATTCAGAGATTGGATTAGAGCGTAGAAGGTGCGGTCAACCATAGATCAACGAAGAAGAAGACTATAACTACAACGAAATCTTATCCGAGGGAGCAAGAAGCGACGTCGAATAATTTGACCAACAACTTCCAATTCCAACAGGAGATCCTCAAGAGATTGTGAGGATATTAGAAAAAGTATGGTTCAATATGTAATTTTTTAATGACAATTTTACTATGTGATTTGCAACTTTTAAACTACGAAACAAAGTTGCAATTTTAAAATTGTATTACAAAAGAATCATAATTCTATTAAATAATATAAGAGACACAAAAACAGTCTTGCGATGTTTATGTTTTTATTACACTATCTTGTTCAATTATTTAAGTGTTTAAATATATTTTTTAAAATTACGGGTCTAAAAAAATTAAAATCTCCCCAAATCCCCTACCCGACCCGTCCCCCCAAATCCCGTCTTCTCTTTCGGCGGGATGTGGGACGAGACGGGACCTCTTCCCGTCCCCTCTATCCCGGCCCGCCAAGTCCCGATCCCGACCCCCCACCCTGTCCTCCCAAATCCCATCCCGCCCCGCCCCGTCCCACTGGCCACCCCTAAAGACCTGAAAGACCATATGAAATGTAGCACGCAAGCAAAAATTTAATTTTTTTTATAATGAGTTTGACAAATGTCTACAACTACAGAAGCCTCCTCATTTATCCACACTTGGAACTGTCTGTAATTAACAATTACCTGAGAGTTCAAGCAAACAAAATGGATTCCTCCTTGATTTGACAAAAAGTTCCATGCCAAAAAATAGCAGGTTTACAAAAAGTTCAATGCCAAAATATAGCAGATTGTAATGTAACACGTGCACTTAAGCTGATGCTGCCACTTTTTTCGCATTATTACTATGTGTGTGTTTTACTCCTGGAGAGCTGCAATATAAACCAGATCTATAGATCCTACACTAGAGGAACCATATACCAGGATAGTGGTCGATATTTAACTTAAACAAGAGCCTTTATACATGTACAATCTAGACAATTTCTTGATTATAAATAGCTTCAAATGTTCATCGTCAAGGAAAAGTGTAAGAAGTGACAAATCTACTTGGTTACATCATGTCAGGCTAGTAAAAAAAAGCTAAAACTTTCAGAGGGAACTTCATTTAACTTACACTAATTTGTTTCAGATGCCCCGAGAAGGTAGACAGTGATTGAGATAAGGACTGTTCATCACCAATATCAGCAAATACAAAATCAAACCAAGGAATCTTCACTGGTTCTGATGCTAACACATAAAGACCTGCAAATCTAGTCCGACATTAAAAGTTATGCACTTCAATATAAGATTACATAAATACAAGTACTTTAGTGCACCACCTAGAGTTTGTGTTTTTGGAAAGCATACTACAGTCAAATCTCTCTATAATTGTCATTCGCTATAACATCATTTCACTATAACAATTTTCTCCGGACCGATTTTTCATGTTATATTTTACTTCTCTATAACAACATTCTATCTATAATAGCAATGACATTCATTATAGCGGTACTCTTTATAAAATTACATATATAGCAGTCATACTCAAATATTGTGTAATAATATTTGTAAGAAGTATATTATGTTTTAAAAAAATAAAATATCAAAATATTTATGACAATCCTCAAAGGAAAGATTAAATTCCTTTGAGCTGAAAGTTTGGACAAAAATCTTTATCAATTCAAGTGTTATATTATCACTAAGAGACTGGAATTTACGAAACAACCTACAATTGTAGAAATACCATTCTCCATTATTGGAGAAATACCGGAATTCTACCTACAGATGAAAACCCCAATATTAATAGTGAAAATTTAGAACTTGTTAAGGATGTTGGTACTTGGTAGTGTATCATCACTTATAGCCCAAATATCATCTCATAACACCAATCAAGCAATGGATGCTGCTACCACTTATACGAAGTTTGACGCAACTCTTCCAATCCTTGTAACTTACACGGATGAAGAGATTATTGCACAAGTAATTGGAGCGGAAGAACAAGAGACAACAGATATAGAAGGTGACAACGAAAGTATTGATGAAGAGCCTCAACCTATTGCTACTTGGGGTGAGATAGAAGAGTAACTGTTAAGCTCTTAGACAACCTTCAAGCGAAAGCTATTGAATTCCTTTTTGCTGAAGTTTGGATAAAATTCTTCGTCAATTCAAGCGTTATATTATCTTTATATTATCGCTAAGAGACTGAAATTTACGAAACAACCAACAATCGTAGAATTCTTACGTCAAACTTGGAATTGTATTTAAATTCTCAAGTAATTTTAAATGCATATGTTCCTTAGATTTCAATTCTTTATCGGTATGGTACAACTAGTCAAGGATTTATTTGTCTTTTCAATTTTCAATTAATGAAATTTTAAAATTAACAAGTATATTATTTTCGTTTATAGCATAAAAAGTACAGAAAACTATTTTTTTGCCCACTTTCGTTTATAACGGCTAAATGAGATCCAAACATGAAATGTCAGTATACAAATATAGCAACAACACACTATAGCGGCCATGAAATTCTCGGACAAACGATGCCACTATAGAGAGGTTTGACTGTACCTAGTATCTACGAATATGCTTACTGAATAAGCGCCTCTTGAATAAATGACAACAGAAATCCTTAGGATGACAAAAAAGAAGTAACGGTAATAACAAAGAAACAACATAGCAAAAAATATATAGACAATGACTTGAGAAAGCAACCTTTTCGCTTGTCACATTTTCTTAGTTCTGAATACATTGACTCTCCTTAGGCAATTCAACTTGAGAGCAAACTTACCCCAAAAATAAAAAGAAGCAAATGTTACCAGTATTTTTTCCTGAGTCAACAATCAACACTATCCCAACTCTGTGGTATTCAAGTTCTAATGTTTTCAAGCTAAAAGATCAATAAAGTCACCTCCGTCAAGAGTTGGTTTTGAGTTGAGGCATATGCATTAGTGCTTGAGGTTCCCAAAAGTAATATGGCACAAGTTATATGACCAGCTATAGAAAGCTGTTCGAATATGAATATCTTCTTTTAGATGATTATTATGCATAGCAGAAGTTATAGTATCGACCACAATTTGGGCACCAGCAATGATTCTATCACCATAATCTAAGTTCAATTACATAACTCTGCTAAGTGATCACCTTCATTATCTCCTTTTCTCATTCTACCTCTAAAATGTACTGACAAAGCTTGATGCGGTTAGCGACTTTATCATTGTCAAAGATGATTTTCAAATAGGAAATTAGGTAGTTCCAATAAAGTGTGATATGAAGAGTCAAGAGATAGACAGTAGCAATGAAGTTAGGTGCAAAGTTGCACCCAATGGGGCCTAACATCAATAAAGCTGGAATGAAGATCATGAGAAGCCAAGGGTAGGATCCCAATAGGGTAAGTGGATTTCTTCCCATCTGTCTAAGTCTTTTTGTTAGCAGGATTACCAAAAACCTGTAGTGGTGAGAGGATGCATGTGCCTAGTGGAAAGGTTAAGGCGTGTTAGTTGGCTTGGACACCACCTTTATAAGAAAATTTAAAATGAAATTGCGCAGTTGCAAGTTTAAATGGAGGATGAGTTTGTGTTATGTATAGGTAGCGTGTGATATATGGAGGGACAAGAAACATGGCCAGGAAAAACTGTTAATAATCATTTGGCATAAATTCTAATTCAACAACAGAATAATATCAAGGCATAGAAACGAAGATGGACGTGGATGTCAGGCATGGATACAATTTTTACCCCAGTTTAGATTGGCTATACTGATGGTCTTGCTGAAGAGAGTAAAATGAAATTAGGGAATGAATTATGACAAAGTTGGACAAGATTGGCCTTGAATGACTATTTCCCCAACTAAAAGTGTTCAAATGGGCTGTTAACTAGTGTGAGGGGGTAAAGTTTACCAGCATTGAGTAAAAAAATGAAGTCATAACTTGGAAAATAGCTGTAACTTACCTAGGGAAAGTAAAACTACCCCTCTTTTCTGTTTTTTTCTTTTTATGATCAGTCCTCTCTTCTGTTTTTGTTAGGTTCTCAATTACCTCTTCGTATAAGATACTGGTAACTTTTGATGTTTTACTATATAATGTCTAGTAGATATATTGAGGTACAAGGAAAGTTTTCATTTTGTGAGTTGACTTGATGAACAAAGTATAATATATAGTATTTGTGCTGACCGGATTTTGCCATCAAAGCAGCCAAAGCCACAGTCTTCAAGCAAATGGTTTTACCCCCAGTATTCGGACCAGTTATAACCAAAACTCGAGTGTTGTGAGAAACATATATGTCAACAGGAACAGGGGGTTCCTCTTTCAACTTAGCAACCTGAAGTCAACAGGTAAAAAGTACCTCATTCATTTACAATGGAAAATTTGCTTTCACCATCAAATTCAGTGATCACGTTCAATAAATTACCTTTGCTTCCAAGGCCTGTAAATTCGCATTGGTTTCTTCTCTCAAAATAGTTTCTCCCTGCTGCTTCCTCCTCCTAATTTCCTATACACAAAAGACCAACTGAACTTTTAGTGAACTCAAAGTAACTCAACTAGGTGCACCCTGAAGTTATCACGATGATGAGAAACTCATAAAATTGTTACGAGAATACAACAAATGGAGACGACATCTGATTGAATAGAGAAAAAAGGCTATTCAAAACATTGCATGGCATCTAACAGCTGTTATGATGCATCGCCATGACATCTCTAGATTGACAATTCAGCTTCCCTGCATGTGAGCATATGAAAGCTTCCATGCATATGAGCATATGAAATCTTCCATGCATATGAGCTGGCCAGATAAATAAAACCCAAAAAATCTTTTGCAAAGGTTACACAATGAAAAAGAGGAAAGAGTAACAACACTATCTTACAAGTAACTAATTCTTAAATCCAAAAAGAGGTCCAACAGCACAAAAGCAATGATGATAAATTAATGGATTTTTAATAGAAAATCTTCATATACTTCATGGAACTGGCTATAGTCTCGTCACTCTTTTAGCTTCCAACTCAAACGGCAAGAGACATGTAGGAAACTTATGAATAATATTTTTCTCTAATAAAATAGAAACCACCCTGAAGAGAGATTGCCTGATGCAAGTACTCACCAGACTATGTTGCAATCTGTCCATATCTCAAAGACGGGCTATAAGACGGAGCCTTTGAAATGCTAGGAGAATCTAAGAACTTCCGTGTTCCATATGCATGTGAGAGTGACTTACCGCATTAGCATTCTTAATATCTTTCATGGCCTTCTGTAGAGCCTGCTGATGCTTTTGAAGTAATAAAGGATGATAAGCTTTCGGCAGATACACTATCCATTTACTCCGTTTAGGATGCAATGTCACTGAGGTTTTTTCCTTCAATGAAGCATCAGTATCTACAAAGCTATCCTTCTGTTGTTGCAAAAATAAATCTGGACAAGCGCCTCCAAATGCAAGACTATATCGTGCTCTCGCGTTGATCTGTGGATATGGGAATGACAATGAAAAATGAACAACATCAGTCACAAAATAAAATAAACATTTAATATACGAGACTACCAAATAAATCCCACTAAGTGGTCAACTTGTGAACAATGTTCTACTTGACATAATATATCAAAGAGCATTAAATTAGAGCAGGCCTCAGACGGCAATGTCAAACAGATTTGAATTTGTTAAGGTTCTAAGTTGGAGAAACAATTATATATATGAACAAAGCGGAACAATAAATAGTTCTAGGAACTTATAATTATTCAGATGTTACCGGTCACATTATGACATTTTATAAAGAAATGGCAACAGTCACAATTGGCATAGCATATATGCTCCAAAAATTAGTACGCCAATCAGTAAGGTATAACAGGATCTTTGTTGGGTGCCCCAACTCCAGCCACTGAACAACTTATAGTATTCCATACTTGTTCACCCAACTAGATCTCGTTCTCGCTTAACAAAAGCTTAAGCTGAAGTTGTTAGTAGTGTAGGATCCAGAGCCTTATAGACCCATTTCAAAATCTATCTCCCATCAATGTGAAGCTCATTTTGGGCATCACATATTGTACAAATAAACATATAGATCCTGTCTTTTAAATAACATACAGATATAAGAATAAACATAATTAGAAATATAATTAGAGGTACAAGAAAGTTACAGTTTAAAGTAATAGAACCTACCACATCCAGCCTAACCATCACACTGAAAATGCTTTCTATGTAATCAATTTCTTCTTGCATCTGCATAGAAATTAGAAAAAACACTGGTTAATTTCCTATGCAAACAGGGGGATTGAGAGCATAAGTTAAGCAAACCTTCTGTGTTATCTTCAGGAGCACATCAGCCTCAGCCTTTGACACGGATGCCTTGGCTTGCTGGAGTGCATCATTCAATGGAACTGCTGGGAGAGGTTCTACAACACTTCCAGTACCTGAAGCACTGAAATTGAATATCACCGCTCAGAGATGATGAATAATACTATACAGGTGAAGCATTAATGACGTGAAGAATGTCAAACTTATCAACGGTGATCTAGCAGCATTAATGATTTCACTGGGTATGTTGTTGCGTTAAAACTTGTATACTATTAGATGACCCAAGAAAGCACTATTTGAATATGATAAGGACTACTTTTAGGCTTAACTGAGGGGAGTAATAGCTTGTTTTTGTTTTAAATAAGTGAAATATATGTATTTACATATATGCAATAATGTATAACCAACTTGCTAAGAGAATCAGGCAGGAGAAGACAGGCTACTGGGAATGGCTTTCTTTAAAAGGAAACTTTGGACTTCCCAAAGGGGGCTCTTTGGAAGTCTACAACACCCAAGTATCAACCTTCATGGAGCAGACAGGAGCATTGCAAGATATGCATACAATTTGAGGGAAAGAAGTCTCAACACACTAGCTGGTGCTTTGCCGAGTATCCAAACAGGGGAGATGTGGTAGTTTGAAATTGCATCAAGACAGTGGAATATGATGCTTAATTCAAGGGGATTTCACTTGGATATGTCTGGCAATGTGAATAACCCATTCTGGAGCAGGACAAGAAACATTACCAAAAGGAGAGATGTGGCTTGGAATGCTAGAGTGGGTTAGCGTCCCACATTGGTTGGAGAATGGCTAGCGGTCTCCTTATATGGACTGGGGTAACCTCCCCTCATGAACTAGCTTTTGGGGTTGAGTTAGGCCCAAGAGGCATATCTGGTATCAGAGTCAGCTTCGTCCCTGTTTCGACCCCCATGTTATATTGTCCACACTCCAGTTGATGGTCTGGACTTGTGAGGGGTGTTAAAGTCCCACCGATTGGGGAATGGGCTAGTGGTCTTCTTATATATACTTGCCCAATCCTCTTCTCATAAGCTAGCTTTTGGGTTGAGTTAGGCCCAAGCGACATATCTTAATCGCGCAATAATTTTGAATGTATTCACAACACTTTCTTAACGCTGTTTTTTCACATCAATGAAACCCTGTTACAGTTCATAGAAACTCTTGTATAGAAAGTCAGGGAGACTTCTCTTTTTTCTACATCAATAATACTTACCTTTTGAAAAAGTAAACCCGCAACAATTAGGAGGGGAAGAAATAGATCTCGAAAGAGTAGAGCATCACATCCCCTATTGAAAATATCATGCTATTTTGGTGCACTTGTGGAGTACCCAAAACAATCGAATTTGTGAACTTTTTAAACAAGATCAAATTTTATATAGCTGATTGAATGCCATTCCAAGAGTTTCATAATAGATCCATTCCTATTTGCCTTGGCGATGGACGGACTGACGCGACAAATCCAAGGGGAGGTGTCATGGTGTATGTTGTATGTTATTCGCAGACGACATAGTCCTGATTGATGAGACTCGTAGCGAAGTGAATGCCAAGATGGAGGCTTGGAGACAGACTCTAGAATCTAAAGGGTTCAGGTTGAGTAGGACCAAGATAGAGTATTTGGAGTGCAAGTTCAGTAATGGGAGCGACCATGAGACAGGCGTGGAGGTGTTGATTGGGACTCAGGTCATCCCAAAGAAAGGAAGTTTCAAGTACCTCGGGTCTATTATTTAAGGGAATTGAGAGATTGATGACGATGTCTAGGGGTGTTATGGGTCCGGTCCGGTCCGGGTATCTGGATACCCGGACCGGACCGATAAGCTTATCGGTCTGGACCGAGAACTGAACCGATAAGGTTTCGGTCCTGAGTCCAGATCCGGGACCGGACCGATACCTTTTCGGTTCGGTTCTCGGTCCGGACCGGTAAGAATTTTCCGGATCGGGTTCCGGGCCGGATTTTTTTTAAATTTTTTTTAAATTGAATTTTCAATATTGAAATTGACATTCTCGGACACATTACCATGAAATTTGGACGTTGAAATCTATTGTATATCGCGAGATATTTAGCTTTGAAAAAGAAAAAAACGTAACGATTTGGGGGAAAAGTGAAATTGATTGGCAAAAAGGACGTTTTTTGAGAAATCGGCTGCTCCAGCAGTTTGTCCGGCCCTGTCTCGAAAAAAATACGCGAAATAAAAAAAAAAGGTGAAACGGACGTCCGAGCTCAGAGTTATGACCATTTAAAGTTTCACCAATTTACAACTAATTGTAATTGGATGGGGTCAGCGTGGGGTGTTACCGGTCCGGCTCCTTATCGGTCCAGGTAATTTTTTGGTACTCGTATCCGGACCGTTAACTTTTGCGGTCCGAGTATTGGTCCGATTCTCGGGTAATTACCGGGAGTATCCGGACCGCTAACAGCCCTAACGATGTCACACATCGTATTGGGCAGGGTGGTTGAAATGGAGACTCACATCTGGAGTCTTGTGCGACAAAAAGTATCACCAAAGCTTAAAGACATGTTTTATAGGGCGGTCGTCAGACCGACTATGTTGTATGGGGCGGAGTGTTGGTCAGTCAAGACTTCGCACATCCAAAAGATGAAAGTTGCGGAGATGAGGATGCTGAGATGGATGTGTGGGCATACAAGGAGGGATAAAATTAGAAATGATGATATCCGGGACAGAGTGGGAGTGACCTCGGTGGAGGATAAGATGCGAGAAGCGAGGTTGAGATGATTCGGGCATGTGCAGAGGAGAGATACAAATGCCCCAATGCAGAGGTGTGAGAGGTTGGTTATGGACGGGTTCAGAAGGGGTGGAGGTAGGCCGAAAAAGTATTAGAGAGAGGTGATTATACGAGATATTGCGCATGTGCGACTTACTGAGGACATGACCTTAGATAGGGATATGGCGCATGTTTGCTTTGATTGTGATTATGTTATATCTTGAGCCGAGGGTCTTCCGGAAACAGCCGCTTTACCTACCAAGGTAGAGTTAAGGTCTGTGTACTACCCTCTCCATACCCCACGTGGTGGAATTTTACTGGGTATGTTGTTGTTGTTGTTGTGCTACGGAATATTATAATTATCAATCAGTTGTTCAGAGAATTAGAACTACTTTTGAATTGGTTACTCTGAGAAGTCATCCCTCTAGACGGGGCTCGCAACCAAAGGATGCACGGGTTAAGTTGCCACAGTGAACTAAGGATTGGAAGGGTTGAGGATAGAGTTTCTTTTTCATTTCCAGGGTAGTTGGCAAGAGCCATAGCAGCTTACGATGCAGTTGATTCGGAAACATACGCCAGGGGGTTGGGTGGGGAGTCAGATCAGGCCAACGGTCCTGCTCCGCTTTAGTCTATAAGCACCTGTTATTATTTTTCAAAATATCAACCACAAAAGTAGAATGACTGAGCCATAAAACCGTGGATTTCCAGCAGGAAGCAAACGAAAGATGTGAACAATTCAAACTCAATTTCAGCAGCAGAGCTTCTGATAAGTTCCTCATGAATTGTGGAATTTACTCAAACCATTAATTCTTTTGCTTATGTCATTTCCTAATTTATGATGTCACCAACTGCTCGCAAGTTTCTACTTATATAGAGCTGTCGAGATGGGGACAGAAAATGACAAAAAAATGTACAAACATTATACAGAATTATTTACGTAAGCCCCAATAAGTAGGAAATTTTATGATATTAACACACCTGGACAACAGTAGCCCCTCAAAGCTCGTTCGCTGATTAAATCCTGATCTAATGCACCATCTGCCATCAATTTCACTCACTTCCTGAGTAAATATATCAGGTTCACGAGGTGCTATGATAAAGCCCGAAAGGTACACCCTCATCCAACTGTTAAGGTCACACTCTCAGGTAGAGGAACTGTTTTATTTCATTACCTCATTCAGAGCTTAAGTTTGTAAATAATATGTGGAAAAACAGTTGGTAATCAAAGTGACTTAAATTGTACTATTGGAACTGAATGAATAGGACAACGGACGGATTACCATAGAAGATGCTTCTTCCATTCCGTTCCTGATTATGCTCTCCATCAACTGGTATAACTGAAGATACAAGAGAATGCAATGTGTTAATGTCCAAGCAGAGAGTGTCGGCACAGGGCACATCAAAAGAACAGCCAATCTCACACCCCAGTCAGCAATGTGGGAATTCCCCTAACAGAAGTACAATAAAGAGACAAATGGTTCCTGACATTTGTAAGAATTGCTGCTTTTATTAAAGATAGCCAGATAGGTACTTCCTGCAGTCCTTGTATCATTTTCTAGGCGTTATCGTGCCAAAGGAAAACCAAACACCATGTCTATTACATACCCAGAGACAATAGATCAAACTTGCATCAGCTGCACTGCACGGTAGGAAGCATTAATTTTCTCCATAAGAGATGAATTCAAGCTGCAATAAGGGGATTCTAGATATGAATAGGTATATGCCTAGGTAACAACCTACAGGCTGTTGGTACACTGGATTTACGACCTCCAGTATCCCCATTGTCTGTCGAATGTTAAGGCTGTCAGCTCGGATATGCAACCACAAGATTTACTTTCTTTCCTAATAGTTAAAGAATCAACAACATAACAATGTTATGTCCGTCATTTTAAGAGTATGCACACAACATGATACTATAGTTATACACTAGCCTTTGATTATAAATTTACTTCGACTAAAGAGGTCCCACCTATGAACAGACACATAACAGATGACGGACAAGAGCATAAATATACACTGGCTCACAAAAATATTACGAATTTTATAAAAAGATATATTCTAAAGCAAATATTTTCTAGGGGGAAGAAGTTTCTGAAAAGTAATAACCCCCAATTTTGCTGAAGTACAGTCAATTAGGAGGAAGAATGAACTCTACCTTTCTTTCAAGAAGGCGAACTTGATCACGAGATTGTTTCAAGGCAGAGCTCTAAAACCATAAAGTAATACAAATAAGACTATTGAAGTCAAACATAACCACAGAAAATAACAGAGGCATGTGTGATAGAAGACGCAGAAAAATATGACAAGAAAGTGACTTGTGGTATGGCCTCTGACAAGCTAAAAAAGTTAAAACTGCAGAAATATCAAGCCAGTTAATCAAAATGAGGACAGACCGCAGAATCCTTGACGGAACCATCTTCATCAACTAGTTGTTGTATGAACCTCACTAATGATCTGCTTATGGTTAGTTCCATAATCTGCAGTAAATATAGAAAACAATTGGAGACAAACGCACCATTCGTAATTGCTGACAAGTTCATTGTTACCAAAAAATTATTACCATTTCTGTGAGAGGCATAAAGCGTTGATACCATTCTGCATCTTGCTTGATTGCCGCTTTGACATTTGACTGCAACATTTCCACAAACTGCAGTAGTGCTACAACATTCATTGCTTCGGTCCCACTAACAGGAAAACCTCGGCGTGCAATTTGTATGGCAGTTTTAACCTTCAAGGTATAGAAACAGACAACATTATTCCGCAATACTCGCGAACTTGAACTACAATGACTTTCCCAGATTGTTCGTTGCGATTTATGAAGAAAAAATTAAAGTTTTAAACAAAACCAGTACACGACAGGGTCAATAAACAAAGTTAAGAACCTACCAGCTCAATATCAATGCCGTTAAAGTCCACCATGGCACCGTACTTATTCATCTCCACAGCGGCATTGGTTTCCTCTAAGAGTCCGAGACTATCCTCAAATGTTTGATTCACGTACCCTAGTTGTTCCTGCACCATAATTCCTTTGAGGATCCTATATTATTGTGTATATACACATAAATATATACTCACACACGTGTATAAATATACAATATATGTATGTACAGACGCACATTCACATATATACATGTGACTTGTACGAGGATGAGCTAGTGAATGTGAACAACGAGAAGTAATTAGTTTATTCGTCATGCAAATAGAGGGAAAATGAAAAAAGAAAAGAGTTAATTGTCAAAAACACACTTAAACTATCATTTTTTTCGCTAGTTTCATGCCTAACTACTCAATTGTTCTTTTAACCTACCTAAACTATCATTCTTTTTGTAAATCAATCCATAATAGGCGCCATGAAGGCAAACCCAACATCGACATGTGTTTTAATATAAAAGTAATGGTAGTTTAGGTAGTTAAAATGGAATAATAAATAGTTGAGGTATGAAACTCGTGAAAAGTGATAGTTTAGATGTGTTTTTGAGTTTTGACCACTAACTCAAAAGGATATACACGGGAAGTTAACCTTGATAGCTTTTTTGCCTAAGGAAGTGCCAGCGAAGGAAGCGACGGAATCGCATAATTTGTCCCATTCGAGAACTCTTAGACTATCGAGAAGTACGGATGGTTGATTAGAAGCTGGTTTAGAGTTCGAGTCCAGTGGTTTGTTTAGGAAGGCATGGACCTTAAATTTAATGGAATGCCTGAAAACGCTGTGAACTTTTGGGACAGTAAATGCTACGGTGGTGAATGAGGCTGATGAATTTGCAAGCAGTGAGATTGAAAGGAGCATGATGCATTTGAAAATGGATAATTGGATTTGGAACAGATGATTTGCAGAGGAAGTGATAAAAGCACTAGTGGCGGGGAGAGAGATTGCGCGAAATGGGATAGACTTCAGTAAGATTGATGGTTACACTCTTAAGACACAACATTGGGCCTTGAAGATTATGAATTAAGCCCACGGCCAGATCATTTTAAACGAGACCCATCTAGAAGGGGTCATTCGCACAAATGTCTTTATTCGGGGTGGTCTTTAATAGGATGTCAGCGGAGCGGGTAAATGCGGGTACCATTCCGCACCCGCTCCAGTTGGGCCGTGTATGGAGATGGTTTGGTGGGTGATGGGACGGGTATGTGTATCAAAAGTGCTACCCGTCATGAGTAGTGGAGCGGAGATAAATTTCATAAAAGACCCGCACCGTACCCGCCCCGCTCCCGCTACTCGCCTCATACCCATCCATACTCGCCCCGTACATGTTTGTATTTGATTCTTTAACTATGCTTATTTTTTGATATTCTTAACTAGACACGGACTTGAAATCCCTTATTCTTATCAAGACTTCTTGTCAAGATTTTATAAGTGAATACTGTTTTTGATCCGGAGGAAATAAAATGAAATACTTTTTTTTAAAAACAACACTTAAATTGAGATGAGAGTCATGCCTTAACGAAACCATTTCAAGAAGAAAAAAAAGTTTTGACTATTTACAAATCATTGCTCTTCTTTTGGCCAGCAAAACTAATTGAATTCTGGCCTGTTACTTCATGCTTCCGCTTCCATGATAATTATAACAAGATAAATATCAGTGGAATCTGAACCATTACCTACAACCCCGGAGGATAACGACGAAACTGACGTATTTTAATTAACGTTATATATCAGCGACAAATGTGGTACTCATCAGACAACAACCATAATGTCAGTAATGAATATTCAAATTCTGGGTTAAGGACTAAGGTCATTGGAATCAAATTAGCCGTAATAATCGTAATTACCTATGTAGCCAGCGAGGCACCGATTTTACCAATTTTATCCAATTGTCATCAATTTCAATCTTTCCTAGGCCGGAGGCCTATAGATGGCAATGGATCCTGCACCCGATCCGGATTTGGTGGATCCAGATCCGTTTTATAGAATATGGATATTCAAAGTTTGGACCCGACGGATCTGGATATGGATCGTGTCTTTGAGATCCGTATCCGGTCCAAATCCGACCCGTGAATCCGTTTTTTTATTAAATTAATTATACATTTATTATTTATACATCATGACACCGAATCCTTTGTAATCTTAATTTTATTTTATATTCAAAAAGCCGAAGGCTATTATTTTGTTAATTGAGACACGTTTTGCGTGTTATTCTTTAATCATTATATTAATCATTTATGTGTTACTTATGTAGTAGCTTAGGTATTGAGAGGATTGTTTCTCACTACAGCAATAGCCAATAGGCATAACAATTGTCAACAATGTCATTTAGTCCTAATTTACGGATGCATTTCCCATGATTCCGTTAAATTAAATTGACTATTTTTCTAGAAAAATTGGACTGATTAGATGGTATAACTTAATAATCAGTCACTTTGATTTGGATCCAGATCCGATCCGTGGATCCGGTGAATCCGATGGATCTGGATATGATTTTATGGACCCTATGAATCTGAATCTAGATATGGATACATGTAAAACGGATCTGGATCTGGATCTAGTAGGATCCGGTCCAGATCCTACCCGTTGCCATTCCTACGGAGGCCCAGTTATTGATTTTTAAAAAACACCCGCAATTAATACGACACAATTATAAAAACAAATTTAATTAAACTTGTCCTCAACAAAAACAGACAGTCTTTGTATTCATCCAATCCTTGCTTGCAAAGGTTCCCTATTTAATTCTACCACTATTCTATCGTTTCGTTCTTATAAATTCCAGATTTGAGAACCAATTTCTTTGATCTGTCTAATCGGAAACCCCCCACAGCGTTATGGGTTCTTATGCAGATGAAGAAACTGGAAAAGGGTTACCTGATTCATCTACAAATAATTCAATTTTCAGGTATAATTCACCACTAGTTCAGGTTGGTTTAATTGGATTGGTATGCTTTTGTTGTCCAGGAATGTTCAATGCCCTTTCTGGGATGGGTGGTGGTGGTCAAGTTGACCGCACGGCAGCTAACAACGCCAGCACTGCTCTCTACACAACTTTCGCCATTTTTGGTATCTTAGGTAGTTGAATTTACAACATATTAGGTCCACAAAAGACTTTGTTCTGTGGGTGTTCGACTTATATATTATACGCGGGGTCTTTCCTTTACTACAATCACAACAAGCATCAGACATTTGTGGTAGTGGCCGGCGCCCTTCTTGGTATTGGCGCCGGCCTTCTCTGGGCTGCCCAGGGAGCTATTATGACGTCGTACCCGCCACATGACAGGAAAGGTACTTATATCTCTATGTTTTGGAGTTTTCAACATGGGTGGTGTCATTGGTGGTCTTATTCCTTTTGTATCGAATTATAATAGAACTACTGCGGCCTCTGTTAATGACGGCACTAATATTGGATTCATGTCTTATGGCCATCGGAACGTTTCTTTCTTTAGCAATTTTGCATCCAAGTAAGGTCGTTAGGAACGATGGTTCGACGTGTACTAATATTAAGTACTCCAGTGTGTCCGTGGAATTAGTGCAGATTTTGAAATTGTTCGGGAACTGGAAGATGTTGTTGATGGTTCCAGCCTCGTGGGCTAGTAACTTCTTTTATACTTACCAGTTCAATAATGTTAATGGGGTGTTGTTCAATTTGAGGACTAGGGGTTTGAACAATGTGTTTTATTGGGGTGCACAGATGATTGGTTCGGTGTTCATTGGGTCCATAATGGATTACTCCTTTAAGAGCAGGAGGACTAGAGGATTTGTTGGTATTATTGTTGTTGGCCTGCTTTCAATGGCAATTTGGGGCGGAGGACTCGCGAAACAGCATGATTATTCCCGTCAGGATGTACCTGATCACATAGTGTTACTCGATTTCAAGGATGGTTCGAAATTCGCAGGTCCATTTGTTTTGTATTTTAGTTATGGATTAATCGATGCCATGTTTCAGAGCATGGTCTATTGGGTTATAGGCTCGTTGGCAGATGATTCTGAGGTTCTTAGCAGGTAAATTTTCATAAAATGTTTTCAATTCATTAGTTGTGCGTACGGGTGTCAAAATTAGCCCTAACCCAAGTGACCCGCCCAACCCGTCCAAAGTTTCATAAGTTTGGGCAAGAGTGATTTTGATGATGCGTTGGTTTGGACTAGCCCAAGTTGACCCATCATAAATCAGCAGCCCAAATGAATCCATGATGATGCTTAAATTTGAATGTTCAATCTTAACGATTTAAGCTCAACTCTAGATTAAGATTTTTGTTTATAAATAATTATTTTATCACCTCTAGTTGTGCTTAATAGGAATAGAATTGATTATCAGTTGGTTAAAGTCGGATTTTTAATCTGTACTCTCAGGTATACTGGCTTCTATAAAGGAATACAAAGTGCAGGGGGAGCCGTTGCTTGGCAAGTCGATTCACATAATGTGCCATTCGTGAACCAGCTTATCGCGAATTGGGCGCTAACCACCGTTAGTTTTCCATTATTGATAGCTCTTGTAGTATTAGTTGTGAAGGATGACAACAAAGATGAAGAGGGAGTTGTCGTTCCTAACATTAGTACTACAGTAGACAAGCCCAATAAGGAATAGTTTATAAAACTGTAAATTGTGGACAATCAACCACAGTATAATTTAGTCCAGGCGCCGCGTGAAATTTCTTTGCTAATGTATGTTATAATTGTCTTTGTTAAGAGTCTCACATCGGAAATGGAATGAGAACATGAACTCCTTATATAGACTTAAACAATCTTCACCGTACGAACTAACTTTTGGAGTTGAGTTAAGTTTGTTGCTTTCTATCTAATACCACCAAATGGTATAAACTTTAAACTGTTTTGCTCAATTTCCTTTCAAAGAGTCTAATACCTTGGGCGGTTGTCTTAAAAAATTGACTTCCACATTGGTAAATTCTACATTCTGCTTTGGATGCTGATGACAAATACAATGCGACTGTTATATGACTTGTTGTGAATCAGTTCAAACTTCAAAGATAAAATGCTTAATATTTCTTGGCCAAACGGCAAGTAGATTGCCGTTCTGATCTAGCACACTGATGCAATAATCTGATTAGTTGGCTTTAGGAGTGACATATATTTCTCTTCTGCATGCGATTTTGAAAAATCCAAACATCATAGAAATAAATAGACCGATTGGAATATCTCAAACTAATTGCATTTCTTTGAGAAATTTCTGTTCTCCCACTGTCTGATGAGTAACTATGGTCAATTTAGTCATGTTTTAATGTACTATGAACACTATCCAACAACAACATATTGACACCCAATTTGACCCATCTTTTGGTCATTTCTTACAATTTTAAGCATTTCAGGGCACCGCATTTTAATCGTAATTTTTCGCATTTTTAGTATAATAATCATTTTTTTTATCTAATATTCTATGTTATTTTATTTTTCACAAAATGACACCTCATTTTATTTTAATTATGCATTAAAAATATTATGTTATTTTATTATTGCGCCATCATTTTATTTTAATAATTTTTGCATCACTTTAATTTAAATGGCATCACTTTTTTTTAATTTTTAATTAGGCGTTAAATATTTCTTAAATATTATGTTTTATTATATTGTCATTTTATAATTTTGCATCTCTTTAAATAACTTTCTTTTAAATAATAAACTCTTTTATATTTTTAACCAGTCCAATCCGAGGCTCAATACGGATCAGTCCAATCCAACACATTTTTAATTTCATCCAATCTCTCTTTTATTTTCCCCCAAAAACCAAACTTAATCCCATCATATCACACTCCACCCCATACATTTTTTACCATTTTAACAATCTACCTCCATACGCCTTTTACCACTCCAACACTCCACTACCCATATCTCTTTGATAAATTCAGCACACTTTCCCTCCCTTATATTAGATACTCCCTCATTTCATTTAAGGAAAAAGACCTGCGCTTTACATTATTCATCAGCAGACGACAACACACATCAGCCGCATACTCTTATATTTCAACTCTCAATTTTCTCTCATCTTCTTCATTGAAGACTCATCTCTCTCAGCCGCACACTCCCACACCCCTAACCTTTATCACCCCCCAACCACTGAACCTTTACCTTCTGCCCTTCACCGTCGACCGTCGTCGATCACCCGTCACCCTCACTGGACCATCCGGCGAGCCGCTGTCACACCATCACCCCCCCTGGTCCCCTTTACACCACGCTATCTCTGCCTCGCTGGAGTTGACCGTCAGCGACTGGCGGAGAGATTCGGTCTAGATTTCCACATCGGAGTACACCATTAGCTCCGACGAAACTTTTGTTCTTTTATTCTCTCTTGTGGTTATGTTGTTGTGTTATCTGTTGGCTTGACTTTGCTATTTTTTTGGGCTATTTCTCCACTGTTGCCTTGTTGTTCTTCGGCGACTGTCGTTTGGTTTTACTTCTTGTTTTAGTTGGACAAAATTTTGTGTTTTCTGTTATGGAGTTTTCAAAGTTCTGGCGACGCTTGGTGATATTCTTACGGTTATATGTTGTTGTTGTTTCCTGTTTGGACCGTTTCTTGCCTCTTTGGTATTCCGCCGGAGTTTAGAAACTCCGGCGGACCTCTGAAATGTGGGCGACGTTACTGTTATTTCCTTTGCCTTGCGATTATATTATCGTGTGGTTGTTGGACTGATTTAACCTTGTTTTAACGCGCTCCGACGACATCCTAATTTTCTCCGATGTGGCTCTGCCTTTCCGGTGTCCTGTTCGTTCTTCCATCGATCATTGTTGACTGGTTTTTGGCTTGGAAATATTCCAGCATGTGCAGGAGTTTGGTTTCTTTATTATTGTTGGTATCTCTGTTGTTGGGCTATTTTTTCGGACTGGTTTTGACAAAATTTTGGCCCTTTATTCATTTATTAAACTGGTTGAACAAATTTCTACACTTGATTATGGTTCATTTACTGATTTGAACATGATACTACACTTGTTGGCCGATGAAGGAATCTGCGTCTGATTTTCAAGGTCTCCCTGTATAACAGACGGGTTTTTTAAGTTTACTTATTAATTCTTATCGCTGTTTGATAATTATTTACTCTCTTACTGACACTTTTACTAAGTGTTTATACAGGTACCCGGAGATGCATCTTGGGCAAAATACCTAAAAAGAGCTAAAGAAGACAAGAAAATATCATTCGGAGTTTTTATTTTATTGTTGTATTTAATTTTATTTTTAACTTTTAATTTCTAAAGCATGATAGATAATTAACCAAGGTTTGACCGGATAACCGCAAGTTAGCGGATCTTAAAGGATGTCTAACCCCTTCCCTTTATGATAATAAAGAACTCTGATCCAGAATCTCATTAATTTCGCAGACCATTAAATGGAGATCAATTGCAGTATTTTTATTGCAATAGTTCAAGTATCCTAATTGACTTAACTAATTAGGTGGCGACTCCTCAATACAAGCATTTTTCTCAATCCAGGAAACCGCGCTAAAGAGCAACGTTGCGGATACCGTTCCGACTCCGATGTCAAAAACGGGCGCGACAACATGACGACTCTGCTGAGGAATATCAGGTTCTTAACCATAGCAAACCCATGTTAATTAAATATTGCGCTTTATTTTGCTTTTATTTTTGTTGTAAATGCTTAAATTATTTGCTTTTAATTTTATAATTAACTGCTTTAATTGCTAATTTTTTTTAATGCTTTCATTAAACTGGCATTTCGTTCATATTTTCTCCCTTACAGAAAATTCACACTATCACACATTACGCGAGGTGTGCTTTGCGCACCAGCAAATTTCTTTCTGATACCCAAATTTAGGAGAGTTGACGTTTTGCACAGAGTGTCCGGTCCAATCGGTGGTCGCTTAGCCTTCTCGTTCGAGTAGTCCGCTCGGGAACCTTGCGTCTAGTAAGCCAAATCTTAGCAAACTTAAGATAGAGTTATACCACCTTTTATATTAAGTTTGCATGCATATACCTTAGGTGGGTCGATCCTTGGTATTGACTCCACAATTAGGAAATCCACCAAATTGTCGACGGATTTTATAATCCATTGACCCATCAGCATATATGTGTAGCGCGATAATGATAGACGGATTCAAGCCTAATCATGACATGCCAAAATTGGAAAATGTATATTCATATTGTTTTCATTTCCAACAAAAGCATTAATGTTTAGCAACTTGAAATCTGTAATAATCTCACATATTTAGCGTTTATGCCCACCTCTGGCATAAGAGAGGTTCCATGCATATTAGGGCGCGCGCTTGATTTGCATGCCTTTTTGTTTTACTAGTAGCAACTTTGTACATATTATTTAAAACAATAAGTATCCTTTCAACTCTGTACATATCATGTCATGTGCTCGCAACTCCGGGCACGAACATTTGCATTTTTGGACTTTTTGCTGTCACCCTGCAGTCAAGACTTCTACTGAATAAATCGTTCTTGAACATCATGACTTGGACCTTGTGAAACATCAACCTCCAGTCCGGTCGAATCAATCAGGGGAGTCTTTGACTATATTGACACACCCTAACATTACATTATTTTGTAACTTTCTACTCGCCCCATTTCTCATATTTTGCAGGAAGATCATCCTCGCAAACAGTCGAGGTGGTCGGAAAAAAAAATCATCACAAAAATAACCGTAAGTTATGTTGACCGAAAGAAGTCAGCTAATACCAGATTCAACGAGACATCACTTTGAATTTTTCTAGACCTTTGTATTTTTATACATATTTGCAAATTCATTTGATATGTTTAACTTTAATTATGTAATACATTCATATCATACATTGGATAACATATCTTTTCGAACTACGTGTGTCTGATTCTCACCACACGGTGTGATACGTAGGCAACCCATCTTGGGTTCAGCATCACATAAAAAATGCTAATAATAAAAGGGATGGCATATTTGGTTCACCCATGCATTCATTCATCATATCACATACATTCATTTTTTCATTACATTCATCATATCATGGACAGTCATTTTACTTTGCATTCATTTTATAGTGGACAATAATTTGTTTTGCACAACTTTTTCTCTTGATATCCGATCATGGATAAATTCTTTTTCAATCATACATTTTATAACCTATCTGAATGAACTACGTGCACCTGATTCCCTCGTATGGATACGTAGATAGTCCTATTCGGGTTCGGTACCCTTTATCCAAAAAAACATATAATATTTCATTCAAAAATACAAAAACATTTTTAAGTATCATTGTTTGACTTGGTTGATACCAAAACATTTAGGAGTGTGCATAGGAAAGAATAAGTAATAATCAGTATGGACTGACTTCGTGGTAAACCATAGATTCTTTTGGTACCTCTGATTCACACTCGTAATAAAACTATCTTACATGCTGCCAAGATCAGAACGAAACCAACCTCATCATTTCATGTGCATTGTGTGGTGAGTTTTAAAATAAGTTCAATTGAATTGCATTGTGATCTAAAACTTGGCCTAAATGTTTGTTGAGGCGAAATCCTGAGTAACGCTCGGTATAGGAAATGATCGTAGGCCTTTTTTGACCCGTTTGAGCCTTTTCAGCCTACCAAATAGCATTATCCGCGTCAATTCCAAAGCCTTTTTTTCGACAACCGCATATTACACCTATACCCTTTCTGAGTGCATACGCACTATCCCTCTCTTGACCCGACCTCCTTGAGCGCTTTTGAAAAGTGCAAGCTGCTGACAAAATTCAAGTTAAGATTTCCAAAGATGATGTTGCAAAGTTTCAAAAAAGAAAAGAAAAGAAAAAACAAAGAACGACTTCATACAAAGGAGAAAGCAAAAGCCCCGACTTCATACAAAGGATAAAAGAGAAAATTACTCTGAAAAAGAGGAAAAACTCCGAACGAAAGATTCAAAAGAAGTCAGTCCAAAAGAAAAGGACAAAAGAAGCAGATCAGCATCAAGGCACACAGATGTCAAACACATAAATAGTCCAACGCTCAAGGAAGGATTAGTCACTTTTTACTCAAATGATATTCATCCCTTCCCCCAAACCTACATTACAAGCCCGTGACAAGCCCTACATGATCTTACACTGAGAGTTCTCACATTAGTGGATACTTACATAACGACCAAGCCTATGGTATCACAATTGTATGCATTGAACATCTTTCTGAGTGTGAGTGTGTTTCTCTAAACGTCCCAAAATTCAAAATACTGGAATATATGTGAGAAATGAGACTTTCTTTCAGTGATGACATTTGAAGCATGAGGATACGTATAGTTCGAGATCTTTGCTTGAAGCAAGTGTCGACACTCAGGTATGTTTGAGGTACCATCTGAAGCTATAAGAATTACACCGGAGTCAGTCTCGGTTAAACTGAAAGCAATAAACGAAAATCATTATGCACAATACTAATTGTTAGTATCAACTGAAGTCAGAACGTGATGCTGTCTTTCACCATTTAAAAAAAAAAATAACAACAAAAATGCATATATCGAAAACCAATATTTTTTGCATCACGAACTACGTCTTGACCTGATTCCCTCGACGGGATACGTAAGCGGCCACATCGGCTTCAGTTTTAAAAATGATAAAAAAATGCTTACTTGGTCGCTTTGATCAGGCTGCAAGTTTCGGCTCTGTCCCATTAAAAGTTCAACATCATCATGCATCACAAACTGGGGCATTTTGAGGTTGCATTCTCATCTACTCATTGTACATCGTCTATGTCCCCGCATTAGCTTTTCTTTTATGTCAAAAAAATAATAATATATGCTTACCTGATCGCCTTGATCAAGCCGAAAGTCTCAGTCTTGCCCATTTAACACTCCAGCATTTTCATATATCAGAAACTGGGGATATTTTAAGGGGTGCAGTCTCATCTATTCATTGCGCATCGCATACATCCCCGCATGAAATTTTCATCCATGTATGATAACAAAAAAAATTCAATCAACAAATTTTTTCGGCCTCATGGCCACTTTCTGCATCACGCCCATACACCGACGTCATTTCATTTTGCCCATACACCGGCGATATCTGTATCATGCCCATACACCGGCGTCATTTCATTTCGCCCATACACGAACGACATCTGCATATCGCCCATACACCGACGTCATTTTATTTCTCCCATACACCGGCGTCATTTCATTTCGCTCATACACCGGAGATCTCTGCATCACACACATACACCGGTGTCATTTCATTTCGCCCATACACCGACGACATCTGCATCGCGCCCATACATCAGCGTCATTTCATTTCGCCTATTAACCGACAACATCTGCATCACGCCCATACAACGATGTCATTTTCATTTCGTCTATACAACGACCACATCAGTATTGCGCCCATATAATGACGTCATTTTCATTTCGTCCATACAACGACGACATCAACATAGCGCTCATACAACGGCGTCATCTTCATTTCGTCCATACAACGACGACATCAGCATTGCGCCCATACAACGTCGGCATCTTCATTTCGTCCATACAATGACGACCTCAA
Organism: Przewalskia tangutica; assembly: GCA_029844215.1. NCBI lineage: Eukaryota > Viridiplantae > Streptophyta > Magnoliopsida > Solanales > Solanaceae > Przewalskia > Przewalskia tangutica. The sequence goes on from CM056732.1 coordinate 2,288,214, forward strand.
CATTGCGCCCATACAACAACATCATTTTCATTTCGTCTATACAACGAAGACATCACCGTTGCGCCCATACAACAACGTCATTTTCATTTCGTCTAAGGGCTGACTAGAGATACAATTCATTGACAGGGTAGGTAATGAAAGGTAAGAAGGGCTGACAAAGAAATATCTGAATCCTCCCCCTAACATATACATCCTAATTATTTCGCCTCAAATAACAAACATGCAGGACATTTTTTTTGCAATTGACATACACAGGCTAAGCACACAATATTCCAACTAATCAGGTTTTCATGAATCTTTGGCATATTTAACTTAAGCACACAGATTTTTGCATATCATTCCATTACATTATCCTACTTAATTCACTAGGCGTTTCAAGCAACTACAGCATGCATGATAACAAAAAAAATTATGACTCATATAGACACATAAAAGACACGAATCAACGACTCAAAATTATAAGAAAATACAAGTACTCCCCCCCCCCAAACTTAACTGACACATTGTCCCAAATGTGTATGACTCAAAGATGAAACAGGGACGACTTACAGACGTACAACGGCTCAAAATGGTGGTGGTGGCAACAAATATTGCATTGTGACGGTATCTGTGAGGAGATTTGGCGATTCCGGGCCTTTTCATATTTTCGGGGATCTTGAACTGGCACCGCGGTTCTACCTCTGTGGCACCGCGGTGCATAAAGTATTGAGGCTTTCTTGAAGATTCGGCACCGCGGAGCTGCAGATCGGTACCGCGGTGCTGACTCGATTTCGTGTCTTTTCGCCCTTTACTTCATGCTTCATCCTATGAGTCCTTCACCTGGCATCACAACATAACAAACACACCAAAATTGAGACTGTCCTAATTAAAATAAATTGGAGAATTTAAATATTGAGTTGCCTCCCAAGTAGCGCTGTCTTTAACGTCTTTTAACCAGACGCAGGTTACTTATAAAAAATCATTGGGGTAATTTAACCCCACAGCCTATCCATTTCATAATGATCCTCCTCTTTCTCATTCTATTTTTCTTCTTCACCAGAGGGGGTTCAGTAATACTTACCTTTTCGAGGGCTTTCATCTCATCAATTTTTGTTCCTGCCACCTTGCTGACCTGTGGGTTTAATCTTTGAAGGATGGTCTCCTAGCTTTGGCCTCAGACCGATCGAATCACGAGTAAATTGGCTTGTCTTGCGAAACACTTGTCAATGGCATGGGACTCAATGACGGATTTGAACACCTTGAACACTATCTCATCCTCCTGAACCCTGAGTCGCAGTTCCCCCTTTTCCATATCAATCAAGGCTCTCCCAGTAGCAAGGAATGGTCTCCCCAAGATAATTGGTATCTCTTCATCTTCTTCCATCTCAAGAATAAGGAAGTCTGCAGGAAAGAAGAATTTTTCTACCTTAACCAACACATCTTCGATTATGCCTCTGGGATGCACCACAGTTCGGCCGGCTAGCTGCAGATTTACTGTGGTCGGTTTGGCTTCCCCAAAACCCAACCTCTTGAAGACATATAGGGGCATTATATTGATGCTAGACCCTAGATCACACAGCGCCCTGTTGCATGTCGCCCTACCAATAGTGCAGGGCAAGGTGAAGCTCTCTGGATCCTTAAGCTTAGGAGACAGTTTCTTTTGCAAGATGACACTGCACTCCTCTGTCAATGACACTGTCTCATAATCCTCTAGCCTCCTCTTTTTCCCAAGTATCTCCTTCATGAACTTGAAGTATGTGGGCATCTGATCTAGCGACTCAATGAAGGGAATATTTATGTGTAGTTTTTTGAACACCTCCAAGAACTTGGAGAACTGCTTGTCAACTGCCTTCCTTTGTAGCCTCTGAGGGTAATGGATTTTATCAACATATTCCCTCAAAGGTGCTGGTGGAGCTTTTTCAACTGTAGGGCGGTTCTCAGTGACCCCCTCTTTCTCTACTTCAACTACATTCTCACCTTCATTCTCACTTACCACTACAGGCTGGGGAGCAACGTGCTCCAACTGCTTTCCATTCGTCAACAATACTGCTTGACATTGTTCTCTAGGATTCACCTCTGTATTACTTGGGAGAGCGCTCTGTGGCCTGTTGGTTACCATTTTTGCAAGCTGCCCAACCTATGTTTCCAAGTTCCTAAGAGAGACTGGTTTCGACATGAATCGATTCGTGAGTTGGTCGGTATGAAGCAGCAACTCTCGGTTCATCGACTTTTACGCATCGTGCGGTGACCTAAAGCTTTGGAATGAAGTGGCACGATTGTGTTCTCGCAGTTACGGTAACCACTTTGATATGTCTGCTGCTGGGGTTGGTCATTCCTCCACAAAAAGTTAGGGTGATTTCTCCACCCTGAATTGTACGTGTTGGAGTTGTAAGGCCTCTGAAAGTTCCCAACCGCTTGAACCTGCTCCATTGGCACATTGTTGGGATCAATTGTTGTGCATCTGTCAAAATAATATGGGCCCCCACAAATCTCACAATCTACAGGCGTCTGGACTGCATTCGCAGTCATGGTGTTCTGCTGCAGTTGCTTTGTCAGAAGGGCTACTTGTGCATTCAGGGAAGTGATTGCATCTAATTCATGAATACCCATGGCCTTCCTGCTGGTCACTGACCTGTCATCTGCTCCTTGGTGGTTGTTGGATGTCATATCCTCTAGTAAATCATGTGCCTCATTGACACTCTTTTTCATGAAGGCACCCCCTGCTGCTGCATCAATGATGGTACACGTAGTACCACTCAGCCCATTATAAAAGATGTGGACCAACATTCACTTCTCTATGCCATGATGTGGGCACTTCCTTTGCAGATCCTTAAATCGCTCACATGCATCATAGAGCGACTCACCATCCACCTGGTAATAATTGTTCAACTCTCCTCTTAACTTTGCTGCTTTGGAAGGAGGGAAGAACTTTGCTAGAAAATTTTGGGCAGTCGCGCGGTGTAGTGACGAGTTGGGCAGCGATGAGTTCAACCAACTTTGGCTCTATCCTCGGTGAGAATGGGAAGAGCTCACCGACGGGCATCATCAGTGACACCATTGTATTTGAAAGTAGCACACAGCTCCAGGAAGTTTGCAATGTGCATGTGGGGATCTTCAGATGGAAGTCCCTCAAACTGTACTGTGTTTTGGACCATGCTCAAGATGGATGGCTTGATCTCAAAATTGTTAGCCCCTATAGCTGGGAGCCTGATGCAAGTTTGTGCTCTCGTGACTGTGGGAAGAACATAGTCCCCCAAACTCATCTCCGCAGGTGGTGGGACTTGTCCCGGGGCAACCGGTACCTCATTATTCAACCCCTCTACTGGTATCCCATTGTTGTTCTGATGATCTCCCATTGCTAACAATTCAGCAGTTCTTTTATCTTTTCTGTTTTGTCTGTAAAGTCTCTAAATCTCAGGGTTCAGAGGGATAGGAGTGTATGCTCCTCTCCTACTTCGCATACACTAGATTCCTGAAATAGATCACAATCAACAAACAGATCACGACACATGGTTCTAACAATAAAAATAAAAATAAATCCAAATTAGAAATAAATAGATGATTCGATATTAGATATATGTCAGTCCCCGGCAATGGTGCCAAAAACTTGTTAGGCGATTTTCATACGCGCAAAACGCAAGTGTACGTATCGTCTCAAGTAATATAGTCTGTAAGACCGAATATCGTCCACAAAGACTGATTTCTAAGTACCGAGCATCTATTTTGTGTTATCTATTTGGCGAACAAATATTGATTGGATTTATTTAACTACCGGAATGATTGCAAGAAATAAGTAAACTAATTAGGTTGTATTCATATTATGAAGGAATTAGGGCTTCCAAAATCATCAACTATCCACTTTATTCAATCCTTGTCGTTAGAATGATTCTTCTTCTATGTTAAGATAGCGGTTAACTAGACTGTCTTATATTCCGGTTAGGATATATAATCACTCAACTCCAGTGTAGAACCCTTCTATATTTCTATGATAAGATTTACCACATAGGAGGATTAAGAACAGTAACCTATAAAGCTACACAAGTATCGGGGTACTGTCGTCCACGATTTTAACATATGTCTATTTAACTACAGCATATCCAAATCTCTCCTCTCGGTTGTTGATTCAAAATCATATATGTTATGATATTTAGTGATCAATTAACTATCAAGCATTCACATCAATTATTGAATAGATCTTAACAATTGAAGAAGTAATCAAACTATTGCATCAAATCATGAATAAAGGTTCAAGTGAATCATAAGGAAAGCCCTAATTAAATGTTTAGTTCCTAGCCATAGACATGCTATGAACTAACACAATATCCAATATAAAACTGAAATAAAAACTAAAGATAGAAAATTACGAAGATTAAAGTCTTCAATTGTTGCTTCAAGTGCCTTGTGTTGTTCTTGTGTTCAAGAATGGACTCCCCTCCTAAAAACTGATCCCTAGGGCTTTAAATAGGTATCAATTTCGTGTCCTAGGGACCCTATTTCCCTTGGCCAATTCCAACTCAGAACTGAAAAATTTCGTACTGGCACCGCGATTCTGCAGTCAAGATGCGCGTAAACTCTGCAACTCTCGAATAAATGGCACCGCTGCTTACGTCGAATGCACCGGTCTTTGAAAGTCTGTGGGTTTCTGCTGTTTTGTACCGTCTTTCTTTGTGATTTTTTCGAGTCATCTATTTTGACCTTTTTCTGCCTCGGGACCTCCTTTTATGCCTACTTTTCGCTTTTTTTTTTGTCATTTTGCCTTTTTGAACCGCTGTGACTCAAAAGAAAGAAAAACAACCCTAAAACTGTACTAGACGCAATGAAAATGGGTAAAATACTAATCGAAAATGACTCAAAATAGGTATATGAAATGTGTCTAACAGATTCCCACATTGGAGTACACCATTAGCTCCGGTGAAACTTTTGTTCTTTTATTCTCTCTTGTGGTTAAATTTTGTGTTTTCTGTTATGGAGTTTTCAAAGTTTCGGTGACGCTTGGTTCTATTCTTACGGTTATATGTTGTTGTTGTTTCCTGTTTGGACCGTTTCTTGCCTCTTTGGTATTCCGCCGGAGTTTAGAAACTTCGGCGGACCTCTGAAATTTGGGCGACGTTACTGTTATTTCCTTTGCCTTGCGATTATATTATCGTGTGGTTGTTGGACTGATTTAACCTTGTTTTAACGCGCTCCGACGACATCCTAATTTTCTCCGATGTGGCTCTGCCTTTCCGGTGTCCTGTTCGTTCTTCCATCGACCATTGTTGACTGGTTTTTGGCTTGGAAATATTCCAGCGTGTGCAGGAGTTTGGTTTCTTTATTATTGTTGGTATCTCTGTTGTTGGGCTATTTTTGATCGATTTTGACAAAATTTTGGCCCTTTATTCATTTATTAAACTGGTTGAACAAATTTCTACACTTGATTATGGTTCATTTACTGATTTGAACATGATACTACATTTGTTGGCCGATGAAGGAATCTCCGTCTGATTTCCAAGGCCTTCATGTATAAAAGACGGGTTTATTTTTTAGTTTACCTATTAATTCTTATCGCTGTTTGATAATTATTTACTCTCTTACTGACACTTTTACTAAGTGTTTATACAAGTACCCGGAGATGTATCTTGGGCAAAATACCTAAAAAGGGCTAAAGAAGACAAGAAAATGTCATTCAGAGTTTTTATTTTATTGTTGTATTTAATTTTATTTTTTATTTTTAATTTCTAAAGCATGATAGATAATTAACCTAGGTTTGACCGGATAACCGCAAGTTAGCGGATCTTAAAGGATGTCTAACCCCTTCCCTTTATGATAATAAAGAACCTTGATCCAGAATTTCTTTAATTTCGCAGACCATTAAATAGAGATCAATTGCAGTATTTTTATTGCAATAGTTCAAGTGTCCTAATTCACTTAACTAATTAGGTGGCGACTCCTCAATACAAGCATTTTGCTCAATCCAGGGAACCGCGCCAAAGAGCAACGTTGCGGATATCGTTCCGACTCCGAGGTAAAAAACGAGCGCGACACAACACACTCAGTATAATCTCCCAAATGTGATCTGGAAAGAATAGAGTGTACACAGTCTTTACGACACTATCCATTTTTCAATTATTCTCAAAGGATAACATTTGTCTCTTTACCAACGACTTTAGGCATGACTAGCCCCAATAGTGTGATGGGTGGTGTGTACCAGACTCGTAAAACTTTTTGTCGTAGCCATCCGGTCTTCTTGTTAGCAACTTAGCAACAAAATTAGATTGACGAAACCAATTAGGTAATATGCGTTGAAAACTTGAAATACAGAATGCAACAATCTGATTTCAATGTCCTGGCTGTTATAGTTTCCTTGTGCACTTTGGCAACGTCTGATACTGGCCTTGGAATATCTTTTCTGACTGATTAATACAGGACAAAATGTTATGTCCACTAAGCTTTAGCTGAATCTTAAGAACAAGATCTGACATTGACAGAATCTTACTTTCTTCCCTAACCTTTCAAGAATTTTTCCCGATCCTGCTATGACATGTGACGAAAAACTATGTTTGAGCATATATTGCTACTGTAAAATGTTTCTTTTGTAGGCCTACTCTGATAAGCATTGCTTCAAGGTCAAGGCAAAGTGATAGTTGATAGAATATTTCCAGAATATTCCTGTATCTTTATATATCTTTTATATTAGGTAAATTTATATTATAATTGTAATTAGAAATATTAGTTATCTAGTTTGTAGTCATGTAAATAATTATGTAACACTATATATATTGTACACAATAATCAATGAAAGTCAAGGAACATATCATTTTATGGTATCAAAAACAAACCCTATCTTCTCTCCCTAGACCCCCTCGACAATCCTTCCATTTGTTTATTTTTTCCGCCGTCCTCCTCCTCATCTCATCGACTTCTTGGCAGTCTACTTCCTCTTCTCTTCTCCAATTTCAATGGCTGAACAACCTAAATTTCATCCTACTCTTGCAGTTAACAACATCAAATATTTCATTCCCATAACTCTTGAGATGGAAAATGTTCAGTATCATCTTGGGCGAGATTATTTAAGATTCATTGTCGTGTGTACAAAGTCATCGACCATATCATCCCTCCAAAATCAAAGTCCCTGGAAAAACCTAATGATTTCGATAATGAACTTTAGTCCATCTTAGATGCGGTTGTCCTACAATGGAGCTACGACATAATCTCGAACGATATTTTGCATACAATCATTGAAACCGACGCCACTTCACGCCAAATGTGGGAGCGCTTGAAAAGTATTTTTCATGATAACAAGACACAATGTGCCTTGTATCTATAAATCAATTTAAGGACATTCAGCATGACGATTTTCCTAATGCGTTGGACTATTGTCAAGAACTTAAGGTGATTGTCGATCAACTCTCCAACGTCGGTGCACCGATCATAAATCAACGATTGGTGATGCAACTTATTGCGGGTTTGAATGAAACTTATGACGGCATCGCTACCATCCTCCAACAAAGCACACCATTGCTTCCATTTTATGAGGCCTGACCGAGACTTATATTTAAAGAAACTCAGAAAACTAAGCGGGCAGCAGCCAACGCCAGCACCGCCGACGCCACTCTCATAACCACCGGCGGCAATCGCACTGACCCAATGGGCTCAACTTCTGCCCCATCCCACTGGCAAGCCAACGATCCAACACATGACTCTTGTTTCCAGAATCACAACAAATGAAGAAATTTCGGGAACATCCACGGTGACAACAGCGGGGAAAATAGTGGCAGAAGAAGTGGCAGCGGCAGTATGAGGCATCACCCGCCGGTCGGCAGCAGCATTAACAACAGCCTCCACTGTGTGTTGCCTACTCCACCATGGGATGTGTGGGCCGCGTCGGCTTAGGCTTCTCTACCTTGCCCCTACCCGATGTCTTCTTGGGCCCAAGATCCGGCCTGACATCCTCGGCGCACATCCACAACAATCATACAATGCATATGTCTCTCCTCCTTCAACCTACTATAAAGTCTTGAAAAAATAGAAAAATAAACTACACGTTCCCCCCTTTTCTTATCCCAACTCCCCTCAATCTACAAAACATTTCCCTTCCTCAATCTCCCTCAACCTCCCTCACCTCCCCTCAACTCTCACATGAAATCATCTAATTATAAACATACCTCACACAAATTTTTTCAGAAAAAAAAACCACAAGAAAACACACAACAAGGAAAAAAAAGATTAGTATAAGAGAACAAGAAGGGAAAGGTTTTGGAGTTGAAAGTTCATTCGCAACTACGAAACAACAAAGGTGAGTTATCTCACTCAAAATTCTTAGTAAAATTCTTTATTTCAGGTTACATTGCATGTTAGAATATAATCCGGATGTTGAACGAGAATTTATGAAGTTATAGTTAAGAGATTTCGTAATAACTAGTTGAATCATGGAATATTATAAACTATTTTTCGCTAAGTTATACTTGTTTGAACTGAATGAAATTTGGCAGGATTATACGTCTCTCTGTGATGGTCCGATCTAGCTAAAGAAGGGCTAAAACCGACGTACGGTTTGAGAGTTATCACACTTTAAAATTTATGTCTCAGATTTGATTGAGATTCGGGAAGACATAACTTTACAAATTGTTTTGCTGAGTTATACTTATTAGAATTACATCAAATTTTGCATGGTTGTAAATCTCTCTGTTATGGACAGATCTAGCTAAATAAGGGATGAAACTGACATACGGTTTGAGAGTTAACACATATAAAAGTTTCTGTCTCGGATCAATTGAAATCCGTAAGGCAAGAATGTAAAATGGTAAAACTGTACCAACTGGTACAGAATATGAAAGTTTGGTTCTAATGGAAGTCCTAGATTTATATTTTTCGTCAATTTGAGAATTTACGGGGATTGATCCGACTTAAGGATAAGAAGTTATGACTGTTTTAAGGTTGTGTCTTGTTCCATAAAAATTCTGGCAAGACAGTTTTCTTAGGGTTGCTTCTTGCATGAATTTGTACTAGTTATACTAAGTATTTCTATAGGAAACTTGGGATAGTGTTAGGTATCCGTGTTACCTTCGTTTCAGCGTAAGAAACACCTTAGTTGAAGTTACGGTTGAAGAATTATAACCATTACAAGTATGACATGCAAAATGTTAAAAGAAAAATTATTTATTTGACCTTCTGAAAGTACAAAGTGAATATATGTTCACAAATTTGTAAATGCATCGGATCAGATTGCACGCCACAATAAATTTGTAAATGCATCGGATCGGGTTGTACGCCGCAACAAATATGTAAATGCATCGGATTGGGTTGCACGCCGCAACAAATATGTAAATGTATCGGATCGGGTTGCACGCCGCAATAAATATGTAAATGCATTTCTAAACCTTAATGTGTAATATGGGATAAAACAGAATATTGGTTAAATTAAGAATTTCCTATAAGGAGTTGGGAGGAGATGTTGCATACTTGTATGATAAAAGTGTTGTAACCTGATATGTTTTTACAACATGCTTATTATGTTATAATGTGATTGTAACGCCCCATTTTCGACCGGAGCCGGAAACGGGAGTGCCGCTACATATGGTTGGATTCCCGAATGCATTTTAAAGGAGTCGCCACCTAATTATTATAGTGAATTAGGACACTAAAATGTAGCATAAAATACTACGAATGATCTCCATTTTAAAGGTCTGCGAAAACTATGTGAGATTCTAGGTAAGGGTTCTTTATTATCCTAAAGGGAAGGGGTTAGGCACCCTAAAGGATCCGCTAACTTGCGGTTGTACGTTCAAACTTAGGTTTAAAATTATTGTGCTAACATGCAATTTACAATTCTAAAGGGCATTCTAATTATTAAACTAATCAAAAGATATTTAAACTAGGCATGCAAATATTTAATATAGATATGTATTTAACAAGATAGTAATGAAAGCAAATAAACATAAAAGATGTAATGAAGATAAATTAGCAACATTTTGCTTTTATTTCATTTTTATGCGAATGATTTAACTTTGGGAGTGCCCTCACTGCAAAGACACTTAGTAGAAGAGTTAGTAAATGATAAATAAATTACCAAACAAACAACAATATATGTATATATATATAGATATATATGTAAAATATATTGTAAAAGATATATTTTTATATAGTGTGGGCTCAGCTAGTGTTATGCCAAGAATAATAAGACATGAGAAGCCATATCGCTACTGGCGGCCGACTCGCCTCACGGTGAACGATACTATGCATTCTCGTCCAATCTTTTCACTTTCCTCCTCGCCCACATATTAGTCTCGCTACCACGGGGCCTCGGATCGACGGATAAATCCTTCTTTGGTCGATGTAGTATCAAGTTCAAAATCGGTTTAATGCCAAGTGCAGTAACTTGTTCAAAAATCAGTAAAATACCAAGTGTAGTATCATATTCAAAAATCAGTTTAATAAAGTAATAAAAGGGCAAAATCGTCCAAATCACTGTGGAATACCCAAAAACAATAGCAACAATGAGCGATGGCAACATAGCCCAAACAGAAACGCGGCCGGACATAGTAAACAACAACGCCAAGCGAACGCAACCGGCGGGTGTAAGCAACAACACCAAGCAGAAAAATGCGGCGAGCGAGAACACGGTGTCGCGGAAAATTTTAAGAACGTTGCTGAAATTTCAGAACGTCGGCAGATAATCAAAAAAATCAGAAAGTCAAGCCATCAGCCAAATGAACATCAGATACCAACAAAACGTTGAAAACCAACGTCGCCGGAGTTTCAAACTCCGGCCATTCTGAGTAGCACAAAAGGAAAATGGCGGCGTCACTACCACGGCTAACGCCGGAGCAACGCCGCCGTGGTGTTTGATGCAGGCAATGACGAGGTTCGCGGCTAAAGGTGTTCGCCGGAACAGTGGGTTCGCCGGCTGGGTTGGGGTTGTTGTCGAACTCCGGCGTCGTGAGTTCGCCGGAGTCAGCGACGGAGGTGATGCGAGAGGGGAGGGTGGAGGTGCGACTGCGGGTTGGTTTTCTGAAAATAAAAAGGGGTGTGGGAGTTCGCCGGAGTTTTTTAGAACTCCGGCGAAGGGCGGTGACAAGAGAGGGGGAGGGCACCCTTTTCTCTTTTTGTTTAAATGGGAAAATGGGCTGATGTTTAAAGAAATTTGCCAAATGCGTGGGTGTTTTAAAGGAGGTTCGCCGGAGCTTGGAGCTCCGTGAAGGCGATGCGGCGAAGTCTGTGCGGCGGCGGCGAGAGAAGGAGACTTTCTTTTCTTTTTACGAAATGAAAAATGGGCTCTGTTGCCACTTTTTTTGTTGCTGAACGTTATGGACCCCACTTGCGTTGGCTGCCCCTCTTTATTTAATAAAGGGGGGTAAGGTATTTTAGGGGGGAAAGAAAAGTGGGTTTGAAATTTAAAAATGGGGGGGAAATAAAAGGGGTGTTTGGATGAAAATAAAAATGGTGTTGGATTGGAATGATTTGGATTGGGTTAAATCTGACTGGTTTGACAAAATGCAACGCGGGTTAATTATTTTAAAAGAAAGATTATTTAAAAATATGAAAAATTATTAAAATGCAAATGCCGACGCAAAAATGCAATATTTAAGACATGTTTAATGTCTGATTAAAATTAAAGCAGGATGTCAATTAATTATTTAAAGAGATGCAAAATATTATTATAATAGAAACATAATATTAACAAAAACATAATGCTTAAATAAAAATAAAAAGATGCAATGTCATTTTGTGAATAAATAAACATAGAATATTATATAAAATATGCAAAAATAACGATTAAAATGCGGTGTGCTAAAATACTTAAAATTGCACGAAATATACAAAAAAATGGGTCAAAATTGACTGTCAACAGTGATTGTACTTAGAATATTGTGAGACTACTTTGAATTGTAGGGCGAGGTTCTCACTCAGCCCCGGATGGTAGGGCTGACTCTTTTATTTAACATATTTCAGAAAACGCGATAGAGGAAAAACTCCGCAACAGGGCTAGCGATCGTCCCACAGCCTCATCGTCTCACCAATTCATTACTTCAGACTTGGTGAATTTCATTATTGTATAAGTATGTTTTAAGGACTACGTGTTGTTCTTGAGGGAACGTCCCATACGAGATTGTCTCTATTTTAAATTTTAAATTTCTTATTCCACATCTAAACCTTTAATTGTGTCTAGTTAGAACAATATGGTTGTACGAGTATGAGCTCGTGTTATTCAAGAAAAAAGTTCATGTTTTTAGTAACTTCTACAGTTATACATATTTAAATTTTAGAAAGAAAAGAAGTTTAAAGGGTACTCATGGGAAGGGAGGGTTTTCAGGTGTCATCACTAACTAAGGGAAGACTTGAAAAAGTCGGGGCGTGACACCTACGCACCGACATATTTGAACACGATGTCTCTCAATGTTCTAGACAACAGTTGGTACATGGATACCGGCGTCACATCTCACATGACGACATCTTAAGGTACTCTCTCGTCTTATTTCAATATGAGAAATTTAAATCGTAATATTATTGTTGGTAGTGGAAAAGGCATTCCAATTCGAGATTGTGGACAATAATCTTTCTCCCCACCACACCCCCGTTGGCTTTAAAAATGTCCTTCATGCCTCGAAACTTATCAAAAATCTGATCTCTGTGTGTCGTTTCACAACAGAAAATAATGTTTCCTTTAAATTTGATCCTTTTGATTTTTCTGTGAATGACCTTATGACAGAGATGTGAATAATGAAATGTGATAGCATTGGGAACCTTTATTCTATCACCACCACCAACGGCCGTCCAACCTCCTCTCAATCAACCTTTGCCGCAATTTTGTCTCTCTTATGGCATAATAGATTATGACATTCGAGAGACTCTGTTTTACGCTCCATTAGCAAAATAAATTTATTGATTGCAAATATGCCTCTTCTCATCCTGTTTGTGAATCTTGTATTTTGGGAAACATGTCAAGTTGCTATTTTACACTTCATCCAATTGTACTTTAATGCCTTTTGACATAATACATAGTGATTTATGAACTTCTCATATCTTAAGCACGACCGGACATCGATACTATATGTTATTTTTAAATGATTATTCAAACTTTCTGTGGACTTTTCTCATTGGCAATAAGTCCCAAGTATATTTTATTTTTTCTTCATTCAGCGCTTTAATTAAGACGCAATTTGAAAAGAATATCAAATGTTTTCAATGTGAAAATGCGAGAAAATTTGATAATAACTATTCAAACTTTTCTGCACCAAACATGGCCTTGTTTTTCATTTTTTCTATCCTCACACCTCTACAGAAAATGGCAAAGTCGAATGAAAAATTACAACCATAAACAACTTAGTTCGTTCCCTCCTTGCTCACGCCTCTATCCCCTATTTTTGGAATTACGCTCTATCAATGACAACCTATATCTTAAACATTCCCCCAAACAAGTCTCTCAAATACAAGTCTTCAACTCAAGTTCTCTATCTTCCGGACCCTTCCTATAAGCATTTACGAACTTTTGGCTGTCTATGATCCCCCTCCATCCCTCCACACAAATCAACAAGCTGCAACCTAGGTTCACCCCATGTGTATTTCTTGGCTACCCTCTAATCATCGAGGTTACAACTGTTACAACTAGTCCAGTGTTAGATGTATTTTGTATACGCGTTTGAGTCATTTTTAGTTAGTATTTTTCCCATTTTCGTTTAAATAAGTGTCGTGTTAGGGTCGTTTTTCTTTCTTTTGAGTCACAACGGTTCTAAATGGCAAAATGACAAAAATAAGCTAAAAGTGGGCAAAAAAGGAGCACCCAAAGCAAAAAAGACGAAAGTTGGCAGATCCGGACGAAAGACTGCAGGACCACGGTGCCATTTTACAGGACTGCGGTGCCATAATTACTGAGAAGTCGCAGTACTTTCGGCACCACGGTGCCATTCTGCAGGACCGCAGTGCCGATGCGGGAATTTCCAGTCCGAAATAGAATTGACAAGGGGCAAAAGGGTCCAAGGCACACGTTTTTGACATCATATATAAACCCTTGAGACATATTTTAGGGATACATCTTCTTCTCTTGGGAAAAACACAACACAACACTTGGCGGCCACAATTGGAGACCTAGTTCTAAGTATTTTTCTTTTTTTTCTCTATTATAATTCAGTTCATGTTTGGATTTGTATTAGTTCTTAGCATGTCTATGGCTAGGAGCTAAACACTTTATTAGGGCTTTCTATTGAATCGCTTGAAACTCTTATTAATGAATTAATGCATTAGTTTGATTTTCTTCTTCACTTGATTAAGATTTATTCAATATTGGTATGAGTGTTTGATAGTTAATTTATCACTAATTATCATAATCTATATGATTTCGAATCAAGAACCGAGAGGAGAGATTTGGATATGCTGTAATTGAATAAACATAGGTTAAACTCGCGGACGAAAGTACCCCTATACTTGTGTAGCATTATAGGTTATTATTCTTAATCCTCCTATGTGGTAAAACCTATCATAGAAATATAGAATGTTTCTGCACTGGGGTTGAGCGATTATATATCCTAACCAGAATATAAGACAACCTAGTTAACCGCTATCTTAACGTAGAAGGATAAGTCATTCTAGTTGTATTAAGGATTGAAAAAAGTGGATAATTGAGGATATTGGAAGTCCTAATTCCTTCATAACTGATTAAATCTCAATAATTTAGTTTGATTCTTGCAATTACACTACCTGTGTTAGATAAAAAACCAAATCACTTATCGTTTGCCAAATAGATAACCTAGAATAGATGTTCGGCAATTAGAAACCAGTCTCTGAGAACGATACTCGGTCTTACCAGACTATATTACTTGTAACGATACGTACACTTGCGTGAGCAATTGGAAATCAGCCTAACAAGTTTTTGGCGTCGTTGCCGGGGACTGGCGTACTTCTAATATCGAACCATTTATTCTTAATTCTACTTTGTTTTTTTAGAACCCTGTTGCCTTGATTTGTTTGTTGATTTTGATCGATTTTAGGACGTAGTTTATGCGAAGAAGAAGATGAACAGATACACTTGTTCCTTTTAATCCTGAAATTGAGAAAACTTGCAAGCAGAACAGGCGAAACAAGAAGATATATGATTCAGTGACCATGGAAAACCAACCGAATTAGAATGGGGCGGACAATGAGGTTCCTGAGAATGTAGGGGAGCCAATACAGGTCCCAACAGAGAGATGTTTGGGGGACTACATTTTGTCCACAGTTACAGATGCACAGACATGCATCAGACACCCAGCAATAGGGGCAAACAACTTTTAGAACAAGCTAGCCATCCTGAGCATGGTCTAGAACACAGTACAGTTTGGGGGATTGCCGTCTGAAGACCTCCACATGCACATTGCCAATTTTTTGGAGTTGTGTGTCACCTTCAAGTACAATGACGTTACTGACGATGCCATTAGATTGAGGCTCTTCCCGTTCTCACTTAGGGACAGAGCCAAGAGCTGGTTGAACTCATTGCCTGTCAACTCTGTCACCACTTGACAGGATTTAGCCCAAAAGTTTCTTGCAAAGTTCTTCCCTCCTTCAAAGGCAACAAAGTTAAGGGGAGAGTTGAACCATTACTATCAGGTAGATAGAGAGTCGTTGTATGATTCATGAGAGCGATTCAAGGATTTGCAGAGAAATTGCCCACATCATGGCATAGAAAATTGGATGTTGGTCCACATTTTTTATAATGGGTTGAGTGGTACTACTCGTACCATAATTGATGCGGCAGCAGGGGGAGCGTTCCTGAGGAAGAGTGCCAATGAGGCACATGAGTTGCTAGAAGACATGGCTGCGAATAATCACCAAGGGGCAGATGACAGATCTGTGAGTAACAGGAAGACTATGGGCATACATGAGATAGATGCTATCACTGCATTGAATGCGCAGGTGGCCCTTTTGACAAAACAGCTGCAACAGAACACTATGTCTGTAAATGCAGTCCAGATGCCGGTGAATTGTGAGATTTGCGGGGGCCCACACTCTTTTGATAGATGCACAGCGGTGGATCCTAATAATGTTCCCATGGAGCAGGTTCAAGTAGTGGAGAACTTTCAGCGCCCTTATAACTCCAACACATACAATTCGTGATGGAGAAATCACCCCAACTTTTCGTGGAGGAATGACGAAGCCCAGCAGCCACCATATCAAGGTAATTACCAGAACCAGCAGGCACAAAATCAGGCTACATATTCCCAGCAGTTTAGACCATCTACCCAACAGGAGAAGCCTGATGAACTGAGAGCAACATTGTTTACACTCACCAATTCGCAGAATCAGTTCATGTCCGAAACAAGGTCATTTCTCAGAAACTTGGAAACGCAGGTGGGGCAACTGGCAAAGGTGGTAAATAATAGACCGCGAGGTACTCTCCCAAGCAACACAGAGGTTAATCCGAGAGAGCAGTGCCAGGCAGTTTTCTTGAGAAGTGGAAAGCAGTTGGAGCAGGTTGCTCCCTAACTAGTAGTGGTGAATGAGAAAGAGTGTGAGAGGACAGTTGATGTAGGAAAGGAGGAGATCACTGAGGACCGCCCTACAGTAGAGAAAGCTCCACCAGCACTTTTGAGGGAATACACTGACAAAATCCCTTACCCTCAAAGGCTCCAGAAGAAGGCCCTAGACAAACCGTTCTCCAAGTTCTTGGAGGTAATTAAGAAGCTCCACATCAATATCCCCTTCATTGAGGCGTTAGAACAAATGCCCACATATTTCAAATTCATGAAGGAGATAGTTGGAAAAAAGAGAAGATTGGCAGATTACGAGACAATAACGCTAACAGAGGAGTGCAGCGCCATCTACAAAAGAAACTGCCTCCTAAATTGAAAGATCCAGAAAGTTTCACCCTGCCCTGCACTATTGGAAATGTAACCTGCAACCGAGCACTTTGTGACTTAGGGGCTAGCATAAATCTTATTCCCCTATCTGTATTCAAGAGATTGAGTTTGGGGGAAGTCAAGCCAACCACAGTAAATCTGCAGCTGGTTGACCGATCTGTGGTGCACCCCCGAGGTATAGTGGAAGATGTGCTAGTCAATGTGGGCAAGTTCTTCTTTCCAGCAGATTTCCTCATTCTTGACATGGAGGAAGATGAGGACATACCCATTATTTTGGGAAGACCATTCCTAGCCACGGGCAGAGCTCTCATTGATGTGGAGAAAGGAGAGTTGAGACTAAGGGTCCAAGAAGAGGAGATGGTGTTCAAGGTTTTCAAATCTACCATTGAATCTCAGGCCAAAGAACAAATGCTTATGCGAGCATAATCGACGATCACCATCAAGAACAATCCAGCGCAGGGATCATCGCGACAATGTGAACCCACAGGTTAGTATGAGTGCTGAAATAAAAGTTGATGAGATGAAATGTGACAAAAAGGTAAATATTGCTAATGCCGACCCTGTGAAAAAGAAGAATAGAGTAAGGAAGAGAAAAATAATTTTCAAATGGATGGGTTGTGAGGGTAATTTACCCCAGTGATTGAATAAAGGACATGCGTCCGGCTAAAAGACGTTAAAGACAACACTACTTGGGAGACAATCCAATGTTTAAATTATGCAATTAGTTTAACTTGTACAGTCTCACTTGATGATATTTTTGGGTTGTGTTGTGATGACAGGTGAGGAAATCGGAGACTAAGCACGAAGAAAAGGGTGAAAAACACGGATCGGGTCGGCACCGCGGTGCCATTTTGCAGGCCAGCGAAGCCGAATGTTCAGAAAGGTCACAGTACTTTCGGCACCATGGTGCCATTCTGCAGGACCGCGGTGCCTGGGCGTGATTTCAGAAATAAAAAGCCCTAAATCCCCAAATCTCTTCCTACATCAACTCAAACCATTCCCTCTCTCTACAGCAACGAAAACACCTCCTCCTCCACCTAAAACTTCCCACAAATTCACCAAAATCCTTCCAAACCATACATACCATCACCAATCCTTGATTGTTCGCTGTGTTTGTTGTGTTTTGAGGTGCTGTGTGGTGTTGTTCACGGTGTGTGTTGCTGCTGTGATTAATTGTGCTTGGTTGATTGTTGTTGTGAGGAGTTGATAGTTATTGGAAAACCTTAAGGAAACAAAGGAAACGCTGTCGAAAATTTTCCAACACCTCTCATAATGGCTTCTAGAAAACGAACTGCCTGAGCTACTCCATCTTCATCAGCTCCAGACTATGATGTGACTATCAGGTCATGCCATTAGATGATGTTGATGACTACGAGCCCATCAGGGCCATGATCGAGGCAAATGGGGGGAGAAGGTTCGTAGATGCAGAAGAAATCCCACTTCATAATGCAAGTCTTGTTCGAGAATTTCTATGCTAATTATCCGGAACAAGAAAATGGGAGGTGTTTCGTGAGAGGGCGGTATGTGCCCGTCGATACTGAGACGGTGAATGTAGTGCTTGGGACAGCTAATGTTGCGGACCAAGGTTATAATCCGCACCATTTCACAAGTTGGTCGAGAGACGTCAATCATATCATGTGGGACACAGTTGCAGTAGTTTTATGCTATCCAGACACCGAATTCAACATTTCTCGTAACGGGTCCATGAGACTTGCCCGGTGCAAATTTAACAGAACAACCAGAGAATGACTATATTTCATAAGTGCTCGCTTGATTCCGTCAACTTATAAAATTTACCAAGGTGACCGCGGACAGAATCAAGCTTGTGTATGGCATCATGTCGGGCAAGACAATTGATATCGGGAAGGAAATAGTGCGAAGTATAGACGAGATCAGCAGGTTGAACACCACAGGCGGATTGGGACATATATCACTTATATTTGTCTTATATTCTAGGCATAGAGTCCCAACATTCGCCACAAACATGCTTGAGAAGATTCAGCCAGCGGTGACGTACGGTTTAGTGCACTCCTTCCCTGACCCTGCGGCAGGACCGAGAGAGATGAAAAGAGACCTAGTTGGGAGAGACGCATCAACCATGGAGGAAGAAAAGCCTGAGACAGATGCATACTATGAAGCAGGCGAAAGGAGCCATCAACCCCCCTTGACTTTGGAGCCTCCAATGGCAATGATGGAGCAACTGCTCCTAAATCAACAAAGGATGCTGCAAAACCAAGAGAACATGATGCAGAATCAACAGCAAATGATACAAGACCATCAACACCTGACCCAGCGTGTTGATAGTTTAAGTTCCATGTTCACCCAATGGTCAATGCAACATCCGCCGCCATCGCCACCATCTTGAGTCGCTATTGTCTGTAAGTCGTCTCTTTTTAATTTTTGAGGCGTTACACATTTGAGACAATGTGTCGTTTAAGTTTGGGGGTACTTATTTTATTTTTGTGTTTCTGTTTTGAGTCGTTTTAATTGAGTTTTTGTGTATTTTATTGTATCTATATGAGTCAATTTTTTTATGATCATGCATGCTGTAGTTGTCGAAGACACCTAGTGAATTAAGTGAGATAATGTAATGGAATTAGAAGCTAAAAATATGTGTGTTTAAGTTAGATATGCCAAAAATTCATGAAAATCTAATTATTTGGGATAATTGTGCTTAGCCTATGTGTTGTCAATCATGAAAAATGTCTATGAGTCTGCTTGCTTGTTATTTAAGGCGAAATAGTTACAAATGTACATGTTTAGGGATATGATTCAGACATTTCTTTGTTAGCCCTTCTTACATTTCGTTACCTACCATGCAGTAAGTTGTCCCTAGTCAGCCCCTTTGAGCCTAAAATAAGTTGTTTCTTTGACACCCCATGATTCCCTTGAGCAGTAAGTGAAAATAGAGATGAAAAAGAGTGAAAAAGAATATCAAAAGAGAGTGAAAAAATTGATGCACCCCAAATGAAAAAAATATAAAAGCTTAAGTTTGGGGGTGCCTATGTGAATGTGTTTCATGCTCTCAAAAAGAGAAGAGGCGAATGATAGGTATGAACGGAAAAGAATACCAAAAAGAAGGACAAAATGGTTGAATGAGAAAAACGCTTATGGTACGTAATTTGAACCTAAATGTCAACTTTTATCTACATCTGCCTAAGCGTACATTACAACTCTGAAAAGTCCTGAAGATCTCTAGAGTGTAAGTAAACAGGCCCATAGAACTAAATAAAATTAACATGCATAGGTTAGTGTTCATGTTTCCATTGAGTGTGATTAAAATGAATTTGCGAAATATCTGGCTTGAAATTTTAGATTTCTATATTCATGCTATATATGTTCCAACATATTATCCCAACTGACATTCATGCTTTTCTAAGTAACCTTGTGCAGCTGCTTGATTTAAGTATTTGAGTCTGTTGTTATTTTTTATTGGGCAGCAGCTTTTGGGGTCTCTTCAGCCTCCTCCTTCTCCTCTGCTGGCTGTTCCTTCACAGCCTCAACTTTGACTTCCTCAGCCTTTTTGGCTGTCTCCTCCTCCTTTGCTGGCTTCACCTCCTCGGCCGCAGCGGTGGCGTCAACGGTTACTTCCTCAATCTTGGGAGCCTCTGGTGCTGGTTCTGACACATCTACCAAAGGCTCTTCCTTTTTAGTCTCCTCCCCGTCTTTCTTCTCCTCCTGAGATAAACAAAAGTTTCATAAGGTGACTGAAATAGACTACATTTATAACAAAAAGAATTAAGATAATATTATTTCACTATGCATAATCCTAAGTTAGTTTGGTTAAATTATATGAATTTGGACCCTAATGGTTGCAAATAAAAAATGATTAGATATGTATGGTTACTTGGCATTCTCTATATTAATTATGCCACTTTCAATGATGTAAATTGATCATTGTGTTAAAGTATCATCGAATTTAGCTTGAAAACGGGCAAATTTCTAGTTTAAAAAGAAAAATCAACATCCTTTATTTAGAGCCCGGTAGATCAATTAAGTTTTATATACATTATGCTTTATTCGTGTCAATTTCATTTCAATACAATTAAGAGCAAAATAATGCAATTAAACACATGATGTTTCATTTTTTTTGTTGGTGAAATGCAATCAAATAATGATGATTTTTCTGCTACATTAGGTGAAAATGATATGATCGTATAAAAATTCATAATATTGATTGTGTATATAATTTTAACTCGATTATATATATACCTGAGGAGCAGGAGTCTCCTCCTCGGTCTTTTTGGGGGTGACAGACTCCTCGGCAGGGGCAGGGGGCAACTCTTTGTCCAAATCCTTAGGTTTGCTCGCACAGGCTCCCATGATTGTATGAGCTTTTGTGAGCTAAGAGGAGATGGACAAGAAAAATGCGATTGAGAAAATATAAGGAATCAAAGAGAGGCTTGTTTTTATTTTATTTTATGTTTGAAGTTGAAGAAACAAGCTTGGTTTATATAGAAATATTGGAGGGATGGCCTAATTTGTTGTTGTATCGTCGAAACATGTGCACCTGTTTGTGGACAATCTGTAAATAATTGAAAGTGGGAGGCCTCGAAGTTGTATAGTTCGTTACAAACATGCGTTGTATATTCATTGTCACGACGGAGAAACTGAGATGACAATAACAGGCAAACATCCTAGTTATAACAACTTTGTTGTTTCACTTCATAATATGATACATATCGTATCGTTAAAAACTTATCTATACCCGGTGTATACACTAAATTAATGAATGTAAGATTAGTTTTTTTCGACCAAAAAGTAATAGCCACTTCATTTTTTAAAAAAAAATTATTTTTATTTATGTGACAAAATTTGAAGCGACATAAAAACAATTTTTAAAAAAAAATTTGTGATCATAAATATGTTAGTGTAATATTGGTGTGACTATCAGACTTTTAAATATCACATTTGTATAGCTATAGAAATATCTCATTAAGATGCTGCCACGTAAACAGAATAAAGGGATTATTAGATAATTCTCAATTTCTATGGGTTGTCACAATCACAAGCTGAGAAGATATGACCTACTCTAATATTCTAAAACCATCCAGCGGAGTTATTAAAAAATATACTTCCTTCGTCTCAAATTATTTATTGTAGTTATTAAAAATAATTATCTCAAAATATTTATTATTTTAGAAGTTCAAAGCATAATTAGTTATTTTTCTCCAATTTACCCTTTATCATTAATGTGTATAACACATAAATAGAATAAATATTTAATGAAGAGAGATTATAACTTAAACATAAATAAGAGTAAAGTAGGTCAAATACCTATTCTAATTAATATTTCTTAAGAAGCGTGTAAACTAAAAAAATGATAAATAATTTGAGACGGAGAGTACTACAGGATATATAAAATGAAACACTTCCAAATATCCAAAAACATACATAATTTCTCCATTCTCCTCTTCTCGTCTGTTCAAGAAATGTGAAAGTAATCCGTTGATAGTGGTCCAGTGGCCATTAGTCAAATTTGTGGCTTTACGGTCACAAGTTCGATTCTCATGGATCGTTTCTCGGCATATGCCTCGATAGTGCCGTATTAAAGCACAGCTTAAGCGCGGGCATGTTGCGGTGATTTGATTCTCCAAACAAGTCCCGCAGTGGGGTCAGAAGCGCTGATCTGTTGGTAGCGATAAGACACTGAATGCGGGGTGCACATTCCGCGATTTACTCGGCGGTGACGGCTAAGGACGGGTTCCATCGCCTCAGGGAGCCTGGAAGTAAGACTTGCATGCAGTCTAGCGATATGTGCATTAGCGCCAGGCACTAGATTATCAAAAACAAAAATGTGAAAGTAAAAGTTCCTAAAGAATGTGATGTAAATATGGAATGCCTTCTAGACATCAGATCTAAACAAATTGGACCTCTTAAGTGTGCAAATTAACCGATTAGGATTTTATTCAATTGTGTTAATTCTTATATTTATATTAATGTTTTATTTAAAGATTGAGTGAACTGAGCTACACGTCTCAACAAACAACCAACTTAGAAAATTCTCCTTCCATGAGACCTCTTGAACAAAAGAGAAATATAAAATATTAACAAGCTAAACTGCATAGGCTACAACTGATTGAAAGTCCTTTCAAAGGCAGGGACAAAGTTTGAGGCATATTGACTGCATTTCATATATCTTCACAGATTTAGGTATACCGTATACCTCTTCTATTCATTTTGATTATTATATTAAAAAGATTCAGAAGAGGTTAGCTGATTGGAAAACTATATTTTCATCTATTGCTAGTAGAATCATTCTTATCAACTCGGTGATTAACGCTTTATCAACATGGAGTATGTTATGTTTAGTTAATGTTTTACCTATTGAGGTATATATGTTCGAAGATCGATAATGTTAACACGATTTTTTTATGGAGTAATACGAAAGGAAAAAAATGCACCTTGTTAATTGAGATATTGTTTGTACGAGCAAAAAGAAAGATGATCTGTGAAAAGGGTCAATACTTCTCGTGGGCGAAACTCTTCAAAATCCATTATCGTGTCTATGAAGTTATCGATCACATCATCCCTCCTAAATCGAAGTCCATAGACCCACCATCGACATCAACTTCTGATGATGCACTTTGGTTTTGTTTGGATGCCTTCAGTGGATATACGACACGATCTCTAATAATCTGTTGCACACAATCATTGAGACTGATGCCACTGCCCGTCAAACATGAGAACGTTTGGAAAGTATTTTTCACGACAACAAAACTCAACGTGCGTTATACCTTGAAAATTAGTTCAAGGACATTCATCAAGATGATTTCTCAAACGTATCTGCATATTGTCAAAAACTCAAGATGTTTGTCGACCAACACTCCAACGTTGGCACACCAGTCACTAATTAGCGATTTGTCATACAACTTATTGCAGGCTTGAACAAATCCTATGACGACGTTGCTACCATCCTTCAGCAATGTACCACCGTTTTATGAGGTCCGTTCGAAGCTAATTTTTGAGGAAACCCAAAAATCAAACGCATCACCAATCAGGTCAGCATTATAGACGTTGCCCTCACCACCACTGTCGGGCCCTCCGGTCGATGGCAGGGCCTCCAATTCCGACAACCAGCATCACCGACCCGAGGACCCGCAGCAGGTCAGATCGACCCGCAATAACCGTCGAGGGCGGTAGTCCGACAAGGGTCGCAGAAGAGGGAATTTCGGCAGCAACGTATGCAGCAAATGACAGTCCCCGCTGGCAGGAACAACCAGTAGCGACCGCGGTAGTGGCATCAATCTTCGTCGTGGGCTACCTACCCGTCGTGAGCCCCATCGTTATGGGTCTCTCCTCCTTGCCCGTATCTGACATCCTCGTGGACTCCACCTCCGACCCGACAGGCCTAACCTAGCATACTCGGCGCACGTCCACAACAGGTCTACACGACACAGGCCCCCCGCCCTCAATTTATGCACCAACTGACATTGAGACACTATGAACACAATGTCACTCAAAGCTCTAAGACGAAAATTGGTATATGGACACATGCGCTACATCTCACATGACGACATCACAAGGTACTCTCTCGTCTTATTTCAATTTGAGTAATTTAAATTGGAATATTATTGTTGGTAGTGGAAAGGGCATTCCTATTCGTTGGTTTGGTCATTATCCTTATCTCCACCACATCCACCACTAATTTTAAAAAATGTCCTACATGCCCCTAAACTCATTAAGAATCTAATCTTTGTGTGACATTTCACAACTAATAATCATATTTCCCTTGACTTTGATCTTTTTGGTTTTTCTGTGAAGGATTTATGATGGAGAGATGAATATGAGATGTGACATCACCGAAGATCTCTACCCTATTCCAAACTTCGTCAACAAACCAGCCTCAGTTCTATCAACCTTTGTTACTCTTTCGTCTTTCTTATGTCATTCTAGATTAAAACATCCGGGAGATTCTATTTTACACTCCCTTAAGAACAATAATTTTATTCAATGCAGCCGTATTTTTAAGACTCCTATATGTAAATTCTGTATTTTTGGAAAACATGTTAAATTACCATTTTATGCATCCAGAAATTATACTTTAGTGTCTTTCGATATAAAACATAGGAATTTGTGGACTTCATATGTTTTAAGTACGGCTGGTCATCGATATTATGTGTTATTTTTGGACGATTGTTTCAATTTTCTATGGACTTTTTCAATTGGTAATAAATCATAGGTCTAACATATTTTCCTCATTTAGTGCTTTCGTAAAAAAAATTGAAAAGAGCATTAAATGTTTTTAAAATCATAATGGCAGAGAATTTGATAATAACCAATTCAAATAGTTTTGCTTCAAAAACGTTCTTACCTTTTATTTTTTCTGCCCTCACACCTCCTCCCAAAATGGTAAAGTCGAACGGAAAATTCAAACCATGAACAACCTAATTCGTGCCCTCATTTCCCACGCCTCAATTCTTCCCAATTCTGGCATTACGCATTCTCCAGTGCCACCAATCTCCTCAACATAATTCCAAACAAGTCTCTAGCTCTACGGTCGTCCACTCAAGTTCTGTTTAGGAACCCCTCTTACCAACACTTGCATATTTTTGGATGTCTCTACTACCCTCTTCATCCGATCACTCACAAACTCCAATCCAATCTTTTCCGTGTGTATTTCTGGGTTGCCCCATCAATCATCGTGGTTACTCTTACTATGACTTATCAAGCCGTAAAATAATCATTTCACGCCATGTCCTATTTGATGTGTCTCAATTCCCTTTTGTCTAACTAAACTCGTCACCTCAGCATTCCTACAACTTCATAAATAATAGTCTGAACCCCGTTCTAATTCATCATTTACATAATCTAACATCCTAGTCCCCAGCACCCAAACTCATCACGGTCAGTTCGGGATATGCTGCCCACCCGATTCCACCGATGGTGGCTCAGAACAATCTGTCTCAGGGTGACACCACAGCCACCTCTAGGCAAATCGAGCCTCGGCCAGCCAATCACGCCATCCCCGCCTTTTCTCTTATTCCCGACAGTTTTGTGGCACCCCCCTCATCACATCCCGAGAAATTCTCTCAGGCAATAAAACCCATGGCATGCATATAATTTCCAAACCTAAACGTATATTTAACCTATCCATTTCAGTTATCCCTTCACATGTCCTTCGTAATCCGAATGATGCCTTGTCTGACCCAAATTGGAAAGTTGCAATGATTGACGAATATAATGCTCTTATTGATAATAAGAGCATGGAACCTAGTACCTCATCCACCTGATGCTAACATTATTTGTTTTATATAGAATTTTAGACATAAAAAGAAATCTAATGGTTCTTTTGAGAGGTACAAGATTCATCTTATAGGTGATGGCAGGTCTCAATATGTGGGAATGGATTGTGATGAAACATTCAGTCTGTTCGTAAATCTCGCAACCATCTGGACCGTCCTCAGGATTGCCCTATCCAAGTCTTGGCCCATTCAACAACTTGATGTCAAGAATGCTTTCTTACATGAGGATCTTCATGAAACGGTATATATGCATCAACCTATGGGTTTCAAGGATCCTATTCATCTGTATTATGTGTGTCTATTATGGAAATCACTCTATGGACTGAAACAAGCTCCTCGAGCATAGTACAAATGGTTCGCCGATTATGTCTTATCTATCAGTTTTTCACAAAACAAATCTGATTATTCCCTGTTTATCTACAACAAGGGTCCAGACATGGATTACATCTTATTATATATTGATGACATCATCCTTACCACACCATCTGATGCTCTCCGCCAATCCATTATGTCTCTCATTTCATCTGAGTTTGCTATGAAAGATCTGAGCCCCCTAAGTTATTTCTTGGGCATCTCTGTCACTCGCAATTCAGGCGGCCTATTTGACCATGCAGGCATGACGTATTGCAAGACATCATACACATCAGTGGACACCAATTCTAAGCTCAGCGCTGATTTCGGCCTTTCGTATTTGGATCCAACTCACTATCGTAGCCTGGATGGGGCCCTGCAATACCTCACATTCACGAGACCAGACATATCTATGTCGTGCAACATATCTGTTTGCACATGCACAATCTGACGTAAGCACACATTCATACCTTCAAAAGTATTTTACGATACTCCAGGGCATACTTCAATTCGGCTTACATCTATACAGGTCCGCGCTCACTGGTCTCACTGATTATTTTGATGTTGACTGGGGTAGATGTCTTGACATCCGACATGCCACATCTGGTTACTGCGTTTTCCTCAGAGATAACCTATTGTCTTGGTCTTCCAAAAGACAACCTACACTATCTTAATCCAGTGCTGAAGCAGAGTACAAAGGTGTAGCCAACGTCGTCTCTGAGTCTTGTTGGATCTGTAACCTTCTACTTGAGATTTACTGCCCGATTCAAAAGGAAACACTGGCCTACTGCGACAATATTAGTGCGATATATCTTTCCGGCAATCCCATCCAGCGTTAACGCACCAAATCAAACCTTCTCGAATTGGCTACTATGCACAATGCATTTTTTAAAAAGTATCATGAATTTGTACTAGTTATACTAAGTATTTCTATAGGAAACTTGGGATGGTGTTAGGTATCCGTGTTACCTTAGTTTCAGCGTAAGAAACACCTTAGTTGAAGTTACGGTTGAAGAATTATAACCATTACAAGTATGACATGCAGAATGTTAAAAGATAAATTATTTATTTGACCTTCTGAAAATACAAAGTGAATATATGTTCACAAATTTGTAAATGCATCGGATCGGATTGCACGCCACAACAAATTTGTAAATGCATCGGATCGGGTTGCACACCGCAACAAATATGTAAATGCATCGGATTTGGTTGCACGCCGCAAAAAATATGTAAATGCATCGAATCGGGTTGCACGCCGCAATAAATATGTAAATGCATTTCTAACCCTTAATGTGTAATATGAGATAAAACAGAATATTGGTTAAATTAAGAATTTCCTATAAGGAGTTGGGAGGAGATGTTGCATACTTGTATGATAAAAGTGTTGTAACCTGATATGTTTTTACAACATGCTTATTATGTTATAATGTGATTGTATTTAGAATATTGTGAGACTACTTTGAATTGTAGGGTGAGGTTCTCACTCAGCCCCGGATGGTAGGGCTGACTCTTTTATTTAACATATTTCAGAAAGCGCGATAGAGAAAAAGTTCTGCAACAGGACTACCGATCGTCCCACAGCCTCATCGTCTTACCAATACATTGCTTCGGACTTGGTGACTTTCATTATTGTATAAGTAGGTTTTAAGGACTACGTGTTGTTCTTGAGGGAACGTCCCATAAGAGATTGTCTCTCTTTTAAATTTTAAATTTCTTATTTCACATTTAAACCTTTAATTGTGTCTAGTTAGAACAATATGGTTGTACGAGTATGGGCTCGTGTTATTCAAGAAAAAGGTTCATGTTTTTAGTAACTTCTACACTTATACATATTTAAATTTTAGAAATAAAAGAAGTTTAAAGGGTACTCCTGGGAAGGGAGGGTTTTCAGGTGTCATCACGCCCTAAGGGAAGACTTGAAAAAAGTCGGGGTGTGACACCTACGCACCGACATATATGAACACGATGTCTCTCAATGTTCTAGACAACAGTTGGTACATGGATACCGGCGTCACATCTCACATGACGACATCTCAAGGTACTCTCTCGTCTTATTTCAATTATGAGAAATTTAAATCGTAATATTATTGTTGGTAGTTGAAAAGGCATTCCAATTCGAGATTGTGGACAATCATCCTTTTCCCCACCACACCCCCTTTGGCTTTAAAAAATGTTCTTCATGCCCCGAAACTTATCAAAAATCTAATCTCTGAGTGTCGTTTCACAACAGAAAATAATGTTTCCTTTAAATTTGATCCTTTTGATTTTTCTGTAAAAGACCTTATGACAGGGATGTGAATAATAAAATGTGATAGCATTGGGGACCTTAATTCTATCATCACCACCATCGACCGTCCAACCTCCTCTCAATCAACCTTTGCCGCAATTTTGTCTCTTTTTTGGCATGATAGATTATGACATCCGAGAGACTCAGTTTTACGCTCCATTAGCAAAATAAATTTATTGATTGCAAAGATGTCTCTTCTCATCCTGTTTGTGAATCTTGTATTTTGGAAAATATGTCAAGTTGCTATTTTACACTTCATCCAATTGTACTTCAATGCCTTTTGACATAATACATAGTGATTTATGAACTTCTCATATCTTAAGCACGGCCGGACATCGATACAATATGTTATTTTAAAATGATTATTCAAACTTTCTGTGGACTTTTCTCATTGGGAATAAGTCCCAAGTATATTTTATTTTTTCTTCATTCAGCGTTTTAATTAAGACGAAATTTGAAAAGAATATCAAATGTTTTCAATGTGAAAATGAGAAAATTGATAATAACTATTCAAACTTTTCTGCGCCAAACATGACCTTGTTTTTCATTTTTTCTATCCCCAAACCTCTCCACAAAATGGCAAAGCCGAATGAAAAATTACAACCATAAACAACTTAGTTCGTGCCCTCCTTGCTCACGTCTCTATCCCCTATTTTTGGAATTACGCTCTATCAATGACAACCTATATCTTAAACATTCCCCCAAAGAAGTCTCTCAAATACAAGTCTCCAACTCAAGTTCTCTATCTTCCGAACCCTTCCTATAAGCATTTACGAACTTTTGGCTGTCAATGATCCCCCTCCATCCCTCCACACAAATCAACAAGCTGCAACCTAGGTTCACCCCATATGTATTTCTTGGCTACCCTCTAATCATCGAGGTTACAACTGTTACAACTAGTCCAGTGTTAGGTGGATTTTGTATACGCGTTTGAGTCATTTTTAGTTAGTATTTTTCCCATTTTCTTTTAAATAAGTGTCGTGTTATGATCGTTTTTCTTTCTTTTGAGTCACAACGGTTCTAAATGGCAAAATGACAAAAATAAGCTAAAAGTGGGCAAAAAAGGAGCTCCCAAAGCAAAAAGGACGAAAGTTGGAAGATCCGGACGAAAGACTGCAGGACCGCGGTGCCATAATTACTGAGAAGCCGCAGTACTTTCGGCACCACGGTGCTATTCTGCAGGACCGCGGTGCCGATGCGGGAATTTCCAGTCCGAAATAGAATTGGCAAGGGGCAAAAGGGTCCAAGGCACACGTTTTTGACAGCATATATAAGCCCTTGGGACATATTTTAGGGATACATCTTCTTCTCTTGGGAAAACACAACACAACACTTGACGGTCACAATTGGAGACCTAGTTCTAAGTATTTTTCTTTCTTTTCTCTATTGTAATTCAGTTTATGTTTGGATTTGTATTAGTTCTTATCATGTCTATTGCTAGGAGCTAAACACTTTATTAGGGCTTTCCTATTGAATCGCTTGAAACTCTTTTTCATGAATTAATGTTGTAATTGAATAGACATAGGTTAAACTCGCGGACGAAAGTACCCCGATACTTGTGTAGCATTATAGGTTATTGTTCTTAATCCTCCTATGTGGTAAAACATATCATAGATATATAGTAGGTTTCTGCACTGGGGTTGAGCGATTATATATCCTAACCAGAATATAAGACAGTCTAGTTAACCGATATCTTAATGTAGAAGGAGAAGTCATTCTAGTTGTATTAAGGATTGAAAATAGTGGATAGTTGAGGATATTGAAAGCCCTAATTCCTTCATAACTGATTAAACATCAATAATTTAGTTTGATTCTTGCAATTACACTACTTGTGTTAGATAAAAACCAAATCACTTATCGTTTGTCAAATAGATAACCTAGAATAGATGTTCGGTAATTAGAAACCAGTCTCTGAGGACGATATTCGGTATTACCAGACTATATTACTTGTAACGATACGTACACTTGCGTGAGCAATTGGAAATCAGCCAAATAAGTTTTTGGTGTCGTTGCCGGGGACTGGCGTACTTCTAATATCGAACTATTTATTCTTAATTCTACTTTGTTTTTTTTAGAACCCTGCTGCCTTGATTTGTTTGTTGGTTTTGATCGCTTTCAGGACGTAGTTTATGCGAAGAAGAAGAGGAGCAGATACATTTGTTCCTTTTAATCCTAAAATTGAGAAAACTTGCAAGCAGAACAGGCGAAACAAAAAGATATCTGATTCAGTGACCATGGAAACCCAACCGAATCAGAATTGGGCGGACAATGAGGTTCCTGCGAATGGGTTTTTGAGATAATAAAACCCATGTCATACATAGAATTTCCAAACCTAAACGTATATTTAACATATCCGTTTCAGTTATCCCTTCACATGTCCTTCGTAATCCGAATGATGCCTTGTCTGACCCAAATTGGAAAGTTGTAATGTTTGACGAATATAATGCTCTTATTGATAATAAGAAGTGAAACCTAGTACCCCATCCACCTGATGCTAACATTATTTGTTTTATATAAAATTTTAGACATAAAAAGAAATCTGATGGTTCTTTTGAGAGATACAAGACCCATCTTGTAGGTGATGGCAGGTCTCAATAGGTGGGAGTGGATTGTGATGAAACATTCAGTCCGGTCGTAAAGCTCGCAACCATCTGGACCGTCCTCAGGATTGCCATATCCAAGTCTTGGCCCATTCAACAACTTGATGTCAAGAATGCTTTCTTACATGAGGATCTTCATGAAACGGTATATATGCATCAACTTATGGGTTTCAAGGATTCTATTCATCTGTATTATGTGTGTCTATTATGGAAATCACTCTATGGACTGAAACAAGCTCCTCGAACATAGTACAAGTGGTTTGTCGATTATGTCTTATCTATCAGTTTTTCACACAGCAAATCTGATTATTCCCTGTTTATCTACAACAAGGGTCCAGACATGGATTACCTCTTATTATATGTTGATGACATCATCCTTACCACACCATCTGATGCCCTCCGCCAATCTATTATGTCTCTCATTTCATCTGAGTTTGTTATGAAGGATCTGAGCCCCTGAGTTATTTCTTGGGCATCTCTGTCACTCCCAATTCTGACGGCCTATTTCTATGTTAGAAGAAATAAACCGAAGATATCCTTGACCATGTAGGCATGACGTATTGCAAGACATCATACACATCAGTGGACACCAATTCCAAGCTTAGCGCTGATTTCGGCCTTTCGTATTCAGACCCAACTCACTATCGTAGCCTGGATGGGGCCCTGCAATACCTCACATTCACGAGACCAGACATATATATGTCGTGCAACAAATCTATTTGCACATGCACAATCTGACGTAAGCACACATGCATACCTTCAAACGTATTTTACGATACTCCAGGGCATACTTCAATTCGGCTTACATCTATACAGGTCCGCGCTCACTGGTCTCACTGATTATTTTGATGTTGACTGAGGTTGATGTCCTGACACCCGACATGCCACATCTGGTTACTGCATTTTCCTCAGAGATAACCTATTGTCTTGGTCTTCCAATAGACAACCTACACTATCTTAATCCAGTGCTGAAGCAGAGTACAGAGGTGTAGCCAACGTCGTCTCTGAGTCTTTTGGGATCTGTAACCTTCTACTTGAGCTTTACTACCCGATTCAAAAGGAAACATTGGCCTACTGCGACAATACTAGTGCTATATATCTTTCCGAAAATTCCATCCAGCGTTAACGCACCAAACACATTGAGATGGACATTATTTTGTTCGCGAAAAAGTGGATCGTGGTCAAGTTCATGTCCTTCATGTTCCTTCTAGATATTAGATTGTCGACATATTCATCAAAGGACTTCCGCGCATACTGTTTGATGATTTTCGAGCCAGTCTCAATGTTCGTGAGCCTTCTGCTTCGACTTCGGGGGTGTAATAGAATATTCGTACATTAATTGTATATCTCTTATTTTAGGTAGAATTGTATTCCTATTATAATTATGTCTCTTATTTTATGTAGAATTATATAATTCCTATTGTAATTTGGTTTATTAGTTACATAATTTAGATAATCTTGTACTACTATATATATTGTATATTATTGATGAATAAAATGAAGGAACATATTTATTAATAACTGCCAAATCAAACCTTCTCGAATTGGCTACTATGCACAATGCATTTTTAAAAAAGTATCATGAAAACTAAGGTTGTTTTTATTAAAGGGGCAAAGTGAATTTTGGATTATGAACAATTAATTGATTTTTGGCTTGATTAGTGATACGAAAATGGGCCACTCATCAACAAAATTAATGTCGATATAGATCAAATTAACACTTCTATTAAAGTATTTAATGTGTTGTTGGATCACGTGATGTGAAGAATGTTGTTAGAATATTAGTTAGAATATTCTAGAATAATAGTCATTAATAGAATATTGTGTATTAATGTAGTATCTCTTCATATATGATAGGTAATTATTATATAGAATATTTCTAGCATTATACTAAGGAAGACTTATTCTTCTTAGCGATTGTAATTAGTGTATATATTCTTACCTAATGGAAGAAGGAAACTTGAGGAAAATAATTTCAAAGTCTTACATGGTATCAAGAGTTTAAAGAAAAGATCCAATTTTTCTCTCCAAAAAATTTTCGACCAAGTCTACTCTTTGGCCGAAATTTGTCCTTCAATTTTTAATTTCTTTTGCTTTATCCCTCCATTGTTGAACAACCTTCATCTCATCCAAAACATGTCTGAATCAAAATCCTTTTTTCATCCTGCTCTAGCCATTTCAAACATTAAGACACATATTTCTGTTAAACTGGAGATGGAAATCGTGCACTATGCTTCATGGGCAGAATTATTTAAAATATGTTGTAGGGCTCACAAAGTCCTTCATCATATCATTCCACCAAAATATGGGAAGGGAAAGAACCCACAGATACAGACAAGGACTTGTGGGATACACTTGATGCCACAGTCCTCGGTTGGATTTATGCAACAATTTCCACGGACTTGTTGCACACCATAATGGAGTCGGATTCAACATCCATGGCGGCGTGGGACCGCTTGAGAGATATCTTTCAAGATAATCAAAACTCTCGCGCTGTTACACTGGAACATGAATTCTCCACCGTTGAAATGGCGAATTTTCCCAATGTTTCGGCATATTATCAATGCCTCAAAGTGTTGGCAGATCAGTTAAGAAATGTCGGTTCACCGGTTACTAATAACCGACTAGTGTTGCAATTGGTTGTTGGTCTCACGAAAGCGTATATCGGAGTGGGAACTCTCATCCGTCAGAGTAACCATTTACCACAGTTCTATCAAGCAAGATCCATGCTTGTACTTGAAGAAGTGGGCCTGATGATAAAGGCCTCAACTACGTCAAATTTCGCCTTCCTTGCCACCCCTTCGAATGATGGTAATTTTGTTGATCCCTCTCACCAAAATAAGGGACAAAAAGGACGTAATAATAACAAAAATAAGGGTGTAAATCGTGAAAATAACAAAGGAGGAGGACATCGGAATTCCGGTGGCGGCGAAAATGACGGCACCACCAACTCGCGCGGATGTGGCGCAGAACGGTGGCGAATCGGCGGCGCGGGGTGGATAGCGGCAAAGAGCCATCGGTCCAAAGAACTGGTTCGCAATGGCGCGGCCGCTGCACCAAAGATGGCAACAAAGAACGCCCAAATGGGCCTCGCAGCGGTGCCTGGGCCTCGCAAGATGGCGAAACATTGGGCCTCACCCGCCAGCCCAGCAGCGCTTTTTCTTCAAAGCCACCGAGCAGTGGATTTGGGCCTCAGCTGACCCAGTGGCATGAGGCCCACTCAACCGTGGCCCATCCAACAGATATTGAGTCTGTCATGCACACTCTTGGACTCAATCCACCGGATTCAAATTGATACATGGACTCCGGGGCAACGTCATACATGACGTCCTCCCAAGGTAATCTCACGTTCTATTTTAATTTGAGTAATGATAGTTGTTATAATTGTCGGAAATGGACATTCAATTCCAATCAAAGGGTATGGTTCTACTAAATTGTCACCACCTAACCCACCATTGTCTCTAAATAACGTCCTACATGCTCCAAAACTAATCAAAAACTTGGTATCTGTTAGAAAATTTACAACTGATAATTGGGTATCTGTTAATTTTGACCTCTTTGAATTTTTCGTGCGTGATTTTCAGACGGGGAGACTTCTCATGAGGTGTGATAGCAAGGTGGAGCTCTATCCAATAAACTTACCTAGTCATCAATCCAAGTTTTATTCTACTTTTGCAGCTTTTGCACCATTCTTATGGTACCAACGTTTGGGACATCCGGGGGAGGCTGTTTTAGCTTCTCTTAAACAAAATAATTTTATTTCTTGTAACCAGACTCGGGTTTTGAATAAGTGTCATTCTTGTGCACTTGGTAAACATGTGAAATTGTCATTTATTGCTTCTAATTCTTGCACTCTTATGCCTTTCGATATTATGCATTGTGATATTTGGACTTCTCCCGTTTTGAGTTCTTCTGGTCATAGATATTATTTGCTTATCCTTGACGATTATTCTAATTATATGTGGACATTTCCTCTATCAAAGAAATCACAAGTGTTTTCCACATTTCTCACTTTTAGGATATACATCAAAACTCAATTTGAACGGGAGATTAAAGGTATTCAATGTGACAATGGGGGGAATTTGACAATAATCAGTTTTGAGATTTTTTCAAAACAAATGGTTTAAATTTTCGCCTATCTTGTCCTCACACCTCTTCACAAAATGGGAAGGCAGAACGCAAAATTAGAACAATCAATAATATTGTTAGAACATCTCTTGCTCATGCATCCATACCCCCCCCCCCCCATCTTTTGTCATTATGCACTTCAAATGGCTATATATATGTTGAATATTCTTCTTCATAAACACATGTCTTACAAGCTCCACTAAAAATGTTTTACTTACGAGAGCCTTCGTATCATCATCTAAGAGTGTTTGGTTGTCTTTGCTACCCACTTTTTCCATCCACCACAATCACGAAACTACAAGCCCGGTCCACTCTATATGTTTTCTTGGGATACCCTACTAATCATCGTCGTTACCTATGTTATGATATTTCTTCAAAAAGAATGTTTATAAGTCGCCACGTTATTTTTGATAAAACAGTTTTTCCCTTTGCTAAAATACATGAAATCGGGACTCATACCTATGATTTTTTGGATGATGATAAGCTTTCGTATCTAACACATTTTATTCACAGTCCGGGACACGCAGGAACACAAACAGTGGCCGCCACGCGGCATGACCGGACCAAATCGCCATCGATCAAATCGATTCTGGCCAGCCACCGAATTTGCCGGCGACCTCCAGCCTCGGGCCAGCTGCCCATCGCCACCGTTTACTTCGCCGGGCCACACTCGATAGAAACGGGCGCCCGGCCATCGATTCTCTCTCGGCCAGTGGCGTCCAGTCCACTGGCCATGCCTCCCGTCCGGTCACCCATAGTCAATATGGTATTGTTAAATTAAATACCAAATATAGCCTCCTCACATAGGTTTTCAAATCATTTTTGCCCCGTAACCCAGTGTCTGCTCTCAAAGACCCTAATTGGAAAATGGTCATGGATGATGAATATCATGCTCTAATTAAAAATAGGACATGAGATTTAGTACCTCGTCCACCTAATGCTAATATTATTCGGTCTATGTGGATTTTTAGCCATAAAGAAAAATCTGATGGTTCTTTTGAGCGGCATAAGGCCCGTCTTGTAGGTGATGGGAAGACCCAGCAGGTTGGCATCGATTGTGGGGAGACGTTCAGTCCGGTGGTCAAACCAGCTACCATCCGAACAGTTCTAAGTCTATCACTCTCAAAAGGATGGTCACTTCATCAACTGGATGTCAAAAATGTCTTTCTTTACGGTCATCTGAATGAGACAGTTTACATGCACCAGCCCTTGGGGTACAGAGATCCTGCTTATCCCAATCATGTGTGTTTGCTGAATAAATCTTTATATGGCCTCAAACAAGCCCCCGAGGCTTGGTATAAGCGGTTTGCAGATTTTGTGTCCCACATGGGCTTTACTCACAACCGTTCTAACAATTCTCTGTTTATTTATCGTCAGGGTAATAACACTGCTTATCTTCTTTTATATGTGGATGAGCATCTTCAGATTTCCTACGCAAGAATATCATGTCTCAGCTTGGTTCTGAATTTGCTATGAAAGATCTTAGTCCACTGCACTATTTTCTCAGTATTGCAGTGACACGACATGCCGGTGGGTTATTTTTCTCTCAAAAAAGTATGCATCTGAGATTGTGGAACGAGCGGGTATGTCCTTTTGCAAACCTTCGGCTACTCCGGTGGACACAAAGTCGAAGTTGATTGTTGTATTTAGCAAACCCATTGTTGATCCTACATTATACCGCAGCCTGGATGAAGCGTTGCAGTACCTCACATTCACCAAGCCGGATATTACTTATGCAGTACAACAAGTGTGTCTATTCATGCATAATCCGATGGAAGAACATATGCATGCCCTCAAACGCATTGTGCGGTATATTCAGGGCACTTAAGAGTATGAATTACATCTATATCCTTCTTCCATCACCAAACTTGTTACTTACACCGATCTGCATCGGGCAGGTGTCCGACACTGCACGCCCACCTCCGGCTACTACGTCTTTCTTGGTGATAATTTGATCTCCTGGTCTTCTAAAAGACAAACCACAGTATCACGCTCGAGTGCTGAAGCTGAATACCGTGCGGTTGCCAATGTGGTATCTGACTCTTGCTAGATTTGGAATCTTTTACTTGAGCTTCATTGCCCTATTCTGACGGCTACTATGGTATACTGTGATAACATTAGTGTGATCTATCTATCAGGGAATCCAATCCATCATCAACGCACTAAACATATTGAGTTAGATATTCATTTTGTCTGTGAAAAAGTGATCGCGGACAAGTGCGAGTGTTACATGTTCCGACGCGACATCAGATTGCCGATATCTTCACAAAAGGACTTCCGCTGATATTATTTGAAGAATTTCGGGACAGTCTCAGCATTCGCCGCCCTCCAGCTTCGACTGCGGGGGAGTGTTAGAATATTAGTTAGAATATTAATAAAGTCATTAATAGAATATTGTGTATTAATGTAGTATCTCTTCATATATGGTAGGTAATTATTGTATAGGGAATATTCCTAGCATTATACTAAGAAATACTTATTATTCCTAGCGATTGTAATTAGTGTATATATTCTTACTTAATGGAAGAATGAAACTTGAGGAAAGTAATCTCAAAGTCTTACAAATGCTTCTCATATTATCAAAAGCCTAAATAAATACTGAATCAGTTCATCTCACAAGTGAGATAGATGCTATATGAATGCTAAGCTACTATTTGAATGACACAATGGTATTATCAATAATACACAGCTTCGTCAGAGTAGATTATTATACAATGGGGTTGCATAGATATGTGATGATTTTCCTGTTCTCGACAAGAGAACTAAGAAAGGCTGTTGTTATTCTTGGTGCATTGGATGACATGCTCGGGATCTTTTACCAAGTTTCACTCCAAAGATTTGTACATTTACCATCTACCCTACACAGCTCCACACCCCTCAGGCAGCATCTCTTAGGCCTCGAACATTCAATCATGAATATGAGAAATTAAGAAGAAAAAAAAGACGTGCAAATCTATTCCATGAACCAGACTGGAATGCTTTCTTAAAGCGTGCAACGTTGATACTTGGTTTTTCGATGGGGACAAACTCAGAAGTCAATTTATAAACCCAGGCTCTAACAGTGATACAAAGACCCTGATCTCATGGTACTTATCATTAAAAAAACTCGTTTCATGGAGCATCTGATGGTTATATTGCAAGTACACTTTCAGCCTTGGTAGTTCAAAATGAAACAAATTATTTTACAATAACATTTTGTGTCGCTAGTTTGAGTCTCCAAACAGTTAGTTGTATATATATTCTACTAGATCAGAGTAAGTTGCATGTTCTAGCCTTCAGTCTCATGGAATTGAGATTGAATCCACAGTACAACAAACTAATGATTTGCCGTGTCTGAATTTAGGATGCAATTGTTGTTAATGCGTGATAATTGGATGCATTCTAAAAATGACTAAATCCGAGCAGAATTCATGATTAAGCGCAAATGATAGGTTTAGCAATCTAAGAGGTAATTTTATTGTTAATAGAGCTAGTACTTTGTGGAAAGAAAAAAAAAACACAGAAAGAAAGGACTAAGTTCCACTTATTTTGTAGAAGTAAACTGAAGTTGAAAAACTGGGAAATCAGAACACACTCTTTACCCACAAGAACGCATGTAAAAACAGGCATAAAGAAGTGGCGAGTGAAAAAGTTCATGTTCCCCACGCAATGATGCGCTTTGAAGTTCTCCAAAACAATAAACCCCTGGAAATGCTTCATCCTTTGAAATTTGAAGGAGAGTCAATCAGTATAATGCCCTTAACTACCACTTTTTCTATTTCACTTTTACCATTTTTCTACTTTCCCAAGAAGCCTCATCCGGAACTTAACAGCCGTCCTCGGAAAAACAGTTATCACCAAAATGATGCATGCAAGTCAGAGCTCTATGCCAAAAGAATAGGCACTCTTATCATTGCCAAATTATCTACTCAAGAATTGGATGTATGTAAAGGCTAGATACTCCACAGCTAAGAAAATAGAATGAGAACTTCCCCATAGACACTCAGTCATCCTTTTTGTGGCTTTGCAACGAGAAAACGGGATCACCCAGATGATCCTCATCAGCAGATCTTGCAGTAAGAGAGTTGTCATCGCCGCTTACTGTACATGAATCACTCTGCTTGGTGTTTCTGATCAATTTAGATTGAGAGGTCCCAGAAAGCTCAGTGACAGGATTCTTGCCCACTACGTTCTTATATATGCCAAGAGCTTGAGCCATCATGCTAGCAGGATCAGCAGCACTTGTAGGAAGCAACAGCGTTGTGCCCTTCAAAGTTGAGACAGGCAAACGGAAAAAAAAACATTAGCAAATAACTTACACATGGAAGTTGACACAAATATAACGTAACTATTGTGCTTCACCTCCTTTGCAATATTACTGAAGGCTTGGATATACTGTTCTGCAATCCTCAAACTTGCTGCCTACAAACCAAATATTGAAACTGTGTGACAACTGATTGTAAAGGTCAAATGTAATATTGACGCCAGATCAGGACCAGCACTACTGGTGTTCAAAGAACCTCACCTCTGCAC
This sequence comes from Przewalskia tangutica, assembly GCA_029844215.1. Taxonomy (NCBI): domain Eukaryota; kingdom Viridiplantae; phylum Streptophyta; class Magnoliopsida; order Solanales; family Solanaceae; genus Przewalskia; species Przewalskia tangutica. The sequence goes on from CM056732.1 coordinate 2,328,124, forward strand.
CGCCATGCTCCTTAAGGGTTTGTGACACCATTGCAATCCCTTTTGCTGTAGCTTGTGCCCTTGCGAGGATTGCTTCCGCTTCACCTGATTCATTTAATGGGGATAATGAGGCGAACCAGTGAAGCTGAGATTGACAGGTCCCAAAAATAAAAGGGCACTACAAATGGACTAGTCAAATGTTTTCTGTAACTTCAAACACCTTTGCACCACATTAAGGCACCAAATACAGTAATAGACCATGATGAACACCATTTATAGCCTTTATTACCAATGACAACACGCAAACGCATAAGCTAACCCATACACTGAACCTTATCCAACAGTCGCAACGGGTTGTGAAAAATCTGTTCCCACCAAAACTTCTGGCACTTCTTTTCAGAGTTTCACCGGCCAAACAACTCTACTCTACTTTGTCCTTGATCATGATCTAGAGAAGTTGAATCTCACCAGAGTGCAGGGAAAAAGTGAAGTTATAAGTAAACAAACCTAGTGCTCTGTTTACTTGGTCCATTTTTGCAGCTTCTGAGGCAAGGATGACTGAACTCTTCATTCCATCTGCAATATTAATATTTGCTTGCCTTTCTCCTGTTATATATGTCAAAAATAATTCAACATCACATAAAAAGAAAAAGAAAGATTACGCATGTCAGATTGAAAAAAGCAAGTAACCTGTGATTTTACGTTGGCATGGTAATCATTTTGCTCATACAATACCTTACCAAGTTATCAGCCTAAGTAGAATCTAGTAAGAATAGATTGACTGTCTATGTTATCGATGGAAAATCTTTTCGATAGATCTACTTGCAAATGTACATTAAGCTGGTCCGTCCCAGATATCATAATAATAATAATAATGGCTGCCCCTTCCTCCACACCGGCAAAACTACCACTCAGAATTCTAACACAGCTACTGCATTGCAAACTAACCATCAGGAAGAGAATTACCTTCTGACTCCAGAACTTGAGCCCTTTTTTTGCGTTCTGCTTCGGCCTGCATCTCCATAGCCGCTCTAACCCCACGCGGAGGAGATATATCCCCTGAAAGAGAAGCATACATATTCAGCAATGTAAAGCCACAACCATTTTTGTAATAATGAAAAAGTCTGTAGACTAGCACACGTACTTATTTCATATCGAAGACATTTCAAGCCCCAATCTTTCGCAGCATCGTTAATAGCCATCTGCAATAAAAGTGTGGATCAAAGGAATCAAACTCAAGCTTCATCTAAAGAAACGATTCACAATTACCTCACACCTAAACAAGCTGATGTACTAATACTGATCATTCACTACTGTCAATATGACCATATAAGAATACAAAAGTTTCTTGATGGTTACTCTAGCAACACCATCTAAATAAAACATATGCAACAAGTACTGAACTCGATGTTGATAATGACCATTCAACAAGCGACTCTGATTTCATGTCAGATTGATTGTGAAGTTGAAAAAAGCAGAGCAAAACATTAAACCAACACAAAAAGATATATGCGTAATGTTATCAAGTACACAATTAATTTTACTAGAATCAACATAGAACCTTGGACCGTTAGTAGTTTCTCATTTAACTTTGAGTTTCACTCTAGACGTTCCGTCTGATTTCATGATGCACGTCTAAATGACACACCAAATAACTTCTCTAATTTTAGTGGCCTTTATGGCTAAAAACAATTGAAACTGCTGCTTCAAACCCATGGATCAGTATAGGCGGACATTGGCACTCTCATCATGGATCAGTCTTAACTCTTACCCATTTATCTTCTATTAGTATTTAGTTGTCTTGGGGTTTCTTCTTAACATTGTCCTTAGACACCTCATGTACCCCTTTAGTTGACTCTAATGATCATGTTGACCAATTTATTGAGTGGTAATTCACTTAAATTTTAATGATTAATTAAAATAACCGAACTCATAAAAAAAGGGGAAAACAGAAAAATAATACAGAAACACACAATAAAGAAAGACAGAAACATTGCAGGGAAAATCATAAATGATCGAAAAAACAACAAATAAATAAATATTACCCACTGTTCTAAAATGTCTTCATCTCCCCAAAATGACTCTTTCTCTGTACACTTGGGAACATCTTATAGTAAAAGGTGACACATAGAGATACAATATCAAAATTCTTCAAAAAAAACAATTTAATATTCATTTTAAACCTGATATTACAAGAATACACCAATTTTTTAGTCCTGCCTCAATACTAAAAGCATAATAAAAACAGGATACCTGAACTATGGCAAAGGACTTCGGTACTTAAAAAAAGTCAGTTAACAGTGAAATACAAAGAGAATGGGTAATTCAGGATAACAGGAAATACCAACAGGTACATAAGTACTATACAACCTCTATGTCAACAAAGACTGAGACGGGCTTAAGTGGAGCTACATGAAGGCATGTACAGTGAAGATTCATATTCTTTTTCTTGATGTTATATATGTTAACAAGGCACATTTATTTGACATTACGAACAATCAGTGACTACTGTTATGTCATTATTAAAGAAAATGATGTTTTATTAAAGTAAAATAGCAGCAAGCAAGTGCTGGATTACATATAATAGAGAGAGGCAAGATCATATACAATTTCCAGTTTACACCAAAAGGAAAAAAGTATTAAATACATCACAAAGAACATTATGACTATTAGGACCATCAATTACTTGCAGTTCGGATTCTAAAATAGTAAAAGTTGAGAAGAGATTGTCAAGTGGCATAAAATACCCGTCGAAAGGAGGTAAACAAGTCCTAATCAGGAACACATTTTCAAGTGTCCAACAATGCATGCATTGACAAGAGTATTAGAAAAGTTGAAGACACTACAATGAACTTTCTAGTGGAACACAAATAATGGGATAAAAAGTTTCAAATAATACATTGAAAAGTTGGTCACATCCCCTTTAAGGTATTAGTGCTCGGATTGAAGACTTGAGAGTATTCAACAAACCACTCTTAAGAAAGTCGCTTGGGAGGTTCAGTATGTGAAACATGGGCTAAGGAAGATAGTGAATGCAGAAACGTATGATAAGGAGGAACAGAGAACCGGAAACACCACTCTACCTATAATGCCAACTATAGAGGAATAACATGAAAGGATGGAAAGAGTTCAGCCATAACATCACATTTAATGGGATCAAGATCAGCTTCTGAAAGCACAGATGGTGTGTGGATGACATCTTAAGTGTCAAATACTCAACTAATCAAGCCAGAAAATATGGCATTTGACCAGTTATACAGAGAACATGATGATGGATAATTATAGAATTTATGATTCAAAATAAACATACAAGACGAAAGATAGAAGAACTTCAAATTTGATAAGTTACTTTACAGACAGAGTATAACCCGATCAAAGCTGGACACATGGAAGTCTATAGGCAAGGGGGAACTGGAATTTTCTACAAGTGCTTATTTAAAAAGAGAGGATAGGGCTGCACATATTTCTCTGTTTGGATACCTAGAGCATCAAAAGAGGTTTGATTGTTCACATGGGTAGCGGTAAAGGCGGTGATGCTAGCTGCTAAAAATATAAGGAAAGGAATATAACATGTGTCAATTGGTGCATCATGTGCAAATGTCGAGACATGATGTTAAGCATTTATTAGTGCATTGTATAGTTACAAACCACATATAGTAGACCGTTAATATTGCCTGTGCTAGTTGAACTAATGCTCATGCTTTTACAATGTGTTCTTTTTGCTTTTTAAAGTTTGAGGGCAAAATTGCATGGTTGGCTGAAGCATATGTTTCCCACCAAGTTTAGCATTTCTTGAGTAGTAGAGGTGTTTAACATACTAAACAAAGTTCTAGCAGGTAGATCTATCAAAGGTGGAACATTTTTATAAGATTAACCTTAAGTGAACTTACAAAATTCAAGATAAGTAAATAATCAATTCTACAAATAACTAGCTCAAATTTTAAAAGTGAATAATTACATACAACAGCTTGCATCTAGGCGTGTGGGCGGGTAAATGCGGGAACTGCCCCGCACCCGCTCCAATTCGATCGGGTATGGGGATGGTTTGGTGACTGGTGGGGTGGGTATGGGTATCAAAAGTGCTACCCGTCATGGATAGTGGGGCGGGGGTGAATTTTATATAAGACCCGCACCGCCCATACCCGTACCGCCTAAATAATGGGTCTGCAACTTGTTTCCTTAGCCCAAAGCCCAACCAAATGTGGTTTAAAAGTGAAAAAAAAGTATAAATAAATAAATAAACATTCACAGTTTCTCACATACACCGTACACGTATAAACCCATTTGAGTATCGGCAAATTATTGACGAAATGGAGGAGGACGAATGTATTACCAAAGATGAGGTATCAATGTAGAATGTTTGTTAGTTTTAGTTGCTTTAAAAAAACGTGTGGGAGCTATTTTTTTTAGTTGCTTTGTTAAATGAATTTTGGTACATTGTGGTATCAATCAGTGTAGAATGTTTTAATCAAATGTTGAAGAGTTAACTTACTAATGCAGAATTTGATAATTTTATTGATACATGTAGTGTAGAAGTGTAGAACATACATTGATTAGTTGAATACTTTAGGTGGGTAGGTGAGGCGGGTAGCCGGGTATGCGGGTACCCAACGGGTGGTGAGGCGAGTAATGGTTACCCGCCGGGTAAGTAGGGCGGGGAAGGTGTGATCCTACACCCGTCAGACGGATACGGGTGGAGGAATTACTATCTGTGATGGGTGGTGCGGAAGGTGTGGGGGTGGGTTTTTGTTAGGCATATTTTATACACTTTTAGAATCATTTTTAGTTAGTATTTTTCTTATTTTCTTTGAAATTAGTGTCGTGTTATGGTCGCTTTTCTTTCTTTTGAGTCACATCGGTCCTAAATAGAGAAATGACAAAAAGAAGATGAAATGAGTTTAATTGAGGTGTAATTGCACAAGAAAAGGCCAAGAAATAAAGTCTAAGAAATCCCGGAAAGTATAGAAGAAATCAGACGAAGTCCGAACGAGGAAATGACAAAATCAGAAAATCCGAGAATGGACGTCGCCGGCGTCGCAGCGCCCGAACTACTGTGAGGGTGATTTTGCTTCAGGACTTCCGACGCCGCGGCGCCAGACTGCAGGGCCGCGGCACCGAGGCGGAAAATTTCTAATTCGGGGCGATTTTGACACGGTTTTAGGGTCCACAATGCAATTTTTCCCAACTATATAATCCCTAAACCCTAACCTTATTGAGGAATCTTAAATCTTGTACATACTTTTATTCTACTTTGGGGAGACTAGGAAAGGAGGCAAAACACAAGATTGGAGACCTAGTTCAAGTTATTTTCTTTTCTCTTTTCTTTGTTCTTATTTCAGTTCATGTTGGATATTGAATTAGTTCTTAGCATGTCTATAGCTAGGAGTTAATCTCTTAATTAGGGCTTTCCATTGAATCGCTTGAAACTCGTTTTTATGAATTAATGCATTAGTTTGGTTTCTTCTTCATCTTGGTAAGATTTATTCAATATTGGTTTGAATATTTGATAGTTAACTGATCACTAATTATCATAATTTATATGATTTCAAATCGAGATCCGAAAGGGGAGATTTGGATATGCTATAATTGAATAGACATAGGTTAAAATCGCGGACGAAAGTATCCGATACTTGTGTAGCATTTTAGGTTATTGTTCTTAATCCTCCTATGTGGTAAAATCTATCATAGAAATATAGAAGGTTTCTGCACTGGGGTTGAGCTTTTATATATCCTAACCGGAATATAAGACATACTAGTTAACCTGCTATCTTAACGTAGAAGAAGAAGTCATTGTTGTTGCATTAAGGATTGAAAAGAGTGGATAGTCGAGGATATTGGAAGCCCTATTTCCACCATAACTGATTTAAATCAAAACATATTTAGTTAACTCTTGCAATTGCTCTAGTAGTTTTTAGATAAAAACTCAAATCAAACTATCGTTAGCCAAATAGATAACATAGAGTAGATGTTCAATAATTGAAAATCAGTCTTTGAGGACGATATTCGGTCTTACAGACTATATTACTTGAAACGATACGTACACTTGCGTGAGCATTTGGAAAATCGCTAACAGTTTTAGGTGGCGGGTACAGGTATGGGATACCCTTCCTCGCCCCCTCCCCGCCCCGTTGACATCCCTACAGTTGCATCTCAACCGTTAAGAATTACATCCAACAAATTGCATCCGCGATTTACTTTATTTTCAGCTTCAGGTAACCATAAATGGAAGAATATGATCAAATAATCCTCAAGTTATCCTATTTGATATATAACGGATAGATACTCGACATATATTATAAATCAGGAGAAACAAAGGGAGCTGGGGCTAGAATTTTAGGAAACATAAGCTAGTAGAAGGCTCACCACTATCTTTTCATTCAAAGTGTCCCTTTCCTCAAAGGTCTTGTCCAGTGTGATCTTACCAAGCTCACTGCGCATAGTTGTTTGTGCTAGCTGAATTACCGCATACAGTGGATTCTCAACCCCATAAGATGCCAATTTAGGGTCCACAATCTACAGTTAAACAACAAACAAAAATATTATCAGCACAATTTTGAACAATAATGCCTCATCCAAAAATTAGTTGGATTTGTGTAACCTTGACATAGAGAACACCATCAATCAAAATGCTGACATTGTCCTTGGTAATGGCTGATTGGTCAGGTATAGGAATAGCCTCTTCCTTGAGCGAATGCACATAAGCAATTTTATCGACGAAAGGAATCAACACGTGAATTCCAGGAGTCAATGTCTTGGCATATTTCCCAAACCGCTCAACAACATAAGCCTTTTTCTCAGGCACAATTCGTACTCCCCAATTTACCGGCGGCGGAATTTCATATCTTCATCAAATCAACAACTTATTCACATAACACAGACCATAATTACAGTAAAATTATAGCAATACAAAAAATAAGATCGAAATTTTACCTCACACTAGGGTCGCGTGCATTGCGAAAATAGCGGACCGAGGTGACGAAAGGAGAGAGCTGACCGGAGAGAAGAGAGGATTGCTTTAGAATCGGCCAAGTTAGGGTGGAGACGGCTCTGCTGGTGACTATAGGCGGGGAATGAAGCAGCCGGAGCTTGCTGATAGAGTTTGATCTTGCCATCGGATACGTGGAGGGAGGGGAGGTTTCACGTTTACAAAGCCCTAGTAAAACCCATTGCCCAAGTAACACAATTTGTTTGTTCCCCAAGCCTATTGCACCCTATCTATTCTCTCATGCTATTTAGACAGTTAAAATATATTTTTAACCATACTTTTCTCAAATGTTATGTAAATATTTTGAATTTCTTACTATTGTTATTGAGATTAACTTGGTAGTTTTCTTCTTGTAATTTAGCTTGATAGATAGTTTGTTATTAGGTAGTTAGGTTGCTATTAAATATTTTGAGTTAGTTATTAATTAGTTAGTAGATATTTTCATTATACACAAATCAGCGAAAATTAAATGCACTTTGCATTTACCAAATTCAGTCTTGATCACCTTTTCACAAGCTTCATCAATGGAAGCTCTGTTTAATTTCATCTTCAACTCACTAAAATCAATATGGTATTAGAACCTCGTAGCTCAATTTAGGATTGTTCTTCGTTTATCAATTGTTTTATTCTCATTTCAATTGATTCTCATTTCATTTTCTAGTTGCGATTCATAGTTTGATTGAAAACCTAATTTTCTAGCAGAGTAATTATGTTCAAAGAGGTACACTCACTCATCCAGTAACTACTCATTGTTTCACGAGAAGAAGATGATGTGATATTAACAGTGACAGATTTTGATGAAATCATTTTTGCATCTGTTAAAGTATATGGGTCAGCCCAGCCGAGAGTCTTCACGTGTGGGGCCCTTCCCTTTCCTTTGTGTATTTGTTGAATATTAGACTTAAGTTTTTACATTAATTAGTAGTGTAATATTACCATAATTGTAAAGTTAGTATTCTTATAGAATAGGGATTCCTAGGTAGAATAGGAAGAGGATCTTTCTTGTAACTTGTATATATATGTCTTTCATTAATAAGAATAATCAAAGGATTATTTCTTTCATGGTATCAAAAGTCGAGATTCTCTTTACCTTGCTTCTGCTCCTCACAATTTCTTCTTTTCTTTCGGATTTTTGACCTCAAATTCTCGATTTTTTGTTCTTCTCTTTTAACAAAAACCGAGTATCTTCTCTTCCAAAATCCTCCCTCACAAATTCCCTTCTCCAAATCTTGTTGTTCTATTCCCTGTGACTGATAAGAACAATTTTTATCATGCCCTCACAGTTTCTAACATCAAGAGTGTCATCCCTATCGTTCTTGACCTAGAAATGTCCAATATGGGACGTGAGCGAAATTATTTAAGATTCATGCTTTGGCACACAAAGTCCTCCACCACATCATTCCTCTAACTCCTCCAAAAGCAGGTGATGTTACGTCTACTTCTACGACGGTCGTGCCCACTAAAGAAGTCGATCCAGAATTATGGGTCATGCTTGATGCCAAGGTTCTTCAGTGGATTTATGCCACTATCTCCTTGGATCTTTTACAGACGATTATGGAACCCAACTCCACAGCCATGGTGGCGTGTGATCGATTGCGAGACATATTCCAAGATAACAGTCATTCTCGAATCATATCCTCGGCAGAATTCTCGGTGGCTATGGAGAGTTTTCCCAACGCTTCTCTTATAGCAACGCCTCGCGACTTGGCAAACCAACTCAGCAATGTGGGTTCTCCTGTTTCTCAAAGTCGTCTAGTTCTTCAGATGGTTGCAGGCCTGTCAGAGGACTATAGCGGTGTTGCTTCGGTTAATTGTCAGAGTAACCCCCTGCCAGGATTTTATCAAGCCTGTTCTATGCTTACTTTGGAGGAAGCCGGATTGGCTAAGAAAGTGGCGATTGGGGTCAGCCCTGTCGTCATGATGACTGCTCCCAATTTTTCTCCTTCCAATTCAGCCAACGTGGGGTGGTAAGAAGGGCCATAATCGGAAGAATAATGGCAAAAATCGTGGTGGCAACAACGGAGGCAACCGTCAGCAGCAGCAGCAGTCCTGGAGCCCACAGGGGCCCCCTGGACAGTGGCAGTGGGTCTTATCGCCTCACAGCGCCACGTCGCAGCCTTACAGTGCCACGACGCCTCAGTCACGGCCTAGTTTCTTCCCGATTCGACTCGAGTTCATACAGCGTATGGACAGCCTCTAGCGATCCAAAGATACTGGGCCTCTCCCATCGTGCCCACAACGCAATGGGCCCACCTGCATCGACATCAAGAAAGAATGCATACACTTGGCTTGACTCAACCGGACCCTAATTGGTACATGGACACCGGTGCCACTACTCACATGACATCCGATCAAGGTACTCTCTCGTTTTATTCCAATTTGAGCACTAATCGTGGTATAATTATTGGTAATGACAATTCTATTCCAATTAAGGGTTATGGTCATAAAATTGTGTCCCCTCCTCATCCACCCCTTGTCCTGAAACATACTCTTCATGCCTCAAAATTGATTAAGAATTTGGTGTATGTCTGTAAATTCACCACTGATAATTGGGTTTCTATTAATTTTGATCCGTTTGAGTTTTTTGTGAAGAATTTCAAGACGGGGAGTCATCTCATGAGGTGTAACAGTAGGGGTGATCTTTATCCAATCACTCCAAGTCTCAGCGTCTCGCGTCAAGCTATGTCATCCACTTTTGCAGCTCTTGCTCCTTCCTTGTGGCATACTCGACTAGGTCATCCATGTCTTCTATTTTATCTTCTTTAGATAGACATAAGTTTATTTCTTGTAAGGATACGCGTAGTACTCCACTTTGTCAATCCTGTGCTTTGGGAAAAATTATTAAGTTACCGTTTGTAACGTCAAATTCTAATACTTCAATGTCATTTGATATTATTCATAGTGATTTGTGGACATCTTCGGTTCTCAGTTATATGGGTCATCGTTATTATGTTTTATTCTTAGATGACTGTTATAAATATTTATGGACGTTTCCAATTGCAAAAAAATCTCAAGTTTTTTCCATTTTCATAAAATTTAGAGCTTTCATAAGAACGCAATTCGAATGGTAAATAAAAAACATTTTATGTAATAATGGCAAAGAGTGTGACAATGAGGAATTTAGGGAGTTTTGTGCTCAAAATGGGATAAATTTTCGTTTTTCTTGTCCTCATAAATCTTCACAAAATGGGAAAGTTGAGCGAAAAATACGTACCATTAATAATATTGTCAGCACTTTGTTGGTTCATTCTTCCGTTCCTCCATTATTTTGGCATCATGCGCTACAAATGGCTACCGATCTACTCAATATTCTTCTTTCTAAAGGTTTGGCATATTTATCCCTCTCAAAGTCTTATACAATAAGTCTCCGTCATATTCTCGTCGTAGGGTCTTCGGATGCTTATGTTATCAACTATTCTCATCCACTACAATTAACAAACTTCAGACACGTTCTACCTTGCATGTTTTTGGGTTTTCTGTCAAATCAATGTGGTTATAAATGCTTTGAGTTGTCCTCTAAACGAATCATCATTAGTCGTCATGTCCTCTTTGATGAATCCCAATTTCCCTTTTCTAAAGTAGAAAAATCCGTGCCTAGTTCTTATGGTTTTTTTGATGAGGATGTCTACCCCTATGTTCTACATCATTTTTTAGATTTTCCCGAAAAATGCCATCTGCGCCGCGGCCCTTCACAGAGGTGCCACGGCGCCAAAACTTCAGAGAGCTCTACAGCTCTTCTGGCGCCACGACCCTCGCCCCTAGCGCCGCGACGCCTCCGACGAAAATTCCCGAAAATTCTTAAAATTCATCCAATCCAGCATAGAGTCATGGTCCAGTCACTCGCAGTCAACAGGGTATTTTTAAACCAAAGAGACATTTTAATTTGAATTCTAATGTTCTTAAATCTCATTTACCTCGTAATCATGTTTCTGCCTTAAATGACACTAATTGGAAAATTGGCATGACCGATGAATATAATGCTCTTATTGATAATAAGTCGTGGGAGTTGGTACCTCATCCTTCTGGTGTTAATATTTTTCGGTCTATGTGGATTTTTGTTCATAAGGAAAATTCTGATGGTTCATTTGCAAGGCATAAGGTTAGACTTGTAGGTGATGGTAAGACTCAGCAGGTTGTGTGGATTGTGGTGAGATATTTAGCCTGGTGGTCAAGTCGGCTACCATTCGCACTGTGCTCAGCTTGGCTCTTTTAAAATCGTGGCCCATTCATCAGCTAGATGTGAAGAATGCTTTTCTACATGGTGATCTTCAGGAGACATCGTATATGCATCAGCCCTTGGGGTTCAGGGATACTAGATATCCTAATCATGTCTGTCTATTGAAGAAGTCCTTGTATGGCCTTAAGCAGTATCCACGGGCTTGGTATAAGAGGTTTGCTGACTATGTTTCGACTATGGGTTTTACGCACAGTAGATCTAATAATTCATTATTCATATATCGTCGGGGTTCTTCCATGGCTTATATATTGTTATATGTTGATGATATTATCTTGACTGCCTCTTCTGATGTTTTGCGTAAGTCTATTATGTCAATGCTCAGTTATGAGTTTGCCATGAAAGACTTGGGCCCATTGAGCTATTTTTTGGGGATTGCAGTCACTCGTCATGCAGGCGGATTGCTCTTATCACAGAAGAAGTATGCAAAAGAGATCATTGAGAGGGCTGAGATGTCATCCTGTAAGTCCACTTCTACTCCAGTTGATACTAAACCCAAGTTGGGTGCTGCAGCAGGCTCTCCATATGAGGATCCGACCCACTATCGATGTCTTGCAGACGCCCTTCAGTATCTGACGTTTACGCGACCTGATATTACATATGTCGTACATCAGGTGTGTTTGTTTATGCATGATCCTAGAGTTGAACATATGAATGCGCACAAACGCATTCTTAGGTATATTCAGGGAACACTTGAGTATGGTTTGCATTTGTATCCTTCGTCGACGTCTACACTTGTCTCCTACGTACGCCGATCAGCGGTTGTTCGACACCGCACGATCTACGCCCGCTATTGCATGTTTTTAGGTAATAACTTGGTCTCATGGTCTGTCAAGCGTCCATCAACGCTTTTATGTTCTAGTACAGAGGCCGAGTATAGAGGGGTAACCAATGTGGTTTCTGAGTCATGTTGGTTACGAAATCTATTGTTAGTGCTTCATTGTCCTATTGAGAAGGCTACCTTGGTGTATTGTGATAATATAAGCGTCATCTACCTTTCTGATAATCCAGTTCAGCACGAGCGTATTAAACACATAGAGATGAATATTCACTTTGTTCGAGAGAAGGTAGCCAAAAGACAAGTACGCGTCTGCCATATTCCTTCAAGATATCAAATTGCAGACATCTTTACAAAGGGTCTTCCCTCGGTCCTTTTTGAAGATTTTAGAGACAGTCTCAGCGTACGAAGACCGCCCGATATGACTGCGGGGGTGTGTTAAAGTATATGGGTCAGCCCAGCAGTGGCCCAGTCAAGAGTCTTCACGTGTGGGGCCCTTCCCTTTTCTTTGTATATTTAGTGAATATTAGACTTAGGTTTTTACCTTAATTAGTAGTGTAATATTACCATAATTGTAAAGTTAGTATTCTTATAGAATAGGAATTCCTAAGTAGAATAGGAAGAGGACATTCCTTGTAACTTGTATATATATGTCTTTCATTAATAAGAATAATCAAGGGATTATTTCTTTCAGCATCACCAGTTCAAAATTAAGGATCTAGAAAAACTACACTATTTTTTTAGGTTAGAAATCTTGTACAAACCAGATGGAGTACTGATCTCTCAGAGGGAGTTCACTACAGACCTACTTAAAGAGTTTGACTACATGGATTGTCCTTCAAACGCTTCTCCTCTTGATAGCATAATCAAGCTCAAGGCAGATAAGGACACTCTTCCTCATTTAAAAGTTGCTTACTATGTGCTCAGATACTTGAAGAATGACCCTACTTTAGGCATCTTCTTGTCGAATGAATCAGATTTTTCTATTACTGCATATTGTGACTCAGATTGGACCTCTTGCCCAAATTCAAGAATATATGCGAGTGGATATCTAGTTCTTTTAGGGAATTGTCCCATCAGCTGGAAAATTAAAAAAGCAAGATACCATTTATTTGTCCTCGACTGAAGTTGAGTACATGGCAATTAGACAAGTAGTGGGGGAACTTGTGTGGATGGAGAGACTTTTGGTTGAGCTGAACATGCCATGTTAGTTGCTTATTTCAGTGTACTGTGACGGTCATATCCCTCATTGTATGCCCACACATCCATCTCAGAATCATCATCTTCGCAACTTTCATCTTTTGAATGTGCGAAGTCTTGACTGGCCAACACTCCGCCTCATACAACATAGTCGATCTAACCACCACCCTATATAATTTACCTTTAAGTTTTTGTGGCACTTTTTATCGTACAAGACTTTATTTCATCCATCCTACACCAATACTGTTACACCCCGTAATTCCAAGACAATGAGATGAGAACGTGTGTAAGAAATCGAGATTTGAATTTTGGAAAGAAAGGAACAATTACTTTTTCTTAAGAAAAAATCTCAGAAATTCGTGAAGGAAAAGGTTTATAAATTGTAATTTGGTTCTCAAATTTGGTATTTGAGACTTTTGGAATATATTGGATTTATGGATTTTTAAGTTCGGATTTGGTCACGTGGGGCCCACCGGAAAATTTTACGGTTTTGTGGGGCCCACAATATTTTGAGATATTTTGGCCAATTATGGATATTTTTGGAGATGAAATATTTTTAGACCAATGAGAGGGCGACAGGTGGCACACCCCACCCCCACTTGTCTTGGTCTTGGAAGACTTGACTTAGATATTTTTAGAAGACTTGGCTAGATATTTTAGAGACAAGTGGACAAGTGGGTCATGTGGGTCCCACTTCACTTGTCTTGCTACACTTAGGCCATACACTTGTCATCATCCAAGCCCTTGGATACATTATTTATACAAGTGAGAGGCTTGCAAGACTTCATCTACACTTAGCAACATTTCACTACACCAAATATTGCGATCCTCTTAAGGGCTCTCGGTTTTGGCTCATTTTTGGAGACAAAAATTCTTCAACCTTTGATGATAAATCCTCAAACTCAATACTAATATCCCTAATGAAGTGCTAAGCAAGGATGACCCATTAAAACTCCAAGAACATAGTGTTGACCGAGAATAGAGAGTGGGAAACCCTAAGTTTTATCAACTTTTTGGAAGTAAAATACAAAGTGAAGTTGTGTATAAGATCATAAGGGTCATGTATATGTGATTGTAACTTGAAGGAGTGAAGCGAAACGAAAACTACGAACCAATATAGTAAGGGATGTTTTTGACGATTTTTTGGCTAAAAAATGAGGTAATGATTCTTCTTCCTTCGCAGTAATTAGATATTACTCATTGTTATGTTTAGTAGATGAACTTGTGTTAAGGAAGAAATGGAAAATAAGATGTTTATGTGATAGATATATTGTTGGCCGATTTGAGGCAATTTTGTGTCATTGGTTTCGTTGGTTATATTGTTGTTGTTATCCACACTTGTCGCATGTTAAAGTGAGGTAATATGGTTGTTGATAAGTTGGTATGTCATATATAGAAATGTTGGAATGAGAATTGGATTAAAATGAATTAAGGAAAAGGACTTTGGATTGTTGTAGTTATTGTTGGACGAAAACTGCCCAAAACTGTTAGATAATGTGATGTCGTTTTATGGACTGTTTTGGGGTGCATATATGCTGGAAAATCAGCCCCTAACATGCATGTTTAATGTGGTGAAATGACTAGTGAAAGTCCTAAGGAATAAAGGTGTTAAAGGCTTCACATTGTACCCTTAATAATGGTTTATTATGGACTGTTTTATAGACTATTTTGCGGACTGTGTTGTATAGATTGTGGGGCAGAATTTTACACGTCAAGTTAGGCGTGTAATCTCCTTTGGTTAACTGTTGGTTGTGCCTTAAATGCGGCTTGTTGATTGATGAATTCGGGCCTTAGAAAAGGTGGAAAAGTACGTAGAAACAAAGGAAGTGCTGCCCAAATTTCCGTAGAATTAGAGGGCAATTATTTGGTATAAGTCTTACAATAGTAAGCTTGAAATTGATAGAAGTGCTATCGTTATTATAGGTGGAAGTACTACGTGTAGCATATTCTACTTGGAAGGTGGAATAGACGATAAGGTTGAAGTACATTGGAGCGTATTGCTACTTGTCGTATGAGTTAGTCGTCAACGAGGTATGTGAACTACTTCCTTCTATCGACATGATTATCTTTGAAGTATATTTGCCTTGTTATTAGAGTATACATGACTTATTCTTGAAGTATATTTGTCTTGTTATTAGAGTATACATGACTTATTCTTGAAGTATACTTGCCTTGTTATTTGGAGTATACATGACCTTTCTTGAAGTATACTTGCCTTGTTATTTGGAGTATACATGACTTGTTTCTTGAAGTATATTTGCCTTGTTATTTGGAGTATACATGACTTGTTTCTTGAAATATGTTTGCCTTGTCATTAGGAAGTATTCATGTTATTGATTTCATGCTAAAGGCATATCTAGATTATTCCTAAGTTCTTACCAAGTCTTATGAGGGATGTTGGTGAGAGTTGTTAGGAAGTATTGGAGTCAAGTTAATCTTGCTAAGTTACTACACTATTGAGAATAAGTAACTTGATTTGAAAAGTATAAGTCACTTGATTTAAAGAGAATAAGTAACTTGATTTTAAAAGTATATGTTACTTAATTTAAAGAGTACAAGTAACTTGATTTAAATGTATAGGTTACTTGATTTTGAAAGGGGAAGTAATTTGATTTAATGGTATAAGTTACTTGATTAATTTAAAGAGAATAAATGATTTGATTTGGAAAGAGTAAGTGACTTGATTTAAAGACATAAGTTACTTGGTTTTAAAAGTATAAGTTACTTGAGTTTAAAAGAGTAAGTAACTTGATTTTAATAGTGAAAGTACTTTTTGGGTCCAACGCCCTAATACTTCATGAAATGATTCTTTTTATAAAGAGTGAGTGTACGTAGTACTTTGGGGTTCAACTCCCTTATATTGCATGATGTGATTCTTTTATAAGAATAGATGTACATAGTACTTTGGATTCAATTTCCCAAATTCTACATGGCATGATAATGCCTTGGTGGTATTAAAAGGAAAGATGTGGTAGTGTTTTAGTTTTCTAAAATGAAAGTTGTTATAACGGCTTTATGTGAAGTTTGTTATAACAATTTTATGAAAGGTCAAGAGATGGTTTAAAATGTTATATGGAAATCATGTGAGAATGTCCATGATTAAATCCTTAATATGGTACATGAGATGTCGGTACCTAGGTTTGTCTAGAGTGAAGTTCATTAAATGCGTTTGGTACATGAGATGTTGGTACCTTGGTATTTCTAAAAATGATAGTTCATTCTATTTGTGCTAATGAGAGTCAAAATGTGATTTAAAGTGTACATAGTTGCTTGTTATAGCTATATGTGTACATTCCGTTATATTTACACCAAGTCCCAGAATGGGCCGGGACATGTCGTACCTCGCATGACAATATTATTTGGTTTATTTTAGAAAGGAATGCATGATATTGTCTTGGTAAAAAGGAATGCATGATATTGCCTTGGTTTTTCTAAAAATGAGAGTACATCCTATTTGATCTAATGAGAGTTAAATATTTCTTAACTTGCATATGTGGTTCATGATAGCCATTAGTGCAAGTGTTATATTATTTATTACGGGGTCAATCCCCGAGACATTATACATTCCGTGGATTTTCTCTCCACAATGCAAGTATTGTGTATATGCTCATTGCGGGTCCACAAGATCCATGCGGGTGAAATAGTCTCATGCGGGAGAAATAATCCCATGCGGATTCAATTCCCATGATTATTTCATGGATTGCTGCTCCATGATGCGGGTATATCTCTATATATACTCATTGCGGGTCTACAAGATCCATGCGGGTGAAATAGTCTCATGCGGGTGAAATTGTCCCATGAGTTGATTTTGTATTTTTAAAAATGTACAGTTTACTCTCATTATACCGAGTCTCTCACTAAAGGGCCGGGACACATTATACGCATATAGACATGACAATTGATTTTATGTTATATCATGGACTGCCGACAGTGATGTTGGAATTCCATGGGCATGCTCCCTTGATACGGGTTATATATTATACTTGTTACATGCTGACAGTGATGTTGTATTCTACGAGCATGCTTCTGTGATATTATATGCTGAGGGCAGGTGTCTCTGATCTTGACATGACTTTCATATTTGAAAGTGGTACAGTGATATAGTAGTACAGTGGTACGGTGTTACAAGGGTACATTTGACTCTTATTTTTATATGGCACGGTAGGATCTGGTATTTGATTTTCATACTTGCCCATGTCATTCTTTTGTACAGTTATGCTATTGTTTACTGTACTTCATGTTTACATACTTGGTACCTGTTGTACTGACCCCTTCTGGGGGTTGCGTTCATGCCCGCAGGTATTAGGTACTCAATTGTGAATCCGCGAGTTTAGGATCCTTGTTCAGCATTTTGGGATAGCTCCGATGTTCCGGAGCTTGTCATTATGGCTAGGCATATTCAGGGGTACGGCGGGGCCTTGTCCCGTCATAGTTGTCATCAAAATCTTAGAGGTCTGTATTCATATGTGGGCTGGACTGACGAGAGTTGTATTTCCATTGTTGTACAGTTGTAGACCCATTCGGGTGTGATATATATTATGACAGCCTTGACGACCTTGCCTTTGTTGTTAAAAGAAAAAAATGAGTGTTATTTATCTTCCGCGGGTTACTTGTGTTGTATGATTAGAAGGGTGCCCAGGTAGGGCACCAGTCGCGGGCCCGGTGTTCGGGGCGTGACAAATACGATGTGTGACATCATCATCAATATCTCCATTCCCTTGGATAATAGACCCGAGATACTTGAAGCTTCCTTTTATTAAAATGATCTGAGTATCAAGCCTCACCTCCACGCCTGTCTCATAGTCGCTCCCGTTACTGAACTTGCACTCCAAGTATTATGTCTTGGTCCTACTCAGCCTGAACCCTTTAGACTTCAGATTCTGTTTCCAAACCTCCAGCTTAACGTTCACTTCACTGTGACTCATCAATCAGGACTATGTCATTTGTGAATAACATACACCGTGACACATCTCCTTGAATTTGTCGCGTCAGTCCATCCATCATCAAGGCAAATAAGAATGAGCTAAGAGTTAATCCCTATGCAACCCCATTATCATTTAAAAGTGTTCCGAGTCCTCTCTTATTGTTCGTACTCTGGTCTTGACTCCATCATACATGCATTTAAATCAGTGAAAATTAAATGCACTTTGCATTTACCAAATTCAGTCTCGATCACCTCTTTCCACAAGCTTCATCAATGGAAACTCCGGATTAATTTCATCGTCAACTCACTAAAATCAATATGGTATCAGAGTCTCGTAGCTCAATTCAGGATGATTCTTTCGTTTATCAATCGTTTTCTTCTCATTTCAATTGATTCTCATTTCATTTTTTAGTTGCGATTCGACAATTCGATTGAAAACCTAATTTTTCATTCTCGGTCAATTTTTCAGTGCAAACACAAAGTTTTGTTGAATTTCTTGATGAATTGATACTTTCAGAGTTAAATTGAGAGAATTATTCACCATTATTACTTCACTGATCAATTCATCATTATTACTTCACTGGTCGAGCCCAGCATATGTTACAAATGAAATTTGAATATTGACTTATATCACATTTAAAAGTAATACTTAATTCTCATTGTTGTTATAATTTACATTTATTTACATTATAGTATTTTCATATAAAGAAGTAAAAGAATGTAGAAAACAAAACAAGAAAAGAATGTCAATTAATTAAAGCCAAAACTCCAAAACCTAGTCCTCAAATCCTTTCCCTCTGCCGCCAGCCCGCCACACCCCTCCACGGTTTCCTCTGTCAGTTCCACCAGCTACAAATCTTACTCCATATCATAAGGTGTTCTTTGATGTTATGCAACAGAATTAGAGGAATGACTAATCCAACAGCAGAATATTGTGTTGTTGGGCCAGGGCTATTCTGCCCGTGATGGGCTGCTTGAGACAGGGCCATTCTGCCCGTGATGGGCTGCTGACACAAGGCCCAGTGATGCCGTAAATGTCTAATATACATGTGTTATTATGTGTATACTTATGTATATTTAACATGAATGTTTGAAAAGTTAAATATGTAACTATGTGTAACTTGAACCTGTTTTGGAATACAATTTTTTTTATTCATATAGAAGAACTCTTTGATTAACAATGCTTGTGGTATATTCTTCAATTTGTAGTGATGGAATTTTTGAATTCGTAGTTAACTGTATTCATATTTTCATAAACAGGGCTACGCATTTACACTTCCGTAGCAAATGAAGAATTGTTTTTGCTAAAATTTTATATGTTTCATAGCAAAAAGAATGGATTCTTAGTTACGTATAGGGCTGTTAGTGGTTCGGATATACTCGAGAACCGGACCGAAACCGGACCGGTAAACCCGGACCGAAACCGGACCGAAACCTTAATGGTCCGGATACAAGTACCAAAAAAATACCCAGACCGATAAGGAGCCGGACCGGTAACCCGGTAAAATACCCGGTAACCGATCCCCCCCCCACCCCCAGTCCCCCTCCGGCCCACCTCGGCCCACCCCACGGCCCGGCCCGGCCCCAAGCCAGCCCTCTAATTAGTTGTAAATTGATCAAACTTTATATGATCATAACTTTGCGCTCGGACGTCCGTTTTACCTAAAAAAAAATTGATTTTGCGTATTTTTTCGATACGGGGGTGACCAAAAGAACATAGTGTAGCTGCAACATAAAGATTGCAACAAGTGTTGTTTGTCCTGGCAAAAGAATAAAATTATTTGCTCTAATATATTTTTCGTGGCAAGAACATTTTATCGTCAGCGCTACAACACACAAAAAGTTCGTAGTTATAAATATTAGTGTTTAGCCACGGATCATGTAAAGTCTGTAGCTAACTTTTAGCTATGCTACACCTTGCTATGGATGCTACCGGAAAAAAATATTGTGGCTAAAGTGTTTGGCCACAAAAGTTTCCACAGTTAGCTACAATGTATTTTATAGCTATAGATGAGATCACTAGCCCACTCTAATATATATTGCACTCTAATATATATCGGTGGAAGATAGTAGATATCTAATAAAATATTTACTCTGACACAATTTATTAGAAGAAATTTTAAAAGGAATGAACTCTACAAACGGCCTTGCCAATTGCCACTAAGGCAAAACGTAAGAAGAGCTAACTGTTAGAATATTTATTATTAATTACTATTAATAATTTAATTAATGTAGAATCTTTTGTATATGGTAAATAGTATTATGTATTAAATAGAATAGTATTAATATAGGAAAAGGAATATATTATGGGATAGGTAGGAGGATTTTAGGGAAGACTTAATCTTCCTATTAATTATTACTTTGTGTATATATTGTAACCATTTGGGCATCAATAAGATTAAGGAAGATTTTCCAGGTCTTAATACTTCTTACATGGTATCAGAAGGTTATTCAAAGATCCTACTCTAAATAAAATATTCCTTCCAAGTTCGGTCATCTTCCCCATCCATCCAACCGAATTTGTCTTCTCCATTGTTATTCTTCATTTTCCTCCATTATTGTTGTCAACCATGTCTGAATCAAAATATTCGTTTCACTCAGCCCTTACTATCTCCAACATCAAAACACATATTTCTGTCAAACTAGAGATGAAAACTGTTCACTACGCAACATGGGCGGAGTTGTTCAAAATATGTTGTGGGGCTCACAAAGTTCTTCATCATATAATTCCACCAAAAAATGGTACAACAACGGAACAATCGTCTGAAGCAGACAAAGAATTGTGGGATACCCTTGATACCCTTGATGCCACAGTTCTTGGTTGGATTTATGCAACAATATCCACGAACATTGCGTACCATAATGGAACGATTCTCTTGCCGTGGCGGCGTAGGAACGCAGAGACATTTTTCAAGATAATCAAAACTCTCGTGCCGTTGCGTTGGAACAAGAATTTTCAACCATTGTCATGGCAGACTTCCCTAACGTTTCAACCTACTGTCAACGTCTCAAAGTGGTGGCAGATCAATTGAGAAACGTAGGTTCACCGGTTTCTGAAAATCGGTTAGTTTTACAATTAGTTGCCGGTCTCACGGATGCTTATAGTGGCGTGGGAACACTAATCCGTCAAAGTAATCCCCTACCAAAGTTTTATCAAGCAAGATCCATGCTTGTTCTTGAAGAGTCGGGTTTGATTAAGAAGGTTTCAACGACTACAAATTCCGTCATGGTTGCCACGTATGAAGGTAATTATTTTGACTATTCATCACAAAATAAGGGTCAAAAAGGACGTGGTTATAATAATAAGAAGGGTGGAAATCGCGGAAATAATAAAGGTGGGGGTCACCGGAATTTTGGTGGCGGCGAAAATGGCAGCAACACCACCTCCGGCGGTGGCTATGGCGGCAACACCAACTCCGGCGGTGGCTCGGCGGCAACCACGAGCATCGGAAGCGATCGGCGGAAAGCCCGGTGGCATCGGCCAAAGATAGCGTCGGCGGCGAGATGATGAAGCGAGCGGCCGAAGGAAGCGGGCGAGCAAACCAACGAGCCCGATGGCGATGGCGGCCGATTTCCCAGCGTGGCGGCCAGTCACTTTCGGAACATGGGCGAATTTCCGGAAGCCCATTTATTGGGCGGCCAGCGGCAGCGATTTTGGGCCTCCTCTGGCCCAATGGCAGGAGGCCCATTCAACCACAACCCATCCTACGGATATTGAGCAGGCTATGCACACTCTGGGACTCAATCCACCGGATTCTAATTGGTATATGGACTCCGGGGCAACGTCACATATGACGGCATCCCAAGGTACACTCTCACCCTATTTTAATTTGAGCAAAGAAAATGGTATTATTGTCGGAAATGGCCATGCAATTCCAATAAAAGGTTATGGGTCAAACACACTGTCACCACCACACCCGCCACTGGTTTTAAATAATGTCATGCATGCTCCCAAATTAATAAAAAAATTGGTTTCTGTTAGGAAGTTTACTAGTGATAATTGGGTTTCTGTTAAATTTGACCCATTTGGTTTTTCCGTACATGACTTTCAGACGGGGAAGCTTCTCATGAGATGTGATAGCAAGGGGGAGCTCTATCCAATAAGTTTACCAAATCCACAGTCTAAAGTTCATTCCACTTTTGCAGCCTTGACTCCATCACTATGGCATGAACGATTGGGACATCCGGGGGAGTCCATTTTGGCTTCTCTTAAACAAAACAATTTTATTTCATGTACTCAAACTCATGTTTTGAATAAGTGTCATGCTTGTGCCCTTGGTAAACATGTTAGGTTGCCATTTACTTCTTCTACTTCCTGCACTACTATGCCATTTGATATTTTACATTGTGATATTTGGACATCACCTGTTTTGAGTTCCTCAGGTCATAGATACTATTTACTGTTTCTTGATGATTACTCTAATTATTTGTGGACATTCCCTTTGTCGAAAAAATCACAAGTGTTTTCCACTTTCCTAAACTTTAGAGCATTTATCCGAACCCAGTTTGAACGAGAGATTAAAAGTATTCAATGTGACAATGGGAGGGAATTTGACAATAATCAGTTTTGGGATTTTTTCAAAACAAATGGTTTACAATTTCGTTTATCCTGTCCTCACACATCTTCACAGAATGGGAAGGCGGAACGCAAAATTAGAACCATTAACAATATTGTAAGAACATCCCTTGCTCATGCATCTATACCCCCCATTTTTTGGCATCATGCGCTTCAAATGGCAACCTACATATTAAATATCCTTCCCCACAAAAACATGTCTTACCAAGCTCCACTAAAAATACTTTACTTACGAGAGCCCTCATATCATCATTTGAGAGTATTTGGTTGTCTTTTCTACCCCCTATTTCCATCCACCACAATCACAAAACTTCAACCCCGGTCTACTCCATGTGTCTTCTTGGGATATCCTACGAATCACCGTGGTTACATGTGTTATGACATTTCTTCCAAACGTATGTTTATATGTCGTCATGTAATTTTTGATGAGTCACAATTTCCCTTTGCCAAGATACATGACACAGGGACAAATACTTATGATTTTTTGGATGATGATAGGCCCCCGTATCTAACTCATTTTCTCCACCGGGACTCACAAAAATACGATCCAATGGCCCGGGCCAGTTCCAAGGCCCAGTGAACGAGAACCCCCTACTTTACACCAGCTGCCCCTTCAGTTGGGCCAACCTCCATCTCCAGGCCCAACTACACACAAAATACTCGGCCAGCCCAGTGCAACCAGTGGAGAAATTAGCAATAATCTGGCGGTGGTGTTCATTGACTGCCTTACTCCGGCGATGGCGTCGATCACCGGCCCACTAAACGGCCACGATCACTCGTAGTCAACATGGAATTACAAAACCCAATGCCAAATACAGTCTACACACTCAAGTCTCCAAATCACCTTTGCCTTGTAACCCTGTGTCTGCTCTAAAAGATCCTAATTGGAAAATGGCCATGGATGATGAATATCATGCTCTAATTAAAAATAGGACATGGGAGTTAGTACCTCGTCCATCTAATGCTAATATAATTCGTTCTATGTGGATTTTTAGCCATAAAGAAAAATCTGATGGTTCTTTTGAGCGGCATAAGGCCCGACTTGTAGGTGATGGCAAGACTCAGCGGTGGGATTAGGCTGCGGCGAGACATTCATCCGATGGTTAAACCAAAGAACCATCGAATTGTTCTCAGTTTAGCCCTCTCAAAAGGGTGGTTACTTCATCAACTGGATGTCAAGAATGCCTTCTTACATGGACACTTGAGTGAGACTGTATACATGCACCAACCATTGGGGTACAGAGATTCTCGATATCCTAATCATGTGTGCTTACTTAAAAAATCATTATATGGACTCAAACAGGCCCCCAGGACTTGGTACAAGCGGTTTGCAGATTTTGTGTTCAACATGGGTTTCTCAAACAGCCGTTCGGATAATTCACTATTTATTTATCAACAGGGTAATCATACTGCTTATATTCTTTTATATGTAGATGATATTATCCTAACAGCCTCTTCAGACTCTCTACGCAAGAATATCATGACCCAGCTGAGTTCCGAATTTGCTATGAAGGATCTTGGTCCACTTCATTACTTTCTAGGAATTGCGGTGACACGTCATGCAGGTGGTTTATTTCTTTCCCAGAAGAAGTATGCATCCGAGATCGTAGAACGGGCTGAAATGTCATCTTGCAAACCATCTGCAACTTCAGTAGATACCAAGTCAAAATTGAGTTCCATATCCAGTAGTCCTTTTGCCAATCCGACATTGTATCGCAACTTGGCAGGAGCTTTGCAGTATCTCACATTCACCAGGCCAGATATTACATATGCAGTACAACAAGTGTGTTTATTCATGCACAATCCAATGGAAGAACATATGAATGCACTCAAACGTATTGTACGATATATTCAGGGCACTCTGAATTATGGATTGCATCTGTACCCTTCTTCCATGACCAAGCTTGTCACCTACACAGATCTGGTAGGCGGGATGTCGGACACTGCACGCTCCACCTCCGGTTATTGCGTCTTCCTCGGTGATAATTTAATATCATGGTCCTCCAAAAGGCAACCCACCGTATCACGTTCCAGTGCTGAAGCTGAATACCGTGCGGTAGCCAATGTTGTGTCTGACTCATGCTGGATTCAGAATCTTTTACTTGAGCTTCATTGTCCTATTCCGACAGCCACTATGGTATACTGTGATAACATTAGTGCAATTTATCTCTCCGGAAATCCAATCCATCATCAACGCACTAAGCATATTGAGTTAGATATTCATTTTGTCCGTGAAAAGGTGGCTCGCGGACAGGTGCGAGTGTTACATGTCCCGACGCGACATCAGATTGCAGATATCTTCACAAAAGGGCTTCCGCTGATCTTATTTGAAGAATTTGACGATCTCAAGATCCGCCTACCTCAGCCATTTGCGAGTGTTAGAATATTTATTATTAATTACTATTAATAATTTAATTAATGTAGAATCTTTTGTATATGGTAAATAGTATTATGTATTAAATAGAATAGTATTAATATAGGAAAAGGAATATATTATGGGATAGGTAGGAGGATTTTAGGGAAGACTTAATCTTCCTATTAATTATTACTTTGTGTATATATTGTAACCATTTGGGCATCAATAAGATTAAGGAAGATTTTCCAGGTCTTAATACTTCTTACACTAACACCGCCCACAGTCCGTAATCCTTGTTCCAGTTAGGCGAATTACTAGATAAATGACAGTTTAGTGTACTAAATTTTGATTATGCGTGGAGTTTGGAGAAGAACCGTACCAAAAGACAATCTATCATTTATCAAGGCATAATTTGAGGCTCCATTTAGGGTGTTTATAAGTAGATGTGGAGCAATTTATACTAATGCATGTCTATAACTTAAAATATTAAGCTAATAGGCAATTTTATTGCGTTAACCAAAGCACTTGATTTGTTTTTCTTCAATATGCTTGCTTATTCACGATGCTAAGGAAGAGTCACGTAGCGTGTGCGATTGAAACTTTGGGTTGATCAAATTGCTGTTGAAGGTAAATGTTTTTTCTATTGTTTTTCCATGCATATTGCCTTTTGTTATTTTTATATATTCAGTAAGTACTTTATTAGTAGTAGTATATAACTCCTTAAAGTTATAATCTTGCTTTCCTCATTTACATTTTCCATTTCATATGATTTTTCTCTGAGGAATTTGGTGTTCATTTGTGGCTTATAATAATTTGTAATCTAAAATGCTAATGGTTTACTTTTTCATTTTGAAAAAAGAAAGACGAAGTTTTTTTTCCTTTATTGCACGAGCTAACCAGCAAGCCAACAAACCCCTTGTTACTCACCTCAACATCTATAAAAAAGGCTCTTTCTCCTTTTCATTTCATAATAATAAGGTAAGCATCTTACCATATAAAATCGAAGAAAAGAAAGAAGGGCGAGATAAACAAATAAAGAGCTAACTTTCTTTAAACTTTCTTTATTATCATGTAAGATTAGAATGTACAAAATGAATCGGCGCAGGAGCTGCTACAATTGCTTCAGGGGGAGCTGCTGCCGGTAACCCAAAAGTCGAATTTCTTGATCTGACCATGGACCCTATTCCAGAGGATCTTGGCGGGTAAGGCGGTTGGTTACTCCGTTTTCAAAGTCAAAAGAGAGTTGCAGATCAGATCAGCTAAACGATTCTTAGCCTCCTTCTCCGAGTTAGAAGAATCGAATCCAGCAGAGCCAGCTCAATCCATTTTTCCATCCGATGATCTTCACCCTAGGATTGACTCTGTTCGACCTGCCTTGATTGCCTAGCAAATGCTTCCGTCACAAGCAACCTCTCAAAGAATAGGAAGTGAACGATCCTTCTATCTAGATCGGTGATTTCGTTCGGCCGAGTCAGCTAATCAGCTTGAGAAGTTCTTTTTTATTTGCATTTTCTGTAATTAAGTTTTCTTTATAAGATGTAAATTGTTATTATGACGATTCTAAATGGTACTAATTAATAATTGTCCTTCGTTATATTGATCAAAATAGTTTTTTGAAAAAATGAGCGATTTTCTTACTTTTGTTGTATTTAGTAGAAGTAAACATGAAATATAACACCAAAGTTATTTGTATACTATAATTTAGCCAAACATTGTGGGAGTGTTTTGGTGGATGAAGATGAGAAAATTAATGTAAAATATTTCTTTATAAAACTTATTTTTCATTACTTTTACATCTAGGAATGTCATTTTCCTCTTTTTTTTTTGTTGCTACAAAAAATATTTTCCTCCATACCAAATACACCCTAACTTTCAGCCAAATTGTGATCAAACTAAACTAATTTTATGAGCCGATGAAACAGTTCAAATCATTCAGAAAGCAAATGAAAGAGATATTTTCGGTGCAAATGATGTGATCAACAACTCGTCTAAAAATAGAAACAATACCAAGTTCTGCCGATGAAGCTTACGTCTCTGATTTGTAAATCTGCTAGTACACGGTTTGTTGTGGACTGACAAACGTCACTTGAGTAAAAAAAGGACTTATAATTTATAAACATCGATAAGTTTCACTTTATACATACAGGATTTAAATTATAAATTCTAAGCAGTAAAAGTTACGGAGTAATTAATTAGTAGGAGTACTATTTTTACCATGTATTATTTTATGCTTATTGCAAATACTAACAGCCTGTTTGTTCAAATTTATGCAAAGCTAAAAGTGTTTTTTAAAAAAAAAATACTTATTTCATAAATTTGAATGTTTGGTCAAGTTTTTAGAAAAAAAAAATAGTAGGAGTAGTAGAAGTAGTTTTTTCAGAAGCTGAACAAAGTAATTTTTTCTCAACAGCGCTTTCGGAACCATGGTAAAATATTGTTGTTGTATACTGTGGAAACCAACACGACACGTGACATGGTTTAGGTGTGAGGCCGAAGGAAGTAATGGTGTGCACCCGATGTGAGTTGCCTCAGGTAATACTAGGTGAGTTCGGGTATTTGAGCAAGACCGGGTAGCAACCGAGCCAGGAGATCGAGGGATTAAGATACCGAAGAGGCTCAGCACGTATCCGTTGCGGATACGGTGCCAGCCGTTACGTTTTAGCATTAAGTGATCATTATTGTCATTTATGTACATTTAATTAATGAGTGATTCTTGGGCGTTGATGCCTTGTATTATCTACTATAAATGAGCCAAACATTCATATTGGAAGGACATCTGATTCTCATTACATATACTTGCTCAATTGCATTGTGAACTTAAGATTCCCAAGCTCTCAGTATTGGCTCGGATTCAAAGCAATTCAGCTAAGGACCGGACCAATCTCAGTGTCAAGTTTCAATCAACATTACATCAATTCAGGCTATTTCTATTGCTTATTATTTACATTTGCTAATTTAATTTTAATCATTTCTTACGTTAGCTTACGAATCAATCCACGTATCCTTAAAACCACTTACAAATTCAACTGAATATATTTTGGGGTAAACAGTTTGACGTCCACCGTAGGATAAGGATAATAGTGGTGATTTGTTCAAACTCAAATTTTATTTATTTCTTTCGAGATTTTGTGATTTCAGGCTAAAACTAAGTGGTGCAGAATGGCTAGTGACATTCAAGTTGAGGTTAACAACCATGATGACAACAACAACGGGGACAATGGTGCTAACAACATCAATAACAATAACAACATTCTGCCCGTTAATCTGTTGAATCCCAACCCCGTGACTTTACTCCAAGGGTCTAGGAGGTCATGTAAAAAAATATCGGATGATGCAGAGGAAGAAATCAGTTTGGCTCGGATCTTTCACATGCTGAAGGAGAAACGAGAGGCAATAACTCAGTTGCAAATGAGTGTAGCGAATGAGCCTCAGCTAGTCCGTAATAATGACCTGGGTTGGAAAGAGGATTGGTTTGATGAGAATGTCAATGACTCGGGGACTAATGAGTCCTCAGAGGTTTTGAAGATGTTTGAAGTTAACCAACCAGTTCGACAATAATGAAAAGAAGGTGGAAACTTACAACTCACGGGTAGACCAGATTCTGGGAGCTTCTCCAATCTTAAAGGGGTCGGACTCGAAGAGATATATCCAATTGCCATTTTCATCAAGTGCGGCACCGAAACTAATCCCAAAGAGATTTAAGATGTCGTAACTCCCAAATTACGATGGGATAATGGATCCACATGAGTGATGCGCGTAATATGCACACACTTTAAACGCAAGTGCACGTTATCGTATCAAGTAGTATAGTCTTAGATAAGACCGAATATCGTCCTCTAGGATTAGGGTTCAAGTACCAGTGATCTATTTTATAGTATCTATTTGGCGAATTAATATTTGATTGGTTGTTTATAACTAAGAAATTCAAAAGCTATTTAAATGTAAAGAATTACTTCAGATGTGATGAGAATAGGGCTTCTATGTATCCTTACTATCCGCTTATGTTACTTGTTAATGCATTACTTATGGTGTTCTTCTTTTGGAGAAAGCAGGTTTACGAAATCGTTTTATACTCCCGTTAGGGTTATATAAACACTCAACCCCAGTATTGTTCCTTACCTAACTTTCGCTGATAAGGGTAACTCTATAGGAGGATTAAGCACAAAAACCTAGTTGACCGTCACGCACAATGCGCAAAAATTAGGGTTGTTAAGCCTCTCATCAACGCTACAAATCTAATTGAGGTATTTTCATCCCCAATTCAAGACCGTCTACCCAACTTACATCATATTCACAATCCCTCCTTTTCAGAATCTGATTAGAAATCATATAGTGATAACTAGTTGTCAATTAGCTACCAAGAATTCAACTCAATTATTGGATAGATCTCTCAATAAGAATAATAACCATAAGCATGCATTACTTTATAACATAAGGTTCAAGAATTCAACATAGAAAGCCCTATAAGAGAATTAGTTCCTAGCCATAAATATGACAAGAACTAATCTCGTATTTCTCATAAAAACTGAAATAAAGTAAAAGAAAAGAAAAGAAAATTACTAAGAATGAGTCTCCAAGCCAAGCATCCAAGGGTTGTGTTGTGGAATATTTACAAGGTGGATTGGTGGAAGGATGGATGTAGAATGGTGAATGGTAGAATGGAGAATGAATAATTCTTCTAATGATGTAGAGTATTTATAGCCAAAGAATCCTTTAGGTGAAGGGTTAAGGATTTATGTAGGAAAGGAAAAGTTATTAGAATCCTTTTAGGTAAGGGTTTTTAGGTAGGAAAAGGTTTTTCTTTAGGTATGAAAAATTATCCCTTTTTGAAGGAAAAGTTATCCCTTTAGGATTCTGAAACATGTCAAATTCGGCCCAGCACTTCACAATTCCCGCGTCGGCGCCGCGGCGCCTGAAATTCAGCAACTCTTCGGGACTTTCAGCACTTTGGGCGCCGCGGCTCTGCTTCCCGGCGCCGCGGCGCCGGTGACATTTTTCTGGCGAATTTCCGTTTCGTCGTCTTTTCTCGTCCGGACTTCGTCTGATTTTCTCTATAATTCCCGGAACTTCTTAGACTTCATTTCTTGGCCCTTTTGTGTGCAATTTCATCTCTTTTATGCTCATTTCATCTCCTTTTCGTCATTTCTCCATTTTTGACCGCTGTGACACAAAAGAAAGGAAAACGACCCTAATACTGTACTAAACATAAATAAAATGAGTAAAATACTAACTAAAAATGACTCAAAAAGTGTATATAAAATACACCGATCAATGAGCATATGACATCATATACTTATGTAGTAAAGGGAGATGCCATGCATCCAGATGAGATTGAATCAGTATTGCTGAAGAAGTTTGGCAAAACACTATTTAAAGGAGCGATGACCTGGTACACTATATTGTCTGAACACTCTATTAACTCATTTGAAATGCTCTGAATTTATAAAGGTACATGCTGGAGCGCGAAAGGTTCAAGCAAGAAAGACAAATATATTCAAAATTGCTCAGAAGGATTCGAAGTTGCTGCGGGAGTTTGTGTCGCAATTTCAAAAGGAACGAATGCTTCTTCCATGGGTACCGGATGAATGAGCTGCCGAAGCTTTCACTAAGGGGTTAAATCCTGGGAGCTCTAGTGCCTCGTTCAAGTTGAAGGAGAACTTGTTGGAATTCCCGACAGTAACTTGGGTAGACATGCATAATCGCTACGAATCCAAAATCAGGGTGGAGGATGATCAACTCAAACTTTCATTGGGGTCAGATGGCATCATTCAGCCTCACAATGATGATTTAGTAATTTATGTCTTTATCAATAAATTTTAGATTAAGCCTATTTTGATTGATCCAGGTAGCTCAATCAATATTATCTGTTGGAAAGTGATAAAGTAGTTAGAGTTGTTGGACTAAATTATGTTGGTGGCTCAGGTACTCAACGGATTCAACATGGCAAGCGAGACTACAAAGGGGAAATTAATCTTCCAGTCAATATAGCCAAAACAGTTCAGGAAACGAAGTCCTATGTTATCGAAGGCAAAATTAGGTACAACGCGCTGTTTGTCAGGCTTTAGATACATTACATGAGGGTCGTGCCTTCGACGTTACACATTATGCTATAGTTCCCAATCCTAGAGAGAATAAAAATAATTCATTGTAAGGAACTGGTAACAAGGGAAATGTTCGTGGTAGAAGAAGCGATGCAAGCGCCGAAAGAAGTGAATGATTTAAGTAAAAACAAAGAAGTTAAGTAGCAATCACAAGACTCAGACTTTTTGAGTCTGAAGAAAGAATAGTAAGACAAGATAAATTTCGAAGATGAAGAGGATTACTTACATGTCCTGAGGTAATTTGTGCTGCCAGATGACTCAGATGCCACACAGTCAATCGTAGAGGAATTGAAGTAAGTCATCTTGTTCGTGAATATACCGAATAAGAAGGTATACCTATGCACCAGGTTAACCCCGGAGCTCATGCTTAAATTAATTGAATTTCTTAAAACTAACTCCGATTATTTTACCTGATCCCATTTAGACATGACATGTACTTCACCGGAGATCACAACTCACAAGTTGAGTTTGGATTCGAGCTTTCCCCTGATAAAGCAAAAGAGGAGGCCAATGGTCGAATTCAAGCATAAATTCGCCAAGGAGAAGGTAACAAAGCTTTTAAATATAGGTTCTATCCGGAAAGTAGAGTAACCGGATTAGCTAGCTAACTAATGATCGTACCTAAAAAGGGTAATAAGTTAAGAATGTGCATAGATTTTAAAGATTTGAATAAATCATGCCCGAATGACCCTTTTCCTTTGTCGCACATCGATCGAATGATTGATGCTACGGCAAGGCATGAAATGCTATATTTTCTTGGTGCTTACTCTGGGTACAACCAGATTCAGATGAACCTAAAGGATCAGAGAAAACTTCTTTCATAACTAGGTATGAGACTTATTACTATAATGTGATGCCATTTGGTTTAACAAATGCAAGGGCAACATATCAACGCTTAGTTAATCACATGTACAAAGATAAAATAGGAAACACAATGAAAGTGTACATTGATGATATGTTAGTTAAGTCCCTGGAAGCAGAGGACCATTTAAAGCATTTGCAAAAAATATTTGACGTGCTCCGAAAATACAACATAAAGTTGAATCCTGAAAAACGTGCTTTTTGGAGTGGGCTCGGGAAAGTTCTTAGGCTTCATGATTTCAAACCGGGGAATAGAGATTAATTCAGATAAGATCAAAGCCATCGAGGAGATACCATAGGTGTTTGACAATGTGAAATCAGTGCAAAGACTCACCGGAAGGATAACCGCTTTAAGCAGGTTTATCTCCCGGTCATCGGAGAAAAATTCGCCGGTTCTTCTCTTTGTTAAAAAAGAAAAATAACTTCGAGTGGACACTAGAGTGTCAACATGCTTTGAGGGATTTGAAAAAGTACTTGTCTAGTTCACCGTTACTACATAAACCAAAGGGAGACGAGCAGATGTTATTGTACCTGGCAGTGTCCGAAGTAGCGGTAGCCGGTAAGCGCAGTGTTGGTTCGAGAAGAAAAAGGTATGCAATTTTCTATTTATTATGCGAGTAAAACTTTGGCTAGTGGAGATACTAGATATCCTCACTTAGAAAAACTGGCTTTAGCATTAGTAACGACTTTTAGAAAATTTAAACCGTATTTTCAATGTCATCCCATATGTGTAGTAACAACTTATCCACTAAAAAAGTGATGCATAAACCAAAACTATCCGGTAGGCTAGCCAAATGGGCGGTAGATATTAGTGGATATGACATAGAGTATAAACCGAGAACAACTATAAAGTCTCAGGTTTTAGCAGATTTTGTAGCGAATTTTACACTCGAAATAATTCCCGATGTAGAAAAAGAACTTTTGTTAACCTCGGGAGCAACCTCGGGGGTCTGGACCTTGTAGAAGAACGAAGCTTCAAACGTGAAAGGGTCTGAGCTTGGTGTTAGACATATTTTGTATACACTTTTTGAGTCATTTTTAGTTAGTATTTTACTCATTTTGTTTGTGTTTGTCGCGCCCGATTTCGACCGCGACTTTCTAAAAGCGAACCCTGCTTAAGTAAAATGTTAGAAAATAAATAATAAAGTGCTAGAATAGTTAAAAAGATGTTTTAACTTTAAAGGTAAAGTGTTAAAAGTTTAAAAAGGTGCTAAGGGATTAATTTTAAAGTAAAGGGTGCTAAAAGTGCTAAATGCTAAAAGGGTTCGCGGAGTCGCCACCTAATTAATTTGGGTGAATTAGGACACCTAAATGTTAACTAGTTTAAAGTAAACATTAACTCCATTTTAATGGTCTGCTAAACTTAGTGAGATTCTGGGTAAGGGTTCTTTATTATCCTAAAGGGAAGGGGTCAGACACCCTAAAGGATCCGCTAACTTGCGGTTGTCCGTTCAAACCTAGGGTTAATTATTATGCTAAGGAAATGCGTATTTGAAAGCTGTTAAATATAAACTATAGAATTTGTTTAAAATGTAGGAGTTGGTTTCGCAAAAGAGGAAGATGTGTTCAATGAATAACATGCAAGTATTCTTTTATTATTCCGTACGTGTATTGACAAGAGCATGGTTTTAAGAATGTCCTAAATAATATTCCAACTTATTATGCAGGTGTAAGTGTAGATTATTAAGTGTTTTATTATAACTATTAAACTAGACAAAGCAAGCTTGAAGTAATTGACTTAAGGTAAGCAAATCAAATTAGCTATTGATTCAAGGTTTAGCTATTCTAAGTGCTAATTAATTAGTGTAGCGTTAGATTAATTTACAACAAATAGATAGGGAAAGGATATGAATCAATAATGGTTGACTTGAAGAATGGCGATATCCTTTCGCCGCGGTTTGGAAGTCCCTATGCGAGATGGATGCACATAAATGCGGGCCTTCATTTGAAGTATGATGAGTCTCGTAACGAGACTCTTTGTTCTCCAATGCATTTCATGTAAAACAAAGAAAGATAAGGATTAGTATATACATTCCAAACCTTACACAATAATGCGAATAAGATATTCATGTAAGCTTAAACACGTGCGTTTTACTATTTAATTATATCAGCCTTGAACATAATCATTTTCCATTCTTACGAACTGCTCACTTAATTACCTAGTCAAGTAAATAAGAAACGAGATAGATAAGAAATCTAGTGAGAGAAATTATTCAGACACTTCTTCCTTTTCAATACATGACTTAGACATATAACGACGACGAAACTTAATTGACCATACGGCTTACGATTCACACAAAGGGAAGGAGACAAACATGTCAGAGCGATGAGAATGGAGAAATACAAATAGTCTTTCATGGACTTAGACATAAATGAAGTGTATATAAGTTCGAAGTACTACAGGTGTTCTTATATGCAAGACTTAGGTATCATAGACATTAGGCCAGAAACGAGAGCATGCTAAAAGAGAAGGCATCCTTGATCCAAAAGAAGTGTATAGTATGGTTCACGGATATGACTCCAGATTCATGAGTAGATGATGCATATAAGGCATAGTGACACTTATGACTAGTGACAGAATGACTATTCACAATGTAGAACCAGGACGATAGTGGGTCAGGCGTGAAATAAGATCACACAGAGACATAGAGATGGAGCTGATATACATGAATATCCCAAGTATACATGATATTTTACGCCTTGTATATCCTAGTATATAACTTGTATACCTTCACATAATATAGACAAAATGACAATTTCAGGTTGCAAGGTGGACAGAGAGCATTCCCCTGCTATTTCCAAGCAGAGATATGAACAACTTAGGCTATGACATACAGGACTGGATCCGAGATAACATTTCACAGATATACAAGGTTGTTTTAAGCCAAACAAAAACAACTTGAACACTAGATCGCACACAGAAGAATTTAATGAGATAACATGCTAACATAGGAACATCTTGAGTGGACCAACAGACTGGTAGTTTACTTAACAAAATATCTGGCCATGAATGTCGCAGACCTCAAACATTAACACATAAAATAAAGCATACTGGTACAGAGGGATAAATAAGAAGGTCAAACCTAGAGGGCATACTACATGGTTAAAGTGAAGGCAATTTCTTGGATCTCCTCATCCAGTATTCTCAAACAGACATGTTTCACATGAATTGGTCTATAACTTAGGTGTCAACTAAGTCATAGAAGGGGTTAGGTCCTCTACACAAATTGAGATAAATATGGATTTAAGTAGTCTTGATATAACAGGAAACATTCTTGGCATAGACCTTACTCTGAACTAATAATCAAAGGGCATTTTACAGGCCAAAGCAAGCACCGTTACAAAGGGTAAAACAGATTGTATCATGTACCTGCTAGCTACATTAAACAGAGTTACAAGCTAAATATGAAATGCAAACAAAGACTAGGACTTAATAATACAGCAGGTTAGTAGCGTGATAATCTTAACTGAGAATGATTAACAGAATACGACAAGCCATAAAACGTGGAAATTAACTAAGCAAATTCAGTGATTCGCAATTGTAACCATTGATTTGACACATACTCAAATAATCGCACAGAGAGACATTATTCACACACCGATATTGAACAACATTAAGATTGTAAGGGTAATGGTTTTACCTTCTCCGGACAGCGACCCGGGGCAGCGTATCAAGTCGTCGGTCCGCTCGGAAAGCTTGCTAATGCGAATTTAAAGATGCAGAATACTAAGGGATTGCAAAAAAATGCTAAAGGGGGTGCTTAAGAGGATGCTAATTTCTGAGATGCTGACTCCCTGACTCCCGATGTCTTGCTGTGTTCTCCCCGTCTCTGCTCTGCCCTATTGTCGTGTTTGCTCTTCCGATGATGCCTTCGATCGGACTGTTGCCCTACCAATGTGTAAAAACGATCGCCCCTTGACCCTTCTCTCCTCTCTGTTCCCGTCTCTGCCCTATTGCATGTTCTTATATAGCCATCGTTTGGGTTCCCTATTAGGTAAACTTTAGGGCTGATTCTGGGCTTGATTCGTAAGAGATTCGTGCGATTCTAACAGGCGGAAAATAAGGTAAACGATTTGAATGATTTGGTTTAGTTATGGTAAGATATCGTTGGAGAAGGTAAGGGGAAACCCCGGATTCTCTGGCGAGAATCTCGGGGTTGGGGTGCTGGCGGTGACGGATAAAGGAAAGCCCGGATTCTCCGGCGAGAAATCCGGGCATGGCGGCGACGGGTTTAGGGTTTCGTTTGAAGGCTGCGTTTTGTTCTTGAGGATGAGGGCAAAGGGAAATGAGGGAAAGAGGCTGCTGAACGTAAAGGGGAGCGTGGGCTGCTGGTGATAAAGGGCTGTGGGGGTTGGGCCTGCGGGTCGCGGGTATTGGGCTGGTGAAGGGTAGCATTAGTTAGGGTAGTTAGATTTAATTAGGTATTAATTAATTAGTTTAGTGGTGAATTAACTTAGTAAATTGTGATTAAATTATCTAGTTGCTTTATTAATCTAATTGTTATAATAATAAATGCGGGCGTGCTATTTAATTAGCTTAATATTTTAGAATACGGCGCTATTATTAAATTGTTTATTTATGCCTGTATTAATGTATTATTGTTGTATTTTATTATTATAAAATTATTTTAAAATTAGTGTAATTTTATAGTTAATGACTGGACGGGAGGGTCAAAATTGGGTGTCAACAGTGTTTAGTATAGTGTTAGGGTTGTTTTCCTTTCTTTTGAGTCGCAGCGGTTCTAAATGGCAAAAAAAGCTAAAAGTGGGCAGAAAAGGCAGAAAAAAAGCTCCCGAAGCAAAAAGGACGAAAGTTGATGGTCAGGGCGAAAGATCGCGGATCATGATCGGATGCGAGGGCCATGATCATGCGGGGCTGCGGTGCCATAATTACTGAGAAGCCGCAGTACTTTCGGCACCACGGTGCCATTCTGCAGGACCGCGGTGCCGATGCGAAAATTTTCAATCCGAAATAGAATTGGAAAGGGGCAAAAGGGTCCAAGGCACACATTTTTGACAACATATATAAACCCTTGGGACAGATTTTGAGGGGGGATCTATCACATATCATCTCTCAGAATGCAACACAACGCTTGACGGCTACAATTAGAGACATTAGTTCTAAGTACTTTTCTTTCCTTTATTTTCATTCAGTTCATGTTTGGATTTGTATTAGTTCTTAGCAGGTCTATGGCTAGGAGCTAAACACTTTATTAGGGATTTCCTATTGAATCGCTTGAAACTCTCTTTCATTAATTAATGCATTAGTTTGATTTCTTTTTCACTTGATTAAGATTTATTCAATATTGGTATGAATGTTTGATAGTTAATTGATCACTAATTATCATAATCTATATGATTTCGAATCAAGAATCGAGAGGAGAGATTTGAATATGCTGTAATTGAATAGACATAGGTTAAAATCGCGGACGAAAGTACCCTGATACTTGTGTAGCATTATTGGTTATTGTTCTTAATCCTCCTATGTGGTAAAACCTATCATAGAAATATAGAAAGTTTCTGCACTGGGGTTGAGCGATTTTATATCCTAATTGGAATATAAGACAGTCTAGTTAACCGCTATCTTAACGTAGAAGAAGAAGTCATGCTAGTTGCATTAATGATTGAAATGAGTGGATAGTTAAGGATATTGAAAGCCCTAATTCCTTCATAACTGATTAAACCTCAACAATTTAGTTTAATTCTTGCAATTACTCTACTAGTGTTAGATAAAAACCAAAACACTTATCGTTTGTCAAATAGATAACCTAGAATAGTTGTTCGGTAATTAGAAACCAGTCTCTGAGGACGATATTCGGTCTTACCAGACTATATTACTTGTAACGATACGTACACTTGCGTGAGCAATTGGAAATCGGCCTAACACTTGGGGTAGTGTTAAAGGCACTTGCATGAGATATTATTCAACAGTGGATAAGAATTGTGAAATTTACTAACAATGAAGTCGAGTATGAGGCTATAATTGTAGGTTTAGAATTAGTAGGAAGCTTAGGAGATAAGGTCATCGAAGCAAAATGTGACTCGTTTCTGGTCGTTAATCAAGTCAACGCCGTGTTCGAAGTAAATGAGGAAATGATGCAAAAATACTTAGAGAAGATTCAAGTGATATTGCATAGTTTCAAAGAATGGACCATGAAGCATGTATCTCGGGAGAAAAATAATGAAGCAGATGCCTTGGCTAATTTGGGGTCGTCCGTGGATGTGGAGGAATTTAACTTAGAGACAGTTGTGCAACTGCTAAACTCCACTATTGATGGTGGTCATGTTGAAGTAAATACAATGATCTTAACTTGGGATTGACGTAACAAGTTTATTGACTACCTTCGAGATGGGAAGTTGCCTACGGATCTGAATGAGTCAAGAGCACTTCGGACTAAGGCAACTAGATTTTGTTTGGTTTATGGTCAGTTGTACCGAATGTCTTTTTACGGTCCTTTATTAAGGTGCTTAGGGCCCAGAGAAACTGATTATGTGATGCATGAGGTTTTCCAGGGGACTTGTGGTAATCATTCAGAAGCAGAACTTTTGGTCTGAAAATTGACTAGGGTCGGATATTATTGGGTTCATATGGAAGAAGACACGAAGAACTTCGTCAGAAAATGCGATGAGTGTCAAAGGCATGCTATGATGATTCACTAACCGATAGAATTAATGCTTCCAATTTAGTCTCCATGACCATTCATGAAATGTGGGATGGACATCGTGGGGCTACTCCCATGGGCACCTATAAAGGTACAATTTATCCTGTTTATGCCATATGATAGAAAAGTCATAACAAAAAAAATATTCACTTTATATACAAGGCCGGTTGACGGCCAGAGCAAAACATATTCAAAAGGGAAAATAAGTACAAAGGCGTGAAAGCTTTGATCTTAATCTCGTATTCGAAGTTCTCTGGATTATCCTCGGAACTATCTCTGTTACGCTTTTGGTAGGCTCGGAGCTCGACCTCTATGGCTTCTTCACTCTTGATACTGATGTTTGAGATCCCATCAAGAACCTGCTCCAAAGTTTACCTCCGAACGTTTCATTTAATGTGCTCAGTTTTTAGTACTGTCCAGGCCATCCCGACCTCTGCTTCAGCCAAATCATGGTCTCGTTCAGCCGAAACTTGAGCAAGTTGGGCAGAGATCTCAACATACCTCTGGTTTGAAGCCTCGAGCTCATTTCTCAGCCCTTCATTGGTTTGGGCTTGTTTGTCGGCCAGATCTTGAGTCATCTTCAATGCAGCAAGGTCGACGTCCATTATAGCAAGTTCGGAACCAAGGAGATCGAGTTCGGCATTCAAAAATTCTACTTACTGAGCCTGATAATGCCGAACTCTTCCTGCTCCCCGAGCTGTTGGGTGAGGACTTCAATATCTTGGAAGAGTTTTTCATTCTCTTCCTTAAAAATCTTATTTTCCTTGATGACAAGATCGAGGTCATTCATAACTTGGAGGTAGTTTCATTTGACCTGATCCAATTCAGCCCGAACAACGGACAAGTCACCGGCTTATTGCAGTTGTTCATCCTTTTCTTGAAGAAGCCCTTTGAGGTGTTGGATTTCTTTTTCTTGGGTGTCCAGCTGCCCTTTAAGGTGTTCATCTTCATCCAAACACCGGATGAGGACCTCACCAACAAGAACGGAAGACTGGAATCAAGGAAAAGTTAAAAATGAGAGATAAAATAATTTTCAACTTAGTCAATCAAAAAGAAGAATACATACCTAGTTAGTGGCGTGTATACCCTCATTAAAGAGGAATTTCCATGATACGTTCTACATCATCTCCTTATCGGACTCCGAGATGAGTGGCCTCGTGTAGTTGGCAACCCTACCAAACAGGACAAGAAATTGGTATCCTCGGGAAAGGAAATTGTGGTTGTCCTCATATTTCTCGGACGTGCGCTTGGGGCCGGGAAGACATTCACAAGCTTGGCCTAGGAACTAGCATGATTATTCGGAGTTTTAGAAGACTTGGTCAGTTTCTGAGGAATGACCAAATGGGAGAACCCGATGGTATGAGCCCGCTCAACCTGACTTGCAGAGGTCCTAGCCTCTTCGAAGATGCGATCAAAATCTTCTTGCTCATAGGTTTGGGATGGTTATGATGATGGAGGAGGAATTGAAGTAAACGACTTTGGGGTTTTAGCCAAAAACTTCTCATCCGTGGCTTCATCGTTATCCTCAATGACGATAAATTCAACAACTAATGGTGCGGGAGCAGGAGTAGGTACCTCGATTGGAGGAAAAATTGATCCAGCTGCCACAGTAGAAACATTCTTTTCTCGTACTTTGGCCGAAGTGACACCCGCGCGGAGTAGTGGAGACTTTATTGACACAGACATCATCGGGAGAGATGTCTGAATCTTGAGCTCGGGAGAAGCCTCCTTCCTCCGAGCTTCTTTTTCTCTTTTTGGCGGTCAAAAGTGACTTTGGAGGCTTCAAGGATTTGGACTTGGAGGTCTTCTTTTTGGTACCTAGGTGATGCGCTGAACTCATACGGCTGGATTAAAACTAGATCGGGAATAGCTGGAGCAGCAGAGAGGTTAGACATTGAGATAGAGGAGCCTTTCGGTAGACCTTCCAGTTTGGGAAATAAAAAAATTATGAAAAAGTGTACAAGACTATTATTTAAGTTAAAAGGAAAGATGGGTTAGTCGAGCACCAAACGTGGTTAC
The DNA here is from genome assembly GCA_029844215.1 of Przewalskia tangutica. Classification (NCBI taxonomy): domain Eukaryota; kingdom Viridiplantae; phylum Streptophyta; class Magnoliopsida; order Solanales; family Solanaceae; genus Przewalskia; species Przewalskia tangutica. The sequence continues at coordinate 2,368,799 of CM056732.1, forward strand.
GGGCCACCCATCATTTATCATAAAGTTACTTCCATATCTGTTTCTTATGCGGATGATTGCTGGTTATTTTCTCAACCTGAGTATGAAGATTGTCCACGTGGGCTGAAATTCATTAGACGACTTAAAGAGAAAGGGAAGATTAAAAGGCAAGTTATCTTAAAAAAAGGGGTTTGAGTACTTATGATGCATGTCTCATTCCTCTGGGAAAGGCATGAATCTAGCCGGGATATTTTCACAATCGAGACTGCAATGAAATGTTCTAACCAGCCTCGGTCTCAATTTTCATCGACGCTCGAGAGGATGGGAAATTTCCTTCGTTTGAATATCTGAACGACCCCACCGTGAAACAACTGAGGTGAATATAAGCGGATCAAGTGATCCAAGGTGAAAGGTTCTTTGACCAAATTAGCCAAGAACCTGAGGCAAGTAACGATCCTTCATACATATAGACCAATTTGTGCAACATATATATTGTAAGTCCTGCACATCTCAATGATCACACGATCGATCGGTGGGTTGAGTTTGAAAATGAAGGGAGGGGTGTAAACATTGGAGTATTCGGACCTGAAGGTGGAGATGTCTTCGTCCGGGCCAAGATCCATGATCCTGGAGAGATCATTCCAACCGCAATCATCTCAGACTCTCTTGAGATCGGACTCCTTGATAGATGACGATCAGTTTTTAGCCTCTTCCCCCAGTCGTATTTTTTGGAGGTCGTTTGAATAGTGAATTCAATGTCGAAGCTAAAATTTAATGAAAACATATCGAAGGCTCTGGGTTCAGTGGTGGCCTGAGGTTCAGAAGGGTCTCCGACGCTAGTGGATTTATCATAAATCAGTGGTGGAGAGGTTGCCAGTGAATATTGTCGGGAAGACAACAAACATATTTCGTCATGAATATTGAATATTTAAAGGTTTGAAGGTTTGGAGATATGAAGGTCTAAGGATTTGAAGTTTTGAAGGTTAGAATGAGTGAAAAATTGAAGAAATTCTGGAGAATTTAAAGTTGATTAGTCGAAGGATGAAAAGAAATTTACCAAAAGATAAAATCAAGAAAGTGAAAAAGGAGGGGGTTTTATAGGGGCAAAGTCATCATTACATAATGTTTCGATTCGTGAATCGAAATGACGGTTCAATCAAGGGGAGACACGTGTCCGAAGTGGCAAAGTGATAAGACGTGAGTCAGATCATGTGGAAGGTTACATGGTTCATTTTTTCGCCTATTTCGGGGTAATTTGAAAGAAAGTTTACAAGAGAAGACATCAGAGGGATCATTTCCACTTACCATCACTATGGTAAACTTTGATCTGGGAAGTATGTGGACTATCTGTATACGGTAAAAATCAGCACGACATGTGACATGGTTTAAGTGTGAGGTCGAAGAGAGTAATGATCGTGCGCACCCGATGTGAGTTACCTCAAGGTAAGAATAGGTGAGTTTGGATGTTTGAGCAAGACCGGGTAGCGACGAGCCAGGAGATCGAGGGATCAAAATATCTAAGAGGCTCATCACGTATCTGTTGCGGATACGGTGCCAACCGTTACATTTTAGCCATTAAGTGGTCATTTTTGTACATTTAATTAGAGAGTGATTCTTGGGCGCTGATGCCTTGTATTATCTACTATAAAAGGAGTTCAACCTTCATGTTGGAAGGGTATATGATTCTCATTACATATACTTGCACGATTTCATTGTGAACTTAAGATTCTCAAGCTCTCAGTATTGGCTCGGGTTTAAAGCAATTCAGCTGAGGACCAGACCAATCTCAGTGTCAAGTTTCAATCAAGATTACATCAATTCAGGCTATTTCTATTGCTTATTATTTACATTTGCTGATTTATTTTTAATCATTTCTTACGTTAGCTTACGAATCAATACATGTATCCTTAAAATCACTTACAAATTCAACTGTAAATTTTTTGGGGTTAACAATTGCTCTATTATTAGCAGGCGTTTGATAATAGGTTTCAAATATTTTTCACTTTATTTGAAATTTAAGGAGTTGGAGTTGAAGATGGATTTGTGTCATGTGTATGGTTATACTTTTTACAAAGAATATTTGAAATAATGTTCTGTTTTAATATAATTAAACACAACTTCAAAAGTTATAAGAGAGTTGGAAAACATCTTATACAAATTAAAATACAACTTCAAGTTAAATTTGAAATTTTCATGAAAAATAAAAATATATTTCAAAAAAGTGAATAATTTTTATGGACAAATGATACTAATAATAAAAGTGTTTTTTAAATTTATAAGCCCCAAAAGTAATTTTTCAAAAAATACTTCTGATTAAACCACTTTTCATCATATTTTAAAGTTTGATCAACATGTTATTACTTTGTGAATGACCGAATTTTTATAAATATTTTTACTGTCATGATTACATAATTGAACTCTAAAATAAAAATACACGCATTTGGGCCCCCCTAAACAAGTAAGACATTAGTTTCGCTTTAGAATTGTGTCCCATTAGTGAATATAACTTGTACCAGAATTCTGTTTCAGAATCTGGATTAAAAGATACGTACAAAAAAAACTGGTTTGAGAGCACAAACTGGATATAGTGCTGGTAAAAGTGGAGAACGGTAAGGATTCTTTTATTTTTGGGTACAGCTAATGACTCTTTTATGGAAGTGTTAATGTTATTGTTATTATTAATTAATTGGGCATGACATAAGTCTTACTCTTTTTTTTTCTTTTTTTTTATAGTCCAGGTTTCTAGGCTTGCGTCTGACTACTTCACTGGTATTACTCAGACGTCCTGGAGTTAATAGCACCGCTCCTTCAACACTATTAACAGTAAATCGCGGGATGTGCTCCGGTGATCAGTTTCTGGGAGCGTACAACTGATCAAAGGCTTGCGCCTGACTACTTCACTGGTATTACCCAGACGTCGTGGAGGTAATAGCACCGCTCCTTCAACACTATTACCAGTAAATCGCGGGATGTGCTCCGGTGATCAGTTTCTGGGAGCGTACAACTGATCAACGAGACAAGGTCCAATTCCCCAACATGCAGAGTTACTTCGTGCTTGCGGGAAATCGAATCCACACGTTGTCCATGCTAGAGCACTTTATAGCGCTCAGACTTTACCACTGGACTATGCCCCGGTGAAGGTGTTATTGTTTGGATAATCAAATATTTTTTCTTCAATTATAATTTTTCAATCTTATTTTTTATTAATGTGAAACATTAAATGGCCGTTTGATCATGGATATTTTTTTAACTTTTTTCGTGAGTATTATTTCAAAAAATTATTTGGATCAAGTTAAATTTCGTTATTCGAAAAACTCCAAAAAATCATTCACAATTTTCACTTCAAAAACACTAACATAAATTCAAAAACAACTCCAATTTATATTCATGTCCAGATAGGGCAGATCTAGTCATGGCCCAGGGTGTTCACCCGAATACCGTGGGCAAAAAATTACAGTGTATATTTAGGATAAATTTACTGTGTTCATGTACATTTATTAACTTTTGAACACCCTGAACAAATGCAAAAGGCTAGCTCAAGTTGTCCAGTTGTTTTTTCGAACACCATGAGTGAAAATTCTGAATCCGCCACTGGATACAATCAATTTTCAAATACTATTTTCAATTATTATTTTTCAAATACTAGTTTTTTTTTCAAATTTCACAAATATTTTGTCGAAACATCCACTAGCTATGTTGACTTGTAGTATTTTTCGTATAGTTTTCAAAAAAAACAAACGTAAGTGTTTTGACACTCGTATTCCTAATTTCTTCACATAAATTAAGACAACGGGATTAATTAAAATTTGATACTCCCTCTGTCCATTTTAATTGACGTTTACGAAATAAATTTGTCCTAAAAAGAATTAAAGTTAAAATGGGTAATAATTTGCCTTGCACCGCACGTGGACACGAATGTAATATAGCAGCTGATCCCGAGATTTCCCTAACAAATTTCATTTATACACGTGTGTATTTCAAATTGAACAATCGTATATTCTCACACAAAGAAGCAACTCCGTATTAATTCAAGTGGTTGCTGGGATCCAGGAGATCACTCTCCTTTGTTTTTCGTTCCCTTAAAAACATGAGGAGAAATAAAAGAAAACACACCAAAGATTGTGAGTTTAAGTTTCTCTCTTTCTCTGTATATATATATACGCAGATTTTGTTGTCTAAAAGAAAAAATACAGAGACATGAAGATGGCGGATATAAAGAAAAAGTTGAAGAGTTCAGATGTATTGATAGGAATGTTAGCAGTTCAAGTGATAGCAACTGGATTGCAACTTCTTTCTAAAGTGATATTAAGTCACGGGACCTTTGTTTTTGCCCTAATGAGTTACCGTCATGTCGTTGCTACTCTTTGCATAGCCCCTTTTGCTTTAGTTTGGGAAAGGTTAGTTATCTTTATATTCCTTCTTCTTTTTTTTCCTTCAAATTAATGAGGTTCAATATTAGAGCTTGGAGTAACTGTCAAGTTGTGTTTTTTATATCACACTTTGATGGTGCGACACTTCTCTAGACTCTGTTAAAGTGAGATATTTTGTGCACAGGAATGTCATATTCTGATTGGTGTTTTCTTGTGTTTTTGTTTTGGTAGGGAGAGCCTGAAGAAAGTGACATGGTCGATATTTTTCTGGCTGTTCATGATCGCATTAACCGGGTAAGTCATTGTTTGTTAGTACGTCAGTAGAGTATGCTATTTATGGATTCTATAACTAAAAAGGGCTTTAACAACACACGTACGGGAACTTGAACCATTTCATGACGACTTCATCCAGCTACCTTTCATAATTCAATGACAAATGACTTTATTTTGTGATAAGAGTGAGAATTGAGATAACCACAAAGTGATAATAATACTCGTCGCTTCAGTAGTTCTAGGAAAGTGGAGTGGACTTGCGCGTGATTTTCGACAATGGTCATAATCCTTAACACTAATTAAGCCCATGTTTTTGTGTATACGTTGATTAACGTTAATTCAAAGCTTGTGAGTTATATGATGATTTTTCAGGTGTATTTATGGACCATGCATTAAGTTGTATGCGATTAATTCTATGCACGCTTATGTTATGATATATAATTGACACGGCCATGAAGTTGATACCGATACGTTTTGTCTAGTCTTTAATGATTTCTTTGACTGTTTAGCATTGTAAATTAACCTTGTTATAGACATTGATCGAGTTTAGGAGACTTTCACTTCCCTCCCTACTTTGTCGATTACCATATGGAGTAATAATTTTGACTTAGTCTGAAATGATGCCCTTTATTGATTGTGCCCTCTGATATGAGGATAATTTAGGCTTGTATTAGATACTCTGGGCCTTGGATTAACACTTACAACTGCATCATGCTGGTAATACATCACAAGCGTGTCCTACATTAGCTCATCATACAGGCTTGTCTTAATGGTGCAATTTGGTGATTTTATGTCACTAATCAATCAGAATGTTTATACTACTAGACATAAACAGCGTTTAATTTGGAATCTCACGATGTGTATGAGTTTATGACAATAATCAATCAAAATATTTCTAATGATCAAATAGCATTTAACTTAACCAATCCACGCGTGTTAATGATAATGAATAGCATACAATTTTTTATATCTTTTTTTCAAATAACTGTTTAGTTATATATTGTCTTTCAATTCACAACTTTTTCCCTCAAGAAACTTCAACATTTTTCAAGTTAAATGCATATTCAAACACAACTTCGACTTCTAAATCTCATTTTTAACTTAACTTCAAATATTATTATTTTAACTCGAGTAACACCCAATTCATGTCCTATTTAATTTCCATGAAAAGCAATGGTGCTGTAACGATCATCTCCTTTTGTATATTATCCTAACTTGAGATCTTTCATATTTGGTAAAATACAACCTCATGTAGGACTTGATTAGCTTCCCTTGTTTGACATGATTGGTATTAGTCCTCCAAAAAGAACAAAAAGTAACCAAGTTGCCAACCCCTGAAAGCATGCAAGCTATCGTTATCCACAAGATCTTTTTGGTACATAAAAATATACTAGTCAGTAGAGTTACGGGTTTATCTTTGCATAAGCGGTCAATAGAAATTATAACTTGAGTTAGCAGTATCAGGAATACTCACAATAGGGACGAACTCCCTTTGTCCACAACTTAAAAATCTGCTACTCAAAACTTCACCCGTTTCTAGTAATGATGGAAAGATTTTGAACATCTATAATGGCGTTCTATAAATGGTGTTCATATAGCCCAATTAAGTAACTAATCAGCACCCCTTATTGATGGACTAGGCCCAATAATATATTCTAATTAACAGACTCCAATAATATTTTCTTCATTGATCAGTATTCCTCCTCTATATTCATTGCTGCCATATATTACTGAAACACTACACGTTATATATACTTATGTATTATACAACAACAATAACATACCCAGTAAAATCCCACCACGTGGGTGGGGAGGGTAGTTTGCATGGTTATTTTGTAGTAGCATTTTGCATTAGCTTTTAAATAAATTTATACCAATGTAACAGGATCATCATGGCTATGGGACTTTTCTATTATGGCCTCAAAGACACAACTGCCACATATGCTGCAAACTTTCTCAATCTAATTCCAATCGCGACTTTTATCTTCTCAACTGTATTACGGTATGAAACTTATTGAAGTTTCCTCATTTGTGGCGTTGGTTGGACATGGAATTTATATCGATTGAGCTCACACATGTCTTTAATTTGTTTTAATCTTGTGTTTATTCATATGTTGTAGTGTGGAAAAGCTAAGATTGAAGACAAAGGCTGGTAAAGTTAAACTTTTAGGTGCAATGTTGTGCTTGGTTGGAGCATTGACGATTACTCTTTACAAAGGAAAAGTTTTCTATATCAGTCATCACAACAAGCATCAAAATATTTCCAAGGATCATACGAATATGCTTCGTGGGACTCTATTCTTGGTGTGTAGCATTATGTCTTATGGTTGTTGGTTCCTCATACAGGTAAACTAATTGTAACAATGGTTAAGGCGAATTCTTACCTATAAGATGAGTAATCTCTGATATTGTACCTTTCTTAATTGTGTAACAGGCCAAGGTGTCCAAAGTGTTCCCGTACAAATATTCTGCAACATTTATTATATGCATGATTGCAACTATCCAAAGCGCGATCGTTGGAGTATGCATAGATAGAAGAAAGGCCTCTTGGAAGCTGGGATTTAATTTGCAGCTAATTACTATCTTTTACTCGGTAAGAATACTTCATTAAGTATACTGGCCTATCTTATTTCCCCTAGGCATGTCACCAGGGTCACTTCTATTGTTCATGTTTGCAAATTTGAATCAGTTAGTGAATTAATTTGGAATTTTGAATTAAATAACATGGAAGCAGTTGCAGTAATTGATCTAAGGAGATAATAGTACCAGTTTGAAACAGAGGTGGATTTAGCGTTCAGAAACTATATGTGTGTTAAAAATATACTAAATAAGTATAAATAATAGATTTTGAACCTAGTGAATCAACTAAATTGTGGTATAATTCTGAACTCGAACCCATAAAGTACTAATCCTCAACCTAGCCTTAGGTTTGAAAACCTTTAATTGGTAGAAAAATTATACTAATAGTGCCTGAATATTATTGCAGGGAGCATTGGCAACGGCAGCAACATTTTGCCTCATATCATGGGCAGTTACAAGAAGAGGACCAACTTACCCCTCTATGTTCAATCCTCTTTCTTTGATTTTCGTAGCTATTGCAGAAGCCGTCTTCCTTGGTCAAGAGATCAGTATCGGAAGGTAAAACTACGATCTTTCATGTTCAAGTTATATGTACTAATTTGCTAGTTAAAATTAATGATGCAAGGACTCTTGATGTTCCAAGTTTTTGTAGTACTTTGCTAGTCAAAACTTATGATGCAAGACTCAAATTTATAAAATACAAAAACTAAGTGCTAGCTTTTAGTTGTTCTGAGCAGATTTAAGCAGTGTAGCTTAAATATTTTAGTATTTTTTGTTAGAAATGGAATGAGAACATGAACTCTTTATATGGACTTAAACAATCCTCACCCAAGAAGCTAGCTTTTGGGATTGCGTTAGGCCCAAAACATCCATTCTTTTCATGGTATCAGAGCTAGATTTATTTCAATTATTTGTTCACCGATGTTTGGGTCTCCAAATTATATTTTCCACGCTCCAGTTAACTAGATTTGGACGTGCAGGGAGTGTTGGAATGGGAACATGGACTCTTAATATGAACTTGAACAATCTTCATCCTACAAGCTAGTTTTTGAGTTGAATTGAGCCTAAGATCCATTCCATTACTTTTTAGTATTTTCCGTTGTACCAAAAATAAATTGAACTTTACTTTTGCAGCTTGCTTGGCATGTTTCTGATCATAGTGGGATTATACTCGTTCCTGCGGGCGAAGAGCAAAGAGCTAACACAAATTAGATCATCAAATGCAGGGGATGTTGAAGCACCACCACCCGAAAATGAAGCAATAGTGCATCTTACAAACATGGAATTGCCAATTTTAGTACGCGAAAGTGCTAAATTTCAATCAAAAGTAGTAGAAGTTACTGCTCCTATTCAAAAAGAAGAAGAAGAAAAACAGTGCATATGATGGTCGGATTTTGTTACCTAGTTGTGTACCAATTGTGCAGCAAGAAAAAACATATTAATAGAACATAGAGCACTAAAAGCATTTAACATTTGGTGATGGTTATACTATAATTTTTCATTTTAAAATAGGAGTGTGCTTTCAATGACATTCAGATTCGGAAGGACCAGTTTTGACACAGACAATCAGACTTTTTGTCCCTTGGATACTTGAAGAGCCCTCTAGGCTCTAACCCTCAGGTGTTTGTATAGTACTCCCTAAATTAAGGAAGAAAAGCCATTCAATCTAGAGTCAACTTGTTGAGATATATTAAATTAGTTAAAGTTGTTGAAAGTTAGTTAGGTGGTTAGTTCAAATTCTAGCTTATAAATATAAGACCACATTTGTAATTTCCATTAAGAGAGAATATACTAAGAAACCTCCCACAAAAATATCTCTTCCTTATCTTTTATCTCTCGTTTCCTTTTCTGTTTTCCTTCTATGTTTGCAGATTTCTTTCTTATCATTCTATGTTCTTCCTCTGCTCACAATATCCAAATTTGCACGTCGATATGTCAATATCCAAATCTGCACGTCGATATGTTCCTCAGCAGAATCCAACACCACAGCTCACATGCAGAGTTAACAACATATAGATTCAGAAATTTAATTTGGACTTGCATCCTACTATGTTGTACTAATAAAACTTAACTTTGTCAAATGGCAACATTATTAAGACATTGATTGATTAATTGGTTAAATAGACATTATATCAGTACTAAATTCGTAATTCCACTTGACATTCTTTTTCATGTTTTTGTACTACGAGAAAAGCGAAATTAATTTGCTGTATTATTTTCCACTTATTAAGTGTTCCACGCCTATGGGTGCATAAAAAAATCTGTTTATAAGTAATACTCAACAAAGTGGAATATTTTTATAGTCGATACTCGATAGTAGAAGTATTCATAAGAACAGTAAAAAGGACTTTTTAGTGGGAGATTGTGTTTGCTTGACGTAGTCATTTAAGTACTTTTGACATATTTATTATAGACTTGATTTTTTTTCGTAGCACTTTGGGCGACAAGAAGAAACAATTTGGCTTCTGATCTGCTTAAAAAAATGAGAAAAACAAAAGTCAAAAGAGAGTTTAGCTGATGACAAATGGATTTCGTTGGTGATCCTGCTTGTATGTCAATCTTATCTAAGATTGATATTATATTTGCCCTACTTTAAAGATTATATTCAGTGAACACGGTATAAGGTGTGACAAATTAGGCATTCTTTTGTTTTTGGTTATATCATATGATTGGTCGTATATATCTAGTTGTCTTGGATTGGAGTATTGGACCCATAAAAACGAGTTCAGAAACATTGTTGTCGGTGCGCCTAATGCTGAGGTTTTTTTTTTTGTTAACTCTCGCGTTAAATACTCAAAACTTATGTGATCTTTCCACACAGGAATATTAATTTTCACATAAGCTAATTAGATTATTATTTTATACTAATTTTGTTATACTAGGTCTAAGGATGATCTTAATATAATGTGCTATTGTTAGTTTTAGTCTAAATTAGAATAGTTTTCTCGAAAAGCCTCACACAATTAAGAAATTACTGCACTTTATATGTCGTTTCTTTTTCTTACTATTAACTTTCAATATGAGATTTTATTCGCACATCCAACAATATTCCCCTCAAACTAAGTTCCACATGACCCATCATCATGGTTCTTGAGTTTGTCACCATCCGAGTTGTATAGGGCAAAATTCGTATAAGATAGTTGTACGAATTATAATATGACACGTGGACCACGGTGCTGAGTCAGGACCACGTCAGACTAAGGCACTACCGATTAGGTATGAGTGGTATCGGGAACAACACAAGCATGACCCGTACCGATGGATAAAAGTCGTTTGAATTGTAACGGGTGACCGTTACTAAAACTTTTCATACGTTTTCCAATGGAGCTTTAATGACATTTATTGAGATATTGATTGTCCAACTATTACAATACTAATTCTCATGTATTAGTGTAACACCTCGTACCTTCAAACTAAGCCTTGTTCATGATCCACAAGTGTAGGAAACCAAAACGGGGAGTTTACGTTGGAAAATCAGGTTCAACTCTGCAGAGGAAATTTGACGGCAAGAAGTATGGACTATAAAACATTTTACGGTTCGTCAAACGAAACCATAGAACTTCACTTTTGAAAATAACGGTCAAGTTGTGAATTCTATGGACCGTCGAACTATTGACGGTCCGTCAATCTTCACAGTCTCTTAATTTCAGAGTTCACCACTCTCTGAAAATCTTCAAAAAATGACGGTACGATCAGATTATACGAACCGTTAAATATTCAACGGACCGTCAAAATATTGACGCCCAGACTCAGACCGTCAAACATTCGACGTAGCATCGAATGGACCGTCAAAATCTCCCGACAGCAAACAGTATAAATATGACACTTGATTCTAAAAATCAGTTTTTCTTATTCTTTAAGCCATAGCACGAAGGTTTCTTCTCTCATCATCCCCATAACTTAAGGTAAGCCCTTTTCATACCATTCTACGTGATTTTAATCAAGCATAATTAATTCCTATATAGAATTCATTATTCCTAACCTGGGGTTTTTAAGTTAAAACCAAATTCAAGGTTTAAGGTGCAAATGGGAAAAGATCAGAGCGGTACGGGAGGTTTAACTACACATTTGAATAGCAAACACAAAGTTAGGTGGGATGAATATAAGGCTCAAGTGAAGGGTGAGTCAACAATGGCCTCTCAGTCAGGACAAACTTCACATACTTTCCAACACCAGGTACAGGGTCAAATTACCCTATGACGGGGGCAGTTGTAGACCCTAAATACGATAAAATGAAGATAAGGAAGAATTATCAAAATTAGTTGCAGTGGAGGGTTTGCCTTTTTCATTTCCTGATTCTCCTGATTTTATTCATTATATAAGATCAATGTACAATCCTGCTTATAACGATTTTCCTAGATCAACTGTTAGGAGAGATGTTTTTAAATTTGCACACGAATATCAACAATATTTACGTTATTATTTATATCATTATCCTGGAAAAGTATCTATCACATCTGATATAGGCCATAGTACTAACGGTCATTATTATTTAATTGTAACATGTCATTGGATAGACTATAAATGGTCTATGCAAAAACATATTTTATCATATAGATATATAGATAGTAGGTACACTGATATATTTATTCAAGAAAATGTTTCTTCTGTTTGCGATTATTATGACATATCTGATAAAGTCACGACTATTGCATTAGATAACGTTTCATCTAATATTTCTGCTGTTAGATTATTAAAAATTGTCTTAACTCCATCTTTTCCAGATCATTTTCATATAAAATGTGCATGTCTTATTTATAACTTAGTTGTAAAGGATGGTATAAAACTTTTTGAAGACATTCTTGCACAAATTTAATTTGCTATAAACTATATTTTTAAAAATAATAGAATACAACGACTAAAAGAATATAAAAAAACTTGTCACGATTGTGGTCAATCTTACAGAAAAGTTTCCGAAGAAGTATGCACTAGATGAAATTCTTTATACAACCAACTGCGTGTTGCTTATGAATATAGATAATCTACAACCCAACTTTTTAACGCCCATAATCGAAATTCTAATGATATGTTTATAGATTCCGATTGTGATACAATTTTAGAACTTAATATATTTTTAGAGAAATTTTATCTAGCTACTAAAGAATTTCCTGGGATTTATTATCCTACTATTTCATCAATGTTATTTTATATAGCTCTAATATTTATATTACTTAGTGAATATATGACAAAACCAGCTTATAAAGAACCTATTAAAAAAATGAAAAAATATTTTATTCCTATTCCCCAATATTTTTTATTAGTGTTGTATTAAATCCGTCTATTAAAATAGACGGTTGTAAAAATCTTGTTGAAACTATTTACGATTGCATATATACACTTCTACCTCCAACTCCTAAAAATCTAAATGACACACCACCTGTTGAAATAAGTAGTGAAGAAGTGTTGTCAAGCATTCAAGATGAATGTAAAAAAGTATATATGCATTACCAACAAGAAAGTGCTAGCAACCAACCGGCTTCCATGCCATCTTCTTCTTCTTCTTCTTCAACACAACCTAAAAAACGACATGTTGTTTCTGCGGCTAATATTCAAAGCCTCAGACAGAGAATGTTTAGTTGTACCGTTTCTAACAAAATTAGCGAGTTTGATGTTTTTGTTTTGCATGGTGTTATACCGTACGAAACAATTGAAAATGAAGAGGGACGTGAATACTTGCTAAAATACTGGAGGGAGAATGAGAAGAATTTTTCAACACTAGCAAAGATGACCCGAGATGTGCTGAACATTCAAGCGTCATCAACAACGTCTGAAAGCGCATTTTCTGCGGGAAGATTTCAAATAGGGGAGCACAAACATTCATTGGCAGAAGACTCATTAGATATTGCAGTTCTATTCAGAGACTGGATTCGTGCGGAGCGTAGGAGGTGCGGCCAACCGGAGATCGACGAAGAAGAAGACTACAACTACAACGAAATCTTATCCGACGGATGTGCAAGCGACGTCGTCCAATTAGACCAAGATATACCAATTCCAACCGAAGAACCACAAGACATTATAAAAAAACTAGAAAATGTGTTTCTTAAAATGTAATTCTTTTAATTGTAATTTTACTATGTTATTTATTTGCAACTTTCAATATCACAAAATTGCAATTTTGAAATTGTATTACAAAAAAAAAACCATACTTCTAGTAGAATAATATAAGAGGCACAAAAACAGCCTTGAGATGTTTTTATTAAACTATCTTGTTGTGTATGTGTGTTATTTATTTATTTATTTAATTTAAAGGCAAATAAAAAAATGACCCACTCCACCCGGCCTCACCCCGACCCCCTCTGGATCGGAACGGGACGACGGCACACCCCGCCAGCCCCGACCCCGCCAACCCCTGACCCCGCCCTACCCCCAGCCCCGCCAGACCCCGACTCCTTTGAACAGCCCTAGTCACTAGTCAGTGCTCTTTCCCTACTCACTTTCACTTCTCTTTTTCTGTTTTTTTTAACCAAAATGATGTGTACTTTATTAAGAATATACTCAATTAAGAAATTGTACTTAGTTATACAACGATTTAATATAGATTTTTTATGGCGTAAATAATATTGCATAATAATGTACTAACATTTATAATTATCTTATATGTCATGACATAATTGTAACAAATACTTTTTACATCATTAATGTGTATAGACCATCAAATCAAAGTTTAAATATACATTTTGCCCACCTATCTCTTCAACAATTTTTTTTAACGGAAGTACTCATATCCCTTATTATGATTTTTGAGGAATTTTATGGAGCATTTTAATGAAAATTGTTACGGTCACGGAATTATATTTATGATCTAATAATGACAAGCAAAAACAAATTATTCTGTGGCCAAGTGTTAGGCCCACATACAGTATGAGCATGTTCCTATCACTCACTAATGGATGCTTCTATAATTCTTTCGATCTTATCCCAAGTTCCTTTTTTGTGGAGATTTTAAGATTACAATCGTATTATTACCTCTCCATCCCCCAACACACACAAAAAAAATACAAATGGTTAAGTATTTGGTAAGAACTCTTTATATGTCAATTTTCTTAGAGGAAACTGAGAGACAAACGAAAAAGATGAATGTAGAGAGAGGTTAGTGCTGTAAATGACAAATTGATGTTGGATAGGATGCTGTGACAATATCTGTGAAAATTTAAAACAACATCTTCAGGATGCTGCCTGCGATATTGTGACAACTTGTGTTACTTTGAGTAAAAGCAAGCTTAGAATGTTGCTGTGTTTAAAACGTGGTAAAAGAAACAGTCAAAGACTTGGAGAAGAAGCAGCATGAAGACCAAGTCCAAGACGCTGAGATATTTCAGGAGAAAGAATCGGTCCAAGCAGCTGTCTTCTTTTACTCAACCTCCGCAACCAATTAGTGAGGATTTCAAGGGAAGCTCTACACTATAAACAAAGGGGAGCTTCACATTATCGATATCTAGAATTGAACGAGAAGATTTTCGAGAGAGCTCTCGAATTTTACCTTAGAAAACTAGATCAACACATATAACCTAAAGTAGTATAACAACATCAAGTCCCACATTACAATTGCTATCTTTATTCTAGATTAAGCTTAATGTTCAAGCGATTATAATGAAGATGTATTTGTTTTTTTTAGACTTTTTTAACTTTAGACGAAGTCATCTGCGACTTCATTTTTTGTAATTTCTTTTTTCGTATGTATTGCTCAATTTGTAAAAAGAAATTCACTTGTAATTGTATATAATTTATACAATTCTTTTGATCATTGACCATCAATAGATATATTTATATATACCCTTGAAAATATAAATTTGTGTCTCTTTATTTTTTTCGCTGCATTTACTCTACAAAGGTTTATACTGTTTTATCACAATGTTGTCTCAGATGTTGACGCAACATTGAATATACTGTTTTATCACAATGTTGCTTCAGATGTTGACGCAACATTGAATGCAATATCCAGTGACTGTTTTTGTTGTTATAGCTTTTACGATTTTAATCTTATGCTTTTTGCTAATTCATAACCCCCGGGATCTAACACAGTGCTTATACAAAAGAGCTACTCTTTGTACTAATATCTAACTAACTACACCATTAACTTGCACCAACTTCAGTTAACAACTAACTGCAGCTAATAGTTAACTAATATCTAAGTATACTCTAATAGCTGTCTGTACTGTACGCGTGGTTTATTTCAGTTAACAACTTCTGTGCTGTCGGGAGCATATTGTATTTTATTTCAGAAAAAGAAAATATTTAATAGCAGGGGAGGAGAAACATTCATTCACTGGCATCCATAAAAAAACCAATTACATATATCTTTCAACTTCTCTCCATTTTTTTGCCTACATTGCCTATTCTCTTTATTTGTCATAATAATCTGCCTGGTATAATTGTTTTCCTGAATTAATCATACATTATGGGAAGGAAGAATAGAGGAACAACAAAAGGAAGGGTCTCAAGAATTGGAGCCTATGCTATTCATGAACCCAATTCAATATCTTGTACCACTTTTAATATTCTGGCACCCATTTATAAAAGACTTAATCATGAGGTACTTGTTTTTCTCTGTTTCTATTGTTTTTTTTTTTGGTGTTAATGTTGTGAATATAATCAAATAATAAAAATGCGTTCTTTATCAGCTTAATCTAAGCTTTTAGATGGGATGGTCTCACCATCATCCATTATTAAAAAGAATTTGCACGCACTTCAATAGTTAATGATAATTCTCTGCTTTTTGTTGTTTTTTAGGACGAGAGTTGCAGAGAAAGTGATTACAGGGCGAATTGGTTGAGCAGGAATAATAGGATATTGGATTGGTTGTTGTTTGAGAGGTCTTCTATTATTTGTCTTCAGGTTAGAATTTTTAATCATTTTTCTTATTAATTTGGCTCTTAATTTGTGTTTATGCATTCTTTTCCTTATTGATTAAAGATTGTTAAATTGGTTAAATAGGAATTCTGGGTTGGGAATGAAGAACTTGTTGGTATGTATGACAAGAGGCTAGGAGATGCGGGATATATTAATTTCAAGCTTGCACGAACCAATAATCGCGGTGATGGTACGCCTCCTTCTTTGTTCCTTCCCTTACATTCTATTTTTTATGACAAGGGAACCGCACCCGCTATCCTTCGGATGCATATAGTCACAGGTAATCCCGCTCCTGTGTAATAGTCTTCAAACCACACTGGAGAGGTAACTCGCACTAGGAAAGCACCGTGCGACGAGCTCGACCAAAAGGCAACTAGGCAGGGGTTTCGAACCTGAGACCTTCTATATTATAGAAGTCTCATGCTCAACCAATTGAGCCACCCATGCGGGTTTATATTCTATTTTATTGACACCTCCAGAAAGGATTTTGACCCCTACCCCCTCTGTTCATTAGTTTGTTAGTCCATATATGGTATCTTTTACATACAAGCTCTAACCAGTCCAAGGAAACAGAAAAGAAAGCAAACTAGGTAGAGTAGGAAAGGCTATACTGAACTGTTGGAATAACATATAATGAATGAAGTTATAAAGATTACTAGCCTGTTTGGCCAAGCTTGTGGGAAGCCAAAAGTGCTTATTTTAGATATTTGAGATGTTTGACCAAGCTTTTAGAGAAAAAATAAGTGTTTTTGAGTAGCAGTTTTCAAAAGCTAAAAAAGTAACTTTTCATCAAAAAGCACGGTTTGAACCTTGGCCAAGCATGAACTACTAATCTCCAGTTCCGGCTAGCGCTCCTCGTTGCCTTTGTTTGCACGGTCTCCTTCGGGAGGATGAACTAGACTTTTTTCATCGCCTCACCCACCTTAATTACTTTTTAAAATAAGTAGATTTTGGAAGTTAAACAGGATACATGTGCAAATACAAAGAATATAAGAAAACTGTTCTTACTTCAATCTGTAGTTTAAAGAACTTGTAGCTTTGGTGGGATTGATGGTATTCCCGGTTCGATAATGGACAAATGGAAATTCGTAATATCTCCTCTGTCCTACATTTTAGTTGCCTTTCCAGATCAAGCAAGCAAATGAAAGAGCTTTTCCAAAAGAAGTAAATTGTAGTTTTAAGTCCTTGTCAATAATGTATTGAACAAGTCAGAATTTGTTCAACTGAAAAATGTAGTTGATGCATTTGCAAAAAACTGGATGACGTCTTAAAGTCTTCTGAAGGGAAACTTGGTATAATATCTGTTAGTGTTAGGTTCTGTGTCCTAACATTTTCCGTAACATGTCTCTTTTTGGTGTTAAGTAAAAACAGGAAAATGTCATCCCAAATGTCGTGACATCTGGGAGGACATTTCTGGCATAAGTTTTGCCTATCTTCACGGAGCAGATTCTGAAGCTGAGAAGATTTTATCACGTGAATGTTTGGCTTGGTTAGGAGCTAAGGGAAACACGATAGTACTTGACAAGACCAAGTCCAAGGAGAGTGCATAACGGAAGGAGCATTCTCAGGAAGACAAAGTCAAATCTGGTGAGAGTTTTAAGGCTAAAGAATAGCTCCAACCAACCCTATTCTGCTCAACCTCCACCGAGAATCAAGGAGCCTCTCGGGTGGACTCTCCACTATAAATAGAGTGTTCACTCGAGGTTTTCATATCCGGTTTTGCAGAACAAAATTCAGATCCGAGGCGTCTCAAATATTGCCTCAAACAATTTGGATCGAGCGACTGTTTTGTGATTACAACTTGTTCAAAATTACGAATTGCTTTCTTAGATCTATAAGTGTTCTTTCAACTCAAAGCACTTGTAATAGGGTGTTTTTCACTTCTATTTTAGATAGATTTTTCAGGCTTAGAAGTTAGGATTTAACTTCTTTTTAATCCCTATTGTTTTACGGATTACTATTCATTCTCGAGGATTTGTAAGATTGTATAATTTTTATACAATAAATTTTTAGTCATGAGACCACTATAAGTTATATACAATTATATAACTTATGAAAAACAATCTTTAATTGTCCTTGATTTATTTCATTGCATCTTAAACTCGGTTTTTAGTTCTGCGTTTTTCTTAATGTTCGATTCGTATCACGTAGAACATTTTTGGGCACATTACTTACTGTCTTTAAGTTTACCTCTGTTCTTCTTTGCTGATTTTATTTATTCCATAGTTTAAGTTCGATAATCCCCTTTCAATTGGTATCAGAGCCGACACTTGACATAATAAGTGCTACGGTCCTTTTACTTAACTATGGATCCGGGTAATCCAAATATTGGTAGACTTCCTATTTTAGATGGATCAAACTATCCTTATTGGAAGATTCGCCTACGTTCTCACATCAAATCCATTGATGTTAGAGCATGGAGATCTATTACAAATGGATACACTGTTCTATGCTTCCCGGACGAGGAAAGGCGACATTTTGGTCAAGCACGAGGCGAATGGACTTTCGAAGAAACTAATAGTGCGAGCTTGACGAAAAGGCACTAAATGCTATTTTGGATGGGTTGATCTTTATATGTTCAAACTCATCCAAAATTGCTCTCTTGCGAGATGCTTGGGATACTTTACAAACTTCGTTGTGAAGGTAGCTCAGTGTTCGATGACGAACTTAGCGTGCTCGTGAGTAAGTATGAGCGTTTAAGGATGGAGGAATCGGAGGATATTAAAACCTATTTTGAAAAGTTGATTGATATCTCTAATGAATGTCAAGTTCTTGGTTCTCCGTTGACCAACAATCAACTTGTTGAAAAAGCCGCCGATCTCTTCCCGAAAAGTTCAACATTAAGATTTGTGCGATTGAAGAAGCCTGACCTTGCCACAACGATGGACTACATACCTTAATGAGCATTCTCAAAACATATGAGATGAACATGGAAAATCAAAGGTCTTTATACAAAGGCAAGGATGTTGCCTTCAAGCAAAATCCTTAGAGGCTAAGTCGATGAAGAGGATGGAACACTTGAAGAAATTGGAGATGGTGTCAACGTTGCTCTTCTTACTCGTAGGTTGTACGATGTTAAGAAGATTCAACGAAGATAAGAATAAAACTAAGTCTAAAGAGCACCAAAACCAAGGATTCAATCCACGAATTACCAAGAATTTTCCCACGACACAAAAGGCAATCATCTTAGGAGAATAAATTCGGCCAACCGAGTTCGATTCAATGACTCGACAAAGATTCAATGTCATGCACGCTCGGGATGGGGCCATTATGCCAACGTGTGCAAACACTCTAAGAAAGGTTGGCAAAAGTCTATGGATTTCCACTAAGTGATGATGAAGGTGAAGGGAAGAGAATCTGAGAAATAGAGTCCTGGCAATCGCGCTTTGTTTTTGAACATTCTCTGTCGGATGATGAAGGTTTAGGTATTTGTGATACACTAAATGTCATGACATTTCAGGAACATCGGTATGCGTCTGCGAATCTGACAATGACGGTATGAGTTTTAAATTCTTGGATGTCGATTGCTTACATGGCTTTATTTCAAAAATGATTCTAAACACGAGACTCGAAGACTACAGGATGATATGATTAAGGAATTGCAAGCCGCTGCAGGACTTAATCATTGAATCTAATCAACTTGAATCAAAGGTGAAAACTCTAACTCGTGAGAATCAGATTTGATAAGTACCATTACCATTGGAGTGACTCTTGCCAAAAAGATCTTGAATTCGGAAGATAAGTGCAAAGTTGGATCCGCCAAGCAACCTTCAAAAAGCTTAACACAGGCACCTCCAAATTAGATGAAATCCTTAGTATTAGTCAACCTCGATGGGTGGTTTGGGCTCTGAGAATCCTATCAATACATTATGCTCCACTTGTTTGTTAAAAATGGGAAATGAGCAGTAAGAAGGGTAGCAACTATGTGTGCAATTATTGTAATAAATCTGGACATTTAAAACCTTTTTGCTTTAAGTTACTAAAACTCGGAAAGAAAAGGTCTTCGAATGTTGTCAAGAACTTGCATGACACTCAAGGGACTCATCTATCTACAAAAATCGTAAGGTAACAAAAAGGTTTGGGTTCCCATCAAGAAAACAAGTTGTAATGTAGCCATAACCGCAGCTAAGGACCAATATCTACGGATCGTGGTACTTTGTGATGGCATTCCGCCGTATAGCAGAACAAAAGCATCTAAAGAACTCTGAAGCTCTAAATGGAGGAAATGTTACATATGGAGGAGGTGGAAAGAGTAAGATAATAGGAAGAGAATCTTAATGTCACGGAATTCCGGTATTTGAATAATGTCTTGCGTTGATGGTGCGATGGCTAACCTAATTAGTATAAGCCAACCGTGTGATGACAACTTAGAGGTAAGCTTGATAAACATGCGTATACGATGGTGATGAAACTAACAAATGCATAATGACAGTCTGAGAACAAGTGATAATTGTTATCTTGTCGGAGAACATAAAGTATGTAATAGTGTTAGGGTGATGACCTGACATTGTGGCATCAAAAACTAGGACATGTCAATTATCGCAACCTTAGAAAATTGATATCTTATGAGGCGGTAAAGGCATTCCTAAACTAAGTCTATGAGTGAAACCGTGGTGTGTGAAGATTGTCTCAAAGGTAAGCAAACTGTGTCCTCACAAAGTTGTTGATTGATGGACATTTCTCGTGCGTCTCATTGCTTTCAACTTTTACATATGGATCTTATGGGTCCATCGAGGTAGATAGCCTAGGAGGCGTGAGGTACTCCTTTGTGATTGTAGATGACTTTTCAAGATACTCTTGGATATTCTTTTGAAAGAAAAGTCTCAAAGCGGTTGACATGTTTAGAATATTGTAATCTAGAATAAGAAAACTATATCATTACTCTATTTATCGGATAAGATCGATCATGGAAAGGAGTTTGAAAATAATCAATTTTCTACATTACGTGAGAAAAAGTATTTTCCATGAATTTTCTGCTCCCAAAACCCCCAACAAAATGGTGTAGAGAGGAAGAATAGAACCTACAAGAAATGGCTAGAGTCATGCTAAGTTCTAAAAAGCTCAAAAACGTTTTTGGCGAAGCCACTAAACACCTGAAGTCACATCTCTAATAGAGTATATCTTAGACCATGAAAAAAAATGACACCCTATGAGATCTTGAATGGAAAGAAACCAAATCTACGTTATTTTCATGTTTTTGGGTGTGTATGCTATATTCTAAATGATAGAGATAATCGAGCAAAGTTTGACTCTAAGAGTGATAAGGGAATTTTCATAGGCTATTCTCAAAATAGTCATGCTTCCGAGTGTACAATCTTGAACCAAATCAGTACAAGAATCTGTTAACATTGTTTTTGATGATAATGCGGATCATGCAGAAATACACGATGTGAATCTTTGTCGTAACAATACGGGAGGCGGACCACGAGAAAATGCGGATGTTACACCAAATGTCACAACATCTGCGGCAACACTATGTAGAAGATGAAAACAGCGATGAGGATTACGGCGAACCGTGATTGATGCGAGGATCCTCGTCGAATCGGAAGAAACCATCCCATTGAGCGGGTAATAGGAGAAGTATTGAAGGAATAAAAACAAGGAGAAAAGAGCGAAAAATTACCGAGACATGGTGAAGTATGCGTGTATGTCCACCATACATCACAAGGTAAGTCAATCGTGCTATGTTTCTACTTTGGAACCTAAAAACATTAATGAAGCACTAAAAGGCGGTTGGTGGATACAAGCCGTACGAAGAACTAGAGCAGTTCACGAGAAATGAGGTTTGGGATCTAGTTCCTGCATACGATGAGACTAATGTAATAGGAACTAAATGGATCTTTAAGAATAAATCGTGAATCTGGCTGTTATTAGAAATAAAGCTAGACTAGTGGCTCGAGGATACTCTCAGTCGAAGGTATCGACTATGATGAAACCTTTGCTCGATGGCTAGAATTGAATCAATTAGATTATTACTTGCCATAGCTTGTTGTTTAAAGATAACTCTTCACCAAATGGATGTGAAAGGTGCCTTTTTGAGCGGATATATTGATAAGGAGATATATGTTGAACAACCCAAAGGATTTGAAGATCCTCACCATCCACAACATGTATACAAGCTAAAAAGGCCTTGTATGGACTAAAACAAGCTCGCGTGCATGGTATGCTCGTTTAACTCAATTCCTTCTTGAATTTGGTTTCCAGCGTGGTGTAGTGATTGTACTTTATTTATAAAACACCATGGATCGGATATGGTTATTGCTCAAATCTATGTAGATGACATAGTTTTGGTTCGACTTGATATCTCATCTTAAGACTTTTGTCGATGCTATGTCCTCAACATTCGAAATGAGCATGATAGAGGAACTAACCTTTTTCTTAGGCTTGCAGATAAAACAAAATGAGGAGGGTATCTTCGTTTCACAAAGCAAATATGCGAGAACACGGTTAAAAGTTTGGATTGGAGAATGCCAAACATATGAAGACTCAGATGGGATCAACCGGACTATATTCAAAGATGATGTTGGGAGAATGTTGATTGACTTTATACTGGATCTATGATAGGTAGTCTTTTGTATCTCACCATGAGTCGTCGGATCTTATGTTTAGTGTTTGTGTGTGTGCACGATTCCAAGCATGCCACTAAAATTTCCCACTTAAATCTTTGTCAAACGTGTCATAAGATATGTTCTTGACACACGTGTGAGTTAGAATTTGGTATTCAAAGACACTAATCCTAATCTAATAGGATATAGTGACTCGGATTGAAGTGGGGATGTGGAAGATAGAAAAAGTACTAGTGGAGGATGTTTTTACCTTAGCGATAACTTAGTTTCTGATACGATCGTAAACAAAATTGTGTCACTCTCATTCTTGAATCTGAATATGTAGCGGGGAGTTGTTGCTCTCAATTAATATGGCTAAGACACGTATTGAGGCGATTATGGTGTTTCAAAAATATCTTAGTTTTGTCTTGTGATAATATGAGTGCCGTGATATATCTAAAAATCGGTTGACACTCTGCATTACAAAACATATAGATATAAGACATCACTTTCTTGAGACTTGGTTGAAAAAGCGACTAGTTAGAATCGATTATGTTGACACTTCATCAACTAGTGATATTTTTACAAAGCTTTAGATCGTGAGAGGTTTTCAAACTTGAAAAACTCTCTCGGTCTCTGCTCGATATAAAAATCAACAACTCTTTGGGGTGTGTTATCCGAAATGTCACGACATTTGTGGTAACATTCATCGATGTAAAATCTGAACCGCTTCTTTTCGGTAAATGTTAAAGTTGTTTTGTGTTTCTAGCAGTCATGACTTCTCGAAGAACACCTTTTAAAATGATCTGGTTCTGCGATGATATAAAAATCATAAAAAGTATCAAAAAATAAGGCAAAGCCTTAAATTCCTCGGCAATTGTAAAATGTTAGGCAAAGCCCACAAAATTGATCCGTTCTATTACATAGGAGTATCAACATACTTATAATGATAGACACAAGATCTTATCTATTTGGACTCAATATACATTGTTCATTTAATTTAGAGACAAAACTACATAAAGTGTCTTGTTTAGTTCTAAAGCTGCATTCTATGAGAAAATGACTCAGTGTTACACAAAATGTGCTAACATTTACGATATGATAACACTCAGTTTCCAGTTTTTGTCGATTAATGTTGAGTTGGTTTTGTTGAAAAATTTCTCTTGGTTTTGATATCTATTTTGAAACAATCTCTAAACCTTAGGAACTAGTCTTTGTATAGAATTTAAACACTTATGTAGATAGTTTTTGCCAAGTGTATAAATACCCCTTCACTAAATACTCATTCTCACTTCCAAAGCAACTTTCAGGAAAGAAAGAAAAAAAAAAAAAGTGGGGCAGAAATTTTAGTACATTACCCACGATGAATCCTCTTTCAAGTCAGGCCTCAAACTACTCCCGTTTAGTAAACCAGAAAACCTAAATTCTCCTTCTTCTTCACCCTTCTCTCGATGGATGTCTACCCATGTATCGCGAAAATGTCACCACGGTCGAACACTCTCCATGAGCACAAGTCCACCGTTGTGCCGGATTTGGTGATAAGTGCTTTCGAGAACCTCTAGAAATCGCTATCGGGAAACAAATAATCTATCAACTTAGAAACCGGATGTTTAGTCTACCAGAAGGACAAATCAAGCAACTTTTCCCACGCGGTCGGTCAGAAACTTTGAGAAGGCCTTTGGCGATGGTGAATCCTCCACCAAAGGAAGAAGTCGGCAACTCCTCCCTCTTGAAGCTCGATTCTGTGATTGAAAAGACCGCTTTCGGGTGAGTCCCAGGAATCACTGCACAAATCTGTCGAGAATCCGGTGAGGAAGATGAGATTCGAACGACACCCTGCGAATAAGTTTTATTTCAAGAAATGCGGTCATACTTGAGAAACAAAATCATCAACAACTCGCCGAGATGTCACGAGAAAATGTTATGACATCTTACGAATCATCTTGATTCCGATGTCAGAGGTCTAACAAGCGGTAGCTACGAATCTGCGTCGAGGTAACCGCTTTCTCTTAGAGTTTTTAACGCGATCACTCAAAACATTGGTCTTGGTTGGCGGTCGAGCCATTCGAGCAGAAGGTATTGGACATTGCGTCTTGTAGTAGCCACGGCCTGGTGGATTTCTTCACTTCAAGAAATCTACTAGACTCGGTAAATAACAAATGTCCTTATGAAGAAAAGGTGGTGAAGTTATTTTATGCAAATCTAACAAGTAAAATAGAAACCCAGTCAAAACACTTTGGGAAAGTGTTTCTATAACAAAATTTATGACTTCACACCGACTACAATTAACGATGTTTGAATAGAGTGAATGATGATGAGAGGCGAGCGGGAAGTGATAAATGATAGAGATGAAGTGATTTCATACCTCGGTGGAGTTGTGAAGAAATGGATTTCAAGGTGTCAACATCGGACTTCTTGCCTTATTTCTTTGTTTTGCACAAGTTAATGATACGATTGGTTGTGTTCTTTGAACAAATCAATTGTAACAATTGAACAAGCATTGTTCCTATACAAAATAGGAAAAGGTTTAAGTGTTGATATAGGAAAAACAATCTTTCAGCAGTTGTAAATATGGCGAGAAAAGGACACGGTATCATCCTTCCACTTTCCTCATTGATCTTTAAGGTACTAACCTCGCGAGGATTTCAAGCCTGGCGAGGATCTGCTCTGGAAAGAACACGAAGTATCGTCGTTAATCGGGCGATCACGAAGAAGCGAAGCGAGTCATTGATCTTCCGTGGGCGAATACGGTGGAAGTGCTAGTGTTACGAAATGTCCCGAACATCTCGGTAACGTCTCGCGATCGTCATTACAAGCTGCTTGGTGGTGCGAGAGATTGCAAAGCTCGATGCCGGTCGCGAGAGTGGACCAGTCAAAAGCCAGTGGAAGCTAGGAGCGTTACTATTTTTGCTTTCTTCCCAAAAGGGAGATGGAGTGCAGTCGGGGAGCAAGCGGTGAATGTTCAAACAGAGGATCCCGATACGAGGAGATGAAACCGAAGACATCCGGAGATGAAATAGCTCGAGGTTGTGTTCTTGTGTTTAAATTTGCTAAGTAGCGATTGTTGAATACTTTTAGTTGTGAATTTGTAGTTATTTGGCTTGTGATTTGAGACATTTTAATTCTGTTTATATATTGCTATTTATTCTATCTTTTATGTGTATATTGATGGTTTGATGCATTAATCTTTTAGATGTATACTCGCATTTGCATCATACTACGATT
Source organism: Przewalskia tangutica (assembly GCA_029844215.1). Classification (NCBI taxonomy): domain Eukaryota; kingdom Viridiplantae; phylum Streptophyta; class Magnoliopsida; order Solanales; family Solanaceae; genus Przewalskia; species Przewalskia tangutica. The sequence goes on from CM056732.1 coordinate 2,394,621, forward strand.
CGAGTAACTTCGGCACATAGTGTATATATCGTGCTTTATAAGCTTTGAGTTAAAGGTTGAGAGATTTGCAGTGATAAAATCGATGAACTATTTAGTTTTGTGAAGAAAGGCAAAAGGGAGATTGTTAGTGTTAGGTTACGTGTCCTAACATTTTCCGTAACATGTCTCTTTTTGGTGTTAAGTAAAAGCAGAAAATGTCATCCCAAATGTCGTGACATGCGGGAGGACATTTCGCATAAGTTTTGCCTATCTTCACGGAGGCGGTCTGAAGTGAGAAGATTTTATCACGTGAATGTTTGGCTTGGTTAGGAGCTAAGGAAACACGATAGTATGACAAGACCAAGTCCAAGGAGAGTGCATAACGGAAGGAGCATTCTCAGGAAGACAAAGTCAAATCTGGTGAGAGTTTTAAGGCTAAAGAATAGCTCCAACCAACCCTATTCTGCTCAACCTCCACCGAGAATCAAGGAGCCTCTCGGGTGGACTCTCCACTATAAATAGAGTGTTCACTCCAAGGTTTTCATATCCAGTTTTTGCAGAACAAAATTCAGATCCGAGGCGTCTCAAATATTGCCTCAAACACAATTTGGATCGAGCGACTGTTTTGTGATTACACTTGTTCAAAATTACGAATTGCTTTCTTAGATCTATAAGTGTTCTTTCAACTCAAAGCAATTGTAATAGGGTGTTTTTCACTTCTATTTTAGATAGATTTTTCAGGCTTAGAAGTTAGGATTTAACTTCTTTTTAATCCCTTTTGTTTTACGGATTACTATTCATTCTCAAGGGATTTGTAAGATTGTATAATTTTTATACAATAAATTTTTGGTCATGAGACCACTATAAGTTATATACAATTATATAACTTATGAAAAACAATCTTTGGTGTCCTTGATTTATTTCCGCTGCATCTTAAACTCAGTTTTTAGTTCTGCGTTTTTGTTAATGTTCCAGTTCATGTCACAGAACATTTTTGGGAACATTACTTACTGTCTTTAAGTTTACCTCTGTTCTTCTTTGCTGATTTTATTTATTCCATAGTTTAAGTTCGATAATCCCCTTTCAATATCAAGTCAGTTTACCTGAGAGAAAGCAGTAGCAGTTATCTCTGATTTTTCACCAAGTCAATACTTTTCTTGGGGAGGCCGTTTGCTAATTTGTTGATATAAATTTTGCTGAGCTCTATGCAAAGTGCACTGTATTGCCTTAGGTCTTAGCTATGTTGGGTGGTTTCTTAATTCGCTTCATATCTTATTTAGGTCTGCTGACCGCTGTTCATAAGGACTACTTCAGGGTTATAGCCCACAGAGAGTTGCTTTTCAATGATTTCGGAGACCGCGTTGCTCAGCTATTGCATGTTGAACTAATTGCACCATTCGCACAATGTCAAACCAATAATGTTCGGCAAGAAATGTTGATAGTGAACACACACCTTTTGTTTCCTCATGATTCAAGTTTCTCTATGGAACGACTGCGACAGGTACATCAATCTTTATATGTTCATTTTGCTCCGCAGCAGAGCGAAAATCTACTTCAAATTATTCTCATACCTTTGTCTTGATTTAACCTTTCACCTGTATCATGACAGGTCTACAAAATATTACAATATGTGGAATCATATCAGAAAGAAAATAAGCTTAACCCCTTGCCAATCATACTGTGCGGGTAATTCTTCAACAACCTTTTCTTTTTTTCGCTCTTTTGGATATCTACGTTACTGGTAGATTTTGCTAATTTTAGTTGTCTCCTTTGTAATTTTGAAGTGACTGGAACGGGAGCAAGCGTGGCCATATTTACAAATTCCTCAGATCTCAAGGATTTGTATCATCATATGATACTGCTCACCAGTACACTGATGCTGATGCTCATAAGGTCCCTTACCTTTCATAGTTTATGCTACTCTTAACCCCCGACACTGCAAACTTCTTTAAATGCTGATGCCTTTTCTATTATGCAGTGGGTGAGCCACCGTAATCACCGGGGAAACATCTGTGGTGTGGATTTTATATGGCTTTTAAATCCAAATAGCTACAGGAAATTGCTGAAAACAAGTTGGAGAAATGCAATTTTCGGAATGTTCAAGGTAAAGATAATATTCTCTTTTTGTTTAGTAACTGGCTGTTGTGCATTCTTTGATTATATGTTGAAAATCATGTTTGCAAAGCAATCCGCTTCGGTCACAATAGGAAGCTGAAACTTGATACAGAATCCTTTTATTCAAACTTGTTGCTCTATGATGTTGCTGAGCAGTTGCCAATTTTGAGATTTTGTTTTTGCTTACCATCACTATGATGGCATATCTGCTATTCCATAGTAATTCCAATTTTATGTGAAATACTGTTATGAAGGCTTTGAATCTGGAGGTTTTCTCTGAATTCTATATTTAGCAAAGAGTGCAAGAAGTAAGATAGATTAGTTCCTGGTCCTTGGTCCACCTTATTTTGCACATGAAGTTGTAGTAAAAGAATGAAATTTTCTGTTTCATCTGCTACTAATCATTTGTTATTTAGAGGGTGCTGTATCTAACTATTGCTTCAATTTCAGTATCAACTTCGTCGAGCCTCGTTGACTGAGAAAGATGCATTTGTTTTCCTGAAAGCTGACAGTGATGGTGATTACATTACATATGCTGGGTTTTGTGAAGCACTCAGTCAGGTACTTTCAAGTCATGAACTCATACTCTCTACCTTTGTGCATGTGCTTCACACATGTGGATTGAACATCCAAAGGATTTTCTGTTCTTTCTATCTGCTATTCAATCTTGTGAAACGATGCTAAACATTTGTACCCTGACCCCACAGCTTAATTTGATTGGACATTGCTATGGGCTGAGTGCTGAGGAGATAAATGACTTGTGGTTGCAAGCAGATATCGATGGAAATGGAGTTCTTGATTACAATGAATTTCAGGTATTGATGCTCAGTGCTTTAGAGAATTTCTACTGTTTTCTTCTGTGCTCGAGTTATTTCTTATCTGTCTTATCTGTTCACATAATTCACAAGTTTTATTGTAAAACTGCAATGGGATTGTTTTAAACTTTAACGCGCTTTGGCTGATATCACAGTTTATTTAAGAGCGTAGCAATCCTACTAGTTACTGTATTTGATTTATTGGTGTAACCTATATTTGTTTTAGTTAGCGTCAAGCAATCTACATTTGACCTAACTTTCTATCATATCAAATTTAGAAGCAATTTATCTTCACGTAGGAATATAATGTATCTAGATTCAAATGACTTTCAAACACTTACAATTGAATCATATTTCTGTAATCAAATAGCAGCATCGGGTATGGAATCTCTCACGGTCAGAGCAAAGAGATGGAATAAACGATGAGTCATGGGACAATGTTGTTAGTGATACCGAAGAAACTATTGGCTTTAGTATCAAGAATGCTGTTTTCTTCCCAACAGAAGCTGAGAAAGGAACATGGCCTGAAGATTATTCACTTTCTGATCACGCGAAGCTTACTGTGGTATTTTCACCTGTAAGAATGTTATGCTGTCAATTGTCCCGATAGTTTCTTGAATGTTGATTGCCTTGGAACTGAATTTTAAGTAAGAAAGACTTGAGGGTTCTAGCCAGACTACATGATTCTCAAACTGCCACATGAGTTCTCGAGCTGGGAAAACTAATGCTTGGTTCCAACTGAGCTCTGGTGAAGATTATAATACCAATCTTGAGGCACACATAGGGTTGCTAAGTTTTATAGTACAAGATGTGCCCTCTCCTTCAGAATATGTGGCAAAGTGGAGGCTGATGCCTGTATCTTGGAGTTCATTCAAAGTGGCTATCCGTGTCGATCAAGACCTACTCTGGCTTTCGAATATTATGCCATAATGGCGTTCATGTCGTCATCCTCTTCTTACCCTCTACATGTTCTATGCTAATATATAACGGTACAGGTGGAAGTATATAGAGGAAGTAGGACATGTAAATATTTAGTTTTAATGAAAGATGTAGCTTAGTGACAGTCCACTTTGTAGTCGACTGAGCATTTTGATTGCTGCAATGTTCAGTCTGATAATAACATTGTGTAGTATATTACAGTTGCAACAACTATGAAGTTGCTTAAACATTTTCATTGTAAAATGATGTTAATTTGTGTGCTGAGGTTGTTTTTATTTGTTGGGTCCCGAGGGTTATACTATGGATTATCTGCAAAGTAAAACTGAAACGTATGCAGAAACAGTGTCAAATATCAGCTGAAATGTCGTCTGACATAAGTAATGACATTTGGATAAAAACAGAAAACCTTTGAAAGAATTAAAGTGCAGCGGAAATAGATAAATAACACAATGGTTTAATTTTCATAGGTTATATATTAATATAACTCATGATGGTCAATGATCAAAAGTAATTATATATATATATATATATATATATATATATATATATATATATATATATATATATATATAATTGATTATATTCCTTCTCTTACAAGATTACAAGATGATACAAAAAGAAATACAAAAAGGTTAAGTCGTAGATGACTTATGTCTGAAAAATCTATCTAAGAAATGATCAACACCTCATTACAATTGCTTCAATGAAAGAACAAATCTAGAATCTAAAGAACAGTTATAATGTCGGACAGAATGTCGTCACAAGTACATGCAACACAACGATCGAGTCTACTTGATCGATATTTGTGGAGATCTCTCTATATCGTTTTCACTCTGAAATTCTGGATATTGAATCCCTGAAGTGACCTCTCTATTTATAGTAGAGAGTTCCCTTGAAAGACTATTCAACAGGTCGTGGAAGTTGAGCTAAAACAGGACACGTGAGGCAGTAACTTGAGGCACGAAAATCTCAGCTGTTTGGACTTTTTCTTCACACGTCTTGCTTCTTAAGTTAAGCTACCTCTTGGACTTGGTCTTCCTCGTTTACAAACTGCTTCAAGGACTCCTTGCCAAGTCAATTGCCATGTGATAAAAATGTTATATTTCCCTGAAATCTGTCCGTGAAGATAGGCAAAACAGTTACCAGAATGTCGTCCCGAATGTCAAGACATTTGGTCCAACATTTTCTAATTTTAACTTAGCTCTGAAAATGATATGTCAGGAAAAATGTCATGACACAAAATCTAACATTAACATTCTCCCCCTTTTTGCCTTTCTTCACAAAACTTAATCAACTAAGTGTGAGAGACTTATAACAATGACATATCCACACAAATGCCCCCCTCGACCTGAAATTGGCATAAACACAATATACACAAATATACACATATATGCCATTTTTATGGAATTAGAAATAAATCATCATCCATAGCAAAACACATTAGTAGCATTACAGACCAAAAACCAATTATCCCAACAATTTCAAACACAGAACATCAGCAAACATCACAGTAACACAACAATAACATAACAGTAATATAGCATCAGCAACAACTCATCAATAGCAGCAGTCTTCTTTGAAATCAGAAAGAAATAGTAGATTTCAGCCTCTTTCTACATCAGTCGACTTCTCTGCCTTCCTCCCCCTGTAACAGTACCAGGTGATCGACGAGGTCTACTTCGAGTAGTTGCAGTCCTGCTGCTTTCAACTTGTTCTTTTTCCTGCACAACTTCAGCTTCCTCTCCTCCTTTCTCTCCCTGTATAGTGATATCATCTCCCCCTTTTTGGGAAGAAAGCACAAACAAGAAGTGATTTCTTGTCTGAACCAGTGCTGCCTTGACTTGATCAACTCCATTAATTTGCGAGTTGATTTTTACAATTTCTTTCACTAACCAAGCAGTTGACATCACAGACTGCTGTGTGTTGCCTAGAATGTCAGGAACATTCCTGGCGACATTTTCACTTCATGCTTCTCTTTTCCAGGGAAGATCAATGTTTCTTTCCTTGCTCCTCAACATTGTTTTATTAACAGTATATACTGGTTCTTTTCTTATCATATCCTTCTTTGGAGGTTTGAACCCTTGAATTGTAAGGACTTTGAAGATCAAGGAGGGAAACAATAGAATTAGGTTGGAGTCTTTTTCTGCCAAATTGACAATTTGTTGGAAGATTATCTTTCCCATATTGACTCGTAGACCTTTCCCTATTTTGTAAAGGAGGATTTTTTGCTCTATGGTTACAATTGACTCGTTCATTGAAGGGAGCCAATTATATATAGCAATTTTATGTACTATAGCAAACAATGCAGTAAGCTTTGACGCATGACACCTTGAGACCCATCTTTTCAAGGCACCTCCAGTTATTTCATCCCTATCATTCACAACATCCTTTTCTTCTTTTTCATCAGCTCCATTACTCAAATTCAAACAATGATTTATCATGGTCGGAGTGAAGTCATAAAACTTATTATAGATATATATATCTTGCCAAACTTTCTTGACTTGACATTTTCCACATTAGGTTCCAGATTTGCATAGAATAACCTCACAATATCATCAATGTATGGACATTTGTTGTTTACTGAGCCTAGTAAATTTCTTTCTGTAAAGAAATCCATCAGGCCGTACTTGGTGCATGAGGCTATGTCCACTACCTTTTCTGTTCTTATGATTCGATTTTTGTACCAAGACCAATGTTTAGACTTTTCTTTAGTTAAAAACTTCTGCAGTAAGGATTTATACATCTCGGATTCGGTTGCAGATTTGCTCGACGAGGTGGGAGTACTGAATTTCTTTGTCTCTGGTTGGGATGTTGAGGGAGATGTTGTGACATGTTCGGCAACAACTGGATCATCTTTTGGCAATTTCTCACTCACTGTTTTTTGCAAGAATTCTTTTATGCAAAACTTCTTTAATGGAGTATCATCCGGAATTTCATGTTCTTCACTCGACTCCACAGTATTAGGAACAAAGAGATTAGAATAAAATGGTGATGCTGGAGTTTCTGTTGGTAGTTTAGCCGATGGTGTCTTCTCAGTATCATCATCATTGGGCAGATCGAAGTCTGAATCATTCCAATCATTGCTAGATATGACAGAGACAGCTGTATCGACCTTCGATCTTTTTGCAGCAGATCCAGGGCTGCTGAAACTTCTCTCAAAATTGCGAGTGGACCTTCGAGTGGGAAATTTGAATGTGCTTTTCCTCTTGGGTAAAATAGTGACATCAGAAGTTTTCTCCAAGTCGATTGGATTGTTGGTGTCTCTTGGGTAAGATATTTCGATTGGTTCTTAGAACTCACTTAATACAATGGCTGTGCAATCTGGCGGACTTGTGCTCATTGGTGTGTGTTCCGGAATGTTTGGTGACATTTTGGATGACATTGGTGAAATATCCATTGGTGAGAATGGTGAGGAAGATGAAGGGGTTTTAGGGTTTTGGAAGATGGAGTGTTTGAGAATGGATCCATCGGTTTTGGTGTTTAAACCGAGATGATGTGATTTTCTTCCTTTTTTTTATTTTTCGGAAAAAAAAACTAGACAAGACAGAATACAAAATAAAGATGAATTTATATACTTGGCAAAAAAATTTTGTTTCCAGATTTTAAGAGTTTGTATTGTATTCCAATACTTGTTCCTAAAATTTAGAATTTTAACATATAAACATCAAGATTAGATCATTATCAACAAAAACATTAAAATATGTTCAAAACCAACGACACACAATAGGGAAAAATATAACTGAATTTTCAAAAATCAGTTACACACTGCATCCTAACAAATATCAGTATCTGAGAATGTCAACAGTAATGTTAGCAACATTTTGAACAACACAGGTATCATAATCTCTAAAGAACATTTACATTTCGGCAATAAATCAAGACACATCTCATATATGATTTTATGAGTTCAATCTCCAGACCAATGTAATATTTTCCTATTGAGTCCTAGATCCAATCATAAAACACATACGAAACTTATTTTTCGTGTAAAAAAACAAGAATACTTATGTAGCATCCTCATAATTTCTTTTTATTAAGCACTTTGATACTCCTATAGTATAGGAACGGTATTAATTTCCAAGGGTTTTGCCCGATTTTCACAATTGACGAGAATTACAAAGGCTTTGCCTTATTTTGATACTCCCCTTTTATGATATCTAATATCATCGCAAAGAACGGTATCACATTAAAATCATGTTCTTATTTGAAAACCATACCTGAATGAGCAAAAGTTAGACATAACAAAATATTGAAAATCAGATTCTGATATTACAAGGGTAAATGTCACCCGAAATGTTAGAGACATTTCAGACGACATTTGACCAACAGTGTCGAATTCAGAAAGTACAGAGACCAATGAAGCTTTTTAAACTGGAAAACCTCTCATGATCTAAAGCTTTTGTAAAGATATCAGCTAGCTAATGAAGTGTGTCAACATAATCAATTTGTACTAGCTGTTTTTCAATCAAATCTCTCAAAAAATGATGTCTAATATCTATATGTTTTGTACGAGAGTGCTGAACTGGATTTGAAATGTTAATGACGCTCATATTATCACAATACAAAACTAAGATATTATTTGAAAAATCATAGTCGTCTAACATGTGTCTTAACCATATTAATTGAGAACAACAACTTCCGGTACTCGTATTGATTCGGTTGAGAGTGAAACACAGTTTTATTTGCGACTATACCAAGAAACCAAATTATTGCCAAGGTAAAAACATCATCCACTTGTACTATTTCTGTCCTCCACATCACCAGCTCAATTCGAGTCATTATATCCTATCAAATTAGGATTACTGTATTTAGAATACTAAATTCTCAACTCACATGTGTCGGCAACATATCTGATGACACATTTTATGGCATTTAAGTGGGAGATTTTGGGACAGGCTTGGAATCGAGCACGCACACATACACTAAACATTAGATCAGGACGACTCGCGGTGATATACAATAGACTACCTATCATAGAGCAATACAAAGTTGGGTCGACATTTTCCCAACATCATTTTTTCATATAGTCTGTGTTGATCCCATTGGAGTCCTCATATGTTTAGCATTCTCCAATCCAAATTTCTTGACCAATTTCTTGGCATACTTTCTCTGGGAGACGAAGATTCCTTCCTCATTTTGCTTTATCTGCAAGCCTAAGAAAAAAAGTTAATTCTCTATCATGCTCATCTCAAATGTTGAGGACATAACTTCGACAAATGTCTTAAGATGGGACTGTGAAGTCGAACAAAAAACTATGTCATTTACATAGATTTGAGAAATGACCATATCTACTCCGTGGTGTTTTATAAACAAAGTACAATCAGCTACACCACGTTTGAAACCAAATTCAAGAAGAAACTGAGTTAAACGACCATATCATGCACGTGGAGCTTGTTTTAATCCACACAAGGTCTTTTTCAGCTTGTTTACTAATTGTGGATGGTGAGGATCTTCAAATCTTTTAGGTTGTTCAACATACACTTCCTTATCAATATATCCATTCAAGAAAGCACATTTACATCCATTTGATGGAGAGTGATCTTCAAACAGCAAGTTATGACAAACAACAATCTAATTGACTCAATTCTAGCAACTGGAGAGAAGGTTTCATCATAGTCAATCCATTCAACTTGAGAGTATCCTTGAGAAACTAGTCTAGCCTTATTTCTCACAATAGTTCCATATTCATCTGATTTGTTTTTAAAGATCCATTTAGTTCCAATAACATTAGTATCATTGGGGTGAGGAACAAAATCCCAAACTTATTTCTGGTGAACTATTCTAATTCTTCTTGCATAGCTTGTATCCACCAACTATCCTTGAGTGCTTTATTGACATTCTTTGGTTCCAATGTAGATACATAACAAGAATGACTTATCTTATGATATACGGTAGACATGCACGCATATTTCACCATATCTCGATAATTTCGTGGTTCCTTCCTTCTTGTTCTAACACCTTCGAACACCTCTCCTATCACTTGTTCTGTAGGATGATTTCTCCTAATACTGGATGAGGGATCCCTGCGTACTGGGTCATGAAGTTCAGCTTCTGATTCCTCATCTGAGCTTGCAGTGTTCTCGGTTTCTGCTTCAGGTGTTGCTGCAGATATCGTGACATTTGGAGCAACATCTAGATTTTCTGCCTTCTGCCCATCTTCCACTGTTATGATAAAATCATCTACTGGTTTATTTTCTGTAAGCTCAGCAGAATCATCAAAGACAATGTTAACAGATTCTTGTACGGTTTTGGTTCGAAGATTATAAATTCGGTAAGCATGGCTATTTTGGGAATAAACTACAAAAATTCTCTTATCACTTTTAGTGTCAAATTTAGCTAGGTGATCTCTATCATTAAGAACATAACACACACACCCAAACACATGAAAGTAACGGCAATTGAGTTTCTTTCCATTCAAAAGCTCATATGGTGTCATTTTAGTTCCAGACCTAAGATAGACTCTGTTCGTGATGTGACTTGCAGTATTTAGAGCTTTTGCCCAAAACATTTTGACAACTTCTTAGAACTCAGCATGACTCTTGCCATCTCTTGTAAAGTCCTATTCTTCCTCTCTGCTACACCATTTTGCTGTGGGATTTTGGGAGCAGAAAACTCATGGAAAATATCCTTTTTCTCACAAAATGTTGAAAACTGACTATTCTCAAACTCTTTTCCATGGTCGGACCTAATCCAAAAAATAGAGGAATGATATAGATTTTTTATTCTAGAGTGTAGTACTTTGAACATGCCAAATATTTGAGACTTTTCCTTTAAAAAGAATATCCAAGAATACCTGAAAAAGTCATCCACAATCACATATGAGTACCTCATGCCTCCTAGGCTGTCTACCTCGATTGGACCCATAAGTTCCATGTGCAAAAGCTGAAAACAGTGAGACGTACCTGAATGTTGTCCATCATTCTGAGCAACATTATGGGAGACACGTGTTTGCTTACCTTTGAGACAATATTCACAAACCACTGTTTTATCCTTAGGACTTAGTTTAGGGATGCCTCTTACTGCCTCATAAGAAATTAATCTTTTAAGGTTGTGGAAATTAACATGCCCTAATTTTTTATGCCACAAGGTCGTGTCATCGGTCCTAACACTATTGCAAATCTCTTGTTCTCCAACAAGATAGCAATTATCGCTTGTTCTTGTACCTGTCATTACACATTGGTTAGCTTCATTAGCAACTGTACAAACATACTTGTTAAACTTTACCTCTAGATCGTCATCACACAATTGACTTTAACTAGATTAGCCATCAAACCGTCAACGTGCAAGACATTTTTCAGTGCTGGAACTCCAGGAACACTCAAGGTTCCTCTTCCTATGATTTTACTTTTTCCTCCACCTCCGTATGCAACATTACCTCCACTTAGAGCTTCGTAGTTCCTCAAACACTCTTTTGTCCCCGTCATGTGTCGAGAACATCCACTGTCGAAGTACCACGATCCTGAAATGTTAGTTCTCAGCATAGTTATAGCTAAATTACATCTCACATTCATACTGCGAATCCAAACTTTTTTTACCTTTTTCCTGTTTCTGGATTCTGAAGTGTCGCCTCGAGTGCTGTCCGGAATTTTGGACAGCATTTTAACGACGATACATACGGACTTACGTAGTTTAAAGCGATAAGGTTTTAAATGGTCGGACTTATTCTGATGATGGCACAAAATTCCTCCTTTTTTATGAAGCCCATTTTCTCATTTTTGTCAAATAAGTTGGAGCATATTGCATTAATGGAGTTCTTGTAGCCCAAACCTGCATGTTGTGGTTGACTAACACTTAGAATTTCATCTAGTTTGTAAGTATCGGTGTTTAGCTTTCGAAAGGTAGCTTCAGCCAGATCCAACTTTGCACTAATATTACCAAATTCAAGATCATTTTTTATAAGGGTCACCTCTAATCGGGTTATTGTGTCTTTCAAACCTGCATTCTCAAGAGTTAAAGATTTTACCTTTGAGTCAAGTTGTTTGAATTCAATAATTAAGTCCTTGCAAAGTTTTTGCAATTCTTTAATCATGTCGTCCTTCGAGTCAACTTGAGTCTCAGGGTCAGATTCACAGTTAGAAATAAAACCACTAAAACAGTTAATATCTGGATAGTTAAAAAAATTCATACCTGTCGGATGTTACTGGAGCTTCAGATGTCATCACTGATGTTGCCAAAAATATTGTGACATGCGGGACAACACAGTCAACGACATTTTCATTATCTGACAGAGACTGTTCAAAAACAGTGGTCAGCATAGCTTGTGACTGCATTTCTGGATCATCTTCTTCTTCGCCTTCATCATCACTTAGAGAAACCCATAGACTCTTTCCAAATTTTCTTAAAGTGTTTGCACACTCATTGACATAATGGCCCCATCCCGAGCAAGCATGACAGTGTATACTTTCAAGCTGCTTGAGATCAAACTTGGTACGGTCTGAGCTGGTCCTCCTAAGTTGATTTCATTTTTGCGATGTAGAAAGGGTTTTAGTGAACCGTGGATTGAAGCCTTGACTTTGGTGCTCTTTGGGTTTATTTTTATTTTTATTATCGTTGAACCTTCTTAACATCGTATTGAATTTTCAAGTGAGAAGGGCAACGTTAGCACCATCCCCGATTTCTTCAAGATTTTCATCCTCTTCATTGACTTGTATCTCTAAGGATTTTGCTTGAAGTGCAACATCTTTGCCTCTATACAATGTCCTTTGATTTTCCATATTCATCTCATATGTTTTGAGAATACTCATTAGGGTATGGAGGTCCATTGTAGCAAGGTTGTGGGCTTTTTCAATTGCACATATCTTAATATTGAACTTTTCAGGAAGAGATCGAAGTGTCTTTTCAACAAGTTGATTGTTGGTCAGTGGAGACCCAAGTACTTGACATTCGTTAGAAATGTCGATCAACTTTTCAAAATAAGTTTTGATATCTTCCGCTTCTTCCATCCTCAAACGTTCATATTTACTAATGAGCATGCGGAGCTTCGTTCGACGAACACTTGAGCTACCTTCACAATGAGTTTGTAGGGTATCCCAAGCATCCGTGGTTGTGGAGCAATTTTGGATAAGTTTGAACATATAGAGATCTACCCATCCAAAAATAGCATTTAGAGTCTTTTCATTGAAGCCTGCACTATTGGTTTCTTCCACACTCCATTCGGCCTCATGCTTAGGTAATATGTCGCCTTCCTCGTCCGATGGGAGCATATGAACTGTATATCAATTTGTAATTGATCTCCATGCTCTCACATCAATGGATTTGATATGAAAACGTAGGCAATTTTTTCAATAAGGATAATTTGAACGATCTAATATAGGAAGTCTACCAATATTTGAATTAGCCGAATCCATAGTTTAAAGTAAAAGGACCTTAGCACTTATTATGTTAAGTGTCGGCTCTGATACATCTTGTTGGGTCCCGAGGGTTATACTATGAATTAAATAAAATCAGATAGCAAAGTAAAACTGAAACGTATGCAGAAATAATGTCAAATGTCAGTTGAAATGTCGTCTGACATAAGTAATGACATTTGGATAAAAACATAAAATCTTTGAAAGAATTAAAGTGCAACGAAAATAGATAAAAAACACAAAGGGTTTAATTTTCATAGGTTATATATTAATATAACCCATGATGGTCAATGACCGAAAGTATTGTATATATATATATATATATATATATATATATATATATATATATATATACAAATGATTATATTCCATCTCTTACACGATTACAAGATGATACAAAAGGAATACAAGATGGTTAAGTCATGAGATGACTTATGCGAAAAATCTATCTAAATAGAAGTGATCAACACCTCATTACAATTGCTTGATGAAAGAACAAATCTAGAATCTAAAGAGCAATTATAATGTCGGACAGAATGTAAATCACAAATCTGACGACACATGATCCAGTCTACTTGATCGATATTTGTGGAGATCTCTCTATATCGTTTTCACTCTCAAATTCTGGATATTGAATTCCTGAAGTGGCCTCTCTATTTATAGTAGAGAGTTCCCTTGAAAGACTCTTCAACAGGTCGTGGAAGTTGAGCTAAAACAGGACAGTGAGGCAGTAGCTTGAGGCACGAAAATCTCAAATGCTTGGACTTTTTCTTCACACGTCCTGCTCCTTAAGTTAAGCTACCTCTTGGACTTGGTCTTCCTCGTTTACAAACTGCTTCATGGACTTCTTGCCAAGTTAATTGTCATGTGACAAAAAGGTTACATTTTCCTGAAATATGTCTGTGAAGATAGACAAAACAGTTACCAGAGTGTCGTCCCGAATGTCAAGACATTTGGTCCAACATTTTTTGATTTTGACTTAGCTCTGAAAATAATATGTCAGGAAAAATGTCATGACACAAAACCTAACATTAATTCACGTCCCTACTATATAAAGTTACTTTCTGCACATAAGTAGCATTTTTTAAATGTAATTCTGGTCATGACAAATAAATGGGGATTATTCTGTGTCTCTTGAATTGGCTGATGAATTCATTAGCACATTAGTCGTTTTGAGTAGCATGTGAGTTTACTAAATGATACCCGTCTCAACTCTCAAACATTGATTCTAGCTTTTGTAGAAGAGTAGCCATCAAGCAGGATAAATCTCACTTAGTCATTTTTCTAGACATAAATGAAGTCAATAAGAGAACATATATTTGTTTTTGTTACGAAGAAAAAACAAGTCCTTCTTCATGGTTGTGTCATTCATTTGTTAGAAAATAAGCATCACTAGTTTGCCTCCCTCTAAACATGTCTAATCATAATCTTATTGACCCTCAACAAATATCTACAATCTTCAATAATAAATCAAAGTAAATCAATACATATTCTACTTTCTAGATCATTAAACAAAAGAGCATGACAGAAAATCAATTCTAGATCTTAAACAAATGATTTGTGCTTTTCAAGAGCAAAAGCCTTGAAACTGCAAATAACTTAAAAATAAAAGCAGGTACACTATAAGCTCCCGTTATATTAGAGGTCTAGAAAAGAATCCGGACCACATTGGATTTACTGAATGCATCCTTGCATTACTCAATTGTAAGAGACTATTTCTACTACTTAAACGTAACCAGTGACCTCCTATTACAAGACGACAATTGCACCACTCTCCTGTAATTGAAAAAAGTGAGAAACAGCTTGACTAAGGAAAAAAGAAACGGAAGAAGTAAATAAAGAACCATTTGTGTATCGATCTAATTGGTAAGATATGAAAAGAAAAGAGTGATTATCTCACAGACCACATACAATCATTGAGCCCCAAACATATAGTACGAAAACCCGGTGGAGAATCTTTTTAAAAGAGTACGTAGTAAACTTTAGCATTTCTCATTTCTAGACTTAATTAAAGTTATAAAGATCATTGCATAGGCATATGCTCCCACCCACTTTTAGCCGAATTAGTAAGAAAATAAAAGGCGCTGGAAGACATGAAGAATATCTAGGATGGCGGGTGCTGACTAAGATTAAAACCCTCTCATAATTGATATGTGAACAAATGATCCGTTAAAGTTTACCTAAGATAAATTTCAGGTTTAAATCTCAGCGCAACAAAACAAGTTTTGTTAAACTGGATTACCAGATACTTATGTTGATGAAAAATAATAAATACTTCATAAAAGTAATTAAAATGGGCATAAATTGATCCGAACACCCTAACTTTTCCAAATATTTTTTTTACCTAAGATAAGGTGTACTCTTACTTCACAAGAAAAATAGAAGAAAACGAAATAGTGCGGTTTCAACTAAAAACGTACGAGTCTTTTTCTTTGCTTATATAGCACTAGCAGCCATGGTGCATGGGAGGGAAGGAAAAGGTTGAAAATGACAACACCTAGTGCTTCCACCGTCCCTTGTCCATACTCAATAATAGTCTCATACGTATTTATAAAAGTAAAAGGCTAAATGGGAAATCCATATCTTGGGCAATGAGTGACTTGTTTCCTCTTCATTCTTCATGGAGCAGCCTTAGCTATAATATATATTAAACAACAAAGTATACTTATTAGCTAATTAGTGCTTATAAGCCACATATTAAAAAATGCAGCATTTACATAATACGATGCAGAGAGGACGAACATAAACGAAGTCACACACATTTATGCAACTAGTACAACGTTTGGTTGGACGCATGAAAAACAAATCGATGCATAACCAATATATACTACACCATTTGCTTGGCATTTAATACACATTATGACAAAATCTAAATATTATCTTTAGTGGATAGAACGGAGAGTAATACTAATTATAGATTACACTGTTTGAAGACAAAATTGTTAAAGTAAGTGATTTATTTTATACATTTTAGTCATTATTTTATAACATAACAATCACTCCATTAATAATCATTGCATGCAGTGGCGGATCTACAGTTAGAGAAGTGGTTGTTCGAAGAAAAAAATCACAGCGTTATATAAGAAAATGAACATATTGTGCTTGTTCAAAAGTGGAAAATAGCATTGCAAAAAATTATACAAGCTTGCAACGGTCCGCCACTGATTGCATGAACAATATTCATGCATTATAATATTTGCATAATTAATACTCCTATTAGAACAAGACAAAAATGAAACAGAGTCCCCGCCAAAGGGTGTCTTCCTTCCCAAGAAAAATAAGAAAACGAAAGGCTTCAGCCAAAACGAGTGCCTTTTTCGTTGCTTATATTAATATAAGGTTAGCGTCCCACCTCGGCTCTTTAACATGGTGTTAAGTTAGGCCTGAAAACTTTTTATTTATCAAATATTGTATAGCAGACATGAAAATTAAATTAATTAGAAGAGGTGGAAGAGAAGAAAAGGATTGAAAATGACAACACTGGTGCTTCCACCTTCCCTTGTCAATCAATACTCAATAGTTCCATACATATGTATTTATATAGTAATAGTAAGATGTTGGAATAATTTTTTTTAGAGGTTTCTTTCATTAATCACAATATATATAGTTGTACAAAAGTGATTTTTAATGCAGTAAGAATTCTAAGTTACCTTAAATACATGATACTAATAAATACAATATATACTATGAATATTTGAAGAATATTCGCTAATACTCCCCCTCAGACGGAGCGGGAGGAGGCCGAACGCTTAGGCTGGATCTGAAGTCTATGTACAGCTGTCTGGGTAGTCCATTGGTGAAGATGTCTGCATATTGATAGGAGGAGGGCACATGTAGTATTTTGACTAGACCAAGTGCAACTTTCTCACGGACAAAATGAATATCCATCTCAATATGTTTGTTCCGTTGATGCTGGACCGAATTATGAGACATATAAATGGCAGATATGCTATCACAATAGACTATAGACGCTTTACGCAACGGACAACTGAGCTCCAATAGAAGATTTCAGGGCCAATAGATCTCAGCAACTACATTAGCAACACCCCTATACTCTGATTCAGCACTGATTCAGACACTGTATCACCCTCAGAAGCACTGAGCTTGGATTTCGAATCAACCAGAGTAGGCATAGCTTTGTAATTCGACATCTTAGCTCTGAACACAATTTCCTCTGCATACTTACGCTGATTCAGGAACATAGTATCTGCAGATCTAGTAACTGATATACCCAAAAAGTAACTCAGCTTGCCCAAATCAGTCATATCAAATTCAGTTTTGAGAAGATCAATAATGTCATTTTTCAATTTTTTAGAGGAGGCAGTGAGAACAATGTCATCCACATATAATAATAAGAAAGCAATGTCACTACCATAATGAAAAATGAACAGAGATGTGTTACACCTGTTGCAAATAAACCTAATCTGCATAATATACCTGGCAAAACGGTCATACCAAGCACAAGGTGTCTGTTTTAGGCTATAGAGTGACTTCCTGAGACGCCAAACATACCGAGGGACTGCATGATGAACAAAACCAGGTGGCTAATGCATACACAGTTTCTTTCAAATCCCCAAGAAGAAATGCGTTCTTGACATCCAACTGATGAATCAGTCACTTTTTGCCCATAGTAATACTAAGAAAAGTATGAATCATAGCCGGTTTAACAACCGGGTTAAAAGTGTCACCACAATCAATTCCCTCCTGTTGATTAGTACAATTTGCCACAAGTCTTGTCTTGTAGCGCTCCAAAACACCATTATCTCTGAATTTGTGACGAAAAGCCACAAGCATATGATCACATTCACCCCTATGATTTAGGTACTAGATCACAAGTATGCTGTTTAGTTAAAACATTATATTCCTCAGACATGACCGCATTCCAATTAGGGTCAAGTTTAGCCAATTTGGGGTTCTTTAGAAGTGAAGAAATGGTTTGGAGACAAGTTAAACTAGATTTTGGGTTTGAAAATTCCGTATTTGGCACGAGTTTCCATTTGGTGACTGGGAACAGTGGGTGGCTGCATTTACTGAGTAGCAGGATCCGAGACAGATGATGTGGTCGAAGGTGGGGAAGTTAGAAGAATTTTCGTCAGAGACGCCGTGGCGCCGTGACCAAGGGTCGCGACGCTAATGATGGTGAAAAATCAACTTGCTCACTGGAAGACTGGCGCCGCGGCGCATCCCCTAGTGGTCGCAACGCTGAAGGCTAGACAGAGGCAGAGAGCTCACTAGAGGACCGAATAAGAGGGGATGTTTCAGTGGTGCCATGAGTGAGTTGATTAATAATGATGAGAGATATGATGGGTTCATCAAGAAAGGAGTAGTTCGATTTTCGGTATTTCTGAGGTTTCGAAAGCGGGAATATCGTCTCTTTGAACGTGACGTGATGGGAAATACGGATCTGACGAGTGGACAAGTCATAGCACAGATAACCCTTATGGTTGGGTGAGAAATCGAGGAATACACATGGTGTAGTTCGAGGAGCCAACTTATGAGGGGTGGTGGAGGTAAGATTGGGATAGCACAGACAGTCGAAGATTCATAGGTGTTCATATTTTGACAGCATAGAACCAGAAAGAGGATGACAGACATGCATGAAAGAGGAGAGTACGGACCATGTTATTAATAGTTCGAATAATTCGTTCAGCTTTTCCATTTCGAAGGGAGGTGTGAGGACAAGAAAAGCGGAAGACCATGCCCTGTTGGGAGCAAAAATTATGAAATGTCGAATTATTAAATTCACGTTCGTTATCACACTGAAAGAATTTTATGGACTTTTCAAATTGGGTTTTAATAAATCTGTGAAGCTTAAAAATTTAGCAAAAACCTCAGATTTGAATTTGAGTGGATAAATTCATAACAAAGTGTTGAAAATCATCTAATAAAACAAGATATAATTTGTGACCTAGTGAGCTAACAACATGAGATGTCCATAAGTCAACATGAACAATGTCAAATGGTGAAACTGTAATACTCATTGAAGACATAAACGGAAGACGAATATGCTTGCCAAGTGGGCAAGAAACACAGTTTTTGGCAAGTTTTCCATTATTACATTGAATACGCAAATTATTTCTAAGAAAAGAAAAAACATGATCTCCTGGATGGCCGAGCATATTGTGCTAGGTGGATGGAGACAATGCAGCAAGGGAGACTGGTAGTTAAGTTCTTACAGCGGAAGATTGATTGAAAGGGTAGAGGTCTCCCACACTATTACATCGCATAAGAATTCTCCTTGTATTGAGATCCTTCACAGAGAAACCAAAAGGATCAAAATCGACAGACACCCAATTATTACGAGTGAATTTTCTAACAGATATCAAATTTTTAATGATTTAAAGTGCGTAGAGGACATGGTTAAGTGAGAAGGGTGGATGGGGATTTTTAATGTGACCATTGCCAACAGTAATGTATTGAGGATACTTTAACCGAAACAGTTGGGAAAATTTACCTGAAGAGTTGGTCAGGTATGATGTAGCTCCAGAGTCCATATACCAATTATTGTCGAGCGGTTGCAGGTTGAGAGTGTTGAAATCTTGGCCCAAATCAGTGGCTTGCGAGGCTGGCGGCCGCCCGTCAAATGGGCTCTTTGAGGCGTCTGTTGGGCTGATCTCGGACTGAAGAGTGCTGGGCCCAGAACACTTGGCCTCTAATTTTGCTGGGCTTGGGCCCTTGTAGTCGGGTAAGGGCAGGCATGGGAAGCTCACGGTGCTGAGTTGGGCCAAGGCTGTGGGTCGACCCACGTGCGGCCTGCTGGGCCTTGCCTTTGCCGTGACCCTTCCCCTTGTTGCCCTGTTCGCGGCCTCGGCCGCCATGACCTCTGTCGCGGCTCTGCCTCTGCTGGTTTTCCGACGGTGGTGGAGTTGTGGTGATGGTTGGTGACTGTAAGGTTTCAACGACAAGTTCCTTTTGATTGTGCTCATCCTGTTTAGCACGTCGTGTTTCCTCTAACAACAATTGTGAACGCGCCTTGTTGAAAGTTGGAAGTGGATCAGTCTGTTGAATCATTGTTGCAAGAGTATCATACTCCCCTTTCGGTAATCCTGCAACAAGTTGTAGTACTATTTTAGTCTCAGAAATAGTTGTCCCAACATGAGAAAGTTGGTCAGCAATGAGTTTCAGTTGTTTGCAGTATTCGTTCATGTTGTTAAAATTCTCAAGGCGTGTGTTGTTGAACTTCTCCTCTAAATACACCGCCCTAGTATTTTTATTATCCTAAAATATTTCCTCCAATTGTACCCAAAGTTCGCGTGTCGAAGCACCTGTTTTCAGGATAGTACACAACAAGTCCTTTGAGATGGTACCATAGATCCATTATTTGACAATGATGTCAAGACGCCGCCATGTTGAGTCGTCAATGTCAGAGGGGAGAGGGATTGACTCATCAATGTGATCGAGCACGTTGTACGCACAAGCATGAATATAAAACAGTTATACCCACATAGAATATTGACAATCTTCTTGATCAAGAATAATAGGACAAAGTTCTTGATGTTTGTGACAACAAATGTTGGATGAAAAAGAAGACTTTGAGGAAAGAGGGGGTGTCAATTAAGTCAGAGGTAGAACCTGTAGATTTAGGAGAGGTAGGAAGAGACATGGTAGCCACAGGGTTTGAAAGTCCGAGAAGAAGCATCGCGACTGAGAATGAGGAGGGGGGGGGGGGGGGCGGATTTCAAGAAAAGAATTTTAGGGTTTAGGGAGGTTAGGCTACTGATGGATTTGTAACACCCCATTTAAAACCAGAGTCGAAAACGGGAGTGCCACGTATGGTTGATTCCTAAATGCATTTTAAGGAGTCGCCACCTAATTATTATAGTGAATTAGGACACTTGATTTATTGCAATAAAATACTGCAATTAATGATCTCCATTTAAAGGTCTGCGAAAGTTATGTAAGATTCTGAATCAGGGTTCTTTATTATCCTAAAGGGAAGGGGTTAGACATCCTTTAAGATCCGCTAACTTGCGGTTATCCGTTCAAACCTAGGTTAATTATATATTGACTTCTATTCTAACTATTCTAAGCATTTTTATATAATTTACAATTAAAATAAAATGCAATACAAAAAATGGTAAAACTAAAATTTAAATGAGACGCAAGATAAAACTTCGGGACATCTTTAGCCCTTTTTAGGCCTTCTGCACAAAATGATTTCCGGGTACCTGCATAGACACTTAGTAAAAGTGTTAGTAATAAAATAAACAATTTTTAAAGTAATAGCAATAATTAATAAATAAAGCAAAAAATAAATCCGTCTTTTGCACAGGGGAGGCCTTGGAAATCAGACGGAGATTCCTTCATCGGCCAATATTGCTAAAAAATAATAAAATAAATAAAACCTTGGATCGCGCCAAAGCGATAATAGCTTTAGACACGGAGGGCTCGGATATGTAAAAAATATAAAGTGGGGCGGCTAAACAAGTGCGGTGCGGCGTTAAGCCTTGCCGGTAGCATGTTGGTTATCGGTGTAAGTAGAAGAAATCATCGCGCGTAAAGCTTCATTTATTTTATTTTCCGTCTTTGCAACCATGGAGGCCTCAAAAATCGACGGATAACTTTTTCATTGGCCAAAGTGTAGTATCATTTTTAAATCAATAAATAAACCAAAACCGTAGGACGTGGCCTCAATTTCGATTTCATTGGCCTAAGTGTAGTATCTTGTTCAAATAAGTAGACGCCGGAAATATTATGGCTATCGAAAGCGACCTCAAAGTAGCGAACCTTTGGCGAAGCCACCGGTGAGGTTTAAAAATACGATGGTGGGCGTACCACGTATGCTCAAAAGTGCAGCAATAATTCGACCACTTCTGTGACGGATCGGCTAACAAGCGACAAATGGCCTCAATTTGCTCGAGATGGCACTTTTCACCGGCAAGAAATCGACAACCAATCTCAATCTTGTCGTATGTTCAAAGCGATGGAATTTTCCGCCAAGTGTAGCGATCTGTTCATTTCATAATGTATCTGTTTTCTCAACATATAGCGGCGAACCAGCGATTGTTTTAAAATGCGGTGTGGTTTAACTCAAACACGATGGCGAGCCAACTCAGTTGGCGGGAAGCACAACAATAGTATGGCCTCAATCCTACTCAGGTGCAACAATAGCTTTGAAACAGGTAATTTTAATCCAAGATATCACCAAATCGATGGAAAAATGGCGGCAAGTATAGCAACAATCGGCCCACAAAAATCGACCATTTTTATCCCATAGTCGTAGATGGCGAAACTCAAAGGTCATTTCAACCTCAACCGCTTAAGCATAGCAGATTGTTCCCCAGCTCTGGCGTCATTAGTTCAAATTTGGGTGAGATTTTTACCAAGACCGATCTGTTTTGCCTTAGAAAAGAGTAGCGATGGCGGCTTAGAAATCCATGAAGTTTGGTTTAATGCGACCAGAAAACAACTATTTGGCTTCAAATGCGGTGCAAAAGAAGGCCAAAGTATGGCTGCAAAATCGTCAATAATCTGTGACAAGCGATGGCGAATCGACACTTTTAAGTGTAACATGTGTCCATTTTTGACGATGTAGCGATAAACAAGATAGAATCGACACCCCAAGAGTAATATTTGTTCGAACCAGTAGGATTTTCAGAAGTCTAGCAATTCTGTTTTTCAAAGCATAAGGATATCATAGTTATAGCAGCTTTTAAAGGATAAGGGAGCAAATAGGGCTACCACCATCCATATTCCGAATGCCGCAACAGGACCAAAGGTTTCTAGAACCTTAAGCATGGCAGGCTATCGGAGGCTATGTTATACCCCGTAGTTCTGACCCTACGTATGGAAACGTATGAAAGTATGTAAGACTTAAAATTTCCGAAGGGCGAGGTTGTGAAGTCGTTAGGACGGTTGTAGTCAACCTTGAGGCGGGTTATGACCCGATTCGTTGAGAGTTCCTAAGTATTTTAAAGGCCTAGGACGTAGTTCGTTGAGTCTTGATTCCAACGCAACCAACCGTTCGTCGATAGGGCATCGGAGTAGAAAGTTATGAGAGTTACAAGTTCAGCGATGGCGAAATGCGTTCGAGCAAAGCGGCGGCAGCGGCGGCGCGTATGCGAGCGGCGCCTAAAAATGCGAGAGTCGCGAAGTTGCAGCGCCAGCGCTGAGCAGGGCAGCGCGGCGAAAGTTGAAAGCTGCGGAGGTTTTATTGCCGCAGCCGTGGCTGGGCGGCAGCGGCGAGGCGGAATTTTGGAACAACTTAGAAAATCTGATTTTTGTTTTAAAAGAGACCATGGGAGGGTGACAAGTGTCCCCCCCCATCTGATTTTCTGTTGCATGCAATATATTGACCAAGACTTGGTCATTTTCTATCTTTCATCTTCTCTCTCTCTCAAATTGCTCCCCCTTCTCTCTAAAAAACCTTAGAAAAATCTGAAAGATAAGAGCAAGAAAAGGAAGCTTGTGGCTAGCTTGTTGGCATTGTTGTGGTGGTGTTCTTGGCAAGGAAGCTAGCAATATTGGGAATAAGTTTTGGCTAAAACTTTAAGGTAACATTTCTTCCTTTAAACTTAGTTCTAGTGTTGCATGCTTAGAAAGCAAGATCTCGTGGTAGTAAAATAATGCACTTATAGTCTTTGCATGCAAGTAAATTTGGTTTGGATATGGAGAATGGGTTAAGAAGAACAAATGAGCTTGTTGTAGCCTAAAAACTACCTTAGAATTGTTAAGTGATTTGTTGTAAACTTATGAGGCGAAATTTTGGGTGTGAAATCCCTTTGAATTGTTGGATTGATTGGTAGAAAATGTGGTGTTTTGATGATAATTCGGCCTTGAGAAAGGTGGCAAGTGAGTAGAAACAAAGGAAATCTGCCCGATTTTTCTTAGAATTTAGTGACTTTGAACTTGGATTGTTCTACATTAAGATTAGAGGTTAATAAACGTATCATGACTATTATAGGTTGAAATATTACTTGCGGTAGTTTGGACTTGGCAAGTGGATTGACCAAAGAGGTATGTGAAGTTTTCCTATCTCTTGAGCATGAATAGATGAAACTATGTAGTACGGTGAGCGTCTGAGATTTGGTGTTCTTACTTGTTTTGAGTATAAAATGACTTTTCGTTTTAGAGCGTATGAGTCCCTTGGTTAAGGAAAAGTATGATTTTTACTAAAGTATAGAGTTAATATAACAACTTTATGGGAAGTTGGTCTATTAGCTTCATAAACGGTTAATGAGAAGGGATTTACTCTAAGTAAGATAATTATATGAAGAGGCAACTTGATTTAAAGGCATCAATTGCCCAAAGGCTTTTATGTATAAAGAAGAGTCACTTTTGAAAGAGTTGAAGTATGTAGTACTTGGGTTAAATTCCCGGTGTTCTTTTATTAAAGATATGGTTAAGTGCCTTAAGTAAACTAAAATGAGAGAGTATGTGAACAAGACTAAAAAGAAGTTATAAGTTTTCTTAACTTATTATTATTATGATATGATGACAGTTTGTGATAGGGTAAGAGTATATGCGAGGCAAGCCCCAGATCGTCATACCACCTCCTTGGTGTAGAGTATATGCGAGGGCGGCCCAGATCGTCATACCATCTGCTTGATGTAAGAGTATATCGAGGCGGATCGAATCGTTATACCATCTGCACGATATAAGAGTATATCGAGGGCAAGCCCCAGATCGTTATACCATCTGCTCGGTGTAGAGTATATCGAGTCTGACCAAGATCGTTATACCATCTGTTTGGGGTAAGAGTATATCGAGGAAAGTCCCCAGATCGTTATACCAATGTTAGTGGATTTGCTACCCGTGATGCGAGGAATACCTCATGCGAGTCCTTATGGGCTTATGCGGGTGAAATAGTCCCGTGCAGTGCGGCCGATCACGAGGAGTACCTCATGCGGGTCCACAGGACCCAGGCGGGTGAAATAGTCCCAGGAGTAGGAGGGTTTCTTTTTGATACTACGGGCGAGGTCCCCTGTTTTGATCATGAGCCTCCTATTTTATGCGATTATATATATATATACTTGTCACTCTCATTGTTAGTAAGGCACAAGAAAAGGTATTTTATTGTCTTCCATGACTCGACTTGCTTTTAGACTTATGATATCATATTACTGATTTTCCCGACTTTACATACTTGGTACATATTGTGTACTGACCCCCTTCCCCGGGGGCTGCGTTCATGCCGCAGGTAAGGGTAAGCAGATTGAGGATCCTCGTTCTTAGGATCACTATTCCGGTGTCAGAAGCTCCATTCCTCCGGAAGCTTATTTATTGGTATGGATATTCCCTGATGCTATAGGTATTTTGTACATCCAGGGGTATGGCGGGCCTCCCGCCACGATTATTATCTTTAAGTGCTGTGGCCACCTATATATTTTGGGCTATAAGAACCAGTTGTATTATAAATACTTTGTTTAAGTATGTTTATGGAAGGCAGCCTTATCGGCTGGCCAGTTATGTTTTACCCTTTTTTTTGAAGTTATGTGTTGTGTTATGTTCCGCTGCTATTCTCTGACATATACCTGACAGGGTACCCCAGTAGGGTACTAGTCGCGGCCCCGGGGTCGGGTCGTGACAAAAGTGGTATCAGAGCAGTTAGTCCTCGGAAAGTGTCCTGAGCCGTGTCTAGTAAGTCTTGATTATCGGTGTGAGTGCACCACATCTATAATCAGGAGGCTGCAGGATATTTAGGATTGGTTTCCATTCTTTCACTCTAAGATCGTGCAATAGAGCTGAGTTATAGGTTGAATCTCCCCTGATGTTTTCCTTTATGTATCAGTTATGCCTCCACGCAAGGCAACCGCGACCGGCGGCAAGGCACCGGTGCCGCTTTAGTGGACGCGGAGAATCACGAGGCACAGCCCAATCCTTACGAGATGATGTTTAGGCGGCGAGTTCCACGTCGTCGCCACCACCGAAGTTCGAGGCAATGACGCGCCATCGAGACCGCGATACGAGCCTCGGCTCACGCCGTGGCCCGAGTATAGAGATTACGGAGCATGATTCTTATCGACCAAGATAGTGGCGGTGGCAGCCGACAGAGCGGCGCCAACCCTAGAGCCGATGTTCTGATTCGGATTTCGGTTGTCACCCACCCGAGTTCTATGGTTCGAGATTTGATGAGGATCGCGAGTTTGTCCGGCGATTCTGACCATGCAGGTTCTTAGGCATCGAGATGAGTCTGCATATCAAGCTTACCGTTACGCGATATTGCGTTGAACTGGTTTGAGTCATGGTATTGTCGAGGTGATGATGCTCTTCCGGTGATTGGAGGAGTTCACAGAGGCGCCTAGACCACTTCTTGCCTCACGAGGTGAGGAGAGCCCGCAGAGATAGGTTCTTGACCTTGAGGCAGACGGAGGACTATCGGGAGTCTGACACTGAGTTTGACTCCTTGGCCGATACGCACACACCATTGTAGGCGATATGGCGAGGGGTTCATAGATACGTGATGGGGCTGACCGTCACATGACATCGCTGCTTAGGAGTGGCACTTCAGCCGAGGATGGATATTGCGGGATGCGAGCATACGCGAGGATCGAGGCAGAGAGAGGCAGGATCGGCTAGATTTGGGCGGCCAAGAGGCGAGACATCGGGTTCTGAGCGATGAGGCGGGCGGCCTCGCCGGCGACTAGTCCACCTTCCACCGGCTCGAGTGCTCCTTCACGATTTCGCGGGAGGTCCGTCGTGAGGTTATTCGAGGCAGTCGAGACTCGGGGCGTCGTTTTCGCGAGGCGAGACCAAAGACTAATCGAGACCACCTACCTCTCGTGCGTTCGATGCGGTAGGTCTCATCCGGCGAGTGCCGTATGGGTTCGAGATCATGTTACTCTTGTGGCGCAGGCCATCCCGAAGGATTGTCCGCCCCAGCGGCGCGGAGCATGCAGTTCAGCCGACGGGTGCATTCTCGGATCTTCATCTTCGATGGTTAGACGCCGGAGGCGAGGTACTTATGGGCGGCCAGGCCGCGAAGGTCGTGGTAGGGGTTCGATTCTAGCGGTCCTCAGAACCGCATCTATGCTATGTCCATTCGACAGGACCATGAGGCATCGCCAGATGTCGTCACAGGTACATTATTGGTTTCTTGCTGTGATGTATATGCTTTGATAGATCCAGGTTCTACCTTGTCCTACATATCTCCTCATATTGCCGTAGAATAGGGATAGAGCGAGTCCATAAGACCTTTGAGGTGGCTACGCCCGAGGTGATTGATGGTAGCCGGCGAGTGTATAAGGCTTGTCCTCACACTATAGATACCGCCGACTCTGGCCGACTTGATAGAGTTGGCTATGCCAGACCTTGATGTGATTATGGGTATGGATTGGCTAGCATCTTGCTATGCCAACGTGGACTGTAGGGAGAGATTAGTTGGGTTCGGTTTCTACGAGCCGATTATCGAGTGGAAGGGAATCTTTGATCGCCGAGGGTAAGTTTATTTCTTACCTCAAGGCTAGGAAGATGGTGCGGAAAGGGTATATCTACCATATGGTTCGGTATTCGACATCGAGGTGAGGTACGGACCTTGATCGATTCCGGTCGTTAGAGAGAGTTTCGACGTATTCCGATGAGCTTCCGTATCCTCCCGAAAGGGAGATTGAGTTTTGCATTGATTTGGCGCGGATACTCGGCCGATATCTATTCCGCCATAGGATGGCACTCGCCGAAATGAAGGAGTTGAAGGACGGTGAAAGATTTCTTGGAGAAAGGCTTTATTAGGCCAAGTGTTTCTCCTTGGGAGTCCACGACCCGACCTCGGCCGCGGTACCTACCGGGTACCTATCGGTATCATCGAGAATAGCAATGAACATACATGAAACAAAATCAGATAAGGTGAACATCACTAGCAAGCCGATAAGGCCGCTTTCATAAAATAACTTAACAGAAAGTGAAACAAGACATCTTATCATTACACCCAAACCACAAACGTGACTACGCACCTCAGGAATAACAATCGTGGCGGGGCCCCGCCATACCCCGATTGTACAAAAGTAAATAACCTCGAGAATCATACCAAAAGACAAAGCCTCGGAGGATGGAGCTTTCGAGAAAATGAGCAGTGATCCTAATAGTGCGGACCAAATAGTTACGATCTCGACTGCGGCATGAACGCAGCCGGCGAGGTCGATAACAGTACCAAGTATGTGAACGAGAAAATACGAAAATACCTCATAAGTCTAAAATAGCGGGACATGTATAAAATCGGTTTACGTAACACCGCCTTACCAACAATGAGAAAATCGGTCATATACTATCTGCGTGAAAATAGGAAGGGCATAATCAACACGTCCAAGTAAACTCATATAGAGACCATGGAAGCATACGTGGAATCCTTCATCACCGACGCACGCCCAATAAACTCATACTAAGACAATGGAAGCATACGTGGAATCCTTCACATTGGCGATGCGTCCAATAAGCTCATACTAAAACAATGGAAGCATACGTGGAATCCTTCATCACCGACGCACGTCCAATAAACTCATACTAAAACAATGGAAGCATACGCGTGGAATCCTTCACGTCGGGCGACGTCCAATAAGCTCATACTAAAACAATGGAAGCATACGTGGAATCCTTCATCACCGGCAGACGCCCAATAAACTCATACTAAAACAATGGAAGCATACGTGGAATCGCCATCATGGCGGCACGTCCAACAAACTCAACAGGTGGTATGGCGATCTTGGGGCTTGCCGCCATTCATACTCTTACCACGAAGAAGGTGGTATAACGATCTTGGGGCTTGCCGCCGTTTATACTCTTACCGCCCATCTGCATGCCTCGGAATCGCCATCGTGGCATGTCGAGTGCATACGTGGAATCCTTCATCACTGGCGGTACGTCCAAGTAAACTCATAGCTGAACAATGGAAGCATACCCGTGGAATCCTTCATCACTGGCGGTACGTCCAAGTAAACTCATAGCTGAACAATGGAAGCATACCCGTGGAATCCTTCATCACTGGCGGTACGTCCAAGTAAACTCATAACTTCTTTAGGCTTTCATTAACATACAAAATGAATCTCATTTTCATGACCTTATTCAAGAAAACCCAACTCTTTAACCTTTCATAAAGTTATTATAACCAACTCCCCATAAAGCCGTTATACTAACTTTATGCTTTAAAGCTTTAGACGCGTTCATACTCTTTCATAAGGCCGTTCTGACTAACCTCCCATAAGTAGTTATAACTCTTATGTTTCAAAAGATTTCGTTCTTTTTATTAACCAAGAGACTTATACTTCAAATCAAACTCACACATTTAGTAATACTTCTTCATGTCACGAAATCCTTATCTACCTTATTTAGGTTAAACCATTACTTAGGAATAAGTGGGTTAGCTCTAACTTGACCAACTTAGACATTTTCGTAAAACAAGTCAAGTCTGACAAATAGATTTACTTCATTTAAAACACGTCGTCTACCGTACTATATAGTTCAAACTACTCATGCTCAAGAGATAAGAAAGCTCCACATACCTCTTTGGTCAATCCACTTGCTAAGCTCAACTACCAAGTAATATTTCAACCTATAATAACCATGATATGTTCATTAACCTCTAATTCCAATGTAGAATAATCTAACTCAAAGCCACTAAAATTCTATAGAAAATTGGGCAGCATTTCCTTTGTTTCTACTCACTTTGCCACCTTTCTCAAGGCCGAATTTACCATCAAAACACCACGTTGTAAGGCTCAATCAATCCAACATTTTAAAGGGGATTACACACCCAAATACCAATTCTGCCCCATAAGTTTACAACAATTCGCTTAACAATCCTAAGGTAGTTTTTAGGCTTCAACATGCTCATAAACTCTTCTTAACCCATTTTTCATATTCAAAACACATTTCTAGCATGCAATGACTCTAAGAGCATTATTTACGACCACAAGTTCTTTCTTCCAACATGCAAACTAAATCTAAAGAAAGAATCATTACCTTAAAGTTTTAGCCCACACTTATTCCAAATATTGCTAGCTTCCTTGCCAAGAACACCACCACAACAATGCCCACAAGCTAGCTACAAGCTTCCTTTTTGGTTCTTAACTATTGATTTTCTAAGGGTTTTTAGAGAGAAGGGAGCAATTTGAGAGAGAGAGAAGATGAAAGATAGAAAATGTCCAAGTCTTGGTCAATATATTGCATGCAACAGAAAATCAGATGGGGACACTTGTCACCTCCCATGGTCTCTTTTAAAACAAAAACCGGACTTTTCTAAGTTTTTCGCCCAAAAATCCGCCTCGGCGCGGCACGCGGCCGTATCAGCGGCTCTCGAGCTCTCGATCTTTCGGCGCGGCCCTATTCGGCGCGGCTGCAACTTCAGCGACCCTTCAGAACTTTAGGCGCGCGACCCTGCATCTGGCCTTGCGGCGCTTTGCTCGAACGCATTTACGCCCATTGCGTGAACTTGTAACTCTCATAACTTTCTACTCCGATGCCCTATCGACGAACGGTTGGTTGCGTTGGAATCAAGACTCAACGAACTATGTCCTAGGCCTTTAAAATACTTAGGAACTCTCAACGAATCGGGTCATAACCCGCCTCAAAGTTGACTAAAAACCGTCCGGAACGACCCGTCAACCTGTCCTTCGGAAAATTTTAAGTCTTACCCCCTTTCGTACGCCCTCATGCGCATGACCTGAACTACGGGGTGTAACAGGAGCACCAGTGTTATTTGTAAAGAAGAAGGATGGGACGCTGCGTATGTGTATTGATTACAGGCAGCTGAACAAGGTAACTATCAAGAATAGATATCCCCTCCCCAGGATTGACGATTTGTTTGACCAGTTGCAGGGTGCAAAGTGTTTTCAAGATAGACCTACGATGCAGTTATCATCAGTGCGAGTTAGAGAGGTAGATATCCCAAAGCGCATTCGGGACCGGTATGGGCCTATGAGTTCGAGGTGATGTCTTTCGGGTTGACAGCGCCAGCGGTATTCATGGATTTGATGAATAGGGTGTTCGAGCCATTCTTGGATATGTTCGTTATAGTGTTTATTGATGATATCTTGGTGTATTCGCGCCTGAGCGGAGCATCTGATCATTTGAGGCGGTATTGGGAGTCCTCCGAGCCGGCGATTGTATGCCAAGTTCTCGAAGTGCGAGTTATTTGGCGTCGATGGCTTTCTTAGGGCATGTTATCGGGTAGATGGTATTCGGGTTGTCTGACAAAGATTGAAGCGATCAGACTTGGCTAGACCAGCTACAAGCAGTGCGTAGCTTTGGGCCTTGCGAGTTATTATCGGAGGTTTGTGGAGAAGTTTGCTTCTATTTCACACCTTTGACTAAGGCGACTCGAAGCGGCTATGTTCGGTGGGCGGATACTTGTGAGAAAGTTTTGATTGCTAAAGGAGAAGTTGACAACGCCCCAGATTCTTACTCTTAGAGGGCTTAGATGGATATGTGGTTTATTGTGACGCGTCAGTGTCGGGCTTGGAGTGCGTCTGATGCGGCCGCAGCAAGGTTATAACTTATGCATCGGCGGCTTAGGAAACATGAAGAACTATCCCACACATGACTTGAGTGGCGTGATGATTCATGCCTTAAAGATCTGGAGACATTATTTATATGGAGTTCATGTGGGCATTTACACGCACCACGAAGTCTCGGTATATCTTCGGCCAGGAGTGAACTTGCGGCGAGGCGGTGGTTGGAACTACTTAAGGATTACGATGTTGATATTCTATACCACCGGGAAGGCGATGTGGTGGCGGATGCCCAGTCGCGGTCGATGGGTAGTGCATGCGATGTTCGGAAGAAGAGGATATGGTCAGAGTTACATCGATTAGCGAGCCTTGGGGTTCGTTTGGTTGATCGATAGTGAGGAATTCGGGTTCGAGAGGTTGCGAGTCTTCTATCATCGAGGAGGTAAGGAGGCGGCGGTATGAGGATCCGATTTTGGTGCGATCAGAGATGCAGCTCTCGAAGGAGAAGAGTCTATTTGAGTAGCGCGATGGGGTGCTAAGATTCGAGGCGGTTGTGTGTTCCGATGTAGCGAGGACCGTCGGCGGTGCAGAGGCACGCGGTGCTCGTTATTCTATTCATCCGGTCGACTAAGATGTACCATGACCTCGAATCGTGTATTGGTGGGATGGCCTAAAGAGGGGCGTTGCGGAGTTCGTGGCACGATGCGAATTGTCGTGAGTTAAGATTGAGCACGAAGCGGTGGGTCATTGCGAGCCATTGATATTCGACTTGGAAGTGGGAGGTGATAAATATGGATTTTATTATAGGGCTACCTACCACTCGGAGGAAGCATGATTCCATTTGGGTGATTGTCGACGGTGTGAAATCGGCCCATTTTCTTCCGATCGAGCAGCGTTTCGGTGAGACTATGCGGATTATATATTAGGGAGATTGTGAGGCGCACGGGGTCGGTGTCGATTATATCAGATAGAGAGCCCGGTTCTCGGCTAACTTACGGAGGTCCTTTCGAGAAGGGTTAGGGACACAGTGAGTCTCGATGCGGCGTTTCACCTCAGACGGACGGACGGGCGAAGCGACTATCCGACACTCGAGGATATCTTTGCGGGCTTGTGTTATTGATTTCGAGGGTAGGCGGGAGGATCATTTACCTCGTGGAGTTTGCTTATAACAATAGCTATCATTCCGGTATTCGGATGGCGCCTTATGAGGCCTTATACGGGAGAAGTGCAGTCACCGATAAATTTGGTTCGAGTGGGAGAAGTTCGATTAGTCGGGCGGACTTAGTCCAGTGACGATGGATAAGGTGAAGCTTATCCGGGAAGCGGTTGTTGGCGGCTCGAGTCGGCAAAAAGTCGTATGCAGATCATCGGCGTCGACACTTGGAATTTGAGATAGATGATTGGGTTTTCCTAAAGGTATCGCCCGTGAAGCGGCGTGATGAGATTTGGAAAGAAAGGAAGCTTAGCCCAAGTACGTTGGGCGTATCAGATGTCCGTAGGGTAGGCAAGGTTGCTATGAGTTAGATCTTCCGTCCGATTTGGGCGGTGCATCGATTTTCATGTGTCCATGTTTGCGAAATGTATTGGAGATCCATCTAGAGTGCACGGTTCGGGATGTCCAGTAACAGAGGAGTTATCGTATGAAGAGAGTCCCATAGCGATACTCGATCGTCAAGGTTAGACGACTTGGACGAAAGGCGTGGCTTCCGTCAAGTCACATGGCGGAGCGAAAACGAGGAGAAATGGCGTGGGAAGCGAGGATGACATGATGAAGAAGTATCCTCACTTATTCCCTATACCTCGGGTAACCTACTTTCGCTTGTTAGTTTTGATTTAGCATTTACGTATGTTGTGGCTCGTGGAGCTTCTTTATTACGAATGAATAGTTAAGAGGGTCTATGTCGATGTCGTGATTTGAGTAAGCCTAGAAGGAACATTCGACGAATGTTTCTAAGGGGGAGAATGTTATACCCGTAGTTACGACCTACGTATGGAAGCGTGCGAAAGTATGTAAGACTTAAAATTTCAGAAGGGCGGGTTGTGAGTCGTTCGGACGGTTTTAGTCAACTTTGAGGCGGGTTATGACCCGATTCGTTGAGAGTTCCTAAGTATTTTAAAGGCCTAGGACGTAGTTCGTTGAGTCTTGATTCCAACGCAACCAACCGTTCGTCGATAGGGCGTCGGAGTAGAAAGTTATGAGAGTTACAAGTTCAGCGTGATCGGCGTAAATGCGTTCGAGCAAAGCGGCGAGGCGCGGCGCCGTATGCGAGGCATGGCGCCTAAATGCGAGAGGTCGCAGAGTTGCAGCGCCGCGGCTGAGGCAGCGAGCGCGCGAAAGTTCGAGAAAACTGCGGAGGTTTCGGCCTTGGCATGGCCATGGCCGCGAGGCGGAAATTTGGGCGAAAAACTTAGAAAATCTGATTTTGTTTTAAAAGAGACCATGGGAGGGTGACAAGTGTCCCCATCTGATTTTCTGTTGCATGCAATATATTGACCAAGACTTGGTCATTTTCTATCTTTCATCTTCTCTCTCTCTCAAATGCTCTTCTCTCTAAAAAACCTTAGAAAAATCTGAAAGATAAGAGCAAGAAAAGGAAGCTTGTGGCTAGCTTGTTGGCATTGTTGTGGTGGTGTTCTTGGCAAGGAAGCTAGCAATATTGGGAATAAGTTTTGGCTAAAACTTTAAGGTAACATTTCTTCCTTTAAACTTAGTTCTAGTGTTGCATGCTTAGAAAGCAAGATCTCGTGGTAGTAAAATAATGCACTTAGAGTCTTTGCATGCAAGTAAATGTGGTTTGGATATGGAGAATGGGTTAAGAAGAACAAATGAGCTTGTTGTAGCCTAAAAACTACCTTAGAATTGTTAAGTGATTTGTTGTAAACTTATGAGGCAGAAATTTTGGGTGTGAAATCCCCTTTGAATTGTTGGATTGATTGGTAGAAAATGTGGTGTGTTGAGGATAATTTCGGCCGTGAGAAAGGTGGCAAGTGAGTAGAAACAAAGGAAATGCTGCCCGAATTTTCTTAGAATTTAGTGACTTTGAACTTGGATTGTTCTACATTAAGATTAGAGGTTAATAAGCGTATCATGACTATTATAGGTTGAAATATTACTTGCGGTAGTTTGGACTTGGCAAGTGGATTGACCAAAGAGGTATGTGAAGTTTTCCTATCTCTTGAGCATGAATAGATGAAACTATGTAGTCGGTGAGCGTCTGAGATTTGGTGTTCTTACTTGTTTTGAGTATAAAATGACTTTCGTTTTAAGAACGTATGAGTCCTCTTGGTTAAGGGAAAAGTATGATTTTTACTAAAGTATAGAGTTAATATAACAACTTTATGGGAAGTTGGTCTATTAGCTTCATAAAAGGTTAATGAGAAGGATTTACTCTAAGTAAGATAATTATATGAAGAGGCAACTTGATTTAAAGGCATCAATTGCCCAAAGGCTTTATGTATAAAGAAGAGTCACTTTTGAAAGAGTTGAAGTATGTAGTACTTGGGTTAAATTCGGTGTTCTTTTATTAAAGATATGGTTAAGTGCCTTAAGTAAACTAAAATGAGAGAGTATGTGAACAAGACTAAAAAGAAGTTATAAGTTTTCTTAACTTATTATTATTATGATATGATGATTTGTGATAGGGTAAGAGTATATGCGGCAAGCCCCAAGATCGCCATACCACCTCCTTTGATGTAAGAGAGTATGCGAGGGCGGCCAGAAGATCGCCATACCATCCGCTTGATGTAAGAGTATATCGGCGAGATCCAAGATCGTTATACCATCTGCACGATATAAGAGTATATCGAGGGCAAGCCCAGATCGTTATACCATCTGCTCCGGTGTAGAGTATATCGAGTGCACCCAGATCGTTATACCATCTGTTTGGTAAGAGTATATCGAGGAAAGTCCCCAAGATCGTTATACCACCGCTTAGTGGATTTGCTACCCGTGATGCGAGAATACCTCATGCGAGTCCTTATGGGCTTATGCGGGTGAAATAGTCCCGTGCGGCAGTCTGTACCGATCGCGAGGAGTACCTCGTGCGGGTCCACGGGACCCGTGCGGGTGAAATAGTCCCGAGTAGGATGGTTTCTTTTTGATACTACGGGCGAGTACCTGTTTTGATCATGAGCCTCTATTTTATGCGATTATTATATATGTATATATACTTGTCACTCTCATTGTTAGTAAGGCACGATAAAAGGTATTTTATTGTCTTCCATGACTCGACTTGCTTTTAGACTTATGATATCATATTACAGTATTTTCCCACTTTACATACTTGGTACATATTGTATCGACCCCTTCCCGGCTGCGTTCATCTGCGGTAAGGGTAGCGATTGAGGATCCTCGTTCTTAGGATCACTATTAGGTGTCGAAGCTCCATTCCTCGGAAGCTTATTTATTAGTATGGATATTCCACGATGCTATAGGTATTTTATACATCCAGGTATGGCGAGCCCCGTCCCGCCACGATTGTTATCTTTAAGTGCGTGGCCACTATATATTTTGGGCTATAAGAACGGTTGTATTATAAATACTTTGTTTAAGTATGTTTATGGAAAGCGACCTTATCGGTGGCGATTATGTTTACCTTTTCTTGAAGTTATGTGTTGTGTTATGTTCATTGCTATTCTCTCGACATATACGTGAGGTACCCATGAGTACTAGTCGCGGCCCCGGGGTCGGGTCGTGACAGGCTAAACCCATCCAAAGTTCGCTTTCGCTTTCAATCGATAAAATCATATAATAGGAAAAGTTCAGTTACTCGAAAATATAACCGAAACAGGATTGTGGGTCTTAGCTTGATGAAGTCATAACGAGCCTCCTATGAGACTCTTCGTGGCTTCCGATGCGTTTCATGTAAAAGAAAAGAAAGGAGTTAGTAAAACAACAATATATTAGACATCTAATAGGTCGTGCACGATCATATTCTGACTCACTAAAATAGGTTGAAACTCAGTGTCTCGTATCACGATTTTATCAACAATCTTGAATCATGTTCTTATTCTAATAATACCATTTGATACACAAGTAACAGACTACAACAGTTATAATTCATCCAATAGGTTTACTACTAGTTTGTACCTGGGGCAATTATTCATAATAGCACACACGAGACAAAATGCACATGAACACGACTTTATATATCACATAAAGTCGTGACTTAACTCTTAAATTAGGGGGTCATGAAAGCAGATTCAGCATATAGCCTTTTCATGACTCAAGGTGAACACGAGATTCCAAAACTTGACATAAATAAACAAAAGCAAGCACGTAGACCACATGATTCGTGTAATCCATTTGGACTAACCTTAAAGTCGGGTTACGCTCTACAATAAATCACAAAATGGTAAGTAATCAACACAAAAGCATAGACTCCATGGTTCTCACATAATCACCAACTTTTAACCAACCAGATTGGGTATTAAGTCAAGCGACACGATGCGTCGATTAACGTATGTTCCCGACTAAACATGAAAGCGTTTTATTAGTTTAATCACACAACGACCTATAAGCGGTGAATCAATCTCATCCGGACCACGTGAAACGGACTATAAGCGGTGAACACAAATAGCAATCTTTAAGGAGCTTCACATGTTTAAACTAACTTAGGCTAGCCTAAGGAATGCTTAATTTAACGAGCAGGTTAATGGACCAGGATAGCAAGCGATGGCCAAAACTCATCTTAAACATGTCGAAAATATTAGCGTCGACTAGACATGATTAACCATTCCTCCAATAAGCCGACAAACATTGTTAACAACATACAATACAACTATGTCGGATATATATCAACCAAATACCCAACGGTAGCTTGACATGTTCAAAACGATCTAACGATTCCAATAACCAAACAACACATGCGAATAAGCACCTAAACACACAACACAAATTATGATAGGCTAGTTAAATGGAAAAATTAAAAGGGGAAGAGGTTATGGATTGTGTCAGGAAGTGTGGGGTGAGAGTATTGAGAGTTGAGTTCAACAACGGCGAGTTAAGCGGAACTAGTGGTGGTAAAGGGTGTTCGCGTCTGGCTTGATCATCGCCTCCGTGGGGCGATGGTGAAGCGATGGGTTCTCGAAAGAGGCAGAGGAGTCCTCTTGCATTGCTGATGTTGAAGAGAAAAATCGGCTGATTTCAAAAGTAACAGGGAGGTTCAGCCGCTGCCCTAATGTTGTGTTGCTGCCCTAAAAATGAAACGAGGGGGTATAATGAAAGGGTGCGCCGGTGATGGCGTGTGGGTGGTTCGCCGACTGGGGCGGCGGCGACGAGAAGCAGGGGCTTAAGGGTCAGGGAATGAGGGTGATGTGGCTAGGGTAGATATTAGGGTTAGAAAATGCGAGGAGGAGAGGGAGAGGCGTGAGGGATAGTGTGCGGCTGGGGATGGTGAGGTTCGCCGGAGCTCAGAACTCCGGCGAAGGGCTGAGGGAAAAGAGAGAGGGTGAGGCGGCGGTCATGTAGTAAGGGCTGCTGGTTTAGAGCTTAAAGAGGGGAGGCGGCTGGGGCTGAGGGAATAATAGGGCCGCCCTCCTCATTTTAATAAAAGGGGTAGTGTTTAATATATAGGGTAGATATTTTAGGTTTGGGGTTTGGTATTTGGTATTGGGTATTGTAGGGAAAAGATGAAAGGGGTATTGGGCTTCATTTTTGGGTCTCAGTTTGGCTTCGATTTTTTGGCGGATTGGACTGGTCCAGATTGTGCCTTGGACTGGACCGGTTTGGCAAACAATGCAAAATAGATTAATTATTTAAAAGAAAAATTATTTAAAGATACAAAATTATTAAAATGCAAATGCCGATGCAATAATAATAAAATACAATATTTTAGCAAATGTTTAATGCCTAATTACAAGAAAAATGCAGTGTCAATTAATTATTTAAAGAGATGCAAACATTATTAAAATCAAACGACGATGTAATAATAATAGACACATAATATTAACAAAGACATCATGCTTAATTTAAAATAATAATATGTCATGTCATTTTGTGAAGAAATAAACATAGAATATTATGTAAAAAATGATGATTAAAATGCGGTGTCCTAAAATGCTTAAAATTGCAAGAAATGACTAAAAGATGGGTCAAAATTGGGTGTCAACAGGATTGACTCATCAATGTGATCGAGCACGTTGTACGCGCAAGCATAAATATAAAGCAGTTCTACCCACATAGAATATTGACAATCTTCTTGTTCAAGAATAATAGGGACAAAGTTCTTGATGTTTGTGACAACAAACGCTGGATGAAAAGAAGACTTTGAGGAAGGAGTGGGGGTGTCAATTAAGCCAGAGGTAGAACCCGTAGATTTAGGAGAGGTAGGAGGAGACATGGTAGCCACAGGGTTTGAAAGTCAGAGAAGAAGCGTCGCGGTTGTTAGGCATATTTTGTATACACTTTTTGAGTCATTTTTTAGTTAGTATTTTCCGTATTTCTGTTTAAATAAGTGTCGTGTTAGGGTCGTTTTTCTTTCTTTTGAGTCACAACTGTTTCAAATGGCAAAATGACAAAAAGAAGCTAAAAGTGGCCACAAAAGGAGGATCCCGGAGCAAAAAGAACGAAAGTTGGCAGATCCGTACTAAAGCATGCAGGGACACGACGCTGAGCAGCAGGACCGTGGCGCCATAATTCCTGAGAAGCCGCAGAACATTCAGAGCCGCAGTGAGGCGGAAAAATGCAGATCCGAGGCGAAATTGGCCAGGGGCAGAAGGGTCCAGGGCACATGACTTTTGCAGCATATTTAAACCCTTGGGACAGATTTTAGGAGGATATTTCATATATCATCTCTAACAACACAACACAACGCTTGGAGGCTACAATTGGAGACCTAGTTCTAAGTATTTTATTTTTCTTTATTTCAATTCAGTTCATGTTGTATTTTGTATTAGTTCTTAGCATGTCTATGGATAGGAGCTAAACTCTTAATTAGGGCTTTCCATTGAATCACTTGAAACTCACTTTCATGAATTGATGCATTAGTTTGGTTTATTCTTCACTTGATTAAGATTTATTCAATATTGGTTTGAATGTTTGATAGTTAACTAATCACTATGTATCATAATTTATATGGTTTCGAATCAAGAACCGAGAGAAGAGATTTGGATATTATGTAATTGAATAGACATAGGTTAAAATCGCGGACGAAAGTACCCCGAGACTTGTGTAGCATTTTAGGTTATTGTTCTTAATCCTCCTATGTGGTAAAACCTATCATAGAAATATAGAAGGTTTCTGCACTGGGGTTGAACATTTATATATCCTAACCGGAATATAGGACAGACTAGTTAACCTGATATCTTAACGTAGAAGAAGAAGTCATTGTTATTGCATTAAGGATTTAAAATAGTGGATAGTCGAGGATATTGGAAGCCCCAATTCCATCATAACTGATTTACATCACAACATATTTAGTTTAATTCTCGAGATGACTCTAGTAGTTTTAGACAAAAAGTCAAATCAAACTATCGTTAGCCAAATAGATAATATAGAGTAGATGTTCGGTAATTGAAAATCAGTCTCTGAGGACGATATTCGGTCTTACCAGACTATATTACTTGAAACGATACATACACTTGCGTGAGCATTTGGAAAATCGCTAACAAGTTTTTGGCGCCGTTGCCGGGGACTGACGTACTTTCAATATCGAATTATCTATTCTTATTTCTAATTTGGTTTGTATATATTTGGTTATTTTATTTTATTTCTAATTTGGTTGCTCCAGGAACAAGTTTCTAACTTGTTCTGCGAGCATATTTTTATCACTTTTTGTTGTTTTTCTTATTTTGTAGGTAAAGTTGAAAAAAAGGGCATGGACTACTACTACTATCAGGGCAGTAGAATCATCAACAACAGCCTAACCCATAGGTTCCAGAGGAAGATAAAAATGAGTTGCAGGCAACCATATTCATGCTCACCAAGCGCCAGACTCAGTTTATGACTGAGACAAGGGTGTCCCTAAAAAAATTGGAGACACGAATAGGACAGCTGATGGATATGGTGATCAATGTACCGCAAGAAAATCTGCCTAGCGACACAGTTGTGGGAAGTGATAAGCAGAGTGAGGAACCTGAACCACAACAAACTGTTGAGAATAATGAGGAGTTGAGAGAGATAGTTGGTGTAGAGAAAGAAGAGGTTACTGAGATTCAATTTTTTACCCTTTTGGATTCCTTGAAATTTCTTTTTCCTATACCCGTTGCAGAAAATACACCACCAACTATCATTGCTGACCCCCAACCAGAAAGTCCATACCCTCAAGGGCACCCCCAAAAGTTGAGAGATGTAGAGAGTTTCACTGATCTCTACATTATAGAGAGCCTTGAAGACAAGTCTGCTTTGTGTAAATGGGGGACAATTTTAAATCTGAGGCCCTTGTTTGAAAAAATTGTTGTAGGTGAAGTGAGACCCACAACAATAACTGTGCGGATTGCAAGCCGTTCGCAGAAGAATCCACTGAGCACTAGTAAAGATTAACTGCGTCCGGCTAAAAGACGTTAAAGACAACACTTGTTGGGAGGCAACCCAATATTTATTAATTATGTTAGTTTGATTTTCTGTTTTAGTTTGTTTTTATTTTGTCTTGAACAGTCTCACGGTATTGGCTTCTTGTCTTATGTTTTTTATGTCAGGTGGAATGGAAACTAAAGTGTTAAAATGTTGAAATTTTGAAGTTCAAGAGAGCCCCGATGACCTGTGCAATTTCAAGAATCTCATCCCAGACCTCCGTTATGAGCCGCTGTTTTGAAGTCTGTAAGTCATCCCTTTTTAATTTTTAGTCTATACACATTTGGGGACAATGTGTCGTTTAAGTTTGGGCGGGGGGGTCGTAGTTTGTTTTGTGTGTTTTTATGTCTTTTATTGTGTCTATATGAGTCTTTTTTTATGATCATGCATGCTGTAGTTGCTGGAAACACCTAGTGAATTAAATGGGATAATGTCATGAAATGTGAAGCAAAAATCTGTGTGCTTAAGTTAGATATGCCAAAGATTCATGAAAATCTAATTAATTGAGATATTTGTGCTTAGACTATGTGTTGTCAATTATGGAAAGAAAGATTGAAAAATGTCTATGAAGTCTGCTTGTTTGTTATTTGAGACGAAATAGTTAAGCGTACATGTTTAGAGAAACGATTCAGACATTTATTTGTTAGCCCTTCTTACCATTCATTATCTACCCTGACATAAAATGTATCCCTAGTCAGTCCCTTCGAGCTCAAAATAAGTTATTTCTTTGATACCCTATGATTCTCTTGTGTGCCATAAACAGTAATTGAAATTTGGGATGAAGAAGTGTGAAAAAGAAACACAAAAGGAGAGTGAAAAATTGATGCACCCCAATGAAAAACATATAAAAGCTTAAGTTTGGAGGTGCCTATGTGAACGTGTCTCATTGTCTCAAAAGAAAAGAGGGGAGAAAATAGGTATGAGATTTAAAAAGTCAAAAGAAGAAAAAAGGAGTTGAATGAAAAATGTTTATGGTACGTAATCGAGCCTAAATGCCTACTTTTACCTACCCCTGCCTAAGCCGACATTACAACCCTTGAAAGTCCTGATGATCTTTAATATGTATGTCTATGATTAGTGGAGAATAACAAGTAAATAGGCCCATAGATCTTTGGAAAAAATAGAATGAAATTGACATGCATAGGTTAGATGTTCGTGCTTCCATTAATTATGATTGAAATGAATTTGCAAAATATCTGACTTGAAATTCTAGATTGCTAAGTTCATGATATGTATGTTCCAACATATTATCCCAACTGATATTCATGTTTTTCTAAGTAACCTTGTGCAGCTACTTGATCAGAGTCTTTTGAGTCCTTTTTCTTTTTGTTTCTTTGATTTTGTTTTGATCTTTGCTCGAGGGCGAGCAAATGTTAAGTTTGGGGGTATTTGTTAGACATATTTTGTATACACTTTTTGAGTCATTTTTTAGTTAGTATTTTCCTTATTTCTGTTTAAATAAGTGTCGTGTTAGGGTCGTTTTTCTTTCTTTTTAGTCACAACGGTTTCAAATGACAAAATGGCAAAAAGAAGCTAAAAGTGGGCACAAAAGGAGGCTCCCGAAGCAAAAACAACGAAAGTTGGCAGATCCGTACGAAAGCATGCAGGGCCATGACGCTGAGCAGCAGGACCGCGGCGCCATAATTCCTGAGAAGCCGCAGAACATTCAGAGTCGCGGTGCCATAATGCAGGCCCGCAACGCCGAGGCGGAAAAATGCAGATCCGAGGCGAAATTGGCCACGGGCAGAAGGGTCCAGGGCACATGATTTTTGCAGCATATTTAAACCCTTGGGACAGATTTTAGGAGGATATTTCATATCTCATCTCTAACAACACAACACAACACTTGGAGGCTACAATTGGAGACCTAGTTCTAAGTATTTTATTTTTCTTTATTTCAATTCAGTTCATGTTGGATTTTGTATTAGTTCTTAGCATGTATATGACTAGGAGCTAAACTCTTAATTAGGGCTTTCCATTGAATCACTTGAAACTCGCTTTCATGAATTGATGCATTAGTTTAGTTTCTTCTTCACTTGATTAAGATTTAT
Organism: Przewalskia tangutica; assembly: GCA_029844215.1. Lineage (NCBI taxonomy): Eukaryota > Viridiplantae > Streptophyta > Magnoliopsida > Solanales > Solanaceae > Przewalskia > Przewalskia tangutica. The sequence goes on from CM056732.1 coordinate 2,437,755, forward strand.
TCAATATTGGTTTGAATGTTTGATAGTTAACTGATCACTAAGTATCATAATTTATATTATTTCGAATCAAGAACCGAGAGGAGAGATTTGAATATGCTGTAATTGAATAGACATATGTTAAAATCGCGGATGAATGTATCCCGAGACATGTGTAGCATTTTAGGTTATTGTTCTTAATTCTCTTATGTGGTAAAACCTATCATAGAAATATAGAAGGTTTTTGCACTGGGATTGAGCGTTTATATATCATAAACGGAATATATGACATACTAGTTAACCTGCTATCTTAACGTAGAAGAAGAAACCATTGTTATTGCATTAAGGATTGAAGATAGTGGATAGTAGAGGATATTGGAAGCCCTAATTCCATCATAACTGATTTACATCACAGCATATTTAGTTTAATTCTCGAGATTACTCTAGAAGTTTTAGACAAAAACCCAAATCAAACTATCATTAGCCAAATAGATAACATAGAGTAGATGTTCGGTAATTGAAAATCAGTCTCTGAGGACGATATTCGGTCTTACCAGACTATATTACTTGTAACGAGACGTACACTTGCGTGAGCATTTAGAAAATCGCTAACAGCAGCTGAGAATGGGGGGGGGGGGGGATTTCAAGAAAAGACTTTTAGGATTTAGGGAGTTTAGGCTACTAATGGATTGACTCATCAATGTGATCGAGCACGTTGTATGCGCAAGCATGAATATAAAACAGTTCTACCCACATAGAATATTGACAATCTTCTTGATCAAGAATAATAGGGACAAAGTTCTTGATGTTTGTGACAGCAAACGCTGGATGAAAAGAAGACTTTGAGGAATGAGGGGTGTCAATTAAGCCAGAGGTAGAACCAGTAGATTTAGGAGAGGTAGGAGGAGACATGATAGCCACAGGGTTTGAAAGTAAGAGAAGAAGCGTTGCGGCTGAGAAGGAGGGTGGGGGCGACGAATTCAAGAAAAGACTTTTAGGGTTTAGGGAGTTTAGGCTACTGATACCATGTAAGATGTTGGAATAATTTCTCTTAGGGATTTCTTTCATTAATCACAATATATATAGTTGTACAAAAGTGATTCCTAATATAGTAAGAATTCAAAGTTACCTTAAATACATGATACTAATAAATACAATATATACTGTAAATATTTAAAAAATATTTGCTAATAGAAATATCACTAATACTTATATTAAGATAGGTCTTTCATCGGACTCTGATAATCAGGATACTTTGTACCATCCTCCTTCCTTCCTCTCCATTTTTTTAAAGTAAAAATAATAATTAATCTGTTGAAATTTGTGTCATTTTTTAATCTTTTTAACCAATCAATTATTGTTACGAAGATTGTTTATCTTTCTTCGGACAGTAAGTGACTTGTTCCCACTTCATTCTTGATAGATCTCTTATATGTATGCCAATTAGACTATAACTACTGTTAGGTGCTATCTAAACCCTTAAATTGATGGGTCTATAATAAACCAAACACATAGACATAGTAGTAAAATTAAGTTGTCCTACTATACTTGGGGTAAAAAGGCGAAATTCTTCGTTCACAGGGCCTCCACCTCCCCCGGCCCGACATAAATTAGTGGAGGAGGTAAATCATGGTGACTCAGCGGCCCACTAGGTGGGAGACACAGTGCTTGGTGCACACAAGGAGTCATCCCCCACAAAGGAGGAATGCAACTCCCACACTGCGGCTGCCAGAGCTCGAATCTGCCTACTTGGGGGCAATCTACCACCCTGAAACCAACTGAGCTACGCCCATGTGGGCTTGTCCTACTATACGAACGAGCCGTTTGGACATGATATGAAATCATGATGATTTGAAGTTGAAGTTTTGTTTGGACATGCAATTTAAATTTCTTAAGTTGTATTTTTTCTCATCGACATAAAAAACCGATAAATTAGTGGAAACCATCAAAACTTTTCTAATTCTCATACAATCTTACCAAATGAGCAAATCATAGTTCATAACAAAATTAATACGCTATTAGAAACACTTTCTAAAAAATACAACATCACTTGATCGAACTTTAGTTCTATAAAAAGGAAAAATGGACTTGAGTTATAGTGTAATTATTCTTTAATATAATCCTCCCACATGGTATGAACAATCTAACTTTGCATGTGTGACCTAGTTCACATTGCCGGTCTCAAGCCCGGATGAAGAAGGATGGTTGCTGAAGGTCAATAGGAAACAACCTCTCTACAAAGGTAGGGGTAAGACTGCATACAACTTACCATCCCCAAACTCCACTTGTGGGATTACACTTGATTTGTAATTATTGTTGTTGATGATATGGACAATCTCTTAATATACTATCAACTTGTATATCTTTTAATATTTGATAAAATGGTTGGTAAACATGATTAGTAAATATATCTATCAATTTATGAATCTTTTTTTACAAAATATAAACTTATGGATCAATTTATGTTTCTAAAAAATTGAAATCATGATTTGGAATTCCAAATCACACTATTTTGGATGGTTTGAGATTTTAAATCATGATATGAAGTTGAAGCTGAAATTTTGTCCAAATTTCATAAACAAACGACGATTTGAAATCATGATGTGAAAACACATGGCCAAACACCTACTAAGGAGCCGTTTGGACATGATTTGAAATCATGATGATTTAAAATTGAAGTTTTGTTTGGACGTGCAATTTGAATTTCTTAAGTTATATTTTTTCCCATTGACATAAAAATCCACAAGTGAAAATCATCAAAACTTTCATAATTCTTATTCAATCTTACCAAATGAGTAAGTCATTATTCATAACAAAATTAATACGCTCTAGAAGACCTTTTAAAAAATATAATATCAATTGATCGAACTTTAATTCAATAAAAAAGAAAATTGAACATGAATAGTAGTAACTACTATTTAATATTATCTTTTCACATGATATGAACAATCTCTTCACGTCGAGTATGCATTTTCCGATCAGATGACCGAGAAGACGAAACAACATTGTTACTTTGAGCCGGTTGTTGGTCAATATCATTAGCAACCATATCATCATGTTCATATTACGTGAATATTTCATCACTCCTTCGATATTCCCGCAAAAAATTTGTAACACTGCACAAGCTATGACAATGGTCATATCAATATCATAATGGTTCATGCATTGAAAAAATATATCTAATACAATATAAAGTCGATCAATTGGTGTGTATATACTAATTATGGATTTTTTTTATAAAATATAAATTTATGGATCAAATTTTATATTTTTAAAATTTTGAAATCATAACATAAAGTTCGAAGTTGAAATTATGTCAAAATTGCATAAATAAATGATAATTTAAAATTAAATTATAAATGCATGGTCAAAGCACTAGTGAGATAAATCATGCTAGCTATTTACTTGCTCCTTGTAGCTCGGACTGAATACTGGGAAGGAAAGATTCCTCCCCCCACCCAACTATCTTTCTCTTTTCGCTTTTCCACATCCTCCTCTTTCCTGTTCAGGTGAGTCTCATAGAGATGATAAGAGTACTTAATTTAAAATATAGCATTAGTTTAAGTCTCTTTTACACGTTAATTTATCTATAATCAATGAATACAGTTATGGCAAATGATTTTCTGCAATATGTTAAACTACAATTATTGTGCAATTCTCTTTTACACGGACAGAAAATATAGAGACAAATAAAAAATGGCTCAACTTTAAAAGCTATAAAAGAATCACTTAAAAGGAATGGATAGAGTATTAGCTATTTTTAGTTGGAGTTTACAACAATAAAATAGTCCATTGCTAAAACAACAAAGTTCATTGTTATACAAATTATTAAAAAGCAAATACTCTTACAAAATACAAGAATAATGAATGACATGAAGAACAAAAAGAAAAAAAGAAACAAAAACTATAAAAACAGATAAAAGAAGAGCCAAAAGAAGTCTGAATCGTTCAGTTTGCTGGGCGAAGGTCCAACTTGTGGCCCTAGGGTCACAGGTTCGATTCTCACTAGGACATCGCTCTCCGGGGCATATACTTGTGATTAAGCCTGGGCGCTAAAAGCGCGAGCATCTTTGCGATGTGGGTTTGATTCCTCCGGCGAGTCCCGTGAGGTCGACCTTGTATGTTGATCCGTTGGGCCTTGGCGACACGATTACGGTGCACATCCCGCATTTACAGTGGTGGGAGTCTTTGAAGCCGGTCCCATCGCCTCCAGAATCGATCTGGTGCTTGTATGCAGTCTTAGCGATAGGGAATGAGGTTCCGATACCTGGGTCATCAAAAAAAAAAAAAAAAAAAAAAGACAAAAGAACAGGTCTTATCCAATGGAAATCCACACGCAACCAAAAAGAAAAAAGTTAAAGAAAAGAAAATATTATGTTGCCAATAAGACTCTTTTGATTATTAGGAGTACTAAACTAGCCAAAATAAGTACAACAACAACGTCTAAAGAAAATCACACCACGCGTGGAGTGCATGGAGGTAGAGTGTACAGACCTTACCTCTACGCGTTGGTAGGTAGGCGGCTTTCCAGGGAGACCCTCGGCGTAATCACAATTAAACAAACGTTGCATAGCAAGATAAACGATCACAGACAAGAAATTAAAGTTATAGGCACATGCTGGTAACAAAAATCGAATACGTCATGGTAGCACATTCTGTCAAAAGAAAGCAGTTAACAACGCAAATAAATAATATGAATAAAGTACACTAGAGAACACATAGCCGCAGACTATCTACTATCCTTCAACCCTAATCCGTGTCCTCCATAAACCCCTAATCAAAATAAGTAACTACTATTTTTTTATTTAGAAAAGGGTGGATTCGAAATTTAAGTTTTTATTCAATACATACTATATCGGTTCTCTTTGAGATAAGAAAGTTGGAAATAAATATTTTGGTTGAAGGAGGTAACAGAGGAGTAGAAATTATTCTTTCTTAAAAATGAAAAAAAAACATATTTAGAATAATTCCCACTGCCATAAGTAACAGTCATTACTTTTGACACTATTTGTTGTTAAAAAGAGTTTTGAGTCTGGGCTAAACCAATTCTCAGAAGAATGAACAATAATTTTATATACCTCGTACTGTGTCTTTTCGGCACATTGATTACGTGGTTGTCTAGAAAACAAAACTACACATTTTCTACTTTTAAGAAAATGATAAGAAAATAGACTAAAAATAAAGAGCACGAGGTACTACTTAAAATTAGGGGTCAACACGAGTACAGGTCACTCAAATACCCGATTGGAATCAATACTAACGGATGAGTTTCGGATAGATATATTATAATAACGGATAGATTTCGGGTAGATATATTATAATAACGGATAGATTTCGGGTAGATATATTATAATAACGGATAGATTTCGGGTAGATATATTATAATAACGGATAGATTTCGGGTAGATATATTATAATAACGGATAGATTTCGGGTAGATATATTATAATAACGGGTAGATTTCGGATAAATATATTATAATAGCGGGTAGGTTTCGAATATTAAAATTAGGAATCGATCAATGTAAGTCGGTTCTGTTAGGAAAATCGGCGGGATACGGACAGGAATCGATACCTGCATTCTATGAACCCACACCCCTTTTAAATTTCAAGTTTTAATTATTAAGTTTGGGCTTTAGGCATTTATTATTTTTTGGCCCAGTATTGTTCCCAGCCCTAAGCCACTTCAGCACTTCTCTTACTAAAAGTAAAAAAGAAACGGACGCCCTAAGCCCCTGACTACTTCCATTTAACATCATCATATTCCAATTTTTCATTACCCACATCGCAGCAGCCAGCAGAACTGCAGAAGCCCTAGCATAGCCAGTAGCCACTAACCATTTTCCATGTTCCATTACACCCAAAGCAAATCAACGCTCTGCTCCACCTCTTCTCTCTTGTGTTTTTAGAAGATGTATTTTTGTTTTATGTTTATTTGGAGTTTTGTAATGTACTCTTCATTTTGTGATTGTGTTGTATCATGTTCCTCCATTTGACCACCGATTTGATCACGGAGATCCATTTCAGATTTTTGATCGATTTGATCACGAGACCCATTTGATTTTCAACATCGATTTTCTCCATTTGAAGCTCAAAAGCAGATTCAAATTTCCAGATTATGCTAACTTTTCAGATTATGCAGAGTTGTTTTGTAATGCATTCTTCATTTAGTGTTTTTGTTGTATCCTGTTCCTTCATTTCAGTCACTGATTTCAGTCACGGAAGACACATTTCAGATTTTTCGTCACTGATTTTTCTCCATTTTAAGCTCAAAATCAGATCCAAATTCCAGATTATGTAGACTTTTTGGATTATTCAGAGTAGTATTTATGACATATAAATGGTTTACAGGGTACCCGAGAACCTACCTGGAACCGCAGGGTCCGGGTAATGATTGCTATGGGTAGGTTTCAGATATTAGATTTAGGAATCGATCGTTTATTGGGTAGGGTCCGGGTAGTTCAAAAAATGTAGGGTACCCAGACCCTCTCACCCCTACTTAAAATAAACAGAAAAAAATATTTCCTTGTGAGACTGCAATTTATCTAGGTTCCTTTTCTCCAGGAGAAAGTTGTATTACTATTATGATATAAAAATATAATATTAAAATTAAATAATTATGAAATTATTTAGAAATATTTTTTACAATTATAAAATAAACTTGGCCCATAAGTTTATATTTTGTACAAAAAATCCATAAATTAGTAGATATTTCTAAATAATTGATCGACTTTATATTGTATTGGATATAATTGTCCAATACATAATTTATATTATACACAAGGGTATGACTATGTCATGACTTGAAAGTGTACAACATAAGTTTATATTTTGTAAAAAAATTCATAAATTAGTAGATATATACCAATTGATCGGCTTTATATTGTATTTGATATAGTTGTCCAAAACATAATTTATATATATATATATATATATATAATAATAGGGGTGTATTTCAATTTTTTAATTTCAAAGGGGGATGTATATCAAATTGTTGGAGGTTGCAATAAAGTTGTGTGATCCTACTCGGTACCGCCTTCTTGTTGTAACTCTGTCCATTAAGTAATTCATTCTTTTGAATAAGCTATCTCCCATTTTTACTCTCTTTTTTTTTTTTTAATTTATCAAACCTATTATACTGTTCATCTCTTTTATCAACCTTATTATACTGTTCATCTCTTCCGTTCAACCTTAGTTCCTAACAACAGTCGTCTTTAGCCTCACCCTATTTTCTGGCCCATACCGTCCTACTGCGGACATTCAAATGGCCTTCAAGTTAACCACCGTTAACGAGGGAATTTCTGAGCTAATCCATTGAGGTTATTAGAAAGTTTAACGGATAACCATATACTGAGTTTAAAGAGTTGATGATAAGATTTAAACAAGATATAAAAACTTTGAACATATAAAACGTAAATATATTTCAAACATAACTTCAAACATAATTTACATAATCATAAGGGGAGATAACTACTGAAAGAAGACTTACATAATTTAAGAAACAAGAAGGTTTCCTTCGGGAACCCCGGGGTTACTAGCAAGTATCGAAATTAAAGTAAACTATTGCTTGGATCTTAGATGGATTTTATACAAGTGAGGTGTGGGGAGGAAGTAGAGGAAACATGGTTGGTGTTTTTTCTCTATCTTTTTTTTTTGTTGTGTCCTCTTTTGTCTTTAAGAGTCTCCTTTTATAGTCTGCGGACTTCAAAGCGGACTTCAAAATGTTAAAGAATCTTTTCTTTTCAGTGCGCCATCGTCACGTGAAACTTTTGAAAGAAGCTTTTTCCATTTTGTCGTTTATCATTTGTCCCTTTTGTTGTTGCATTATTGTCCTTCTTTGTCCGCCATTATTTTTCTTTTTGTCCGTATCCTCATTGCTGCAGTCTTATCAACTTTATCATTATTTTCTTACAGTATCTTCTTCCTTCTTTTTACGTGTCTAAATTGTGGAGGCTATTGAGTCAAAACTCATTCCGAATCATATCCTGCGTCTGGATCTGTGCTTCAAAACCGCTATCCGAGATATCTTCCATGTTATCTTCTTGGGATTATGGCCCAAACTTTGAAATGAATTATAACCTTGCCTTGGGTGGTGAATCTTGAGGGACATATGCTTATCTTGTGTGAGTCCTCTTTACGATTTTCTTGATCTTTTCTAGTTTGTAAAAGTTTTTCTAAAGTTTCTTTAATTAGTTGTTCCATCTCATTTTCAGGTAGTTACGGTTTGTGATGAGGATCCTCGGGTGAAACTCCTCTGTAGTCTTCGCCAGGTTGGAGAGGAATTTTTCCTCGTCTTCACTTTTGGCAAAGTGACGACCATCAACGGGTTTGATAAGTCTTCACGGCCACCGTTTGAGCCAGGACTAGTTGTATCTTGATCCGTCTGATGGATTTATTTGCATTCAGAGGGGAACGCACACCCTTCTCATCCATTTTTTGAAGAGATGGAGAACTCTGTTTCTGTCTTTCAAGTATTTCTTGCTTTAGTATGTGTATCTGTTCTGTGAGTTGGGTATTTTGTTTGCTAAGTAGTTCTTTCGTATGGTTGAGGCGGCGAACTGTGTCTGTCATAGTAGTGCAATGGTCACAAAAAATTATTTTATCGGTGTCTTTCTGGATGTTGTACTGAGGGGGTTTTTCTGGGTTTTGTCTGAGTGATGGTGAGATATAATAATTTGGCCCAAGTATTCCCCTAGTGTAATCCAAGACTTCTGTGAAATCATTAAAACCTTTAAACAGAGGTTTTTTGATGTCTTTTATTGAGTCTAAAACTTCGATCCAGGTTTGGAAAATACCATTAGTTTTTCCATGTATGACTACATAAAATTTAAAACGTTTGTCTTGATTCTTTTCTGTAAAATACTGACATAAAGAATTTAAAGATGCTACAAGATGACTAGTGTCTCGTTTATTGTGAGAAATCCATAAATTGTCTATTAAACACTACATTGTTTGTCTACTAAATATTCAGTAAAACTTTAAACGTTAAGTTTGACGCTGGAAAAGAAACTAAATTATTTTTTCCAAAATAAAGTCTTTCTAGAGCTGGAGTCTCCATTTCTGAGAGTGGTTTGAATTGGAGATTCCCCAATACCTTTTGTCTATAAGTATCTTGGGATGTGGCTGCGCCTTTTCCCTTGTCTTTCTTCTGATTCATGCGTTATAAAAAGATTAATTAGGCTTAATATCTAACCTGCTAAGTTGATCGGCTAAATTATTGTCTTTTCCCTTTATGTGTTCGAATACTAAATTGTATATTGATATAGTGTTTAGAAAATTAAGCCATCTCCTTCATCGCTATTTTTATCATTTATTTTTGGTGAAATTTAACAATGGCTTCACGATGCATTCTTACTAATATTTCTGGTTTATTAGAATGTAAAGTCGAAAACTATTTAACCCGTAAACTACTGCTAATATTTCTGCGTCTATACTACTCATGTTACCCTTTTCTTTGTACTTACCGCTTTGGTAGGCACAAATTTTTTCTTCATTCTTACTACTGTATTTGTTAGGTCTTGCTTTTAAGATGGATCTCCATCCTTCGAAGCTTCCATCGGTTTCTACAACTAGGAAGTCTGTTTCTAAAGGCATATTTAGGTCTGGAATATTTTTTACTCTTTCTTTAGTTTTTTGTACTAATTTGATGTCTTCTATATTAAAAGTCTTTGTCTGTCGAACCTGCTTTTAGCGTAAAGAGGTCATTATTTTTCCTAAGTCTTTAATGAAGACTCTGGCATAATTAATTATTCCTAGGAATTTCTGGAGGTCTTTTAATTTGTCTAATTTATCAGGCATTTCCAATACCTTTTTGGCTATGTGGGGTTGTAATTTTATTTTTCCGTCTCCTAATATTACTCCTAAGAAGTTTATGTAATGTTTACATAATTCCATTTTCTTTTTACTTATTATTATTCCGTTGTCTACGAATAATCTAAAAATTGTTTGTAAATGCCCTAAGTGTTCGTTCATGTTATGGCTGAATACTAGAATATCATCAACATAAACTAATATAAATCTTTTATATTCTCCGAAAATATTATCCATTTTCCTCTGGAATATCGGAGGAGCTGTTTTTAACCCGAAGGGCATGACAAGCCATTCGAAATGTCCTTCTGGACAAGTAAAGGTTGTCCAGTCTATGCTATCTTGGTGCATTTTTACCGCGATATCGACTTGCAATCAAACTTACTAAAAACCCGCTTTCCTGTATTACATTAATTAATTCATTTATCGGGTAATTTATATCCGTCATTTCTAGTATTGTCGTTGAGTCTTTTATAATTTATTACCATTCTTGCTTTTCCTCTTATTATTTCGCGTGATTCCTTACCATGAAAGCCGCAGATTCTGTTTTGAAATTGACCTTCTTATTACACCTAAATCAAGTAATTCTTTGATTTGGATTTTGAAGTCTTCAGGTCTTGTTAGTAGCTTCTATTGATCTTTGTTTTATAGTATATTCTGGGTTTATAATATCTAGTTTACAAGTAACCTTATTATTGTTCCAATGTTTTAAAGGCTTTTCTCCAATGATATCTAATTCATCTAGAATCTTTATTATTTTATCTAGATCTTCCTTATTTTTTATTATTCCTATTTTATCTATACCTGTTTTAAAATTATAAAGATCCGTTTCAATATCTATGAGGGTATAGTTTTTGTCTAGTATATCATCTTCTTCCAGGTTTTCTTCCCAAATTAGGTTTTTTTCTTCTTTATTATTGCATGATGTTCCTTTATTTTTACAATCTTGACAACACTCGTCTTTTTCTTTGTCATCTTTCTTTTGTAGGTCTAAAGGAGAGATTTGGGTAATTTTGTTGGCATCTTACTAGTGCATCAGGGAATAGGTACTATTTTTAAGAAGATTACACCATCCCTTGTAATAGTACTGACTTAGTTGTTATTTAGCATAAAGTCTAGTCCTAAGATAAAGTCTGTATTTATATTTAGATCTCTTACCCAAATTTTGCTCATTTTGTAACTTGGGTTGTAAAATTTTGAGCAAGTATTAATGAAACTAATGGATGCATTCTGAATATAATGATGATAAGTATTATGGGTTCCATCCATTTGCATGGTCAGAATTGGCTTGTCTAATTCTTTGAGCAAATGTTGGGAATTACTTTTTATTTAGTATACTCTACTACATCTGAATCAACTAAGGCTAAGACTTTTATTTCAGAGTCTGCTATCCTAACTTTAACAAGAATTTTAGAGTACTTAGTTTTATATCTTCATTCTGCATCAAGGTACCATAGTCTTCCATATTCATTAGTTACGAGTCTAATTAAACATGTGATATCATCTCTTGTTTCTACATCTTTCCCTTTTTCTATTTTTAGAAGTATTGTTTCTAAATCATTCATTCTTGTTTCTAGAGTTATTATTCTCATACTTGTGGTCTGATCTTCGGTTCTATTAATTACTTCTTTTGATTAATTGTTATTTTAAACTCTTTTCGTATACATTCTATACATCCTTCTATAAAACAATGTTTACATTTGGCTCTTTTACTTCTCTGGAAACCATTTGCATGAGAAGCATGCATTCTTATCTAAACCTTTATAATTTTCAAAATTATGATTACAAATTGGTTATAACTTGTTCATAAGGTTCATATTTATATCTAAGTCTAATTTCTCTAGTCTATTTCATTAATTAGTTCATCCGCCTGCGAGTGCGAGGATTCTATTTTATTTGTATTATTAATATCAATACTTACTACAGAGTATATACTTTCGATTATCGACATATATATTCGCTCACGTTTATAAGGGTTTTCTTGAAAGTCTTCTATTAATTGAGAATTTCTTGTTTTATTATTTATTCTTTTAGGGCAAGTATTTGCTAAATGTTCTATACTTCCACAAGTAAAACATTCCAATTTGTTTTTATAGTTTCTATCTGTTCTATATTTTCGTATATGTCTGTTTTTATCTAGATAGGGCTTTTTAGCAGCCGATTTTCTAAGAAAATATCTCTTCCTATCGTATGAGTTATTATTATTATAACCTTTTTTATACTTTTTTCTTTTATAAGGTTCTTTATCGTAACTCTGTGTGGTATATACTACACTTTTACAGAAGTTCATTTCGTTTAATTTTAATTGTTTTTGTATCTGTAGGTTTGTACATTTCTCTTGTAATATATCCATTACGTGTTGAATCCTGTGTCCTATTGACCATTTAAGATTAACATTTTGGATTACTCCGTCTCTTTTATTCCATCTTTCTTCTATTTCTCTTCCTAGAGCTCACGGTAGTTTGTTAAAAAGTTTTTACCTAGCTCTTGGTCAAACGCGCGTTCCGCTTATTGTGCAATAGTAAAAATAGTCATTTAAGAACTTTTAATATAAAACCAATTTCCTATGCTTAATCGTTTCTAGTTTAATTAAGGCATTCTTTTGTAATATTACTAAGCCACTATTGTGGTCTTCTCGTAATTAACGTATGTATTTTATTTGTGAAATTGTATGGGTTTGATCCATGGACACCAACCACCGGAATTCGTTTGGGAAATCGTCTTGTATGCCTCCCATAAGGCTTTAGTAGATTCTCTAAGAACGTTTCTAAGTATTTATACATAGTTTACGGATCTGTTTTACGTAATTTTGTATATAATCTGCCACTACTATTCCTTTCCATAAATCTATTCTGAATTCCATCTTTGTGGATCGTGGCGCTATGTTTAGGATTTTTCCTCTATTACCTCCTTCGAGAGCAATAGGTTCTTCATTGGCATTCTCATTCCCGATGGTTTTACATTTTCTCTTGGTTCTCCGGTTGTTCTATATACTCTTCTTACAGGTACATTTCTGTACTTGTCTCATCTGTAAATTGTTCTCCTGTGGTTCTTTGAAAAGGGCTAGAGCTAGATGCACTAGTCTCCATTAATTCTTTTTGACTTACTACTGAGTTTATTTCTGATTCTTCATCATTAAAAATGTCTTCCCAAATTGCTTCGAACTTATCCGATTTTTCGCACACACTTGTTCTCGCCTTATAACCTAAATTGTCAGTTCTTAATTCGCAAATTTTGAAATGACTTATGGCTTCTTTTATGTTCATTCGCGGCATTTTACATCCCTTACATTTAAAAGTATGGTTTGGGTCATTTTTATGTAAGCTTTTTGCTTTATCTATGGCTATATCTACTTCAAAGCCTTCTTCTATTAGTTCTATATTCATGAAATTTATCTCAGTGATCTCATCTTCTTCTATTGTATTTTCTTCTTCCATATCTTTTAGAGGCATGTAATTATAGTTCGTAAATCTTATGGATGTTTCTCCTTTAGAATTAGTATAGACCAGGTGTGACTGCAGTTGCAACGTTTTCTTTTATTATTAAAATTTTCTAATTTCCACTCTAATCCTGCGTAGTCTTTTGGGTCTATTTTTATAGGTTTTATTAAATTAATACCTCTGTTACCCATTAATTCTACTACATCATTTATTCTTATTTTAAATTTTGTATTACTATTATCGTCATTTTCCTAGGAATCCTATGCACATAAGTAGATTATTACAGTTATGCATTTCTTCGTATCCTTTAGTACGTATTCCTATTTTTATATGTTTTCCAAATTCGCTAAGTTCATTATAAAGTGCGGGCTTATGTAGAAAATTCCTCCATTATTAGTCATGTCTACTTGATCATTCCTATTATGGATTTCTTCATGTCTGACCATCTGTCATCGTAAATTACTACTAGTACTTTACTTCCTAAATTTTTTCTGGTCAAACCTTTTAGTCCTATGACAATTAATCCCATATGCATTAGTGTTCTAGTTGTCTTATAAATTTGTTTTTGTGTGTGAGTTTACTAGGTTTATACTAACAGTTGTAGTTCCTAAAATAGATAACTGTTCTTCTCTATAATGTCTATATAGTTGAGTCGTTTTAGAGAATTTTCCTGTGTTATATAAAGTTCTTGGATTTAATAGGTTTAATTGATTTTGTTGAAAAATACTGATGTCTCTGTCTATATCTATAACTTCGCTTAACTGTCTGTTACTTTCTTCTGCCGTTTTTCTATTAAGAAGTCTAGATATGAAATTATTTCCAATTTTGTCTTCAGAGTAGCTTACTCGTGGTCTTTCTTCTTCGGTTCTTGATCTAGCTGAAATAAAGTCCATTTCTGCGGTTTTTTAATTACTTTTGTTCTTTCTTTGAGTGGAGTTATCTCTACTCTTTTTAATTGATCAATTAGTTCGTCCACCTGAGTGTCTTTAGGCTCTTTAGTTTTTTCTTTATTCTGTTTAATTAGTACACTGACCTTTTCGTTTAATTCTTCTAGTTTTATCACTATAATTTCTATCTTTTTTGTAATCTCTAAGATTAACGAGATAGTAGTGATGTGTTGTTTTAAGAATATTTGATCTGTTTTAGAAACCGGTGTATGTTCTTTATAGTCTACTGGTAAGAAAACAGATTTCTCTGTTATTTTTGTAGCTTCTTCTTGACACCAGGTTTGTTTACTCATGAAAGAGTAATTTCTTTTAGATCTAAAATTGTTTTACTTAAGGAACTGGTTTCTTTATTTAGATTATCTAAGAGCTGTGCTATTTTATAGAATTCTTGGGTACTACTTGATTCTAAATTAGATATGGTTTTATTTAACGAAGTTTCTAATTCTTGTTTTGTTGGTAAATTTTTTATTCTTCTAATATTATCAATTGCTTTTAAATAATCTAAATTTTTCTCTAAAAGTTCGAAAACTTTCCTTTGTTTAACTTGTGATTCCTCTATTACTTTTAAACTTCTATTAACTTGGTTATTATTTTCTTTAATACTTTCGCTGAGGTTAATGATTAAATCTATTATTGTATTTAACTGCTTGTCTTCGCTATGTAGTATATGTTCTCCTGTGCTGAAGTTGCACTTTATAATACTATTATCTTTTAAAGCTCTGTATTTCTTTTCTGGGTAGATTCGTAAGTCTAAATATTCTAAGTTCTTTAACGTATCTATTTTTTCTTTTATCCAAACGGTATCCTTTTATTCTGGTCTTGCAAACGTTCTATAGTAGAAGTTATTCGTTCTATATCGCTTCTTATTCCGTATAATTCCCACCTTAGTGCGGAAATTGTTTCTGTATTATTCTGATCTTGTATCAGTCTATTTTGTATTACCCGTGTTAGGCTTTCTGATTCTACGATTCTAAATAAGAAGTTAAAGCTTTTTCTGCTTTCCTATATTCCTTTCTTCGTTCAATATCTAGATCTATGACCCACTGACTAAATCTTATACGTTTTACAAAAGGTAATGTTCTCATATACTTTTTAATAAGGTTTAAAACGTGTCTTATTTTTATCTTGACTAAGGTTCTTTGATTTTATTTGTTGGATAAGTCTGTACTCTAAATTGGATATTATGTATATTAATTCGGACCACTGTACGAATGAACGATACTTATTTAGAACTTAATATATTAATTCGGACCACTGCAGTCTTAGCAAATTCTCTTTGGTTCTGTTTAACTTAATATATTCTGGATATAGGATACTTAATTCTTTTTTAATTTCTAAATAAGTATCGTTCATTCGTACAGTGGTCCGAATTAATATACATAATATCCAATTTAGAGTACAGACTTATCCAACAAATAAAATCAAAGAACCTTAGTCAAGATAAAAATAAGACACGTTTTAAACCTTATTAAAAAGTATATGAGAACATTACCTTTTGTAAAACGTATAAGATTTAGTCAGTGGGTCATAGATCTAGATATTGAACGAAGAAAGGAATATAGGAAAGCAGAAAAAGCTTTAACTTCTTATTTAGAACTGTTAGAATCAGAAAGCCTAACACGGGTAATACAAAATAGACTGATACAAGATCAGAATAATACAGAAACAATTTCCGCACTAAGGTGGGAATTATACGGAATAAGAAGCGATATAGAACGAATAACTTCTACTATAGAACGTTTGCAAGACCGTAACAAAAGGATACCGTTTGGATAAAAGAAAAAATAGATACGTTAAAGAACTTAGAATATTTAGACTTACGAATCTACCCAGAAAAGAAATACAGAGCTTTAAAAGATAATAGTATTATAAAGTGCAACTTCAGCACAGGAGAACATATACTACATAGCGAAGACAAGCAGTTAAATACAATAATAGATTTAATCATTAACCTCAGCGAAAGTATTAAAGAAAATAATAACCAAGTTAATAGAAGTTTAAAAGTAATAGAGGAATCACAAGTTAAACAAAGGAAAGTTTTCGAACTTTTAGAGAAAAATTTAGATTATTTAAAAGCAATTGATAATATTAGAAGAATAAAAAATTTACCAACAAAACAAGAATTAGAAACTTCGTTAAATAAAACCATATCTAATTTAGAATCAAGTAGTACCCAAGAATTCTATAAAATAGCACAGCTCTTAGATAATCTAAATAAAGAAACCAGTTCCTTAAGTAAAACAATTTTAGATCTAAAAGAAATTACTCTTTCATGAGTAAACAAACCTGGTGTCAAGAAGAGGCTACAAAAATAACAGAGAAATCATTTTCTTACGATGAACTATAAAGAACATACACCGGTTTCTAAAACATATCAAATATTCTTAAAACAACACATCACTACTATCTCGTTAATCTTAGAGATTACAAAAAAGATAGAAATTATAGTGATAAAACTAGAAGAATTAAACGAAAAGGTCAGTGTACTAATTAAACAGAATAAAGAAAAAGCTAAAGAGCCTAAAGACACTCGTGGACGAACTAATTGATCAATTAAAAGAGTAGAGATAACTCCACTCAAAGAAAGAACAAAAGTAATTAAAAAAGCATGAGAAATGGACTTTATTTAATTTAGATCAGAAGCAGAAGAAGAAAGACCACGAGTAAGCTACTCTGAAGACAAAATTGGAAATAATTTCATATCTAGACTTCTTAATAGAAAAGCAGCGGAAAAGTAGCATGATTAAGCGAAGTTATAGATATAGACAGAGACATCAGTATTTTTCAACAAAATCAATTAAACCTATTAAATCCAAGAACTTTATATAACACAGGAAAATTCTCTAAAACGACTCAACTATATAGACATTATAGAGAAGAACAGTTATCTATTTTAGGAACTACAACTGTTAGTATAAACCTAGTAAACTCAGCGTCACAAAAACAAATTTATAAGACAACTAGAACACTAATGCATATGGGATTAATTGTCATAGGACTAAAAGGTTTGACCAGAAAAAATTTAGGAAGTAAAGTACTAGTAGTAATTTACGATGACAGATGGTCAGACATGAAGAAATCCATAATAGGAATGACTGAAGTAGACATGACTAATAATGGAGGAATTTTCTACATAAGCCCAGACTTTATAATGAACTTAGCAGAATTTGGAAAACATATAAAAATAGGAATACAGACTAAAGGATACGAAGAAATGCATAACGGTAATAATCTACTTATGTGCATAGGATTCCTAGGGAAAATGACTGATAATAGTAATACAAAATTTAAAATAAGAATAAATGATGTAGTAGAATTAATGGGTAACAGAGGTATTAATTTAATAAAACCTATAAAAATAGACCCAAAAGACTACGAGGATTAGAGTGGAAATTAGAAAATTTTAATAATAAAAGAAAACGTTGCAACCAGAGTCACACCTGGTCTATACTAATTCTAAAGGAGAAACATCCATAAGATTTACGAACTATAATTACATGCCTCTAAAAGATATGGAAGAAGAAAGTACAATAGAAGAAGATGAGATCACTGAGATAAATTTCATGAACATAGAACTAATAGAAGAAGGCTTTGAAGTAGATATAGCCATAGATAAAGCAAAAAGCTTACATAAAAATGACCCAAACCATACTTTTAAATGTAAGGGATGTAAAATGCCGCGAATGAACATAAAAGAAGCCATAAGTCATTTCAAAATTTGCGAATTAAGAACTGACAATTTAGGTTATAGGGCAGAACAAGTGTGTGCAGAAAAATCAGATAAGTTCGAAGCAATTTGGGAAGACATTTTTAATGATGAAGAATCAGAAATAAACTCAGTAGTAAGTCAAAAAGAATTAATGGAGACTAGTGCATCTAGCTCTAGCCCTTTTCAAAGAACCACAGGAGAACAATTTACAGTAGACACAAGTACAGGAAATGTACCTAGAAGAAGAGTATATAGAACAACTGGAGAACCAGTAGAAAATGTAAAACCATCAGGAATGAGAATGCCAATTGAAGAACCTATTGCTCTCCAAGAAGGAGGTAATAGAGGAAAAATCCTAAACATAGCCGCCACGATCCACAAAGATGGAAGTCGGTAATAGACTTATGGAAAGGAATAGTAGTGGCAGATTATATACAAAATTACGTAGAAACAGATCCAGAAACTATGTATAAATACTTAGAAACGTTCTTAGGAGAATCTACTAAAGCCTTATGGGAGGCATACAAGTGATTTCCCAAACGAATTCCGGTATTTGGTGTCCGTGGATCAAACCCATACAATTTCACAAATAAAATACATACGTTAATTACGGAGAAGACACAATAGTGGCTTAGTAATATTACAAAAGAATGCCTTAATTAAACTAGAAACGATTAAGCATAGGAAATTGGTTTTATATTAAAAAGTTCTTAAATGACTATTTTACTATTGCCTGATAAGCGGAACGCGTTTGACCAAGAGCTAGGTAAAAACTTTTAACAAACTACCAGAGCTCTAGGAAGAGAAATAGAAGAAAGATGGAATAAAAGAGCGGAGTAATCCAAAATGTTAATCTTAAATGGTCAATAGGACACGATTCAACACGTAATGGATATATTACAAGAGAAATGTACAAACCTACAGATACAAAAACAATTAAAATTAAACGAAATGAACTTACGTAAAAGTGTAGTATATACCACATGAGTTACGATAAAGAACCTTATAAAAGAAAAAGTATAAAAAGGTTATAATAATAATAACTCATACGATAGGAAGAGATATTTTCTTAGAAAATCGGCTGCTAAAAAGCCCTATCTAGATAAAAACAGACATATACGAAAATATAGAACAGATAGAAACTATAAAAACAAATTGGAATGTTTTACTTGTGGAAGTATAGAACATTTAGCAAATACTTGCCCTAAAAGAATAAATAATAAAACAAGAAATTCTCAATTAATAGAAGACTTTCAAGAAACCCTTATAAACGTGAGCGAATATATATCGAATCTTGAAAGTATATACTCGTAGTAAGTATTGATATTAATAATACAAATAAAATAGAATCCTCGGACTCGAGGCAGATGAACTAATTAATGAAATAGGACTAGAGAAATTAGACTTAGATATAAATATGAACCTTATGAACAGCGTTATAACCAGCTGTAATCATAATTTTGAAAATTATAAAGGTTTAGACAGTAATGCATGCTTCTCATGCAAATGGTTTCCCAGTAGAAGTAAAAGAGCCAAATGTAAACATTGTTTTATAGAAGGATGTATAGAATGTATACGAAAAGAGTTTAAAATATGATTAATCAAAAGAAGTAATTAATAGAGCAGAAGATCGGACCACAAGTATGAGAATAATAACTCTAGAAACAAGAATGAATGATTTAGAAACAAGACTTCTAAAAATAGAAAAAGGAAAGATGTAGAAACAAGAGATGATATCACCTGGCGAATTAGACTCAGAACTAATGAATATGGAAGACTATGGTACCTTGATCTGTAATGAAGATATAAAACTAAGTACTCTAAAATTACTGACGAAAGTTAGGATAGCAGACTACGAAATAAAAGTCTTAGCCTTAGTTGATTCAGGATGTAGTAAGAGTATACTAAATAAAAAGTAATTCCCAACATTTGCTCGAAAGAATTAGACAAGCCATTTCTGACCATGCAAATGGATGGAACCCATAATACTTATCATCATTATATTCGAATGCATCCATTAGTTTCATTAATACTTGCTCAAAATTTTACAACCCAAGTTACAAAATGAGCAAAATTTGGGTAAGAGATCTAAATATAAATCTGGACTTTATCTTAGGACTAGACTTTATGCTAAATAACAACTAAGTTGTACTATTACAAGGGATGGTGTAATCTTCTTAAAAAATAGTACCTATTCCCAGTCTGGACTAGTAAGATGCCAACAAAATTACCCAAATCTCTCCTTTAGACCTACAAAAGAAAGATGACAAAGAAAAGACGAGTGTTGTCAGATTGTAAAAATAAAGGAACATCATGCAATAATAAAGAAGAAAAAACCTAATTTGGGAAGAAAACACGGAAGAAGATGATATACTAGACAAAAACTATACCTGTAGATATTGAAGCGGATCTTTATAATTTTAAAGCAGTTATAGATAAAATAGGAATAATAAAAATAAGGAAGATCTAGATAAAATAATAAAGATTCTAGATGAATTAGAGATCATTGGAGAAAAGCCTTTAAAACATTGGAACAATAATAAGGTTACTTGTAAACTAGATATTATAAACCCGAATATACTATAAAAGCGACATCGATAGAAAGCTACTAACGAGACCTGAAGACTTCAAATCCAAATCAAAGAATTACTTGATTTAGGTGTAATAAGAAGGTCAATTTCAAAACACAGATCTGCGGCTTTCATGGTAAGGAATCACGCGAAATAATAAGAGGAAAAGCAAGAATGGTAATAAATTATAAAAGACTCAACGACAATACTAGAAATGACGGATATAAATTACGATAAGGCGAAATTAATTAACGAATCTGAGGAAAGCGGGTTTTTAGTAAGTTTGATTGCAAGTCGGAATCTTGGCAGATAAAAATGCACGAGATAGCATAGGCGGGCGCTTTACTTGTCCAGAAGGACATTTCGAATGGCTTGTCTTGCCGCCGGGTTAAAAGCGACTCTACGATATTCCAGAGGAAAATGGATAATATTTTGAGAATATAAAAGATTTATATTAGTTTATGTTGATGATATTCTAGTATTCAGCCATAACATGAACGAACACTTAGGGCATTTACAAACAATTTTTATATTATTCGTAGACAACGGAATAATAATAAGTAAAAAGAAAATGGAATTATGTAAACATTACATAAACTTCTTAGGAGTAATATTAGGAGACGGAAAAATAAAATTACAACCCCACATAGCCAAAAGGTATTGGAAATGCACGATAAATTAGACAAATTAAAAGACCTCAGAAATTCCTAGGAATAATTAATTATGCGAGTCATCATTAAAGACTTAGGAAAAATAGCCGGACCTCTTTACGCTAAAACAGGTTCGACAGGACAAAGACTTTTTAATATAGAAGACATCAAATTAGTACAAAAAATTAAAGAAAGAGTAAAAAATATTCCAGACCTAAATATGCCTTTAGAAACAGACTTCCTAGTTGTAGAAACCGATGGAAGCTTGAAGGATGGGAGCCATCTTAAAAGCAAGACCTAACAAATCTGATGGTAAGAATGAAGAAAAATTTGTGCCTACCAAGCGGTAAGTACAAAGAAAAGGGTAACATGAGTAGTATAGGCCTTGAAATATTAGCGAGTTTACGGGTTAAATAGTTTTCGACTTTACATTCTAAATAAACGAAATATTAGTAAGCAATTTGTGAAGCCATTGTTAAATTTCACCAAAAAATAAATGATAAAAATAGCAGTAGAAGGAGATGGCTTAATTTTCTAGACACTATATCAATATACAATTTAGTATTCGAACACATAAAGGGAAAAGACAATAATTTAGCCGATCAACTTAGCAGGTTAGATATTAAGCCTAATTAATCTTTTTATAACGCAACATGAATCAGAAGAAAGACAAGGGAAAAGGCGCGTACATCCCAAGATACTTATAGACAAAAGGTATTGGGGAATCTCCAATTCAAACCACTCTCAGAAATGGAGACTCCAGCTCTAGAAAGACTTTATTTTGGAAAAAATAATTTAGTTTCTTTTCCAGCGTCAAACTTAACGTTTAAAGTTTTACCAGAATATTTAGTAGACAAACAACAGAAGTGTTTAATAGATAATTTATGGATTTCTCACAATAAACGAGACACTAGTCATCTTGTAGCATCTTTAAATTCTTTATGTCGATTATTTTCTGAGAAAGAATCAAGACAAACGTTTTAAATTTTATGTAGTCATACATGGAAAAACTAATGGTATTTTCCAAACCTGGATCGAAGTTTTAGACTCAATAAAAGACATCAAAAAACCTCTGTTTAAAGGTTTTAATGATTTCACAGAAGCCTTGGATTACACTAGGGGAATACTTGGGCCAAATTATTATATCTCACCATCACTCAGACAAAACCGGAAAAAACCCTCGATCTGACATCCGAGAAAGACACCGATAAAATAATTTTTGTGACCGTTGCACTACTATGGCGGAACGCGATTCGCGCCTCAACGATACGAAAGAACTACTTAGCAAACAAAATACCCAACTCACGTAGCGGATACACATACTAAAGCGAAATACTTGAAAGGCGAAGCGAGTTCTCCATCTCTTGAAAAATGGATGAGAAGGGTGTGCGTTCCCTCGAATGCAAATAAATCCATTGTATCGGATCAAGATACAACTAGTCGGTTCAAGCGGTGGCGGTAAAGACTTATCAAACCCGTTGATGGGTCACTTTGCCAAAAAGTGAAGACGAGGAAAAATTCCTCTCCAACCTGAGCGAAGACTACAGGAGTTTCACGAGGATCCTCATCACAAACGAACTACCGCTAAAAATGAGATGGAACAACTAATTAAAGAGACTTTAGAAAAACTTTTACAAACTAGAAAAGATCAAGAAAATCGAAAGAGGACTCGACACAAGATAAGCATATGTCCCTCAAGATTCACGATCGAGGCAAGGTTATAATTCACTCAAAGTTTGGGCCATAATCACGAAGAAGATAACATGAAAGATATCTCGGATAGCGGTTTCGAAGCACAGGATCGACGCAGGATATGATTCGGGAATGAGTTTTGACTCAATAGCCCTCCACAATTTAGACACGTAAAAAGAAGGAAGAAGATACTAGAAGAAAATAATGATAAAGTTGATAAGACCAGACAGCAAGGATAGCACGGACAAAAAGAAAAATAATGGCAGACAAAGAAGGACAATAATGCAACAACAGTAAAGGGACAGCAGCGATAAACGACAAAATGGAAAAAGCTTCTTTCAAAAGTTTCACGTGACGATGGGGCCACGGCGCACGGTGAAAAGAAAAGATTCATTAACATTTTGAAGTCCGTCTTTGAAGTCCGCCAGACTCTATAAAAGGAGACTCTTAAAGACAAAAGAGGACACAACAAAAAAAAAAGATAGAGAAAAAACACCAACCATGTTTCCTCTACTTCCTCCCCACACCTCACTTGTATAAAATCCATCTAAGATCCAAGCAATAGTTTACTTTAATTTCCAGTCAGCTTGCTAGTAACCCCCGGGGTTCCCCGAAAGGGAAACCTTCTTGTTTCTTAAATTATGTAAGTCTTCTTTCAGTAGTTATCTCATATGATTATGTAAATTATGTTTGAAGTTATGTTTGAAATATATTTACGTTTTATATGTTCAAAGTTTTTATATCTTGTTTAAATCTTATCATCAACTCTTTAAACTCAGTATATGGTTATCCGTTAAACTTTCTAATAACCTCAATGGATTAGCCTGTAAATTCCCTCGTTAACGGTGGTTAACTTGAAGGCCATTTGAATGTCCGCAGTAGGACGGTATGGGCCAGAAAATAGGGTGAGGCTAAAGACGACTGTTGTTAGGAACTAAGGTTGAACGGAAGAGATGAACAGTATAATAAGGTTGATAAAAGAGATGAACAGTATAATAGGTTTGATAAATTAAAAAAAAAAAAAAAAAAAAAAAAGAGTAAAATATATATATATATGACTATGTTATGACTTAAAAGTGTACAATTTTGAGCCGCATAATAATTATATTATGAATTATAACTTATTCATTTGGTAAGATTGCATAAAAAATATGAAAGTTTTGATGGTTTTTACAACTTGTGGGTTTTTATGTCAATGAAAAAAGATATAACTTAAGAAATTTAAATTACATGTCCAAACAACAAATTATATGATTTCAAACCATGATTTCAAATCATATCCAAACGGCTCGTTAGTCCTCGAACAGGGAATCGAATATTAGAAACAATAGTATAGTAAAAAATAAAAGTTGGTCCTCGAAGCTTCTTTTTCTTTATTTGATAGAATAGGAAAATATATTCGGTCATAATTATGTATATCTTGTATATGGTAGGTGTATATTTAGTCATTACTTACCGTAATTGTAGCTTAGAATTTAGTCATTACTTACCGTAATTGTAGCCTAGGATTATGCTTGTATTATAGTATATTTACTATCACTTTGACATAAATAATCAATGAAGAATATTTCTTACATTGTATCAGATTCTAGGGAAAGTTCCTGAAACCCTAAAATTGTTTCCTTCTGTCGTCGCCCCCCTCCTCTTCTCTTTGTGACGCTGACCACCCTCCTCTCTCGTCATCCATGTTTGACTCAAAATCATCTTTTCATCTAGCCCGTTTCAAACATTAAATTTCATGTTTCCGTCACTCTTAAGATGGAAAACGTCCATTATGCAACGTGGGCAGAGTTCTTCAAGATTCACTACCGATCGCATCGGTTTATCCATCACATAATTCTACCGGAAAAAGGCAAGGATAAGACGCCAAAAATTGACGACGAAAGAGAATTATGATTAACCCTCGATGCGACAGTTTTTCAGTGAATTTATGCCACTATTTCTATTTTTTTCTTAGTGATTGGAAAGGAGGGCGCCTGGGTATGTTATAGAAAGGGAAGGCGGAATTTGCTGCATATGATTATTGAACATGACTCCATGACAATGGAGGCTTGGGATCTCTTGCGCGACATATTCCAAGACAATAAAAATTCCAGGGTCGTCACTCTTGAGCAGGAATTCTCCACCATTGACATAACAGATTTTCCCAATGCATCTTCATATTGTCAACTACTCATGGTTTTGTCGGACCAACTCAAGAACGTTGGGGCGCCGGTAACTAACAATCGGCTTGTTTTACAACTGGTTGTCGGCCTCACTGACGCATATAGTGGAGTGGGTACGCTAATCCTCTAAATCAATCCTCTTCCACTATTTTACCAAGTCCGATCTATGCTCATTCTATAAGAAGCGAGTTTTGCCAAAAAGACAGCCACCGTATCGAATTCTGCCATGATTGTCGCTCCGTCCGATGATAATTCTTCACATTTTGAAAATTTACCGCTAAATTATGGCCAAAAGGGACGAAATAGCGATATTGGAGGCAAAACCAATCATAATTATGTATATCTTGTATATGGTAGGTTTTTATTTAGTCATTACTTACCGTAATTGTAGCCTAGAATTTAATCATTACTTACCGTAATTGTAGTCTAGGATCATGCTTGTATTATAGTATATTTACTACCACTTTGAAATGAAATAATCAAGGAAGAATATTTCTTACATTATTATCGTCAGAACACTCTCGGTGGATTTGGTCGAAGAATTACTGCATCTATTTTATTTATTTATTTATTATTTATGTTTAAGTTCGATAAACCAATGGTACATCATTCTGGTTGGTTCCTTGAATGAAAAAGATTACTTCGTCGCTCCACGTGTCAAATCTTCATTGGCTTTATGACTTCAACAACAACAACAACAACATACTCAATGAAATCTCAGAACGTGAGATCTGGAAATGGTAGAGTGTACACAGACTTTATCTCTATCTTGATAGGTAGAACGGTTATTTCTGAAAGATCTTCGACTCAAAATAAAATATAATTATAAGCAAAACAAAGCAAGAGAAACGATCAGACAAGACATTAAAGGATTCACTTTATGACTTCCATTTACTTAAATCTCAATAGCTATGTTTCCTCATTTACCCTTTAGCACCTATATCCACCACCATAGGCATAAAAGGAAATTCACGAACACAATGGCATTCTTGTAAATTTAAACAAAACCACGTCCTAACAATTTTACGCACAGAATTGTAAAACGCGATTTTTTCTCTCTCTTCCATTCCATGTAGCATTTTAGCCTTATAGACAACCATTATCACTGAGAGCTCAGTTTCTTAGATGTTTCCAATGGACATATGAAAAAATTTCTTCTCATAATTGTCAAGAATTATTTTCAGATCTCCCTTTAATACTTTTACTTATATAATTCATCTGCTTTTTTATTACATCTCAAAACTTTGGTGAGATAATCCAGTCGATAAACAGATGGGTATACCGCCGTTAAATTCTTTTCCGGTGGGTTACCGTTTCCGTCCAACGGATGAGGAGTTAGTTAATCATTATTTAAGGTTGAAGATTAACGGTGCTGATAGTCAAGTCAGCGTTATTCGTGAAGTTGATATCTGTAAACTCGAGCCTTGGGACTTACCTGGTTAGTTTCCCTACATTTCTTCACCCTTAAATTAATTTGTTTATTTTTTTGTTACTTATGCTACTACTCCCTCCGTCCCAATTACCCGAAATTTAAGAAATAAATGAAAACTTTTGAATGTCATTGTTTACGACAAATCAAAAGATATTTGTGCTGGTTAAGATATAACACGTTAAGCTCAAAGTTATAAAAATGTAAAATTTAAAGTTAAATT
Source organism: Przewalskia tangutica (assembly GCA_029844215.1). Lineage (NCBI taxonomy): Eukaryota > Viridiplantae > Streptophyta > Magnoliopsida > Solanales > Solanaceae > Przewalskia > Przewalskia tangutica. The sequence goes on from CM056732.1 coordinate 2,464,362, forward strand.
GTTGCTAAATGAGTAAATGTGTCATTTCTTGGGACGGACTAAAAAAAGAAAGTGTGTAAATATAAATTGAGATGGAGGTAATATTAGTTAATCAATTTCTTGAAAAAAAACCCAATTTGAAGCTGTGTTGAACCCTGAACCCTAATTGCTGGAGTAGTCTTTGATTTTATATGCTAGAAAGACTGATGCTTTGGCCTTAAAAAAATTGCTTTTACTTTGTACCTAGCTTATTTTTTGTTGTTTTGTTAAATATTTAGGAGTTCATTTTCACAGCACTGTCTAGAACATATGTTGATGAAAATCACACCAATATTTAAGTTAGATTTATGTACTCATAAATTCTTTGAGCCGAGGATCTCTCGGAAACAACTTCTCTGACACCTCAAAGGTAGATGTGAGGTCTGCGTACACTCTAACCTCCCCAGACCCCACTTTGTGTGATTACAATGTGTAAGTTATTGTTTTATGTACTCATAAAGTGGGCTGTTTCAATTTGAAGGATAAAATTTGAGGACTTTGGAGCATAACCCACTCCTAATTATGTTACAAAGTATACTTTCCTTGACGAAAAATGAAAGGAAAGTAAAGGATTGTGGTTGAATAAGTGATGGAAGTGGGCGAATTGATCTCTACTGTAGGAAGGATTGTATTGGTTAACCTTTCGTGTTATCCCCCAAAAGCCCTTTTCCTTTTGGAATGCTGAAGTTAGATTTTGGAAATACAATAATAGAGTGGATTGGTTTGAATGATTGCAGATTTGTCTGTGGTAGAGTCGAATGACAACGAGTGGTTCTTTTTCTGCCCAAAAGATCGTAAGTACCAAAATGGGCAGCGACTGAACCGAGCAACTGAACAAGGCTACTGGAAAGCTACTGGTAAAGATAGGAACATTGTTACTAAGAAGGGAGCAAAAATTGGGATGAAGAAGACCTTGGTATACCACATTGGCCGAGCTCCTGAAGGCAAGAGGACTCATTGGGTGATTCATGAATACCGTGCAACTGACAAGTCATTGGATGGATCACACCCTGGCCAGGTCTGCACTTCCTTTAGCCATCTTGTGTCTTGAATTTGTATGTTTTTTTTTTTTGCAGGATTGGTTGCATCATTGTGCAGTTATTTGCCACTTTGATCAGATTGTACAATGTAATTATACACATAAGATGTTTCTTAGATCACATAAATCATGCCTTATGCTGCATATTCATGTAATGGGTTACTTGAACATATAGGGTTGGTTAGTTTTATCCTATTTGGTTCTTATCTTTTTTCATCAGGAGTCACAAAATAATGCATGTACTTGCAATTTTATGGCTATAGTAGTCCATTTTCATGGAATTGTATAATTAATCCCATGAACTGGGCATGTAAGGATTTTCAATGAATAATAATAATATAAAAAAAACTGGGCATGTATGGACTCTGTTTTTTGGGGGGTGGTTGGGGAGGGGGGTGGGGGGTGATTGGTTTGGAAGGTGAAGATGTAGATCATCCAGTTGTTGGTGTTGTATCTGTAACATCATCTGCAAGTAAATTAGTGAACCAATTGAATTAAATTTTGACCTTTGACTAGAAGGGAACAAGGTTCATGACATTATATATTACTGATGAAAAGCTATATTTATTGAATGTCCTTTTGTTTCTGGTTGGTTGTTTTGGGGGATAACTTCTTCAGCCGACATGAATTATTAACTTTTGAATTGCTTAATTACTCGTTGCAAAATTGAAAATCCTCTGTTACATACTCATGATGATTTTTTTGAGGCTCTGGAAATGTACCAATAATAGCCTGTTGGATTTTTTCACTCGTGAAGTGTGCCCTACTTTCAGTGGCTGGTATTACTGAAATACACTGCAAGCGTTCTCTCAATTAATGCCGATTCTCTAGCTTTTGAGATGTCCTAATTAATGAGTTTGGATCCGAAGCATCTACCTGTCAAAAACAAATTGAAGAACTTTGTATCAGAGGCGTTGTTCTGAAATTGAATTAGGAACACTTATATTTCTATTTTTTTTTTGTGATGAAGCAATGAAAATTAATTCGTACTGGGAAATGTTATTTTGCCTGTTGCAGGGTTCCTTTGTGCTTTGTCGTCTGTTTAAGAAGAATGATTCGAAGCAGGATGTTGAAAATTCCACTTTAGATGCTGAACAGAATGCTTCAGTTGCCAAATCACCTACTGAAGATGAATTATCAGAGGCAGCCACTCCATTAGAGGTCATACAACCTTTCAATGATAGTGATAAAACCTATGCAGCAAAGTTTTCCAAAGGCGAGATGTATGGCAAACAAATACCCATCGAGAGTCACAGCAACAGCTGTATTGCTGATGATACTGAAGATCCAATGTTGGACATAACATCCATACTAGTAAGTTAATCTACATCAGGATTCTACTTTTTTCTTGAATGGCAAGCTTTTTATCGTGGATTAAATTGGTTGAAGTGATTATTTTCTTTTTCTGCTTCATGTTTAGCCGGACCAGGAGCTAGAAAAAGCGTTCGGCATTTTTTGTGACCCATCATCACAGACTCTAGATTGGAAGATCTTCTCCCCATTGCACTCACAGTTGCAGGTGGAATTTGGATCTTCCTATTTGCAAGCCCCCTTGAATAATGACCTGTCTGCTTGTCAAAAAGATGTCCAGTTTCAATATGGAACAAATGCTCTTGATATTAATGACTTTTTGGACTCAGTCATCGTCAACTCAGATGAGTTTTCTTGTGAAGATTCTGGACTAGAATTGGCATCACATCATATTGACACAAAAATTTGCAGCATAACTGGCCCAATGATTAAGGATTCTGGATCATGTAGTGAGTCAGAAGCAGAAGTTACTCAAAGGCTGGTAAGTGGAACTATGTTGACATCAATTAATCCTTGCCATCTTTTTAAAAAGTTTTCTTAGATAGCTGATCTTATGATGCTTTTCGTTTCCTAGGTTGAGCCAGACTTCTTTGATCCGGAGGTGCTGTGGGGCAATTTTGATCGAGATACTGCAGTTAAGAGAGAGGTTAATTCCATTGAAGCTACAGTGCTAGAGGCTCGTGGTGCACCTTATGTTAGCAATGATCATGCTGTAGGAAATCTAGGTTTCTTTCAAAATACCTATGCTGGTCATTATGGTTATCCTGCTGGTTTTGGTGGAAGTCAGGTCCCGAACTTCCCAAGTGTAGAACAATCGGGTGGTTACAATAATGTAGTAAGCAGTGATTCTGGCTCAGGAACTGGAATTAAACTCAGGCCAAGGCAAATGCATAATCAACCTGATGACATGCAGTCTAGACCACAAGGACTTGCTAACAGAAGAATACGTCTCCAAATGAAAATGCAAGTTGGACCAGTTGAGTGTCGCGTTCGTAGTCGGGGGGCAGAAAGTCATCAAGCAGTAACTGAGGTAAGCCTCTCCAATCTCTTTTTTTCTCCTAAAGTTGTTAGCTTCTTTCTTAAATTTAGAAAAGACATTACCCTCAGACATAAAACACAAACTAACTAATATGTTGAGATTGTGCAGGGTGAGAAAGCCTCTGATGAACATAGTTCTACCGCCAATGATACAACACGTGAAGAACATGAGGGAGTTAATGGGGAGGCTGATGACTTGAGCACTCAAGTGAAAGATGCAGATGATTCTTCAATTCAAGAAAGTCTTGACGTGTCCTTGAAGACCGCTGCAAAGCTCTCAAGTTCATCACATGTTTACATGTCCAAGGTTCTTGTGGTTGCAAGTCTGCTTGTGGTCTTCATTGGTGTCTGGGGTTGCTTTAGACTGTATGTATAGTGTGGTGTCGGCTACCTTGTATTTATAGATTCCCAATATGTGATGGGGTATGTGTTCGGGGTAGAATGAACAGGCCTTTCCTGTTTGATTTTATCTCATATGTTTATTGCAGCAGGAACTTGAGTTGAGACGCTAGAGATTGTTAGTGTGTGTTTTTGAAGGGCTTACTCGTTTTGTACATGTTTCTTGTAGATTAGGACCCTACTAGTGAGTTACCTTTGCTAGATTTTAACCGAAATTTTAATTTGGTATTTTGACATCACCCTATGGAATCCCCTCCCCTTCTCTTCTTACTCGAACACAAAAACCCAGCAGATAAAAACACCAGAACAAGACTGCTGTACTGATTACTCACTGTGCTTTTAAAATCACGCTATATACCAAGGTCGGTGATGGCACTTTATCTAACCACCACATATGGAGTTTGATGATAAAGGACAAAGTGGTAACTTTGATATTGTTTATACTCCTAAGATTTATGACATCTAATCTGCTTCCAATTTCTTTTAGGGTTTCTTAAAGCTTCAGGGATGCGCTAGCAACAGTTAATCTTAAGAGAAGATGTAAATGCATGAATTACCAGATACTAGAAACTCTTGAAAAAATATGGAGCAGATAACATGAATAACACGTTACTGCTTACTAATTTCAACGAGGATTGGATAAACTAGAATTTCTAAGAATGTTTTATGGTATGTAAATCAAGAAAAAACTGTAACAAGAGCAAGGCTCTATTACAATATTGAGAGGAGAGATAGAGAAAGAAGAGAAGAAGAGAAGAAGAGGATAATATGTTTGTATTCCATATATCCAATGAAACAGTAATTCAGCCTCTTAAGGCTTTACATGGGCCTTTCTGGACTATTACAAACATAAGGACTAAATAAATATTAATATAACTTAGAAATTGAATTGTACTTAAAGGCTATTATGCTCTATGTAAAATTTAAGGGACTATTCTAATAAAAAGAAATATGGTCACAATTAGAATATTGTGACATTCCATCCTCCTTCAGAATCATCCTCTTTCTTCAAAATTCATCAATTTATAGAAATTGAGACTTAATGAATTGAAAGTCTTCCCAAATTGCTTCTTCTGGCAAAAGATTAGCACATTGGACCAAAATTTGAGTGACAACCTTGTTTCCTTTCTTGATCATCCTCCTATCCAACACTGCCACTGGTTATGTCATGATCTGTCCATCAGCTGAGCAAAAGGGAGGATCAATGAAAGGTGTAATTTGATCTCCAATTTTCTTCTTAAATTGAGAAATATGGAAAACAGGATGTATCCCTGCAGTCGTAGGTAATGCCAACTTGTATGCCATTGATCCAATCATCTGGATGATCTGATAAGGGCCATAAAATTTGGAAGATAGTTTGAGGTTTCTCCTTATTGCTACAAAGGTCTGTCTATAAGGTTGTAGCTTCAAGAACACCCAATCTCCTTCTTGAAATTCCCTTTTTTTTCTCCTCTTGTCTGCATTCATCTTCATTCTGTTATGAGCTTTATTCAAGTTCTCTTTCAAGATTCTAGCCACTAACTGTCTTTCCTTGAGTAGTTGATCCACTGTGTCTACTCTAGCTTGAGCAATAAGTTCGAAAGTAGTTTGAGGAGGATCATAACCATACAGTACCTTGAAGGGGGTCATTTTCAGTGAAGTGTGATAGTTGCTATTGTACCAATATTCAGCCAATGATAGTCATTTGTTCCACTCCTTTGGTTTATGCCCAGTTATGCATCTCAAATAGTTTTCTAGGCACCTGTTTAGTCTCTCAATTTGGCCATCTGTTTGTGGATGATAGACTGAGCTGTAGCAAAGCTGAACTTGTAGTAGTTTAAACATTTCCTTTCAAAAATGACAGATGAACACTTTGTCTCTGTCTGATACAATACTCTTGGGCAAGCTATGTAGTTTGTAGATGTTATCGAAGAATACTTTGGCTATGTGTATTGCTGTGAATGGATTAGCAGTGGCAATAAAATGTGCATATTTACTGTATCTATCAACAACCACTAGTATGGTATGTTTCCCTTCAGATTTTGGTAGCCCTTCAATGAAGTCCATGGAAATGTGCTCCCATGCTCCTTCCGGAATAGGTAAGGGTTGCAACAGGCCAGGATAGGCTACTTGTTCATTCTTGCATCTTTGACATACTTCACACACTTTTATTACACTCTTAACCTGTTCAACTATTGCAGGCCAATAAAATATGAATTTCAACCTTTGGTAGGTGGCCCACACACCTGAATGTCTTCCAAGTCCAGTCTGATGCATTGTCAACACCAATTGTTGTCTAAGAGATCCATTTTGTCCTACCCAGGCTTTACCTTTATACCTCAACACCCTCTGCTGCATTGAGAGATTAATTTAATTGTTATCATTGGTGCTAATGGTTGTTATTTCTTGTAATACCTCTGAATCTCCTTTGTAAATATTTAAATTTTCTTCAATCCACTTAGGTTGTGCTTGAGATATTACAGAACACTGTGTTGTGCTCCCTGTTAAGGCCTGATCCTGCTGAACTATGGTCTTCCTGGACAAGGCATCAACCACTAAGTTCTCAACCCCTTTTTTGTATTGGATCTCAAAAGTTAACCCCATCAGCTTGGTCACCCCTTTATGTTGTAGAGATGTTGTAATCTTTTGGTCTTGTAGGAACTTTAGACTGAAGTGGTCTTTTTGATAATAAAATGATGTGGGTGTAGGTAATGTCTCCACCTATCTACAACTTGTAATAAGGCTATCAAGTTCTTCTCATTGGTAGACATTCCCTGATTTTTCTTACTCAGCACCTGACTCATAAAGGCCAAGGGTCTTCTGTCTTGCATCAATACAGCTCCAATACCTGTGTTGCATGCATCCACCTCCAGTATGAAAGGATTGTTGAAATCAGAGAGTGCTAATACATGTGTACTTGACATAGCTCTTTTGAGCTTGTCAAAAGCTGCAGCAGCTTCAGGATTCCACTGGAACTCTCCTTTCTTCAGTAGGTTTGTCAAATGTTTGCTAATTTGTGCATACCCTTTAACAAACTTTCTATAATAACCTATCAATCCCAAGAAATCTCTTAATTCTTTCACTGTCTTTGGATATGGCCATTACACCATTGTAACTACCTTGCCAGGATCGGTGTTTACCCCCTTATCATCTATGATGTTCCCCAAATACTCTACTTGGGTTTGCCCAAACTCACACTTACTAAGCTTGGCAAAAATTTGATGTTTCCACAGTAACTTCAATACACATTCCAAGTGAGACAGGTGATCTTCCATAAACTTACTATAGATTAGTATGTCATCCAAAAAGACCAAGATAAATTTTCTTAAATGTTCCTTGAATACACCATTCATTAGAGATTGAAAGGTTGCATGTGCATTGGTAAGTCCAAAGGGCATTATCCTGAACCCTCATAGATCATGATGGGTCCTAAATGCAGTTTTGTACTCCTCCCCTTCCTTCATCCTAACCTGCTGATAACCAACTCTCAAGTCTATTTTAGAGAAAACTTTGGTTCCACACAGCTCATCCAGTAAGTCATCAATAATGGGAAATAAGATATTTATTCTTGATAGTCAGCTGGTTCAGTCTCCTGTAGTCTACACATAGCCTCCATGTGGAGGCTTTCTTCCTCACTAATAAAGCATGGGATGCAAAAGAAGATTGACCAGGTACCACAGTTTCATCTCTAATCATATCTGCAACAATAGACTCAATTACATTCTTCTGGTCATAAGAGTACATGTAAGGTCTCAGGTTAAATGGTTGGGCTCCAGGTATTAAGTGGATCATGTGATCAAAGTCTCTTTGTGGTGGTAATTCAGTGGGTTCCTGGAATAAGTGTTGGAATTTCTATATCAATGTATAAATACCAAGGTGAGTGTTATGCTTCTCCTTAGATGATATTTCTGGATCAATCATAAACACCTCATCAATCACCTCACTAGTACCATAATGCAACATCCTTTTTCCTCCTGATTCATAGTTGCTATGTCATCCTCTTCCTGTTCCCCAAACAGTGTAATCATCTTCCCTTTACTCATGAAACTCAGACTGTGAGGCATGGTGTTTAGTATCACATGGGCTACCATGTCTATCCAGTCCATACCCAAGATCATATCACATCCTCCCACTTTTCATTAGCCTGAGTCTAAAAGTGAAAGGCTCATTCTGCATTTTCCAGTGGAACACAGGACTTTCTAGATGAAAACTCATCTCCTGCCTATTGGCTACAAAAACTCCCATAGGTTTCTTCATAGGTTGTATAGGTAATCTCAACCTCTTAACAATGTAAGGGTCAATGAAGGAATGAGTCGACCCACAGTCTATCAAAACTGTCATGGATACTTTGCCAGCATACCCTATGATCTTGATAGTTGATATCTTTCCCTTGGAAGAACTTACGCCCATTATAGCATTCACTGATACCTCAGCCTGCTCAAATTGTCCCTCCTCTGTCTCCTCTAAAGTCTCAGCCACATCCATGAACATCTCCTGATTTTCACCATCCTCCTCCACTGGTATCCCCTCCATAGTGTGCATAATTCTCTGTTTGCATTGGTGACCAGGAAAATACCTCTCCTTGCACCTGTAGTATAACCCCTGCTCCCTGAGATTTTCTAAGTTGGTGGGAAGGGTGTTTGGTTTGTAAGGTACTTTGTTGGTTGTTCTTTGGGCAGAGTAGATAGGTTTGAGAGGTGGTTGGGTAAGAAGGTATTTAGGAGTAATGGTTTGAGTATTTCTATTGTAATGGGTGATCACAGGTTTTGGACTATAATTTGGATAGCTTTTCTGTTGGGCAAATGGAATGAGAGTCTTGAAGGATTCTTCATAGAGTTTAGCAATTTCATAGGCATCTAAAACTGTATGAGGAGTGTTCATTTTGACTAGAGGTTTCAGTTCTGGCTTCAATCCACTAATGAAGCTAGACACATAATGAATTTCATTTAACAAAGGATTGATTATAGTCATGTATCCCATAAGCTCCTCAAACTTACATTGGTACTGATCGACAGTCCCTGTTTGCATAATTTTTTTAAACTCATTGACAATATCTTGTGGTCTAATATTACCAAACCTCCTACACAGGCTACTGAACTTAAATCATGCCATATCTCCCCTATTATTAATCATATAGCTATCAAACCACACATCAGTTTTTCCCCTGATATGAACCGAAGCATAGTGAAGCTTCTCCTATTCATTTATATCGTATAATTCAAAGAATGTCTCACATTTTTTAAGCCAACTTCTGGGATCAGTACCATCGAATTCCGGAAAGTTTATTTTTGGTTTGAAGGTTTTGTGACTATTGTTGGTTTTATGATTTTAGGTTGTTACATTTGGGAATGCTGGAGGTGTCAAGGAGATATTAGGGTTACGTTATATGAGTGGGCTTTAAAATATTGGGGGAGCCGGAGGAAAAGTAAATTCCCTTCCTGTCGGAAAGGTAGAAGGTGTGTATACAGTATTATCGATAAGGGTTATAGTACAGATTGACCGTACTCATGTGTCGTTGGTATTGGTAGTATACCCGTCGTGTTCAGATCAGTGACTGTGTTTGCATGTTCGTTACCGGTGTACCTTGCGTCGACCCTCCTGGTTGTGTCAGGTTCTGATAAAATGAGCTCCAATCTTCTGTTGGTTTAGCGATGCTCCTCCAACTGTGATTGAGATGATCTTAATTTTGCTCAATGGATTCGAATCACTTGGTGGTGTCTTCGGCGAACACCGCCAGTTATGTCTTGATCTCCGAATGTCGTCGTACAAGATTTGTAGCTCAGGTGGTGTTGTGGTCGCCGGTATCGGTGGCTCCGATACCATTTGTAACAAGAGCAAGACTCTGTTACAATATTGAGAGAAGAGAGATAGATAAAGTAGAGAAGAAGAGGATAATATGTTTGTATTCGATATATCCAATGAAACAGTAATTCAGCCTTTTAAGGATTTACATGGGCCTTTCTGGACTATTACAAACATAAGAACTAAATAAACATTTATATACCTTAGAAAATGAATTGTACTTAAAGACTATTATGTTCTATGTAAAATTTAAGGGACTATTCTAATAAAAAGAAATATGGTCACAATTAGAATACTGTGAAAAACATCTTACAAATACATGTTCGAGAACTGTCAATGTGAGAAAACTTAGAAAGTTTCCAAACAAGTATCCTGCTCCAGAGCATTTAATTGAGACAAATTGATATTTGTATTTAGGCTTGGGGAAAATAATATGGCTTTAAAACAAGCCCCTCTACGCTTAAATTTCTTACAGAATTACGGTTTACCCTAATAAAGATACCGTTGAATTTGTAAGTTTTTAGAATACATGGATAGATTTGTCGATAAGTGAAATAATCAATAGTAAAATAAACGAAAGCAATAAACAAGTAATTAGCCTGGAATGTCGTATTCTTGATTGTAACTGAACTGAAGGTTTGGTCCGATCCTCAACTAAACTGCTTCGGGTCTGAGCCAATAACAAGAGTACTTTTAAATGTCATCATATGAGTTTAAATAACGAGAATTAGATACCTTTCCAACATGAAGGTTTGAGCTCTTTATATAGCTAACAATACAAGACATTTATGCCCAAGAATTACTTCCTCATTAAATGATATTTAGGGCTCGTTTGGTACGTCACACTGGACTGTACTAATTTCATTGGATTGTACTGTATTTGACTGTATTAATATATAATGGACGGTATTAGAGTATTAATATATAATGGACTGTATTTTTTATTTTTAGTACAATCCAGGGGAGACCACCTGCTAGATGGGTCTCAATGATAATGGATCAGATTTATTTCTAAAAATAAGATACCCAAATACTAAAACGCCCACCAAACGCTGTATTATTTTTTTGTCCAGTACATTCCAACTTAATATCGTGTACCAAACGTGCCCTTAATGATTAAAACGGTCACTTAATGAGAAAATGGTAATGGCTGACGGCAAATCTGTAATGGATAGGCGCCGAGCTCCTTCGGTCTTACACCCGATGTTGCCATGTCCGATCACTACTCGGTATCATCTGGTTCGGCCATCGCCCGGTCTTGCTACATCACCCGAACTCACCACCGATGCAAATTACTACTTCCTTTAATTTCCATTCCCAAATCATGCCACATGTCATGCCGATTTTTACCGTATACAATTATCGTAGCGAGGAGATAAACTTAGAGGTTCTTAATGACTAAAGAGTGTGTTAGCAACTATATCTGCCAGATACGAGATGTACATGAACTAGTTAAAAGTCAAATACGAAACAAAAGCTTTCCAAAAAAAAATTAGTGACAGATTAATGATGCGTTTTATCAGGGCCGTTCCAATACTTTTAAGGGCCCTGTGCAAGAAAAAAAAGGTCATTTTTTATTCACATTAAAAAATTAAAATTAACTAATTGATCAATATTAACAAAATTATTGATCAAAACACCTAATAAATGTATAGTAAACACTTATTTGTTTAAAGAGGAGGGTCCTGTTTTTTGTGTTTTAAACAAAAAAATCTTTTGTTGCTCATTGAATTTGAACTCGTGACCTCTCAATAGGAAATAACTTTTGAGAAAAGCCTTCAACCACTTAGCTACAAATCTCACTGAAAAGATTAGAGACATTTTTAATACATATCTTAATATTTGAAATATCCATAAAAAAATCATGAGCGCAGCCCATGGAGTTCTCCGGCCTGGGGCCTGTGTGGCGCCGCCTTGGCCGCCCCTGCGTTTTACTTTGTATTAACATGACAAAATGCTGAGTACTTGGTTTCAATATGATTGACGGACTAGGCATTGTAGGATGCCTACGAACTCACATATTTTACCAAACAAAGGATTGGCTCAAGAAAAATGTGTAGAGCAACAATAAATTGAGACTTTTGTGTTTAGATAACGGGTCAATATAAACTTCTTTTTGCACCATGAAACTCGTTTAATATCTTGTACCATGATTTGGTTATTTAAAGAACCAACTGACATAGGGAAATTGAACTTTTTGGTCATTCAAGAAAGCTCGACTTCTGTATTAATTATACCTATTTCAAGTTGAATACTCTTTCAACTTTGATTGAACAGTTACCGGTTAACAATTTACTTACATCCTTGTAGATTGATTGGAATATCTTCGGCACATCCATATATCGAGTATCCTAACATTCTCTTCTTTATAGTTATAATAATAATCTAGTCATTTAGAACAATTGGAGTATACAGAAAATATTGCTTAGATATACTAACTTATCCGTTCTATGGTTAACAGCTTAAGATATTGAAACTTAATAACAGTTGGCATTTGAATGAGTAATTACCATGTTCACCTGGTCAATACTCATAAGGATCCATGTTGGCTTTCCAATTCCTCCTCCTTGTATTCAAATAAAAAGAGACAAAAAGAGAGAACTATTACGAACGTAGAACCTTCACAAATAAATAAAAAAAGAAAAAGAAGAACTATTACGAACGTAGAACCTTCACAAATAAATAAAAAAGAAGAACTATTACGAACGTAGAACCTTCACAAATAAATAAAAAAGAAGAACTATTACGAACGTAGAACCTTCACAAATAAATAAAAAAGAAAAAGAAGAACTATTACGAACGTAGAACCTTCACAAATAAATAAAAAAGAAAAAGAAGTGTGGGGTGAGAGAGGCTCAAACTCTCGACCTCAGGATCACTCAAGACGCTATGAGACCTACGCGCTAGCCAACTGCGCCACCACCCCGTTGGTTTCCCCTCCATTTTTGGATTCTGAATACTCAGCTTGATAATAAAACTATTAGCATTATTTACATCCGAAAGAGCCTTTATTAAATTTTCAAGCCTAATCATTTTTCTCTTTTGAATTTGCTCATGCATATTAATTTTCACCATTAGATAATTGAATGCTATGCTATGTAGATTGCAACAGCACTTGTGCCCTTTATCTTTGAGAAAAGTATTTGAATGCAAAAGTTCTAGAATTCGAGGGCCAAAATGTTTTGAGATAATATTGAAAGAAATAATCTCTTGATTATTCTTATTAATGAATGAGATATATATACAAGTTACATATAAAAAAATCATTTTCCTTTTATACATCTAAAACTATATTCTATTAGAAGACTAAATATACAATTATGATAATAGTACAAATCTAATTATACTCCAATATACATTCCTAATATACATAATATTCTGTCAGTGATGGGTTGTTCTACTGCTGCCCGTGATGGGCAACATATTTAACACATCCCCGCAATCATAGTGGAGTCTTCGTACGCTGAGACTGTCTCTGAAATCTTTAAAAAGGACCGAGGGAAGACCCTTTGTAAAGATGTCTGCAATTTGATATCTGGAAGGGACATTACAGACGCGTACTTGTCCACGAGCTACCTTCTCTCGAACAAAATGAATGTCCATCTCAATATGTTTAGTGCGCTGGTGCTGAACCAGATTCCCAGAAAGAAGATGACACTAACATTATCACAATAAACCAAGGTAGCTTTCTCAATAGGACAACGGTCTAATAAGATTACGAACCAACACGACTCGAGACCACATCGTCTACCCTCGATACTCGCAGATCGAACGTGATAAAGTCGATCGACGCTTTGTAGAGACTGCATAGACGACCGCCCGTGTTAGGACAGCCACCCCAATCAACATCTGTATATGAGACAAGTGTAGACGTCGACGAAGGATATAAATGCAAGTCATAATCAAGTGTTCCCTGGATTTACCTAATAATGTGTTTGAGCGCATTCATATGCTCAATCCCGGAATCATGCATAAACAGACACACATTATGTACGACATATGTAATATCAGGTCGCGTGAACGTAAGATACTGAAGGCCCCTGCAAGACTGCGATAACGGGTTAGATCCTCATAAGGGGAGCCAGCCACAGCAGCCAACTTGGGTTTAGTATTAACTGGAGTGGAAGTGGACTTACAAGATGACATCTCATCCCTCTCAATGATCTCAGCTGCATACTTCCTCTGTGATAAGAACAACCCACATGTATGACGAGTGACGACAATCCCCAAAAAGTAACTCAAGGACCCCAAGTCTTTCATAGCAAACTCAGAATTGAGCATTGCCATGATAGACTGGTGTAAGACATCAGAAGAGACAGTCAAAATAATATCATCCACATATAACAATATATAAGCCAATAAAGAACCACGACGATATATGAACAATGAATTATCAGACTTGCTGTGAAAGAACCCAATAGTTGAAACATAGTCTGCAAACATCTTATACCAAGCCTGTGGAGACTGCTTAAGCTCATATAAGGACTTTTTCAACAAACAGACATGATGAAGTTATCTGGGATTCCTAAACCCCAAGGGCTGATGTATATAAATTGTCTCCTTGAGATTATCATGTAGGAAAACATTTTTCACATCTAACTAATGATTGAGCTATGCTTTCGAAAGAGTCAGACTGAGCACAGTGTGAATGGTAGCCGGCTTGACCAATGTGCTAAACGTCTCACCACAATCTACACCAACCTGTTGAGCTTTATCACCATAATTGTATAGTTAGTCTCCTAATATACATAATAATCTGCCCGTGATGGACTGCATATTTAACAAATATTAGTGACAAACTAAGCATCTTAGTGGGTCTTGTTTATTTGACTTCACAGTGCCAGAGTAACTTATCCAGCAGTAGGCAGCAAATTAAGCATCTTAATTAAAAAGAAGCAGGCAAAGGATGTTTTCTTCAATCAGCCATATTGGACACAAAAGGGAAGTAAACAACATTGGCATGGACTTATCGCATACTAACTTATTACATGCTCTGTCCATAGACCATACATTCAATGCACTAGCACCCAAAAGAAAGAACCCCTGTCAATGCCGCTCTTTTCTCCCTTTTTGACTTGGAATTCTATTTTGGGCTCCAATGGTCCCTAGTAGATACAAGTATCATATGTCTCTTGTATCATAAAAAAATAATAAGCTGTCATGTGAAAGTTAATCAACAAAATTTTGAGCAATGATAAACAAGATAATAAAGAAAATCTATCAACATAGGGTTCGTTTGGTAGAGTGTATTAAAGAAAATAGAGAAAAGGGTCATATTTATCCTCAACGTTTAAAAAAATGTTTTTATTTGCCCTCCTTTAATATTTGGGGTCCAATATGTCATCCGTTAGTCCAAACCTTTTAAATTTACCAATTTTAACGGATCTGCCACGTGGAAGATACGTGGAAATTCAGTTGAGTGTTGCTAGAGTTGCTGGACAGCGTCGGTGGGCGGCTCTCCAGTCTGCGCAGGATAAAATGGTGAAAATCCCAAAATTGAGAGTTGAACTTCGGGAATTAGTCTATGTTGTAGAGAATGAAGATACGAACTCAGTGATACCACACACAGTCCTCGACTCTACCGGAGCTGATCGAAAAAGCCAAAAACTCGTCGAATTTTTTTATTTGCTCGAACGACGAATTGGGTAAGAATTGAAGGTCGTGGGTCAGCGTGTAGACGCCGCGCCTTGAGACGGAGTTCATCGGTACCAACCACGAACCTCGAATGTATCTCAGGTCTTCGGAAAACGAGCGGCGGCGTTTAGGGTTTCAAGGATTTGATTTGAGTGTTATTGCGATTTAGTGAGAATCGAGCAACGTGGGGTGTCAAAATAACGGGGAGGATATGGATAGTCTGTTGGAGCCACCGCCGGACCTCGCAGTTGCCGGAGATCGTCGGAAATGCGCAAACCCGAATCGGAAAACATGGTATTTTTCGATCTGAAATTGCCGACGATTTAGGAAGAATCGACGGTGGTGGTTGGTATGGAATTAACGGGCTTGACGAGATGAAGCTATTGGACTATGTCTCGTCCCCGATGGATGCCGGAGTTGCCCGGAGCTACCGTGGTATGGTCGTAAATTTCAATGTGTCGTCCACGTATCTGCCACGTGGCAGATCCGTTAAAAATTGGTAAATTTAAAAGGTTTGGACTAACGTCTCTTTTTCATTCATCAATACAATCATATATACATCAATAAATGACTAATTTTAGGCTACAATTTTGGTAGACTATCCTAAGAATATGCTAATTATATTTACATCACAATTCATGGTATATGATTTGATTTGATCGGATTATGGAAATAATAGGGGATTATTTCCATAATTATCTAACATTTTCCCTTCATTTCTATGTGGAGCTAAACTTCGCGTTCTAGGGTTGTGATATAACGATGAATATTGTCGTTTGAAGACTATTTTTATCTTAATATAAGTTGTTGATTTTGATTGTTTCTTTAATTCTGTGCCTAATAATTTGATTGTCTGCGCAACAGTCGAGTTCTATTTACTCTTTAATATCGTACTTAGGAAAGATCATATTAGATTAGAGAAGGGTTAAAGAGAGCGTGATCTGATTATCCTTAAAGTAGGGCTATGATTTTTGGCTAGGATAGGAATATACCTAGACACCGCGTTCAATTAAACACCGTAAACGAATAGCGTTCTTACTAGGTCAATTCCACAGAAATATAGACGGGGAACTATTTTGAATCGACATATAGTAGTTCGAGAGAATGCTACACGATTATTAATCTGATTAATTAGCAATCGTTGATAATTCGGATTAAGGAGAAGTAGTTTGATAGCTCAATAGGATTGGTGAGCCAATCGCAACACTAGAACATTCTTATCATTGATAACATAAAAACCCGTTCTTTCTTAGTTGAAGTTAATTAACCGTGTTTCTTTTTATTTTTAGATAGTTTATAATTAAACCTTTCGAATTTCATCTCTTGTTTAGATAATTAGAATTAGTTTGATTTAGTTGACGGTAAATCACAAGTTTTTGTGGGTTCGACATTCAATTTTTAAAATTATTATATTACTTGTACAACCACGTATACTTGCGTGTTCGTTTGGGAGCAACCAAAATTTGATGACCAAAAAAATTATGGCATTGCGTGCTTAAGTTGGGTGTATTCCAGATAAAGAGATGCCGGTACCTTACTCTTTCGCAAAGGCAGAGGCTTTTTGGTCAATGTTAGGCGCTTCAATGCCTCTTAAGGAGGCAGTGACTCACTATGTGATTTCAGCATCAATGCGTCATGATTTGCTGGGTTCTCTAGGTGGATACCTGTTTGGATTCTTATCGTGGTCCGAAATGTATGTTTACAAAGTCATGTATGAGACCTTAATATTGACAGGATCTCCTATTTTGGATGACCCAAGGGTTCGACTTGAGGCACTTAATCTTTATGATACTCACAAGGCTGTTAATGAGTCAGAATATCCACAATACTTCCGACACATTGGAGGAAATAGTGCACGGGCAAAATTAGAGAGGAGGAGAATTCTCTTTGCTGTGGCTCAAAATTTGACATCCTATAGAAAAAAATCGAACTTTGTCACTACTAATTTGTCTGAACAGGACAATCAGCTTGTTAAGGCCTTAATTTAGATTCACAACAGGGAAATGTCCAGGCCGGGCCGTACTATGCCCATTGCAGAACTAATCAATTCGGGGTTGTTAATGGCGTTTGTTAATTCGGGGTGCTTATCACATATGGCCGGCTAGTCTTTTATTTCTAAGATAGTAGTAGTAGTGGAGTATCATATTAGTGGTTTTGTTGGTTCCCTATGATATTCTCTTTTGTTTTCCAGTCATGTTTTAGATAAATTGAAAATGAAATTGTTTTGGCATTGTGCTTGGGATTAAGGTTATTAGCGAATATTTTTCAAATATTCACAGTATATATTGTATTTATTAGTATCATGTATTTAAGGTAATTTAGGTTTCTTATTGTATTAAGAATCACATTTGTACAACTATATATATTTTGATTAATGAAAGAAATCCATAAGAGAAATTATTCTATTATCTTACATGATATCAGTAGCCTAACCCTAGAAATTTTTCTCTAAACCCCCACTGCTCTCGGCCGCGGTGCCCTTCCTCTCCCTGAATTTCCAATCCTGTGGCTACCATGTCTCCCCCTACCTCTCCTAAATCTACTGGTTCTACCTCTGGTTTAGTTGACACCCCTCTTTCTTCATCAAAATCTTTTTTTCATCCAGCGTTTGTTGTCACAAATATCAAGAATTGTCCTTATTATTCTTGCTCAAGAAGACTGTCAATATTCTATGTGGGTAGAGTTATTCTATATTCATGCTTGTGCGTACAACGTGCTCGATCATATTGATGAGTCAATCCCTCGCCCATCTGACATTGATGATTCAACATGGCGTCGCCTTGACGCTATTGTCAAACAATAGATCTATGGTACCATCTCAAAGGACTTGTTGTGTAATATCCTGAAAACAAGTGCTTCGGCACGCGAACTTTGGGTACGCCTGGAGAAAATATTTCAGGATAATAAAAATACTAGGGCAGTGTATTTAGAGGAGCAGTTCAACAACACACGCCTTGAGAATTTCAACAACATGACCGAATACTGCAAACAACTGAAACTTGTTTGCTGACCAACTTTCTCATGTTGGGACTTCTGTGTCTGAAACTAAGATAGTGCTACAACTCATTGCAGGATTACCGAAGGGGGAATATGATACTCTTGCAACAATGATTCAACAAGCTGATCCACTTCCATCTTTCAACAAGGCGCGTTCACAATTGTTGTTGGAAGAAACACGGCGTGCTAAACAGGATGAGCACAATAAAAAAGCATTAGCCGTTGAAAACTTGCAGTCGCCGACCACCACCACTGCTCCACCACCACCAGCAGAACCGCGGTGGAGGCAGATGCAGAAGAGGTCGCGGACAAGGAAACAAGGGAAAGGGTCGCGACAAAGGAAAAACACAAGAAGAGCCCACGCCATCGCCTCAAGATGGCGAATGTCCAAAGAAAACGGCAGCTTTCAACGACATCGCCCGATGGGTCGAACACACAACAACAGCAATGAGGCCTGGCCCCGCAACCGGGCCTGGGCCAGCAAAGATTGGCGGCTCAAGATCCTGGCCCAAAGACCAACAGGCCCATCTCTTCAACATGCCCATCTGATGTCAGCCCAACAGTTTCAGCCCACTGATTTGGGCCAAGCTTTCAACACTCTCACTCTGCAACCGTCTGACAATAATTGGTATATGGACTCCGGAGCCACATCACACCTGACCAACTCTTCAGGTAATTTTTCTCAACTGTTTCAGTTAAAGTATCCTCAATACATTACTATTGGCAACAGTCACTGCATTCCAATTACAGGTTATGGTAATACACACATTAAAAATCCTCATCCACCATTCTCACTTAACCATGTCCACTACGCCCATCAAATTATTAAAATGTTGATATCTGTTAGGAAATTCACTCGTAATAATTAGGTGTCTGTAGATTTTGACTCTTTTGGTTTTTCTATGAAGGATCTCAATACGGGGAGAATTCTTACACGCTGCAATAGTGTGGGAGACCTCTACCCTTTCATAAACTCTTCCGCTGTCAGAACTCAACAACCAGTCTCCCTTGCTGCATTATCTCCATCCACCTGACACAATAGGCTCGGGCATCCAGGAGATCATGTTTTTTCTTTTCTTAGAAATAATCAGCGTATTAAATGTAATAATGAGAAACTTGCCCAAAATTGTTTTTTTTCCCCGCTTGGCAAGCATACTCGTCTTACTTTCATGTCTTCAATGAGTATTACAGTTTCTCCATTTGACCTTATTCATGCTGACTTGTGGACTTCTTATGTTGTTAGCTCTTTAGGTCATAAATTTTATCTTGTTTTATTAGATGATTTCTCACATTTTGTATGAATTTATCCTCTCAAATTCAAATCTGAAGTTTTTGCTAAATTTCTTGAGTTTCACAGATTTATTAAAACTCAGTTTGAAAAATCCATAAAATCGTTTCAATGTGATAACGGACGTGAATTTAATAATTCGGCTTTTCATAATTTTTGCTCTCAACAAGGCATGGTATTTCGCTTCTCTTGTCGTCACCTCAAAATGGTAAAGCTGAACGAATTATTCATACTATTAATAACATGATCTGTACCCAACTTTTTCATGCATGTCTGCCATCATCTTTCTGGGTCTATGCTGTCAAAATGGTAGAATACCTCCTAAATATTTTACCTACTAGCACACTGCAAAACAAGACCCCCACAGATATTCTATATCGTAGGACTCCTTCTTAAAACTACCTACGGATCTTCGGCTGTCTGTGATATCCCAATCTTATCTCTATCACCCCTCATAAGTTGACTTCTCAAACTACACCTTGTGTATTCCTCGGTTTCCACCCAACCATAGGGGTTATCTGTGTTATGACTTGTCTACTCGTCAAATTCATATCTCTTGTCACGTCACGTTCGACGAGACAATATTTCCGTTTTCGAACCCTCAGAAATACCGAAAACCAGACTACTCGTTTCTTGATGAACCAGTCATATCCCCAAATATTCTAAGTCAGCTCACTCAAATACCGACTTCGACACCACGGTCCCTAGTGGATGCATCGCGGTGCCATCCTTCCAGTGAGTCTCCTGCTTCTGCCTCGCAATTAGCACCGCGGTCCCTAGGGAATGCACCGCGGTGCCTGCCTTCCATTGAGTTCCCTATTCCTGCATCGCCTTTAGCACCGCGGTCCCTCGAGGATGCACCGTGGTGTCACCCTTCCAGTGAGTTCGTTGTTCCTCCCTCGCCTTTAGCACCGCGGTCCCTCGAGGATGCACCGTGGTGCCACCCTTCCAGTGAGCAAACCTCGGAACATGTCACTTCACCAATGCCACCACCCAATGTCCCCAGTCACCAATTGAAAACTCGTGCCAAACACAAGATTTTAAAACCTAAAGTCCAGTTTAACCTATCTGTCCAAACCATTTCTCTACTCCCAAAGAACCCCAAATTGGCTAAACTTGACCCTAATTGGAATGCGGCCATATCTGAAGAATATAATGCTTTAACTAAGAAACATACTTGGGATCTTGTTCCTAGACTAGAGGGGATGAATGTGATCAGATGTTTGTGGCTTTTTCATCACATATTCAGAGATAGTGGTGTTTTGGAACGCTACAGGGCTAGACTTGTGGCAAACGACACTAATCAGTAAGAGGGCATTGACTGTGGTGATACTTTTAGCCCGGTTGTTAAACCGGTTACGATTCGTACTGTTCTTACTATTACTATGAGTAAGAAGTAGTTGATTCATCAGCTGGATGTCAAGAATGCATTTCTTCATGGAGATTTGAAAGAAACTGTATACATGCATCAACCACCTGGTTTTATTCATCCTGCTGTTTCTCAGTATGTCTGTCGTCTCAGGAAGTCACTATATAGCCTAAAACAAGCACCTCGTGCTTGGTATGACCGTTTTGCCAAGTATATTATGCAGATTGGGTTTATTTACAGTAGGTGTGACACCTCTCTGTTCATTTTTCATCATGGTAATGACATTTCTTACTTGTTATTATATGTTGATGACATTGTTCTCACTTCTTTATCTGACAAGTTGAAAAATGACATTATTGCTCTTCTTAAAACTGAATTTACTATGACTGATTTGGACAAACTGAGTTACTTCTTGGATATATCAATTACTAGATCTGCATATACTATGTTCCTGAGTTAGTGTAAGTATGCAGAAGAAATTGTGTTCAGAGCTAAGATGTCAAATTGCAAGGCTATGCCTACTCCTGTTGATTCGAAATACAAGCTCAGTGCTTCTGAGGGTGATCCAGTGTCTGATCCTACTCTCTATCAAAGTCTTGAAGGTATTCTTTCGTACCTCACATTTACCAGGCCCGACATTGCATATGCCGTCCATCAGGTGTGTTTGTCCATGCATGCTCCGAGGGAACCCCATTTTGCTGCTCTTAAGCGTATTATCAAATACATTAAGGGAACTCCTGACTATGGGATGCATCTCTACCCCTCCACTCCAAACAGGTTACTTTCTTACACAAATGTTGATTGGGTAGGGTGCCCGGACACGATACGCTTTACTTCAGGCTATTGTGTGTTCTTAGGGGATAATCTTATCTCTTGGTCTGCCAAGAGACAAGCCACATTATCCCTCTCCAGTGTCGAAGCAGAGTATAGGGGTGTTGCTAATGTAGTTGCTGAGATCTGTTGGCTCCGGAATCTTCTCTTGGAGCTAAGTTTTCCATTGCGTAAGACATCTATAGTCTATTGTGATAACATATCTGCTATTTATATGTCTCATAATCCGGTCTAGCATCAACGAACAAAACATATTGAGATGGATATTCATTTTGTTCGTGAGAATGTCGCACGTGGTCTTGTCAAAATTCTACCTGTACCTTCCTCCTATCAGTATGCAGACATCTTCACAAAGGGACTACTAGACAACTGTTCACATATTTCAGATCCAGCCTGAGCATTCGACTTCCTCCCGCTCCGTCTGAGGGGGTGTATTAGCGAATATTCTTCAAATATTCACAGTATATATTGTATTTATTAGTATCATGTATTTAAGGTAACTTATGATTCTTACTGTATTAAGAATCACCTTTGTACAACTAATATATATTGTGATTAATGAAATAAATCTCTAAGAGAAATTATTCCAATATCTTACAAAGGTGAACTTCTACATGGCCATGTGCTTGTGACAAATTTCAAGCAGTCGTAGTTGTTACCTTTCTTCCTCAATTCTCTTCGTAATTAGCTTTTACATTTTATGTCACTCGTCGACTTTTCTCAAGTCTTCCCTTAGGGCGTGATGACACCTGGACAACTATCTATTTCCAGGCGAACCATTTAACTTCTTTTCTTCCTAAGTTATACATGTATTTAAGTGCGGAAATAACATATATAATAATAAGCAATTCAAGGTTTATAAAGAACAATCTTATGTGGGCCATTTCCCGAGATAACGAAATGTAGTTCTTTAAACATACTTAGTCTAGAATAACTTTCACCAAAATCCGAAATAATGGATTGATGGGATAATGAGGCTGCGGGACGGTCGCTAGCCCTATTGCGGAGCTTTTCCTCTATCTCGTTTTCCTGAAATATATTAAATAAAAGAATCAGCCCTACCATCTGGGGCTGAGTGAGAACCTCGCCTTACAATCCAAAGTAACCTCACAATATTTTAAATACAGTCATATTATAACACAATAAACATGTTATGAAATAATTTCAGCACTTTCAATGTACCACAATCCAATATTCACATAATAATATTCTCTTTCAACTCATTTCAGGAAATATTCAGCTTAATCAACATACATGTTTGATCTCATATAGTATATTATATATTTATTTAGAATGTGCAACCTAATTTAATGCACTTAACATATAGCTTCAAACAAGTGTCATTGAATAGCCTTGAAGGAAAATGTATATAAATAGCCCCGAAGGCAAATGTCCTTGAATAGCCCTGAAGGCAAATGTCCTTGAATAGCCTCGAAGGCAAATGTATATAAATAGCTCCGAAGGCAAATGTCCTTGAATAGCACCGAAGGCAATGTCCTTGAATAGCCCAGAAGGCCAATGTCCATGAATAACCCCGAAGGCAAAAATATTTAAATAGCCCCGAAGGCAAAAATATTTAAATAGCCCCGAAGGCAAATGTCCTTGAATAGCCCCGAATGTAATGTAATTAAATAGCCCCGAAGGCAAAAATGTGTAATATAGCTCCGTAGGTGATAGCAAAACTATTTACTTTACCAATATTTCTATCATCTCGATTGTATAATTAAATTCACATACACACACACATATATATAAATTGTCATAACTTCTTATCCGTAAGATGGATTAATCCCCGTAAAGTATCAAACTGTCGAGAACGGATAAATCTAAAACTTTTATTTAGAACAAGTTTTCAGATTCAGAACTAATTTGTACAGTGTTTACATTATACGTTCTGTCCCTTCAGGATTTCAGTCGATCCGAGGCAAAAACTTTAAACGACGATAACTCTCAGCCATAGGTCAGATTAATCCTAGTAAGGTATCAAAATACCGGGAACAAAGTAATCTACAACTTTTATTCAGAACACACTTTCAGATTAAGAACCAATTTGTACAGTTTTTACATTATACGTTCTGCCCCTTCATGATTTCAGTCGATCCGAGACATAAACTTTAAACGGCGATAACTCTCAGACCATAGGTCGGATTAATCCCCGTAAAGTATAAAAATGCCAGGAACAAAGTATCTACAACTTTTATTCAGAACACACTTTTATATTCTTATCAATTTGTACAGTGTTTACGTTATATTTTCTGCTCTTCCGGATTTCGGTTGATCCGAGGTAGAAACGTTAGACAGTGATAACTTTCAAACCGTAAGTCGGTTTTAGTCCTGCTTGGGCTCAATATGATCATGAGGGGGAGATGTACAACCTTGTAAATTTTTATCCAATTCTAACAAGTATAACCCAGTAAAAACAGGTCCGAAATTACATGACTCAAACTTGTTACAAGACAATACTTATATCAATTAATTCATCACAACTTATATTTTCAGAAACATATATTTTTTTAACATGCATACTATGTTTTAACATGCATTGTAACTCAAAATAAAGGATTTTACTAAGAATTTGTGAGTGAGAAAACTCACATTTGTTGTTTCGTAATTGCGAATGAACTTTAACTCTAACTTATCCTTCAACCAAGCCTTTTATTTGAGATTCCTTAATTGATTTCTTTAATCTTTGTTCTCTGAAATTTTCTCATCTAATATTGTTTTGCTCTCTACCATTTGTTTTCCATATCTTTTCCTTTATTTAAATTGTGTTGTGTGTTATACATAATGTGTATGTGTGTGTTGGAGTGGATGAATTCATATAGGTGTGTGTTGGTTATAAAACTGTGCATGTTTGCACAATTTTTGGGACGTGAGGTGAGAGAGTAAAAATGAGGAGTGGAGGGCAAAGTTGAGGGGGGAGGCGTTGAAGTGTGTATGTGTTGTTCTTTTTTAAAAAAAAAAATTCAAGACTTTACATTCTCCCCTCCTTAAACAACATTCGTCCTCGAATGTGAATAAGGTCGTAACATATGTACATAGACACACATACTACACACATGAAACCCAACTTAACACATTTTACATTCTCCCCTCTTTAAACAACATTCGACCTCGAATGTAAATAAGACCGTAACATATGCACATAGACACACAAGATGTACACACCTGAAACACATTTTAACACATTTTACATTTTTTCCCCCGAGACTTTATATTTTAATTCTATCATGTAGTCCTCTCTGAATCACGAGCGGACACTGGATTTTAAATGAACTAAACAAGGGAGTACTCATGCTCTATAGTGATTAGTGATGTCAAACGGGTGTGTCGGGTCAGATATGAATGGGTCGAAAACAAGTTAGGTAAATAAAAATGACTAAAATATTTTATTAGCTCATATTTAACATGGATAAAAAGTAAGTTAAATAGCGAATACTATTGATATTCGTATTATCCATGTCTTCTTGAGTATTGTCAATTTAGGGAGAATTCTTATCCTCATTATATGTTGTCAAAATAACACATTTGTGCAACTGCAGAATACAATACACCATTTAAGCTCATCCCGTGATAAGCAAATAACATATACTTCACAGCTTCACTTAATAGACATAAAGCTGCAACAGATGAACCAATATACAATGAGGGCTAAATTCCACATAAAAAAAGGAAAACAAATAGACTCAAGTAACTTTTAGACAGTTAATGACCCGCTAATTTACTACTGTAATTAAATCAATTTTAACCCACCTAAATTCCGTCTAACCGTCCATTTAACACTCCTAAATAAATTAAGAAACTCAATTAACGCTCAACATTTGGAACCTTCTCATCTAATTCTCGTCAGCAGAGGGCTTTGAGGAGCCATCCGTTATCCATTTATGATCCGTCACTTATCCATTTTAAAAGGATATATGGTTTTGACACTCGTAAAATATCAGTTAGCCAACACATTTTTAATTGGATGGATCGGACAGATACTTGACACTTTATCTATTTTATCAGCATTAATTGTGATAATGTTGTGTGAATTTGATTAGGTGTATGTATCTAGAGTAACATATTATACTGCACAAACACACATATCAAAATCTCAGCACGCAAACCGCACCGACCATGAGTTATGATGAGGGTTAGCAAAGTTAGTCCATGAACACATGACTCGTCTATCCCGTTCAAATATTTATTTATCCATTTGTTAGTTCAACTCATTTTGACTCGCCTAATTCACTCCATCCACTACTAGAAATAGAGTTTTTTCACCGACATTCAGTAGGAAATTTGTACTATAAAATATGATTTTCCCCTCTCTTTACCACCGAACTAGCTTACTGGGAAAACGAATGGTGGAAAACAAGTTCTAATTAAAACACTGTGATACTTCTTAATTTTTTCGTGTGAAAACATTACTATTTAGATTTTTCCTACTGATATTCAGTGGAAAAATAGAAATTTCTTAGTAGTGATCTAAAATTTGTGTTGATATGTAGTCCAAATTAATCAATTAGAATTCTTGTCAAAATATTTTTAATAAGATTTCTTTGGTTTGATTATGTGTCACTTAATAAAGAAAAAAAATTATTAGATACTCACACAAATTATAGAAAAACAAACAAAGAAATTGAAATTTAGTAAGGAATTGAGCGGGTTCGTTTATGACCAGTTTCTTAGCCTCTTTCAGCCCAATTACTTTTTGACCCGCCTATTTATTAATAAAACTCATTTTGACCTGTTCAAATTCAGTCCAACCGGTCCATTTAACACCCGTAATTATGACAATATGCATTAGCTGCGGCCTGAAATGTTAATTATTTTACTACTATATCGAGGCATTTTACTTTAATTTTCCATGCATGTCCTGAGGAAAAGATCCAGTCCTTGGATTTGTCATCTGTGTAGTTCATAAGCAAATAAGAAGAGCACAAAAGGATAGGGAAAATGCACCTGGAATTTTTTCAAACTTCAAAGATGCATCCTTTAGAATAGTCGAAGGAATTCAGTGGTGGTGCAATAAATAGTGATGCTAAGTAACTGAAGTAACATTTAATTAATGATAAATGATAATAAACAATAGAGAACGTATCCAAAGCAGTGGCCTTAAGCAACATAGCTCTCTTTGGCAAAGTTATTCATTTCTTCACTAGACTAATTTGTAGTTTAGATCGCACCTTATCTATCTGGCTTTGACTCTATGCTCCATTTGAAAATTCAATAGCTTTTTGACTGCATCCTAAATCAGTGAACACAGCACATGCACCCACACAATCCATCTAAACTGCACTTAAACTAAATTTCATTTTATTCGGGGTCTCGAAACAGTTTGCACACAATTCAACTATTTTACTGAATACTTATTAGGTTTTATTAAGTATTGGTACTAATGATTAATAAATATATATATATATATATATATATATATAGGGGGAAATGAAAACATATATCATGTGATTTTTATATCATTCGTTGATTATTAGGCCGAATCTTTAAAAACATTTAACTAAATTCCATTTGTTTAATTAAGGAACAAAATCGGAAGTATATTCTGAACGCTGAACTATAACCAGAAAGGTGTTTCAAAGCTAATGGGTGGTTGAGCTTTGATTGCCTTTTTTGCTACTAATTATGCAATATGCATATGATGTGTCTGCATGTTACCAACTTTTCCATTCCACTTTACCAAATAGTATTCAAAATACCAGATTTAGTGACCCACAATTCCACACCTAAAAAACTCTTCATCAACCATACACAAAACCACCATAACTAATTAAGGAACACTTCAGAAATTTCACCAAAAACATCTCTATTTAAAGAAAGATTTTATTAATCCAATATGAGATCCAAACCAAACTTGAAAATCTTGTTGTCGGTATATACTATCTGAAATTTTCCTATGGTTGGCATGTCATAATAGTTCAAGGTAATTTTCTTTGTTAGGTGGAGTGGGGTAAGTTGTACACTTGTAATTAATGCTTGAAAAACGCTGATTAGTGTCTAGTCATTCCCACGTAAACCTACCGCCCAGGTCGTGTCACACAGTCACAGTAGGGACATATTGACAACTTTTGAGCTCAAAAGTACTTACTTTAATTACCAAATAAATTAACTCCAGATAGAAAGGCCTTTCTGAAGTTACTAATTACAGCATTAGTAGCTTTTAGCTATTTGGTTTGGATATGACGGGACGGATGTAAAAGGTATCAGTAGTTAGCGTCTTAGCGATACATCAATTTCTTTGTCTGGTCCTGTTTGGTAAGGTAGGTGTAGTGAAAGAATCATATTATAAATTTTGTAAATAATTAATCGATTGGTAAACAGAAAAATGTCACATGAAATACAGAAGAAAATAGTAATTTAAGTCGGCAAAATTTCATCTATTTCCCTTCTTTACCTGTTTCTGTTTTCCTTTTTATTTGGTTCTTTTCTGGTTTTTTTTTTATTTCTCATTCGGTGTTCGTCTTCGTATTAGATCTCGATTATATCTGGATTCATACTGAGTATAGTCCATTTCTGGAGGAAGCGCTTCCTATCTCTGGTTAAGGAGGAACAGTCTCATTCACTGCATCACATCATTTGATGATTGTTTTGTTTCTTCTATTTTTTCTGCTCTAATTTTTCCTCGAGTTTCATGGACGAGTAAGAAAATTAATTATTGATTTTATACTACCTTATTAATAGTCATGTTTAATTTTGTATACACTCAGGGCCGGCTCTGAGATTTGGAATGTTCTAAGCCATCACCATTTTTTGCCCCAAAAAAATAATTAACAGGTAACTAGACTTACTTAAACACATGAATACAAAAATTTAACATGATTATTAATCTAATATAATAAAAATAGAGGTTGCAACCTTATTCAAAATTGTATTGCTAAGTAACAAGAATATTACATGATGAATATACAAGAATTGCTATTGAAACATTATCCTTCTCGCCTTTTTACTAGCAAAATCATTTATCAAGCTATCGAAATTGGAATTCACTACATTTCCTTCTCAATTGATATCATAGCTAGTCCATTCAATCTTTCTTGTGACATAGTTGTTACACCTCGTAAGTTTAATGCGATAATTAAGAACGTCATTAAGGAAGTAAGATTCGAATATTGGATATAAAGTATACTTACATATGTTAATACGGAAATTAGTATACAAGAGGATGTGATTCCGGGAAAATTTTGGTTACTACGAGTGTGACGACGAAAATTGATAATGATAATTGTATATTCCTCATTATGGATTAGTAGTGTATTATATAAGTTATGACGATGAGGATACAAGGTCTTATGAGATTTTCAAGATTTGAAAATATACCTCACCATAGCCAAAAAAAAATCAAGCTTTTATTTATTCTTTCTAGCCTAATTTCTTCCACAAATTTCAAGCCAAAGTAACCCCCGAAAAACAGTGGGAAATCGCTGCACTGTACCGAAATTAAAGCCCAGAAAAAATTAATTTTAAGATGAAATTTTTTGGAAGAAAAACGTGTAAGAATGATGGGTTAACATTGTAGAATGTATGCATGTCAATTTGGAGTTGAAGAAGTGATGAAATTGGAGCAAAAATCAATGGAACAATGCTGATTTTCATGGACTGTTTTGGCTCGAATTTAAGGTAAAAACTCTTCGTTTTATAGGATATTTGAAAGATTAATTGTAGTTGTTCATAAGGAATTATTGAAACATGAATTGATTTTTTTAAGAGCTAATGAAAGAGCTTTGGTATTAAGGGCATTGGCTGAATCTTGCATGCAATCGTTGAAAATATGGTGTTGTATTTTAGGGACTGTTTTGTCAAGTTATAATGCTGGAAAAATAAGTTAAGAACTTATATATACGATATGGTAAATACTACTACATGTCTTAAAGGAATTAAAGAGTAAAAAGGTGTTATGTTGCAAACTATAAGACACGTATTCTTGTCGTTGTTGCTAGACGTATGGGATGTTTTTATGGGTTGTTTTAAAGGTTGTGTAATATGGATTAAGGGCTGGATTAACATGAAAAATAGGTGTAGTAATCATCTTAGTTGTCGTTGTTGTTGTGTTCCATAAATGTAAGAAGAAAGAATGCATAACTATGGTGTAAGTAGAGTATATTGACTGATTTTGTGATATCTTGAAATTGTGACTTGTTAATTGGTATTGTTTGAATTTTTTGTAAGTTGTGGATGTGCATATAAATAGGGAAAGTACTGCCCAAATTTTTATAGAAAAGAAAGCAAGTTATCGTTCAATTATAATGTATGCTAGTAATCATAAGGTTACTGGATATGTTACTAATATTATAGGTTGAAGTGCTAGTCAAGGCGTATTTAGATTATCGAGTTGGTTAGTTCGTCAATGAGGTATGTGAAACTCTCCCTTCTTTATTTTTTGCATGATTTCATGAAAGTACGGCGGACGTACATGATTTCTACACAATCTAATTCCTAAAGATGTTAGTCATGAGAAATGCCTATGATTTTTCAGTAAATGAGTTGTTATAATGATTTTATTGAGAGTCAAATTGTATAGTTACGCATGATACTCTATTCGTGCTGGATATGATTATAAGAATTCTCCGAGTCCCTCACTAGGGGGTCGGGACACGTTATAGGTATATATATGATTATTTCATGGACATGTATCCATGATGCGAGTATAGATACCCATGATAGTATATGTATGATGATTTCATGGACAAGTATCCATGATGCGGGTATAGATACCCATAATAATATATGTATGATGATTCCATGTACATGTATCCATGATTCGGGTATAGATATCCATGATAGTATATGTATGATGATTCCGTGGACATGTATCCATGATGTAGGTATAGATACCTATAATAGTATATGTATAATGATTCCATGGACATGTATTCATGATTCGGGTATAGATACCCATGATAATATATGTATGATGATTTCATGGACATGTATCCATGATGCGGGTATATCCATGATAGTATATGTATGATGATTTCATGGACAAACATCCATGATGCGGGTATAGATACCCAGGATAGTATATATATATATATATATATATGATTATATGGACATACATTCATGATTTTGATATGACTCTCATTTTTATAAGGCACAGTCGACTCTCATATTTTCATATATGGCACAGTTGGATTTGGTATTTGATTTTCATACTTGTCTCCTGTATGTTTTGGCCAGTTATGATTATCTACTTGTACTTTATGTTTCATATACTCGGTACATTCTTTCGTACTGACCTTTTTTTTTTGGGGGGCTGCGTTCATGCTTGCAGGTACAGGTTCTCAGTTTGGTGATCCTTAGGCTTAGGACTCATACTCAGCTGGTTGGAAAGCTCCATTGTTTCGGAGCTTAGTCATTTCGGTACAGAACCACACTTTTGACTCATGTATATTTAGGGGCACGACGGGGCCCTGTCCCGTCATATTTCATTATCGTATTCTTAGAGGTCTGTAGACAGTTGTGGGTTGTACGTATGTGGAGTTGTAAACCTGTTTTGATATATGTGTTGTTGTATTTTGTTTTGAGAAGTTTCCGTATATAGTGACAGCCTTGTCGGCTTGCGTCCCTCGTTATACTTGATTAGATGTGACTCCTCAGGAGACATGGTTATTTATGTAAAAGGCAGCTTTGTCGGCTTGCCTATTCTGACATGTGTAATGATTGCGGCGTTATGTTGTCGAATTTCATGTTGTCCTTAGTGTCAGTCTGATTACGTGACATGTTAGTATAATGGCGTCACTAGGGCTCTTAGTCGCGGCCCGTCGGGTTGGGTCGTGACAATAGTCGAACGAAGATACGACTTGATCAACTTCAGTTTTGAAAATTTTCTTTTTTCGGAAGCGACTGTCACTGGTATAGTTAACAAAATTCTATAAGCAATTGTGGCATTTGGGTAGAAACCTTGCATACTCTTCAAAAAGTACAACATCTCAATTGCTTTTTTTATTTCCGCGGGTATGCATTCCTTTAGAACTCTTACCTCAAGAAATAAGACATTCTCATCGATATCAGAAAGTTTAATTTCTGAACTAGCTAGGGTGAGTGGTGGAGAGAAAGCTTTTGTAAACCTAGTGAATAATGATTTGTTATTTAAGTTTATATGAGGGATTTTATTAGAGATTCTTTAGAGTCCAAAAAGATGTGAGGAATTTGTATTTTGACCCATTAAGTTTTGATTATTGTTGTGTTTAATAGTGATTTTTTCCCCAAAAAAATATGCTCTAAACATAAATATTAATATGATCTAACATTAAGGGTGTTCATGGCCTGTCGGGTTCGATCCCCGACCGCCCCGCCTTCACTACTCTCCCACCCCGCCCATAAAAAAAATGGGATGTCCATCGTCGGTATAGGGGATCGAATTCGGGATGGGACTAGGGTTCGTCCCGATCCCGCCGCATTTGCAGAACACCATGCAATAATCATATTATGAACAAATAAAGTAGCAACGTGAGATGTGTTATGAACGCCTCTAAACATAAAGCCTTATTGGCATTTAATGGTACATTTGTCTTTGAGTAGCTAGATTGAAGTCAATCTATGAAGTTTTTATGGAAGTCGAATGCATCATGAACTTAATTAAGCATTGACATAAGTAGTTGTTAAAAATCTAATTCAATTGGAGAAAAACGTAGGGAGAGAAAGTAGTTGTAAATTGATGCAACTTTAAATGATCACTCTGCGCTTGGATTGCCGTTTTAACCGATTTTTTTTTATTTTGCGTATTTTTTTAGACGTAGCCGGTCAAACCGTGTTGCCAATTTTTAGGAAAACGTCCGTTTTCCCAATCAATTTGAATTTCCGCCCAAATTGGTTTCTAATTTTCATTTTCTTTATTAAATATTTGATGATATACAATAGATTTCAACGTCGAAATTTCGTGGTAGTGTAGGTGTGAATGTCAATTTCAGTGTTGAAAATTCAATTTAAGGATGAAGGTATTACAAAATAAATCATATTTCTATTAAATAATATAAGAAACACAAAAACAGTCTTGAGATATTTTTATCACTATCTTGTTCAATTATTTAAGTGTTTAAATATATATATTTTTTAAAATTAAGTGTTTAAAAAATATAAAATCCCCCAAATGCCCCTACCCGACCCGTCCCGTCCCCCCAAATCATGTCCCCTCTTCGGGATGTGGGATGTACGGGATGCCCAACCCGATCCTGACCCACCCGTCCCCCCTCCCAAATCCCGTTCCGTCCCACTCCGCCCCGGCCCACTCGCCACCCCTACTATACAGTGGACCTGATTAAAATTTTCTGAGTTTTAGAGGGGAGGGACAAAGGCCAATTTAGAATTTTAACTGAACAAAATTTGATCTTAATATTCGAACTTTGGATTAAACGCTGAACTCGTCATCTTTAAAATTATGAGTATATATAATTATACTTGGCCACAAAAATTTTGATCTACCCAATGGGTTTTGAGATGTAGAAATGGAACAACCCATGTGCTACCAACTTTGAAGCACGAAGAACTTTACACGCAAATCATTAGGGATTTCTCATCCCAAAAACTTTGATCCCAACCCCAATTTTATTCAAGTTACCAAGTTGTATCGCAGCAATTAAAGGTTAGGGATAAATACTTTTTCTTTACTCAGACTCGTCTGGCACAGAAAGTCGATAGAAGAAAAAAATTCAGATAAATGGACTTTGCTAGTCCTATCCATGTCAAGCATTGCAATAGTTAGGAAAGATGTCCGCATGAACAGCTCAACTGGTTCTCAAAGAGATAATTGAAAAAATGGCCAAGATCGAATTCCGTCAGCGGCAGAGTGGAGGTTATTTCTTGAAATAAAGGAGGACCTCTTGTGCGCAGTGTGGTAGTGATCTAACATTTGAAACCAGTTGAGTTACTACGACACTCTATTCACAACTCGATTGACAAGGCTCCTGGAGTGAGAGATCCATTTTTTTTGGAAAAGTAGTTAGGAAAGATTAGGAAAATGACGATTTAATTAGCGATATTGGTTAAGCTCCCCTAATTAGTGATCTCCTGGGTGAATGTAGGAGTATTAATTAAGACAAAATTATGCGATTAGGTAGGTGATTAATTATGGTGGGACACACTCAAACAGGAGACAATAGTTCTCGAAACCTAGGCAACATAATAGAATTTGAATTAAATTAGTATTCTCACAATATTCTTTTTTGTTTTCTCTCTCCTATTAATTCATTTTAATTTTATTTAATTGACTCCACTTTATGTCTATAAATTTGGTTAGCCCCTACTCTTTGGAAATCCCCTCTTCCCTCTTATGTTCTTCCCCAACTAATATACAAAAAGCAAGAATTAATTATATGTATAGTTAGTTGCTCTGCATGTGCTCTGCCATCGCATATAGTTTGCTTTTTATGATAATAATCGCACCGCCCATTTCTCTCTTTACTATCTTATTTTGTCATATATCTGCACTTTGATTCTCTTCATAACCCCTTTTCTCCAACTTTGAACTATATAAAAGCTCTCCCGCTGCTTTTGTTATATAGTCATAAAAAACAGAGACAATGGGTGAACAAATTCAACAGGTTAGTGCTCTGGTTTTCATTTTCTATCTTTTTTGTTCAATGAATTTATGTGTGTTTATTGAATTGATGAGATTGTTAATGAACTATACAACAGGAGCCAGCAAAGGAAGAAGTAAAGCAAGAGGAAAAGAAGGAAGTGCAAACAGAGGAGAAGAAAGAAGAGAAAGTAGAAGAGGAGAAAAAAGAAGAGCCAAAACCACCTTCTCCTTTGGTTTTGTATGTGGACTTGCATTGTGTTGGATGTGCCAAGAAAATTGAGAGGTCCATTTCAAAGATTAGAGGTTTGTATACATTGAATTAAGTTTGAGCTAACATAATATTGATTATGCGATTTTTCAGTGAGATTTAGTTGGTTTTTTGGTCGTAGTTAATTTTTAAGAGATTACCTATAAGTTAGTTGAATGACTTTATATTTATAATGACAAAAAAAAGTTTTAATTTTGATATCTACATTTTAGAAGTTGTGTGTGTGCCCGTATACCTTGTAATAGAGACGAATTCAGACTCAAGAATCATAATGAGTTAGCTTTGAACTTACAGAACTCGTTCTAGACTTATCTTTGTTTCTAACATTGAATTTTGCATGTAATTGGAGCAGGGGTTGAAGGAGTTGTGATCAACATGGCGCAAAACCATGTAACAATAAAGGGAGTAATAGAGCCACAAGCAGTGTGCGACAGTATTACCAAGAAAACTAAGAGGGTCGCAAAAGTATTGTCACCCCTGCCGGCGGCTGAGGGTGAACCAATTCCACAAGTTGTTGCTTCACTGGTAATTTTGCTGCTTGTATATTATTTCTTGGTACTAATTAAGTATGCATAAAGAATCATAATGTAAACGTTCACTTAATATATATTTCAGGTAAGTAGATTGACTACGGTGGAGCTTAATGTCAATATGCATTGTGAGGCTTGCGCCGAGCAACTTAAAAAGAAGATCCTCAGAATGAAAGGTAACATAACTACTGGGGGAATGTGAAATTGAGTAAAGAGATGTGGGTAACACAACATGGTTAGCAGTAGTTGTTGTGTTAACTAAGACATGCTACTGTAAGTCTATGACGTAGGGAGTAATATGCATTATTAATAAAATACATATAGGCAGTGTGGCAACAGAAACCTCTACACTGATGCTGAGATTTTATCACATGTGGCCCCATTTTTAAGGTTTCGGTTGGACACAATGGCAGGTGCATGAATGTTATCCATATTTATAAGCTGTAAAAGTATTTAAAAAATTGCTCCATTCTAATAATTTTCGCATAATTGATTACCTGATAAGTGTTAAGAGTCACACGTAGAAAATGAAATGAAAACCTGAATTCCTTATATAAACTTGGACAATCCTCACCCTACAAATTAAATTTTAAAGTTGAGTTAGATCCAAGATCCATTC